>CM057472.1:109538600-112068600 GCA_030035585.1 Dugong dugon
CACAAGGTGGTTTTTTTTTTTTTTTTTTCATTTGAGAGCTTCCAAAGACTAATATTTGCTGCATTTTTTTTTTCTGGAAGGAGACATCAGGATATGGCATCCGTGAGGTAAGAAATAACTTTGTGTCCTCTAGCCACTGCTGTGCTGCATCAGTACTTAATTTTGTTCTTTGGTGATGTAATTTTTTTCTCTTTGTCCTTTCTTTCTCTTCTCTGTAGTCAGAAAATGGGTAAGAAGAGTCGAGTAAAAACGCAGAAATCAGGCACTGGTGCTACCGCAGCTGTGTCCCCGAAGGAGATCCTGAACCTCACCAGCGAGCTGTTACAGAGTAAGTTGGTGTGTTGGCGTGCTCTGCCTCTATGCAGCTTGTGTGCATCTCCACTCCTCTGTGTGTGCGGGGCCCTGGTGTGAAGTATGGAGTCTCCACCCCTCCGTGCGTGCGGGTGACTGGTGTGAAGTATGGAGTCTCCACTCCTCAGCTCTTGCCTCATTTTCTTTGCCCCTTATGTTTAGATTATTTGACTGGCTAAACCCCAATTACAAAATTCAGCTGTCTTGCCCTGGCAGAAAGCAGGCAGCAGCAGCCACCACGTGTGGCTGTAGGGGCCGCAGAGCACTGACCACAGGAAGAGTAGGACATAGTTACCTTTATCAGTGTCTCCCCCACTGGCTGGTAAGCAGCTTGAGGGCAGGCTTTGAGCTTCTTCGCCACTGTAGTCCAGGGCCAGGATGTATTTGTTGATAGAGAAGGAGGTAAGACTGGTTGTACTTAATAGTTAAAGAGTCAGCACATCACTAGTTACTGTTAATTATTGACCACCTATCCTCTTGTCCTTGGCGAGCAAAGTGTTCAGCAGGAGCACGGGGAGGGGCCTCTCTCTAAACCGATAGAATTGTTTAAAAGAAAAAGCACTGCTGACAGGCGGGTGCCCAGCAGGTGCCTTCCCAAGCCTCGGCCCGCTCTGGCCCTCCAGTAGAATCTTTTTTAGTAGAGACAGAGCCCTCTCTCTCTGTAACTCCCCCAGAGTGCTTAATATAGTGTCTCACACATGCATGTGAAATGCTTGTTGACTGATGGTCCTTGCGTCCAATTTCTCTGGTTTCCTCAGAGAGCCGTTGTTAGGGGGCTTAATTAGAAAGAAATGTTGACTTTTAATATGGCCTTCTCTCTTACCAGCTGGAGGAGTTTTCAGGGAAACGTTTGCATTTTAGCTTAGCTTTTTAGACGTTCCTGTTCACAGGTGTATTCTGAGGAACGTTTATCAGAGCAACAAGGATAAGGGTGAGGTTAGGCGCTCACACTCAGGTCCTGGGGTCACAGTTTAGTAAGCGGCACTTGAATGGTTTCTGAGGGTTTGTTCCGTGCTTTGAAAAGTATTACACCTGACTTATACTTCTCACGTTTATTACATGGCTGTAGCATCTGTCATTTAAAAATTTACCGACAGCAACAGCAAAACCCAAATCCTTTTCCTTCTGAAGGCTAACAGGTTAAGTTGAAAGAAAGCAATGCCTCAGTACCATGGTTTTTACGTTACAGAATGCAGCAGTCCTGCCCCTGGCCCAGGAAAAGAATGGGAAGAGTATGTGCAGATCCGGTCTCTAGTTGAGAAAATACGAAAAAAGCAAAAAGGTACGTTTTCTAGTATCATCATACTTTCATAACAGGTGGAAACGTAGCGTAAGTCAGGAAGGTTTGGAGAGTAGTCGCTGTCTCAACAGCCTTCAAGCCTGTCTGTAGCAGCTGCTGCAGGGGGGCGCTAGATTGGGAGAGAGAATGTCCTGGACAAACCGTCAGGGTGTCTTCCATGTCAGAGATGCTGGCATCAGCTTTGAAGAGGTAGAAACGTTGAGCTTTAGGAAAAAAAAATTTTGGTTTGGGGCTAAAATGATGTAGCTTTAATTTATTTACTTTTATTGTATGAAATATATATTTAAGTCTGCTTTTCCATACTGTGTGTCCTTTAAAGTTTGAGTCTAGTATGTAATGGTGTGTGTAATCATCACACAAATACATACTGATTGGTTAATGCATTATACAATGTTTATGATTCGCTTAAACATATGTTGACTACATAAGAGCCATAGTTAAATTTCTTAAGCAGTGTTTTTACAGGGTGCTCCCTGGGTGGTGCAAACGGTTTGTGCTTGACTACTAAGCTAAAGGTTGGTGGTTTGAACCCACCCAGCAGTGCTGTGGAAGAAAGGCCTGGCAGTCTGTTCCATGAAGATTACACCAAGAAAACTCCATAGGGTCCTCATGAGTCAGAATTGACTCAACAGCAACAGCAATGGGTTTGGTTGTTTTTTTTTTTTTTTTTTTTTTTTCCCACTCAGTATAGATCTTAATGATTCTTAGCCAGGCTGGCAGTGGGGCTCACTGACGCTCAGTGTCAGTAAAAAGCTTCTTCACTGTACCTATTGTTTTTGCTCTGTAAAGCACAGAAAATAAAAGATTGGTGTGCAGGGCCACACTGGAGGTAGAAGGAGAAAACATGAGGAGGAGCAGGCGTTTGAAAGGATCTGGCAGTCCTCCTTAGACTTCCTTTTTTAGTATCAGAAAAGGCAGTCAGAGGAGAGTTTGTTTTTTATTTGCTAACTTTTTAATGCTCTACCATGCACGTCTTTGAACATGCAGTCTTTTGGTTAGATGGCCTCAGACCCCAAAATGGTCAACAGCTGGTTCCCTAGTAATGTTTTTATTTGCAGTAAATGCTAGCGGGCCTGGAAGGGGTACGCTGCGCTAATCCTATCTCATGAGATAGGTAGCCAAAACATTTTTGTATGTCCTCAGTTTCTGTTCTGAGTAGATACCACTTACTAAAACTACCACCAAAGGTAGAGCGTTCATTAGTTCTCAGTGAGTGAAGAGTGACTCGTGTCCTAGAGTATCTCTAACTCAGTCATTTTCTTCAGTTAGCAGGTTTCTTTCACGATCTAGTGTGGCACAGCACTGTGCCAGGCAGTTACTGCTCCTCACCTGTGGTGCTGTGAGGGCCGCAGGCACAGGGGCCGGATCCCATGCCCGGCTTCTCGGTTAACAAAGTTCCTCTTCCTCTCCTTGCACCCACCAAAAAATCATGGCTTTTCCTACATGGGACTTCTAATCTTTATAAATATTTCAGAATGTTTTTCTTCCCTTTTTCCCCACCTCCACCACTCATCTGTCAGTTTGTCATGCTGTGGTAACTTGTTACTCTGATGCTGGAAGATGTCACCGGTATTTCAAATACCAGCAGGGCCACCTGTGGTGGACAGGTTTCACCAGTGCCCTCAGACTCGGACAGACTGGGAAGAAGGGCCTGGTGATCTACTTCTGAAAAAAACGGGCCAGTGAAAGTCTTACAGATAACTGTGGAACATTGTCTAGTGTACTGCCAAAAGACGAGCCTCCAGGGCTGGAAGACACTCAGAATTCAACTAGGGAAGAGCTGTCTCCTCGAAGTAGAGTTGACCTTAATGATATGGTTGGAATCAAGCTTTCTGGAACTTCATTTACTGATGTGGCACGACTCAAAATGAGAAGAAGCAGCTGCAAACATCCATTAATAATCAGAACGTGGAGTGTACGAAGTATGAATCAAGGAAATTCGGAAGTTGTAAAAATGAAATGGAACACTTCAAGATCAATATCCCGGGCGTTAGCGAGCTGAAGTAAACTGGTATTGGCCACTTTGAATCAGACATTCATATGGTCAAAGTACGACCTTGAGTATATCCCACCTGAATTTAGAGACCATCTAAAGAATAGATTTGATGCATTGAACACTAATGACCAAAGACCAGATGAGTTGTGAAATGACATCAAGGATATCATACATGAAGAAAGCAAGAGATCATTAAAAAGACAAGAAAGAAAGAAAAGACCAAAATGGGTGTCAGAAGAGACTCTGAAACTTGCTCTTGAATGTCGAATAACTAAAGCGAAAGGAAGAAATGATGAAGCAAAGCAGCTGAACAGAAGATTTCAAAGGGCAGCTCGAGAAGACAACGTATTATAATGAAATGTGGAAAGACCTGTAGATAGAAAATCAAAAGGGAGGAACGTGCTCAGCATTTCTCAAGCTGAAAGAACTGAAGAAAAAATTCAGATCTCAAATTGCAATACTGAAGGATTCTGTGGGGAAAATATTAAACGACACAGGAAGCATTGAAAGAAGATGGAAGGAATACACAGAGTCAGCATTTAACCATTTCAGGAGGTAGCATATGCTCAAGAACCAATGGTACTGAAGGAAGAAGTCCAAGCTGCACTGAAGGCATTGGCAAAAACCAGGGCTCCAGGAACTGACAGAGTAACAGTTGAGATATTTCACCAAATGGGTGCAACACTGGAAGTGCTCACTCGTCTATGCCAAGAAATTTGGAAGACAGCTACCTGGCAACTGACTGGAAGAGATCCATATTTGTACCCATTCCAAAGAAAGGAGATCCAACAGGATGTGGAAATTAACAAACAATATCATTAATATCACACAAAAGTAAAATTTTGCTGAAGATCATTCAAAAGCAGCTAAAACTGTACACTGATAGGAAACTGCCAGAAATTCAAGCCAGATTCAGAAGAGGACGTAGAACAAGGGATATCACTGCTGATGTCAGATAGATCCTGGCTGAAAGCAGAGAATACCAGAAAGATGTTTGCTTGTGTTTAATTTTGACTATACAAAGGCATTGGACTGTGTATCATAGCAAATTATGGATAATGCTGCGAAGAATGGGAATTCCAGAATACTTAATTGTGTTCGTGAGGAATCTGTACTTAGACCAAGAGGCAGTTGTCTGAACAGATCAAAGGGATACTGCGTGGTTTAAAGTCAGGAAAGGTGTGCGTCAGGGCTGAATCCATTCACCATGCTTATTCAGTCTGTATGCTGAGCAAATAATCTGAGAAGCTGAACTATATCAAGAAGAACAGGACATTAATATTGGAGGAAGACTCATTAACATCCTGCAGTATGCAGATGACACAACCTTGCTTGCTGAAAGTGAAGAGGTTTTGAAGCACTTATTGATGAAGATCAAAGATCACAGCCTTTAATATGGATTACACCTCATCATAAAGAAAACAAAAATTGTCACAACTGGACCAATAAGCAACATCATGATAAATGGAGGAAAGACTGGTTGTCAAGAATTTCATTTTACTTGGATCCATAATTAACGCCCATGGAAGCAGCAGTCAGGAAATGAGACAACGCATTCCACTGGGCAACTCTGCTGCAACAGATCTCTTTAAAGTGTTCAAAAGCAAAGATGTCACTTTGAGGACTAAGGTGCACCTGACCCAAGCCATGGTGTTTTCGTTTGCCTCATACACATGCAAAAGCTGGACAATGAGTAAGGAAGACCAAAGAAGAGTTGATGCCTTTGAATTAATGGTGTTGGCAAAGAATACTGAATATACCATAGACTGTCAGAAGAATGAACAGATCTGTCTTGGAAGAAGTACAGCTAGAATGCTCATTAGAAGCAAGGATGGCAAGAGTTTGTCTTACGTACTTTGGACATGTTATCGGGAGGGACCAGGACATGATGCTTGGTAAGTAGAGGGTCTGTGAAAAAGAGGAATACCCTCAACAAGATGGACTGACACAGAGGCTGCAATAGTGGGCTCAAACATAGCAACGATTGTGAGGATGGCATAGGACCGAGCATTGTTTTGTTCCGTTGTACATAGGGTCGCTATGAGTCAGAACTGACTCGATGGCATCTGACAAGAATAAGTTAAAATTGAAGCTCAAGAAAATTAAAATAAGCCCATGAGAGCTAAAGTATGACCTTGAGTATATCCCATCTGAATTTAGAGACCATCTTAAGAGTAGATTTGGCGCTTTGAACACAAATGACCGAATACCAGACGAGGCAGGATGACATCAAGGACATCATACATGAAGAAAGCAAGAGGTCATTAAAAAGACAAGACAGAAAGAAAAGTCCAAAATGGATGTTAGAAGAGACTCTGAAACTTGCTTTTGAACGTTGAGTAGCTAAAGCAAATGGAAGAAATGATGAAGTAAAAGGACTGAACGGAAGATTTTGAAGGGTGATTGGAGAAGACAGAGTAAAGTATTATAATGATATGTGTAACAGCCTAGAGTTAGAAAACCAAAAGGAGGAAGGTGCTTGACAATTCTCAAGCTGAGGGAACTGAAGAAAAAATCGAAGCCTTGAGTTGCAATATTGAAGGATTCTATGGGCAAAATACTGAACGACACAGGAAGCATCAAGAGAAGATGGATGGAATCCACAGAGCCAGTGTACCAAAAAGAATTGGTTGATGTTCAGCCATTTCAGGAGGTAGACATGCTGCTGAAGGAAGAAGTTCAAGCTGCACTGAAGGCATTGGCGAGAAACAAGACTCCAGGAATTGAGGGAATACCAATTAAGATGTTTCAGCAAACAGATGCAGCCCTGGAAGTGCTCACTCATCTATGCCAAGAAATTTGGAAGACAGCTACCTGGCCAACGAACTGGAAGAGATCCATATTTATGCCTATTCTCAAGAAAGGTGATCCAACTGAACGTGGAAATTATTGAACAATATCATTAATATCACGTGCAAGTAAAATTATGCTGAAGATAACTCAAAAAATGTTGTAGCAGTACATTGACAGGGAACTGCCAGAAATTCAAACTGGATTCAGAAGAGGAGGTGGAACCAGGGATGTCAGTTGCTGATGTAAGATGGATCCTGGCTGAAAGCAAAAAATACCAGAAAGATGTTTACCTGTGTTTTATTGACTTTACAAAGGCATTCAACTGTGTGGATCATAACAAATTATGGATAACATTGCAAAGAACGGGAATCCAGAACACTTCATTGTGCTCGTGAGGAACCTGTACATAGACCAAGAAGCAGTTGTTCAGACGGAACAAGGGGATACTACGTGATTTAAAATCAGGAACGGTGTGTGTCAGCGTTGTGTGCTTTCACCAGACTTATTCAGTCTCTGTGCTGAGCAGGTAATCGGAGAAGCTGGACTCTGTGAAGAAGAATGTGCATCAGGATTGGAGCAAGACTTATGAATAACTTGTAATATGTAGATGACACAACCTTGCTTGCTAAAAGTGAAGAGGACTTGAAGCACTTACTGATGAAGATCAAAGAATGCAGCCTTCAGTATGGATTACACCTCAACATAAAGAAAACAAAAATCCTCACAGCTGGACCAATAAGCAACATCATGATAAATGGAGAAGATAGTGAAGTTGTCAGGGATTTCATTTTATTTGAATCCACAGTCACCTCACTTCTAAGCCAGCAGTCAGGGAATCAACATATTGCATTGGGCAGATTTGCTGCAAAAGACTAAAGTGTTTAAAAGCAAAGATGTCACTTTCAGGTCTAAGGTGCACTGGACCCAAGCCGTGATGTTTTCAATTGCCTCATATGCATTTGGAAGCTGGATAATGAATAGGGAAGACTGAAGAAGAATTGATGCCTCTGAATTATGGTGTTGGTGAAGAATATTGACTGTACCATGGACTGCCAGAAGAGTGAACAAATCTGTCTTGGAAAAAGTACAGCTAGAATGCTCCTTAGAAGCTAAGATGGTGAGACTTAGTCTCATGTACTTTGGATGTGTTAGCAGGAGAGACCACTCCCTGGAGAAGGACATCATACTTGTAAAGCAGAGGGTCAGCGAAAGAGAGGAAGACCCTCAATGAGATAGATTGACATGGTGGCTGCAGCAGTGGCCTCAGACACAGCAATGATTGTGAGGATGCTACAGGACCGGGCAGTGTTTCATTCTGTTGTACACAGGGTCACTATAAGTCAGAACCAGCTCGATGGCACATAACAACATCTTTCCCACCTTCTGGCTTGCCCCATTTTCCCTCCCTCTGTCCTTCATTTTGTTTTTGTGTTTGCTTTTAAGGAGTAAGACTATAGATACACTTCTATCCCATTTCTTTCCCTCCCTCATTGAGAGTGCTTGTCTTTTCTCTGAATGTTTTTCTACTTAATGCATTACCCCGTAAAAACATATGGTAGTAGTGGGTATTTTTAAAATTTATGTCAGCAGTATCATATGCATAATTTTTTCAAAAACATGATCCATTTTGTCTTTTCTTCTTCTTGGTACAGATAGATGGGATTCATTTCGTTTGCTCTACAGAATTCTGTCGTTTGGCTCCATTGTTGTTTTTTCATGCCCCCTCTCTTGGACATACTTGGATCAGTGTGATGCTCCTAGAATCAGCGAGATTGTGCATGTTCTTACACACATCTTGTGCACATTTGTGAGGTTGTGATTTTTGTTTTAATGGAATTTTGTTAAAGCGAATGTGAATATGAGAGATTGCACTTGGACTTCCAGGGGGAAAAATCCTTTGTAGTGGTAATAAAACATCTTAATGAAGGCTTTCCCCCTTCTTGCACACCGTGACCTCGTAGTGCCTGATACTCAGTGTTCGTATTACCTAATATTCCCTATGTATTTCTCTTTACCTGGCAGGGATTTTAGGATTTAACCTGCCTCTTCTGTCACTAGTTAAGACATGTATTGTGACTCTCTGGTGATTCACTTGGACTGTTCAAGAGTGCAGTGTTACGACTATTGTCCATGTTAAGTAGGGTCTGTTTTTATTTTCTGAGATCAGTACGTGTGGTCTGTGTCCTAAAAATAGCTCTTGTTTTCTGCAACATGGATTGATATAGGTCTGTCCGTTACTTTTGATGGAAAAAGAGAAGATTACTTTCGTGATCTAATGAAATGGGCCTCTGAAAATGGAGCATCCGTGGAGGGTTTTGAAGTGGTTAACTTCAAAGAAGAAGGCTTTGGTTTGAGAGCAACGAGAGATATCAAGGTGAGTTATAAGGTGTTGACCTGAGTGGTCTGAGTGTGTCCTGAGTGTGGGGTGGCCTGGAGCGCCTGGGCAAGGAGACAGAGGACTCGGGTTTGCTGCTGAGCCCCGCGAACAGCCTCCTGGGGCCAGCCTTCCATCTGTTCTGGGAGCCCCTCCAGCTCGTCCTCCTCGGGAGCCACATGGTAGCCCATGATTTGGGGCAAGTTGACTCCTGTTTGTGAGTCTGTTAGGAGGCAGAGCCTGCCTCACAGGGTTTGAGATTTAAATGAAGAGCAGGATGTGGATTCAAGGTAGTTTGGAGGGAGAGCACATGGGACCTTGTGATGGGGTAGATGTGAGGGTGGGGGGCTGTGTCAGGGGTGCTCCCCAGTTTCCTGGAATGGATAATTGAGTGGTTAGAGGTACCCCTGACTGAAGCGGCAACACCAGCAGAGAATAGAGAGGGAAGAAAAGAAACACACACCTGCTGAGTGAGGGTGCCCCTTCTCCTCTCACAGTGCTCCCTGACATTCCCAGCCCCTCCACCCCTCACTCACCCTCTCCAGGGAGGAGGTGTCACTTGATCTGTCTGGTGAATCTGGGGGAGGGAGCTGGTTGCTCACATGCGTTTGTTTCTGCTGCGCTCCCCTAGCCTGCAGGTCTCACGAGACAGACCCTCCCATGGGGAGGTGCTGGGGCTTCAGCTCTGCCTGTAGCTGGGTAGGGAAGTCTGTCTCATTCTGGGGTTCAGTAGGTGATATTTTTGGTGACCATCTGCTGTATTCTCGTGTCTGTCTCGGTTCAGAATTTGAGTGGAAGAAGTGGGTGTTATTTATTTGGACCGCTTAAATCTTCAGTGACATTTTTGGTCAAGTTGTAATTAATCGTTGATACACTGATAAATCACTAGATGCCTATTAAATAATCTACTATGTTTGTTATTACCCCAGACTTCCAAAGGAAAGGGGGATCTTTCCTTCATGATGCTTGTCATCTAGTTAGGGACAAGGCACATACAGGTAATTCAAATTGTGGGCACGAGTAAAAGGCAAGCGTAAACAAGATGTCACCTGCTCTCTGCTCGTATCAGGTGAGAAACAGACAGAGAAGCAGCACTCGTGTGAGGGCTGTCCCAAATGGCTTAGGTCTGGTCTGTCTTTACTATGTGCACCTTTTAAGCAGCATACGTCTGCAGGTGGAAGAACAGACCGGAAAGAAGCAGCTCCTTTCGCCAAGAAATAAGATGATGCTTTGGCCAAAATAAATAAACAAACCTTATGCTTTTTTGCCAGTGACCATTGTGCTTTAAAGAAAGCACAGATGGGGTGAGCGCTGCCTAGCTTCAGAAACTCAGGTGTGGGAGCCATTCATGTAGATTTAGGTTTTTTGTTGGGGGCAGAATTTTTTTTTTGTTGTTTCTAGATAGAACTTAAAAATTTAAGTACAGAGAAGATACTTTTGTGCTCACTGCCCTAAATTATTTTATTTGCTTCAAATTAAAGTTGAAAGTCCCTCTTCTGATGATTTGCTTTCTCAGTTTAGTTAGTTTTTCTACTGGAAATACGATTTTAAAATATGCTTCTGCTCATTTAACTAATTATTGAATTGAATGCTTTCATTTTCAAATCCATTGGATACTTAGAAATTAAGTGCTGATATGTAAGGTTAACTTGTGTTTGCTGTCTGACTGGATTTCTGACCATAGAAATTTTAACATCTTTTGATGATACTACTATTTTCTTATTTTTTTCCCTAGGCAGAAGAATTATTTTTATGGGTTCCAAGAAAATTACTTATGACTGTTGAATCTGCTAAAAATTCAGTGTTGGGTGAGAATAATTTCTGACTGTTTGTTCAAGGCAAAGTACAAGTGGCAGAAACATGCAAAATTTCATTTGATGGAGCTAAGGATCAGATTTGGGTGTTCTTCTCAACTGGTGAAATAGTCCCCCAAATCCACATTAAATGTCTTTCGTGAGAGATTGTTAGTAATCTGACATAGTAGGAGAAGGCCAAAAGAAAGATGCGTATTATTTTAAATATTACAAGTCATTTCAGTTATTTCTATGACATTAATAGATGTTTTGAATGAATACTTTTTAAAGAAGTTTGTGGCACTTACGTTGTTAACTTCTGGGTTAATTCAGGGCCCTTATATTCTCAAGACCGAATTCTTCAAGCCATGGGAAATATCACACTGGCCTTTCATCTGCTGTGTGAGAGAGCCAACCCTAACTCTTTCTGGCAGCCCTACATTCAGACCCTGCCCAGTGAATATGATACCCCTCTCTACTTTGACGAAGATGAAGTTCACTATCTTCAGTCGACTCAAGCTATTCACGACATCTTCAGCCAGTATAAAAACACAGCTCGACAGTATGCCTATTTCTATAAGGTGATCCAGGTAAGCTGCTGGGTTCTGTTCTGATACGTGTTGAACAGGGCGGGGAAGAAAAGGAAACTGGTTGCAGTAAATGTTCTGCTTGACATCTTACTTAAGGATGCGTAAATATTTTTGTTTTTTAACTAAAAGACATTCTAGTATAGTCTATTTTTTCCATTTTTTTGGCTATACCAGTGAAATTTTGTTTTGAATACAATATCTGACTTCATCAGGGACCAGTGTAACATAAGCAGCAATAATTCCTGAGTTATTAAAGAGTCACTAGGTTTTACTGAAAACCAATTACCAAAAAAAAATATAGTGTATCTAATGTACAAAGATACACTAAATTTTCTAAGAAAATGAAAGTCTATTTGTGGGTTCACACACACACACACACACACACACACACACACACACACACACACACACACACACACGTATTAAAATATTGACATTTAATTTATTAAATTATGACTGGTTTTTTTTTTTCTCAACATGTACAGTACATTACATTAATTTTAGTTAGTTTTAAGTAAAAGGGTCAATATGAAAGTTTCTGTAAGGTGTGAACACTTGAACTAGGCCTGGCTGCTCCTTTCATCTGCCAGTATTTTTCATTTCCAGGTGAACAGCAGATACCAGGTTCAGGGCCCGTGTCACATTTCCCCCAGAGGCTGAGAGGGGCAGTTTCTTTGCACCTGATCCTCCCCTATCTCAGCCGCTCGGGAATCACCTCCTGGGCTACCACAAGTGGCAAAGTGAGCTACAGCACTCCTCCTCCTCTTCTATGGGCAATTTGACAAATTCGCCTTGATTTGGTTGTCTGCTAGATGGTCTGGCCCTACTGGGTTTTATTTGAAGGAAGTAGTAATCCCATTTCATGTCCACAGGTAATACTGCTTTCTGTCCGTAATTTAACTTTACAGCATGTTACTGCACAAGAATATTGCATTCAGAGTTACATCCTAGCCCTCAAAATGCTTCACACAAACCCCAAATGATACAACCTCTGTTGTCCTCAAGTATAAATCACTTTGTTTTTCTAAACCCTAAACTTTAGGAAGTCATTAGGAGTTATCATGCAGTATATCTACAGCTTTTATTTCAAGTTGGTGTGATTTAAAAATATCGACAGAGCCAAATCAAACTTGGATTCTTCAGTCAGTGTGCACCTGCAGTCCTAAGTTGGGTGTGGCTCCAGTGACCTGGAGGGGTTTTGCTTTTACTCTTAGTTCTCAACTGTGCATTTGTAATGCCTAAAACTAAAGCTGCCTTCCGTAGGTGGAGTCTCTGTCACTTTCTCTCACTAGACAACAGACTGGAAGCCAGCTCTCTTCAGTAACGTGTTTCTCAAGTCCCCACGGCCCTTCGTTGGCACACGCGGAAGTCTTGCCTGAGAGGACTCAGTTCTGTTGGGTTGGGAGTGCTAGAATGACGGCAGGTCCTCTGTAACTGGCCTGTTGTAAAAATAGCATGGCAGCAGCATCTGACCTCCTCTAACTTTGTGAGGTGGGAGGAGAATCAAGATCAACATCAGCAGCCCAAGGCTGATTCCTATGAGATGGAGGTCAGACATGCCTCCTCTCCACCATCTTTACCGATTCTGACACCAGCCGTCCCTCCCTCAACACTCTCTACTTCTCTTCTGGGTTCGATAGTTCATTGCAATGGCCACACAGAACTCACAGACAATACTCATGATTATGGGGTTTATTAGGGAAGTAACAGGTTATAGTTCAGGATCAGGAACACTCAGGATACATTTGGATCAGGACAGCCTCTTCTCAGCCATGCCTGCAGGCACACCTCTCTCTGGCCTCTAGGCCTCTTCCCTGCTTGGGCAAGTGTTACAAAGCTCTATTTGCTCCGCCGCCACCTGTCCAGAGGCACCCACACCTCCAGGAAGCCTCCTGCCCAAGGCGCTCAGCTCTCTTGGTCCATGGGTCGGTGCACCCACCGTAACTGCCTTGCTGTATGGGCCAGGAAGCTCACCACACTGTCTCCCACAGGTCTCCTGGTTCAGCAGTCTCTGCTGCTGCTGCTTCTCACCATTTCTCGCTGTCTCTGGTGTTACATCTCTCTCTCTGTGTCTCCTGGGCCTAGGAGGTCTCCGTGCAGGGATTGTGGGCCCAATGGACACACTCCATTCCTAGTTCTTCCTTCTTGGTGGTAGTAGGTCCCCCCTGCTCTGGGATTGACTGCTCTTTGAAGCCTAGCAGGATGGTAAAACTGACCAATCCCCTCGTTAGGGTGCCATACATGTTATTTGCATGGTCCCACCCCCACAAGAGTGCCATGCACGTTATTATTTACATTATTAGCAAGCTATCCAATCCCCGTGGTGGGCCACAAGAATCTCATTTCCATAGTCATTTGGTGGGAGTTGGAAAGACTATGGCTAGAGGGGCCATGTTAAGTCATCCACTGCACCGCACTTGTGGTCTTTGCTGTTGCGTTGTACTCACTGGCCGGCTTGCCTCGGTATTAACTAAGCAGTGCAGTATTGCCTTAGAATTGCCTGTGAGTCACAAAAGCCCTCTCTTCATATAAATGGAACCGTTTGATGTCACTCTGTTTAAGAGCAGGTCTGTTATAACCCCCTGAAGCAAACTCCCTTGGACACTGCTCGGGTGGCTGCGTTTTACCACATTCTGTGTAGTAAATAGTACTGTTGTGAATATCTCAGCAACTAGAGAACATTCCAAAAGTACACTCTTAATTCAGAAGTTTTCCCAAGAGCAATAAAATTCTCCCATGAGTAAGAACAATTTGTATAACTATTAATAAATACAAGTATCCTTTAAAAAATAATAACCACATTCTTAAAGCATTAATGGATTTAGCTTTTTAAAGCAAATATTCCTTTTTATTGAAAATTTTAATCAATAAATGGGAAAACAAGGTATGTACAAATGTGAAATTAACAGGTAATCAAATGTTAACTTTTTTTGTGCAGTTATACTGATCTGAGTATTTGAAAATAATTGTCCTGGTTTAAAGAGGAAATCAGGCTGAGTATTTTTCTTACTGTCAAAAGCATCAAACTAGCAAGAGCACAAAGTGCCTGTGTCCACATCAGTATTTTATTTCACTGGGGGTTCTCACTGGGGTCGTTTTGCCCCTGAGAGGCATTTGGCAGTGTCTGGGACGTTTTTGTTGTTACAACTGGAGTGGGGCAGAGTGCAGGCTTCAGCCAGGCCAGGGATGCTGCTAACCAGCCTGCAATGCATACAGCAGCCCCCACAACAAACACTTCTCTGCCCCAAATGTCATACTGCTGAGATTGAGCAACCCCGCTGTGTGTTTATATTACAGAACACAGTACCTCAGATACCTGCCTGTAAAAACCGTTGTCGTTGAGTGGATCCCGACTCGCAGTGACCCTATAGGACAGAGTAGAACTGCCCCGTAGGGTTTCCAAGGAGTGGCTGGTGGATTCAAACTGCCGACCTTTTGGTTAACAACCGAGCTCTAAACCACTGTGCCACCAGGGCTCATTATCCCTTTTAATAATTGGGTGAGGGGGTCCTGATCCTAGTTGAGAGTCAGTCTGCCTGCTGTATCAGGAAGTTGGCTTGTTAGCTGAGCTCAGACCCCTCCCTGGCTGTTGTTGCTGCTGTAGCTAGGAAAAATGGATTTTAAAGTACTTTTTTGTTTACTGTCTTTTAACAAACATCCTTTGAAGTAAGAGAACAAACAAACTGGAAAAACCCTGCAAGTAGAAGACCAGGTTTGGATGTTTGTCTTGTTAAGGACATAATACAAGGGGAAAAACCCTGAGAAAATGTAAACATAAAGTTTGACTTACTCTTCAGAGTAGTGCAGATTTGGACTAAGGCATCGAGACCCTGGAGTTGAATTTTAAAGTGAAGTATGCGTGAGGAGGAGTCCTTGGGCTCTGCAAACCGTTAACACTCGACTACTAGCTGTAAGGTTGGTGGTGTGAACCCACACAGAGGTGCCTTGGAAGAAAGCCCTGGCGATCTGCTTCTGGAAGGTCACAGCTTTGAAAACTCTGGAGCAGTTCTTCTCTGCACACAGGGGGTTGCCATGAGTCTGAGTCAGCTCCACGGCACCCAGCAACAGCAGCACATGTGGTGGGTTGTGATCACTCCTGCAGGTTAGCTGGGGAGAGTTTAGTCAGGAAGCGGGTGTTTGAGTGATGGGAGGGAGAGAGCCAGGTTCCCTGAAGAGGGAGCCCAGACTGGTGGGGTGTAAGGAAGACTCCCAAGCAAGTGTCAGACAGTCTGTCCAAGGGGAGGTCGGATGGCCGGTGCACAGAACATGAGCTTTGTAGCGAGGCAGACCTGAGCGGAAATCTGGATTCCATCTCTCCCCTGCTTGTTAAATATAATGAGAAAGCAGTTGCTTTATAGCTGAGTCTGTTTTCTAGTCTGCCAAATAAACATATTACGACCACCGTTCCGTGCGACTGTCATTGGCTTATTCATGTGAAGTGCCTAGTTGCCCAGCGCAGAGCTGGACGACCGTGCCTCTGGTCCTTAGGAGGCCACTTTCCTCTGGGCAGCTCCAGGGAAGTCCCAGGCTGCCAGGCTTGAATCCCACGGTACTCACAGCTGCCTCTCTGGGCTTCCCTGGTCTGCACCACGCGACGGTTGTCGTGCAGATGGGGCGGGGTGGCGCCCGTGACTTGGCTTAGAAGTGTTTATGTTACTGTCATTTTGTGTTTCAGTCCTTGAGGCCTTATTTGGCAGTTTTGGTTTTATTAAATTGCTTTTCCCCCTGTCCTTTTCATACCTTATATTAGTATTTCTTAACCTGTTCTCCTAAAAGGTGACCGAAGGATGGTGGAGAGTGTTCCTGCAGGACAAGGACATAGTCCAAAGTCAGGGCCACAAGCTCACAATTACTTTGAAGTCTCAGGTTTTTGTTGTATTGTTGTTGGGTTTTGGTCACTTTTTTTTAATTTTTCCCCATACAAAAATTTATACCTACATTGTTATGTGACCCTAATTGCTCTCCCCATACTGTGACAGCACACTCCTCCTTTCCGCCCCTGATTTCCTGTGTCTATTCAACCAGCTCCTGACCCTCTCTGCCTTCCCGTCTCGCCTCCGGACAGGAGCTGCCCATTTAATCTCATGTATCTACTTGAGCTAAGAAGCACACTCTTCACGAGTGTCATTTTATGTTCCATAGTCCAGTCTAATAGGGCTTTTGGGCTGTAATCTTTATACGAACAGATCGCTGGGTTTTTTCTACCATGGAGTGGCTGATGGTTTTGAACCTCTGACCTTCTGGTTAGCAGCTAAGTGCTTGAAAATTTAGTTTTTCTAGAAGATGTCTTAACCAGTGATTGAAGTAAGTGCCTGTCAGAGACGAGCTACTGGCAGCCTGGGATGAGGGGTACTGTTGTTAGGACGGAGGAGGCATAGGCTGTGTGTAGGGATTCATGATAAAGACGAACAGATTTAAAGAAAAGTTATCTTTTTAAAAAATTGTATTTTGAGTCTGATTTCCTAGTTTTTAGAATGTTCTCATCACTTCTAAAGTAGTAAGTCAGAGTAACTGTAAATGTTCCTGTGCTGCTGTGCTATTAACCTGCCGTGTTTCTCCCCGCAGCCCCAAGCGGGTATCCTTCTCTTGCTGCTCCAGGGCTAGGTGTTGGGCTGCTGCTCCTCCTTTTCAGTAGGTCACTTCATCAGCGGGTTATCATGCAGGGAGAGTGCCGTCACAGCAGGTCACAACAGGTCACTGTTACTGTCAGTGTGGTGACCGCCCTCAGGGTTTTTTGTGGTTTTGGCGTTGCTGCTCTTAACCTTTTTCAGTGTCATGGAACCCTCTTTTCAGAGAAATGCATGTGTGTAGTAACTATATCAGGGGGCCCTGCTGGCGCAGTGGTTAAAGCACTCAGCTGCTAATCGAAAGGTTGGCGCTCTGCAGGAGAAAGATGTGACAGTCTGCTTCTGTAACAGTTACAGCCTTGGAAACTCCATGGGGCAGTTCTGCACTGTCCTATAGGGTCACTAAGCTGGAATCGACTCAGCGGAAAGGGATACTAACTATGTCATAAGCATTGGACTAACTCTATCATAAGCATCAGCATAGCATTTTGTGGGGAGGTCCGTATTGTAGAACCCCGTTTGCAGTTTTTACTTATGATTTCCCTTTTCAAATCATTTTCCTGGGTGCCTAGAGCACACTATGCGTCTGAACTGAAGCCAACTGTTGTGACCTGACCGCTGGCCTGAAGGGCTGCCGGGACTCTCAGCCGCGTCTCCTGGCGCGTCCTTGTGTGCCAGGAAGCACGATTTGATTCTGCGAGTCTGTGGAGGTGATCACAAGTCCTTGGGAGAGGGGCTCGGAAAAGTGGAATAGTCAGTTCAGCCTTACAGCCCGCTTCAGGTGTTAGGGCTTTCGTCCCAAGAGAAAGGAAGCACTGGTTTCTCACTTCTGCGGATTATGAATTCCTTTAGCTAGGTTTCTCTGTACTGCTTTTTTTTTTGGATGTTGATCTCTCTCTCTCTGTCTCTGTTGTTCTTTTTGCCTAAAAACTAGTAAGATAATTTTCTGAGCCATTTCCTCCTACAGTATTTCCATAGTCAAAGGCCTCTTAAAGTGTGGGTGCTTGCTAGTTCAGATTACTTTCTGCGTTTCACTTGCTTTGCAGTGTTTTTCGCGAACAGTGTCTGTATAGTAGGGGTTTGTGTTTCCTGATGTTTTAAGATTCCTTCCAGTTTTTACATTGTATCCTTCAGAAGTTCAGCATGCATTGTATCTACTTCTGGGTGTTTAGCTGATGTAGCCAGAAGCCTCAAACTCAAGGAATTCTGAGTGTACTTTGTGTTATGGTATAGCACCTGCTGGTGAAATGGGGTACTGCAGCTTATTGATTGAGGGATGTCAACCCCCAAGCTAAAGAAGCTAAATTTAGAAGGTGTGGCTCAGCCAAATGCTGGAAAAGGCTTATTAAGACCCTAAGGGGGAGTCAAGTTTCTGTCATTTTGTGAGATGGGGCCAGGGAGGGAGAGATGATTGATGGTAGACGGTGGAACTTGGCATTTTAAACTTACAGAAATGTCCGTAGCAGATGAGGACCTACCAAAAAGTTCGACTTGGAGTTGAGACTTTTGCATGGAAAAAAGACCAGTTTTGTGATTAAAAAAAAAAAAAAAATCAGTGAAAAAGTAGAATTTGGCTTAAACCCATCTTTGAAGTAGTCTAATTGTGTGAAAGCAAAACAAGTTTTATCAGATTTTACTTCACGCAGTTTAAAGATGGTCCAAATATGTCTCCTTGACTCCTGTCAATGGAAAAGCACTTAATAGAGGCTGTGGATGCACTGTGTGTTGAATTGATAATGAATCCCGTCTGCTGGCCCAGGCACTTTGATGTGGGTTTGCCAGCGTGTCCTAAGGTTAAGAGTGACCATAGGGACATGCCATCAACACATGTCAACATCCGGTGTTATTGACATTGAATAGGATGCTCTTTTAATTAAATGGACGTGTACAGGGTTTAACAAAATAGAGGCAGAGTTATAAAATCAATGACTATAGTCACATTTTCCATTGGTCTCATAATTTCAGTGATTTGTCTTACCTTTCTTGGATTTCCTCCTTTGTGTTCATCACCCAGTTTGAGAGATGCATGGGAAGGTGTGTAGATGGAGAACTCACTTGTGCGCTAACTGCCGTGAGTTTTATTTCAAGGCAAACATCCTTTGCAGCAAGCTTCCACTTTCCTGCCACCTGCTTCAGGATGGAGTAAGGCAGTCTGAAGTCGGCCATCTTCCTTGAATAGGCAACTTCTCCTACCTGGCCAAGGCTGAAGTGAGAAGATAGGAACAGCCCACATTCACAACTTCTTGTTGCCACAGCCTGTCTCCAAAAACAGGGCCCGCCAAGAGGCAGAGGGAGGTGTCGCTTTGGGTTCTTGGCATCCTGTGGCAGTTGTGGCTAAATACAAACAGTTGCTTCTTCTGTTTCCTGCTGTTCTACTTGTCTCTGACGAAGCCACGCAAGAATGGCACAAGATGTGAATTGCCAGAAGACGGAGTTAGTCTGTGTTTTCGTAAAGCTCTCATCTACGTAAAGAAATCCGACATATATAAGCTGCCAGGAACGTGCACCAGATTAGAGTAAAAACCTTGGGCATTAGCTGACTTTGAAGATCCTAACACAGTGAAACTCACGGAAAGAGCTACTTCAATACCTAAAGCCGTTTGTAGATACGCTTGTAGGTACATTCTGCCACCAGGTGCTGCAGAGTTGACTCCAACTCATAGCGACCCCACGTGTGTCAGAGTAGAACTATGCTTCACAGGGTTTTCAGTGAATGATTTTCAGAAGTAGATCACCAGGCCTTTCTTCCGAGGTACCTTTGAGTGGGCTCAAATCTCCTATGTTGCGGTTAGCAGCTGAGCACGTTAACTGTTTGCACCACCTGGGGGCCCCATAGATACATGTACTTGAGCACAACTGCAAGGGGAAATCGGCATGTGTATCTGTGTAACTGTCTCCTCTGGGGCCATGGGTGTGTACAGGTGGTTCCCAGGATAGGCTCAGGTGGTATCCAAGTTGTCACTCTGCGCCCATGTGCGGCTCTTCTCCTTACTTAGCTTTTCTCCCTCTGCTGGCTCCTCCTTCTCCATCTAGAAACCTTCATAAAAGCCTCCATCCTAGTTAACCACACCACCGACTTCTCCTGACCTTGGGTCTTGCCATTGTTCCTAGTCTCTCTTTGTTTTTAACCCATTGAATCCTCTTGACTGTTTCACTGAGTCAGCTGATCATTTACTATTTCTGGATTGTGAGACGCTACACCTGGGGACAAGGACTGGTGTCTCTGGGGATAAAGATTCTTCTTTGAGCTTTTTATTTTGAAATAATTTCAGACTTATAAAAAAGTTGCAAAAATAGTACACAGAGGGTTCCATATATACTTCATCCAGCTTCATCTAAAGTTAACATCTTGAACCACCACGGTCCAGGAAATTAACATTGATGTCATACTTTTGCAGCCCTGGTGGTACAGTAGTTAATAGCTTGGCTGCTAACCAAAAGGTCAGCGGTTCGAACCTACCAGCCGCTCCTTAGGAAGCCCTGTGGGGCAGTTCTGCTGTGTCCTGTAGGATTGCTGTGCGTTGGAATTGACTCGACAGCAAGGAGTTTGGTTTTGGTTTTTATACTACTATTAACTCACCTGCAGGCCCGGTTTGAGTTTCACCGTCTGTCCTCCTAACGCTCTTTTTCTGTTCCAGGGCCCCACGTTGCATTTAGCTGTCGTGTCGCTTTCTCCTCCAACCTGGGGCGGTTCCTCAGTCTTCCCTTGTCTTTCACGACCCTGGCACTTCTGAAGAGCACTGGCCAGTCACTTTGTAGGGTGTCCCTCTCTTTGGACTTGCCTGACGTTTTCTCGTCATTAGACTGAGACTGTGTGCTTTGGGCAGGAGCATCGCAGAGGTGACATTGCCTCCTGAGTGAGTCCTGTCCAGGGTACAGGTTATTAGTATGTCTTATCACTGGTTTCTCCACCGAAAGTTACTGTTTTTTCTTTTGCAGTTAATGAGTATCTTGTGGGGAGATACCTTGAGACTCTGCAAATACCCTGTTTCTCGTCACACTCCCATCCACCAATTTTAGCACCCATCCATGCTTCTTATCTGCAACACTAATTACTATGTGTTTGCCAAATGGGGATTTTCTGTTTCTGTTATTCGTCCTGTAGGTGTAATTAGAATTTTACTCTAAGAAGGAGCTCCATTGATTTATTCATTCAGCTGTCTATGTCAGTGTGGACTCTTGGATATTTATCTTATTTAGTGGTTTATAATACATTATTGTCATCAGTTATTTGATACAAAAATTGTTTAAAATGCTTCTTCATATAAAGACATCTGGATTCCTCCTCAAAATGATAACCATCTTGAGAGTATGTGTGTTCTGCAGTATTTTCCATAAATGTAGATGCATTGAGGTATTCAATAAAAATTTACCGAAATTAATTTAATTGATTGACAGCAAAACTGATCACTTACGAAGTTCGCTTAGCCCACCAGCATGAAGTCGGAAGAGTAGCCGTGGACACTGCTCCTAGATACTAGTCTCGTGACTTCCTTCTCACTTAAATTTTTTCCTGGAGGCAAATGTGTCCCATATGTGACGTTTTTGTTCGCAGCCAACTTCTCAGTAATGTCACACCTACTGAGGGGTGTGAATAGGTACAGAGGTGGAGGGGAAGGAGCCAGGTCCCAGGTGTGGGGACCGGGAGAGAAGGCCAGTTTAATAGAAGAACACGGGGAGTGATGAGGAGTGTTGTTGTTGCTGTAGGTGCTGTCGAGTCGGTTCCGACTCATAGTGACCCTGCGTACTGCAGAATGGAACACTGCCCAGTCCTGCGCCATCCTCACAATAGTTGTTATGCTTGAGCCCACTGTTGCAGCCACTGTGTCATTCTATCTCGTTGAGGGTCTTCCTGTTTGTCACTAACCCTCTACTTTACCAAGCATGATGTCCTTCCCAAGGACTGGTTCCTCCTGATAACATGTCCCTAGTATGTGAGATGTAGTCTCGCCATCCTTGCTTCTAAGGAGCTTTCTGGTTGTACTTCTCCCAAGACAGAGTTGTTCATTCTTTTGGCAGTCCACGTTATATTCGGTATTCTTTGCCAACACCACAATTCAAAGGCGTCAATTCTTCTTCGGTCTACCTTAGTCATTGTCCAGCTTTCACACGCGTACGATGCGATTGAAAACACCATGGCTTGGGTCAGGCGCACCTCAGTCTTCAAGGTGACATCTTTGCTTTTCAGCACTTTAAAGACGTCTTTTGCAGATTGGCCCAATGCAGTGCGTCTTTTGATTCCTTGACTGCTGCTTTAATGGGTGTTGATTGTGGATCCACGTAAAATAAAATCCTTGACAACTTCAATCTTTTCTCCATTTATCATGATGTTGCTTATTGGTCTAGTTGTGAGGATTTTTGTTTTTTCTTATGTTGAGGTATAATCCATACTGAAGGCTGTGGTCTTTGATCTTCATCAGTAAGTGCTTCAAGTCCTCTTCACTTCCAGCAAGCAAGGTTGTGTCATCTGCATAACGCAGGTTGTTGATGAGTCTTCCTCCAATCCTGATGCCCTGTTCTTCTTCATACAGTCCAGCTTCTCGGATTATTTGCTCAGCATACAGATTGAATAGGTATGGTGAAAGGATGCAACCCTGACACACACTGTTCCTGACTTTAAATCATGCAGTATCCCCTTGTTCTGTCCAAACAGCTGCCTCTTGATCCATGTACAGGTTCCTCTGAGTACAGTTAAGTGTTCTGGAATTCCCATGTTGTCAGGGATTTCATTTTTCTCATGACTGGGGCAGGTCGTAGCTGATGTTCTGTGTGGGGCCTTTCTCCTGTCTTGTAGACTTAGAGAGGGCTGGAGAACTTAGTGATATGTCTGTATGAGCTGGGAGGGTTGGCAGCCACATCCGTGCCCTTCTGTAGAAGGTTTCCCGCACAGATTCAGGTAACTGCAGCCTGCCCTGTTTGTTAGTTCCATTCCTGTTCTCCCTGGCCTGGCTGTTCCCCCAGCTGCCCGCCTGTTCAACCACAGCCTTCCTCCCCTTTCTCATCTCTTTACCTTACTTGTGGTTCTTGCCCTCTTTAGAAAAACTTCTGACTTTGAGAACCTGTTTTAGGCCCCAAATCCAAACCCATTGCCATTGAGTTGATTCTGACTCACAGCGACCCTACAGGGCAGAGTAGAACTGCCCCCTGGGGTTTCCAAGGAGCGACTGGTGGAAGTAGATGCACACATACCATCCCGCAGCCTTCAACTTCACGTTATCCAGGTGTTACATGTTAGCAGAGGTGCCTACCTGGGAATGGCAGACAGACTTACAGGGATAACAACTTAGGTACACATCCCTAGCAATGGGTCTCAGGCCAGCAGCCTGTCAGAAGAAAGAGAACGTGAACATTTACGGCCGTGCCTGCGGCGCCACGCCGTGAGGACCTTCTTCCCTCCGATTTCTTCCTGTGGGAACAGTCAGGCGTTACTGCCTTCCCGAGGGAACTTGAGGCAGAGTTAACGGAATTAGGCTGAGAAGAGACCTGAGATCCTAGGCCCAGCCCAGTGATGGTAGAATTCTTGTACTGAGAAGTTAAAGCGAGGCCAGAAAGGCCGTGGGCTCACTCCTGAGTCGGCACTTAGCAAGCACCGCCTCAGGCCAGCAGTGCCGAGACACTCCCTAGAGGCTGACCTGATCCTCACCGTGACCCAAAGCTGGGCATTAGCCCCATTTTACAGCTGAGGAAACAGACGTCATGGTGAGAAAGCCGGCCCAAGTTGACTGGCTGAGTCAGGATGGAAGCCTGGATCCATCTGACCCTGGAGACCATGGTTTCCCACTGCCCTGCGCTGTCTGTCCAGCCAGACCATCCTTTCACAGTTCCTTACCATCACCCCTCCAGCCCCGCTGCACCCGCCCTGGCCCTTTCCCACAAGTCTGGTCAGTAGAATTTTTTGTGAAAATCTCCACAAGTTTAAAAACAGAAGAAGCTTCAAAAAATATCTTTCTTGAAACCTACTTTCCCCCCACCACAAAGTCTGTATTCGGGGTATAAGTTCCCTATCTTTGGAGACATGTTTTTTTTTTGTGTGTGTTTCTTTGTTTTATTTTTATTCACGGTTCCCCCTTTATTAAAATAGTGGCAAAAATATTTAAAACGTTTGCTAATATAACATTTTTTACATGTACAGGTCAGTGACATTGATTATGTTCATTATGCTGTGTAACTATCACCCCATCTGTTCCTATATTCCTCCACCACCATTAACAGAAGCTCAGTGCCCCCTCAGCAAAGACTCCCGCTTTCCTCCTCCTTCCCGCCTCTGGTAACCACAAACAAACTTTGGTTTCTATGTTGTTGCTGTTGGGTGCCGTCGAGTTAATTTCCACTCATAGTGACCCCATGTGACAGAGGAGGGTTTTCTAGGCTGTAATCTTTATGGAAGCAGATTGCCAGGTCTTTCTCCCATGGGGTGGGTGGGTAGGTTCAAACCACCAACCTTTAGGTCAGCAGGCAAGCGCTTAACTAGTTGTGCCACCAGGGCTTCTTCCTTTGCCTGTTTCCTATAAGAGGGGTCACGTAATATTTATCCTTTTGTGACTGACTGACTTCACTCAGCATGATGTTTTCCAGGTTAATCCACGTTGTAGCGTGTGTCAGGACCTCATTTCCTTTCTGGCTGACCAGCATGTTCTGGTTTTAATGTGTCTGAGAGAAGAGGTTGGGACCAGCACGTATTTTTAAGGAGATCCCGGGTGAGTGCCCTTTTGATAACAATCTTGCAAGTTAACGGACGTATTTGTGATCACCCACGTTGGTTGATATTGGTGTCCCAACACATGCTGTTGGTTCCTGTCCGGCAGAACTCTCCCATTTCTGTCATTTCTCTTGGCTTAGGTGGTTTAGGCTGCTGCTAGATGTGGCTGAGGCTGCAACTTTATACCTGTCTTCATCTCTTCTCGGGAAGAGCATAGTGGTGGTTAAAGCAGGGAAGAGAGGAAGAGACAGTAGAAGTAACGTCAGTCATTATATTATTAATATGTAATTTTTAGTCTAATGGGGACTGGGATCTCTCAGCAGCCCCGAAGCACGCCTAATATCAGATGGAGCAGCGCGTTGAGCTTAACCTGTGGTGAACCTGAGTACCTGTGTGCACTCAGAGATGACTGCATTAACAGAAGTGGTGTTGTTGCTAGGTGCCGTCAGGTGGGTTCCAATTGACAGTAAGCCTATGTACAACAGAACGGAACACTGCCCAGTCCTGCGCCATCCTCACAATCGTTATGTTTGAGCCCATTGTTGCAGCCACTGTGTCAGTCCATCTCATTGAGGGTCTTCCTCTTTTTCACTGACCCTCTACCAAGCATGATGTCCTTCTCCAGGGCTGATCCCTCCTGATAACATGTCCGGAGCATGGGAGACGAAATCTCATCATCCTTGCTTCTAAGGAGCATTTTGGCTGTACTTCCAAGACAGATTTGTTTGTTCTTTTTGCAGTCCGTGGTACATTCAGTATTCCCTGCCAGCACCGCAATTCAGAGACGTCAGTTCTTCTTTGGTCTTCTTATTCATCATCCAGCTTTTGCATGCGTATGAGGTGATTGAAAATGCCATGTCTTGGGTAAGGCACACCTTTGTCTTCAAGGTGACATCTTTGCTTTTCAATGCTTTAAAGAGGTCTTTTGCAGCAGGTTTGCCCAATGCAGTACATCTTTTGATTTCTTGACTGCTGCTTCCATGAGTGTTGATTGTGGATCCAGGTAAAATGAAATTCTTGACAACTTCAGTCTTTCTTCCGTTTATCATGATGTTGCTTATTGGTTCAGTTGTGAGGATTTTTGTTTTCTTTATGTTGAGGTGTAAGCCATACTGAAGGCTGTGGTCTTTGATCTTCATCAGTAAGTACTTCAAGTCCTCTTCACTTTCAGCAAGCAGGGTTGTGTCGTCTGCATAATGCAGGTTGTTAATGAATCTTCCTCCAATCCTGATACCCCATTCTTCTTCGTATAACCCAGTTTCTCAGACTGTTTTCTCAGCATACAGATTGAATAAGTATGGTGAAAGGATACAACCCTGATGCACACCTTTCCTGGCTTTAAACCACACAGTATCCCCTTGCTCTATTTGAATGACTGCATCTTGATCTATGCACAGGTTCCTTATGAGGACAATTAAGTGTTCTGGAATTCCCATTCTTGGCAGTGTTATCCATAATTTGTTATGATCCACACAGTCGAATGGCTTTGCATAGTTAGTAACACCCAGGTAAACATCTTTCTGGTATTCTCTGCTTTCAGCCAAAATCGACATCAGCAATGATATCCCAGGTTCCACATACTCTTCTGAATCGGGCTTGAATTTCTGGCAGTTCCCTGTTGACACACTGCTGCAGCCACTTTCGATTATACCTGTGGTTATAATCCCATCTGGGAATGGGGTTTCTTTGTTATGTTAATAAGATAGTATTAGCCTAGGGTGCATCTTAAGTCTCTTGAGATACAAAAGAACAGATGAGGCAAGCGAGCAAAATAGAGGGGAAGATACGTACCACATGATCAAGGAACCTAGGAATAGAAGCTGAAAAGAGACAAAGACCTTCCCCCCAGAGTGGGTGGAGAGAGAACCTTCCCCTAGAGCTGGCACCCTGAATCAGACTTCTAGCCTCCTAAACTGTGAGAAAATAAATTTATTTGTTAAAGCCACCCACTTGTGGTGTTTCTGTTACAGCAGCACTTGGTGACTAAGACAGAGAAGATAGCTATCATATTAATGTCATAACAACAGCCTGCGTTTGTGTAGGGCCTTAGAGTTACGAGATGCTTTCACTTCCCTCTTCACAGTTCATCCTCATGATTCCCCAGCAGAGTTAGACAAGCAGAAAGCTGAAGCTCAGAGGGGCGATTTGGCCAAGGGGAATGGGGTCTGTGCTTCCTGTTTTCTCTGTCTGTCTGTCTGTGGAATTGGCACCACCGTCCCTGCCCAGTGTTGAGATGTCTCTCTTTTACGCACGTTCCCCGGGACCTTCAAATGTCTCCGAGCCCTGCTCTGCCATTCGCTACCCTCTTACCTTGCTTTCTTCTTCTCCTAAACTGTATCAGTACTTGACAGCACATTATATGCTCCTTCATTGGTCTCTCTGTCCCCAGCTTGAGCACAAGAGCAGAGGCAGAACCTTGTTTCCTTCTCAGCGGGGAATGGGCCGCATACGCAGCAGGTGGGGCTTGTTGATGGAACAGTCATCAGTCAGGAGCAGAAACACAGTAACCAATGTTTAACAAAACTCTGGTCGGACACTGCCTCTTTAATTTCATTCTTCCAACAATTGTGGTGGAACTGAGACCTACCCAGGCCGCCCGAGGTCACACAGCCAGGCAGTACCAGGGTTGGGTCTCGGGTTAGCTTGGTCAGGTTCCTGAGTCCTTGCTCTTAGTCATGGTGCTGCACTGACTCCTGCCCACCTCAGAGGGTAAGAGCATTCAGCCACTGTGTCCTCCATGTTCTCCTCTTCAGATCTCCTGTTTGATGGGCCCTGCTAGAACCTGCCTACAAGGGATCTGAAGCAAACTTCTGTCGTCTACAGTCCTAAGCTGAATTCTTTTCTTTTTTATGGGGACATTTGCCCGACTCTTGTGTTCTGACAGTTTTCTAATTGTCTGTGATTGGAAAAAGATGACCAGCAACGATTCTGTGGTCACATCTGCCTGCTCTTTCAGTATT
Organism: Dugong dugon; assembly: GCA_030035585.1. Lineage (NCBI taxonomy): Eukaryota > Metazoa > Chordata > Mammalia > Sirenia > Dugongidae > Dugong > Dugong dugon. The sequence goes on from CM057472.1 coordinate 109,566,024, forward strand.
CAAGGTCAGGTTTTGTTGTCTTGAATGATGTGAACTTGTTGAAAATGATGGAGGGCTTTCTTCCCGTCATTTCCCTTATTACAGATTTCGTTTTCCTTCCAGTGCTGGCTCTCTGTCACCACAGTCCAGGCCACTGTCCTTCATTTTAGCACCCTCTCTACTCTTGACCCCTTCCAGCCGGCTCTGCCATGTCCTCTGGTTTCCCATTACACTTTGAATGAACTCAGAGAGCAGGGCCTGCCCCAGACGGCCTTGCCCACATCTCCAGCCCTCACAACAGTCTGCCCTTCTGGTCGGTTCTTGGGATTTGGTAAGGCTCTTGCGGCCTCAGGGCTTTGCCGTTGACCCCCTTTCTGCCTGGGACAGTCTTCCCCTAGTTGTGGGAACGCCTGACTGGTTCTCAGTCTGCAGGTGTCAGCTTGAATGTCACTTCCCAAGCAAGTTCTTTTCTGACCAGAAAGTTGTTGTTGGGTGCCATCAAGTCGATTCCGACTCATAGTTACCCTGTAGGACAGAGTAGAACTACCCATAAGGTTTCTAAGGCTGCCATCTTTACTGGGCTGAAAGTGAGGAGGACCCATGGAAGCGGCAGTCAAGAAATCAGACAGTGCATTGCGTTGGGCAAATCTGCTGCAAAAGACCTCTTCTAAAGTGTTAAAAAACAGAGATCTCACTTTGAAGACTAAGGTGCACTTGACCGAAGCCAGGGTATTTTCAGTCGCCTCATATGCGCACGGAAGAGTGAGTAAGGAAGACGGAAGAAGAATTGATGCATCTGAGTTATGGTGTCAGTCAAGAATATTGCGTATACAGGTATCCCCTGCTTTTTGAAAGTTTGCTTTATGTCGCTTCACTTTTACGAAAGACCTACATTAGTCCCTTTTTCACTAACTGAAAGAAATCCGAAGAGGAATTTTGCTTTTACAGAAAAAGGTGCAAAGTGGAGATAGCATTTGGCGTTTGTTTTGCAGGGAGCCGTTAGAGGCAGTGCCCACCTGCCAGCGAGAGTGGCATTGCCGGGCTCCTTCCCCGCGAACTGTGCTCAGCGTTCCTCTTTCGCTATGTGGCAGCGTTATTTTAGGCTTTATGTGTTATTTAGTATGAGTTGGTGAGTTATTTTTTGGGTTTGGGAACGCTCGAAAATTTTTCCGGTATAAATTAATGGTAATTACTTCTTCGCTTTGTGCCATTTTAGCTTATGAAAGGTTTCATAGGAACGCTGTACTTTTGGATAGCAGGAAAAACCTGTACCATGGGCTGCCAGAAGAATGAACAAAAATCTCTCTTAAAGAGGGATAGCCAGAATGCTCTGTAGAAGCAAGGATGGCGAGACTTTATTTTACGTGCTTTGGACGTGTTATCAGGAGGGACCAGTCCCTGGACAAGGACACTGTCTTAGTTATCTAGTGCTGCAATAACAGGAATACCACAAGTGGATGGCTTTAACAAAGAGAAATTTATTCTTTCATAGTCTAGGAGACTAGAAGTCCAAATTCAGGGTGCTAGCTCCAGGGAAAGGCTTTCTGTCTGTCAGCTCTGGGGGAAGGTCCTTGTCATCAGTCTTCCCCTGGTCTAGGAGCTTCTCAGCATAGGAACCCTGGGTTCAAAGTATGCACTCTGCTTCTGGCACAGCTGTCTTGTGGTTTGAGGTACCCCTGTCTCTCTGCTCACCTCTCTTATACCTCAAAAGAGATTGACTCAAGACACAACCTAATCCTGTGGACTGAGTCCTGCCTCATTAACATGACTGCCTCTGATCCTGCCTTATGAACATCATAGAGACAGGATTTATAGCACATAGGAAAATCACATCAGGTGACGAAATGGTGGACAATCACGCAGTACTGGGAATCATGGCCTAGCCAGGATGACACACATTTTTAGGGGGACACAGTTCAGTCCATAACAGACATCATGCTTGGTAAAGTAGAGGGTCAGTGCAAAAGAGGAAGATGTGAGGATGGTAAAGGCCTGGGCAGTGTCTTGTTCTCTTGTACAAAGGGTCGCTGTGATTCGGAACCAGCTTGACAGCACCTAACAACAACAGCAGCAATCTTTATGGGACCAGATTGCTAAGTCTTTCTCCCTCGGAGCCACTGGTGGGTTTGAACCACCGGTATTTTGGTTAGTGGCCGAGCGCTTCACCACTGCACCGCCAGGGCGCCTTGACCATAAAGTAGGCCCGCTTGTTCTCTCTCTATGTCTTTCACAGTCCCGATGGCTGTAATTGCTTTTGTGTTTGTTACCTGTCCCTTCTCTGGTGTGAGAGCTTCTCAGGCAGGGACCTTCCACTCTTGCTTGCTGTCTCCAGGGTGGCACCGCTGCTGAGCACAGTGCCTGTTACCCAGGAGGGCTCGGGCAGAGTTTGTTGAATGGGGGAGCCACTGGCCTCCAGTAAGTCACACATGGCGAGGATCTCCGCGGACGGCGTGCAGTCTGGCCAGAAGGGTGAGCGAGGCTGTGGTCCAGCCCGTCCTCTACTCCCCAAGCTGTGTCCTCTCAGCGGTGTGTCCTCACAGCTGAGGCACCCTTTTTCCAGTTTGTCCCAACTGACGCTGAACCTGATGGGATGGCAGAGGAGCCAGCATGAGCGAGGACTGTCCTGGTGTAACAGAAGTTACCATCACTCTGCTTGCAGTCATTTCTCTCTCTCTCCTGAGGTGACACTTCCCGTGCCAGGGGAGTTTATCAGATCTTCGGCCTCCAGCTGATTTCATCTTGCGGCCCTCCAGTAACTGGTTTCTCCTTTCCTAGATGATTGCATTTTACTCTCTATTAAAAAAAAAGGTGCCTTCTGTGTTCTCCACAAGATGAGATGGTGTGGAGTGTACATCCAGGACACTGTCGGCTTCTGCTTTCCATTTTGTCTTTGCCCGACACTTGTCCCAGGCCTCCAACCTCAGATTCCAGGAGCTGTCTGCCATTTTTCCTCGCCGTCTTACCGGGTCTTCTTTAAGGTGATGCATCTTCCTGTTGCCGTGTTCCAGGTGCAGGTCCTCTCTGGCCAGGGCTTTCTGGTTGCTCCAAGCCTCCACTCACTCCTTCTGTGGCTCTCGTGAATTACCCTCCTCCGTGTGTTGACATGTAGACACTGGAGGCCGTGTTTGTCACTCCTGACCATCTTCCCTGCTGTTTCCTCCTGGAAGTTACCTGGGTGTCTCCGCCTCACGTAGGGCTGTAGCACAGTGCCCTGAGGTTGTCAGCCGTGTAAAACAGAATCACAGGTTTGGAGAGCTCTGACTTCTAGGCCCTCCTGTGCTCTTCAGTCCTCAGGCTTAGCCACGCATTATGATCTGCGTAAGTTTATCATTTCACACGTCAACTTTATTCTTCAGTTTAAAAGGAAAGGTGAGTTCTAAAAATTAGTAATAGAGAATGTAGCATGGTTACTGTGTTTATTTTATTTACATTCTGTCCCATCAGGAGAAAATAGTGCTGGCATTCATGTCTTTTTTTTTTTTAAATGAAGTCAGGTCACTGCCTGTTTGAAATATTTCCTGGTAATGACGGAGTCTTACCGAACGCCTGCCCCCCTGGTTAGCAACAGACGCCGTATAGAGATGTAAGAGTGGGACGAGGCCCTTGCCTTCTGGAGGATTATAGTGGAGATGGGAGAAAAGCAGCAAGCAGGAAATGTCGAAGAGCAGAAACAGTAAACTGAGGCAGTGACTCTGCCATCTGTGATCACTGAAGGCTGGGGCAGTCAGTTGGTGGGACCGGAGCTGGGACTTGAAAGGCATCCCTGCCTGGGTGGTCTGGAGGCAGGAGCGAGCAAGGTGCAGGCAGAGAATGTGGGAGAACGGGGGGCAGCGCCCCAGACTCAGGACCTCGCTGGCCAATTTGCAGCGGGAGCCAGGCGAAGTCTGAGCCGAGAGTCCACCTGGGAAGTGTGGGGCAGCGTTGGGTGTAACCGGTGCTGGAAGCCTTCTGTTCAAGTTGCTCCAACTGCCTGGGCCTCCCCTGTCTCACTCACAGGCTTGCACACACAGGTGAGATACAAATGGGTGTAAATGTGCTTTTAAAGTGGGAAGGACACTGTTCATGCAGTGAGCCAGAAGCCGGATCTGCACATCCTTCAGTGAAGTTGTCAAGGAAGATTCCTGCTTTGGATGGAAGAGGCAAGAAGACGAAACAGAGGCCCGTTCGCTGGGAACAAGGGAGCTGGGATGGGGAGGGAGGGAGAAAGGAGGGCACCGGCCAGCGAGGTGTCCAGGAAGCGGCTCCAGCAAGCCTTGCTCAGCAGTTGGGATTTTGACCTGCACGTGTTGGGGAACCAGGAAGCAAGCACATAGTGAGACCTGCATGGCTCGTCTGCTTGCAAGCAGGGGAGTGGTTTGGAGATAAGAAGACCACTTAGCCTGATGAATCTGAGAAAGACTTAAAGATGGGATTGACAGTACCTGGTGACAAATCGGATGTGAAGGGTTTGGGAGATAGTCAAGCATGAGCTTGCAGTTTCTGAAATAGATTGGTTTTCTCTTCTCCCTTTTGTTCATCAACTGATTTTATCAACCTTTTTCTATCTCTAACATCTGTGGTTTAGCAAGGAAACCCTAAGATCCGAAATTCCTAGCTTATTCTATCTTATCTAAACCATATACATACCAGAAATAATCTATAGTACTTTGCATCTTATTTTTCAGTCTAGACAGGCTTCTTTTGTATTTCAGAATATATATTTCAAGCCGAAACCTTTTGTATGCAAAAGTCAAACCTAGAGCACATTTTACTGTTAAATTATAAGCTCTGGAAGTAAAGATTTTGGTGGAAGTAATCACCCAACCCTAACCACAGGGACACACAGAATAGCATGTATGAGTGGAAATCTGTCAAAACGAGCAGATTTCAATTTAAATGTATCAGTGATTTCAAGACCGACTAATGAGTTAAAATCTTTGTGTCAGTCTCGTGCTTTTCCTTAAATGCTGTGGAGTCATTTAACATTATTAAACCAGCTTCTCTTTGAGAACGTTGACATCAGAAACGCAACTCTCGGCTTTGGAGTCCTGGCTCTCGTGTGGTCTCTTCATTAGGCTAAAGTGAGTTAGCGGTTGTGGTCCCTGGAGCCTGAAGGACATCAGCGTCCCCTTAACGGGCAAGCAGACTAACCCGGGGGCGCATCAGCACAGCTGCTGATGTCTACATGCGGCCCCTTGTCTGCCGAGATGCTGGTGAGGTGGTGATAAAGGAATTAATGTAGATGTTAGATGGCGCGTCCGTGAGTTATTGAAATGTTGACCCAGGTCACACTGAGAACTTTAGGAGTAGTGTTCTGTTGGGAAGAGTCAGTCCCCACCCCGTCTCTCTCTCTGTCTCTCTCTCTCACACACACATCATGTTACCGTCACTGAGAAGTCTCACCGTATCTGTTTGCCTTTTCCTCTCTCACTTTCCCTTGCATTCTCAGGCAGCACTGCCACATGAGGGGCATCGTTAGTGCTGGGGCTGCAGAGAGGCCATGATGTTGTGTCTGTTTTCAAGGAGCTTGGAGTCCAGTGGGAGACCAAATCCAGTGCGGTGGCACACTGCCAGCAGCCGGGAGCTAGCCCAGGTGCCGGGGAAACAGAAGAAAGAGTGGGGAGTCAGGAAAGGCTTCCCGGAGGCGGGGATGGTAACTGACCCCTGAAGAAGGCCCAGGCGTTTGCCAGGTGGAGAACAGAGGGCCTGGCGTGGCCACACCGAGCAGCAGGGACAGCGTGCACTGGGAGCAGAGGAAGGGACAGTGGAGATGTCAGCAGAGATGGAAGGGGGGGACAGTCAGTGCTCAGGAGCCGTTTACTCATCTGGATCTGCTGTCAGCATAGTTCCATCAGTCCGCATTGAAATCCTGTGAAGTCTAGTATTGCTGTTCGAATTTGATGGGAGGAAATAGAGACCTCTGTTCTGGTCTGTGTGTTCCAAAGCTTAAATTCATACCTAGTTCCAGCCCGTTGCCGTTGAGTCGATTCTGAGTCCTAGACATCCTATAGGACAGAGTAGCACTTCCCCCATAGGGTTTCCAAGGAGTGACTGGTGGATTCGAACTGCCCACCTTCTGGTTAGCAGCCTGGTACCAAAAAAAAAAAAAAAACACAGTTGAGTCGATTCAGACTCCTAGCCACCCCATGTGTTTTGTGACTCCATGTGTTTCAGAGTACAACTACCCATAGGGCTTTCAGTGGCTGTAACCTTTCAGAAGTAGATCTCCAGGCCTTTCTTCCAAGGCACCTCTGGGTGGATTCAGACTGCCAACCTTTTGGTTAGCAGCTGAGCACTCAACTGTTTGTGCAACCCAAGGACTCGTCAGGACTTAAATTCATATCTAGTTCTGAACCCGCCTCTCTGTGCCCGATGTCGTGCTGACTTCATCTAGTAAGCATGGGGAGCTAGTCATTCATTTCACAAACATTTATTACTACCTGCTGTTAAGTAAATCTGTTGGTGACTGAGGTGCCTGACCCAAGCCCTTACCCGTTGTTGTTGAGTTGATGCCATGTCATAGCGTAGAACTATCCCATAGAATTTCCAAGGCTATGATGTTTTTGGAAGCAGTCTGCCACACCTTTCTCCCACAGAGTGGCTGGTGGGTTCAAATCTCTGACTCAAGCCATAGTCTTTTCTGTCACCTCATATGCATGTGAAAGCTGGACAATGAAAAAGGAAGCTAGAAGAAGAATTGATGCATTCAAATTGTGGTGTTGATTAAGAATATTGGATATACCCTGGACTGCAGGAAGAACAAACAGATCAATCTTAGAAGAAACGCAGCCAGCATGCTCCTTAGAAGATGAAGAGACTGGCTTGCTTATGTTAGGCTCGTCATCAGGAAAGACCAGTTGCTAGAAAAGGACATCACGTTTGGTAAAGGAGACAGTCAGCAAAAACAAGGGAAACCCTCAATGAGGTGGAGCCATGCAGTAGCTATGACGGTGGGCTCAGACGTACCAGTGATGATGGAGATGGGGCACATGGGGCAGCATTTCATTCTGTTCTGCATAAGGTCGCCACGAGTCGGTGCCAGTGGCCACTGACAACAACACGTAGATCTGACTTATATTTCAGCGTGAGCTGTTGAAATATTTTTAGCCGTGGAGGGATGTAATCGAGAATTCTGCTAAAATGTAAGTGCCACACAGACTTGACGTTTTGCGTTGAGCACCTAGACCAGTGCTGACGCGTAGTAGGAACTCAGTAAACATTCACTGGGTAAGAAGTGTCCCTCCGGCGTGGGACCAGGGGTGAGCGTGACCATGTTCGCAGAGTCAGTGCTTTTCATACAGTTTTCTGGAAAGAAGTGAGTGGGCAGCTACTACCCTTCCTGGAGAGGCTGCCCTGGGAATCCGAGGCCCCTAAGAACGTGACACAGACCAAAGCAACTTTGCATTAAGAAAAAGTCATTCCAGGCCGATCTGGCTTTTTTTTTCCAGTTCAAAACCAAAACAAACCTGTTGCCATTGAGTTGATTCTGACTCATGGCGACCCCATGTGTGCCAGCATAGAACTGCTCTGTAGGGTCTTCTTGGCTGTAATTTTTATGGAAGCAGATTGCTAGGCCCTTCTTCCATGGTGCCACTGGGTAGGTTTGAACGGCCAACCTTTAGTAGTCAAGTGCAAACTGCTTGCGCCACCCTGAAGGGGTGCTGCTCTCAGCCCAACATCCTTGTGCTATGACAGAGTAGTGTCGTCTGGATGGGGTTAAAGAGAGTTAGCGGATGGCTGTCAGGCTGCTCGCAGGCTTTGTCATGGACCCTGTCCTGCCTCAGACTTTGTTGAGGGTGGTTGTCAAGGCCTAGACGGCACGCTTAGCAAACCTCTGGGTGGTGAGAAACGGAGGAGGAGAGCTAGTATGTAAACAGAGACCATCTTGTTTTCAATGCTGTTTAACACAGTTGTTGTTAGGTGCCGTTGAGTCAGTTTCTGCTCATAGTGACCCTATGTGACAGAGTAGAATTGCCCCATAGGGTTTTCTAGGTTGTAATCTTCACAGGAGCAGATGACCAGGTCTTTTCTCCTGCAGAGCCGCTGGGTGAGCTTGAACCGCCAGCCTTTCTGTTAGCAGCTGAGCACTAAACTGTTGCACCAGCAGGGCGCCTTATTTGACACAGCAGAAGGATGAAGTTAATGGGCGTCATTTAGAAGGCAGGCATGGCAAGTAGACTGATTACTAGCCACCGGAGGCCTGAATTCTCATTCTGTCTCTGCCATTAACCTGTCGTGTGACCATGGACAAGTCACTCAAGCTCTCTGAGCCTCACTTTCCACATTATAACAAAATGGGAAGCCTGCACTGTTTCCCCTACAGGAGTGTGAGGGCCAGGTGAGAGATGGAAGGAAAGGTGTTTCAAGATTTAGAGCATGTCACAAATGCATGTTTTTAAAAAGAAGTGACCTGTCATTGCCCTTCAGGGATACCGAAGTGGTGATTCTTGAATTAGGTTTGAAATGAGCCGGATGCCCTTTGCTCATTCTTCCCAAGTCCGACGAACTCTTGAGTGGTGGTTAGAGTCAGGGCACTGTGGATATTCAGAGGTACGAGCTTTAGCCCCTATTCTCCCCTCGGTCCCCAGTTCATAATCAGCTAGTCGGGGAAAGAAGACAAATGAGCAGAAGCCAAATGACAATAGAATGTTCAAATAACAGCTAATGTCAGCACTCTATCCAGACAATATACATAGCACGTAATAGAAAAAGATTAAAACAATGGTACATAATATGTACTTACTGATGAAGTGTATCCTGGTAATGGGCAGGCGTTTGACCACTCCAGTGATTGTGGCCAATATTAATAGAGATTTATAAGTGATACGGGAAAAAAAAAGAAACGGTAAGGGGGCATTTGGTAACTCCCATAGCAAAGATGAACACTTCGGGAAATTTCTGTTGACTTTTTTTTATTGTTACTGAGGTTCAATTTACCCACCATAAAGTACACAGATATTAAATACAGAGCTCCATTTTTATGCTCAAGTAACTACAGCCCGGATCTGGACTATGGAACATTTCCAGGACCCCGGAAAGCTCCCCAGGGCTCCTTTCCAGTCAATACCGACCCTCCCTTCCCAAGGGGTGACTCCAGTTGTGATTCTGTCACCATATGTTAGTTTTGCCTGTTCATGACCTTCATATAAATAACATCACACAATATGCACTTTTTTGCATCTGGCCTCTTGCTCAGTGTAATGACTTTGAGATTCATCCATGTTGCTGGGTGTAGGAGTCATTTATTGTCATTATTGCTGCCTGGTTTTCCATGGTGTAACTGTACCACAGTTTATCTATTCTCTTATTGATGGACATTGCTCATGTATCCAGCTTTTGGCTGTTACAAATGAAGCTGCTATGGTCATCTTGTACATGTCTTCTTGTGAACATATTCAGTCCTTTTGCTTGAGTATTCTCTTGGGAGCAGAATTGCTGGGGCACTGGGCGGTTATGTATTCAGCTTCAGCAGATATTGAGAAACTGGTTCAAATTGGTTGAACCAATTTACACTCCCACCAGCAATACATCGCATTCTAGTTGCTCCACTCCCTTGCCAACACTGGGTCTTCTGGTCGTGTTAGGCATTCTGATGGCCCTGTGCTGGTATCTCATTGTAGTTTTCATTTGCATTGCCCGATGACTAATGGTGTTGAGCATATTTTCATTTCCTTATTAGCCTCTTGGATGTCCTCTTTTGGGAAGTGCCTGTTCAAATCTTTAGCCGCTTTTTAATTTGGCATTTTATTCTGGATATGGGTCCTTTATAAGACATATGTTTTGTGAATGTCTTCTCCCAGTCTTTGACTTACCTAGTCACGTCCATAATGATAGCGTTTGATGAATACAAGTTCTTTATTTTAATGAAGTCCTATTTATCAGTTTTATTTTTGAAAGAGAGTGCTTTTTGTGTCCTCTGTAAGAACTCTTTGCCTAGTTAGTGGTTCTCTTATGCTAGAAGTCCTAGTCCAGGAGCGATTTGTCTCTTAGGGGACAGGGACATTTTTGGTTGTCAAGGCCAGGCCAGACTTGCTGCTAAACATCCTACAGTGTGCAGGACAGCCCCCCAAACAAAGAATTATCTGGCCCCAAAATGTCCAAAGTGTTGAAGTTCGAGAACCCTGGCCTAGAACATGATCATGAAGACAGCCTTGTATGTTTTCTTCTAGGTGCTTTGTTGCTTTTCCTTTCACACTTCATTCAGTCTGTGATCCATCTCTCCTTCATCCTTGTGCACTTTGTGAGAACAGTGTCAGAGAAACCTTGATTGTCCTACATCTGTGCCCCTTGCCTCTTATGGAAAACAGAACTCGGTATATTAGTTATCAGGAGCTCTGCATGGAACATATTCCCACATGGACCAAAAGTACTGATATTGGGTGGTTTTAAAGCAGCGTTTAACACGTGAATGTAAAGGGCTGGCTTCTGCAGAAACTAGAGATTCCTCTTACCTTCCGATCTGATGATAAAGAACTCGATTTAGAATTCTCGTTGTTGTTGCTTTTAACTTTGAGGTTGCAGCTATAATGAAAACTGAAATATTGACTTTCTGCATAAAAGATTCAATTCTCACCACAAATTGACTCTAAAGTATACTGTTGGTATTTATCAGGACTGCTGTCTGGTTCTTTCCACGTGGGCGTCATGATTAACTAAACATTTGCCAGGCAGAAGGGGATTTGTCCTTTGGATTTTTCCATTGTAGTTCCACTTGTCAGGTCACTGTAAAGCTGACCACCTAAACATCCCAATCTTGGTGGAGTAGCTTGTGGTATTTTAGGGTAGTTGGGAGAAAGAGAAGGTACTTTCAGAAGTGGTGGCCTTAAACCATGAGGACAGCTGTTATTCAAGATGGCATGAAACAGTGAGAAGGGAAAAGTGTTGTTGTGAAACTGTCTGTGAATAAAAAATTTTCCTGAGTTTAACGATCACATTGAAGAGACTCATAGTATTCTTATGTTAAAATCTATGCATTTTTAACGAAGACTTTATGACTGTAGAGCATCAGACGGGAAAAATCACCTTCGCTGGTGTGTGCTGCGGGGTGGGGATCATTCTACTGTTGGAACTGACCCTTGCGAGGGGATCACTGGGTCTAGAGGTAGACTCTCTGGTCTTGGTTTAAAATCTTTAAAAATGGCGTGTTGTTATTTGGGGCCCCACTATTCCCCTTTTTTACTTTTCTTCATTTGTGTGAGTGTTGTCTGCTAGAAGGAGCACGAGGTTAGGGGTCAGAACGCTGGGTTTGTAGCAGCGCTGCCTCTGAGTGACCTGAGGCATAGCAGGTCACTTAATCTTGGTTTCTCCATCTGCCCAGTGACGACCTTGTGTTGGTATTGGGACAGTTCAGTGAGCCGTGGAAGAGCACTTTGTAAAGTCTGAGTCTTCACCTAAGTGGGAGGTGCCTGTCGTGTGGGAATTCTGGCTGCCCAGAGGTGTTTGTGCTACTGCGATCTGCCTTACGTTTGTGTAGAGATGGCACTGGAGGTTGTTGGGTGAGTAGGCTTGGGGCTCCCCCTACTAGCTGGGTGACCTGGAGCAAGTTTCTTCTGGGGACTTTGCTTCTTTATTTGTAAAATGGGGGTGATGGTAGTGCCTGTGTTATAGGATGGCTGTGAGGTTTAAATTTGTTAATACATGCAAAACGTTGAAGAGAGTACCCACACATAGTAGGCCCTCAATAAATGTTGCATAATTACAGCTTTTTTTGTTGCTCTTGGAGCTGAGTAGATAACAGGGAAATTCGGGAGCTGCCTCAGTCAGACTCTTTCCTGCTCCTGCTGACCGGCGTGCTAAAAACGGGGCTACTTCTTGAGCAAGGGGCCCTGGTGGCGCAGTGGTTAAGCTCTCAGCCGCTAACCAAAGGGTCATGGTTCAAACCCACCAGCCATTCCATGGGAGAAAAGACCTGGTGATCTGCTCCCATAAAGCTTACAGCCTAGGAAACCCTACGGGCAGTTCTCTGTTGTCATATAGGGTTGTGGTGAGTCGGCATTGGCTCGAGGGCATACAACATCACTTCCTGAACTGTGAAGTCTGGTGGTCAGCACTGTGCCGTGCGGTGGGATGGTGGGTGTGGAGTGTTTGTGGGGAGAACGGGGTGTCTCACGAGCTGGGTGCTCGGGATGACGGGCCTCCGAGCTGCTCAGCGGATTCAGGGTTTAATGTTCCGTTAATGAGTCACCTGCTTAACCTCACTGTGTTTTTCAACAGGTGTTTTGAGCCCCTAAAGGGCTGAGAACAAACTCTTCATCTTTGTTCCCAGGCTCCTAGCCTAATGCTTGACACTTAATAAAAGGTCTGTTGAGTCCATTGTTATTATTTGCAGGTCAGGTCAAAAGCTGCGTTAGATAGACATCCTCAGAAAAAACTGATGAGGCCGGAGTCTTCCATGTGGTGCCAGAGACCTTTTTGAATTTTTTTTCTTTTTTAAAAAAATGAAATTATTTTTTAAATTATAGCAGTCATACATACTTACAGTAGAAAATTTGGGGAAACACGAAATAGCATAAGGAGAAAAATTAAAGTTTTATTTATTCTGTTTGGCAGCGTTTCAGTGACCCAGAGCCTGAAGCGGACAGATGGGCACAAAGATGGGGCCAGAAACCCCAGTGGGAAATGTCGCTTCTCCCGGGCTGCGTTTTGCCGTCACTCCTGTGTGTGCGCACGTGTACGTGTGGGGTCGGGAGGGTTTAATCACACAGCAGGTGTCTCCGTTCTCTTCTCAGTGGCTGCTCACTTGGCAGGGGACCCAGTTCCTGGGTTCAGCTCGAGTGAGCATTAGCTGCTCATTAAAAATGCCGTTTCCTGGGCTCTGCTCAGTGGGTGCGTAGGTCTGGACCGAGGGCCAGGGGCATGGTGCACCCAGAGAGCAGCATCGGGACCGTGGGGCTCGGGGTAGCAGAGTGCCTGGTGTTGGAGCCACGTCGGAATATCCCACACAGTTTTCATCTGTCTCAGAGGACAGAAGCAGGTGTTCAGCTCCACAGCTGAAGAGACCACAATAAATCCTTAAGCATATAAGGTAGGCCTTAGGGAAGCCTTCAAATTGCCTGATTTTCGTAAGTAACATTGGAAATGGAAGAGACTCAGATGGGTTCTGTCTTGGATCTGCTTCTGTTTAAGATTATCAGTGTAGAAGCAAGGATTCATCACGTTTCAACTAGCCAGTGTTCTTTCTTCAGAGGACAGAGCATGTCTTTCAAAGAACTCGGCCATCTCTAAAAGCCGTAAATTTGGGATTGAAATAGAATATTAATTCTCAGGTGACTGCAGGAATGCTGAGCACAAGTAGGAGTAAAGGCTGCAAGGACCCGTTAATGATGAACGTAAAGCAGAACGGTGGCCCCACTTTCAGCAAAGGCTCTTGCCTCCGGGTGTAAGCGAATTGAACTGTTCTCTCCATCCTTTGTTTCCTTGGCTTCTTTCCAGCCCCATCTCAAAATTTCCCCTTACCTTCATCCATCCTCTTTTTCTCCACTTCTCTTTCCTTGCCTGGACCAACCCTTTTACCTGTGCTCTTGGTAGTAGAAGCCCCACGTGTCTTTGTTCTCTCACTTACCCCCTCTTGTGCCTCTTCTTCCTTTCTTCCTGCAGGCGTGTTCAGCTCCTTGTTCCAGAAGGCAGAAAGGCAGTAGCATGTACGTGGGTGCAGAGGCACAGCCCATCCGCGGTGAACGTGCAGAGAGTGGGAGGTATCACTTGGCTGTTTTAAGCCACTGAGATTTTGAAGACACTTGTTACTATGGCAAATCCTAGCCTATCCTGACTGCTAAGTGTTATGTGCTTTTGTGAAGTTTTTCAGAAGCATGTCTGGGCTTATAGGCTTGTTGTTGCTATTGGTGTTTTAAGCAGCTTGAAACAACACACATTTATCATCTCCCGGTGTCTGTGGGTCAGGAATCCAGGCACAACCTGGCTGCGTCTTCTGCTTCTGGTCCCATGGGCTGCTGTCACGGAGGGGTCTCCTCTGCAGCCTCACCTGGGGAGGATCTGCTTCCAAGTTCACCACGTGGTTGTTCACAGGACCCAGCTCCTGAGGGCTGTTGGGCTGAGCCCCTCAGTCCCTCACTGGAGGCTGCCCTCAGTTCCTTGCCATGTCAGGCCCGTAGCTTTTATCAGCTTCTCAGACCTCAGCAGTCCCTCTCCCCCCACCCTCTGTTTCTGTTCCTCCTTTGGTAGATTACTTTCCCAAAAGAAGACCCTCCTCCTCAGTTGCACTGATTTACCCATGCCTGCTAAACGTAGATCCTTTATCCTGGTAGGGCTCTGACTTACCGATGCCCGCCAGCACCAGCCCTCCTAGGTGGCAGGGTTGTCTTCACCGGACATGGGAAGACCCTGAGACCAGTTGGGTGGAGCCTGCCGAGGGCCACACAGCTGACCTCGCTTCAGGGCTGCTCTGAGCACTGCCACCTCCTCACACGGCTTTCACATGCTCACCCCGCCAGCTTCCCCCTTTCTTCCACGATTCCTCCCGCAGGCACGTTTGATTCGGCTTCCCCGGACAAGCCTGCCTTCTCTTGCCTCCACTGCTTCTGGTGCTCTCTCTGGGACGCTTTCTGCCTGGGAAAAACCTGCCCATTTCCAGCGACTCAAGTCGCATGCCACCTCCTCCGGGGGCCCTCGCCGGACCTGCCTCTTCCTGACGGGTCTGTAGCCTCTGGCTGTAGCTGCAGTGCGGTTCCTTTATTGTGGCGGGACACACCGTGTGCCGTCTGGACTCTTCTGCAGCATCCTGGGTTCCTCCAAAGTCGGGCATGCACCTCACTCACCGTCTCCCTGACAGGATCACACTGCAGTCGCTCAGGAGACGTTTGGTGAACCAGTGGCCGCCCCGTTCTCCGCTTACCTGACCTTACCTCTTTAACTGTTCTCTAGGAAGTACTAGCTACCTTTCTCTGATGGCTTTTTCTGAGATTCATTCTTAACACTTGCTCCCTGTTGTACTATTTTGCAGGTACATTTCGTCCTACAGTTTTCATGCTTACATACGACAGTATCCCAAGAAATATTACATTTATTTTATTATATCCTGTTTCTTTATGGACATATATTTGGAGCACAGTTAGGGGGCTAACAGATATGATGTTTTGGTTATCCTTATGATAAAACCAAAACCAAACCTGTTGCCGTTGAGTGAATTCTGACTCATAGTGACCCTATAGGACAGAGTAGAACTGCCCTGTAGGGTTTCCAGGGAATGGCCGGTGGGTTTGAACTGCTGATCTTTTGGTTAGCCGCCGAGCTCTTAACCACGGCACCACCAGGGCTCCATCCTTACAACAGATGCCTTGTTTTCACTGAAAACCAGCGGGCATTTCCAGTCAAGTGGAGAAGCCGTCGGTTCTGTCATCCAAAGGTGCGTTTCCCTTGTCAGCATCGCGCGTACCATTAAATTCCTGTGAGTAATTTGAAGTACTTAACTTAATTTTTCAAACTAAAAGGTTAATTTGCCAAACTTACCACACTTAGGAATGTTATAGACTCAGGGTAGGAGCATGACGAGGGGCGTGCCCAGGATACCCCAGGCCCCACCCGGCTCCATTGCTTGTCACGGCCACATTTCCGAACCAGCCACTCTGCCAAATCAAAACAATACCTACCCCTAATCCTCACTGTTGTCCCCGGCTAACTTACCTAAGTCAGACGTAAAGGTGCTGCCTGCCGGGGGCTGTGTGGGAGGGGAGGGGACAGTATGCAGACAAAAGGCGCCGCCTCCACCCTCCCTGTGACTCCGCGAGGCCTCACCCCGACCTGGGCACTGAACCCGGGAGGGCGTGAGCTGCTCAGCTCATGTCAGTTTAAAGGTGTTTCCACCTTGGAGATGCCCTCCTCCTGTCTTTTAAAAAAAATAAGTAAACGACCCAAAGTCATTGCCGCCAAGTCAGTACCAGCTTATGGCGCCCCATGTGTGTCAGAGTACAGCTGTGCTCCATAGGATTTTCACTGGCTGAGTGTTTGAAAGTTCATCACCAGGACTTTCTTCTGAGCTGCCTCTGGGTGGACTTGAACCTCCAACCTTCTGTTAACTGGTTTTTACCACCTGGGAACCCCATTTTTTGTTTCTTTGTTTGTCTATTTATTGATGTAGTTTGTTTCTTTATTTTTTTTTTAAATTTTTAAATTTTTACCCATACAAAAATTCATACATACATTGTTATGTGACTCTTAATTGCTCTCCCCATACTGTGACAGCACACTCCTCCTTTCCACCCCTGATTCCCCCTGTCCATTCAACCAGCTCCTAACCCTCTCTGCCTTCTCATCTCACCTCCGGACAGAAACTGCCTGTTTAGTCTCTTGTATCTAGTTGAGCTATGAGGCACACTCCTCACGAGTATCACTTTATGTCCCACAGTCCAGTCCAATCCCTGTCTGAAGAATTGGCCTCAGAAATTGTTTTAGTTCTGGGCTGATAGAGAATCCAGGGGCCATGCTTTCCGGGGTTCCTCCAGTCTCTCAGTCAGACCATTAAGTCTGATCTTCCTCCTAGAATTTGAGTTCTGCACCCCACCTTTCTCCTGTTCCATCAAAGAATGTTTTTTTCTGTGTTTGAATCTTTTCTTGAATTCTTATAATAGTGGTCTTATATAATATTTGTCCTTCTGTGACTGACTAAATTCACTTAGTATAATGAGTTCCAGCTTCCTCAATGTTATAAGATGTTTCACAGCTTCATTGTTGTTCTTTATCATTGTCTAGTATTCTATTGTGTGGATATACCATAATTTATCCATTTATCCATTGATGGGCACCTAGGTTGTTTCTATCTTTTTGCTATTGTGAACAGTGCTGCAGTGAACATGGGTGTGCATATATCTACTCGTCTGATGGCTCTTATTTCTCCAGGATATATTCCAAGGAGCAGGATAGCTGGATCGTATGGTACTTCTATTTCTAGCTTTTTAAGGTAGTGCGAAATTGATTTCCAGAGTGGGTGTGCCATGTTACGTTCCCACCAACAGTGTGTAAGTGTTCCAGTCTCTTCACAACCTCTCCAACATTTATTACTTTGTGTTTTTTGGATTAATGCTAGCCCTGTAGGGGTGAGATGATAGCTCATTGCAGTTTTGATCTGCATTTCTCTAATGGCTAATGATCGTGAGCATCTCTTCATGTGTCTGTTAGCTGCCTGAATATCTTCTTTGGCAAAGTGCCTGTTCATATCCTTTGCCCATTTTTTAATTGGGTTATTTGTCTTTTTGTTGTTGAGGTTTTGCAGTATCTTGTAGATTTTAGCAATTAGACATTGATTGGATTTGTTGTAGCCGAAAATTTTTTCCCAGTTTGTAGGTTGCCTTCTGACTCTTTTGATGAGCATAAGTGTTTGATGTTTAGGAGCTCCCATTTATCTAGTCTCTCTTCTGGTGCTTGTGCATTGTTACTTATGGTTCGTATGGTGTTTATGCCATGTATTAGGGCTCCTAGCATTGTCCCTATTTTTTCTTCCAGGATCTTTATCGTTTTCTATTTTATATTTAAGTCTTTGATCCATCTTGAGTTAGTTTTTGTGCATGGTGTGAGGTATGGGTCTTGTTTCAGTTTTTTGCAGATGGATATCCAGTTATGCCAGCACCGTTTGTTAAAGAGACTATCTTTTCACCAGTTAATGGACTTTGGGCCTTTGTCAAGTATCAGCTGCTCACAGGGGGATGAATTTATGTCTGGATTCTCAATTCTGTTCCATTGGTCTGTGTATCTGTTGTTGTACCAGTACCAGGCTGTTTTGACTACCATGACAGTATACTGGGTTTTAAAATCAGGTGGTGTGAGGCCTCCCACTTTGTTCTTCTTCTTGAATAATGCTTTATTCAGGGCCTCTTCCGTTTCCATATGAAGTTGGTGATTTGTTCCTCAATCTCATTAATAAATGCCAATAGAATTTGGATCGGGATTGTATTGTATCTGTAGGTCACTTTGGGTAGAATTGACATTTTCACTATGTTGAGTCTGCCTATCCATGGGCAAGGTATGTTTTCCCACTTACGCAGGTCTCTTTTGGTTTCTTGCAGTAGTGTCCTGTAGTTTTCATTGTATAGATCTTTTACGTCTTTGGTTATATTTATTCATAAGTATTGTATCTTCTTGGGAGCTATTGTAAATGGTATTGATTTGGTAAATTCCTCTTCGAAGTTCTCTTTGTTGGTGTAAAGAAGTCCCAACTGATTTTTGTAGGTTTATCTTGTATCCTGAAACTTTGCTGAAATCTTCTGTTAGTTCCAGTAGTTCTCTTGTGGATTCTTTGGGGTTTTCTGTGTATAAGATCATATCATCTGCAAATAGAGATACTTTGACTTCTTCCCTACCAGTTTGGATGCCCTTTATTTCTTTTTCTAGCCTAATTTCTCTGGCTAGGACTTCCAGCACAACGTTGAATAAGCGTGGTGATAGAGGGCATCCTTGTCTGATTCCGGTTCTCAAGGGGAATGCTTTCAAAGTCTCTCCATTTAGGATGATGTTGGCTGTTGGCTTTATATAAATGCCCTTAATTATATTGAGGAATTTCCCTTCTATTCCTGTTTTGTTGAGAGTTTTTATCGTGAATGGGTGTTGGACTTTGTTGAATGCCTTTTCTGTATCGATGGATAAGATCATGTGGTTCTTGTCTTTTGCTTTATTTATGTGATGGATTTCATTGATTTTTCTTCTAATGTTGAACCATCCCTGCATACCTGGTATAAATCCCACTTGATCATGATGAATTATATTTTTGATATGTTGCTGAATTCTGTTGACTAGAAATTTTTTTTTTATATATACTTTTTTTTTTTTGTACTTCAGGTAAAGGCTTACAGAACAAATAGTTTCTCATGAAACAGTAGTACACATATTGTTTTATGACATTGGTTAACAACTCCACAACATGTCCACCCTCTAACTTCTCAACCTTTTTTTTTTTGGTGAAAATACACATAGCCAAAGATACACCATTTCAAAAATTTCTACATGCACAGTTCAGTGACATTGACTACACTCTTCCAATTGTGCTGCTGTTCTCACTTAAGATGAAGGCTTACAGAACAAAATAGTTTCTCATTTAACAGTTACTACAAATGTTGCCCTATGACAGTGGTTAACAATCTCATAACACATCAACAATATCCTTAATCAAACTTGGGTTCCCTATCACCAGCTTCTGTGTCCCCTTCTACCTTCTGGCCCTTGTAACTGGACTACTGTACCTCATTAGTCCCATTTGGTTTTACGGGCCTGTCCACTCCTAGGCTGAATGGTGAACCTTGGAGGTAACTTCACCACTGAGCTAAAAGGGTATCTGGGGGCCATACTCTCGGGGTTTCTCCAGTCTCCTTTAGGCCAGTAAATCTGGTCTGTTTTTGTGAGTTAGAATTATGTTCTACATCCTTCTCCAGCTCTGTCCAGAACCCTCTATTGTGATCCTGGTCAGAGCAGTCAGTGGTGGTAGCCGGGCACCATCTAGCTGTACTGGACTCAGTCTAGTGGAGGCCTTGGTAGCTGTGGACCATTAGTCCTTCAGACTGATCTTTACCTTGTATCCTGTTCTCTTCATTCTCCCTTGCTCCCGAAGGGATGAGACCAGTGGAGTATCTTAGATGGCTGCTCACAGGCTTTTAAGACCCCAGATGCTACTCACCAAAGTAGAATGTAGAACGTTGTCTTTATAAACTGTGTTATGCCAGTTGAGCTAGACCATGGTCCCCACAGCCCTCCGCCCAGCAATTCAGTCCCTCAGGGAGTTTGGATGTGTCTATGGGGCTTCCATGACCTTTTCTTGTACAAGTTGTGCTAGTTTCCACTGTATTGTGTACTGTCTCACCTTTCACCCAAGGTACCACTTACCTATTGCCTATTTAGTATTTCCCCCCCACCCCTCCCATCCCTGGTAACCAACAAAGATTGTTACATTTTGTGTGTGAACTTTTTCATGGGTTTTTACAATAGAGGTCTCATACAATATTTGTCCTTTTGTGATTGACTTATTTCACTCAGCATAATGTCCTCCAGTTTCATCCATGTTATGAGATGCTTCACAGATTCATTGTTGTTCTTTCTCGTTGCATAGTACTCTTGTGTATATGTACCATAGTTTGTTTATCCATTCATCTATTGATGGGCATCTAGGTTGTTTCCATCGTTTTGCTATTGTGAACAATGCTGCCATGAACATAGGTGTGCATATGTCTATTCGAGTGACGACTCTGATTTCTCTAGGATATATTCCTAGGAGTGGGATCGCTGGATCGAATAATATGTCTATTTCTAGCTTTCTTAGGGAGCACCATATCATTTTCCAAAATGGTTGTGTCATTTTGCATTCCCACCAGCAGTGCATAAGAGTTCTGATCTCCCGCAGCCCTTCCAATATTTGTTATTTCCAGTGTTTTTGATTCGTGCCAGTAATGCCGGGGTGAGATGGTGTCTCATTGTGGTTTTAATTTGCATTTCTCTAACGGCTAGTGATCACGAGCATTTCCTGATTTGTCTGCTGGCCATTTGAATGTCTTCTTTGGTGAAGTGTCTGTTCATTTCCTTTGCCCATTTTTTAATAGGATTTTTTCCCTTTTTGTTGTAGAGGTGTTGGATTTTCAGGTAGATTATGGAGATTAGACCTTTGTCTGACTTGTACTGTCCAAAAATATTTTTCCCAGTCTGTAGGTTCTCTTTTTACTCTTTTGGTGAAGTCTTTTGAAGAGCATAGGTGTTTGATTTTTAGAAGATCCCAGTTATCTAGCTTATCTATTGGGCTTTGTGCGTTGATGGTTATGGTTTGTATCCTGTTAATGCCGTGTATTAAGGCCTGAAGTGTTGGTCCAATTTTTTCTTCTATGAACTTTATAGTTTTAGGCTTTATATTCAGGTCTTTGGTCCATTTGGAAGTAGTTTTTGTATACAGTGTGAGGTATGGGTCCTGCAGATGGATATCCAGTTTTGCCAGCATCATTTGTTAAAAAGACTGTCTTTTCCCCATTTGATGGACTTTGGGCCCTTGTTGAAGATCGGGTGACCGTAGGTGGATGGATTTACATCTGGGTTCTCAATTCTGTTCGATTTGTCAATGTATCTGTCGTTGTACCAGTACCAGGCTGTTTTGACTACTGTAGCTGTATAGTAGTTTCTGAAGTCAGGTAGTGTGAGTCCTCCAACTTTATTCTTCTTCTTCAGTAGTGCTTTACTTATTCGGGGCTTCTTCCCTTTCCATATAAAGTTAGTGATTAGTTTTTCCACCTCTTTAAAGAATGTTGTTGGTATTTGGATCGGGATTGCATTGTATTTGTAAATTTCTTTGGGTAGAATTGTCATTTTCACAATGTTGAGTCTGCCTATCCATGAGCATGGTATGTTTTTCCATTTATGTAGATCCCTTGGGGTTTCATGCAGTAGTATTTTGTAGTTTTCTTTGTATAGGTCTTTTACATCCCTGGTCAGATTTATTCCTAAGTATTTTATCTTTTTAGGGGCTATTGTAAATGGTATTGTTTTCCTGATTTCCTTTTCATTGTTCTCCTTACTGGTGTATAGGAATCCAACTGATTTTTGTATGTTTATCTTGTATCCTGCTGCTCTGCTGAATCTATTAGTTCCAGTAGATTTCTCGTGGATTCTAGGGTTTTCTATGTATAGTATCATATCATCTGCAAACAGGGACAGTTTAACTTCTTCATTACCAATTTGGATGCCCTTTATTTCTTTTTCTTGCCTTATTGCTCTAGCTAGAACTTCCAGCACAATGTTAAATAAGAGTAGTGATAAAGGGCATCCTTGTCTTGTTCCTGTTTTCAAGCGGAATGTTTTCAGCCTCTCTCCATTAAGAATGATGTTGGCCGTTGGTTTTGTATAGATGACCCTTTATTATGTTGAGAAATTTCCCTTCTACACCTATTTGATTGAGAGTTTTTATCAGGAATGGGTGTTGGACTTTGTCAAATGCCTTCTCTGCGTCAATCAAGATGATCATGTGATTCTTTTCTTTCCTTTTATTTATGCGGTAGATTATGTTGATTGATTTCCTAATGTTGAACCATCCTTGCATACCTGGTATGAATCCACTTGGTCGTGATATTTTGATATGATGCTGAATTCTATTGGTCAGAATTTTGTTAAGAATTTTTGCATCTATATTCATGAGAGATATTAGTTTGTAATTTTCTTTTTTTGTGATGTCTTTGCCTGGTTTTGGTATCAGCGTTATGCTGGCTTCATAGAATGAATTTGGAAGTGTTGCTACCTCTTCTATGCTCTGAAATAGCTTGAGTAGTATCGGTACAAGCTCTTCTATAAATGTTTTGTAGAATTCTCCAGTGAATCCATCTGGGCCAGGGCTTTTTTTGTTAGAGAGTTTTTTTATTACCTTTTCAATGTCTTGTGATGGGTCTGTTTAGATTTTCAACATCACTTTGTTGTAGTTTGAGTATGCCGTGTGTTTCTAGAAATTTATCCATTTCCTCTAGGTTTTCAAATTTGATGGAGTATAGTTTCCCATAATATTCTGTTATAATCCTTTTTATTTCAGTTGGGTCTGCTGTAATATCCCCCATTTCATTTCTTATTTGGGTTATTTGTGTCCTGTTTTTCTTTTGTCAGTCTGGCCAGTGGTTTCTCGATTTTGTTGATTCTTTCAAAGAACCAACTTATGGTTTTGTTGATTCTTTCTATTGTTTTTCTGTTCTCTATTTCATTTATTTCTGCTCTGATCTTTACTATTTCCTTTCTTCCAGTGGTTGTGGGCTTTTTTTGCTGTTCCCTTTCTATTTGTTTGAGTTGTGTAGTTAATGTTTTGATTTTATCCCTTTCTTCTTTTTTGATATGTGCATCTGTTGCTATAAATTGTCCTCTGAGTTCTGCCTTTGCTGTGTCCCAAAGGTTTTGGTATGATGTGTTTTTATTCTCATTTGATTCTAGGAATTTTTTGATTCCATCTCTGATTTCTTCTGTTACCCAGTGATGTGTAAGCAGGGTGCTATTCAGCTTCCATGTAATTGATTTTTTTTTCCTTGCTCTTTCTATTGTTAATTTCTACTTTGATGGCATTGTGGTCAGAGAAGATACTTTCAATTATCTCAGCGTTTTGGATCTTGTTGAGGATTGCTCTGTGGCCTAAGATGTGGTCTATTCTGGAGAACGTTCTGTGTGCATTGGAAAAGAATGTGTACTTTGCAGCGGTTGGATGGAGTGTTCTATATTTGTCTATGAGGTCAAGTTGGCTGATTGTGCCCTTTAGGTCTTCTGTATTGTTGCTGAGTTTCTTCTTAGTTGTTCTGTCCTTTACTGAGAGTGGTGTGTTGAAGTCTTCTCCTATTATTGAGTAACTGTCAATTTCTCTTTTCAGTGTTGTTAGTTTGTTTTATGTATTTTGGAGCCCTGTCATTGGGTGCGTAGATGTTTATTATGGTTACGTCTTCATGATGGATCATCCCCTTAATCATTATATAGTGTCCTTCTTTGTCGTTTATGGTAGATTTCGTCTTAAAGTCTATTTTATCTGCGATTAGAATTGCCACTCCTGCTCTTTTTTGGTAGTTGTTAGCTTGAAATATATTTTTCCAACCTTTGACTTTTAATAAATTCACATCTTTGTTTCTAAGGTGTCTCTTGTAGACAGCATATTGATGGATTCTGTTTTCTTATCTGTAACTCTCCGTCTCTTTATGGGTGCATTGAGTCCATTTACATTCAGTGTAATTATTGATAGATGTGAGTTTGTTGCTGTCATTTTGTAGTGCTTTTTTTTTTTGTGGTGCTGAAGTTTTCTTTGTTCTTACTCTCTTGTGCTGAGTTACTTTTGTTTGTGGATTGTTTTTCATTTCTTTTGTTTTTGTAGGTTTTGTTCTTGCTGAGACTTTATGTTTTTCCTCTTTTTTTTTATGTTTGTTAACTTTCTTTGTGGTTACCATGAGTTTTACCCTTATCTTTCTAAGTTTGAAGCAGTCTACCATTACTTGGTATCTCCTTGCCTTCCTCTCCATTAGAAGGTTCTATACCTATGCCGTTTATTCCCTCTTTGATTGTTTTGATGTTGTTGTCATTTACTGATTAACTGCCCTGATTCCCTGTTGTATTTCTTTCGGTTTTGGATAGTCCTCGAGAGTTCATTTCCTAGATTGGTATCTGGCCGGTACGATCCTGCATCCTAGATTCTGCCTGTGAGCTGAAGTTGTTTGTCCTCATGTTGAAGAACTCCCTTTAATAATTCTTGTAAGTTTGGTTTGACTTTTTAAAATATTCCCTTAATTTCTGTGTATCTAGAAATGACCTAATTTCACCATCAAATTTGAACGAGAGTTTTGCAGGTTATATTATTCTTGGCTGGTAATTTTTTTCTGTCAAGATTTTATATATGTCACCCCATTGCCCTCTTGCCTGCACGGTTTCTGCTGAATAATCTGAGCTTAGTCTTATTGTTTCTCCTCTGTATGTGACTTCTTGTTTTTCATGAGCTGCTCTCAGAATACTTTGTCTTTGGTTTTGCCGAGTGTGATTATGATATGCCTTGGTGATTTTCTTTTGAGGTCTTTCCTATATGGGGTTCGTTGAGCTTCTTGGATGGCCAGCTTTTCATCTTTCATGATATTGGGGAAGTTTTCTGTCAGCAGTTCTTCAATGATCCTCTCTGTGTTTTCTGTTTTCTCCCCCTGTTGTGGAATTCCAATCAGTCACAAATTTTTGCTTTTGATTGTATCCCACATAACTCTCAGGGTCTCTTCATTTTTCTTTGTTCTTTTTTCTGAGTTTTCCTGAAACAGAGTTGTGTCCAAGTGTTTGTCTTCAATTCCACTGATCCTTTCTTCCACGGTTTCAAATCTGCTTCTCAGCCCTTCTGTGATCCTGTCCATTTCTGAAATCTTGTTGTTTATCTTTTGGATTTCTATTTGTTGTCTTTGTATCATTTCTGGTTGTGAATTTATTTTGGCATTTTGTTCCTGCATTATTTTGCTGAATTCTTCCATTTTCTTGTCTGTATTTTCCATGAATTTGTCTGTTTTTTCCTCATGTTTGTCAGCTTTTTGCCTAAGCTCTTGGAGAATTCTGAGTATTAGAGATTTGAATTCCCTATCAGGTAGTTCTAGTGTATTTTCTTCCACTGGAAAGTCATCTGGTGTTTTATTTTGGATGACTGCTGGAACCATCCTGTCCTGTTTTTGTAAACGTTTTGATATTGTCTGCTGTCTTCAGGGCATTCAGTAGTTATTTTTCTCGTTTACTGATTGTAGATTTGTTTGTTTCGTCCCTTTTTTTTTTTTAAATTTGACTATGTCTGAGCAGGCGGACTGTGTGTTCTTTGATGTTTGCTTGTCTCTGGGCACAATATTTTTCACCTCCTTCTCCAATTGGCAGGGTGAGTCACTCTGATATGGTACGCCAGGGCAGGTCTAGCTGAAGAGGAGTTACTGGGACGGGTTGTTTGTGGCACTTACTACAGCCACCAGGGCAGGTCGGTAATCAATGCAGGGCAGGTTCCAGTAGGCTGTGGCTGTGCTTCTTGGTGGTGTGATGATAAGCGCATGGTGCAGGTAGGCAGGATGTAGCAGGGAGATTGTTATGTGTGGAGCTAAGATGGATATTGGAGAGAGGAGAGAGGACCAGGAGCCAAAAACATACAAACAAACAAACAAGAATGCTAGGGGAGCTTGCCATTTGGAGTGGAGAGATGAGAGACTATGAAATGGAGAAAAATAGAAGGGGGAAGAGGAAGAAAAGAATGAATAAGTAAAAATCGAAAAGGTTAAAGAACCGCAAAGTTCCCAGGGATCCCACCGATGCAGCTATGAGGTCTGGGGAAGTCGCTCTCAGGTGTTGCGGTACAGCCTGGCTAGAAGGTGTAGAGGTATACAATGCCAGGTATTCAGGGACCAAAGATAAGGAAGATATAGAGAGATGAGAAACTGAGTAATGAAAGACAAAAAGGGAAAAAGAGGGAAAACAAAACAAAAAAAATTAAAAAACAAAACAAAACAAGAAAAGCCCCCCAAAAAACAGAAAAAAAAAAAAATCAATGAAAAAAGAAATGTTCTCAGGGATCTCTGTGCACGTCTGTGCAAGCCGAGGGGGTAGTCTCCTTGCCAGGTAGCACCACCTGGCCAGAAAGGGCTCCCAACTCGAGAAAAGGAAAAGAAAGGAACAATTCAAAACAAACGAACGAACAAAGCCCCAGGATTCCACCGGCGCAGCAGCGCAGACTGGGAAGCAGCTCCAAACTTGAACGGAGCTCCACAGTCCCTCAGGAAGAAGCAAAGATGGCACACGGAGCCAGTTATTTGAGCGAAAGGAGGGGGTGGTGGTGAGAGGTAAGGAAGAAGTCAAAAGAAGCAGGAAAAAAAGTAACACCAGCAGCCAACATATGGCACTCAGGGAGCCAGTTCGTGTGGGCTGGTGGAATCCAAGCTCCTGGTGTTTCTCGGACAAGAGACTGTGTCCGCAGAAGCAGAGGGGGCCAAGTGTGGGTGAAGAAGGGTAGGGAGTGGGAAAGCTTGTATCACAAATTACTGGAGCTCTGCCCCTCAGGAAGAAGCAAAGATGGCGCACGGAGCCAGGTATTTGAACGAAAGGAGGGGAAGGTGGTGAGAGGTAAGGAAGAAATCAAAGGAGGCAGAAAAAAGCAACGCCAGCAGCCAACATATGGCACTTAGAGAGCTGGCCTGTTCGGGTGTGTGGAATCCAAGCAGCCAGTGTTTCCTGGACAAGAGATTGTGGCTGTGGGAAGCAGAGGAGGCCGAGTGGGGGTGAAGAAGTGTGGGGGGTGGGAAAGCGTGTATCACAAATTACCAGTTGTTTTTTCTCCCACTGGAAGCTCTATGAAGCTGCTTTCTCACCCCTTTTGCTGGTCTCCGATAGGAGTCCAAGATGGTGGATCCGCACTACATTAGCTGGTAGGGGACCTCTGCATGAATCTCTCCTTGCTCTCCGTTCTCTGTCAGTTTTCTTACTCAATTTGGTGCTTGGCTGAGTTCTTTATCTCTTCCTTTGATGTTTTAGGGTTTCAGGATTGTTGTTTTCTCTGTTTGGCTTAGTTTTTCGGATCTTTCCTGTGGCGGGACGGTGTGGTGCTTCTGCCTAGAGCACCATTTTTTTCTGTTAACTTGAATTTTGTTGAAGATTTTTGTGTCAGTGTTCATGAGGGATATTGGTCTGTAATTTTCTTTTTTTGTGGTGTCTTTACCTGGTTTTGGTATCAGGGTTATGCTGGCTTCACAGAATGAGTTTGGGTGTGTTCCATCCTTTTCTATGCTCTGAAATACCTTTAGTGGTAGAGGTGTTATCTCTTCTCTGAAAGTTTGGTAGAATTCTCCAGTGAAGCCATCCAGGCCAGGGCTTTTTAAATTACCTTTTCAATCTCTTCTTTTGTTATGGGGTTTGTTTAGTTGTTCTACCTCTGTTTGTGTTAGTTTAGGTAGGTAGTGAGTTTCTAGAAATTCGTCCATTTCCTCTAGGTTTTCAAATTTGTTACAGTTTTTCACAGTATTCTGTTATGATTAATTTTAGTTGGGTCTGTTGTGATATCACCCATCTTATTTCTTATACGGGTTATCTGCATCCTCACCTGTTTTTCTGTTGTCAGTTTGGCCAATGGTTTATCAATTTTGTTGATCTTTTCAAAGGATCAGCTTTTGGTCTTGTTAACTCTTTCATTTGTTTTTCTGTTCTCTATTTCATTTAATTATGCTCTAATTCTTATTATTTCCTTTCTTCTGGCAACTGAGGGCTTCTTTTGCTACTCTTTCTACTTGTTCCACGTGTAGGGTTAATGTTTTGACTATGGCCGTTTCTTCTTTTGAATATGTGCATTTATTGCTGTAAGCTGACCTCTGAGCACTGGTTTTACTGTGTCCCAGAGGTTCTGGTAGGATGTGTTTTCATTCTCTTTTGATTCTATGAATTTCTTTATTCCATCCTTAATTTCTTCTGTAACCCAGTAGTTTTTGAGTAAGGTGTTGTTTAGTTTTCATGTGTTTGATTTTTTTCCTTACTTTTTGTGTTGTTGATTTCTACTTTTATGGCTTTGTGGTCAGAAAAGATGCTTTGTAGTATTTCGATGGTTTGGATTTTGTTAAGGCTTGCTTTATGGCCTAATACGTGGTCTATTCTGGAGAATGTTCCATGTGCACTGGAAAAGAAAGTATACTTGGCTGCTCTTGGGTGGATTGTTTGGTATGTATCTATGAGATCAAGTTGGTTGATTGTAGGATTTATCTCTTCCGTGTGTTTGTTGAGCTTCTTTCTGGATGTTCTGTCCTTCACCAAAAGTGGCGTGTTGAAGTCTCCAACTACTTCTGTGGAGTTGTCTATCTCTCTTTTCAGTGCTGTTAGAGTTTGTTTTATGTATTTTTTAGCCCTGTTGTTGGGTGCGTAAATATTTATTATGGTTGTGTCCTCCTGGTGTATTGACTCTTTGATCATTATATAGTGTCCTTCCTTATCCTTTGTGGTGGATTTTACTTTAAAGTCTATTTTGTCAGAGATTAATATTGCCACTCCTGCTCTTTTTTGAGTGTTGTTTGCTTGATATATTTTTTTCCATCCTTTGAGTTTTAGCTTGTTTGTGTCTTTAAGTCTAAGGTGTGTCTCTTGTAGGCAGCATATAGATGGATCGTGTTTTTTTTATCCAATCTGTCACTCTCTGTCTCTTTATTGGTGCATTTAGTCTGTTTACATTCAGCATAATTATTGGTATGTATGAGTTTAGTGCTGTCATTTTGATGTCTTTTTTTGTGTGTTGTTCACAGTCAAGTTTTCCCCTTAATTTTTGGTGCTGAGTTGTTTTTCTGTATGTATTTTCTTTTCATCTTTTTCATTGTTGTTGATTTTGTGTTTGCTGAGTCTTTATATTTTTCTAGTTTTTTATTTTGATTTGTAGGATTGTTAGTTTCCTTTGTGGTTACCTTAGTATTTACCCCTATTTTTCTAAGTTTATACCAGTCTTTTATTTCTTTATATCACCTTGAATTCCCCTCCATATGAAAAATCTATGTCTACATTTTTTAAGTCCCTCTCTTATTTTAATGTTGTCATTTTTTACATATTGATGTTTCTGTTTCCCTATTTTCAGTGTTTTAGCTTTGATGTATTTTTGTGACTTCCCTATCTGAGTCGATATCTGGTTGCTCTGTCCTGTGTTCTAATCTTGCGTTATTATCTGATGTTACTGATTTTCTAACCAGAGGACTCCCTTTAGCATTTCTTGTAATTTTTGTTTGGTTTTTGCGGATTCCCTAAACTTCTGTTTATCTGGAAATGCCCTAATTTTGCCATCATATTTGAGAGACAGTTTTGCTGGATATATAATTCTTGGCTGGCAGTTTTTTTCCTTCAAGGCTTTATATATGTCATCCGATTGCCTTCTTGCCTGCATGGTTTCTGCTGAGTAGTCCAAGCTTATTCTAATTGACTCTCCTTTGTAGATGACTTTTCTTTTATCCCTAGCTGCTCTTAAAATTCTCTCTTTAGCTTTGATTTTGGCAAGTTTGATTATAATATGTCTTGGTGACTTTCTTTTGGGATCTACCTTACGTGGGGTTCGATGAGCATCTTGGATAGATATCTTCTCATCTTTCATGATGTCAGAGAAGTTTTCTGCCAACAAATCTTCAACAATTCTTTCTGTAGTTTCTGTTATCCCTCCCTGTTCCTGGTACTCCAATAACTCGTGGGTTATTTCTCTTAATAGAGTCCCACATAAGTCTTAGAGTTTCATTTTTTTTTAATTCTTTTCTCTGATTTTTCTTCAAATAAGTTGGTGTCAAGTGCTTTATCTTCAGTGTCACTAGTTCTGATTTCTGCTGCCTCAATTCTGCTCCTGTGACTTTCTTTTGAATTGTCTAATTCTGAACTTTTATTATTAATCTTCTGGATTTCTGATTACTGTCTCTCTGTGGATTCTTGCAGCCTATTGAGTTTGTCATTACTCTCTTGAATAACCTTTTTAAGTTCTGCTACTGCTTTGTATGTGTTTTCTTTGGCTTTCTCTGCATTTTTAAAAATTTCCTTTCTAGTTTCTTGAAGAGTTCTGTGTATTAATCTTGTGTATTCTGCCTCTGGTAATTCCAAGAAATTCTCTTCTTCCAGAAAATTTATTGATTCTTTATTTTGGGAACTTGCTGAAGCCATCATGCACTGCCTCTTTATGTGATTTGATATTGACTGTTGTCCCCAAGCCATCAATAAGTTATTATAATTTTATATTTGTTTAGTGTGTCTAAGCTTCTTGTTTTATTTTGTTTTGATATGCCCAAATAGGCTGCTCATGTGCGCTAGTTTGATTATTGGCACCTTTGAAGCTCTAACGTCCTGTCACCAGGTAGTTAGGTCTGCAACTAAGTATGTGTGCCCAGGAGTCTGTTAAATTTTCCTGTATGGATTCAGCTCAGGTGTCCAGGCAGTTGGTCACCAAGTGTGTGGTGGAAGCTTTCACTTACAGTCTTAGAGAGGCATAGGTGATTGGTGCAGGCACAGGTATCTGGCTGCAGTAGGGGGTCATGCGCTGAGCAAGGCAGGGGGCTGACGGCTGCGCCTGAGTGTCTAAAAGGAAAGCATGTCCCTGTTCCTTAGAGTGAGTAGGTAGGTGAGTTTTGCAGCCAGACTATGAGCACACTTCTCTGTTGGCTGTAAGAAGTGTGGGGCACCACTTATTCTTTGGCCCTTGTAGTAGGTGGCTAGGTTGCATGGGTGGAGCTACCAGTCCTCAAACCCCTGATGCAGACAGGTAAGGCTCCTGCTTCAAGGGCAGAGCAGTGTCAAGCATCACAAACCTGCCACTTCACAGGTGAAACAGTTGAAGTTAGACTTCAGGTATTTACCCTGTTATACTGTGGAAGTGAAGGTTTACGCTTGAGATGGGTCCACACAAGTCTATACAGGGGTGGAAGGCACTCAGAGTCTGTGGACCCCTTATGCCTGTGCCTAGGCAAAGGAGCTGTGCCAACCCTGAGTTTCTGGCTTAGGGGAGCTGATAGCTTATATTTTCCCTGTTTGTTAATTTGTTCCCTCTCAAAGGCCGGGAGAGTGGGTCAGGGTGCCATATGGGATCTACGTCTGGCCCAGGGGACTCTTAGATCGCTGAAGCAGGCTGGACCCAGTGCAGAGCGGGGAGGGAGGAGGTAAATGGGAGAGCGGTATTTCCCAAATGGTCTTTTTCGTTGTTGATGTTGTTAAATCCACAACTACTTATATTTAGCCACTTGGATGCTGTTCTTTACTGGTTCAGAGTGACCAAGTAGAATCTCTGCTGCTGGATCTCTCTTGATGTGGAAGGTGCCTCCCGAGCGAGTGAGTGGAGCTGTATGCCCACCTTACTGCACACCCTGAGCCAATCCAGGCTGAAGGGCTGCGGCTCCCACTGGATCAGGTCAGGCAACCTCTCACTGCTTCCGGACCGTCTCTCTCTCCCCCGTCACTCATTTTGATTCCTCAGCTTTGCCTTGTTTGGGGCCCCTAGATATTCATATACAATCAATTCATTTGTTTTTTCAGGTCTTTGTTGTAAGAGGCACGTAGGAAGCCATCTGACTACTCCGCCATCTTGGCCCTGCCTCTATTTATTTATTTTTTAAATAAAGGACTGATTAAAAGAAGAAATCTGCACAGTGGTCGGTGATCGCTGCAAGACTGGTGTTCTCTTTTCCTCCAAATTCAGTTCATGGCTCTCGGGGGAACATGAAGTGGGAGCAGTGACCTTGGCGTTAACCTCTGCTTATCAGTCCTTGTGTTTGACAGGTTCAGGAGGAATGCTAAGGAGACCTTCTGCCGGCCCACCTCACCCTTTCTGTCCTGTCAGCCTCGGCCGCTTCTCCTTTTCTCATCCCCTTGCACCGTGCTTCCTGCAGTTGTGCTCATCTTCTTGAGACCGTCTGGTGTCTGCCTGCCCACAGACAGGAAGTGTCACGAGGCAGAAACCAGTCCTGCCCTGCTGATTCTTCTCCACTTCTGGCATCGCATTTCACTTGGGGCGGGCCTGCACCCGTGTTTGTTGGATGAATGAATGATGCATGCATGAATGAACGCTGTGATGCAACTCAGAGCAGCTGGGTAGGGTGTGAAATCAAGCGTTGTGCGTGCTCGGTATTCAGGGGTTCACCGGAGCCCCTGTGAAGGGCAGGAGGAAGAGGAATAGTGCACCTCTTTAGGACTTGGCTGAGTGAATCCATAGTGTTGAGAGTGCCAGAGGGGTAAATTATTCCAGTCTCCAATCTGGGAAAGTAATAGCATGTATTAGTTGTGAAAATTGGGGAAAACGCTTTTCCACGTTGTTTTTTTTGGAGGTGGGGGCGATAAATAAGATTACTTCCAGATTTTGCAACCTTTTTTCTTTTTCCAGAAATTAAAGGAGGAATAGAAAAAAATAATGGTCATTTTGTTGAGCATCGAGTCTTAATTGACAAAGTTAATGATCTGGAAACACCGATGTTGGAAAATGTCACTTTGTTATGTGTGTCTGGAAGTGCAGATGGGAAAACAGATTTTTTTCTTTTTGTAGTAGGTTCATTAAGTGTTCAGGAAGAGGTTCTCTTCTGCACCATCTTCCACAGCCTGAGTAATTTGAGGCTAAATCTGAACTCCACTGAGTCTTATGTCCCTGTGTTGCTAGTCACCAACATGTAGGCCAGCATCTGTCACTGGGCCAGGGCAGGGCCCCTGCCAGTACCAGGCTTAGAGTCGGACGATCCTCTCGGCCATGGCTGTGCATGAAGTGAGTGTGGTCCTTAGAGAATAGTTACCGAATGCTTACTGTTTGCTGAGAACGTCGCACTGGGGGAAGAGAGGGTCAGGGGTCATGACAGTTATGTCCCGGGTGAGTCGGCCACTCCTGCCCAGACGATGCACGCTTGTGGCTTCCTGCCTTTCTGCCTCTTCCCTGGGGGGTCACTTCAGAGTCTCTTCAGTCTGGGAGCTGTGCCCAGGCTCCCCCCACTCCCCCCGTCTCCATCCAGAGTCTGTTGGTACCCCTCCCTCCTCCCTCCGAGGAGGGGTCCTCTCCCACCTGCTGACGCCCGCCCTGTGGCCTGTGTCAGGGCTCGGTGACAGTGCTCCCACACAGGCCCTCCACTTCGCTTCATTTTCCTTCCACCCTGGCTCTGTCCCTGGCTTACAGACAGTCCCTGAGCCTCTGCGATAATGTCCTGTCTCCCAGCTTTCGTCACTACATTGACCGGGACTATTCCGCATCCCAGAGCCCTTCAGGCCTGCTGGTGAGGTGCCCCAGAGGGTCTCCAGGGAAACCAGTTCCCAACTCCAGGGCCCTTCCCATTCATTACCTGGTCTTCTCACTCTCCAGCGGTCACCCTGCCCCCTTCATGCTCTCTCTTGCTCAGGTTCTCAGACACTGCCGCCGTTCCTGCCTCCTGGGTAGGAGCGTTCCCCGAGTTCCTGGGCTCTGGCTTGGGAGTCAGCTGACCTGGTTTTCAGAACCTAGTTCTGAAACCTTTTCTCATCTATGACTGTAATCAAAAGTCAGCTTATATCAAAAGATGACTTAAGTCAGTGTATTGGATTTCTTACTGTCTATTCCAAGTGGACAATTTAATAATTATCTGTTTTATAGTAAGCGCTTAAAAGATGCACACTGATTAAACTATCCTTTCGGTGAAAATTTGTTTCCAGAAATTGATTGCTCCAGCAAAATGGCATTATGCTTAGAAAGTGAGATCGCATTTCCTCTAAAAACTGAGAGTGGAATCTATTTGACAACTATTGATCTGTAAAGCATTTCATTAAGAAAACACAGTCAAAGTATACTTTTTATGGGAAAGGCAGTGGAGAGACACAATATGTAACTTGTCTACTTGGTGCTCACTCGGCATATTCTTGTCTGATAAAAACCAGCTCAGGTCTGCTCTATTCTCTGCACAGTTCAGCCTGGCCTTGTCTGGATTTTATACCCTCTTCAGTGTTAAGAGGTTAGTCTAACCTTAGCAATACTTTACAGAAAAATTTTCTTAGGACTTTTTTTTTTTTCTAAGAAATTTTAATGCTGATGGGTAATAGCCAGCAAGAACTGATAATATCTTAATTCAGTTCAATGTATGGCAACCCCATGTGTGTCAAAGTAGAACTGTGCTCCATAGGGTTTTCAATGGCTGGTTTTTGGAAGTAGATCGCCAGACCTTTCTTCTGAGGTGCCTTAGTGGACTAGAACTGCTAACCTTTTGGTTAGCAGCAGAGCGTATTAAATGTTTGCATCACCAGGGACTCCAATAACATCATAGTGCCTTTTTTTTTTTTGTTATTGTTTTTAGACCAGCGCTCAAGAGAGTTCTGGTACCTATTTTGGACTGTTAATGAGAGAGAATTTTTTATGAACTGAAGATGAATACGAAATAATTTTGCTTAATCAAAAAGAAAACTCTGAGCTATTCTACCTAAAGGCATGGACCTTTTAAATGACATTTGGTTATTCCAGCGAGTGTCTTGACTTACTGTAATAACATTCTGTTTTGACGCTAATAAATTATAACCCCATTACAGTTCATGCAGTTTTAATGGGGGCATTTTACCAGTGATACTAAAATACCTGTTTTGTTAAATCTCTGGGCAGTGTGTTTGAAAGCTCCCTTTTCAGGAGATATAAAAAAGGTGATCTAGGCTTTTCAGAGCTGTGGCTCTTTAGCAGTGACTTGGTATTACAGAGAAGATGCTCTGTGGCCTCACCTGCCGCTACGCCTTTCTTCTCTGGGGTGGGACATTTGTAACTGCTTTACCTGGAGTGACCCGGAGAAAGAGTCTTGGGGATCTTCTCTTTGGTTAGTGCCTCTTGACTGCACGTTAAGCCTGGGAAATAGAGGAAAGGAGGAATGTGAATAATCAAGCAGGGCCTCCCCTCAAGCCATCCAGCAACCTGAGATGGGGAGAAGGGCCAGGAAGCTCATGACACTCTAGTGTCCACAGCCTGTGTGCACGGGAGCACTGGCGTGTGCCTGCAGGAGCGGCACGAACACACACTGCCCGGCACTGGTGGCAGCTGCATGCTCAGCCACCTCCTTGTGGCCAGCAGCTGGACAGGTGTCGCAGAGACCTCTACCCCAGGTTTGCCCAACGTTGGGATTTACCAGAGTAAACTCACGGCAGCTGGTGACCGAGTAGCATCCGAGACATACAGATCCCTGTGGTGTACCTGAGTGTGGATAGTTGGAAGGCTCACTCGGCTTTGGCAGTCCTCCTCCATCATGAGGATTGAGTGATCCCTTCAGGAGCTGGCCCACCTCTCTTGGCATCCCAGCCCTCTGATGGACTAGCGTTCAGATCCCATGGGCCACCCCTCGAGTTCATTTCTTACGAGCTACCCCTAGACTTCTTAAACTTCCTCTAGGCTTAAAGGCAGAACATTTAAGGGTCCAAGGTTCATTTCCCTAACAACATGGCAACTAGAAGGAGAATTGAAACTAACCAGAAAGATTGGTGCTAGTGTAAGACCTTGGAGATATGCTGGTTTAAGGGTGGATGAAACGGGGGGGTGTCTTCAAGGCTGTTTACAATTAGCATGAACATGGTAGGGATTCCAGGTAGGGGAGTGCAGAGAGTTGTTGGGACGCCAGTGTGGCATAATTTTAGGGAAGACAGCATCAGAAAGGGAATTGCAAACAGAGCCCCCGTTTTTAAAAACAACAGAGGAAAGGAGTGTAGAGGTATTTTGTACAGGCCCTCATCCACGGATGCGTGACTCATTCCTTGTTTTTGGGGACCAGGACTCTTCATGTCCAGAATGAAGGGAATTTGGCAGGTAATCTCTAAATTACCAGCCAAGTGTGGGAAATGGTAGACTCACAGGGCTGTAGTTTGCAAATATTGCCTGCCTCTGAACTTTATAATGCCCTTCAAAATATCTCTGTGGTGAACTTTAAATGAGAGCAGTATTAAGCATTTTTCTAGAATTTCACCAAGAAAAAATGTATTTACCATATCAGAACTTGTAAGACAGCTGAATGTTTGCTAACTATCTTTTGCCTGAAGAAGATCAGAAAACTGTTCGCTGGGTCATTATCCCAGCCCCATCAGTTATCAGCTGTATGACCTGGGACTCGCTATTAACTTCTCTGCCCTCAGTTTCCTTATCAGTAGAATGGGTTAATAATAGCACCTGTTTCATAGGAATTAAACGATGATTAAATTCTGTAATACATGTAGAGTTCTTAAAAGAGCACTTTGCAGAGAACACTTAGCAAATGGTGATTGTTAATAGCTACCTCCCTCTTTTTCTGCCTCTCTTTCCCCCTCTCACCCCTGGAAGTGCCAAGGACCTTGCTAAGTACCGAGCCAAGTTACTTCCCTCTCTTAGACAGGGCTTATATGCACGCTCTGAACATCAGTTACCCTGTAAAGGAGACCCGTCTCATAATGGTGGTCATAGTGCCCTCCCAAATGACTGGAGACTCTAGGTGCAGTAATTTAACTGGAGTCCAGATTATTTATCCTGAATTGTCGAAACCTAAGCTGAAATGACAAACAAAACCCTACGACGTTGACGATAAATAATTTTAGTGTGCTTTTTTGATGCAAGTGTGTTCTTGTAAAACAGTAATTGCTTTTATCGTTTTTTTTTTTTTTTTTTGGTCTCTAGTTTCTTTAATGATATGATTGAAGAGTTGCAAGTAGCTGTACCTTATTAATAAGCTCCGATCACTTGGTGGTCTTTGCACAGCAGAGGACAATGTTTGGTCATGGTTTTGAGTCGTTAAGCTGACCAGCAGATTGAGATAGTTTGGATAGGAAGAGTGTCAAAAGGAAAAGAAACAGGAGGATTTAGCAGCATGGAAGAGGAGGCAGTGGTGGTTCAGTGGTTGAACTCTTGCCTTCCATGCGGGAGACCCATGTTCAGTTCCTGGCCGATCTATCTATCTTATGGACAGCTACCACCTGTCTGTCAGTGGAGGCTTACGTGTGGCTGTGATGCTGAACAGATTTCGGCAGATCTTCCAGACTAAGATGGACTAGGAAGAAAGGCCTGGCGATCTCCTTCTGAAAATCAGCCAGTGAAAACCCTGTTGGTCACAATGGTCCCATCTGCAAGCTCTCATGGGGACGGTGCGGGACGGGGCAGCGTTTGATTCCGTTGTGCGTGGCGTCACCATGAGTCGAGGGCTGACTCAGTGGCTGCTCACAAGACGAGCATGAAAGAAGATAGAAATAGCTCGTCCAACCCCCTTTATAGACGACACTGAGGCACTGACATGACCCCGAAAGTTGTGGGCTTCCCTATTCAGAGTGGTGCGTACTTTGTGCTTGGGGCCAGTGGAGTGTGGCTGGAGTGTGGGCTGGCAGGCTTGGTCCATTTTGCTCTTCATTGCATTCTTAAATTGGGGTTGTGGTGGTTGTTGTGTGCCCTTAAGTTGTTCTAGACTATAGAAACCCCGTATGACAGAATAGAACTACCCCACAGGGTTCCCTAGGCTTTAATCTTTACGGGAGCAGATCACCAGTTATTTTCTCCTGCGGAGCAGCTGGTAAGTTCCAGCCACCAACCTTTCAGTTAGTAGCCGACCGCTTAACCATTGTGCCACCAGAGCTCCTTTAAAACAGAGTTGTTGTTGTTCGGTGCCGTCAAGTGGGTTCCGACTCATAGCAACCCTGTAGGACAGAGTAGAACTGCCCCTATAGGGTTTCCAAGGAGCAGTTGGTGGATTTGAACTGCTGACCTTTTGGTAAGCAGCCGAACTCTTAACTGCTATGCCACCAGCGTAGGTGTTCTCAAATAAATGTGTTTAAAGACAGATTTGAAAAAATAAGATTTCTTGACTTCTAGATGGTGGAAAAATACTCTATCCATAAGAGGTGGGACATAAGAGAAAAGGAAGCTGAAAGCTGTTTTCCTGGAAGCCTATAATCATGCTCTCTGTGTGGTGGGGTGTCCACATAGGGCTGGACCTCTCTGCAGAGGGACGTGGAAACCAGATTCCCCGAGGTGTCAGCAGCCCCTGGTCTCACCTCTCAAGGCCTTTGGAGTCACAGTGGTTTGGGAAGTTGTCACCTCTTATGTTCTTACCTCTTGCCCAGGCTGTTGCTGATAGATAGACAGGAATCTCTGAAGTCCACCAGGTCGCACCTGCCGTCCCTGGTCCCAGAGGAAAGGGCAAGAGAAGGCTTCCTTCTCACTTACAGAAAGATGATTTCTTTGAAGGAGGCACCATGCAAGGCATTGGGGACTCATTGGTGGTCCAAAAAAGACACAGTGCCTGCCCTCCTTGAGCTTACATAGCAGGGGACGATCAGCCACGCACACAGTTACGAGGTAGTGAGTGGAGGTCAGTTGTGAAAGAAGGGAATGGGCTTGGAGAACACAGCAGAGAAGCCTGTGGAAGGTCGGAGAAGCCGTCCTTGAAGAAGAGGGTTTGATCTGCTGCTTCCAGTAACATCTGGCACCATCTTTCTTTTTTCTTTTTTTTAAGGCATTTATCTGACTTTGCCTGCTAGCCCCCCCTCCCCCGGGATTTAAAGATGTCTCTGTCTCCCAGTCCTGTTTGCACCTAGCAGAGTACCTTCCATCAGACAATAAATAAAGCATTTGCTGAGTGAATGAATTTCTAGTGCTAACACATTTTCAGCTTTTTCTTTCTCAGTCAATATTTACTGAGTAAATAAATGATTGACAGTCAAAAATGTTGATTAATTATGGTGAGATTTGGTTCTTGGTTGATTGTCCATCTTCTGGGTATACAAATGGTAACTAATAAAAAGGTTTCTAGAGAGGCATATCTTTTGCAGTGTTTCAACAAATTTTAATTGAGTTTAAGCTAGATGTAGATTTAGTTATAGATTTCACTGTCTTCCAATGAAAGAACCAATTCTTCCATGTTTAAAAATTTAAGTTTAGAATTTATTGAACAATGTTAATATTTCCCCACTAATCTCATTTTCTTAATTTTTAAATTGCTATTGTAAGGTAATACACATTTGTTATAGAAAAATTAAATATATATAAACAAAAAGCAGAAATCTTAATGTGTATTGATATATTTCAATTTTTATTTGATCACATCGAGTGAGTTCAAAGAACTTTATGATGAAAAATCCTCTGAAGAGTTAGAGTACTGTGTGTTTAAAAATAAGTCTTAAAAATTGATTTTTTTCCTCTCAAGAGCTGAATACATGAACCGTGCTTTTGTTGATTCTGATTCATGATTGTCAAAACTGAGGTCTGGGTTCAGTAGATATTTTGTAGCTTGTTGTTCTATTAAACTGTGTTTTATCCACTTACAAAATGAAATCATAGCAGAGACGGCTGGTTGACCCCCGAGGAATCTGCTGTCTTACACTCTGCCTCATCTGGGGATAGAGAGGAAACCTCAAATGTACTTCAAGTTTTCTTCTGTTTGTGGGGGGTGGGGTGCTTTTTCTTTCTACCGTTCCTTGTTCCTTTTATTCGGAATCCTTTCCTCTTTTTCCTACCTGCCATCTTCTGCTAGTTGTTCGCTATTTGACTTCCTTCCTCCTCTCTCTCCCTCCCCCTGTGAGTGGGGCAGCACTGCGCTGCGAGCTGATGCCCCTTTGCAGCTCCTGTGGCTTCTCCACCTTCTCCAGCTAGCCACAGTGGCTCCCAGAGGATGCCACAGGGTCGGCGGCCTCGGGATTGAGCAGATGGGATGGAAAGTGCGAGAGATCTCTTGGTTTTGAGAGGTGAAGACACCCTTCTGAAACTTCTGATTGCGTCCATCCAAACAAAGTCAAATCTGAGG
The DNA here is from genome assembly GCA_030035585.1 of Dugong dugon. Classification (NCBI taxonomy): domain Eukaryota; kingdom Metazoa; phylum Chordata; class Mammalia; order Sirenia; family Dugongidae; genus Dugong; species Dugong dugon. Next base: position 109,605,617 of record CM057472.1, read on the forward strand.
TTTTGTAACTGATTTTATCCTTGTAGAAATAAGAGAAAGGGGCCCAGTAGCACAATAGTTACGTGCCCAGCTGCTAACCGAAGGGTCGGTGGTTTGAACCCACCAGTCACTCTGCAGGAGAAAAGACCTGGCTGTCTGCCCCTGTAAAGATTACAGCCTAGGAAACCCTATGGGGCAGTTTTTTGTCCTCTAGGGTCACCATGCATCAGAATTGACTAGACAGTACACAGCAACAGGAATAAGAAATGGGACCGTCACTAGAGTTGGATGTGTCTATCCATGGGTAGTTAATCCCAACTGCCCCTTTTAATATAATATGTGCTTAAGAAGTATGACAACATTCAGTCTAGGTTAATTTTTACAAAATACAGTCTTTATATATTTTAGTTAAAAAATGTTAATTCCATGGTCCTAGAGTTTTTTACCAGAACAAGCTAGGTACAACTTCTGAATTGTATTTTGTCATTCCTTATTCCATGTCCCCTTAATAAGTCACTGAACTACCATCTGTAGTTTGCAAAATTTAACAACTGATTATGAATTAGACAGCATAATGAAAATTCTTTAAAATCCAGTATACAGGAGTCGTTTTTATGAACTAAGCAGCTTCTAGTATATTTGAATGCCTCGTTGAAGATGATTATTTAAGGTATTCAATTCAGTTTTCTTTTAAAAATCGGTCTAAGAGATGCATATTCTTTAGAAGCGTAAAGATCCGATTTTGAGACACGTTAGAGGCCATTTATTAGTTGTAATCTTTTTTTTTCTTCTTCAGAGAGTCTTGAATCTTTTTTTGGGTTAAATACGTTTCTTGCAAGAATTGTTTTAGGAAATACTTCGGGTATTTAAGGAAGTGGTTATCTTTGCTTTAAAAAATACTTATTGTGAAATGTTTAAAAAACAGCAATCAAAAGGCAACTTTAACTCAAATGCATTCTGTCCATGTACGGTGCTGTGAGTATGTCAGTGATTCCACATACTAGAGGTTTCTGAATTAGAAATTCGCATAATGACGAGTTCTGCTCAGTTTGATTCTCCACAAAGGCTTGTTGTCTGAGCTTAAAACAAGGCTGCAGCTGATCCGTGTAGCACACATTGGCTGTTGATCTAGTTTAAGTGCGCGTCCGCGTCGCTTGTTTCTGATCAACCTGAGAAATTTGCATGCTGCACAGCAACCTTCTTTTATACTTTATTAAATATCTGTCAATTATAAATATCAAGGTTTTACATTAATGTCAAGATAGTACATCAAAAATTCATGGAATATGTGACTTTTTCCAAGGGTATTTAATACTTAATGCATTTTTGTCATTTTTCTTTGCAGAGATATTGACAGGTTTTATTAAGTGTTTGTTAGGGAGATTTCATTTTTATCAAGGGACTATAAAGAGAAGCTGCATGCTAAATCAATTTTTTTAAGCCAGAATATTGTTCGTTTCTACCATCTTCAAACGCTTGTAATCCATAGGTTTTATTTAAATTTCTTCTTGGTTTATTTTTGTTTTATGTGAGTGATCGTTCGAGACAGAACTTTAATAAGGATCAAATATGCTGACTGTAGTGGTTTTTAATTTCCTTCAGCATAGCCACCAGACCCATGCAATATGGTAAATTCTTCAAAATGTCATACTTACATATTTAGCAGTATTGCTGCTTTTTATTGAAGCTAAACAAACAATTTTAGATATTAATCTTTTCCCAAACATAGTGATTATTTTGTACTAGGTACAGTATTACTGTGTCTCATATGGAATACCTCCTTTTGATGGAAAAGGGAATGGGGAAGTGCCTGCCGTGGCAAACAGAAGCCAAGAGTTCTCTGACGAAGTAAGCTCTTTAATGCTGCATGTCTGATTAGGAGCTGTAGCAATTGTTCATTTCTCCAACTTCAAATATTTATTATGCTCAAGAAAGCATAAAAATATCAACCACTTGAAAAGTCAGCAGGAAATGTGTGGCTCGTTGTTAAGCCTGTATTTTGGGGGGCAGAGGGCGCCTTTAGTGCTTGGACAGGCCCCCTGGCCTGCCCTGCCTTGGCCCCGCATTCTAAGACGTCCTGTCTCTGGTCTTTCTGACGGTGGCCAGCTAAAGCTGTGCAGGGCACCTGCTCCCCCATCCCAGGCCTGCCTGTGTCCAGGAGACTACCGTCACAGCTAAACCAAGTGCCCGCAAAATATGCGTTTTCTGTTGTAATTTTACATTGTTATTTTTAAAGTTTAGGTAGAAAAGTCTTTATCAGGGAAGCAGGTCGTGAGCACAACCCCTTGAAGGATTTTGCCCTGTAAAGTGAGGAATGTTCAGTTACCTCTCCTCTCTTGTCATCGCGTGTCAGCCTGAAGACTTAGCTATAGAACATTTTAGGAGTTTCCAAGTAACTTCAGATTAATATTAGCGTTTTTGGAGGACGTGTGTTTTAACCTTCACCCAGTCTTCAACAGGGAAAAGGCTTGGTTTAAAAAAAAAAAAAATTGTCCAGAGCTTAAATAAAAATAGTTGGAAATAGACGTTTTTCTTTTCCTTGTTCATTTTTTCCAGGATACGTGAGAACATTTATTTTCAAAATTAAATATTTTTCACATGCAAATCATTTTTGTTATCTGACTGTTTCAAGGTCCTTATAAAACTATTACATAATCATTTTTAGAGGTAGGATAGGCTTTTTAGAAACCGTTTGGGTTTACAGTAGGCTGCTTCGAAGGCCTTGCCCGGGGAAATAGAGAACACCAGGACTGTAGCCTGTTCCGCCATGGTGCCAGTAGGTGGCGATAATGTCACGGTAGTGAGAGCCTGTTGAAATGGACGTACTTGCCTTTCTCTGTAGTGTCAAATTTTGCTTCAGTTTAACTGTTAAGTGCATGTTTCTGTGGCAGAATAGCTTTTTATACCAGAATTAAGTAGAGTATGCACACCCTATTTTTTTAAGCAGATAAGAATGACTGTTTCTAACAGGCTCCGCAAACGTTACATAACCCTGCAGCCAAAATACTCTTCAAAATTAAGAACACATTTGCACGTTTTTTTCTTTATGACTTCATCAGACTGTGAGCATGAGCTTAAATGTTGGGTGAGAAATGTATAGACATAGTAAAGAGGGAGACGATTTCCATCTGATTGGCCCCGATGAGGCTGCCCTTGTTATTTGAGTAGATTTTGTAGGGGTGAGGCTGGTTCGTGCATTTAAAGATCTTTGAGTACTGGAAGATTCTCCCCCAAGCCATTTTGACTTTCAGCAGCCTAGTTTTGAAAATTGCCATCTTTTCTTGTATTTGATAAATGAAACTTTTTTTTTTTTTTTTTGGTCTAGTGTGTAGTGCTTATGGGATTTAATGTGGGAATTTACCAACTTCCAAAATTCCATAGTGAATTCCGCAGTTTTAATGAATTAACACTTTTTAAAATAACAAACATAACAAAACTTTCTCACCTCCTGTAGTTTGAGAAGAGACGGGACTTGCAGTATGCCCAGTAGGTCAGATAATTTGAAGTTTTGTCATTCATGAGTGAAGAGAAATTTTAACCGTAGAGTTCTTTTTCTTTAAGGTGCCTAAGTTTTTCTGTGGTGCTTTTAATGATCAGATTCATCCTGGAGGGGGAAAAGTGGGTCTTATTTGTTAAATTTGTAGTTTTGTAATGAAAAACGTGAACCCTGCTGTGGGAGCTTAATAATTAAATGGAAAACGGCTTCAGGACTCTCACAGCGCCGTCTTCAGCTCAGCCGTCCCAGGTGAAAGCAGTGCCAAGCTTTAGGCCTCTCGGGTTTCCCGTCTTGGGGATGTAGGTGATCGTGGCACTGATTTTGTTTTTGTTTTTTTTCCTCCCAGAGAAAGGGTTGCCTGGTATTCCTGTAACAGCTAGAAATGTCCCTGGGCAATATGACATTTTATATGTTGACTTAAAATATATCTCCCTTAATTTCATTTTTATTATCACAAACCTACATTTTAGAGATTCCATGAATACATTTTTATATTTTGACTTTCCTTCCAAAGAGTTAAAACTGAACTAAGGATTAGAAGGGAGAGGCAGGCACCTGGGAGCCAACACCCAATTGGCAGCCTTTTGTAATACGTAATTTGCCTAAAATTGCGCACCTCGCACAAGCTTTTGTTTTCTAATTGATTTACGGTTTGCGCCACTTCTCCCTCATCCCCTACTGTCCTGCTTACGGTGCCAGCGAGTACATTACAGTGAGAGATGATAAATTACGGCACACTTGTGATGCTGATGTGTCAAGAGTAAAAACTGTGTGGTACATGGAGCTTCATGCATTAACAGTGGCGTGGAACACAGCTCCAGCCGGATTCCATTTGTATCTCAGAAATGCCATTTGTTCGTTTGATCACTTACTGCAGTCTGTCTATCAGCATGTAATTGAAACTGAAGATTAAAATTACACTGTTACAGCTTTTAATTTCTTAATTGAGACAAAGTTTTCAAGTGCTTGAAAGGTCTACGGTGGGGGCGTTGTGAAGAGAGAATGTGAAATGTAGAAAATTTTCTCTTCAGTGTGAAGTTTTGGGCATTTTTATCAAATGTTCATTTCTTTTGTCCAGAGGAAAGAAAGTAGTAAAATTTAAATATTTTGATCCTTATTTTATCTTTATCTTATTTCCTTGGAAATTTTGTTTTCTAATTTCACAAAACTGTATTTTCCTCGATTGTCTGTACTTGAACCATGTTGTCCATGAGTATGATTCATTTACACATAACAAGTTGATGCCCATCCAAATGATCTAAGTCAGAGACAAATGAAAGAACTTTCAACATATTAGAGTGCCTTTAATTGTCCTTTTGGTTGATAGAAGAGATCTGACATCTGCCCGTAAGTCAGAAAGGTACAAAGAAAGGCAGGTACCTCGTGTCTGGGGCTCCACGTTTGTTTGGGTCAGACATCCTCAGCCTGGGCGGGCCTACCTTTTGTAAAGTCAGTCCACCTTAAATTTTATTTTTGTGTGGTGTCTGTGGGTTCTGGTATCAAAATATGAAGAAGCAGATTTATGGCGGCTGCTGGGCACAACAAATTAAGTTGACAGTGATGTATGAGCGCCTAATAGCGTGATGATCCCTCAGCGCGCACTGGACGCCTCCTGCTTCATTTGGCTCTTGTTAGGATCTGTTAGCAGCTAAATAATGCAATTCTGCTGACTGACTTGTTCTCCCGTTTTCTCTTTTCACCTCTGCTTTCTCAAACTTCTAACTCCCAGACCCATCCTCACGCCAACAAACTGCCCTTGAAGGACTCGTTCACTTATGAGGACTACAGGTTGGTGTGTGTATGCTGTGTGCGAGGTGCGTGAGTGTGCCTGCGTGCGTGTGCATTGAGGGGCGTTTTCTGAGTGAACGTGGGATCTTGGAAGAGAGGGAAGTACTTCAGTCAGAAGTGACCTGCTGTGTCCATTTAAAGCATGGAAACAGATCGTCTTTCAGAAGTCATACCGGTGGTGTGGCTACGTATCGGCATTTTAATAGCCGTGCAGAAATTGCCGTTAACCTGCAGTTGTAGGGGGTTATTGAGGGCCGAATGACACTTGAGGTTAAGATTAGTGTGAGGTGGTTAGGAGGCTTTTTTCTTTTCCTTTTTAAGTAGACTATTTCAGTATAAAGTGGGGACTTCTTTTCGAACAAAAAGACTTAATTCACTGCACAAAGTAAGAAGAAATAGCATTCTGCATTCACGCAGTTCTTCGTGGATAACAGAAAGGAGTTGCAGCTTTGGTTTTCATTGAGGATTGAAATGGATACAGTCAGCATTTGGGTGAGGGAGGGTAGGCTCTGCTTGGGGAGGGTGGTTTGGCCAGCAGGGAAGACCCACTGGGAATTCAGGGCCTAGAGGGCCAGGCCTTTCAACCTCCGTTCCCCACCCTCCTTCCCTCCAACATCCCCCCTTAATCATGGGTGTCCTCCGGCTCCTTTCACTCTCCCCAGGGCCCTCTCAACCCTAGATTTGGTTTTAAGTGGTGGTGAAGGCCAAAGCTTACCTTTGGTGCTTAGGAAAAGGGTTTGAAAATTTGTGAGGAGTCAAACCTAAATTTCTGATTGTTCTTACCAAGACAGGCGTTTAGATGTTCTGACCTTTATTCACCTTTTTTTCCTACTGTTTTAGGTGGGCCGTGTCCTCTGTAATGACAAGACAAAACCAGATTCCCACAGAGGACGGTTCCCGGGTGACCCTTGCTCTGATTCCTCTGTGGGACATGTGCAATCACACCAGCGGCCTGGTAAGCGCTCCCTCTGGTCAGGTTGGATCCGGGAAGCTATTGTTATTCAGTTTTAAAATGGATATGCCACCTACCCACAGGGATTGGTGGTTTTTAACCCTCAACTTCTCCCCTTACTGCCTCCCTCCAAAAAAAGAACACTCCAAGCCCTGCCACTCTCCCGCCTCCCACAAAGAGAAGCTAATGTTTTTCTCTTATCACGTTAATTTAGTACTGAAAACTGGGAGCTTGAACCTCAGACAACTTTCAGAAACCACAGTGAACTGCATTTATTTGCTAAGCTGTAATTCAGTCATTCTTATTTTATTGTACCACAGACTGAACCAATGTTTCTTTTTTCTTATTCTTTCTAAAATACTGATTTATTGAAAAGTCAGTCTTTCTCGTTTTCCCTTCTGTGTTACTCTTTTTCTTTCTTTGCTGACTCTTATTTCCAGTTAGTAGTTTTCTCGGATTCTTTCCTGCTCTCTAGCCCTTCACCTGGTGTGCTGCAGACCCTTGTCCGTGTGTATGACTCTGCTTTTGTCCAGGAGCGGTTGCTAACTGTCCCTGGCGTTTACTGGGAAAGGTGAAGGGGGGGACTTGCATGCTTGGCTCCTGGCCCCTGAATGCGGGGGTCGTTTGGCATCAGCACACATGGGAAGCACTGGGTAGGGGACAGTAAGAAAATCTGGACACTTCGTAATTACTGTTCGCTGCAATTAGTAAAAGGAAAAGACAGGCTCTTTTTTCAGCGTTCTTGGGATTCCAGTCAGCAGCCTAAGTTGAGATTGTTTGAGAGAGATTTCCTGATGTTAGTAGATAGAAATATGATGTATCAGAATATCCTGAATTTTTTGGACGTTACCCTAGTACGCGGGTCTTGTGCGTGTTTTATTTGTCCTTCCTCACCGTCAGCTTTCTTTGTTCTGTTAGCAGTGTTCCAAAGCGACTGAAAAATGCTGTTAGTGAGGATTTCACATCTAATTCCACGAAATGGCCAGAAGATGTGTAGTGTGTGCAGGCACTGAGGTCGAATACCCCGGCTCTGAGTGGGCAAGGCCTCGCAGGAAGTGTGCTCTCCACTTGTGAGTCTCGAAGGTGGTTACGTTGTAGAGAGAAAGGACAGTTCCGCTTTTATAATTATATTCTTGCTTTAATTTAGATATGCTTAATTTGATCAGCAGTACTGAGGAACAGTAGCATATTGTATGGTTTCTATTTGTGAATGAAGAAGATTTATATTCTTTGTTATTGTTTTTCTTCAGAAATAATGTAAACTGATCGTAAGATTGAAGTTTTAAAATTTTTCAAATAGCTTTCAGTATCTGACTATAGACTTCTTCTCTTTTTAGATTAGATTCCCAAACTTGACTGAACATTAGAATCATTTGAAGAATTTTTTTTTTTTTTATTTTTAAAATTAAAAAAAAAAAAACAAAAACATTTTATTGTAAATAGGCAGAAATAAACGGTACAGAGCATCTGTAGTAGAATGCAACAGTCCTTCCCCACTGGTCCACTGGCCTGCTTCCCTGGAGTCCCACTGGCTGCCTGCTCCCAGTTTGTTGTGGCCCGTGGTTTAGTGTGAATTGCTCCAGTCCCCTCATTTTACAGTTACCCACCCCCGCCAACACACAGGTTTTTGTGTCGCTTCCATGCAAATGAGGTTAAATGATTCACTTTTTCCCCCTTACTAATAAGAAGCATTAGTTTATCTCAACGTAAAAATAGCGGATTGACAACAGCTGATGCTGTCTTCCCTGCGCTGTGCCCGTGGGCTTCAACCTGCAGACACACTGCTGAGCCTCAGAAGGTTTCTGCAGGATGCTCGTCCTTGTTCTTTGTGGTGATTCTCACTCATGCTTAACTCCACCCCTTGGCTGAACTGCTTCCCACTGTCATTAGAACTCTTCATGGGAAATTTTGTCTGGTAGAATTTGAGAAATTCTATTTTAACATCGCAGAGTTGTATATTATACATATAAGCAGTCAATCTCTTTAAAAAAATGAGATACTTGAAATTAAGGCTCAGCTTTTTAGACAAGAGATTTTCTTTTTTGTGTGTGTCTATCCTGACGATCATTCTCTTACTGTCTGTCTATCCTGACTATCACTGAGGGAGTAGGTAGAAATTTGTAACCCAGCAACGCTGTCTGCTTCTAACAATGCCCCAAAAAACCTGGTTATGGTAGTAGAAACGGAAGAATCAAGTCAGTAACAGTAACTCCAAGTCAGCAGCAGTGAGGAAATACAGAGAATAAAAGGTGAACACTTTGGCTGGGTTCTGGTGAATGTCAACTACGGTCCTAGCCACCTGGAGAAGCAAACTTAGATACGTTCATAAGCTATAGTACTCAGGTGTAAGAAAGAATAGATGTTTAAATTTTCCGTGATTTGTTCCAAATAAGTAGCATAAGTAGAATACGCATGAGCAAGATAAGAGCCTAAGTAGCAGGTTTCCTTTCTTGAGGTTGTTCAGTTTATACAGAGGAAGACACCTCTGAGGGCTCTAGAGGCCACTGTATCAGTTCCCTGGTGGTGCAATGGTTAAGCACTTGGCTGGTAACTGAAAGGCCAGAGGTTCAAACACACCAGCCACTCCACGGGAGAAAGATGTAGCAGTCTGCTTCTATAAAGATTACAGCCTTGAAAACCCTATGGGGATGTTCTGCTCTGTCCAGTAGGGTCCCTATGTGTCAGAATCAACTCAGCAGCAGTGAGTTTGGTTTGATTTGATATTAGTTCCAGAGTCCTTGGGTGACGCACACAGTTAAGTGCTCAGCTACTAACCGAAAGGTTGGCAATTTGAGTCTACCCGAAGGCACCTTGGAAGAAAAGCCTGGCAGCCTACTTCCCAAAAATCAGCCATTGAAAACCCTGGGGAGCACAGTTCTACTCCGACACACGTGGGGTCGCCATGAATCAGAATCAGCTGAGCAGCAACTGGTACGTTAGTTCCAGTGTATAAAGTGTTGGCATGATCAACTCTTAAATTCGAGTATGTGACTCTCCGTACCAGTTAGGATGATAAGGTGTCAGCAAATTTAAGCATAACTGAGTGAGGTTGTTTTTTAAGGCCTTTCTGTTTGTGCATGGAAAAGTCTAGAGGCCTCTTAGACTCCTTAGATAGGATAAGGAAGTTCTGGATAACAGTAGTAGTACCCAGAGCAGATACTAGGGGGTGCTTCCTAGCACCCATTCTAAGTATGTTGTGTCACTAGGAGTTGGAATCGACTTGGTGGCAATGGGTTTGGGGATCGGGAAGCACAAGGTCTTTGCCAGTCTGAAAACTGGACAGAACCATTCTGCATAGGGGTGCCTGCCTGCTGCTCCCTCCCTCCCTCAACTCCCTGCCTCCCTCTCTCCCTCCCTCCCTGCCTCCCTCCCTCTTTCCTTCTTCCCTCCCTCCCTCCTTCTCTCCCTTCCTCCCCTTCCTCCTTTCCTTTCTCCCTCCCTCCCTCCCTCCTTCACTCCCCAGCACCTAGGGTATTGGATCTGCATCCAGTCCATCTACCAGTTCTCCTAGCGAGTGTGCTTTTCTTTTTACATCTCTAACCAGAGGCTAACTCTCCAGAAGACAAACGCAGAGGACCTTGTGATGCTGGTGTGACAAAGGGAAGCTTCGGGCTGCATGGAGTCTGGGTGGCACAGGCCTCACAAGTAAAGCTCTGATGATTTGGCAAATGGGAGGGCCTGGGGCAGTGCCACAGCAAGTGAAAGAAGCAGCGTAATGTGGTGGTAGTACATTCTGAAATGTTTGAGGTTTTTATGCTAAGTATGTATATTGTACGTGGAAAAAGCCCATAAAGATTATTTAAAAGTAGTTTGTTCTAAGTAGCCAGGCTGTACTGGGTTTGAGTCCTGGTTCTACCAGTTCACTGCCCCCACCTCAGGCCGAGGCTCAGGATCTCTGGGGCCTTGAACGTGCTCCCTAAAGTTGGAACCCCTCTCTCTTCCTCTGTAAAGTGGGGCCAGCAGCTCCCTCCTGGGGCAATTGTGCCCTCTGAGTGCTGTGTCTAAAATGGCCACACACTCCCCAGAGCCTGCCCTTCCTGCCCACCATCCTTCACTCTGTCGTCTGTGTCCTGTCTGCCTCACCTGTTTGCTTCTGTATATCCGCCACACCCCCCCCACCCCCCATTAGAATGCAGGGAGGATTTTGTCTGTTTTGTTCCTTGCAGAACCCCCCAGTGCCTGGCACTGGGAATGCGTGTGTGCCTGGTGACTCGGTGGTTGTAGGTAGTATTTCCCGTGCCTAGGAAAAAGGCCAGAAAGAAATCAACCAAAATGTTAACGGGATTGCGATCTGCTCCTTCTTTCTGGTTTGTTTGTTCGCTTGTTTTCCCAATCCTATCTGCTGAACATGCATTACCTTATCCCCCCACCCCAGCGATGAAAGTCACATGACATGGACTTACTGAGGAAGACTCGGAAAACACAGAAGAGTATAAGAGGAAGATGAACATTATCACCGACCCTCGCTGTTTACATCCTGAGAGGGGTGTGTGTGTGCGCGTGTGTATGTGTGCGCGATGCACTTCCTCCTGTTCAATATTCACATGTAGATGATGCTGGAACACTGATGTGGATCCTGCCTGTCGAGTGTGCAGTCTGGTTGGGGGTACATGGGAGAGGATGCTGCGTTGCATACAGAGCTGAAGACAAGTGTGATGTACACACACGTGTGCTCCCAGGAACCAGAGCCTAGAAGGAGCTGCAGGTGGCCCCCCACTCCCTGCCGTGCGCACACTCCTCCTCAGCTCCAGCTCAGCCCCCGCCACAGGCAGACTTGGGGCTCCCACGGGGCTGTGTGCGGCTCTGTGTATGCCTGGGTTTGGGTTGTGTGCAGCTCTGCGTATGCCTGGGTTTGGGATGTGTTTCTTCCCATGGCCGTCTTGGGGACTGAGGCTTTTTTGTGCTGTTTTCCAGGTGCCAGCTTAGTGCCTGGCATGTACCAGGCCCTCAGTGAACATCTGTGGGAGGAAGTCAGTTGGGGCGGGGTGGGGCCATGCAGCACACTGCGTGGATCTGGGGAGGTGAGGAGGAGTGAAGGACAAGTGTGGCAGTGCCCGGCGTCTCTAGGCCGCCTGTGGGACCGCCGCCCTTTCCAGCCTCCCCGGCCTGGGCTTTGAGATGGGCCTGGTCAGTGGCTGTAGCTTGTGGCTGTGGTGGTATCCAGTGCCTCCTGCAGGACCCGTACTCAGCAGCAGGGTCCTTACTCCCCTAGGAGGCCTCCCAGGGAGACGGGAGCCTCGCCTGAGTGGGAGCTGCTTCCTGCTGTCCCCTGGAGGGGCCTTTAGAACCCGGCCTCGGGCAGGGGGGCGGCAGGGGCCGGGGGCTGCTTCCTGCTGCCCCTTGGAGGGGCCTTTAGAACCCGGCCTCGGGCAGAGGGGGCTGCAGGGACCCCAAGCCCCGGCTAGCATGTCTGTAATTTTATTGTGATAAAATACATGTAACAAAACCTTGGCCGTTTTATCATTCTTGAATGTACAGTTCAGTGACATTCATGACTTGCACCATGCTGCGTGACCATCACCACTGTCTGAAAGTTCTGTATCACCTCAAAGAAGCTCGGGAGCCCTGGTGGTATAATGGTTAAGTGCTTGGCTGCTAACGGAAAGGTCAGCGGTTCAAACCCACCAGCTGCTGCATGGGAGAAAAGACCTGGTGATCTCCCGTAAAGATTAGATTACAGCCTAGGAGATCCTGTGGGGCAGGTCTGCTCTGCCCTGTAGGGCCTCTGTGAGTTGGAATGGACTCGATGGCACACATCAATAATGACAAACAGGAACTCAGCATCCCTTCAGCAGTAACTCTATCACTTCCTCCTCAGCCCCTGGTAACCACTGTTCTAGATGTTTCATATAGGTGGGATCATACCATGGTTGTCCTTTCGTGACTGACTGGTTTCAGTCAGCGTAATGTTTTCAAGGTTCATCCATGTAGTAGCATGGATCAGAACTTCATTTCTCTTTGCGGCTGAATAATATTCGTCATATGGTATGTACCACATCTTGTTTATTCATTCATCAGATGTGTTTTCAGTATAACCCTAGAGGAAAGTGGCAGTGCCACACTCAGAGATCACACACTCAGCCTCAAAGTGTTCTGGCTCTTGCAAAGAAAGGGCTGCCTAACATATCTGTGTGAGGGTAAGCCCTGAAGTTTTCTGAAGTTTCTGAGAGTTGGAAATGTCCGTAAAATATATTTAAACACCCGTGATCATTTCTCCACCACAGATTGAACAACACTTCCTTCCCTAACTTCCCTTTTCTCCCTTCCTTTCTCTTCCTTTTCCTAACCTCCTTCCTTCTCCCCTAACTTCCTTCCTTCTCCCCATCTTCCTTCCTTCTTCTCCCCTAACTTATTTCCTTCCTTCTCCCCTAACTTAACTTCCTTCCTTCTACCCTTACTTCCTGCCTTCTTCCCTAACTCCCTTCTCTTCCTTCCCCAACCTGCTTCCTTCCCTCCTCCTCCTGATTTTGTTCTTCCTTCTTTCCCCTAACATCCTTCCTTCCTTCTCTCCTCCTTCCCCTAACCCCCTTCCTTCTTGGCGATGCTCCTGCCAGTCTATATGACAGCACCATGCCGGGAGTTCATGGTAGAGGGCAGTTCCTTACTTCCCACTTCACTAGCAAGGCCATGCTTTGGGGTCAGCAGAGTGAATCAGATGTTGGGCAGGAACTTCATGGAGCTGATTTTAATCTGAATCCAGTGTTTAAACTGCTTTTCGAGGAAAACGTGCCAGAAGGCCTGGCTTGATTTCTTTCTCATTGTTTTTCCTCTGCATTTTGACTGTCAAGTTTGATAAGTGCTATGGTTTAGAATGAGTAAATAAGTGAAATCCCATTTGGTCTTTGCAGATCAGAAGTGGGAAAGACTTTTAGACATGATATGGTTAATCAGCCATTGATCCTGAGATATTGGAATTAAAGACTAGTGTTCCATGGCCTTCCATCCCAAAATGTGACTCCCCAGACTCCAACACACTCTCCCTTTGGATCTAAGATGTTGACGCCTGTATCATACGCTTACAGCTATCTTGGAGCTTTGATCCCCTAGCATAAAATGAGCGGGTCAGAAAGTAACTGATGAGCATTTCCAGACAATCTTAGAGTATTGGGAGGCTGCTCCAAGGGGCAGACCTCTGAGGAGGAACTTCTGGTAGAAGCTGGGGAGCCTGTTGTTTCCTCTGGGGGTTCATGTGTCAAGTAAGTTTGCTCCTTTTATAAAACATTCAGCGTGCACCCTTGGAAGTACGTGTGGGTACCTTTGCACCTCTAATTGCCCACAAAGCCCCTTGTGATTAGAGGACATGGACATCCGTGGCTCATGCTTCTGCCTCCTTTTTCTCGGCCAGATCACAACCGGCTACAACCTGGAGGATGACCGCTGCGAGTGTGTGGCTCTGCAGGACTTCAGGGCCGGGGAGCAGGTGTGTTTCCCCTGCAGCTCACAGACGTGGAGCAGTGAGGGGCTCAGGGGTGTTACTGTGCTGCTGTTGGTCATTTTTTAAATGGTATCTAACTTGGACAGATGAATGTGGGATTTATATTTAGGAATATTTGTTTTCCAGAACACATCTTGAGACCTAAAGCTGTAATTAAACATATTGTGCTTTGAATTGGACCTTTGGGTCCACAAAGAAAAAAAGATATAAAAATAATTATTTGCACAGTTGACCTAATATTTCTAACACTGTCCACAGGAAATCAGTTTGGGGTTGTAACATTAAAACGGTTTTCAGTTGCATAAATGGCATTGTTCTCCTTTCTTTTTCTGTTGATTAGACCCTTCTTCATAAAGAGGCAGTATTCAAGTGGCAGAACACAAAAGGATCAGGAACCATGAGATCTGTCTTGTACTTTTATCTATGAATTTTTCTCTCTAGTAATTTGCGTGGGGGCAGGGTTAAGCTTTTCATTAAGTTTGAAAATCTGCGTCTGTAAAGACCTGTGTTATATCTATCAGTCTTGTGAGTAAGCATATAGTACAAAAAACAGAACTGAAATAGGCCAGAGACATTCCAGTTGAAACAAAACAAAAAATACTAGTCTCAGAAAGTACCAATCTGCTGTTCTGCAGGAGAGTTCACAAAACCCCCTTGCGAGATGCAGACTTGCTGCCGGATCTAGAAATGGATTTCTGAAGGTCATTGTTTTAAACTCTTGTTCTAGAATCAACTCTCCAGTATTAAAAGGAGAGGAAGAATATGGCAGGTTTTAAACTTCAGCCTCAGTGTGATAGCCTTGTCGTCCCTGAAGAAGTGGATTATGAGAAAGGCCTCGTGGCCCCAGGGCCCCAGGGTCCTTTGCGTGCTAGTCAGGCCTCACCCCTCAACTGGTGCTTCCCAGCCCCCCGACCCCCACTGTGTTATGGTGGAAGAGGGGGCACTTCTGCACCCCACCTCAGACAGTTTGGGGAGTTAGGAAAACTGCACACCTGGCTGAACTCTCACCCTAGCTACACGTGATACACAGAGAAGGCGTAGAGTGACTTTATGGCTATTTTGTTTCATTTGTATAAAGCAGTATTAAATAAATGAGAACAAATCCTTTGCCTGCCCCGAATGGATTTTAAATTTGTTTTATGTCTCTTTATTTTTTTTTCTTTGCTGCATCTCAGATTTACATTTTTTATGGCACCCGGTCAAACGCAGAGTTCGTGATCCACAGTGGTTTTTTCTTTGACAATAATTCACACGACAGAGTGAAAATAAAACTGGGAGTGAGTAAAAGCGACAGGCTGTACGCTATGAAGGCTGAGGTCTTGGCGCGCGCTGGCATCCCCACGTACGTAGAAAAAAAAGTGGTCAGCTTTTTCCTGTGCCGCTTGAAATATTTCCAGTTGCATAGTGTTTAATGGGTATGTTACTAAAACTTCTCTCCGGTAGTTTGTCTTAATCCCTTTATCCTTGTGGCAGAGCACAGTTAAGCCGTTGTGATTTGGGAACGTTCTCAGATAAACATAATTGTGTCACTGGGAGCGCTCACAGTCAGTTCTAGGGGGTACAGCTTGAAACCCTCATTACCCTAAATAAGTGCTTTGCTATCATCAATGTCTTTCACCTTGAAAAGGTTAATGGCCTGGATCAGTTTGTTTCATTTAATTCTTTGCCAGCATTAGTTTCTGTAAGGAACTCCTGATCCTCAGTGATTTCAAGAATTTCTGGTTACTTTCTTTAATATTTTCTTGCATTTGAGGTGCAAAATGATGAAGAAGAGAAGGCCGGTGATTTATTAGCTCTCCAGGGAACGGAGGAACCACTCTTAATGAAAATGGATTATCCAGACCTTTTATATTGAACTTGTCAATATTTGATTAATGATTGAAATGCGAACTCAACATAAATTATCATTAATATTTTTTAAGAATCATGAGTACGTTTAATTCTCTTAATGTGTTATACGCAACCTGAGATTAAAGCTATTAGAGGAAAAGCTGGCAGAGACGGTTGCCGCCGAGGCACAGCCGCCCGAGTGCAAGCAGCCCGTGCCGTCTGCGTTTTGCAAGGCCTGAAACCTGTGCTGTCATGGTTCAGACGAGGAGACAGAATGGCTCACTCAGCCCCGCTCTCCTCGAGGACAGCCACAGACACTGCAGATTTAGGGGGCCCCTTCGGGAGCCAGCAGGCAGCTGCTGCAGGGCGACTGATCTTGCTTCCTGCTTCTGTCAGTTCCAGCGTGTTCGCGTTGCACTTCACGGAGCCACCCATCTCTGCCCAGCTTCTGGCTTTTCTCCGAGTGTTCTGCATGACGGAAGGTAAATCATTCAGGGGGGAAAGGGCTTGCCTTTTTATAAAGTGTAAAGCACAGGAATTCAGAGTAAAGAGAAAAAACTGAAGCACTTTTTGGGAGGATGTAAGATGTAACGTTAGAGAAAAAGAAATTGATCTGTTTTACTCTGGAAATGTTTTACGAAATCCTCCCTATGTTGTCAGTATTCATTTGTCATGAACAAATAATTCGGAACCGGACTGCAAGAAAACTCAACACAGCTGGGTTACCTAAGTGTATCAAAATTCCGCCTTTGTGGATGGAAGTTTTTTGTGTGCTTATTACCCAAAACTGACGGCCTGAACTCCCTCCCAGTGTCTTAGCATTGTTATGTTACCTAGAGATGCTCACGGCCACTTCACTCCGTGAAGCCATGTAGTCAGCAGTGGCGTGCAAGGACCAGCCACACGACTCCATTTGTTAACAGCTCTGTGTTCCGATCTGAACACTGCCCGCAAGCGTAACACCAGGCATCCTGTAGATAACCATGTGAGTCTGCATGGAACACGGAACGCTTCTGTCTGCAGCCTCCTATTTTAGGCACAGATACATAAATGTACGCATTGAGTGGCCACCCTTGTGCTTGCTGAAGACAGGTTGTTGGAGGTTTCTCGTAATGAGATGTGACCCGCTGTGATGCTGTCATTTGTCATCCTAAAGTGTGCTCCTCCAGAGTCCCTGGTCTTGAGCTTTCATTTTCAGTTCTGTTTGTGTATCTCTGTGCGTGCGTTGCTGTTGTTATAAACGACCTTAAATCCTGGGCAGAACAGATTGGTCAGGAAGGAGTGGATGAACAAGCGCGTGATCAGTTGACAAGCGTCCTGGAGAGAAGGGTCTGAGTGCCAGGGAAAGGGCACTTGTGGTCCCGCAGTCCGTCCTGGCCCTGGGGGGTGGCTGTGCTCTGGCCCGCGGTTCCCACTCCGCGGTGTGGATCCAGGAAAAGTGCTGCCTGAGAGCGGGCCAGCGTCGTGGTGGAGGGAGGAGACACTTAGTCCCCAAGCACCAGCAGGCGATCCGAACACCAACCACAGCCCAGCCAGGTGTCTGGTGACTGTCCCCTGAAGGCAAACGTTCTGCTGTAGACGCACCGTCATTAAAGTGTGGCTTTTGGTGATTTTTGTGCTTTGTTAGTAGTCCGTCAGTTCTGTGTAATGAACACGAGCTCAGGGCTCAGGAGGGCTTGCCTTGCATACAGTGGAGACAGAATTGAATGTTACCGTTCTCCTCCCTGAGGAGTTTATAATTAGGAGAGTTGGTGGGCTGATACCCCCTGTATTTACGGCGCACCTGCCATGTGTCAGGCATAATGCTAGACGTGGCACACAGTTGTGGTCCTCTGCAGCCCTCTAAGGTAGATGTTCCCGTTTTCCCGATGGGGAAACTCCAGTTCAGAGACAGGAGTAACAATGGCCGAGGTCTCTCAACCAGGAGGTGGGGACCCTGTTAACTGCAGAGCCTGGGCCCCAAACATCGCTTGTTGGCCCCGACCAGTTTGCAGATAACATAGTCCATGGAAGAGGCTCTTAGTACTCTCAGGGTCGGGAGGAAATGGTGTTTGAATTAGACCTGCTGGTTGGGCTTGGCTGAGGAGGATGAGGACCCTGAGGACAAGGACGTCAAGGCCATTCCCAGCAGAGGGAGGAGGTTGAAGCTGGAGCGAGGAGGCCGGGGGGCGGCTCTTCTGCTCTTGCTGCCCTTGGGGCTGCCAAACCCCCTCCCTGGTGGGTGGGCTGGGGGCAGCTGGGGTGCCACCGTGAGGGCATGGGAGACTCAGAAGCACAGCAAGTAGCAGGGTGGACTGGTTAGAAAGCACGGAAGGCAGCTGACTCCAGAAGCGTGTTCTTTGCCTCCAGCATTTCGGACGGTCTTGTGGAGACACTGTCTTCTTCCCTGTTTGCAGGCTTCATTTATCCAGGAGTGTGAAATGAGTCACGTTTACTGCTGGAGAGTAGCAGAGAAGGAAAGCTCTGGCTTCCTACCCCCTTGGCTTTGCAACATTAAAGATTCAATTTAGGCAGGTGGGGAAGAAACCTAAAATAAGAACCTTAAGTATTTGGGGCTCCTAAAAAGAAATTTCCACCACTAAGGCAGCGGTTTTTTTTTTTCTTTTTTATATTCATTACACAAAGAGTATAGACTTAAGGATCGAAATCTACAAATCCTGAATTTTATCCTGATTTTTTGCTAACAAATACAACGTAATACATTTCTTTTTTGAACATTAGATCAACTTATGTTTTCTTAAAAAAAAAAATGCTTGAATCATTTTAGGGCCATTGATTCTCTTTAGTCATAGAAGGATAGTTTGTCATGTCAAGACAATCGATGTATTCTTTGAATTACTCTAACTAATACTAATAGAAGTTGGGCTTGCTGGCAGCAGACGTCCTTCCGTTTGAATTGTAAATAGTGACAGCTGTGGGGCATTTTGTTCTGAAAGAGATACTGTCTCATAATTGCATCAGAAGCATGGGTATATTTCTTGAGCATGAATAGAACCGGCGTGTTTTGGTCTTTTGGAGATAATGTCCTTGGAGCATTTGCTGAATTCTTTCCTTTTCTTAAATACATTGGAAGGTAATTGAGATGTTCAGTTGTAATTCGTATTTAGATTCCTGCGATATATAGACAAATATTTCACTAAGAATTTTATAGTTGATTTTCTTGTTTCTTTTTATTTGTGTCTTAAACTTGTTGTAAGGTAAAGTAAGTCGTTTTGTCAGGTCAACCACTGGAATAAGTACAATCAGATTTACATTTAGAAGAATCACTGGGTTATTGGAACTGGTGTTGGTTTGTTCTATTTACATTGTTCGCCTAAATGTCTCTTTCACACAGTTGGTGTGACTGAGCCCATGGCTAGTGAGAAGGGTATTGTCACAGTAAGGAGTGTGCCACATAGATTGTCTTTAAAAAGTTTATTGGGAAACTGTCAAAAGGCTCTCAGTTTCCCTGGTAAAAATGATGAACAACGGAGTGCTGTGCCACGGCTGGATCTGGATTCAGATTAAGACGATGCTGGAATTGATACTGGAATCATCCCCTTCTTCCTCCCAGAAATTTCCCTATAACTCTGCATTGGAGAGCCTAGGAATGGTCTGGCTGATGGATCAGGGAGAGCTTTTAACCACGGGAAAACAGCTTTGTTGGAAAAGACATTTTCTAAGGTGGATTGCTTATTAAAATGAGAAATACGGCTGCTTTTCCCCCCTAACAGATTGATATTTGTATTTCTTGCAGAAGAATTGAAAGAACATTTGCTAGGAGACAGTGCTATCGATAGAATCTTCACCTTGGGTAACTCTGAATTTCCTGTTAGCTGGGACAATGAAGTCAAGCTTTGGACATTTCTTGAAGATAGAGCATCGCTTCTTTTAAAAACTTATAAAACAACCATTGAGGTAATGAGAGTGAATCAGTGGGGATTGGCACTGCATCCTGTTTTTAAAGATGTTTAACAAGAGATTCCTTCCTAAATATAAATTACTTTAAACCTTCAGTAAAATAATTGTGTATCTGATGTTTTTTATTCAACATGTTAGTATTTTCCTACTTAAAATGTTTCCCAAAAAAACCTATTATCGTTGAGTCGATTCCGACTCCTGGAGACCCTGTAGGACAGAGAAGAACTGCCCTATAGGGTTTCCAAGGCTATAAATCTTTACGGAAGCAGACTGCCACATCTTTCTCTCGCAGAGTGGCTCGTGGGTTCAAACCACTGACCGTCTGGTTAGCAGCCGAGCATTTAACCACTGCACCACCAGGACTCCCTTCTAAAATGTTTATGCTTACCAAAAAAACTAATATTGAAGCATTGTTGATTAGGAGACAATTTTGTAAAATTTCTAATTCATATGATACCGCAAACAGAAGTTTTTATTTGTGCTTTCAAAATTTACCATCGAGCCACAGTCTTCAAATACTTCTTTCCCATCCGTCCATCCACCCACCCATCCCTCCATCCATCCATGCATCCATCCATGCATCCATCCATCCCTCCATCCATCCATCCCTCCATCCATCCATCCATCCATGCATCCATCCATCCCTCCATCCATCCATCCATCCACACATCCATCCATCCATGCATCCATCCATGCATCCATCCATGCATCCATCCATCCATGCATCCATCCATGCATCCATCCACGCATCCATCCACCCACCCACCCACCCATCCCTCCATCCATCCATGCATCCATCCATGCATCCATCCATCCATCCATGCATCCATCCATGCATCCATCCATGCATCCATCCATGCATCCATCCATCCATCCATCCATCCATCCATCCATCCATCCATCCATCCATCCATCCATCCATCCACCCACCCACCCACCCATCCCTCCATCCATCCATGCATCCATCCATGCATCCATCCATCCATGCATCCATCCATGCATCCATCCATGCATCCATGCATCCATCCATCCATCCATCCATCCATCCATCCATCCACCCATCCACCCACCCACCCACCCACCCATCCCTCCATCCATCCATGCATCCATCCATCCATCCATCCATCCATCCATGCATCCATCCATCCCTCCATCCATCCATCCATCCACACATCCATCCATCCATCCATCCATCCATCCATCCATCCATCCATCCATCCATCCATCCATCCACCCATCCATCCACGCATCCATCCATCCATCCATCCATCCACACATCCATCCACGCATCCATCCATCCATCCATCCATCCATCCATGCATCCATCCATGCATCCATCCATCCCTCCATCCATCCACACATCCATCCATCCATGCATCCATCCATCCATCCATCCATGCATCCATGCATCCATCCATCCATCCATCCATCCATCCATCCATCCATGCATCCATCCATGCATCCATCCATCCGTCCATCCATCCGTCCATCCATGCATCCATCAATGCATCCATCCATCCATCCATCCATCCATCCATCCATCCATCCATCCATCCATCCATCCATCCATCCATCCATCCATCCATCCATGCATCCATCCATCCATCCATCCATCCATCCATGCATCCACCCATCCATCCATCCATCCATCCATCCACCCACCCACCCACCCATCCCTCCATCCATCCATCCATCCATCCACCCACCCACCCATCCAGGCACGGAGCCCTGGGCTGCATCCGCGCGCACCAGACTGAATGGTTTCAAACACAGGCGAGTTCTCTGTCAGACGTGCCGCATCACCGTTTGAGTCAGGCTTCTTTTTCCGCTTTGTGTGCATTTTGTAACAGTTTGATGGGAGTATGTAGTCAGGTGACTGAGTTTTAAAATGTGCCCCTCACCCCCAAAAGTTGCCTTGCACCCCCACCCCAGCAACAATGGATCCTGATTGACACTTGTTATCATGACTTTTCCTCATGTTTATTTTCCAGGAAGACAAGGCCTTCCTGAAAGGCCGTGACCTTTCCCGCCGGGCGGTGATGGCTATCAAGTTGCGCTTGGGCGAGAAGGAGATCTTGGAGAAGGCAGTGAAGAGCGCGGCCGTGAACCGCGAGTACTACCGCAGGCAGCTGGAGGAGCGGGCCCCGCTGCCCAAGTACGAGGAGAGCGCGCTGGGGCTGCTGGAGAGCAGCGTGGCCGACTCGCGGCTTCCTCTCGTCCTGAGGAAGCTGGAGGAGGAGGGCGGCGAGCAGGAGGCCTTCAAACTCAAAGAGGCCGTTGGCAGAGCAAAGGTGGCCGAACACAGGCTCGTCAACGGTGTGAACTCTGTCCCCAATGGGACCAGGTCAGAAAACGGAAACTTGAATCAAGAAGAAAGTCCCCGAGGGGTTGACGATGCCAAAGAATCTCCTTCAGACAGCACCGAGGAGGCGAAAGAGGAGAACTGAGGCCACGCACCACCTGTTGGGAAGTTCGGTTCAGCAGAAGCTGATGCACAGTCCACGCACATCGCTGTGTTTCCTTGTTGACACTTTTCTTTCTGCAGAGAGGAAAATATGTTTTTGCTGCTTTATATAAAAAATAATTTTTTTAAGTTATTTAAAAAATCTAGCTTCCCTTTTCGATTAAGATTGCCATCTTGCTTCTAGGCGACAGAAACAAGTGGGACAGCCACAACAAGGGGAGAGGTGCCTTTGGAAGATTCTGCAGACCTGCCGTGGGGGAGTGTGTCTTCTTCCTGGGGAAGAGTTCAGTTTCTCCAGCCGCCTGTCGTCCTGATGACCAGAGCCGTCCCTCGCTCTGCCGCCTGCCCGCTGGCGGCGGGACTCTGGGTGTCTGGCTTGCAGGCGGGGATTGGCACAGCAGAAAACGGGACCAAGGTCAGGACGCTTTAGATTCTTGGCAAAATCTCTCTGTCTTTTTTTTTCCTTGAAAAATAACACCCCCGTACCAAAAGAAAAGGTAAGGTGGCAACCTTATTTTTAATAGTTTTAAATGTTGACGATAATCCTAATTATATAAAATATATATATACACACATATATATATATACCTAGTGATTTCTAAAGATTTGTGCCCTTTTTGTGTTTTGTTTCACTGTATGAAGAAGTCCTTTCTCCTTGAATCAAACTAGGGCACTGCATCCCCCTCCCCCGATTCTCAGCCTTGTCTCTAATTTTAAAGTGGTGCGTTTGGTTCCCAGCGTTGGTGACGGAGATTAGAAAACCAGGTGACCACAGCTTGCCGAGGCCCTGTCCTCAGTGAGGCAGCTCCTGCTTTTCTGGTTTTCACAACAAGCTAGAGATTTTCAAAGCTACACTTTTGACTAAAAACCTTATTAAAAGGAAAACGTGATTAATATTTTTGTCTATTCCTTTTCTTTGGCGTGGGACAGGCCCTTTGAATGGAGCTTTTCGCAGACCATCTTAGTATTCCCTGAGCAGGATTCAAACCTTGACATGATGCCAAGCGCCGTCCTCACTGCTGGGGCTGGGGGGTGGGTGGTGGGAGCTGGTGCCCTGAGTGAGACCTTTGTCAGCCCCTCACCACCCACAGACCCAGGGGCGCACCTGTGGGACAGAGTGGTGGCAGGCACACAGGCAGGGGGGCACTTGGGTTTGGGGGGAAGTGAAAGGCTTGGGACAGTGTCCTCAGAAAGCCACAGATTCGGGTTCGTGATCGCCAGTGTTCCCTACTCCTTACACGGTGCCGCTTGTGTCCTATGTAGTAAATCACTTATTTTGAAAAATGTATGTCACTTTGCCCACTAGTTCTGATAGACAGTGCTGTGCAGCAGGGAATCTTAGGAATGTCCTGGGTTTCTCTTTGGTGAAGACTCAGCTCTGCCTGAGCCTCTCCAAGGCTTTGGGGTAACATCTGTGTCAGGTGTGGCCTGAGCACCTAGCAGGGTAAGCTGACATGCTGTGCTGAACACTGCTGGCAAGCTTTGTCCTTCTGAGGTTTGCAGCCTTTACTGGCCATAAGACGGCCTGTGTCTGTCCCACGTGACTGATGTGTGTGCCATTTGAGCTTGTTAATAAGAGGATGCACATGATTGCCGGCTCTCCTGTCACCTTATACCTGAGATACTTCACCAAAGATTAAATAGTCGGTAAAGCTCACATACTAATTTCCAGAAGGCAAGAACACCCTGGTACTTGAGGAATTGTCTACTCTGGTACAGAAGCCCCAGAGACCAGAATTTTCATGACTACATAATCTGTCTGTAGATTTGTTTTCTCATTGGGTTAAAAGTTTCCAAGCGTAAATTAAAAACATAGCTGGAAAAAGTATATACAGTCCAAATGTAAAATAGCACCATGGGATCGAGTTGTTTCCAAAGTACTCGCTGGAAAGATTCACATTCAGGTGGAGTTGAAGGAGCGCTGGACTGGGAGTCAGAACTCCTCCATCCTAGGCCGAGTTCCATTGTTACGGAGGGCTGTAACGTCCATCCTGTGAGCCTCCGTTCCTTCATTTACTCATAAGATGAAAGGATGGTGTAATCAGAAATCCCTGCTTAGAAATTCAGACACTGTTACTCTGACAACTAATGCTCAGTCAACGGGGGCTGTCTGTTAAGGTTATTGGCCCAAAAGTGATTGTACAGGTTACGCTTCCTGTCACGTTGACGGCAGCCTATGTGCTTGTGACGTGAGAGTGGTGCTCGTAAGAACAGAACTTCTTTGATGTGAGAAGATGGAGTATCTATTTAACAGTTGTGAGTGCCATCGAGTCGGTTCCAACTCATAGCGACCCCATGTACAACGAAACAAAACACTGCCCAGTCCTGCACCATTCTCACAATTGTTGTTATGCTTGAGCCCATTGCTGCAGCTACTATGTCAGTCCATCTCATTGAGAGTCTTCCTCTATTTTGCTGACCCTCAATTAACCAAGCATGATGTCCTTCTCCAGGAACTGGTCCCTCCTGATAACACGTCCAAAGTAAACGAGACAAAGTAGTACTTTTCTAACGGGTGGAATTGCCCTAAGATGACTCCTTGAAGTTGGTGAGACCACAGCGTGGATTAGTCATCCTCTCTGCCCTGGTACGATTCAGCAGACAGTTCTGCCTGCACAAACACTTGGAGCTACAACTTAAGCATTTGAAAACGGAGGAAAAGTGATTAAATTGGCATTGGAGAACCCTCACTGCCATCTGTCATGAAAATAGACCTTTCTCTCAAATCATTTTAAAGTTTACTTTCTTCCTAATGCTTTTGGATAAGAGGCTGTTGAGGCTAGTCGTTGGAAACAAGCCAGATTCTACTTCTGTTTCCTTAGCTCTATGTGTTATTTGTATAAACAGTTAGCAATTAGACTTCACCAACCTCAAAACCCTCCCAATTTTTCGTGCAGACTGGCAGTTGATAGGTGATTTCCCCTCAAGTTTCTAGAATAGACTCCCTAGATGTACTTATTTATTTATTTTGGAGAGAGAGAATGGGGTAAGATATTAGAAGTATTCCCTGGTTCCCAATCCAGAATTACAGGGTTGTGCTATATTAAACCTTCACTTAAACCTAAGGGAAATCAATTTTTCATAAATCATCACTTTATTTTTTGGTGGTAAATATATGTACATGCTGGAATGAAAGAAATAAGAAAATAATCCAGTGACTTGAGCTCAGAACTAAAATGGCACTGGCTATAAGGAAAATAGGTAATCAGTTAGTGTGGTTGGTTTGCGAGGTGAGTTTCAGAGAGCCCAGATCTTAAAGTGTGGACTTGAACCATGGCTGCAGTGAGCAGCTCTTTACACAATACGCTGTGTTATGTTTATATATCATTGATCTCAGAATGAATGTGTTAAGCGGGGTGTAGCTGATAACCTGACCCAAGAGTTTGGCTCGCTTATGTTTAAATGTCAATTGCAGGTAGGTATAGAGTGGAATCCGGTAACCTCGTTAAGGGTCACCCTGCTCTTTTAATCAGCAGCACCTTATGTAATGTATTCCTGGAATTCTGTGTGTAAATTGAATTTCAGTAACTGGAGTTGGATTGTAAACACACTGCCAAGTCTGTTATTTAAATGAAGCTGCGGTGCTGATCCTGAGTGTGCTGGGCTGGAGCGGGGAGGCCCAGCGGGGACATGATCCCTGTCGTCAGGGATTTGAAGAACTGTCACGTGAAGGAGGGATGGCTTACGCCGCGTGTCTCCAGAAGGCACAGCTGGGGCAGTGGGTCGGGAGGCAGATTCTGGCAGTGAGGAGGCGCTTTCCGAGCGGGCGGTGGTTGAGAGGACTCAGCTCACTGCAGAGGACACGGGCCACCAGACATCAGTGGTTTGGTGGGAGACCCTGAGCCAGCGGGAGAGGGCGTTCTGAATGTCCAGCTCTCTGAGCTGAGTCTTCATCTTAACAGAGCACTGGGGAGGCAGACATGGTGGCCAGGAACACAGTCTCTGTAACACATAGACCTGGATTCCCACCACAGCTCTGCTCTCCTGGTGAGCGACCTGGGCCAGGCGCTGATATTTTGGTACTTTTAGGAAATGCCCGAGCCCTGGTTGCGTGGTGGTTAAAGCACTCATCTGCTAATTAAAAGGTCAGAGGTTCGAACCCACCAGTCGCTGAGTTCAGGAGAAAGATGTGGCAGTCTGCTTCTGTAAAGCTTTACAGTCTTGGAAACCCTATGGGGTAGTTCTGCACCTTCCTTTAGGGTCGCCGTGAGTCGAGATCGAGTTGGCAGCAGCAGGTTTGGTTTTCGGCTTGGGTGGGGCGCGCGTGTCGTATTCCTTACCTCTGGCTGGTCGTGGGACGACCAGTGAGGTCATGCATATATGAAAGCTTCTGGCAGTGTCTTCAGTGAGCTCAGCATTCAGAGGATGTCGTTGTGATCTGTGGTCGAGTCAGCCCCCGACTCTTGGCAGACCCCGTGCACAATGGAAAGGAAAAGCTACCTGGTCCTGTGCCATCCCCATGATCAGTTGTGGATCGGACCTTGTGATCTGTAGGGTTTTCACGGCTGATTTTCAGAAGTAGATCTCCAGGCCTTTCTTCCTAGTCCACCTTAGTCTGGAAACACTGTTGAAACCTGTCGGGCATCACAGCAACGCACAAACCTCCACTGACAGACAGGTGATGGTTGTGTATGAGGTGCATTGGCTGGGAATGGAACCTGGATCTACTGCATAGAAGGCAAGGATTCTACCGCTGAGCCACCTCTGCCCCCCAGTAAGTGTTAGTCATTACCGTTTTCTAAGTCTGAGCTACTCCCAGGAGGCAGAAAGTGTTAGCGGGCTGGGGTAGCACAGTTATCCCTACTCTGCAGGCACGCAGCTGGCACCTGTCTGCTGATTCAGGAACTTCAGACCTGGACTTGGCAGCTGTTGCTCTTGGTGCAGTGCTAGATTCTGTGACAACTTCTGATTGGTAGGAAGGCGTCCTGCCGACGTGGTGGGGAGGCAGATGTGGACAAGTAACCATAACCACTGCAGGGTATGCTGCCTTCCTAAGGCACTCAGCAAAAGCAGCAGTGGACGAGGCCCTGAGGGGCTGGTTGATGAGCACGTGGCCCAGCAGCCATGAGGAGGACGGCCCAGTTGTAGAGGGGGCCTGGCAGTTCAGGCCTCCAGGAGAAGCCCTTCCGAGGCTCTGATTCCTGAAGACTGTACAGAATGCCGGGGACCTGGGAGGAGAGCTCGCGCATGTATCTTGGAACGAGTAAACTTCTTTAGGCTCAGAAAATGCAGCAGTTGCCAGTTCCTTTTAACACAAACGCCATCATTGTTACATCCCGTAGAAACAAGATAAAGATGCAGAGAAGCAAGGTTTATGGAGTTGGGGAAGTTAACTTGGATCGTCACGCCGGTGTCAACTCCAGTTCCTCGTTTGTATCGAACAGTGCCTTAATGCCCTCCTCAGTGCACTCCTTTTCTTGACCCAAATTTAGGTAGGCATACGTGTGTGTATAGGTACGTGTATTTTATATGTACATAAGCATATATATGATAAACACATGTACGTATATACGTGTGTGTGGGTGTGTAAAACTTGTTCAACATGCGTATTGTTCTGTTTCTGGCCACAGAGATGTTCCTTGGCATGGTTGACGCCAAGCTTTACAGCAAAACTCGTGTGTAGCATGCCGGTGCCACTGAGGCACCGTGCTGTTCCACCGGCTCCTCTTCGTATCCTGGGGCCTTGTGTCCTCACTGGCACGCGGCAAGTGCTCTGAGAAGGCTTCCTGCACGACTGAGCAATCACAACCAAGTGAGACACGGCTGTCCCTGCACCTGTGATGTGTATGGCTCTCTAAAGATGTTCCAGGTGGAAACGGAAACCTGAGCCCTTTCTTCCGTGTCCGTTCCACGGCTTCTCCCCTCCCTGCTCTCCTATGGCTCCTTGTACCCATGTTCATCAAGAGTGTTCTGGGAGCTAAGCGTTGCTCCACTTGTGGTGTGAACATCAAGCATCTTTTCCCATCTTAACAGCACACGGTTCTGGAGGCGCTGTTCTCAGGATCACGCGGTCCGCTTGCCGTCCTCCTCGGGATCGCGCGGTCTGCTTGCCGTCCTCCTCGGGATCACACGGTCTGCTTGCCGTCCTCCTCGTCTGCTTGCTGTCCTCCGCGGGATCGCGCGGTCTGCTTACAACCCTATCTCGGGATCACACTTTCTGCTTATGACCCTGTCTGCTTATGATCCTACGTCAGGATTGTACGTTCTGCTTACCATCTTCTCTCGGGATCACGCAGTCTGCTTACCGTCCTCTCTCAGGATTACACGGTCTGTTTAGCATCCTCTGGATGCAGCTGGAGAACGTGCTAGAGGTGCTGCTTTCAGGGTCGACATGACATTTGGGAGGCTCGTCCCATGCCCGTTTCCTTTCTTTCTGCAGTGTGTGCCGGTGTCGCCTCAGAGCATCCCATCCTCACATTCTTCCACCTTGTATTCATGCAAAACTGGCTCTTCTAAAAAAGAAGCTGGCAATCTAATTTTCCAGTGTAACTGGTGATACTCAGAGATCCTTCCGGAGTGTTTGCACGTTAACCTGGAATTGAAATCTCAGCCCAGAGAAGAAACTGCGCATCCAAAGAACATGGGCTTTAAAACCAAGAAGACCTAAAGTAGAATCCTGACGTACCACTTTCTGTGATCCAGAACCAGTTTCTTAATGCACAGGCCTTGGTTTTCTTATCTCCAAAATGGAATACTGATACTTAACAAGGCTGCTGCAAGACGTAGCTGCAATAATACAAGTCTCTAAGCACATAGCCAGGAACATAAGGATTCTATAAATGGTTCCCAGTTATGGAGTGAATAATGGCTTAAGCCTAAGAACTAAGCAAATGGTGGAACCAAAGGCACTGTATCCTGTAAGCATAGTGAGATTCCCATCAGCCCTGTGGTTTCAGTAGGTGGCCCTCAGTTCAGTATGCCATTGTCTTAGTCATGCCTGATCCAGACTTGGCAGATACTTCCAAAAAAATATTTTATTCACTTATTTTGTACACATGTATTTATTTCTTTATGCAGAACCATCCAGTAGGCAGCTCTGCATTTCCTGGCTTAACATTGTCAAGTAAACCTTACAGACCACTCAGAACAAACCCTCTCCTGAATGTAGATGCAAATGACAGCTGACTGAACAGCAAGTGATGGCAGTTATGATCACGTGCCACCTCGACAAACCTATTTTTGGAAATAATACTCTAGCTGGCACCAGAACATGTTGTCAAGTGAATCCTGAAACTCATCTAGAGAAGATAGTCACTGCTTTTCCAGACAGAAATTAAAAGAAAAAAGTTTTATCTTGGTCATTGGCAAGTGTCAGAATAACTAGCTCTGAGCTCGTGTTTTCTAGTGATTTAAGTGTTAACACCGTGAAGACTGCAGTATAATTACCATTAGGATATTCAGTCAAAACCCTCCTTGGATTTTAGAAGCACCAGAATGGGTGTTTTTGAAAAGTTGTATCAGGAGAAAAGGAAAGTGGAGTTTTATTCCTCACTCGGCTCTGTGTGCTGCAGATCAGCCGAGATCAGATTAAGGGCACATTAATAACCTCCGTCAGCCCTCCTCCTCTCTTAAAAAGCAGGTGCTGTAGTAGAAACACAGACAACGAACTATGGCAGCATGGCTCTGACGAAGGTGGGTTGACGTAAAAGCCTGCACGAGGTTATTTTTGCAAGACGCGGGCTCTGAAGCGGATGCCGGGCAGGGGCGAGAGCAGCCTGGTTTTGTGCGTTTTTGCCACATGTTGAGATGCTGTAGGAGCTGGTGACTCATGCGGCAGCAACATGAACAAAAGCCACCAACTGGAAACAGGGTGTTTAACGGAGGGTTCTGGCTATTTTGCCTATGTTAACCGGGTTGAGGACTCAGAGTCCCAGAAGCCAAGGAACATTTGGCTTTCAGCTTTTACTTCATGGTGACCAAGAAACTGTCTCCTTCACCTGCTCGGTGCCACTTGACATGACGTCGGCCTGGGGGAGAGGGCGAGGGTACAGAGAACATCCAAAGGGAACATTTTCCAGCAAAGGTTAGGGACAGCGGGGATTCCAAGTGGGGCTTCCCTGAGGCTCGGGATACTGGAGATTTAAGACCCTCGAGTTACAGTTCTTCACCCCCAGGAGCTACACAGAGTTTGGTCTGCTGCTCTCCCCAGCCCCCATCCACGTGGGGGATGCAGATGGCAAAAGCCTGCTTTACAGGTGACAAAATCAAGGTCCCGTCACCATGTTGCACCTGGGGGAACATGGGACACAGATGACCACAGGGTCACGTCTCTTGTTCCTTCCATAACAGGCTTTGAATGAGTGACAGCCTTGAGTCAGCTAGGTGTTCGTGGTGGTGGGGGTGGTTAGCAGCTGTCGAGTCGGTCCTGGATCATGGTGACCCCATGCACAATGGGGTCAGACCATTGGGATCCATAGGGTTTTCACTGGCTGATTTTTCAGAAGCAGATCACCAGGCCTTTCTTCCTAGTCTTAGTCTGGAAGCTCCACTGAAACCTGTTCAGCAACACAGCAACACTCAAGCCTCCACTGACAGAAGAGGGGTGGCTGCGCTTGAGGTGCACTGGCCGAGTGTCCAGTACATACCAGGCACCCTCCGAGGCTCTGAGGCTGAATGACAGCGGGTGCTGTGAATGACAGTGGGTGCTGTGAATGACAGCGGGTGCTGTGAATGACAGTGGGTGCTGCCGACAAGTGTGTAGACGAATAGGGCTGCCACCCAGCTCTGCCCTGAGGCGGGCAAGGGCCTGCTGGGGGAGTCATGCCTGAACTAAGTCTCAGAGCACATTCCATGTTCCTGTTCGTGGCGCGGTGGTTAAAGGGATCAGCTGCGTAACCCAAAGCCGGTGGTTTGAAACTGCCAGCAGCTCCGCCGGAGAAGTGTGGCAGTCTACTTCCGTAGAGATTGACCACCTTGGAAACCCTATGGGTCACTGTGAGTCGGAATGGACTCGATGGCAATGCGGGGGAGTCTTACCAGCAGATCGACTGGGCAGGGCTCTTAATCACCTCCACATGCAAACCCTAAATCCTCTGTGCTCTCTCTTAGTCTAGCATTGGATCCCCCCATAGAGGTCATTTCTCTTACCAAACGGCCGAATGTAAGTCTGACTCTCTTGTCATCTTCACCGAAATGCTTCGAACATGCTGGGAACATCTTCATGCTGTCAGGTACTGCGTGGCCAGGCTTTCTAATGCTCTGGCATCTGCCGTGTGCGTGTGGAATTTCAAGACGTGACCCTGGCAGCATAGCTTTGGGGTGACTCAAGAAGCGCAACCCCTGTTTTCCTTTGCTGAAACTGAGGCTGTTACCAGCTTGGAACAGAGCATGAGTGGTGGGCCTGGCCTTGTCCCAGCACTGGGCTGCACGTGTCGCTTCCCAAGAGGGTAAAAACCAGTCCAACTCATGGCAGCCCCGTGTATTACAGAGTAGAACTGCTCCATAAGGTTTTCTTGACTGAAATCTTTATGGAAGCAGATCACCAGGCCTTTCTTCCACAGTGCTGCTGAGTGGGTTTGAACCACCAACCTTTAGGTCAGTAGTTGATTGAAAACTGTCTGTGCCCCCCAGGGACGTTTTCCCAGGAGGATGACACTTACAAGACCACCTCTTAATCCCATCTGGGGCTGTTGACCAGCAACCGGTAAGAAGAAACATCCCACCAGCCACACCTGTCTCAGTGTATCTTAAATCAGAACAATTGAAAAGGCAGTAGAGGACCCTGGTTCAGTGATAGGCAGTATCTTGGTATAGAATCTTGTCTTGTTTCCACTTCACTTCAGTGATGATTTTGTTTGTTTGTTTTACTGCCCAAGACACCTGTGGCCAAAGCAGCTAGGATCTCTTTTCATGAACGTTTCAATTGCTAGAAATCCAAGTGAACAAACATAGCTCTCTGAAACAAATACAGAATGACTCCTGTAGGCATCAGATAATTCTCTAGGCTCTCTCTCAGAAAGCCAGAGTTTCCAGCAGCAATTAAACTGCATGATTGGATACAGGGAAAATTTTATAATTGCTAACAGGTAGCAATTTATTAGGATAGATGTTACTCATGACATGTGTCAAAAAGGTCAAAGTTTATACTTCCTTGGACGTTAACCTAATCTTTGAAACTCTAAAAGTTACACTTCTTGGTCATTAATTTTTTTTTTACAAGCAGATTTTGACAATTAACCCAGTTAATAAAGGTCAAATTTCAATTTTTTCCAGTTTCTGGAGCATTTAACTTACTCCTTTTTTGAAAATGGGAAGAGAGCGAATGATAAATAGTTCTTAAATGAATGTAAGGATGTAGTTCTGCTGTCCGAGTGATGATCGTAGAACAGCTGATCCCGGAGGAGTAGACTTGCTGTGTGTCCGATGGAAAGGCGGTTACAAGCCGAGGAAAGGGGAAAATCAAGCCCGAGTGATGAGCGCGGTTAGTGGGGTGATGTGAGCGTGTGCA
Organism: Dugong dugon; assembly: GCA_030035585.1. Taxonomy (NCBI): domain Eukaryota; kingdom Metazoa; phylum Chordata; class Mammalia; order Sirenia; family Dugongidae; genus Dugong; species Dugong dugon. Next base: position 109,637,908 of record CM057472.1, read on the forward strand.
CTTGTTAAATCACCTCGGAGTCTAGTCATTCAGTGACTATGTGGGCTTCAGGCTTCAACTCTTGAATCTGCACATTTTAAAATCAGTAATTTCTGCAAACTCGCAGCAAAGTGCAACTTGGGTTAAGAAGCGAGGTGCCACCCACCAGTCTGCCACCACAAATGAATCCCCAGAGGCCAGCACGCAGAGCGGCCCAGTCCTGGGGACCAGGGGCAAAGGGCAGAGGTTAACATGAGCTCTGACTGTCCTCCTTCACCTCGAACCAGGAAAACCAAGCCCATTGCTGTCAAGTCGATTCCGATTCATAGTGAACCTATAAGCTGCCCCCAAATTAGACCCCCCAGGATTGTGGGTGTTGAAGGGAATTGCATAATCTGTTCATGGTGTGCGAAAAGGCAGAGGAAGTCCACCAAGCCATCCTCTGCCGCCCAAACAAGGCAAATCAAACCTCCCTCTGCACCCCCATCAAAACATAACCACCCCCCTGTCCTCCCTTTAGCCCTGGGTCCCAATCGCCCACAAGCCTTTACAGGAGCGCCCCACTTCCCCTGCTCCCACCTGAACCCCCTGGTGGCAATGCCAGTGGGACAAAAAGGAACGGGGCGGGGGGGGGGGTCTTCTGGGTGTCACGTGACTCACCAGCCTCGGGACAAGCCAGGACTCGGCCGGCCAGGAAACCTGTGCGGAGTACTTTCATCACACGTGTCCTGAGAGCAGGTTAAAAAAAAAAAACGCAGGTGCCATTGAGTCAGTCCCAACTTACGGCAACAACCATGTGTGTCAGAGAAGAACTGTGCTCCATAGGGTTTTCAATGGGCTGATTTTTGGGGAGTAGATCTCCAGGCCTTTCTTCTGAGGTGCCTCTGTGTGGACTTGAGCTTCCAACCTTTTGGTTAACAGCCAAGCACGTTAACTGTCCCTGGGTGCTACAAACAGTTAACATGGTTGGCTGCTAACTGAAAAAGTGGAAGTTTGAGCCCACCCAGAGGTGCCTCGGAAGAAAAGCCTAGCAGTCTGCTTCCGAAAACTCAGCCATTGAAAACCCTGTGGAGCACAGTTCTACTCTGTCACACATGGGGTCGCCATGAGTGGGAATCAGTTCGACAGCAACTGGTTTAGTATAGCACCTGAAGGCACAGCTGATTAAGTGCCAGGCACTGTTCAGACACCTTCGTCTCACATTTCATCTCCCCGATGACCTAGGATGGTGCTGCCCTAAGGCATTTGTTTGCTTCAGTCGACAGTAAGGAGTACATCTCACGTGTGACCCCATGCATACCTACAGATACACCTGGAATCATGTCTACCCCTGCAAGGTGTCGTCCCTTCTGACATTTTCTATTCTATTTAGGGTTGCCTGGTTTGGCAAATAAAACAGGTTTTTTTTTTTAACACCCTGGTGGCGCAGTGGTTAAAGTGATTGGCTGCTAACCGAAAGATTGGTGGTTCGAAACCACAGGGGCTCCATGGGAGAAAGACGTGACATTCTGGTTCTATAAAGGTTTACAGCCTTGGAAACCCTGTGGGGTTGCTACGAGTCGGAATTGACTCGACAGCAGTGAGTTTGGTTTTAGGAGTCCCCAGATGGTGCAGACAGTTAACTCACTTGGCTGCTAACAAAGGTTGGAGGTTCAAATCCACCCAGAGGCACCTTGGTAGAAAGGCCTGGCGATCTGCTTCCTAAAAATCAGCCATGAAAGCACTATGGCTCACAGTTCTCTGACACATCCGGTCGCCAGGAGTCGGAGTTGACTCAGTGGCAACCAGAGAGCAGGCAGACGGAGCCAAACACCTGATAAGAGGTGGCTTTTGTTTGGGTTCGTGGTTACTGCCTGTTACGTTGTATAAATAAAGGCTTCTCAGGACAGATGAGCTCAACATTAAGTAACCCAGTATATTAAAAACCACAGTGCACTGCATCTGTTTATTCAACAAATACCCATGATATGCACAGGGCCAGCACCCAGCCCCCGCTGCCTGTGCCCGCTGGCCCTGGAGGCTTCCCCAGCCCAGTGTTTCCCAGCGTCTCCCAGCGTCAGCTTTACCTGTGGAGCCGGACCCTCCAGCTGCTCCTGGTAGGGCCCGTGGGGCACCAGGTCCGCTTTGCAGTCAGTATCCAAGTCCCTGTTCACGGCCCTTGCCATGTCTCACCTGATCTGGGCCCCGCTGTTCCTGGCACGTAGTAGGTACCCAGAAAATACCAGGAGGAAAAAAAGAGTCCAAACCAAACCATTTAGCTCAGGAAAAGGGCTCAAAACTGTGTGAACAAAAAAACTATATAAAAAAAGTATATGATTTGGAAGAATGTTAGAACACTGACTGTAACTGAATACTTTACCCAGCAATCCCAACAGTGTGCCTGTGAGCAAGTGTGGACAGATGCCTTGATGGTAGAAACCCCCTGGGGGGAAGGTTACTTACTTTTAAGCAGGACAGTCGTTTTACCAAGGACCTGTAGTGACAAAGATGGAATTCAGTTTACGTGGCTCCTGGGGACACAGATTGCACCAGCGAGCCACTGGCACAGGGATGCTGTGGGAGCAATGCAGCACCTGGTGATCATGGAATACCCCTGGGCTGCCCACCTGTGTTACTTGTGAGCACCTGATGCTTTGAACCCTGTGGAGGGCTTGCGTGTTAAAATGGTTTGTCACATCTCAGCCGGGAAGCACTAGGGAAGGTGGCTTTGACTTTGTATTTCCCTTCCTTTAGCGTCCTTCCACCGTGCCCTGGAGTCTGCCCCCACTGTCTGCAAGACACCACCCTCCCTACTGCTTCCTCCCTTGCCCTCTCTCCTCCTAGCCCCGTCTCCTCCTCCCTCCTGTTCCAGCCTGCCCACCCCGTGCTCCCTCCACCCCCACCAGCACCACTGTCTGCTCCCCCTGGCCCCCCAACACCGGGCTACTTCCCGGAGTCTTGCCTAGCTACAGTTTCCTCAGCATCTACCAGGAACCGGTGGGCTCAGGCCTGGTCTGGGCAGGCAGGGGGGCGCCCAGAGGTGGAGGCCCCTGAGCCCTGCCCAGTGGACAGAGAGATGGCAGATGGCAATTTTCCCCACCGACAGAGAGGTGGGCTGCCACCAGCTCTCTTGGGGCTGGTGCAGAGGGGGACCCCCCACCGAAGGGGTCCCAGTTCCGGCAAAAGAAGCTGGGCTTTTCTCCCGGAGAGGGAAGAGCTCTCTGAATTTTGGCAAGATCCCCCTGGGGCCCTGCACCGTGCATGTGGGGACTGGGCTGGGGTGGGGAGGCCCTGCAGAGTGTTCCCCGGAGAGGCGGGGAGGGCAAGTCTGACAGCGGCCTGCAGGAGAGGGGTGAGCCTGATCCCGGGGGCCGGGAGGGGCCTGGGACCATGAGGGCCACGGCTTAGGTGCTGGGGATGCCAATATCCAAAGCAGCTCCGAGGACAGAAAGCAGTTTCTTGGGTTAGAAATGAACACATGTACCTTGCCCTACTCCCGCCCCTGCAAAGCCAGTGGGCTGTGGGGACCAGTGTGAGCCTGGAGGAAGAGCACCATGCCAGAGCTTCCTCCTTGGCCTCTCTGTCCTGGTCAGGCTCTTCAGCTGAACTTGAGTTTTCCGTCTGAAATGGGAGCACAGTGAGAGAACGCGGGCGTGCACAGCACTGAGTGAACACTCAAACCCTCGCCCTCCCTCCATGCACACGTGGCAGGAGCGTGGAATTCAGCTACAGTACCACCTCACCATGGACTAGACTCATGTCTTCATGAAGCATGGGTATTCAGCTGAATTTCGGCAAATCTGAATTTAAAATGTTTGCGAAGCCCCCTCCCCAAACATGTCATTTGTCACCCTTTCAAGCTCTACAGTGCACTGAACTGCCCCGTCCAGTCCATCCAGGTCACCAGCAGTGAGGAAGACGGAAATGTAAGCTCACGCCACAGAGCCTGCTGCATCCTGCCCTCTTGCTCCCTTGCCCCATGGGGTCTGTGCCCCAGAACTGCACCCAAGTATAGGAAAAGCCTTCTAACTAGCACTCAGAATCCAGAGGCAGTAACAGATGGACACATCTGACCACATACAATTTAATTCTATGACAAAAAATAATAACCCATCATAAATCAAATGACTTTTTGTCCCAATAAACTGAGAGAAAATATTTGCAACATCTACCAGAGGCAAAGGACTAGTATCCTAACACGTAAAGAATTCTTAAAGCCTGAGGGACAGAGGACTGAAAAGAAAAATGGGAAAAAGATAGGAACAGAAATTTACATGCATCACAGAAACAAGATAAAAATGGTCCTCAAACGTATGAAAAAATGTGGAAACCATTAGAGAAATGCAAAATTGCCATTTCTCACCTATCAGAACAAAAGCCAAACCTGTTGCCATTGAGTCAATTCCGACTCCTGGTGACCCCACGTGTGTCAGAGTAGAACTGTGCTCCATAGGGGTTTCGATGGCTGATTTTTTTCAGAAGTAGACTGCCAGGTCTTTTTTCCGAGGCGCTGCATCCTGGATTCGAACCAGCGATCTTTCGGTTAGTAGTCAAGTACAGATTGTTTGTACCGCCCAGGGACCTTCTTACCCATTAGACTAGTAAAAATTAAATACGACCACACAGTCTGCTGGCGAGGCTGTAGGGGAAACAAGCTGTCGTGCATTGCTGGTGGGAATGCAAATTAGTTCAACCCTTTCGGAAGGGAAGTTTGGCAACACCAAACAAAGCAACGTATACCCTTACCTATCAGTGCAGCAATCCAACTTCTAGGGATCTACCCCAAAAATACACCTGCCACAATACAAAAATAGACAAGTCTGTACAACACTGTAATTGCAAAATACTGGAAATGGCCCAAACGTCCGTAAATAGGAGAGTGGTTGAACAGACCGTGGAACATCCAGCAATGGAGTACTATGCGGCGGTGTGAAAGGAGGAAGCTCTCTAGGAACTGGTACAGAGAGATTTCCAGGACATCCTGTTAAGTGAAAAAAAGCACAGTGCGTAAGAGTCTCTAGTATATCACCGTTCACGTGCGAAAGAAGGGAACATAAGGAAAAAACAGATGCTAAAGAGATTCATTATAGAGAGTGGCTGGGAACAGGGTGGCAAGGATGAGGAGGGGGGTGGCATGGCTCGGGATATCCTTGTGTATAGCTCTGGACATCCTTTTGTGTAGCTCTGGATATCGTTTTGTATAGCTTTGACGGTAGCCTTTTGTACAGCTCTGAGGATACCCTTTTGTGTAACTCTGAGGGTACCCTTTTGTGTAGCTCTGAGGGTACCCTTTTGTGTAGCTCCGAAGGTACCCTTTTGTGTAGCTCTGAGGGTACCCTTTTGTGTAGCTCCGAGGATACCCTTTTGTGTAGCTCCGAAGGTACCCTTTTGTGTAGCTCTGAGGGTACCCTTTTGTGAAGCTCCGAGGGTATCCTTTTGTATAGCTCTGAGGGTACCCTTCTGTATAGCTCTGAGGATACCCTTTTGTGTAGCTCTAAGGGTATCCTTTTGTGTAGCTCTGAGGATACCCTTTTGTGAAGCTCCGAGGGTACCCTTTTGTGTAGCTCTGAGGATGCCCTTTTGTGTAGCTCTGAGGATGCCCTTTTGTGTAACTCAGAGGATACCCTTTCACATAGCTCTGACTCTTAGAACCACTGCAGTGTTTCACATGCCCTTCACATATCCCCCGAATAAGCAAAACAAACTGGGATATGGGGAGCCTAAGGAGAATACAAACCCTACCAAGTGAGCCGAACTCTATTACAAGTGAGTAACTTAACCACCCTGAAGAGGGCGGGAAGGAGAGAACTATCCTAAGCAAATTTGGAAAGCAATATTTAGACTCTTGGCTAAAGACAAAAAGAACCACATAAATGCTGTAATCTAGTACGTGAATGTGTTTCTCACAGGGGTATAGCTTAGCAGCTCTGAAACTGCCCCAAGTGTGCACTTGAACACACAAGTCAAAACATTGCAGAGAAAAGCTGGGCTTCTGTGTTGGAGACAAAAAGTTACAAATAAGGAAAGCGGAAAGGCTGAAATGACCCCTGGGGGTGTTGGATTAGAATCCCAGGTATCAGTATAAACTCATGGTTTTTAGCATAGATAGACAGACACAGAATCATAGCGCACGTACGGTCCATATGTTTCCTAGCTCTGTCCACGGCATGGGTCTTTAAGTAAGAACACCCTAGTAACAATGAACAGTGAGCACCCAAATCTTGGTTTCTAAACACCACTGTCTAAAAAAAATAAAAGCCCCTTGGAGAAATGGTTTTGCGTCTGGCACATGGGAAATACAAGATGAGCTTGGGACATCTTGTCCCCGAAAGTAAGGAAGTGCTGGGGGAAGAAAAAAAAGATGGGAGCTTGTTGAAAGGGCACAGGAGCCAAACTGAAGCTGCTCCCAACAGCCAAAGCTGGAATAGTTTGAGCAACAAAATAAAGACTGATAGTATTGGAGTACACGCCCGTAGAATAAAATAAATACCCATGAATTCATACAGATATAAATAAATGGGGAGAAGGGATAGCTCTTTCTTACAGCAGAATTCCAATTAAATGCAAAGGAGAAGAAGAAAACAGAAAATTAGGCAATTGGTGCAGATAATATCCCCCGATAGATGCTAAAATTAGGGGGTGAAAGTTTGAAGAGATACTGGATTTGCATGGTCTTAAAGTCTCTGAAGTCTCTCCCTGTACGTATTTACTAACCACAAAGGGAGAGCTTGTAACCTGATGTTGGAGGAACCTGGCAGACACCACCTTAGCCAAGTGATCAAGGTGAACATCACCAGTGAGAAGGCATTGACATCATGGATCCCCTGATCCTATAGACCAAGAAGGACACATCACCTCTGGGGGATTCTTGCCTAAAAATGCACAGTCTCAGTCTAATCATGAGAAAACATCAGACAGGCCCACCCAAGCTGAGGCCCATTCAACAAAATAACCATCAATGCTCTTCAAACGTGTCAGGGTCCTGAAAGACAAGGAGAAACCGAGGTACTGCGCCAGACTGGAGGAGACCAAGGAGAAAGGACAACTAAATGCAATGGAGGGTCCTAGGTAGAATCCCGGAACAGAAACGGGGCATGAGTGGGAAGACCGGTGAGAGATTGGAGCACTGCCTGTAGTGTAGTGAATAGCGCTCCACCAGTGCTAACCTCCTGGATTTGTTAACATACTATGGTTATGCAAGGTGTACCCTTAGGGGAACCAGGGATAAGGAGCCCTAGTGGTGCAGTGGATAGGCGTTTGGCTGCCAACTGACAGGTCGGTGGTTCAAACCCAACAGCCGCTCCAAGGGAGAAAGATGTGACAGTCTGCTTCCACCTTCGAAACCCTATGGGCAGTTCTACTCTGTCCTGTAGGGTTTCTATGAGTCGAAATCAACTTGACAGCAACGGGTTTGGTTTGGGTTTGGGTAAGGGATATGTGTAAACTTTCTGTATTATTTTTGTAATTTTTCTGCAAGTCTAAAATTAGCCAAAAAAACCCCGAAAACCTGTGTCACGGCTAAGACTGGCTGGATTCGAATCCCTGCCCTGCCACTCACCTGGCCCTGCTCGTGTGGACCTAGGGAGTTTAGACAAGAGCCCACGGGAGCCCTAAAGACAGTGCCCAAGACCAGGCTGCGCTGGGGATGAGGGGGCTCAGCTGCACAAAGAGGTTTTCATCCCCTTTTAAAAGTACAGCAAGAACCGCAGATAAATCTGTAGCCGCACGTAAGGGTCCAAGTGTGGTTTTTTGCTTTTCAGCTGAAATACTGAGAGACTGGTAGAGCACACAAAGGAAAAAGGACAGGGTTTTTCGGCAGATTTTTAAACTCAGCCAATGGCAGCACACGTGAACTCCATCCCAGGGAAGGGAGCCACGTGGACTGAGCTCGGCTACGTCTGTGCTGCGGGCTTTGCGGGGCCACCCTGCTTACCCCAGCACACCTACAAGGGGTCACCCGCCCCAGCCATGAGGGCCCAGCTCCAACAGGCCTTGGAGCCACCAGTCAGGGCCTGCACCCACCCCACCCCCCGCCTGGGGTGCCCTTCCTGCCACCGTATGCTGACAAACGCCCGCTCCTCTTTGTGACCTCGGTGCCCTGGTGACCCTCCCCTCTCGGTCCCCTCCCACACCCGGCAGGTGTGCCTTTCCTCGGCTGTGACCCTCTCCCTGACGTGGACAACTGCTCTTCGGCAGAGTCCCCTTGGGGGGCCTCAGAGTCCCCGGCGACCCACACGTGGCAGCTCAGCAGAGTGGGGAGGAGGAAACCGCGGGACAGGTCACCGGTGCCTCCCGTGTGCTGGGCCTTGACCCGTCTAAGTGCTTTGTAAGCCTTGGGGGAGATGCTGCTCTTGTCTCTGCTTGATGGACAAGGGAGCTGAGATACGATGAGATTGAAGCAAACCACCCAGGTCAACAGTGTGTGTCAAGAGAGCAAGTGAAGTGTATGTGTGTGTGTGTGTGTGTGTGCGCGCGCGCGTGTGTATACCTGTGTGTGTGCATGCATATGCATTATTTGCCTGTGTGTGTGCATGTGTGCGTGCGTGCATGTGTATACCTGTGCGTACATGTGTGTATGTGTGTGTGTGCTCGTGTGTGTACCGGGAGGACTGGGTGCAGAGCCTGAGCCCTCACCCTCTACACCACTGAAGCCCACAGCAACCCTGCCAGCCATGCCCATTCCTTTTCCTAGACAGGGACCTGGGCCCGGATAGGCAGGTAACCCACCAAAGGTGCCTAGCCCTGAAGAGGCCCAGCAGCCTGCTCTCTGCCCACCGGCCAGTCAGACCCCGGGGGCTTAGGGAAGGCCCTCTGGCCCTAGATTGAAATGACCTGGAAGCATCTTACAGTGACAGCGGGGTTTAGCGCAGATGGCGCCTCCTCGGAGGTCTCCTCCGTAAGGCCCCTGTGCACCGCCTTCGCTGGTCTCTTATTCTCTGTATAACCCTGTGTTTATGTGTCTGCCTCCACCGCTGAGCCAGGAGCTTCTCCAGTTCAGAGACGTAGCAAGCTTACGTTGGCGAAGTTTATATCTGCAAACCTTGGGTCATTACCCCAGTGCCCCGCCCTGAAAGAAGTTTGTTTCTCCACCCAGGGAAATGTGAAGACATACTGAGAACTACTGCACCCAGGCCCCATGCCTGGCCTTACGCTCTCTCACTGAATCACCTCGACAACACTATCCAATTACAAGCATCCCTCCACCCCAATGGGTTCACTCCAAGGACATTACTAAATCTCTACCCTCAGGGAGAATGTAGAGCTTATACCCCACTTTCTAGAGGAGGAAAACTGAGCCCCAAAAGGTCAAACACATTCCTTCCCACGAATGCAATCCTTTGTAAGATGCAGAGCGCTTTCTCATCCACAGATGACTCCATTGTGTCCCTGGGAAAGCCCTGGGGTGGGGACCGACATGAAGGGCCAGCCTATTTTAGGGATGAGTACTTGGAGGCATATAATTATGAAAGTGGATCACTCCAATGGGACTGGATGAAGCTGTGACTTGAACCAGCATCGTGACTCCTGGGCCCAGCCTCTGTCCCTCCCTAGTGTGGAGAATTCTGAGTTTGGGACTCTGTCCAGGGCTATGGGTTTGCTGTGTCTGCATCAGAAATCCTACGACGAAGAGGAAACTGCTCACCTCTCTTTTCTCTTATTTAAAAACAAACTATTTTTCACCACCCACATGCTGCATCCAGCTATATTAAAATACTCCCTTCCTTGACTATATTCTATTATATGATATTACTTTTCCACCATCTATTTATCTTGTAAAAAGAAATCGAGATTCTAAAGCAGCGTGCTCTCTATCACAGTAAAAGGGCTTGGTGTTGAGTGGTCTAAGTGAGTCCCTGTAGCTAAGTTTTTGGTGTACAGGGAAAGCTTGGGGTCAGTGAGGAGGCCTTAAACAACAGGCGGAACAAATGTTCCACAAAATAGATCAGTAGAGTGCGTTCAAATTGAACATTCTCAGCTTTCCATAAGCAGCTGTTATGAATTGTACCCCCCTCGCCCCCCAAATTTACATTGAAGTCCTAACCCCTGTACCTGTGAAGGTGACCTTGTTTAGAAATGTTGTTGTGAGCTGCCGTTGAGTAGGCTTCACCTCACGGAGACCTTGTGTCTAACAGAACAAAACATTGCCGGTTCCTGCACCATCTGCATGATCACTGGTGTGTATGAGTCCGTCGTTCGGGACACTGTGTCAATCCATCTCATTGAAGGTCTCCCTCATTTTCGCTGATCCTCTCCTTCAGCAAAGATGGTGTCCTTTTCTAGTGACTGGTCTTTCCTGATGACGTGTCCAAAGTAAGAGAGCCGAAGTCTCATCATCCTCACTCCTAAGGAGCATTCTGGGTCTTTGAAAATGTTATCAGTTACCATGAGGTCATGCTGGAGTAGGGTGGGCCCTAATCCCACCTAAGTGGCATCCTGTAAAGGAGAAGAGACACAGGAAGGGCACCATGAGACAACTGAGTTATGCTATAGCTTTAAACCGAGGGACGCCTGGGGCTCCCAGAAGCTGGAGAGACTGGAAAGGGTCTTCCCCCTAGAGCCTCCAGAGAGAGCATGGCCCTGCCAACACCCTGAATTTGGACCCCTAGTCTTCAGCACTGTGAGACAGTGAACGTCTGTTGTTAATGCCACCCAGTTTGCGGTACTTCGGTACAGCAGCTCAGTGTAGTGAGTTCGGCTGGAAGTGCACCACACGTCCGAGACCCTCACTCTCTCACACCCTCAGACACAATCCCACTGATCCTCAGCATCTCCCTGAGATGGACAGGGTATGGGTGCTCGTCCATTTTGTGGGTCAGGAAACTGAGGCTCAGAATGATGAGCTGGGATCAGGAGTCCTGGCCCCCGACGAGTCTGGGAGCTGGCTTGTTCGTTCACATGGTGGAGCTTGTGGGCTGTCAGGCACTGCCTCGGTAAGCAGGGCAGGCTGCAGTTGGGGCCCCTCAGGGAGCCCCATCCCAGAGGGAGAGCCAGACAATAAGCCAGGAATGATGACTCTAAAGGGCGAAAAGAACCCAGAAGAAGGGCGATAGGGAAAGGTGGCTTGAGAGAAGGTCCTTCCCTGGGTGGCCTGGGAAGCCTCTCTCAGGTGGGATGTGTGAGCTGCATGAATGACAAGCAGCTAGCCCAGCAAAGATCTGGAAGAGGTGCCCGGGCCAGGACAGAGCCCGGGGTTAAGGAGCAGAGAGGCCGGTGCGGCTGAGCAGGGTGAGCGAGGGGAGAGGTGCCAAGATGACATGCTGGCCGTGAGGGAACATCGGGAATCAGATGACTGACACCCAGGTCCGCAGTCGAGCCAACAGGTGGGTGGTGGTCAAGCCACTTACTGAGATGAGGTGGACGCAGCGGGGTGGGAGGGAGTCAAGAATCCGATTTCGGTCACATTCCCCTCAAGATGCCTGCTGGGCACCCAAGTGGGGCGTGTGTCTAGAGGAGTCGCTGGAGATGGAGACGCAGGAGTGTGGGGCAGCTCTAGAGTTGATGCATGACTCACGGAGACATCTAGATTTGCAGCTGTTCAGGCCAGAACAGTACTTGGGCCAGGGCATATCAGCCCGGAGAAGCTTCGGGTGACAGCTGGGGCAGGGCTCATGTCTGTGTGTCCTGCCCAGGTCTGCAGTCCCCTTTGGACGGTAGGACTCGACACTGATGAAGTGCATGGGCCAGACGTGTTGGCCTAGCATGCACCCGGGTCAGCTGGCAGACCCGCAGACATACCTGCAGGCACTTCTACAGATGTACCCGCAGATATACCTGGAGATGTACCTGCAGAGGCCGCCAACCTGGACTGGCTTTGGGGGAGGGGGCTTTTGAGCCTCCTGAAGGTCCAGGGTGACCTGCACTCACTCAGATAGTATCTGCCACTGTGCACACTCAGGGTGAGGAATTCGGGGTCCCAAAGCTGGCTTCCGACCTGGATAAGGGTGCTGGTCTGTCCCATGTCCTGGCGGCGCTCGGCACCCTCTGAGGGAGCCAGGTGGTCTGGTCCACCCCCAGTCCCAGCCCATGACTGAGGCTTGGCAAGACAGCGGTCTGTGGGGAGTCACAGGTGGCATGTCCTGTGCCTGGTGCCTGTGGGAATGGAGAAGAGGGCCCAGGTGCTGGGGTGCTCTGCATTCAGAGCCAAGGGAGGTGGGGCACAGCAGGCAGATAGTTGGGGGACCCAGGAGAGTGGGGTCCTGCAGACAGGAGAAGGGAGGGTGCCGGAGGATGAGGCTCAGGGTGGAGTGACCACTGGATCTGCCCGTGGGGCGCCTCCTGGGCAGGCAGTGAGGGTGCTGCCGTGGGAGGAGGGCAGCTAGGAGGGAGGGATACAAGAAGCCCCAACCCGATTGTTCTGACTTCTCAATGGCCAAGAAGGCAGACACCCCAAGGAGTGTGGGGAGCAGGGGGAACATTTGGGGAAAGATGAGCACAAGAGAAGGGAGGTCCCACCGGGTGTTGGACCACACAGCAGGGCAACACTCCCAGCCTGGGCGGGGACAGGCTGCGCGGGGGGTACCTAGGAGATGTGTGGCCCCTAGTCTAAAGGGAAGCCTGACAGGAAGGTGATGTGCTTCTCTCTGTCCACTGTCGGCTGCTCAGGGCAGGCCAGGAGGAGGGTTAACTCACCCCGCAAAAGCCCAGCTCTGGTTTGGGGTTTGGAGACAAAGGGGCAGGGGCCGTGGGGACGTGAGGACACGAGGTAGGGCCTGGGGCTCTCAGCTTGGTGAGGAGGCGGGTGGGGAGTTGAGAGGCATGACTTGGAGGAGCAGAGGGGCAGGGTCTCTGGGTTGAGTCTTTAGTAGGAGTCCCCAGAACTGTGAGGCAGGGATAGAGGAGGGGGAGTGGGAGGCGGGACAGTTGAGTTGCTGTTTGGTCGGAGGGGTGACAGCCAGGTCGGGGTGTGGTCATAGGCGTGGGCCTAAGGTGCAGTGGGGACAAGGTCAGTAGACACTAGGAGGTCAAGGTGCTGAGAAGCTGAGGCATGAGAAGGGGTGAGAGGGGGCAGAACCCGGAAGTTCTGATCAGCAGACCAGGGACTGTGAACTTATCCCAGCGGGGACCGCGGGGACCTGCTGGAGAGCAGGAGGGCTGCGCTTCCAGCAGAGTCCCTTCAGAAAGGGGCCCCTTGATGGAGCTGAACTCACAAGGACGCCATGCTGGCTGGGCCGGTGAACACAGTGGCGAGGTTCCCCAGGCAACGGAGCTCTCCCCTTACCAGGAGGCTAAGGCTGCCAGCAGAGCTGGCAACCCCACAGCTTTATTGAAACTACTCAGTAATTCCTGGTAATGGCCGACCTGGAGCGAAGAACAAGCTCTCCAGAAAGGTCATTTATCCGAGAGAAGAAAATGATTTCTTTTCCCGGGGGCTGTCATCTTCTGCTTTAATTAATATCAAACATGTACACTCTCCGCAGTGCCTTCAAATGTTTGAGTGGACTTCCTGTGACATTTTTAATAAAAAAATGTGAAACCTCCGTGGCTCACGCAAGGCTCTGAGTGTTCATTAGTGCCTGCTCAGTGGCACAAGAGCCTTCATGGCAGACAGGATGCTGGCCCCAGCCAGCGGCCTCGCAAGGACAGGAGTCACTGCTGAGGACGGGATCCAGGGCCAGAACGCAGCCAGGACCTCGCTGGTTTGGGTGCTGGCTCATTCATTCATTCACTGGGAGGGGAGTATGGAAGAAGTGAATTGCCTCCGTTCAAATCATAGCTGCCTAGGTGCATGACTTAGCCTTTCTGCTGTGCCTCTGCATCTTCATCTATAAAATGGGGCCAGTAGGAGCACGTATGCCACAAGGTTGTTTTAATGGTTGCATGTAATAGTTTGTGCAGGCAGACTCAGAGGACTGTATCTGGGGTGCCCCTCCTCTTGTGACCCTGCCCTCTGTGCCCAGCACAGTGCTAGGACCGGGAATGAACCAGACACTCAGGCCCTGACCTCACACTGATAACTGAGTCTAGTGGTGGCTCTTCAAACCCAAGGCAGCTGTCAGTCTATTCCTTTCCTCCCCTGGAGCCCCCAAGGAATGTGCCCCACCATGAGGTGGGTAATTACGATCTACCACCCCCACCAGCCTGCAGGCAGGACCATGTCTTACTCATCCTTGATCCCTGGCATCTGGCTCCAGGGCCGGCATGGCGTGGGGGTCTTGGTGTGGGGGTGCTCTGAGGAGCAGAAAGGGTGTGGTCTAAGGGTCCAGGTGGGGTGGCAAGACCCTGTGACAGAGACCGGAACTTTGACTTCTGTCCACATAGCTGCGCCAGACTGTAGGGTCCAATCTCTTTATTATTGTTTCCATTTTTCAAATAAGAGAGTTGAAGCTGAGGTTGGTGTAGGCTTCTGCCGGAAGTCACAAAGTTGACCTGTTACTCATGGAACCAAGAGATGGACTCATTGTTAGGATCTCCCCTTCTCTGATCAGTAGGTTAGCGCTGTGATTCAGAAAATCCGTTTTTAAGGACACGTATAAAGTGCCCACGTATGTCAGCACCCCAATGGTGAGCACACAGACCCACCTCACTCTGGTGTCAGCCTGGTGGCTGTGCTTCCTTCAGCTGCACCCCACAAATGCTCAGGCTGAATAAGAAGGGCACAAAGAACATTCTTTTCCTAGACTATTGATTTGAAGGTGCTAACCCAATGCCCCATCACCTTCCCACCTCCAATGTTTTAGTGTGTATTTCTTGCAAATAGGGATGTTCTCTAACTCGGTCACATGACAACCATCCAAAGTGGAAAATTAACACTGATACATTAAAAACCCGTTGCCATCGAGTCAATTCCGACTCCTAGCGACCCTATAGGACAGAGTAGAACTGCTCCATAGGGTTTCCGAGGCTGTAAATCTTTATGGAAGCAGAAGACCACATCTTTCTCCCAAGGAGCGGCTGCTGGATTCGAACCACCAACCTTTCAGTTAGCAGGCAAGCGCTTAACCACTGTACCACCAGGGCTCCTTACATTTATCTAACCCTCAGATCCCGTGTGTCCCACTGTTGTCCTTCAGAGCAAAAGGCTCCAACCCAGGGTCACTCCTAGCACTTAGTTGTCATGTCTCTCCAACTTGTCGTCTAGAACAGTTCCGAAGTCACTCCTTGACTTTGGTGAGCTTGACCCTTCTGAAGATCACACAGCTGATGCTGTGTCCTCACTGCATCCTATCAGGCGGGGCACAATTTCAATCTGCCCCCTAGCGACTGATGTTAACTTGGAGCATTTGATTATGGTGGTTTCTGCCAGGTTTGTCCACTGCCACCGAGTCGGCCCCTGACTCATGGTGACCCTGTGCACAACAGAGCAAAATGCTGCATGACCCTGCACCATCCTCACGATCAGTTTCAGATTGGACCTGTGTGATATATAATTTTCATTTCATTGGCTAATTTTCAGAAGTTGATCGCCAGACCTTTCTTCCTAGTCTGTCTTAGTCTGGAAGCTCTGCTGAAACCCATTCAGTGTCATAGCAGCACACAAGTCTCCACGGACAGATGGGTGGTGACTGTTCATGAGGTGCATTGGCCAGGAATCGAACCAGGGTCTCCCTCATGGAAGACAAAGATTCTACCACTGAACCACCAATGCCTCACTTGTGCACTGCAGAGTTACTCTTTTTCCCTTTGTAGTTAATAAATATCGTGTATGTGCGCACGCACGTGTGTATGAGGAGTATCCCATTCCTCCTCAAATTTTCGCCCGCTAGTTTTAGCATCCATTGATGTTTCTTGGCTGGATTAATTACTATGCTAATAATTACAGTGACTTTCTAATTCCCTCATTCATTCTCCCCCATATACGTATTCATTTGTTTATATTAGTATGAACTTGTGGATTCCTATTTTAGTCCACTAGTTATAATCTGTTACTACCATTAATTATTTTGAAGCTCAAAGTCTTCCTGTTATGGCCTGCAGGGGTCTCTTCAAGCTGGCCCCTGTGTCCTCACCATTCTTTGAGCTCATCCTTACTTTCTGTAACAACAAGATGTTCCAGGTTCATCTTGTACTCTCCCTGCCCCCACCCTGGAATCAGCCATTTCTTCAAGGGGCCCTGTTTCCTTTTAGTGGAGCATGGTATTAGGAACCAAGATCTTGGCATTGGGTGTGCTTATTACTATTGGGGTGTCAGTCTTCCAGGCTCTTAGTGGATACATGTTCACATACATCCATCTACATCTATGTTTATTTCTATATCTGTCTATGTATCTATCATCTATCTGTCTGTCTGTCTACTGAAAGCCATAAATTCACACCTGCCATTTCATTCCTCACACCACAGGTTTCATTTTAGTTTTCTTCCTTTCCATGTTTGTAACTTTCTTCTCTGACGGTAAAAATCTGGGCTCCCATTATACTCAAAATATTTACTTATTGATCAGTCCCCTCATGTGTAACCAATCTTGTGTGCCACCACATCACTCTGCTCAGGCTCCAATGTCTCACCATTGCCACCCTTGTGTGCGGGCACCCTCCTCATCCTCCTCTCCTGCTACAACTCTGATATCCCATGCTGGCCTGTGTGGATGCCCTCTCGCCCTACTTGGGCTTTGGATACCCCACATCATTGCCCCTCCACATGGAAAATCTCCTCACCTGGCTTGGGCCCCTCTTCTCATCCCGTTTGGCCTCCCACAACCCTGCTGGGCCGACCCCCCTTCTTCAGTCTGGTGTGGGCACCTACCTTTCTCAGCCTTATCCAACGGCTCTTAGGCTGATTATTCAGAAGAAAAGAAGGCAGGCAGGCTGCAGATTAAATTTTAATAGATATTGCAAAATTTGTCTCCAAAGTGACTTTACCAATTTCTAATCTCACCAGCAGTTGTGAGAGAATGCATTTCTTTACAAGCTCTTCAGCACTGCGTGTTGACACATTTCAATTTTTGTCAATCCAATGGGAAAAAAATGTCAAATTAATTTGCATTTCCCTTTTTTACTAATGAGTTGAGCATCTTTTAATATGTGTATTGATCCTTCATAATTTCTGTTCTGTATCTTGTCTGCTCATATCCTTTTCCTATTTTCTTACTGATCTGAAAGAATTCTTCATGTATTTTAGATACTAATGTTTAGTTTGTTATATATGCTGTAAATATTTTCTCCTTATCTGTCACTTCTCTTTTCACTTTGCTTTTCTTTAAATGTTGTTTAAGATGCTGTTCCCTTCCTCGAGGTCATAAATGTATTTCCCTATATTTTCTCCTATTCCTCTTATGGTTTTTTTTCTGTTTTTTAACGTTTAGGCATGTATTCCATCTGGAATTTACTTTTGTTGATAGTGTGAAGGGGCAATCTAATTTTATTTTTTCCAGGTAGTGAATTATTCCAACACTTACTGAATAATCTACCTTTCCCACACTGATTTGAAACACCACCTATTCATATACTTAATTCCAGTATATGCACGGGTCTGCTTTTTTGATCCTCTATTTTGTTCCAAGGATCTATTTATCTATTCATGTGCTAATATCACATTATATTTATTACAATTACTTTATAATATGCTTTGACATCTTGTCGGGCAAAATTCCCTTCTTTGTTTTTTCTTTTTTCAAGCTGTCTTGGCTATTCTCGAACATTTACTCTTCCATCTGAATATTAGAATCAGCTTGTCAAGTTCCATTAAAATCTTGATCAGATTTTGATTGGGATTGAGTTGAATTTATAGATCTATTGGGGGGGGGATTAAAATGGAGCAAGATATGAATTCGGAGCATTGTGCTATGGCACAGAGTACGTGCAATAACTAGCTGTTCAGTCATTAGTGGACTCTGGAAAACGTGGACACTCTGCCCTCTCTGGAGGCTGGCGGCTCTCTGGCCTCTGCGGCCAAAGCGCCTTGTGGAGTGGCTGGGACTCGAGTGCTTCTCAGTCAGTGCTTTCTGCCTGAGTCTTGCAAGGCCACCAGGGCTTTCTCTAGGGGGCTTGGGGTGGGAGGCCTCCTTGAGATTCAAATCCTGGACAGTGACAAACTGAGTGGCCCTGCCTCTCTGAAGGCCCTTCCTCTGAGCTTGGAGGCAGCCTCATCCACCACAGGAGGTTGTGTAGCAAGCCGTGGGAGCCCTAAGAAGGAGCCACTTCCTGCCTGGGGGTGTCTGGCCAGCCTTCACAGAGTGGGAGCTTCTCAGCAGGGCTTGCAGGATGAGTGGGTTGTCCGGGCAGCGCTGGGAATGGGACACTGCAGGGAGAGGAAGTGATCTGCACCAAGACACAGTGGTGTGGGCAGGGAGTGGGTGGCCAGAGGGCAGGGGAAGGGCAACTGCAGGGGAGCCTGGCAGTGAAGGCCTGCTGAGTCATGCTGAGGCTCTTCTGGGCCTGTGTGCCATGCAGGGGCTGCCAAGATGGAATGCCTGGGATTGGACACAGAAAGCCGGCTGTGCACCCTTGGGGTTGGGGACAAGGAGGAGACCAGTAGGTCAGCCCAGGTGTAGCTGTCTGTGTGTTTCAAAGGCCAATAAAATTTCTTTCACATAGGCTTCAAAAAAGAAAAAAGAAAAAAAGTTGCCATTGAGTCAATTCCAACTCTTGGTGACCCCATGTATGTCGGAGTAGAACTGTACTCCATAGGGTTAAAGGATAAGTAATAAAAATGTGCTAATTTGAAGCTTAAGCCAAAGAAACCAAATCCATTACCTTTGAGTCGATTTCAACTCATAGCAACCCTAAAGGATAGAGTAGAACTCCCCTATAGGGTTTCCAAGGAGTGGCTGGTGGATTTGAACTGCTGACCTTTTGGTTAGCAGCCAAATACCTAACCACTGTGCAACCAGGGCCCCTATTTGAAGCTTACATATATATTATTAAAACTCAACAGTAACCACAGCAATAGTTTAAAACTTAGATCAACAGAGTAATTTTTTTCAGGGAGAGTAATTTTATCACTGACATTACTTAGAAGGGCTGGTGCGTGGTGATGATAAAAAGGAAACCGACTTGTAGTCAGCTTTATTATGTTCTTAAGTTCTCTACAAACAATGCACCTGGGAAGATGGCTTCTGCCCCTCCCACCCTTGGTGCACCACCACCCTGATCCCACATGTCCCTCCAGCTACTGCCTCAGTTCTCCACTGCCTTTCACAGCAAAACCCCTCTGCTTCCTCCTCATTCTTTCTTTGTAAAGTATTTGTCTTGTTAAATATTGAGGACAGACAAAAGAGTTTTTGTAAAAATGCATGAGGTATAAAGAACAACAATCCACAAACCCTCGTGTACCCTCCATGCCATTTAAGAAAAAGGAAAGACTACGCAGCAACTTTGAAGCTCTTGGTGGACCCTTCCAGCCCCACCTCCCCCCTCCCTTTCCTCAAAGGCCTTTGCTCTCCTTGATTTTTGTTCATTTATCATTGTCTCGCTGTTTTACGACATGCTTGTGGCCCTAAACATTATCACATGGTTTTGTTTTGCATGTTTTTGAACCTCATGTAATGGAGTAATTATATGGGTACTCTGGCCCGTTTTTTTTTTTTTTTGTTGTTGTTATTTTGTTTGTTTTGCATGATGTTCTTTAGACTTAACCACGTTGGTGTGTGCAGCAGTTCATTCTTTTTCTCTGTTTTGTAGCATTCTGTTTTATGACTCGACCACAATTTATGGATTTGTTCTTTTGCTGATGGAATGTGTGTGGTTACCAGTTTGTTGTTATAACAACAGTGCTGCTTGTTCAAGGCCATTCTTGTACATGTCTTCTGGGCTCGTGGGCCAGAATTTCTCTAAGGTATAAACCCCAGGGTGGAACTGCTGAGTCATAGGGTATTCCTTTCTTCAACTTTACGACATAATGTAAAAAGTGGTTTGCACATGAAGTATATTGGCCAGGAATCAAACTCAGTTCTACCACATGGAAGGCGAGAATTCTACCACTGAACCACCTATGCTTGGTGAAACTCCTAAATTCCAGGGAAAGCTTAGCTTTCAAAATTCCAGACAGAGAAAACAAGTTAACTTACTAGGAGAATCTAGACCTAAATCAGTTTATCACCCTGAAAGCCAGAAGACATAGGAACAATGTAATCATTACTGCCCTGTAAGGTCAGTACTACTGTTATCCCCACTTTAGAGATGAGAAAATGAATAGGTTGAGTAATTTCTTTAAGGATATAAATCAAGTAAGTAATTGATGATTCAGACATAAACTATCTGACTCTAGAGTATACACTTTTAACTCTTATACTCTCCTAAGATTGGAATATAAGAAAACTACCTAAACATTTAAAGGCTTTTAATCCAAACTGAACAGCAAATAGATTCTAAAGCCACTGTCATTAAAATCAAGACCAAGTTAGGGATGCCTATTACTACCACTATCATTCAACACGGTTCTATTTAATGCAATAATTAAATAAAGACAATGTAAATATGTAAAAAGAAGAGATAAAATCATCTTTATATTCAGATGACATAATTACATATCTAGAAAATTCAAGTGATTCAACAAAAAAAGTTAAGGTGGCTGGATATGAGATAAATAAACAATAACAAAAATAACTTCTCTTTATATTAGCAATAAACAGAAATAGAAATGAAAAAACCATATCATTCACAATGGGAATAAAACTATTTTATTGAAAGATATAATACAAAACCTAGATAAAGAGAAAGAACCATAGTGTTCCTGGATGGGAAGAAAAGTGTCATTAAAATGTCAATAATTTTTAAATTAATATATACATTTAATGCAATTACAATCAGAACCCCTACATATATTTTTTGAAGACAAAGTAGACAAAATAATTTCCAAGCTTATATGGAAGAATAAATGCTCAAGCTGTGGCAAGAAAATTTTGAAGGCTAGTGAAGGGAGACTTGCCCTACCAGACATTAAAACTTCCTGTAAAGCCTTTATCATCAAGTTAACTGGCACAGCAATCAATGAATATTGATCAGAGGGGAAAAAAAGTACCTAATAACAGAGCACCAAAATACATGAAGCAAGAACTGACAGAAATAGAGGGAGAACTAGACAAGCCAACAGTAACAGTTGGAGAATTCAATACCCCACTTTTAATAATGGATAAAACAATGAGGCAGAAGATCAACAAGAAAATAGAAGACTTGAACAACACTATAAACCAACTAGACCTAGTAGAACACTCCGTCCAACCACAGCAGAATATGCATTCTTTCTCAAGTGCACATGGAACATTCTCCAGGGTAGACTATATTCTAGGTCACAAAACAAACCTTGATAAATTTAAAAGGATGGAAATAATATAATATTCTCTGACCACAATGGAAGGATATTACAAATCAATAACAGAAAGAAATTTGGGAAACTCACAAATATGAGGAATTAAACAACACACTCCTGAACAGCCACAAAAAGTCAAAGAAGAAATATAAAGGGAAATTAGAAAATATTTTGAGACAAATGAAAATGAAGACACAACATACCAAAACTTAAGGGATAAACTAAAGAAGCACTTAGAGGGAAGCTTATAGCTGTAAATACACATATTAAAAAAGAAAAAGATAGCAAATTAACAACCTAATCTTCCACCTTAAGACACTGGAAAAAGAAGAGCAAACTAAAAAAGAGCAGAAGGAAGGAAATAATAAAGGTTAGAGCAGAAATTAATGAAATAAAGAATAAAAAAAAAAAAGAGAAAATCATTGAAACCAAAACCTGATTCTTGAAAAGATGAATGAGACAGATCTTTATCTAGATTGACCAAGGAGGGAGAAGAAAAACAGAGAGAGTGAAGACTCAAGTTACCAGAATTAGAAATGAAAGAGGAGATATTACTACCAACCTTAAAGAAACAAAAAGAATCATAAAGTAACACTGTGAGCAATTGTATGCCAATGAATTAGAGATCTTAGATGAAATGGACAAATACCTAGACAGGCACAAACCACCAAAACCGACTCAAAAAACAAAATAGACAGTCTGAACATCCCTATAACATGCAAAGAGATTGAATTAGCAATAAAAAATTACCCACAAGGAAAACCCAGGCCCAGATGACTTGACTGCTAAATTTTACCAACCATATAAAGAATTAGTACCAATTCTTCACAAACTCTTCCAAAAAATTGAAGAGGAGGGAACACTTCTCAATTCATTCTATGAGGCTGGTATTACCCTGATACCAAAACCAGACAAAGACATCACATGAAAATTACAGACTAATATCTCTTATGAATATGGGTGCAAAAAATCTTAGCAAAATGGTAGCAAGCCAAATCCAGCAACATATTCCATATTTTTACGCAAATAACGCACGCCTTCTGCATTTGTTTGCCGGCTGCACCCTTCCCCAGCTAGGTATTTTTGTAAACGCACTGTGCTAATGTTTTTTACAGCAACATGTGGAAGATAATTGGCATGGTGGCACTTGTGAGGGTGCCTCTCAGGGGAGGGCACGGCCGGCAAACAAACTCAGAAGGCGTGCATTATTTCTGTAAAAATACAGTAAAAAGAATTGTACACTATGACTGAGTAAGATTTATCTCAGGAATGCAGGGGTGGTTTAACATGCAAAAATCAATTAATGTAATACAACATATTAATAGAATAAAAACAAAAACCTTATCATCATCTCAATAGACACAGAAAAAACATTTAATGAAATCCAATGGCAATTCATGATAAAAACACTAACAAACTAAGAACAGAACAGAATTCCTTCTACCTAATAAAGGGCACCTGCAAAAAAACCACAGCTAACATCATACTTTATGGTGAAAGACTGGATTCTTTTCTCCCTAACATCAGGAACAAGACAACAGTGTCCACTCTTGTCACTTCTATTTAACATGGTACTGTAGGTTCTAGCCGGGGCAATTAGGCAAACAATAGAAATAGAAGGCATCCAGACTGGATGTCTCTCTATTCCTAGATGGCATAGAAAATCCTAAGGAATCCACTACAAAGCTATTAGAATTAAAAAAAATAAGTTCATCAAGGTTGGAGGATACAAGATAAATAGACAGAAATCAATTGTATTTCTATACACTTGCAATGAACAAACCAAAAATGAAATTAAGAAAACAAATCCACTAAAAATAGCATCAAAGGAATAAAATGCTTATGAATAAATTTAACAAAAGAGAGTAAAACTTATAGTCTGAAAACTACAAAACATTGTTGAAAGAAATTTTAAAAGATGTAAATAAATGGAACAACATCTTATGTTCATGGACTGGAAGACTTAATATTGTTAAGGTGGCAATACTCCTTAAATTGATCTGTATATTAAATGCAATCCCTGTTAGAATTCCAACTAACTTCTTTGCAGAATTAGCAAGCTGATTCTAATACTCATACAGAGTTGCAAGGGACCCAGAAGAGACAAAACAATCTTTAAAAAGAAGGAAAAGGTGGAACCACACTTCCCAATTTCAAAGCTTACTACAAAGCAACACTAATCAAGATTGTGTGGTTCTGGCATAAGGGTAAACATATTGACCAAAGGAATAGAATTGAGAGTCCAAAAATAAATGCACGTGTCTATGGTCAACTGATTTTCGACAAGGGTGCTAAGACCGTTCAATGGGGGAAAAGAACAGTCTTTTCAACAAATGGTACAGGAACAACTGGATACCCACATGCAAAACAATGAAGTTGGACCCTTACCTCACACCCTATACAAAAATTAACTAAAAAAATGAATTAAATACCTAAATGTAAGAGCTAAAACTTTAAAACTCTCAGAAGAAAATATGGGATAAAACTTCACGACCTCAGGTTTGGCAATGGAGTCTTAGATAGGACACCAAAAACATGAGCAATAAAAGAAAAAAAAATTAGACTTCATCAAAATTAAAAAAAAAATTATGTCTCAAAGGACACTATCAAGAAAGTGAAAAGACAACCCACAGAATGGGAAAGAGTATTTGCAAATCATATCTGATAATGCAATAATAAAAAAAAAAAACCAATTAAAAATGGGCAAATGCCTTGAATAGACATCCAAATAGGTTTATATGTATATGTGTGTGTGCGTGTGTGTCTATAGTTGAAGAGGACTTGAAGGCTGAAGATCAAAGACCACAGCCTTCAGTATGGATTACACCTTACCATAAAGAAAACAAAAATCCTCACAACTGGACCAATAAGCAACATCACGATAAATGGAGAAAACATTGAAGTTGTAAAGGATTTCATTTTACTTGGATTCACAATCAACATCCACGGAAGCAGCAGTCAAGAAATCAAACGAGGTATTGCATTGGGCAAATCTGCTGCAAAAGACCTCTTTAAAGTGTTCAAAAGCAAAGATATCACTTTGAAGACTGACCCAAAGCATGGTATTTTCAGTTGCCTCATATGCATGTGAAAGCTGGACAACAAATAAGGCAGATTGAAGAATTGATGCCTTTGAATTATGGTGTTGGCAAAGAATATTGAATACACCATGGACTGCCAGAAAAACAACCAGCTCTATCTTGGAAGAAATACAGCCAGAGTTCTCCATGGAAGTGGGGATGGCGACACTTTGTCTCACGTACTTAAGACGAGTTATCAGAAGGGACCAGTCCCTGGAGAAGGACATCATGCTTGGTAAGGCAGAAGGTCAGCAAAAAAGAGGAAGACCCTTGATGAGATGGATTGACACAGTGGCTGCAACAATTGTCTCAAACATAGCAACGATTGTGAGGATGGCACACGACTGGGCAGTGTTTCATTCTGTTG
The DNA here is from genome assembly GCA_030035585.1 of Dugong dugon. Lineage (NCBI taxonomy): Eukaryota > Metazoa > Chordata > Mammalia > Sirenia > Dugongidae > Dugong > Dugong dugon. Next base: position 109,662,497 of record CM057472.1, read on the forward strand.
TACATAGGGTGGCTATGAGTTGGAACTTACTGGACGGTACCTAACAATAATAACATATATATACCCAATAAGCACATAAAAGATGCTTGACATCATCAGTCATCAGTGAAATGCAAATCAAAACCACAATGTGATATAGCTTCACATCCATTAGGATGGCTAGAACTAAAAAGTCAGATAATAACAAGAGTTGATGAGGATATAGAGAAATCAGAGCCCTCCTATACTCCTGATGGGAATGTAAAATGGTGCAGCCACTTTGGAAAACAGTCTGGCAGTCCCTCAAATGATTAAACATAAGACTTATCATAAATGACCCAGCAATTTTAATCCTAGGTATATAACCAAATGAAAACATTTATCCGTACGAAAACTCGTATGCTAATATTTATAGTTGCATTTTTCATAAGAGCCAAAAGGTGGAAACATCCGAAACGTCCATCAACTGATCAACTGATAAATAAGGTATGGTCTATCCATGCAATGGATTACTCTGCCATAGAAACGCAGGAAGTACAGATACATGCTACAACATAGATGAACTTTGAACATACTACGCTAAGTGAAAGAAGCTAGTCACAAAAGACCATGTATTTATATGAGTCAATTTATATGAAACTGGCAAATCTATAGAGACAGAAAGTAGATTTTATGGTTGCTTAGGGCTAGGGTGGGCAAGGTGGGGCTGAGGGAAATAGCTAAAGGGTACAGGGTTTCTTTTAGAGATGGTGAAAATGTTCTAAAATTGATTGTGGTGCTGGTTGGAGGTATCTGTGAATACAGTAACACCATGTTACTGTACACTTCAAGTGGGTGAATTGTATGGCATGTGAATTACAGCTCAATCAAGCGGTTAAAAAAAATGAGTTGAACAATATATTGACCTGGAGACATTGTTAGGATAAATGTTTATGTGAAAAAAGACAGTAGCAGAGTAACATGGAAATAGAAATTAATTTATATAGGTATGTGTTTGTAGATAGAAAAGTGAGGAAGGGCCCTCCTTCAAATTGTTAATATTGGTTATCTCATGAGATTGGACTGGGGTGGGAGGAGCTTTGAGGTGTTTAAATCTGCTTTTATTGTTTGAATTGTTATAATCGGCATGCAGCATTTTTGCATTTAAAAAACAAAGAATTTTCAAAAGAGAGCAGGGCTTGGGGGCTCTCTTCATTTTTCTCTTTTGTCTTCCACGGTCAGATATCTTAACTCTTCTGTAAAGCTCTTCCCTTCCAGCCCCCAAATTTGTTGACTAACCATATTCTCTAAGCAGTTAGGAAAATTCTACCGACCTTTGGGTATGGTGAAAGCAAGGCGGGGGAGAGACCCTTGCTCTTCCGGCCTGGGGAGTGAAGCATGTGATGGCGAGGATGAGGATGTTGATGGTGGTGGTGATGGGGATGGAGGAGGAGAAAGAAAAGGTGGAGGAAGATGAGGAGGATAATGCATGTTGAAATCTCCAGCTTGCAAACACATTTTCCTTCCCCACCCAAGCTCACCGAAGGCTCACATAAAACTCTAAGGGTAGATTATATCTTCAATTTACAGATCTGGAAACTGTGGTAAGCAAGGTTAAGTGACTTGTATAGGGCCCACAGCTAGTAAGTTGAGGAGTCAGGACTGAACCTGGGTTAGTCTAGCTTCACCCGCCCTGTACCTTCCAGCTCCTTCAAACATCACAGAGGTTGAGAACAGTCCAGTGCCCCTCCCTCCTTGTTCCGTGTGTCAGGCCTTGTCCCTAGCCTAGTGATGACCTTCTGTAGTTCAAAGCAGTCTTGGGTTGGGAGAAAAATATTGGGACTTGTCATGGATTGAATTGTGTCCCCCAAAAATATGTGTATCAATTTGGCTGGGTCATGATTCCCAGTCTTGTGTGATTGTCCACCCTTCTGTCATCTGATGTGATTTCCCTGTGTGTTGTAAATGCTATCACTATGATGTGAATGAGATGGATTAGCAGCAGTTATGCTGATGAGATCTACATGATTAGACTGTGTCTTAAGCCAGTCTCGTTTGAGATACAAAAGGAAGAAGCGAGCAGAGAGATATGGGGACCTCATACCACCAAGAAAGCAGTGCCAGGAGCAGAGCGTGTCCTCTGGACCCGAGGGTCCTGTGCAGAGAAGCTCCTGGACCGAGGGAAGATTGATGACAAGGATTTTCCTACAGAGCCAGCAGAGATAGAAAGCCTTCCCCTGGAGCTGGCACCCTGAATTTGGACTTCTAGCCTACTAGACTATGAGAGGATAAATTTCTCTTTGTTAAAACTATCCACTTGTTGGTATTGCTGTTATAGCAGCACTAGATAACTAAGACAGGACTCTACCACCCTTCTCTCTGTAGCTTTCCAGCAGTCCCAATTGTTGGTTGCCATGTGGGCGGTCTGCATTATTCAAACCCATGGAATATTCAGGCTGCTGGGCAGAGGAACTGAGCCTGATGGGGCTGGCTGAGCTGTTCTCTCACAAAAGGTCCCCTGGGGGCTGGGGACGCTGCTGGGCTCAGGGAGGCAGCCTGCGCCTTGTGCTAGGGCAGATGTGCAGTCTGGGCCAACCCAGGAGGAGGCGTGGGCTGCCTTCGCCACCTGATGGATGTCCTCATTTGGGAGGAATGCATTATTGAGCACAAAGGCTCTTTCCAACCAGACTCCTGGATGAATCGGCTCAGCTGTGTCCTCACTGTGTCCTTGCTGATGGAAGCCCCAAGCAGCGAGGAGTCCACTCGCAGGTAGAGTTGGCCCAGCGCATGGGGTCTGTGAAGACCCTTTGGTAGTGGGCACTCTTCTCTCAGTTCCTGCTGGGAGCTGACCTCCAGCAAGAAAACCTGGAATTTGGGACACCCTGGTTTTAGCACTGTGTCAGTCATGTGACTACAGACTTGCCAGGGTCACCAGGTGGAAAGCCCTGACCCTCTGTGACAGTTCACCTCCCATGAGGACAGTGTGAACTGGGTCCCCTAGCCAGATGTAGAATACTAGAGTCCATGGTTCCAGAATCAAAGAAATCGCCATTCTTAAACCTTTGACCTCTTGAACCCTTGGGTGTGGTTCTAGAGTGCCAAAAGACCATGGCGTACAGTTCTGGAGTCCCAGAGTCATGGTTCCAGAATCCTGGTGAGTGGTTCTGGGACCTTGGGGCAGAATCTTCTGACCCTCAGAGTCAGTGGTTTTACAACCCTGGATGTTGGTTCTGGGATCTGCTATTCCCCAATCTGGAAACCTGAGGGCCTTGCTCCCCAGCCCCCTTCTAAACCTTCTTAGGAAAACATGGTTTATGAAGCACCTGGCAGGAGTGAAGGCAGGTGCCCCTGCTTGCCCCTACAATTAAAGAAGAAGTACTGGAAAGTTCCTTGAACTGTGACACAGCTGCTCAGCCATCTATCAGGGCTGACACCACTCCTGGCTTCCTGTGCTGATTTACATGGGGAGAGAGACTTGAGGTCCTCCCCTTGGCCCTGCTTGCTCACCACTGGATCCCTCATGAGCTCAGTGAGCACTGCTCTCCTGGGGAGGCAGCCATCACCCACTGTCCCTTCTTCCTCCAACTGCCTTCTGGTCTCTGGGAGGCAGAGAGGTCTGGGGGCTTGAAGGGCTCCGATCTGAGTGGAAGTCCATCTACGTTGTCATCATCCTTTCCCCCCATTTTATGAATGGGGAATCTGAGACCCTGAATGCCCTTCTTGGTCCAGACCAGGGTCTCATCCCCAGCTCGGCTGGTATTTGTGGCCGAGGAAGCCTTTGCTGTGGGGCTGCCCTGTGCGTTGTAGGATGCTGAGCAGCATCCCTGGCCTGTACCCACTAGATGCCAGTAACGCCCTCCAGTGTGACAACAAAAATGTCTCTGGACATTGCCAAATGTCCCCTGGAGAGTCTCGAATTAAGGATCACTGGTCTCTGAAATGAGTTCCTGAGCCTTGTGTTGATCCCTGAGGTGGACCTCATGACCCCCCTGCCTGCTGCCTGGCTGGCCCTGCTTCTCAAGCTGAAGATGCCCCCACTGGGGACTCCAGAGGATAATCCAGTTATCCCCCATTTTACAGAGAAGGTAACAGTTTCAGAGAGTTTAAAGTGGTTTGTTCAAGGTCACACAACAAGTCAATTAGGGCTAGTGTTCAAACTCAGCGCTACCATGCTTGCTCCGTCATTCCTTCTGAGATCCTCTGCTTTCCCAATCAGCCATTCAACAAATATCACGGAGCACCTACTATGGACCAGGCCCTATTTTAGATGCTGAGGAAACAAGAGTCATGTCCCCTCCTCAGCTGGCCAGGTGACTCAGAGCTGTAAAAGTCACCACCAATAATAAAACCAGCCGTCCCCAACTCCTGTCACCCTAGGAAACTGGAGCCCAGCCTGTGTAAGCTCTGGGCATCTCCTCAGCCCCCAGATGCCCTATTTCCCAAAGAACAGTGGCGGAAGGGCCAGGCTAGCAGCTCCCTGAGGGTGCTGGGGTGCTTTGCCATTCTCTTACATCTGCTCAGCTGTGAGCAGGCACCCAGCCTGGCTGCGCAGGCCCAGACCCCCATGAATTATGCACATCATTCCCGTCTCTAGATGGTGGTACTGGAGAAATGACAGCTCCCATTAACTGACACTGCGCCCCAGCCCAGCTGCTCCTCCTGCTCTGGCCTCTCCAGGCCTGGAAGGGGCTGGCTTGGCCAAGGGAAGACGGGGAGCACTCTGCTCCACATGGGCCTATCACTCCTTGACAGAGAGGAGCCTTCTGCTTGCACCAGGTATGGTGCTGGTGCCCAGCTAGCTGGCCCAGTGCTTGAAATAGAGATCCAGAGGGAAAAGGCATGGCGAGGCACAGTGGCTGGTCTGAGGTGCTGTCATTTACCTGCTGCTATTTCATTTACTGGAATGTACTGTGACATTCCTCTGTCAGTCTGTCCTACTGTGATGGTTTGTGTGTTGCTGTGATGCTGCAAGTTGTGGCACTCGTATTTCTAACACCAGCAGAGCCGGCCACAGTGGGCAGGTTTCAGTGGAGCTTCCAAACTAAGGCAGACTAGGAAGAAAGGCCTGGCGATCTACTTCCAGAAATTAGCCAATGAAAACCCTATGGATCTCAACAGAATAGCCAGTGAAAACCCTACGGATCTCAAGAGAATATCGCGTGATATAGTGCTGAGCCTCCTAGGTTGGAAAGCACTCAAAATATGGAGTGGCCACAGCAGTGGACTCGAGCACACTCCTCTCTCCTCCCGTGTCTTCTAGGTACCACGCAGCCGCTGGGGAGCCCTCTCCCCTCGTGCAGGAACAAGTCCCTCCAGGGCAGGTAACTGCTCTGGGGCCACTGGCCCAATTTTGCAGAAGGGAGAGGAAGTGACTTCCCAAGAAGACGGTGAAGAGGGGCCTCAGAGCCCAGACACGACCCGGACTAGCTGAGAAAAGCCCACCAAACAATGCTCGCCGCGGCACCGCCCCTTCTGGCGCCTGGGACCCCGCCTGCTGATTGGACCAGGGCTTGGGGGCGGAGCCAAAGGCAGCCATAGGTGGGTTTGGGCTCCTTGGCACAGGCGCCAACTCTGCCCAATAGCAACGCCCCATACTGGAGCGTGGCAGATGAGCCAATCAGAGCCTGCTCAGCTGGCCGCGTGTCCCCGCCGTGAGGGGGCTCCACTCTTACCCTCTCCCAACGCCCTGGGATTGAATTCCCACGTTGGTTGATAACCAAGGTGAGTACTCGACATTCTGTCCCTCGACCGGGCCTCTGGAGGTGGCTTGGAAGCCGCACGTGGGCGACTGACCAGGTGCAGGCTTTCTTGGAGGCCATCCCAGTGAACCCTGTGGTCTGCCGGCGGACTGTTTACTTTATACATTGCAAAGCCCAGCGACATTAATAGCATCCACACTTATAAAGGGGCAGCTGGTTGTCTATTGAGACCGTATGAATTCACAGGTCCAGGATGTCAGAGCCCACTTCTCAGGCTGGAAAGCGGCCGCACCCCGTTCGTGCTCCCAGGTTTCTTTGCATCCACGTGAACTCTAGGACCCTTCTCCCTTCACTTAGCCTGTGTTTCTGTGGTTGGCAATAATCAGAGTGCTGTTGTTGAGTGCCGTCCAGTCGATTCTGACTCATACCGACCCCATGTGACGGAACTGCCCCATAGGGTTTTCTAGGCTGTAATCTTTACGGGATCCATAATTTGTTACGATCCACACAGTCGAATGCCTTTACGTAGTCAATAAAATATAGGTAAACATCTTTCTGGTATTTTCTGCTTTCAGCCAAGACTCATCTGACAGCAGCAATGATATCCCTCATTCCACAGCCACTTCTGAATCTGGCTTGAATTTCTAGCAGGTCCCTGTTGATGTACTGCTGCAACCATTTTTGAATGATCTTCAGCAAAATTTTACTTGCATGTGATATTAATAATATTCAATAATTTTTGCATTCCGTAGGATCACTTTTCTTTGGAATGGGTACATATATGGCTGTCTTCCAGTAGGCTGGCCAGGTAATTTGGATGTAGTCCTAAATTAATTGTGCTCATGTGGAAACTTTACAGAGACTGAGAGACAGTCGATCAAACAGAGCAAGGGGAAGCTGCGTAGTTTAAAATCGGAAGAGGTGTGTGCCAGGGTTATAGCCTTTCACTATACTTATTCAATCTATATGCTGAGCAGATAATCCAAGAAGCTGGACTGTATGAAGAAAAACTCATCAGAATTGGAGGAAGACTAATTAATAACCTGCAACAGGCAAATACCCAGCCTTGCTTGCTGAAAGTGAAGAGGATTTGAAGCACGTACTGACGAAGATCAAAGACCACAGTCTTCGGTATGGATTACACCTCAACATAAAGAAAACAAAAATCCTCACAACTGGACCAATAAGCAACATCATGGTAAACGGAGAAAAGATTGAAGTTGTCAAGGATTTCATTTTCCTTGGATCCACAATCAACGCCCATGGAAGCCACAATCAAGAAATCAAAGGACGAATTGCATTGGGCAAATCTACTGCAAAAGCCCTCTATAAAGTGTTAAAAAGTGAAGACGTTGCTTTGAGGACTAAGGTGCGCCTGACCCAAGCCACGGTCTTTTAATGATCTCATATGCCTCTGAAAGCTGGACGATGGAAAAGGAAAACTTAAGAATTGACACCTTTGAATTGTGCTGTTGGTGAAGAATATTGAATATATGATGGACTGCCGGAAAAATGAATAAAGTTGTCTTTGTAAGCAGAGGTGTAACTAAGACAGGGCAGGCAGGGTGCGTGTCCTGGGCGCAGCTTGTGGAGGGGGAGCTAACGAATAGTTTCCGTTGGCCACTGCAGTTCCCATCACCAGCTGTGAGGGATCATTCAGCAATTTAAAACTAACCTCCATAGGTGCTGTTTTCCATAGATGGGCGACTGTCTTGGAAGACGTACAGCCAGAATGCTCCTTTGAAACGAGGATGGTGACTGTGTCTCGCTTACTTTGGACATGTTATCAGGAAGGACCAGTCTCTGGAGAAGGACGTCATGCTTTGTAGAGAGGCAGTGTAAAAAACGGCGTGGCGGCAGAGTCTGACCTCCTCCAATCTCATAAGGGGGAAGGAGAACCAAGCAAGGCTGAGCCCGGCGACGTAGAAGCCAGACACGCCTCCTGTCTCCGCTGTCTTTACCAATTCTAACAACAACCATCTCTGACACAGCACTCTCTACTTTCTGCTGAGTTCGATTATTCATTGCAATGGCCACACAGAACTCACAGACCACACTCACGGTTATGGGGTTTATTAGGGAAGTAACAGTTACAGTTGAGGCTCAGGAATACTCAGGATACAGGTCTTCCATCAGGACAGCCTCTTCCCAGCTGTGCTCGCAGGCATCCTCTCCCTGGCCCTGGGCCTCTCCCCAAAGGTGCTCAGCTTTCTCTGTCTGTGGGCCGGGAAGCCCACCGTGTTGTCTCCTGGTGGCAGGTCTGTGCTGCCACCGCTTCTCACCGTCTTTAGGGTTACAGCTTGCTCTCTCTCTCTCCCTGTCTGTCTCTCTGGATCTTGATCTCCTGCTTCCAGGAGCTTCTCAGCACAGGGATCCTGGGTCCAAAGGACGTGTTCTCTGCTCTTGGCTGTTCTTCCTTGGTGGTGGTAGGCTCCTCCTCTGCTCTGGAGTTGGCTCTCTTTTAAGGCAAAACTGACCAACCCACTTGGTGGGCCACAATTACCCTATCACACAATCCTACCCACTCACGGGGTGAAAGTTACAAGACCATAGCTAGAAAGGCCACACAAAAGTAATCACACTGCAGTCAGTAAAAGAGAGGACCCTCAACAAGATGGATAGACAACAGTGGTTGCAACAACAGGCTCAAACATTGATTTTGAGGATGGAGCCGGACCGGGCAATTTTTAATTCTGTTATGCATAAGGTCATTATGAGTTGCTCAGCATACAGATTGAATAAGTTTTGTGAAAGGATACAACCCTGACACACACCTTTCCTGATTTTAAACCACACAGTATCCCCTTGTTCTGTTTGAACGACTGCCTCTTGGTCTGTGTGCAGGTTCTGCACGAGCACAATTAAGTGTTACTGGAATTCCCGTTCTTTGCAATGTTAGCCATAATTTGTTATGATTCACACAGTAGAATGCCTTTGCAAAGTCAATAAAGTAGCTGTCTTCCAAATTTCTTGTCATAGACAAGTGAGCACTTCCAGTGTTGCATCCGTTTGTTGAAACATCCCAGTTGGTGTTCCGTCAATTCCTGGGGCCTTGTTTTTCACCAATGCCTTCAGTGCGGCTTGGACTTCACCCTTCAATACCATCAGTTCTTGATCATATTGCTCCCTCCTGAAATGGATGAACGTCAGCCAGTTCTTTTTGGTACAATGACTCTGTGTATTCCTTCCATCTTCTTTTGATGCTTCCTGCATTGTTCAGTATTTTGCCCAGAGAATCCTTCAGTATTGCAACTTGAGGCTTGAATTTTTTTTCTTCAGTTCTTTCAGCTTGAGAAATGTCGAGCATGTTCTTCCCTTTTCATTTCTAACTCCAGGTCTTAGCACATGTCATTATAATACTTTACTTTGTCTTCTGAGCTGCCCCCTTTGAAATCTTCTGTTCAGCTCTTTTACTTCATCATTTCTTCCTTTCACTTTAGCTACTCTACATTCACGAGCAAGTTTCAGAGTCTCTTCTGACATCCATTTTGGTCTTTTCTTTCTTTCCCGTCTTTTTAATGACCTTTTGCTTTTTTCATGTGAAGAAGTCCTTGATGTCATCCCACAACTCATCTGGTCTTTGGTCATTAGTGTTCAATGTGTCAAATCTGTTCCTGAGATGGTCTCTAAATTCAGGCAGGATGTACTCAAAGTCATACTTTGGCCCTCGTGGACTTGTTTTAATTTTCTTCAACTTCACCTTTAACTTGCTTATGAGCAATTGATGGTCGGTTCCGCAGTCGGCCCCGGCCTTGTTCTGACTGATGGTGTTGTGCTTCTCCATCCTCTTTCCACAGATGGAGTCAGTTTGATGCCTGTGTATTCCATCTGGCCAGGTCGACGTGTATGTTGTCGAAAAAGGTATTTTCAACGAATAGTAGTTGGTCTTGCAAAATTCTGTCATGTGATCTCCGACATTGTTTCTGTCACCAAGGCCATATTTTCCAACTACTGATCCTTCTTTGTTTCCAGCTTTCACATTCCAATCACCAGTAATTATCAGTGCATCTTGACTGCATGTTTGATCAATTTCAGGCTGTAGAAGTTGGTAAAAATCTTCAATTCCTTCATCTCGTTTGAAGAATTGATGGCACAGGATGGGGGAGTGTTTTGTTCTGTTAAGCATGGGGTCATCATAAAGGGGCACACTCGACGCAGCCAACAACATCATGACTAACACATGTGTTGGAGTCATTAGGGCTGGTCACAGACTTGCCAGATGCATCTCTGGGTGCACATTAGGAGTGCAGCTCCCTGCCTCTTGGAGTTCAGTGTAGCCAAGTGACTTGGCTTTGGCTAATGAGATGTAAGTGTAAGTAATGAATGCCCCTTCCGGTTGAAAGTCACCGTGTTGCTTCCGTCACTGGGATGGTAATCATGGAAACATATCGAGATAGACACTCTACCTAATCTAGGTCCCTGAGGGCCTGTGATGAGCAGGGCTCCTTTGCCAACCAGTGTGAGTGAGAAGCAAACTTGTGTCATGTTAGGACACTCGGGGTTGTTACTGCAGTATAACCTAGCCCATCTTGACTACTGAAGTGTGTGCGTACAGTGTGCATTGCCAGGAGCAGAGCTGGTGTGTCACACAGGGCAGCAATGAGCCTCCTGCTCATCTCTTTCCTGGATGCCGGGGACACTGTCTAGGGACAATGGAGACATTTTTCTCCAGCTCTTTCCCAGTTGGCTCTGCTGCAGGAAAGCAAGGAAGCCCAGACATGAAGTCACCACTTGTTTTTGGTGAGAGAGCAAGAAAAAAGCCACAGCAGTATTGTGTTTGCCTTTATTAAGGCTCATTTTCTCATTACAATTTTCCCTCCTAATTGCTAATTTTTCCAGCTTCTCCAACAGCCATTCTACTTCCGCCGCCTTCTCTCCCATTAAGAGCTGGTGCTTCGAGAAACGGCCACAGATGGGCAAGAGAGAAACACATGCTTGTTTTTAATTTTACTTGAAATCATCTTCTCTTGGTGCTACTGGGACAGGCAGCTGCCAGGCTTCTGTGGCCATGTGGCCAAGGACTCGGCCTTGAGGGCCAGCCCTGTGGAGGGAGGGGCGTGGTCCAGGTCCACTGCCCACGCCCTTCCTGAGGTCCTGGTCTGGATCTTTGAGCCTCAAGAGCACCTGGGCAGGGAGACGCTGAGAGGAACCGTGGTTGAGTCCTTGGCTGACGAAGCGCTGCCCGAGCACCACTGTGCACCCAGAGCTGTGCCTGGGCTGCTTCACTGCCAGCCGTGCTCACTGTTCCCTCAGAGGAGGGAGCAGTTGTCACCCCCATTTTCGGATGGGGACAATACTCAGAAAACTAGGGAGCTTTGGCCAAGCCTGCTTAGGTAGCGGTGGCCGAGCTTGCAGCATGATTGTGTCTTCAAAGTACATCTCTCCAGCCCATGCTACAGGCCCCATGAGGCCAGGGGCCAGTCCTGCCACTGTCACCCAGAGCCCAGCCCATGCTGCAGGCCCCATGAGGCCAGGGGCCAGTCCTGCCACTGTCACCCAGAGCCCAGCCCATGCTGCAGGCCCCATGAGGCCAGGGGTCAGTTCTGCCACTGTGGCCCAGAGCCCAGCCCATGCTGCAGGCCCCATGAGGCCAGGGGCCAGTCCTGTTCCTGTGGCCCAGAGCCCAGCCCATGCTGCAGGCCCCATGAGGCCAGGGGCCAGTCCTGTTCCTGTGGCCCAGAGCCCAGCCCATGCTGCAGGCCCCATGAGGCCAGGGGCCAGTCCTGTTCCTGTGGCCCAGAGCCCAGCCCATGCTGCAGGCCCCATGAGGCCAGGGGCCAGTCCTGTTCCTGTGGCCCAGAGCCCAGCCCAGTGTCTAGTGCTTCATAGAGACTTGCTAGTTAGGATGGGAGAAATGAAAAGCTGCTGAGTAGAACCCTTTGCATTTCTTCACCATTTTTAATTTACAAAGTTCCTTTCCATTTATCTCATTTCATTCCTCAAATCCCTAGGAGTTAGGGAGTCATAGACCCATTTATGGATTAGAAAATACCAAAACCAAACCCGTTGCTGTCGAGTCAATTCCCACTCACAGCAACCCTATAGGAGAGAGTAGAACTGCCCCACAGGGTTTCCAAGGCTGCAGTCTTCACAGAAACAGACCGCCACATCTTTCTCCCCTGGAGCGGCTGGTGGGTTCAAACTGCAGACCTTTGGGTTAGCAGCTGAGCCCTTAGCCGCTGTGCCACCAGAGCCCCTTGATTAGAAAACAGAGATCTGGAAATTGAAACTGTGCTGTCTAGTAAGGTAGCTGCCTGTGGCTATTTAAGTTAAATAAAAAGTAGTTCCTTGGTTGTATTAGCCATGTTTCAAGGGCTTTGCAGCCACGTGAGGCTGGTGGCTGCCATGTTGGACGGTGCGCTGTGGAAGGTTCCCAGCCTTGCAGAGAGTTCTGTCAGGCTGTACTGGTGCGACATAGCTGTTTCAAGGCTACTTAGTCATCAGCAACAGAGTTGGCGTAGGAGTTGTGGTTTTCTGGCATCTGGTTCAGTGCTCTGATCCCCCTAACAATCGAATGTGGAGCGTGGGAGTGGGGTGGGTGTGGGCAGCTCTCAGACACTCACTCATGCAATGCCTGTGTGTCCTGCTGTGCGCCTTGGATCTGGAGGGCCACCCTGCTGAGGGCAGATGGGCGAGGGTAGAGCACATACATAGGACTTCATCTTTCTTCATCAAGAGCAATTTCTTTTTTTTTATTTTTATTTTTTTATTGTACTTTAGATGAAGGTTTACAGAACAAATACTTTCTTATTAAACAGTTAGTACACATATTGTTGTATGACATTGGTTAACAACCCCACGACACGTCAACACTCTCCCCTCTCGACCTTGGGTTCCCTCCCTATTACCAGCTTTCCTGTCCCCTCCTACCTTCTAGTTCTTGCCTCTGGACTGTTATGCCCCTTTAGTACCAAGAGCAATTTCTGTGTCCCGTTTTATGTAGAACTAGTGAGAACTGCTCTGCCAGCCAGGATGCAGACCTGACCACGTCTCCTCACGTTCTAATAGTGCCCGCCTCCTCCATCAGCAGATGTCCAGGGGCTCCCTCTTGGGCTTCCCTGCTCTTTCCCCAGAACTGATCACCTTTCTGGACACTCACCTCCCTCCCAGCCTTAAAGCCCTTGATGCTTCATCCCATTAGCCCACTGGGCTGTCCTGGGCCCCCTCTGACAGGGAAGGTTCCCTGAGCACTCCCTGGGAGAGGTGGGCTTGAGTCCCAGCCCCTGTAGCAATGTGGCGCCTGGTGAGCAGATAGATTAAGTGCCAGCCGTTACCTGCTGTCCCAGCCTGCTTCCCGGACCCCAGGCATAAGCCTGGACTCACCTTCAACTTCTGCTTCCCCAGTCCCTCATGTTCAACCAGGCCCCATGCCCTTAAACGCTCTCTTGTCTCCCTTGCCCCCCATCTTGGCCTCTTCAGTCCCAGCCCAAGCCACCACCATTGCATTCTTGGTTTATGGCAGTAGCCTCCTAACTGGTCTCCCTGCCTCCACCCCTCTCCCTCCCAGCAGCCAGTGGTGTCCTTGCTAATAAGACCCCACATGACCAGTCACTCCCCTGCATGGGGGTATGCAGAGTAATGAGCTTCCCCATCACGGGCAGGAAATGTGGCAGATAGGTTTTACCCATGTGCCAATGCAATGCCAGTGGGTCAGCTGGGGCTGCTTGGAGCACGGCGCCTGGGGCACTGCCTTCAGAAGGCTTCTGACACCGTGGCCCCCTTGGCGGGGAGCGTGCTTAGGCTAATCAGGAGTGTCTGCAGGGACCTGGGGGGCAGAGCAGTGTGGGCTGCGTACTGGCCATACCAAGTGTGCCACTTGCGGCTGTAAAGGCCTGGCCCTGCCCGCCTCCCTAGCGTAGTTACCTGCAGTGCTTAGCTGTCCCACCTCTACATCGCTGCAGGCTGCCCCTCTGCCTAGAGGCCCTCTCCCCTCCTTCACCTCTTCCCAGGGGCTCACACCTCCTCCAGCTCCACCTCCTTCGTTTCCCCCTTAACACTGGCCTCTCCTCGTGCCCTCTACTCTCAGTCTGCAGCCTTCCCCTGACCCTTTGCATGCCCTGACCAGTGCTGGAGTCCACCCACTGGCCATGGAGGGATCGATAGGGCATTTTGATTGCAGTGACAGAGATCCCTTAGGCAAAAAGAGAAGTGCACAGCCGAGCTGAACAGCTGAATTGTGGGAAGGGGAGGATGCGGTAGGGGTGCAGGGGAGAGTGAAGCCAGGCACTGGAGGCCCCCTGGGTCTTCCCTATCACTAGTCTCGACCCTCTTTGTCACCTGGCCTCAGTCTCTGTGCAGGCTACCTTCTTCCACCTGGCAGGATGTAGGGCCGTGGGCAGCTCCAGTGGGTTACAGGTTACCACCTTCTGCTAGGGGATGCTGCTCGCTCCCCACCCCATCCCCCATCCCCCATTCCCCGTTAGGAAAATTCCAGGGACTGGCCCTGATTGACCTACCTGGATTACCCCTGGGTCAGTCAGCTGTGGCCAGGAGGCAAGTATCCAAGAATGTGACTGCTCCTGGATAGCCACGCGGAAAACCAGGTGCCATCAAGCCAACCCCAACTCATGGCGACGTGTTTCAGAGTAGAACTGTGCCTCATAGGGTTTTCAATGGCTGGTTTTTTGGAAGTAGGTCACCAGGCCTTTTATTTTCGAGGTCCCTCTGGGTGGGTGTGAACCCCTGACCTTTTGGTTAGCAACTGAGTGTGTTACCCATTTGCACCACCCAGGGACTGCACAGTGAGGAAGTGGGGGAAGAGGTTCCCAGTAGCAGAGCTTAGGGGGCTGGGCAGATGTCAGGTGCCCATCCCAGGCCGGTCCAAGCCCCGCACAGCTCCTCCGTACGCAGGTGGCTGTGCCCAGTGCCCAGCTGGACGCACAAGGAGTGTGCAGCAGAGGCTGGGCTGAGTGAGTGGACGAGGCCAGCTGTAGGGGTGATTCCTGAGCACCCACTGTGAGACAGGTGGAGCTGGGGGCTTCCTCCCAGATCCTCTGCCATTTAATTTTCACAATAATCCTCTGGTGTGAGTAAAGAACCCTTATTGACTCAGAGCCGTGCAGCTAAGAACAACAGGCCAGAATTAGGAGTGCTGGGGTGCCAGGCACAGCAGCCCTTGGAAAGCAGCACTGCTGTTATCCCCCATCACACATCAAGAAACAAGGCACAGAGGAGCCCAACGACCTGTCCAAGGTCACACAGTTCATTGGTGGCAGAACCTGGATTCGGACCCAGGACTGTGTGGCTCCCCGGCCCAGAGCCTCGAGAGGATGTAGCCAGGACCTTAACCCTGGAGCTCTGCGCCCTTTCAGAGGTCTGCGGACTGCGGCCTGTGGGAGGTGGAGGGGGACATTTCTCCAGATCCTGGGATTACAGTGAGAACCTTCTCCGTGTGATTCTTGTTTCTGCTGCCCTGGAGTTTTCTCTGCTTCCGTATGTCAGAAAGAAAGAAAACAGTCTAAATGACAACAACACACATTTAAAATTTAAAAAAAACTTAGATCATTAAATAAAAAAAAAAAGTCTGACTTCTGTGAAATTTAATTTAATTTATTTTTATACCAGCAGCTGTCAGTTCAAAGAACAACAACAAAGTAGCCATCTGTGCTTAATTTCATCAGTCCGCTGTCGATGGTCACGTGAGCGTGGCATTTGGATGGAGGCAGAGCACGTGGCCACGTCCGGGCGGGTGGGTCCGGTGGCCACCGTCAGGGGTGGCAGGGAACAAAGGGGCTGAGGACCTGGTGCTTGGGACGGCATTTCAGGGGCTGACTTGCTGCTCATGAGGAAAGCCCCCTGGCTCCCACTGGCTGAGCCCCCTGCCCCCGGAGGTGCCTAGTGCTGTGCCACCTTGCCCTGTTGACTCGTCACGATGGCGGTGAGTGGGTGCTGTAGTCCTGCCAAGCAGATACAGAACCTGAGTCCCGGAGGGGTCGTAGGCCCAAGGTCACACAGTGGACGGACCCTGGTTTGTTCCTCACCCAGCCCCCGCTCTTCCCACTGCCCCACGTGGCTTTCCGGGGGGGTAGGGGACCCTGCATATCTGGGTTCTTCAAATCAGAGGCCAAGGCCAGGGAGAGGAGGGGACTCGCTCTGTCGCAGGCTGCAGGGCTCACAGAGCCCTGACCACACGGCGCCCCGCTGGCCACTGCGCCATGTGACGGGTCCTGCTCGCTTGCAGGTGGTGCCTGTCCCCAGGTGCCAGGCTCAGCACTTTCCATGAGCAGCTCCCTCGTCCCTCAGTCTCTGAGGGCATCGTTCTTCCCCGTTCACAGACCTGAACTTGCCCGAGGCCATGCCAGGAGTGAGCGGCACAGGTAGGGGCTGAGTCCAGGCCGCCTGCTGCAGGAGCCCTGGCTCCTAACCGCTGCCCTGTCCTGCCCAGCATGCCGGCGTCTCCTCCAAACCTCAAGAAAACCCACCTCCTGAAGCACGCTAACCTGCAGTGCCCAATCCCAGCACCTTGACGCTGGTGGCTCCAGGGATCAGCCCGGCCACCTTCCTTCTGCAGACAGGGACCTGCCCAGGGCCGTGCAGGGTCGGCTGCAGAGCTGGCTGAGACCCAGGTCACCCCAGTCCCTGGTGGGCAGCCCCAGGGGCACCTGCTTCTGTCCTCTCTGAAGTGGGCTGGGCGGCAGCTTTTGTTCCAAGGCTCACAGCCTGGGACTGAGCTGGCCCCTCCCTGCGGCAGAATCAGGAAGGATGCAACCCTGGCAAAGCTCCCCCTCCACAAAAACACCCCAGCCCCCAAAACAAAATCCAAAGCAAGCCCAGTAGGGATTCTTGGGTACTTCACAGCTTTATTTACTGCCGCGCTAAAGCGAGAGTGAAAAAGTCAGAATCATTAAAATATAGATCAGGAAAGTCACATTTCTCGATTTGCCATATTAAAGAGAAGGGGGGGGGGGACGCCCGCCAATCGGCTTGTCATCTTCTCATTAAATAACAGATGGCCGCTGAGTCACCGCTCCGACAGGACGCTGCGATCCGCTGGCCAGGAGCCGGCCTGCCTTCTTCCCTGGGCCTGGCCACTCGGGACTGAGGTGTGTGCTGGGGGCAGAGGAGCAGAAAGCAGCCCCTTTTGCCACTACCTCCTAAGTCCAGTCCCCTTTTCCCTCTGAATGCCTGCCAAGCTGCCCATTCACCCTAGCTCACTGAGCACCCCCTGTGCAGCCCTGTGCCGGGCAGAGGCTGTGTCCCGGTTACCTGCTTCCGAAAAACCAGCCATTGAAAACCCTGTGGGCACAATTCTACTCTGACACCTGTGGGGTCAGCTCGACGGCAGCTGGTTTGGTTTTTGGTTTGGGTGGTGCAAAGGGCTAATGTGCTCAGCTGCTAACCAAAAGGTTGGAGGTTTAAGTCTACCCAGAGGCACCATGGAAGAATGGCCTGGTGATCTACTTCCCAAAATCAGCCATTGTAAACCCTGTGGGGCACAGTTCTACCCTGACACACGTGGGGTCACTGTGAGTTGGGGTAAAGTCAATGGCAGCTGGTTCTGGTAAATGCACCAGGCAGAGGCTGGGCAGATGGACGTGTCCCTGCACACTCCTGCCCTGCTGGCTGGCTTCAGGCTTGCCTTTGGAAACTCTCAGGCAGACCCTACTGCTGTGGATGGTCCACTTCAGGTGCTGTGTGTCAGGCACCATCCCCGAGGGTCGGTGTCAGCAAACATCTCTAGAGCTTCACTGTCACCCTTGGGGGTAAGGGGCTGTGATGGGCGACTGGGCAAACGGATGCCAGCTGACATGCCTTGTTCTTGCCTCACTGTGTCGTAGGCTCCATTTGAACCTGGGCCCGACAAGCAGAGACCTTATCTTTACAAGACATGAGCCTTTGCTAGGACTCTGAGGCCAGGTGACGTGGACTCTAGGTTGTACCCAGAAGGAAACCGTGTGCAGTGCTGTATGTGCCCAGGTGGCCAGAAGCCTCATACACAGCCGTGGCACCGGCCTTGGGACCAGTCCAGCTAATAGAATAAACACCGGCTTTGGAGTCAAGACTGGGTTTTAATTTATCAGACAGTCATTCTTTTAAGCACTTTAGAAATAACTTGTTTAATCCCCAGTTCTAACTGCAAAGCGCGCATTGAAACGGGCCCTGCGGTGTTGAAATGGGCCCTGCGGTGTAGAGCAGCGGGGCCCGGGCAGATCCTGGCCCTCTGCACCCCAGTCTTCTCCCCGTCAAATGGGACCGCAGCCACCACTGCCCGGGTTGTGGTGAAGATCAAATGAGAGATGAGACCGGAAGGGCCTACCCAGGCGAGGACATCATGCTTGCTAAAGTAGAGGGTCGTTGAAAAAGAGGAAGACCCTCAGCGAGATGGATTGACGTGGCGGCTGCAACAATGGGCTCAAACATAGCAACGGTTGTGGGGACGGCGCAGGACCGGGCAGTGTTTCGTTCTGTTGTCCACAGGGTCACTACGAGTTGGAACCGACTTGACAGCACTGAACAACAACGACCCGAAGAGGGCCTGGCCCTGGGAGGAGCTGGACCGTCGCTCTGGACAGTGGGGTTTGGGTCGGAAGCACGCAAGGGGTGGGGTATGCAGAATGTCTGGGTTGTTGGGGCTCCCTCCAGAAGCCACGTTGGGGACATTTGGGTCCAGATGTTGCTGCTTTTCCGTGGCTGGGATTTTGTCTTCAGGAGCAGGTGTTGGTGGCGGCGCATGTCTGGGGCTGCCTGACAGCAGTCGGCAACTAACAGCCAGGTCCAGCTCCTGCCCGAGAGCCCCTGTCCAACCGAGACTCCAGGCTACCGCCCCGACCTCAGCAGGCTCTTGTCTGCAGGACACATGATGGCCTTCTTAGCATTCTCTGTACAGCAACGTCTGGCCGCGTTGATCTGCAGCCTCTGATGAGTGGGCGTCGAAGCCTTTTCCTGTCTACCCGCGCGGCTCCTACTCTCCACCTGTCTGAAATCGATATTCTCCGGTGTGAGCGGCGACGCAGCCTCCACGCTGTGCTGCACTCCAGCTTTCCTGCAGACAGCTCTGCGAGGCGAGTGTTAGCCAGCTGGTCCTGGCTCAGTCTTTAAGGTGAGTTCTGGGATCTTGGCCGGCAACCTCCCTGGGACAGGCTGAGCACTGGGACACGTGGTTTCCCAGCACGCTCTCATCACCTGGATGTCCCACCAGTAAAACCAGTAGCCATTGAGTCAATTCTGACTCATGGCAACCCCATGTGTGTCAGGATAGAACTGTGCTCCATAGGATTTTCAGTGGCTGATTTTTTGGAGGTAGATCTCCAGGCCTTTCTTCCGAGGTGCCTCTGGGTGGACTCCAACCTTCAACCTTTCAGTTAGTAGCTGAGCCCATTGGCCCTTCGCACCGCCCGAAATCAGAAACGAAATCTGTTGCCGTTGAGTCGATTCTGACTCACAGCAACCCTACAGGACAGGGTAGAACTGCCCCCATAGAGTTTCCAAGGAGCGGCTGGTGGATTCAAACTGCCGACCTTTTGGTTAGCAGCCAAACACTTAACCACTGCGCCACGATGGCCCCCGAGGGACGCCTGCAATTTGGCGTGTCCACAAAACTCTCCAGCCCCCAAACCTGCTCCTCTTGGCTTTCTGCTGTCAGTGAAGAGCCAGCCATCAGCTATGTCGCCCCAGCAACAAACCCCCATTAGTAAGTTTTGTGGATGCCGCTTGCCACAACAGCCTGGAATCCTCCTCTCCGTCCCGCCTGCTGCTGCTGGTTCAGACTGTTGAAATAGCTCCCTGGCTTTCCTGCTTCCAACCTTGGTCCCCTCTAGCCAAACTCCAAACAGCCACGAGAATCATCTTTCTGCCGTACAGATCTAATCGTTAGACTCCCTTTTTGCCTTCCCTTGTCTTGAAGATGCAGCCCGGGCCGCTTGGCCTTGCACCAAGAGCCCTCTGTGCTCGGCCAGCCCTCTGTCTGCCTCACCTCCTCCCACCTCGGCCCTCACCTCCCGCAGGGCTGCTCACTCTTCCCGCTGACGATCAGGCACACCCTTCTTGTCGTTTGGTGTCTATGGACTTCAGTGACTCTTTCAAAACCTCAGTCCTTCCCGATTCCATCAGCATTTCTTCTATGCCTTATTAATTCTTGTGGAAATCTACCTATCACCTGTCTGCCGCTGAGGAAGCAAGCCGTTCACCAAAGATTCCTGTGCACCTGGCTTTAGCGTGGAGTTGTGGGTGAGAAGACAGACTTTCCCAGACTCATCTGCATGGCGGGGGTGCCCACCTGCAGGGGTCTGAGTGGAAGTGACGGGTGTCCCTTCTATGCAAGCAGCCTAAGAAGAGGCCGCCCAGCCTGTCTTTCGCCCTTGCCCAGCTGAGCAGATGAGCGCAGCAACCTCGCGGCTACATTTTGAAGATGGTGGCGCCTCCTGGTGGCAGGACTCTGGGACGCTGACTCAGAGCTTAGAGGAGAGTCGCCCACTCTAATCAGAAATGCCTGTTGGGGTGGCGTTGTTAGCTGCCTTTGAGTCTGCCCTGACTCAGGGTGACCTCATCTGTGCCAGCGCAGAATCGCTCTGTAGGGTTTTCTTGGCTGCAGTCTTTGTAAAAGCAGATCACCAGGACTTTTCTTCCATGGAGTCGCTGGGTGGGTTTGAACCACCAACCTTTAGGTTAGCAGCCGATGGCAAACTGCTTGCGCCACCTGAGCTACTGTTTTGGGTATCACGTAAGTGGCAAATAAATACCTATATGTTTTTTAGTTTGTTTATAGCAACAGCTAACATTACCCCCCTAATGTTATCCTGTAGCAAACTACAGCCTGTGGGCCAAATCCGGCCCACCACCTATTTTTGTAAATAAAGTTTTATTGGAACACAGTTCTATTCATTTATGTGGTGTGGATGCCCCCCGTTTGTACTACAACAGCAGAATTGAGTAGCTGTGACAGAGATCACATGGCCCGCAAAGCTGAAAACAGTAACTCCCTGGCTGTTTACAGAAAAGTCTGCCAACCCTGCTTTAAACTATGAAGCCCTGGTGGCACAGTGGTTAGGAGCTACAGCTGCTAACCACAAGGTCAGCAGTTTGAATCCACCAGCCGCTCCTTGAAACCCTATGGGGCAGTTCTACTCTGTCCTATAGGGTCGCTGTGAGCTGGAATCGACTTGACGGCAATGGGTTTGTTTTGTTTTACTTTAAACTAATACAATTTTCTGATTTATTTACCATGATGTCTGATTCCTTAACCCGATTAAACTCTAAAAATTGTGAGGCTGTCGAATTCACCTACACGAAGCACCTAGCGTGATGTAGATCAAGATCACTTTGTGAATGAATGGATATTGCTAAGATTTTTTTTTTTCTCTTGGAACCGGCACATTGTTGATGAGTAAGTAACCTGATAAAAATATAAACTTCGTTCATTCAGACGTTACTAGCTCAGAACATCTGACAGAGGAGAACACTGCATGCCCCCAGCCCTTCAAAGTTGCAGCCACACGTGGGCAGTGGGTAGAGTCAGCAGACAGTGTTGCCTGGGGAATGCAAGTGACCTGCAGCAGCAGAGTGGTGGCAGCTGGCACGCACTGGGTGCCCTTCAGGTGTGGCGTGCCAGCAGGTGGGGCTGTATGTGGTGGAAGGGCCCCAGGCCGAGAGGGTAAAGGTGGGGACACCCCATAGCTGCCCGATAGCTGAACGCTCTTGTGCGTATGACTACGTAAGGCCTCTCCAGGGGCGAGCCCACGTTCATTCATTAAACAAATCTATCTGCATGCTCAGCAGTGTCGGGTCTTACGCCGGGCATTGTGGGTGGCAGCGATGACCTGTGGCTGCTCCTGCTCCCTCACCCAGAGTCCAGTCAGGGGCCTGGCCACGGGCAAAGGCCAGTGGTTTCCTTTTGGATCAATCCACCTTACCCCCACCCCCCCACCAGGAAGCCATGTTTTGGGAAAAAAATTGTCTACTCAACACAATAAAAGTTCAAGTTAATACTTGATTTGCTTCTCTGGATTTTCACCCAACGATCGTGTAGCTGCCAATGGGTGTGTCTCTTCCTGTTCCGGCGGATGCAGCCGGACTGATGAAAGACCCACTGAAAGTAAGGTGGTGTGCTGGTTTAGCTGGTCTGTAAGGCGGATCGTGGGTTACAATCAAATTTCCGTTCAGAGCCGTGAGATCTGGAGTGATTTCCTGGTCCCGCTACTGCCTTCATAGGGTTGTCTTAGATCTCTTCGTTCTGCTGTAACAGAAATACTATTGGATTTTGGCTTTAACCTACAGAAATGTATTTTCTCACAGTTTGGGAGGCTAAAAGTCTGAATTCAGGGCACTGGCTCTAGGGGAAGGCTCACTCTCTGTCTGCCCCTCTCTTTCTCTTTCAGCGTCTCTTCCTCGGTTCCTTGGCGAACTTCACGTGCTGTGGCATCTGTCTTCCCCTGTCTGTGCTTGCTTGCTTTTGTGCCTAACCTGCTCTTTTTATACCTCAAAAGTGATTGGCTTAAGATACACCCTACACTAATGTGGCCCATTAATATAACAAAGAAAACTCTATTTCCAAATGGGATTACATCCATAGGTATAGGGGTTTAGGATTTACAACACATATTGTTTGGGGACACAATTCAGTCCATAAGAGGGTTCTTGGTGTGTCCGGCCGGTCTGACGTGTAAGCCTCTGTGCCAAGAGCTGAGCTTCTGGAGCAGAACTCACGGCTCAGTAGGAGCGGGGGAGACTGGACTGCGATTCATTGTGGGGGTGGGAGCTGAAAGAAGAACAATAAACCGTTTGCCGTTGAGTGGATTTCAAATCATAGCAACCCTACAGGACAGAGTAGATCTGTCCCATAGGATTTCCAAGGCTGTAATCTTTACAGAAGCAGACTGCCACATCTTTCTCCCACAGAGCGGCTGGTGGATTTGAACTGCCAACCTTTCAGGTAGCAGCTGAGCATGCTTCACCACTGTGCCACCAGGGTTCCTTCAGAAGAACAATAAAGAACAGTAGTAGGCAACGGATGTTTCGGGGATGTAATAAGACATCTTTTCCTTTTATGTATTGTCTCTGGAGATCCCAGTACCTGTTGTGGTCCCTGAGTACCCTGGGGACAGACACTCCTGCCCCACTGGCTGATGTGTAGCTGACTGAGCGATCAATTGAGATGACTCACTGCCTTGGCACCAGCCACCTCTGCCCAGCCTGACTTCTCTCCCTCTGTGCTGGCCTGCTCCCTGTCAGAGCCTCATGAAGGCGGGCTTCTCCCACTGCCCCGGGGACGTTCCGGTCCACTTGCTCCCTCCACGTAGTTCCTCTTCTTAGACCCAATTCTTTCTTGACCCACAGCCCAACAGCTCTTCTCTGGGATAAATACCTGGTCTTGGCTTTGCCAGCTCACAACCTTGGTGAGCTAGACGTTTTGCATCTACCATGTTCCCAAACTGGTCTTCTTGGTTTCCCCACCCAGTTTCCGTTTGAGACCCAGTGGGATCTTTTCCTTGGTGGAGGCAGTCCCCGACCAGCCTGCCCCAGGACACCAGCAGAGTTCCTAGCACCTTGCCAATGTTACCCAGTACATTACCTACAGCCCCACCAAATCCATGTGGTAATACCAAATGCCACCACGGGTCTGCCAGATTATGGTACTATGGTGGCTTGCATGTTGGTGTGATGCTGGAAGCTATGCCGCTGGTATTTCAAATACCAGCAAGGTCTTGTTTTTTGTATTATACCCTGGAGGATAGTCCCCAGAGGCTAAAAAAGAAATACACTGGTTAAACAGGGAGATAGAGTCAAAATGGACAGATGGCATACGGTTCGCTTTTTCCCATCTACCTAAAATGGTTTATGTCCCTGGGTGGTGCCAATGGTTAACATGCTCGGCTGTTAACCGAAAGGTTGGCAGTTCGAGTCCACCCAGAGGCACCTCAGAAGAAAGGCTTGATGATCAGCTTCTGAAAAATCAGCCATCGAAAACCCCCATGGAGCACCCCAGGGTAGAGCACCCAGCTCTACCCTGACACACCAGGGGTCGCCATGTTGGAATCAACTTGACGGCAACTGGTGAAAATGGTTTCCAATTCAAGCAAGCCAAAATGGATAAATAAATGAGCTCAAGCCAGGATAAGCAAGACATATACCTCCTCTGGGAACAGTTATTCATCAACCTGGCACTTAGAGGCAAATAAAACACAAATGTAATAACCTAGCGGGCAATCCTACATACTACCATACAAGCAAACCCTCTTCTACCTCCCCTGATGACTGCATACAGTTTGAGAGAGAGAGTTGGAGGTATTGGTATGTCCCCATGCCCAGTGCAGGCTTTGAAATCTGACCAACTAGGATTGCAGCACCAGCTCGACCTACCTTCTAGGGTGGTTTGAGGCTCAGGTAAGATAATGCCTGGTTCATAGAAATGACAGTACATGAGGTGAACGGAGTGGACCAACCTCCCACTGGAACAAGTCAGACTTGACTCAACGGCAACTGGTTGGTGGCTCTGAGGCACTGTCCTCATTGTTATCTCCCTCTTGGACCCCTAATAAAGGATTCCATCCACGGGGTCAAATCCCTTCCCGTCTCTGGCCTAGACTCATCTTTAAAGCAAGGGTATGTAAGTGTGTGTGTGTGTGTGTGTGTGTGTGTGTGTGTGTGTGTGTGTGTGTGTGTGTGTGTGTGTGTGACCTCTAAAGGATCTTCCATGATCAACACTTTACCCACTCTTCCCCCATCTATGATGAAAGTGTTAGGTTGATGGGAAAGTGTTCACAGATGCAAATGCGTCCAGTTTGCCCCATCACACCTCCTTGTCGTGTACCTGAGGATTCTTCAGCAAAAAAAAAGGAGCTCAGATCCCAGGGACATTTAGACAATGTTCCACATTTCTATCAGCAACTGATACTTTGTCTTTCAGCACCTTGGGGTACAAAATTAACACGCATCTTTATTAATGTTCAAATTAATAAGACTCAAAGCTGCTCATCCCCATGGGGCCTGCAGTAAAAAAAAGTCATTCTTGTCTCCCTAAAGTCTTCTGTGCTCATAATCTAAGAACTCCTGGTGTAGACTCAGCAAAGGCACTGCTCCCTATGTCACCATAAGGTCTGACTCAGACACTCTGCCTGGAGGCTGGAGGTCTTCATAACAACTACCACACGTGGAAGGTCCCACAACAAAATAGGTTAGGACACCCAAAGTTACAGCTTTTTAGATCCTTGTAAGAAGCAGCTTACCTTCAAGGTGGATCTACAGTGCCAGAATGCCTGAATCAGATGGTGTTGCAGCAACAAGCCCCCCTCAAGACACCTAGCCAGTTCCCATCAAGTTGTTCCAGACTCATGTGACCCCATGCGGTTCAGAGTAGCTGTGCTCCATAGGGTTTTCAGTGGCTGAATTTTTGGAGGTAGATTACCAGGTCTTTCTTCCAAGGACTCTAAGGACCCCTGAGTGGACTCTAACCTCCAACCTAATAGCTGAGCTGTTGACTATTTGTATCTTGACTTTTTGCTTGTACATTGCTATCCAGCCAAAAGACTACATTTTCCAGTTTCCCTTGCAGCTAAGTGCAGTCATGTGAATAATTTTAGGCCAATGAAGTACAAGCAGAAGTGTCCTATGGGACTTCTAGGAAGTCATCTTAAAAAGTAAGGGCATGCTCTTCTTTGATCCTTCCTCTGTCCTGCTGTCTGGAACATAGATGTGATGGCTGGAACTCTAGCAGCCATCTTGAACGATGAGGGTCACACCTTAGTGACAGTGTAGCAGTAAGCTAAAAAGAGACCAGTTTCCTGATGACCCTGAATACCTCATACTAGTCCTGGATCACCTGCTCCTGGCTTTCTTCAATGTGAAAGAAAAGTAACTTTCTCTTGTGTTTGAGTCACTGTTATTTTGGGTTTTCAGTCACATGTGGTTAAGCACAATCCTAACTAATACACCAAGCAAGTGTGATTACTAAATGAAGAGGGACTGAGGGTATTTGTGGCCTTCACACGTTCCCTTCCCTGTGGCAGCGATCAAGTCCTCAAAGTGACATCTTTGCTTTTCAACACTTTAAGGAGGTCTTTTGCAGCGGATTTGCCTAATGCAATGCGTCATTTGATTTCTTGACTGCTGCTTCCATGGATGTTGATTGTGGATCCAAGTAAAATGAAATGCTTGACAATTTCAATCTTTTCTCCATTTATCATGATGTTGCTTATTGGTCCAGTTGTGAGGATTTTTGTTTTCTTTATGTTAAGGTATAATCCATACTGAAGGCTGTGGTCTTTAATCTTCATCAGTAAGTGCTTCAAGTCTTCTTCACTTTCAGCAAGCAAGGTTGTATCATCTGCATATGGCAGGTTGTTAATGAGTCTTCCTCCAATTCTGATGCCACATTCTTCTTCATATAGTCCAGTTTCCCCAATTATTCGCTCAACATACAGATTGAATAAATGTGGTGAAATGATGCAACCCTGACACCCACCTTTTCTGATTTTAAACCGCCCAGTATCCCCTTGTTCCATTTGAGCAGTTGCCTCTTGATCTACGTACAGGCTCCTCATGAGCACGATTAAGTGTTCTGGAATTCCCATTCTTTGCAACGTTATCTATAATTTGTTATGATCCACACAGTCGAATGCCTTTGCATATTCAATAAAACACAGGTAGACATCTTTCTGGTATTCTCTGCTTTCAGCTGAGATCCATCTGACATCAGCAATGATATCCCTTGTTCCACATCCTCTTCTGAATCCAGCTTGAATTTCTGTCAGTTCCCTGTTGATATACTGCTACAGCAACTTTTGAAAGATTTTCAGCAAAACTTTACTTGTTGAACTGAAAGCTTGGGGGTTCAAACCCACCAGCTGCTCTGCAGGAGAAGGATGTGGTAGTCTGCTTCAGTAAAGATTACAGCCTTGGAACTTCCATGGGGCAGTTCTACTCTGTCCTGTAGGGTTGCTATGAGTCAGAATCGACTCCACGGCAATGGGGTTATAGCCCATGCAATATGTGGGACATACTTATACTAAAAATATTCATTGTTTATCTGAAATTCACTTTTATCTGGGCTCCCTGTATTTTATCTGGCAACCCTCCCTGTGTGAGGGCCTGGGAGACACCCCTTTGGGTCTCAGGCCAGGACTAGCGGTGCGCATTCCCACCACTGCTGGCTGAAATCTTCTGAGCGCTGATTTACAAGACCATTGTACACCCGCCAGCTGTCAGGAAGCTCAAAGAGGAATCGTTACCCACTTTGTTCTTCACAAGTGAGTGGGGTGCACTTCACACGTTTACACACTCAGGGCTTCATCTTATTTCCCTAACATTATTTTTTGTTTACTCTTTTTCATTCATTTCCTTCAGATTTGGGGGAATAGAAAGTGTTATGGCTGTGCACCCACAAAACTGTGCTCAGTCCTAACCCCTGAATGTGACCTTGTTTGGAAGTGGAGTGTCTCTTTTGTTAACAGTTAAATTAAATGAGGTCATTTCAGAGCCACACACAGGGGAGACAGCCTGTGAGGATCCCTCTACAAGGGCTACAGAACCGAAAGACAGGGAAGGAAACTTCTTCCCCTAGAGCAGACAGAGAGAGCATGGCCCTGCCTATGCCCTGCCTCCAGTGAAAAAATAAATTTCTGTTTCTAAAGCCCCCTGCTTTGTGGGGAGACTAGGAAAGGGCCCAGCTTCCCACCCTTCCTCTGGGCAGCCCTCTGTGAGAGCAGGACGGTGCAGTGTCCCATCTGGGCCTTTCCCCAGCAGACCACCCCCTCATCGGTCCTCAGACCAAAGTGCTTCGTCCTAGTTGTGCGGCTCCTGTATCTGACCACACAGACTGGGCACTGCCCGTGTCCACGGCCTGCAGCTCACTGCTCCTGTTTCCAACAAGCTGCCTGAGCTGCTCACGGCCACTCCTCGTGGGGGTCTGCGGGGTCCTGAGGCCCTGAGAGAGGAGTCTGTGGTGCATCGGCCCGCACTGTAGCCGCCCAGTGGGAACCTACAAACCTCAAACCCCGTAGAGAGGTTTCCTGGCCTGTACCTAACCAGTCCTACAAGACACGTGGCCTGGACTGAGAGTCGGGAGGACTGGGCTGTGCTCTGCCTTCAGGTAAGGGTGCTGTGTGACCTCGAGCAGACCACGTCACCCTTCAGGTCAGTCTCCTCATCCCCACAGTGCTGATGGCCAGCCTAGAGCTTGCTCTCACCCAAACTTCTGTGAGTCTACGTATGGACAGAGGAGATGATCTGGCTGGTCTTAGCAGGAGAGAGAGGTTCAGCTAATATTCCATCTGCCCCAGAATAAATAGCCATCCATTCACTCAACAAGCAGTGAAGGTTTGCTCATTGGTGGCGTTCAAAAAGAAAGCAGCCATTCACAGACTGGACATGCTCCCAAGTGCCAGCTCCCAAGGTGCCAGCCGAGTGGTGGGGATACTGGGAGTACTAGATTGGACATCCACGACTGGCCATCAGCCAAGCCTCTCTGGCCAATGCCAAAAGGAGCTGGCTGACCTCGACACGGGCTGGAGCCCAAACTTGGAGGGACAGACAGAAGAATGAAGGTTGGAGATGGAGATAAAGGAGAGAGACAGAGCGGGAGACCTGGTCTGGTTTTGTGTCTCCTGCACGCACACTACAGAACACATGGTGGACGCTTGCTGGACCAGCAGTGCAGAGATGAATGGCCGACTCCTCCCAGCTGCTGTGAAGTTCAACGTCATCTCTGTGCCTGGCTTCTCCTCACTGACAGATGATCACCAGTCTTCCCACAGAACAGTGTGTAAGGTCTTCAGACCCTCCACAAATGTAATAAAAGTCATCCAAGCCCTTGCTGAAAGTGAAGAGGACTTGAAGCACTTACTGAGGAAGACCAAAGACTACAGCCTTCAGCATGGATTATGCCTCAGCACAGAGAAAACAAAGATCCTCACAACTGGACCAATAAGCAACATCATGACAAACGGAGAAAAGATTGAAGTTGTCAAGGATCTCATTTTACTTGGATCCACGATCAACACCCATGGAAACTGCAGTCAGGAAATCAAACGACGTATTGCATTGAGCAAATCTTCTGCAAAAGACCTCTTGAAAGTATAAAAAGCAAAGAAGTCATTTTGAGAACTCAGGTGCGCCTGACCCAAGTCATGGTGTTTTCAATTGCCTCATATGCATGTGAAAGCTGGACAGTGAAGAAGGAAGACCAAAGAAGAATTGATGCCTTTGAATTGTGGTGTTGGTGAAGAATATTGACTATACCATGGACTGCTGGAAGAATGAACAAATCTGTCTTGGAAGAAGTACAGCCAGAACGCTCCTTAGAAACAAGGATGGCGAGACTTCGTCTCACGTACTTTGGACATGTTATCAGGAGGGACCAGTCCCTGGAAAAGGACATCATGTTTGGTAAAGTAGAGGGTCAGAGAAAAAGAGGAAGACCCTCAATGAGATGGATTGACACAGTGGCTGCAACAATGGGCTCAAACACAGCAACGATTGTGAGGATGGCGCAGGACCCGGCAGTGTTTCCTTCTGTTGTACATGGAGTTGCTATGAGTTGGAACTGACTCAATAACACCTAACAACAATAACAACATAACAATCCCTAAAGAACCATTAAATTTCAAACTGGGATAATTCTAATAAATCATCGAATTCTAATATCCATGTTTTACAGATGGGGAAACTGAGGCCCAGAGAAGGAAAGTGGTTTGCCAGGGGCAGAGGGGCTGACAGACTACTGAACTAACTGAAGAAATCGTGAAAACACCTTGGGGCCCTGTAACGGAACCCCTGGCCCTGGGAAACGGCCCAGCAGTAGCCTCCACAGAGTGAGAAATGGAGCAGCCTGTACAGGAAGAGACAAGCAAGCAACGGTGGGCACCTCCACAGCCAGAAAAGCAACGTTCACCAGCCCTGGGCCACATGGAAGGCTCTCACGTTTCCAGGGCAGTGGGAGCGCACACACCAGTAATTATGAATCGTATGGCCCAGAAAACCAGACACTGATTTCAAAGGAGCACTCATTCCAGGTGTTTAACAGGGACAAGTGGATGATGGAGAGGTTCTGTGCTGAGGTCAGACACCCATCACGCGCCTTGGCTGGCTTGGAATCCAGGCTGCACGCACTGGCTAACCCCGCTGTTGAGGGCTAACATGCTGCCAGCACCAATGGGATAAAGAGACGGCCCAAATAGAACTTTCAACCCCCAACACCCAAGGATCAGGGCACAAGACATTCCAGCTTGTCTGGTCAGTGGCTTCAGTGCTTCTCGGCAGGGCTGTGGACACCCCCATGTCCTTCTTTTAGTTTATTCTCACTCACTTGTCCAGTCACCAGCCATGTGTCCACTCCCTTCCCTGCTGTGCCCCGGGCCCCAGGCCTCATCTGTGGGAACACAGGCGCCCGCGGTGTGTCTGCCTTTGCACCGTCTGATCCCCGCCAGACCGTGGAGCTCAGGAGCAGAGACTAACACAGCGCGGGAGGCATGGACCTGTGCTGAATGCGCCAGGAAGGGGACATGCTGGGATCTTGCCTTTGAGGAAGGAGGGTGGGCATTGGAGAATGAAGGCAGCACGTTTTCTGTGTGCCATGCTCCTCTGACACTTGCCACCTCTGCACTCACCTCCCCTGCAGGTGGGCACTACAACTGCCCTCTGCTAGAGATGGGAAACAGAGGCACAGCGGGCGACCTGCTGCGGGGGAGGGGGGATCTGAACCCAGGCTGTAACTGCGTCCCTCCGTTTCTCGTGGAAGGCAGAAACGGGCTGGTTCCTGGCTCTGCCTCTCATCGGCTCTGTTATTTAAACAAACGACTCACTTCTCTGGGCCTTGGTTTCCCCATCTACACAGTGGCGCCCCCGTGCCTTCCTCTGGAGGTAGTGAGGAAAGCAGTGATGGGGGGAGGTGCCCAGGACAGCGTGCAGAGGTGACTTCCATGCGGGGGGCAGATAGGTCGAGGCCGTGTGCACCAGTACCTCTCAGATAAGGCTGAGCATGCTCACACCATTTGAGGGGACAGAGCGGGGGCAGGAGGTGGCCCATGGGGGGTGGGGAGACGCTGGTTCAGATTTTCCATCAATGGCTCCCACTGCTCAGGGGAACCCTGACTCCCCACCCTGGCCTTCCGCCTTCCTGGGTCTGCCTGGCCGGTCCTCCTGCTGTTCCCCAACTGCCCCCACACATGGCTCTGCGTGGTCTCTGCCCTCTTTGGGGCTGAATATATATGGGTTTACGTTTCTGTTCCTGTGTGACCTTTGACAAATCACTCTCCCTTTCTGAACGTCTGTGTCTCCAATTGTTAATGGGAAGGTTCAACTACACAATCTTCCAGGGTTCCTCACAGCTCTGACCTTGAGCGGGCCTAAAGCCAGAGACACCCAGCCTTCCCAGCTTCTCTCCTCAGGGCCACTATGCCATTCTGGGGCCACGTCGCCTCCTGCCAGTGAAGCAGCCACAAAGAATTCCCGTGAGGGATCGTGTGCATGAACCCAAGGTGTGATCTACACAAACTACTCACCTTTGGGGTTGCAGAGTGGATGGGAGTCGAAAGCCATCTCCCCCTCCCACACAGGTAGACAGTTTTCACAGTTCCCACGGCACTTGGCTCAGAGAACTACAGCTGCCATTCCAGCATTTTCAGAAGGACAATCGATGCTTGAAAACAGATAAAAAAGGAAAGGTGAGGGGTGATTCCTGCAGGGCGTGTGGTTACCACAGCCTTCACCTGCCTGCCAGAGGTCTCCTCTCACTTCCCAGCAGGTCCAACGCGGGACCGGCACAAACACACGTGTGCTCACCAAGAGACACACCCAAACACACATGCATGTGCCCAAGAAGATCCACAGTCCACACACACCCAAACACACACGTGCCCAAGGACATCCACCGTCCACACACACACACAAACACACACACGTGCCCAAGGACATCCACAGTCCACACACACCCAAACACACACCCACATCCAAATACACACATTCCCACAGACATCCACAGTCCATACACACCCAAACACACACATTCCCACAGACATCCACAGTCCATACACACCCAAACACACACTCATTCCCATAGACGTCCACAGTCCACACATACCCAAACACTCATTCCCACAGACATCCACAGTCCACACACACCCAAACACACTCATTCCCACAGGCATCCACAGTTCACACACACCCGAACATACACACATGCCCACAGGCATCCACAATCCACACACACCCACATTCATTCCCACAGACACAGTCCACTCACACACATAAAACACACCCAAACACACACATGCCCACAGACATCCACAGTCCACTCATACGCAAACACACACAGACCCCCCCCCAGACACACACAGACCCGCCCACAGACACACACTGACCCCAGAAATATACAGACACACACCGATCCCCTCCACACAGACACACACAGACCCCACTCACACACAGACACACACAGACCCTACGCACTCTCACTGACCCCCAGGCATGTCTACTGGCAAACACCCCAGATGTCCTGCATCCCTGTACCTTTGCCGCACGTGAGTACCCGCACCTCCCCCAACCCCTAGCCTGGCCTTGTGTTCTTCCCCCAGAACCCACCTGTCTTAGTTATCTAGTGCTACTATCACAAAAATACCACAAGTGTATGACTTTAAAAACAGAAATTTAGTCTCTCACAGTCTGGTAAGTTACAAGTCCAAATTCCGGGCACCAGCTCCCAGGAAGGCTTTCTCTCTCTGTCTGCTCTGGAGGAAGGTCCTTGTCATCAGTCTTCCCCTGGTCTAGGAGCTTCTCAGCCCAAGAACCCTGGGCTCCTGGCACTACTTTCTTGGTAGAAGGTCCCTCTGTCTATCTGCTCTCTTCTCTCTTTTATATCTCAAAAGAGATTGACTCAAGATACAACCTAATCTTTAGATTGAGTCCTGCCTCATTAACACAACTGCCTCTAATCCTCCCACATGAACATCATACAGGTAGGATTTACAACACATAGGAAAATCACATCAGATGACAAAATGGTGGACAACCACACAATACTGGGAATCATGGCCTTGTCAAATTGACACACATCTTGGGGGACACAATTCAATCTATAACAACACTTTTGGATTCTGATTTGCCTCAAATGGGATTGACACACAAAGATGCAAACCAATGCACCCACACACCTTTTCCCAGTCACCTAAGATGTGCACACACACACACACACACACACGCCAGCATGCAGATACATGTAAACACACGCTAACTGGAAGGAGCAGAGGGGAGTGGGTATGGAGGGATGGCTGAAGTCGGTACTTGGAGGGCAGAGGAGCAGCCAATCCAGGAGGCCCTGGGCCACAATGGGGCTATTTTGCATCAACACTTGTGAGAAGGAGGAATTGAGCCTGCTCTGCGTTTGGGCCCAGAGCTGGTCCTGGGAGAGACTGAAGCCAGCCGCCCCTGTTATTTTGCAAAGGAGGTCCGGGGAGGCAGCCCCAGGCCACGCTCTGCCCTGGCCACTGATGCGCAGACACAGGGGCCTCTCCTGGCTTCTGCAACTGGTGAAAGACACTCAGGCTGGGCCTCCATCCTCCCGGGAACCTTGAGCTCTAGGAGCTGTCATTTGTCCCCTGTGCCCGGCCCCCAGCAGGGCCCTCAGGTCTAGAATGAGAGATGCAATCTGCCCTGAAGCCCTCACTGTCTGGGAGACCAGTGGACACTGTGGCCGAGATGAGCAGGGCAAGGGCCAGGAGGGTGTTTGGGAAGGGGTCCGACGGTGCGAGCTCCCCGAGGTGAGGGCCGCAGCCGGGAGCTACAAGTGGCTTGGCAGAGCCAGCGCACTGGTGGGGTGGGGTGGAGTGGGCGAGTTTCTTGGCACTGGTTGCCGGCTTGCCTGAGAGTCAGGATGGGCTCCTGGCACCCAAGCCATCTCTTCTGGAGCTGCTGGCTCCGAGAACCCAGACGAGGAACCTCCCTCGGTTCCCATCTAACAGTTTGCTTTCTGGGCAACATTTTCCATCTCCAAGCTACATGCTTGGAGGAGATTTCAGGGAGTCATGCTGACATTTCCACTCCTCCGAGCTGCCTGTCACCTCCGTGTTTTATGTCTGCAGAATGGGAGAAGGTGGTGTCTGGCCAGCCGGGCAATGAATAGGTCTGGCCTTTTCTTGAGGAGTATTTGAAAGTTTGTTGGCAGGACCCTGAATGCATATGGCAGCACTCCAGGGGAGGAGGAAGAGAGTTCCCAAAGACAAGGGGCCTTCTCTGAGACTCCAGTCTAAGGCAAGCACCCACTGGCAGGCCCCACCCTCCCCGGGTGACAGGAAGGCAGTGCCGTCAACCAGCCGAGTGGAAGGCACCTCTCAGCAGAAGCAGCACCTTTTGTATGAACAGGCGGGGCCTGGAGTCAGAGGACCGAGTTCCGGCCCTGGTGCTACCTCTTTCTAGCTGTGTGTCTCTGAGCGTCAATCTCTTCAATCTCGTTATCTAGAAAACGAGTATAATCGACAATAAGTAAATAGCTCAGAGAGATCCTGTCCTTTGTAAAATGTCCATGCTTCGTACAATGGAAAACCCATTAGCCCATTGCCGTCGACTCTGATTGATAGTGACCCTATAGAACAGAATAGAAGTGCCCCATAGGGTTTCCAAGGCTGTAATCTTTACGGAAGCAGACTGCCACATCTTCCTCCTGTGGAGCGGCTGATGGGTTCAAACCACTGACCGTTTGGTCAGCAGCCAAGCACTTGACCACTGAGCTACCGGGGCTTCTTACAATGGAAAACACCACCTATGGGATTATCATTTTAATTAGTAACAAACACTTTGGAAGGAAGGACCTGAGTCCCTGAGTCACCACAAGGAAAAGAGCCGCTCCCCTCGGGCCAGTACGGAAAAGGGCAACGCTTCTAACGTCATTGATTGTTGTTGCTGGCAGTTGCGGTGGAGTTGGCGCTGACTCGTGGCGACACCATGCACAACTGAACGGAACGTTGCGCAGTTCTGTGTCATCTACACAATCATTGACACGCTTGAGTTCACTGTTGCGGCCACTGTGTATTTTGAAGTTCAGCTGCAAAGGGGAGAAGGATGAGGTTCATTGGAGGATCACGCAGGGTCAGGGGAGAATTTTTTTTTTAAGATCTTGAGACTGTTTAAATGTGGGTGGGAAGAAGCCAGAAGTTGGGAGAGATAATAAATGTATAGAAGAAGAACATAATGAATTGATTGTACAAAGTGCCTGAGATGGGAGAGGAGATGAGATTTGATGTACAGGTGGAGGGGTTGGCTTTGTACAGGACAGTGGCTCCATCTTAAACGGTCACTGTGAATATTCAGTAATAAAAACCATGCCAAGTACTTAGTATAACCAAACCCATTGCCATCAAGTCAATTCCAATTCATAGGAACCCTATAGGACAGACTAGAACTGCCCCACAGGGTTTCCAAGGAGCAGCTGGTGGATTCTAACTGCCTGCCTTTTGATTAGCAGCCCAACACTTAACCACTGCACCACCAGGGCTCCAGTACTTAGTATAGTGGCCGACAGGTAGTAAAAACTATTCAATGTTAAATAATATTTTTTAGGAATGGAGATAAATGTTCATTTTGGTCAAATGTCTTTTAGGCATCTACTGAGATCATTGTATATGCTTTTTTATTATGTAATCTATGGGTGTGATTTCTTACATTAATTGGTTTTTATTAACATTAAACCATTTTCATATTCCTGGGACAAAGTCTACTGAACTTGGTTGAATTATTAACATGTTATTGAATTTGAGTGGCAAGTATTTTATTTAGAATTTTCCCATCTGCACTCACAGGTGAGAAGGGTCAACCATTCTATTTTGAAGTTTGTTTTTGTAGAGTTTTGGTAACAAGATTATTTTACGTCTGCAAAATTATTTGGGTAGCTTTTAGTCTTTTTTATGCCTTGGAAGAGTTATATAGCATAAGAATTATCTATTCTTTAAATATTCTTAATAACTTACCTATAAAACTCACTAATTGGCCTGCAACCTTCTTTTGGAAGTATTTTTATAAAACTGTCCATGTGCTCCGTTATTATTGAAGTTTTTAATATTTCTCAAAATTTTTGGCAATTTATAGTGTCCCAGATAACTGTCTATTTTCAGTGGGAGTTTTCAAAGTATTAGCGTAATGATTTCTACTACTCTTTTTATAAGCCACCTACCTGGAATCATTCCCCCTTTCTCGTGTTGTTTGTATTTGGTATCTTTTTATTTAACTAGAGTCATCAGATTATTGAGATTTCTTTATTTTTTGAATCAACTCACATTTGTCGGTTCTGTTTGCTACTGCATTAAAATTTGGCTTTATCTCTTTTATTGTGTAGGGGTTGCTTTTTCCTCCTTTTCTAATTTATTGAGTTGAATGCTAAAGTCATACTCTTTTTTTTTTTAAGCTCCTTTTTGAATAAAAAATGCATTTAAGACTATGAATCTGTCTTGGTAGCAGTACCAGTTACTGTCAAATCAACCCTGACTCATGGCGACCCCAAGCGTGTTCAAGTACCACTGGGCTCCACAGGGTTTTCAGTTGCTGATTTTTTGGGAGTAGGTCATCAGGCCTTTCTTCTGAGGTGCCTCTGGGTGGTCTTGAACCTTTCAGTTAGCAGCAGAGTGCGTTAACCATTTGTACCATACAGGGACTCCAGTGATCTGCCTTGGAGGAATAGATAGATGGATGGATGAATGGGTGGATGGATAAGGAGAGAGATAAATATAGATATATAGATGTTTATACATATATATATACATATAGATTCATATAAATAGATATAGATACACCCAATTGATTTCCCATTGCTTAAAAATGATGTATCAAGTTCCCCTTACAATGAATTTCTGCCAATTTCCTCAAGTTTTGCCTTAAATTCTGAGGTTATATATTATGCCCACATGGTAGATGACACTTTTATTCCTTTCAAATGATCTTTTTTTGCCTGGGACTCTGTTTAATCTAGTTAATAATATTGAAAATCTTATTTCTTTTTTTTCATTTGGATTGTTGTTGTTGTTAGGTGCCGTTGAGTCGGTTCTAACTCATAGCAACCCTATGTACAACAGAACGAAACACTGCCCGGTCCTGCACCATCCTCATGCTTGTTGCTATGCTTGAGCCCATTGTTGCAGCTCTGTGTCAATCCACGGCCTTGAGGGTCTTCCTTTTTTTTCGCTGTCCCTCTACCAAGCATGATGTCCTTCTCCAGGGACTGATTCCTCCTGCTAACATGTCCCAAGTTTGTGAGACAGAGTCTCACCATCCTTGCTTCCAAGGAGCATTCTGGCTGCACTTCTTCCAAGACAGATTTGTTCATTCTTCTAGCAGTCCATGGCATATTCAATACTCTTCGCCAACACCATAATTCAAAGGCGTCAATTCTTTGGTCTTCCTTATTCATCATCCAGCTTTCGCATGCATATGAGGTGATTGAAAACACCATGGCTTGGGTCAGGCACGCCTTAGTCCTCCAAATGACATCTTCACTTCTTAACACTTGAAAGAGGTCTTTTGCTGCAGATTTGCCCAGTGCAATGCATTGTTTGATTTCCTGACTGTTGCTTCCATGGGTATTGACTGTGGATCCAAGTAAAATGAAATCCTTGACAATTTCAATCTTTTCTCCATTTATCATGATGTTGCTTATCGGTCCAGTTGTGAGGATTTTTGTTTTCCTTATGTTGAGGTGTAATCCATACTGAAGGCTGTGGTCTATGATCTTCATCAGTAAGTGCTTCAAGTCTTCTTCACTTTCAGCAAGCAAGGTTGTGCCATCTACATATTGCAGGTTATTAATGAGTCTTCCTCCAATCCCGTTCTTCTTCATGTAGTCCAGCTTCTCAGATTGTTTGCTCAGCATACAGACTGAATAGGTATGGCTAAAGGATACAACCCTGACGCACACCTTTCCTGACTTTAAACCACGCAGTGTCCCCTTGTTCTGTTCGAACAACTGCCTCTTGATCCATTTACAGGTTCCTCGTGAGCACAATTAAGTGTTCTGGAATTCCCATTCTTTGAAATGTTATCTATAATTTGTTATGATCCACACAGTCGAATGCCTTTGTATAGTCAGTAAAACACAGGTAAACACAGTGCCACCAGCTCCTTACATGAGCTATACTTAAACTAAAATACTATTTGTTGTTCATCTGAAATGAACATTTAACGGAGAGCCCCGTGTTTCTCTCTCTTTCTCTTTTTTTGTTTTTTGTTTTTGCTAACTCTGACAACCTACACGCAGAGAACGTGGCATCGTGGGGCTGCCAGCACCCTCAGCGTGTTCACTGCAACAGAACCTTTCTACATTGTCCTTAACGTGGGCCGGGGATGTAACACCAAAGCTCAGTTCACAGGAGCCTGGTTTGTGAGGCCAGCTTCTGAGCCACTCTGATGCTGAGCCCCCATTTGGGATCTTGGCAACTATGGTGGCTGTGAGCTCAAAGTTCCTGTCCCCGACACCCCTCGGTGCTACAGCGACTCCCTGTGGCCAGCATGCACCTCACTGGACTGAGATCCTCTCGGTAGGGGCCGGTGAGGTGCCGGTTGGAGCTGGCACAGACCCGGCAGACCTGGCATGAGGCCTACCCATGGAGGGGGCTCTTGGAGCCACTTCAGGAGGAAATGCGGGTTTTCCTAGAGGGGGAAATGCCCTTTGTCTCTCCTACAACCCGCTGGGATGGCGCAATGCTGTGTCATAGCAGGGAAACGTCACACTCCAGGAGGGAGGGCGGGGAGGAGGCCTCTATTAAGTACCTCTCAGAAGCCAAGCAAGGAGCCCTGGTGGCACAGTGGTTAAATACTCAGCTGCTAACCAAAAGGTGAGCAGTTCAAATGCACCAGCTGCTCCTTGGGAGAAAGATGTGGCAGTCTGCTTCCATGAAGATCACAGCCTCGTAGGCCCTATGGGGTGGGCAGTTCTAGTCTGTCCTGTGGGGTCACTACAAGTCGGAATGGACTCGAGGGCAACAGGTTTTCATTTGGTTAGAAGCGAAGGATCCTCCCCAAAGCATCTCATTTCATTGTGAAGTTCTTGTGAAGGTCTTGGGAACACAGTGGGGGAGTTGTCCTGGCCCTTGTTGAGGGCATGTGCTCAGCCCTGGCCAGCGTGTTCATACTGTATGTAGGTAGATAACGAACCCCATGAATCCAGCCCCCAACGTGAGAGCCAGACATTGTCCATAACCTGCTTCTACCTGGGGCCTCTGCCTGCCCCCTGGCCCAGCTGACCACACTCCTGGATCTCAGATTTGCAGTTGAAAAAAGATTATGTTGTTCTTCATGTGTAAGTCCATTGAAAAGGCATGCCGTTTAGTTCTTCCTCCTCACTTCCTACAGGGGTACCTCTTTTCATCTTCCCAGCAGCCACAGGAAGCCAGCTTTGCTGTGTCCATTTTATAGATGGGCAGGCAGAGTCCAGCACTGCAGGCCTGGCTTCTTCAGCACAGAATCAACGGGGTCTGGCAAGCGGTGGGTGCTCAGGAAATACTTGGCAAGGAAGTGAACGACTTCCTTCCCAGAGGTCTATAATGGGAGGAAAGGGCGCTGCAGTGATCATTCTTAGGAACTGAAGTGAAAGGGCCTGAACTGGCCTCAAGAAGCTGACATCAAATTTCCCAATAAGGAAAAACAAACTGCTTGCCAGGCTTGCATGCACAGAACATTCCTGCGTGTGCCTGAGAGGAGGGCCGCGGCCTGTTCATGGACTCCCTTACGGTGGTCAGCGCTTCCCCTCGCTGGGCTGAAGAGCCAGGGGGTAAATGACCAAGGGCCCTCCTGGGCACTGCTTCTCTCTCGCCTTCCCGTTTGCCCCTCACATGAGGATGGGTGTCTCCACATCAGAGCCACACGCAGCCCCTCGTGTGAGGACAGATGGGCATCTCCACATCAGAGCCACATGCAGCCCCTCGTGTGAGGACAGATGGGTGTCTCCACATCACAGCCACGTGCAGCCCCTCGTGTGAGGACAGATGGGCGTCTCCACCTCAGAGCCATACACAGCTTTGGAGCCAGCCCGACCTGGTCTGAATTCAGGCTCCACCCCGTGTGGCTGGGTGACTCAGGACAAAGCGGCCCAGCCCCTCTGGGTCTCATTGTCCTCGTCTATGGGATAGTAGCATCTACTCACAGGCGTGCGAGGACATCCAGAAGGACGCGCATGCGAAGCACCATGACAGCAAGCACCACTGCTGTTACTGGAAGCTTTCCCTCCTGCTCTGCGTGGTTTACGTTGCAAAGAATGGGAATTCCAGAACACTTAATTGTGCTCACGAGGAACCTGTACACAGATCAAGAGGCAGTTGTTTGGACAGGGCAAGGGGATACTGTATGGTTTAAAGTCAGGAAAGGTGTGTGTCAGGGTTGCATCCTTTCACCAAAACTATTCAATCTGTATGCTGAGCAAATAGTCCGAGAAGCTGGACTATATGAAGAAGAATGGGGCATCAGGGTTGGAGGAAGACTCATTAACAACCTGAGATATGCAGATGACACAACCTTGCTTGCTGAAAGTGAAGAGGACTTGAAGCACTTACTGATGAAGATCAAAGACCACAGCCTTCAGTATGGATTACACCTCAACATAAGGAAAACAAAAATCCTCACGACTGGACCGATAAGCAGCATCATGATAAATGGAGAAAAGATTGAAATTGTCAAGGATTTCATTTTACTTGGATCCACAATCAACACCCATGGAAGCAGCAGTCAGGAAATCAAATGACGTATTGCACTGGGCAAATCTGCTGCAAAAGACCTGTTTAAAGTGTTGAAAAGCAAAGATGTCACCTTAAAGACTAAGGTGCGCCTGACCCAAGCCTTGGTGTTTTCAATCACCTCATATGCATACGAAAGCTGGTCAGTGAGTAAGGAAGACAGAAGAAGAGTTGACGCCTTGAACTGTGGTGTTGGCGAAGAATATTGAATATACCACGGACTGCCAAAAGATGAACAAATCTGTCTTGGTAGAAGTACAACCAGAATGCTCCTTAGAAGGAAGGATGGTAAGACTACGTCTCACAATCTTTGGACGTGTTGTCAGGAGAGATCAGTCCCTGGAGAAGGACATCATGCTTGGTAAAGTAGAGGGTCAATGAAAAAGAGGAAGACCCTCAACAAGATGGATTGACACGTGGCTGCAACAATGGGCTCAAGCATAAAAATGATTGTTAGCGTGGTGCAGGACTGGGCAGTGTTTCGTTTTGTGGTGCACTGGGTCGCTATGAGTTGGAACCAAATTGACGGCACCTAACAACAGCAACAACTGTATGGTTTTCTCACGACTTCTACACGGGGGGGCATGTTGTTTGCGGAAGTGTTTCTTTGTTCCCTGAGAAGCTGGGAGAAGGTGGGAGTGGCCGCACCTTGTTGATCAAACCCTGAAGTCAGGTAGACACTGTGGCGTTATTCTGGAGGGGTTTGTGGCCCACCTGGGAGGCTTGACCCGGAGCTGCTGACCTGCCCCTGGCTTCTCTCCACATCTGGCTGGGCTCAGTGTCAGTGGGGAGGGACGGCAAGACAGATGCAGTATGTCCTGGGGTCTCCGTCTCCCAGGGCTGGGCTGGGC
Organism: Dugong dugon; assembly: GCA_030035585.1. Taxonomy (NCBI): domain Eukaryota; kingdom Metazoa; phylum Chordata; class Mammalia; order Sirenia; family Dugongidae; genus Dugong; species Dugong dugon. The sequence goes on from CM057472.1 coordinate 109,703,636, forward strand.
TGGCTGGCTGAGCCCTCCCTGCTTCCTTGGAGCTTGTCGGCTTGTTTCTGTGCTGACACTGGGCATCTGGATCAAATGCAGACCCCAGAGCCTGTCTGCCAGCCCTGCCTGCATAGCTCGGAGGAGAGCCGTCTTCATAGGAAAAGGCCCAGAGAGAAGACAGGCCCGGGGGCCACCAGAATCAACCATGGTCACTATAGTGGCCCAGGGTAGGGACTCGAGGAGGTTCAAGATCAAACAAGGGTCTTTCCTCAAGGAAGACAGGCGGAAGGGGAAGGGGCCTGAGGTTTCAGAGCTTTTTGCTAAGTTGTCATTTATTAACCCCTCACCACGTGCTGAGCCCTGGGCCGAGTACCCAGGTGTCCTCACTGTACCCGCTTTAACCCCATTGTACAGAGGAGGAAGCTGAGGCTGAGGAGAGAGCTGTAGGGGGGAGTTGGGCCTGTAAGCCGGGTGTGTGGGCCTCCCAAACCCCGAAGCCTGGGGTGCCACAAGCAAGCCCCTGAACAAATTGCTGGCCTGTGGGTGGAACCCCTCTTTGCCCTCAGAGAGGTTGGCGAGGAAAGGAATTAAGAGAGGAGCGTGAGCAGGGCTGGGCCGTGTGACCTGCTCAGTGCTGATGCAAGTCAAAGTGTACGAGGGGAGAGCGAGCCCAGAGGCAGGGCTGACGGGCAGGCTTCCTGGAAGAGGGGGCACGAGATCAGGAGAGGAAGGGAAGGGAGAGCCTGGGCAGAGTCAGGGTGCAGGGGCAGGTGGGCGGGCGGCTGTGTCTAGGGGAACAGAGACGGCATTAGGGCCATCTGAAGCAGCCCAGGGCTCCAGGTCAGGAGCGGTCCAGCACACCTGCCCTTTGAGTTTCCACGGTCTGTGCTGGGTCGGGGCCACTGTCCCCATTCTGCAGATGAGGACGCTGAGGCCCAGGGTTCCATGATGACATAACAGGGAGGCCAAGCTCCATCCTAAATGCCTGCTCTCTTTATGCCAACAAGGCTAGGAACCAGGCTTGGGCCAAATGATTTTCCCAATGACGTGTCCTCTGCCTTGCTCAGTGGAGGGTGAGGGCCAGGCAGGGCTCCAGGCAAGGGCTCCAGGCACAAGGGTCTAAGCTGAGGCGGGCCGGGCCAGGCTGGGACTCAGCCCACAAAGGCCACAACAAACACTGTCCTCAGAGCTAAGGGTCAGCACTGCAGTAGCAGGAGACCTGAGGTGACAAAGACACTTCGTGAGGCATGGAGGAGTCAAGGCCCAGGGTCAGGCGCAGCCAGAGGAGGAGGGGTGCAGGTTCCCCCGGACAAAGCCTCCCCGGGCAAGGCAAGGTCAGTTGTTCTGGCTCAGGCCCAGCTGGCCCCTTCCCAGGATTCCTTTCAAATCCCTTCTTCACCCCCCAATAACTGGAGGCAGGGGACGGGGTACCTGGGAGGAGACCTGCCTCGGAAAGGGGAGCCCCGTGACAGATCCCCGGAAACTCACCTCAGCCTCCAACCTCCTGGAGCAACAAGAGGCTTCCTGGAGAGATGCAGCGTCCTGGGGTCACTGCCAAGCCCAAATTCGCTCCTCAGGCAAAGGCAGCCGGGAGGAGCTCAGCATATGGAAGCCAGCATTTTCTGCACCGCCGGGGAGATCCGCTCAGACACACTCATGGTTCGGGGAGACGCCGCCTGTGCACCGTGCCGCCTTGGAGCCTGCCAGCCCCTCCATCCTTCCCGCCATCCGTTCTTTCCACAGGTGGGGACAGGGCCTCCACAGGCTTGGCTCTGGGTGGCCTCCAGTGTGGACATCAGGGTCGCTCAGCCCCTACCCTCAGGAAGTCACAGTGTGGAGGAAGAGGCATGGGAACAGGAAGTGACAGAGGACAATGTGGCCACACGGGAAGGCCCCGACTCTGCCTGGGGAGATCCAGGAGGGCTTCCAGAGGCAGTGACAGTCAAACGAGGCTGTGATTAAGCGGGTGAGGGAGCCTTGGTGGCACAGTGGTTAAAAGCTCGACTACTAACCGAAAGGTCAGCCGCTCGAATCTACCAGCCGCTCCTTGGCAAACCTAGGGGGCAGTTCTACTCTGTCCTACAGGGTCTCTGTGAGTCGGAGTTGACTGGACAGCAACGGGTTTGGTTTCAGGATTTTAGGGAGGTGATGGGGGTACGTCTCCACCTAGGTATTCAAGGTGCATAAACACAGGGAACCTGGACTCAGGAATGACCGGTAGTGAGTGACTCTCCCCAGAGGTCAGAGCCATTCATGGCGGACCGCCCTGGCAGGTGGAGCAGGACACCAGAGTCCTGCCAGGAAGATGTGCCTGGTGAGGTGCTCTGTGTCCCCAGGAAGAGCTTGCCCTCCCACTGGGTTCCCTCCTAGGGCCACCAACAAAGTGACAGTCAGGGCCCAGAAGCCTGAGGATAGTCCTCAGAGGAAGTGGACGCAGAGGGCAGGATTGTGCTAAGGGACCCAGTGGGCAGAGGTGAGAACTCACCGGCAAGGCTTAGCTCAGGGGCATTTTCTCACTCCCTCCACAAAGGCCCTGTCCACATGGCCCCACCAGGGTGTGCAGCCAGCTGGCCAGGCTCTGCTCCTGAGGACCACCTCTCTGAGGCCCCCAACCCTCTGAAGACCCAAGTGGGTGCTCCTGTGTCACTGTTCACACCACACGCCCCCTGCCTGGGGCCTCTGCCCCTTGCCTCCCTGGCCCCTCAGCAGCCACCCCTGGCCAATGAGGTGAGTCCACTTTGAACACCTCCTGGGGGCCTTCACACCCTCCTGGGTGCCCTGGTACCACCCATCCGCTGTCCTATAGGGCGGCCTGGTTTACTGGGGAGCCAGCTCCCGCAGACCTCCCATGAGTCAACGTAACTTGGACAGGGCACAGGACGTGGTTTACCAGCTGGAGGGGCGCCCCCGTGTGGCAAGAGCATGTACAGTTTGCAATGCCTTCTGCCCCTCCCACATTGAATTATGTGATTTCTTGATGAGCTTTAAAATGGGTAGTGGTGGTGGTTTACCTTATTTTCGGTTGTATGCACTCACTGAGACTTTATTCCCGTTGTTGCATAGTGCTGCAACAAACCCTTGTAGTTTGAATTTCCTGATCGAATGCAACTCACCTGTCTGGGTGTTTTGATCTTTTATGAAAAATCAGAGGCCCAAGTATTATTTATAAAAAACCAAACAGAACGTCTGTCTTCGTGTTCCCCACAAATGCTTCCCTAGCACCCCTCCTATGCCAGGCTTTATCCATGGAGCTGGGGATGCCATGACAGAAGGCGGGGGTCTATGCCTTCAGAGGGCCCACAGCCCACCAGGGGGACAGATGTGTGCAGTCCCACCATCTCCAAAGCATTCTGGACACTGACCCCTTTCGTCCCCAGTAGGAGACAGTCAAGTCATGATCCCCCTGTACAGATGAGAAAACTGAGGTTCGGTGAGATTCAGAGCCACACGGTGAGGGAGGCTATTGTGAAAATTAAATGAGCTACTGTATGTAGAGACAACACTTAGTTGTGCTCCTGCAGAACCTCTACACGGATCAAAAGGCAGTCTTTCTAACACAACAAGGGGATACTGCATAGTTCAAAATTGGAAAAAGTGTGTAGCAGGGTTGTGTATTTCACCTTATTTATGTAACCAGAATGCTGAACAAATAATCCGAGAAGCTGCATTGTATGAAGAACTCAGCATTAGGAATGGAGACTCATTAACAACCTGTGTTATGCAGATGACACAACCTTGCTTGCCAAAAATGAAGAGGACTTGAAGCACTTACTGAGGAAGGTCAAAGACTACAGCCTTCAGTATGGGCTCCACCTCAACATAAAGATGATGAAAATCCTTACAACTGGACTGATAAACAATATCATGATAAATGAGGAAGAAATGGAAGTTACCAATGATTTCATTCCACTTGGATCAACAATCAGTGTTGACGGAAGCAGCAGTCAAGAAATCAAATGACCTATTCATTAGGAAAATCTGCAAAAGACTTCTTTAAAATGTTAAAAAGCAAAAAATGTCCCTTTGAAGACTAAGGTGCGCTTGACCCAAGTCACGGTCTTTTTAATCGCCTTGTATGCCTGTGAAATCTGGACAGTGAAAAAGGGAAGACCGGAGAACCGATGAATGTGAATTATGGTGTTGGTGAAGAATTCTGAATATACCGTGGGCCCGCGGAGTGAACAAATCAGTCTTAGAAGAAATACAACCAGAACGCTCCTCAGAAGCAAAGACGTCGAGACTTCATCTTGCTGACTTTGGACACGTCATCAGGAAAGACCAATTGCTAGAAAAGGACATCAAGTTTGGTAAAGCAGAGGGTCAGGGAAAATGAGGGAAACCCTCAGTGAGATAGAAGAACGCAATAGCCACCAACAATGAACTTGAGCGCATCGGCGATTGTGAGGATAGCACAGGACTGGGCAATGCTTTGTTCTGTTGTACATAAGGTCACCAAGAGTCAGTGGCAACTAGGCAACAACTAACAACAATGTATGCAGAAGTGCTTTTCAGTGTTTGGTATACAGCAGGTGCTCATTTGTCTTGGAAGAAGTACAACCAGAATGCTCCTCAGAAGGAAGGATGGTGAGACAGTGTCTTAGATAGTTTGGACATGTTGTCAGGAGAGACCAGTCCCTGGAGAAGGGCATCAAGCTTGGTAAAGTACAGGGTCAATGAAAAAGAGGAAGATCCTCAAAGAGATGGATTGACACAGTGGATGCAATGATGGGCTCAAGCATAACAACGATTGTGAGGATGATGCAGGACGGGGCAGTGTTTCGTTCTGTGGTGCAGAGGGTTGCTATGAGTCAGAACCGACTTGACAGCACCTAACAACAACAACAACAACAACAACAACACTAACAGGTGCTCATTACATGTTTAAAAATTGGAGGTAGGGGTGGTAGGCATGGAATTTCTCCACATCCCAAGACTTCTGACTTTAAAGTTCAAACTCTTCACTTGCACATAGCACTCCCCTCTCTGGGGGCTGCACTACGGTAATAACGTAGTATGTGATGCATATTATTACTGTGTTCAGGTACCAGCAGCACAGTAACAAAGCATGCTACTCCGGTGCCGTGGCACTGGCTCGAGACAGTGGATGCAGGAGACAGTGCGTCTGAAGGAGGGGCACGCAGAGAGGAAGAAGAGGTGGAGGGCAGGTCGAGTCTGCCCAGTCCTTGTTTTATTTCCAGCTTCTCTAGTTGGGATACTTTCCTTTTAAGTTTTCCTAACCCTGCTTTACAGACTGGGGTGCCTGGGCCTTACGTGGCAGTAAGAGGTTTACTGGCTGATCCCGGGTGGGTGGGGCTTGAGCACACTGCGGGTGCTTTGCTTCCCTCTGCTTTCTGCCCAGCCCCGACTCCTCACATCTCCCCGTCCCTCTGAGGGCAGAGCTTTTTTTTTGGGAGGGGAGGGGTTTAATGTTTTTATGGTGGTGAAATATATATAACAAAATATTTGCTGTTTCAACTATTTTTATGTGTATAATTCAAGGACATGAATTATGTTCCCCGTGTTGTGTGACCATCCCCACTAACCGTTTCTAAATTTTTCCATTACGTTAACAGAGACTCAATCCAGTAGTGGAACTTTTAACTTCTTAGCCACTTGGATAAAATCTGGTCCCCCTGGAAACTCCAGTCACATGTCCTTCATGGCTCCCCTTCTACGGCCCTGGCGCTCACGGGGGTGCGTGTGGGTGCAGGGCCCGCCGCCGCATGGCTCCCTGGCATGGTAGACCTGGTTCTGTTCAACCATTGGCTGAATCCAACAGCCCCCTGGGCCACAGAGAAGGGCAGCGAATGGACGGTGAGCAGGGAGGTGGTGATACCTGGAGAACGGTCTGCAGAGTTGACCAGGGCCCTGAACCTCTGGGTGGCTTTGGGCTCCAGTGCCCATTTTAGGGTGTCAGGAAAAGTGCCACTCCATGCCCACCACATGCCCGCATATTTCAGCAAGTCTGAGGGAGAGGGAGCTGAGGAACCATACCTGCCAGCTGGGTGGGGAGCGGGGAGGCCCTTGATTGGTTGGCCTTCGACGTGTACTCTCACGGCTCTCCCAGGGAGCAATACCGATTTCATCTCACAGGCCTGCTGTGAAGATTCCAATTAATAATATAACATCTACCGCTGGCTGTGCACCTACTATGTGCTACATGCTGAGTTATTCACAGAAAGTACACAGGACATCTGTCATGAGGCAGGTGTCAGGATCCCTTCCTGTCGGGATCCTTGGTGTCCAGGGACGGCTTACACTCGGAGAACGACCACAGGCAGTCCGCACGGTCAACACCACGCACAGGTGGAGACCCTTGGAAAGGAGCGAGCACCTGGCACCACACCTGAATCTTCACCTGTGAGGAGGCTGCCCCGCCCAGGAGGCACCACAATGCACCTGGGACACCCGGGGTCCCACCTGTACAGCGGCATGTGCTGCGGCCCCAGGGGGAGAAGGAGCTGGCCCAGGGCACCCAGTGCCGCTCTCGCCTCTCCAGCCAGGCCTTCCCTCGCCCAGCCACTGGCTCAGTTCCCACCGTGTGACCAGCACAGCTGTCGTTGTGGAGGCCAGTGGTGGACCTGGGTGATCATTGACAGATCTGGAGGGGGAGATAAGGCCAGCTGTGGCCCGTGTGCCTTTATGGCCTCGCCGGCCGCGCTCCCACGCCGGCTTCTGCTCACTGTCTCTTTCTGCCTATCTTTTATTGTCCACTCTTATCTGTCTCCCTCCCTAGGCCCCACCTTGCACAGATCCCCAAGACCATAACCTTCCTTGAACTGCTGCTGGCTTTTCCTGACCTTCTGTTCCAGGCACAGGAGGTAACTTTATCGAAGGGCTGATGAGGGTTTGGCTGGGGCCCCAGCTCCGATGACCTGAGACGGTGGAGTTCTGCCAGCAGAGCAGGACCCAGAGCTGCTCAGCTTTGTGGAGGGAAAATCCAGACTTCTTACTTCCTTGTCCACCTCTTGTGTCTTTCCCCCTGGTGACGAGCCCTGGCCCATGGTGGTCGTGATGGGGTTGAATTTGGCCGGCATCTCTTCGTCTGTCCTTCCTGTGCAAGGTGACAACTCTCTGGTCAGAAGGGAGGCAGCTGATGGGGAGATGCTGCTGCATCACCAGAGGCCATTTAGGGATACCTGGGTCTCTCTTTTTGCACCTTAAAGTGGGTTCAGGCTCTGACTGTGTTTCAAAGAACCTCTAATTGTGGTGAGGAGAGTAGTCGCCCCCAGAAACAGTCAGCCCTCTGAGGTTTGGAGAAGAAGCGGGATGTGCTGGAAACCTCATGGGACGTGTAGTCGAATGACCCCTCTCTCACCAGGGGCACCTGAGCCTCGGGGTCCTCATCCACCAAACGAGAGCGTGATCCCTACCTCACAGCCAACACAACTGCAAGCAGTACACGTGCTGAAAGGGGTTTCTGTGTGCAGTGGCGTGGAAAGAGAGCAGCTTTGGGATCAGGGAGATTTGGGTTCAGACCTTGGCATCGCCATTAGGCAAAGCGACTTCTCTGAGCTCCGGTTTCCACATTTGCAAAATGGAACAGTGAAGCTCACTTTTGGGGTCTTGTGAGGATTGAAGCAAGGTACATCTGCGTCAGCAGTAAATGCTCAGCAAATGGCAACAGCTGGTATTGACCCTGGAGGAGATGTTAGCATCCCCATTTTACAGATGAGGGGACTGAGGCTCCAAGAGGTGGGTCAGAGGTCTGGTGGGTTGGGGTCAGCCTCAGGCCTGTCCAGTGTCCCAGCCCACCCATCCCACTGCCCGTCTCAGCCCCGTCCTCTCCTTGGCCCACCCAAGCTGGGGCATGTGCTACTGGATGGGCCCTGCCTCTGTGTCCAGTCTTAGCCCAGGCCAGGTGAGTGTGGCTGGCGTTGGTACTGCCGCTCTTTCCTTGCTTCTGCAGTGAGCAGCCATCACCAAGGAACCTTGCATCCACCGCCAGCAAGGGAGCAATGCGGTGGCATCTCGGTGGGTGAGACGTGTGCATTTGCCCCCAGGATCTGGGGCAGCTTCTATGGCTCGGGAGTGTAGGAGGGCATGGTAGGCAGTGGAGGGGCTGGCTCCCAGACCTGATGAATGTGAGTCACGCCCCCCCGTGCCCAGCCCATGTTTATTTTGTCTTTCTGGGCTTCAGCCTTTGGCCAGCGGAGGTTAAAGATTACTGAGGTAACAGACAATAAAAGTGCCCGGCGCACTGGCCTTTGACCACCCATTAGAAGGCAGCGGGAACCCAGCCACACAACCGCCACCACGGTGAGGGTGGCGAGGGTGTGGGCCGGGGCACGCCCTCCTGTATTAATACTAAGAGGACACTCGGGCTTGCCTGGGCAGTGAGGCCAAGTTTCCCTTTCACCAGAAGCCAGGCTACAATGTGGCATTGTTCTCTATCTCAAAGGTCATCCACTGTGTGGCCCAGAGTGGACCTGGGAGGGCTCCACCTGGCAGAGTAAACACCCACCCAGAGGCACCCATGGCAACAGGAGAGGAGGGGTTTTTCTTCCCAGTGAATCAGGGAGTCAGAGACCTCAGGGTGCTGGTCACCCTTTCCTGCGCCCCTGTTGCCTCATCTGGAACATGGAGATTTGCTTAACCGCCGGGCCCCGGGGGCAGGGCTCCCTGTCTCTGTTGTAGCAGGCACCTGGGCAAGTGAAGGACCCCTTCTAAGAATAATGTTTTCTTATTGCACAAAATAAAATCAGCAGGTTACAAAAGAAATTAATATCGAAATACAAGTACTTCTATAAACCAGTTGCCATCAAGTTGACTCTGACTCATGGCAACCCCACGTGTGTCAGAGTAGAACTGTGCTCCATATGGCTTTCAATGGCTGATTTTTCAGAAGTAGATCGCCAGACATTTCTTCCTAGTCCTTCTTAGTCTGGAAGCTCCACTGAAACCTGTTCAGCATCGCAGCAACACAAAAGCTTCTACTGACAGATGAGTTGTGGCTGTGTGTGAAGTGCACTGGCTGGGAATTGAACTTGGGTCTTCTGCATGGAAGGCAAGAATTCAACCACTGAACCACCACCTCTGGCTTTCCAGGACCTCTGGCGTGTAAATAATAGACAACGTGCCAGGCACTGACCAAGCACTCTCCCATACTGTAAAGAGGTAAAAACAGAGACTCGGAGAGGTCAGGTAATTACTCGAGATCACCCAGCAGTAAATGGTGGAGTGGACACCTGCATCCAGGTCTTCTGGGTTTGGCCTCACCCATGAACCTCACAGCCTCCAGAAGAAATAACTCCAGATGTGAACTGGGAAACCTGGGCTTGGTTTCCAGCTCTATCACCTGGTTGCTGTGTGGTTTGGGGCATGTCCTTAACCACTCTGAACCTCAGTGTCTTCACCTACAAGATCAGGTGGGTGCCTGTGAGGAGAAGGAGGTATAGCCCACCTTGATGAAGATGCCTCCTGGTGGGCTTGGAGAGGGCCTCCTTGCACCTTTGGTGGAGCCATGAGTCTCTGTGTGGTGAGCTCCCCCACCCAGATGGAGTGTAGGAGAGGGGTCTCCAGAGCCAGGGGTCCTGGAAAGTCTTGACAGCTCCCCGCCCACATGGCGAGCTTGGTGGTGAGGTTGACTTCACCTCCTCACCATTTCATCACATGTTGAGCAGCAGCCAGAGCACCTGGCCTGAGACCCAGACAGTCACAGGCAGCTGGAAGCAAGGCAGGTGGAGATGATATCTGGAAAAATTCTCTGCTACTAGTTGCCTGGGGAAGTTGGTGGGACATTGTCTGCATTTAGTCAAAACTTAACTGAGTAAAGAAATGAGCGTTGTTGTTAGGTGCCTTCAAGTCAGTTTCAACTCATAGTGACCCCATGTGACACAGAACAGCCTCATAGGGTTTCTAGGCTGTAATCTTTATGGGAGCAGATCACCAGGTCTTTTCTGCAACGAAGCCACTGGTTGGATTCAAACCTCCAACCTTTTGATTAGCAGTCAAGCGCTTAACCACTGCATGCCCCCCCTCCCCCCAAAAAACCAAGCCCATTACCATCAAGTCGATTCTGACTCATAGCAACCCTATAAGACAGTAGATCTGTCCCATAGGTAGTAGATTCAAACTGCCGAGCTTTTCGTTAGCAGCCTGAGCTTTTAATCACTACACTACCAGGGCTCCTTAAATTAATGAATGGTGGGCAAGTATCCACAAAGTAACCTACCATGCAAAGTTTTCTGAATTAGTTAAACCGCTTTTGATTGCAAATGACAGAATCCCCTGGGTGAAGGGGAGAAAAAGCACAATTTATTGTTTTGTTGGTTCACGTGATAAAATATTTTCACGGCAGGGGTGGAGGTGACCTCAGGGCCTTTGGAGACAGGGGTCTGGACAACATCACATTCTCTTTCTCTCTCTCATCGCTGTCCTCTCTCCGTGCCGTCTTTGCGCGCAGGAGGGCCAGGGAGGAGTTTATGACCAGGGCAGTTCTGGAATCATACCCTTCCTACTTGAGAGCAGGGACAGATTACACAATAAGCAAGGTACGCAAGGGCTTACTTGTGCTTACTTACTAATCTGTAGTGCACAATGCAGCTGTTTCACTTGAAATTTCACCTGAAATTGTAGTGCAGAATTTCAAAGATCTGGTGAAACCCATGTGAAATTGTGCACTGCAGATTATTAGTAAGTAAGCACAAGTTGGCCCGTGTATACCTTGCTTACTGGTTAGTCCACTCCTGCTTGAGATGACTGTCCTCCAGTACTCTATTCAGAAAACATTCTGGGGAAGGATGCAGCTGGCTGGCTGGCATCCCATGTGCATATCTGGATCAATCATGTGACCAGTAGGCTCAGCCTGGATCCCAAGCCCATCCTGTGGTTAAGATGTGGGACTCTACTTCCAAAGACCTAATTGGAAAGCTGTGCTGGGCAGAGAAGACAGTGACCACTAGCCTTGTCGGGAAAGTGGCCGAAGGTCCAGGGAACAGCATGGCAGCGCAGAGAGAGGCTCTTCCAAGGACAAGAAGGGGATTCTGGAACTGTCAGTACGTAGCCAATTATAGCATGAATTACTCAGGGAACCACCAAATAGCTTGCTTAGAAATTTTTATTGAGATTATTTAGTGACCCGTCCAAATATTTAGCTGCAAACAAATCCAGACTAAACTAGCAAAGACACGTAATCTGGATTCCTCAGTTAAAAAGAAGTTAAGCCAGTAGACTTGAGACTTGATTATTTCATACATTGACTCATTCTTTCTTCTAACAAATATTTTTTGAGTGCCTACAACATGCTAAGTATTGGACATGAATTGGTGAGTGAGTAAATATGTCTCTGCCTCAGTTTGCCTGATGGTGTCACTCCCCTGCTTACAAGCCTGCAGAGGCTTCCCAATGCCTAAGGAGAGTAGAAACCCCTCAGCCTGGCATTTGAGGCCTCAACCATCCAATGCCAACCTTCCTTTCTAACCTCACCCGTCAGTCCCTGTCTTAGGCTGGGTTCTCTAGAGAAGCAAACCAGTAAAATGTATAAATATATACATAGACTTATACCAAGGAAGTGGTTCACGCGGTTGTAGAGGTTGTCATGTCCCAAGTCTATGGGTCAGGATAGCGGTTTCTCCTGATTCACATAGTCACAGGGGGTGGTGAACCCAAGATCGGCAAGTCAGAGAGCAGCGCTCTTGTTCATGGGCTGTGAACATCGAGGAATCCCAAGATCTGCAGGCAAGACTGCAGGTAAGCTGCTAGCTCAAGTCCCAAGAACCAGAGGTCAGACGAACAAGAACCAGCTGCAGGATCCAGAGTGAGCAAAAGCCCCCAAGCCCTGCCAGAACGTCTACCCACACTCGATGCAGGCCACATGCCCAAGGAAACTCCCCGTCAACTGATTGGTTACTCACAGCTGATCCCACATGGGGGTGATCTCAACAAGGAAGTGACCACCACATCACAGGACTGCCAGAACACTGAGAATCATGGCCCAGCCAAGTCGACACACAATCCCAACCATCACAGTCCCCTCACACCTGGGTTGCATTAGACAATGCACAGTTCCCTGAACTCATCCTACCTTTGCAGACCTCTGCGCTCTTGTTTGCACTGTCCTCTCTGCCTGGAATGCCCCCTAACCCCCACCCAGTCTCTCCCTAAACAGACCTGAATCCCCATTCAAGGCTTGGCTCCTATGCCAGCTCATCTCCGAAGCTTGCCTACAGTTCTGTGCTTGTAGGGAATGGAGCAACATAGCACTAAAACACTGAGGGTCACGTGGGCGTTGCCAAGGGTCTTTGTGCACTGGAGAACAGCTGTTTTTGTCTGTATAAGCTCACTTGGGGCCCTGGCTTGTGGACCATTGTGTTTCCCCAGTGCTTTCTCAGGTGGTCAACCCCTGTTTCTCATAACAGAAACATTTATTTACTGCTTATTTTCCAAACCGTTAGCTCGTTTGGTCCTCCCAATAGCCAGACAGGGATAGTAGCCCATTTTGAAGGTAAAAAAAATGAGGCTCAGAGCTTCTGTTCCTGGCAACATTGTGGGCCAAGTGGACAGTCCTCTTACTGGAAACATCTAAAAGTCTTGGATTAAAAAAAATCTTAAATGCGTCCATGAGCTGATGAGAAAGTAAGGTATACTCAAGTCAGAAAATAAGGGAAGGCAGAAACTCAGAAATGTCAGCAGAGGGCTGAAGCTAGCTTTTGACCCGGGGGCATTTGTAGAACCAGGTGAACTTGAGCATTTGTTTTACATATCCTGAGGCTAAGAAGACACAGCTCAGGACTTGTCCAAGGTGGGAAGTTCAACAGGAAAGCTAGGACCACAAAAGTGTACACCTTCAGTGTGAAAGAGAGCTAGAAATCAACCCCTACCCATCCCCAGGACTGCAAGGAAAACTACCTGTCTTGAAACTTTGTGCTGGGTCCAGTGAAAATAAAACTTCCTCTGTGAATTTGTAACTGAGGCTAGTTATTCCATAGGCTTGTGGAAGGAATTCATAACCAGAAGCCCAAAGAAGTTTAAGCTGAGATTTTTAGCTTCAGGTGTACCCATATTGTTAGTGACCCCAAGTACCAGATAGAAGCAAACACAAATTCTCTCTGGAGGAAATCATTTTCATCCCAGGCTTTCCAAGGTTCCAAGGAAAATGAACAGCTCATATTTAAAAATTGCTAGATACACAAGGAAACAGGGTCCCATGAGAAAGAGAGAGAAAGTAAGCAGAACCAGACACGGTGGAATCAGACTTTTGAAAACTTCAGATATTAGAATTATTAGATAAAGAATGCAAAAATTATGCTTAATATATTTAAGAAATAAAAAGAAGTTTAAAATGAGTACAAAGAAAATATATTTGAAAAAAATTTCTAGAAATAAAAACATGTATAAGTTGGAGTTGAGAAATCAACGGACAGATTTAATAGCAGTTTAGACAAAGACGAAGAGAGAATTAGTGAATTAAAAACAGAAATAGGGAAATCCTTGCAAGTAAGCCAAAAGACACACAGATAAAGAAAATATGGAAAGGAGGTTAAGAGACCTAAAGGATAGAGTGAAGAGACAATAGTTGAGAATTTTTTCAGAATTGAGGGAAGAACAATCCTCAGAAGACCAACAAATTCCAAGCAAATTGAAATAAATAAAACATAACATAGTGAAAACTACTGGGTACCAAAAACAACAACAACAAAAAAGTCTTATAGGCAGGAGCAAAAAGAAAGATTGTACACAAAGGAGTGAAAGGCTAACACCTGACTTCTCTACGGAAAAAATAGAAGCCAGAAGGCAGTGGCTTCTATTCTTTCATGTGCTCAGAAAAAGTAATTGCCAACCTAGAATTCTATACCCGGTGAAAATATCTTTCAACAATGGGGGTTAAATAAAGTCATTTTCAGATAAACAAAAACAGAAAATTTGTCCCCGATAGGTACTTACTAAAGGATCAAGAGACAGTCATTCGAACAGAACAAGGGGATGCTGATTGGTTTAACGTTGAAAAACATATGTGGCAGGGTTGTAGCCTTTCATCTTATTCAGTCTGTATGTTGAACAAATAATCCAATAAACTGGACTATATGAAGAAGAATGTGGCCTCAGGATTGGAGGAAGATTAACAACCTTCAATATGCAGATAACGCAACCTTGCTTGCCAAAAATGGAGATGACTTGAAGCACTTACTGATGGAAGTCAAAGACTACAGCCTTCAGCATGGATTACATCTGAACATACAGAAAATGAAAATCCTCAAAACTAGACCAATAACAATATCATGATAAACGGGGAAGAAGTCAAAATTGACAAGGATTTCATTCTACTTGGATCAACGATCAATGCCCATGGAAGCAGTAATCAAGAAATCAAATGATGCAGTACAGTGAGAAAATCTGCTGCAAAAAATCTCTGTAAAGTGTTAAAAAGCAAAGATGTCACTTTTATGACTAGGGTGCACCTAATCCAAGCCAAGGTATTTTCAATTGCCTCATATGCACGAGAATGCTGGACAATGAAAAAGGAAGATCAAGGGGGAATTGAGCATTTGAATTATGGTGTTGGTGAAGAATATTGAATATACCACAGACTTCCAGAAGAACAAATACAACTTGGAGAAAGTACAGCCAGAATGTTCCTTAGAAGCAAGGATGGCGAGACTTCATATTGCTTACTTTGGACACATCATCAGGAAGGACGAATCTTTAGAAAAGGACATTAGATTTGATAAAATAGAGGGTCAATGCAAATGAGGAAAACCCTCCATGAGATGGATTGACATGGTGGCTGCAGCAATAGGCACAAACATACCAAAGACTGTGAGGATGGCACAGGACTGGGCAATGTTTTATTCTGTTATATACGGGGTTACCAGGAGATGGAGCAGACTCGACAGCCACTAACAAAGGAATTCTAAAAAATATACTTTGTGCAGACAGAAGATGATCCCAGATGGAAGATCTGAGGTACAGGAAGAATGGAGAGCAATAAAATGGTAAATATGTGGGTGAATTTGAACATACATTGATTGACTGTATAAAACCAAGTATGGAAGCACCTGGCAGGTGTATATTGAGTAGGTGCTCATGTACGGTGGTGATGATGATGATGATGATGATGATGGTGATGTTGGTGACCACAGTGAACACAAGTTACAGGGTGGTTATATGGAAAGAGCGTGAGATTTAATATCTGACAAACTTGTTGTTAGTTGCCTTCGAGTCAGTCCCCAGTTAATGGCGATCTCGTGTGCAACTGGCCTCCTGGTCCTGGGCCATCTCCTTGATGGACCGTTGTGATCCATTGGATTTTCATTGGCTGATTTTCAGAAGTAAATCGCCAGGCCTTTCTGAGCTTTCTGAGCTGTAGTTTCATCCTTGCTTCTAAGGAGCACTCTGGCTGGACTTATTACAAGACAAACTTGTTCATTCTTCTGGCAGTCCATGGTATAGCCAATATTCTTAGCCAACACCATAATTCAAAGGCATGAATTCTTCTTCAGTTTTCCTTATTCATTGACCAGCTTTTGGGTGCATATGAAGCGATTGAAAATACCATGGCTTGGGTCAGGCACACCTTAGTCCTCAAAGTGACATCTTTTCTTTTTAACACTTTAAAGAGGTCTTTTGCAGCAGATTTGCCCAGTGCAATGTGTCTTTTGATTTCTTGACTACTGCTTCCTTGGGCATTGATTGTGGATCCAAGTAAAATGAAATCCTTGACAACTGCAATCTTTTCTCCATTTATCATGATGTTGCTTATTGGTTCAGTTGTGAGGATTTTTGTTTTCTTTATGTTGAGGTGTAACCCATACTGAAGGCTGTGCTCTTTGATCTTCATCAGTAAGTGCTTCAAGTCCTCTTCACTTTCAACAAGCAAAGTTGTGTCATCTGCATATCACAGATGGTTAATGAGTCTTTCTCCAATCCTGATGCCCCATTCTTATTCATATAGTCCAGCTTCTCTGATTATTTGCTCGGTATACAGATCGAATAGGTATGGTGAAAGGATACAACCCTGATGCACATCTTTCTTGAATTTAAACCACGCAGTATCCCCTTGTTCTGTTTGATCAACCACCTCTTGGTGTATGTGCAGGTTCCACAAGAGCCCAATTGCTTGTTCTGGAATTCCCATTCTTCTCAATGTGATGCATAATTTGCTATGATCAACATAGTCGAATGCCCTTGCATACT
Organism: Dugong dugon; assembly: GCA_030035585.1. NCBI lineage: Eukaryota > Metazoa > Chordata > Mammalia > Sirenia > Dugongidae > Dugong > Dugong dugon. The sequence goes on from CM057472.1 coordinate 109,719,752, forward strand.
CAATAAAACACAGGTAAACATCTTTCTGGTATTCTCTGCTTTCAGCCTGGATCCAACTGACTTGATTCATCCATAGTTTTTTATAGGTACCTGTCTTAGTTATCTATCGCTGCTACAAAAGAAATATCACAAGTGGATGACTTTAACAAAGAGAAATTTGAAATCACGTCCTTGCAACATGTAAAGCATATTCACCTCATCATAGTATAACAAAAGTCTTAACTCCAAGTCCAAAATCCAAAAATTCCTCTTCATCTGTGAAATCTAGAATACAAGTTATCTGCTTCCAAAGATACAATGGCAGAACAGGCACAAGTTAGACATTTCCATTACACTTGGGAGAAACTGGAGGGAAAGAAGGGATAACAGGCTCCAAGTAAGTCAGCAGAACACATTCCATTAGCCCTCAAGGCTTTGAAAATAATCCTCTGCACTCTGAGACAATTTACACAATGGCCCTGCTCTCCAGACTCTAGGTATTGGCCACACTTTCTGGATTCTGAGTGGAGGCCTGGGTTTCAGCTCCGCCTTCCAGGCCCACTGGGACAGCAACTCTGCTCCCTCGGCTTTAGGCGCACCATTCTCCTAGTCCCTCCAAGTGGCGGCTCCACTCTTAGAAACACCAGAGGTTGTGGCCATACCTTTTGAGACGAAGGCAGCTTGGCTTCCTGTGTTCCTTGTCTCTTCAGCCTCTGCTTTTTGGTTTCTTGGCCTCTCTGCTCCTTGGGCCTCATGTCTGCATCTGCCCTGCTGGTGCAAGTGTTCGAAAGCTCTGCAGCTTCACCAGCAAGTGCCTGGGGGCATCCCACTCCGCCAGGAAGCCTCCTGTGCACAGGTACTCAGCAGTCTCGCTCTCTGAGTTGGCTCCAGTGCTGTCTGGCGCTGGTCTCCTGGTTCTCCCACTGCCAGTTTGCTGCTGCTGCTGGTTCTCTGCTGCTGCCAGTTCTCCTCACTTCCTTCTGAGTCCTCTATCCATTCATAGTTTCAAAAGCGCTTCCACATTTTAGGTATCTGTTAGAGCAGCACCCCACTCTCTCAGTACCAAATTCTGTCTTAGTTATCTAGTGCTGCTACAACAGAAATACCACAAGTAGATGGCTTTAATGAAGAGAAATTTATTTTTTAGCTGTAAAGTAGGCTAGAAGTCCAAATTCAGGGCATCAGTTCCAGGGGAAGGCTTTCTCTCTCTGCCGGCTCTTGAGGAAGGTCCTTCTCATTAATCTTCCCTTGGACGAGGAGTTTCTCTGCACAGGATCCCCAGGTCCAAAGGACGCACTCTGCTCCCGGCACTGCTTTCTTGATGGTATGAGGTCCCCTGTCTCTCTACTCATTTCTCTTTTATATTTCAAAAGAAATTGGCTCAAGACACAATCCAATCCCGTAGATTGAGGCCTACCTCATCAACACAACTTCCGCCCATCCCCCCTCTTTAGCATCATAGAGGCAGGGTTTACAACACATAGGAAAATCACATAAGATGACAAAATGGTGGACAATCACACAATACGGGGAATCATGGCCCAGCCAAACGGATACACACATATTTGAGAGACACAACTCAATCCATGATAGTACCTTTTGTCATATTGGGAGTGAGCTCTGGTGGCGCAGTGGTTAAGAGCTCAGCTGATAACCAAAAGGTTGGCAGTTCAAATCTACCAGCAGCTCCTTGGAAACTCTATGGGGCAGTCCTACTCCGGCTCGTTATGAGTCAGAATCACCTCCATGGCAACGGGTTTTATCAGGTTGAGGAAGTTCCCTTCTAGTCCTAATTTACTGCCTTTTTAATCATGAAAGCATGTTGAATTTTTTCAAATCCAAAAGCTTTTTATGCATATATTGAGATGATCATATGGTTTTTCTTCTTTATTCTACTAATAAGGTAAATTGCGTTGATTCATTTTTAAATCTTAAACCAACTTTGCATTCTGAGATATACTCCACTTGGTCATGATGTATTATAATTCTTATACATTGCTGGATTTGATTTTCTCATATGTATTAAGAATTTGTGTCTATTTTTATAAGGGATTTGGTTTATAGTTTCCTTTTCTTGTAATGTCATTGTTGATTTTAGTATCAGAAAATGAGTTATGAAGTGTTTCCTCCTTGTTTGCTTCCTGAAAGACTTTGTGAAGAACTGGTATTATTTATTCCTTAAATGTTTGATAGAAATCACTAGTGAAGTTTCCTTTTCCTGAACTTTATTTTTTTGCACGTGGGAGGGTTTAAAAATTAATTCAATTCCTTTAATAGTGATTTAGGAAATAATATTGAAGTCATTATTCTCTGTCCTTGAGCATAGAGAATGTGACCCGGGTGGAACTGAACTCACAGGGACTCACGAGGACATATTGATTGGGCCCTGAGATATAAAGACAATAGCTAGGACAATCTTGGAAAATATCTTTTAGGGAACTTTTTACATAAGCCAATCAAACAGAACACAAAAGACTTTTCACTCTTATCTTTTTCTATTAGCATTTAGTGAAGAGAAAATTTGTTGGACCAATGAAGACCCTCCTGACTGTAGTTACTGAAACCTGTACCAATGATTGTTAAGAAAGATGATTCAAAATGTAGGATCACAATTTCTAGCCAATCTGTTAAAAGGTGAAGCTGTCAATGGTTTTGCCCATTTGTAATGTTAATATGTACTGTTGACTCTAACGATCCTTGGAATCGGGCAGACATGGCTGTGGCAGCATGCTTGTTCGTTTTCTCATTCTTGCCTATTCTATAATATTTTATTGGGGTTGGGCAGACACGGCTCTGGCAGCATGCTTGTCTGACTTCCCACTTTTGCCTTTTTGAATATATGCCAAATAAAACTTTCTTTTTGCTTTACTAAACATTGTGATGTTTTTTACCCTATAATAATAGTTATTGATATGGCTGTTGTTGTTGTTAGGTGCCATCCAATCGGTTCTGACTTACAGCGACCCTACGTACAACAGAACGAAACACTGCTCGGTCCTGCGCCACCCTCACAGTTGTTGTTATGCTTGAGCCCATTTTTGCAGCCACTGAGTCAATTCAGCTTGTAGAGGGTCTTCCTCTTTTTCACTGACCCTCTACTTTACCAAGCATGATGTCCTTCTCCAGGGACTGATCTCTTCTGATAATATGTCCAAAATATGTGAGACACCACAATTCAAAGGCATCAATTCTTCTGTCATCCCTGTTCATTGTCCAGTTTTCGCATGCATATGAGGCAATTGAAAACACCATGGCTTGGGTCAGGCTCACCTTAGTCTTCAAGGTGCCATCTTTGCTTTTCAACACTTTAAAGAGGTCTTTTTCAGCAGATTTGCCCAGTGCAATGTGTCTTTTGATTTCCTGACTGCTGCTTCCATGGAGGTTGACTGTGGATCCAAGTAAAACTAAATCCTTGACAATTTCAGTCTTTTCTCCATTTATCGTGATGTTGCTTATTGGTTCAGTTGTGAAGATTCTTGTTTTCTTTATGTTGAGGTGTAATTCCTACTGAAGACTGTCGTCTTTGATCTTCATCAGTAGGTGCTTCAAGTCCTCTTCACTTTCAGCAAGCCAAGGTTGTGTCATCTGCATATCGCAGGTTTTCAATGAGTCTTCCTCCAATCCTGATGCCACGTTCTTCTTCATATAGTCCAGGTTCTTGGATTATTTGCCCAGCATAGATTGACTAAGTATGGTGAAAGGATACAACCACGACACACACCTTTCCTGTCTTTAAACCACAAAGTATTCCCTTGTTCTGTTCCAATGATTGCCTCTTGATCTGTGTACAGGTTCCTCATGAGCACAATAAAGTGTTCTGGAATTCCCCTTCTTCGAAATGTTATCCATAATTTTTTATGATCCACACAGTCGAATGCCTTTGTCTAGTCAATAAAACACAGGTAAGCATCTTTCTGGTATTCTCTGCTTTCAGCTGAGATCCATCTGACATCAGCAATGATATCCCTGGTTCCCCATCCTCTTCTGAATCCTGCTTGAATTTCTGGCAATTCCCTGTTGATATACTGCTGCAACCGCTTTTGAATGACCTTCAGCAAAATTTTACTTGTGTGTGGTATTAATGATACTGTCTGATAATTTCTGCATTCAGTTGGATCACCTTTCCTGGGAATAGGATTTCTTCCAGTCATTTGGCCAGGTGGCTATCTTCCAAATTTCTTGGCATAGACAAGTGAGCACTTCCAGCCCTGCATCCATGTGTTGAAACATCTCAATTGGTATTCCGTCAGTTCCTGGAGCCTAGTTTTTCACCAATGGCTTCAGGGCAACTTGGACCTCTTCCTTCAGTATCAATGGTTCTTGATCATACGCTACGTTCTGAAATGGTTGAACCATGACCACTTCTTTTTGGTACAGTAACTCTGTGTATTCCTTCCGAGGCTGTAGTCTAGTAGTTATTAGGCCATTTGTTTTTTGAGTTAGTTTTAGTAATTCATGTCTTTCAAATAATTTGTTTATTTCATGGGTCAAATTTTTTGGCAAAAAAGTATTCACAGTATTTTGTGTATTTTTGTGAGGGATGTTGATCTATGGAACCAGCACATAAAGTTTCACAGAAGTTGATTGTGAGCATTTCTTCCTAACTTAGCATTCAATGACATCATGTTAGTCACTTAAAAGCAGCCATTGTAGGAGCATTTACACCATGGAAATTGGCAGTACTACAAATCAGACCTTTTTTCCTGTCACAGAGAGCTGGTTTACAAGCAGAACGCTGCTTGTTATCTGTTTAATGTCTGTAGGATCTGTGATTGTGTCCCTTCTTTCATTCCTGAAATTAAAATTTTTCTTCTTGGTTACTCTAAATAGAGGTTTATCAATATTATTGATGTCTTTAAAGAACCAGCTTTGGGTTTCATTTGTTTTATCTATTGTTATTCTGTTTTCTGTTACATTGAATTTTGCTTTTTATTATTTCTTTTTTTCTACTCTCTTTTAGTTTACTTTGATTCTCTCTCTCTCTTTTTTTCTTTTTAGCTTCTTAATATAGTACCTTCTAGCGTGGGTTTTTAACCTTTCTTCTTTTCTAATATAAGCAATTAAAGCTATAAGTTTCCCTCTTAGCATCACCTGAGCTGTATCTCACACATTTTTATATGTTATGTTTTTGGTTATCATTCAGTTCAAAATATTTTCTATTTTGATTGCAATTTTTTTGACCCATGAATTATTTATAAATGTGCTGTTTGATTTCCAAATACTTGGGGCTTTTCTAGGCATCTCATTGTTTCCGAGATTTAATTAATTCCTTTAAAGTCAGATAACTTGCTCTGTAAAATTTCAATCTTTTGAGACTTATTTTATGATCCAGCGTATGGCCTACCTTGGAGAACCTTCCTTATACACTTGAAACAAAATTGTATTCTGAAGTTGTTGGGCTACTGTTCTGTAAATACCAATTAGTTCATGTTCTTGAGAGCGTTGTTCAAATCCATATCCTTATTTTTTTCTCTCGCTGTTCTATCAGTGACTTCAAAATAGATCTTAAAATCTCCTGTTGTGATGGTTGGTTTGTCCCTTTGTCCTTTTAGTTATGTCAGTTTTTGCATCACGTATGTTACACTTGATTTAAGCCAAAAAACTAAAAAGCCACGGATTCATGTATTTTGAGACTGTTTTTAAGTGTGCCGTATTTGTAACGTTGATATTTTCTTGCCCTACTGACTCGTTTATCATTATGAAATGCCCATTTTCTCTTTAGTAATATTTTTATAGTGAAGTCTATTTTGCCTAATATTAATATAACCACTCTACCTTTCTCATGCTTACCGTTTACATGGTATCTCTCTCTCCATTGTTTTACTTCAAACTATCTGTGTCTGTGTATTTAAAGTACCTCATCTCTCACAGACAGCATTTAGCTGGGTTTTACATTTTTATCTAACCTGACAATATTTGCCTTTTGATTTGAACAGATAGTCCACTTATATTTAATTATCTGTTTGGTAGAATTCGGGTCTATTATTTTGCTATTTGTTTTCTGTATAGCTCCTCTTTTGTTGTTGTCTTCCTTCTGTTTTGTAATGTGTTTATCAAATATTTCTGGTGTTTTATGTAAATTCCTCTATTGACTTTTTAGGTCCTTGGGTGGCAGAGTTTGTGCTCGTCTACTAACCTAAAGGTTGGTGGTTCAAACCCACCCAGTGACACCATGGAAGAAAGGCCTGTTGATCTCCTCCCTTAGAGATTACAGTGAAGAAAATCCTGTAGAGTAGTTTTACTCTGCATCACATGGAGATGCCATGAGTTGAAATTAACTTCACATCAACAGGTTTGGTTTTTGGTTTGCATTGACTTTTAGCTATATATCTTAACATTAGTTTTAAATGGTTGCTCTAGAGATTACAATATGCAATGCTAATCTATCATAGTCTACTCAGAGTTTATATTTAAATACTTCAGATAAAATGTAGGAACTCTGCAACAATGGTTTCATTTAATGCTATCATAATGTATATTACATCTAACATACATTATAAACCCAAGAAAGCAGTGTTGTTTATTTTTCTTTAAACAATCATATGCCTTTTAAGGGCATTAAGAGAAGAAAAGAAAAAATATATATTAATTAATATTTAGCCACATTTTTGCCATTTCTGGTACTCTTTGTTCCTTCCTATAGATCCAAATTACCATCTGGTGTCATTTCCCTTCAGCCAGAACAGCTTCCTGTAGTATTTCTTGTAATGCAGGACAACCTGTGTTATGCAGTTGACACAACCTTGCTTGCTGAAAGTGGAGAGGCCTTGAAGCACTTACTGATGAAGACCAAAGACCACAGCCTTCAGTATGGATGACACCTCAACATAAAGAAAACAAGAATCCTCACAACTGGACCAATAAGCAACATCATGATAAACAGAGAAAAGATGGAAGCCGTCAAGGACTTCATTTTACTTGGATCCATAATCAACACCCATGGAAGCAGCAGTCAAGAAATCAAACGATGCATTGCATTGGACAAACCTGTTGCAAAAGACCTCTTTAAAGTGTTGAAAAGCAAAGATGTCACCTTGAAGACTAAGGTGAGTTGGACCCACGCCATGATGTTTTCAATTGTCTCCTATGCATGTGAAAGCTGGATGATGAATAAAGAACCAAAGAAGAATTGACACCTTTGAATTGTGGTGTTGGCGATGAATATTGAATACACCATGGACTGTCGAAAGAACAGATTTGTCTTAGAAGAAGTACAGCTAGAATGCTCTGTAGAAGCAAGGATGGCGAGACTTTGTCTCACGTACTTTGGATATGTTATCTGGGTGGATCAGTCCCTGGAGAAGGACATCATGCTTGGTAAAGTAGAGGGTCAGTGAAAAAGAGGAAGACCCTGAAGGAGATGGATTGACACAGTGGCTGCAACAATGGGCTCAAGCATAACAATGATCTTGAGGATGATGCAGGACTGGGCAGTGTTTCATTCTGCTGTACATAGGGTCACTATGAGTCAGAATCGACTCGAGGCACCTAACAACAACAACAGGACTAATTATCTCATTTTTTTTTCTCTATTTTGTTTTCATTTTTGAAGGACAGTTTTGCTAGATATTGAACTCTTAGTTGACAGTTTTATTTTTCTGTCAACACTTCTGGTCTTCACTGTTTCTGATAAGAAGTCAGCCGTTAATTTTATTCCTGTTCCTCTGCATGTAATGTGTCATTTTTCTTGGCTGCTTTCAAGAATTTCTCTTTATCTCGGCTTTTAGCCTTTTGACTACGTGGTGTCTAGGTGCGGTTTTTTGTGTGTTTTTTTGTATTTATCCTACTGAGGGTTTCTTTAGCTTCTGGGTTTGTAATTCAAAGGTTTTCACCAAATATGGGAACATTTAGACCATGATTTCTTCAAATTTTTTTTAGTCCCTCTCTCTCTGATTGCCTTATTGGACTCCAATTACATGTATGTTGAATTTCTTGACATTTTTCTATTGTTCTCTGATGCTCTGCTCATTTTCCTTCAGTATTTTTCTCTCTGCTTTGTGTTGGATAATTTCTATTTATCTATCTTAAGCCCACAATTTCTTTCCTTCTGTCATCTCCAATCTGTTATTAAGCATGTCTAGCAGATTTTTAATTTCATTGATATACTTTCCAGCAATAGAGTATTCATTTGGTTTGCTTTATAGTATCTTTTTATTTTTTAAAATTCTCTATCTGTTTGCTCATTAAGGCCATATTTTCCTTTAATTTTTTTAAAAATTACATTTCCTTTTATTTCTTTTAAATATGTATAGTAGCTGCTTTGACTTCTTTTTTACTATTCTAATGTCTCTGCTCATTTGGAGTTAGTTTCTATTGACTACTTTTTTTCTTATGTCACATTCCTGCTTATTTTTCCTGTGTCACATTTTCCTGTTTCTTTGCATGTCTAGTTCTTTTCTATTGAAAACTAGACATTGTGGACAATACATTGGATTCTGTCATGTTCTTCTGAAGATTGTTGGTCTTTTTGTTTTAACTGACAGTTAACTTGTCTGAACTCAAACTTCAAACATTCTCTCTTCAGTGCTCAGTTTTTTCAAACTCTATGCCAGTAATTTATTTAGGTAATATTTATCAAGCTTCTTGTAGAACTCTGCCCTCATGGAGCTTCTTTTCTAGTGGATAGAGATGGACAATAAACAAAGTAAATAGACCACACCATATGTGATATAGCAGTAACTCCTATAGAGAAAAATAAAGCATGAGACAGAGATAGGAAGTGCCGGGAATGGTATTGCAATTTAACTACATTGATTGATGATTTTTTTGATATAATTTCAGACTTACAGAAAAGTTGCAAGAATAGAACAAAGAATTCTCAGATAAACTTCACCCAGGTTCCCCAAATGCTAATATTTAACTACATTTGTTTTTTCTCTCTAAGAGTAATTTGTAGATATGATGCCTCTTTGCTTATAAATACTTCAGTGTGTATTTCTTAAAAACAAAAATATAACCACAGTATAATTACCAAAATCTCAAAATTAACATGATACAAAGCTATTACCTAAACTATAGCCCTTGTTTAGATTTCACCAATTATCCCAATAATGTCCTTTATGCTAGAAGAAAACCCAAGATCATCTTTTGTACTAATTTGTCATGCCTCTTTACCTTCTTTTATTCTTGAACATTTTCTGAATCTTTCTTTGTATTTCATGACACTGACACTTTCAAAGAGTACAGGCCAGTTATTTTATAGAATGCATTTGTTGATGGTTCTTCATATTTAGATTTAGGTTAGTTCCTTTGACAGGAGCAGCACAGAAGCAATGTATCCTTCTCAGTGTTCCACATCAGGAGGAACATGCTGTCTATTAGTCCCATTGCTCCTGGTGTTAACTGTGATCATTTGATTAAGATGGTGTCTTCCAGGTTTCTCCAGTATGATGTTGTCGTTAGGTGCCGTTGAGTTGATTCTGACTCATAGTGACCCTACAGGGCAGAGTAGAACTGCCCCATAGGGTTCCCAAGGAGCAGCTGGTGGATTCGAACTGCTGACCCTTTTGGTTAGCAGCCAAGATCTTAACCACTGGGCAGCCAGGGCTCCTTCTCCAGTATAGTTACTATTTTATCCTTTATAATTAAAAAGTATCATGAAGGGATATACGTTAAGACTATGTAAATATCCTGTTATTTCTCAAACTTTTATCCACCAGCTTTTACATCCATTGATGATTCTTGCCTGAATTAATTATTATTATTGTTATGGTTGACAAACTGTGATTTTATAATTCTGTTATTCCTTATACTGTTATTATTGACTTTCTCCTGTCTTCTCATTTATTCATTTATTTGTATCAGTGCGGGCTCATAGATTCTTACTTTATTCATAAGTTATAATCGCGTACCATCATTATATTTTTAAAAAATTTTTTAATTGTACTTTAGATGAAGATTTACAGAATAAATAGTTTCTCATTAAACAGTCAGTACACATATTGTTTTATGACATTGGTTAACAACCCCACGACATGTCAACACTCTCCCTTCTTAACCTTGAAGACCTTTTATTTGGTGAAAATATACACAGCCACAGTTACACCATTTTGAAAGTCTCTACATGTACAATTCAGTGACATCGATTACATTCTTCCGGTTGTGCTGCTATTCTCACTATCCTTTTCCAAATTATTCCATCACCATTATCTTCAACTCACTGTTGCCTAGGCTTCCCATCAAACCTTTTGAGTTGCTCTTGTCCATTTGATCTCACATAGATAATTCTTTTTTTGTACCTTAAATGAAGGTTTGCAGAACAAATAGTTTCTCATTAAACAGTTAGTACACATATTGCCCTATGACAATGGTTAACAACCCCATGACATGTCAACACTTTCCCTTCTCAAACTTGGGTTCCGTATCACCAGCTTTCCTGTCCCCTCCTGCCTTCTAGTCGTTGTCCCTGGACTGCTGTGCCTCATTAGTCCTGTTTCGTTTTATGAGGCTGTCCAGTCCCCAGCTGAATGGTGAATTTCTGGAGGGGCTTCACCACTGGGCTTAAAGGGTGTCCTGGGGCCATACTCTCGGGGTTTTTCCAGTCTGTCAAGCCAGCAAATCTGGTCTTTTTTTCTGTGAGTTAGAATTCTGTTCTACATCCTTTTCCAGCTCTGTCCACTACCCTCTATTGTGATCCTGGTCAGAGCCGTCAGTGGTGCTGGCCGGGCACCATCTAGCTGTACTGGACTCAGTCTGGTGGAGGTCGTGGTGACTGTGGTCCATTAGTCCTTTGGACTCATCATTATATTTTGATGCCCAGATTGTCCCAGATTTGACCAATGGAAGCCCCTTCAAACTGCCTCTTATGCCTTTTGAGACACTGCCATCATTTTTTCCTGTCAGTTTGTCGTACTGTGGTGACTTGTGTGTTGCTGTGATACTGGAAGTTTGCCACCAGTATTTCAAATACCAGCAGGTTCAACCTTGGTTGACAGGTTTCAGTGGAGCTTCCAGACTAAGACAGACTAGGAAGAAGGAACTGGTGGTCTACTTCGGAAAAATTGGCCAGTGAAAACCTTATGAATAGTGGTGGAACATTGTCTGATGTAGTGCCGGAAGACGAGATCCTCAGGTTGGAAGGCACTCAGAATATGACTGGGTAAGAGCTGCCTCCTAAAAGTAAAGTCCACCTTAATGATGTAGATGGAGTCAAGCTTTTAAGACCTTCATCTGCTGTTGTGGGCATGACTCAAAATGAGAAGAAACAGCTGCAAACATCCATTAATAATCATAACGTGGAATGTGCGAAGTATGAAACTAGGAAAGTCAGAAGTCGTTAAAACTGAAATGGAATGCATAAGCATCGATATCTTAGGCATTAGTGAGCTGAAATAGACTGGTACTGGTCATTTTAAATCAAACCATTGTATGGTCTACTATGCTGGGAATGACAAATTGAAGAGGAATGGTGTTGCATTCATCATCAAAAAGAACATTTCAAGATCTATCCTGAAGTACAAGGCTGTCACTGACAGGATAATATCCATACGCCTACAAGGAAGACCAGTTAATACGACTATTATTCAAATTTACTCACCAACCACTAAAGCCAAAGATGAAGAAATTGAAGACTTTTACCAACTTCTGCAGTCTGAAATTGATCAAACATACAATCAAGACAGATTGATAGTTACAGGCGATTGGAATGCGAAAGTTGAAAACAAGGAAGAAGGATTGGTAGTTGGAAAATATGACCTTGGTGATAGAAACTATGCCAGAGATCCTATGATAAAATTTTACAAGACCAGCAACTTCTTCATTGCAAAAACTTTTTTTCAACAATGTAAACGGCGACTATACACGTGGACCTTGCCAGATGGAATAACAGGAATCGAATTGACTACATTCGTGGAAAGAGACAATGGAAAAACTCAATATCATCAGTCAGAACAAGACCAGTGCTCAACTGTGGAACAGACCATCAACTGCTCATATGCAAGTTCAAGTTGAAGTTGAAGAAAATTAGAACAAGTCCATGAGAGCCAAAGTATGAGTGTATTGCACTTGAATTTAGAGACCATCTTAAGAATAGATTTGATGCATGGAACACTAATGACTGAAGACCAGATGAATTATGGAATAACATCAAGGATATCATACGTAAAGAAGGCAAGAGGTCATTAAAAAGACAGGAAAGAAAGAAAAGATCAAAATGGATGTCAGAAGAGACTCTGAAAGTTGCTCTTGAACATTGAGCAGCTAAAGGAAAAGGAAGAAATGATGAAGTCAAAGAGCTGAACAGGAGATTTAAAGGGCAGCTCCAGAAGACAAAGCATTATAATGAAATGTGCAGACCTAGAGATAGAAAACCAGAAGGGAAGAACACGCTCGGCATTTCTCAAGCTGAAAAAACTGAAGAGAAAATTCAAGCCTCACGTTGAATATTTAGGATTTTACTGGGAAAATATTAAATGATGCAGAAGCATCAAAAGAAGATGGAAGAAATACACAGAGTCACTATACCAACAAGAATTGGTCGACTTTCAACCATTTCAGAAGGTAGCCTATGATCAGGAACCAATGGTACTGAAAGAGGAAGTCCAAGCTACAAAAGACCTCTTTAGAGTGTTATAAAGCAAAGATGTCGCTTTGAGGACTAAGGTGAGCCTGATGTTTTCAATCACCTCGTTTGCAGGCGAAAGCTGGACAATGAATAAGGAAAACAGAAGAAGAATTGATGCCTTTAAATTATGGTGTTGGTGAAAAATATTGAATATACCATGGACCGCCAGAAGAACAAACAAATGTGTCTTAGAAGTACAGCTGGAATACTCATTAGAAGCAAGGATGGTGAGACTTCTCACATACTTCGGATGTATTATTAGGAGGGACCAGTCCCTGGAGAAGGACGTCATGCTTGGTAAATTGGAAGGTCAGCAAAAGAGAGGAGGACCCTCAACAAGATGAATTGACACAGTGGCTGCAACATTGGGCTCCAGCATAACAATTGTGAAGATGGTGCAGGAGTAGGCAGTGTTTTGTTCTGCTGTAGAAACAGCATTGCTATGAGTTGGAACCAATTTGATGGCACCTAACAACAACAACCATCATTTTTTGAGTACTTCTTTATTTTTTGTTCCAATAATATGTTCCAAGCTGATCTTGTACTTTCCCTGTGTTAGCCCTGGAATCAGCCATTTCTCCAAGAATCCTTGCTCCTTTTAGTGGCGAATGGTATTTAGAAACTAAGAGCTCGTCTATAAACATGCCATATGCTCACTGCCACTAGACCGTCTTAGCAGACAGAGCTGGAAATTATAGACATACACACACTCACACTCAAGTGTGCATATACACACACTACACACATACACACTTACATATACATATCCACATACATTTATATCTTTCTCTGTATCTATCTGTTTATATAAGTATTAAAACCTATGTGTTCATGTTGATACTTCCAATTCCACACAGCACCTCAAGGTTCTTTTTCTCTTTCTCCCTTCTTGACAACAAAAAACCTGGCTCCCATGATCAACACTATTTTTATGTATTTGTTCAACCCTGGAATGTACAGAGAATAGTTTCAAAATTACTAACCCGTTCTTCTGCCAAAATGAAGCCTACTAATTAGAGTTTAATATTTGTTTAGAGTTCTTTTTGTCTATTGTCTAAGAATGTATAATTCAAATACTATGTTCAGGAGTTACTTGGGTTAGTTTTCCACTCCTTCCTTTAGTAGAGTTATGTTTTTTATTTGAAATATAGCTCCATATTCTGTTTGTATTTTAAGTCCCCTATCCTTGTTGATTTTATTTGCTTTTTTTGAATATGTGAAAGACCATATGGGAGGCTCTTGGTCCAGGGTGGCAGCAGGGAGGTGGTGACAATTGCTCATGTTCTAGAAAGATTTTAAAAGTAGAACCAATAGGATGTACTGATAGATTGAATGTCAGGAGTGGAAGAAAGAGAAAGGCCCGAGATGACTGTTAAGAGTTTTGACCTGAGCAACAGTCATACCGAGATAGGGAATATCCTAGGAGGAGTGGTTTTTGGGGAGGACATTCAGAAACTCACGTTTGGAGAGATTAAGAGTGAATGCCTCCCAGGTTGAACAGGTGGTTGGATACACAGAAGTAGAGTTCAGGGGGTGGGGATATAAATCCGGGAGTTATTGGTATTTGTTGTTGTTGCTAGTTGCCATCGAGTTGGTGTTGACTCACAGTGAGCTTTTGTATAACAGAATGAAATGTTGCTCTGTCATGTGCCATTTTCATGATTGTTGGCATGTTTGAGTCCATGTTCTTGGCCACTGTGTCAATTCACCTCAACAGCAGCCTCCCTCACCTTTGCCAATCTTCCACTTTACCAACCATGATGACTTTTTCTAGCTATTGGTCTTTCCTGATGACATACCAAGGAAGCAAGCCAAAGTCTCACCATCCTTGCTTCTAAGGAGCATTCTGGTTGTACTTCTTCTAAGACTGATTTGTTTGTTTTTCTGGCAGTCCACTGTATATTCAATATTCTTCACCAACAGCACAATTCAAATGCATTAATTATTCTTCTGTCTTCCTTTTTCATTGTCCAGCTTTTGCATGCATGTGAGGTGATTGAAAAGACCGTGGCCTGGGTCAGGCCCACCCATGGTATTTAAAGCCACCTGAGAGGTTGACATCACCAAGGGGATGCATGTAAGTTAAGAAGAGGTCCAAGGGTGCGCCTGGGACAGTCCTATGTTTAGAGGCTGGGAGATGAGGAGGAACCAGAAAAGAGATTGCAAAGGAGTGGCCATGATGAGATGTGGCCTCCTTGAAGCCCAGTGAGGAGGAGGGAACGATCAGCCATGCCACATGCTACTGTTGGGTCTGGGAAGATGAAGACTGAATGCTGACCATTGGGTTTAGCAACGTGGAGGTTACTGGTGACCTTGCCAAGAGTACTTGGGTGGAGGTTGGGAGCCAAAGACCGATGGAGTGACTGCAAGAGGGAATGGGGAATGGGGAATGGGAAGACAGTAATTCAAGACAGTGAGTGCAGGCAGTGCTTCTCAAGAACTCACTCTTCTTGGAGAAATGAGGTGGTACCTGGGAGAGATGTAGAAAAACTGGAGACTTTTTAATGACAGCCATTACCACATGCTCCATTTGCTCTGTGCCTAGGATGTTCAAGTGTTGTGTACTCTGGGGAGACAGAGGCGAAGGAGACGTCATCCCTGCATCCATAGAGCAGTGACAGATGCTCAAGGAGAAGTTTTAGTACCCAGCGAACTATGTGCTGTGATAGGTGAAGCTCAGGGGCCAGTGGGAACTCTGCCAAGAGGCCCATCCAAACCAAGTGGTCAGGGAAGTCTTCCTGGAGGACATGATGCTGGCTGGGTCTTGAAGGGGAGGTGAAGGAGCCTCCTGCTCTGGGAGTCTTCCTTGATGGCCCAGTCAGAGTTATCTTGCCTTTATTTTCACATAACACATCCCATCTTTGTCTCCATAGAACTTGCTCTGTTCTATTTTGTTGTTGTTAGTTGCCAGTGAGTAGAGGCCTACCGATGGCGATCTTATGGAGAACAGAACAAAACATTGCCCGGTCCTGCTCCGTCTTCATGATCCTTGGTATGTTTGAGTCCATTGTTGTGGTTATTGTGTCAATACGTCTCATTGAGGGTTTCCTTTGTTTTCGCTGATCCTCTACTTTACCAAACATGATGTCCTTTTCTAGCAGTTGGTCTTTCTGGATGATGTGTCCAAAGTAGGTGGTTCAAAGTCTCTCCATCCTGGCTTCTAAGAAACATGCTGGTTGTATTTCTTCTTAGAAAACTTTTCTACTTGGTACTGGTTATTTGTTTGGGTTCTGTGTACATGTATTAAGCACCTTCCATGCCTGGGAGAGAAACTTGGTATTTTTGCTTATATCATTTCAGTTAATCCTCAGAACTACTCTGCCAGGGAGGTTTTACAGAAGGGGAAACTGAGGCTCGGGGGGTGAAGTACTTCACCCAGAGTCACACTGCATGGAAGGGTTAATGCTCTCATTTGAGCTCAGTTCCATCTCTACCGTGCATCTCTTGTCTCCTGCCTCACAGGCCTTTGCATGCAGCAGGGGGTTAGGAAACGCTTTCTTGAAATGACACCAAAACGAAGTGAGGCTCCATTTCTCAGAAGCCGGTGGAGAATGTCCGCTGGTCAACTCCACAGATACAGCTTGGAGGGGGTCCTAGCACCCCTGTTGGCCCATCCACTGGACTTGCTGGCTGGAGCCATGTGGTGCATGCACCATCGGACAAGCTCTGGGCTGAGCCCTGCTCTGGAGCCCGTGCTGTGATTTGGGAGAGGGGGCGGCAAGACATAAAGGGCAAGCGTCCCAGCAGGCCCCAGCAGGCCCCACCAGTCTCCACCATGTCCTCACCAGGCCCCACAAGGCCCCACCAGGCTTCACCAGGCCCCAGCAGGTCCCAGCAGGCCCCACCAGGATCCACCAGGCCCCCAGAAGGCCCCCAGCAGGGCCTAGCAGGCCTCACCAGGCCTCTGGGTTCTGTTCCATGAGGTGCCTGCCCCTTCCTGCCATCCCACAGCACTGTCCTGGCTCAGACCTCACAGTCTGTGTCTGGACCAAGGTTCAGTGCCTCCCTGGCCTTTCACCCCTGTCCCACCTCCTCCAACAGTTTCTCCAGAGGGAAGTTCCTGACACCAAATCCGACGCCTCACACCAATGCTTAAGCCCTTCAGTGGTACCCTTAGGACCAGGTCCAACTAAATGAGCTTGGCACACCTACTGTCATCTGCCTTTCCTTTGCCTGTTCCTTCCCTTCCCCCTCCCCTTTGCCTCCTTCCCTCCCTCCCTGCCTCCTTCTACCTGCCTGAGCCTCAGTTTCCCCTTCTGTAAGCTGGAAGCTCCCACACAGAGTAGTTCTGAGGATCACCTGAGATGACATAGGTGAAAATCCCTCCATCTCTTCTCCTCCTTTCCTTCTTCCTGCCTTTTTCCCCTTTCCCTCTCTCCCTTTCTTCCTTCTCTCTCTGTTCCTCCCTGCCTTCCACTCTTTCTTTATCTTTTATTTAAAAAAATACGAAATGCTTTCAGGTTTGTAGCAAAGGCAGGTAACCGTATATTAAACAGGCATGCCTCCAGCATGAACTTTCAGAAAGAAATCATTACAGGGAGAGCTGAAGTCCTTGTATGCCCCTCCAAGTCTTTTTTTAAACTCATTTTTTTCTTAGCCGAGATCATGTTGCATATTCATGATCTTGTGCTTGTCTTATGCTTGTTGTGCTGTGTTGGGAAGCAGGCTTCGCCATCCTAAAAACCAGTAAAACCAGTAAAACCAGTTGCTATAGCGTTGACTCCGATTCATGGCAATCCCACGTGTGTCAGAGTAGAACTTTGCTCCATAGGATTTTCTGTGGCTGAGTTTTTGGAAGCAGATTACTAGGGCTTTCTTCCAAGGCACCTCTGTGTGGACTCAAACCTCTAGCCTAATAGCTGAGCTGTTAACTGCACCACCCAGGGAGTCCTTAAACGGGGCAGCAGCGTCTCAGTGAGTCCGAGGCAGTCACTCACTCCTGCTTCCTCCCTCCATCCATTTCCTCACTCCCAGGTTGCTCCCTTGGGTACCCCTTGTCCACGCATTCATTAATGCATGGTTCATGAATCTGTCCACACTCCCGGGAGTCTCCTCAGTGGGCAGGTAAGTGAACTCCATCTCTGCCTGCAGTTACTCATGGCCCAGGGGAGGGACAGAGAGGAAAACTACGAGTGCCTGGGACGTGGTGTGAGCCGCTAGAGCAGAAGTCAGACAAAGTGCTGGGAGCCGAGGACAGAGTGATGGCGTGTAGGCCAGGAAGGGTCAGGAGGGTGGACGTCTTGGAGGAGGTGGCCCCGGACAGGCTGGGCTCGGAACAGCACTGCAGAGCTCCCAGGCAGAGGGAAATGGTCCAAGGCTCAAGGCTGTGGGTGAGCAGAGTGCTAAGTTTGCAGGGACCTGAGGGGAAGTGGGGAAGTGGCCAGCTGGGGATCAGGCAGAGGATGCAGGAGCCAGGTGCCAAGGACCCCTCCTGATCAGAGACCATGTGCCCTGAGGGCGTGGGGAGGCACGGAGGGCCTGAAGGATGGCCGTCACAGGCAGTCTAGCGGCCAGTAGTCCTCCCTGGAGAGGTTGGACGGCATCCCAGCCCCGCCTGGCCTTGACCCGACTTGCTTTATGCGGCACTTGGTGCATGTTGCTACCTCTTGCCCCTCGGTGGACTTCAGTTTCCCCACCCCTAACATGACGCATCTTGGAAGAAGTACAACCAGAATACTCCTTACAAGGAAGGATGACGAGATTATGTCTTATATATTTTGGACATGTTGTCAGGGGGGATCAGTCCCTGGAGAAGGACATCGTGCTTGGTAAAGCAGAGGGTCAGTGAAAAAGAGGAAGACCCTCAATGAGATGGATTGACACAGTGGCTGCAACAATGGGCTCAAGCATAACAACGATTGTGAGCATGGCGCAGGACTGGGCAGTGTTCCGTTCTGTGGTGCACTGGGTCGCTATGAGTCGGAACTGAGTTGATGGCACCTAACAACAACAAAAACAACAGCATCCTGCGGCTAACCACTGATCCCTAGGAGTCCTTCAGCTCTAAGCCCATGGTCTTGTCTCCCACCCTGTAGAACAGCATTCATCGTGACCCATCTTGGCCACGAGCTTCCTTAGAAATCGTTCCTGAGTCCTTGGCAGTTGGGTGTGGTTTGGCTTTCCCTTGCTCGTCAGCATGCTGAACCTCAGAGGCCATGAGAACATGACAAGTGGCTAAGCCAGGTCGGCCTGTGACCTGTTCATTAGGGCAGGACCCCTGGGTGAAGGGTGGGCCTCTCTGGCCATGGATCCCGAGGGCACATCACTGCAGTGAGGTGTGGGGTGCATGGTACTGTATGGCCTGGACGCCGGCTTCCCCACCAGTAAGCCCCTGGTGTCTTTGAGAACATGGGGCTCCAGGTGGACAGACACCTTGTCTGGGGTGAGGGCAGCCTCTGGCCTCGCACAGGGCTTGACGCACAGCGTGGCAACCTTGCATTGAAGAACAGAAGCCCCAGAATCGCCCACTTTCTTTCCTTGATTTTTTTTTTTCAAATTCAACCATTTTCACATTCAGTGACGTTAATTACAGTCACCGTGTGGTGTAACCATCCCCACCATCCATTTCCATTTTTTTTTTTTTCACTCTTAACTGAGGCCCAGTGTCTCCTGAGTGATCACTCCCAGCTCCTCGCTCCACATGCCCCTGGCAACCTCTAAAAGACTTTGGTCTCCATGCCTTTTGCCTATTATAGATGTTTCATGTAAGTGGGATCTCACAATATTTGTCCTTTTGTGTCTGCCTTCTCTCACGCAACAAAATGTTTTCAAGGTTCATTCACGTGGTAGCACGTATAGGACTTCATTTCTGTTTATGGCTGAGTGATATTCCATTGTATGGATGGACCACATTGTGTTTATCCATTCGTCTGTCGATGGGCACTTGGGTTGTTTGTGCCTTCTGGCCATTGTGAACAGTGCTTCCGTGAATGTTGGTGTCCACCTTCCCTGATTACTAAGATTCCCACCATGTCTGCCATTTTCCTGCCACCTGTGTCATTGTAGGTGACTGACATTCACATGCCTTTTCCTAGGCTCTGTCAGCCCTATTGGAGATAAAGTCCTACAGCTTCCCAACTGCTTACTACTCTTGTGTTGATTGACAGGTTGAAAAGTTGTGTGGGGGATGAGATGAGGCAGTAGCCATGGGCCTGGGAGTCAGGGGCGTCGAGGCCCACCTCCCACCCCCATGGCTCAGGCACCTCCCCAGGCATGTCCATTGCCCCACCCCCTGGGCCTTAAACCCCCTCCTGTGGTAGGTGGACTGCATTATCTCTTGGTTCCTTCCAGCTTAAAACTTTTATGTTCCAAATCCATCCATCAAACACTATTTTGAGGGCTCGGAAGTGAAGCCTGGGTGTTTTTACATTATCCCACACACCTACCTCATACCTTCCAAAGTTCTGAAGTCTCTTTTGATTGCCATGTCAAATGGACATGTTTCTGGACTAGGGTGGGGGCGCGATCTGTGAGTCTCTTTTTTCTGAGGAGCTAGCTGGTCAGCTCCAAGTCCTGCAGGTTTGTTTGCTCCTGATGGCAAATTACACAATGAGAAATAATCTCCTGGATGAAAACCTTGGTATCACCTTGGAAGACTCCAGACGTTTTCAATGCCATGGGGGCAGGCACAGTGAAAGATGGGTAGAGAAATAGCATTGTCAGTAAATATCAGAAGATGGAAAAAAACCAATCAGCTCAGAATGAGAATCCAGTTACGAAACAAATCCAAGCGTGCCATCACTTGCATTGAGCCATACTCTGTTGCCCATGTTTGTGAAGAAATTACCAGCGAAGGCCCATTTCCTCTTCAGTCAGCACACAGTCCCTGAGCCCACACTATTTCTGAATATGGTAGCAGATAGCCACAGCTCTCCAGTATTCTAGGGGCTCCCCTATGTTTCCCAGCCTCCTTTGCAGTTAGGTTGGGTCATGTGACTAGCTCTGGCCAATCATCCGTGAGCTGAGGTGATGTGGGCCACTTCCGGGCTGAGACAGTTAAGAGCCAGTGTGACTTCTCTCTCTCTTTCTCTGCTGTGGCATCCCCAGAGGCCACGGGACATAGCTCTACAGGGAGGAGGGCTGCCAACAAGCATAGGACATGCGTGAAAATTACACTTTTCTTGGGATTAGTTTGTTACAGCACCACAGCCTGGCTTATCCTGACTAACGAGGGGGTACAGAAATGAAGAGTGCCCGTGTCATCGGAAAACCTGACTTTGGATCCTAGTTCTGCCATACTGGCTGTGCACAAATTGTATAACTTGGGTTCCCCACCTGTAAAATGGGTGTCTAAGTTTCTTAGTGCTGCTGTAACAGAAATACCACAAATGGTGGCTTTAAGAAGCAGAAATTTATTTTCTCACAGTTTCGGGGGCTAGAAGTCTGAATGTAGGACATCGACTCTTGGAGAAGGCTCTCTCTGTCTGCTCTGGGGGAAAATTCTTGTCTCAGCTTCTCTAACCCTGGCATTTCTCCATTCCTCGGTGGTCTCCATGTGGCATATGTCTTCCCCCATCTGTGCTTGCTTGCTTCTGTGCCTCATTTTTTCTTTTCATCTCAGAACTGATTAGGTTTAAGACACACCCTACAGTGCTAAAAGGGCCCTGGTGGCCAGTGGCTAAGTGTGCTCAGTGTTTTGAGCCCACCAGCCACACCACGGGAGAAAGATGTGGCCGTCTGCTTCATAAAGATTACAGAAACCCTATGGGGCAGTTCTACCTTGTCCTATAGGGTCGCCATGAGTCAGAATCGACTCCACAGCAATGGCTTTGGTTTGGTTTTCTACATAGATATGACCTCATTAACATAACAAAGAAAACCCTACTCCTGAATGGGATTACACGCACAGGTTTATTATGATTCTAGCACATGTTTTGGGGGGGACACCATTCAGTCCATAATAACGGAATAACGATAGCTAGCTGGCAGTGTGGCTGGGTGTGTGACAGAATGGAGGTAAGTGTCCACCCAGTGCACCCCGTGCCCGGCACACAGCAGGGCCCCATTCAATGCTCTCTACCCCCTCTGGAGGCTCACAGTCTGTCGGGAGAGACAGTCCACACACGGCCGTCACAGCAGCCTCCCAGACATGCACTGGTCAGGGTGGGAGAGGCTGTGGGTGAGCATGAACTCAGCACTTCTCAGAGGTGTGAATTCTAAACACGCCTCCCCTACAGCCACACCCAGGCAACCAGGAGGCCGGAAGTCAGGCCTGCCCCGGCCTGAGCTTCCTAGACAGGGTGAGTAAAGGAGGAGGGTAAAAAGGCTCTCGGATCCCCACGTGCAGGAGCAGGGGGTGCTTCATGTGCTGGAATGATCTCAGGAGTGGGGGTGGGGGTGGGGCAATGCTTCTTCACTCGATTAAGTCCAAAATGGGTTTCAGTACAAACTCCCTCTTCCCTAGCACTGTGTGCTAATTTATCACGGAGAAACAGTTAATTCTTTGTTGTACCTTGCTTTTTTGTTTTTTTAATTCTTTGTTTATTAAACACAAAAATGAAAATGAAACCCCTCCACACACTAAGCTTTCACCTCAAATGCCTGAAGGCATTCTGAGGGGTGCAGTTTTATCTTTGGGTTGACCTCACATAGGTGCTGAATGTGGGTTACTCGGCCACCAAGTACTTCCTCCCCTGACGTGCACGTTACCCCAAATGCTGCAGTACAATTGGAGTTTGAACTACGTGCAAAGGACCGAGCCAAGGCAAGAGGCTGCTGGGGAATGTGTGAGTGGGGACGTTTAGGATACAAGAACGCACTTGCCCTAACCCTTGGCCTCAAGTTCTCTCCAGCCCAGCGATGACTGCTCCTTTTTGAGGACAGCAAAGTGGACCTGACATTTCCTGCTTCATAGAAAGACCTGTGGCTTGTGGCTGGCCTCTCAGGGCAGGGTCGGCGTCCAGGTTGTTCAGCTCTGCTCTTCTGGGCCTCCCTCCTTGCTCTGTATATGGTAGGAGCTCAATAGATGCTCACCAAGTGAGTGACAATATTCCGGGGGTGGAGAGGGGCCGTGGAGGATGAGGGAGAGGCCATAGCAAGGCGGGCTTAGCATTGAAATTGTGTTTGTTTGTCCAAAGCCCGCAGTGCACAGTGAAGTGCAGGAAAAGCGTGATGTTTACCCTGCTCACCATTTTCGTGAGGCCCGGGGTCTTTTTCTTCTAAGGGCCATTTGCACTTTTGCTGGCCATTCATTCAGTCATTCATTCAGGACCTATACTGAGGTCAGATCTCCTCTGAGTTCTCAGGCGACAGAGAAGTAGAAGACACCATCCTTGCTCCCAGGATCTTCCATCGAGCAAGGCAGGGAAAACAAAACAAAACAAAACAAAAAAACCCAAACCAGTTGTTGTCAAGTCGATTCCGACTCATGGCAACCCCATGTGTATCAGAGTAGAAATGGGCTCCATAGGGTTTTCCATGGCCGATTTTGTGGAAGTAGATCACCAGGCCTTTCTTCCGAGGTGCCTCTGGGTGGGTTTGAACCACCAGTCTTTTGGTTAGCAGCCGAGTACGTAAGCGTCTGTGCCACCCAGGGACTCCCTAGCAAGGCAGAAGGCCGTGAAGATGACAATTTTGGTACTAGAGGCGAGTAGACATAGTCTAGAACTTCAGGAGGGATTTGGGGCAGATGACGCAGAGCAAGAGAAAGAACCGCCTTGTGGTGTTGGCATCTATTTTATCCAAGCCAGAACCCCTGATCTGAAGACTGTTTGACTTGCCGACTGTCTGAGAATCTGGGTGAGGTGATTAGGGTCACGACCTTCTCTGCAAATATCAGGGCACCGGCGCTAATGACAAGAGCACCCCCCCACGACAGCTTGGGGCCGGAGGCAGAAGCCTCTGACGCTGCCTGAGCGGCTCCAGGGAGAACGTCTCGCCTGCAGGAAGAATAGGACCCCTCCTGGAGCCGTCCCTGTTCCCGAAGGCTCCATGGTGAATACGTAATTAGGCCCTCTGTAATTACCAGTTTGAATCTGCCTAGGACACTCCGGCTCCCACCCCCTAATTTACCTTATAAATTTATTCTGCTAAAAAAGTCGAAAATGTCAGTCTTCTGTGAAAGCTGCATAAAAGAATTATCTTCCCAGATGACAGAAGGTGGGAAGAGGACATTCTTCATTGTGAGTGTCTAAAAGTACCCCACACTTAGCATGCACCCGGCATAGAGCCCGCGAGACTGCTTCCTGACTTGGGAGCAAGAGCTTGGTGGTTCAGTGTCCCGTCCACCATCCGGTGAGGAGAGGTAGCATTTAAAACCAGCCCTTCTGGACTTGGCTAAAGAGCCTCGGAAATTCTTGCACAAAAGCAAGGGTCTCATTCAACCTGGTGCATGTGGTCCTCCTGCAGAAGTCTCCCCGTCCCTCTGAAAGCAAGTCCCATTCAGCCCAGCGGGGATCCAAGCCCAGGATGGTGTCACTCCAGTGCAGTGGCCTCCTGCCACTGTGTCTTGAGGCACCCTCACAGAACTCCCCTTCACAGCTCGGTGATCTCTTGATTCTTTTACAAAAGTACGTATCAAAACGTGTGGCAAGACTTTAAGAACATTTTGGGAGGGTTAGAAATAAACTTCTTTTAAATGCTGCTCTAATTCCCACCATCCTGACATGGTAACGGCTGCCATATCCCTGTATCTCCTTCCAGTCTTTTTTCTGTAAATGTGGGCTGTTTACTTTTTTCTGAATAATTTACTTTTTTCTGACGTCGCTGCTACAACTTTCAGTTTCTGGCTGCTTATAAAAGCCACAGTCCCTGGGTGGTACAAACGGTTTGCTCTCAGCTACTATCCGACAGGTGGGCGGTTGGAACTCACCTGGTGGCACCATGGAAGAAAGGCCTGGCAATCTGCTTCCATAAAGGTTACAGCCAAGAAAACCCTGACTTTCGCTGACTAGCACATCTGTCGGTGGGTGTCACTGTCAGAGGCCAGGCAGAGCCCCGGTTTGAGGGGATGCAGCACTGTCTCAACATACCTTTAATTAGAGGCGGAAATATGTCAGAACATACATGATCACTGCCCAGCCCACAGGTCCCTCGCTGGCCCAGGGAAGTTGCCACTAAAGACCCTGACGGGGACTGGGAGGCCACAACTTACACGGCCATGTTCATCTGCAGGAGGCAGCTTCTCCTGCCGGCTTCTGGGGAGACGTCACCACCTGGGGTGGGTCTTCTAGCCACTGGGACTCTCCCTCTCCCCCCTCCTGGGAGTCTGGGGCTCACCTGCATTTGCCCCTTGCTTGGGAGCTGTACCCCTTCGAGATCCGAAAGAGCATGGGAATAAGGCAATTCAATAAAGTCCCAATAAAACATCCAAAGCCTTTCATACTTTTTCACTTTCTTTAACTCAATTTATTTTTCATTTTGTGGACAGTGATTTAGTCCGGGTATTAGTGTATGATTTTTGCTGAAGGAATTACTCAACACACACACATATAAAGAGGAAATATTATTTTTATCATTTATTTTGTGCCATGTATACCATAGGAGAAAAAAACAGAGCAAAATCACTTCAGTACCGCTGTGTTTTTCATTACAAAGTTATTACATATAGAAATTACTCCAAATTATCTGAAATGAATGGAAATTATGAGGTTTAAATTCCCCAGGTTACTTGCAGGCACAGCACTGGAAATTTATTTTGTCATCTTGCTGAACATAATTGCTACCACAAAATTTCTTCCATTTTACAGTGGCAGCATAACTTATTTATACCGGTGCAGCTCTAATTTTACATCAATAAGTTGCATGGGAAGGAATACACAGGTGGTAATTGAAAACAATAATTTGTACTGAGGTCCAGGTGGAACGGTTGGCTCGGAAAAAGGAGCCAGTTACTCTCCGCAGCAGCTTCGTATCACTGAGGCCTTTTTCCATCCCGTCAGCCAGCACCGGTCAGACCATCCGAACACCCTCCGTCACGTCTCCGAAAGCAGCCGTGGCGAGAATCACAACTTGCCTGACTTTGCACCCTGGCCGGTGCTTTCTCGTCTGGACACTGAGCCCACTGTGTTGGCTCCTGCCTGCCCTTTCCTTCTCCTGCTTTCCAATGTGCCTCTGGGTTGGGTGCATTTAGGTACCCGGAGCTAATTAAGGTGTTTGATAGATTTCAACTGGAGTATGAGTTCTTGCCAGGAACACCAACAATTCGATTCCCCCAATACAACGCGGAGCGTTAAGTCCACTAATGCTTTGTACATTACTGCGTTCTTTCCCAGCCGGAATGTGTGGTCTGGGTACAATACCCAACCGGTCCCCAAACAGGCGTCCTCACTCTTCAGCTCTCTAATTGTTCCTAAGCAGATAGAAATAATGAAACTGTGGAGGCCTGTGCTAAATCCCAACAGCTGATGATTCTACCCGTTTGAATTCGGAGGTCCAAATACAGCTCTTTAAACCTGGACCGTAGTTAGATTCCAGATCTTACGGGTGGTCCGGTGACAGGTTAGAGACGGGCTTCTTTGCTCCAGTCCAATGCTGCGTTTCGTGATACGTGGGCTTTGATATGAGGGCTTTGTCTCAAGTTCAAATGGGACATGTTATTGCCACATCCATATTTTAGAAGCCGTTATTGTCACCACGATCCCAAAGGCTTAAAACCACAGTGAAATCAATTTTTTAAAAAAGGACCCAGATTAAACCAGTATCAGAATGCACAGCAATCCAACGTCTCGGTTTTCCCAGGGCTGCATTAATTATCTTTTGTTGCAGCAAATTGTCTGCCTTGTAAATTGAGCCAAAAGTGTCTTCCAGCAGATGCAATGTTTTAATATGTACATAATGGAGCAACTTCTATAACTTCCACGTACTCGAGAAATATTATTCCATCTTCCATAATGCGCCTGCGGTGAAAACTTTGCGTTGCAGGGGCTTGTTTGTCGGCTTGCCACCTTAGTCCTCCTCTATAACGGAGGGAAAGCCACTTAAGTGTTTTCTAGAATGCCAACTGCCTTTGTTGAATTCACTCGAAAGCATACGTGGCTGTTTCTAAAACTACAAAACAGCAGATGAGAGCCCCAGAACCCTTCTTCTTTTCCAGCTCCGGCAGGCGGATCTGCAACAAGGTGTCGGCTGGTTTTTATTTTGCTTTTTTGGTAAGTGCCCCGTGCAGCCTCCTCATTAGCCATATGCCTTTCCAAGGGAGGGATGCTCGCCTGACTCATGCCTGCCTCTCCCTGCCTCTCTGTTCTTCCCTAAGCGAGAGCGTCCCCCTCACTTTCTGCTTCCAGCTTCCTTTGTATCACGGACACCAGTGTTTGGAGCCTGAGGTTGGGGGTGGGGGGCTCTCAACTGAGTTAGACTTGCCTTCGACTCCACTTAGCGCTTACTGAGGCTTCCTCTTCCTCAGACGGCTCAAGGATACAAAGTAATCCATCCGCACAGCCCCATAAAACCCTTGTTAGGAAGGTGATAGCTGCCTCCATGGCCGGCCCTCCTGGGCTCCCAGCACCAGACACCTCATTGTTGCTCCGACTCCAGCTGACAGCTCTGACAGCAGAGTGGGAACTGAAAATTCCTGTCTGAATCCCAGTTCTTTCCCCAAAGGAACCATGTTCACGCTTCTGCTCTCTCTGCCTTCTCCTCTGCAGCTTGATGGTCACCAAACCACTGAACTCATACTGGTGTGTGTGCGTGGGCGCGGTGTGTTCAAACTCAGCTTCCAACACCTTTGGGGAAGGTGCACTTTTAGTCAGACAATTTGGAGGCTCAGTGGCAAGAGAAGAAGTAGCACAGAGACCCTTTCTGTAACACACACACGCACACACACACACACACACACACACACACACACACACACAACCACTCAGCCATTTGGATCTCTGGGTATGGGGGGCAGGATTTGGTCATCTTCATGAGCAGTATTTCTCCAAAGTCGACCAACTGGGTGATGCCAGTCCCTATCACATTTGAATTGATGACTCAAGACTTAAAATTAGCAAGGCAAGAAAATTCCAAATGAGGTGAGAAAGCTGTAGAAATAGTTCCAGATCCTCTAGTACTGAGCCATTCAATATCATTTCTGATGACAGGGACAGAACGAAGAACATTCAATGTGGGTGTGAGTCTTTCTCATAGACGAAGAGCTGGGAAGTATTTTTTTAAGGAAAATAATACATGATTCAGGAACACTGAAGTGGCTTTAACCCCTTGCGGGCTGCAGCTATAAAGACAGGAGGCAGTGATGCTCTTGGATTTCCTAGAGTCCCCTCTGCTTCACGTAGTCAAGCATAGTTGGAAACCTACTACTGTATCAAGCTCAAGTGTGACTTGCAGAAAAAAATAAGGTGCAAATGATGTCACGTTTTAACCAAAGCAGTCCTGTTAAATTCAGTACGTGGAAAAAAACCAACCAAATAATTGTGGGAGGCAAGTTTTGTGGTGCTGTCTGTGCTATTTGGTGACAGTGCCCAAAGGCACTGCAAATCCAGCAAAGCCTTAACCGAGTGCTTATACCCATTGCAGTCGAGTTGATTCTGACTCAGAGCGACCCTATGGCACCCAGAAATTTGCTGCAATTTTTCACAAATGATATCAAATAATTCTAGAAGATATCTGGGGAGCCCAAAAGGCCTCTTCTGTCTTTTTTTGCCTCTGGATTTAATAGCTCCTACAGATTCCTTAGCTGTAAGGAAAGGGCCGTCCAGCGAGCCTTATTAATATGTACATAGATATGATTTGGTTAGTGTCTCTGTTGCGGTTTCCTCGCAAGTTAGAACAAGTCAATCCACTAATCAGATTGATAAATTGTATTTATCCTCATCTTCAGTCAATAGTGTTTATAGATCCTGAGGAATAAAAACTAGCTGACATGATTTGCTTTTGAGTTTGCCCCAGAGTCACCTATTCTTTGCATGGATTTTTGTTTTTTTTTAAGCACCAGAGATAATGAAGCTCAAAGCAATTTGGTAAGATGCGTTGTTGAGTTTTTGTATTGGTACGAAGTTATCTGGCTGCATTTTAGAGGTTGGATCTGTGTTTAAAGAAATGAAAAATGAATGTCGATCTTATTTCTGCAGAAGCATTGGAAGTGCCTGTTTCTACTGACGCTACTTTATCTTGATTCTTTCCAAATTTCTGTAAAGACGCAATATAAAATATAACAGCTCCGAAGGCAAAGACGACACTGTAGATTCTCTAATAGAGTCCAACCGCAGCCAAGAGGCAAGTATTGAGAATTGTTCAAAGAATTTTAATCAAAAAGTCTGGCTTTGGGTCACATGTCTGCTTAAACTCCCCCACTGCTGGGCGTGTTACACGCAGCACATAGGGCATTAGAGCCCCATACAAGGTTAGTAAAAATGAGCTCTGATTTGGTGAAATGATTTCCGATTTCTGAACTGCTCCTTGATACAGATATTTAAAGTGGCTGAGAATATGGGGGATTATCTGCTGGAATGCACTGCGAAGCTAGAAAACAGAAAAGCAGGGAAATGTATGTGAGTTCAAAAAACTTTTTGACATCTGCCTTTTTTTTTTTTTGAAGGTACTGCAGAAAATGTGGCATCACTGCCCCTCTGGCTCCCGTTTGCACAAAGCCCCCAGCTCCAGGCCCAGCTCACAGCAGGCCTGTAGCAGGTACTTGTGAAGTGAGTGTGAAGGATTATTATTAGTTCAGGATCACACTAGTAACTGCACTTTTTCCTCGTACGTTTTCATATATAAGATATGCACCCTCAAATGTGCACCCCCTTTTGGGGTGGGGGTGACTTTTCTTCTAAACAAAGGGTTGGTCCATCAAGGGGTGGGCTGGGGTACAGTGGCCTGCTCAGCGGGTACCGGATTCCCCAGCCTGCCTGGGGTCCTAACGAAGGGGGGACCGGGCTGCGGGCCGAGCTCAGCCACCGCCTCGCACCCCGCCAGCCTGCTGTCTTGGCGGCCTCGAGAGAGTAGGGAAACATTAGTGTGGGCCAGCTGCCGAAGCCGGGCGGGGTCGAGGGAGAGGTCAAGGTCGGCCGCGAGGCGGCTATTGATCGGGCTCGGAACACGAGACAGCGAGCGCAGCAAGACTAAAGGGGGAGCTGTGAGGCCAGACATTAACAGCTTTCAGCGCTAATGACGCCCGTGCCAGACGGGCAGAGGGAAAAGGAGGAGACTGGAGCAGCAGCTGGGATCTCTCGCTGCCTGCGCCCGGCAGCCTCGGGGAGAGACGGCGGAGGAGGAGGGCGAAGGGGCCAGCGCCGGCCGGCCGGGCCGGGCCGCCTCTCCCGGCCGCCGCGAGGTGGAGCGCGCCGGCGTGTCCGGCCCTGCGCCCGCCCGCCCGCTCGCGCGTCTTCTTCCCGCCGTCGGGGCAGCGCGGGGCCAATGAGGAAGTGCTCCCTGGCCACCGGGGCCCGCGCCGCCCCCTGCCCGCCACTTCCTGCTGGGGGTGGGGCGAGGTGCCCCCTCCCCAGACCCCGCCACCCCGCCGCGCCTGAGTCCGGCAGCTGCAGCCGGGGCACCTGAGCGCGCCCGCAGAGGGGGCCCCCTTTCTGGAGGGGGAAGCCCACTCCTCCTCACCGCAGAGGGGTTCCTCTTCCCTGTAGTCTACCCCGGAGGGCGAGGGGGCGGGTGTTGGGATTTCGGCCCGGACAGTAGGCGGCGCGAGGCAGCAGGCACCTCGCGGGGATGTGAGTCCAGCCTGGACCCCCGCGCGCTGTGTGACCTTGGGCTAGACGCTAACCCTCTCTGGGCTGCACACTGCCGCATCTCAGAAAGAGCAGACTAACTGGTCTTCCAAACTTCAGAGTCTGGGCGAGTCGCGATGGACGTTTTATGGTTTTCTTAAGAACTTTATGGAAGGTGCGTGTGGGCACTTTTTTCTTACTTAGGCCACTTTGCTGGAACGATTTCGCGGTGGGGCAGGATGGGAGGAGATGGAGGCTTTTTTGGACTTTGGACCACGTGGAGGCTGGGGGGATGGTGGGGGGCAACCGCCTGCAGCCCGGGAAGGGAGGTGCGAGCCCCGAGCCTCCCACCCCCCGTCTCCACCCCGTCGGGCCCTTCCGACGACCCCGCTGCCCACTGTCCGCAGAGATGCACGTGGGGGCAATTTTATTGGTGTTATTTTTGTGGGGGGGGGTGGGATGGGCAGGGAGCTCTCCCTGTCCCCGCTCGGGATAACTGCGCTGGTGGTGTGGGCGCCCCACCCAAGACCTTCGGGGCGAACAAAAACTCCAGGTGCCCCTGGAGGGGGGGCCCTGAGGGAGGCGGCGCGCTCGGAGGCGGCGCGGCCGGGGCCGGGGTGGGGCGGGTGTCGCTGGCTCGCCCGCGAAGCCCAGCCCCGAGCCAGGCCCCGACCCGCCCTGGCCGCCTCGGGGCTTAGGCCAAGGGAAAGGGTCGAGCCGCGTGGCGCGCCCAGCCCGGGAGGCCGCGGCCTGGGGAAGGGCAGGGCGGGTGTCCACCGGGACCGCGGCCTGGCTTTGTCCCCGGGCCACAGACAGGCCCCCACAACTCCCGTCCTCGCCGGCTGCAGATCAAACGGCTGACGAGGCAGCTGCGTCCTTCCCAGTCTGGCGGACGATTTCGTGTCCTGCCCTGGGCCGAGGAGCTCGGGCTGGGACCGAGGTGCCCCTTCCATGGTGCACTGATTCTGAAGGTTTGGGAGGGACCCGGGGTCACGCACCCGGGAGCTGCCGCGATCCGACCACACCTCCCTCTGGGTCAGCACAGTACAAGTTCGCCGCCCACTTGGAGCACCCCTGCCCTCACCCCCACGCTTCCCACAGACCTTGGCGTTGGGAGGGGGCGTGTTTAACCCGGGGACTGAGTGGAGTGGGGTGGAGGGAGGGCACAGACTCGGGTGAGCGCTTCTTCCGGCATGGAACCTGACAAGGTCTCACGGCCCCCCCCCCCCCCCACGTGCTCTTCATTTGCTCTTTCTCTCAGTATCTTTAATATTGTCCACCTTCTCCCGGAGTCTGTAATGCGGATTTAAATGGAAACACTTTCTGGAACTTTAACCCCTATCCCCAATAAAACAAAAGTACAAGCCATCCAGCTACTTTTCCAGGGAGATGAAGTAATTGGCCATCTCCCCCAGTGCCCATGTGCACCCGAACCCTCTTCCACAATCCCCCCCTCCAAGCCAAAATAAGCTTTTGGGTGGGTGGGGACTTGCACTGATCCAATTTACTCCACGCACGCAGCAGCCCGCCCCCCTTCTCTGGGGGTCCTGTTCCCAGGAGGGGGAGGAGGGATGTAAAGAAGGATTTGCTTTTTAAAAAAAATATCGTTCCCACCGCCGGGGGGGGGGGGTGGGCTTTGCACCTCCCGTGCACAGGAAGAAGAGGAAGGCACAAAAACGCGGTTTGCACGTGGGGTCGGCCTGGGCCGCGGGTGTGCGCACGGGCGAGTGTGTGTATGTGTGTGTGTGTGTGTTTGCGCGAGCGCGAGTGTCTTTCTGTGTGTGTGTGCTTTCTTGTTCTCTTGCAGGGTACAATGTTAAAAAGCCACCGCTAGTCGCCCCCAGTGCTCCGACTCTCTGGGTCTTTTTGTCTCTAGTGCAGATTAAACGTCACGTCCGCACTTGAACTTGAATTTTATCCCATTGTACAGAGGCAGCCCCAGCCATAGAGAGACCGAGAGCTCCCAGAGAACCCGGACTCCGCCATCTTCACGTTGCAATCTATAGCTCCCAGTCTGCGCCCGCACCGACCCAGGCGCACTGGGCGAACCGCCCCTCCGCCCCGCTCCCCCCGGGCCCGCGGCGCCAGGGGAGCTCTGGGGAGCGCTCGCGGGGACCCGGCAGCTCCTCCGGCCGGCGCCAGCCTGCCAGGTGAACTGGGAAGGAGCCGCTCCTGGAGTCCCCCCAGAGCCTCCGAAGGGTCAGTCTCCAAGAAAAAAAAACCAAAAAAAAAAAAAAAAAAAAAAAAAAACAAAAAACCAGGCAGCCCGCAGAAAGCCCAGAAACCACCGAATTGGGGCAGTTTTACATTGCTTTGGGGTTTTTGAGGGGGCGGGGTGAGGGGGTACGAGACAAGTCCCCAAGTTTTCTTTGCTTTTTTTCCTTTTCTTTTTCTTCTTTCATTATTATTATTTTTGCTTTTTTTTTTTTTCTTTTCTTTTTTCCCCTCCTGGTAGAAGTGCGCTCTCCACCTACCAGCCCCTGAAGGAAAGTGTAAGGAGCCGGTGCAAAATCCGGCTGAAGTTCAAGAAGACATTTGGAAGGCCAAGCGGCCAAGCAGTCTGACGAAGTCTAAGAGATTTTTTTCCTTGAAAAGAATATATTTTTAAAGAAACCAGCCAGTCCGCGGCAAGCAACAGCAGCTTTTTTTTTTTTTTTGGCCTCTTTCTCCTAATTGAGATCGAGAGCCTTTTCTCTTTTTGTTTTTCTTTTCGCAACAAAACAAAAACAGCCTAGAAGAAGGAGCAAAATAAAGAAGAGGAGGAGGAGGAGGAAGAGAGGGCGAGAGGGGAAGGGGAAAAAAAGAAAAAGAAAAAAAACCACACCACCCCGGGCCGAGGAGGAGGCACTGCGGCGGCGGCGGCAGCGGCGCGGCGGCGGCGGCTCGACCCCCTCCCCGGCTCGTCATCCGAGCAGCTCTCCGGGCTGATGCCAGAATAGATGCCGGGGCAATGTCCCGCCGCAAACAGGGCAACCCGCAGCACTTGTCCCAGAGGGAGCTCATCACCCGTAAGTGTCTGAGGCGTGCGCGCGAGGGGCGGGAGGATGGTCTCCGGGCGCCTGGGGCTGGGGACTGCGGGCCGGGCCGGGCACCGCCGGGGCTGCCTGCCGGCTTGCAGAGCAGTGGCGTCGGCCAGAGCACGGCGGGGAGCAGGGGACTATGGCAAAGTTTCTTTGAAGCCCGGGAGTCGGGGCGCTGAGCAGCCGGACGCGCCGCGGGCTCGGGGGCCCTAGGAGCGGGCGCCGGGCCGGGGAGGGGGCGCGCGGACTGGAGGAGGTCTGTATGCGCGCCGGGCCCGCTGGACGCTCGCCGCTGCGAGCGGCGTGTGTGGCGGCGGCGGCGCCGGCGGCGGGGTTTGGAGAGGAGGGGGAGGGGGCTGGGGGAGCGAAGGGGGAGGGGGAGTCGGGAAGTGGGGAAAAGTTGGCGAGCGCGTGGGTCCGCGCTGACGGCACGGGCGGCGGAGAGCGTGGTGCGCGCGGGGCTAGGGGAGCCGCGGGCCGGCCGCCGGTGCGGGCCCCGGTTGCTGCGCCGGGCCGGTCAGGGCGCCGGCCACGCCGGTCCGCGGATTCCGCCGCCGCCTTTCTCCTCCTCTCTCCGCGCTATTTGCAAAAGAATCCAGCTGCGCGGCTGTTTGCCGGGCTCCAGCCCCCCCCCCCCCCTCATTTCCCCACCTCCGTCTGTCTCCTGGGATGATCTTGTCTTCTTTTCCCCACTCCCAGAAAGGTGGGGGGATTGGGGCTGGTGAAAAATCCCCGCCACGGGGGGGGGGAAAAAGAAGGTTGTCACCTAGGAGTGGGAAGAGAAGGATGCGCTCGTAAAACAGTAAAAAAAAAAAAAAAGAGCGAGCGAGAGCCCTGGCAATCTCGTGTCCATCTTTCCATCGCAGGATCTTTCATCTCCCTATCCAAATAAACAAGCAGAGCGCCGTGAAAACCCACCAGGGGGAATCGCGTGGATTTCCAGCAAGTGGCGGGGTGGGCAAAGTCAGGCAGCGGGGCAGAGACGCAGCCGCTTCCAGCGCCCGGGTTGGGTGTATTTCGACCAGGAAAAAAGCGAGCGCGAGCGGGCCAAGCGCCCTGTTTGCAAGAAGCCCGGGCCCGGCACAGCCGCGCTGGGAAGCTAGGCGCGCGGCGCTCCCCTCCGTCGCAGCCCGCGGGGCCGCCGCACAGCCGCGCAAGCCTTTCCCTGTTGTCCTGCTCTCGCGGTGCCTGCCTGGGTCGCCGTTGCTTTTATATATATTTTATTGCAATAGAAATAAAATATCCTCTGGGTGCGTCGAGGTTGTGTGCTTGCAAGTCTTCCGCGCGCCTCGCCGGGCTGGGGCCGGGCTGTCCGCGCGGAGCTGGAGAGGGCTGCGCGCCCAGCCGCCGCCGAGGACTGGCTGCGAGGCGGCCGAGAGCCGAATATTTATGTTATATTTTAAAAAATTTAAATAAATAAATAAATATATAAAGGGGTTCTCCCCCTCCCTGAAAACCCGGCATAGGAGCCATCTGCTCGGCGCATTTGCTGTTGCTGTATCTCTTCTTTGTTACAGCAGAGACGTTAGTAAGAATTTGTGGATTTATTATTTTTATTTTGCCGGGGGGGGGGGATAGATATTAAAGTGGGCTTTGGCTTGGGAGGAGGGGGATGCCTTTTTGGAGTAGGGAAGAGTAGTTCGCGTTTTTGATTATTATTTTATGCTATCGTAGACTCGGCTGGTTGTATTTGAAACAAAATATTTTGCAACCAGATTGGAGATTCTATCAAGGTCTCTTTCTCTAGTTGGCATTTCGTTCCTCTACCGAGCCGGCCATCGCTTATCCTGCCCCCCCTTTTTTTAGATGGTGGGGTGGTTGTTAAAACGTCTATACTTGCAGGAGCCTAATTTCTCCAGGAGGCAATTTGCCCCACTAGCCTCAGTATTATTGCAAGCGTTGTTTTATGAGGGGGGGGGGTGGGGGATGGAGAAGGGGAGTCGCTGGGGGGTGCATTGCCAGGCGGGCTGTGTGGCAGGAGCCAGGGGAGACTGCAGTTGTGTGTGAGGGGAAGAAGCAGGTAGGTTTGCCGTGCATTTGCTCTCTCCTCGCCCAGCATTCCTGGGACAGCAGGAGAAATCCCTGGCCACCAGGAAAGGACCGGCTGTAGCTGGGCATGGGGGGCGAGCACTGCCCGTGGAGCGCACCTCCACCCTTCATTTGTCCCGCGTCTCTCTCAGCCTGCCTACTCCTGGCGCTGGGGACAGCTGGCTGACGCCGGAGCGGTGTGGCAGGCTGGAGAAGAGAGGGGCAAGGGACAGAGGGCCAAGGAAATCTCGCCTGCCTTCCAGGAGCGCCCGGAGCCGTGGCATGGCCAGGGACTTTGAGCAAGGACAGTAGTCCAACCAGTTTTCAGACAAGGCTATTTATTACCAAAAAGCAGCTGGTTTTTGTCTCTGTCCTGCCTTCACCCAGGAGTGAGAGCCCAGGCCGGGAAAGGCAAGAGTCTTATGGGATGCAGTTTTCGGCTGCTTGGCCTGCAGAAGTACCTTCCAGGCCGCTGATGGTTTTAGGGTGCTCTGGGGACCTGGCAAGCAAGATGGGTGCTGTGCCAGCCCCGGCGCCCCCAGGTTCATGGTTTAGATGGGAAATGTGCAAGAAAACACCTAAAACGTGGTGCATCTCTGTCAGCTGGTTGGCAGCCCTCTGGCTGGGGAACAGCAGCCTCAGGTTCTACAGGGATGATGCACTTCGGATAACTGATGGCTGGGAAGGGCAGCGCGCAAACAGCATTGCTAATCTTTGTCCCGGGCCTGGACGAGCTGGTTACATTTACAGGCAGGGCCAGCGAGAGTGGGGCGAGCTCTAAAAGGGAGAGTTTGGGAGACAGCTGGGGATGCTGACCTGGACTTCTGGTTTGTTTCAAAATGCTTGACCCAGATGGATATGGCTTTTAAAACTGGAGGACAGGCACAGCTATTAATAAAAACAAACACAAGGCAACCGTGACAATAGGGACCAGGGGGAAGGGAAGGGGTAACAACTGGCCAAGCAGAGGGAAGGCCTGCTTGGGGAGAGGGAGATGAACCCCTCAAGGGAGGGCGACAGCTCTGTTGCTTTCGGAAGAAAATAAGATGTTTGCAGGAAATCACACAGCCCCAATTAAGGAGATTTTTCCACAACCCACCAACAGGTTTCCTTAGAAGATTAGTAATTTTTTGAATGAATTCACGATTTTGAACAACAACCCCGAGACTCAAGGTTTGAGGCGTAAGTTGGGCTAACTGTTAATTCCACGGTTGGCTTTTAAATTAGGTTTTGCGGTAGCTGTGTGTTTTGAAGGTGGCTGTGCTCACAATTAGCTTAGCTTTCCAGGGTATATCGATAGTATATCCCCAGTTGCCCACATAGCTTTCAAAATAGGGTCTCTGATACATTTCATAGGACTTGGGCCCTCTCTCTTTTCTTTTTTTTTTTTGGTGGTTGTTGGGGGGAGTATAGTTTGTCTCCTGCACAGAAGGGAACCCCGTATCATTAGAAGTGTGATACAAGTCAGCTGCTCTGATCCCACGGGAGAATAAAAATGCGTTCATCAAAGGTGTTATGCCAGGCGGATTTTATTCATTTGTAAGTCACACCTGAGAGAAAATAGCCGTGAGCATATTTTAACAACCCCTAATATTTTTAAAGGGTATATATATATTTTCTCTCTTTGAATATTATGCATATTTCTTTCTTTGGAGGGAGGCGTTGATGTCTGTCCTGTGTTTTGGCCTCGGTGATTTTTGTCTGGCCTTTCACGGTATTTTGTAACATCAAACTCATTGTGTCTCAAGTCCTGGGTGGCAGTTGCTTTTGTGAAGCCGGCCTTAGGAGTACGGCGGGCGGCTGGGGATGGGTGGTTGGGCTAGTGCGGAGTGGGAGGTTGGCTCACGGGGTGCGGGACTGAACGTGTGTTACTTGATCGAAGGGAAGGCCAGCTTTGGGTACGTTTGACAATGATTAGAATTATGTCTCAGGTGAGATGGAAGCATGTCCCACAGTCTGCATACTGATCGCAGAGAGCACGCAGGTTTCCAGCGCCTTCTCTGAATTGAACTCTTGGCGCTGGCTTTTTGCGCCAGCTTTCTCTTTCCTCCTTTCATTGCCTATCTCGATTGCTTTGCGTTGTCTGTTGCTTGTTGTGATAAAATACTTTCCAAAATAAACTTTCAGTTGAATTGGCTTTTGGTGGATGGCAAGGCTGGGCCGCTGCGCAGCGCCTGGAGCCGACGTGGCCGCGAGGGGGCGCTGGGTGCCCGTATCATGCCGGTGCTGCCGCCGCCCTGGGCTGCCATCGGCGGCGGCAGTTTACATTGCTGCAGAGTGTCTTAAGTGTGAAGTTGTAATATTGATTTTCCTGCAGAGAGTCGTGCCGGACAGAATAAGAATATAAGTTTGAGAAATCTATTTTCAAGCGGTCGCCATTGATTGACAAGCCCACACTGGGCAGATGGGGGCATTTTTCTTTTTAAAAATTATTTATTTTTGTAACAATTGAAATGGTTCGTTTTGCACGGGCGTGTTTCCCCCATTCATCTGCAGTCTTGAATTCCTGAAAATTCGGTTTGCTGTTCGGGCTGTCACGGTCGCCCGGAGCTCTGTGAAGAGCGTCCGTTATTCTGGGCAAGGCTGTCCCTTCTGCCTTGCATGTCATGGACCGGAGAACAGCCGAGAACCGCTGCTTCCTGGAGTCGGCTACCGCAAACAGCTTGACGAATGGCAATCCTTTTCTCGGTTTTATAACCTGGGATTCTCAGTTCCATTTGTTAGGTAACGTTCCCACTGCAGAAAGGGAAATAACACCATTCCCCGAAGATATAAAATGCCAACTCAAATAATGCATAGAACTTTCTTTGGAAGGCGGATATGCTTGTGAAAGCCAGCCCCAAACAGGCCCTTTAAATGGGTAGCTTTTAATGGAATATCTCTCCCTGAAACGTGTAATTCCGTGCTGGGGGATATGTGTGCTTTTGCTCACGGGGTTTCTGGATCTCTCACGTCTTCTTCTCCAAGTTGAAGACATCTGCAGACAGCTCGGCAACCCCGAGTCTTCTGCTCGAGTTCAGAATATGGGCAGAAGAGGTTACCCTGTGACAGGAAAGAGTGTTTCTTCTGACCTGGAAGAGAAATAAATTAGGTCAGACAAAAGCCTGCCGCTGTCGTCAGCTGGAGAGAGAGCCTTCACTTTGAGTACGGAGGGCCAGCAATTTATCTGATGATTTCCCTACTTCGTGTAATGTTTGAACTGAGCCCATGGTAAGCGTATAGCGGCAGGGAGCTCATCTGACAGCTCAGAGGTGGAGAGGCACATTGGCCTTGCAGCCTTGGCTTGGGCAGTGGCCTCTGGCCTGGGGAAAACCATTTTAAAAAAAAATCAGTTTAGGAGCCCTCAGTCCCTTGCACTGGAACTTGGAGGTGGTTCACAAGCTGTAACTCAACACACAACACAGATATGATAATGCATGAAAAATATATGTGTATAGGGGGAGGGGAGAGGTGGGGGCAGATTCTGTCCCTTTGGGGATTGTCTTCCTCTCCTATGTCTTAAATAAGGCTGCTCTGGCCGTCCTGTGAAGCCCCACCTTAAGCTGAGAGTGTCCCTGGCCTTTGGCCTCTAGTGGTGTCACATCTGGACAGACGGGGAAAACAAATGCTTTTTGGGGACGGCTGTCCTTTCCCACACAGTGAAGTTACTGATGCCGGTGGGGCATTCTTTCTGGATGAAGTGTTAGCTATAGACACACTGCGTATTGTTAACGGGGAGGGACACAGAAGAACACCAGGCCTGGATGTCCACGTCACCTGTAGTCATGCTGAGTGTGGCTTTGTCACTTGTCAGCATGCTTCAGTATTCCCAGGATCAGGCCTGGGGGTCCCGTGTGTTCCATCTCCCCCAGATTCTTCCTTCCGCTAACCCTCAGAGAGATCCGCTCAGTGTTTTGCACCCCATTCTCTGCCCTTCCCCAAGCAGAGCCTTTGGGGAGTGTCTCCCATGAGCAGTAGATTTTCCCGAGATGTGGATGAAAAGGGCCGTGTGCTGGCAATCCAGAGACACGTGAGGGCAGGGGGACACATGTCGTGTGTCCTTGCACAAGCCAACGAGGGGGCAAGCCGAGCGGCGTCGGTTTTCACTGGCAAAGTGACACCAGATCGAGGATTGATTAATGGTGCTACACGCACGGGGACGTTCGTCCAGCGTTTTGACACACGCAGGTCTTTTGCGTAGTGGCTTAAATTCAAGAAATTCATTCTTTTTGCGTTTTCTGAGGCAGCTGAGAATCTGCTTGGGTGTGGAATTAGCCAGCCCGAGTGATTTGACTGTCGTGAAATCCCAGACGACACAAAATTAAGTGACTTCAAAGGGGAAAAAAAATCTGGTGTTTAACATTACTTTTTCGTGACCCCGTTCCACGGAACCACTGAAACAGATACATTGGTGAAATGTTCTAATGGGCTCGCTATGAAAACAACAATCAAAAATGACTGAAGAAAGTTGAATTTCAATGTTACTGTCATTAACGTGTCTCTCAGGAACGGACGCACTGCTAAGAATTAAAAAACAATAGTAATAGTAACAATGGGGTCACGTATAAAATAATAATAATAGTAACAATGGGGTCAGGTATAAATCTCTGCCTTGGAAATGAGATGCGGAAAGCTGTTCTTGCCCTGGCTGGTTTGCTGTCGGCCACAGAGGACCAGAATCCTCCAATTCAAGGCTTGCAGCTCAGCGTCCTGCGAGCAGGGTCTTTTGCTTCTGCTGAGCATCTCCGAAAAGGCATAACATTAAAACAAATGTCTTCATTTGGCCACAAAGAATGCTTTTCTATCACGTCATTACGAGCCCTGTTGCGGCTCTGAAGATTTAGGGTGTTTGCAGTTTTGTGGGACCTGCTGAATGTGTTCAGAAGGATTTCTGTAGTGGTTAAAAAAAAAAATCTATTTTTCAAGTGACTGTTTTATTTATCAAAACATAGGTTACTCTATCCTTTGGTGTTGAGGACTTAGCTTTTTATTAGTAAACTTTCAGTCTTGGACAGGGCCTGGGAATATACCTGGGCTGTTTTCCTGATTCATTTGCTCTTTTTTTCCTGCCCCAGAATTTGTGAGACACGGACTTGGTTCGGGGTGGGGGTAAGGGGCAGGCTGTGGGGGGGGGGGGAGGGGAGGAGGTGGACTGGGCCTGTAGAGTGAGTTAAGATGTGTTTCTGGGGGGTGGTTTTTAATGTGCTTAAGTATCCTAAGGCCAGGCTGGGTTCTATAGGACAATCTGTGTGTATGGGGGGGCCCATCCCCCATCACTGTCTCCATGTAGAGTCTACTAACCAGAGTTATCTGCGTAAGGTTCTTCCTGCCCCTCAAAGCCTTCCTGGGGTGCAGGCCAGGCCCACACCCCTAACCGCTGGCTGCACACCTGGTCGTCTGCCTGGGAAGGGAAGCGGGCATTGGTGCTGTATTTCGCACCTTCTGCCTTCCGCCCAGATGCCCAGCATCGTGAGAATTTTGTTTTGAGGGTGTGCTGCCGTTGACTGGGAGCAGACAGGACCTCTGTGGGTGGTGCCTCGGTGTCCACCTGTCCCTCCACTGGATCTCTGGGCAGCAGGGAGATGACTTTTTGAGGGTCTAGGGAGGAACGGGACTGTGACTCCTGGAAGAGGCCGGTCCCCTCGGACCCCTGACTGAGAGGGAGGTGGTCAGGGAGGGCCAGACAGGTGTGATGCTTCCTGTGCCCATGACCAGCCTAGCCTCACCCTCCCAGCCGGCTGACACCAGCGGCAAGCCTTGAGGGCTGCAGGGTGCGGTGGGTGGACCGGCTGGGAGCCAGACTCTGGGCCTCGGCCTTGGGAGTGTCCTGGCCATGGTGGGGTGGCAGAGCGCAGACATCCCCAACCCCCGCCTCAATGCATCCACTTACTTCATTACTCCCTTCGTTTAGAGAACTTCATAAAATCTGTTGTCGGGCCCTTAAGCGCCATCTAGTCATAGATTATTTTCTCCACCAAGAATTGATTCCTTCTCTCGCACCCCCCCGCCCCCTCCTTCCCCTTCCCCACGCTTGTTATTTTCTCTTGGATCCAATAAATTAAAACTTGATGGCAGCTCAGAAAGTGTTGTGCTCCATCGAGTGCGGTGCATGGTGTTTTGTCAGCCCGCCTGCCCGCCCCGAACTTCCCAGGGAGAAGCATGCAAAGACCCTTCCCAGAGCCTGGCTAAGCTCGGGCTTGCCGGCAAAGGCGCTGTCTTCGTAGGAAGCAGGTGTGAAGTCACTGGTAGGATCAGTGCTCCGGCGGATGGCTGCAGAACATTTCTTGTAAACACAGAACACATCAGGATGGTGGCTGTGACGTCGGAGTCCCACAATTTTAAGAGCCTAGCACCCCTCCCCCTACACCCTCCCCTTACCCACCCCCATCACTGAAGCAATAATTTCTGCGTATGCTTCTCCCTGCCTGTGGCTTAGCCGCTGAAGTCAGGGATTTGGATGTGAATAAAGCGGAGGGCAGGGGGGGATAGCTGGTAGCGCTGTGGACAGCAGGCAGCACCAGGCCCAGCCCTCTTGGCTGGACATCCCTGAGGGGCAGGTACAGAGGCCGTTGTTAGGGATGACCCAGGGGAGGCACCGGCCAGGTGAGGCCAGTAGGAGCCCTCTCAGTGGCCAGGGGCTTCTTGGTCTGGCTGGGCCGGCGTAACGATTTCCTTCTGTTTCTGTCTTCTGCCCCGAATTCCTTCCCAGCCCAGCTGAGGCCTGGAGGAGTTTGCCTTAGGATCAAGTACTTCCCCCTACACTTAACCATACCAAAACCAAAACCAAACCCATTGCCAACGAGTCGATTCCGACTCATAGCGACCACTATTATTTGTGCACCCTGATTTCATTTCTTCTAAATGCTGTACCAGCTGGGAGGAGACCCAGCCTTGTCAATAAAATGCGGTTTTGTTGTAAGAGAAAATTTAAGTCTGTGTGTATATGTGTGCCTGCACGTGTGTGTGTAAAACATACATTTGCTGGCGCACTTTAGGGCTGAGCGTTCCAGAACTCACCCTAGCCCTCTGCTCTCGGACACATGAACAAGCTGGCTGCCGCATCCTTTCATTTTTGCTCGTAAGGAGTCAGATGTTTTAACATTGCACTGCTTTACCCGGCACATCATATGCTGACAGCAGCAATAGTTTGCAGGGTTGCCTGATATTTGGGTAGCTTGTCACAAAAGAAATAATCTCAGAAGAAAACCTCGTCGTTGGCTTATGCTTTTGAGGCCTAAGTTTGTCAGACGAGGTAGCACGAGGAACTGGTTTGTATGGCCTGGGAGTTTGGAAGGCTGTCCTTGTTTTTCTTTTTTTTGTGTGTGTTTTCTTTTTCCTGGTGCTCTCTCGCTCTCTCTGGGAGGCGGTTTGGACCACACTGTGTGGCACTGCCGAAGCCTTGTCCTCTGGGGCTGTGTGGAGCCTCCAGGCCCCAGGTACCCGCAAGGCAGAGCAAAGAAGGTTCTCGGAGAGGCGGGTCATTCTCACTTGGCCCTTTGCAGGGCTGGGCAGAGGGGTTGTTTCTCCTTTTATTTCTTCCATTATTGACACAGTTGTAGGGAGGACCACACACACACACACGCTGGCGCGCGCACACATACACACACACACACACACACACACACACACACACACACACCCTCCACGCCCAGCCCGGCATCCGCCTGCCAGCGGAAGTGAAACCACAGCCGTCTTTGGAGGTATGGCCGAAGGCCTCAAGTGTGAGCTTCGGGCCCTGGACGCTGCCCTGGTCCACTTGCTGTGCCCCCAGGAGTCTGACAGCTTGGTTTTTGTTTTTTTTTTTAAATTGTGGTAGAACGTAGATAACAAAACATTTGCCATTTCAGCCATTTTTACCTGTACACTTCGGTGACATTAATTACGTCTGCCACGTTGTACAGCCTTCACTGCTATCCATTTCCAAATTTTTCATCACCCTTGACAGACACTCAGTGCCACTTAAGCAGTAATCCCCATTTCCCCCTCCACCTGCTCTGGGTAACCACCAGTAAACTTCGGTCTCTGTGTGCCTGTTCTAGATATTTCATGTAAGTAGGATTATATAATATTTATCCTTTTGTGTCTGACGGATTTCACTCAGCATAACATTTTCAGGGTTCACCCATGTTGTAATAGGTATCAAGACTTTCTTTCTCTTCGTGACTGAGTAACATCCCAAGGTATGTTTGGGCCACATTTTGTGGATCCATTCGTCTGCTGATGGACTGTTGGGTTGTTGGCACCTTTTGGCTGTTTTGGCTCTTGGGAATAGTGCTGCTATGAACACTGATGTACAAGGAGTGTGACAGGTTTGGGGCCCAGGGTGACTGTGCTTCCTGGGAAACGGAGGACACGGTGGGCTTCAGCTCTGAGCCCCACAGCCTGGGGGGTAGGGAGAGGAAACCCCATTCTTTGGGGTTGTGTGAACACCCTCTGCCATCTGCAGGAGTTTTTCTTTCAGTGCTGAAGGTGGGAGGGGAAGGAGATTTTTTTGGTTTCTTTTCCTCCCAAGCTCCATGAGACGCAGTGAGCTGGGCTGTGGGTCTGGGCGGGGGAGGCTGCGTTCACAACAGCGCCCTGGAGCCCGGGTTGAGCCCAGGGCCATGCTGGGGACGCCAGCAGGGTCTCGCTGCCCAGGGTGGTTGGCTGCATGGGGAGCTGATTCAGAAACCAGGACTGTAGCACAGTGAATGGCTGTGGATACTTTCAAATTCAATTACTGTGTCTCACACGAGCTTGCTGCGTGAAGAAAGTGGAAAGGCAGAGACTGCCAAGAGAAGGGAAGAATACCAGATGTTACCAAGAAAAAGGAAAAAAAAAGTCCTGGTGCAGAGTCCTTGGCAAAGGAGGGAAGGGAGAGGGAGGAAGGCTTGCGAACAGGCATATGTGAACTTTGCTAATTTTTAAATGTCTGTGTTTCTTTTGAATTAGAAAATGAATGTGGAATTATGTAGCTTACAGCCTCCTAGCAGAGAGGAGGCATTCGTGCCTGCTCCCTGGAACTCCTACCCAGGACAGCCAAGGACGGACGTGGCTGAAAAAGTTAATTAAAAGTAAAAAGTAAATTAAAAAAAATTAATAAGACCCCCCCAAATCAAATTAAAAGACCACCCCCCCACCCCCCAACAGAAAGGATGATCTCTGGGGGACGGTGGATGGCCTTGTCACTGTGGCACGCTGTCATCAGATGCTCTCGTTGACAGCACCCGTTGGCCGGGGACGGTGTTAAAAACAGTCCCAGGTATGGTGCTGGCATCCTTCCTACCACACACCGTGCCCCTGTTTCATCCAAATTCTCAATTTCATTTTGTCCTTTTTTGCTTTTTGGTTCATTTCCTTCGTGCTTTTGTTTCTTTTTTTTACCAAAACGATATTTTGACCTGCTCCTCCCATTTCTTGAAGCCCCTTTTCCAGAAATGGCACACAATACGTCCTTCTGTTTCTAAAGAAATGTTTTCCCAGCCCTCTCCTTTGGCTCTGAAATTACGTATATGTAATTGGTAATTAAAGGTGGGAGTTTTTCAATATAAACAGTATTGCTCAATGTTAGATCATTAAAGGGAAAAGAGGCACTGAATAATTACCTTTTACTTTCTGACAAACGGTTCACAGACATCCCGTTTCCCCCTCGAACCGTCGCCGTTCAGCGCCGGGGTTGTGATTACATTTTCACCAGAGCACGGCATCTTTTCATAAAATAAATTGGTAAATTAATTATGTAGCATTGTCTTCAAACTCCTTTGTAAGTAAACTCCG
Source organism: Dugong dugon (assembly GCA_030035585.1). Classification (NCBI taxonomy): domain Eukaryota; kingdom Metazoa; phylum Chordata; class Mammalia; order Sirenia; family Dugongidae; genus Dugong; species Dugong dugon. The sequence goes on from CM057472.1 coordinate 109,764,673, forward strand.
ATTTCTTTTTCAAGTGTAATGAATGGTTTCTGGGATGGGCTTTGTAGGGCTGTTTGCCTACCTTGTAGGTTCTTGTTGTTAGAGATACGCAGACAACAGGTTTAGGATCTGCTCGTTGGCGGGGGATTTTCCTACTGCCACATTTTGCATGCGTTTATTTCTACATTTAATTCACTCAGGGCTCTGTCTGCTTTTTGCGAACCACAGGCAGAATCTCAATGTGTCATTTCCCTTCTCGGCATACCTGTGCATCCCTTGTACATGTGTAATTCACGTGTGCGTGTTGCACGTCCTGGATCATGTGCTCTGGACTCGGTTTCACACACTGGCTTGCACGGGCCTGTGTTCACACAACACAGAGAGGACAGTGATTTATGTGGAGGATGGCAGATGCCACAGAATTTTTTCCTTAAATTATCTGTTCCTTGGCTCTGGCCGGTCAGTAACTTCACTTTGACAGAATGTGTTTCTCTCCCTTCCGGTCCTCCTTCCTCTTCTTCTGTGGTTTCCGTTATCCTTTACAAAGTACTGTACAGCTCAAAATCCACCTGCCTCCTCGGATGGCAGACCTAGGCTGCCCTCACCTCTGGGAAGGCCCGCCACTGGCCCCTTCTCCCCAGCGACTGACACTTCTCCCGAAAAACTCCTGCCCGAGTTTGCCCAGACCCAGAGGGGAATATGAAACCTCCTGTCCGCTTCTCTTATTTATGACGCTTTTGGCTGCCGAGTCCTCCAGTTGTCCCTCGAGGCGCTGACTGCTTTTGGAGGCATTTATTAGCGTCAAACTATGTGGGCCCCCTGCTCTCTACCAAAAAAAAAAAAATGAGAGGAAATATATCGCCTGCTAAAGAAATATGAAAATGTACAGCCCACTGAAGGGGTGGTTTGTGAACTGCCGAGAAATGCTTTTGGAGTCTAAAGAATTTTGTCTTTTTTCTTATGGGAGTGAAGAAAAACCCAACAAGCAGAATGGGAGGGCGGGGAGTTGATGGGTGCTGGGCAGTCAGCAAAGAAACACCAGGCTGACCAGGACTGGTGCTGGCGGGCCAGCGTCCCCGCCGCCCCTGCACTGTCCCGCCCAGCCGTTTGTGGACCAGGGCTCACTTGTTGCTTTTGGAGCATGTGGGCCTCTTCCTCTAAGGACGGGCCCGCCGACGCCCATCTGGGTTTCTGTTTCCTTGTTTGGGGTGCAGCCAGGTCTCAGGTGGAGGAGCGTGAGTAGGACCAGCATGAATGGGAGCCCATGAATGGAAGGCGGAAGGGGAGGGAGGCCCCGTTGTGCTCGAGCAGGTGAGGGGCTCTGCTCACTGGTCCTCGACTCAGCTCCCTCTGGAATTCCCCGGGGGTCTAAAGCACATACTTATGCTTGGGTCCTGTCCCCGGCGGCGACTCTGTCATTGGTCTGGGGTGCGGCTGGGGCATCAGGATTTTTTTCAAGCTCCCCAAGTGATTCTCCCATGCCAGAGTGTCTCCTGCTGAAACAGCAATGGCCCAACTCTTGTGAAATTAGAATGTGTGTGTCTGTGCGTATGTGTGCTGTGTTGGGAGGGCACTGGCAAAAATAAGCTAGAAAGCTGTCCAACCAGCACTTCTTCTGCGACAGTCTCTGGGAGCCTCCACATTACTCCAGGAGCCTCAGTTTGCCCATCTGTCAAAGGGGGACAGTGAGGTCTCCGTCTCTAGGAATGATGGGGAGGACGTAGTGAGCCTGGTGGGGCAGGGTGGAAGGCTCGGTACTTGTGATTGCCTAAGTCCATCTCTGTCTTCTCTGCCCCTTCTCCTTTCTGTCTCCAGCAGAGGCTGACCACGTGGAGGCCGCCATCCTCGAGGAAGATGAGGGTCTGGAGATAGAGGAGCCCAGTGGCCTGGGGCTGATGGTGGGTGGCCCCGATCCTGACCTGCTCACCTGTGGACAGTGTCAGATGAACTTCCCCCTGGGGGACATCCTGGTTTTCATAGAGCACAAGAAGAAGCAGTGTGGCAGCGGCCTGAGTGTTTGCTATGACAGGGGCCTGGATAAGGGCAGCCCGCCACCCTCCTCACGCTCCGAGCTCAGGAAAGTGTCCGAGCCAGTGGAGATTGGGATCCAGGTCACCCCTGACGAAGATGACCACCTGCTCTCGCCCACGAAAGGCATCTGCCCCAAGCAGGAGAACATTGCAGGTAGGCACTGTCGCGTTCATCTGGCTGCCGCTCACGCTACCTCCCAGAGCCGCGCCCACCTCACCCCTCCTGCTGGGGGTTCACCCTCTGGCTCAGGGGCTGGTGCTGGGAGGGCCTCTGGGCCACTGGCTGGTGCTTACCCTTTCTGAGGGTCCCCTGGATGGTGGGGGACAGGCCTGAGGCTTGGGGCGGCCCGACCGGCCGAGGTAGCTTTGCTTTTGGTGAGGGGCTCTGGCTTTGGGGCCTTATCCATGGACGTTCGGAAGTCTGCTTGGCCCTCACTTTGCTGGTGGTCTTGGCCTGACCCCTAGCTTTGGAGACAGGCAATTTTGTGTTCACATCTCTGCTTCACAACTTGGACAAGTCATTTCCCCATCTGTGAAATGGAGCTAACAAAATGCACCCAGTCGGGTCGGTGTGAGGATTCGATGAGCCGTTGTGTGTGGCAGGGCCGGGTGGGCACTTAGGAGTGGGAGCGCTCACTTTCCCCCACCCCTCTCTCTGGCCTCAGTTTCCCAACTGTCAAAAGAGGAATGGGCCCCCAATCTGAGACCCCTTCTGACGTCGCCTGAGCTGGGGAGGGGTCTGGGAGGTCTTATGGGAACGTGCTGGGACGCTGCACTCCTGGGGGAGGTCGGACATGCCCTTTCACATGCCTGCTTGCCCGACCATCTGGACGGCCGGTTCCCACGACCTGCAGAACAGGGTAGGGGCCTCTGTGCCCCGGGCGTGGGCTTGCCTCCTGCACCCGGCTCTGCCCAACACAGTAAGTTTGCGTCGCCCCCTCTCTCCCCGCTGCGGCGCCCCTCCTGGGACTCACTGCTCTCCTCGGGCAGGATTTGATCCTGGTTTATACTCTTGAGCTCAGGAGGCTGGGGGAGAAAGGAGAGCCCTGGCCAGCCACTAGTCCCCAGCCTGTCCTGGAGCAAGATGGGCATCAGAGTTCATGCAGACGAGGGTTCAAGTCCTGCTGGTGGACTTTGGGCAGTCACTTCCTGGGTCTGAGCCTCAGTTTCTCCACCTGTCCCTAGGGTGGAGGGGTGATACCACAAGCAAGGTTGATGTGAGGACGAAATGAGCAGGGGCTCTCTGAATGCTTTGCTAGTGTGACTCCTCTCTGGGGTCCCCTCTGGCTCTGCAACATCAGGTGGATGGCTGGCTGGGAAAATTGGTGCATGGACCCCCCCTTCGGTGTTTCGGTCCTGGAGGCTGGTGAGGGCCCTGGGAGACTGAGGCTTTTCCGTGCTCCTAGTAGGGTGAGCCTGGTGTGACCAGCACGGCCACTCCCACAGTTGAGATGCACGACTCCCATCACAAGGTGGCAGTCAGCTGAGGGTGATGCCGAAAGCCTGGCCCTGCCACAGGGCAGCCGTGTGTCCTTGGGCCTTGCTTTGCTCACCTGTAAAATGGGACTCGGAGAGCTGGGTCTCTGGGGAGGTTGTGGTGGTATGCAGAGTTCCTGCAGGTCTGGTGGGAGACCTTGTGGGCCTGGCCTGGTTGGTGATGAGCATGAAATCCATCACTCTCCTTCAGAGAGGCAAAGGGCAGGGAGGAGAGACGGGTGTGAGCAGGCACAGGGGTGTAAATGCTGGCTTCTCGGCCTGCTCTGCAGACCCCAGCCACGTTGCTCACTTAGGGCCCGAGCTGGCAGGCAGGAGAGGTGCTAGGGTCCTTTTGTCTCTGTTGGGGGGCCCCTACCCCCCTTCTCTCTCTTGTTTGATGTTTGAGGAGTAGTTGTTACCAGCGGTATGAACGCCTGGCTTTGCCTCCAGGGAGAGCGACTCTGAGCCCCCCACCAAACCTTTTGGGGTGGGGAGGAAGACAGCCTAGGAGACTGAGGCCCTCTATCTGTGTTTCAATGGACAGGGCTTTCTGCTTCCGCCAGAACACTTCCCGATCCTCCGCTCATGGAGGCATTTCCCACCGAGAGGCTGCAGATCACTTCCAGCAGGTCTGCTTAGAAAAGCGACTAAATACGATTTTGTAAAAGGTTTTGTAAAAGGCCGAGTTAACCTCCGTGGCTGCTTTGTCCCCTCCCTTCCTCCTCCTGCCCCCCTCCCTTTTTTGGGGGGTTGTGATACTGCAGCGGCCCACAGTATTTTTATTTTATGTGTGACGGAAGATATTCTTGGCCTTTCTGTTCAACAACAGGACGCATGGATTTCTTCATTCTAGAAAAAATATGTAAAATCATCCCTTAGAAGTCTAAAGAGATATGTTTGTTCAAAGCATTTAAAATGTTATTTTAATCAAAGGCACAAAACCTTCGACGTGCTGTGTCAGCCGGGAGAAGACCGTTGCGTTTTAACAGCACATTCTGCTCCTTCATTTCTAGTGCCTGTCCTCCCTTTTCCCTCCCTACTTCGGCACTAACTTTTTTTTTTTTTTTAATTCTTTTTATTTAATAAAAAGGAAAGATTAAAGAATAAAACTTCAGTGGCTCAAATGTATAAAGTAATTTAAAATGGTGGGAGCATTAATTATTTTAGCGTAATTGAATTCTGAGGACTCTGCAGCCTTTGCATTTTTGCAGGCAAGCCCTGTTTATTATTTCTCTGTTTAGATTAACAGTAAAGGAAATACAGATAACTTTCCGTTATTTATTGTAAAGTAAATGTGTCAATTCATGTGTAAAGCAAGCTGCTCAGAGATAATTGAGTCTTTATATTTTAAGAGGGGGGCTTAGAATCACAGGCTTTCTCCACTCGGGCTTCCAGAAATCCCCACGGCTGCTGCCCACGTCCCTGACACTGCAGGCTCAGCCGAGACTGGTCCTCGAACTCCCCATTCCCAGCCGTGGTGCCCAGAGGATGCTCCAGCCCTTCCAGGCTCCGGTGCTGGTCAGCTGGTGGCCATTCATTCTTGGGACTCTGCCTCTGGCTTTGGCCGCCCAGGCTCGGCGGAGTCCGAGGTGAGGTCCTTGTGGTGGTCCGTCTTTCCTGTTGTCCAGACAGGTCCCCAGCCCCTCCTGGCTGCTGGGTGCTTCTAGAGGCATGGGGCTCCAGAGACGGGTTCCCCAGGGTGACGCCTGCAGGAATTTTGCCAGCGGTCACCTCAGGGTGTGGACCCTGCCCAGTGGCTCTGGGGATGGATATAAAGGGAGTAGGAAGGTAGGAGAGTGGGGGGAAGACGTTTCTGAAGCTTTGTCTCCAGGAGAGCATTCATTCACTCACTCATTCATTCATTCCCTCAGGAGTCCAGCAGCCTGCCTCTCCCCTGCCCTCCTGTGAAGCAGGCACAGAGCTTGTAGAGGGGAGGAAGAGGGTTCAGCCCTCAGCGGGAGCGTGGTCGGGGGATGGCGTGTGGGCGCACTGCATGGGGCCATGGCCGGAGTGCCCTTGACCCTGGACCTGGGCCTTGCCCCTGAGCGTCTGCTACGGACAGTGTAGGCCCCTGGCCTGCTCAGGAGCCACATCTGCGCAGATGTGCCTTATACTCCTAGTCCCCTCCTGGGGCCCCTCCCTGCCGCTGCCCAGCGCGGGGGGAGCAGGGGACCCATCCATCCCAGGGGAGACCGTAGCCCACTTGTAAGCGATCCGGGGAGGGAGGTCAGGGGGTCCAGGGTTTGCACACAGCATGCATCACCAAGGTGTTATCTGGGATGGGGGTTCTGAGGAGGGGTGAAGAGGAAGGGGAGTGAGGCCTGGATGGGATTCAAGGGCGTATGATGGGGAGACCGTGCGCGGACAGGGAGAGAACACAGCCCCGGTCTGTCCCTGAGCTGCTGCTGTGTGCCTTGGGCACGGAACTTGACCTTCTGAGCTACAGTTGCCTCATCTGTGCACGTACCTAAGATTAATTTAAAGTTTAAATACGCGTGCCTGGCAGGCACAGGGGCAGCGTGCTGCGGCGACAAGCCCCCTCCCCTTACAGTCTGCTCCGCCTAGCTCCGTCGTTTTCTGCTGGGCTGGCAGCATGCACAAACCGTTGCCATCGAGTCGTTTCTGATTCCTAACAACCCTACAGGACAGGGTAGGACTGCCCCGTAGGGTTTCCAAGGAGAGGCTGGTGGATTCGAACTGCTGATCTTTCAGTTAGCAGCCGAATTCTTAACCACTGTGCCACCAGGGCTCCAGTAGCATACACAGGTCTCCTTAAATTTGAGTTCACCGTCACAGCTGGGGAAGAGCTTCCACTGGCGTCTGGGAATTCAGAACAAGGTTGACGCTCACCCTTATCTTGGGGCTGCATGACATCATGTAGTGACAGCTCTCTGATGGCTCTGTAGCCTGGGGAGGGGTCTAGGGGTGGAGACCTCACGCACCAGCTGGCCCCCTAAGCAAGGCACTCGGCTTTTCCGGGCCTCTGTGTCTTCCTCCGCACCCGCCTTTCCCAGTGATGCGGAGGATGAAATGAGACCCGGTGTGTGAAGCAGTTGGGGAGCACAGTGCCTGGTCAAGATAGATGCCTGAGAGGTGGAAGCTTCTAGAAACCCCAGCTCGGTGCGTGGCGCTTGCTTTCCACACTCATGCCTTGGCCACTTAACCTTGGATCTGGCTCTTAGCTCTTCCCTCTAGGTTCCTCTTACAGTTCCTGTTCGGTAGGTACTGCAGGGAAGGCTCTGGATAGGTGACGCCTTTTGCCTGTTTCCCTCTCCATGACCAAATGAAGCTGTAATGGGAGGAATTAGCCACTGGCTGTCCGTCAGGGGTTTGCCTTCTTTTCCCTCCCCCGGCAACCCGAATGTCAGTTTTCTGGCACTGTGCAGGAGACAGGCAGTGGGTGACAGGAGGTGGTGGAGCCCCGGGCTTGGAGGTGGCAGGCCACTCCCTTCTGCAGTGTCCCCGCCTGCTCTTTGCATCTTCATTTGGAACCCAGGAAGGGCCAGGATAGCTTGGGGGTTTGCACAGCAGGCAGGGCACAGATAGACGTGGTGGGGGGCTTTGGGGTCCCAGTGACCCGTCACTAAGCAAAATGTGTTAGATAAAAAAGGGCTTCCTATCAACCAGAGGATTTAAAGAGAACATTGATTTCAGACTTTTAAAAATAAGCAAAATAAATGCAAAATGTATATATATATGTATATATACATACATACATATAGATACACATACAAATATACACACATATATATACACACATAGATATATACACACATACATATATATACACACGTACATATATATACACACATACATATATATACACACGTACATATATATACACACGTACATATATATACATGTACATATATATACACACGTACATATATACACATGTACGTATATACACACATACATACACGCATATATACACACGCATACATATATACACACGTACATATGTACACACGTACATATATACACACGTACATACATATACACACGCATACATACATATACACACGCATACATATATACACACGCATACATATATACACACGCATACATATATACACATGCATACATATATACACGCATACATATATATATACACGCATACATATACACGCATACATATATACACACATACATATATATACACGCATATATATACGCATACATATATATACACACATACATATATATACACGCATACATATATATACACGCATACATATATATACACGCATACATATATATGCATACATATATATACGCATACGTATATATATACACATACATATATATACACATACATACATATACACAGATATGTGTATGTATATGTATATATATATAAGCTCGGCCACGAGAGAACAGAAATAACTTGCTTATGCTGGAATTTGGAGATAAACCCCACTCGCAGGTTGTCTTTAAAAAAAACCATGCATAGGATATATTTAGAGTTGTTATTTTCCTTCCAAATTAAGATTAGTTAAATCCATGTGTGTTGTGGATGGATTATCTTTTTTATTATTAAATCGTGACGGTTTATTATTAGTGCTGTCTACACTGGGGAGGATGCAGTGTTCCGTTGAGGGGTGTGGCCGAGGCTCAGGCCAGGCGGTTGGCTTTGCAGGGGTGACCCCAGAGCTCTGGCAGGGCTGGTGGGTGGTGGGGAGGGGGCTGCCTGGCACCCCAGCTGTGCTAGGTGCTTCTCATGGATTATCCCATTTAATTCCTCAACCTTGAAATAAGTGTTTCTAGTCCCACTTGAAGGTGGCACAAACAGTTAAGTGCTGGGCTACTAAATGAAAGTTTGGCGGTTCAAACTGACCCAGAGGTGCTGTGGAAGAGAGGCCTGGCAGTCTGCTTCCATAAAGATTACAGCCAAGGAAATGCTATGGAGCACAGTTCTACTCTGACACCCATGGGGTTGCCATGCGTTGGAGTCAACTCGATGGCAACTGGTTTGTTAACCTCCCTTTGGGGTTGGGGTTCAGAGAGGTTAACGGACTTGACCAAGGTCAGAGGCAGACCTGGGTCTGTCTGGTGTCCTGGGGTAGCCCGGGGTCTGGAGGCTGTTAGGGAGAGAGATTCTAACTGTCCGACTGGCTGGCAGAGCCATCGTCAGGCAGGCACAACTCCAGCCCCCACCGAGGTGGTATTTGGAGCCTATCCCAGGTACGACCCGTTAGTACGCACGTGACTAGGCATCCTCAGCTCGTAGAACGTCCACCCACAGTCGGCAGCGCCTTCAAACACTTTCTTCTACTTCCTGGTAGGGTTTGGAGAGGCCGTGGCGGCAAAGGAGACAATAAATGTGACTTCAGACAGATCCGAGCTAGGCAAGGCATGCAATCATACGTCCCCCGGGTGGTGAAAACAGTTAAGCACTCTGCTACTAGCTGAAAGGTTGGTGGTTCAAACCCACCCAGAGGCATCCCTGAAGATAGGCCTGGCGATCTGCCTCTAAAAGGTCACAGCCTTGAAAACCCTATGGAGCAGTTCTACTCTGCACACATGGGGGCACTATGAGTGGGAGTGGACTCAACGGCAAGTAACAACAGCAGCTTGGATTGTTGGCTGTGGTTGTTAAAAACAGAGAGCCCCTGTTGGGGTCCAACCCTGGTCTCAGCTGGGAGGCTCGGGGTACCAGTCCCCCCATTTCTCAAGCTCACATAACTGGTTCTTGGCAGGGCTATGTCCAGACCCCACTTATCTTGGTTCAGCCATACCAGGCTGCCCAGCCCTGGGGCATGAGGCAAGCCCCTTCACCTTGCAGAGCCTCAGTTTCTTCCTCTGTAAAATGGGGGTAATTCCTGCTGTGCTGGCCTCCCTGGAAAATGATAGACTGAAAGCACGTTGCAAATCATATAAACATAGCAGGAGCCTTAGAGCCTCACAGCTACAAAACGTGAATTTAGCACTGAGTTGTAGTTGAAAGTTTTATTGAATCAAAAAAAAAAAAAAAAAGAAACAGGAAAAGTACTGGTCAGTCAAAGAGTAATTTTTTTTTTTTTTTAAGATCTAGGGCTTTGTTGAGCCGCTGCCTTATATAGGGGAACAAGGAAGGGAAGTAAGAAAACAGTGAGAGAAAGAGGCAGCTGGGCTCCCAACAGGGAGAACTTAACCAACGTTCAGCCTCGGTTATTATTATTATTATGGTTTTTTATTTGACAGTAAATAGTTAGCAGTTGACATAAGTTTTTTTATTAGGCATTTGACAGTTTTTTGTTGTTGTTGCTGATTTCCATGCCTGACTAGCCCCTAACCAGCAGCTCCAGAATCAGCTAGGAGTGGGCTCTGCTCTGGGGGAGCCTGTCACCTCTGTGTCCCTGGGTTCCTTTTCTCACTGGGAAAGGAAGAGAGATCGAGTTTTTCATGTTCGGATTTTGAATTGAACACATGCTGAGCAGAGCTGGGGTGTACCAGTCATTGTGGAAGTGCTTTACAGGTCAGAGATGACGGAATCCTCACAGCCGTCTCAGGCCATCCCTGGGGGCAGGTACTAGCATCACTTACAAAGAGGAAACTGAAGCACAGAGATGTTGAGTTGCTTGCCCAAGGTCACACAGCCAGGAGTAGAGGACCTAAGGGGGCCCCAGCAGGCAGACTGTGCACCGTGGCAACACGGGAGTGGCCATGGTAAATCAGATGTTACCTTCATTTTATAGATGAAGAAATCAAGGTTAGCAGCTGGTGAAGTCATCTCGCACGTCAGTGGCACGCTGCACCCAGAAACCAGGCCTCCTGACTTCCAGGCCAGGGGCTTCACAGGGAGGCATGCTGGGTCTTCAGCAGTTCCTTCCCGGGGAGCCCAGGCCCCAGAGGAGAGCGGGGTTCTTTGGCTCTGCCTGGCACAGGCCCTTTCCTGCTCCTGGCCACGCAAGGGGTGATGTTCCCTCTCAGGGTGAATCTCTCGGACTTGGGATGTAGCAGGGGACAAAAGAGCCAGGACAGCAGGCCTTCCGTTTACCCTGCACACACCCGTGATTGCGTGTAGACGCCATTTGAGCAAAGCCTCCAAAGCTGGCTGGCTCCGTAACCCCACCCAGCTAGGTAGCGACAGGCAGGTGGGCCTGCTGGAGCCAGGGTGGGGAGAGGCAGGCTCGGGGGACTCAAGCACTAGAGCGCAGGCTGACGTGCTGTGTGGCCTTGAGCAGAGCCTCCCCCTCTCTGGGCCTGAGCTTCCTCAGCTGAAACATGAGCAGGAACCACATGAGTGGTTTCCAGCAGCTGCGGCTGGAAGCCCCAGGCAGGGCTGCTGAGGGGTGGGGGCCGAGCAGGGAGCCTCTGAGCCTCCTGCCTAAGCCCCCTTCCCACCCGGGTGGCCCCGACCTTCCTAATTTTTTACACAGTGGGTTTAGGAAGGAGCCCTGGTAGCTCAGTGGTTAAGAGCTCCGCTGCTAAGCAAAAGGTTAGCAGTTCAAATCCACCATCTGCTCCTTGGAAACCCTGTGGGGCAGTTCTGCTCTGTCCTGTGGGGTCGCTAGGAGTCAAGATTGACTCGACGGCAGCGGGATTTTGGTTTTTGGGTTTAGGAAGTTAAACAATGACAGGCCTTAGACTGAAGGACAGGCAGCGTCTTTTTCTGCTCTAACGTGTGAGGATGCTTCTGGGAAAATCTGGTAGACTTCCGGTGAGGTTAACACGGTTGAAGCTGAGGGTCCCTCGTGCCCACGGCCCTTTCTGGGCCCTGTTCTTGATGTCGTAGTTGTGATTTTGCACCCTTTATTTATTAAGAGAGGTCGCCCCTTCTGCCCTGCCAATTGTATAAACCTCAGGCCCTACAAGTCTGCACCCACCTCAGGCACTGTAGGTGGTGGCCGGGGGTGCAGCCCTTGCCCCATTGAGCCCAGGGAATAGGAGCTTCCAGAAGGTGGGGTTGTGAAGGGCTCGGTGGTCAAGAGCAGAGTCCTGGAGTTCAGAGACGGGCCCAGTGGAGGGAGGTCTTTCTGCAGTTGTAGAGTTGGTTTCCCAGAACCCCTCCAGCTGGTAGCTGGTTTTGATCTGGAGGTCCTGGGAGGGCTCTGGAGGAGGAGTTTTGCCCAGTGCAGGGCAGCAGGAGGCTTGGGAGGGAATGAGGTAGGACTCCTTGATGAAAGTGCCCTAGCAGTGTGGACACTGGCACCCCAGGCTCCTTTGGGTGAAGGCGAGAAGTCAGAACTCCCCACTCCTGCGGTGGAGAGGGGAGGAGGGAGGCAGGTATTCAGCTGTGTTGGCCCAGGGCAGGGTGGGCTCCGCAGCCCAGGACAGCCGGCCATGGAGCCGAAGCAGTGTGGGACTGCGCCTGAGGAGCCCTGGGGCCTTGTGGCTACCAGGGCCTTTGGGCTGCAGGTCTGGATGCAGCCTTAGCTGCAGACTTAGAGGGACCCAGCTTCAGAGGTGCAGGCAGCAGGCCAGGGGACCAGCGTCCACCCAAGAGGAGCACAAGCCCGGACCACAGTTCGGTGCTGGGACGGGGCCCTGAGTGATGGAGCCTATGTGAGGAGGTCCGTACCACCCTTCAGTGTCTGCAAAACACACATCTACCCTGCGGGTTTCAGGCCCAGACAGAACCGGGAGAGGCTGCAGAGAAAGCAGGGGATTTGTTCCAAAGTCGTTTGGAGGGGAGGGCAGACCTTTTGGAGAGTGTAGGCCCCCGACTAGGGAGTCCCAGCGGTCCTCCCTTGGGGCTGGGGGCAGGGACTGCCTGTCCTGGGCTCAGTCTGAAAGCGGCAGTCTGGATTCTTCCTGTCAGTGAGAGGAAAACAGGACAAACCTTTGATGGCCACTCCCCACCCCCAGCAACTCGCTCAAAAGGTTGAGGTTGGTAGACCCACAAAATCAAGTTCCCCTCGGGGCCAGAGTGTGTTCTTTCCCCTCCCACCTCCAGCTCAAAGCCAGCCAATTAGGAAATCTAAACAGTGTGGTCTTCTCGGTGCTTGCTGACTTCATTGGCCTGGAAAACTTTCCCCTGCAAACGAGGCGACCTTTTTCGCTGGGAAAAAGTGGGTAATTTTCCTGACCTGGCCTTTGCTTCGGAAAGGAGAAAGGGAGAGCGAGAGAGAACTCGTTTGCAGAAACACACGGGTGCCGAGACAGCAGAGCAGGTCCACGCTATGGTTCAGGGCAGCGCCAGCGGGGAGCGCCGCGCTCTGAAGGCCGAAATAGCCCTTCCGTGCGCACGCGGGACGGGAGACTGGGAGGCTGCGCAACACCCAGCGGCCCGGGTTGTTGGCGTGTTCTAAGTCTCTCTTGGGGGGCGCATCAAAATCCTCCCAATTCTAGGGCCGAACGTCTCTCCCCGCTCCTTGAAAAAAGGCGCCACCTGCCTCCCCACTAAAGCAATTTCCCATTTGCCCGACGGTAGCCACTTGCAAGACGCGTCTGGCCCCTCCCCCTCTGCAGCGCACACCCCCAACCTCGCCAATGGAGGGCCCTCGGCCGAGCCTCTTCCCCTCCTCCATTCCAGACAGTCGCCCCTTCCCCCCCCCCGCTCCCCGGTGGGAAGGAGCCAGGAAGGGAGGTCTACGGGCCAGGCCTGCGGGCAGTCCGGCCCATCTAGGCCACTCCGCTCTGGGTCTCCGAGGTTGGGGTGCTTGGTGCACATGGCCTTGCCCGAGGCGGGCGGCGCGGAGTCCGCAGGGGCGGCTGCACCTCCGGGACCCCGCAGCCGGCACTGCGCCAACCCTCAGCCACTTCGAGATAGCGCGGGGGCTCCCCGCGGGCGGCGTCCCTGCCCGGCCCGCGCGCCCCGCCGGGGTCTGGGCGGCGCTGTCCCGGGGCTAGTCCTGCACGCGGGCTCTCCAGCCTGCGCCCGGCCGACCGCAGCCGCTCCTCCAGCTCCTCGAACCTGGCTCGCCGCGCACGGCGATTGTGTCCCGGGCGGGGAGGCCGAGGGGTGCCGCGGCCATGCATAATTCGGGCCTTAATGGGCCAGCTGCCCCGGCGAGCGCGAGGGCGGCGGGGCGCGCAGCTGACCTGCCCGCTTCTCCTGTCTTCCTGCCCTGACAGCGCCCCTCCCCCCTGGGCCCAGGTCCGAGGAAGGCGGGGTGGGCGAACCGAGGGGAGCTGCGAGAGGCTGCCTTCGTGCACCCGTGCAACTTTGGCTTCGGGGCCGGGGGCGTGCGGCAGAAGCCCGGCGAGCTGGAGTGCGGGTCTCCTCCGAGCTCCTTCGCCCTCGGCCCCGGCGGCCCCTCGGCGGCCCCCTGCCCCGCCCCGCAGCCGCCCGGCGAGCTCGCCCCTGGCCCCGGGCCAGCCCCCTCCCTGGAAGCCGGAGGAGATGGATGGGGGCGGAGACCCAAGGTCAAGGGCGGGGAGCCCGCCGGCCCAGAGTCCCTTTGTGCGCGCGGGCCGCCCCTCCCCCCGTTCCCGGGCCCGGGCGCGTGACCTTGCTGGCCTCGGGGAATTGCATTTCAGGACCCTTGAAAACTCCCGCCGGTGGCCCCCTCCCCGAAACCGCCGCGCGCCAGGGGCGGGGCTCCCCGCGCCGGCAGCATTCTTTCCCAAGTGTTTGTCCTGGGCCCTGGGGGCGCCCGGGGACCCCTCTCCGCCCTCCGCCCCCGCGGCCTCACCAGCCCACCTTGGCCCGGCCAAGCCTGGCTGACCCCCCCCCCCCCCAACCCCGGGCAGGTGAGGCCCGGATGGAAAGCGCCTCACCGCGCGCCGTGCGCGTTTGCTCACTGAGGGACACAGTCCTGTCCCAAAGCGGCTTTCTTAGCAGCCGCTGGTTTTTTTCTCCGGGGGAGGAGAAGGAGCCTGCCTTTCTAGAGGGAAATCCTGGGGCTGGAATTTTAAAGCACTTCAAGAACAGAAGTGTTTTCCCAATTGTGTGGGCATGGAGCCCTCCACCAGAGTGACAAAAAGACCTGGTGGAATTGTAGAGAATTAATGGCACTCCCCCCAGCCGCGGCTTCTCTTACAATACCCCCCCCCCATAATCTGTATGCAAATGGTCACCTTGCAAGGAGTCTCCCTTTATTTCTGCTTCTTAAAAATTTGCCTCAAATTGTTTAAAGCCCTCAAACAGGCCCTTAAAGACCCAGAAAAGCCATGGTTGGACTTGCCATGTATCTCCCACAAAGCTCTTAATTTCTTGTTCAAACATTTTCTCAAAGCTGTTACTCAGGAAATAAAAATGTGTGCTGTTTGCTTACAGAAGATTAAAAGTTTACCTTCACTGTGACAGCTTTTCTAGCCTAGGGTTGGAGCCATGTCTCTATTTTCTATTATTCAGAAACAGGTCTGAACCAAAAAGAATAGATGCGCTGTAACAAGAGTCCAGGTAGTTTATACATACATATATGTTTATGATCTGGGTCAGATAGTGTATCTTGTGCTTTCTGTGTTCCTCACACCAAGGTATTTTGTAAACAGTACCTTTGTGGTATTTTGAATAAGAGTTGATGTTTAAAAAACTCTCCTATTTAGCTAACCCGAACTTTGAGTAGCAAGCGTTCCTGGTAGTAGAATCCGAAGGTATTTGTTGATTTTATTTTTTGAAAAGCCTAGGAAAAAGGGAACAATTTCAACACTTGGAAACTCCAAGCTGCTGCCAGTCCTGGACAGGAAGGTTTTCATATCTGCCTGAACTTGTTTAAGGACTTCTCAGAGGTCCATTTATAACAGCTCCAACAAGATAGAATCTGCCTTTGAATATCTGTAAATACGGGTAAAGATCACAATCCAGTACTCACAATGGTCCAAGACGAAAAGACAGATTCTAGTGTTTGATTAATATTTATGTTACCGGATTCCTTTACAGAAAGAAAGATGAAACACTAATTGTGCCTCTGTGTGTGTGTGTGTGTGTGTGTGTGTGTGTGTGTCTGAGGGGCCCCATCCTGGGTCTCTGCAGTTCCTTTGAAGAGATGTGTATTTTAGGACTTCTAGAGACAAGGTGTGTGCAGGGCTAATTGTTCGTGTTTTGCTTGAAAGACAGGTAATGTGTGCTTAGCTGACTTCATGGAGGAAGCCTGCTTATCATCTCTGCTTGCTTTATTTTGACGACCCAACAGTGACAGCAATTACACGTCATTTCACCCTCTAGATTTAGGTTAAGGCTCGGGGCAGAGTGGTGGAAGGTTCTCTCCCAGAATCCTCTTCGAGGAGGGTCCACCAGCCCCCAGCTCACTGGGGGACGCACACCTTTCTTGTGCCTGCAGCTGCCTGGTGGCCTCTTGTTCTGAGCTCTGGGTTGTGTCTGCAGGGCACAGGTAGACTTCCTTGCCTTGCTTTGCTCCGAAGGAATGTGTAGGAGATGTGCTTGGAGGTGGGGTTGTGGTCAGCTGGATCATGTTGAAATGCCAGTGGAATTAGTAGCCAGAGGAATCTTGGGGAAGCCTCCTTCGAAGATGCTGTTAAGTATCTTCAATTTTATTACTTGGAGAATCTAGATTTTCTTACGAGGTTTTCTGCCAGCATGGTCTCCCAGAGCAGTGCCTGAGTCCTGGTTACACGTTGGATAAATATTTGTGGTTGCTGGGGCGTTAGGGGCCAGCGCAGAGGTGAAGCCTCGGGACAGAGAGATTGGCAGGGAGAGTCTCTCAGAGGTGAGTTTCCTAAGTGGCCCAGGGCAAGCAGTTCATTGCTCAGTTTCTTCATCTCTAAAATGGGGAGATCTACTTGTTTACCTTTCTGTTACCGTCCAGCTGTGAATTTCATCTCTATAATGGGGAGATCCACTTGTTTACCTGTCTGTCACCCTCCAGCTATGAACTTCATCTCTAAAATGGGGAGATCCACTTATTTACCTTTCTGCCACCATCCAGCTGTGAACTTCATCTCTAAAATGGGGAGATCCACTTGTTTACCTGTCTGTCACCCTCCAGCTATGAAGTTCATCTCTAAAATGGGGAGATCCACTTGTTTACCTGTCTGTCACCCTCCAGCTATGAAGTTCATCTCTAAAATGGGGAGATCCACTTGTTTACCTGTCTGTCACCCTCCAGCTATGAACTTCATCTCTAAAATGGGGAGATCCACTTGTTTACCTGTAGTCTGTCACCCTCCAGCTATGAAGTTCATCTCTAAAATGGGGAGATCCACTTGTTTACCTGTAGTCTGTCACCCTCCAGCTATGAAGTTCATCTCTAAAATGGGGAGATCCACTTGTTTACCTGTCTGTCACCCTCCAGCTATGAACTTCATCTCTAAAATGGGGAGATCCACTTGTTTACCTGTAGTCTGTCACCCTCCAGCTATGAAGTTTATCTCTAAAATGGGGAGATCCACTTGTTTACCTGTCTGTCACCCTCCAGCTATGAACTTCATCTCTAAAATGGGGAGATCCACTTATTTACCTGTAGTCACCCTCTAGCTATGAACTTCATCTCTAAAATGGGGAGATCCACTTGTTTACCTGTCTGTCACCCTCCAGCTATGAACTTCATCTCTAAAATGGGGAGACCCACTTGTTTACCTGTAGTCACCCTCTAGCTATGAACTTCGTCTCTAAAATGGGGAGATCCACTTGTTTACCTGTCTGTCACCCTCCAGCTATGAACTTCATCTCTAAAATGGGGAGACCCACTTGTTTACCTGTAGTCACCCTCTAGCTATGAACTTCATCTCTAAAATGGGGAGATCCACTTGTTTACCTGTCTGTCACCCTCCAGCTATGACCTTCATCTCTAAAATGGGGAGATCCACTTGTTTACCTGTAGTCTGTCACCCTCCAGCTATGAAGTTCATCTCTAAAATGGGGAGATCCACTTGTTTACCTGTAGTCTGTCACCCTCCAGCTATGAAGTTCATCTCTAAAATGGGGAGATCCACTTGTTTACCTGTAGTCTGTCACCCTCCAGCTATGAAGTTCATCTCTAAAATGGGGAGATCCACTTGTTTACCTGTAGTCTGTCACCCTCCAGCTATGAAGTTCATCTCTAAAATGGGGAGATCCACTTGTTTACCTGTCTGTTACCGTCCAGCTGTGAAGCAGGCTGCGTGGTAGAAGTGAAGTCATTGCTGATTCAAGGACACCAGAAAGTGTAGACTGTTGTTGTTCTGCTGGTGGGGGTTGGGTGATTCCTCTGCAGAGGGGGTAGGAGTCAAACCTAGTTGCTGAGCGGGTTGTATTTGATTCAGGGGAGAAGTCACACCTCAGGTTTGAGGGGTGTATTTAGTAACCTAATGCTAACAGCAAATTACACCCCTCCCCATTCATTTTAGGGGCTTGCCCCCACCCCCTTGTTGTTGTTAACAGTTGCCATGGAGTTGATTCCCACTCTTGGCGACCCTGTGTGTTACAGAGGAAATGACACCGTAGGGTTAGCACTGGGAACTGTCACGTGACTCAGAATCCTAACAGGCTATGAGCGGCATTGCGGTGGCTCATGACCAAACTCCCCCAGAAAAACTATCTTTGCTGCATTCGGGTTTCTGGCTCCAGAAGGAGGGGAACTAACAGGGCAGGGGGGATTGTAGATTTGGACTGTGGAGGAATGCGTCCATCAGGCAGCCTGTAAGTGCACAGTCTCGGTGGGTGCAGGTGAGGAAGGAACGCCCTGCAGACTGAGGAGGAAGGTCTGGCTTCCCCTGTGCCGCCACCTTCCTGGAACAGCCGGCCGGCAGTCCTGCCCAGGGAGCTAGCTCACAGCTGGCAGGGAGGAGATGGTGCCCCCGCCAGGGCCCAGGGCCTCCAGCGTTGTGGGCTCGGCTCTCCTAGCTTCTTGTTGTTTTCCTCTTGAAAACACTTCGTTTCTTTTTCTGGCAAACGTTGCACGATCTGAGTTAGAATTTTAATAAGAATGCCTCTGGAGGGCCAAAAACCTCCGTCTTACAGGTTAGGGGAGGAAGCTTGTCTCCTTACATGTTTGGTTGTTCAGCCCGCCAGGACCAAGACCGCACGCTCGAGTTTTGGGGTGAGGGTGGGTGAGAGGGGCGGCCTTTCCCTTTCCACGGATGACTTGGTAGAGCTCTTGTTCCCTGGCATCAGTGCTGGGGGGGGCAGGGCAGATACCCCCAGTCTGCAATGGTGCAGGCGCTGAGCCAGAAGCCGTCTGCCGCTCCGTAATTGAATACAGATCTAAGTAAATCCACATGGGCTGCCGTGATGGGCAGGGAAGGTAGGGCTGTTTCCCGGTCTCCCCCGTATTCTAGACTTGGAAGCTTGTAACCCCCCAGCCCCATGGGCCTCTGCACCTGTCCTTGCACCCAGCCCACATGGTTTGCAGTAAGGGACAGGAAGCCAGTGACAGAATCACGCGATGCCCCTGTAAATATTGTTTGTGTGAACTGGGTCTTCTATCTTTTGTCAGAGGCAGCTCGATAATTAACCAGCAGATTAGTGCTGCCTTCTTGTGACACAAGCGTATATTTTGGGGTAGAAGGTTTTCCTCTTAACACTCTGAACCCCAACCATTTAGGAAATACCTGCAAGGCACTGCCCACCTCTCCCATGCCCCCTCCCCCTGTCCTGTCCCCTCCTTGCCACCCTCCACATACACCCAAGTGGGCCTGTCGTGGGGTGGAGGACAGACGCGTTAAACACAGCTAAATAAATCATGTTTACGCTTGGCGTTCTTGGGAGCGAAAAATCTGTTGGCTGTTTTTACTTCCTTATTTCTCAGCATTTGCTTCCTACCTGTTTTTGAGCACATGCCCAGAAATAGTAGTTTTGTCAAATGAGAGGATAATGCCAGCCAGCCTCGCTCGCTGCCAAGTGAGCTGCTGGATTGCAAAAACAGAGTGACTTTTTTTTTTTAGTGACACAGATGTTTTTTTCAAAGAAATTAGGATGTAGAATAAGGGTATTAAAATGCACTTAGGAGACTGAAACCAGCCACCCCGACAGCACAGGAGCACGTAAGAAGAGGGAGCTTCAGAGACAGGGCCGGTTTTTGTTAGCACTTGGTGGCTCCAAGGGCGAGGTGGCCGGCAGACGCCAAGGGGCAACTTCGGTGCAGGGGAGCTGAGTCAGGTCTCCTTCGTTTGGGTCCCAAGACCTAATTTTCTCTGCGATTCCCCCCCACCCTTTTTTTTTTTTGGTTGGTGTTGATTTCGTGTCTGAGGCCTCCTGAGCAGCAGTGGCTGCATTTTCTCTCTGAGGTTACGGGTTCTAGTGAAAACCTGGGTTGGGACTGTGTTAGCATCCTAGCTGCATTATCGTTGTTGATATATTAGGACAGCCTCGGAAACCTGCCTTCCTAGGTGACGCTATCCACGGTATTGTTCTGGGGTATCTGAAAAGTCATGTTCCGGCTGGAGATGGGCTTCCTGGGTGCAGTTTGCTTGGGCAGGGAATGTCCTGGGTAATTACAGCTGAACGGAGGTTGCAGGTTTTTGTTTTTTTCAACAGTGAACACAAATTAGTGGCAAAGAAATCCTGGACACACCTACCAGGGGACCCGGCGGGTCTCATCACAGAATCTTCCTGGGGCTTCTACAGCTATTTCAGACTGAGGCCCAGCCCATCAGCTCTGTTTCAGAGACAGCTGAGGAAAAAAAATTTTTTTTTACAACGAAACCAAAGTCAGCGTGCTCTGATTTCCCCCAATTTCTAATGGGAATACTCTGCAATAGAAATGATATTTCCATTGAGGGCTGCACTGCTGTTTCTTTAATTACATTAAATAGCCGTATAAAGCTCCGCTGAACGTAAACCTCTGTTACAGGGGCGCCGGGAGCCGGGCTGGATTGAATCGTGAGGGGCTATGTTACTAGTGTTCATGTGCTAACAATCTTTTATTAAATTAATCCCGTGAAGTGTTAATTTTTACAAATCTTGTTGTGCACACACTGTAAGTCACCACTGGTGTGTGAGGAGACAAAAATGGATTTCACGTCAGAAAATAAGCAAGAAGGTGGCTGTCAGAGCTGCTCTCTTGGAAGGAAATTTGTGATTTTTGCTGATAAATGCTGCCCGTTCTGAAAAGAAGGCTCACGATATGTATGTTAAATGCCAACGACGTACAGAAAACTCAGTTTAAGGAACTACTTTGTTGAAAGTAATTACAGGCCTGTTCAATTTTTACGTAGTCAGTGACATTTCAGTCTTGGCTTAGAAACATCAGAGGCCATGGAAGAATTTTGTTCTCGTGATATAAAGCATTGAACCTCAGTATTCTATATGTTCATTAGAAAAGAAATGAAAAGAAGGGAAAAGAAAAAAAAGACTCAATCAGCAACAAATTCTAGGGGAAGCTGGATTTTTTATTATGGTGTTGTGTGTTTGGTACCTTCGGGTCGGTTCCCACTCATGGCTGCCCTGTGTTCAGCAGAACGAAACCCTGCCCGGGCCTGCACTGGCCTCACCACGTTTGCTTTGTTTAAGCCCATTGTTGCAGCCACTGTGTCAATTCATCTCACTGAAGATCTTCCTCTTTTTCCCTGACCCTCTACTTTACCAAGCATGATGTCCTTCTCCAGGGACTGGTCCCTCCTGATAACATGTCCAAAGTACATGAGACGAGGTCTCGCCATCCTCACTTCTAAGGAGCATTCTGGCTGTACTTCTTCCAAGACAGATCTGTTCATTCTTCTGGCAGTCCATGGGATATTCAGTATTCTTCGCTGACACCATAATTCAAATGCATCCATTTTTCTTCGGTCTTCCTTATTCATTGTCCAGCTTTTGCGTGCATATGAGGTGACTGAAAACACCATGGCTTGGGTCATGTAACTGTAACACTTCAGAGAGGTCTTTTGCAGCAGGTTTGCCCAATGCTTTATTACACTAGTAGAGATTAATTGACTACAACTCTTTGATAAATACAACTAAAAACAAAAAATAAATGTAAGATATAGCAGGGTCCTTTTCTGACAATTTGATTTTTTTTTTTTTCCTTCTAGTAGCCAAGTTTATTACCATTTCTTTTAAAGCAAGGAACCCCTGCGGCCGATGTGATTGCAGATTCTCTGACTGCCTAGGTAGATTACGGACTGGTCTTAAACAGGTAGATGATGCACGCATTCCTGAAATCCCCACCTCTGTGTGTGCCTGAAATTGTAGCCGCCTCTCCTGGTGGCTCTGGGCTTAGTCATCGTAGTACCTCGTTGCTGGAACTCAGTTTTCTGTCTGTTGTTTTCATTGGCTGTGCTGTGTGATTTTCATTCTGAATTCTCTGGCATTCTCACGGCTCAGACTTCACCCTTCTGTTTGTTCCATCATGCTCTTCTGCGCATGGCAGTTGAGCAACAGCCAGTATGGGAGTTTGTGGGACCTTGGAACCACAACAAGTTTCTGGACCCACCAGTTTTTAAACATGTTTTGTAGAGGGTCAGATTTTGAACAAGCACCAGGATTCAGCGTTTGCAGGTCATCCCTCAGAGGTCGGGCGTGGTGGAGGCTGATGGGAGAGAAAACCATGTCCCTAGTTTAAAAGTCACCTTCGGCTCCAAAATTGATGATTTGTCTCCTTGTTTTCTTCTCTCATGTGACACGTCCTGATTATGGATTTTTATTTTTATTTAAAAAAAAAGAAAACTGTTTTGGCTCAGCTGTCAGTCAGTGGGGAAGTGTCTAAGGGATGCCTGGCTAAACTCATCATTGGAATCTGACCGCTGAATTCCATCTGGGGAAGGACCTCAGGGTCTTGACCCCACATCCCAGATTCCTCCTGCTTGGGAAGCAAATGATTTACCCACCTTTTGACATCCGTTTACAGCCTGTGCTTTCCATGCAGCTGCCCTTCATGGACGACGTGGAGTGTATACTGTTTGTGGTACCCAGTGTGACCTAGGATAAAACAACAAAAGGAACTTCCCCAAGTTGAATCTGAGGGCATAAGCTGCTAAGGGTGAAGGCAGCTACGGAGATAATTCTGATCAGGAGGCCTGAGTCAAGGAGACAAGGGACACGCCTCTGCTGGGTACCAGCTAGCTGTTTTTGCTGGTAATGTTCAGAGGCTCCGTCAACTCTTGCTTGTCCCTGCCCTCTACACTCCGAGGATGCAACCAGCACTTTTCACCTGTCTGCGTTGCTGGTGTGTGTGTGTGTGTGTGTGTGTGTGTGTGTGCGCGCGTGCATGCGTATATATAATCTCTACATGTAATATACGTGTGTGCACACATTTTTCCAACTAGGGAAACACATGATGTCACCTTCTGCTGTCCCCAGGCCTGCCCATGCCAGCTCGTGAGCACCACTTTGGGGGACCCTGCCTGCTGAGGTCACCCAGAGGAGTCCTTTGCGTCTCTGTATGTGCTCTGAAGCTGGGGGGCCAGTGAAGCTGGGGGAGCCGTGCTTGTGGTCTCTTTGCATTCCAGCCGTTTACCTAGCTCCAGGGATTTCCCCAGGAGGCAACAGAGAAAGGAGTTGAGCTGCCAGTTTTCCCCTGCGGAGGCCGGCTCGGGGCTGGGCTGGTCAGTGGGCACAGCTGCTGGGCTCCCTCGCCTTACCCCATGTCGCTGGAGGAAGATGGTCAGCCTCCGCCTTCCTCCTCAGCAGTGTCTGCGGTCTCTTTGCCCTGCTGGACCTTCTGGAAGGGCTCTAGAGTTGTTGCCGCTTGTGATGCAGCCTCACTGTTTCTTGACTTACGGGTCAGAAAGGGGATCTGCGCCCTGGGAGTATTTTCAGCTGCCCGCATCTTGGGGAAATTGAGGTTGGCAGCCATTGAAGCAGGTGCTTATGGACCTGGTGGAGGGTGTGCCTGCACGTACCTGCTTCTCATTGCAAGAAGCGGCTGAGGCAGGAACACTGGTTTTGCTGTGTTGTTAGGGGGCCTGAGCCTTTCCTTGCCTCGACTCTCCCTTTTCTGGGGTGCATTCAATGTGCAGCCTGTTGGGGATGTAGTGAAAATAGTCGAAGCGGTGATTCAGAGTAACAGATTTCTGGAGGGCGGGAGGAGGGTGGAGTTTAGCGGGAAGACAACTGGGCGTGGGGGCCAGGCCTTCTCGGGTGGGGATGGGAAGATGTCCTAGTATTCACGCAGTTCTGGGGTGCCAGGTGGGAGTCTCTGGCTGGTCATTTGGGGAAGTGGCAGTAGAGGGGCCATGAGCCCTTGTTCTTGGAGGCCCCTCCCCACCAGCCGGTCCACCTCTCACCTGTCCCTCTCTTCCTGCTGCCCACCACCCCTGGGGAGCCTCTCTGAGTCCAGCAGGGCCCAGGCGGTGGATGAGGCCAGGCAGGCTCTCCCACGGGCTCCTCCCGACCTTCCCCAGCCCTGAAGGGCCTCCGTCTTGCAGTGGAGGGCCCCCTGCAAAGGCTGGCTGGGAATCTGAACTGTTCTTATGTCTCCCCTGTAATGTCTCCGAAGGAACTCTGCACACAGCCATGCAAAGTCATGGACCCTCATTTTCCCTTTTGGTTGCTATTCTTTGAAAGGACACTTCCACATCCACCCCGAGCCACAACTGGGCACGGCAGGCACTGGGGATGGGGTGGCCTTCAGTGCTGCTGACTGAGAACGAGAATCTGGAAGTGGGGTGGGTGACTTGGGGAGCCCCAGCTCCCTGCATAGAATTTCTGGTTGCCCCAAAGCGCTTGGGTGCAGCTAGCCCCATCATGCCATGCCCCCACCTAGCCTCTGGGTCTGTCTGGGATGCACCCTGGGTCGGCAGGTTTTCCTGACGAAGGCTGGTGTTCACTGAAATACGCCCTTGGATGTCCCTTTTCCCTTTGTTGCTTATTTTATTTATTTGTTTGTTTGTGTACTTTTACGACCAAATGAAAAACAAGATCTAGTCTTTGCTGGGTCCCAGAACTTGGTGATGAGAAACTAAGGTACAGAAATGAAATAATACCTGTGGAGCTAAGGAATTTATTTCTTGAGTAGCCCCCAAGACCCGTGTGGCTCTGAACATGAGCAACAAAGCAGGCAGGTAGGTAGTGGTCTTCTCTATTCCTGCTGTCTCAGCCACTCCCCACCCCCTCCCTGCCCACCCCCCCAAAAAAGGAGGGGAGACAGAAAGAGACAAATGATGTGCAGGGTAGGTCTTGTTGGGTGAGCACCCAGTGCCTGCCTCATTTAAGGTAGCACTCCACTTCTTTCAAATAGGAAATTGCCAAAATGGACGTCCTCGGCTGCTAATTAGATGTATTTTAACTGCAGGATCATCTTACCAGCTAATACTGTTATTATGTGCTTCAGTGTGAACCCGTGGTGGAACTGTTAAAATTTGAGAATGTGGCCTTAGCAGACAGCTAACGAAGCCTGCCGGGTTGGTGGAGGCACTTGTCCTCTGTGGCAGCTGGTCCCCGTGGTGTTTCTGGCCACGGGGATGGCCAGGCCAGGCCAGATGTTGAAGGTCTAAGTCCTTTCGACATCTCAAGAAGGGCCCCTTTCCCTGTTACCTTCTGCTTTCTGCATTTATCCCAGAGCCCGAGTCAGGAGGAAGCCCTGCGCCTCCCAGTCATGTACCCCAAGGCTCACACCCTCTCCCCTCTAGACCTCACAGTCCCATCTTTGAACTCTGGCCTGCCCTCAAGCAACAAATGACCGCACGTTACGGATGTGCAGATGGAGGTTGTATCACTGCCAAGTGGTACCCACAACAGGCCTAGCCCCCAAGCACTGGGTTTTCCAGTCTGAGCTGGCCACACCTCCGTCTTTTCTCTCTAGCAAACTGGTTTCCTGCTGGGATGGGTGGAGGTGGGCTAGGATGAGGATAATGACTCTTAGATGTGAACTGCGCCTTTGACTGCACGCTATTTCTCTCCTCTCTCTCTCTCTCTCTCTGTCTGTCTGTCTCGCATACGTAGCGTTTTTATCACTGTGAAGACAAAGTAGCCGGCAAATAGTTAACCGATCAGAAAGGACTTTTTATTTGCCCGCATGTGAATTGGGTTATCTGCCTATCTTGTTGATGAAATTTGGGGCTGCCTCTCCTGCCCAGTCTGTGTGCCTCGCAAAGCTTCCCCGGCTTCCATTTCCATATTTCTGCGCGCTTGTTCTTTGTTAATCACTTGGCAAGCGCTTATTTGAATATTAAAAATTTCTTTAATCATCAAAGGCAGGAGCACAGTCTCATGAATATTCATATTTTCCCCCCTCCTCAGACTGGATTCTAGTTCATTACCCTGCAGTAAAAGCCAAACAGCCATCAATCGGCCTCATTACAGGCGCTGGCGTTTTCATTGGCTGCCCGCTGCCCAGAGCGTTTTTTATTTTTTTCCTCTTCTCCTACGAGCTGTCTTGGACCTGCCAACAACCCCCCCACACCCTCCCCCCCCCCAAAAAAAATCAACAATGCAAGAATAAATGTCTCTGGTTGAAAACAACTTTGCAAACTTGTCAAACAGTCCTCGTGGCTACCGCCACCGCAGCGGCCACCGGCATCACCTCCCCCCACTCACGCCCTCCCCTCCCCCCTGCCCGGGGGGGAAAAAAAAGGAAAAAAGGGGGCGAAAGAAAATTAAATAAATAAATAAAAGGGAGAAACTTGAGCCTCAGAGATGAATATTTGTCAAGAGAGTTGACGTAAGTTTCATTTGCATAATGACTTTGTACTTCTGCATTAATAAAATTTGCATATGAAGCCATGTTAATTACTCCTGATCATGCTTTTTGCATTCATGCATAGTAATTTTCTCCGACTTGTGAGAATTAATGTCTTGGCATGGGGGGAGGGGGCGCGAGGACTGTCAGGTTTCTGAGCCAGGGTCCCTCTCTCCGGCGCCCTCGCTCTGTCCCTTCCCTGGTCTGTGACTCATTTCTCACTACCGGTAGGAGTTCTCGGCCTAAAAAATGTTATCAATTGAAAGGCACCAGTGGGGAGAAAAATATACAGCTCCTGCACAGCGTGTTCCAGCGTGCCCCCCTCTCTCTAGCCACGAATGCTGAATTTGAAAGCCTCCTGGCTAAGAGGGGAACCCCTCGAGACGCAGCGGTGGGAACGCTCGCTCCGGTCCCCACCAACGAACGCGGCGCCGGCTTTTCCAGGGCGTTTGTGTCTTCAGCTCGCCGGTGGGCGTGTTCCCGGGCGCTGCGGTGCGCATGTGCGAGGAGGGGGGGCCGCAACATCTGTAAGGCCCCTCGGGAGGGAAGGCAGGTCCAGACCCCGGTGGAATGCTAAAGCAGATGAACGCGCCAGGCAGTCATCTGATGTTCTGCTTTGGAGCTTGAGAAACAAGTTAGGTGCTTTATTTGTTGTTGTGTGCCGTGGAGTCAATCCCGAATGGTGACTCTATAGGACAGTGGAGAGCTGCCTCATAGGGTTTCCGAGGCTATAGTCTTTATGGAAGCAGATCGCCAGGTCTTTCCTCCCGCGGAGCTGACGCTGGGTTCAAACTGATGACCTTTCCATTAGCAGCCGCCTGCTTAACCACTGGGCAACCAGGGCTTACTGGGCTTTATTTATGGACTTTTTTTTTTTTTTTTTGGTACCACCGATGCAGACCCTGACCTCGCCAAACCAGGAGGTCCTGGCTGGAACTTCAGCCTTCCCCAGCCGCAGTTTCCTTGTGGGGATTGTCATGGCTGTCTCAGAGGAAGGTTACTAGGGTTTAATGAGATACTATGTGTATTTATTTCATTTTCCCTAATCAAGACGAACTTGTTGCCGTGAGCGGCCCTCAAGTTGGCCCCCCGTTTGTGGCAACCTATGCATAACGGAATAGGGATGTTATGATTCACTGGGTTTTCACTGGCCGATTTTGGGAGGTAGATTACCAGGCCTTTCTTCCTAGTCTCTGTTAGTCGCTGTTAGACGCTCTGCTGAAACCTGTTCAGCATCACAGCAACACACAAGCCTCCACGGACAGACAGATGGTGGCTGTGCATAAGGTGCATTGGCTGGGAATCAAACCTGGGTCTCCTGCATGGAAAAAGGCAATTCTACCACTGAACCACTAATGTCCCCAATAGGGACTTATATGACAAGAGATCCAGTCAGTGGCGTTTCCTCGTAAAGCCTCCTGGATCCCACCTAAGGCTGAGTGGTCTGCTTGGTGTCACTCGCCCACATACCTTGGTGCACAAGCATCTGTTAGCATTCCAGAGGGGACTGGCGTGGACCTTGGGAAAGGGTATGTTTGGAAGAGAGACTTGCAGGAGTGGTGGGGTGCCGTCCTAGGTACACAGCGCCTCAGCAGCCTTTATTAGGCTGCAGTGTCATGGGAAGAACAGACGGGGAGCAGGAAAAGCCCCTGAATTGAAGACGAATGATGGTAACCGTTTATTGAGTAGTTACTAGATGCCGGCTCTGGCTCAGGTGGCTGTGCCCCTTCCCTTAAAGGCACTAAGCTGAGGCTCTGAGAAAATGACTTTCCGTGGTCACAGAGTCAGAATTCGAACCCAGGCCTCTCTCGTTCCGAAGCTGCGTCCCCTGCCTCTGAGTTCCCGGGGCGTCCTCCTGCATGTCTGGTTGCTCAGACTCTAGTCACCAGATTGTGACTGCTCTCTTAAGAGACTTCCGGATTTCCTGCACTTCACAAAGCGAGTCACACCTTCCACGAGGAGGGCCCGGGACAGGTGCGGAGGCCAGAGGCCAAGTCTCCACCTTGGAGGCTTTGGTTTTTAATTGAGATAAGATTCACATGACATGAAATTCATGCTTTTAACCATTTTAAAGTGGAAAACTTAGGGGAGCCCTGGTGGCACCGTGGTTAAGCTATCAGGCTGCTAACCAAAAGATTGGCAATTCAAATCCACCAGCCGCTCCTTGGAAACCCTGTGGGGCATTTCTCCTCTGTCCTGTAGGGTCACCATGAGTCGGAATCGACTCCATGGCATTGAGGTTTTTGGTTTGGTTTAGTACAGCGAAACCTGTGAGAGCTGGAACGAGACGAGACTGCCTTGTTTTCCAGGTCTCACAGGTTTTCTGCCTTTGACAGGGTGCGGCCTTACCACTTTTCTGGCGCTCTCTATTACTGGAAAATGTTTGCGTTTTCCTTCTCCGACAGGTTTCTGCCTTGTGTGGGCTCCGGCTTTCGCAGGTGTTACTGTATCTCCTACATAGTTGTGCAACCATTGCCACAATCCGTTTGGGAACACTGCATCACCCGCTAGCCTCGGTCCCCTTCCCCTGCCCACCGCCCCCGGCAACCACTAACAACCGTGTGCCTGCTCTGGACAGTCCTGTAGACGGGATTGCACAGCACGTGGGCTTTGTGTCTGGCTTCTTCCACCGCCTTGGCTGTGTGGCAGCTTCAGAGGAGGGTTCTTCGGCTTCCACCTCTGGACAGAGCTTAGGGTCTAAGCTGCTCCAAGGGAGCGAGGCCTGGGCAGCTTGCTATCTGAAGCCCCTCACCCTTACTGCCTGCCCTGCCCCTCTGCTGGCCCTGGGGCTGGTAGACTTCTGCAAGGTCAGAGTTCATCAGGTGGCCTTGTGGAAGTCCTTTTGGGGGCAGCCCGCCCCCTGCTCACCCGAGTTTGGGGGGCTCTGAGGGGCAGAGCACCATGTTGTGTGTGATTTATGTTGACAGACTGGCCCAGCCTGGACCTTTCCAGGACAGAGTGTGGCTGGATGGCTACTTTCTCCCTGCTCATGGGTCTTTCTTCCCCACAGAGCCACCGTGTAAGCTCCCTCTGCACTTGGGAAAATCGTTCCCAGGCCCCGAGGTGCCCTTGGTGGTGGCTCAGTTGTATCGCGGCCTTGCCCAGAATCCCCAGGGCCCGAGCCCAGATTTGACCTTTTGCAGCCTCCCATGGCCTGATGGAGCCCTTGGACCTCAGTCTCCCCCTCCTGTCGCCTGACCTTGCTCGCAGGATCCCGGGGCTCCCTAGTCACTGCGCCCCAGCGGCAGCCCCAGAGGGAGGTGGGAAACCTCCAGGCTTTGGGTTCAAGTTCCAGACCTTCCTGAGCCTCAGTTTCCCCCTGTGGAATGGGGATAGTCGGCCCTGCTGAGCAAGGTGGTTGGGAAGGCTAAGGGACAGGGCAGTTAACAAAAGGCACTCAACACAAGGCCACGGTGAGGAGGTGTCCGGAGCTCCTGTGGTCTGCAGGGAGGGCCAATGGAGGGACTGAACGAGCTCCGTAGTGGACAGGGGCAGACAGAGGGTTCAGTGCTGGGGGATTCC
Source organism: Dugong dugon (assembly GCA_030035585.1). Classification (NCBI taxonomy): domain Eukaryota; kingdom Metazoa; phylum Chordata; class Mammalia; order Sirenia; family Dugongidae; genus Dugong; species Dugong dugon. The sequence continues at coordinate 109,794,041 of CM057472.1, forward strand.
AGATGAGGACCGGCCAGGGCAGGCTTCCAGCGGGGAGGGCGTGGCACTGAGCCTGGGGCATTGCCTTCAGCTCAGCATCTGTGCCTGGAACTGCTCATGTGTCCTCAGCCACGCCCTGGGCCCAGGGCCCAGTCTGTAAGTGCTCTTCTTGGCCAGAGGGGCTCGAGCACCCATAGCTTCCGTTCCTTGCAAGGCAGTTACAGCCCCCAAGCCTAGGTCTTCTCAGATGCCTTGACACCCCAACTCTGGACGGTGCACGTTTTGCAGAGCGGAGGGGCACAGAGAAAGAGGCAGGCTTTGGAGCCCCAGGGGTGGAGGATTGGGTGGGGCTGGCTGCTGGTGTCTGTCCTTGGTTTGCTCGTCTGTGCAAGGAGTGTTCTCAGCCTGCCCTGTGGGCATGTTGGGAAGAGCAATCCAGATAAAGCCTGCCAGGCTCCGGCGCACAGTGGGCTGGCAGGGACCTCCAGGCGGCAGAATCCTGCATGAGGGCCGCGGAGCGACAGGCTTCCCTCGCCAGATCGGCCGGTCCAGCCACTCGTCATCTTGCTGTTGTTCTCTCTCTGATGCTTCCCTGCTCAGTTATTTACCCAGGGAATTTGGGCTTCTTCACTTGTGGTTTTGGCAAGAGCGTCACACAAATGTTTTGCCCTGGTGGTCTCGCTATTTCAGATAAATGGCCAAATCAAACGCAGGCCTTGCTGGGGAGCCCAGGGAGCCGGCGGGGGCGTGGGGTGGGCAGGGGTGAGGCGACCCTGGGCCCTGGGCCCTGCGTGTGCTGCCAGCAGACCTGGGAAGGTGCCCTGAGCCAGGCCTAGACATTCAGAGGGGTGCTGGCCAGTGTTAGGGGTTGTGGGGGGAGGGACCTTTCAGGTCTTCTGCAGGGCAGTTGCCTTCAACGGTGCTGCGTGCTTGGTGTTCAGGGTCGTGGAGGACTGTGGGCAGGAGAGGGGACCCGGCTGGAGGGAAGCCAGGTGGAGGCTGCCAGTACCCACTCACTCACTGGAGGGGCAGCGTCTGGGGCCTGCCCAAAGCACCGGGCCAACAGAACAAGCAGTGGTGGCTCTGAGCTCTCCGTCCTCCTAGAGGGGGTGGCCCGATTTTCAGGACCAAACCCCCAAGTGGAGCCTGCTCCAGATTCCTCCAGAAGCCCCCACATGGGGGTCCTTCCTGGGAGGGGGTCCTGGCAGCCCTCATTTGCCCAACCTGCATTACATCCCTCGGGGCGGGGGTCCTGGCCCCAAGACAGACCAGCCTGGCAGCTGCGGAAGTAGGCCCCCCTCAGTGACCCTGGCTCCCCACCATGCCCTGCACCCCAGTGCCCTTCCCGCCGGGCCGGGCCCTTCCCTGGCAGGGGGGCCTGCAGTCCCCCGCCCCGGCCCCGCCCCGCCCCGGCCCCCTTCCTGTCCAGGCCCGACTGACCAGTCTTTTCTATTGTTTTTTCTCCAGGGCCGTGCAGGCCTGCCCAGCTGCCAGCGATGGCCCCCATCGCTGCCTCCTCCTCCCACCCTCACACATCCGTGATCACGCCACCTCTGCGCGCGCTGGGCGCCCTCCCGCCCTGCTTTTCCCTGCCGTGCTGCGGTGCGCGCCCGCTCTCGGGCGACGGCACTCAGGGTGAGGGTCAGACGGAGGCTCCGGCCCCCTTTGGATGCCAGTGTCAGTTGTCAGGTAACAGACGACGCCGCGGAGGGGGGTGGGCTCCCGGGATGGCGGGGGGCCGGCGCCCGGCTGCCACCCTGTGCCGTGCGCAGAGCCGGCGGCCGCTGCTCCCAGGTGGGCTGGGCCAAGGTGGGGACCCGGGAGATGGTGCAAACCCCAGCCCGGAAGGCGTTTTGGGGGGCACCAAGGGGCGTGGTAAGGGCCGTCTCCAGAACTGTAAACCCATGGCCCGGCTCCACCGGTTCGGGGGTCCCCCGCCCACGCTGCGAGTTTCACTCCCAGAATGCACTTCGCCAGCCTGCCAATTTCATCTCTCTGGGCTGTTTAGCTAAAGCTTAATTGGCTAACGCTTAACATCTGAGGTTGTCTTTGGCCCTGGCCCGCCACCCCTCCCCCAAGGCTAGGAGAAGGTTCCTTGGTTGTCTGTGTGCATCGCTGGAGTCGTGCAAATTGCTGAGTTTCACTTTGGGAGAACGTGTTGCCCATTAACTTTGAGGGGGAAAAAAGAAGGCAAAATCAAAAGGAGCCTTTTCGTTGCGGGCACAGGCGAGAGTGAACTATCCTGGGGAGTGTGTGGGGGGCGACGTGGTTTCATCGTCCTCAGCAAGAGCCCTCTGCCTACCTGGGGACTGTGTACCTACTGCGTGCCTGGCCCTGGGTGGGCTCCCATCTGGGTTTGCACTGACTCCGCCCTCCTTCCCTGGGGAGTGGCGTGGCTGCCCATTGTTCAGATGTGTAGACAGAGGCCGCCAGGCGTCAGCGTGCAGCTTGCCTGTCACAATGCCCCCTTCCCTACTCCTCCGTCCCCCAAAAGCAAAACCAAAACGACTGCGTCGGCCTAGGATGCTTGGGCATCAGGCAGGCAGAAGGCTGTGTCTGGGGCTCCCGAGGCTCTCCTCCTGACCCCTCTGCCCAGCCCCTCTGCCTGGCCTGGTGCAAAACACGCCGTGGCCACCACACCAGGATGCTGACGCAGAGGCGCGTGGTGAGCTCCCCTTGGCCTGGTTTCCGTGGTGTTAGCAAAAACGAAACAGAAGCATGAGAGGCCGGGGCCAGGGAAGCAGAGGGTGGGTCCAGGGCTGGGCGGATTGGATTTGTCATCAGGCATGGTGCAGCTTCCTCTGGGCATGAGCTGTGAGAGGAAAATTAGCTTCATTGGGCAGGTTTTTGTTTTTCAGTTTGGCCCACTCACCCTCCCCCAGTGGAGCTGTCTCAGGGGATGTCCCTGTGGAGCCCCTGCTCCAGGACCAAGAAGTCTCTGGGCCTTCCTGCTGGTGGAGGGGGGCAGCCTCGGGCCCCCCACCACAGACAGTGATGTCATGGGATCTGGCTCCCGAGTGGAATTCTGCTTTGTTACTGGGCTCCTGCCTTGAATGCACAAAGCACAGATGGAAATCGCTGGGGAAGGAGTTGCCGTGGCTAGGCCCCCCGCCCCTGCCCCCAGCGTGACTGGGGTTCCCCTCCTGTCTCTGTAGATTTGTGCTGTGAGGCTGCAGGAGACCCCAAAGCTAAGCGGTGGGCCTGTTCTGTCTGGGCGGCAACTGCCCGCTCTCACAGCTTCCTGTAATTAGCGCTGCAGCCCCTGCAGCCACTTGGGGGGCCGCTATCAGAGATCAGCCTGAGTGTTTATGACTGGACTCGGTCAAGTTCTGCAGAGCAGAAACCTGATCCCCCTGGCAGAGGCAGCCCCTGGGCTCTGCTTAACCCTGTGCTGGCACAACCTCTGTTAGAAGCTGCGAAGTTGATGAGATTCTGCCAGGGGGACCGGCCCCTCCCTCCTGTGTGCCTGGCCCTCCAGCGCCCTTGGGCAGGGCCCAGCTGGGGCTGTTATCATCCCCATTTACAGACGGGCAAGCAAAGGCTGGGGAGGGGTGCTGAGTGGCTGGGCCAAGGTTGCAGAACTGGGATTTGTCTTTGGGATGCCTGCTGACAAGGCCACCCATCCTCCCACCCAGTCACCCGGCAAGCTGCTGAAGTCTGAGAGGTGGGGTGGGGGGACAAACGAGTGGACTGTTGCGGGGTATCCTCGAAGGCGCTTCCTCAGCCGCACTCTGCAGGCTGCCTTATTGTTATTTGCTGTCGGGTCAGCTTCAGCTCAGGGTGACCTCGTGTATAACAGCCAATGAAAGGTTGACCAGTCCTGCCCATCTTCATGATCGTTGGCGTGTTTGAGCCCCGACCCTCTTTCCCAAACATGATGTCTTTTCCTGTCGACTGGTCTTTCCTGATGATGTATCCAAAGTAAACGAGTGGAGGTCTCACCATCCTCACTTCTAAGGAGCATTGTGGTTGTATTTCTTCTGAGAGGGATCTGTTTGTCCTTTTGACAGTCCGTGGTGTGATCTTCAGTATTCTTCACCCACACCGTCATTCCAATGCGTCAGTTCTTCTGCCTTCCCCTTTCACTGTCCAGCTTCCACATGCACATGAGACAGTGGAAAAGACCATGGCTTGGGCCAGTGACAGTTTGATGCTGCTTCCTTCTCAGGACTGTATATTAAGGGCCTACTCTGGGCAGAGGGAGCCCTGGTGGTGCAGTGCTTAAGTGCTCGGCTGCTCACCAAAAGGTGGGCGGTTTGAACCCACCAGCTGCTCCCCGGGAGAAAGATGTGGCGGTCTGCTACAGTAAAGATTTACAGCCTTGGGAACCACGTGGGGCAGTTCTACTCCGTCCTGTAGGGTCGCCATGAGTCGGAATCGACTCGACGGCAGCGGGCACCATGGATGGCATTGCACTGGGCATTCTCTGTCCACTCTTGAATTTAATCGTCACAACATTCTTAGGAGGCAGAGTTTACTCTCCCCACCTTACAGATGAGAAGATGAGGCGCGGAGAGGACGAGCTCTTGCAGCTCACATTCATTCATTCTTTCATTCTTTCACTCAAAACCCTTTCTTGGCACCTAGTTTGCACGGTACAAACAAAGGCAGAGTTGGGCCTGGCGGGCCATGCCCTCATGTAGCTTGCAGTCTGCGGGGGGAAGAGAGGACCTGGGACTTGCAGTCTGGTGGGGAGAGAGGACCTGGGACTTGCAGTCTGGTGGGGAGAGAGGACTTGGGACTTGCAGTCAGGATTTGAGGGGGAAGAAAGAGCAGAGGGAGGAAGTGGTGGAGGTGGGACTCTGTCCAAGGCTGGCCAGCTCCAAGCACCTGTTCTGTCTTTAGGTGTTGGCTCATCTTCTGGGTTTAGAGGCCTTCTTGGATTTTAGGATTCCAGAGCCAGGAGGGCGCAGAGCCTTCCTGAGCAGCCCACGAACTTGATTGAAGAGCTGGGGGAGGGGTGCAAGGAAAGACGTGTCTCATCCCTGGGATCTGGGCTGCAGGGGGCTGGGGAGACCCCAGACCCTCCTAAGGGGCCTGCTCGCAGCGTCAGTGCTGTGCCCCCATACCGGCCCTGTTCTTACGTTGCCCGATCGCCCCCCGTTAGGTAGCCTGAGCCAGGCTGCACGGCTGTATTTTCCTATCAGTTCCAATACCTGAAAATACTCGATTCCAGTGGTTTTTGTCCCTTTGTGGTTTTGTCACGGGCACTGGGCTGTTTACTTAAGTGTTTTTAGTGCCTGTTTAATTAGTAGTTGGAATGGAGGCATCAGATTCCCAGTAACCCCTGTTAGGGAGAAGCAGTCTGCTGTAAAAATGGAATGGGGCCGCTGTCCTTACTTTGTTTTGCCCCTTTTTGGATCAGGATGCATTGAATGTATCTCTTCAAATTAATACGGAACACCCCAGTGTAAACGCGTTTCATACAGGTTAATTGCGTGCCCGTGAACACAGCCGCTGTTATTTACAGAAGGATGTGACTTTGTGGGGGAGAATACCGCGCAGGTTATGTGTGTTGTGCACACCCCAGGGCGGCACCATTCCCAGCAGCCCCACCTCTGGAGCACCAGACCCTGCACTGGGGAGAAGAGACTCAGGGGTCCCCCTTTCTTTTTTCCTCTGTTGCGATAATGTGGGCTTTAGGTCAGCTTTCCTGGAAATTGAGGTTTCTTCCCTGAGAAATTTCTCAGTTTTTCCTTCTGTTAAAATACACACACACGCACACACACACACACACACACACACACGCACACACACGCAAGTCCATGATTATTATTATTATTCCCAGATTCAGTATTTGCGAGTTCGCCTACTTGGTTAAAATATTCCAGGTACTTTTGCAGCCACTGGCAGACACGCATGTGCAGAGTGATGGAAAACTATCCCCAGCTGCGGTTGAATGAGGCTGGTTTGGTGTTTGTTGTTCAGTATTCACAGGGACTTTATAGAACAGAACTTCCAGGGGCAGTGGTGGTTCAATGGTAGAATTCTTGCCTTCCATGCAGGAGAGCAGGGTTCGATTCCGGGCACAGCCACCACGGCTCTGTCAGTGGAGGCTGTGTGTTGCTAGGATGCTGGACAGGTTTCAGCGGAGCTTGCAGAGTAAGACGAACTAGGAAGAAAGGCCTGGTGATCTACTTCTGAAAATCAGCCAATGAAAACCCTATGGATCCACAACCGATCATGGGGATGGTGCAGGACCATTTGCATGGGGTCACCGTGAGTCCGGGGCTGACTCAGCAGCAGCCCACAGCAATATTTAGCTCTGGGACAGATCGATATGGAACTTGTGTGGTTGAACTGGGGATGGGGGTGGCTAGGGTTCCTGGAGCTAATGGGGGAAGGGAGACTGTTCAGAGAAGTTTGAAAACCATCTAGCTTTGGTCCCCCCAGACTCTTCCCTGTTTTGAGGCTTCCATGCTTAAGAGGTGGTGATCAGACTGCTCTGTCCCCCACTATCCATGACCTTGGACAAGCCGTGTCCCCTCTCTGTTTCTCGGCTTCCCCATCTGTAAAATGGGGATAATCGCAGTGCATACTTGTTGAGGAAAGGATGAGGCCATACGGGGCAGGTGCTGAGAACAGGCCGGTACTGAGCGAGCCCCACGCAGGCTGTGATTCACACAGAGAGCGGGTTTCACAGTGTAACGTTATGATGTGTCCAGCATGGGTAGGATCTTACTTCAGGCCTATCCTCAGTTTCCATTCTTAAACACACTCACCCTCTTGGCTGGCTCAGCTCGCGTAGGAGGTGGAAAAAGAACCGAGAAACTTCATTGCGTATTTAAAAGCTGCAAATGGTCATCAGCCGTGGGGATTAATACACGCGCTCGGTGAAGTTCAAGGTTTCATGGAGGAGCACGCAGGATCCCAGCTCAGGGAAGTGGAAGTGTTTGGATTTAGTAGAGGGAGTCAGTTGCAGTCATTTGTGCCTGCTGAAATCCCAGGGCAATCTTGTAAAGTTCAATCCACTTTACTTTTCTACGGAAACTGTGCTTGCTGGGTTATTTAACTGGGCTGGGGTTTCTTGGTATGGCTTAAAGGGGCAATAAAGATAAAAGAATACCTGTAAGCAAACAGTAGGGTTGAACAGTGGGATCTGTCGTGTCCCCTCCTTCAGTTATATCCCAGTGTTCGTTTCGTGTTGGTTTTATAACTGGAGCAGTCCAATGGGGCGCGGTGGGTTAGACCACCCTCGCTGTGGAAGCTTGATGCAATTAATACAGTCTGTCTGGAAGGCGGCCTTATTTCTGGAAGTTTTCTGTTAATGATATGGTCTGTGCTTTGCGCATTTCATACCAGAACAAGAAGCAAGCTGCAGCTCCATTCTGGACTGGGTTTGATTAACACAGGAGGATCAGCGGGGAGCCAGGCAGCGATGTGGATGGAGGTGGCCAGGCCGTCCGCCCATACCTGCTGCTCGCCAGCCCGCCGATGCCCTTGTTTCTGGGGTGGGGGTTAGAGGTGCCCCATGGGGGCAGTAGAGCCTCCAGGGAGACTCTGGAGGGAGGGGTGAGTATGGGAGTGAAGAAGAAAAAATAGTGTGAGCGTGAGTGTGTGTGAGTGAGCGTGCACGTGAGTCTCTATAATCAACCCACACAGCTTGGACCCATGGTCCCCTGGGTCACGGTGTGTGTGTGTGTGTGTGTGTGTGTGTGTGTGAGAGAGTGTATGTGAGTGTGAGTGTATGTGAGTGAATGAGTAGGGATGTAGTGTGTGACTGTGCAGATGAGTGTGTGTGAGTGTATGTGTATATATGAGTGTATATGAGTCTGCACATGTGTGTTTGTATGTAAATGTGTGATTGCATGTGTATATGTAAGAGTGTGTGTATACGAGTAAGAGTGTGTGTGAGTGTGTATTTGAGTGTGTCAGTGTGTGAGTACATGTGTATATGTAACAGTGTGCATGAGTGTGTTCGAGTGTGAGTGGGTCAATGTGTGATTGCATGTGTATATGTAAGAATGTATATGAGTAAGAGTGTATGTGTGTCTGAGCGTGTAAATGTGTGAGTGCATGTGTATATGTAAGTGTGTATGAGTAAGAGTATGTGCTTGAGAGTGTGTAAATGTGTGAATGCATGCGTGTATGTGTGTGAATGTGTATGTATGTAAGCGTGTATGTGAGTGTGTTCACGAGTGTGTATATATGTAAGAGTGGGGAGGGGTGTCTGAGTGTGCATGTCTGTGGGCGTGTGTGTGCGAGTGTCTATATATGAGTGGGCTGTCTTTGTATTTGAGTGTGCGTGTCTGTGTGCGTCTGTGTGTGTGTACGTGCGTCTGCGTGTGTGTCTGTGTGTCTGTGTGCGTGTGTGTGCATGTGTCTCTGTGGGCATGTCTCTCTGTGTGCGTGTCTCTGTGTGCGTGTGTCTCTCTGTGTGCGTGTCTGTGTGCGTCTCTGTGTGCGTGTGTTTGTGTGTGTGCGTCTCTGTGCGTGTGTCTGTGTGTGTCTCTGTGTGTGCGTGTGTCTCTGTGCGCGTGTCTCTGTGTGTGTCTCTCTGTGTGCGTGTCTGTGTGCGTGTCTCTGTGTGCGTGTGTTTGTGTGTCTGTGTGTGTCTGTGTGCGTGTGTCTGTGTGTGTCTCTGTGTGCGTGTGTCTCTGTGTGTGCGTGTGTCTCTGCACGTCTCTGTGTGTGTGTCTCCGTGTGTGCAGGTGTCTCTCTGTGTGCGTGTGTCTCTGTGTGTGTGTCTCTGTGTGCATGTGTCTCTGTGTGGGTGGACAGACTGCCGTCAGCGAGAGGGTGAGGCACGTGCTGTGTGACCCCCCCTTTGCACAGGACCGCTGACTGTTGTCAGTATCTTTCCGGGCGAGCCGCCCCCAGTGCTGCGGCTCGCTGTAGGAACAGGGCTTTGAGGGGCGTTTTAAAGTTTACAGAGTCATCTGTACGCCTTGTGATGTCTCAGTCACCCGGGGGGCTGGTGGCCCCAGCATTTGCCATCCAATAGCGATTCCTGCTTGCTGGCCCCCTGGGTTCTCCTTGGGACCGCCTCCTCCCCTGCCACCCCACTGCAGAGCCTGCCCTCCTCCACCTTCCTTCAGAACCTAGATGCCTTTTCCAGAACTGGAGGACTGCTGGGAGCAGCCCTAAAGAGCTGGAAGGCCCCAGGATGGAGGGAGCCGACCCCCCAGTGCTGTGGAGGTGGCCGAGATTGCAGGGCTCTGGGGGACTCTGGCGAGGTGGGAAGGTCCCATTTCCTCCAGCACCATCAGGGGCCCAGGGAGCTCGGGAGGGGGCTCCGGGGCCAGAGAACGACTGTGTCGCTGTCCAGTGAGGGCAGGGCCCCTCCCAGCTTGACTGTCCTTAGATAAAAGGGGTCCTGGCGTCGTCCTGGAGCGGAGACCCCGCAGACCCGCCAGATTCCATTTCCCTCTCCGAGCCGGCCCTTCAGACGCTCCGAAGGCAGAGCTAAATCAAAGAATTCTGTTCAAATCTGTACAAGATGTTGCTGTTTTTCTGCTCTGACAGGAGAGGCATTTGGAAGTGCAGTTCCTTTCTTTCTTTTTTTTTTTTTAATAGCTGTCTTAAAAAGGAGTTTGGCTGTTTAGCACAGCTGGCGCTCATTACATGATGTGCGCGCAATAAAATAGCATGTGTAATTAATTTTTAATGCAGTGCTAGATGCAGCGCTTTAAAGCAGTTAGGGATGTGAAGAGCCAGCGCCGGCCACCGACAGCAGACACCTCAAAGCCAGGCGGCCACAGCCTGCATCTTTCAAGGGAACCCAAAAGTGGCCGAGGAGGCTCCATGCCCCTCTAGCTGGGCCAAATGGACTAGAAATGGGGTCATCTCGGGTGACCTGCAGGCTGGAGTTAATCCGTAATCATCCGGGATCGGGGGGGGGGTCCCATGAGATCACCTGATCCAGCCCCCTCGTTACGTAGCTGTGGAAACTGAGGCAGAGAGCTGAGAAGAGGCCACAGGAGGCAGGTGGCAGCGCTGACTCGAACCCGGGTCCCTCAGGCTCCGCCCACGAGGCCTGGCCGCCGCCCCTCTTGGGTTCATGTTGAACACCAGAGAAGGAAATTCAGCATCTAGCTGAAGCCACTTAAAGATTGATTCCTGCATCAGCACAAGGCTCAGCGTGAAACGTGCAGTTAGATTTGGCAGCAGTTAGCGCTCTGACTTTGGAGAGGCCTGCGGTTGACCTCTTGGAGCCTCAGTGTTGCCGTCTGCAGCCACAGTGCCCTTCTGTGTGTGCGAGGATCGAGGCATGGGTTCTGTGCTGTGTGCTCCGATGGCTGGCTGCCCCATCCCTTTGCAGGCTCTGTGCATGGACTCGTGTTTGAAGTTAAATGTGGTGGACACACCTAGTGGAAGAGCCAGGGGCGTGGAAACTCAGTGGAGCATCCTTGCTCCCTGTTCTCAAGGTGCACGGGTGTGGCCCTCTTGGGCTGCCTGGGTGTGAATTGTAACCCCGGGCTAGCCACTTCCTCTCTCCAAGCCTCAGTTTCCTCATCTGTAGAATGGAGTACTAAAAGTACTTGTTCATCACCCCTCCGTTGGAGGGCCCACTGAATTGCTGCCATCTTGATGTGGCCATCTCCGATCACCAGCTTGCTGGAAAGGAGAGAGAAGTGTGAAGGGTAGGGAGGAGCGAGGGGAGCTGTTGGAAAGCACTGTGATGTGTGGCCCTGGGAACCCTGTGACCGAGTGAGACTTGGCTGCCGTTCCCTTGAAATTGTCCAAGAACTTCCTACCTTCCTGCCTGGGAGAGATCATAGTATGGATGAAAGGGAAGGCCACCACCATCAGTGCTGCTCCTGAAGGGCCTGCTGTGGGCCCAGTACTGCACCAGGCCCATGGCCCATGCGGCTCGGGCATCCCGCGGGAAGAGGCAGCCCCCTCCTCTTGCTTATGAGGATGCTGGGGCTCAGAGAGGCTATTCGACCCACCCAGGGTCACACAGCACACACACAGCAGAACTGCGATCAGGACTCAGGTCTGGCGTTGACGCTGTGCCCACGATGCTCCCCTCTGGCCTTCACCAGGCTGCAGTGGCTGCTTGGATATGGGCGGTGGAAATGGAGCTCGCTGGTGGGAAATCAGGCCAAACTCGGACATAGAGGTGTCGTTCATTCACTCGTCAAGCTCCTTCTTGACCATGGGCCACTCACGGGACATTCAGACATGAGTGTGACTGACGGGGTCCTCACTGTTTGGGGGTGTCCCCGTGGGAGGTTGAGGCCCGGGCAGAGGCATACTTCCATCCTGAAATAGACACCCCCATGTGCCTTTCTCGACTTAAAAAAAATAAATAGACATAAGCTTATGGGAGCTGGGGGTCCCCAGAGCCCTCCTGGGGCTTGCCTGATGGGGAGGTGAGGCCAGGGTGGGGACGGGCTTCTTCTAGACCACCCTGAGTCAGTGTCAGGTGTGGACGTGGCATCTCCCAGGAGGGGTCATGGCTGGGAGCTCTTGGGGAGAGGGTCCCGCTGACTCAGCGGTGAGCTACCTCCAGCCTTGTCTGGCCCAAAGGGAATCCAAGTTGTTAGGACTTAGGAGGGCCCAGGGAACTGACCCTCAGACCACCAGTTTTGACATTGAAAAAGAGGGCTGGAGCGTGGGAAGGTTTTCTTATCAAATCACCCTCAGGTTGGGTTTCTGGGGTCTGACCGGACATCGGGGATTTGGCAGCTGGGCCCTCCTCTGGCATCTGGCTTTTGCTCCCCATGCTGTGTCCACGTCCCTCCAGTGCCCAGGGCGGGCCTGGCCCCAGGAGGTGCTCTGGAGAGGCTAGTGGATGGCGAAGACCCGGAGCAGGCTGTACCCACAAGTGGGAGAGAAAGCAGAGTTTACCGGGGGTACTGTGCTCCTCGCTCCGTTTCTGTCTTCAGCCCTGTAACCCCTTTCTCTTCACGTGAGAGAAGCCAGCACGCATTGTTCTTAAAGCTCGAAGTGTTCTTTTTGGTTTTCTTTTTTTGATCGGGGCGGGGGGTGGGGAGCGCAAAGTGTACTTGACTTTTCCAACCAGTGGGCTGGGTAGGGGTGGAGGGACTGTGTACTGTACATGTTTCACAATCAAATCCAAATAGTCGAAACCATGAAATAGAGTTTATCCAAACATAATCAAGGCTGGCCAATGGGATCCAGAAAGCGGTGGGGAGGAACCCTTGGTGATGGAGGGTCCCTCTGTGTGGGTTTTCCCCACTTCCTGGCATTTGTCTCAGGGGAATTGTACCTTGTCTATCACTCCACTGCCCCTTGTGGACGTCATTTAATAATAACCAAGAGCCGGTGGGTGGTGTGTGCCCATGGTGTGTGGTCGTTGGTTGAGGAGGAAGCCAGGGTTTCCTTTCCCACCAGGTCCTCCCTACACTCCGCCATGGTCGCCAGGTCATTGATAGGCAGCCATTTCCGCGCTCCCACTGTGTGTCAGGCCTCTGCAGGGGCTTCCCAGACACCTGCATTTCAGCCTCCAGCTCGTCTGTTAGGGGGGTGTTGTTAGCTGGCATTGAGTTGGCCCCCGACTCATGGTGACCCCCATGCACAATGGAAGGACATGCCATCTGGTCCAGCACCATCCTCACGATCAGCTGTGGATTGGACTGTTGTGATCCATAGGGTTTTCACTGGCTGATTTTTGGAAGCAGATTGCCCGACCTTTCTTCTTAGTCTCTCTTAGTCTGAAGCTGCCCTGGAACCTGTTCAGAATCAAGGCAACACGCAAGCCTCTACTGACAGATGGTGTTGGTTGCACATGAAGTGCAGTGGCTGGGAATCGAACCCGGGCCTTGCGTGTGGACGGCAAGAATTCTACTACTGAACCACCGTGCCCCCGTTAGGGAGGTAGCCTCTTCCGTAGTTCACAGGCGAGGAGACGGGGACCCTAGAAGTGACATGACTTGCTTGAAATTGCACAGCTGGTGGCCGGTGTAGGTGGGATTTGAACCCAGGTGTCCCCGCATGTGGGGCCCACACCCTCGGCCTTTGTCAGCCTCCTCCTCTCCCTCCTTCCTGGCTGCCCCTCTCCCTGTGGCCCTCTGCCTGGTGAGTGTGAGTGGGCGCAGCAGAGGAGGTGAGCAAGCTCGTGACTCATGGAGCCGGCACAGGGTTGGCCATGGCCCGGGATAATAGGAGCGCCTGGATTTCATGATTTCAGCAGCAAGGATCAGAGGGCGCCGGGCTTCTCGGAGGCGGTTAATGCAAAGATGGAGTCACTGCCTGCAGACACAGGGCTGTCGGAATCTTTTCATAAAACTGGACTTTTTTAATTATTGCCCTTGTTAACCAGAGCGGCTGGTGGGGCAGGCCTGTTGGTTGCGAGTCGACTCTTGGAGTTGTATATAACCCAGTCTTTCTGACTCAGGGTCCTCGCCTCGGAGTCCCTTGGATTTTATTAGCAAGCATCTCATTTTATTCTTGATTTAGTAGTCAAAGGATCCATTTCTTGAGGGCCCACTGTGTGCCCCAGACTTCACAGTCATTATCTCCACTAATTCTCCCAACCACGGGAGGATGTGGTTGGTGGATTTTATAGCTAAGGGAACTGGGTCTCGGAGACACAGGACAAAGCTGGCCCATGTCACGTGGTTAATAAACCCGACAGTCTGGATTTGAACCCAGCTCTGACCGACGCCTGCGCCTCCTCCTTCCGTCGGCTGGGCTTGAGGATCCGTAAGCCTGGTTGTCTTGTAAATGCTTCCCTGTGACGGTCCAGTCCCCCGTTTGGCGTGGTTTTTGCCATCAGCTAAACATTTCCCTAGTTTGAGAGTTCGGGGAAGAAAATCCTGCAAATAAAAATGTCCCTGGTGTCCCCAGGAAGTTAGGTTGAGCAGAAAGAGCCCCGTATTCAGAGTCAGAACACCTGGGAGCAAGTTAGTTCTGCTGTGTGTCCTTGGGCACAGCCTGTGCCTCTCTGAGCCTCTCGGTCCCCATCTCGTGGAAATCATCATGCCAGCCTTGCTTACCTGGCTGGGCTGGGAGAGGGCTGGACGGGGGGGTCCCAGGCCTGAGCGGCCTTGGATTCTGTGTTTGTAGAATGGCATAAGGAGCCCTGGTGGCACAATGGTTAAGTGCTTGGCTGCTAACACAAAGGTTGGTGGTTCAAACCCACCAGCTGCTCCATGGGAGAAAGACCCCGCTATCTGCTCACGTAAAGATTACAGCCTAGAAAACTCAGTGGGGCAGTTCTGCTTCGTCACATGGGGTCACTGGGAGTCGGATCGACTGGACGGCAGACAGCAGCAGCAGAGTGGGGCAGTCATGGCGGGGCGGTCTTCTGGATGGTTGTTTGAGGCTGTGACTTCTCTGTTGTACTGGCTTCCTGGGCTCTGCCAGAGCAAATTACTGCAAAGAGCGTGGCTTCCAACAACAGGAATGGATTGTCTCACAGGTTTAGAGGCCAGAAGTCTGCAATCGAGATGTTGGCAGGGCCGCTGAAAACCCAAACCCAGACCCATTGCCTTGGAGTCGATTCCAACTCACAGCGACCCTATAAACTGCCCCATAGGGTTTCCAAGGCTGTCATCTTTACAGAAGCAGACCACCACATCTTTCTTCCGAGGAGCGGCTGGTGGGTTTGAACCACAGACCTTTTCATTAGAAGCCGAGCACTTAACCACTGCATCACCAGGGCTCCCCCAAAGGCTCTAGGGGAGAATCCTTTCTTGCCTCCTCTGGTAGCTCTCCTGGTCACTCCCAGCTCACCTTGGCTTGTGGCCACATCACTCCGATCTCTGTCCCTCCACACCCCTCATTGGATTTAGGGCCCACCTAGACAACCCAGGGTGGTCTCTTCCCAAGATCCAGCCTCATGACGTCTGCAAAGACCCTTTTTAAAAACAAGGTTGCATCCATAGGTTCCAGGGGTTCAGATGTAGATGTATTTTTTTGAACCCATGACCTGCCCCTTGCTGGGTCGTAGCCCCCCGGGCAGGAACCCCACTTTGGTATTCTTGGAAAACTCCCACAGTCTGGGACAGGTCCAGGCCCAGAAGAGCCCCCCACCCAAGGTGTGTGCTGGGTCGAATCCGGAGCTGGTCCCTGACGAGGTGGCCACCTGCTCCTTCTCCCTCAGGGACACTTGAGTCCCAGCACCTGGTGCCTTTGGCCAGGACTCCATCGTAGGTTGTGTGGTCACGCCTGGTCCCCCTACCCCGTCCCCATACCACGTCAGAACACAATTATTAACTGGGGGGGGGGGAGTGGTGGCTTTAAAAAAATCTGCAATCGCTATTACGAGAGAAATTAACAGAGGTGGATAGGATCTCAAAATAGCTGGACGCATACTTGCCTATAATCCATCTTTTTAAAGAAAATATAATTATTTTTGTAACCTGGCTCTGAGAAGCAGAGCATTTTTACTCTGCATCTTCTTAGACATGGTGCATCCTTTCAGGAAGAGTAAAGTGGGGCGGCTGAAATGTGACGTCACTAGGTTGGTGGCACAGCCTGTGGGGGTGGGGAGTCAGAGCCCAGTGTTGGGGTTCACTTTGCCGAGTATGTGATGGGGAGGGCCCACCAGCAGTGTGCCCTGGGCCTCTGGGGTGCTGGTGGCCTGGGATGGGCTGGCCCCACCATGCTGGTAGCCGGTGGCATCTGAGATGACTGGAGCCTGGCTTGGCTTGGGGGCCAGGAGGGCAGGGGGCTTCCTCTGGGCCAGGCTGACCCGACCCGCCACCTGGGATGCTCCTGGTCGGAGTGGACCGGCAAGAAATAACCATGGCCTGCAGGAAATATTCCATGGGGTTTTCATTTGGGGCCAGGCGTTGCCTCGTGTAATCTTCTCCCTGGCTTTTCTCACTGTGTCTGCTGGGGTATGAGTGTGTGTGTGTGTGTGTGTGTGTGTGTGTGTGTATGTATGCATGTATATATGCGTGCGTATGTATATGTGTGTATATGTGAGCTGTGTCTATGTGTATGTGTATATATGTGCTGTGTATATGCATGTATATACATGCACGTATGTGCTGTGTGTATGTGTATATTGGTGCACATGTGTATATGTCTATGCATGTATATACGTGCATGTGCGTATGTGTGTATGCACGTATATACGTGCACTGTGTATGTGTGTATGTGAGCTTTGTGTATAAATGTGCATGTGTATGTGTGTTGTGTATGTGCATGTGTGTCTGTGTATCTGTGTGCATCTGTGTATATGTGTATGCATGGGTATATGTGCACGTGGGTATATGTGTGTGCTTTGTGTGTACATACATACACTCACGTGTATGGCAGTGCGGGGGGACAGCTGGCACAGAATGGGCCCCTCCCACCCCGCCTGACACTGGGTGTTTCTGGTGGTGGCGCTTTTGGTTCCTTTCCCTCCCGACTTCTGTAATTCTTCCTGGACTGCGATGTGTGCTGACGGGGTTTCAGCCCTGAGGCCTGCTGAGACCTTTGGGGCGACTCTCTGGGGATGAATTCGCCTTCTCAGTACCTCCTGGGGGAGACTGAGCCCCCGCCCCGCCTCAATCTCAGAGCGAGCCTTCCGCTGCTGACCCACCCGAGGCTGTGCACGCAGGAGATGGATAGGGTAGGTTCACATCCCGGCTCAGACATTTACTTTCACCTTGTGCTGGCGACCTAGGCTGATAGCCGCAGTTTCCTCATCTGGAAAATGAGGTGGCTTATCCGGGCTCTCAGACTTTAGAACCTCGCTTTTACCTTTTCTGCCCTAAGCAGCAGTGGGTGTGTGAGAGGTGGTGGATGGCGGCAGGTGTTATTGTTATGTCTGAACGATTGCGAAGATTATTACCATTTTCACGGCTGTCACTGTTGCTGTTTCCTGGGGGCAGGAAATCCACGTGGCTTCCTCCCCTGGCTCCGCCTCGGCCTCCGAGTATCCCTGGGGCTGTCCTCTGGCCCTCCTCGCGTCTCCTCCCTTTTGGGTTCATGCGTGTTTGAGGTCTCAGGTAGCCCTGCTCTTCTAACTGTGGTAATGAACGCTGTATTTTCAGAACCCTCGCGCTAAAAGTCAAGTGCAAAGGGATGGTTCTCACTTGTTGTTCTCTCTCCTCCTCTCTCCTGTAATATACATCTCTTTAAGGAGGGATCGGCTGAAAGCAAACAGCTAATTACCTCTGGATTTATGGAGGCAGCACCAGCCGGCTTAGTCAGCTTTTCTACCTGGAATCGGCGTTCTGTCCCTTTAAGCCGAAACTCCAACTTTCCTTGGTATTTTGCAGTGCCTGGTTTCATTTATGCTGGAGCCAGACTTACATGTGAGAGCCGTCCGCATGCTGGAATTAGTCTTAAGCTCGCTTCTGTGGCGTTGCCAAGTTCCATGTTTGTGTTTTATTTAGAATTCTTTTCACGGCCAGCCGATTCTGTTCCGGCACACATAGGCGCTGTTGCGCCCCATGGAGAAAATAAGCAAGCTTGCGTTTTCTTTGGCAGAGGCCATGGCACAATAGACTGCGGTCTCCGAAACATTTTTTAAAAGCTATTTTAACCCGTAACAGATGCATAAAGTCGGCACAGGCATGCCCGTTTTCTTAGTTTTAATTAAAAAATAATTACAGCCTAATGGGATGTTAGTGCCACATTTGGATGAACGGTGGGTGACATTATCTGCAACTTAGAAATGACTGCCTCTCCCTTTCCCTTGGCTGGAGCAGGGGCGGGGACGAGTTGGGGAAGGGGAGTGGATATCTGTTCTTAATTGCAGGGTGGGAGCTGCGGGTGGCGGGCGCCCCCCGGGCACTGTGGGTCGTATGGTGGCCTTGGGGAATGGTCTGTGGCACTCGGAAAGAACATGTCCAGGTGATAGGGCTGTGGTGATGGACGTCTGTAGAACGGTGGTGTCACTGGGGCATCCTTCATCCTGGGGATGCTGGTCGGGACATTGTCACCCGGCGTCACGGGGTTGCCTCGGAGCTGGCAACCTGGAGCCAGCACTTCTTCCTTGGTCCCATGACTCCTCACTTTAGAAAGCATCCGTCAGCTGGAAGCAACGCCACTCTGGGGACCTGCTGTAGACCCTCTGTCAACCCCAGTGTACGGCTGGGAGTAAAGGGGCAGAAAAGCAGAGTCTTGCCAGGCCGTGGTTGCTTGCAAGAGGCCTGCACCCCAGCTGCTCATCCTGGGTCCCGTCTTTATGTAAAAGTGGTCCCTGATGGGAGTACTGAGCAGGGTGAGGTGGGCTGGGGAGTCCCCAGGGGGCAACGTGGCTGTGGGGACTGTCAGGCGGGGATATGGACATGGTCACACAGTGCTGGGCGGGGGCCTTGGCAGGGAGTGACGTCTCTGGAGCATCTTCAAAGTCTTGTCATGGAGGTAGGGAGCCTTGTCTGCACTAACGAGGCAGCTGGTAAGTGGCCACAGGCTGTTCTGATCCCAGAGCCTCGGTTCCACCTGTCCTCGCCCACTCTGAACACCGGGTCTCGGGGAGGCGAAGGAGTCCGTGTCGGGGCTCAGTTATTCTCCTGGGACACTGGAGGGTGGGGATGCTGATGGCACCAGGAGCTTCGCCATCCAGAGTGTCCAGGAGATGGCACCCGCCCCAGCCTGGGTCCTTCTGCCGGTTCATGCTGGGGGCACCTTGTGCTCAGCCCACACAGCTGACGCGGCCCTGGCAGCCTCTCGGGTGCCCATCAGGGGCCCTACATAGCACTGCCAGATGCCCTGTGGGGTGGGTGCAGTGAGCAGTGCCCGACAGAGGCCCTGCCCTGCTGACTCCTGACCCCCCACTGCCCCTAGAACCCCTTGCTCTGTCCAGGCTGGTGGAGGGGTACCCTTTGGCCCAAAGTAGAGTCTGAGAGACAAGGGACAGGCTGGGGGACCTTCATTTTTACTTCCAGAGTGGCAGTACTTGTCCGTGGAGTAGACTGAGTGTTTCGTAGACAGTGTTTTCCTGAGCCCAAATTCCTCAGAAGTGAAAATTAAGTTCCTCTATTAAAACCATGAGTCATAGCAGCCCAGAGGAGAGTCGTTTTGGCGTTCCTCGAATTTTTGGAAGGAAAACACTGCTTTCACATTAATCCTTTCAATTATACCTTATTGCTGAATAATCCGCCGGGCGTTTCACATCGGGCCCTCTGCTCTCTGATTCCAGCCTGGGCCTGCACCCGCCCCAGTGCAGCACGAGCTCCGGTTCTCCTTCCCTTCCCGTTGGCACACCTAGGTCCTCCTTAGCGGGGCTTCCTTCATTCTGGGCCGATTGCCTTCCCCCTGCGAGGGCTTCTTTCTAATCGCTGCCATGATTAATGTCCAGTTGCAAAGGTTCCAGTCTGTCTGCTTGTGTGGCCTGTCAGCAGATGGAGGGGGTGACTGACTGCTCCTTGCCTGTCCCTGCCACAGAGCCTGGGGCCCCCTCTGCCCTGTGGGCTTCCCGCTCAGGTGAGAGTGGGGACATGCCAGGGCCTGTTCTCTTGAGGACACTTGTCTGTAGCTTTGGGGCTGTACGTCCTCCCCAGAAGCCTCAGGACCAAGACGGAGGTCAAGGCAAGACCCCGCGGGCTAGGGTGCAGACCCAGAGACTTCCAGTCTCTTGGAAGAAGTGACCAGGTGGGTCGGGAGGGTGGAGAGCATGGTGTGTTTGGGGTCAGCTGCTCATCCTCGCCTCTCCTGTGACGACAGGGACACAGAGGAGCTGACTCATGCTGCAGGTTCAGGTCCCAGGCGGTGTCCTCCGGGAAGTCTCCGCTGATCCCTTGACCCCTCTGTCCTTTCCCAGAAGTCCCTATCATGAGTCACCGTGGATGTGGTCACCTGCCTGTCTCCCTACCTGGCCTGGGACGACAGGCTGTGGGCTCGCCAGGGTCTTAGTGTCCCTGTGGGCCCAGGCCATGGGCCTGGCCCCCCTAGATCGCCCATGAGCGCTTGTTGAGCCAAAGGGAAATGAAGCCAGTTGAGCCGTGGCCCAGAAGCATGGCGCATGACCCCGGGCACAGCGTGCAACCAGCCAGCTGCCTGGGGGTGGGCGACCTGCTGCCCTGGAGACTGCAGGTTTGCCCGTGTAAAAACCGGGGGCTCGGTCTCTGCAGATGCAGCCGTCAGACCCGCCGGGGTTCTGTCTGTCTGTTTTGGGGGGATCCATTTTGCTTTTGCTTTTCTTTATCCAGCGGGATGCGCAGCTGCCCACCGTTTAGGTCAGTCCTCAGTGGGAAGGACAGCTCCACCTCCTGGTACGATGTGGGGGCGTGTGGGGAGGGTCAAGAGGAGTTGATCTGGCGAGCAGGGATGGGAAGGCTTTTGGGTTTGGAATTTGACCCAAAGAGCGGTTTCTGAGTTCGGGACCAGCACGTCTTTTACTTGGGGGTGGGAGGGGGTGGGGGACGGGGGTGGGTAGGGGTTCAAGTTCATTTACCTGTACTAAATTGAAGTTTCCTCTTTATGAGTAAGATGAAAATCCCATGTAGATGATGAGAAGCACAGGCTGGAGCAGTGGAGTTTGTTTACTCATTAAATTTCCCGTAAAATAAACAAGGGTTTAGAATGAGGGAACCCGGGGGGGCATGTGTGTATACCTGAGCTCACGTGCACACGTGCACACTTATGTCCATGTGTGCCTGCCCCTGCATGCATGTATTCACGCGTGCATGTGTGCACGCACATATGTTCGTGTGCATGCCTGTGTTCCTGCATGCGTGTGCGCGCACACATGTTCGTGCATGCGCCGGTGTTCTCGTGCTCATGTGTGCACCTGCATCCATGTGTACTCAGCTGTTTTCACGCATGCACACATGTGTGTGTGTGTGTGTGTGCAAGTATGGTGCGTCTGTCCTTCCCCCCGAGGACTGCACTTTGGGGCCAGCTGGTCTGTGACGGTTTGTGAGGGAGGGGGGCGTGGAAAGGCACACAGGAATGGGAGGCAGGAAGGCGGGGCTGAAACAACACACAGGGGGTGACTCTGCCCTTGGCCATGCCCAGGTTCAGCTGCAGGCCCTACTCTCCTGGGTGCACGCCTGCCCAGCTGTCCTGGTGGAGCCTCCACAGGTGGAGCTGGGAGGGCACAGGCCAGCGTTATTGTGGCTTTTCCTTCTGTCTTCAGTCTCAACTTCCTTACTTGCCCAGAGGAGGTAGTGACGTCTACCTGGGCACAGGTGTGTGCCAGCTTCGCCCAGTGCTGGTAAGGGTGCACCTGTGGCATTTATTGTCATGGTAGTTGTCACCGTAGGGAAAGTGTGTCCTCCAGGGTGACCCGGGGGCTGCGGCGCCGTGGCGGCTCTCCTGAGGCTGGGTCCCACCTCGAATCCTCTTTGTGCCCTAGTTAGAAGTTGATAAGGATGGGAGAAGGCCTTTGGGTTTGGAATCTGATCCAAAGTGTGGTTCCTGAGTTTGGAACCAGCACAGGTGTGGAGACCCCAGGCTTTGGAGTGTCTGCGCTATACCTGTCATTCCGGGGGATGGCAGGACTCACCTGGAACCTGCCGCCCTCGGGGACATCCATGTCCCTCAGTGGGAAGCCCTGCCCTCAGTCTCTGGGCCTGGCCCACCTGGGGCCCGCTGCTCCATGCCTGGGCAGTGGGAATCCGCACTGTAGACCCAAACTTTGGGAAGCTGGTTTCTTAGTCTTCAAGGTGTGAGTTCTTCAGCTTCCTTTGGGAACCTGTTTCAGACTCAGAACAAAGGGGCTGGGGCAAGGGAGGTGGCTAGCTGAGAGATCTGTTCTCAGTTGTTTCTCCCTGGAGAAAACCTTCTCAGTAAACACTTCTGCAGTCAAGAGGGATAGAAAAAACCCCGTGGCTTCATGTTTCCTGTTGGCAGAGAAAGCCTAGGGGCTTATGGACATTCTAGGCAAAGCTTCGTTCTTCCCTCCCCTGAAAGACCATCTCTCCCAATCTTTCTACTTTCTCTAACCCTTGCTCTGTCTGTTTTTATGTGTTTCTTCCGAAAGGAAGAAGATGCTGTGGTCCAAGAGGTGCATTAGGGTCAGGTTTGTATAGAGTATGTGCGCCCCATTGCTCCCTCCTGCATCTGTGGCAGACATCACTTGTATAGATCACAGCACTCTTTCCTCGGGGCCCCGGCCTGGCCTGGGACGCTTCACGCCGATATGGAGGCCCCCATTACTAATCAATCACGCCGGCCCAAGGGATGAGCCTCCATTTCTGTCCTGGCACGGGGGAATGGTGTGAGGGAAACGCTGTCTCTCACAGTTCCCACTGCCTTGAGGGGAGCCTTGTGGGGCTCTTGGGTCTTTGCTGGGGAATTAGCCGGAGGCCTGGACTTAAGTGTTGTGGTTGTAAAAATATTGGCCACCCTGTTGAGGGCTTGTGTGTGTGCCAGGCCCCCCACCTCACCACTAGCTCAGCCCTTTGGACGGGCTGCGTGAGTGTGGTTTGCAGACAGGGCACAGAGAAGGTGAGGGCACAGATCGGGCGAGGGGCAGAGAGGATGGTCGACTGTAACCCCGAGCCGTGTGACCCCAGACTCTCACCCTTCATCTAAGCTGTGCTCCTTGGGGTCCTGCCCCGGCCCCACCCGCCGGGTCTTCTCTTCAACCTGAGGCTGGGCCTCTCCCCGGCCAGGCTCGAGCCCCCCCCCCCCCCCCCCCCAGGTAGGGGACCTGCGTTCTCTTTCTTGACAGATTGTGAGCCTTAAGTGGCAAATGCAGGTGGTGGCCACTCCCCAGAGTGGCCGGGTTTCCGTCCCTCCCTTGGTCTTTCCTGATGTCACAGGAGCTCTGTCCTTGCCCAGTGCTGGGCTGGGGCCCCGTACTGACCTCTCCCGCAGCTTGCTTGTCACACTTCCTCACCGTCTCCATGGGTTTCCACCCCAGGGCCATGGCCTGCGCTCTGTCACCCAGGAGTTCCCTGCTGATGTCAGCAGAGCCTGTGTGTTTGGATCAACAAGTGGCAGAGTTTTGGGGTCCGGTAGGAACGCGGGTTTACGGAGAGGGATGGGAACTCATCTCCATGGCAAGCGCCTATCCTGTGCCCATAGGATCCACAGCTCTGTGGGGGGGCCCATCGCTCCCATTTTATAGATGAGGAAACTGAGGCTCAGGAAGCTCAAGGCCCTCACAGAAAGCCACACAGCAGAGGGAAGAGTCTAAGCAGGTATCTGTGCTCCAGCTCTTCTTCTCCTTAGATGCCTCCCTGCGAAGCATGGCAGGGCCTGATCTCGGGGTGCCGTTTGGAGCCCCTCCCCCCTCCTTTTGGCAGCTCCTGAGCCCCATGTCCCTGCTGGCCTGGCCCTGCTATCCACGTGTCTCCCTCTTGACCAGACCTTTGCTGAGGTTTCCTCTTTCTCCCCTATCCGAAGGGGCTTGGCACTGTCTGGCGGGCGGTGAACCGAAGAGATCCCTGCTGTGAACACACCCTTGGCACTGACCCCCTTGGTGCCCCGGGCCAGAATAGACAAGAAAGTCTCAAGGGCCCGGCCCAATTTTGAGAAGGGTCCCACCCCTGACCCCCCCACCCCCCAGCGGGATGGACATGTGTTGCTTCCCAAGCAAACGTTATGAACCAGAATCACGAAGCCACTAGCCAAAGGGACCCTGCAGTCCCCCTTCCTTCATGTGACACACCCACGCTCGATCTAGCTTCCGTTTGCTTCCCCATCCACAGCGTGAGGAGTGGCCCTTTCCTTATTCCCTCCAGCACGCCAGGAGACCTCAAGAAGCTCGGTGTCAACGTTAGAGCCAGCCAACAGCCAGTGGGGCCTCCGTCTCATGAACTCCAAGTAAATAACCCCGAGATGAGCAGGTTGCAGCCTCTGACACTCTGGTCTTTGTGTGGGGCAGGGTCCCTGTCCCACCTGGAGTCCAGGTCTCAGGAGCGTGAGAGGGGCTGGGGCCCCGGGCCTTCCATGGGGCCGGCAGGCCTGAGTGCCCCTCCCGGGTCCAGTGTGCTGCTCAGGATGAGGAGGGCCAGACCCTCAACCCTTGCTCTAAAATATCCGGGCTTCCTGGTACCCACAGAGGAAAGCAAACACCACGTGGGATCTTCATGCCCTGGCGACCTTCTGGACTCTTAGTTTTTTGGTGCTGCTGTAACAAATACCACAGTGGGTGGCTTTAACAAACAGAAATTAATTTTCTCACTGTTTAGGAGGCTGGGAGTCCTTGTTTAGGGCAGCAGCTCTAGGGGAAGGCTCTCTCTCTGTCGGCTCTGGGACAAGATCCTTGCCTCAGCTCTAGGGAGGATAGTTGTCCCAGCTTCTGTTGACCCTGGCGTTCCTCAGGTCCACGTGGTATCCATCGTTCCCGTTTGTGCCCAGTCTGCTCTTTTTATATCTCAGAAGTGGTTAGATTTAAGACACACCCTGCGCCGATAAGGCCTCATTAACGTAACAGAGAAAACCCCATTCCCAGGTGGGATCACATCCACATGTATAACCCGTAAAACCAAACTCGTTGCTGTCGAGTCGATTCCGACTCATAGCGACCCTATAGGACAGAGTAGAACTGCCCCATAGGGTCTCTAAGGAGAGGCTGGTAGATTCGAACTGCTGACCTTTTGGTTAGCAGTCAAGCTCTTAACCACTGCACCACCAGGGCCCCTCCACAGGTCTAGGGGATAAGATTTCAGCATGAATTTTGGGGGACACAATTCAGTCCACAGCACAGATCATCTCCCACTGCTGCCCTGTGGACACTGCCTCCCTACCCAGGCTGCCTGTCACAGCTGCCATCTAGAAAACCCCCACTGGGTGCTGGTACCTGTCACCTACGTCCTCCCAGCAGTGCCGTGATGTTGGCAGAGGAAGCTGAGACTGGCACTGCTGTGACCGTTGAGGTCACCCTGCTGGCCAGTGGCTCCTCTCCAGGTGGCGCCGGGTGGCGCTGGTCAGCCAGAATGCCCAGGACTCCTCTCTGCTGCCCGGGGCCGTGGGGACGGGCTGACTCAGGCTTGGAGGCTGTCAGGAGCTGGAGCTCTGCCCCCCTGGGCAGCACCTCTGCCTTTGGCTCCCTCTGCTAGCAGGGCCCCTTCCCCAAGGCAGCTCCTGTTTGCTTTCCAGGAGCCAGCTCCCAGCTCACCTCCGGGAAGAGTGCCCTGAGGCAGCACTTGATACACCACTCTGGGCCAAGCCATCACGCTGTGTCCTGTGTGTGTGTGTGTGTGTGTGTGTGTGTATGTGTGTGTGTGTGTTTCCCCGGAACGTGAGGGCCTGGGGGTGTGCTGCGCATGCATGTCTTGGTCCTAGGCCTTGGCACTGATAGGGGACGGGAGTGGGTGAGGAGCATCTTTAGAGCCATCCTGACCACCAGAAGCAGGAGGGGCACAGAAAGTGATTGGAGTGAGTGCAGGCGCTCTCCCAGCTTCCTCCGGGGCTTCCCCGGCCAGAGGACTCAGTCAGAGGGAGTTTAGATTGGAAAGGAAGGAATGGGAGAAGTGGTCTGCAAAGGCTTATGGAGGTGCAGAGGGATGCTGAGCTGGCTGCTCTCTTTCTTTCCTCATGTTCTTTTCCCCTTTCTTTGTTAATTATGCCATCGTTGCTCTCATAATAAAAATAATTTGTAGTCTTTTGCTTTAAGTAAATTAGTAACAGAAGCATTAAGACTGTGCTGGAAGAATGGGCCTTGTAGAGTGAATCAAGTGATGGAGAACGTTGTCCCAAAAACCTGCACTGCAGTGGAGCACAGAATTTAGCTCAGCTTCCTGGTAGCCTTGGCAAGAAGGGAAGTGTGGTGAGTGATGATTGGCTTATGAAAGTACTGGTTCACGACAGAGATTTTTGTGTCCACCTCAAACCTGAAAGACTTCATCCCATGATTCTTTAGGTAAGGCCAGGTCTTCATCTAGATAAAGGGCCAGATAGTAATCATTTTAAAGTATGTGGTCCCGGTGGTCTCTGTTGCAACTACTCAACTCTTGCTGTTGTAACATGTAACACAAAAGCAGCCAGGGACAATATGTAAATGAGTGAGTGGGGCTGTGTTTCAATGAAACTTCATTTATTTAAAAAAAAAAAACAAAAACGAGTAGCTGACCCTTGAGAAAGGAGCGTGTCTCTCACACTGACAGATCACTGTGATGTTATCACACAAAAATGTGGGTGGCTTCTCATATCAGCCCTCCATAAAAGTTGAGACGAGGCATGGTTGGGCATCCTTGGCCCTCACTCTGCCTTTCTGTCCCTGGAGAGGGAATCTGGTCAGAGAGGACGCTGGCCCTGGCCCGATGACGCTCACCAGTTGAGGCATCCCATTCCCTAAGCCTCACACCTGACGTGGAAAAACAGCGCCCGCCTGGCAGGCTTGCTTCTGCAGGGGCCCTCACCATACAGGGCTCTCCCATTGGGGTTGACCTTCTGTGATGGATTGAATTGTGTCCCCCCAAAATATATATTGTCAGTCCTAATCCCTGGTGGCACGGTGGTTAAGCACTCGACTGCTAAGTAGTTGGCTGCTAACTGAAAGGTTGGCAGTTCGAACCCACTAGCCACTTCATGGGAGAAAAGATCTGGTGGTCTGCTTCCATAAAGATTACAGCCTTGGAAACCCTGTGGGGCAGTTCTCTTCTGTCTTGTAGGGTTGCTATGAGTTGGAATCAACTAGATGGCAACGGTTAGTTTGTTTTTAAATGGCCTGTGGTCATAGTCCTATTTGGGAACAGGGCTTCTTTGTTATTTGTTATGTTAATGAGGCCGTATCAGGCTAGCGTGTGTTTTAAGCCAGTCTCCCGTGAGATATAAAAAGAGCAGATTAGGACAGAGAAGCAGGCCCAGATGAGGAAGATAGATGCCGTGCGCCACGTGAGATCTCCAAGGAACCAAGAAAACAGAAGGTGCAAAGAGACAAGGACCTTAACCCAGAGCCAGTGGAGGGCCTTCCCCTAGAGCCGGCACCCTGAATTTGGTCTTCCAGCCTCCTAACTGGGAGAAAACAAATTTCTGTTCATAAAAGCCACCCACTTTTGGTATTTCTGTTGTAGCAGCTAGGTAACTGAGACACCTTCCTTCAACAGTGTGTTTCTGCATAGGACAGATATCTGAAGGAGCTCATTGGGGACCACGCCGTGACTGTCTTGGGGAACCTGGCTCCACAGTGGCTAAGAATTGAGCTGCGCTCATCCACCGATATGTGTGCTGGTGTTTCTTTGACTTGTCAGAGGCAGAATGTGGGCATTGGAAGTGCCCGTGTGTTCCGCTCATCACCACTTACTTTAAGTTTGCTCACTTATTCCTGACCTCGTTCCCCAAAAGCTGAGGAGGGGAGAGGGGAACACTGCAGAGAAAGTACTTTTGAGCTTCTTTTTCCAACTCTGGAAAGTGGAACCATCCAGGGTTGTCTCGAGGAGGATCCTGAGGTGCTCGGGGCAGTGGCTGGCACACAGAGGGGCTCAGAATGGACACTCCTCTTTCTAAGATGCTGGTGTAGCCAACGCCACGCATGGTGACCTTCTAGCCAGCAGCTGTCAGGAGTGGGAAGTGATGACTTTGGGCCAATCCTTTAATTTTCCAAAACTGTAGGGAACGTGCATGGGGGACCCCAGCGCACAGGGTTGTGCGGGTTCCGCGGGCTGAGCTGGCCTGGCTGTCTTAGGGTTGTCCCTGAAGCTTGTTTTGGGGGCCTGAGACCCTCTAGCCACAGCACTGTGAAGAAGTAGCCCAGGACAAAAGCACCGTTGCTGTCAACCCCAGAATTCTCTCCAGACCGCCCAGCAGGGACCTACTTGTACTTCAGGACCAGCTTCATTTATTTTATTCAAATTCCCCTCCCCACCTCTGGGAAAGGTTGTATTTCCACTAAGTGGCGGCCATTTTACTCTCCTTTAAAGGTGATTTAATTGGAAATGTCTACTCTCAGGAAGCCCTGGTGGCGCAGTGGTTAAGAGCTCGGCTGCTAACCAAAAGGTGGGCAGTTCAGGTCCACCAAACACTCCTTGGAAACCCTATGGGGCAGTTCTACTCTGTCCTGTAGGGTCGCTATGAGTCGGAATCCACTCGACGGCAACGGGTTACTCTGAACACCTGCCCACGTATGGTCTGGTACCTGGCACACATCATGTCCCGAGTTCCCCATGATGATGCCAGGGTACTCGGGCCACTGCAGTAACTGTGTTATCCCACCAAGGGGGCTGAATTTAGGCCCCAAACCAACAGCCGTATTTTCCATTGCCCATGTGGCCTCGTTGTGCATAAGTCCAGGTTTTTCTTTAGGATTTTCATGTTTTTGAACAAGGAATGGGGAGAGCTTCAGGGACCCATGGGTAGAACTCAGAAGAAGTTGGTGCTCATTTTGTCTGGAACATTCCTTCTGCTGCTTGGGCTTGAGCTCCGCCCTCCTGGGGGGTGGGATGAAGGGAGGTCCCCGGCTGGGGAGAAGGTTCTGGACTTGTGGGGCCATGACTGCACCCCAGCTCCCAGCTGCCAGCACTGGCCAGGCACCAAGGAGAGGCTCAGTGAACATCCATGGGTGGGTGGCTGAGGGGCACTGCTGGACAAGATGCCCGTGGGGCGGTGGCCTGGAGGGTTGACCAGCCCCCCGACCCGCTTCCCTCTGACTGTGGGTGGGGGTTCGCCCAGCCCCTACCTGCCTCCCTTGGCTGTGAAATGCCTGGGGGTGGGGAGGTTGCCATCCCCCACCCCCCTGCACTGTTGGGGTGAAATGCCGAGCCCCCGCCCCCCATTGGGTGGAATGTCTGGAGGAGGCCGAGTCTCCCCAGCCTCTCCCTGTGTACTGTTGGGTGAAATGCTGGGGCGGGGTGGCGGGAGGGCTCAGCTTCTTACTGTAAAAAGCCTGGGGTAGGCCAACCCCCCCGCCCCCTTCGGCCCTTCAGCTGGGCAGTGCCTCAGTGCTCAAGTACAGAGTGAGGGAGGGTCCCCAGGTGTCAGTCTCTGTGCGGACCCTGGTCCACTTCCCCAGCTCAGGCCTCGGTCCTGTCTCAGCAGCCTGCCTAGTGACCGCCCCTGCAGCTGCACCCTCCCGTCCTATGTCAGCAGCCTTTTCTGCTGTGGGGCTGAGCTGGGACTGAGCGGAGGCCAGGAAGTCCATGCTTTGGGATCTGGACAGTGCCAGGAAGTCTTTCCATCTGCAGTGGTCTTGGGGAGGACAAGGGGCCATGTGGCGCCCCTGAGGACACCGCGCATGCCCCCACCAGGCCCAGCAGCTCCCAGGGGAGCAGCTGAGTGGGCTTTGGATATGGGTGCCTCGAGGGACTGGCCAGGCTCCTAGAGGCAGCTGCTGCTTCCTCGGCCTCCACTGCTCTCTGTTCACCCTTGTGTTAAAGGCCCTACTGTGCTGGGCTGCAACGAGGCACCCGCACCCAGCAGGCCAAGCACAGGGACACGCCCGGTGGGTGCTTGTGAGATGAGAGGACAGTGGATGAGTGAATGGATCTGCTCCCTGAGGGCAGGGGTCTTGCCAGGATCCCCAGTGCTTCACACGGTGCCTGGTGCACAGTAGGTGCTTGAGAAATGAAAGAACAAAGAATGAGTGAGTGAGTGAGTGAATGAATGAATGGATTTGTTCCTTGGGAATGAATGAATGAATGGGTATCCTTGGGAAATGCTTGTTCAACGAAGGAACGCTTTAAGAACCCCCCTTTTCTGTTTTCCTCCTTGCGCGGAATGACCCTTTTCTTCTTTTGTGGGCTATCCTCTCTGAACCCACCTGTCAGGAAATGAAAACCAGGGGTCCGGTGAGTAGCGCCCAACCATCCCAGACACCCTGCGGTGTCCCTGCTACTTCAAAGCCCTCAAGGTCAAGGGAGGGCTTTTCATCTTGAGGCACCTCCTTGTCCTTGGAGGTATATGCCATCCTGATGTCCTCGCAGGATTCCCAGGCAAGGACAGAGCAGGATGGGGGCCATCTGCCTGTGCTGCCCCCCACCAAGGTCACAGGAGATGAGAACAGGCAGTCTGGGGCTGTGGAGGGTCCCTTTCTCTCTCCAAGCCTCCGTTTCCTCCTCTGGGAAGTGGGCACAGTAGGGGCTCGGGAAAGGCAGCTCTCACTGACTGTACCAAGGTGGGGTGTGGGGGTTGAACGGCCAAGGACTGACGAGATGCCCCCCTGTGATTCCTTGTGGAAACAGCTGTCAGTGGCTGTCCTTCCCCAGCTCATTTGGCCTGTGAGGCTCAGACTCTTGGTTGGCGGATTTGAATTGAAGGGTAGGAGCAGACTCCATTCTTGACTAGAGACCCTGGCCCAGAGAGGGGCAGGAACTCGCCCAGGCCACTCAGCAAGGGTGGAGCTGGCATCAGAAGCCAGGCATGTCCAGCCCCACTCTGCCCCCGCCATGCCGTCCCCTGGCACGAGCAGGCCTGAGTGGTGCCCAGAACAGGTGAGTCAAGTGGCCCTCCAACTATGAGGACCGTTGGAGCTGGGCCCTAGTGGCCAAGAGGTGGCCTCTCCCGTCTCCCCAGGCTCTAGCTAGGAGGGTGCAGGCCCTGCCGTGGCCAGGTAAGAGTTTGGAGGTCATTGCTCCTCTCCCAGCCCTGAGTCTGCAGCTCTACCCTGAGCGCTGTCGGTGGCTTCAGGAGGGAGCTGTTCGGTTATTTTCTTGCCCAAGACTGGGCTGTCCCCTTGTACTCAGGAACATTGTCAGCTGATCACCAGATTGCCACCTGACTGCCTTCTCTGATCCAAGCACCAGCCAAGTTGGTGAGCTGTGAGTGGGGAGTGTCAGAGAACCCTCTGGGCTCCCACCATATACAAAGGTTTCAGAAGAAAAAACAAGTGACTCTGGGTCCTTAAGGAGCCCCTGGGTGGTACAAACAGTGAAAGCGCTCAGCTGCTAACCCAAAGGTTGGAGGTTCAAGTCCACTCGGAGGTGCCTCAGAAGAAAGGCCTGGCGATCTACTTCTGAAAAATCAGCCATTGAAAACCCTATGGAGCACGGTTCTACTGTGACACACATAGGTCACAGATTGTCTGTGTCCTAAAGGTCCTGGTGTGTCTGATGTGGCATTGTCGGTCCATTTCTACTTGGCAAGCTCTTGAGGATCCCTTGGAGTGAAGCACCGTTCTCAGCTTGGGGACATGGAGATAAAGGGTACAGTGCCAGGGGACACCCAGGGAAGGCCGCAGGAGGGCCGGCTGCTCTGGAAGGGGTCTGCGCCAGAACTGGAAGGGCTGGGGAATGTTCTAGGGCCGGGGCAGGGCGGCCGTCTGAGGTAGAGGGGACGCCCGTGCAAGGCCTGAGGTGGACAGGAAGAGGCCTTTTTGAAACTTGTAAGTAGCTGGGGATGGCTGGAGGTCGGGATGCCTGGGGCCGGTGAGCAGACTGGCTGGCAGCCGATCAGGACAGCTGCGGGGCCAGGCTTAGGGGCCTGCTGTTTCCCCGGGCGCAGGTCTGTAACGGGAGACAGGGCGGGGTGGGGAGGGCGCTCCTGGCTATGTGATCCTGGATAAATCACCCTGCCTCTCTGTGCCTTCTGTTGCTCGTCCATGACCTGGGTGGAAGCTCGGCAGGGTATGATGCTCACAGTGACGGTGACAATGGCGGGGACGGTGGTACCTGTGTCACCAGGTCGCCGTGTGTAGGTGTGAGCATGCCTAGTTTGTCACCATCCCCCCCCCCCAAACACAGCATTTGAAGTGTGCATTGTGGATGCCGGCTTTTCAGCCACTGGTCAGCCTCGAGCAGCTGGTGACTGGCTTGTGTTTCTAACGTTCTCTGCAATGAGCCTTGGTTTTCCCCGGGCATGGAAATCCCTAGCTGTCGTAGCTGCTTCTTCCTGTAGAAATGTTTGCAGGGGCCACTGCCTGCTTGTCTTGGGGACCTGGGTACTGTGTGGCTTTGACCCCGCTCCTAGAACAATGCTGGGGGCTGGAACGTTGGGGTGACCTGCCCGGACACCCTGTTGTCCCTGACTGTGTGGGTCTGGCGGGCCCAGCTCCCTGTGTGAGCAGAGTATAGTCTGAAAGGAAAATGCCCCAAGGCTCCCAGGGTGCTGCTGAGCAGTGGAGGCCTGTGGGCAAGGGGTCGGCAAATATTGGCTGAGGCCGCCCTGTGCCAGCCTAGGGGAGAGCCCCGTGCCCCGGAGTTGCATCACACAGGCCTTGTCCTCTAGAGGCTCCCATCCGGGCCTGGCTAGTTCTGACTGGTCTGGGTTAACCCTGCTGCCACAGCCACGCAGGCCTCCTGCCCTGTGCCAAGGGCGTGGGACTGTGGGGCCACGGCCTGGCCCAGAGAATGCATTTGTGGGGCACGGGTGCCCAGGGCCCTGCTGGGACCCTGGCTGGAGTGGTGGTTCCTGAGGTGTGAATGCAGATGCACCCCTTTTCTCTCCCCCAACCCTGGCCCAGACCCCCCTTGTTTTGGAGGGCAGACGCGAAGCTCAGACCCCTGGAAGGAGGCCCGGCCAGGTGGGAGGGCTTCCAGCTGTCAGCTGCCCCACAGCAGAGTGGCCCTCGCCGGTTACCGCCATGGCCTCTGGCTCTGGCTGCGGGCCCAGCCTCTCAGCCCTTGGCCCTGGTCGGCCCCTTGGGCTTGCTGAGCAGATGGCAACACTCCAAACGACCCCCTCGATGCTGCCTATTGGGCTGGAATCAACTCCCCCTTCCAGCCTGACCGGGGCTAGGGTCTGTTCTCCCTGGCAGAGACACTACAGCACCCTGAGGTTTCCAAACACCCGCATGTGGGCCCGACAGGGCTTCACCAGCCAGCCCTGCCATGGGAGAAAAACACGGTCTAAAGAGCACGTGCGGACCGCAGCCGAGTGAGGTACCTTTGGAAGCGGAGGATGGAGAAGTAAGGGGGAGCTCTTTCACAAGAAATAGACGTTCCTATCCTGGGATTTGGGGAACGAGAGCCGGGCGAGGTCTTTTTTCCTTCCCAGGCACTCTGTATTATTAAGACACTCTGTCTTATGAGGGATGTTAGATAATTAATCCTGTGGCGAGGCAATAGCAACAAGCGTTCGAGTATATTTAAATAATGAGGAAGTTCTTCACTGTGGATCCATAAAATCATTGTTGGCCGGTGGCACGGAGAGGATCTGTTGTGTTTACTGAAACGTACTTCTCCCCTTTAGAAGATGGGATTTGTCTTTTGTGTACAGACACGCACACACGTGCACACGCGTGCACACGCACACACACGCACACACAGGCACAGAGCATTTAGCCAGAACCGTGCTAAGTCCTCTCTCTTTTCAGTCAAAAAGAATCAATTATGCCTTGTGGTTGCTTTCCGAAAACCACTTTTGATTGTGTGATTTCGTTTCAGTCAAGAGCGCTCCAGTCACCCCCTCAGAAATGAGAAGGGGGAAACACACACACACACACACACACGCACACACGCACACACACACCCACACCCACCCACACACACGCAACTGCTTACCAAATATCTGGGTGTTCGTGCCGGTCCTCGTCAATTGAGGACATTGACAGCAATCACGATTCCACCACTGTTGAAACCTCGCCTCTAATGGAACCGGGAAAGGTAAACCCAGATCCAGGGCTCTGCAGGCTGTAATTGCAATAATTTAATTTAGCTATTTAACCTGTAATTCAGTGGTATTTATTAAGGAGCATGGGAGAAAATGAGGCCATTAGGAGCCAGAGATGGATACACTGAAATGAAAATGAACACTTCTAACTGCCAGTTGACCTTCGGTTTGTAGCCGTCTTTATTAGGCTGGTCACGGTAATTACCAGGACGTGAATCGGGAAGGAAAGTGAATAATTCCGTAATGAACATTTTTATTCATTATGTCGCATTTTCTGGAAGCGGATGAGTATCGTGCAGAAGTGTTGGCAACGTTCTCTTTCTGTTTGGTTTTTTTTCAAAAACAATGGTTTGTGGACAGTGGCCGCGGGCACAGCGTCAGTCGGCATTGGGGCATCTGGGGCCGAGGAGTCCGAGTCGGGTGCTCTGGTATGGCATCGGAGCTGTGCGTGCTTCCGGGGTGCACGCAGGGGACAGCTGTGCCCAGACGCAATAGGTCAGCTTGGGCGGAAGGAGGAGAGTGACAAGCCTGCCAGGCCAGCCGGGGAAGGATTTTCCAAAATTATCCATCCAATGGAAAGGTTTCTTCCTGGGCCCTAACCCAGGGTGAGGTCACAGGTGGGCCACGCCCTGCTTAGGGTGGGTGGGAACTGGTGCCTTTGCAGGGTTGGGGGTGGGGGCGCGAGCTGGGAATACGTACCAAGATCCTCCATCCTCTTTGACCCAAGAGATGTACTTCTAGAAGATAAACCGGGGGTGTGCCCACAAACACGTGTACACACGTGCGGTGTTTGAGAATAATGCAAAATGGAGAACAGGCAGATCTTAGTGGGAGCAGAACGGCTGAACAAACAACGTCCAGCCACATGATGGACCGTTACTCAGCAATAAAAAATAACGGCTTCGTGGCATTTCTGGGGACGTGAGGATATGCTCGCAGAGTGACAGGTAGTGAGAGAGGCACTAATCAAAACTACACGGTGAGCAGGCCACCGCTGGTGCCCGCGTGGGGGACAGCTGGGGCATCTGTAGGTAAGAGGCTAGATGGCAGCATCGAAATGGCAGCAGAGGTTTCTCTGGTGGTTTTTGCTTTGTCCCTTGTGGTGGTGGTGGTAGGTGCTGTCAAGTCAGTTCCGACCCGTAGTGACCCTGTACACCACAGAATGAAACACTGCCCAGTCCTGCGCCATCCTCACAATCATTGTTATGCTTGAGCCCATTGTTGCAGCCCCTGTGTCAATCCATCTCATTGAGGGTCTTCCTCTTTTTCACTGACCCTCTGCTTTACCAAGCATGATGTCCTTCTCCAGGGGCAGGTCTCTCCTGATTAACTTGTACCAAGTATGTGAGATGTAGTCTCACCTCTAAGGAGCATTCTGGCTGTACTTCTTCCAAGACATTTCTCCCGTGTACTGTGCTCTATTCTAAAGTTTTCTAAAAAATGAAGAAAGTGTCCTTTTAAAATCAGGAAACGTGGTACATTGATTTGAAAAGTTTTGGTGACTTTCGCTTATTGAAAAGAGATGTTCTAGCCTGGCACCCAGTGCCGGCCTCTGCCAAGCCCGTGGCTTATCAGCTCCTCCTTCCACTTCCCAGAAAACCATTCAGCCTTTAGACTAACAGGGATGCAGGCTAGAAACCCTTCTGTCGGGCGCCTGTGATGGATAGCTTCCCAACACAGCTAAGTGGCCCTGGGCATTGGGGAGGTGTCGTCCTTTTATTTGTAGTATTTCCATACACGGAGTGCCTGGGTGGCGCAAATGGTTAA
The DNA here is from genome assembly GCA_030035585.1 of Dugong dugon. NCBI lineage: Eukaryota > Metazoa > Chordata > Mammalia > Sirenia > Dugongidae > Dugong > Dugong dugon. The sequence goes on from CM057472.1 coordinate 109,829,018, forward strand.
GCACTCGACTGCTAACCAAAAGGTCAGCAGTTTGAACCCACACAGAGGCACCTTGGCAGACAGTCCTGGCGATCTGCTTCCGAAAGGTCACAGCCTGCAAATCCTACGGAGCAGTTCTGTTCTGCAAACATAGGGTCTCCATGAGTTGGAATCGACTCCATGGCAGCTAACAACAGCATTTCTATACCCTGCCTGTGGCTCCAAATGGGGAGTCAGGGACCCAGATAGGGATAGGGCCCAGACCCTCCTGTCTGGGGCTGGGGGCAGGTGGTCTGGAGCAGGGACCTCTGTCTGAGGGCATGGTCCCCCTCTGGACTCAGCTGTTGAGTTGGTGGCTGACACCTCTGCATCTCCTCTGCCCTAGCTGTCTGCCCAGTCTCTGGCTGAGGTCATTTCCATGCAGATAGAGACGTTAGCAATAATCATATTCTATTCATGCGGCCAGGAAGAGCCAGCACGGGGTGTGTGTGTACTTGCTGTTGTCAGAGAGCCTTATTAGATAGACGGACAAGGCCCCTCCCCAGCCAGGTCTTCATTTCCTCCCTGGACTGCCCCCCCCCCCCCCCTGACATCCCAAGGAACGGCCCAGAGGATTGCCTGGCTGGAAAAAAAAAGAGATTCTCTTTCCAATTTTCAATTTTCCTACTTCACTCATTTTCTTTATTAAGTGTGCTATAGATTCTGGAAAGAAAGGAAAAAATGACAGCTTGGCCGTGAATGTAGAGCATCTCTTCCCTGCTTTGCATGCTGACTCTAGCCAGGTTGCAAGAGAGGGGCAAGGGGGCTCTTTGGACCCGGGGCGGTGTCTGGCACACATGGGGCCTCCGAAAATATGCACATCTGCCCCAAGGCCCTCTTCTCGGTCACCTGCTCATTGCTGTGGTTGAAATTGGCATCCCCTGACCCACTGCCACCAACCGTAATTCCTAAACCGCACGGTCAGATGAGAGGACTGTTAATGAAAGGCTGCGTCGTGGAGCTTAAAAAGGGCCCAGGCCAGGGAGGCACACGCACAGGCATGCATTGGTTTCCAGGTCTGGGCCTTGGGCAGGCCCCGGACCTCCTCAGAGCTGCAGCTCTTTCACCTGGAAAAAAAAAAAAAAGTATACTCCCATTTGTAAGAATAAAAATTGTGAACAGCACTTGATCGCTAGCCAAAAAGGTTGGTGGTTCGAACCCACCCAGAGGCACCTTGGAAGACAGGCCTGGCGATCTGCTTCTGAAAGGTCCCAGCCTTGAAAACCCTATGGAGCAGTTCTATTCTGCGCACATGGGGCCACTATGAGTCGGAATCTACTCAAATGCAACTAACAACAGCAACGTGTATGTATGCTAAGTGTTTTGTCTGGCCTAGTTCCTAGCACATAGTAGGCTCTTGGTAACTGTTTCTTGTCTCCCCTGCAGTCCCTCATCTTTGTGTTATCACGATTAACATGATCACTGTAATACCCACCTCACTGATGATGCTCAAATGCAGGCTTGAATGTGAAAACACCTGGCTTATGCCAGGAACTCAAATTAAAGAGCTTGGGTTTCGAGGTGTATCATATGGCTTCGGAACGCGTTTTGATTTTGCCGAGCGGATGGGCGTGCATGCTCAGTGCATACAGAGCCTCCCTTTCGGGGCCGAGAGCCCCAAGATGCCTTTTCCATCCTTTCTGATGGTAGGCAAACATTTCTGCAAAGTGCATCTGACCCAAGGCTTCCATACCCTGGACTCTCGGGAGCCCTTGTCGAATAGATGCAGATGGAAAATGGTCAATGAGGTGGAATGTTCAGGGGTCTTTCTGGAAAAGCTGTCACCTGGGCCCCTTGGTTGGAAACCCATTGCTGGCTGCCTTTGATGGTGGTTGTTGGGAGCTGTTTACCTACAAAATCGGCTGGTCGGCCTGGCTCGGGAAAGGAGGGGAGAATCCGGTGCCCTTCAGTGTTCAAGTTGAGGGAAGATTGAGAGAAATAGCTAGTGCCCCCCCATTATTTTAGGGTCCAGAAGAGGGTATGACCGCATTGCATCCTAGTAGCCACCATGAGCAGAACGCAGCTGTCCTTGTTCATGTGGAGGAACTTGGGAACCTCTCCTCCCCTGTTGCCTGGTTACAGAATCATTTGTCACGTGCTCCCCGAGAAGGGGGCTTGGCTGGCGAGAGGCGGTGGTGGGTGGGGGGTAGTCGGGAGATAGTGTCTGCTGTTGGGGAGGCAATGAGTATATTCGATCATATCTAATTCCCATTTATATTGTGCCGGACAGCCCCACTGCCCAGCTGCCCTCTCATAGCCTCAGACCGCTGGTGTTTTTTTGATGCATGAATGAAGACTGGGAAGTGGGCCAGGACTTGGCTCATGGGCTTCTTCATCATTTATTAGCTTCTAGTTTTAATTGTTTCCCGACTTCTTTCCAGATATTTATCTAGGAGGAATTGTCAGTTCTTGCTGCGCCGTGCAGACGCGCGAGGCCGGCGCTGGCAGCAGAATTTTAACCACTCTTTGGGGCGGCAGGCAGGAGGTGCCTTTCCACTTCTGCTTGGCAGGTGTGGGCTGAGTGCCTGCTATGTCAGAGGGTGCTGGGGGGTGGTGGTGAAGGGACACAGGGACTACTGGGCTCTGGAGGGGCTTGTATTTTAGGGGGCTGGGGTGAGCTGTTACCTGGAAATGTCCTTAAATCCGATTTTGAGCAACCTGGAGATACAACATTGAGAGTTCAGTAAGTGTCCCCGCCTGAGGGGATGCGTGCAGGTGAGGGAGTAATTAGGAGGCAGGTGGGTCCCTGGTAGAATCCTCGCCGTCCACGTGGGAGACCCAGGTTCGATTCCCAGCCTGTGCCGCTCACGTCTGTCAGTGGGGGCTTGTGTGTTGCTATCAGGTCTCAGAGGAGCTGCCAGGCTGAGGGACTAGGAAGAAAGGACTGAACACACTGTGGATCACAACAGTCCGATCTGCAGTCGATCGCGGGGATGGCGCAGGACCGGGCAGCGTTTTGTTCAGTCGTGCGTGGGCTCGCCATCCGTCCAGTGCCAGCTTGACAGCAGCTACAACAACAACAATTGGGACTATTGTGCTGGCCGGGAAAGTTGACCTGAGAGGCTACTTGTGAGCTGGGATGAAGGCAGGTTAGCATCCAGACAGGGAGGTGCTGGCATTCAGACAGAGTCCCAGCAGGGGCAGAGGCGTGCCCTTGGGGAGACCTGAGAGCACCATGGCTCAGAGTGTGGCCTCTGAAGCCAGACAGAGTCAACCCTGATGGGGCTGGAGATCGTCCAAGCTGTGTCGCCTCAGGAGGGTTACTTAACCTCTCTGAGCGTTGGTTGCTCCATCTGGAAGCTGAAGAGACCCACCTCATAGGGGTTAGGGAAGACTGAATGAGACGCTCAGCACCAAGGCCGGATGTTGTTTTGGAGTGGAGTGTCCGAGGGGCGTGTTGAGGGTGGTGGGTGTGTGGGGTGGGCTGAGAAGAGTAGGCTACAGGTGTGCCATTTGCTTCGTGCGTTCTGGTCTCCACATCTCTGAAAGTGGGCCAGAGGGAACCCCCAGAGGGGATGTGGGAAATGTTGGGGTGCTGTTGGAGGCGTTTCTTCCTCTTCTTCCAGAAGAGGCCCTGGTCAAAACGGACCCCTTGCTGGTGCCTGTGGTTGGTTTGGAAAGTGGGACTCAGAAGTCCAGGTCAGGAAACCTGGGCTTAGCTCGTTCCACAGACGTCTCCCGAGGGCACGCTTTGGCTCTGCTTGAAGTGGTTTTGAGTCCTTCTGGCTGGAACAGGAGCCCAAAGACCCCAGTACCTGCCCCAGCTGTGTCCTTTACAACCTTGGCAAGCCCTTTCTCTGCCCTGGACAGCCTCAGTTTCCCGCTCTGTACTCGGGAGTGGGCTCTGATCTAAGGGGCTGGACCATGCTTGGTTGCCGCCAGCTGTACTTCCATGATTTGGGTGCCTTTGGTAGTCGCGCTGCCCCCCACCCCTCCAGGGCTCCGTTTGCCTGTCTGGGACCGTGGTAAGAATACGGAGTACCTTGTGGGTTACTGTAGTGATTGAATGTGTGCCTGCTGATGAGTGGGTCTGTGGGCTTCCTGTGGCTGTGCTTGTCATCAAGGGCTGCCAGCTCCATGTTGAAGACAGACTGAGGCAGAGCATGCAGACCCGGGTCCAGGCTCCTTCCCTTCCCTTCCCACGTGACCTGAACAGTCTCGCACACACTTCGGATTTCACCTTCCCCACCTGTAAACCAGGACAAAGAGGAGTTACCTCCAGATTCCATTTTACAGACAAGGAATTTCATGCCAAAGGGCAGATTCAGAGACGTTAAGCGCCTTGTCCACGGTCACTCAGCTAATCACCAGCTGAGACCACGCTAGTTTGGAATAGAACCCTTAGTGTGTGTGTCCATTGCTGGAGGCCGTGGAGCAGCAGGGGCCGAGGAAGGATGGCATCCTGGCCATGCCCACTGGGCCGTCTGGCTCAACTGATGTTCTGGAATGTTCATTCAGAGCCCCGGCTTCTTAGCTGTTCTGTCCTACCCTACCGGGGCATGTTGTCTGAGCAGGTGCAGAAATGGGGGTTCAGGGGTGCACCGGTCGCCCCCTCTGCTGTCTGGGGGCCAGCATGTGGCCAGGAGCGCTTGTTCTGTGTGCAGCCTCCAGGAAGGAGGACAGGTATCTGCCTCAGCCTCCGGCCCCAGGCAGCCTTGTTTTGCTTCTCCTCCAGCATGTTCGGGAGGACTGTGAACACCAGATGTTTCTTGTGCAGGGTTATACACAGATTTTGCAGAATTCCCCTGTCCTGGGGACATCGTTGAATTTGCAATTTGCTTTTGGGGCTGTATTGACTGGCAGAAACCATCAAAGGCCCCAGTACCCGCATGCATGGTGGCAAGCACTGGAACCAGCGAAATAGCTGGGTTTCATTGGCATAAAGAATTGATTTGGGGTGGCTGCGGGAAACGGGGAGAAGACCTCAAAATCCTTCTCGTTTGCCATGTTGCTTCTTGTGCGTGAGGTTACAAATCCATTTTGGACTTGGGGTTTTTAAGACAGATCTATTCTGAAATTTGGCCAAAAATGATTCAATACCAAATTATTACAGCCTTGATCAAAAAGTAAATGGTATCACTGATGGACCACAGCTACCATCGCCCCCACCAGACTGAGTCCAGTACAGCTAGATGGTGCCTGGTTATCACCACTGACTGCTCTGACCGGGCTTGCAATAGAGGGTCCTGGACAGAGCTGGAGAAGGATGTAGAACAAAATTCAAACTCACAAAAAAAGACCAGATTTACTGGCCTGACAGACTGGAGAGACCCCGATAGTATGGCCCCCCGACACCCTTTTAGCTCAGAGGTGAAGTCACTCCTGAGGTTCACCATTCAGCTGGGGATTGGACAGCCCCATAAAACAAAACAGGACTAATGAGGCACGGCAGTCCAGGGACAAGGACTAGAAGGCAGGAGGGGACTGGAAGGCCAGTAATAGGGAACCCAAGGTTGAGTAAGGACAGTGTTGACATGTAGTGGGGTTGTTAACCTTGTCATAGGGCAATATGTGTACTAACTGTTTAATGAGAAACTATTTTGTTCTGTAAACCTTCATCTAAAGTGAGAATAGCAGAACAACTGGAAGAACGTAATCGACGTCACTGAATTGTACATGTAGAAAGTTTTGAAATGGTGTATCTTTGGCCATGTATATTTTCACCAAAAAAAAAACAAAAACAAAAAACAGGTCTTCCAAGGCCAAGAAGGGAGCGTGTTGACATGTCGTGGGGTTGTTAACCAATGTCATAAAACAATATGTGTATTGACTGTTTAATGAGAAACTATTTGTTCTGTAAACCTTCACCTGAAGTATAATAAAAAAAAAAAAATTAAAAAAGAAGTAGTGGTATCAAACCCACTTCTGGACTAGAACTTCTGTGTAAACGCAGAGCTTGTGTGTGTGTGTGTGTGTGTGTGTGTGTGTGTGTGTGTGACTATAGTTTCTTCACTCTGTTAACCCTTATTTTTATTATCTTAGATTTGGGTTTAATTTATTGACTTTTTTAGGGGGGCCACATTTTTAGAGAAAAGACTGGTAAGAGGACTTGGGGGGAGATCTCCCTGCGGCAGCCAGAACGTGGGCTGTCCAGCATGTTGTGCCAAGTTGATGGTTGTTATTCCCCCGGAAAATAATGTCCTTTTTTTTTTTTTTGAACTTCCTTTTAACATTCTGCCCTTGGCATCTGTTCCAGGCGTTGTGGACGAAAGTAAAGTGTGTTCTGACAATGGGTTAAAGCAAGCACTTACTGAATAGCATTCGCTACTTAATTACATTTCCTTCTTCGGGAAGCTATTTTAATTTTTTTTATAATCACATGTTAATTGTGTATTAGCGGGGCCTTTCTGATGAGTTGAAAACATAATGAAACCTTTGTAAACAACACAGAGAGAAAGAAAGAGGAACGTGTGATGACGAGCCAGTTCCAAGAGGCCAAAATAACTGCCTTTCTTCATGCCGGGGAGGGGTGGAAATTGTACCTGGAAGTCCCCCTTTTGAGAGACGCCTCCCTAGTCCCGAGCGCACACAGGCCCGGTGCGGAGGGCCGTCCACGGCTGCTGATCAGTGATGGAGAGGGGTGGGCTTGTGAGGGGTCTCACCTCCTTCTGGTCCCTCCTAGCCTATCCCATCCTGCATGCATGCATTCATTCGTTCATCCACGTTCTTACCATTAAATAGCTTCCTCTGTTGAGCACCAGCCAGGTTTGAGGCCTTTACCTGCATCACCTAGATCTTCTCACTGGTCCTCAGCTCAGGAATTATCCCCACTTGATGGATAAAGAGGCTGCTGTCGAGCCGAGCTCCTCCTTTCACGCTTAGCCAAGGCAAGGAAGCCGGAGAAGCAGATCTGTCAGGCGCCGAGAACCAACCCCACTGGTTCCAGAGCAGCCGTGACCCTCACAACCAAGCTTCTGTAGGTCTGGGAACACCTGGTACCTGTCAGGGTAGAAGGAGCCAGCCGGGGTGCGTGTGTCTGTGCCGGGGGTGAGGTGAAAGGTATCCCGCTCCCCTCTCCAGAACGTGCTGGCATCGTCTTCTTTCCTGCCCTGCAACAAGACTCACTTTTTTTTTTTTTTTTTATTGAAAACACCAGCCCCAGTTTGTAATCCCTGTCGTGGAGTGCACCCCTCCCTCCAGCCCTGCTCTATCCCCATTTAAAGGGCTGGGCTTACAGGGGTTTTGCAGTTCCCAGGCTGTTATGAGGGAAGCGTGGCTGGGCGCTTTACATGGAAGTGCTACTGTATGGCAGAGCCAGGTTCACTGTGCACTCTGAGGAAGCGCTGCCAAGACAGAGCTGTGAACAGCCGCCAAGCAAAACACAGGCATTCTGTCCAACGGAGCCAGCTCACTTCTGCAAATAGAGGAAAAATTGACTCTCTGCTTTGGAGTGTTTCTACAACTAAGAAGAATAACTCCAGTGATTGTTCTAAAAATATTCTGCAGGCAGCACGTTCTCGAAGGCCTTGGGATTCTGAGCATTCCTTAATTGTACCTTTTATGTAATCTATCTGGAGTGTGGTTTTTTTTTTTAATATTTAAGCTTGCGTGTTCATCCTCCCCCCCTGCCCCCCACCAACATGCAGAAGCGTTGCTGCAGCGTGGACGCGGCATGCACGCAGCAGAAATGGCATTTTTCTCTCTCTGACTTCAGGAAGTATGTTTGGGTTTGCATCTCCGGCAGCCGTGTGGCAGGGCTGCCTCGGAGCAGCTGAATCTGGGGCAGCCCGTGTCGCCCCTGCCTCGTGGCCGAGCTGAGTTTGAGCATTTTGGTGGCAGGCTGCGAGAAGGGGGTGTTGACACATTTCCGACCCCTGCTCCCTCTGCCCGTGCGGGCTGGCGTTCCCCCTTCCAAGGTGCCGAGCAGCCTAGGAGCCTGGATTCACTGTGGCTCCAGGCAACTCTGGGATCCAAATGATTTCTAGAATGATGAAATTGACTGGGATTCCACCAGTTCGTTTATTGCCAGAAGTCAATTCCAGGGGCCCCTCCTCCTCTCTCTGTCTTTTTCACGGAGTCTCCACCCTCTTTCTCTCCTTTCTCCTCCCCCCTAGCTCTCCTCCTCACCCCCAGCCCCCGCTTTTCTGTTTCTGTCTGTTTTGCTGAATTCAGTGATGGTGCCTACGAGGAAGACAGTGTTGAATTGAAGGCTCTGGCCCAGGGTTTCTCACCCTCGATACTCTTGACACTTGGGGCCACAGGCTCCTTTGTTACAGGGGAATGTCCTGGGCACTGTCGGATGATCAGCAGTGTCCCTGCTTCTCCCCAGTAGATGCCAGGAGCACCCCCTCCCCCAGCTGTGACCATCAGAAATGCCTCAGGACACTGCCAAGTGTCCCCTAGGGGGGCAGCATAGCGCCCCGTTGAGAGCCATTGGTCAAGCCCGTTTTTCCAAACTGGTAACCACTATGAGCAGCACAAGACCCCAAGATATTAGAATCTCATTGTAGGTGTCAGAATGATCAGTAACGACAGGGTGGAACCGAAGGCCTTGGACGCTGAGAGAGTTCCCACTGCTGACTTTTCCCCCCAAGGCTCCTTTCAAAAGCAGCCGAGTGTGACCCTGGTTGGAGGGTGACCCTGGTGGGCTGGTATGGGTGCTGTCCATACCTACAGGTGTAAGTCAGAATGGCCAGGTAGGTTAGAGTCTGATACCTTCAAATAATCAAGCAGCTTCTCTGCAAAACTATTTCCCACGCTGGGTGGCGTATAAGACACCTCTGCTGGAATTAGATTATTGATCTCTCGCTGGCGAATGGGCAGGTCTCGGGGGTTTGCAGGTGTGTTTGACAATGTCATAGTTTCTCCTCCCTCGCTTCCTCTCTCCTGCCCTCCAGAGTGGTTTTGCCCAGTGTTAGGAGCTGCACTGAGCCCGCTCAGAGGCAGTGCCTCGTGTATGTGACATACAGGAACCAGGGTCTATGGCTTTAGGTGTTGACTTGTAACTGGGGCACCCAGTGGGGTCAGGTGCAGGGGCCCTGTCGTCCACCAGCATGCTGTTCTCGAGAATTCTAGAATGGGGCAGTCAGCTTTCTTGGACTGCCGTGTGGCCAAGTGTGTGTGTGACAGTGAGTGATTTCCTGCTCAGCCAGAGCCCCAGTTCCCCACCTGCGGGCCGCCCAGCCAGCCTCCAGGTGGCAGAGCTGTTTGGAATTCACTGGGCTCTACCTTCCCTGGGCCTGGGAACCTTAGCTTCCTTCCATCCTCCAGTGCAAACCTCACAGCCCCGTCCTGGGAGCCTGCTGGCTCCAGCGCCTACAGTCTGGACCGCATTCCCCAGCCCCTCCCCATCACCCCTGCCCAGTCCGCCAGTCTTTGTCACACCACAGCCTCCTCTACCCACCCCCCGTATCCCTCCTGCCCCTTGGAAACACGCAGCCATCATCCTGGGTGGGTGGTGCTGTGAGAACCAGCTGGCAGTGCATCTCAGCCATGTTGGATCTAGCTGCTGAGCCTCCCGGCCGCAGTGCCCAATGCTGGTGTTCAGGGGGGCCTGCTGTGAGTGTTGGTGTGATGGCTCCCGGGCATTCGTTTCTCTCCCGCCTGTACCCCGTGTGTGTGTGTGTGTGTGTGTGTGGGTGGGTGCGCACGCATGTGTGCATGCGTGTGTGTGTGGGTGCTGGCTTCCTTTCTCCAAAAGCCTCCTAGCCGCCCGTGGAGGTTGGAGCATCTCTGCCTTTTGTAATTCTCTGCCTACACCAGGCCGACAGGCCGAGCGCCCAGGCCCAGAAACTCTGGCACCGGGACTCTGTGCCTGGCGAGGCTGACCATCTCCCCGGCTGCCGGCGGCGCGTTGGAGGAAGCTGGCACTGGCGAGAGGCAAAGCGCGGCAGAAGTGCTGCAGGTTTTTCATATGGAAATGTGAAATAATGGGGTGATTAAATAGAGCTGTATATTAAAGTACATCTGACATTAGAATTACCATAATGCGCTGTAGCCTTAGGCTGAGTACTTTATTTGCCATCTGCGACGGCCCCAAATCCCCCGGGGAAGCGCTAAAATATTCTGAATAAACTCAGCTCGAGTTCTTATTGAGAGTAAAATACCATTTGTGGCACGTCGTATTGATTCGTCTTAATTGTGGTGCAGAAAAGAACATTCAGTCGCTGATGACTTTTGTGCTCCGTGACAAGCTGGCCGGAGTTATTCTAACACTGCAGTTGGTTAACCTGAGCAGACAGGCGGGCGGCCTTAGAGAGCACCTCAGCTCCAGCCGCGGGAGCTGCCTTGCACCCCGGGCAGCACAGCTGGGCCACCCCCGCCTCCGCTCTCCTCCAGCTGTGTGCTGGGGAGATGGGCACCCCATTTGGGGGCAGAGGAAACTCGCACTGCCCTCTGCCGGCCCTCCCTACGGCCCCGAACTCCTGCTGTCTTTGGGGAGCGTGTTGGGAGATGGGTACTTCTTTTGGGGGCAGAGGACATTCACACTGCCCTCCGCAGGCCCCTCCCTGCACCCCCACCTTGTCTGCCTTAACCAGCAGGCTTCGGGGGGAGACTTAGGGGTGGCTGCCTTTGAAGGACATCCCTCCAGCCCTGGGTTGGAGAGACGCACCACACATATTTAAGGGGAAAAACAAAACGGAAAAAAGAAGAATAAAACGAAAACAAAACAAAGGGAGAAAAAAGAGGGAGAAACTAAAGAAAGAAAAAAAGAGAGAGAGAGGTAAAGAAGCCCCCCGTCACAGGCAGGCCGGCCGGGGCTGGCGTGCGTGTCCCCGGGAGCGGCGGGGCCTGAGCGAATGCCCCCAGCCCCGTCTAGGAGCCTGTGCTCACAAGACGCATTAAAGATAAATGAGTCGTCAGTGGGAAAACACTGGGTGATCCAGCAGCGCTCCCCACTCACAAGGTCCAGTTTTCACCCTATAATTGCCTATCATTATCCACAATTTAAATATTCAAACATTCTCTACAAACCTTGGGCTAGCATGTTTTTATTGCAAATTCAGAACAAGGGAATAACCTTTAACTTCAGAGACAAATGAGACAAATTTACAAGTGTATGTCTGCTGTTTTCTTGTGTTTTATCAATCCCCACGGACCCGAGCATTTTTTCTATAATGCCACTCAGAACAATATACATATATTACTACTTGTTTGTAGTGTGTGGTTAACGAGTCCCCTCTGCATTAGCTAACCTACATAACTCGGCGTCGAGGCTCTCTATAACGTCAATTATCTCCTCCGAGCTAAACGTACGTTCCATTAGAACGAGATTTACTGCCCCACCAGTACTTCTTGGGGTGGAAAGTGGAGATTTTGGTGGATTTAAGGAAAGGAAAGACAGAGCTCTGCGTGAAGGAAGTTGTGAATTACGGTGAGAGGAGACTCCTGTGCCTGTCGTGCTCGGAGAGGTGTGCACACGTGTGCACATACTGACACATGTTCACGCACACACACACACACGCACAACACAAACATTCGTGCACACGCACACACGCGCACACACCACACGAGCAGCCACCTCCTGGCGCTTTTTGCTTGTTTATTTCCTAATTCACTCTTGATTTTTCCATTAAATGATCAGGATGGTATGCTCTGTGCTTCCCTTTCATGTTCTCTGCTAAACGCCTGTCCCCAGAGTTTTAGAATCCTTTCAGGCAATGCCAGATTTGGTGGGGTGGGGTGGGATGGGGGGTGCCACAAAACCACCAGAGTAAGTTCATCCATTAGCCCACCAAAGCCCTCGGAAATGGGTCCTTTCTAGGGAAGTCTGCAGCAAGCAGACTTCTGGGGAGTGTAACGGTGCGTTCGTCTGCTGCAGGCAGAATTGACATTATTCCCTGTGGTGTGCGTGCCTGATGCTGAGGGGGAGACTCCGAAGACGGCCTTGAGAAGTGTACGTCGTTCTTCACGAATGCTGCAAACTAGTTGCTACAAATAAAATCGCTCTGTGTCCACCTCCGGCTCCTCTATCTTCCTAACAAACGCAGTGGGGTTTGCCCATCGCGTGGCGATTTCCCTGCGTTTCTTCGCTGTGGTGGCCACCCCCAAGCCTGACACCACCCACCGGCTCTGACCAGAGAGCCGAGCAGTTGCCATCAAGACTTTTCGGGAAAAGCTGGGGTCATGATTTCTGCAGCCATAGTGTGATTTTAGCACTTCTCTGTCCCACTGTGAACCTGGATTGCCCCATTCCTGAAGGTGGATTCACAGGCTGAGGGTGTCAGATGAGCGGTGTGCTGGGGTGACTGAACTCTTGCTCGAGAGGGTGATTGAAAGCCACCTTGATGCTAGGGAGCATCACAGTTTGGGTTTTAAGTTCCCTCTGCGATTTTCACCTCCCTGACTTTGCACTTTATGCTTTCACAGTTGGGGAAGGGTGGAGCTGGTATGAAAGAAAGCTCTCTGAGGGGGTCACCTACATCCTTTCATTGTACCGAAATTTTTTTTTGAATATTTTTTATTGTACTTTAGGTGAAGGTTTACAGAACAAATAGTTTCTCATTAAACAGTTGGTATACATAATGTTTTATGACATTGGTTAACAACCCCACAACATGTCAACACTCTCCCTTCTCGACCTTGGAGGACTTTTTTTTTTTTTTGTGAAAATATCCATAGCCAAAGTTACGCCATTTCAGAAATTTCTACATGTACACTTCAGTGACATCGATTACATTCTTCCAGTTGTGCTGCTATTCTCACTATCCTTTTCCAAATTATTCCATCACCATTATCTTCAACTCACTGCCCCTTGGGCTTCCCATCAAACCTTTTGAGTTGCTGTTATCAATTCGATCTCACATAGATAATTCTTTTTTTTTTTTTTGGTACCTTAGATGAAGATTTACAGAACAAATAGTTTCTCATTAAACAGTTAGTACACATATTGCCCTGTGACAATGGTTTACTACCCCACGACATGTCAACACTGTCCCTTCTCAACCTTGGGTTCCCTATCACCAGCTTTCTTGTCCCCTCCTGCCTTCTAGTCCTTGTCCCTGGACTGCTGTGCCTCATTAGTCCCGTTTTTGTTTTATGGGGCCGTCCAATCCCCGGCTGAATGATGAATCTCGGGAGTGACTTCACCAGTGAGCTAAAACGGTGTCTGGGGGCCGTACTCTCTGGGTTTCTCCAGTCTGTCAGGCCAGTAAATCTGGTCTTTTTTTTTGTGAGTTAGAATTATGCTCTACATCCTTCTCCAGCTCTGTCCAGAACCCTCTGTTGTGATCCTGGTCAGAGCAGTCAGCGGTGGTAGCTGGGCACCATCTAGCTGTACTGGACTCAGTCCGGTGGAGGTCTTGGTAGCTGTGGTCCATTAGTCCTTTGGACTAATCTTTTCCTTGTATCTTGTTCTCTTCATTCTCCCTTGCTCCCAAAGGGATGAGACCAGTGGAGTATCTTAGATGGCCGCTCACAGGCTTTTAAGACCCCAGATGCTACTCACCAAGATAGAATGTAGAACATTGTTTTTACAAAGTGTGTTATGCCAACTGAGTCATTGTACCGAGACTTTGTTATACTGAGCACTTCTTGAGTAAGCCTTGAGCGTGGGCTTGAAATTTTTCTTTCTTTCTTTCTTCTTTTTTTCAATATGAAAGGCTGTGGTGGAATTGACAGCCGTGGAAATTTAGTCTATATCCAGCTAAGTCTTTGAGCATGTTTGCAGAGCCTCCTCAGGCCTCCCAGTTCAGTTCCAACTCCACTTCCTCCCTCCCTCTCTGAATCAAGGGCCACACCTCCGTGCCTTTGTGTGTGCCATCTCCTCTGCCAGGCACGCCCTTTCTCTCCCTTCTCTACAGCAAACTCTTATTCTGCCTCCCAAGCCCAGCTCCTGGGTCTCCTCCTCTGAGAAGTCTTCCCTGATCTTCGCAGGCCGTCAGACTCCCCCTTTTCTGGGTCCCACGCCGTGTTGCACACCCCTTTACTGGTGTACCTGGCAGCTCGAGCCCCCACTAGGTGCTCGTAGAATGGACTGTGGGCTCCATGAGGACAGGGCCCAGCGCCGAGTGGAGGCCTACTGCATTTGTAGAGCTGGAGAAAGCGAGGGAGGAGGAACAGGTGAATCAACTGTGTTGAAAGACATTCTTACCTTTCGCCCCGGCAGTGCAGTTTCTGGGTTACCAGCTGCGGTGTGGCCTCGCATGTTGTCCTGATACTCCCCTGGTTCTCTAAGAGAAGAGGAAGGAATGCATCTTAAGATTTACTGTTCCTCCCTGGGCTTGGATAGTGAGGGAGGACGGCCCTGCCTCCAGAGCCCTGCACAAGCAGCAGGGCCTGCGCTGACGGAGACCCACCTACACAATCTGCCTCCAGTGCACCACCTGCTTTCCCTCCCCTGCCTCATCCTGAAGCAGCTCGGACCACTCTCTCTGTGCGGGCCAGACTGCCCGTGCCCCGAGCTTGCTCACACAGTGCTCTCTGCTATGCAGGCCCTTCCCTCCTTGATCCAGTGTGTCCACTTCTCCCCATGTTGGGCTTGAATATCACCTCCGTGCAGTTTGTCTGCTTCTGGAAGTTAATGTGCGGGTTCTGCCCTGCCATAAAGTTCTCTGTGTCCACAGCTTAACCCACGCCCCCCTAACTCCCTTCTCCACCCTAGGCCGCCTTGTGGGGAGGGGTCATGGATGATGGGGTCTCTAGTCCCTGCTCTGCTAGCAGCTAGTACCTGACAAATGGATGGATGGATGGGTGGATGGGTGGATGGATGGGTGGATGGTTGGGTGAGTGGGTGGGTGGGTGAATGGATGGATGTATGGATGGATGAGTGGACAGATGTATGTATGGATGGGTGGGTGGCTGGCTGGCTGGCTGGATGGATGGATGGGCGAGCGGGCGGGCGGACAGATAGGTGGGTGGGTGAATGGACGGATGGATGGACGGATGGATGGATGGATGGGTAGGTGGGTGGGTGGATGGATGGATGGGTGGGTGGGTGGGTGGATGGATGGATGGATGGATGGATGGATGAGTTTATGGATGGATGGATGAATAGATGGGTGGCTGGCTGGATGGATAACGAAGGCATATCCCTAGAGCATTTGGGACAAGATTAGATTTCCTTGTGTCAGTAACTTCCTAGGAATGCCTCTTGCTCCAAGTGAGACTCACCTGCATTCTTGTGCAAACCTGGCTCTCTAGGGCACTTTCCACGGTGGGGTTTCGTTTGAGGCTGTGGTGCAGGATGTTGGCAGAGACAGATTACCCAATAAGCAAGGTACGCATGGGCTTAATGGTGCTTACTTACCAGTCTGTAGTGACTCGTGCAATTGTGCACTACAGATTAGTAAGCAAGCACCATTAAGCTTGTGTGTACCTTGCTTACTGTAAGCCAGTGTGTGTACCTTGCTGACTGATTAACCTGCCACTGGATGCCGGGTATTTCCTTTTGGCACATGAGGGCACAGTGTTTACTTTTGTTGCACAGACACTCTCAGGGTAAACGGACCGTCACAAAAGGCACTGAAGCTGAGTGAGGCTTTCTCACTAGGGAAGCCCTCTTATTCTTGGCTGAGGTGTGCCTGGCATGTCCTGTCCTGGCTGGCCTCCAGCAGCCCTCCGCTGGCCGGCACGCTGAGTTTGGGTGGCTGGCTCAGGTACCTTCTCGGGGTCAGTTAGGGCAGAGTTTGAGTGTGTATGTGGACACAGCACAGGCGCTGGGGCCAGGCTGACCAGGCTTTGAACTCTGGCTCTGTAGCTTACTTGCTGTGTGACCTTGGGCCACTCACTGAACTTTGCTGAGCCCTGGTTTCCTTCTCTGTGAAATGTGGATTAAAGCCTGCTTTCCAAAGTAGCTGTGAGTATCGCCCAGAGAGCAGAAGTCCAAAATTGGCACGGCACGTTCGGGTTGAACACAAGTTGAACCCACCACAGCCAAGGACATATAACAGTAACGTGGGATGGTGATCTGTGTCACACAGGTATGAATGGGATGCTGTGTGAATATAGCCAAAAAAAAAGGTTGCCGTCGAGTCGACTTCAACTCATGGTGACCTTATGTGTGTCAGAGTAGAACTGTGCTCGTAGGGTTTTCAATGACTGATTTTTTTAGAAGTAGATCACCAGCCTTTCTTTCAAGATGCACCCGGGTGGACTTGAACCTCCAACCTTTCGGTTAGCAGCCAAGTGCATTAACTGTTTATACCACCCAGGGACTCTGTGGGAATGTGTTAGATGCTATCGAGTCGGTTCCAACTCATAGCGGCCATATGCACAACAGAATGAAACACTGCCTGGTCCTGCACCATCCTCACAATGGTTGCTATGTTTGAGCCCATGGTTGCAGCCACTGTGTCAGTCCATCTCAGTGAGGGTCTTCTCTCCTTCGATGACCCTCCACTTTACCAAGCATGATGTCCTTCTCCAGGTCCCTCCTGATAACATGTCCAAAGTATGTGAGATGAAGTCTCACCATCCTTGCTTCTAAGGAACATTCTGGCTGTTTTTCTTCCAAGACAGTTTTGTTCATTCTTCTGGCAAGTCCATGGTATATTCAGTATTCTACGCCAGCGCCATAATTCAAAGGCAGCAATTTTTCTTCCATCTACTTTATTCATTGTCCAGTGTCTTAGTCATCTAGTGCTGCTATAACAGAAATACCACAAGTAGATGGATTTAACAAATAGAAATTTATTTCTTCAGAGTCAAGTAGGCTAAAAGCCCAAATTCGGGGCATCAGCTCCTGGGGAAGACTATCTCTCTTGGTCTTCTCATCAATCCTCCCCCGGACTAGGAGCTTCTCTGCGCAGGGACCCCGCGTCCAAAGGACACGCTCTGCTCCCGCCACTGCTTTCTTAGCGGTGTGAGGTCTCCCTCTCTGCTCCCTTCCCTTTCCTTTTTATCTCTTGAGAGATAAAAGGTGGTGCAGGCCACACCCCAGGGGAACTTCCTTTACATTGGATCAGGGACGCGACCTGGATAAGGGTGTTACAATCCCACCCTAATCCTCTTTAATAACATAAAATTACAATCACAAAATGGAGGACAACCACACAGTACTGAGAATCATGGCCCAGCCAAATTGATACACACATTTTTGAGGGGGACACAATTCAATCCATGACATCCAGCTTTCACATGCATGCGTACGAGGTGACTGAAGACACCACGGCTTGCGTCAGGCGCACCGAGAAGCTGTGCTATATGAAGAAGAACGTGGCCGTGGTCTAGTGTGGGCTTGCCTGGGGCTGCCTCTGCAGAGACGTGCTCCAAGTGGGGAAAGGAAGGCAGGTGTCCCAGGCAGTGAGCACGTGCAGGAAGGACCGGGGGGTGTGAGAAGGCACAGCCCAGAGGACGACTCAGAGGTGAGTGTGTCCATGTGTGGGGGGCGGCGAGCTGGCCAGCTCCTGCAGGCCGGGGTCTGGTGCTTCATTCATATGGGGCAGTGGGGGCCGGTCCGCTCTGGGACTTGGGAAGATGGCTCGCTGGCTCCCTGTGTGGTGCAGACGGGGTGGGGTGGCGTGCTGGTGCTGTTCTGAGTCACCTGGGATCCTGGCATGCCCCGTGGTCGGAATGCAGTGGCCAAGCAGCGTGGGGGAAGCTGGGGGTTCTGCCAGTAGCGGGAAGAGAGGCCGCTTGTTGAGCCGCTGAGCCCAGCCAGCTGCG
This sequence comes from Dugong dugon, assembly GCA_030035585.1. Lineage (NCBI taxonomy): Eukaryota > Metazoa > Chordata > Mammalia > Sirenia > Dugongidae > Dugong > Dugong dugon. The sequence continues at coordinate 109,846,580 of CM057472.1, forward strand.
GAGGTGGCCGAGTGCAGGGTGGTGCGGGCATGGCGGGGTCCTGGGCGGTGATGACCTCAGCGAGGCCCCCGGCCCTGGGTAAGCAGACAGATGGGTGGTGACACTGCTCAGGCCCCCAGTGCCTGCCACGTGTGGGGCCCGGTTCCAGGCACTTTACAAGGCTCTCGTCCTCAGGGCAGCCCAGGAAAGGCAAGTACCGGTTTCATTCCATGATAAGGAGCTGAAGCTCTCCACATCCAGGACGTGGCCACAGTGCCTGGCTCCAGGTGACTCTGCACGGAACCCAGGCCCATGGTGGTGCACAGGCTCCGGAGATGCCCCAGCCTGCTGGTTGCTCCACTCCCGTGCCCCCAACAATGCTGACCCAGTCAGTCACTGCTGGGGGCTGCAGTCAGAGCAGGGGCAAGGCCAGCATGGTCCCTGTCCTCAGGGAGCTTGGAGTCCAGCCCAAGATCGAACTTCTAAATAAGTCATCCGAGGCCCGTAGTGTGGCCTCGAGCAGCTTCCTTCAATTCCCTGAGCCTTGTTATTTCCTCTGCGCGTGGTCGCCATGTGGCGTTATTGTGAGGCTTCGATGTGGTGAGGCAGGAGGCCCAGCATCATGCCAAACTCTGCTCCCCAAATTCAGTCAAACCCTTTCCTCCTTCTCTCCCCAAGTCCCTGAACTTCTCTCTAACAGCACTCACAATTTTCATTAACTAATCAATTGGGAAAGGAGCCCTGGTGGCACAGTGGTTAAGCGCTCAGCTGCTAACTAAAAAGTCTATGGTTCAAGCCCACCAGCCGCTCCGTGGGAGGAAGATGTGGCAATCTGCTTCCATTAAGAAGACAGCCTTGGAAACCCGATGGGGCAGTTCTGTCTGTCCTCCAGGGTCGCTATGAGTCGGAATCCAGTGGGTTTACGGTGTTCCCTGTCTCCCCTGAAACGTAAACCGTATCCCCAGCTACCAGCTGAGTATCTGGTGGCTAGAGGGGCCTATTTGTTCTGTTGGTCCAGTGAAGGAATGAAAGGCGGGTGTGGTCGTTTTCTTAGCAGGACACACAGTGCCACCCAGTGTATTCAGCCCTGCCCCTTCTAAGCCATCATCAACTGGGCATAGTGCGTCGGAACCCCGGGATTGGAAGGCGGTTCCACTGACAGGCTCACTCCGTCTGGTAATAGCTGTCTAGCACACAGGGTTAGGGAGGATTCCCAGGCCTGGAGGGAGAGTGCGGGGATGGATTAGCCATGTCTGCCACAGTCACGGGAGGAGAGGGCACGCCTCAACAGAATGAGGCTGGCCCAGCACATCATCACTGTGAGACCATTCTTTATTATTATTACTGCAACTACCACCCTCACCACCACCAGCATCAAGCACCCCCCGCCTGCGGACCACTGGCTTTGGAAGCCCTTTCTCTTCTAATCAAAGTGCGCCTATTCTCCGGGAGTTAATCAGCATGATTTCACCTTGTTACTGCAACTCTAGCCAAAAGCAACACACCTCGACAGTATAGTCAGCACCTGGGCCGTCGTGAAAGGCAGGGTACTGAGGCAGGCGCAGCTGCCCCGGGGAGCCTGGGTCTGTACACATTTCTCTTTTGACCTAGGATTTTCTGAGCTCGGCACACGGCTCTGGAGCACAGCTCTGCGTCCTGCCAGCTGTGTGGCCTTGGGCAGATGGTCTGATCTCCTTCCATCCTCGGTTTCCTCACCTATAAAATGGCGATGATGACGCTTCCTACCTCATGGGGTTGTTGGGAGCAAGGCGTGAGGTCGTGCCTGTACTCATCTCAGGGCCTGGCCTGTGCTGAGGATTTCATAAAGGTTTATTGTGATCACCATTGTTGTTATTATTCCCCGAGCTCCACCTTCTTGCTCGGAGAGGGCTGAGGTTTGATAGACGTGTTCAGAACAAGCGAGAATGGTTATAGACTCGGTAGACAACCACGCTCACGAATAACATCAATGCGAAACTTATAAAGACCCCTAGACAAGACCAGTTGCTGTTGAGTCGATTCTCACTGCATGGCGACCCCATGGGTTTCAGAGTAGAACTGTGCTCCATGGGGTTTTCAATGGCTGTGACCTTTTAGAAGTAGATCACCAGGTTTTTCTTCCAAGGCACCTCTGGATGGATTCGAACCTCCAACCTTTCAGTTAGTAGCCAAACATTTAACCGTTTGTGCCCCCCAGGGGCTCCATAAAGACCCCTCGAGTGGCCAACTGATCATTTCTTTCTGAGATCCTGAGAGAAGAGAGAGTTTTAAACTACTAAGGGTCTGCAAATATTAGGGGCAATAAAAAAAAACAACACTGCCATCAAGTTCATTCCGACTCAAGGCAAGTCTGTGTGTTACAGACGAGAACAGCTCCGTAGGGGTTGTTTTGGCTGTAATCTTTACGGAGACAGATGGCCAAGCCTTTCTTCTGTAGCACTGCTGGGTGTGTTCAAACTGCCAACCTTAAGGGTAATAACCAAAAACCAAACCAAACCCATTGCCACAGAGCCGATTCCAACTCATAGCGATCCTCTAGGACAGCGTAGAACTGCCCCATAGGGTTTCCAAGGAGCTGCTGGTGGATTCCAGCTGATGACCTTTTGGTTAGGAGCCGAGCTCTTAACCACTGCACCAGCAGGGTTTCCATAAGGGTTGACAGAGTGACTGTGATCATTGGACGTGTGGTGATAGCAGCGTTAGCAAGATTAGATTCTAGAGGAGTGAGTGGGTGGCCAGTGAGACCAGCTCTCACCTCGGACAGTGAGTACCCTGAAATCCAGAGACGGGTGGTGCTGGCACAGGGGTCCCCTGGGATTCAGCGTCATTCCCCAGATCGGCTGCCTTGGGCACTCTGTGGCCCTTCACCAGGTCCTGAGTAGGGAGTTGTACCCAGCCAGCTGGCCCTGCTCCGTGAAAGGTCTTCCCTTCTACCCGTCTGGGGCGAGGCCCATCGTGGACGTGACCGAGGTCCATCCAGCAATACTCACCCCCTTCTCTTAGAGGGTTCGCACGCTGCGGCGTGGGAGCCTTGCCCCTGGCCCAGTTCATTGGGAAGCAGACCTCGACGTGTTCAGAGGGACCCACTGACGCTTCAGGTGCTCTGCATGCCGGGAGGCGCGGGGTCACGCAGGGAGCCCGGGCTTGGGGTCGGGAAGCCTAAGGGAGCGTGGCCTCCGCCCTCTGGCTGTGAACAAGGCTCCCCTGAGCCTCAGTCTTGGTATGTGTCCCTGGGGACAGTCCTTAGGTGTGCTAAGTAACGACTGGATGAGCAAACATACCTGAAAATGCCAAACCAACTGTGAAGCGCTTTGCAAAGCATAAAGAGACGTGCGGAGCTGAGGTGCAGCGTGAGGACCACTGTCGTGACCTCGGGTCTGCAGAACGCCCCGCAGGCTCTCACGCCGGCTCTGGCTCCATGCAGCTCTGTCCCGGGCAGGAGGGAAAGCACTCCCGTTCGGTGTCACTTGGCTCAGGAGGAGACGTGTTGAACCAGCACTCTCAATTAAGGCCTTCTAATTTAATAATAACTCAATTAAAGGTCTTTATTGAACATCCCCGATACCTTTATTGGTATTATTAGAGTAACCGGCATAATAAGGAGGAACAATTATTTAAATGCCCTTTAAAAAAAACAAAACAAAACACCACACCGCAGAGGGAGAGATTTCATCACAGGAGTCTGGTTGTACGTGGGTTCCTGAGTTGCCATAAAAATCCCACATTTCTTTAAGCTTGCAAGTATCTACTTCCCTGGACCCTCTAATGCCCTAGGCAGGCTGCATTAAAATTCCTCCAGGGTTTTTATTACTGCCAGTCGTACACTGGAAGGCATCTCTGAAACTTCCATGGCCAGGTACAAGGTGGATAATAACAAACCCTGCAAAACCCAGGCATAACATCTGAGGATCAATGTATGCTTGACAGGGTGTGCGTGTAAAAATGTTCATATACATAAGGTCCCCGATTTGCGCTGGACTACTAGCCTAAAGGTTGGTGATTCAAACCCACCCAGCAGTGCTTCCGAGGAAAAGCCTGGTGATCTGCTTCCATAAAGACTGTTGTTGTTGTTAGTTGCTGTCAAGTCAGTTCCACACTCACGGCAACCCCGAAGGTGCAGAGCAGAACTGCATTCCAGGGTTTTCAAGGTCGTGACCTTTTGGAAGCAGCCTGTCAGGCCTTACTTCAGAGGCAGCACTGGGTGGGTTTGAACCACCAACCTTTTGGGAAGTAGTCCAGTCTTAACCATTTGGACTGCTTATAGCCAAGAAAATCCTATGACACAGTTCTGTTCTGTAACACTCGGGGCCACCATGAGTTGGAATTGAGTCAACGGCAACGGGTTTGGTTTTGGTTTTTTGATTCACATCCGTGGTCTCATCCGACCCTCCCAGACCTCCTGTGAGGCAGGTATATTATTTCCATTCTACTGATGAGGAAATTGAGGCTCAGAGAGGTGAAGTGACTTGATGGGCTTCACTTTGATGGAAGCATCAAGGCAGGGATTTGAACCCCTGGTGTTGTCTTGGGCTCTCCATAACAGAGATACATTGAGGTGGGTTTCACATTTGAGAAAGACTTCAGGGGACTCTCTTTAGGGCCAGTAGAGCAAGGATGATCCAGTTTGGGTTTCTGCCAGCTGGTTCTAAAAATGTGTATGAAAGAATGAAGCACGCACGCCAGGAAAAAGACATGGCCCTGGATTCTGAGCTACCCTGTGTGACTTGCAAAATGCAACTGCTGTTTCTGGGTCTGTGGGCCAGCTTTGACTTTGTTGAGTAAATCAGTTCAGAATAAGCCAGGTGTCCGCTGATCAGCTGGAACCTCAGTAGCCCTGGCAGTGTTGCTACACACAAGGCAGAAGTGGACCCTGTCTGGGCTCCAGCTCACCTCTGCACAGGTGGTGTGTCCGAAGGGCCCTGTGTGTGAGGAGGGGGTGTCAGGAAGGAAACATCTGGTCCCAGGAAGGAGCATGTCCAGCTCTGAGTCCGAGGCGGCCCTCTCGCAGAGGGTCTTCCGCTGCATTTAAAAATGAGCCATCTGTCACGGTGCATCTCGTGTTTAAAATATTTAGCGAGTTTCAGAATAGAAAAATGTTCCGAGTCGCTCTTCAAAGACTTTCTGACATTGTTCGGTTCTTAAAAGTGAGGTGCCCCAGTGCTCAGGGCGACTTCTGGGCAAGAGATAACCACGGAGTGATAATAGGGAAATGAACATTTTATGAAAAAAAGAAAGGGAAGGGGAGGTGGAAACAGAGTTGTCTAGGGAAGGCCTTTGAGGGCTGGGAGGTTTAAAAAAATCGGAAGCCGTCAGATCCTGGGAAGGCAGTTGCCTGCAGTGAATCTTGCCATTGCGCCGAGTGAAGTCTTGGAAGCAAAGCCGTTCAGGGGCACGGGAACAGAAAGGCTTACCCTGGCCTGTCATGACCGGTGGCTCTGGGACTTAGCTGATGAATAAACACCGCTTTTCCCCACTCACGGTGAATTATGGACAGGTAACTTCCTTCCCACGCTGCTCCAAGTTCGAGTTTTAGAAGTGTCCTCTTTTTCTTTTAACACAAGAAGTGAAACATCTGAGCCCTTTAGGACATGTAGCTACACGCTTCCCAGCAGCTGCCATTTTGAGGTTTTTTTTTTTTTTTTTTTTTTTAAATTTTAATCGGCCATTTCAGCTGTAGAGCAGTCTTCTTTCCCAGCCTGCACTTTGTTCTCATAGCCACATTCCTCCCCAGCAACAGAACTTTCTAGAAAATGTGCGGCAGTCAGAACAAGAAACAGGAAGTGCTCTGGGGATACCCAAGAAAACGAAGATGATAAGAAAGAGATTGGGGGAAGGGAGGGGGCTCCCACTGGAAAACATCAAGAATCAGAGCCGCTGCCCCTAAATGGGTTAATTAGAGTGGCTGCAGCGAGGTGAAGGGGGCAGAAACGCTCTTTAATGTGAAGATCTAGGACTTTGTGTCAGAAAAGGACTTTTTATTCATCTTACTTATTTATTTATTTACTTGATCTGCCTTGTTCCACAAAAGGATTTGTGGCGGAGTCTAAGTATACCTTCTGGCCAGCTCTCCTGTGAGGCTGCCTGGATAAAATATTCAGTTCCCCAAATGCATTAACAAATGAGTTGAGGACAGGAGATGGTACACCCTTAGTCGGCCTCCCAAGAGGCTGGGTGCTTTTTATGTTAGCTGCGTGGGGTGTGGGAGGAAGGATGGGGTGTTGGTGCTGCCCTACAGTTCTCAGAGCCAGTGAGAATCATGGCTGCCCAGGGCCTTGAGGAGGCCTCCCTGCCGTTTCCAAGGTGGTGAGGCTTTTCAGGGGCTCAAGCGTGGGAAACGGAATTACCCAGACATAGTGGGAGGAGGAAATTACCTGGACACGCTGGCGAGAGAAAATCGCCTCAGAAGCTCTCCTTGAGCCGTTGAAAAGTGAAGTGAGCCTGGACTTCAAAATTCGCTGTTTATTTCTGTCTCCTCGCCACCAGGCACACATGCAGAATAGGGATGAACGTGAGGTAATCCCCGTGTGACAGTCAACTTGTAAAGCGTGTCTTGGTTTTCAGTGTTGGGTGTTCTGGCCTGGTTGGTTCTGTGGCCCGGGGGAATCTCCACCCCACCCCTTCGACAACAGGAATCATTTTGTGACATCGTTATGCTTCTGTGAGTTGTCTGCCCCTCGGAAGTTGTCAGAATTTTCTAACTGGGGCTAGGGGCCCACATTCACGACCCAAGCCCTCGGAGGGACTTGAGGGCATTTGGTCCCTGAGTCAATTGGATTTTAAAGACGGTTTCCAAACAGTGGTCTCTGTGCCTATAAACATTGCTAAGGGTGCAAAAAAAAGAAAAAGAAAAACCACTGCCGTCAAGTCGATTGTGACTCACAGCAACCTACAGGACAGAGTAGAACTGCCCCATAGGGTTTCCAAGGCTGTCATCTTTACGGAAGCGGACTGCCACATCTTTCTCCACAGAGCTGCTGGTGGGTTCAAACGCCTGACCTTTGGGTTAGCAGCTGAGCGCTTTAACCACTGCACCACCAGGGCTCCATAGTTCCAGTTTCCACTCATAATTCCTAAGTGAAAAACAAGAATGTTCTGTGCCTGGGATTTCAGAATCCTTCAGTCGGTGGAGAGGCTGCGATGGGGGACTGTTTTTCCCACTCCCCATTCCTCCGTACCCCACTTCACCTCACTCACATGGGGTGTGGCAATTTTATTTGCACGGTTAGCTTCACCAGGGAGTTTGTGGCTACTGTACTTCATCAGTTAAAATCTTCCAGGGACAGTGAAGTTTGAAAAAACAACAGGGTTTTCAGGATCGTGACTGTCTTAGGCTCTGTCTGGGGCGGGCTTCCTTTTCAACTTTTCCTTCTCAACTAGCGCATTTGATGACAGAAGGCAGGGCCTGTCCACACCTGTCTTTTGTATGTAAAGCGTTATGAGTGTTTCAGACTGGAAAAGCAGCGGGCTTCACCCACAGGTTGAGGAGGGCAGCAAACAGGAAGGCAGGTTTGTGGATCGACTTTGGCTTCCATTTGGTAACTGCCCTGATGATGGACAAATGCGGTGACATTCTGGCCGAGTGCTACCAGTGTCCAATGCAATTTGCTGGAGATGTCACCAGGGCCATTTTCCAACAAAAAGAACACCGGCAGCTGTCCACCCTGACTGCCCTGTTGGATTTAGGCACATTTCTGCATTAAGTTAGTGTTTTGGCAAAGGTCTTTGGAATACTCATTTAGACAAGTGTCCCCCGAGCCCCCCAGGGGTTTGATGGACACTGAACTCTACATCGTGGTTAGGGAGGTGTGTGAGAACACAGTGGAAGCAGCTGTCACACAGTGGGTCTTGAGAACACGTTAACGTTCTTCTCTTCGCTGTATGTTTGAATTTTACAGTGTTCCCTGCATGGAGTCTGTTCTCAGAAACACTAGCTTTTCCTCTAGCGAAAATTCCGTTTTATCACAGCCATTTCTCTTAAAGGAAAAAAGAAAAAATGTTTGCAAGACAGTTCAGTTTGATCTTGTGTTTCTGTAGAACTTCCTTGAATCAAATATTGTCTGAAGCAGTGGTTGTCCACCAGAGGTGATTTTGCCCCCCAGGGGGCATCCTATAGGGCTGTTAATAGGTTGGAATCGACTTGACGGCAATGGGTTTTTGGTTTGGGGACGTTTGACATGTCTGGGTCCCTGGGTGCCAAAAATGGTTTGCGCTCAGCTATTAACCAGAAGGTTGGTGATTTGAATCCACCCAGTGATGCCACAGAAGAAAGTCCTGGCAATCTGTTTCGGTAGGATCACAGCCATTGAAAACCTTACTGAGCTCAGTTCTACGCTGGAACTTGTGGGGCTGCCGTGAGTCCACACTGACTTGTCAGCAATGGGTAGTTTTGTTTGGGAGACATTTTTGATCATCAGGATTGGCGGGGGGGGGGGGGGGATTGCTAATGGTATCTAGTGGGTAAAGCCATCCTACAATGCTCAAGATGGCCCAGCCCAGCCCACCCCCCCAACAAAGAATTCCAGGGCAAAGTTAATAGTGCCCCGCATGAGAAACCCTGCTATAGCTGACTGCCTGGGAAGAGAGCCTTGTCCGGCTGAGATTTGCCCAAATGCTCTTCTGGGCAAAGGGTCCAACGGTTATATAATACCTGCTGTGGAGTGGGGGCATTCTCCCCAACAGTACCACTTAGCCTCTAAAGTAAGGGGGATGGGAACACCGTTTCTTTCCGGGCGGAAACCAGGCCTACTTGCTGAGATCCTGTGGCTAGTCTGGGTTTGAACCCAGGGTGGCCTGACCACAGAGCAGACTCCGTCGGCCCCCAGCCAGGTGGAGAATGGCCAGAGGGCCGGCCACGTGGCGTTCCCGGGCCTCCCAAAAGTTATCCCACAGCCCCCTTTCAGAACATCTGGCCCACCTGGCGCCTGTGCCCCCTTCTCACCTCTCTCTGCCTTTCTGTCCGTGTGTCTCCCCAGGTAAAGACGAGCCTTCCAGCTACATTTGCACAACATGCAAGCAGCCCTTCACCAGCGCGTGGTTCCTGCTGCAGCACGCGCAGAACACGCACGGCTTCCGTATCTACCTGGAGCCGGGCCCGGCCAGCAGCTCGCTCACGCCGCGCCTCACCATCCCGCCGCCGCTCGGGCCCGAGGCCGTGGCCCAGTCGCCGCTCATGAATTTCCTGGGTGACAGCAACCCCTTCAACCTGCTGCGCATGACGGGCCCCCTCCTGCGCGAGCACCCGGGCTTCGGCGAGGGCCGCCTGCCCGGCACGCCGCCGCTCTTCAGCCCGCCGCCGCGCCACCACCTGGACCCGCACCGCCTCAGTGCCGAGGAGATGGGGCTCGTCGCCCAGCACCCCAGTGCCTTTGACCGAGTCATGCGCCTCAACCCCATGGCCATCGACTCGCCCGCCATGGACTTCTCGCGGAGGCTGCGCGAGCTGGCGGGCAACAGCGCCACGCCGCCGCCCGTGTCGCCGGGCCGCGGCAACCCTATGCACCGGCTCCTGAACCCCTTCCAGCCCAGCCCCAAGTCCCCGTTCCTGAGCACGCCGCCGCTGCCGCCCATGCCCCCCGGCGGCACGCCGCCGCCGCCGCAGCCCCCGGCCAAGAGCAAGTCGTGTGAGTTCTGCGGCAAGACCTTCAAGTTCCAGAGCAATCTCATCGTGCACCGGCGCAGCCACACGGGCGAGAAGCCCTACAAGTGCCAGCTGTGCGACCACGCGTGCTCGCAAGCCAGCAAGCTCAAGCGCCACATGAAGACGCACATGCACAAGGCCGGCTCGCTGGCTGGCCGCTCCGACGACGGGCTCTCGGCCGCCAGCTCCCCGGAGCCGGGCACCAGCGAGCTGGCCGCCGAGGGCCTCAAGGCGGCCGACGGCGACTTCCGCCACGAGAGCGACCCGTCGCTGGGTCACGAGCCCGAGGAGGAGGACGAAGAGGAGGAGGAGGAGGAGGAGGAGCTGCTGCTGGAGAACGAGAGCCGGCCGGAGTCGAGCTTCAGCATGGACTCGGAGCTGAGCCGCAGCCGCGAGAACGGCGGCGGCGTGGGCGGCGTGGCCGTGGCCGTGGGCGCGGGCGCGGGCGCCGCCAAGCTGGCCGACGAGAAGGCGCTGGTGCTGGGCAAGGTCATGGAGAACGTGGGCCTGGGCGCACTGCCACCGCAGTACGGCGAGCTGCTGGCCGACAAGCAGAAGCGCGGCGCCTTCATGAAGCGCGCGGGCGGCGTGGCCGGCGACGACGAGGACGCGGGCGGCTGCGGGGACGCGGGCGCGGGCGGCGCGGTCAACGGGCGCGGCGGCTTCCCGGGCGCTGAGCCCTTCCCGGGGCTCTTCCCGCGCAAGCCGGCGCCGCTGCCCAGCCCCGGGCTGCCCAGCGCGGCCAAGCGCATCAAGGTGGAGAAGGACCTGGAGCTGCCGCCCGCCACGCTCATCCCCTCGGAGAACGTGTACTCGCAGTGGCTCGTGGGCTACGCCGCGTCGCGCCACTTCATGAAGGACCCCTTCCTGGGCTTCACGGACGCGCGCCAGTCGCCCTTCGCCACGTCGTCCGAGCACTCGTCCGAGAACGGCAGCCTGCGCTTCTCCACGCCGCCCGGCGACCTGCTGGACGGCGGGCTGTCGGGGCGCAGCGGCACCGCCAGCGGCGGCAGCACGCCGCACCTGGGCGGTCCGGGCCCGGGGCGGCCCAGCTCCAAGGAGGGCCGGCGCAGCGACACGTGCGAGTACTGCGGCAAGGTGTTCAAGAACTGCAGCAACCTCACGGTGCACCGGCGGAGCCACACCGGCGAGCGGCCTTACAAGTGCGAGCTGTGCAACTACGCGTGCGCGCAGAGCAGCAAGCTCACGCGCCACATGAAGACGCACGGGCAGATCGGCAAGGAGGTGTACCGCTGCGACATCTGCCAGATGCCCTTCAGCGTCTACAGCACCCTGGAGAAACACATGAAAAAGTGGCACGGCGAGCACTTGCTGACTAACGACGTCAAAATCGAGCAGGCCGAGCGCAGCTAAGGCGTCGCCACTGCCGCCGCCATCGGGCCGGCCCCCGCACCTGTACAGTGGAACTGTTGCCAACCGCGAGAATGCTGATGTGACTCGCCTCCGTGTCACCGCCACTTGGCACCCCGCGTGTCCCCGCGTGTCCGCGGGGCCCAGGGGAGGCGGCACTCCAACCCAACCTGTGTCTGCGAAGTCCTATGGAAACCCTAGGGTGGATTGAGGCAGTAAACATTGTGGAGCCTTTTAACTGTGCAATAATTTCTGTATTTATTGGGTTTTGTAAGTTTTGTTTTGTTTTGTTTTTTTTTGGCATGTGCAGGTAATTTTTATTATTATTCTTTCTGTTGAAATTCCTTTAAACGATTCTGTTGGATATACATCCCTTCTTCATTTTTTTTAACCCAGTAGTAGCCTGAGGTGATTTACAATGTAGAAGGGAAGTCTATCTTTTAAATTATAATTTTTTGTGGGGTGGGGGGGGCGCTGCTTTTTTGAAACTTAAGCTAAGCATGTGTAATTTCTTGTGAAGAAGCCAACACTTAAATGACTTTTAAAGTTGTTTACTTTTTTGATTCCTTCTCTTTCCTTCTGTCCTGAGATGACAAAATGGCGTGCGGGGGGGCGGGGGCGGGGGGCGGGGATGTTCGGCGATAACAATCTTTCAAGTTGTGCACTTTGTTTCAGGAACGGAATGGAGATGTAGCACTAATGACGGCCTGCGCGACAGAGGCCTTTTCTGGGTTGCTTTCAATCTTCGCGTTTTATAAAGAAAACTTTCAGTGGTGATAGGGAGGAGGGAAGCACCTTGAGGGGCAGTGAGCCCCTCAGCACCGCCAGAGAGGTGGGGGGCTTTGCGAGCAGGCGCCAGGAAATGGCCCGAGAGCATCTGAGGTCGTGTGTGACCAGCAGGTGCTGTCCCTCTCTTGGAGCGTTGGTCTGCCCTGGGATGCCCTCTTTGCTCTTGGCTGTAGATCAGGCTAAATGAAATGGGACGAGAGTCCTTTTTGGGGTAGATGCTAGCGGCCTGCCGTAACTCAGAAAGGAAGAAACCAGTGCTGTTCTTGCGGCTGCTTCTGGCGTGGCGCCCTCTCTCCTTGCGTCACCCCCACCACGTAAATCCCAAGTTGGATGTTGCTACACGTGATAATTGGTAGTTGTCGAGCAGACAGATGCCCTGAGGAAGTCGGTCAGCGCCCTCTCCTCTGATGCACACTGACGGCATCGTAGGCAGAGGGGGAAAGTCTTGTGGATTTCTACTCCCTTTTCTTGGGGAAGCAGAGGATGGTACCCAGCGCTACTTGCCAGTTTTTTTTCCCCCATCTCGTTAGGTTGCAAGGTAGTGCACATCGGACTGTTGAGATTAGGCATTTGAATTCTGTTGTCCTGCACTTTAAAGCTTTTGTTTGCATTTAAATGAAACGGCTTCTCAACAAGAAATTGCAGCATAGTCTTCTCTTTGGCCCAGAGGTGGGTTAAACTGTAAGGGACGGCTGAGATTGAGTGCCAGTGTTGCTGAGCGTGGCATTCACAATACTGGCACTATAAAGAACAAAATAAAATAATTTATTGGACAGTCTTTCTACTGCCATCCAATTTGACGTGCGTGCCTTGGAAACTGATCTTCCTATTTGAGTCTCTTGAGACAAAATGCAAAACTTTTTTTTTGAAATGAAAAGACTTTTTAAAAAAGTAAAACAAGAAAAGTACATTCTTTAGAATCAAACAAACAAAGAAAGCCACATTTACTTTTAATAAATTTAAAAAAAAAAAAAAATCCCGGTTGAAGATAGAGGACGTGAAAATACCATAAGACCCAGTCAAATGAAGACATAAACCCAGCACAACTTTGGACATCCATTAGTTGAATAACCCTCAGCCCTTTTTTGTTTTGGGGACAACGCTGCTTAGATACGGAGTGGAGGTGATTTACTGCTGAATTTACTACTCAAGCGTTACGAGTTACACGCTGATATTGTTGAATGAAAAACAACAAAAACAATTCAGGAACAACGGCTCATGTTTTTCTAAAGTTAAATTTAGTGCACTCTGTCTTAAAAATACGTTTACAGTATTGGATACAAACAAGGGTGAAAAAAATTGTGTGTGTGTGTGTGTGTGTTGGAGCGGTCTTTTTTTTCAAAGTTTGCTTCATAGGTTATACAAAAACGCCACAGTGGCCGCGTGTACATTGTTTTCTTTTGGTGACGGGGTTTTAGTATATATTATATATATTAAAATTTCTTGATTACTGTAAAAGTGGACCAGTATTTGTAATAATCGAGAATGCCTGGGCATTTTACAAAACAAGAAAAAAAAAAAAGAAAAAAAAAAAACCTTTTCTTTTCCTTGAAAAATGTTGCAGTACAATTTACACGGTGGGTCTATAAATTTGTTCTTGTTACAGTAACTGTAAAGTCAGAGTTTTAGTAAATTTTTTTCTGCCTTGGGTGTTGAATTTTTATTTCAAAAAAATGTATAGAAACTTGTATTTGGGGATTAAAAGGGGATTGCTACACCATGTAGAAAAAGTATGTAGAAAAAAAAAAGTGCTTAATATTGTTATTGCTTTGCAGAAAAAAAAAAAAATCACATTTCTGACCTGTACTTATTTTTCTCTTCCCACCTCCCTCTGGAATGGATATATTGGTTGGTTCATATGATGTAGGCACTTGCTGTATTTTTACTGGAGCTTGTAATTTTTTAACTGTAAGCTTGTCCTTTTAAAGGGATTTAATGTACCTTTTTGTTAGTGAATTTGGAAATAAAAAGAAAAAAAATAAAAACAAACAGGCTGCCATAATATATTTTTTTAATTTGGCAGGATAAAATACTGCAAAAAAAAAAAAAAAATTTGTACGTTAAGTCCTATTGTGCAGGAGAAAAAAGGGTTGTTTTACAACCTTGGAGGAAAAGAAACAAGTAGTTCACTGCTTGGGTTCACAAATCATTTTAGTTGTATATATTTTTGTCGGAAGTGGCCCACACAAAGGACTGTTCTCATCACAGGGCATGACTCGGAAGGCCCCAAACCTTGTGTCGCGACTCCCTGGCGTGACCGTAGGACACCTGACGTGTTGAGTGGGAAAATCCGTTGTTGTAAAGAGGTTGGTAACATTCCACAGAGTCCTTCCTTTCTATTAGAGGCCATCTGTCAGATGTGAGGAGAAATCGAGAGGGCATCTCTGGCATTGCCACCTCTCCCACCCTTAGGAGCAGAGAGAAATGTGGACGGGGTTTCTGTAGTCTTGACAGCACAGTGAAAAATCGAATGTCCTGAAAGGAGCTGGCGCATCCGCTAGGCACGGGTGACGTGGTCTGCTGGGCACAGGTGACACGGTCTGCTGTGGAGACCAGTGCAATCCGGGTTCCGGCAAGCAAGGACAGGGCCGGTGTCCTGACCCCGTCTCAGCCAGGACCCCTGCGTTCCATGGAGAGTGCTAGCCTGTTGTCTTTCTTTACCAGCTTTGCTGCTTTTCTCTCTGAAACCCGCGTTCAGTGCCGAGGGCTTGGGATGCATTTGGTGCCTTTCCGTGTCTCTCCTTCCTGCGTGTCCACCTCCAGCTTCTTCGTCGGCCTTTGTTTTCACTTCATTTCTTTTCCTTCTCCCTCCCCTCTCCTTTTTTTTTTTTTTTTTTTTTTGTAAAGCTAAGTAGCTTTAAAATAATCAAGTGGTGGTTTTTTGGATGAGGGAATAATACGTTTTTTAAAAAAATAACCTGTATCAGGAAGCCATGTTTTTTTTTTTTTTTTTTTTTTTTTAAATTTCAGGAAACATAAGAAAATGTTCTTTCAGGTTAGGGAAGTATAAGCAAGCACCCTTTGGGGCAGATCTTAACCAGATGCGGAAATCTTTCTTCTGGAAGCGTTCCGTCTCATGGGCTCTATGCCCCATGCAAAGTTAAAAGAAAGGTGGGGGAAGGAGGTCAATGAGACCTGGGTTTCCAGCCCGCTTGACCCAGAGACCTGGGGGCTGCTGCTCACGCCACCACCCTGCTAAGACAACCAGAGCCCCCGAGGTAACCCTTGTGTGGTTAGGACAGCTAGCCAGCTCTTAGCAGCAGCTGTTTAATGCTTAAAGTCAGTCACCAGAATGCCAAGACCAAGCCATCCCAAAGCACAAGCATAGTGTCTCTGTCGACAGCAGAGAACAGAGCATTTTGCTTCCCTTGTGTGTTCTAAGACACCAACACCGAAGCAGCTGGCCCGGTGAGAACGGACGCCCCCCATGGGTGCCCCCCCCGGCTAACCTCAGGCCACTTCCCACACTGCCAGAACTTTCTCCAATGTTGCCCCAAACTAGAATCTGCTACTTACCATTAGAGGGTTGTTCACGGGGAGAGGAGCCTTTCACCCTGGTTCTGAGGACCAGTCAGCTGAAGGTTTTGTGGAACACAAGCAACCCCGTGACCTCGGTGCTCCCTGTATCTCAGCCTGCAAAGCAAAGTTACCTTGATTTCAGTTGTTTGCATTTGTACTGGCAAGGCGAAATATTTTTATTACCTTTTCTATTACTTTATTGTATGAGCTTTTGTTGTTTACTTGGAGGTTTTGTCTTTTACTACGAGTTTGGAACTATTTATTATTGCTTGGTATTTGTGCTCCGTTTAAGAAATGGGCACTTTTTTTTTTTATTATGGATAAAATGTTGAGATGACAGGAGGTCATTTCAATATGGCTTAGTAAAATATTTATTGTTCCTTTGATTCTCTGTACAAGATTTTAAGCCTCTTTTTTCCCTTAATGTCATGATGTTGAGTTCAGCATGTGTCTGCCATTTCATTTGTACGCTTGTTGAAAACCAAGTTTGTTCTGGTTTCAAGTTATAAAAATAAATCGGACATTTAACTTGATCTCCAAACCTTGTCCATTTCTGTGTCTTTTAAGGGTAGGGGGTGGACAGCTTTTTTCCGAGGGTGACTGGAGGATCTCTTGCCATAAACCCTTACGCCCACATTTGGGAGGAGAGGAAATAATAGCATGAGACCGATAGTTCCACCGGCCTCCAAGAAGCAGTGTGATTTAGAACAGCAGCTGTCGGCCCTGGCTGCATACGGGAGTCACCTGGGAGCTTTGGAAATCCCCAGTGCCCAGGCCGCACCCCAGATCAATCCCATCAGAATCTCTGGAAATGGGTCCCGGGCCTCAGGATTCTTGAAAGTGAACCACGTGTTTCTCATAGCAGCTAGGTTTGAGGACAAGTGGTTTAGGAGAAAAAGCACTTTGCTGGGAATTACAAGACTTGGGTCTGGTTAAATTCGGCTAACATAGCCTGAATACCAGTATGAGCCATTGGGTGAGGCACCAAGGGGTCAGAATGAGGAAGACGGAGACCCTGCCCCAAGGGCCACAATGGCTGTCTACCTTGGGCAAGTCGTTCAGTCTCCCCATCTACAAAATGAGGTTGTGGGACAAGATGGCCCCATGACCACCCATGATTTTTAACAAAACCTCACAGGAGGACTAGCCTCCCTCCCTGTGTTACCAGATTTGAGGAAACTTCCTTTGGGGATAACCTCACGGATCTAGAAGAGGAAGCAAGGTCTTGCAGAATGAAATAGCCCGTTAGCTTGGCTCTTCCCAGTGCCAGGACCGGCACAGCCGACAAGACCCAGACCGTGCTCTGTTGGGTTGCAGCCACTTAGGCACAAAGGAACCTTTGGTTTTCTAGGCCTGAGTGAGGGTCAGGGTCCTCCCCTGGGTCAGAAAGGGTCAGTGACCCACTGAGTCCTTGCCACTATCTTCTCATGCTTTTTACTCTTAAAGGGACAAAGAACATTTCTCTCCAACCCCTTCTGGACACAATCATGGGGGCACCAGCTGGGAACCAGGTGCCAAGCTAGGCAGCTGAGGAGTCTTTGCAAACAGAGCTTGTAAAAAATGAAAATGTCAAGCCTCCCTGCTAAGGTGTGTTGTCAGCTCTGCTCACAGACAGAGATGAGAAGAAAAACGAGGGGATTGTGTTCTTCTATGTCCCTTCTTCACCCTAAAGAAATCACCATTCTTCCAAAGCCATGTGGAGCAAAAGAAATGGGGCTTGAATTCCACTTCCATTCGGGAGAAGACCTGCTCTTGCATTTTCTCGGGGCTTGAGGAATGAGGATCGCCAGCGAGTAAATTCTCTCCTTTGTCTCAGTCCTCGGCTTGTCTCTTCCCCAGGCGGCTTTTAAGACACAGACTCTGAGGCTTTTTGTTTCTTTCCCATACAGAAAGCAGAACCAAGATGCTCAGTTTCTCGTTGGAATACACAGGGATGGGCACATTTTGGGGCAACTCTCTCTTTCAGGATTGGTGAGCAAACACCTAGACGGAGTACTAGAAATTGCTCAAGGTGAGTGTGTTAACACTCATGGCTGCCTGTCCCTCCCACCTCCCTCAGCCCTTCTAAGAAGGCCAAGTTTGGAGATTACTAGTGGGACAATGGAGAGGTTCAACTTAGTTCTCATCATTGCTCCATTGGTAACTAGTTCTGTGACGTTGAGTCAGTCCCGACCCCTTTCTGAGCCTCAGTTTCCCCATCTGGAAAATGGGAAGTTAAGGTGATCTGGAAGAACCCATTCTGCCTCCAAAGAATTGGACCGGATGAGAGTGCCGTGTGCATGCTCGGTAATAATTTGATGGGGATGTTAATGTTCAGATTACAAAAATCAGGGTGAGGACCAGTTCTTAAGAACAGAAAATCCTCATCATCACTGGTCGGGACTTGGTGTTTTCAGCTACCTTGCAAATCACCGGGTCTTCACATTTTCCAAGGAGCCCCAGTCGTGACTCAGGGCATCAGAGCAGACTGCCGAATGCCTCACTCCTGAGCTCTAGGTCCAGCAATTAAAACTAGACAACATTCCCTTCTGCTTCAGAGATAAAACTCTATGGATAGAACTTTTTTTTAATGTTAATGTGATGGAAATATATAATGAAGCTCATGTAACTTTCAAGCCAGGGAGGACGAAAACGCTGACTTTCAGGTGCGCAGGTGAAGCCTTAGTCACTAATTGCCTGCCTTGCATAATCTTCAAAACACTTTTGTAGGATCCTGGTTCCAGACCATCTAAGATGCTCTAACGAAGTCAAAACAGGCTGAGCTCGAAAGTTGATTTAATTCCTAAAGCATAGACTGAGCTGGACATCAGGCTGGGTGCACAGGAAGCATTTGCCTGGACTTTGCCTTCCAGGAGCTCCCTGTTCCCTGAGGGAGAGACCTTATGAAACAGGACTACTGTCAGTGGAACGTGGGCAATGAGGGGAGCTGGGAAGAGGGAGCAGCTAATCAACCCAAGAGAGGAAGGATTAGGGAAATTGTGCTGCTCCTTGAAAGACGAGTAAGGATTTGCTGGCAGATGAGGACAGGTGAAGGAGCAATGACAGGTTTTGCGGAGGGTGTGACATGGGCAAATGTCTGGGTGTTGGAAGTGCAGTCAATCCCATGGAGACGCTGAATCCTAGAGTGGGCTGGAACCCCAAAGTTACCTAGTACAACCACATGTAGCATAGGAATTATTTTCCAAACGCTAAAGTGTAGCACACCCACCCATCCATCCATCCATCCATCCATCCATCCACCCACTTAACAACCCAACCATTTATCCATCCATCCGTCATCCATCTATCCATTTATCCATCCATCCATTCATTTATCTATCCATCCATTCATTTATCTATCAGTCCATCCATTCATTTATCTATCCATCTATCCATTTATCCACCCAACCATTTATCCAATCATCCATCCATCCATCCGTCTGTCCGTCTGTCCATCTATCCATCCACCCAAACATTCATCCGTCTATCCATCCGTCCATCCATCCATGTATCCATCCAACCATTCATCTATCTATCCATCCACCCATCCATCCATCCATTCATCCATAAGTTTGTTCAGTTAATAAGCATTTATCAAAGGCCTATGCTATGTTATAGACTCTTCTGGGAAGCCGGAGATAAAAAACTCCTGCCTTCCAGGGGTTTACCTTTTAGTAAGCAGAATGGGACCTGCATCCATCCGTTTAGACATTCATTTCCTTACCTCTCCTGGAGTTCCTATTGAGTGCCTAGCACTCTGGGCCCTGGGGATGCAGCCCATCCCCAAAATAACTCGCCACTAGTCAGGGAGGCAGAGAGTGAGCAGACAATTTGCCTGTTGGACAAGGGTTCAGAGTCCAGCAAGAACTTGGAGGAAATGTTCATGTTCTTCACTATAGGTGAGAAAAAACAGTCCTCACCCCACTGTGCCCTGCCCCCAGACCAAACTGTCTCTCTTTACTACGGTTTATTCCTCACAGGCCACAATGAAAACAAAACCTGTGTTTCTGTGAACTTTTATAAAAATCACCTAATTAAAAAATAAAAAATATCCAATTTAGGCCACATCCCAGAATGTGAACCCAGGGGTCCTGTCTAAAGGGAGTGGATGATCGCCCTTCTTGCCCAAATCCCAAGACATGATAGTGAGGCTGTCATGTTGCTCATGGGAAAGGCCATATAAGGCTTGTTTTGTACAAAATGCAGGGCAGGCTGAGGTTTCCAAAGCCCAGGCCAACTCTCAGAAGAGCAAGGAGCTACTGAGGGTCAGAGACAGGGCCTCCTTCTCTCCTTCCCCTCTTCTCAGCCCTTTGTCCTTCCTTCCATCAAGATGGTACCAAGCATCTACTCCACATCCATCAGGGCAGAGTGGAAGCAACTGTGCAGTGTTACATAGTAAGCAAAAGAAAAACACTGAGAGGCAGTCTGCAGGCCACACCCCCACCCCAACTGCCTTCTGCACTCAACACAACCCAGCCCTTTCGCCTGGGTCTGGAGGTAAATTTGAGGGTTCAGCTTCTTACCTAGATCACATTTCAACCACATTTCCCTCTTCCCTTTGGAGAGCTCTGGGGTCATGTATATCAAGGGCCCCAACAGTGTTCTATTAGTTCTGGTGACGCCATTCTTGAAAAGTATACCAAGTATACTAATTAGCAGTTCCTAGAAAGAGGAAAAGCTGTATTCCTATACGTGGTCATTTCAGCATTACATTGACTAAATGTTTGATTACGTAATAATTTGTATCCTGTCTCTTTCCACAAGGCTTTGAGGAGGTCAATAGGAAGCATAATAAAAGGTAAACAAGTACTAAAATATCAGGACCAGAGAGATGAAAAGACAGAGTCAGATGTATAACTCAAAAACATAGCCCAGAGAAGCAGGCCATACATTGGTACACTTAAACCATGAATTTGACTCTAAGCTTCTTGGTAGCCAAAGAGAAAAAAGAAACACAGACACACTGCTTATTACTCAGAAGGAGAAAGCATACCAGGGAAAGACACAACAGTAAAATGTTGGAAGCAGTCTCAATATTCAACAGAAGAGAATTGAGTGAGGAAGAGTTTGTTCATTGTGGAATATTTATCTAAATGTTTATCCATCTAAATTGAGGAGGTTAAGACTCTAGTAGTAACAGGAAAACTGTAAATGAGATAGTGTTAAGATTTGTTAATGTTAAGAATGGAAAATTTTCCTATGCTGTGATTCAAAATTACCTGGCTAAATGTATGTATGGACGCATTTGTATGTCAGATGCAGATGTGTGGGTCAAAGCCTGCTCAGAAAAGTATTTCTCCTCCCTTTCTAAAAGTTCAGGAAGTTAGCCTGATTGCCTTTGCAGCTGGAAATATTCAGGTGAATCCGACTGATTTTTGTATGTTGATCCTGTACTCTGCCACTTTGCTGAATTCTTCTATTAGTTCCAGTAGCTTTCTTGTGGAGTTCTGGGATTTTCTATGTATATGATCATATCATCTATGCATAGGAATAGTTTTACTTCTTCCTCACCAATTTGTATGCCCTTTATTTCCCTTTCGTGTCTTATTGCTCTAGTTAGGACTTTCAGTATGATACTGAACAACAGCGGTGATAAAGGGCATGCTTGTCTGGTTCCTGTTCTCAAGGGGAATGCTTTCAGTCTGTCTCCATTGAGAATAATGCTGGCTGTTTGTTTTCTATATATGCCCTTAATTATGCTGAGGAATTTCCCTTCTACTCTTATTTTGCTGAGAGTTTTTTTTTTTTCAAGAATGGGTGTTGGGCTTTATCAAATGCCTTTTCTGCATTGATTGAGATGATATGTGATTTTTGTTCTTTGCTTTATTTGTGTGATTGCTTTTCTCATGTTGAACCATCCTTGAATACCTGGTATGTGTCCCACTTGGTCAAAGCCTACTCTGATCTTTATTATTTCCTTTCTTCTGGTGCCTGTGGGCTCCTTTTGTTGCTCTTTTTCTATTTGTTCAGGTTGAGGGGTAAAGCATTGATTTTGGCCCTTTCTCTGTCAAAGCAATTTTAATGGCATTGGAGAGATGTTCACAATGGAATTTTAGGTTTTAAAATAAGCATGCTATGGGGACTATGATATACTCACGATCTTATGAAGACAGCTCTACACACACATATGAATCAATAAAAATGCTGGAAGGAAATGCATAGGAAGGACAATGATGGTTATTTGTGGATATATTTTAGCTGGACCCCCCTGTCTGTCATGTGGAGGGAAAACTAGCAAGGGCAGGAGGTAAAGCAGTGGCTTGCAAAGGACAGAGCATGGTGGCTTGGGTTCAGTGCAAAGAAGTGACGGTGGTAAGAAGAGGTCAGATTCAGTATGTCTTTTGGGGATAGAGACGCACCAACAGGACTTGTTGATGGACTAGGTATAGATGTGAAGGAAAGAAGCATCAGGGATGACAAGGAATTTTCTGGTCTGGGCAGAAGGGTGAATGGCCATTCACTGACCTGGGGGAAGACTGGAGATGAATGTGGGTCGTAGGATAGGTGGGAAGGGGATCAAAAGTTGCCTCTGGCATAGGAAGCTACAGACACCCACTAGTTAAATGGTGACAATTCCTGTCTCACCAGGTTGAGGGGATTCAGTAAGTGTCCACAGAGTAGTCATTAGCAGTAGATTCTCTGGGTCCAGACTAACTGGTTTCAGAGCCTGGTTCTGTCCCTTATGGGTGTGAGAGCTCAGGCTTGATTAACCCGATTATGCCTCAGTTTCCTTGTCTATAAAAATGGGGATAATAATAATATCTTCTTCATTGCTGAAGAGTCAGTTAAATACTATTTGTAAATGTGCCTTCTTCTCTAATGAACCAAGCACCTAGAAAATTCTGAGCACCTATAACTGGGCTTAAAGCCTATTCGCTTCCTTATGGGGACCAGGGCTCAGCGTCTCACCAGAGTTTGGCCATGTCTATCAGTAAAGATAGCCCAGGGGACCATCCAGTCCTGCATGAATTTCAAGGTCTACCATTATTTCCAGGTAGAACAGCACAAGGCTACACCAAGGGGCACGTTAGCTTTGCTCCACTCACGTCAACACCTAGAACAAGGTTAATTTTAATGTTGTATTTTCAGCTGCCGTTGCTGGTCATTTCTAGGCCTGGTTACCAAAAATAAAAATAAAAAGTCACCTAGCAGTTCTCTAAATCACGGCCAATGAAAACAAACAAAATAGTTGTTAGAGACTCTTTCCATTGTGTTCTTTGACATCTTTGGACTCCCTGGCATTACATTCTCATTGGGATCGTACTGTTATTGCAGGTTCTCTTGTGTTTGCTTCCACTGAGGACTCTCGTGGGTCCGATTCCTTGATGGTTTGTAATTTCTGATTGTGAGCTCAGCTTCAGTGGGTTCCTGCCACCCTGGGTGAGTCTGATGAGTCCTGGTTGTAAAGTTTTTCAGAGTATGTTTGTGACTGCATCGGGCCTTCAATGGTCTGGAAGGGGAGAGTAAATCTGGATCCCACACAGGCTTGGTCCCATTACCTTTTTCCCCACCCGAGGCCCAAGCAGGCAGCACTCTTTCTCACTGCTTCCCTGTGAGTGCCACTTTCCTAGTCCTGTTTGTTCAGATGGAGCAGCTCTTCAAAAATCCAAGCTTTATGCAAGGGGTTCAATTCCAGATGCCCAGCCTCACATGGACTGATGCCCACATGAGTATTAGACCTCTAGTCCCTAGTTCTTTGTCTGAATCTGAAACCCATGAGGCATGGAGTAAGTTCTCATCACTCTGGCTTTGATTTCTTTATCTTTCAGTGATTCTCATAGTTTCCTAGTGCATCTATAAAAAAAATGAATACCACAAGTGCGTAAGTGGGTGGCTTTAAAGAACAGAAATTTATTGTCTCACAGGTGTGGAGACTAGAAGTCCAAATCAGGGCATCAGCTTTAAGGGAGGGTCTTTCCTTGTCAGTAGCCCCAGGATTTCCTTGGCATCTGTCTTCCCCTAGGGTGTGTCTCTGTGTTTATTCCTCTCTTTTTATACCTCAAAAGTGACCTTATTAACATACCAAAGGAAAAACACTATTTCCAAACAGCGTTATGTTTACAGGTACAGGGATTAGGATTTCAACACGTATTTTGGGGGCACACATCAATCTATATGTATTTCTCTATCTCTATCTCTGTCTATCTAAGTATGTATCTATCATCCATCCACCCATCCATCCATCCACCCATCCATCCATCCACCCATCCATCCATCCACCCATCCATCCATCCACCCATCCATCCATCTATGTGTGTGACATATATATATATATATATATGTATGTTTGTGATCTATTTTATCAATCTGGAAATCTTGTGAGTGTTTTCTAGAATTTAGCATTGGAAAATCTCTCCTCATATGCTAGTATGTTTCATTTTGTATTTGAATCGTTTCTCGCATTTCCCTTTTTATCATGGCTGCCAGGAAGCTCGGTGTTAAATTCAACGCTCAATCACAGCCACTCAATTAGTTTGAGATTTTTTTTTTCTTTTACTTTCCTCCTTCTATATATACTCTTTTTGATTTTCTACCTTGACAGCCTTGTTGTAGATAAGATCTTACTGTAACCTCCTCAGAACTGTTTGGAAGATGGCCGGGTAGAGAATTAGAAATAAATAACTCACTCCACCCCTGTCAAGCTATCCAGGACACTCTGTCCACACTACTCTGCTCTCCTCCAAACTCCCGCCGCATTTACTGTCTGAACCTCCCTGTCTATGATGCTGGTGATGGCTCTGGTCTTGTTCGGTTGCAGTGTTTAAACACATCTTGTGTGTGGTCCTTTGTCTGTCATGAACTTGGAAATTTAGCACCGTGGGAAGAATATGGCATTTAGAATTGTCCACATCTGAGGATGAGTAGGACTCTCAGCTCTGCCACTTACCAGATGAATGCCTGGGATCTTTCATCTCTGGAGCCTCAGTTTCCTTATCTGTAATACAGGGCAAAGGGCCTCTACACCACAGAGCTGTTGGCAGGATTAAACCAGACAATGTTGGCAAACGCACCCAGGACATGGCCCAAACTAATTCCCCTTGCCCGCCCTTTCTTTTCTACTTGTGGTCCCCTGTGCTCGCAAGCCCCCACCCCCACCCCACCCCCAGTGTTTGCTCCCTGCCTCCCACTTCCTCCCACCCACACTCCGCAGAGGACTGAGCTGAAGGCTCCCTGGACCCCGCCCCCCTACCATGTGTGCACCTGGGAAACCTCGCCCAGCACTGTTACAGAGACACCCACTTGGCACAACCCTGAGTGCCTGACTGCCTCTAGGCAGCTGGGCAGGGGGTGGCTGGCATGTAGGGAGGGGGACAGCTCCGGAGGTGGGCGGAGGTGGGACGCTGATCTGGGCTTGCTGCCCCTCGAGGGAGCGGGTGGGAGACCTGGCAGATGGGAGCAAGTCATAGCTCCTGTTTCCCTGGTTCCTGTTGTCTCTCTTCCTCTCTGTCACTCCTCTCTCTCTCTCTCTCTTTGTCTCTCCACTGTCTCTCTCTCCACTGTCTCTCTCCCCCTGTCCCTCTCCTGTTCTCTCTCTCTCCCCCTGTCCCTCTCCTGTTCTCTCTCTCTCCCCCTGTCTCTCTCCTGTTCTCTCTCTCTCCCCCTGTCCCTCTCCTGTTCTCTCTCTCTCCCCCTGTCTCTCTCCTGTTCTCTCTCTCTCTCCCCCTGTCTCTCTCCTGTTCTCTCTCTCTCCCCCTGTCTCTCTCCTGTTCTCTCTCTCTCTCCCCCTGTCCCTCTCCTGTTCTCTCTCTCTCCCCCTGTCCCTCTCCTGTTCTCTCTCTCTCCCCCTGTCTCTCTCCTGTTCTCTCTCTCTCCCCCTGTCTCTCTCCTGTTCTCTCTCTCTCCCCCTGTCTCTCTCCTGTTCTCTCTCTCTCTCCCCCTGTCTCTCTCCTGTTCTCTCTCTCTCTCTCCCCCTGTCCCTCTCCTGTTCTCTCTCTCTCCCCCCGTCCCTCTCCTGTTCTCTCTCTCTCCCCCTGTCCCTCTCCTGTTCTCTCTCTCTCCCCCCGTCCCTCTCCTGTTCTCTCTCTCTCCCCCCGTCCCTCTCCTGTTCTCTCTCTCTCCCCCTGTCTCTCTCCTGTTCTCTCTCTCTCCCCCTGTCTCTCTCCTGTTCTCTCTCTCTCTCCCCCTGTCTCTCTCCTGTTCTCTCTCTCTCTCCCCCTGTCTCTCTCCTGTTCTCTCTCTCTCTCCCCCTGTCTCTCTCCTGTTCTCTCTCTCTCCCCCTGTCTCTCTCCTGTTCTCTCTCTCTCTCCCCCTGTCTCTCTCCTGTTCTCTCTCTCTCCCCCTGTCCCTCTCCTGTTCTCTCTCTCTCTCCCCCTGTCTCTCTCCTGTTCTCTCTCTCTCTCCCCCTGTCTCTCTCCTGTTCTCTCTCTCTCCCCCTGTCTCTCTCCTGTTCTCTCTCTCTCTCCCCCTGTCCCTCTCCTGTTCTCTCTCTCTCTCCCCCTGTCTCTCTCCTGTTCTCTCTCTCTCTCCCCCTGTCCCTCTCCTGTTCTCTCTCTCCCCCTGTCTCTCTCCTGTTCTCTCTCTCTCCCCCTGTCTCTCTCCTGTTCTCTCTCTCTCTCCCCCTGTCTCTCTCCTGTTCTCTCTCTCTCCCCCTGTCCCTCTCCTGTTCTCTCTCTCTCTCCCCCTGTCTCTCTCCTGTTCTCTCTCTCTCTCCCCCTGTCTCTCTCCTGTTCTCTCTCTCTCCCCCTGTCTCTCTCCTGTTCTCTCTCTCTCTCCCCCTGTCTCTCTCCTGTTCTCTCTCTCTCCCCCTGTCTCTCTCCTGTTCTCTCTCTCTCTCCCCCTGTCCCTCTCCTGTTCTCTCTCTCCCCCTGTCTCTCTCCTGTTCTCTCTCTCTCTCCCCCTGTCTCTCTCCTGTTCTCTCTCTCTCTCCCCCTGTCTCTCTCCTGTTCTCTCTCTCTCCCCCTGTCTCTCTCCTGTTCTCTCTCTCTCTCCCCCTGTCCCTCTCCTGTTCTCTCTCTCTCTCCCCCTGTCCCTCTCCTGTTCTCTCTCTCTCTCCCCCTGTCCCTCTCCTGTTCTCTCTCTCTCTCCCCCTGTCCCTCTCCTGTTCTCTCTCTCTCTCCCCCTGTCTCTCTCCTGTTCTCTCTCTCTCTCCCCCTGTCCCTCTCCTGTTCTCTCTCTCTCTCCCCCTGTCTCTCTCCTGTTCTCTCTCTCTCCCCCTGTCTCTCTCCTGTTCTCTCTCTCTCTCCCCCTGTCTCTCTCCTGTTCTCTCTCTCTCCCCCTGTCTCTCTCCTGTTCTCTCTCTCTCTCTCCCTGTCTCTCTCCTGTTCTCTCTCTCTCCCCCTGTCTCTCTCCTGTTCTCTCTCTCTCTCCCCCTGTCCCTCTCCTGTTCTCTCTCTCTCTCCCCCTGTCTCTCTCCTGTTCTCTCTCTCTCTCCCCCTGTCTCTCTCCTGTTCTCTCTCTCTCTCCCCCTGTCTCTCTCCTGTTCTCTCTCTCTCCCCCTGTCCCTCTCCTGTTCTCTCTCTCCCCCTGTCTCTCTCCTGTTCTCTCTCTCTCTCCCCCTGTCTCTCTCCTGTTCTCTCTCTCTCTCCCCCTGTCCCTCTCCTGTTCTCTCTCTCTCTCCCCCTGTCTCTCTCCTGTTCTCTCTCTCTCTCCCCCTGTCTCTCTCCTGTTCTCTCTCTCTCCCCCTGTCCCTCTCCTGTTCTCTCTCTCTCCCCCTGTCCCTCTCCTGTTCTCTCTCTCTCTCCCCCTGTCTCTCTCCTGTTCTCTCTCTCTCCCCCTGTCTCTCTCCTGTTCTCTCTCTCCCCCTGTCTCTCTCCTGTTCTCTCTCTCTCCCCCTGTCTCTCTCCTGTTCTCTCTCTCTCTCCCCCTGTCTCTCTCCTGTTCTCTCTCTCTCTCCCCCTGTCTCTCTCCTGTTCTCTCTCTCTCTCTCCCTGTCCCTCTCCTGTTCTCTCTCTCTCTCCCCCTGTCCCTCTCCTGTTCTCTCTCTCTCCCCCTGTCTCTCTCCTGTTCTCTCTCTCTCCCCCTGTCCCTCTCCTGTTCTCTCTCTCCCCCTGTCTCTCTCCTGTTCTCTCTCTCTCCCCCTGTCTCTCTCCTGTTCTCTCTCTCTCCCCCTGTCTCTCTCCTGTTCTCTCTCTCTCCCCCTGTCTCTCTCCTGTTCTCTCTCTCTCTCCCCCTGTCTCTCTCCTGTTCTCTCTCTCTCTCCCCCTGTCCCTCTCCTGTTCTCTCTCTCTCCCCCTGTCTCTCTCCTGTTCTCTCTCTCTCTCCCCCTGTCTCTCTCCTGTTCTCTCTCTCTCTCCCCCTGTCTCTCTCCTGTTCTCTCTCTCTCTCCCCCTGTCCCTCTCCTGTTCTCTCTCTCTCCCCCTGTCTCTCTCCTGTTCTCTCTCTCTCTCCCCCTGTCCCTCTCCTGTTCTCTCTCTCTCTCCCCCTGTCTCTCTCCTGTTCTCTCTCTCTCTCCCCCTGTCTCTCTCCTGTTCTCTCTCTCTCTCCCCCTGTCTCTCTCCTGTTCTCTCTCTCTCCCCCTGTCCCTCTCCTGTTCTCTCTCTCCCCCTGTCTCTCTCCTGTTCTCTCTCTCTCTCCCCCTGTCTCTCTCCTGTTCTCTCTCTCTCTCCCCCTGTCTCTCTCCTGTTCTCTCTCTCTCTCTCCCTGTCCCTCTCCTGTTCTCTCTCTCTCTCCCCCTGTCCCTCTCCTGTTCTCTCTCTCTCCCCCTGTCTCTCTCCTGTTCTCTCTCTCTCCCCCTGTCCCTCTCCTGTTCTCTCTCTCCCCCTGTCTCTCTCCTGTTCTCTCTCTCTCCCCCTGTCTCTCTCCTGTTCTCTCTCTCTCCCCCTGTCTCTCTCCTGTTCTCTCTCTCTCCCCCTGTCTCTCTCCTGTTCTCTCTCTCTCTCCCCCTGTCTCTCTCCTGTTCTCTCTCTCTCTCCCCCTGTCTCTCTCCTGTTCTCTCTCTCTCCCCCTGTCTCTCTCCTGTTCTCTCTCTCTCTCCCCCTGTCTCTCTCCTGTTCTCTCTCTCTCTCCCCCTGTCCCTCTCCTGTTCTCTCTCTCTCTCCCCCTGTCTCTCTCCTGTTCTCTCTCTCTCTCCCCCTGTCTCTCTCCTGTTCTCTCTCTCTCTCCCCCTGTCCCTCTCCTGTTCTCTCTCTCTCCCCCTGTCTCTCTCCTGTTCTCTCTCTCTCCCCCTGTCCCTCTCCTGTTCTCTCTCTCCCCCTATCCCTCTCCTGTTCTCTCTCTCCCCCGTCCCTCTCCTGTTCTCTCTCTCTCTCCCCCTGTCCCTCTCCTGTTCTCTCTCTCCCCCGTCCCTCTCCTGTTCTCTCTCTGTCACGCTCTCTCTGTATCTCTCTCGGTCTCGCTTCTTCTCTCCTCTCTGTCGCTCTACTTTCTTGCTGTCTGTCTGTCTCTCTGCGTCTCCTCCTCCTGTCTCTGGCTGGGTCTCCCCGGTCACTGTCTCCATCTGCCCTCACACCCCTGCTGCCCTGCCCTTTCTTATCTTGTGTCCCCCTCTTTTCTGCCCTGTTCACACAGTGCATGTGCCCCTCGGAGCACCTCTCGTGGCAGAGACCCTGCTTCTCTGGGCCTCTGCCCAGCACCCCACCCAAGGCCATCCTCAGAGCTCTGGGGAAGGGTGTGACCCTGTCCAGAGGCCTGGCCACCTTATGTAGAAAGCCCCCCAGTTCCCTGAAGATGTGGAGCCAGAAAACCTTATTAGTCTGGAAGTTCTCCCCTTTAAATAGTAGAAGAATCACATGCAGAACTTGTTAAAATGCAGATTCCCAGTTCCTATCTCTCAGAGGTTCTGAGTCCTGAGGGCGTGGCCCTGGAAACTGATTTTAAAGACAAACTCTGAGAGTTGGATACAGGGGTTCTCGGACCACACTAGAGAAGCTCTGAGTGGGTCAGATGAGTGCTGGTCTTCAGAGCCTGCCCTCTCCTGCGCATTGCCTCGTGGGCCTCCTGACACATTGTCCAGGGCTCTTTCTGAGACCTGTTTTCAGGGAGGCCAGTGGGAGACAGACTGGAGGACGGGAAGAGCTGGGGACCCAGGGCTCAGATGGGTGCAGTGATCCGGTGAGTGGGGCCTTGAACTCAGGATCTTCAGGCCCACCTTGAATCCCAGCTCTGCCACCTGCTACCTGGGGACCTAGGACAGGTCTCTTCTCTCGTGATCTGTTCTCTCCTCTGCAAATTCAGAGACAAGCCCTCCCCACAGGGTGCCCGGGGGGATTGGTGAGGCAACACCAGAGGAAAGGTACTGTGGGGTTTACGTTCCTGAACATACGTCAGAATGTGATGACCGTAAGTAAATTATTTTAACAAAGTGGATCAAATAAAACACACAAGACAATGTCAACACCCAGTGCAGTCTCCTCTGCCCGCAGCACCTCCTAGATGAGCCCCTCCCCCAAAAGCGCCGCCAGCGCTCCCCCAGACATCATCCTTTCCCCACACTGTGCCTCTGTCGGGAACACCTGTCCCTTCCCATCCAAGCCCTAAGGCACCTGTTTTTCAATGTCCCCTCCTGCCCCATCTCCTGGACTTCTGCACGCCAGGCTGTCCCATGCTCTTTCTAACCCATGGGCACCATCGCGCTGCACAATTCCCTGCAGCGTTTACCACAACAGATCCTGGAGGGCTGAGGAGTTGGGGAGGAAAAGGTGGCCTGCTGTGCTTGGCAGATGGGCAGAACCCCAGAGGATCCGCCGTGTTCCCCTCACGAGTACCCTCACGGCAGCACGGCAGACAGGGATTAATGCTGGAAATGAGCGCTGGGGATGGGTCCCAAGCCTGCATGTGGCGCTGGGCCCCTTTTGCCACAGGATGGTCTTGGAGTCCCCTTAGACTGTAGAAGTCTTTGGGGTCCATCTCCAACCTAGCCACTTCATACTGGGTTCCTACAAAACTTCCCTCAAGGGTCCCTCGGTTTTAGCCTCAGAGAGGCTCTGGAGCCAGTCTGACCCGGCCTGGAATTCCCCTCTGCCTCTTTCTGTGTGACCACTCTGTGCTTCAGTCTCCTTATCTGCAAAATGTAGAGGCTAATAGTACCTATCTCCTTCAGTGGTTGAGATGATTATGACGTGAATGTGCTTAGTAAGCACTTAAGTATACAGAGTAAGCACTCATAAGCATCAGTGGATTGGTGTTGTTAGGTGCTGTCAAGTTGGTTCCGACTCATAGTGACCCCATGTACAACAGAAAGTTGCCTGGTCCTGCACCACCGTCACAGTTGTTACTATGTTTGAGCCCACTGTTGCGGCCACTGTGTCAGTCCATCTCCTTGAGG
The DNA here is from genome assembly GCA_030035585.1 of Dugong dugon. NCBI lineage: Eukaryota > Metazoa > Chordata > Mammalia > Sirenia > Dugongidae > Dugong > Dugong dugon. The sequence goes on from CM057472.1 coordinate 109,877,056, forward strand.
GTCTTCCTCTTTTTCACTTACCCTCTACTTTACCAAGCATGATGTCCTTCTCCAGGGACTGGTCCCTCCTGACAACACGTCCAAAGTGTGTGAGATGAAGTCTCACCATCCTCCCTTCTAAGGAGCATTCTGGCTGCACTTCTTCTAAGACAGATTTGTTCATTCTTACGGTAGTCCATGGTGTGTATATTCAGTATTCTTCGCCAATACCATAATTCAAAGTTGTCAATCCTTCTTAGGACTTCCTTAGTCCTCAAAGTAAGTGTTTCAAGTTCTCTTCACTTTCACATATGCCAAACTGACAGACAAGTGGTGGATCAGTGTATTAGTCAGGGTAATTAATGTTAGCTGCCGTAACAAACAGTCTCAAAATCTCAGCATTTCAACGTAATGAAGGTTTATTTCTTGCTAATGTCTCTTTCCCATGAAGGGATTGGTGAGCAGCTTTCTATGTGATGATTCAGGGATTGGCTTTTTCTGTCTCATGATTCTACCATTTTATAGAGCTGTGCCATCCAATATGGTAGCTAGCAACTACGTAAATTAATTAAAAATAAACAAAATTAAAAGTTCAGTTGCTCAGTTGCACTAGCTGCATTTGAAGGGCTCAGTAGCTACATGTGGCTAATGGCCATTGTATTGGGCAGCAGAGACGTAGGGCATTGCCATCATTGTGGAAAGTTCTGTTGGACGTCACTGGTCTAGAGTCTCCTTGGGGGTCTCTGCTGAATCGTCTGCACTGAGCCATTGACAATACAAAACATGGAGGAACACACGCAGAGGGACCTATGGGCCAGGACTGGGAGGGGTGACCATCACCTCTGCCCCATCCCTTTAGCCAGGAAGTGGTAATATAGCCCCAACCTGACTTCAAGGGAAGCTGCAGAGTGCTTCAGCATGGCATCCAAACAACTGGACTCCATGTATCTGTCATTTCATCCCCTTCTATCCAAATTCCCTCCCCTGCTCTGCTCTCACCCCCTCACCCTACACGGTTCAGAAGGATCTCTCCGGCACTGGTTTCCAGGAGCTCTCTGAAGAGTGAGACACTTCCTTTCCTAGAATTCCATAGCCACCTTCCCTTTACAGCTCAGTGACTCAATTGAGCCAAATGGTTATTAGTGAACCACTTACTTGGCCAGAAGAAGGCCACTGGCCAACTGGCTTAATCCTGGTTTTCTAAACCAGTTGGAATGGCAAGGCTCTTCTAGAGCTGGAGGGAAGAGTGGAGTAGCTTCCCCACAGCTTCATGGCTGCCGCCCAGTGTGGAAAGGGTGGAAGAGCTATTGGGGAGCAAACCACAAAGCCCTCCCCTATGTCTTGCCCGGTGCTGGGCGCTCTGCTGGGCACCGGAGGTGCCGTGCTGACCTGGGCGTGGCCCTGAGCCGAGGAACTCAGAGCCCTGTAGGGAAACAGGCCTGGAAGCAGGTGCCTGGCCCCCAGGAGGTCAGAATTCGGGCTCTGAGCATGGTCCTGTGGGGCCCCATGAACTTTGCTGGTCCATGTTTAGAGGCTCTGACTTTTGGGCTTTTTAGGTTATAGCTCATCTCCGAGTTTTGAAAGGAGCAATGATGAGTCTGTTTTGCCAGTTCTAATGTCTCTCTTCCTTTTTATTCTGAGCTACCAGTCCTTCCTCATGGCTCCGCCCAGCCCAGCAGCCTCAGTCTCCCCACCTTCCCCCAGATGGGTTTGAGTACTCCAGGTATGTTTTCATATCCCGCCCCGCCCCCCGCCAACGAATGCAGAGGGCTTTATTTATTTATATACTTATTTTTGTCAGAGGTGCCCAAGCATTTAGCAGTTACCAATGATCAACAGCACATTTTGCAAACAAGTAATAAATTTTAACAGCAATTTGTCTATGAATTGTGACCTTTTGATGATGTATTTGATTTTTCCCTGAGAAGTTGAACTTCTTTGTCATCTGAGTTTGATTCATATTTTAATTTTTTTAAAAGCAAATGGTCTGTATAACACACTGCAACATGAAGCTGATTGCAAATGCTATTTTGGTTGCAGTCAATATTTTTAATTTATGCCGTTGGAGACACACACGGAGCCCCGTGGCCCACTTTGCCAACAGCTGTGAATCCCCACATCTCTCTGCCCCTGGCATTTTCCGCTCTGTCGTTTTCTTAATGTTTTATGGATTTTTTTTTTTTAAGGAAGAGTAATTTATGCCGGCGCCTTTTAATGAAGCACCTTTAACCAAAGATAAAATGCGTCCTTGTTTCTCTGGGTTCCACCCTTTTGGCCTGGGTGGTGCAGATCATCTTCCTGTGGAAAAGGCTGTAGACACCCGAATCCCCCAACTGGTGTGTTACTTTGTCTTAATTACCTCAGGATGAGAGAGTGGCTCAGAAGCAATCATCTTTGTTTGTTAACACACCCTAGCTGCGGCGCCACTCCCCATAAATAAAACATAACTGAGATTACAATGTCATGTTCGCCGGATCTCCAGACCCCCGTAAGTGCTCTTATAGAATGCACAAAAGCTCCCCAGGCAGCTGGTCCACCACGATGCGGCGCTGTCAGGATTGCTTCTCGATCCTCACTCACCTTGTGCCAACCTGGCAGGGTGTGCTCTCCTGCTAGGAAGGATGGCAGTAATGGTACTTTGTTTCTCCTCTGTCAACACACAATGACCTTTCTAGATGCTTTAAAGGGTTTGGGTGGACTACCAGAGTGCAGAGCCGTGGTGAGGATTGGAGAAATATTTAGAATGACTCTCAGACAGTCATCCTGTTGCATTCATTTATTCATGCCAGTGTCCTGTTATCCAGACCCAAAAAAGTGAGAATAAAAAAGGAGATGCACTAGAAAGTATGAATAATAAGCAAGATGAGGGAAAATGAAAATTTGAATGGAGGAAGTGAGAATGGTCCTAAAGGCGGATTTGTAAGTTTGACTTTGAGCTTCCTGGCTGCCAAAGGGAAAAGGGATACAATGAGTATTGTCATCAGTGCAGAAAGAACCATAGCAGTTCTTCAGGGGGAACAAAGTATTCCCTTTGAAGAGAATCTGAAAGCAGTTTCTCTTATGAGGGCTGTCTTAGTCATCTAGTGCTGCTCTAACAGAAATACCACAAGTGGATGGCTTTAAAAAAGAGAAGTTTATTCTCTCACAGTCCAGGAGGCTACAAGTCCAAATTCAGGGCATCAGCTCCCGGAGAAGGCTCTGTCTCTCTCTGTCAGCTCTGGAGAAAGGTCCTTGTGATGTATCAGTCTTTCCCTGGTCTGGGAGCTTCTCTGTGCAGGAACCCCAGGTCCAAAGGACACGCTCTGCTCCCGGCACTCTTGGTGGTGTGAGGGTCCTGTGTGTCTCTGCTCGCTTCTCTCTTTTATATCTGAAAAGAGATGGGATTAAAATACTGTCTAATCTTGTAAACCTCATCAGCATAACCTCATCACAGTGATAGAATTTACAACGCAAAAGGAGATCACATATCACCTCATCACAGAGATAGAGTTTACAACACATAAGGAAATCACATCAGATTATACAATCATACAATACTGGGAATCACGACCTAGCGAAGTTGCTACACACATTTTTTGGAGGACACAATTCAATCCATGACAGGGGCATATATGGAGTTGTGTTACTTCATGTGTGGTCCAGAGCCCACAGAGGGGATGTAAGGGACTCCTGGACAGTCACAGATTGTAAATGCACATTCTGAATCTGGTTCTTTGTAGTGAGTGATGCATAATCCCCTATATTTTTGTTGTTAACTATGACTCACTGTTGTCTACTTAGAAGTTAACTCACTGAGTTATTAAAGCTTACTAAATATGGGTTTCATAAATTAAATTTTGTGCATTACTAGAAATTACTAAGGACTCTATTTTAGTATTCTATCAGAAAGTCAGACTTCCACATGACAATATTGAAAATTTCTTGTAAAACAAGTATTCAGGCCAACAGTTGAAATTTTCTTAATTTTGGGAAAGGACACTTCGTTATTAGTGCATTATCAATTTCTAGTCTCATACTGGTCGATATATTTGTAGAATAACTTCTAGGTTTTACTTCTGTTAATCTTTTTTTCCCCCTTGGTAATTGCTTTGGAAAATGGAGATGAGAATGGTAATGAACTGCAGGATCATTTTCTCCACCTAAGTGAGCTTCAGACAAAACAGTTGAGAACCACTTGTAAAAGAGACCATGATAAATCTCAACAGCATACCTATGGCAGTGCAGTTCATGAAGAGGATATAATAATTCTAACACCATAGGTAGCTAGTAGCAGAACTTCAAACTACATACAACAAAAACTGATAAAAATTTAAATATCGACAAATACACAATTTGAGATTTCAATATCTCTCTCAGTACTGTTAACTTAATACTTGATAGAACAAGTAAACAGAAGATGAATAAGGATAATATAAAAATCTTCACTACCAGCCAACACTATGAACCAACTGGACCTAACTGACAGTTATAGAACACTTCGATCAACAAAAGCAAAATATACATTCTTTTTAAGAGCACAAGGAACATTCACCAAGATAGAACGTATATTGGTTTATGAAATAAGTCTTAATAAACTTAATGGTTATAAATCACACAGATATGCTCCCTGAACACACTAAAATTAAACTAGACATCAATAACAACCCCCAAAAAAGGTCTGGAAAATCCCCAAAATACTTGTAATTAAATATCACATTTTTATTGATTCACAGGTCAAAGAAGAAATCACAAGGAAAATTAGAAACTATTTTTAAATGAATGAAAATGTAAACAAAACATACTAAAATTTGTAGAATGCAGCTAAATCAGTGTTTAAAGAGAAATTTATAGCCTTAAATGCTTATATTAGAAAACGTCTCAAATCAGTGGTCTAGTCTTGCACTTGAATAAATTAGAAAAAAAGATTAGTAAACCCTAAATAAACAGAAATAAGAAATAATAAGTGTAAGAGCAGAAAGCCTACAACAGTTGAAATAAAGAACAGTTGAAAAAAATCAACAAAACCAAAATATAGTCCTTTGAAAAGATTGATAAAATTGATCAACCTCTAGCTGGAAGGATCAGGAGAAAAAAGAGAGAAGACAAATTACTAATATCAACAGTGAAAGAGAGGATGTCACTATATATCTTCCAGACATTAAGATAACAATAAGAGAACACTATGGACAACTTAATGCCAATAAATCCCACAACTTAGATGAAAGGGACAAATTCCTTGAAATACACAAACTGCCAAAGCTCACTCAAGAAGAAACAGATAGCCTGAAAAGTCCTATATCTGTTGAAGAAATTAAATTTGTAGTTAAATACTTCCCCATAAAAATCAAAGAAATGAACAAACAAAAACCCCCCCCAGGTTCAGTGGCTTCACTGGTGAATTCCTCTAAACATTTAAGAAAGAAATAATACTCAGATTCTTCCTACAAATAAAAAGGGAAAAAATGCAACTCATTTTATGAGGCTGGCATTACCCTGATACTTAAACTACACAGAGATATCACAAGAAAACTACAGACTAATATATCCTTTATGAATATAAATCTTTAACAAACTTTTAACCAATTGAATCAAGTAATACATAAAGTGATACTATATCATGATCAGGTGTTTTATCCCATGAATTAAAAAATCAATTAATGTAATTCACCTTGTTAGCAGACCCCTCCCCACCCAAAAATCATATGAACATCTCAATAGATGCAAAAAAAAATTTTTTTTTGGCAAATTTCAACATCTATTAATATGTATAAACTCTCAGCAAACTAGGAATAGACAGGAACTTCTTAAGTTTACAAAAACTTACAGCTAACCACATACTTAATGATGAAAGACTGAATGCTTTTCCTCAAAGATCAGGAAGGTTGTCTGCTCTTACCACTTCTATTCATCATTGTTGTGAACTCCTAGACAATGCAATAAGGTAAGAAAAATAAGTAAAAGCCATACAGATTGGAAAGGAAAAAGTAACACTGTCTTTCTTCCCAGATGACATTATCTTCTACATAGAAAATCCCAAATAATCTACAAAAAAGCTACTAGAACTGGTAAGTGAGTTTAGTAAGGTTACAGGATACAAGGTCAGTATATAGAAGTCAACTATACTTTTATATAATATTAATAAACAATGGGAATTTGAAATGAAAAAAGCAACACCATTTACAATCACATTGAAAATAAGTTTTAAGGGATAAATTTAACAAAAAATGTGGAAGTGTGTACACTAAACACCATGAAACACTGCTGAAAGAAATTAAAGAAGATCTAAATAAATGAAAAGGTATACTATCTTTAGGATTTCAAGACTCAATCTTATTAAATTTCCCTACATTTATCTATCTATTCAAAGCAACTATAGTTGGAATCCCAGTAGGATTTTTAAAATAGAAATTGGTAGGCTGATTCTAAAATTTATATAGAAATACAAAAGACCTAGACTAGCCTAAACAACTACAAACTTAGATCCACATAATTGATTTCAAGATTTACTGTAAATTTATAATAATCAATAATGTTGGTATTGCATAAAGGTAGTTTATAGATCAATGGAATAGAATATAGCATCTAGAAACAGAACCACACATATATGTTCACTTAACTTTTGCCTAAGGTCTCAAGGCAATTCAATGATAAACAATTGCATACCTATATGCAAAAAAATGAACCGCAACTCTTACCTCCCTCTTCAAAAAAATTAACTCAAAATGGATCACAGGCTTAAGCGTATAAAACTATAAAACTTCCAAAGAAAACATATGAAAAAATCTTCAGGAGTTTCTACTAGGAAAAGATTTAAAAAATAGAAGATAAAACACATGCAAAAACAAAAACAGATTAGTGGACTTTTTCAAAATTTAAAAACTTTGATCTTCAAAAGAACACATTAAGAAAATGAAAAGGCAAGATACAGATTGGGAGAACATATCTGCAAAACACATATGTCATAAAAGACTGGTATCAAGAATATAAAAAGAACTCTTATAATTCCATAATAAAAAGACAACAAGATAAAAAAAATAGAGGCAAAAGATTAGAATATTTATCCAACAAGATATATAAATGCCACAAAGTATGTGAAAACATGCTCAACATCATCAGTTATTGGGTAAACGTAAATTAAAAACACACTAATCACGCTTGCTAAAATTAAAAAAGACTCTCAATAACAAGTGCTGTCAGGGATGTGGGGCAACTAAAAATCTTATACATTGTTGATGTGGATGCAAAATAGTACCTACACTTTGGTAAACAGTTTGCCAGTTTCTGATAAAGCTAAACGTGCTCTTACCATATGACCCAGCACTTGCATTCCAAGTATTTACTCAAGAAAAATGAAAACATATGTTCACACAAAAACTTTTCCCGAGCTTTATTCATAGTAGCCAACAAAGTGGAAACAACCCAATGTCCATCAGTGGTTGAATGGATAAACAAACTCTCTTCTACCCATACGATGGAATACTAGCCAGCAATAAAAAGGATACATGTCACAACATAGGTGAATCTCAAATGCTTACCATGTTTTTACGTAAATAATGCACGCCTTCTACATTTGTTTGCCAGCTGTGCCCTCTCCCCACAAGGCATTTCCAGAAGCAGATTATGCCATTTTTTTTAACAGCAACAAGTAAAAAAAACTGACATAGTGGTTGTCATGGATTGAATTGTGTCCCCCAGAAGTGTGTGTATCAATTTGGCTATGCCATGATTCCCAGTATTGTGTGATTATCCACCATTTTGTCATCTGATGTGATTTTCTTATGTGTTGTAAATCCTATCACTATGATGTTAGTGAGATGGATTATAGGCAGTTATGTTGACGAGATCTACAAGATTAGATTGTGTCTTAAGCCAATCTCTTTTGAGATATAAAAGAGAGAAACCAGCAGAGAGACATGGAAATCTCATACCACCAGGAAAGAAGAACCGGAAGCATAGTATGTCCTTTGGACCTGGTATCCCTTCGCTGAGAGGCTCCTAGTCCAGGGGAAGATTGATGACAAGGACTTAACAGAGCAGATAGAGAACAGAAAGCCTTCCCCTGGAGCTGGTGTCCTGAATTCAGACTTCTAGCCTCCTAGAATGTGAGTGAATAAACTTCTGTTTGTTGAAGCCATCCACTTATATTTCCGTTACAGCAGCACTACGTGACCAAGACAGTGGTGCTTATGAAAATACCTCGTTGGGGGAGGTCTCAGTTGACAAGCAAACATAGAAGCCGCGTGTTATTTAAGTGCAAATATGATATGTAAATGAAAGAAGTCAGACGTTAAAGACTCCATACTGTATTATTTCACTTAACGTAAAATTGTAAAAAAGACAAAACTACGGTGATAGAAAGCAGACTAGGGGATGTAAGGGGCCAAAGGATGAAAGGAGAGGATTGACTTCAAAAAGGCACACGGGAGCTTTTTGGGGTGATGGAAATGTTCTAAATCATCAATACCATATTTTTATGCAAATGATGCATGCTGTGTTTGTTTGCCAGCCGCGCCCTCCCCCCACAAGGTATTTTCATAAGCATGCTATGCTGATTTTTTTTTTACAGAAACACTAATTTTTTTTTTACAGTCTCACGATCCTTGCATCTTTACAGTAACAAGAGGATTGGCTTGGCAGCGCTTCTGAGGGTGGCTTGCAGGGGGAGGGTGCAGATGGCAAACAAAAGCAGAAGGCGTGCTATTTGTGTAAAAATTCTGAGTAGCGGTAGTTACGTGACTGTATAAGTTTTTCAAACCTTAACGAATTGTACACTTAAAATTGGTGAATTTTTAATTTTATTTTTTATTGTACTTTAGATGAAGGTTTACAGAAGAAATAGTTTCTTATTAAACAGTTAGCACACATTGTTTTATGACAATGGTTAAGAACCCCACAACATGTCAACACTGTCCCTTCTCAACCTTGGGTTCCCTATTACCAGCTTTCCTGTCCCCTCCTGCTTTCTAGTCCTTGTCCCTGGACTGTTGTGCCCCATTTGTCTCATTTGTTTTATGGGGCTGTCTAATCTTTGGCTGAAGGGTGAACTTCGGGAGTGACTTCATTACTGAGCTGAAAGGGTGTCCGGGGGCCATAGCCTCGGGGCTTCTCCAGTCTCTCTCAGGCCAGTAAATCTGGTCTTTTTTTGTGAGTTTGAATTTTGTTCTATATTTTTCTCCAGCTCTGTCCGGGACCCTCTGTTGTGATCCCGGTCATAGCAGTCAGTGGTGTTAGCTGGGCACCATCTAGTTGTACTGGACTCAGTCTGGTGGAGGCCATGGTAGTTGTGGTCCATTAGTCCTTTAGACTAATCTTTTTCTTGTATCTTGTTTTCTTCATTCTCCCTTGCTCCTGAAGGGGTGAGACGAGTGGAGTATCTTAGATGGCTGTTCACAGGCCTTTAAGACCCCAGAAGTTACTTACCGAGGTAAAATGTAGAACATTGTCTTTGTAAACTGTGTTATGTCAACTGAGCTAGATTTTCCCTGAAAAATTGGTGACTTTTATTGTATATAAATCATAAGTTACTAAAACTGTTATTAAAATAAAAAAAGATGCCTAAACTGAATTTCAGGGGCTTTTTGGAGAGCAGAAAATGTAGAGAATTGGAGAGGAATATGACACTCTGTAATATTCCAGGCAATTTTTTTATTAAGGTACTAAATCTGAGGATTTTGGACCATACGAGAAATTCCCAGCATTTTTACTGCCTCTAGGCCTCTCACAGCCACGACTGTCCCCACTAACCAATCGTTGATCTTTTTCTCATGAACTCAATTGTAGCTTCAAAAGCCTTCTCACTTCCTTTCTGGCAGCCACAACTATATTACTGGACTTAACTTTGTAGATGAGACCATCTCTACATGCTCTCTCCACCGGCAGAATCCTGACACTTCTGAGCAGATGAGTCTTGGTCATCATCTCTTCCAATAGGTCTCAGATATATTTTTTGGGTGACAGCCCCCATCTGAATGCCATGGGGCTGTTCGTGAATCACTAGGAAATAAGGTTTCTCTTAGTTGCTGTCATACAGACAAGAAACACTTTCACTTGCAAGACAATTGACTCTAGTATATGATTTCATGGATAAGAATTGGCATGAATCCAATCTGCAAAATGTGGAGGTTGATCCCACCCCCCACCTTCTCACCTCTTAATCATCTCTGACACTCGTCATCCACACGGCACACTCCTTCTCTGACCCTAGCCACCCAGAGCCAGGGCAAATCTCACAGGTTAAAAGGATACCATCATTTAGACTGCCAGATAGGGAGATGCCAGCTGCAAGCTTGGGAGTCCACACGACACCCTCACTTTCACCTGCTGACTCTCTTTTTTCCTTGTTGTTGTTAGGTGCTGTTAAGTTGGTTCCAACTCACAGCGACCCTACGTACAACAGAACAAAACGCTTCCCAGTCCTGCGCCATCCTCACAATCATAGCTATGCTTGAGCCCGTTGTTGCAGCCACTGTGTCAATCCATCTCATTAAGGGACTTCATCTTTTTCTGCGACCCTCTACTTTACCAAGGATGATGTCCTTCTCCAGGGACTGGTCTCTCCTCATAACATGTCCAAAGTCTATGAGATGAAGTCTCACCAACCTCACTTCTAAGGAGCGTTCTGGCTGTACTTCTTCCAAGACAGATTCTCTGCTTTCAGCCAGGATCCATCTGACATCAGCAATGATATCCTTGGTTCCACGTCCTCTTCTGAATCTGGCCTGAATTTCTGACAGTTCCCTGTCAATATACTGCTGCAGCCACTTTTGGATGATCTTCAGCAAAATTTTGCTTGCATGTGATGTTAATGATATTGTTCGATAATTTCCACATTTGATTGGATCACTTTTCTTGGGAATAGGCATGAATATGGATCTCTTCCAGTGAGTTGGCCAGGTATCTGTCTTCCAAATTTCTTAGCATAGATGAGTGAGCACTTCCAGGGCTGCATCGGTTTGTTGAAACATCTCAGTTAGTGTTCTGTCCATTCCCGGAGCCTTGTTTTTTGCCAATGCCTTCAGTGCAGCTTGGATTTCTTCCTTCAGTACCATAGGTTCCTGATCATATGATACCTCATTAAATGGTTGAACACCAATGAATTCTTTTTGGTATAGTGACACTGTTGTATCCCTTCCAACTTCTGTTGATGGTTCCTGCATTGTTTAATATTTTCCCCATAGAATCCTCTTCACTATTGCACCTCAAGGCTTGAATTTTTTCTTCAGTTCTTTCAGCTTGAGAAATGCTGAGCGTGTTCTTCCTTTTTGGTTTTCTATCTCCAGGTCTTTGCACATGTTGTTATAATATTTTACTTTTTCTTCTCTAGCTGCCCTTTGAAATCTTCTGTTCAGCTCTTTTACTTCATCATTTTTTCCTTTTGCTTTAGCTACTCGATGTTCCAGAGCAAGTTTCAGAGTTTCTTCTGACATCCATTTAGGTCTTTTCTTTCTCTCCTGTCTTTTTAATGACCTCTTGCTTTCTTCACGTATGATGTCCTTGATGTCATTCCACAACTCATTTGGTCTTCGGTCATTAGTGTTCAATGCATCAAATCTATTCTTGAGATAGCTCTAAATTTAGGTGGTATATACTGAAGATGGTACTTTGGCTCTCATGGACTTGTTCGAATTTTCTTCAGTTTCAACTTGAACTTGCATATGAGTGATGGTCTAATGTGTAGTTGCCTCCTGGCCTTGTTCTGGCTGATGATATTGAGCTTTTCCATTGTCTCTTTCCACAAATGTAGTACGTTTGATTCCTGTTATTCCATCTGGTGAGGTCTCTGTGTCTAGTCACTGTTTACATTGTTGAAAAAGGGTATTTGCAACGAAGAAGTCGTTGGTCTCTTAAAATTCAATCGTGCAATCTCCGGCATCGTTTCTATCACCAAGGTCATATTTTCCAGCTACTGATCCTTCTTTGTTTCCAACTTTTGCATTCCAATCACCAGTAATTATTAATGCATCCTGATTGCATGTTTGATCAATTTCAGACTGCAGAAGTTGGTAAAAATCTTGAATTGATTGCAACCAGTTACCTTACTTTGGATAACATAAATTCTTTACCTCACAATGGTACGAGCAAATTTCTATATCACAAACTTATTAACTCATAAATATTTTGGGGATGTGGCATTTGAGCTGAATGATAATAAATGCTTTCAGTCTACCCACCTGTGTTCATGTGAAGAGCAGATGCAGTAGATGGAGCCAGCATCTGGTCTCAGGGTGATGCTGGGACTGCACCCTGCTGTCCAGTTGTGCAGTCATGACTGAGAAACACATTCAAAATGGGCAAAATGCCCTTCAATGACTTACCATTTCCTAGGAATGAAAAAAGACCCATCCTTTTTTGGCTTATTAGAATCTTTGTATTTTTTACAAAATGATGAATATTCATTTTCTTCTAAATTTTAAGCAATGTATAAAAATATAAAGATAAAAAGCAAAAAAGAAACCTACAAAAAAACCCCCACAAAAGCCCCTTTAACACCATGAATTCTAAGACTCCTGACCCCCAGCAGAAGCATTCTTAACATTAAGTGACCGTCACTCAGACTCTCCTTCACGTCAATCAGATAGAAGGATGGGTGGGCCTAGTAACGCTGCTTCACAGCAAGAGACATTTCTAAGATTTAAAAAAGAAGAAGAAGAAGAAGAAGATTACAAAAATACCAAATTTAAAACTATTATGCTTTCAAAAAAATTCTCTTCTGACCCACCCCTTTCCTTCTCTCCTCTTCTCTGCCAGTGCTTCTCACCCAGGCCGGGTGCCGGCTGCCCTGGCCCTGGTCCTTGTGCCCTACACCTCCACTTGTCTCAGGATTTATTTCCAAGACTGTGAATGCTCTTCCCGACTTCCTCCCTCAGAGGAGAATTTGGAGAACAAGCTCTTTTAGATTTTCCTGTCAACACCCTCCTCACCTCAGCTCAGCCTGAGCTTAGAGAGCCTGGGCATGCTGTGTGTCTGCCCTGGGCCTGCTCTGTCCTGTATACAAACTGACTTACCCCTTTCGTCCACAGGGCATTGCCCAGGCTCTCAGGAATCAAGAGTGTGCTCAACTCAGACTGCCCAGCATGGAGCCCTGGTACCTGGCTCTGTCTCAGAATTGCAGGAATCAGGCCCACCCACCTCTGTGTCTCCAGGAGCCAGCAGTGATGCCTGGCACAGGCTCAGTGCTCAGACCCTGGGGAGGACAAAGCAGAAATTACTCTTCCCTGACCAGTGGGGGTGGGTGGGGTTGGTGCTGTGCTGGGGGGCACTGGAAGGTGCCCTGTTTGCTGATGACAACTGTCTTGGGTCCCTCTGGGGGCTCTGTGAGTGAGTGGCCCTTATTATCGATTCCAGATCTCCATAGCCTCTCTTTGCTATCAAACCCCAGCACCTTTCCTTGGCTGCCAAGATCAACTGCTTCTCCATTGCTTGTGTGGGCAATGAGAAGGGTGCGCTGTCTGTGGCTCTGGTTTGTGACTCCGAAACCCCAGGACATGAGCTCGGGGGCTCATTTCCCCAGCCCTCCAGCTGCCTGGCTGTATCAGAGTCTACACTGATTGTGGAGCAGGTTTTGATAAGAGCATAAAGATTAACAGAAAGGGCAAAGGAGGGAGAAGCTGGGGGACATCTGGGGTCTTCTGGGGTGGAGGGGATGTGACTTGTATTGTCGCTTGAAGGCTGGGCACGACTTTGACAAGATGATGAAGAAGAGGCTTCCGGGCCTTCCTCCTGCTCCTGGTTCTCCTCCTCCAGGCTCTGTCCCTTCTGTCCTCAGGTTTACCCACTGGTCACCTATATCAGCTTCCTGGGGCTGCTGTGACAAAGTCCACAGAGTGGGTGCTTACAGGAACAGAAATTTATGGTCTCACGGTTGTAGAGGCTACAAGTCCAAAGCACAGCGTCAGCAATGTAGATTCCTTCTGAGGGTGCTGAGGGACAGTCTGCTCCATGCCTGTCTTCTGGCGCCTGGTGACAGTCGGTGACCCCTGGTGTTCCTCGAACCTGTGCCTCCTTTGTCACAGGGCTGCCTTCTGTCTGTGTCTGTCTATTTTCTCCTCTTTTTACAAGGACATATCCTACTCTGGTATGACCTCGTGTTTATGATTTTTTTTTCCTGTTGCCGTCAAGTCAATTCTGACTCATAGCGACCCTATAAGACAGAGTAGAACTTCCCCGTAGGGTTTCCAAGGAGCGGCTGGTGGATTCGAACTGCTGACCTTTTGGTTAGCAGTCATAGCTCCTAACCACCTCACCACCAGGGTTTAGGGGGTGCCCAAAAAACTCAGTCATGAAGATAAATAATACCCTAATGCAATATTTTAAAAAATAAAAATAAATGCAAAAAAATCCAACATGAACAAAATGCTGAAATTTCATATAAAGACGGGATCAGTCTTACTGAGTTTTCCCTTTGCCTCGGGCTCCAGTAGGGCTGGGCAGGTGTTGCTGCTTTGGCCCCTGGGTGGTCTGCTCACTGGGGTGTAAACGCATGAAGGCAGGGGCCTTGTCTGTCCTGTTCGCCAGTTCATCTCACACCTCCGACAGAACCTGAAGCGTGCACAGTGGACATTAATATTGTTGGACGAATAAGTGCACAGTGGAGCCAAGAGCAGGACGTCAGTCTGCGGCTGTGGGGGACGTGCCATTTTCTGCTTCAGGGCTTGTCTATGTGTCACCCTTCTCAAGGTGGGCAGGTTCCTTGGTGTCTACTTCCTATGTTCCCTCCTCCCCAGAGCCAGTCATGGGAATCATGGAATCTTGCACTCAAGCAGTTCTCAGCTGTGTGTGTAAGTGTGCATGTGTGTGCTTGCTTGTGTGTGCGTGTGCAAGTGTGTGCATGCGTGTGGGTGTACGTGTGTGCATGTGTGTGGGTGCATGTGTGTGCAGGTGTGTGTATGTGTGCATTCGTGTGGGTGCACGTGTGTACGTGTGTGCGTGCGTGTGCATGTCCGTGCATGTGTGCACATCTGTGTGTGCGTGTGCATGCGTGCATGCGTGTGTGTGTGTGTGCACGCGTGCGTGTGTGTATAGAAACCGCGTGTCCCGGACAGAGCGCAGGCGTTAGGATTAGCCGGATCCGGCTCAAACCCCGGCTCTGCTAGTTTTCAGCTGTGCTTTTTCAGACTGGTTGCCTTTCTGTGCCTCAGCTCTCTCCTTCTGTACAAACGGACCAGTGAGGCTTGTATCACAGAATTGTTATGGAGATTCAATGAGATAATGTAGGCAAAATGCCTGGTCTGGAGCAAGCACTCCAGAAATTAGAATCCTTTCCGTCCCCATGTTGAGTGAATGGGGCCCAGGCAGGCAACAGATGACCCACCCCAAAGGGGCGGCTGAGGAGAGATTGGGAAGGTACAGTCACAAAGTTGTGGGCAGGCTATATGCAGCCGCCAAGGACTAAGGAGATGTCCTGGGCTAGCCACAGTGGGGAGCCGTCACCTCCCAGGCCTGAAAGGACAGGGGGTGGGCGGGGGCCCGCGGAGAATGGCTGTGTAGTGAGGGGGTGCCTGGCGGCCACAGTGGGGAGCCCTCACCTCCCAGGCCTGAAAGGACAGGGGGTGGGCGGGGGCCCGCAGAGAATGGCTGTGTAGTGAGGGTCTGCCTGGGGGCCACAGTGGCCTTGGGAAGAGGAGCCAGATGCTGCGACGTGAGGCCTTTACACGTGTTGTTCCTCTGTTTGGAACGCCCTCCCCTTCGCGCCACTCAGCTATCTGATCCTCAGCTGCAGCCCAGCGGGCCCCTCCCACCTCTCAGCAGGGCCAGTGTCAAACCCTTAAAACAAGTGTATTATGTTTTAAGTGAAATCTGACATGGAACCCAAATAGCTAAAGCAGATAACGAAGCCCCAAAACCAAACCCACTGCCGCAGTGTGTGGTTTATGAAGGTTTGTCTTATCAGTGGGTGTTGACGGCATTTGCCGATGGCGATGCTGGTGTGGGCGGGAATGAGAGGGTCCTCACCTCACTGCCACGCTGCCTCCTCTTCAGGCTGAGGGCTGGAAGTGACCTTCGCTGTCTCAGCTGGGACTTGGTGAGGCAGGAAGAGGAGCTGGCTGGTGTCTGCTGAGCATGGTTCAAGAGGCTCAGCGAAGAATGAATGATGGAGTGGAATCCTGGAGGCTGAGTGGGACTTTGTCATGAGAAGATGGGGAAGGGAATGAGGCCGTGGGAACAGCCTGGATGAAGGCATGGGGACCTCAAGGACTTGGCACCTTCGGAGAACCGCCAAGTGTGTGAGTGAGGCTGGAGTGCAGCGTGTGGGTGAAAAGAATGGAAAAGGAGGTGGTGACAAGGTCATGCAGGACCTGGGTGCTTCTCCTGGGAGACGGGGTTCCTCTCTAGGCAGGGATTCATGGAAACGTCTTCCAAGGCAGATGAGACCAGGCTCTGGGGCCCAGGTACTGCTGCAGGAACAGGATTTGCTCCAGAACCTCTATGTGAGTCCCTTAGCTGGCACCTCCGTGGGCTCCTCTGTCACGCGCCATGGAGAATGGGCCGGCCTACTGGGTTGGGGGGTAACTAAGGTGCAGGGGCTTCTCCTGAGTGGAGCTGTGACCTCTGGGATAGTCCCGAGCTCTGCACCTGTAACCTCCTGAGCGGCCGCTGAGAGGAAAACTGTGAAAGGCAACAGTGGGAGAGGCTGAAGGAAGAACATGGCTCTGAGCGGAGGTAATTACCGCCTTGGAATGTGGCAGGAAACAGGGCCCTGAGGCCCAATCCTACTCTCAGTAACATTTGGACATTTTATGGAAGATGCCGTAGTTTACGACAATGCACAAAACGGGTACTGGTTTAGCAAAATGTTCACGTTTGACGCGGTGACCTCTGTGAATCGTATTCCGCTCTTGGTGTCCTCTTGTGGTAATGAACTTCTTGTTCTCCCAGAATAACCGGCAGAAGGGATGGATGGGGAGGCGTCTGCTTTCTCATTTCGTGTGCTGTAGGCTGGGAAACTGTTCCATCAGGTTTTCAGAGACGTTTCTGAAGTTCAGAGAAAATAAAACGGAAATGGTGAGCCCACCTTGGAAAGATCTCCAGGGTTTGGTCCAGAGACACCCAGGACTGTGAGCCCACCTTGGAAAGATCTCCAGGGTTTGGTCCAGAGACCCCCGGGACTGTAAGCTCTTTGAGGGCAAGAGATGCACGAGGTGCCGAAGCACTTGGAAGAGCCCCTGAGTGGGGCCAGCAGGGGCGGCTCTGATCCCGGTCCCACTGTATTTGCTACATCACTGTTTCTTTATACTACACCTAGTACTGAAAGGGATGTGATAAAAATTACAAGAGAAAAGAAATTAGTAAGTGAGAAAATAAGGATAGAAAGATACGGAAAAAGAGAAAGCAGATGAAAGTAGGGATGGGTTTACTCCATGAAATGCAGCCATGTGTTCTTTAGGCTCGTTAGAAATTTGGTTCTGAGCTTCCCAGCTGCCAAAGCAAAGAGGGAAACACAAGCCATCCCCAGTTTACAGTGTACTCAAGATTAAGACCAAAAGTAAGAAGAGTTGCTCAGAAGCCCAACACTAAAATGTCACTTCAGCAAACACCACTCCACGGGGGACAGCCTGGGGCGGGGAGAAGCAGGGGTGCTCTGGGCTCAGACACCTGAGTGAATCCTGGCTGCCACACCTTCTTGCTTGGTGGCCTTAGGCAAGACCCCTCACCTTTCTGAGCCTCCATGTCCTCATCCCTGTGAGGAAGAGATTGGATCTGGCTTTCTTCTAGCTTGACAGCTATCACTCCCTGTCTCAGGGCTTTGCACACTCAGCTCTATTCTCTCCAATCGGCAGACACTGAGTTCCTACCACACGTCAGCAGCTGTGTGAGGTGGTGGAGGCGGGTAAGAGACAAACCTGCCTTCCAGGGCCTCCCACTTCAGTGCGAGCAACCAGGACAGCAAAGGCCGAGGAAGCCTGGGGGCATGGGATTAACTCCAATGGATGGCGTGAGGGGCATGGAAGCTTCCGTGTGGGGGTAACATGTGGCTGAGTTATGAGGGGTGACTAGTCGTTCTCTAGTCAGACCCAGGGCATTCCAAGCAAAGAGAACAAAAATAAAGAGAGAGAGACACTGATAGTCTGGCACTGCAGAGCAACTGAAAGTGTTACGGCCTGGGTAAAAAAAAGTTGACAGAAGTGGAGCTATAGAGATGAGGCCCGGTGGGCAGGGCAGGCCTGAGAAGCCTGGCAGGCCTCGCTCATGATATCCGGCAGGAAATGGCCGAGCCCTTCCTTAGGGAAGGTTAATGATGTTACACAGGAAGTTCATGCTGCTGGGCCATGGAGGATCCATGTCCAGTTTGGACTACAATCAGGAAGTGATTTTCCCTGCCCCCAAAAACGCATTGTTGTTGAGTTGATTCAGACTCACGGTGACCTTATAGGACAGAATAGAACTGCCCCATAGGGTTTCCAAGGAGCAACTGGTGGATTCAAACTGTCGACGTTTTGGTTAGCAACCTGAGCTCTTAACCACTGAGCCACCAGGGCTCCATTTCCCTACCCAAAAGCACCTGAATATGTCCTATCATATCCCTGGTGGAGCACCGAGGGCACAGATGAAGCCAATGCATGGGATGCTGGGAGCTTCAGGTTAGTGAGGTGAAGCTGCAGCACCCCATGGCCACAGCCATGGCCCCCAACATGGCTAGATGCCCATTAGAAATGCTGCTGGATCCGAGGCTGCGATGGAGCCCAGGAACCTGTATGTCAGTAAGCACTCTGGGGGGCCTTGAACATTGACGTCAAGTGCATGCTGGGGGAAGCAAAGCTGTGCATCTATCACCTGAAGCCAGGAACCAGGAAGACGTGCCTTCAGCAAGTGTGCAGGCTATAGCCAGAGGCAGAGACGAGGCCCAGAAGCTGGTGGTGGCTGGCCAGCCAGGCCCAGATGCAAGGGCAGCACGGGTCTCTCCACAGAGGGCAAGAGGGGCTTGGGAGGAGAGAACCAGGCAGGATCAGGGGGAGTCCTTGGCTACCTGGTAGAGGGTGAACACCAGTTTCCCAGTGAAGGGAAGTGGAGCTTGAGATTGACAACTTCACCAAGGGGCAGCTAGGAGCAGACATCCCCAAACTTGGGCTCTGGATCATACTGAGATAGGCAGGGAGCTGCCTAGAGTCCCCCACAAATCCACCTGCCACTAAGCATTTTGAGGACTGATACTTCAAATTCTTACATTTTCCTGATGTATGCAGATACTGTTAATATAAAGAAAACACAACAGTCAACGTTTACCCTAAAGCAAAGATGCAAAGGTGGGGGGGGGGAGCAGGGAAACTAGATTAACGGAAACAGAACCACCAGAAAGGAAATAATGAGAATGTTGACACACTGTGAAAAACGTAACCAATGTCACTGAACAAGTTGTATAGAACTTGCTAAATGGGAACCTAATTTACTGTGTAAACTTTCACTGAAAGAAACAATAAATTATCATATAAAAATAAAAAAGTTACTGGATTCTTTGTGTTTTCTCAATCAAGGGAGATTTGGGCTGTTCCCAAAGGCATCTTGGGCTGTTCCTTGTCCAGCATTTGGGCTCAGTTATGTACACACACCTCTGTGACATTTCAAGATCAGATTAAGAGACCCCCTATGGTGTCTAAAAAAACCAAAACCAAACCTGTTGCTGTTGAGTCGATTCTGACTCACAGCATCTTAGGAGTCTTTTGCCATTGATTTTTTCATTTTTTTTTTTTTTTAATTGTACTTCAGGTGAAGGCTTACAGAACAAATATTTTCTCATGAAACAGTAGTACACATATTGTTTTATGACTTTGGTTAACAACCCCACAACATGTCAATCCTCTCCCTTCTTGACATTTTTTTTTTTTTTTGGTGAAAATATACATAGCCAAAGATACACCATTTCAAAAATTTCTACATGCACAGTTCAGTGACATCAACTACTCTCTTCCAATTGTGCTGCTATTCTCACTTAAGATGAAGGCTTACAGAACAAAATAGTTTCTCATTTCACATTTAGTACACATGTTGCCCAATGACAATGGTTAACAACCTCACAACACATCAACACTATCCTTACTCAACCTTGGGCTCCCTATCACCAGCTTTCCTGTCCCCTTATGCCTTCTGGCCCTCGTCCCTGGACTGCTGTGCCTCATTAGTCCCATTTGGTTTTATGGGGCTGTCCACTCCCCGGCTGAACGGTGAACCTTGGAAATGACTTCACCACTGAGCTACAAGGGTGTCTGGGGGCCATACCCTCGGGGTTTCTCCAGTCTCCTTTTGGCCAGTAAATTTGGTCTTTTTTTTGTGAGTTAGAATTTTGTTCTACATCCTTCTCCAGCTCTGTCCAGAACCGTGTGTTGTGATCCCGGTCAGAGCAGTCACTGGTGGTAGCCGGGCACCATCTAGCTGTACTGGACTCAGTCTGGTGGAGGCCTTGGTAGCTGTGGTCCATTAGTCCTTCAGACTGATCTTTTCCTTGTATCCTGTTCTCTTCATTCTCCCTTGCTCCCGAAGGGATGAGACCAGTGGAGTATCTTAGATGGCCGCTCACAGGCTTTTCAGACCCCAGACGCTACTCACCAAGGTAGAATGTAGAACATTGTATTTATAAACTGTGTTATGCCAATTGAGCTAGATGTTCCCCGAGACCATGGTCCCCACAGCCCTCCACCCAGCAATTCAGTCCCTCAGGGCGTTTGGATGTGTCTATGGAACTTCCATGACCTTTCCTTGTACAAGTTGTGCTGGTTTCCCCTGTATGGTGTACTGTCTCACCCTTCACCCAAGATACCACTTATCTATTGCCTATTTAGTATTCCCCCTCCCCATCCCTGGTAACCAACAAAGATTGTTACATTTTGTGTGTGAACTTTTTCATGGGTTTTTACAATAGAGGTCTCGTACAATATTTGTCCTTTTGTGATTGACTTATTTCACTCAGCATAATGTCCTCCAGTTTCATCCATGTTATGAGATGCTTCACAGATTCATTGCTGTTCTTTCTCATTGCATAGTACTCCATAGGAGTCTTTTAATGTAATAACATTGACAGAACCCAACTCAAACGGAGAAATCCAGGGTGAACGTTCAGGCACGGCCGGATCCAGGGCCTCGAGCAATGCTTGTCATTCTTCTCTCTCCATTTCGTGTCTCTGTTGGCCTCTTCCTGGTTCCACCCATCTGGCAAGATGGCTGCTGGCATCCCACAGTGACAGCCTCCAAGTTTAGCGACCCTGGTTCATCTAGCCATCCCTGTGCAAATCACAGTAGTCAGGGTTGGGGTATCGCCTGGCTCCCACGGAGTTGGCGGGTCCTCCAAAGGGACACAGGAAGAAGGTGGGCAAAGACCACTGCGCAGGGCAGTGATAGCTTTTGCACCATTTGCCCAAGGCCGGTGGGCCCCCAGCTATCAGAGGTTTAAGACTTACAAGTCCTGAAGGGGCCCCTGGGCGAGACATCTGGCAGAATGCTTGCTTGGTGACACCTCTGTCCACGAACTGGAGCGATGTGGTCACACGCATGGTGCCTGGCCCCAGTCAGGTGGAGAGTGGTGGTCTGTGAGGGCTGGGTGGTTGAGCAGTGTTCCACGGCGAGGAGGTCAAGGCAGGCACAGGTCTATATGGGGATGGGCCACCTCACCAGAGCCAAGGCTCAAAGGCATCCTTGTCACCAGGGTCTCTGGTCAAAGAGTAGAAGTCTCAGGCCCACACACTCACCTGTAGGGACCATGGTGAGGAGCTGTGTCCCAGGCCCGCAGGACGCTCATGGTGGGAGGTGGTGGCTGAGGCAGGAAGGAGGGATGGCAGGGCTGCAGTTGGACAGTGGGCTTGAGGTCCAGAGGCTGGGCCCCTTGCTGGCCCTTGCCCAGGCCCCCACGCTGAGGCCCCCTGGCAACTCCAGCCTCTGCAGGTATCCACCCGGCCTTCCATCAGACTGGCCGCTGGGTGTGTGCTGGGGCCACAGAGCCACGTACCATCCAGCCTTAGCTTCAAGGAGCCAGGTGAGAACCAGCTTCTGCTTCCAAGTCCCTTCCACCCAGCTCAGCAGAGGCCTTTGCTGCAATCCCAGGAGGGGCCTCCAGGGGCATCCTGCCCTCTGGGGCTGGCTGCTGGGCAGCACGGGGGACCACACAGGGTAAACCCCCAATGGCCCAGCCCTGGGTCCCTGGCCTGTCTGCATGCCCGCCACACTCCCCCGAGAGCTGAGCTCACGCCCAATGAGCAGAGAAGGGGAGTCTGGTAGGTCCCAGAGCCCCTGGGTGGGCCGTCTAATCAAAAGCACAGCTCTTTGGAAGGGGAGAGAATGCGATTCCGTGATTGGTTTCAATTAAAGATTTGCTACTATTTGATTAAGATGTATTATTGATCTGGGATTGTTCCAGGCAAGCCGGGCGGCTTCCTGAGGGGGAGGGGTTTGGGAACTGATTGGCGCCGGGCGGGCTGGGCCTTCTGGGGGCAGCTGTACCCCTGGCTTGTTTCTCTCACAGACTGGTTGTGACCACACAGCAGCTCTGGCCAAAGCCCCAGGGCCTGCAGGGGAAGGCGGAGCCGGCCTGCTGCATGAGGCCAGCGTGGCTCCACGCCCCCGTTTCCTAGACCACGCCCCCATTTCCTAGACACCGCCTCGTCGGCTGCCAGCTCTCCAGCCTCGCGGATCCCCAGCCTCCAGGTCCCTCCCGGCACCCCACCGCCTGCAAGCCCTGCCACTGTGCCTCCCGGCCATTGTGCCCCTTCCTTCTAGCACACCTTTCCCTGCGGTCTCCACTTGGCTCTTCCTGCTCATCCTTTCAGCTTTTAGGTGAAGTTCAAGGCCACCTTCTCTGCTGAAGCCTCCTGGTTCTCCGGGCCCATGTGCAGCCAGAGTCTGGAATTCCAGGGAGCGGACCCAGCTCCAGGAGCCGGTGGACCGTCATTGGATGAGGCCGACTCCTCTGAAGCCCGGAGCCCCTGGCCAGGCGCAGCAGGGTCTCCTGGTGTGAGAGGGTCTGGATTGGACTGGCCGGGCCACCTGCCAGCCTGTGCTGAGCTCCGAGGCGGTGGCGCGGGGCAGAGTGGCCCGCCCTTTAATCTTGTGTCCTCACCACCGGGCACATCAGAGCCACACAGCAGCCTTCGTTGGACTGAACAGATGCCCGCTCCCTCCGATGCCTCTGTTTCCTAGTCTGAAGAGCGGGTGACTGTCCCCAGGAAGTGAGGCATGTGAAATGTCCAGTCTGCAGCCCGGCCCACCACAGGGGCATGAGAAGCGCAGCTGGAGCCCGGTTTTCCCTTGTTTCAGGTCTGCCGGAGTGGCCTGTAGCTCTCTGTCAGTTAACGTTGCTCTCCTAGCACCCACTGCGTAGGGCCTGCTCTCTCGGGTGACCTTCGCGTCTCCTGCCAGCCCCCTCCTGAGGGCGTGGGAAGCCTCCCCCTCTCCTCCGTCACTCAGTCACCTTGGCGCTGCCCTTGCAGGTTGACCCACACAGCCCCTTGGGGCCAGGATCACTTTGTGTGATTTTGGGGTGGGGGGTTTGTTTCTTCTGGGATTCGTCTGGGCTCTCCCTGGGTACCATCCAAGATTCTGTCCATGGCGGCCTTTCTCACTGGGCACCCGGTGCCTTGGCCACATCACCCCAGTCTCAGCTAGCACCCCAAGTGGTTGACACCCAAGTCTGTGTTTGACCTCTGCCCCCCCAGGGCTCACTGTCTTGGGAGAGAGCATGCAAGCACCACGCTGGCTGTGGGTACCTGGAGTCCCTGGGTGGTGCAGACGGTTAACACCTTGGCTGCTCTCCAAAAGGTTGGAGGTTCGAGTCTACCCGGAGGTGCCTCAGAAGAAAGGCCTGGAGATCAACTTCTGAATATCAGCCACTGAAAACCCTATGGAGCACAGTTCTACTCTGACACACATGGGGTCATCAGGAGACCAGTCAACTCAGGCAACTGGTGGGCACTGGTAGGAGAGGGCGCTTTGGGTAGGAAGGAGGTGGGAAAGGGCTCCTGGAGAGGGTCTTCAGGTGAATAGGTGTGGGTCACAGGCAGCCAGGCAGAGGAACAGCACATGCAAAGGCCCAGTGGTCCAAGAGCCCAGGACTGGGAGCCCGCCACATGTAGTGGGAAGGCTCAGAGGGGAAGAGGCTCAGAAGGGAGCACGCCAGTTCAGAGGGGCCTTACACGGGTTCCCAGGACGTGGGCCTGGCCTCGCTGGGCACCGAGAGTCATTAGGAAATAAACGGCCGGAGTTCTGCGTGCAGATCTAAACTCAGAAAGCGCATTTGGTTAGTGCCAAGGATGGAGAGAGCAAAGGCAGAGAGGGCTGCTGCCCCCAATCAAATTCACCCCCCCCTTCCACTGTATGGCTGGGGCCGGAAGAGGCATCTCGCGGAGGGGCCCAGAGGCCCCTGCGCCCAGGAGTGCCATGTGATTGGCCCTCACCAACGGGATGCTTCCTTACTCTCTTTCCAGTCCACCCTCTGGGGCGGAGGACTCTGAGGCCCCGGGTAGGGGCCGCAGGAAAAGCATCGTCATAACTGGGAGCGTTACATAAATGAGAAATACAGTTCTATTGTGTTAACCCCTCAAACTGTGGGTTTGATTTGTAACAGCAGCTGGTATTACCTTGGGGAGAAGTGTGTAAATTAACTAGTCCAGTTCCCCTGGAGTTGACGCTGATGCATGATCCCACATGGGCAGAGGAGAACGGCTCCATAGGGTTTTCAAGGCTGTGACCTTTGGGAAGCAGATCCCCAGTCCTTAGTTCTGGGGCTCTGGACCCCCAGGACTCTGGGTGGGTTAAAAATCACCAACCTTTTGGTTAGTAGCCACCCAGCACTTAAATTAGGAGCAGAGAAATGCCTTGAGGTGCTGTCAGCTGGGAGACATGGTGGCACCTGGCTGGAGGCTGAAGATGAGAAGGGATGGGTATGGAGAGGGGACGGGCGTGGAGGGAGGGTGGGTGTGACACCGGCGCTGTTTGGAAGTGAAACCCGCAGGACCCAGACTGCCCAGGCGGATGTGGCTCCCAGATGCCTGGAGGTGGGCCATTTCCCGAACTGGAGAAGGGGGCGTTCGGGGTGGGTGGGGCTGAGAACAAGCGTGGTCCTGGACATCCTGAGCGCCTGTGCACTGTCCAGAAGCAGTAACTGGTCTGGAGCTCAGAGGCCCAGCTGGGGGTGGGGACCATCCATGGAGAGCAGGTGGGCAGTTGCTGAAACAGGTACCAACGTTCAGCTTTGGATGGGATGCTGTGGACTTGACCTTGAACTCATTGAGGAGGCATTGGTTTTTGAGTTGGGGGTGCTGCCATTGGACTTGCCTGTTGGGAGCTTCACTCTGGCAGCTGGGAGGAGGGTGGAGCAGACAGGTGAGTGCAGAGGCAGGGGCCCTGAGGACCTGGAGGCCTGGTCCAGGAGAGAGCTGGCAAGAAGGGGATAGAGATGGATGAGATGAGGGGGGGAAGCTCTCCTCTTGACACCGGGCTCTGTTGGCTGGAACAGGAGTCAGGATGGAGGGGGCTTTCATGCTCCCCGACTGCTGGGCTCTGAGCCCTGGAGTCTGTTCTCATGCCCCATAGGTGCGTATTTCAAATGGGTTCTTAAGGGCATCTGGCGGAGCACAGCTGTGTATGCATGTCATCCTTATGGCAATTTATTCCTCCCTCCAAATCCTAAAAGTTTGCTCGCTTCACGTGGGAAGAGCAGGCGCTGGCATTTTGTGGCTCTAAGGGGTAATTACTCTCCTGCGGCCAATGGGCCATATTTTCTGAACTAAACAGCGGTGCTTCCAGGCTCCGTCCGCTGGAAACAGCTGCAGGAACCCAGCTATGGTTTGTGACTCTCCAGCTATTGGAGATTCAGTGTCTGGCTCCGCATTGATTTTCCATCCTGTGGGTAGGGGCCAGGCTCGATTGGAGATGCAGACTCTGCCTCCTTGGCCCCTCTGTCACCCCCAGCCCAGGTGGGGAGGGGGCCTGCTGTGTGGCTGACGGGGTCACACTGGGTCTCTTCACCTGGGCAGCTTCTCTCACCTGTGCCTGCTCGGCGAGGCCCACCTCCCAGGAGCTCACAGACCCACCACTAACCCTGCCCCACACTTAGCCCTGTCTGCTGAGCTTAGGTGTCTGGCCCTCAGTTGAGGACCATGGCCCCTGGTACTTTGTCCTCTCCCATACCTTCTGTGTAGTGGCCACTGAGACACGACACCCAGACCCTTCAGTGAAGGCCGTGCTGCCCAGCTGCTCAGTGGGCTGGAGTCAGACAGCCTCAGCTCTCCACTCTCTCTGCAGATCCACTTTGTCCAAGGTCATGCCGATTCCCTGATGACCAGATACTGATCAAAGATGAAGGCCAAGCTGTCTTGGTCCAGCTCAGATCAGCTCTGAAGGCCACAAAACTCACCAGGAAGAGCTGGGAGGCAACACTTGAGCCCATATGCCAACAGCACAGGGCCTGGCAGACGCGGGACAGCTGCTTGGAGGGAGGGTCAGCTGGTTCCTGCGCCAAGACCTCCGCTTGGGAGACGGCCATCTTCACCTCTGTCAGGAACGTTGTGTGACGTTGGGCGAGTTCCCCAGTTTTCTCAACTGAATATTTACCTCACAGAGTTGTTGGACTAAACAAATCCGTACATGTTAATCTGTTTGTAAACTCTAAGAGATGTATAAACATCACGTACTACAAGGCAAATTGTTTCACCTCTCTGGGCTTCATTTTCATCTGTGAAATGGGATCAATACCACAGGCTTCTCCTGCCCCATCCCCCACCCCTGACAGCCAGGAGAGTGAAATGGTGAACGTGGACATCACACAGCTGGAATCCTCTCAGGCGTCTGCCCACCTGGCTGGGCCTAGTGTGGTGTGACTCTTGAGTCCAGTAGGATATACTGGGTCCAGGTATACGTGGAGAGGCTTAAGATTTAGCAAGGACATCCCAAGGACTGGAGGAGAATGAACTAGAACCCCCTGTGGTTATGGCGCAGACAGGCATACAGCGGGCTCTAAAGGGGCCTGGGGGGACTCAGCCGAGGGCTCCTGTCTGTCCTGAGAAGCTGGTAAGGCCTGCTGACCTGAGGGGTGGGGGACACTGCTCTGGGCCCATCTGGCTTGGCTCCTGGGGCCTTGGCCTTGAGTCCCTGGCCTGGGTCTGTCCTTGGAACCAGGCTTCTTGCCCTGAGGCCCTCCTTACTAAGTCCTCTCTGCTTTTGCCCTTGAGCACAACTATGTTTCAAGACCGTGGCTGGAAGCACTGAGGCTGCTGCAGCTTCCTGCCTCTCAGACCTGATGGCTCTGGGCCCCTAGTCCTGGTCAGCTTTCTTCCTGCTGTGCTGATGTGAGCGGATCTTCTAAACCTTCCCACTGACCGGAAGAGGCATTTATTTGATTTCCTGCCAGGAGTTCCATGTGGAAACACATTCCCCACTAAGAACAAACAAGGCCACCATGCCACTTCCTGTGTAACACCATGAAATGTCCCCCCAGAAGCAGCAGCCCAGGAATAGCTCGGGGCCTGTGCTGTTTGTTCACTTCATGTCCAACCCAATGAGAGTTATAAAAGATTGCAAACCACACCCATGTGTTAGTGGCTTGAACAATTAGGACCAGCCATCAGTGGCCTTCCATGAAGGCTGGAATCCAATTCAGGTGAGCCCTGCAGGGCCTAGGACAGGCTAGTGGTGGGAATAGGTATGGTGCCTAGGGAGACAGGATGTTGCACAGACATCTGGCTGGGCTGGCTCTGGTTGGGAGGTGGAGTGGCTAACAGCCGGGTGTCCTTTCCTGATTGAAATCATGTGGAGTCTTGCTCAGCTCCTCCTGGGAAATGCTGTCCTAGTTTGACTGTGGGTCTCCCTCCCCACCCCCGCCGGCTTCCTTCCAAGAAGTCTGTTTTGTAACAGTTGGCCCCGGCTCTCCTGTTCTTGCCCAGAGAGGAGACTGTCATCCTTGAAACAGGGCCTCATAAACCTGTAGCAGAGACAGGACATGTTTTTAACTGGCACACTATGTGCAGAGGGTGGCCGATAGTGTGCTAGTGACAAGGAGCTCCGCTTTCCCCAGAGAGAAGTCAGTTCGGAGGGAGACAGGGAAAAATGTGCCTAAAGGAAAACATTCTTCAGCTCAGCTGCCACTTCTGGTGACGGCAAAGGCCACTGTTGGCATCTTCCTTGTTCTTGGTGTGAACACACTCTTGTGGGAGAAATGTGACAAGTCCTTTCTCTCTCCCAAGAACTTCTCATGCAAATGGAGCCCTGATCATTTTCAAATACTCCCCAAATACGGAACTGCTTTGGGAGGAGACAGAGGAAGCAAGAAAATGCAAAGGGGTCTTTCCTAGTGCTCACATCTTTGATGCCTCCCCTGGGGAAAAAATGCCAGCTCTCTACCCACACTCAACTGTGACTCCCTGCCCTCCTTGCTTCTCTTTTACAAAAATTTTGTTTCTGACTGTGGGCAAGGGAGGGAAGATTCAGACGTTATGGGCAGTCTCTCTTCCCCATCACGCTCAGAAACATTCACAGCAGAGGGCTGTGACCACAAGGATTCTGGAAGGAGGTCAAAGAGCTGATGGAGCTGTGACCACGAGGATTCTGGGAGGGGGTCAAGGAGCTGATGGAGCTGTGACCACGAGGATTCTGGGAGGGGGTCAAGGAGCTGATGGAGCTGTGACCACGAGGATTCTGGGAGGGGGTCAAGGAGCTGATGGAGCTGAGACCACCAGGATTCTGGGAAGGGGTCAAGGAGCTGATGGAGTTGAGACCACAAGGTTTCTGGGAAGGGGTCAAGGAGCTGATGGAGCTGTGACCACGAGGATTCTGGGAGGGGGTCAAGGAGCTGATGGAGATGTGACCATGAGGATTCTGGGAGGGGGTCAAGGAGCTGATGGAGATGTGACCACCAGGATTCTGGGAAGGGGTCAAGGAGCTGAGACCATGAGGATTCTGGGAGGAGGTCAAGGAGTTGATGGAGCTGTGACCACGAAGATTCTGGGAGGGGGTCAAGGAGCTGATGGAGCTGTGACCACGAGGATTCTGGGAGGGGGTCAAGGAGCTGATGGAGCTGTGACCACGAGGATTCTGGGAGGGGGTCAAGGAGCTGATGGAGCTGTGACCACGAGGATTCTGGGAGGGGGTCAAGGAGCTGATGGAGATGTGACCACCAGGATTCTGGGAAGGGGTCAAGGAGCTGAGACCATGAGGATTCTGGGAGGAGGTCAAGGAGTTGATGGAGCTGTGACCACGAGGATTCTGGGAGGGGGTCAAGGAGCTGATGGAGCTGTGACCACGAGGATTCTGGGAGGGGGTCAAGGAGCTGATGGAGCTGTGACCACGAGGATTCTGGGAGGGGGTCAAGGAGCTGATGGAGCTGTGACCACGAGGATTCTGGGAGGGGGTCAAGGAGCTGATGGAGATGTGACCACCAGGATTCTGGGAAGGGGTCAAGGAGCTGAGACCATGAGGATTCTGGGAGGAGGTCAAGGAGTTGATGGAGCTGTGACCACGAGGATTCTGGGAGGGGGTCAAGGAGCTGATGGAGCTGTGACCACGAGGATTCTGGGAGGGGGTCAAGGAGCTGATGGAGCTGAGACCACCAGGATTCTGGGAAGGGGTCAAGGAGCTGAGACCATGAGGATTCTGGGAGGAGGTCAAGGAGCTGATGGAGCTGTGACCACGAGGATTCTGGGAGGGGGACAAGGAGTTGATGGAGCTGTGACCACGAGGATTCTGGGAGGGGGTCAAGGAGCTGATGGAGCTGAGACCACCAGGATTCTGGGAGGGGGTCAAGGAGCTGATGGAGCTGAGAGGTGATGGGGCCCACCCTGGGCTGGAGAGGAGAGAGTGTCCCAGTCATGGCCTCGCTGTTAGTATTTTCTTTTTTATGGGAGCTAGAAAGAGGGAGGTAGGGAATGCACTGAGCTGGGGGTCAAGAGAAGGGGCGTCCCTACCACCTGGAGTGATGCTGCCTCCCTGGGCCTCTGTTTTCCCATACTTAATGGGAATAATCCAGAACCTCACCACCTCCTCCCTCTCAGGATTGTTATAAGGATAAAAGAAAAATACACCATTATGCAAGGTACCATCTCATGCTGTTGTTCTCACATAGGGGGCCACAGAACAGAGCCCAGAGACTGTATCACAGGATGTTCTGGTACCTTCTGATGCAGGTGGCCTGTGGAAAACTTTGAGGTCTTAGCCTTTCATTTCTCAGAGGAGAAGTGAGGCTCAGAGAGGCAAAGAGACTTGATAGAAGTGACTCAGTAAGGCCAGCGAGGTGGCCTAGGACTAGAAGTACGTCTCCTGAGTCCTAGTCTGTGCTCATCTCACGTGTAGAAAAAGGCAAGGAGCCCTCGATTTGCTGAGCCCTTCAGCATCAGAGTCTGAGGTGGCATTTCATATATGGTATTTCGTTTAACTTTCTCAACAACCCTGGGAGGTTGGGCCTCATATTAGCCCACTTTATGCAGGAGGAAAGCAAGGCTCAGACAACAAGAACAGAACTGGGATTGAGAGCCAGGCCTTTCTGACTCTGAGCCCTGGGGTCAGACCTTAGACTTAGGCTCTTTTCCCATGAGCCCTGGTAGCAAGCAGAGCCTGCATGTGCTGGTGCTGGTCTCGTTGGCATTGCCCTGTTACCTCCCACAGTCCACTGAGCCTGTGGGAAAGAACTCCTTCCTTGCTGTTGGCCCTGTTGAGCTGAGAGCCTGGCACTGAGAATGCTGGTGGCCACAAGGGTCAGGGGCTGGTCACAGGGTCCCCTCTGAAGCATCTCTGTCAGCTGCTTCCTGTCTGCAGTGTGGGTGCCACAGTGGGGCTGACTATCCAGGCAGGCCACCTGGAACCCCAAGCTTAGAACTAGAAGGCAAATCTGGCTGGCTACAGACATTTCCTCTGCTCTTCTTCTGCTCGCTGGGCCCAGGCCCACCCACCCACCATTCAAGGGGACACTGGAGCCTGGGCCCTTTCTCCAGCCCATCCGGGTCGTCAAGGCTGAGAATCAAGAGGTTATTGAGTACACAGTTCTCTGCACCTCCTCTCCTGATGGATAGCCTTCAATCTCTGCCTGTACCCTTCCCATGATGGGGAATTCACTACTTTTGCAAGGCAGCCAGTGATGATTTCAGGAAGTTTATATTGTTACAATGTTCTCACTTGCAAAGTTTATATGCTTTTAATATTTTACGGAACCCTGGTGGTGCAGTGGTTAAGAGCTCGGCTGCTAACCAAGAGGTCGGCAGGTCGAATCCACCAGCTGCTCCTTGGAAACCCTATGGGGCAGTTCTACTCTGTCCTATAGGGCTACTATGAGTCAGAATCAACAGGTTTGGGTTTAATGTCTTCGTTTCCAAATTTTATGTGTTTTTAATAGTTTACACATTTATAATTTATTATATAAATATGTAAAAATCTATTATATACATTATATAAAAATGATATATTGTCTATTATATCATATTGTATATGATAATAAGGGAGCCTTGATGGCAAAGTGGTTAAGTGCTCAGCTGCTCACTGAAGTGTCGGTGGTTCAAACCCACTAGCTGCTCTGCAGGAGAAAGATGTGGCAGTCTGCTTCTGTAAACGTAGCAACCTAGAAAACCCTGAGGCAGTTCTACTCTGTCCTACAGGGTTGCTCTGAGTTGGAATTGGCTCGATGGCCATGGGTTTGGCTTTTATATGATAACACAATTTATGTTTTTTTATACGTTGTTGTTGTTAGGTGCCGCCAAGTCGGTTCCGACTCATAGTGACCCTCTGTACAGGTGAAAAGCGCTGCCCAGTCCTGCGCCGTCCTCATAATCATCGCTGCGTTTAAGCCCATCCTTGCAGCTGCTGTGTCAATGCATCTCATCGGGGGCCTTCCTGTCTTTCACTGACACCCTACTTTGCCAAGCATGATGTCCTTCTCCAGGGACTCGTCCCTCCTGATAACAAGTCCAAAGTACGTGAGATGAAATCTTGCCCTTCTCGCTTCTAAGGAGCATTCTGGCTGTATTTCTTCCAAGACAGATTTGTTCGTTCTTCTGGCAGTCCGTGGTATAGTCAATATTCTTCACCAACACCATAATTCAAAGGCATCAGTTCTTCTTTGGTCTTCCTTATTCATTGTCCAGCTTTTGCATGCGTATGAAGTGATTGAAAATATGATGGCTTGGATCAGGCGCGCCTTAGTCCTCAAAGAGATATCTTTGCTTTTTAACTCTTTAAAGAAGTCTTTTGTTTTATATGTCTATTCCCTTAAATATGTTATATGGTGTAGTAACATAACATGTAAATTTAAATAATTTCATGTATATATATGCTTTATATATTTGATACACTTTTATAACCCAGTATGTTTGAATTCCAGCTCTGCCACTTACTTGCTGTGCATCCTTAGGCAAATTGCTTAACTTTTCTGTGCTTAGGGCAGTGCCTGACACAGTAAGTATGACATAAAATTTAAAAAAAAAAGAAAGAAACATTTTAATATGTTCATTTAAATAGCAATGGGAAGAGTCTTATTGTGATGTTCACTTATTAAAATATTACTATAATATTCATTTATTGCCCTTATACTGTTCACTTATTAACACGTGCCAGCCCTAGACTCCCAGTAGTCCCTGTTCCTGCATTCCCCAGCAACTGCCTTGTCTATGCTGCGTGCTAACAATGCCTTTAATTTTGCCAGTTTGTTGGCAGAAAGGGGCATCTCATCTCACGAGGCAAAGGAGTTATTTCTAGGAATTTCTGTTGGCTTAGCTTTAGTGTGACGGGCTCCAGGCACTCGTTTTTCATGGGGAGGGGCCTACCCTGGCTATGAACAAGGGGAGACAACTTAGCATTTGTTGAGCCCCTACCTAATGAAGAGAGAGGTGGGGAGAAGGAAAAACACACTAGAGATGGACCCAGAGAGGGGAGGGGGCAACATGGGGGGCTCTAGCCCAAGAGGAGACCCTGACTTCTCATCCCAGCCCCCTGACTGCTCCTCTGGGGCTGGTGTCTGCCCCTCTCTACCATAACTGTATCTGGCTTCTTGGGTATTTTACTTCTGTTATCTCCTTGAACCCTCCTAAGAATCCTGGGAGACAGGAGGTGTTGTTCCCATTTTACAGATGAGGAAACCGAGGCTCTGAGTGGTAAAATGATTCACCTTAAGTCAAATAGCTAGGAAGGCGTTGAGCCTGGATTTGAACCTGGGTCTGTGGGGCTCTACAGCCAGTGGGGTCAGGGGCTGGGAGAGGCCTGTGGTAGTAGAGAAAGGCTTGAAGGAGAACTCATCACAGGGAAGAGACACCCAGAGAGAAAAGGTCAGGATCAAGTAAACAGAGGGGAGGAGGGGAGGAAGAGCGCAGGCAGAACAGACGGACACGGAGAGAAAGAACTGCCAAGACAGAGGAAAAGGGATAAGGAAGGAGGGACCGATGAGAGAGAGGGCACGGACCAGAGGCAGAGACAGAGAAGGGCCGTGTTCCCTGTTCTACCTGGGACCCCTGCTCTGTAGCTGAGCCTGCCTTCTCCTTTGAGGGACCACCAGGCCCACACCTGGCAGCCTCCTGGAGAAGCTTCCCCCGGAAATGGAGCTGGGAGAAGCAGGAAGCCAGGCTGAAACCCACACACAGGACCTGCCTCCCCGACAGGCTCTCGGCCCCCAAGAGGCGGCAGCTCCCGCGGCCACTCAGCTTCAGCTGACCGGGAGAGTCAGCCAAAGGACCATTTGGAGGGAAAAGGAAGTAAAATCGCCTTCAGGAGGGCTATAGTGCCCAGGTCTGATCCAGCCGGCAAACCAGCAACAAAAGCCGCCAAAACAAACACATCCCTTCTTCCCCACTGCCCCCCAAGCCCCGCATCAAAGCAACCCACTGGGCCACTAGTGGCCCCTTAGGGGAGAGCCGGTCTGGAGAGATGAGAAGCAGAGCGTGAAGTGCCCTGGACCAGGAGTCAGCCGTCCTGGGAACACGTGCACGGGCCCTTCACCTGCCCAGCCTTGGGCAACGAGGAATCACGGGCAGACTATGGGCTCTGGATTCAGAGAGGTCGGCAGCGGAATCCACCACTTCTCAGCCCTGAGGCCTTAATAGGCAAGTGGTATTACTCTTGGAAGAAGCCCTGGAGTCTCAGTGGTTAAGCACTTGGCTGCTAACTGAAAGGGTGGTGGTTTGAACCCATCAGCCACTCCCTGGGGAGAAAGATGGGGCAGTCTGCTCCCGTAAAGATTACAGCCTCGGAAGCCCTGTGGGGCAGTTCTCCTCTGTCCTGTGGGGTCGCTGTGAGTTGGACTCGATGGCACTGGGTTTGTCACTGTCGGAGTCTTGGTTTTCTCTTACACGCGGCAGATACCTGCCAGGAAGGGCGGCACCGGATTCAGTGAGACAGCAGACCGAAAGGTGCTGACGCGAAGCAGGTCCTCAGCCTGTGCCGGGTTTTCCTTCCCCTCCCCTCGGTGCCCCCATCTGTAAAATGGGTTGGCTTGACACGTGGGCTCTTCAGCTCCTTCTGGCTCTGACTTTCAGTGATTCGATGGGCTCCATGGCTTTGCAGACCTCCTCAGCCTGTGGGCCTGAGCTACTGTCTTCACTGTCCTGCAGAGCTTCACTGTCCTGTGTCCTCATCAACACTCCACTCTGTCAGCACAAAGTGCTGGGAGGGCTCAGAGTGTTCTGTCCCAAGGGGTAAGGGAACGCATGGAAAGAGGTAAGAGGAGGAGAGGGAATTTCCCCGTGGATTCACCCCAAGAAGCGTTTCCTTAGAACACTGCGGGTCAGACCTGGCCCCCGATTCTTAGCCATGCTCTTCCAGGTGGTGGATCCTGGCACACCACACGCGTGCACGCGCACATACACACATACAGCCACACTCTCAAACATACTCACTCTTACATACACACACACACACACACACACACACACACATATTTACACATGTCCACACTATCAGAAACACACAGACACACACTCTGTCACACTCAGAAAATGCAAAGGAGAAAGTGTGTCTCGCTTTCACAACCCCTGGGAGCTGGGCAGCAGAAGCTCTGTGTTTATCTCCAACCCGCTCCAGGTAGCCAGTTCTCCTCCCTGGAGCAGCCTGTGCATTCCTCAGCCTTGTGCTGGGAAGAAAGGGACAGAGGATTAACTTCCTCTCCTGTGAGGGGCAGGGGGTGGGAAGCTGGAGGGCAAGTCACAACAGCGAGTGTGTGTGTGTTTCCGTGCTGGGTGGCTGGGCCAGACCGTAGCGGGAACCATCCATCACTGGAGGTCTTTGTAGATCCTGTCCACCTTGGGCAGCCGAGTTCTTGAGGCTGATTCTGTCAGCTCATGTTTCTCTGCCTTGGACTTGTCGGTCCTGCTTCCAGGGCAGTGAGCCAGGGAGACTGTCTCATCTGCCCGAGGAGAGAACCTGAATTCCGCCATCAGAATCAGACTCAGAGTACCAGATCATGACCCATGGCTGCCATGTCAGCAAAGAGCAAGCTTCTCAGCAATGACAGCGACCGTGTCCAGGTCTCTCTCCTGGGCCTCCAGCACAGTGGCTTAGAGCTTGGCCTGTGCCCCATCTCCTGGGTGCTTCTATCTGCTCTCTTAGCCACGGGCTGCGAGATCTGGGGCAAGATGCTTAAGTCTTTGTGTCTCAGTTTCCCCATCTGCCAAGCCAGGGTGGCAGTATTAGAGCTGGCCACGTGAGCTGGCTGCAAGGATTATGTAAGATGAAGGACATAATGTGCTTAGAGAGGTGTCAGCTATGTGGTCAGCCCTAAGAAGTGGTGGCTGTTATTACTGCTGTGTGCCTGGCTCTGTGTTTGATAGTTTCCAGACATTTCTTTACAAGAGGCTGTAGGGGCATGCTATGATTGTCCCCAGGGGGCCTTGTGGGCCCAATAACATCCCAAGGCCACCCAGCGAGCTGGTGGAGGAGCAAGGATTGGTGCTCACTAAAGCCCTGGTGGTGCAGTGGCTAAGAGCTCAGGCTGCTAACTAAAAGGTCAACAGTTCAAATCCATCAGGTGCTCCTTGGAAACCCTGTGGGGCAGTTCTGCTCTGTCCTATAGGGTCGCTATGAGTTGGAATCGACTGGACGGCACACAGCAACACCACCACCAAAGCCAGTGGGGCCTCCTTGGGACAGAGGAGGTGTCCTCTCCATCCTGCAGGCCAAGGGGAGGGCAGTGTTCAGCGGCCTTCTGAGGTACGCTCTGCATCACATGAACGGAAGGAGCGTGCTGAGGGTCATCCTTCCAGGTGGTAGTGATGGCCTCGTGGTGGGAGGTAATCAATGCACAGACTTAAACTCATTTGAAATGGACGGTCTTTCTGTACCCCTCACACTGCGCAGTGCAGCCATGTGTGGTGAGGACCCAGGGAAAGAGCCTGCTAACTGAATTCGCAAAGTGGCATGAGGGTAATGTGTTTATGTAAAACCAGTGGACCAAAAATATAGGCTAAGAAAACCCCAAGGCCGCATGATTAGTAATAAGGAGCAAACATACTATTTTCCCTCTTTTTTTTTCTTTTCTGGATGTTGCCGTGAAGGGTTTCCTCTCATTCATCAGAAGGAAGGGCTCTCTGACAGTTAGACCTTCTCGGAACTGGACCAGCAGCCTCCAGGTGAGGTGGGGGGGGGGGGGGGGGGTCTAGGGGCCAGGACCCTGGGGGTCTAAGCCTGGCTCTGCCCCTGACTTGCTGGATTTGAACTCAGGCTGGTCTGGCTGAATTCACAGCCTGTGCAGTTGACCTCATAGCACCCTGCACCTCCAGCTATGATCCAGAGGGTTCTGGAGGAGCCAGGGTTATTCAAGGGTCCTGGCTGGTGGGCCGGGGCTTGGTGTATGGAGGACCCTGGAGACACACACTTTCCCCCTCCTGCTTTCCTCCTGGCCCACCCCCTGCCCTGGCCCTGCTGTGCACCTTGGCCACCTGCCCTGACCTGCTCTGTGCTCTGGCCCACCGCCTGCCCTGGCCCTACTGCACGTCCTGGCCCTGCTCAGCTGCAACCCTCATAGCCTTCATGGACTTTCCCACCCTGTCGGCCTTTCCTCTGCATTGGGAGACTGATGGCTTGCACACCTGCCAGGCAGGTCTTCTAAAGGAGTTTTGGGGAGCCTGGCCCATGGAATGAGAGAACCAGAAGGGAGCCCAGCCCCTTCCAGCTCTGCATCTCGGAATTCAGAGCGATTCCTGAATGTGTTGCCCTTGTTGTGACTCTGTCCCCTTTGCCCGGGACAGCCCATTCAGGCCCAGTGGGACATCAGAATGTAATGCAGAGAAGTAGAAAGAACACTAGGCTGGGCATAGGAGGGGCCTGGGCTGGGTTCTCTGTTCCCCTTCCTGGCTGTGGGACTGTGGGAGAGTAGCTGTCCTTCTCTGAACCGGGGTTTCCTCCTTGCCTGGAGCACCCAGATCCTATAAAGATCAAATGAGATAATATGGATGTTGGAATAGTTGGAATTCACTTATCCATTCCAAAAAACAAACAAAAAAACCCATTGCTGTCAAGTCGATTCCAACTCATAGGGACCCTATAGGACAGAGTAGAACTGCCCCATAAGTTTTCCAAGGAGTGAATGGTAGATTCAGACTGCTGACCCTTTGGTTAGCAGCCAAACCCTTAACCACTATGCCACCAGGGTTTCCACTTATCCACTCAGCAGATATTTATTTCAGGCTTGCTATCTATCTGTTACTGTGCTGAATGCTGGTGATTCAAAGCAAACCAACCAACCAGCAAACCAAAGAATTGACCAACCAACCAATTGACCAACCAACCAACCTACCAACCAACTAATCAACCTACCAACTAAGCTACCAAACAAGTTATCAACCAAGCCCCTACCTATCAGCCAACAGATTGACCAACCAACCCACCTACCAACATACCACCCCACCAGCCAACCAACTGACCAAGCAACCAACCTACCAACAAACCGACCGACTGACCGACCGACCGCCTGCCCGCCCGCCGACCAACCAAGGACCTGACACATCTGCAAGAACATAGTCATCTTGTTTCCTGGCCTCCTGGCCTCCTGGTCTCTTGGCCTTTTGGCCCTCTCTTCAAGGCAGTGGGGGTGGGTAAGGAAAGTGCATAGGCCCTGGGGCCCTACAGCTGTGGGTTCAGATCCCAGCTCTTCCATTTAATAGCTGTGCTACCTCAGGAAAGCTATTCCTACTATTTAATTTCCTCTCTTGTAAAATGAGAATGATTACAGCCACCTGTCTTAGTCTCCTAGTGCTGCTGTAACAGAAATACCGTAAGTGAGTGGCTTTAAAGCACGGAAATTTATTTTCTTACAGTTCAGGAGGTTAAAAGTCCAAATCAGGGTGTCGGCCGTGTCGATGCCTCCCTTGTTGGTAGCCCTAGGTGTCCCTTGGTTCGTTGGCAACCCTCACGTGGTGTCTGTCTCGTCTTCATGTCTGTCTACTCTCCCTCTTTTATAACTCAGACGTGATTAGATTTAGAACCCACCCTACTCAAGTATGACCTCATCAACATAAAAAAAATCCTATTTCCAAACAGGATCACATCCACAGGTATAAAACAAAAAATCAAACCTGTTGCTGTCAAGTCAATTCTGACTTATAGTGACCCTATGGGACAGAGTAGAACTGCCCCATGGGGTTTCCAAGGAGCAGCTGGTGGATTTGAACTGCCAACCTTTTGGTTAGCAGCTGAGCTCTTAACCACTCCGCTGCCAGGGCTCCATCCACAGATACAAGGGTTAGGACTCCAACATATATTTTTTCGGGGGACACAATTCAATACACAACATTACCCATAAAGTAATGGTGTACAAATAAATTAGCCACACCCAATGGCACCCAGGAAATGGCTACTGTCACCATGGAAGTGCTCCAGGTGAAGGTGGTGGGAGGGGGATAGATGGTAGGCCTCTTGTAACGCTGCTTCCACTCATCAGAATAAGTGCTTCTAGGGTGGAGACCAGAGGGGTTTTGCTGATGCCCCAGTTCAAGCCACCTTTCCAAAGGATAATATTTAACTCCAGAAAATTGACAGATGTCACCTGCCCTGTTAGTGTCATAAACATTCTCATCAGTGACACTTCCCCCCCCCCAAAAAAAAACCACATCAACCAACAGACAACTGTGACAGGTTGTTAAATTGAAAGTTTCAATGAAGCTTCAAGGTCTACTAGATGTCACCCTCCAAAGTGAAGTCCCAGAGCAAGACTCACATCTTCAAAGGTAAGCTGATCCAGGTTTTTAAAAGTCTTCACTCACATGGAGAGTATAACAAGTCGAGTTCGAGGGGATAAAGGGAAAGATTTGGGGGAAAGATTCCTTGGGAAGAGCCACGCCCAGCCCTCCCCCTACCATGTGGAGGGGCACTGGAGACAACCTCACCTCAAGCACCCTCACGTCTGTCCCCTGCAGAGTGCAGACATGGGACCTGGTGTCTCGCTGCTGTCTGAGAGAGCAAAGGGCAGGTCTTGGAGGCTGGGCTGGCTGTGTGGACGCCAGGCTTCACTCCCACAGACCATACATGGACCCTGCACAGCGAGAAGCTGGGCTGGAGGTCAGCTCCTGTCCAAGAGCGTGGCCTGGGCAGCAACAGCAGACTCAGCAGGGAGAAGCTGGGGTGTGCAGGATTCCTTGGGGCTGTGGAAGAGGAGATGACCAGCAGCAGAAACACATCAGCTGTCATGGATTGAATTGTGTTCCCCCAAAAATATCTGTCAACATGGCTAGGCCATGATTCCCAGTATTGTGTGATTGTCCACCATTTTGTCATCTGATGTGATTTTCCTATGTGTTGTAAATCCTACCTCTATGATGTTAATGAGGGGGAATTAGTGGCAGTTATGTTAATGAGGCAGGACTGAATCTACAAGATTAGGTCTTGTCTTAAGTCAGTCTCTTCTGAGATATAAAAGAGAGAAGTGAGCAGAGAGACAGGGAGACCTCATACCACCAAAAAAGCAGCGCTGGCAGCAAAGCGCGTCCTTTGGACCCGGGGTCCCTGCTCTGAGAAGCTCCTGGACCAGGGAAGATTGATAACAAGGACCTTCTCCCAGAACCAACAGATAGAGAAAGCCTTTCCTTGGAGCTGGCACCCTGAATTCGGACTTCTAGGCTCCTAGACTGTGAGAGAATAAATTTCTATTTGTTAAAGCCATCCACTTGTGGTATTTCTGTTATAGCAGCACTAGATGACTAAGCATTGAGCCTGTGAGGGGGCCACGGCGAAGAGTGGAGAGAGTTGACTTGGCACATGGTTATGGGTTGAACGTTACATTGAAGTTCTAACCCCTGTACCTGTGAACATGACCTTGTTTGGAAATAGGGTCTCTGAAGGTGTTATCAGTTAACAGGAGGTCATACTGGAGTAGGATGGGTCCTAGTCCAATCTGAGTGGTGTTCTTATAAAAGAGGAGAGACAAGGAAGGACGATGCCCCTACAAGCCAAGGAAGGGGCCACCAAGAGCTGGGAGAGACAAAGAAGGCTCTTCCCCTGGAGTCTTTGGAGAGCACATGGCCCTGATGGCACCTTAAATTTGGACTCCCAACCTCCAGAACGGAGTCACTAAATTTCTGTTGTTTAAAGCCACCCACTTTGTACTTATGGCAGCTCTAGGAAACTCAGACATACAGGCTCCAGGCTGAGAGAGTGTGAAGCTAGCTCAAGATAGTGCCAAGCAGGTAGGACCTCTTCCCCCATTTCTTCTCCTTTTCCAACCCCCCCCCCCATCCCCTGTTGATGACCCAGGTCCCTGTGGGAGGGGTCAGAAACAGGAAGTAGTACGTGGGGGACAAAGGGAAGCAACAGACCAGGCCCTTCCTTGACTGAGGAGATTTCGGGAGCAGTAGGCCCTGCTAGGAGAGTGGCAAGGGTTTAGCTGGAAATCACGTTTGAAGCTTTAATTCTGACACAGCCCAAGACACTTTCAGCTGCTGACGTGACACTGTGTTTGGTGATGACTGTAGAACCTTTACTTCCTGAGTGATCGGGAAGTCCTGAGGCTGTCCGCGTATAGCCCAGCAGCAGGGGAAGAGCTTAGAGAGACAGTGGGAGACAAAATCAAGTTGTCTTGGGATTAAAACTCAGGTGCCATTGACTTGACTCTGACTCATGGCGACCCCAGGTGTGTCAGAGTAGAACTGTGCTCCACAGGGTTTTCAAAGGCTGATTTTTCAGAAGTAGATCACCAGGTCTTTCTTCCAAGATGCCTCTGTGTGGACTTGGACTTTCAACTTTTTGGTTAGCAGCCAAGTGTCTTAACCATTTACACTACCGGGGGACCCCTGGGGCAGCACCCTCCCCTCTCTGAACATGGACTTCTCATCTGTAGGATGAGGGTAGTCCCCATCCTCTGGTGGGCTCTAGTGCCCCATCTCAGTGCCAGTTGTTGGGTCAGCAACTTCTCCCTCATGTTCCAACACCCTTGGTCTTCCAAGAAACTCAGGTGGCAAAGCCCACGCCCTCATGGAGCTCATACTTCAGTGGGGAGAAAGCAAGCAGACAAAACCAGGTGTGTTGTACCACCACAGGTCACCTGCTGACAAGGGCCCTGGAGGAGAGGAGAGCAAGGATGGGCCACAGAGTGCCGGGGTGGGTGGGGGCAGCTCTTTGAGGCGGTGACCTGGAGGGGAGCCCTGCAGGTTCCTGGCGGAGAAGAGTTCCGGCAAAGATCTAAAGCACCATGTCCCAGAGGTGGGAGGGTGGTGAGTGTGCTAGAGAAGGAGCAGGGAAGCAGGTGTGGAGGAGGCTGGCGCGATAGGAGGTCAGGAGGTGGCAGGGGCCAGGGACTTGAAGGACAAGGTGAGGGCCAGTTTCAGCTCTGGGTGAGACGGCGAGATGGGCGGTGGGTTCAGGGTGGAGCAGCGTCCTCATGATCTCACGTTAGGGGAGGGAATACTCTGAGCAGGTGGGGAGGCTCTGGCCCAGTCTCCAGCTGAGTCCCCACCAAGACTGAGTACATGGGGGATGATCCCCATAAGACCCCTGGTGCGTGACTCCACCTTGTAGTCTAAGCGATCTTGGTCAGATGTATGATTCATTTTAGACCAAGGGACATCTTGACAGCGGCTACTTTGAGGAACAACATTATAGAATGATTCAAACAGCCCCATTTCTTGAGCACTTACCGTGAGCCCTGGTAGTGCAGTGGTTGAGCATTCGACTGCTAACCAAAACGTCAGCAGTTAAAATCCACCAGCCGCTCCTTGGAAACCCTATGGGGCAGTTCTACTCTGTTCTATAGGGTCGCTATGAGTCGGAATTGATTCGATGGCAACAGGTTTTTGGTACGGTGAGCCCGGCAAGGGTTAAAAGCTTTCTGTGGGTCGTTCATCCTCACAATAGCACGGGAAGGGGGCTCCACCGTTATCCCCATTTTACAGACTGGGAAACTGAGGGGTGGAGAGGATCCCTCCCCAAGGCTCATGGCCAGTATGAGGCAGAGGCGGATGTGAGCCCAGGTGAGCCCTGGTGGCACAGTGGTTAAGAGTTTGGCTGTTAACCAAAAGGTTGGCAGTTCGAATCCACCAGCTGCTCCTTGGAAACCCTATGGGGCAGCTCTACTCTTTCCTACAGGGTCTCTATGAGTTGGAACCAACTCAACGGCAATAGGTTTGGTTTTTTGTTTTTGGACTTTGTAGTTGTTGCATTGTAGAGTGATCGGATTTTGTTGTCTTCAAAAAGTGTTGAATTTTGTTTCAGCAGGAAATTAATTTACTTGCAGATCAATGTTATCCTTTTGAGGCTTGTTATAAAGCCTCGTAAGAGTGCGCCTAGTGTTGTATTTTACCCTTGACAGCAATGAGTTTGGATGGGTTTTGGTGCTCTTTATGATGGGAATGGAGGAGGAAGAGGTACCTATTTCTTCTCTGGAGACCCCACTTCTCTGGGTAAATGGGTGCTCACGGAGGTAGCGGTGCCTCTCGTTATCCTTCAGCCGCAGGACCTAGGCCAGGTGAGCACCCAGAGTGTTTGCCAGCTCTCTCGTGAGGCCATTTTAACAAAAAGCACTTACTGAGCACCCACTAGTTGCCTTGCCATGCGCTGCACAAAACTAGGGTGGGGCAGGAAGCACAAAAAAGGTTTTTAAAGGTCTGTGTTTAGCTTCGGTGGGCAAGATAATTTTCTCGACCTTTGTTAAGAAACCATTTCTCCTTGTTTTTGTTAGCTGCTGTTGAGTCGGCCCCAGGCTCATGGTGACCCCATACACGACAGAATGAAACACTGCCCATTCCTGTGCCATCCCCACAATCTGTTGTGGATCGGACCGTTGTGACCCATAGGATTTTCATGGCTGATTTTGGGAAGTAGATTGCCAGGTTTTTCTTCCTAGTCTGTCTTAGTCTGGAAGCTCCTCTGAAACCGGTTCAGCATTATAGCTTCCACTGACAGATAAGTGGTGGCTATGCATGAGGTGCATTGGCCAGAAGTTCAACCCAGGGCTCCCATAAAAACAAACAAACCAATAAACCAAACCAAACCCATTGCCGTTGAGTCAACTCCGACTCATAGTGACCCTATAGGACAGAGTAGAGCTGCCCCATAGGATTTCCAAGGAGTGGCTGGTGAATTTGAACTACCGGCCTTTTGTTTAGCAGCTGAGCTCTTAACCACTGTGCCACCAGGGCTCCAGGTCTCCCACATGGAAGGCTAGAATTCTTCTGCTGAAGCACCACTGCCTCACTGAGAAAACATGTACTGGTGCTTTATAGCATTATGACTGATCTTAATACCAACCCAAAGGTACATTTTATTTATGGCCATTTATAGATGGGGCAGCCAAGCGCAGGGGGGATGATGGCCGCTCCAGGCAAGGCTTGAGCTGGATCCCCAGCCAGGCAGCCGCGTTTTCTGGATCCCCAGAGACCGCGGCTGCATATGCGAAGTTTGTGGTTTCTCCTCATTTTAATAGTGCATAACCTTCTGAAGGGACTTGTTGTTCATTAATATTGGCTGAGTGCCCAGGCGCTATATGGGATTCGTTTAAATCCAGGCTCCGGCAAATTTGATTTTTACTGAAAATTACCCATTTTTTTTTTTTTTTAACATTTAAAATGTTATCGAGCCATGTGGCCATTGCCATCTTGGGCAGAAAGCATCTTGGATGAATTTGCATTTTTAATTCTTGGCATTTTTATTTCACTTCAGTTCCCAAAGAGCATTTTTTTCTTCTTCTTCTTTTTTTTTTTTTTTAATATTTTATTGTACTTCAGGTGAAGGCTTACAGAACAAATAGTTTCTCATGAAACAGTAGGACACATGTTGTTTTATGACATTGGTTAACAACCCCACAACATATTAACCCTCTAACTTCTCAACCTTTTTTTTTTTGGTGAAAATACACATAGCCAAAGATACACCGTTTCAAAAATTTCTACATGCACAGTTCAGTGACACTGACTACGCTCTTCGAATTGTGCTGTTATTCTCACTTAAGATAAAGGCTTACAGAACAAAATAGTTTCTCATTTAACAGTTACTACAAATGTTGCCCTATGACAATGGTTAACAATCTCACAACACAACAATCTCACAACATCAACAATATCCTTACCCAAACTTGGGTTCCCTGTCACCAGCTTCCTTGTCCCCTTTTGCCTTCTGGCCCTTGTCACTGGACTCCTGTACCTCGTTAGTCTCATTTGCTTTTATGGGGCTTTCCACTCCCAGGCTGAATGGTGAACCTCGGAGGTAACTTCACCACTGAGCTAAAAGGGTGTCTGGGGGCCATACTCTCGGGGTTTCTCCAGTCTCCTTTAGGCCAGTAAATCTGGTCTTTTTTTTGTGAGTTAAAATTATGCTCTACATCCTTCTCCAGCTCTGTCCAGAACCCTCTGTTTTGATCCTGGTAGCCAGACACTATCTAGCTGTACTGGACTCAGTCCGGTGGAGGCCTTGGTAGCTGTGGACAATTAGTCCTTCGGACTAATCTTTTCCTTGTATCCTGTTCTCTTCATTCTCCCTTGCTCCCGAAGGGATGAGACCAGTGGAGTATCTTAGATG
Source organism: Dugong dugon (assembly GCA_030035585.1). Taxonomy (NCBI): domain Eukaryota; kingdom Metazoa; phylum Chordata; class Mammalia; order Sirenia; family Dugongidae; genus Dugong; species Dugong dugon. The sequence continues at coordinate 109,921,891 of CM057472.1, forward strand.
GCTGCTCACAGACACTACTCACCAAGGTAGAATGTAGTGCATTGTCTTTATGAGCTGTGCCATGCCAATTGAGCTAGATGTTCCCTGAGACCATGGTCCCCACCGCCCTCCACCCAGCAATTCAGTCCCTCAGGGAGTTTGGATGTGTCTATGGGGCTTCCATGACCTTTCCTTGTACAGGTTGTGCTAGTTTCCCCAGTATTGTGTACTGTCTCACCCTTCACCCAAGATACCACTTATCTATTGCTTATTTAGTATTTCTCCCCCCACCCCTCCCATCCCTGGTAATCAACAAAGATTGTTACATTTTTTGTGTGAACTTTTTCATGGGTTTTTACCTTAGACGTCTCATACAATATTTGTCCTTTTGTGATTGACTTATTTCACTCAGCATAATGTCCTCCAGTTTCATCCATGTTATGAGATGCTTCACAGATTCATTGTTGTTCTTTCTCGTTGCATAGTACTCCATTGTGTGTATGTACCATAGTTTGTTTATCCATTCATCTGTTGATGGGCATCTAGGTTGTTTCCATCGTTTTGCTGTTGTGAACAACGCTGCCATGAACATAGGTGTGCATATGTCTATTTGAGTGACGACTCTTATTTCTCTAGGATATATTCCTAGGAGTGGGATTGCTGGATCGAATGGTATGTCTATTTCTAGCTTTCTGAGGAAGTGCCGTATCATTTTCCAAAATGGTTGTATCATTTTGCATTCCCACCAGCAGTGCATAAGAGTTCCCATCTCCCCGTAGCCCCTCCAACATCTGTTATTTCCAGTGTTTTTGATTAGTGCCAGTAATGCCGGGGTGAGATGGTATCTCATTGTGGTTTTAATTTGCATTTCTCTAATGGCTAGTGATCATGAGCATTTCCTCATGTGTCTGTTGGCCATTTGAACGTCTTCTTTGGTGAAGTGTCTGTTCATTTCCTTTGCCCATTTTTTAATAGGATTATTTGTCTTTTTGTTGTAGAGGTGTTGGATTTTCTTGTAGATTATGGAAATTAGAACTTTGCCTGACTTGTACTGTCCAAAAATTTTTTCCCAGTCTGTAGGTTCTCTTTTGACTCTTTTGGTGAAGTCTTTTGAAGAGCATAGGTGTTTGATTTTTAGAAGATCCCAGTTATCTAGCTTATCTGTTGGGGTTTGTGCATTGATGGTTACGGTTTGTATCCTGTTAAAGCCATGTAATAAGGCCTGAAGTGTTGGTCCTATTTTTTCTTCTATGGACTTTATACTTTTAGGCTTTATATTCAGGTCTTTGATCCATTTTGAAGTAGTTTTTGTATACGGTGTGAGGTATGGGTCCTGTTTCATTTTTTTGCAAATGGATATCCAGTTTTGCCTGCACCATTTATTAAAAAGACTGTCTTTTCCCCATTTGATGGACTTTGGGCCCTTGTCGAAGATCAGGTGACTGTAGGTGGATGGATTTACATCTGGGTTCTCAATTCTGTTCCATTGGTCAATGTATCTGTCGTTGTACCAGTACCAGGCTGTTTTGACTGCTCTAGCTGTATAGTAGGTTCTGAAGTCAGGTAGTGTGAGTCCTCCAACTTTATTCTTCTTCTACAGTAGTGCTTTACTTATTCGGGGCTTCTTCCCTTTCCATATAAAGTTAATGATTAGTTTTTCCATCTCCTTGAAGAATGTTGTTGGTATTTGGATCGGGATTGTGTTGTATTTGTAAATTGCTTTGGGTAGAATTGACATTTGCACAATGTTGAGTCTGCCTATCCATGTGCATGGTATGTTTTTCCATTTATGTAGATCCCTTTGGGTTTCATGCAGTAGTGTTTTGTAGTTTTCTTTGTATAGGTCTTTTACATCCCTGGTCAGATTTATTCCTAAGTATTTTATCTTTTTAGGGGTTATTGAAAATGGTATTGTTTTCCTGATTTCCTTTTCATTGTTCTCTTTACTGGTGTATAGGAATCCAACTGATTTTTGAATGTTTAGCTTGTATCCTGCTACTCTGCTGAATCTTTCTATTAGTTCCAGTAGATTTCTCATGGAGTCTTTAGGGTTTTCTATGTATAGTATCATATCATCTGCAAACAGGGACAGTTTACCTTCTTCATTACCAATTTAGATGCCCTTTATTTCTTTTTCTTGCCTTATTTCTCTAGCTAGAACGTCCAGCACAATGTTAAATAGGAGTGGTAATAAAGGGCATCCTTGTCTTGTTCCTGTTTTCAAGGGGAATGTTTTCAGCCTTTCTCCATTAAGAATGATGTTGGCCTTTGGTTTTGCATAGATGCCCTTTATTATGTTGAGAAATTTCCCCTCTACACCTATTTGATTGAGAGTTTTTATCAGGAATGGGTGTTGGACTTTGCCAAATGCCTTTTCTGCGTCAATTGAGATGATTATGTGATTCTTTTCTTTCCTTTTATTTATGTGGTGGATTACGTTGATTGATTTTCTAATGTTGAACCATCCTTGCATACCTGGTATGAATCCTACTTGGTTGTGGTGTATTATTTTTTTCATATGATGCTGAATTCTATTGGCTAGAGTTTTGTTAAGAATTTTTGCATCTATATTCATGAGAGATATTGGTCTGTAATTTTCTTTTTTTGTGACGTCTTTGCCTGGTTTTGGTATCAGCATTATGCTGGCTTCATAGAATGAATTTGGAAGTGTTGCTTCCTCTTCTATGCTCTGAAATAGCTTGAGCAGTACTGGTACAAGCTCTTCTGTAAATGTTTTGTAGAATTCTCCAGTGAAGCCATCTGGGCCAGGGCTTTTTTTGGTTGGGAGTTTTTTTTATTACCTTTTTAATCTCCTCTCTTGTTATGGGTCTGTTCAGATTTTCAACATCACTTTGTTATACTTTGGGTAGGCCGTGTGTTTCTAGAAATTTATCCATTTCCTCTAGGTTTTCAAATTTGTTGGAGTATAGTTTTTCATAATATTCTGTTATAATCCTTTTTATTTCGGTTGGGTCTGTTGTAATGTCCCCCATTTCTTTTCTTATTTGGGTGATTTGTATCCTCTCCTGTTTTTCTTTTATCAGTCTGGCCAGTGGTTTGTCGATTTTGTTGATTCTTTCAAAGAACCAACTTTTGGTTTTGTTGATTCTTTCTATTGTTTTTCTGTTCTCTATTTCATTTATTTCTGCTCTGATCTTTACTATTTCCTTTCTTCTGGTTGCTGTGGGCTTTTTTTGCTGTTATCTTTTTATTTGTTTGAGTTCTGTAGTTAATGTTTTGATTTTGTCCCTTTCTTCTTTTTTTGATATATGCATCTATTGCTATAAATTGTCCTCTGAGGACTGCCTTTGCTGTGTCCCAATGGTTTTAGTATGATGTGTTTTCGTTCTCATTTGGTTCTAGGAATTTTTTAATTCCATCTCTGATTTCTTCTATTACGCAGTGATGTGTAAGCAGGATATTATTCAGTTTCTATGTAATTGATTATTTTTCCTTGCTCTTTCTATTGTTAATTTCTACTTTGATGGCATTGTGGTCAGAGAAGATACTTTGAATTATCTCAACGTTTTGAATCTTGTTGAGGATTGCTCTCTGGCCTAAGATGTGGTCTATTCTGGAGAACGTTCCACGTGCATTGGAAAAGAAAGTGTACTTTGCAGTGGTTGGATGGAGTGTACTATATATGTCTATGAGGTCAAGTTGGCTGATTGTGCCCTGTTGGTCTTCTGTATCTTTGCTGAGTTTCTTCTTAATTGTTCTGTCCTTTACTGAGAGTGGTGTGTTGAAGTCTCCTACTATTATTGTGGAACTGTCAATTTCTCTTTTCAGTGTTGTTAGAGTTTGTTTTATGTATTTTGGAGCCCTGTCATTGGGTGCGTAGATGTTTATTATGGTTATGTCTTCATGACAGATCGTCCCCTTAATCATTATATAGTGGCCTTCTTTGTCTTTTGTGGTAGATTTCTTTTTAAAGTCTATTTTATCTGAGATTAGAATTGCCACTCCTGCTCTTTTTTGGTAGTTGTTAGCTTGATATATTTTTTCCAACCTTTGACTTCTAATAAATTCGTATCTTTGTTCCTAAGGTGTGTGTCTTGTAGACAGCATATTGATGGATCCTGTTTTCTTATCCATACTGTCACTCTCTGTCTCTTTATGGGTGCGTTGAGTCCATTTACATTCAGTGTAACTATTGATAGATGTCAGTTTGTTGCTGTCATTTTGTAGTGCTTTTTTTGTGGTGCTGAAGTTTTCTTGGTTCTTCTTACTCTCCTGTGCTGAGTTACTTATGTTTGTGGATTTTTTTTCATTTCTTTTGTTTTTGTAGGTTTTGTTTTTGCCGAGACTATATGTTTTTTGTCTTTATTTTTATGAGTTGGTTTGTTGACTTTCTTTGTGGTTACCATGAATTTTACCTTTATCTTTCTAAGTTTGAAGCAGTCTACCATTACTTGGTATCGCCTTGCCTTCCTCTCTATTAGAAGGTTCTATACCTATACCGTTTATTCCCTCTTTCATTGTTTTGATGTTGTTGTCATTTATTGATTAACTGCTCTGATTCCCTGTTGTATTTCTTTTGGTTTTGGATAGTCCTCGAGAGTTCATTTCCTAGATTGGTATCTGGCTCCTACGATCCTGCATCCTAGGTTCTGCCTGTGAGCTGAAGCTGTTTGTCCTCAGATCTAAGAACTCCCTTTAATAATTCTTGTAAGTTTGGTTTGACTTTTACATATTCCCTTAATTTCTGTTTATCTGGAAATGACCTAATTTCTCCATCAAATTTGAACGAGAGTTTTTCAGGATATATTATTCTTGGCTGACAGTTTTTTTCTTTCAAGATTTTATATATGTCATCCCATTGCCTTCTTGCCTGCATGGTTTCTGATGAATAATCTGAGCTTAGTCTTATTGTTTCTCCTCTGTATGTGACTTCTTGTTTTTCGTGAGCTGCTCTCAGGATTCTTTGTTTGTCTTTGGTTTTGGCGAGTGTGAATATGATATGCCTTGGTGATTTTCTTATGAGGTCTCTTCTATATGGGGTTCGTTGAGCTTTTTGGATGGCCAGCTTTTCATCTTTCATGATATTGGGGAAGTTCTCTGTCAGCAGTTCCTCAATGATCCTCTCTGTGTTTTCTGCTTTCTCCAGCGTTCTGGAATTCCAATCACTCGTAAATTTTTGCTTTTGATTGTATCCCACATAACTCTCAGGGTCTCTTCATTTTTCTTTGTTCTTTTTTCTGAGTTTTCCTCAAAAAGAGTTGTATCCAAGTGTTTGTCTTCAATTCCATTGATCCTGTCTTCCACCATTTCAAATCTGCTTCTCAGTCCTTCTATGACATCATCCATTTCTGAAATCTTGTTGTTTATCTTTTGGATTTCTAATAGTTGTTTTTGTATAATTTCTAGTTGTGAATTTATTTTGGCATTTTGTTCCTGCACCATCTTCCTGAATTCTTCCAATTTTTTGTCTGTATTTTCCATGAATTTGTCTATTTTTTCCTCATGTTTGACAGATTTTTGCCTCAGTTCTTGGAAAATTTCTAGTATTAGAGATTTGAATTCCCTATCAGTTACTTCTAGTGCATTTTCTTCCACAGGAGAGTCATCTGGTGTTTTAATTTGGACGCCTACTGGAACCATCTTGTCCTGTTTTTGTAAATGTTTTGATATTGTCTGCTGTTTTCGGGGCATTCAGTAGTTATTTTTCTCATTTATTGATTGTTGATTTGTTCATTTTGTCCCTTTTTAAAAAAAAATTTGACTACGTCTGAGCAGGTGGACTGTGTTCTTTGTTGTTTGCTTGTCTGTGAACTCAATACTTTTTGCCTCCTTCTCCAACTGGCAGGGTCAGTCACTCAGATATGGTACAGCAGGGCAGGTCTAGGTGAAGAGGAGTTACTGGGACGGGTTGTTTGTGGCACTTACTACAGCCACCAGGGCGGGTTGGTAATCAGTTCAGGGCAGGTTCCAGTAGGCTGTGCCTGTGCTGCTTGGAGGTGTGATGTCAAGCGCATGGTGCAGGTAGGCAGGATGCAGCGGGAAGATTGTTATGTGTGGGGTTAAGATGGATATGGGAGAGACGAGAGAGGAACAGGAGCCAAAAACATACAAACAAATAAAAAGGATGCTAGGGGAGCTTGCCATTCGAATGGAGAGATGCGAGACTATGAAATGGAGAAAAACAGAAAGGGGAAGAGGAAGAAAAGAAAAGAATGAATAAATAAAAATCAGAAAGGTTAAAGAACCGCAAAGTTCCCAGGGATCCCACCGGTGCAGCTATGAGGTCTGGGGAAGTCGCTCTCAGGTGTTGCAGTACAGCCTGGCTAGAAGGGGTTGAGATATACAAAGGCAGGTATTCAGGGAACAGAAACAGAAGGAAGATATAAGAGACAAGAAACTGAGCAATGAAGAAAGACAAAAAGGGAAAAAGAGGGAAAAGAAAACAAAACAAATTAAAAAAGAAAAATAAAGAATAAGAAAGGTCCCCCCAAAAAACAGGAAAAAAAAAAACCAAGGAAAAAAGAAATGCTTTCAGGGATCCCTCTGCACGTCTGTGGAAGCTGAAGGGGAGTTCCTTTCCACACAGCTCCGCCTGGCCAGAAAGGGCTCCCAACTCAAGAAAAGGAAAAGAAAACAAACAAACAATTCAAAATGAACAAATGAACAAAAGCCCCGGGATCCCACCAGCGTGGTAGCGCAGACCGGGAAGCAGCTCCATACTCGAATGGAGCTCTGCAGCCCCTCAGGAAGAAGCAAAGATGGCGCACGGAGCGAGGCACTCGAGTGAAAGGAGGGGGGAGGTGGCGAGAGGCAAGTGAGAAATCAAAAGATGCAGAAAAAAAAAGCAACACTAGCAGCCAACAAATGGCACCCAGAGAGCCGCCCGATTGGGTGTGTGGAATTGAAGCAGCTGGCACTTCCTGGTCAGGAGACTGTGGCCGCAGGAAGCAGAGGAGGCGGAGACTGGGCGAAGAGGGGTGGGGGTTGGGAAAGTGCACACCGCAAATTACCGATTGTTTTGTCTCCCGCTGGACGCTCCGTGAGGCTGCTTTCTCATACCCCGGTTTGCTGGTCTCCAATAGGAGTCCAAGATGGTGGATCCGCACTGTGTTAGCTGGTAGGGGACCTCTGTATGAATTTCTCCTTGCTCTCCATTCTCTATCAGTTTTCTCACTCCATTTGGTGCTTCGCTGAGTTCTTTATCTCTTCATTTGATATTTTAGGGTTTTGGGATTGCTGTATTCTCTGTTCGGCTTAGTTTTTCAGATCTTTGCTGTGGAGGGACAGTGTGGTGCTTCTGCCTAGAGTGCCATTTTGCCAGAACCATTTATTTCTTCTTAAAAAAAAAAAAATTAAAGAAAGCGGGCAGGCCACAGCAGGGCAGGAGTGCCAAGAGAAGAGGGTAATACCATCATGTGTGCTCCATCACTGCTAATTGCACCAAATTTCACCATGTGCTCCCAAAGCAGGCCCGCCACCCACCCGCTTTCCAAGCCTGATTCCTCGTGCCGCCACTCACAGGTGGGATTGGTCATCTCTCCTTGGTGACTGTGCTGAGGACGGACTCGGCTGCCCGTGCTCGGAAGCAGCCCCTTAGCGCGTGTGGTATTTCACAGCGTGAGGTGCCTGTTAGTCTGGTGCGGGGCTCCAAGGCTCCCCTGGGGCTCTTGCAGGAGTGGAGATGTAGGGGTCACTGGGGTCAGAGCTAGACAGACTTTAGAGGCCAGTGGTCCGTGTTACTGATGGGGAAAGTGAGGCTGAGAGCAGGAGGAGGGAATGGGGGCCCTTATGTATTATTGAACTATAGTTTCTTTGGCACCCGTTATGTGCCCAGCAGGAGAGACATTAGACTTGTCTCCACCCGAATCCTGGAGGGGGAGGTAGAGAAGTACACAGACACTGGAATGCAGGGTGGTAAGGAGCCCTGGTGGCATAGTGGTTAAAGAGCTCGGCTGCTACCAAAAGGTCAGTGGTTCAAACCCACCAGCTGCTCCAAGGGAGAAAGATGTGGCAGTCCACTTCTGTAAAGATTGTTGTTAGGTGCGGTGGAGTTGGTTCTGACTCATAGTGACCCTGTGAACAACAGAAGGAAACACTGCCTGGTCCAGCGCCATCCTCACAATCATTGCTATCCTTGAGCCCATTGTTGCAGCCACTATGTCAATCCATCTCCTTGAGGGTCTTCCTCTTTTTCGCTGACCCTGTACTTTACCAAGCATAATGTCCTTCTCCAGGGACTGATCCCTCCTGATAACATGTCCAAAGTACGTGAGATGAAGTCTCGCCATCCTCACTTCTCAGGAGCATTCAGGCTGTACTTCTTCCAAGACAGACTTGTTCGTTCTTCTTGCAGTCCATTGTATATTCAAAATTCTTCGCCAACACCAATATTTAAACGTGTCAATTCTTCTTTGGTCTTCCGTAAGGATTACAGCCTTGGAAATCCTATGGGGCCGTTCTACTCTGTCCTATAGGGTCACTATGAGTCGAATTGATTCAACAGCAATGTGTTAGGTTTCCAGGTTAAGTGAAAACCCCGTGGCGCATAGTTCTACTCTGAAGCACATGGGTTGCCATGAGTCAGAATTGATTTGATGGCATTGGGTTAAGTACTAACCACCAATTGCTGTCAAGTCGATTCTGACTCATGGTGAGTCCATGTGTATCAGAGTAGAACTGTGCTCCATGGGATTTTCAATGACTGATTGTTTGAAGTAGATTGCCAGGCTGTTCTTCTGAGGTGCTTCTGGGTGGACTTGAACCTCCAGTCTTTCAGTTAGCAGCTGAGTGCTTTAACCACTGTGCCTCCAGTGCTCCATGTAGGTACATACATACATACATACGTATATATCTATGTAAATAAAGCCCGTTGCCATCGAGTCAATTCCAACTCATAGTGACCCTATAGAACAGAGTGGAACTGCCCATAGGGTTTCCAAGTAGCTGCTGGTGGATTCGAACTGAGGTGGATTTGAACTGCTAACCTTTTGGTTAGCAGCATGAGCTCTTAACCACTATGTCACCAGGGCTCCATGTGTATACATATATATATATAAATATATATATATATACACACATGCACACATACATATATATACACATGCACACACACACACGCACACACATATATATATGTAGCTATGGAGCCCTGGGAACACTGGTGATGTAGTGGTTAAGAGCTATGGCTACTAACCAAGAGCTTGGCAGTTCAAATCCACCAGCCACTCCTTGGAAACCCTATGAGGCAGTTCTATTCTCTCCTATAGGGTCGCTATGAGTTGGAATCAACTCGATGGTGATGCGTTTTATGGAGCCCTGGTGGTGTAGGTGTTAAGAGCTCAGCTGCTAGCCAAAAGGTCGACAGTTCAAATCCACCAGCTGCTCCTTGGAAACCCTAGGGGGCAGTTGCACCCTGTCCTATAGGGTTGCTATGAGTCGGAATAGACTGGACGGCAATGGGTTTGCTTTTTTTTTTGATATATAGCCATGGTGGTGGTGGTGTTCATTGCTGTCGAGTTGATTCTGACTCATGGCGACCCCATATGTGCCGAGTAGAACTGCTCCATAGGGTTTTCAAGGCTATGACTTTTCAGAAACAGATTTCCAGGCCCGTCTTCCAAGGTGCCTCTAGGTGGGTTCAAACTGCCAACCTTTTGGCTAGTAGTCAGGCGCTTAACTGTTTGCACCACCCAGGGACTCCTGTATACAACTATCAAATCAAACCAAACCCATTGCAGTTGACTTGATTCAGACTCATAGCGACCCTATAGGACAAAATATAACTGCTGCATAGTGTTTCCAAGGCTATATCTTTTCGTTCTGTTGTATATAGGGTCACTACAAGTGGAACAGACTTGACAGCACCCAACAACAACAATGTTTATGGGAGCAGACTGCCAAATCTTTCTCCCTTGGAACCACAGGTGGGTTCAAACTGCTGACCTTTTGGTTAGCAGCTGAGCGATTAACCACTGTACCACCAGGGCTCATTTATATATAGCTATACATATGTATATATGTCTAAATAGATAAGATATAAATAGATCTATATCTAGATAGCTGTAGTATCTGTATCTATATTATTGATACCTTTGCTTAAGATATCACCTTGAAGACTAAAGTGCACCTGACCTAAGCAATGGTATTTTCAATTGCATCATATGCATGCGAAAGCTGGGCAATGAATAAGGCAGACCGAAGAAGAATTGACACCTTTGAATTGTGATATTGAATGTACCACGGACTGCCAAAAGAACAAACAAATCTGTCTTGGAAGAAGTACAACCGGAATGCTCCTTAGAAGCAAGGATGAGACTACATCTTACATACTTTGGACATTGTCTTAATCATCTAGTGCTGCTGTAACGGAAATACCACAAACGGATGGCTTTAACAAAGAGAAGTTTATTCTCTCACAGTGCAGTAGGCTACAAGTCCAAATTCAGGGTGTCAGCTCCAAGGGAAGGCTTTCTCTCTCAGCTCTGGAGGAAGGTCCTTGTCATCAACCTTCCCTTGGTCTGGGAGCTTCTCTGTGCAGGAACCTTGGGGTCCAAAGGACGTGCTCTGCTCCCTGCACTGCTTTCTTGGTGGTATGAGGTTCCCATGTGTCTCTGTTACCTTCTCTTATATCTCAAAAGAGACTGGACTAAGATACTATCCAGTCTTGTATACCTCATCAGTATAACTGTTGCTAATCTATTTTATTAGATCATAGTGATTGAATTTACAACACATAAGGAAATCACATCAGATTACAAAATGGTACACAATTATTCAATACTGGGAATCATGACCCAGCCAAGTTGACAGACATTTTTGGGGGACACAATTAAATCCATGATAGACATGTTGTCAGAAGGGATCAGTCCCGAGAAGGACGTCATGTTTGGTAAAGTAGAGGGTCAGCAAAAATGAGGAAGACCCTCAGCGGGATGGATTGACACAGTGGCTGCAACAATGGGCTCAAGCATAACAATGGTTGTGAGAATGGCACAGGACCAGGCAGTGTTTCGTTTTGTGATACATAGGGTCACTATGAATTGGAAATGACTCGACGGCATCTAACAACAACATATTATCAATACCCATATTCTCTATGGAGCCCTGGTAGCTCAGTGGTTAAGAGTTTGACTGCTAACCAAAAGGTGGACAGTTCAAATATACCAGCTGCTCCTTGGAAACTCTATGGGGCAGTTCTACTCTGTCCCATAGGGTTGCTATGAGTGGGAATCGACTGGACGGCAATGGGTTTGGTTTTTTTCAGGTTTATGGTCTCTACATCGATAGTCTCTGTATCTATATTATCTACATGTATATTATCTATACCATCATGCAGTTCTCTCTCTGCCACCACCCTGGGAGTGTTATTTCTGCTCCCCCAGAGCCTGTCTGCAAGTCCCACACTACGTTACTCCTCTCCCCCTCCAGCGCCTCTGACTGTGGGGCCGTTCAGCCCCTTCTCGAAGTGAGGAAGCCACATTTGAATTTGCTAAAAAACAACAAAAAACAAAAACCAACAAAAGCGCTAAACCAAACAAACACTTTGTGACACGGGCCGCTGTTTCCTTCAGCCGGCGCCTTCCACAATATGGTGCGGTAGGCTGGGAAGCGTGGCCACGGATGGCGCGCTTGGTCCCAGCCCTGTTTTCTAAATACCCGCTCCTCCGTGTAAATGGTAACTGCAGACACATGGTGCCGCCTGGCTCCCAGTTGTCTCAGGACATGGCACTGCTCTTGGCCTGGCGCCCCGGTCCAGTCCCCTCCCGTCAGATGGCAAACATCCAAATCTGTCATGACAGAGATGCTGACACTCAGGTTGGAAGCACAGCGGCCCCTCGTGTCTGCGCAGTGCCCCATTACAACTTGATGTCCCGCTGGCGAGCTCTTTGCACAACTCTGGGAGGTGGGGGTGCAGGAGAGGAACCTCAGAATGAAATCATGTGGCTAGTGAGCAGTGGGGTGGGACTCGAACTGCGGTCTTCTAAGACTATCCTTGCAGCTCACCTCCCTTCCAGGCACTGTAAGAATCCTGGGAAGGGGTCTATGACACAAGCTCCTCCAAGACAACGCGAGTACTGAGGGAGGCAGGGACATTCATTTCATGCAAGAAGCCTCTCTTTTGCAACTTCAAGTTGGAGGCAGCTTGGCAGCGTGGGAAAGAAAGCGCGCTTGGCACCCCACACACTTGAACTTGAATTCTGTCTTCTCTGTTCTAGTAACTTTACCCCATCCCCAGACCTTTCCAAAACCCAGTTTCTTTGTCTGTAAAGTGGAAAAGATGTACCAAGGACAGGGCCAGGAAGCAGTGTATCCCAGAGGAAGGCAATGCAGGGAACATTGTCTGCAAGGAATTCAATAAATGAATAAAACTCACTGAAAGTGAATTGCCTTTTGTTATCACTGTGCAGTGGAAATACAAACAATGTAAGTGATAGAATATTCCTTCCTGAAATATTCTTTTGTTGGTGTAAATTTTTAATCACTGCATCTCCTGGTGAGTCTTAATACTACTACCTTTGGCTTCAAGTTCACATATCTTATCACTTCTTGTTGTTGTTAGGTGCTGTCGAGTCGGTTCTGACTCATAACGACCCTGTGTACAACAGAATGAAACACTGCCCAGTCGTGCACCATCCTCACAGTTGTTGTTATGCTTGAGTCCATTGTTGCAGCCACTGTGTCAATCCCTGTTGTTGAGGGTCTTCTCTTTTTTGCTGACCCTCTACCTTACCAAGCATGATGTCCTTTTCCAGGGACTGGTCCCTCCTGATAACATGTTCAAAGTACATGAGGTGAAGTCTTGCCATCCTCACTTCTAAGGAGCATTCTTGCTCCACTTCTTACAAGAAAGGCTTGTTTGTTCTTCTGGCAGTCCAGGGTATATTCAGTATTCTTTGCCAATACCATAATTCAAAGACATCAATTCTTCTTCGTCTTCCTTATTCATTGTTCAGCTTTCACATGCATATGAGGTGATTGAAAATATCATGGCTTAGGTCAGACATGCCTTATTCCTCAAAGTGACATCTTTGCTTTACAACACTTTAAAGAGGTCTTTTGCAGGAGATTTGCCTGATGCAATGTGTTGCGTCCTTTGATTTCTGGACTGCTGCTTCCATGGGTGTTGATTGTAGAGCCAAGTAAAATGAAACCTTTGACAACTTGAATCTTTTGTTCGTTTTATCATGATGTTGCTTATTGGTCCAGTTGTGAGGATTTTTGTTTCCTTTATGTTGAGGTGCAATCCATACTGAAGGCCGTAGTCTTTGATCTTCATCAGTAGATGCTTCAAATCTTCTTCACTTTCAGCAAGCAATGTTGTGTCATCTGCATAGCACAGGTTGTTAATGAGTCTTCCTCCAATCTTGATGCCACGTTCTTCTTCATATAGTTCAGCTTGTTGGATTATTTGCTCAGTATACAGACTGAATAAGTACGGTGAAAGCATATAACCATGACACACACTTTTCCTGATTTTAAGGCACACAGTATCCCCTTGTTCTGTTTGAAGGACTGCCTCTTGGTCTATGTATAGGTTCTGTATGAGCACAATTAATTGTTCTGGAATTCCATTCTTCACACCTTATATATGTGGTATTATAATGGACTCAATGAGCATAAAGATGGTGCAGGACAGAGCAATATTTTCTTCTGTTACCCATAAGGTCTCCATGAATTGGAACTGACTCAATGGCAACCAACAAAAATAGAGAAGTTATACAGTTGTCCCCTAACACGTGTAGACCAACGACATGCAACCATTAGGAAACTAAGGTCCTAGCTGTTTGGAAACTTTTGAGCTTATTTAGAGCAGTTTGTGTCTCCAACCCCTATAACACTCTATATCCCATGTTTAAACAGTAGATTTGAAATATAACAATCATAGCATGATGATTGGAAAGACAGAGAAACAGAACTTGAGATTCTTGCATTCAATGAGATAATGTAGGGGAAGTACTTGTCCAAGGGCAGTGTCTGGCACTTGACTCTTGCTTAATAAATCTGAGTTACCTCTTGTTTAGAAATATGGGCCTCTTAAGTATAAGAATGGACATAATATCATCATTTAGAGTTGTTGGTTCAAGTCCCAGATTTCCCACCTACTGGGATATCACAGAAATTACATGAGGTTCTTTTCTGGAAAATGGGGAATGTACTAACACCGGTGGGATCCAATGAGTTCACTTCCTGGCTTGGTCTCTTGGTCGCTGTACCTGGGGCCTGATCCAGTCCCACTCAACACTTGGCTTTTCCTGGCCCCTTGCTTTTTGGAGTCTTCACCTCATCTTGGCTTCCTAAGATTGGCTTTTCTGAAGGACATAGAGTCTGACTCCTTATAATGACTTGGGGTTTTGAGATGTGATGGAAGGATATCATGGAACGTTTGTGTGTTGGAAGGTGGGAGACAGGGGAATTCCTGAAATGAACCAGAAGCTCTGGGACAAGACTTGGGAATGGGCAGAAACCAAGAGAACTCACAGAAAAGAGGTATAGGACGTGACCTGCTTAGCACACCACCACCACCAATGTTTTAGCTCCTGCAGCTGCAATGAAACCCCTGCCCTCCTCACATGGTTCTACCCAGAGTCAGATCCCGGAAGAGAGGTGTTGATTGGCTGACGTTGGGTCATATGTCCTCCCCTACTTTTCCAAGGGGCGAGGAGACTTAGATTCTGATCCTCCTTCCGTAAAGGAGCTGGTGGCACATTGGTTAAGTGCTAGGCTGCTAACCCGAAAGGTCGGCGGTTCCACCCACCAGCTGCTCTGTGGGAGAAAGATGTGGCAGTCTGCTTCCGTAGAGATTACAGCCTTGGAAACTCTATGGGGAAGTTCCATTCTGTCCTATAGGATTGCTATGAGTTGGAATCGACTCAGTGGCAATGGGTTTTAGGCTTCCATAGTGGGAGGCTTGTTCTGGAATCATTGTCCATCAGAGAACACACACTAAGAAAGAGCTAATTGCTCTAAAGAAATCAGCCATCCTCTAGGGAGGTGGGAGAACCTGCGCAGCCACATATGTCGAAGGTCCACTGCACTCACCTTTTACTCTTTCCCCTTTGGCTGCCTTGGCTGGGGCCCTAGCCAGCCCTCGCTTGGCCCACCCTAGGACATTCTCACAATCCCTGATGATTGACTTCAGGACCTAAGTCTGAGATAGATAATGCTTCTGCCTTTTGCCTGAATAACAGAGATTTTGTTGCTTATGTCTTGTGGGAGGTGGAGGCTAGGAAAGAAAACTTGTATTTAATAAGCTCCTAATATATGCTAGGTATTGTATTTACCCTTCACATTAATGAACCTCTTTTAAAATATAAATAGAGTCCTTGGAGGTACATATCATTACTCCTATATTGCAGTTGGAAAATTGAGGCTCAGAGGACTTAAGTGAATTACTCGTGGTTTCACTTAGGGCTGTTTGATGTAACCATTAGAACCTAACTCTAGTTAAATTAAGCCAAAGACTTAATTGGAAGAAAATGGAATAGGGGTTGATGGAACTGAATGGGAGCAAATAAACAAGATTTGGAGAAGACAGGAATCAAGACATCCCTAAGGATCCCAATAGCAGAAACCAATGATATGCTCTTTAGGGAAAATTAGTTCCAAGATTTTTTTCCAACTCTATCTCAGTGGAGTCAATATTTAAATTTTTGGGAGGGAGACTGATTGACCTAGCTCGGAGGGCTTTGGCTCAGGGCCAGCTTCCTGGGTGTGCAAACCTTGCAGTCACACTTACAAGAGACTGCACATTTGGTTTAATTCATGGTCATGGAATTCGTAAATAACATTTGAACAAGGAGTCCAGATTTTTATTTTGTACTTGGCTCTGCAAATTATGTAGCTAGTTTTGCTTTGTCCAGGTGAGTGCAAGACATTTTGATTGATAGCCCTTTGAGATGTCACACAGTGGTGATTAGGTATTTCCCTAAAGCAATACTGGGCGATGCCATCACAGGAAAGGGGAATGGATGCTCAGCAGACAGACAAAAACAACAGATGCCTACCACAGTCCATACCTTGTCAACTCAACATCCTCACACACTCTTTTCCCCATACAGACAATTTCACTTCCCTCAAATTTTATTGAACAGAAATAGTCATAGGGCCCTGGCTTTCTACAAAGGAGGATAGAAAATGAAATTTTCCACTTGCTTAAGATGAGGAAATGAGATCAAAGAGCATCTAATCAGTCTTTACCACAGCCTATTTGCCCATAATCATAAATGACCTATTATAGACTGAATTATGTCCTCCCAAAATTATGTTGAAGTCCTAACCTCTGTATTTGTGAATGTGACCCTGTTTGTTATGTTAATTAGCTCATACTAGAGTTGGGTGGGTCCTAAACCTAATCACCTCTGAGTGGTGTCTTATAAAAAGAGCAGAATAGACACAGACACTCACAGGGGGAAGACGGGCAACATGTGCAGATAGTTTACAAGCAAAGGAATGACAAGGATAGCTGGCAGACACTAGAAACTAGGAGAGAGGCCTACAGAAGGAATCGGCATGGCTGAGACCCTGACTTGGACTTTTAGCCTCCAGAACACTGAGAAAATGTTTGTTTTATTTTGAAAGCAAAGCCACCTACTTGTGATATTTTTTGTTATGGCAGCTTAGGAAACTAAGACACCACCCTGAGTTATATATTATTTGTATATTACACACTACAGAAAGGATGTCAATTTGTCAGCCATAGGGTAAAATATAACTCTAGACTCACTCTAACAAGGTTTTATGACAAGCCTCAAAAGGATAACATTGATCTGCAAGTAAATTCATTGCCTGCCAAAACGAAACTCAACAGTTTTTGAAGGAAGACAACAAAATCCAACCACTCTACAATGCAACAGCTACAATGTCAAAAAAAACAAAAACAAAAACAAAAACAAACCAGTTGCTGTTGAGTTGGTCCTGACTCATAGAGACCCTATAAAACAGCGAAGAACTGCTCCATAGAGTTTCTAAGAAGTGGCTGGTGGATTTAAACTGTTGAGCTTTTGGTTAGAAGCCAGTCTCTTAACCACTGCACCACTAGAGCTCTCTACAATGTCTACCATCTAATTAAAAAATTGCTAGACTTGTGAAAAAGGAAGAAAAATGTGACCCATAACCAGGAGAAAGTTAATCTATAGAGACAGATTCATAAATGACAGAGATAATACAATTACCTGGCAAAGACTATATAAGAACTTTAGAAATATGTTCAAGAATTCAAGGGAAAACTTGAACATAATTCAGGGAGAAATGGAAACTATAAAAAAAGAAGTAAGTGGATCTTCTAGAACTGAAAAGTACAATGTATGAATTAAAAGTGTCACTGGATCAGCTTAATAGTATATTAGACATTACAGAAGACAAGGTGAATCAGCTTGAATACAGCCATATAAAATATTCAAACTTAAAATACAAAGAAAAATGATGGAAAAAATGAACAGAGCCTCAGTGACTTCTGACACAATAGCAAGAAGTCTAACATACATATAATTGGAATCTTAGAAAACTAGAAGGGAGACAATGGAGCAAGAAAATATTAGAGGAAATAATAGCAGAAAAATCCTGCAAACTTGGTGAAAAAGAGGAAACAACATATCCAAGAATCTCAGTGAACTCCAAGCAAGATAAATAAAAAGAAAACCACACCAAGGCACAATAATCAAATTTACAAAATCAATGACAAAGAGAGAATCTTGAAAGTTTACAGAGAAAAGGTCATATTACATACAGGGAAACAGAGGTAAAAATGGCTTCTTATTGCTCTCAGACACAACACAAGCCTGGTGATAATGGAACGACATCTTTAAAGTGTTAAGAAAGGAAAGAGAAGGAAGAAAGGAAAGAAAGAAAGAAACCAAACAAACCCTGCCAATCTAGAATTCTATACGTAGCAAAAATATCTTTCAAAAGTGAAAGTAAAACAAAACCATTTTCAGACAGGTAAAATCTGAGAAAATTTGTCACCAGCAGACATGTACTGCAATAAACTTCAAACTAAGTACTTCAGGCTGATGGAAAATGATTCTAGGAGGAAACTCAAATCTATAGAAAAGAATGAAGAGTGCCAGAAATGCCAAATATGTAGATATACAGAATAGACATTTGTTCTCATTTAAAACATTTTTAAAAAGATAATTTACTGTTAGGAAAAAATAGCAACAACATATTGTGGGAATTATAACACATATAGAAGTGAAGTGTATGGCAACAATACATTTGGGGGAGGAAAATGGAAATATGCTGTCGTAAGATTCTCAGATGTAAAGGTATACGATGCAGTCTGAAGACAGACTGTGACAGATTAAAGAAGTGTGTTGTAAACTCTAGAGAAACCACCAAAAAATAATCAAAAGAGGTATAGCTAATAAGCCAACTGAGTTGGTAAAATTGAATATAGAAAATATTCAATTAACCCCAAAGAAGGTATTAAAAGAGAGGCAAATATAAAAGGAAGGTTAATATAATGGGCTTGTCTTAGTCATCTAGTGCTACTGTAACAGAAATACCACAAGTGGATGGCTTTGACAAAGAGAAGTTTATTTCTTCACAGTAAAGTAGGCTAAAAGTCCAAATTCAGGGCTTCAGCTCCAGGGGATGGCTTTCTCTCTCTGTCAGCCTTCTCATATGTCTTCCCCCAGACTAGAACCTTCTCCATGCAGGGACCCCAGGTCCAAAGGATGTGTTCTGCTCCTTGCACTGCTTTCTTGGTGGTATGAGGTCCCCCTATCTCTCTGCTCTCTTCTTTCTTTTATGTCTCAAAAGAGATTGCCTCAAGACACAATCAAATCTTGTAGATTGAGTCCTGCTTCGCTAACACAACTGCCACCCATCCTCCTTCATTAACATCATACAGGCAGGATTTACAACATGTAGGAAAATCACACAATACTGGGAATCATGGCCCAGCTAAACTGATACATACGTTTTTGGGTGGACATAATTCAATCCATGACAAGGCTTAAATCCAACCATATATTCAATCATGGTAATTGTAAATGGACTAAACATGCCAATTAAAAGGAATGTATTATTTATTTTATAAAACCACTTACCGTCAAGTTGATTCCAACTCATAGCAACCCTATACAACAGAGTAGAACTGCCCCACAGGGTTTCCAAGGAGTGGCTGGTGGATTTGAACTGCCAGCCTTTTGATTAACAGCCAAACTCTTAACCACTGTGCTACAAGGTCTCCATTTATTTTATAGTGGATAAAAAACAGCATCCAACTATATGCTGTCTATAAAAATACACTTTAAATATACTGAAACAGATAAAAAAAAACCATAAAGGATGTAAAAGGAGTTAATGTGTAAAGACCAATAACAAGAAGTTTGGAGTGGCTATATTAATATCAGACAAAGTAGATGTCTTAGTTATCCAGTGCTGCTATAACAGAAATATCACAAATGGGTGGCTTCAACAAACAAATTTATTTTCTCACAGTGTAGGGGCTAGAAGTACGAGTTCAGGGCACTGGCTCTAGGGAAAGGTTTTCTATCTCTGTTGGCTCTGGAGGAAAGTCCTTGTCTCTTTGAGCTTCTGCTCCTGGGCGATCTTCATGTGGTGTGGCATCTATCTTATCCCATCTCTGCTTCTCTTGCTTGCTTGTTTAATCTCCTTTATATCTCAAAAGAGATTGACTTAAGATGCTCCCTACACTAATCTTGTCTCATTAACATAACAAAGAAAATCCATTCCCAAATGGGATTATGCACAGATATAGGGGCTAGGATTTACAGCACATAGTTTTGGGGGAAACAATTCAATCCATAACAGTAGACTTTAAGAAAAGGGATATTACCAAAGTATTTACAAATTATAAAAAGCTAAATCATCAAGAAAACATGACATTCCTCAATGTATATGGGCCTAATAACAGAATTTCAAAGCACACGAAGAAAAAAATGGACAGAACTGAAATGAAAAATAGATAAAGCTACAGCTAGTGTTGAAGATTTTTCAACACTCGTCTCTCAGTAATTGATAGAATTGAAAATACATCAGTAAGGATATAGGATACCTAAACAACATCATCAACCTACTTGGCCTAATTCACATTTACAGAATACTCCACTCAATAGGAGAAAAGAATATACTTTCTTTTCAAGCCCACATGGTTCATTCATTAAGATGGCCCACATACTGGGGCCATAAAGTAAGTCTCAATAAGTCTTTACTGAAATCAAACAGAATGTATTCTCTGACCGAGATGAAACTAAATGAGAAATAACTTAGAAAAATAAATTTGGAAAATGCACAAATATTATTTGGAAGTTAACACACTTTTAAATAACCCATGGGTCAAGGAAGAATCATAAATGAAATAAGACAATATTTTGAATGGAAATAAAATTAAAACAAAACAGAAAATTATGAGATTTATGTTTTAGAGAGAAATGTTTATCTTTAAAGCTTATATTAGAAAATAAGAAAAATTTAAAATAAATCATCAACATTTCCATCTTAAGAAGCTAGGGAAAGAAGAGCAAATAAAACCCAAACTAAGTATAAAGATAGAAATAAAAAAGATAAGAGCAATAATCAATAATAGCAATCTCTAGATAGACTGATTAAAAAGGAACATCTCTGAATATTTACCAATATCAGGAGTGAAATAGAGATTATCATTACAGATTATGCAGACAATAAAAAGATACTAAGGAATGATCATGAATATGATTATGCCAATAATTTCAACAACTTAGAGAGGATGAACAAATTCCTTGAAGACACATTTGCCAAAATGAACACAAGAAAAAATCTTTGATTAATCCTATATTGAAAATTGAATTAATAATTAAAGACATTATTACCACAGAACTTCATGTTCAAACTGTTAACTGGTGAATTCTATTAAGCGTTAAGGAAGAAATAATATCAATATTATATTAACTTTTCCCAAAAATTATAGAAAAAAGGAATACTTTCCAATTAATGTTGTGATGCCCTGATGGAAACTAATACAAAGAAAATACAAGAAAAGTACAGACTAATCTTTCTTATGAATATCGAGGCAAAAATCCTTAACACCATAGTATCAAACTGAATCCAGAAATATTAACAAGATACTGTTAATATGTGAAGATGTTTTGACATTCAGAAAGCAATCAATGCAATTCACCATCTCACCAGAAAAAAGAAGTAAAATTGTATGATTATTTCAATAGATGCAGAAAAAATTATTTGACAATATTTGATGTGCACACATTATAAAACTTATAAATAAAACCAATATTAGAAGGAATTTTTCTTAACATAATAAAGGGCATCTATGAAAAATGTACAGCTAAGACCATACTGAAATAGTGAAATAGTGACTGCTTTCCACTTAAGATTAGGAACAAGGCAAAGATGACCACTGTCACTACATCTGTTCAACATTGTACTAGATATTCTAGACAGTGCAATAAGGCAAGAAAAATAAATAAGTGGCATAAATATCGAAAGGAAGACGTAAAACCCTCTTTATTTGCAGATGACATGATTGTGTGCATAGAAAATCCTAAGGTATCTGCAAAATAGTTACTAAAGTGAATAATTTTGGAAAGTTTCTTGATACAAGGTCAATGTATAAAAGTGTATGGTATTTCTAAATACTAGTAAGAATAATTGGAAATATACAATATTTAGAAATAACTTTAACAAAACTGACACTGAAAACTACAAAACATTTCTGAAGGAAATTAACAAGATTTAAATATATGGAGAGATACATTATGTTCATGGATTGCAAGAATCAATGCTGTTAATATATCATGTTTATCCAAACTATAGACTTAATGTAATTCCAATCAATATCCCAGTATATTCTTGGGATGGAAAAATTTATATGGACATGCAAAGGACTTTGTGTAGCCAAAATAATTTTGAAAAAGGAGGACAAATTTGGAGGACCTGTATTACCTAATTTCAACATTTATAATATAACAAAACCACAATAATCAGGAAAACGTCAGATAGATATCTAGATTAATGGAACAGAACCACACGCATATGATTAGTTGATTTTTAACAAAGGGGCAAAGGTAATTCCATAGGAAAAGGATTTTCTTTTCATCCAATGATTCTGGAACAACTGAACAGCCACATGGAAAAAAAAAATTATCCTTGACTCTACTCAACCACTCATAAATCACACCACTCATAAAAATGAACTAAAAATGGATTTTGTATGTTTTGGCACAAACTCTTATATTTTAATCTAAGACTTCTGGAAGAATATATAGAAGAATATATTCCTGACCTTGGAGTATACAGTGGGTGCTTGGGACACAAACACCAGCAACTATAAGAGAAAAATTGATAAAATGAACTTCAACAAAATTAAAAACTTCCACTCCTCAAAAGACACCATTATGAAAATGAAAAAGAAAGTTATGATTGAAAGAATATTTAGTAAAATGTATATCTGGCAAAGTACTTGTATCGAGAAAGATTCTTACAACTCAATAATAAGACAAATACTTCCTTACTTTCTGGCACAAGATGTACCAGGCTTGCCTTATCCTTTCCCTCTCCCCACCCTGAAATCATACATTTCTCCAAGAAACTCTTGTTCCTTTTAGTGAAGAATGATATTTAGAAACCAAGATCTGGGTGCTAGGTGTGCTCATTGCTACTGGAGTGTCACTGCTCTCAGGCCTCTCAGTGTATAAAGCTAGAAAATACAGATCTGTATACACATATATACACAATCACAGATATATGCATATACAAACAAAGGCTGAGGTCTGTAATTCTAGCTATTTACCTATATTGAAAACCACAAGCTCACACCAACACTTGGCAACTCTAATCAAATCTGTTCATAATAGAGCTTCACTCTTGTGGCTCCTTTTTGAGGGCACCACAGGTAATACCTTCATTCTCTGTTTCACCTCTATGTGCCACTGGATGTTAGGTTCCTACCCTGAATATAAATGAGTCTCACTACCTTTTCCTCCTCTTGACCAGATAGCCAATTCAATACACCCCACATTTTCTTTATTTTACCTGAAGATTTACTCTCTGGAATTGATTTCTGTTAGTTACGGTTGTTTGACTTCCAATCACAGATCAAATTCTCACTGACAAAAGCAAACAGGGCACTTACTGGGATGTCAAGTGATAGCTCGCAGAATCTAATGCGAAGCTGAAGAATCAGAATTGGGAACACAGGGAATTAGAGAGATTCTAGGATCTAAACAGCAGGCACCAAACAGCCCTCTCATCAGAGCGCCATCAGTGGGGTGTATCGGATTCAACTCTTCTCCCTCCTCACGTTTCTCCACTCAACATGAGCATCCCCAGGTGAGAGTATGACCCAGGTAACTGGGGTCATGTATCCATTTCTTGGCTGGATGAGGTCGGAGCACCCTAACTGATGGCCCTACTGAGACTGTATGCCATGGAGACTGGGTAGTGCCCAAACAGGGCTGATGGGAAGGAGGAGGATGGAGGCTTGGGTGAGCAAGACAACAGATGCTATTACCCTTGCTAGCCTACCACCTGGAATGTGCTTACCCAAGCTTTTTGAATTACTGGCTTATTCCCAACTTCCAGGTCTCAGCTCAACTGCCATTTCCCCAGATGGCTTTCCTCAATTACCCTCTCTGGAGTTGTCCTTCTTCAAGTCCCCCTCTTTGGCATCACTCTGTTTATTTACTTGGAAATAATCATTATAACCCCCACCTGCCATGTTTCATTCCCTCTCTGTAAGGAAGCCCCACCTTTGTCAGAATGCGTCTCTCCTGAATTCTGCCTGACTTCTGCCTTGGGTCCACCCAAGTACTCCCAGACCCCGGAACCATGTCTGACATACTGGGGATGTTCGAGGGGTCTGCGTTGAATGAGGGAATGGATGTGTGAGGACCCTGGATCCTGTCACTAATCAGTGGCAAACCTGGGCTTCATGCGGCTTTGGAACTCTAAAGGCCATGCTTTTTTAGCAACCAGACAGACAGATGGACAAGCAAACCAACAGGAACACAACACACACAAATTCTCTCTTTTAAGGAAAGGCTCAGTTTACAGTCTGGAAACCAGTGGCATGGCTGACACTAGCTGAAAGGGTTAAAGGAGGAGCAGAGGAAGCCAGTTCAACTTGTTTCTTTCTTTTTTTTTTTTTCAGGAGGCTCAAGTTTGCCCTGATCTTTGGGGGCGGGAGGGAGAGCGATGGAAAGAAACCAGAGAGGCTCTGGGACAAAAGATTGAAATCCTGGTATCTCTTTTGTTTTCACCCAAGTCTGTGGCCACTGACATTCCTTTTTACGCCATGGGTGGATAATAAGCCCCCTTCTCAGGAATGGAAATGCTCTTATACATTTTAATGTGACCTTAGACGGTGCTTTTCAGAAATCACAGGCCCATCTGACTACACTCGAGGTTGAATTGAGCTAATGGTATTCACCTCATCTTTCGATGCAAAATTGGAAGATAAAAAGACCTTGATGTGAAAAGAAGGGGGGGGAGGGGAGTGTGGTGGGGGGAAGGATTGTGCGGGGAGGGAGGGGGAAGCAGATTAGAGATACTGCTTAAAATCTCGTGATTGCGCCTTGGTAAGGAAATGTCTCCTCTTTCTAAAATCCCCCATAGGATCCAGAGATGTCCTTACGCTTTCATTTTTAATGATAGAATCTTTTTATTCTGAGGCCAGGGAAATTTGAACGTTGCTGCATATGTGGCCAGGAGATGCGCTGACCTTTAGCAAATCTTATTTTTAAGAATCAGATGGAACAGTTATTGCAATATTCCAGCCCTGGAAGATGAAAAGAGAGAAGGAGAGAGCTTTCTTCCTCTGTAATCAGACGTGGATTAAATTTATTAAAGATGCTGTGTGTCCTTTTAAATAACTCACAGCAACCGTCTTTCTGAATTGTAAGGAGCTAGCTGGAGACACGGCACACTTGTGGTTCTATCTGAACACCAGGGAAAAGTCTTTGAAAATGGGAGAAAACTTGGCTTCCTTTGGTTGCTCTTTGGGTGAAAGTTGAGTCTCCTACATTCAGCCGAATGCATTCGAGGTGTGAACAGGGGTGAGGGGAATGGGAGGGTGTGGTGATCAGCCCTCCAGGGAAGGAGCCGGGATGGAGCCCCTGAAACTCCGCTGACATGCATATCTCCCCAAGACAGGTTTGTTTCCAGTTTTGACGTGCCCGCCATCTGCCAAAGACCTTGAACGCTTCCTGCCACCGGGATCTACAGCCTCCAGGTTGCAGGGGCCAGTTGGGCAATCCATCACGGAGCACACCTGGCCTGCCCAAAGGAGACAGCAGGTAGGAGGGCGGGGTGAGCGAGCTGGGGTGGAGGAGAAGATGGCAGGGAGAGTGGGCCCCCCGGGTTGACTCATGTGAGATGGAGCCAGGACCTCGGGGCCTCCGGGCGCCTCAGTGCTAAGGGGGGCACGTAATTTATTAATGCGGAAAGGGTGACAGATTGGGCTGGTCTGGCCTTTTGACTTTACAGCTTCTGTCTGTTTTTATAGAATTGGACGCTTGCGCCTGCAGGCCACGGCATTCTGACTGTAAAACTGGGCGTGCTGACGCAGACACAGGTGGTGCCTGGGGTTCTTAGTATTTACAATATTTTTTTTTTTGATATAAGATCTGGTTTGCTCGCACTCAATGCACCCATTAAGCTGCTTTGGGGAAATACTTCTTTCGTTCTGAGAGTGATTGCCCTCCACATGTCTCCATAAAGGTTGTATCTGTACAAGGGGAATTCCTAAGTGGGTTCCCAGTTCAAATACCATTGCCTATGTGGATGGAGCCCCTGGGTGGTGCAAACAGTTAACGCGCTCGGCTGCTAACCAAATGTTTGAAGGTTCAAGTCCACCCAGAGGCACCTCAGAAGAAAGACCTGGTGATCCACTTCCAAAAACTCAGCCACTGAAAAGCCTGTGAGCATAGTTCTACTCTGACACACACTGGGTCACCGTGAGTCAGAGTCGACTCAACAGTAACTGTTTTTTTTTTTTTTTTTGTGGATCACTGTTTGGGAAGAAAAGGCAGAAATACAGGGTCACTGTGCTGTAGCATAATTATAGGAGAGGGCTGGATACAACAAGACCCCTGTAAGCCAGACTTTGTGAGAGTTCACTGTTCACCTACCTCAGTCCACTACTGCTTCATTAGCTGAGATATAAGTAGAAATCACTCTAGTTCTACTTTGCCCTCAGCCTGGAGTTCATTCATTTCCAAGGGAATCCCAGGCTAAGAGATATTTGGGGCCCACCCACTGTGGGTATTAAATATATCTGTTGAATGAATGGATGAATGAATGAACGCACAAGTGAATAACTGAGTGAATTCTAGGGGGAGTAGAAATCAGATTGGGCATGGAGTGATTCAAGTGGAGGCGAAAGGAGACAAATTTCTGAATGAGTGAAGGGGCACTGAGTGGGTGCTTCTTCAGTACGTTTCCAGTGAATGAGTCAGTGCCGGACAAGTGTCCCTACACGAGGTAGATTCTCATAGACTGAGTGAGGGATGACTGGATGGTTCTCATTGCCAAAAAATGAAACCAGTTGCCATTGAGTCAACTCCAATTCACGGCAGCCCTCTGTGTGTCAGAGTAGAACTGTGCTCAGAGGGTTTTCAATGGCTGAGCTTTTGGACATAGATTGCCAGGCCTCTGGATGGACTCGAACCTCCAACCTTTTAGTTAGCAGCTGAGCGCGTTAACTACTGTGGCTTCCAGGGATTCCCGCATGGATGGCTTTCGTTCCATGTATGTGGTTTCATGTGGTCCTCACTGTGGTCAGGGGTGATCGTAAGGGACCCTGTTCCCCCCGGGGAGGAGATGGAGTCTTAGGGAGCTCACATCCTCGCAAGCTCCCGGTGGTGGGGCCAAGCTCGCAGCCAAGTCTGTCTGCCACCTAATCGCATGACTGCTCCACCATCCTCGGCTGTTCAAGTGTCCCCTTTCGAGTCCTTGTCCTTAGGGCTTGGCCCGGTGGAAGGACCGGCTTGCTCCCTGTCTGAACAACACACCTGTAAGCACTCTGCGCGTTTTGGTGCTGGGAATCTTCTGACAAGCGAGAGGTTCCCACCCCTGCCCTTCAGGGCCTGAGAACTTTCTTTCCATTGCGAGCTGCAGCCCAAAGGGACAGGCGCTCCTCTCCTTCCCCTTGTCCTGACCAGTCCTCAGAAGTGCGTTGGGGAGGTGGCTCATAGGGAGGGACGCCGGTCAGCTCCTGGACTTGGGCCATCTTACCTGAAGAAGCCTTCCACCTGGATGCTCCTGCCAGGGACCTCGGAAACACGGGCCTGCCCCGCCTGGCCTGGCCACCTTGAGGAGGTGAGGTGGGTGGGGTGCGGGGTGGGGCTGTGCTGGGCTGTGTCATTGCGGGGGCTGACTTCTCCACCACAGGAATGTGCTGACGGTTCTGATTCGAGCGTCCCCCAAATCTGCATCAGCGAGTCACGATTTAGAAATGTTCCGAGGCTCAAAAAGAACGATGGAGCCTTTGCGCACAGTGGCTGCTTCTAAATCAGATTTATTCTGATTGCTTTTTTCAGAGAGAGGAGGGCTGGTGGAGGCTTAGTGAAGGAGCTGGTGCCTCCAAATCAGCTGACCCACGTTGAGTGGTGTGGCCTTGGGCCATTGACTGCCCTTTCTGAGCCTTAGTTTGCTCTCTGTAACAAGCAGGCTAAGAAGGCCAAGACTGTGATACTCTGAACAGTAGGGATCCATGTGCAAGGGGCTCAGCTCAGAGCTGCGCATGTGGCAAAAATGCCACAGACACATGGTGGCTCTTTTGTTTGCCTAATTCCGTGTTTAATAATGAAAAAGAGGAATGAGAAGGAGGAGGAGGAAGAAGAGAAAATCACAGTAGCTAACATTTCTTGAGTTCTTACTATGCACTAGGCTAAGCACTAAGCCGCTTACAAAACTC
The DNA here is from genome assembly GCA_030035585.1 of Dugong dugon. Lineage (NCBI taxonomy): Eukaryota > Metazoa > Chordata > Mammalia > Sirenia > Dugongidae > Dugong > Dugong dugon. Next base: position 109,949,705 of record CM057472.1, read on the forward strand.
TCTTGTAAAATCCTGAAGCTGTCTTGTAAAACCCCAAAGTTGCTATTACTGTTCACACTTTTCCGTTAAAGGAATGGGCTTGGCGAGGTGAGGTGATCTGCCTGAGGTCTCGCAGCTAGTAAATGGTGGTGCTGAAATTCACAGGGGTGCCCTGAGTCTGTGGTCTCACCCACTACATAAGGGACAAGTTAGGGTGATGGGCATCCCCCATGGATGACAAAGTCTTGCCCAGGACCCAAGCTTTAGTGGCTCCTTGGTGCCACGGAACCCAGGGGGCAGAGTCTGAGCTGGTTACGCTGGGTAGGGTGTCGTAGAAGCTCATGGGGGTTCCACCACTGGAACGCTACTGGGGATTTAACTCCTTGTGTGGGCGGGTGTGTGCCAGTGCATATACTCTCACGGGAGATTTGACTATCAAATACCTGCACGCTGGCAACACCGCCTCAAATAGAGGCCCCAGTGAAAGACGGCTCTCTGTGTATTTTGCCATAAATATTTGGAGCGGAAATTACCTTTGAAGATGAAGAGTTGGGCTAGAAGCAAAGCCTGCTCTGGTCATGTTGTCTGTGGTGGGGAACGCTGACAGGAGAGGTGGGGGGCAAGAGACTGAGCTGCCAGGGAGACCACGGGACTGAAGGGATTTGGGGGGCTTGTGGGTGAAGCACCACCAACCTTGGCCTTCTGTGAACAGGGAGGGAGGTGGCGTCTAACAGCCTGTGAGAATTAAAAAGGAAAAGTTTGGACTTTGGAGGGTGGGCTGGACTCCTGGATGACCATTTGCTAACTCTGACCTCCTTAACCTCTCTGGACCTTTGTTTTTCTCATCTGTAAAATGGGAAACATAATAAACCTCCCCATGTAGAGGCTGGGTTAAGTAAGCTAACATAAAAAGTATTCGATACCTCCATGCAGATTTTTTTACAGTTGTTTTTTCTTTACAGACTTCTTGAAATATAATCCACATACCATATAATTCATCCATTTAAAGTGTACAATTCAATGGTTTTTATTATATTTATAGATAACGTACAACCATCGTTATAGTCAGTCTTAGAATGTTTTCATCATCTCTAAAGAACTCCATCCCCTTTAGCTATCATCAGCTCCTACCCTCTAAGATTTAGGCAACCACTAATCTGCTTTCTGTCTCCAGAGATTTCCCTCTTCTGGACATTTCATGTAAATGGAAGCATATAGAAGTGGTCTTTTGTGACTGGCTTCTTTCACTCAACATGGTGTTCAGGATTCATCCACCCTGTAGCATGTATCAGTACTTCATTCCTTTTTATGGTCAATTAATATTCCATTGTATGGTTGTACCATATTTTGCCTATCCATTTGTCAGTTGATGGACATTTTGATTGTTTCCACTTTTTGGCAATTATGAATAACGCTGCTATGAACATTTGTGTGCAAGTTGTTGCATGGACATATGTTTTCATTTCTCTTGGGTATATAACTAGGAGTGGAATTTCTGGGCTGGGCATGGTTTTGGCCCTGCCTGTGACTCCTGCCATACACTGTCATCAGGAAGGCTCACTCCTGGGACCAGAGAGTAAACCATGGCTCAGTGGAGCATACGCCTCCTCTTAGGAGTGAGAAAGAGAGAGAGAAGCACTTGTTGAACACCTACTATGTGCCATGCACATGTAGAAGTGTTGACTTAGTTAATGCCCCCCAACAACCCTGTAAGGAGTTTAGTCCCATTTGAAAGATTAGTATGCTGAGGTTCAGGGAGGCTGAGTGACTCCTATAAGGTCATACATGATGGTCCTGGGATTTGAACCACAAGGTCATATGTGGTGGTTCTGGGATTTGAACCACAAGGTTGTACATGGTGGCCCTGGGATTTGAACCACAAGGTCATAAGTTGTGGTCCTGGGATTTGAACCACAAGGTCGTACATAGTGGTCTTGGGTTTTGAACCACGAGGTCATATGTGGTGGTCCTTGGATTTGAACCATAAAGTTATATGTGGTGGTCCTGGGATTTGAACAAAAGGTCATACATGGTGGTCCTGGGATTTGAACCGCGAGGTCATACATGGTGGTCCTGGGATTTGAACCGCGAGGTCGTACATGGTGGTCCTGGGATTTGAACCGCGAGGTCGTACATGGTGGTCCTGGGATTTGATCCACGAGGTCATATGTGGTGGTCCTGGGATTTGAACCATGAGGTCATATGTGGTAGTCCTGGGATTTGAACCACAAAGTCATATGTGGTGGTCCTGGGATTTGAACCACAAGGTCATACATGGTGGTCCTGGGATTTGATCCACGAGGTCATATGTGATGGTCCTGGGATTTGAACCACAAGGTCGTACATGGTGGTCCTGGGATTTGAACCAAGGGCTTTCTGTCTGCCAACTCCATGTTCTCTTATGACCAGGCCATGTCCTTCCCACCTCCCACTTCACTCTTCTAAGGAAGGGCCTAGGAACAGAGGTCCTTCCCAGGTGACACAGGCATCAGGTTATTCCTTGAAAGAAAAGAAATGGCTCCCTTGGTTGACCTCCAATTTAAATGCGTGACCCAGAGAAGGAAGGTGTTCTGGAGACTGTGCTTCCCAGTTCTACCCAGACTGCATTGCTGGTCCCTCCCAATGGGCTGATAGACCAAGAACCTTTCAAAGGTGCTGTGTGTCCTCCCCTCTGTCACCACTGGTGAAGGAATCGTTACTGAAGACTTCTTTACTTCTCACCTGTTCACGAGACATTACAGAGGCTAATTTTTATTTAGAAAACACCTCCCTCTTTCCCCCCAACCACTATCCTTCGTGGTGGATGTTTTTAAATAAATGCCACAGCATGCATCCCGCCCTACTGAGCACAAGGCTGCACTTAGATCCCTCTGGTCTCTGCAAGCTAACCCGTTGCCTTTGAGTTGATTCTGACTCTCAGTGACCCTATAGTAAGTACAGAGTAGAACTGCCCCATAGGGTTTCTGAGGAGCAGCTGGTGGATTCAGATTGCTGACTTTTTGGTTAGTAGCCAAGCTCTTAACCACTGTGTCACCAGGGCTCCATTCAAACCATTTCCATCCAGTGGATCCCAACTCATAGCAACTGTATAAGACAGAGTAGAGCTGAACCATGGGGTTTCCAAGGAAAGGCTGGTGGATTTGAACTGCCGACCTTTTGGGTATCAGCCTGAGCTCTTAATCACTATGTCACCAAGGCTCCGACTGCAAGCTAGTTAGGGAAAACTACAAAACAACCATTCCCAAAAGAAAGGAACCTGGGCGGTTTGAAGTTACCTTCTTCCTGGAGGGTGGGGCCCGCCCGAGGAGATGGAAACCTGGACAGAGGTTTGTTTTTGCAATGTCTGGGCTGGGCTTGGCCTCCTGGCTTTCCTGGACACGAGGGCTGCCTGTTTTCCTTGAGACTGCAGACTGTGAACTATTTTCTTTCCCTCTCGCTTCCAGCTGCCTGTTAGGCCCACCAAGCAGCTCCCCCTTCCACCGAGGCCCCAAAGGCAGCTGGGCCTGGATGTGGGCTGGTGGGAGGGCAGGGGAAGGCTGGCTGGCTGGTTTTGATCCTGGGCTGCAGTTTGTCGAAAAATAAAGGAAAAAAAGAAACAAAGAAGGGACTTAAAACACTAATCTCTGGCCTCAGATATCAACTAAGAGGAAATGAAAAGCACTTGGGATATTAGAGTCAGACCTGGATTTAGCCTCCTGATCTACAGCATTGTACCTGAGTCATCTTGGACAGGAGCTTCGAACCTTTGAAACACAGTTTCTAACTTGATAAAGAGAAGATAGCTCGAGAAGCATGTCCTGTGTTTATTCATTCTGGAGTGGGAATGTGATGTCTTTCCAGTCCTTGTCCATCTGAGAACTCCTATTCATCCTGCAAATCCCAGCTCACATAGCCCCACCTCGGTGAGGCCAACCCAGAGAACTCCAGAAGTTCATCACTTCCATCCTTGTTCTATCCAAGCACCTAATATGTTTTTCTGTTGTCATGCTTCCCACCCTGTTCTGTAAGTTTTATTTTCATACCCCTGCTGCGTTGTGAGCTTCTCGAGGGCAGTGATTCTGTTGACTCATTGCTATGTCTGGGATACCAGAGGTGCTTGGTGCATGTGAGGTCCCCTTTGCATTCTGGTGACCCTGAGGTATATGTCTCCTCTGCTGGGGCCCATGGGGTTGTCCTGTGTGTGTTCCTGGGGAAGGAGACCAGAGAAGGGTCTCCCCTTCCTCCCATGAGGGTGGCTGCCTCCATTAGTGCTGGAATTGCCAGAGAGGTGCTTGGAGGCTTATTCTTTGGGAGACCTTGGAGGGAAGACCCACGTCCTGACTGGTGTCTGGGGGAAGAAGGAGCGTGGGCTGGGGCCTGTCCCTTCTGGAATTTCCTGGAGGCTCTGGGGAGGCTGCCGAGGGCCACCCGAGCAGGGCCAGAAGGTTCTGCCCAGAAGGCTGGTTCCTGCACAGTCAAGTCCGGTCGCTTTCTGTCTCCCTTTTAGCCCCTGGCTCTGCCCAGCCTCCCAATCTGTTTGTAAAAAATAATTATTTGCTTAAAACATGTGAAGTGCTCCTGTAATTTTAATTGGTTTAATTTAAATTTTAAACGACAGATCTTCAGCCTCAATCACTTTGAAACTGAAGTGCTTTTCACCAAATGTGAAGTGCTTTAGGGTTGGAAATGATGATGTGTAGGGCAGAGAGAGGGAGGGAGAGAGAAGAGAAGGGAGAAAAAAGAAAGAGAAGGAAGGGAGGGGGGAAAGGGAGAGAGAAGGAGGGGGTTAGAGAAGAAAGAGAGAGAACGAGGGAGAGGAGAGAGGTGGACAGAGAACGAGACAGACAGGTGGGTAGAGAGACAGGTCAGACAGGAGGGAAGTTATAGTAAGGAAGTCTCAGAGAAAAGAGAAAGCGCACCATCAGAATCAGGCTGGAAGAATAATCGTTGGACTGAGCCCTTTAGATGCTCTAGGCTGAGAGGAGATAATGATGCCCATACCTGTTGCTGTCAAGTTGATTCTGACTCATAGCGACCCTATAGGAAGGAGTAGAACTGCCCCATAGGGTTTCCGAGGCGCGGCTGGTGGATTCGAATTGCAGAACTTTTGGTTAGCAACCGAGCTTGTAACCACTGCACCACCAGAGCTCCATGATGCCCACAGCCTTGTGTAATTCAAATTAATATTTTATTTTTCCTTTTGACACAAAACTTGCTTGTACAGCGAGCCTTAAAATAACTTACTAGACTTCCTGGTGGCGCTATTCTGAGTGAGTTGTCTGATAAGTTGGTGTCCTAGACACAGGCTGCATCTGCTGTTTGGGTCCCCGGCACTGGCCACAGAGCCCCCTGGACAGTGGACACAGGGCGAGCTGATGCGTGGAGATTCAGCAATCTGACCTTGGTTTGCAGAGATCCAGAGCTGAGGGCATGCTGAAGGGATGTGTGTATGTGTGCGTGCATGTGTGTGGTATGCTGTGTGTGCATACGCATGTATATGGGCATGTGTACATGTATGTGTGTGTGTGTACGTGTGTGGTGTGTGTATGTGTGAGTGGTGTGTATATGTTTGGGGGGGTGTGTGTGTGGTGGGCTTGTGTGACGCATATATGTGTGGTGTGTGAACGTGTGTGTATGGTTTGTGGTTGTGTGGTGTAGATGTGTGGGGTGTGTGTGTGGTATGTGTGCCGTGTATATGTGTCGTGTGGTACCTGTGTGGTGTGCACGTGTGTGTATGTGATGTGCATGTGTGGGTTGGGGTGGGTTCCTGGAAACACCTGGCCACAGCTGGAAAGGCCGGCACCTGGGAAGTCTGAGAAGGTGCATGGCTGCAGGGCATCCTGGCACCAGGAAGCCCATCCTGCAGAGGCCCCAGCTGGGCGGGGTCAGGCAGCTGTGTGGGGATGGGGGGCTGCCCAGCCTCACCTGCCCTCCTTTCCTTGTTTCTCTCTCCTACATGCAGTCTCGGGGAGCACTGGACCTCAGTCCCCCCAACTGTCTGTCCTGGACTGTGCTTTTGCTACCTCCTGCCTTGAGCAGTTTTGGGCTGGCGACGCTGACTTCTGGGCACTGTCTTGCTTGTTGTAACAAGGAAATAAGCCCTTTCTTCCCGCCCCCTTGGCTTCCTGCAGTGTTTCCCCAGCCTTGCCTCCAAGTCCAAACGTTCTGGTCTGAGTGCTCATCACACGCGTCGGCAATTGCTGGTGGACTTCTCTGGGCCTGTCGGACTTGGAGCTTCAGATGGCAGGACGGTCCTATTGATCTCTGGGTCCTCAGAACCTGCCACAGGGCCAGGAGCTCAGCTCAGCTTGAAGGCTCTGGAAGCAGGGCAAAGGTGGTGTGGTCTGATCTGGACAGATCTGGGTTTTCGCCCACGGTCTGTCATGTACAGACCAAAGAGTCATGGAACCAGTTTAAGCCTTAATTCCATCTACTGTAAAAATGGGGCCAGCCTCACTCTACCCCCAAAATAATGTCCAGGTGGATTAAAGACCTAAATGTGAAAAGAGAAACTACACAGTTAGAAGAAAATAGAGTATCTTCATGACCTTGGGGTGTCGTTGTTGTTTGTTAAGTGCTGTTGAGTCAGTGCCGACTCATAGCAACGCTATGTATGGTGGAAAGAAACACTGCCTGGTCCTGTGCCACCCTCACAATCGTAGCTATGATTGAGCCCATTGTTGCAGCCACTGTGCCAATTCATCTCATCGAGGGTCTTCCTCTTTTTTGCTGACCCTCTACTTTACCAAGCATGATGTCCTTCTCCAGGGACTGGTCACTCCTGATAACATGTCCAAAGCACGTGAGATGAAGTCTCTCCATCCTCGCTCTTAAGGAGCATTCTGGCTGCACTTCTTCCAAGACAGATTTGTTCATTCTTCTGGCAGTCCATGGTATATTCTGTATTCTTCACCAACACCATAATTCAAAGACATCATTTCTTCTTCTTCGGTCTTTCTTATTCATGGTCCAGCTTTAGCACGCGTACGAGGTGATTGAAAATACCATGGCTCGGCTTAGGCGCACCTTAGTCCTCAAGGTGACATCCTTGCTTTTTTACACTTTAAAGAGGTCTTTTGCAGCAGATTTGCCCAATGCAAACCGTCCTTTGATTTCTTGACCGCTGCTTCCTTGGGTGTTGATTGTGGATCCAAGTGAAATGAAATCCTTGACAACTTCAATATTTTCTCCATTTACCATGATGTTGCTTATTGGTTTAGTTGTGAGGATTTTTGTTTTCTTTATGTTAAGGTATAAGCTGTGACTTTAAGGTAGAAAAGGAAAACCAAAGAAAAACCAAAGGGAAATATTTGTACATTTGAATTACATTAAAATTAAAATCAAAATCTTCTGTTCAATAAAAGGTGCCCTAAAAGAAATGAAAAAATAGGCTACAAACTGGGAGAAGATATTTGTAATATGCATAACAAATAAGGGATTTGTACCCAGAATATATGAAGAACTTCTACAGATAAAAATGAAGGTGTCTCAGTAGTGCAAACAGTCTGAACTTGACTACTAACCTAAAGGTTGGCGGTTGGATCCCACCCAGCGGCATCAAAGAAGACAAGACCTGGAGATCTGCTTTTGTAAAGATTACAGCCAAGAAAACCCTATGGAGCAGTTCTACTCTGTAGCACATGGGGTTCCCATGAGTCAGAATTGACTTGATGGCACAAGATAACAACAAAAAAGCAAAATAAGAAAAGTAAAAGCAAATGAGTACAAACATGGGCAAAACATCTGAACTGGCAGTTTATAGGTGAGAAACCACATAAGACCCCCAATATATGATGAGATTCTCAAGCTTCTTAGTAATCAGGGAAATGAACATGAAAACTATACATACTAGATTAGCAAAAATACCTGGTAGTGTCAGGTAGTGAATGGGAGTCAGAAAGGGGCTGGAGTGGACCTCTGGGCAGCCAGCCTCCTGTGCTGGACCACCTGTCCCCGCCGGCAGCCATGATGTCCTCCCCAAAGCAGGGATCCTCAGCAGACTCTTGGAGAGGACAGACCCTGAGAGAGGACAGATCCCAGACAGCTCCTTCTGCCACTCTCTATGGGCTTAATTTACTATTCTCCCCCGCAACCAACTTCTTGAGATGGAAGTTTAGATAACTGTTTTTTAGCTTTTCTAATATATACATTTAAAGCTATAGCAGAGCCCTAGAGGTGCAGTGGTTAAAAGCCCAGGCAGTTCTACTTTGTCCTATAGGGTTGCTATGAGTCGGAATCGATTCAAGGGCAACAGGTTTCGTTTGGTTTTGAAGGCTATGTCAATTTCCCTCTGAGTATGACTTTTGTGCATCCTTCAAGTTATCGTATAATGTAGTTTCATTATCATTTAGTTAAAATATTTTTAAATTTCCATTATGATTTCTTCCTTGACCAGTGTGTTTTTTAGAAGTGTATTTCTTAATTTCCAAAAATATTCTACTTATTTGTTATTGATGCCTCTCTGAATTCCACTCTGATAAGAGAGCATACTCTGATTTTAGTCCTTTTATATGTCTTGAAACTTGATTTTTGGCTCAGCATTGGGTCAATTTTGGTGTTTTAAGTACACTTGTAAAGAAGGTATACTCTGCAGTTGTTGTGTTCTATAAATGTTAATTAAGTCAATATGGTTAATTATGTTATTCAACATTTGTATATCTCTGACAAATTTTTTGATCTGCTTCTTCTATCAGTTACTTCTATCAGTGTTAAAATCTGCCACTATGATGGTGTTTTTTGTCTATTTCTCCTTTTAGTTCTGTCAGTTTTTGCTTTATGTATTTTGAGGCTATGTTATTAGGTGCATGTACATTTAGAATCATTACGTCTTTTGGGCAAATTTGACTTTGTATTTAATGAAAATGTCCCTCTTTATATCTGGTAACATTTTTTTCTCTCGGATTCTACAGTGTCTCATATTAATGTAACTATATCAGTTCTTACTTTGGACATGTTATCAGGAGGGACCAGTCCCTGGAGAAGGACATCATGCTTGGTAAAGTAGAAGGTCAGTGAAAAAGAGGAAGACCCTCAATGAGAAGGATTGACACAGTGGCTGCAACAATGGTCTCAAACATAACAACTATTGTGCGGATGGTGCAGGACAGAGCAGTGTTTCATTCTGCTGTACATGGAATTGCTATGAGTTGGAACCAACTTGATGGTACCTGACAATAACAACACATCAGCTTCTTGGTTAGTGTTTGCACTGGGATATCTTTTTCTATCCTTTTACTTCCAACCTTTCTGTATCCTTATATTTAAGGTGTGTATTTTATAAGCAACATACTTTTTTTCTTAAATCCAGTGTTACAGTCTTTGTTCATTTACACTTAGTGTAATGACTGATATAGTCTATTTCTTCTGTTGAATCTATGTTAGTTTTTCCTCCTTTCTTGCCTTCTTTCAAAATTACTGAGTATTTTTTATTATTGTATTTTTTCCCTCCTCTTAATTTAGTAGTTGTACATTTTTTTGCTATTTTCCTAATGGTTACCCTGGGAACAGTGGTCCTCAAATTATTTGGTCTTAGGGGTCTCTTAAAGTCTTAAAAATTGTTGAGAACCCTAAAGAAATTTTCTTCATCTGGGTTATATTTATCAGTATTTATTGTATTAGAGATTAAAACTTTGAAAATTTAAAAATATGTATTAATTCATTTAATAGTAACAATAATAAATACATTTAAATTAATATAAATAACTTATTTTTGTGAAAAATAACCATATTTAAAAAGTTGAAAAGATGGCATTATTTTCATTTTGGCAAATTTATTTAATTTATGGCTTAATAGAAGACCTCTACATCCTCATATCTGCTTTTGCATTCTATTTTATTCTGATATGGTTTGGTTGAACTATACAAAGAAAGTATAGCCTCATTCAGATGTGTGGTTGGAAAAAAGAGGACTATTTTAATAGCAGAGAATATGTGGATATTCTTTGATTCTACAACAAAACTTAAGAAGTGATAGTTTCATAAAGGTTAATTATGAAACCATATCAATGAACTTTTCATATTCTGTTTCATTGAAAACCATTGTTCTTTCTTGCTATTTAAATAGATTTTTCACTCAAATACAATTTTGTAAAATTATGCATTGGTCATTTGGAAAATATTGCTTCACTGACTTTTATAGGTCTTCCAGATGTTGACTCATTTGATTATACAAATTAAAAAAATTACATTTCTTAAGATTATTATTGATCTTATCAGAAAAGTGTTTAAACACTGGGGGTCTGTCAAGCTCATGATAGCCAAAACAAGTTTTCCAAGATTCTAATTTTTATTTGAAAGCTCAAATTATATCATTGGTAACATATACTAAGTAAGTTGTTTTCTTTGAAAACATGTAAGTTGATATATTCACTTTCTTTAAAAACATGTACACTGACATGTTCACTTTGTTCAGTTTTGAGAAAATGTCTTCCAAGTATCCAAGTAGGAATAACCTACAGTTTGTCTGTCAGTTCTTTCAAGAAAAAGTGGAGCTGCATGAAAAAGTGGCTAGTTCACCTTGCAACTTAATCACACAAGTGCTTTTCCTAGAGACAACCACTTGATTTCGGTTTGCAGCAGCCGTGCTTTATACGTATATTCCATATCAACACATAGAATATAAAAAAAGTGCAGTCAAGGGTTAAGATTTAACAAAAATTCATACTTTTTTACTCCTCCATCAAGGACTCAAGTGAAATGGATTTTCTTCCCTGCAAGTGTGTGGTGATGAAGAATACAATGACTAACAGTACATTTTCATGCCACTCCCATGATTTGTGCTAAGGCTCCAGTGATTTTATCCACCATAGCTTATGCCATCAGTGCAAATGCCAACAGGATGAAAAGGGGCAGATAATGTCTTAATATCATTATGAAAATAGTTGTGAACTTGTAGACTGTTATGGATTGAATTGTGTCCCTCAGAAAGATGTGTTGGAATCCTAACCCCTATACCGATGGATACAATCTCATTTGGGATAGGGTTTCCTTTGTTATGTTAATGAGGCCATATCAGTGTAGTGTATGTCTTAAATCAAACCAATTGTAGATGTAAAAAGAGCAGATTAGGCACAGAGACAAGCAAGAACAAATGGAGGAAAGATAGATGGCACCTGGCGATCACTAAGGACTCGAGGAATGTTGGGGTTATGGAAGCTGAGACAGCTGATACAGAAGTATCGTTCCCAGAAGCTGAGGCAAGAATCTACCCTTAGAGCTGACAGACAGAGCCTTCTCCTAGAGCCTGTGTGCTGAATTTGGACTCCTAACCTCTTGAACTGTGAGGAAATAAATATCTGTTCTTTAAAACCACATACTGTGATGTTTCTGTTATAGAAGCACTAACGAACTAAGAGGCAGACCCCTAGGAGATTTCTAGGGGGTCCGTGAACCACATTTTAAGAACTGCTGCCCCAGAGATTACAACAGGCATCACCAATTTTTTCTTTTTTTTTTACGGTCTAATATAAAATAGTACTTTCTCCACTTCTTGGACAATGCAAGGACCTTAGAGTAGTTTATTTATTCTTCCTTTCCTACTTATATACTATAGTTTTCTCCATGTATTCCATACCTTAGAATTCATTATTATTTTTATAGTCAATATTCATTTGTATTTATCCACGTATTCACATTTTCTGTTGTTTTTCTTTCCTTCCTGCATTTCCAAGTTTCCCTTTGAAGAATATTTTTTAGTATTTCATTTATGCAGTTTACCAGTATAAAGTCTTTCAGCCTGAAACTGTGTTTCTCCCAGTCTGAAAATGTCTTTATTTCACCTTTATTATTGAAGAGGATTTTTGCTGGGGAATGCTAGGATTCCAATTTTTTTTCCCAGTACTTTTTAGATAGCATTCAGTTGTCTTCTAGATTTGTGTGTTTTGTTTTTCTCTCTGCTTTTCAGATTTTCTCTTTGGTGTTTAATAGTTTTAGTATAATGTACCTAGGTGTGGTTCCCTTTGTATTTATTTAGGTTAGGATTCACAATGTTTCTTGAATAATTCTTAATATAATTTCTCAGGTTTGGAAAATTCTCAGTCATTATCTCTTTAGATATTGCTTCTGCTCCACTCTTTTTCCTATTATTCTTGGACTCCAATTTCATGTATTTCAGACCTCTTTACAGTATCTCATATGTCTCTTATACTTTTTCCTTTTTCTCTGATCCTTATGTATCATTCAAGATATTTTCTTTTGACATATTGTTTAGTTTGCTGATGCTTTCTTCAGTTGTAGCTTAAATTTGTTGTTAAACCCATCCATTGAAATTTTAATTTCTTTTATTCTATTTTTCAGTTCTAGACTTTTTATGATTCATCTTTATAGTTTCTGGTTCTCTGATGTAATTCTCAATCTCTTATTTTATTCCTTAGACCATATCAAGCTAGTAATTTTTAAAGTTTGCATCTGATAACTCCATTTTCTGAATGCCAAGCGGGAAGTTTCCATTTTATGTTGTGTCTCTTTGTTTTCTTGTATGCTTGGTTAGTTTAGATTGAGTACTGGAAAAATTGTAGAGATAAATTGAAAACTAAGATGATCACTTTCTCAAGAGAGGTTTAATGTTTAATTCTGGAGGGCTACTAGCAATGCAAGATCTCCTTCATCCAGTTAAGAATAGAGATGTTTCAAACTGGGCTTCAATGCCTTTGAAGGACAGCATATTTCTGGTTTGCCCTTACTCCTTTGGTGTAACTGTTTAGTGTCCCAACCCAACATATTGGTTTACTTTACCTTCCTTCTCGATGAATTCTATTTTTTGTCCCTCAAGTTCTTTGAATTTGTCAAAATCTCAGCCTCTCAGCCTCCTCTTCTGGAATCAGTAGGCACCTCTAGGGGAAACACAGTCCAAATGTTGGACTTGCCTCACTGAGGTTCCTTCTTCTCCTGGATCTGAGCCCTGTTATTCTTCACTGTCTTGATAACTCTCCAATGCCTTCAGGTGGTTAATTTTTAATTTAAAAATTTATCCAGCTTTTCTAGTTTTTGCAGTGGGGAGGTTAGTTCTAATTACCTACTGTGCCTTTGCCAGAAAAATGGCAATCTAATACAACTACTTTCAATTTGGCAACGTCTAGGGAAATTGAAGATATTCAGATTCCAAGACCCAGAAATCCTACGCCTAAGAATATTTACCCTAGAGAAACTCTTGCAAATGTAACCAAAGTGTAATATACAACAATGTTCATACCAGCAATTTTTATAATAGCAATGTCAATCAATGAATAAATCAATTGTGGTATAGTCTTACAAAGAAAACAATACAGCAGGGAAAATTAATGTGCTAAAGCTACATGTAGCAGCATAGACAAACCTCATGAACGTAGTATTGAGTGAAAATGTAACTGCAGAAACATATATACAGTATGACACCATCTATATAAGATTAAAAAAATGGAAAACTATTACATATGTATGTGTATATATGTGTATGTGATGATATAAAATTATATATATATATATATATATATATATATATATATAGATATATATATGCAGCAAAATATATGAGAAAGTGTGGTTATAACAGACAATGAATTCAGTGTAGTCATTTCTCTGGCAGAGGGTTGGGGTTGTGATCAGGGAGGGATACATAGATGCTTCAGGTTTGCTGATAATATTTTATTTCTTAAATTAGGTGGTGGATATACTTGGGTGTTTTTGTATTAAAAAATGTTCTGGGCAATCTTGTCTTGAATTAGTTAGTTTAGTGCATTTATGTTTATTTAGATTATTGATTTATTTCTATTGTTTCTATTATCTTATTTTGTGATTTCTCTTTGTCCACTTTTTCTATGATTCTCTTTTCTCCTTTCTTGCCTTTTGCTTTTCGTGGAGGGATTGATTGAATTTTTATTTTATTCTAATTATTCATTGTTTTGTTTGGATTCTGTTTTTATTCTCCCTCTACTTGTTTGGAATTTATGCTCTTTTTCCATTGTTTTGCTGATTGCTCTGGATACTTTACCATGTATATTTAGCTTAATAACATATAAAATTAAACAATATCTTAACCCCCCTTTGAATTACAAAAGGTCCTTAGAATACTCAAAATCAAATCACCACCCTGCAGACTATTGTTTAATATTTAAATTTTGCTCTAATGAACTCAAACATACCAATGATCATGAAGATGGCACAAGACTGGGTAATGTTTTGTTCTGTTATACATAAGGTTGCCATGAATTGAAGTCAACTTGACAGTAACTAACAACAACCTTATTTTATACCCATATAATTTTGTCAGTTTTGCATATACATTTATTAGCTTATTTTCTCACTGTTTCTTCTTGCACCTCATGCTGTTTTTTTCTGATCATTTTCTTTCCTTATTTAGGGAAGGTCTGTTGATTTACTACCAACCACATATGTCTAAACACCTCTTGCTGGCTACACCCTTTCGTGAGGTAGTCAATCCTGGTTGGCAATAATTGTACCACCACACTTAGAAGATCCTATTATATGCCTTCTGGTTGCCATTGTTGGAGTTAAGTTGTTTGCGGACTGTTGTATTGTCATTCCTTTGATGATTTATCTCTTCTTTTGAGCTGGATGCTTTAAAAATCTTATTTTTGTCTTTGGTATTTTGAAGATTTGCTATAGGGAGAGGGTGTCAGAAAGAGTTTTTAAACATTTTATCTTACTTGGAATACATTGTGATTTCTAAATATTGTATTTATGGCTCCCATTTGTTTCGGAAATTTCTCAGTTATTATATCTTCAAATGTTGTTGCTGTTAGGTGCTGTCGGGTCAGTTCCAACTCATGGCGACCCTACGTACAACAGAACAAAACACTGCCTGGTCCTGCACCAACCTCACAATAGTTGCTATGTTTGAGCCTATTGTTGCAGCCACAGTGTCAATCCATCTCATTGAGGGTCTTCCTCTTTTTCGCTGACCCTCTACTTTACGAAGCATGATGTCCTTCTCCAGGGACTGATCCCTTCTGATAACATGTCCAAAGTATGTGAGATGTAGTCTCACCGTCCTTGTTTCTAAGGAGCATTCTGGTTGTACTTCTTCCAAGACAAATTTGTTCGTTCTTCTGGAAGTCCACGGTATATTCAATATTCTTTGCCTACACATAATTCAAAGGCATCGAACCTCCTTCATTCTTCCTTATTCATTGTCCAGCTTTCGCATGCATACGAGACAATTGAAAACGCCATGGCTCGGGTCAGGCACATTCTTGTCCTCAAAGTGACATCTTTGCTTTTCAACACTTTAAAGTGGTCTTTTGCAGCAGACTTGCCCAATGCAATAAGTCACTTCATTCTTCAAATATTACATTCCCTCTAATATCTCTGCCCTCTGTCTGGGACTCTAATTAGATTATGTTAGAGCTTTTCATTCTATTCATCACATTTTTTACGTTTTCATATTTGTTTTCTATTTCTTTGTCTTTTGGTACTGCATTCTGGATAATTCCTTCAGATCATTATCTTTGGGTTCACATATTTTATTTTCAGCTGTTCAGTTGTGTATAATCAACTGGTCAACTCATCCATTGAGGTTTTTTTTGTTTTTGTTTTTTTCATCAATTACATTTTTCACTTTCAGCAATTCTATTTGGTTACTTTTCAAATCTATCTGGTAATTCCTGACAGTCTCTTGTTTGTTGTTCATCTTTGTGATTCCAACTTTTCTTTCTTTATACATTGCATACATTGATATATATTATGTGTCAGACTGTACAATGTCTGCAATTGTTGGATGCTTAAATCTATTGTTTGTTGTATTTGTTGACTGACATTCATTGACACTTGCCTCTTTCTGTGTAATGTGATTTTTCACTGGGAGGTCATTGCTTATTGTTAATCTGTGGGTATCTTAGGGGTTAAATTGGAGATGCTCTGTTTGCTTCTGCTGAGTCATGCGCATCAAAGGCATGGGGATATCTCAACTACTTTTGAGCATCTGTCTTAGTTATCTAGTGCTGCTATAACAGAAATACCACAAGTAGATGGCTTTAACAGACAGAAATTTATTCTCTCACGGTCTGGGAGGCTAGAAGTCCAAATCCAGGTTGCCAGCTCTAGGGGAAGGCTTTCTCTCCCTTTTGGTTCTGGGGGAAAGTCCTTGTCATCAATCTTCCCCTGGTCTAGAAGCTTCTCAGTACAGGAACCCTAGGTCAAAAAGATGCTCTCTGCTCCTGGCACTGCTTTCTTGGTGGTATGAGTTCCCCCAGTCTCTCTGCTTGCTTCTCTCTCTTGTATCTCAAAAGACATTGACTCAAGATGCAACCTTATCTTGTAGATTGAGTCCTGCCTCATTAACATAACTGCCTTTAATCCTGCCTCATTAGCATAACAGAGGTAGGATTTACAACATAAAGGAAAATCACATCAGATGACAAAATGGTGGACAATCACACAATACTGGGAATCATGGCCCAGCCAAGTCGACACCCATTTTAGGGGGGTCACAATTCAATCCATAACAACATCCCATATCTGCAAAGGCTTACGAGGCTCAGCTCCTCCACTGTGCTCTTGGTCCAGGGATCAGCATACTGACTGCAATACTGACTGGTGCCCATCCTCAAGGCAATTTCACCCCTCCTGTCCATGAACTGCTATCTCCTACCAGCTTCAGCTCTAACTCACATTTTGGAGTGGGATGGGAGGTTTGGAGACTTCTATATGCATCAGAAGTCCAGAAATATATCAAAAGTGTATGTTATCCAGGATATTCTAGTTTTTATATGGGAGGGTAACCTTGGAGGACTTGGTCTGCCATGTAGACTGGGTGGAAGTTATTTATTACTATGTATTAACTTTTTACCTCCCTAGATTTCATAAATATTACATAATAAAGATAGTCACACTATTTATCTTCAGAAATTGTTATGAGCATTATTAGGAAGCCTATAAAACCTGTAATACTTAGTAGATGCTCAATAAAATGGTAGCTAATAACAATGATGATGGTGATGAATTATTTGCTGATCTTAATTGAATGTATATTATTGTAGGTATATTGGCCCTGTGCCTACATTACCTCACTAAGTCTTACAGCACTGCAAGACATGTAATGCTATCCCTGTTTTAAGGTTGCACAGTGGGTAAGCACTTGGCTGCTAACCAAAAAGTCAGTGGTTCGAACCCACCAGCCACTCAGTGGGAGAAAGATATATATGGCAGTCTGCTTCCATAAAGATTTACAGCCTTGGAAACCTTATGGGAGCAGTTCTGCTCTGTCCTAGAGGGTCGCTATGAGTCAGAATCAACTTGATGGCAATGGGTTTGGATTTTTTTTTTTAATAGATTGGGAAACTGAGGTTCAGAGAGTGTAATGAGTGACATTCCTTCCTTAAACGATATGAAATACATGATAATACCTAATGGGGTGTATAGCTCATTCATTCTTTCAACAAACACTTATTGAGCACCTTTGTGCCACGCAATATGGTGAGATGTAATAGGTGGGTGTATTAGTAGGGACCCTGGGTAAAATCTCCTTGGTAGGAGGGCTTGGGCCTCAAAACAGACGATCCCTGATAATAAAACACTCTCCTATAAATTAGCGGAAGCTTGAGGACCCTGTTACAAACACTGTGGTACAGCTTTATTTTAGGGCAGTTGTTTGAGTGAAGGTGCAGATGCTATGGGTGAATGGCAGTGTGTCGGTGGTAATGTCAATAGAAGGGCCTGATGGGCACCTGGGAGTGGGTAGCTTGTCCCATATATGTCTGACCCTCTCGGTGAGAGGAAGGTTATGACCCATAGGCTCCTCTGGTTCTCTCCAGAGCTGCCTGGGGAGACAGGAAAGGCATTGCCTCCTGGTTACTGCTGGATACCTACTGGACTCTTCTACTAGTCTTCACTAGACCCAGCTCTTATGGGACCTTCAGGCTGCTGTGACACTATCCCTACCCCCTCCACTGTCACTGGGTTCTACTGCTTGTCCAGAATGGTGAGGCCTGGGTCTCTTACTATGCCTTGGGCTGGGGCCCTGTCTTTCAGCCCATTCAGGTCTGGGGAGGAAAAGGTTTAAGGCTTGATCTTGTTCTGCTTATGGGTGATGGCGAGTCTGCTTTTTGGTGCGAAGGTCCACTTGGTTAGAAGGAAATCACCTGTCTTGGTTCCACCTTTGGAACTGTAGATTTAGTCTCTAAGTAGGTTTAAACCTATGCAACTGTGAATTCAGTCTTTAAGTAGGTTCAAACCTTGTATATGCATTTATAGGTTGGTGGTTTGGACTCATCACTCTGTGGGAGAAAGAGGTGGCAGTCGGCTTCCAAAAAGATGACAGCCTTGGAAACCGTATGGAGCAGTTCTACTCCATCCTACAGAGTCTCTATTAGTCGGAATGGACTCAAAGCATTTATACATTTTTGTACTTGTGTGATGGTGAGTGGAAAAGAGGATGGGGAAGGGAAGGAGCCTTTTATTTCATTGTTTCATCCAGCAAGCATTCATGTATTGAGCATTAAGTCTGCACAGCTACCAAGAGTCAGAGGGGATTCAAACCCAGTTCTGTCTGGATTCCACAGCCCAGGCTTCTTCCACCAGCAATGACCCCCATCTCTGGGGGTTGTTTGGAAGCTTGGAGATAATATCAGCGAGTTGCCAGCACCACACCTAGCATGTAAGAACTCTCAGTACAGTGAAAATTGTGAGAGCCAAAACTCGATGGGGCTGCCTTGTTTTTCCTGATCTCACACGTTTTCTGCCTTTAACAGGGTGTAGCTTACCACTTTTTTATCACTCTTTATTAGTGGAAAATATTTGAGTTTCCTTTCTCTGACAAGTTTCTGCCTTACACGGCTTCTGGCTTTCACGGATTTTACTCTGTATGCTCACTTCTCTTTTTTCCTGAGCAAGAGGAAATCTTAGAAGAAAGAAAAAGCTGTTGCCTTGGAGAAGTTTGAGAAGAAACCAAAGTCTGTGGGAAGGAAATCACTTGGCCTCAGCCTGGGCTGCCACCCGGTTCTGATGGGCTTGGACTCCCAACATCCCCTAGCTGACGGGGTTGGGGGCGTTTAAATGTCCGGGGGGTTTACCTTCCCCATTTCTCCCAGCAGTTGTCTCTGGCAAATTGGCTGGCAAGTTTGCACCTTTCAGCGATGAACTTTTCTATAGGAGCTTTATCTTTGATTTATCGTGATTGTGATTATAAGGACGGTTGCAAATCTGACAGATTGAATATCATCTCGGGGGCTGTGCTTTTCATGGTTCTTGTGGTTTGGGAGAGAGACAAAGGGAGAGAGGCCCTTTGTGAAGAAAACATGATTTTTATATGAGTAGTGATTACAGAACATGTTATATTGTATTCCTCTAACTGTGCAGAAATGATGCTAGTAAACATCCCTGCTTTATTTCCTTGGGTAAGAGGAGCCTTCTGGTTTAAAAAGCCAGCAGGAAGACATGCAATCGAGTGAAGAAATGGCAGAGTAGTAGACTCCAGCTCCTTCCATCTGACCTGGGAAGCAACCAGTGTCAGAACCATTTGGTGTGGAGGTTTGGCTTTCCCCTTTGGATAAGTCACTTCAGGACTCTGAGCCTCAGTTTACTCATTTATAAGGGGTGCATCTTGTTATCTATTGCTGGATAACAATTACCCCATATTTAGTGGTATAAAACAATACCACTCATTTATTATTACTGTCTCTCCTGCTTCTGTGTATGGCTGGGCTCAGCTGGGCGGTTCTTACTCAGCTCTCCCACGCGGTTGCGGTCAGTTGGTGGCTGGGCTGGAGTCATCTCAAAGCTTTCTTCATTCATATGTCTGGGGGTTGTTGTGGGGTGTTGGCGGGTTCTAGGCAGGAGCTGTTGGCCAGAATGTCTGCATGTGACCTCCTCATGTGGCAGGGCTTCCTCACAGCATGGCGGCTGTGTTCCAAGGGAAAGCTGTATGCCTTCTATGACCCAGCCTTGGAAATCACACAGTATCTCATCTGCTGTCCTCGACTATCCAAGGCATCCATGAAGGCCCACCCAGGCTCAAGGGGAGAGACATTGACTTCAACTCTTGATGTGGGGGGTAGGCTCTGGGACTGGAGACTGCTGTGGTCATGTTTGGAAAATACAATCTGCTGCTATGAGAATAATAATAATAATAATTGATGTGTAGGTCACTAGGAGAATAAATGAAATAACACAGGCAGTTGTGAGGTGTAGGGGAAAGCGTTTGGACTCAGGAATCTGAATGGCTTGGATTCCAATTCTGATTCTACCACTTTCCAGCTATGGGACAAGCTGACCATGCTGTGGAGGGTCTAGTCACTCAGAGTCAGCAAGTGATCAACCAGTGAGTGGGTGTGAAAGGGGGTACCCTTTCCACCTCCTCTGTGTATTTTTCTTTTCACTTTCCTGGAGCAAGCCTTAAACTCAAACCAGTTGCCATGAGTAGACTCCAACTCATGGCACCCTACGTGTGTCAGAGTAGAACTCTGCTTCATGGGGTTTTCAATGGCTGATTTTTTGGAAGTATGGGCACTCCCCAGGTTGTGAAAGAAATCTGTTCCTAAGTCTATCTTTAAGTCAAACTTGTAGGTAAGTTGGAACAGGTACATACAGTTCTTCTTTGGCATCAGTGGGTCAAATATTTGTCTTAGTATATAGTATATATTTTACCTTTCTATGCATATAAAACACTTAAGAAACACTTCCAGACTGTGCAATGTTTTCATGAGTGTCGCCAAGTAATGTGTGCATTTGTTAGTACGAATCATTGTATTTAACTCAAAATTTTAATATAATAGACTTTATGGCAGGCTGTAAGTTGGATGTTCGTAACCTGGGGACTGCCTGGAGATTGCCAGGCCTTTTTCCAGGGTGTTGCTCAGTGGACTCAATCCTCCAACCTTTTGGTTAGCAGCTCAGCACGTTAATAGTTTACACTACCCAGGGACACCTTTAATCCATTCTTGTTGTTGCTGGTTCCCATCGAATCGATTCCGATTCATGGCGACTCCATGCGTGTCAGAGTAGAACTCCTCCATAGGGTTTTCAAGGTTGTGACCTATCAGAAGCAGACTGCCAGGCCTTCCGTGGCGCCTCTGGGTGGATTTGAATTGCCAACCTTTTGGTTATCAGCTGAGTGCATTAACTACTTGTACCAACCAGGGACTGTGCAGCTAGCCTTCCCTTCTATGTAAGATTATTATGATTATAGTGAAAGACTGGATTTATAAGACTGAAGATCACATTGGAGGTTGACCTTTTCACACTTCTTTGATTTGGATAGACTGAGGAGTTTGCCCATTTGTCATATCTCTTTTCCTGGGTCACAGCAGGGATAAATGAAATAACATGCATGAACCTGAGGGTGTGGAATGGTGTTATGGCCCATGGGATAAGCATGGGCTTTGGGTTCAGACGGACTTGGATTTGGATCCTAGCTTGGTCATTCATTCACTGGGGAAAACTAGATCATTCAGGGCTTGTTTATGAGCCTCTGTTTTGGTACCTCTAAAATGGGATGATGACCAGGGTCTCAAGGACACAGTGACAACAGTGACATTAACAGCAAATGAATGGTGCCCCCTGGAGTTGTGCAGGTTGCAATCTGCCTTGATAACTTCTGCTGTGCACAGATGATGGATGTGGGGGCCTGCGGTGAGTGTGGATCAGAGGAGATTCTCAACAAAGGTTTGCTCTCCTCCTGTCTTCCCTGAACCTAGAGGAGGAGCAGTGAGGTCTCCGTCTCGTCTGGCACCTTCTTCCCAAACTGCACCTCTGAGCTCACCCTGGCTTCATCTCTCGTACTGTGCAGCCCTGGGAAAGGGGCTCTTGCATTAAGTGTGAGCAGGGAAGTCAAAGGTTCATTCGTTGTGGTTTGCATTTGGATGGAAAGGCCGGCGGGGGCCTTTTAAGAGGCTATGCCGTGGTTGCACTGGTTTTTTGATGAGTCCAGAAACTTCTCAGCTACCCAGCTCACTTATTAAGCATCGATCTCTTTTAGGCCATGTGGTGAGGTTGTAGGGTTTGCTCATGGGATTCAGACAAACGTGGATTTGAATTCTTGTACCATCACTTACTGTCTGGGAGACTTTGGCAAGAGACTTAATTTCTCTGAACCTCGTTGTCTTTATCCACAAAATGGGTACAAGGACACCTACCTCTCAGACTGTTTGTGTGGAGTGAATGAGATACAGCCAATGTGACTGATTGATTAAACATGACTGAGTATTGATTGAGCATTGAGGCAGCATCCTGGTTGCTGGAATGTAAAGAAAATGGATGAGGTCTGTGTGCTCATTGAACGAGTCAGTATATCACAGGTCAGATGGTGGTGAGTGTGTGTGGGAGGGGCTGGTGGACAGTGCTACCTATGGCCCATCTGAAGGACCCAGCAGCTGAGGTGGGCTTTGAGAACAGCCTGGGGAGGGGAAGGGGGAACCGTGTGGCTACTTGGGGGAAGCGTGTCAGGGAGAGGGAACAGTAGGGTGAAGACCACACTGTGGGGGTGTGTTTATGTATTGGAAGACTAGCTGGGGTGAGGCTGCAAAGGTGATTGGAGAGAGAGAGGAAGGGGACCAGACGGACATGACCTTGCAGGCCACCGTATACAAGCTAGCTTGAAAGTTTAGGAAGGTGAGGAGCCAGTGAAGATTCAGTAAATGCCCTCTCCTCCTTTCTCTTAGTAGTTGGCACTTTTTAATAGACCTTGGAAAAATGTACTCCATTTGGCAACAACCCCCTTCCCTTTTTAAAATCTTCTTCACAGTTTTTCCTCTTATTCTAAGAACAGAGAAAAGCTACTCTTGAGTACAAAGTGAATCCAAATCCTGTGTCTAGCTGGAATGTCTGGAAGCAGGGTATGATTCTAGTTCTATACTTCCTATATCAGCTCAAACAACCCCCACAAGAGCCGTGAGTCAGGCGCTACTCTGTCCACTTGGCAGATGAGGAAACTGAGACCCAGAGAGGTGAAGGATGTGGTCAAGGCCACACAACTTGTAAAAGGCTGACAGGACTTGAAGCTGGGTTTACCAGCCTTGGTGGTGAAGTCGAGTCCCAGAGCTGTTGATGTTGGGGAGGGTCACCCCTTCCTCCTTGTCCTTCTTCTGTGTTCATTGCTGTTGCTGATGTTGCTGTGGAAGGAGAAGGCATCTCCACCTTTTTCCAGGCTTGATGGGGGCTAAGTGGATTTCTTTTAGTGATGATAGATGTAATTAATTTGGGAGAGAAGATACCTCATTGCTGCTGGCGTCAAATAAAAACAAGAAGGCAAGACAGGTGCCACACCAGCTCTCAATAAGACAACAGGGACAATTGGAGATGGGGGGAGAGCATTCTGTGAGAGGAGTGACCTGAACTGAGGGCTCGGGCTGGCCCTTAGAAATGTCTTGAATACTTGTTGTCTTAAACAGCAAGCAAGACACAACAACAATGGCGACGCAGATGTGGGGGAGTTGAACCATGGAAAACGAGGGTCTCACACCAGGCAGGTGACATTATTTTCTAGAATAAGTCATTAATTACATGCCATTCGGTGGTTCTCTAGCTTCAGTGTCTAAATGAATCATCTTGGACACATGTTTAAAAATACCCGCAGTGCTTCTGCTTCAGTCCGTCTGGGGTGGGTCCTGGAGTCTTTCTTTTTAACAGTCGTTCCCGGAGACTTGAGGAACATGGACCTAGGGTTACGACATGAGCTCTGGAGCTCTAGAGCCTTCCGGTTGCCTTGGAGCTCTACTCCCTGGCTGTGCAATGATCATATCCACCTCAGAGAGCAGCTGGAGGGACACATGGGACAATGCATGTAAAGCTGGTTTAGGTTTGCAGTGGCAGGTTGGCAGGTGTAGACTCAGCCTGCAAGTGGAGGACTAGCTGGTGGTTCTTGCATATCTGGGGATTGGAGCTCTACGTCTGGCAGACACTAACAATGTCAATGGTACCAATGATTCCACTCAGACATGGTCTTCTCCAGGAAACCTTCTTGAAGGCCTCTCCTTTGAGCTCCCACGGCCTGCTCTGCTCCCCTCTGTTGAAGCAGTTCTCACATGGCATTAAAACAGCCTGTTTGCGTGTCCTCTCCCTGCTCTGGGCTCTGAGCTCCTTGGTAGAAGGGGTATCTTGCTCGCTTTTGTATCTCTAGGACCCAGTACACAAGAAATTTTGCATAAGTATAGTCAGCATATTGAAAGAGCCCTGGTTGCTCAGTGGTTAAAGCATCATTCAGCTGCTAACTGAAAGGTCAGCGGTTCGAACCTGCCAGCCGTTCTCAGGAGAAAGATGTGGAAGTCAGCTAAAGATTACAGCCTTGGACCGCGTGAACCACACCCTCCATTGGCCTGAACCCAGAAGAACTAGATGGTGTCCGGCTCCCACCACTGACTCCTCTGACAGGGGTCACAACAGAAAGTCCTGGATGTATGGGGAGAAAAATATAGAACAAAACTCAAATTCACAAAAAGACCTGACTTACTGGTCTGACAGAGACTGGAGGAACTCTTGAGACTATGGCCCCTGGCCACTCTGCTAACTCAGAACGGAAACCACTCCTGAAGCCCACTTTTCAGACAAAGATTAGACAGGCCTATAAAACAGACAACTCACGTGCAGAACATGCTCCTTAGTTCAATCAAGTATATATGAGACCTTATGGGCAACACGTGTCCAAAAGCAAGACAAGAAGGTAGGAAGGGACAGGAAAACAGGATGAATGGACACAAGGAACCCGGGGTGGAAAGGGGAGTGTGCTGTCGCATTGTGGGGTTAAAACTGATGTCATAAAACAACGCGTGTATAAATTTTTGAATAAGAAACTAACTTGAGCTGTAAACTTTCACCTAAAGCACAGTAAAATAAAATAATAATAATAATAATAAAAAGATCACAGCCTTGGAAACCTCACGGGGCACTTCTGTTCTGTCCTATAGGGTTACTATGAGTTGGGATTGACTTGATGACAGAAGGTTTTTGGTTTTTAAAAGTATTGAAGCAGTTTGGTATGCTGCCTTCCTGGTTTCCCATTATACCATAAACCTTTTTCCACGCTACAAAGTCTTTGTCATCATTAATTTTTGATGGCTGCCTAATATTCTCTTGAGATGCTGCACTATAATTGTTTAAACTATTCCCTTTTTGAGAGTCGTCTGTTTTTGACACTGTGAATGTCTTTGTGCCCCTGGTTTCTGTAATGAGCTCCAGCAGATTGGCAAGAAAGCCACTGGACTCCAAGAGTAAGTAATGTAAACAGACAATTCTCACAAGATGGGATGCAGTTGGCAAAAATGGTCAAACTTGCTAGCTAAAAAATGCAAAATGAAACCTTGCCTGATTTTTTTTTACCCGTCAAATTAACAAAATTAAAAATAATAATAATTCCCAACACTGATAATGATATAATGAAACAGGTACACACGTTCACGCATTGTCTTCAGCAGTAGAAATTGGCACAATTTGGCAACGGGTAATCAGCATTAGTAGTGGGTGGCGCAGTGGTTAAGAGCTACAGCTGCTAACCAAAAAATGGTCGGCAGTTCGAATCCACCATCTGCTTCTTGGAAGCCCTGTGGGGCAGTTCTAGTCTGTCCTATAGGGTCACTATGAGTCCAGCATTGACTCGACAGCAACAGGTTTGGTTTGGTTTTGGTAGATAACTAAAAAGACAGAAAAGATCAAAATGGATGTCTGAAGAGACTCTAAAACTTGCTTTGAACACAGAGTAGCTAAAGCAAAAGGAAGAAATGATGAAGTAAAAGAGCTGAACAGAAGATTTCAAAGGGCAGTTTGAGAAAACAAAGTAATGTATTATAATGAAATGTGCAAAGACCTGGAGATAGAAAACGAAAAGGGAAGAACATACTTGGCATTTCTCAAACTGAAAGAACGGAAGAGAAAATTCAAGCCTCCAGTTGCAATATTGAAAAATTCTTTGGGTAAAATATTAAATGACCCAAGAAGCGTCAAAAGAGGATGGAAGGAGTACATAGAGATACTGTATAAAAAAGAATTGGTTAATGTTCAATCATTTCCTAAGTTAGCATATGACCAAGAGCTGATGGTAGTGAAGGAAGAAGTCCAAGCTGCACTGAAGGCACTGGCAAAAAACAAGGCTCCAGGAATGGATGGAATACCAATTGAGATGTTTCAAAAAACGGATGCAGTGTTGGAGGTGCTCACTCATCTATGCCAAGAAATTTGGAAGAGAGCTACCTGGCCAACTGACTGGAAGAGATCCATGTTTGTGCCCATTCCAAATAAAAGTGATCCAACAGAATGCAGAAATTATCAAACAATATCATTAATCTTACACACAAGTGAAATTTTTGCTGAAAATAATTAAAAAACAGTTGCAGATGTACATCGACAATGAACTGCCAGAAATTCAGGCTGGATTTAGGAGAGGATGTGGAACAGGGGATATCATTGCTGATGTCAGATGGATCTTGGCTGAAAGCAGAGACTATCAGAAAGATGTTTACCTGTGTTTTACTGACTATGCAAAGGCATTCGACTATGTGGATAACATTGGGAAGAATGGGTTTCCAGAACGCTTAATTATGCTCTTGCAGAACTTGTGCATAGACCAAGAGACAGTCATTCAAACAGAACAAGGAGACACTGTGTGGTTTAAAGTCAGGAAAGGTGTGCATCAGGGTTGTATTCTTTCACCATACTTATTCAATCTGTATGCTGAGCAAAAAATCTGAGAAGGTGGACTATATGAAGAGGAATGCAGCATCAGGATTGGAGGAAGATTCATTAAAAACCTGCATTATGCAGAAGACGCAGCCTTGCTTGCTGAATGTGAAGAGGACATGAAGCACTTACTGATGAAGATCAAAGACCACAGCCTTCAGTATGGATTACACCTCAACATAAAGAAAACAAAAATCCTCACAACTGGACCAAAAGCAACATCACAATAAATGGGGAAAAGGTTGAAATTGTCAAGGATTTCATTTTACTTGGATCCACATTCAGTGCCTATGGAAGCAGGGGTCATGAAATCAAATGACGTAGTGCATTGGGCAAATCTGCTGCAAAAGACCTCTTTAAAGTGTTGAGAAGCGAGGATGTCACTTTGAGGACTAAGGTGAGTCTGACCTAAGCCATGATGTTTTCAGTTGCCTCATATACATGCAAAAACTGGACAATGAATAAGGAAGACATAAGAAGAATTGATGCATTTGAATTATGGTGTTGGTGAAGAGTATTGAATATACCATGGACTGCCAAAAAAGGAGTGAATCTGTCTTGGAAGTACAGCCGAAACGCTCCCTAGAAGTGAGGATGGCGAGGTGTCATCTCATGTACTTTGGCCATGCTATCAGGAGGGACCAGTCCCTGGAGAACGACATCATGTTTGGTAAAGTAGAAAGTCAGTGAAAGAACCAAGACCCTCAATGAGATGGATTGACACAGTGGCTGCAACCATGGGCTCAAACATAGCACCGATTGTTAGGATGGCGCACTACCAGGCAGTGTTTTGTTCTGTTGTACATAGGGTTGCTATGACTTGGAACTAACTCAATGGCACCTTAATACAGCAGTGGGTAACTAGTAATTTCTTGGAGTATTATTTTAAAAAGAGACTTACAAATTGGAAAAAAAATCACAAGTCTCTTTTGCTTGCTCTTTTGTGGCACAAAAATCATCTCGCAGGTAAAGAAGGCAGCTGCTGTAAGCTCTAACACCACAAAGCATGGGGTCCAGACTGGAGGTGGGGTTGGGGGTAAGAGCAGCTTCCATGAAGATGTGGTTCTTGACCTCAGACTTGAAGCATTAGTAGTTGCTTGTCCAGTAGATGGGAGAGTGGAAAGTGCTGGAGACAGTCATCCCAGCAGAGGAGAAGGCATGGTGCTTGCTGTGTGTGTGTGTGTGTGTGTGTGTGTGTGTGCGCCCGTGCATGTGTGTGCATATGCATGTGTCTGCATCTTAGAGGGGTAAGTGAGCAGGTGGGTGAATACCCAGCCGTGTCAAGACAAGGGGCTGGAGGGATAGGTGGGGGTTGGGTTGCAGATCATAAAGGGCCTTCTGGATCATGCTTGGGGTGACACTGACTCAGGGAAGCAGTAAGGTCTGATTTAGACTTAGAAAAAATCTCACTGGCTTCTGGGTGGAGGATGGAGTCTGGGGGTGGGGAAGGTAGGAGGCTGTTGCAATAGTTTACAGGAGAAGTGTTGAAACTGGGCCTTTGTGAAGGCAGATGAGATAGAGAAGGCGGCAGATTCCAAAACTTTAGAAGGTGACCTCCATTGTTCTCTGTGACCCTCACCCAGGCACTGTCTGTGGGGTGTGTGCCACTTAGCAGCACCCCTTCCTGGTACACAGTGGCTGCTGGGAGCTCGTGATCCCCCGCCCCTGCCACACACCAAGCTTGTGTGCTTTGCAAACCCTGCTAATTGCACGTTGGCTGATTGCATAATGCACTCTGCCTGCTGAACGAGGCCCAAAGGTTCTCTTTGCAGTAATTACGCTGGATAAGTGAATGGCTGGAATATTTACAAGATTTTGTCCCTTGGTCCATTTTCCTTCTCAGAAGACAGCGGCTGTGTGGGATAAAACATAAGACAGACAATCTCTCTGGGGCTTATGCAACATGGCACCAGCATGCAAGCTTGTGGTGTTTGAGAAAAGAACATGCAAAATATTAAGTTTGGGTAAAAAAGAGCATACAACTGTTCCATCCTTGCATTGCATATGTTCCGCGGATGATTGGGGGGCTGGATTCCCCTCTTGTCCGTTCCAGCCGAGGACAGCTTCTCATCTCCAGGGCCGGCGTGGGCTCCAAGTAGCCGCTGGTCACCACATGATCTACGGTGTGTGCCTGGGTGTCGGGGCTCTGCTGAGTTGGGTGTGGGTGCTGGCACTCCTTCTGAGGCTGCCTGAGCCTCAGATTCCTCATCTGTAGAATGAGGAGAACAATGCAGCTTTGGAGAGGTGTTGTAAAGAGTGATGGGAGGCTGAAGGGCTTGGTAGAAGGTGTGGTCTGAAGATCTGAGCTTCCTCCCCTTTCCCATACAAGGGCCAAGGGGCACACACAGAGCTGGGCCCTGGGGGGCTCCTGGGGGACCGAGGAAACCGGGCTAGAGTCACCTGTTTCAGCTTCCTGCCCATACCCTCAGCTCGGCCCGATGAGCTAGAGGCCCATTCACTGAAGAGGGGAGGGCAGGGGCTGGGAGGAGAAGACTCTGTTGATAGCTTTGCCTTCTTCTTAGAGAAAGGGATTTACTTTTCCTGCTAAGTACTAAGTACCTCGTGAGAATTTTTTAAAACAACACATCAACCCCGAGAAGTAAGTATGCTCCATCCCTGTTCTTTGCAGGAGGCTCTGGTGGCTCAGAGATCACCATGGTCACAGGCTCACAGTGGCAGGGCTGGGGTGGACCTGTCTCCAGAGCTTGCCCTCCCTCCACCAGGCCCTTGTGTCGGAGGCTCCCCACTCTCCCTCCGCCTTGGCCTGTAGCTGGTGGGGAGGCCGGATGAAAGCCACTTGTTTCTTGCCCGCTTTCAGCAGGTTCTGCAGTGACATTACTGGGGGGTGGGTGTGGAGGTGCTGACCGTACCCGGTGACACTGTCAGAGGGGAAGACAGCAAAATGACTGTCTATAAAAGTTTTGTGCAGTGTTTCAGCAGAAATCTATTATTTTTAACGAAAATATCTTTGTAGCTGTAACAATGAAAGCATTTTTCGTAAGCCCAGCTTACATGTATCGCTATGCCTACAAGGCTGAAAGTCTATGCTGATTTACTTTTTGAACCTTCTCTTGCGCTCCGGTCAGAGCTGTCATTATCACCCAATCACAATGATGCTTCCAATCACGTGGTTTCGTCCGCACGTGCTACAAGCACTCGATGTTTTTGTTCCTGCCGGTGTTCTTATAGTCACTGATTCTGTCAATTTTCTGATGTTTTAGCTACACGCTTGCGGTAATTAGCCTGGGGGAGGTGACACCAGCCCTAACGATGGTGCTGAGGTTCTGATCTGCATCCGAAGTGCTGTTGTGGATTGAACTGTGTCCTCCTAAAATACTGTAAATCCTAACCCCTATACCTGTGGTTATAATCCCATTTGGGAACAAGTTTTTGTTGAGTTCATGAGACAGTGTTAGTGTAGGCTGTGCCTGGAGTCAATCTCTTTGGAGATATAAAAGGAGCAGATTAAGCAAGCAGAGATGGGAGAAGATAGATTCTGTGCCACATGAAAATCCCCAAGGAACCAAGGAACAAGGACCTTCCTACAGAGCCGACGGAGAGAGAAAGCCTTCCCCTAAAGCCGGTGCCCGGAATTCGGACTTCTAGCCTCCTCCTAACTGTGAGAGGAGCTCTGGTGGCCCAGTGGTTAAGAGCTCGGCTGCTAACCGAAAGGTCAGCAGCTCGAATCCACCAGTGGATCCTTGGAAACACTATGGGGCAGTTCTGCTCTGTCCTATAGGGTCGCTATGAGTCGGAATCGAGTCGACGGCAACAGGTTTGGTTTGGTTTTTTAAACTGTGAGAAAGTAAATTTCTATTTGTTAAAACCACCGGCTTGTGGTAAGTCTGTTCTAACAGCACTAGTCTAAGACAGTTACTTTTACCCCTGCTGACATGCTGGCCTGCGGAAGGAAACTCCCATTCCGTGGCCTCCTGGCTGGTGAGCCACCTTCCCTGGGCCTGGGAGCCCCTGCCCCCCATGAGGGGGTTCCCTTGGATGCGTGGGCAGTTGCAACAGGATGGTCGGGAGACATCTGCTGGATTGCTGTGGGGTGAGGGGGGCGGGCACCCTCTGGTGCCTGTGTGCTGGGCTCAGGAAGCACAGCTTGCTGAGAAGGCCATCCAGAGCACCCCGCTGGGCCCCAGGATGAAGAAGGCAGAGAGCCGCAGCAGGCCGGCCAGTCCGCACGGAGGTTTGAATGCCGGGTGAGGGGCTTGGGCTGGAGTCTGAAGGCGGGTTTTACACAGGGCAGGGGCAAGATCAAATTCAGGCTTTAAAACATTCACTCGCTTTCTGCTCAATTTTTTGTACACCTAAAACTGCTCTAAAATTAAAGTGTATTAAGAATTTATTCATGAATTTAGTTACTCATTCACTCATTGAACAAATAAGTATCGAATGGTTCTTTATTAAGGCAGCTTGGGCTCTGCACTCAGACCCCACTCTCACTGACATGCTGGTTCTTTATTAAGGCAGCTTGGGCTCTGGACTCAGACCCCACTCTCACTGACATGCTGAGCGACCTTGGCCAAGCTCCTGAACCCCTCGAAGAGGGGTTTTCTCAGCTGTTAAAAAAACAAAAAAACTTATTCCCATCGAGTCAATTCCGATGCATAGCAACCCTATAGGACACACTAGTACTGCCCCATAAAGTTTCCAAGGAGCACCTGGTGGATTTGAACTGCCAGCATTTTGGTTAGCAGTCATAGCACTTAACCACTACACCACCAGGGCTTTCCTCCTTAGCTGTAGACCGGGGTTAATAACCCAGCCTGCCTCCTGGGGTGCTGAAAACAGAGTTAGAAGGTGAGATGGACTTCAGCACTCAGCTTGGGGCCTGATGTGCTTAATGAATAATAATAAACATTAGCTACTGTGGTGAAGAAAAGGAGCCCTGTGGCACAGTGGTTAAGTGCTCGGCTAACTGAGAGGTTGGCTGTTTAAACCTATCCACCGGCTCTGCGGGAGGAAAGACCTGGAGATCTGCTCCTGTAAAGATTACAGCCTAGAAAACGCCATGGGCAGTTTTGCTCTGTCACATGGGGTCACTATGATTTGAAATCGTTGACACCCAACAACACTGTGACGGAAGAGAAGGGGAAGCAGAAGGAAAAGCAGAGGGAAGAACTAGGGGAGGAAGGGAAGGGGTAGAGGGGGAGACGTTGGAGAAGGGACAAAGACGAGGAGGAGGGGGGCCCTGGGGCGGAGCGCCCAGCCCAGTGGCCGGCAGCCCCCCGCCCCGAGATGGGAGTTTGGAGGGAGGCAGGGAGGCCAGCCGTGCAGCAGCCTCAAGTGAGGATGGGGCAGGACAGGGCTGAGGCCGGGCGGAGCCAAGCGTCCGACAGCGGAGGGGGTGATGTCTCCACTGTTTCCGTCTTTCCTCCTCACGGGCAGCCCTGTAGCTGCCACCCTCGGGGTAAGTGAGGTCATGTGGATGTGGAGGAAAAGCCCTGGGTTCCCCCCGGTGTGCCCCCGCCTCCCCAATGTGTCCCCCACTGCAGGGCTCTGCCCGCAGGCACCCCGACTCCCTGAGGGTGCAACGGAGCGGGGTTCGTGGGTGTGCCGGCCGACAGACACACGCTCCTTATCACATCTGTTATTGCCCGTCCTGTCCCGTGCAGCTGGGGCAGTTGGTTTCTGATTTACCTTCTGTGGTGGCGTGGGGCTGGGCACCTGGGGGAACTCAGTTGTATTTGTTGCTGTCAACACCGGTGGAAAGGAATCAATTTCATCCCCTGCGGACCTTGAGCAAGGGATGTCCTCGAGGGTCCCCAAGCTCCTCTTCAGGTGGATTTGGAGACAGTGACGCTTTTCTCTGCCCCCTTCTGAATGTGGCTCTGCGGAGACCTTGGAGGCCAGCACAGTCCTGTCAGACGGCTGGGCAGAGATCCTCCCCCAGGACCCAGAGGCCTGACTGCTGGCCACGGTGCTGGAAGAAGAGCTGTCAGGGCGAGCAGCGCTAATCTCTGGCCCCCCAGTGCCCACGGAAGTCTGGAGTCTTTGCCATGGGATGGAGAGGAGGTGGTGGTGAGCCCAGAGCACGTCCCGTCGGCCCGGAGGCACGAGCATTGCCCGGCTGGTGAGGAGGGAGGGTTGCAGCCTCCGAAAGAGGCTAGCTTGGGGTTCCTTTCCTTCCTCACCCCTGAGAAGAGCAAAGTCACATCGGGCAGGAGGCCAGCAGAAGAAGGCTTTGTAGAAAATTCCCTGAGCTCTGGAGCTCTTGAGAGACTGAGGGAGGCTGGAGCAGCTAGGGATGGAGTCCAGATGCCACTGCACTGAGCCATGTCCCCTCCGGCAGAGGCAAGACGTGGGAGGGTGTTTAGGGAGGCAGGAAGGGGTCAGAGGGTCTGGGGGGCGTGGAAAGAGCACAGGCGTGGAGGCAGGGACGTCTGGGGTTCTGTGGGCAAGCAGTTACTGCTCACAGCCTCAGTTTTTCTGTCCGTTTAATAGGTACGGTAATGCACCCTGCGTGGAGTGGTGGCTGAGGGAAGGGATATCATGTGCATGGTTCACTGTAGGCGCTCATGGACAGCCATTCCCTCCCTCTTCCTCATGTCCTGTTCTGCACATGGCCAGGGAGTAAGGCTGCTGATGGGAATGGCCTGTGCTCCTCCAGGGCCAGAGAAGGGCACTGCCAGGTGGCCTCTGGGACCCGCCCCCTTCACCCTCAAAGCCACCGGGTCTCCCGGCTCCAGACTGAGCCTCTGGGAGCTGCAAGGTGGTGTCACCTCTGTGGCCGCACCTTCGCCTGCCAGGGCCCTGCAGATGCTGGCTCAGGAGGACAGGACAAAGCCCTATTATGAAGGTGCTCACACTCCGCCTGCAGCGTGTGAACCTGCCTACCCACCCACTGGCTCACAGAGGGCTGGGACCGCTCTGCCTGGCCGTTGTTCCCGTGGAGCACCGAAGTCACGCCGGGTGACACTGCCTGGGGCATCTTCCATGGGTGCGAGTCGACTAGCCGTTCTCCAGCCCTGCCATCATCCAGGGCGGAGGCCGGGGGCAAACGGCAAGTCTCTGGGGAAGGATGAACCTTGTTCAGCACCAGGAAGAGGGAGCCAGGTCCCAGGGTTCCTTTGTGAATGGAGTAGGTGTTTATTGGGAGGCTGCCTGGCCGTAGGCTGCAGGGGGTGGACCCAATCCATGCACCATTCAGTAAATATTGTTGAGAGCCCGCTATGGGCTGGGCCCTGTGGATGCAGCAGAAGCAGATACGAATCTCCACTCTCAGGGAGCTCACGACTTCCTCTGCTCTTTCTGGCTTTCCAGCTCTATGGAGCGATCTACTTGTCCATTCAATGCTTTCTGAGCCTGTGAGGACATTCATTTGGTCATTCATTCATTCATTTGTTCAACACTCACTCACCGAGCAGCTCCTGCTTTGTGCCACACCCTTTATGGACAATGGGGGTGTCTTAACCATAGCCACCCAGAAACAAATCTAGAGACAAGCACTTGTGTGTAAAGTGATTTATTCAGGAGGTGTTTCCAGAAGACACTGGTATGGGGTGGGGCTGGGGTGGAGAGGAGAATAGGGCAGCAAAGCTGTGATTTCAGGCAAATTCCTGGCCCAGCCTGGTCCCCGGGGAGCTCTGGAGTGTGGTTGTGCCTCAGAGCTTGTCCCGACTTGAGGCCTGGGGAGGGGCTTTCCTTCCTGGGCGCCAGCTATTGGCTAAGGACCTCGCTAAGGAACAACTTGCCATCAAGTTGACTCCGACTCACGGTGACCTCATGTGTGCAGGCAGAGTACAACTGCTCTGTGGGGGTTTCAAGGCTGTGACCTTTCAGAAGCAGATCACCAGGCCTTTCTTCTGAGGTGCATCTGGGTGGATTTGAACCACCGACCTAGCAACTGAGCATTTAATTGTTTGCACTACTCAGGGCCTTGCTGTTGTTGGTAGGTGCTGTCGGGTCGATTCTGACTCATAGCCACCCCCTGTGACAGAGGAGAACTGCCCCATAGGGTTTTCTAGTCTGTAATCTTTATGGAAACAGATTGGCAGGTCTTTCTCCTGCAGAGCTGCTGGCTAGGATTGGACCACCACCTTTCTGTTAGTAGCTGAGCACTTAATCATTGTGCCACCAGGGCTCCATAGGACCTTGCTAGGGGGTCGTAAACTCCCAGGGGGCTCTTGGAATGCAGGTATGGCTGCTCCAGTACTGCAAGGCCTGCCCTCTAAGGAGGGTCACCCCAAGACCTGCCCTCTGAGGACAGTCACCCTGAGGCCCCCCTTCTGAAGAGAGTCACCCCGAGGCCTCCCCTCTGAGGAGAGTCACATCCAAGGCCTGCCCTCTGAGGATAGCCATAGGTGCAGGCCAATAGCAGCAGGGTGAAGGTGCACACAGAGATGTAAAGAGGACCCTGGGTCGTGGCTGGAGTACACACGTGGACC
Source organism: Dugong dugon (assembly GCA_030035585.1). Classification (NCBI taxonomy): domain Eukaryota; kingdom Metazoa; phylum Chordata; class Mammalia; order Sirenia; family Dugongidae; genus Dugong; species Dugong dugon. Next base: position 109,984,651 of record CM057472.1, read on the forward strand.
ACTGTTGTTGGGTGCTGTCGAGGTGATTCCGGCTCATAGTGACCCCATGTGACAGTAGAACTGTGTCATTGGGTTTCCTTGGCTGTAATCTTTACTGAAGCAGATCACCAGGCCTTTCTCCCTCAGAGCTGCCGGGTGGGTTTGAACCACCAACCTTTCAGTCGGCAGCTGAGCTCTTAACCTTTGCTTCACCAGGGCTCCTTTACAAGGGGTGAAAGAATTGCAAGAACCCCGTAATTTGGTGGGAAAGCTACTATTAAGGCACTCAGCCAGAGCAGGGGCCGAGTGCTGGGGTGGGTGGGTCTGGGTGCCATCCCCAGAGCCCTGGGAAAGAGGAGTCAGGGAGGACTTCCTGGAGGAGGAGCCGCCTCCTGGGTGCAAGAGGACCGATATGCGCATACATATGCAGAACCTCCTGGCAGGGTTGGGGTTTGAATCCAGGTGTGCCGATTCTAGAACTGGTATATTTTTCCCCCAGATAAACATTTTTCCACCCAAGGGCATGGCTCATGGCATCAGAGCTCATGAGGGGTGCAAAGGATTTCTGTGGCCACCAGGCCCAGTGCTTTCAATCTGCAGGGGAGGAGGCTGAGGCCCAGAGAGGGGCAAAGCCTTGGCAGTGTCACAGCACAGGTGATGGCCTGGGAGATGAGCCCCCGGCCAGAGACCTGCCCTGGGTTTGTGGGCCTCAGCTCCCTCTGACGCTGGCTTCCTGGGGTTGGATCTCATGAGTCTGCCATATGGACAGGACAAGCTTCACCCCTCCTGGAACGGCGTTGTGGTCACTCGAAAGGCAAGAACGTGAGGCCAGAGGTACAAGGAGGCAGCAAATGACCCGTCTCCGCAGCAGGGCAGTGGGGACTCACGCAGGTGAGAACAGGCCATGTTTGTAAGGGAGAAATTGCAAAATGCAGCCTGTCAGTTTTGACAAATAAATTGGTTTAACGCTTACAGTTTGGGGCACTCGTCTACCCCACTGGAGACTTGAGTGAAAGGTGAGAACCATCTAGCCCCCCTAACCCACCATCTTCCCCATTCTCAGGGGGAGGAGTACCTATCACTTTAAAGGAACTTCAACTAGAAAATCCGTTTGTGCTCTTCATCTTTGCCTGGGGTGCATTTCTTATCGGTGAGTAATAGGTTTTTCACAATCCACCTTTTATATTCTTCTCAATAATGGGCCTCGGTGAGCCAAGGCCTTCTTAAAGGAGAAGGCCATATTTATTTCTTGATCTGTGTTGGGAGGGGCACAGCTTAGCTAAGAGCCTGGGCAAAACTTTGAGGGTGACTTCTCCAACCCCTTTCTCGTCCCTAAAATTAACGAGCAATCCTTCTGTTCCGTCTAGACCAGAACACCCAACAAAACAGGAGGTGAGAGGTGAAAACCCTAAACAGTGAAATACATGGCACGTCTTGGTGTCTTTGGTGAAAGCTGCTGGTGAGTGGTGGGGGACAGGCAGTCCTGGAGGGGCCCCTGGGGAGGCTGGTGGGAGCCAGGCTCCTGCCACTGTTGGTGGAGATGCTGATCTGTCCTCGCTTGGAGGATGCACATTGTGTCTCGTGTGCCCCTCTAGACACCTCTCCAGGTGGGTGGCACGTTTCCTGTCCCCTGCACAGGCGGGTGGAGAGACAAGATCCCTTAAGCAAGGTGGACTCAACCTCTAGGAAGCACTTTCTCTAAAGGGACTGTTACGGGTTGAATTGTGCCCCCCAAGAAGAGAGATTGAAGTCCTAACTCTTGTCCCTGGGAAAGTGACCTTGTTTGGAAACAGGGTCTTTGAAAATGTCATCGGGTTAACGTGAGGTCAGACTGGAGTAGGGTGACTGGTGTCTTTACGAAGGAGGAAAAGAAGGTCCAGAGCCACCAGAAGCCAGGGGAGAGGCAGGAAGGCCTCAGAAGGAATCAACATGGCTGACACCCTGCTGTGGGACATTCAGCCTCCAGAACTGTGAGGTAATACATGTCTGTATTTGCGGTGTTTCGTTCCCACAGCCCTAGAAAACCAGTACAAAGGCTTGGTGATGCCATGTGTGTCAGGGCAGAACTGTGCTCCATAGGTTTACTGAGGCTGATTTTTCAGAAGTAGATTGCCAGGCCTTTCTTCCAGGGCACCTCTGAGTGGAGTCGAACCTCCAACCTTTTGAACAGTTGGCACCCCCCCCCAGGGACTCACTGTTGCAGTTAATGAATAAGGGCTGATTGCTTACTCATTTGTTTGTCAATTTTTAGTGTTCCAAGAAACAAAGTGCCCAGGGAGGTGAGGGGCTTACCTCAGGGTCACCTAGCTGGTACGTGATGCAGCCAGGAGAGGACCCGCCTCTAAAGTCCTTCTGTTTTCTGTGCAGCCACAAGTCAGGGGGACCAAGAACGTCTCAGAGTAAGTGTCCAGTGAAAAGAACCCACCTCACCCTCATCCACGCTCCCTTCTGTGCCCTTCCACGTCCACCCGAGTTCGGGGCTGATGCTTGCAACCATCATTGCTCTTTAATTACTTGGCGTTTTGAAAAGATCTGAGCTGTGGGTCAGAGACAGTGTCTGGGTGTCCACACATTAACTCCCCCGCTCCCCCCAGGAAGGAGATAAACAGTCTCCCAGGACTCACGCCGAACCTTTTCTGGTGCCTTGCACTTTCGGTAAACGACAGTTTTGCAAATTGCAGGTAAAGAACTTAAATGTCTAATTAAATGGCGAAGATGTACGGGCGTTTGAAGCGCGTGATTGATGTTCACGGAGGTGCGGCTCCGTGATGGAGGCCGCCTGACAGGGCCTGCAAAGCCCGTTCAGCAGCTGAAGTCTCGTTGTGATCCGCGTTGTCATTTTTTTCATTACTGATTAAAATTAAAAATCTGCTTGGCAAATCCATTGTAAAAATTCCCTTCATGAGCATCGACGGGTGCAAATTATTTTGTCAATCGTCTGGCAATCAAAATGGGACTGAAGACTGCTCGGAGCCCACACTTCTTTTCCATCCCTCTCTTGCTCACACCAATGACTTTTCACAACAAAGTTTTGAAAAAGCGTAGGTAGGAGTCTTGGCAGCGCCTAAACGATTAGAAGACTCGTCTCTCTTTTTTTAGTGGAATGTTCTGTTTATGTGCGCCCCCTCCCCCCACCAGGCGTGAAGGGGGAGGCTCGCGGTGGGAGAGCTGGGCTGCTCCTGTAATTGTCTAATGCTGTGTAATGACAGGTGGATAATAGTAATAAAAGCCTTTATTAGGATAAAAATCTGTTTTGAGAATGGAAGCATAAATTGTCTAAAACTGGGAGGCAGAAAAGGAGTCTTGCTAACCTGCAAACCGAGTGGAAAATATTTACAGAGGCTCGACTGAGAGAGTTTTTGACTTGGGATCCACGTGTCCCCTGAAGGGAGGAGGGAGACTAGGGGAAGGAGGGCATGCGGGCGGTCTGGAGCACTGGACTGGGAGTCAGAGGCTGGTCCTAGGCCAGGCTCTGGGGTGCTCGGCGGGGTGGCCCAGGCAGGTCCGTTCCCTTCGCTGGGCCTCGGTGTCTTCCTCTTCCTGATAAAGCGATGGGACCCCTCAGCCAGTCCAGCCCTCTCTGCGATGCACAACTGCATGCAGTCTGGCAGTCAGCTCGGCGTTCGGAGATCCGCAGGATTGTCTTCTAAGGCAGCCTGTGGTTCAGGCAGGACAGCATCCTGGCTTTGCAGCCAGAAGGACTAGGATCCTGGTCTACCGCCTGCGAGTTCTGTGCCCTCAGAAATGTACTCCGTGTCTTTGAGCCCCAGGCTCCTGATGTCTGATGATTAAGTGAACTAACACCCGAGGAGCACCCGGCAAGATGCTTGCTACAGCATTAGCTCCCTGGAGTCGGCCCAACTCACGGCGACGCCGAGGGCAGTGGATCAGAACGCTGCCTGGTCCTCGAAATCCACCCCCGTGATCAGTTGTGGATCTGACCATACGACCCATAGGGTTTTCGTTGGCTGATTTTTGGAAGTAGATCTCTCCAGGCCTTTCTTCCTAGTCCGTCTTAGTCTGGAAGCTCCTCTGAAACCTCTTCAGCATCACAGCAACACACAAGCCTCCCCTGACAGATGGGTGGGGCTGCACAGGATGTGCATTGGCTGGGAATCGAACCTGGGTCTCCTGCATGCATAGAAGGCGAGAATTCCACCACTGAACCACCGCTCCTTCACTAACCATGACGGTCTCTATCCCAGAGAAAGACACCACGCCCTTTTTGTGGTTCTCAGAAACACAAATGGATGGAGCTGCAAAAGCCTTAATTAAAAAAATGCATTCTGTTTGGGGTTGTTTATAATTTATGTGCTCCATTTTTTCTCCTCCATGCTTATAAAAAATCTAAAGGTCCATTGTTTCTGGAAAGGCAAAAGCTTGATATATTTTTAAGGGAATGGGATACGCGAGGTCATCTTTAATGAAAAACAATATGACTTCCGTCTTTTTATAGATTCCTCTGTGCGTTAAATACCTTGAACAAATCATAGCGTGGAGAAAGAATTTGTAAACAATTGAAATCAAGAGGTTCAGAATTCCAAATTCACATCCTTTTTATAACTGAATTGGAATATTTATATCTCTTCACACATAGTCAGCATGTGAATCTCATACAGAGAAAAGGGTTATTATAAAATGCAAATAAATCCACATTTTCCTCCCTCCATAACATAAAAGGAATAAAGCTGTTGGGAATTAAGGCCATGGATATTTGAACGGTAAAAAAAAAATTTAAAAAAAACAAAACAAACCCAAACCTTCAACAACTGGGCAATTTTCTATTTTGGAAAATGGTTCATTTCATTTTATAGGATGATTCTCTCAAACCTATAGTTTGTGGATATTTTGCTAATGCGCCAACCCACAGCTGGAAAGATGGGCATGTATTTTCCACACCCCCAAAATGTAAGCTTATACAGTAAAGTGGTTGGCGAGAGTCCCGCGTCAGGAACCCGGGAGTCAGCCTCTCCCTGCCCTTCACTTCCGGATGATGCCGATACTGGAGGGACATTTTGGGGAGAAGGGTCAGCTGCAATTCTACTGTCCATTTGTATAGACACCCACCCGCCTTATGGACCCATGATTGTTGAACCAAGTTTCATTTTAATTGATTTTCCACACAAACATTCACATGAGGACTTTGTATTCAGTGCTAGCTGGTAGGATTGCAGAAATAAACCAGACTTGGTCCTGGACCTCGAGGAACACAATCTAATTGGAGAGACAAAGACGGGGGAGGAGGGGAGAAGGGCTGAATAGAGAAAAATTGACAACAGGATGTGGAATGGGTCACTTGTCAATTCCATCCTGGTTGCAAAAAATCTATCGATAATCAATAATTCTAACTGATGTTTATAAAAAATAGTTGCTGTCAAGGTGATTCCAACTCACGGCAACCTCATGTGTATCAGAGTAAAACTGTGCTCCATGGGGGGTTGTCCATGGCTCATTTTTCAAAAGTAGATCTCCAGGCCTTTCTTCTGAGGTGCCTCTGGGTAGACTCCAACCTCCGACCTTTCAGTGAGCAGCCAAGCATGTTAACTGTATGCACCATCCAGGGACCCCAACTGATGTTTATAGTGTGGCCCAATGCCAAGGTTATGCTGTTGTTGTTAGGTGCTGTCAAACCAGTTCCAACTCACAGTGACCCTATGGACGACGGAACCAAGCCCTGCCCAGTCCTGTGCCATCCTCACAATTGTTGCTGTGTTTGAGCCCATTGTTGCAGCCACCGTGTCATTCCATCTTGCTGAGAGTCTTCCTCCTTTTTGCTCTCTACTTTACCAAGCGTGACGTCCTTCTCCAGGGACTGGTCCCTCCTGATAACGTGTCCAAAGGACTTGAGACAAAGTCTCACCATTCTTGCTTCTAAGCAGCATCCTGACTATACTTCTTCCAAGACAGATTAGTTCGTTTTTCTGGTGGTCCGTGCTGTATTCAATGTTCTTCACCAACACCATAATTCAAAGGCATCGATTCTTCTTTGGTCTTCCTTATTCATTGCAGCAAATCTGCTGCAAAAGACCTCTATAAAGTGTTAAAAAGCAAAGATGTCACTTTGAGGACTAAGCTGCGCCTGACACAAGCCATGGTGTTTTCAATTGCCCCGTATGCATGGGAAAGCTGAACAATGAATAAGGAATGCCAAGGGTATGGCATGGTCTAATGCCAAGGTCAGCTAACAATGTAGCACACCCAATCCTTTATCAGTGCAGACATTGCTAATCGATTCTGGCACTCTTCCCACTTGAGCAGCCACTACCAATCCATTGGAGTTGGCACAGGAGAATAAGCCTAGGTGTCAGTCGGGATTTGGTTGAAGGGAAGTGCCCTGAGTCAGGAGTCAGGAGACATGTTTGCCACCAGCTCTCTGCATGACACAGGCAAGACTCTTCTATTAGATGAGGGACAGTAGATGATCTTTAATGCCCTGTCTAGTTCTGGCACATTAGCCACAAGCAGCTTAAAAAAACCAAACCTGTTGCTGTCGAGCCGATTCTGACTCATAGCAACCCTATGGGACAGAGTGGAACTGCCCCATAGGGTTTCCAAGGCTGTAGTCTCTGCGGAAGCAGACTGCCACATCTTTCTCTGGCAGAGTGGCTGGTGGGTTCGAACTGCTGATGTTTCGGTTAGCACTTGAGCGCTTAACCAGTGCCCCACCAGGGCTCCTTTCGAGCAGCTTGTTGAGGGCGTATTGAAATTAGCACATACTGGTTGAGGACCTACTGTGTGACGGGCGCTGTGCTAGGCTGGGCGTGAGATGCACAGGACCCCGCCACTGGAGGGGAGACAGGCATGGGCACAGCAATTCTAACGCCAGAATCCTAATTGCTAACTGAAGGTCCACCCAGAGGTGCCTCTGAAGAAAGGCCTCTGCGTGGACTTTTGGTTAGCGAAAGGGGCAGTTCTACTCTGTCCTATAGGGTCGCTATGAGTTGGAATCCACTCAATGGCAATGGGGTTTTTTTTTTTTTTTTTTGTTTGTTTGTTTAATTTGAAAGGGGAGGGAGAGGGGCATCGCAGCTGAGGAAGCCCATGAGCCAAGCCTGGCAGGATGCCAGCCCTAGGAGCTGGCTGTAGGTAGCTTGGTTATAGGTACCTGGACTGGGTGCCCCCAGCCCCTTACGGAGTGGGCACAGCTTCTGAGGTGAGGCTCTGGACCATCTGTTATCCTCAGCCAAAGCTGACACCGCCAGGGCCGGAGCACATGGAGTCCTGAATTTCTCTCTGCCTCCGACACATACTTGCCGTGGGCGATGTTCCCACTACCAGACGTGGTGGAATCATGAAAATCCATTCCCATCCTGCTTAGCACATTTTAATGTTTCTTCCATGACAGGCCTGGGCATGTCAGAGTTGGGGTCCCATCGTCTTGGGGCCCACGCTTCTGGGTTGCTTTGGAAGGCAGTGTGTTTTTGGCAAGAGGTCTGGGCTGCTGAGGAGACAGGGCTGTGGGGGGAAAAAAAGGAAAAAACAGAAAGCAAAAGCAAGGTCAAAGGGAGGGGTAGGGGCAGGGACAGGGGCAGGGCAAAGGGCAAGGGGCAAGGGGCAAGGGGCAAAGGTAGGAGCAGGGGAAGGGGCAGCGGCCTACCTTCATGGCGTGCCCATACACTTCTTTCTGCAGCTTCCACAATCTGCGAGAGGCAGATACACACTTGAGGGCTTCTGTTTAAGCTCCACTTCTAACCACATGTCCATGGTTAATCTCTCCAAGCCTCAGTGTTTATGAAATGAGAATAGTACAAATGTTCCCCGCCATGCAGTTGTTCAACGATAAAACAGACTGACGCACCGGAACAGCTGTGCCTGGCACCCAGCTCCTGGTAAGAACTCTGTGAGTGTCAGGTATCCATGTTTTAAGCTAGCAAACATCTGTTGAATTCCAGCTTTCTGGTTGGAGCCCTACCTGTGTTATCTCATTAGAAACAACACTCGATAAGCTTGTGGGAGAGTTGTTATTAGCACCTTTATTTTGTAGATAAGGAGGCTTTGGGAGGGGTGGCTCACACAACTGAAACTCTGGGATTTGCTCAATCTGCCAGTGTCAACCCCTGCTCCACCCACCTGAACCCAGGCTTATGGTCTGCTGGGATGGGCTGCAGGCAGGGCCAGCAGTGGAAGCTGGAGCTGGGGGATGCAGTGTGAGCAGACTTCTGAAGGGTCCACTGGGTCATCTCAGGCCTCCTGGCAGCCACTAATGTCTAATGGCTTTGGGGGCCCTCTCCTTGGAAATCCAAACACATTGGTTCCCAACTACTAGAAGTGTCAAGCAGTGTGGTCTGCAAACCTCAAAGGGGGTTTGGCAGCTGTGGCTTTGCTGGCAGTGAGAGCTGTTGATTTATTTTTCAAGCCAAGTGGCTAGTTGAGCTCACCAGCTACAACCTGCCATTAGGAGCTCCTCATCATGGTCTGTGCAGAGGGCTCAGGGGTAGAGCCTCTGAGGGGGTGGCATCCCAGAATCTCTCTTGGCTTGGGCAAGGACTACACCAAGGGTTTCTGCCTGAGTCTCTTACTTACCAGGCTGGCCAGACCCCATCAGAGCTTGCTGAGGCTTGTAGGACTGACCACATCTGATACTGGCCTAGAGGCTGGCCTACTCCTCGGGGAGGGGTGCCCACACTCCTCACTCCCAGGCCAGTGTCCTTTTCAGCACATCAGTGTTTCCAAATGCTTCCCTGGGGACCAGCTCCTAGAGAACTTTCTACAAACATAGATGCCAACACAGAAGGGTGGGTCCCAAAGCTCCTCAGTGATTCTGACATGCTGCCTCCAGGAGTGACTTGTCGACTCTCTGTCCTTCCCCACCAGAGTGGATGCTTCACAGGACACGGACTTTGCCTCTTGTGTTCTCTGATATAGTGTCCGTGCCTAGAACAGGGCCTGGAATGTAGTGGGGGCTCAGTATTTTGAAGGCTGTATGGATGGGTGGGTGGATGGTTGGATGGGTGGGTGGATGGATGGATGGATGGGTGAGAGGGTGGGTGGGTGGATGCATGGATGGATGGATGGATGGGTGGGTGGGTGAGAGGGTGGATGGATGGGTGAGAGGGTGGGAGGGTGGGGGGATGGATGGATGGATGGATGGATGGGTGGGTGGATGGATGGATGGATGCATGGGTGGGTGGATGGATGGATGGATGGATGGATGGATAGATGGATGGATGGATGGGTGGATGGATGGATGCTGGAAGGATTTAGCCTTAATTTGGATGCATTTTAGGAGCTGTAACTGATCCATGGCTGTGTCACAGTAGCTGGTGCAGGATCTAGAGCTCCATACCTGCTTAATCAAGGCCCTAGGCCCGATGATTCATTAAACAATGAGCTTCTTGAGGGCAATGTCCATGTCTTTCTTTTCCCCTTTCTACTCCCACTTGTGATCATTAAGGTTGTATGTCAACTTGGTTTGGCAGTTATGATGTGATCTGACAGTGGTATAATGATGTAATCACTTCCATGATGGGATCTGCTGTGAGTAGCCGATCAGTGAAAAGGAGTTTCCTTGAGAGTGTGGCCTGCGTCCAATGTAGGTGGGCTATCCAGCAAGGCTTGTGGGCTTTTGCTTATCCTGGATCCTACAGCTGACTCCTGTTCATCTGACCTCTGGTTCTTGGGACTCGAGCTAGCAGATTACCTGCTGATCTTGGGATTCGTCAGCCCCTGCAGCTACATGAGTCAGGAGAAATCTCCAGGCTGACCCATGGACTTGAGACTTTTCAGCATCTACAACCATGTAAGCCACTTCCTTGATACAAATCTCTCTCTCTCTCTATAGATGTTTCACTGGTTTTGCATCTCTAGAGAACCCAGTGTAAGACACCAGTATTTGGCACAAGGCCTGGAATAATAAGTGCTTATTAGTATTTGCTGAGATGAATAGCTGATGTGGAACTTAGTCCATCAAGCGAAGAATCCTTTAATTCCAACCCTGCTCCCTACCCTGATACCCGCTGTGTCTAGATCTGAAGAACCCTCTTTGTATGAAGAAATAAAATTACACCGTAGATGCTCAGTACCCATACATGAGCTCAGTCTAATACAAGTCCCTGTTAGATGTGCGTTTCTGTTGACTAATAGGCTAGGAACAGAGCTGGTGGTTTGGGGCCTGTGGGCAACTGTAGGCATTTGTATCAGTCAGGATAGACTGGATTATGCTGCAATAACAAACAACCCTCAAATCCCAATGGCTTAGTACAGCAAAGGTTTAGTTCATGCTCAGGCTACATGTTCCTCAAGCACCAGCTGCGGGCTCAGCTCTACGTTGTCTTCACTCAGGGGCTCAGGCTGGCAGAGCAGCCAACATATGGAATGTCACCAATTGCCACAACCAGGAGGTGGTAACATCACTTCTGCTTACATTGACCAAAGCAAGTCACGTGGTCACACCTAACTTCATGGGGCCAGGAAAGTGCAAGCCTGCCATGTTCTTGCAGTTCCTGTGTAGTGCAAACAGTTAAGATACGCAGCTACTAACCAAATATTGGAGGCTCAAGTCCACCCAGAGGTGCCTTGGCAGAGAGGCCTGGTGATCTACTTCTGAAAAATCAGCCATTGAAAACCCTATGGAGCATAGTTCTACTCTGATACACATGGGGTTGCCATGAGTCAGGGTTGACTTGGCAACTGATACCTTGCTCTCAGAAGGACAAAAACTAGAAATATTTGTTGTATGACAGGTGGTCCCTGACTTATGACGGGTTCCATTCCAGCGACTGTAGTAAGTTTGTTCTGATGTAAGTCGAATACATAATTTTTTTTTTTTTTTTAGTTTTCATTATAATTACTATTAGTGTCTTTATAAATCTGATCTTTATTTGTCTTTGGGGGTTGGAAACATAAACTTACAGATATATTTTAATACTTAAAACCAAGAACCAAACCCACTCCCATCAAGCCAATTCTGACTCATAGCGACCCTATAGGACAGAGTAGAACTCCCCCATAGGGTTTCCAAAGAGTGGCTGGTGGATTTGAACTGCTGAACCTTTTGGTGAGCAGCTGATCTCTTAATCACTGGGCCACCAGGGCTCCATTTTAATACATACTTATGTACATAAAAAAATAAACAAATCATAAAAACAACAAAAGGACAGTTGTAAGCACTGTCCATTGTAACATGAATATGTCATAATTCGAGAACTACCACAATACTATCTTTTTGAAACTTAGTGGATTAAATAATAAAAATCACAAAAATAAAAGGGACTATCATGATTTTAAAGGGGAGTGTGGCACGCTGTTGTAAAAATGGCTCCAATTCTCCACCCCTACATGCATCCACACCATTTACCATGTGACTTTGCAGTTCCTCTCGTCAAGAGGGGGCATCTATCTCTCCACTCCTTGAATCTGGGATGGCCTTGTGACTTGCTTTGACTAACTGAGTGCAGTTCCCAATCTAAGCCTCAAGAGGCCTTGCATGCTTCTGCCACCACCACGAGAACATGACCCAGCGACTGCTGTAGACATGAGCCCAGGTAGACCAGAGCTGTTGTACCAGCTAAGCCCCTTGTGGACCATCCAGACCCCAAGCCGACTTGCCCGCTGACCACAGATGCAAGAGTAAGCCCAGATGAGATCAGATCAGCATGACTGCTCAGCCTCCTTACAGACTTGTAGACATTATAAATGACCATTGTGTTAAGTTTTCGGGTGGCTTGTTACATGGCATTATCACGGCAATATGTGACTGATACAAGGAGAGCAATCCTGTCTGGAGAGTGTCTAATTGGAGAAACTGACTTGTCTGGGAGGTCAGGCGGCACTTTCCCAAGGAAACAAAGACAGAGCTAGTTTCTAGTGGAAGAGTAGGCGTTGACTAGATGAAGGGGTGGGGAAGGCACGCCGTGCAGAGAGGACAGTGTGGTGGGGGAGCATGCCCATTCAGAAACTGGAAGACCCATGTGGCTGGGTGGCAGTGGCAGGACAGTTGTTTCCTTTCCCAGGTCTCTGTAAATGAGCTTGCATTTCTAGAGAAGTCGACATCCACTTGTGAGCAGTACTAATGATGTCGTGTTCTTTATTGATGTTTGCCTAAGATGGGCCTTGAGAGTCCTGCTTTCATGGGTGCTGGGGGAAATATGTGGGTGGTCCTAGATGTCAGAGCTCACGAGGCTCTTAGTGGTTGTCTGGTCAACCAGCCCTCTAATGTCTGGGAAGCAAGGTTGGAGAGGGCATGTGGCCGATCTCGGAGTCCCAGAGAGGGCCAGGTGTGTGCAAAGCAACACATCATGCTTCTTCAGTCATGCTGTCTTGTGTGACCAGGTAAGTTGACAATGCCCAGCTGACTTAGTGGTTTGAAAGAAATGCCTACTTCAGTTATTGATGAACCCACAGAAAGGAGGGTAAATAATGTTTAAATACCTACTCTGTGTCAAGTGGAGCCCTGGTGACGCAGTGGTTAAGATTTTGGCTGCTAACCAAAAGATCGGCGGTTCGAATCCACCAGCTGCTCCTTGGAAACCCTATGGGACAGTTCTACTCTGTTTTATAGAGTTGCTACGAGTTGAAATCAATTCTACGGCAATGGGCTTGGTTTTAGTTTGTCAAGTACTGTGCAAGGACCTTTATAAGCATCATTTCATGTGCTTCTCTTAGCAACTCCTCAGGTAGGTGGTTTTATCTTTATTATTCTTTTTTTCCCCAACTTTATATAGAAACCCATTGCTGCTGAGTTGATTCCTACCCATAGTGACCCTCTAAGACAGAGCAGAACTTTCCCATAGGGTTTCTAAGGCTGTAAATCTTTGCGGATGCAGACGTCCACATCTTTTTCCTGCAGAGCAGCTGGTGGGTTTGAACCACTCACCTTTTGGCTAGCAACTGAGTGCTTTAACCACTGTACCACCAGGGCTCCAGGAGACTGAAATTCAGAGAGATTCAATAACCTGCTTAAGTTCTCACAGCTAGGAAGTCACCGGGATTTCCTGGACTCCTAAGTCCACGTTTCTCTGCCACAACATGCCGCCTCATTTCTGAAGGAATGGTTCAATTTTAGTTAAGAGGGATCTCAGACGTAGCAGATATTTATTATTATTATTATTTTGCCTTTTTTATGGTAACCAGCATTCAACCCTGATGTTGTCTTTGGAGGAACTTGCCATTGCAAACAGCCCCAGGCTGAGAGCTGTTCCCTACACAATTCTCTCTATGCAAGGGCTCTGCGTAAGCAATGGGGCAGCCAGGCGGAAGACAGTAGTCAGACAGAATAACCCTGGAGTTCATTTCGGTTGGTTCCTGTGGCCCTATAGCTTAGAAAACCTGTGCAGTTCACCGAGTCTGGGCCCCCTACCTGGTGGAAACCAGTGCTCGTAGTTGAGATGAAAGGAGGACAAGAGAATCTGCTTGGTGGACAAACTACTGGTGTATCACTGGGACTGCGCGGCAGAGTGTTTCTATTTAAAGAAGTACAAACTGCTGTGGGAGCTTCGGTTTCTAGGGTCGGATCAGCGTAGCTCAGTCCAACTCAGCTCAGCTCAGTTCAGCCTGTTGTTGCGTGCCACTGACTTGATTCCGAGACTCCAAAGTAGAACTGCCCCGTCGGATTTCCCAGGATGTAATCTTTTTGGAAGGAGCCCTAGTGACACAGTGGTTAAGTGCTGGGCTGCTAACCAAAAGGTCAGCAGTTGGAACCCACCAGCTGCTTTTATAAAGATTACAGCCCTGGAGACCCTCTGGGTAAGTTCTACTCTGTCCTACACGGTTGCTATGAGTTGGAATCAACTTGATGACAACGGGTCTAATCTTTATAGGAGCAGATCGCCAGTTCAACTTGCTGGTGTTAGGTGCCGTTGAATTTGTTCCGACTCACAGAGACCCTACGTACAACAGAACGAAACACTCCCTGGTCCTGCACCATCCTCACAGTCGTTGCTATGTTTGAGCCCATTGCACAGCCACTGTGTCACTTCATCTAACTGAAGGTCTTTCTCCTTTTTGCTGACCCTCTGCTTTACCAAGAATGATGTCCTTCTCCAGGGACTGGTCCCTCCAAATAACATGTCAAAAGTAGGAGAGACAAAGTCTCGCCATCCTTGCTTTTAAGGAGCATTCTGGCTATACTTCTCCCAAGACAGATTAGTTCCTTCTTCTGGTGGTCCGTGGTCTATTCAATATTCTTTGCCAACACCATAATTCAAAGGTGTCAGTTCTTCTTTGGTCTTCCTTATTCATTGCCCAACTTTTGTATACGTATGATGCAATTGAAAATACCAAGGCTTGGGTCAGGCTCACCTGAGTCCCCAAGGTGACATCTTTGCTTTTTAACACTTTAGAGAAGTCTTTTGCTGCTGATTTGCCCAATGCAATATGTTGTTTGATTTCTTGACTGCTGCTTCCATGGGTGTTGATTGTGGAGCCAAGTAAAATGAACTCCTTGACAACTTCAATATTTTCTCTATCATGATGTTGCTTATTGGTTCAGTTGTAAGGGTTTTTGTTTTCTTTATGTTGAGGTGTAATCCATACTGAAGGCTGTGGTCTTTGATCTTTATCAGTAAGTGCTTCAAGTCCTCTTTACTTTCAGCAAGCAAGGTTGTGTCATCTGCATAACCCAGGTTGTTAATAAGTCTTCCTCCAATCCTGATGCCCAGTTCTTCTTCATATAGTCCAGGTTCTTGGATTATTTGCTCACCATACAAATTGAATAAGTAAAATGAAAGGATACATCCTGACACACATCTTTTCCAATTTTGAACCACACAGTAAACCTTTGTTCTGTTTGAAGGATTGCTTTTTGATCTATCTACAAGTTCTGCATGAGCACAATTAAATGTTCTGGAATTCCCATTCTTTGCCGTGTTATCCATAATTTGTTATGATCCACACGGTCAAATGCCTTTGTGTAGTCATTAAAACACAGGTAACCATTCTTCTGATATTCTCTACTTTCAGCCAGGATCCATCTGACATCAGCAATGATATCCCTCATTTCACATTCTCTTCTGAATCTGGCTTGAATTTTTGGCAGTTCCCTACAGATGTACAGCTGTAGCCATTTTTGAATTATCTTCAGTACACTTTTGCTTGTATGTGATATTAATGATATTGTTCGATCATTTCTGGATTCCGTTGGACCACCTTTGCTTGGAATGATCACAAATATGAATCTCTTCCAGTCAGTTGGCTAGGTAGCTGTCTTCCAAATTTCTTGGCGTAGCTGAGTGAGTACCTCCAGGGCTACATCCGTTTATTGAAATATCTCAGTTGGTATTCCATCCATTCCTGGAGCCTTGTTTTTTGTCAGTGCCTTCACTGTAGCTTGGACTTTTTCCTTCCATACCATCAGTTCTTGATCTTATGCTACCTTCTGAAGTGGTTGAATGCCGACCAGTTCTCTTTGGTATAATGATTCTGTGTGTTCCTTGAATCTTTTTTTGATGTTTCCTGCATCGTCCAATATTTTGCCCATAGAATCTTCCAGTATTGCAACTCGGGGCTGAATTTTTTCTTCAGTGCTTTCAGCTTGAGAAATGTCAAGCACGATCTTCCCTTTTGGTTTTCTAGCTCCAGGTCTTTGCACATTTGTTTGTAATTCTTTTCTCCTTGTCGTCTTGAGCCACCCTTTGAAATCTTCTGTTCAGCTCTTTGACTTCACCATTTCGTCCACCTACTCCGACTACTCTGCTCTCAGGAGTAAGTTTCAGAGTCTCTTCTGACATCCATTTGGGTCTTTTTTTTCTTGTCTTTTTAATGAGCTTTTACTTTCTTCTTGTATGATTTCCTTAATGTTATCTCACAGCTCTTAGGCTCTTTGGTGTTCAGTGCATCAAACCTATTCTTGAGATGGTCTCTAAATTCAGGCGGGATATATAGTAGCTCCCCCTTATCCACGAGGGATACATTCCAAGACCCCCAGTGGATGCCTGAAACCATGAATAATACTGAGCCCTATATATACTATGTGTTTTCCTATACCTACATACTTATGATAAAGTTTAATTTATAAATTAGGCACAGTAAGGGATTAACAGCAATAACTAACAGTAAAATAAAAGCACTTTATGGCTTCTCTTTGGCGTATCCAAACTGCAGAGTCACTACTCTTGCGCTTCGGGGCTATTTTAAGTAAAATAAGGGTTACTCGAACACATGCACTGTGGACCGTGTTTGACTGTGGGTAACTGAAACCACAGATAAGGGGGAACGACGGTATCCCAGGTCTTACTTTGTTTGACTCTTGTGGACTTGTTCTGATTTTCTTCAGCTTCAGCTTGAACTTGCGTATGAGCAGTTGATGGTCTGTTCTGCAGCTGGCCCCCAGGCTTGAGCTGACTAACACTATTGAGCTTCTCCATCATCTCTTCCCATTGATGTAGTCCATTTGATTCTTGAAGATTTTAAATACGTTTATCTTAAAGTTTCTAGTTCTTTAAAGTTTCCTAGTTCTTAAGGTGTGATTTCTCTCATTTGCCGTGTATCTTGACTTTACCTCAGGCTGTTCTTTTTCGTTTGTCTTTTACTTACATGAACTGTCATTGTTTTTATCGTGAACTCATTTTCAGTGAGGGTAGTTTTCCATAGGAGACTTGTTTTCTTGCATTTGGGAGTATCCCTTCCAAGTAGTTTTACAATTACCTCTGCTAGGATTCTATGGGTTTTATTAGTTCTGGATCTATTTTATAATAATTTTTTAGTTGAAGTTTCACTGGTGGGCAGTGCGTTGTGGTCCCTAGTTTGTGCAGAGGCTCAGAGACTTACCTCCGCCTCGCTTAAGCCCAAGTCTCAACTCCTGCCGTAGCCTCCGGCTCCTGTAATCAGTCCCCATGTCCCTGTGAGTTGGTTGGTTTGAGTTTACCTTCATTTTGAGCCCCTGCAGATTTTCCATTCTTGCTTTTGAGCTTGGTTTTGTATTTAAATAGTTATTTATTCATTTTTTGTATGCAACGTTTTTATGTGTTTGGAAGAGGGGTGGGTGGAGTGACAGTCTTCTGGTGTCAGTTCAGATCACCTTATTGACTGGATGTCTGAGCATCAGGAGTGCGATTGTTATAGATATTATTATCATCAGGAAGGCTCCGGGTCACATAGCTCACCAGGAACGTGACAGTGGATGTAAAACTTTCAAGTTCTCTATTAAAGGAGGATATGAGGTGCTCACTTTCCATTCTTAAAGGAGGGATTTTTAGAATACCTTTCCTGTATTAATGGTGCAGTGGTTAAGACCTACGGTGAGCTAAGGTTGCTAACCAAAAGTCAGCAGTTCAAAGCCACTAGCCGCTCCTTAGAAACCTGATGGGGCAGTTCTACTCTGTCCTGTAAGGGCACTATGAGTCAGAATCGACTCGACAGCAATGGGTTTGGTTTGGTTTGGTCCCTGTGTTGGTGGCACAATGGTTAAGAACTACTGCTGTTAACCAAAAGGTTGGCAGTTTGAATCCACCAACCGCTCCTAGGAAACCCTGTGGGACAGTTCTACCATGTCCTCTAGGGTTGCTATGAGTCAGAATCGACTCAGCAGCAAGGGGTTTTGGTCCTGTATTGAACTCACTGAGAGAGCTGCTTCATTTCCCACTTCTGTTTTCTCATCTCCCCACAGAAACGGCGGGTATCGAGGTCGCAGACGTGACCTCCATCTGGCCATGTCCAATGGGCAGTTCTCTGTCCTCCTCTTGCTCAGTTGACTGTTTCCTCCTTCTGAAACTCTTTCCAACTCTTCCAGGAGCTGGCACTCCTGGGTTCTTCCCACCTCACGGGCCACTGTTCCCATAATCCTTTATTCAGCTTCTGATGGCTTCATGCCCCTGGACTCTCTTCTTCAGGTGTCATCTGGTCTATGGGTCCACCTCCAGGCTGTATCCCGAAGTAAAGTTCTTCTCTCTGTCTCCATTGCTACTATCTAATCCATCATCTTGTGCTTAGGCTGAGAAAGTCTCTTGTCATTTTGTTTTCCTACTTATCTTACCCTGACCCTTTCTTCCTCTACCAAGCAGAGTCAAAGAACAAATTAGATCCTGTAAATTCCATGGCTTGAAACCCCTCCATGGCTTCCTGTCGAACCTAGAGTTAAACCCAATTCAGCCCCTCACCATGACCTTCGAGGCATTACCTGCTGTGGCCCCTAAAGCACTCTGCTGCCTCACCGCCTTGCTCCTTGCCGGTTCACACGCTGTAGTCTGACCTGCTCTTTCCCACCCCAGGGCATTTGCACTTGCTGATCCTTCTGTCTGAAACAATTTCCCGCCAGCTGTCGCTGTCTTCTGATAGCTGAGTCCTTCATATCACTCAAGCTCAGGTCCAACATCAGTGCTTCAGAGAGGCCTGCCCTGGTGTCCCTTGCCAAGGCGGCACAGGCCCCTGCTCCAGGTCACTCTTGGTTCCGTCACCCTGCTTTCCTTCTCAGGCCCTTATCATCTAATATAAATCATTTATTCCTTTACTTGCTTATGGTTTGCTCCCCCACAAGACTGTGAGCTCCGCCAGGGCAGGGACTGTGTCTGTCTTGCTCATTGTTGCTTTTCCTGTTTTGAGACCAATGCCTGGCATATAGTAGGCACTCAACAATTATTTCTTGAAGGAATGGGTGATCTATTCTATGCTTCCCATATATTATTCTTTCAAGTCCCTCAACAACATTATAAAGGAGGAATGACTGGGCCCATTATAGAGATGAGGAAAGCAAGGATCAGAGAAGTAAGATTTATCGGGTCCTAAAGACAAGAAGAGTCCCTGGGTGGCACAAATAGTTAAAGCACTTGGCTGCTAACTGAGAGGTTGGAGGTTCGAATCTACCCAGAGGTGCCTCGGAAGAAAGGCCTGGCAATCTATTGCCAAAAAATCAGCCATTGAAAAAACCCCATGGAGCACAGTTCCACTCTGACACATGTGAGGTTGTCATGAGTCAGAATCAACTTGAGAGCACCTGGTTCAGTGGTAGAATTCTCACCTTCCATGTGGGAAACCTGGATTCGATTCCTGGCCAATGCACCTTGTGTGCAGCCACTGCCCATCTGTCAGTGGAGGCTTGCATGTTGCTTTGATGCTGAACAGGTTTCACTGGAGTTTCCAGACTAGGAGACCAGGAAGAAAGGACTGGCAATATACTTCCAAAAATCAGCCAATGAAAACCTTGTAGATCACAATGGTCTAATCTGCAGCTAATCATAGGGATGGTGCAGGATCAGGCAGCATTTTATTGTGTGTGGGGTGGCCATGAGTCGGGGGCCAGCTCTACAGCAGCTAACTAACAACAACCAAAGCTGGGAAGGGGCAGAGCCAGGCTTTAAACACACGTTTTCCTGCTGGAGCCAATGTGCAAGCTCATTCCCTCGTATCTGGTTGCTTCTTATGAGCAGGTCTGGGATCCAAGTGCAGAGGTCAGGACGCAAACAGTTGTTGAGTCAGGATGTCTCGTTTGTTTGAAAACAGAACCTCTTCTTTACACCGGCGAAGAACATCCAAGTGCCCAAAGTCCCAGCTCTGGATGTCAGGTTTCCCTGAAAATGCCCACACAATGGTCGGTGTTATGCAGAGGCATTTTAAAAATTAAATCTGTTTGGGAGTCTTTTGGACCATAAAAAGGCCAGTGTGAAACCACAAAACTTCGATGTTTCTTGTACTCTTAAACCTAAAGAAGAAAACAAGGAGGGCCTGGGTTATTTGACCAATAGTTTGCAAATGCCAGCTTCTCTCCCAGTCTGAGGCAGTTGGTGCCAAGCTGCAACTTGTCACACATTTTTATGGGCCGACTTATTAGCCTTTCAAACAGCTGCCTGCAGTGGAATTACTGACAGCGGCCAGATCCAGGGGCAAGAGTGTGCTGCTCAGCGCGGAGATTTCACCGGCTCCGAGGACTGGGTCTGTTTTTTGGTCCAATATGCTCGCTTGCACTGCGAAAAATTTCCTTGCTCCTTCCCTGGAGGGAGGGGAGGTGCAAATGGTTAACCCGCTCTGCTGCTAAGCAAAAGGCTGGAGGCTCATTTGCACCCAGAGGTGCCTTGGAAGAAAGACCTGTTAACTACTTCCAAAAAGTCAGCCACTAAAAATCCTGTGGCGCACAGCTCGACTCCGTCACTCATGGGGTCACCACGAGTCAGAATCTGGTTTTGGTTTTGTTTACTTAAGCCTTGGGAAATTTATGGCGCTGACCTTAGCAAAGTGTCGGGCCGCAAGTTAGCCCCAAGTGAGAGGAGTGTGCAGCTGGATGCTGACTCTGCCTGGAAGTAGCATGGAGTCAGGCACAGGGCTTTCCAGTCGGACAGGCGAACACTTGAATCCTGGCTTCACCGATGCTCGCTCTGTGTCACCTTGGGCGATGACCTGACCTGGCCCATCCTTGGTTTCCTCATCTGTGTAATGGGCCTCCTAATCTTGCCTTGTCCACCAGCTGCTCCTTGGAAACCCTGTGGCGCAGTTCTACTCTGTCCTATAGGGTTGCTATAAGTGAGAATTGACTCGACGGCAGTGGGTAATCTTGCCTTGTAGGGTGGAAACGAGGATTAAATGAGACTGTGCATGGGAGAGAACACAGCATGATGGGTGTAAGCAGAGACCCAAGAAACCCTGAGACCTGGGTTCGAATCCCAGCTCCATCTCCTACTGGCTGTGTGATCTTAGACAAGTGACTAGACATCTCTCTGTCTCGGTTTCTCCATGTGTAAAATGGGGAGACTAGTTGCCCCTTCCACCTCACTGGGTTAGACAGAGGCTGTAATGTGATAATGCATATCAAGTTCTTGGCACAGAGCCTGGCTTGTGGTTCTCAATAAACAGATATTATTTTTGTCTTGGTTCTCATAACCACCCCTGTGCGGGTTCCCTCGTGCTGCTGTAACAGAAATACCACAAGTGGGTGGATTTAACAAACAGAAATTTATTTTCTCACAGTTCAGGAGGCTAGAAGTCCGAATTCAGGACGCCAGTTCTAGGGGAAGGCTCTGTCTGCCGGGTGGAAGGTCCTTGTCTGAGCTTCTGTAGCCCCAGTGTTCCTCGGTTTCTTGGTGATCTCCACAGGGCATCCATCTTTACCCATTTGTTCTAGCTTGTCTCTGTGCCTCATTTGCTCTTTTTATACCTAAAAGTGGTTAGGCTTACGATAAACCCTACACTGGTAGCTATGGCCTCATTAACACAACGAAGAAAACCTTATTTCCAAATGGGATCACATCCACAGGTATAGGGTTTAGGATGCCAACAGATAGTTTTGAGGGACACAATTCAATCCATAACCAACCCCCAGGAAGGTGGCTGGTACTGATTGGGATCCTAAATGAGAAAAATACCATGAATGGTTTTTTAGGCCATTTAGCTAATTTAAAAAGTTTTCTAGGTTGGTGATCAGGATGAGGTTGTGTGTGTGCATGTGTGTGTTTTACTTAAACTTAGGAAACTGAAAAAAAAGAAAAAAAAAACCCTTTGTTCAGAGAAGAACATGTTTCAAAGAAAAACCATCAGCCAAGAATATTCAGATCCTTTTGTTGTATTTAGAGATGATTATTTTGTAGGCTCTGGGACACTTAGACTCTGTCCAGAAATTCCTCTGGTAAATAATAATAATAGAAAATATCCTTTGGAAATAATAGAGGGGATTTAGCAAAGGCCTTTCTTTCAGGGATCTCAAAGGCTTTTGCATAATTTTAGGGCTTTAGCGATTTTCTTAAAAGGGTTTGACTTTCTTGTCTGCGGCAGCCAGAGACGCGTTCACAGGAACAGGGTCCTCGAGACCGCTCTGTCCAGTCTGCCCTGACAGGGGACACTGAAGCCTGGCCAGGAGGTGCAGCAGCTGGCTGTGACGGCCAGGACTCGAACACAGGACTCCTGGTTACCAGCTCAGTGCCCTATCTGACCCCGCAGGCTGCCTGTCTTCTGTGGGCGCCCATGTTCTCCACAAGGCATCTGGAGCTGATGCTGATTGACACCTGACATGTGTTCGCTCACTTCACCTCTGAGCTCTCACCTTTGCACGCGGACAGTGAGGGGCAGGTAACGAGGAGGGCTTGACAGATAGGGACCACCCAGGTCTGGAGTCAGACGGCCGCTTCTCCGCAGCTGTGAGACCTCAGACAAGTCGCCCGGGTGCTCTGACCTGTTGGCCTTGCCTTGGAAACGCAATAACCAGTTCTTACTTGGGTGGGTTTTTGTTGGAATTAAAAGCTTGGGTGTCAGCTGTGGTCATTTGCACATATGTCAGACTTGTCCCCCCAATTCAGGAAGTGCCGGTTGACACACTCATGGTTTTTGACTCATTCTCCATTGAGTCTTTGTTCATTCATTCACTCAGCAAACATCTTCTGAGAACAACTACGTGCTAGGCACTGGATGTACGTGGTAGTCCAAAGGAAACCGGAATCCTGCCTTTACGGAACTTCCTAAGGAAAAACAGCATGACAGACAACCACCACCCCCACCTCACACTCTATGTGTATCTGTCAGGGTGGGGGGTGGGGGTCTGCTGAAGTAACAAACAAGCCCACGTGTTGTGGCTTACATACAAAATAAATAAATAAACTTAATTTTTGTTCTTGCTAGATGTCTAATGGAGTCCCTGGGTGGTGCAAACGGTTAACACACTTGGCTGCTAACTGAAAGGTTGGAGGTTTGAGTCCACCCGGAGGCCCCTCGGAAGAAAGGTCTGGTGATCTACTTTGGAGAGATCAGTAGTTGGAAACGCTCTGGGGTACAGTTCAGCTCTGACACGTGGGGCGGACCTGAGTTGGAATGGACTCGACGGCGGCGCCTGGTTTTTGCATGTCTGACACTGCTCAGAAGCCCAGGGTAGTCGAGGATTGCAATCACCCAGGCAGCAGCAAGGGGCTCTGGGGGTGTTGCAGTGGTTTTCACAGCTCCCATCCAGAAGGGACGCATGGACTGCACTCACGTGTCTCAGCCAGAGCAAGTCCACGCCTACTCCTCCCGTCAAAGGAGGGGGCCATGCATTGCCCCCATGCGCCTAGAAGAAGCGCTGGTATCTCTGTGAGGCTCAGTATCCCCCCCTGTAAAGCCATGGCAGGCCGTCCTTCCAGCCGGGGCAGCTGAGGTCTGGGTGCTGTGCCCTCCACAGCAGCCTGCCTGCCTGCTCTGTGCCAGGCATGGAGACGGCTTCCGTTCACCTCGGGGAGTTGGCAGGGAAGTGGGTGCAGCCAGTGCTCAGAACTAATTTGGGTTTCTGATTTCCAGGGAGATGCCTTTATTTTAGGCCTCTTTCTCCTTCTGCTCTTAAATTCTGGCAGAAGTGTTTTCAAGGTTATTGTTATTACATCAATTATTTTTCTAATTTATTTTCTGAGCGAAATCCATTTTTGCAGAGCAGAGAAGGAGTGGTGTGAAAGGGGTTGAACAAGCGAAGGGAAGCCGTGATGTTGGCAGGAGAATCTTGACTCTCTCAAAATGAGTCATTGTGGATGGGGGTGGGGCACTGGAAACCAAGCTTAGTGCAGATTCCCCTGCTGTTTCCAATTGGTTTTGCTGGTTAGTTTTCATTCCTGCTCCAGCTTTTTCCACTGCTGCTGGAGAGCTTTCCACCGTGACTGCTGGCCCCTCCAGAGGTGGCTGTGCTTCTAGTGCTGGGGAACGCAGGGGGGTCGTTTGGAAATATCAGCTTGGAGATCTGTCTCTGCAAATCTCAAGCCACCTCCTTGGGTGTGCCAGGGACCTCTCTGAGTGTTTTATGACTGAACTTAATTCCAAATGACAGAAAATCGTTGCTGTTAGTTGCTGTTGAGCCGGCTGTGACTCAGGGTGACTCCGTGTATGACAGAGGGAGACGTTGCCCTGTGCTGCACCATCTTCGGCGTGTTGGAGCCCACTGCTGTGGCTAACTTGTCAGTCCATCTCATGGGGGATTTCTCTTGTTCTTGTTGACCTTCTACTTCACCCATCACCATGTCCTTGTCTAACCATCAGCCTTTCCTTGATGACGTGTCCAAAGTAAGCAAAACTAAGTCTTGCCATCCCCGCCTCTAAGGACCATTCTGGTTGCATTTCTTCTAAGTTTGTTCTTTTGGCAATCCACAGAAAGCTAACCCAGCCAATTCTGGTATCAACGTCCCTGGAGTTGAGTTTGAGTTCGAAGGGGCTTCTAGGAGGAAGTGTGTATGTCCACGTTGGCCCCACTGAGACCTCCTTACTCCAGGTAGTCCCTGGAATGCTCCTGGCCTTCCAAGGTGGTCCTCTCCCAGCTACACCAGCCCTTCCAGGAGGCCCAGGAGCCTCGCCCAGGGCCATGAGGGGCTGTTGTGGCCTTCCCACACCCTCCCGTGGCCACGGTCATACCACAGCTCCTGGGCGGCCCTGCTGGGCATGAGGTCTGAGATGTGCCCGCCTTCTCCCTGGGCCTCTCCTAGCTGCTCACCCTCTGTTCTCAGGCTGCCCCAAGTCCACCCCACGCACCACCCAGTACTCACCTTCTTCTCAACCAAAAGTGCCAACACCCGGCTCTCTCACCTGGTGTTTGGTTCAGAGCATTGCTTCCCACAGTTAATCTTCATTCTCCATTTATGTGGAGGAGGGCAGGTGAAGCTGAACAGCCCAGGTCTGGGGTCACACCCCACTCAGGCCAGGGGGTAGAAGGTGGAGCTGCTTGGGTGGAAGGCCTCTCAGGGGGCGGCTGGCTCCTAACGGGGCGTTGTGGAACCACCAGCCCTCACTGGACCCTCCTTCCTTAGCCATGGGCCCCCACCGTTCCTCCACTGGGCTGCCCTGCTCCTCAGGCTGAGCTCACATGCCCCTCTATGCAGCGCCCTCCTGCCTGCCTGTTGCGTCAGAGGCTTTGGCTTCTCAGACTCAGAACAGTTAGTATGTTCAATTCTAGTTGCTTAGCCGGCTGGAGAATCGTGATACTTTCACAATGAAACACCAAAAAAAACACCGAAAAACCCCCAAAACTTGTTGTCATCAAGTCAATTCTGACTCATGGTGACCCCACGTATGTCAGAGTAGAACTGTTCCATAGAATGTCCTTGGCTGTAATCTTTTTATTTGTTTAACTTTTTTTTTTGTGTGTGTGGTAAATACATAGGTGCATGTGAAAGCTGGACAATGAATAAGGAAGACCGAAGAAGAACTGATGCCTTTGAATTATGGTGTTGGCGAAGAATATTGAATATACCATGGACTGTCAGAAGGATGAACAAATCTGTCTTGGAAAAAGTACAGCCAGAATGCTCCTTAGAAGCAAGGATGGTGAGACTTCATCTCACATACTTTGGACATGTGATCAGGAGGGACCAGTCCCTGGAGAAGGACATCATGCTTGGCAAAGTACAGAGTCAACCAAAAAGTGAAAGACTGTCAACAAGATGGATTGACACAGTGGCTGCAACTACAGGCTCAAGCATAACAAGGATTGTGAGGATGGCGCAGGACTGGGCAGTGTTTTGTCCTGTTGTACATGGGGTCACTCTGAGTCGGAACTGGCTCAACAGAACCCAACAACAACAAATACAGAGGTAACAAAACGTTTGCCATTTCTACATTCTTCACGGATACAGTTCAGTGACACCGATTATGTCCGTCATGTTATTCAACCATCACCCTTAACAGAAACTTAGAGTCCTCTAGTTGGCTGTAATCTTTAAGGAAGCAGATAGCCAGGACTTTCTTCTGCTGTACCACTCGATGAGTTGGAACAGCCAACCTTGAAGTTAGTAGTCAAGTGCAAACCAATTGCACCATCCAGGACCTTTTTAAAACCTCTAGGAGGCATACATGAATACACATCAGAAAGGCTTGGTTACAGGGGTTTGTGGAGCTGGGGGAGAAGACTCTGTGGTCTCTGAATGTGTCCTTTTCATGTCTGATGCTGGAGCTTAGAGGTCTGCAGAGCAGGGAGGGGAAGGGGGAGGGATGCCAAGTAGGCTGTGGGAGAACAAGACTCAACTGGGAGTCTCAAGCAGAGCTGGGCCCACTGGATCCAGACTCAGCTGGGAATCCCAGGCAGAGCTGGGCCCACTGGGAGGGGAGAAGCAAAGGCAAGGAGGCCAGTGGGGGTCAGGGTGATGGATGTGGTTGGGGTGATGGGAAGGGGGGACTGCGTAAGGTCACTTTCCTGCACAGTGTGGAAGGACAGTGCAGACCGCACAGTGGTGGCCGGCTGGTCTCAGCACTGGAAGACCAGTCCCAGACACAGGGGTGACTGTATCTGCCACACTCCACACTGCTGGCCTGGTGGGGTTTCTCATATCAGCCAGGAGGTTTAGGGATGGTGCCAGGGCCGAGGCGTGCTCCTGTGTCCCTGCTAGTGGGGAGAGGCCCCCCAAACCCCACCTGGGGGCTCTGCAAGTGGCCACGACCTTGAGGAAGGCTGACGGGCGGAATTCACCTTTTCAAATCCAGGCCAGCCTGGCAGTCGGCATGGTCCTTTGCCTCCAACCAGCTCTGGCCACGTGTCCCGGCTTCTGTCCTGGCTCAAGAACACCAGCCATTGGGGGGCAGAAATGAAGGCCTTTGCCCTTAACACTCACCTTTTCTATAATGTGCTGCAGCTGTAATAGAATTCTCCTTAAATTTCAAACAGAAATTTTCATCTAAAGTGTTTTGGGAAGGTTATTATTACAGAGCTTCTAATTTCCACAGCCGCTAAGTAGGCATTAATAACAAGGAGAGGCAGAGAAGTGGCGGCTCTAGCCGATGGTGCTTGACATCTAGTAGATGAATTAAAGTTTACAGTGAAATTGGTTTTTAACTAGGAATATTAGAGGCCTTTGTTCTCGGCTTTTCCTTCTTGGCGCCTTCGTTTTTGCCACGTTTTTCTCTTCTGTCCCCTTTTCCTCCCTCTCGGTGGGCGGGTCCCTCTGTGGGATGCGTTTGCGTGCTTTCCCTGGCCCCTGTTTTTCTTGGCAGGGGCACAGCTCATGTGCTCTCTGGGGTTGGGGTCCGGAGTGTTCAGAGCTCAGCTCGGAGATCCAGGTGGGGGAGAGGGACCGAGGACAGGCTGCCCTGAGCTGCATTGGCAGCAGGGCCCAGGGGAGTCTCCTGGCGTTGGGACAGGGCCCTGCAGAGGCCAGGCTCTGAGCCGGAACTTCCGCTCTCTCCAAAGGGGATTTTCCCTCTCCTGTGGCGTCAGGAGCTGAGGAAGTGGGATGACGTGAAAAGTGACTTCCACAGTCTCGGGCAGTCAGCAGGTGCTCCTTCCATGCAGGCTCCTTGCTGTTATCTGTTCTTTCCTGGATTGGGGTGTGGGAGCTGGCCCAGGGGTGGGCACTGGACAAGGAGGGGGGCACCCATGTCCAGGCCTAGCCTGATAACTCCTCTCTGTTGGGGATTGAATTGTGTCTCCCCAAAGGATCTGTTGAAGTCCTAACCCCTGTAGCTGTGAGCGTAACCTAGTCGGGAAATAGGATCTCTGAAGATGTCGTTACCGTGAGGTCATACCGGAGTAGGGTGGGTGTCCTCATCAAATGGGAGAAGAGGCACAGAGACAGGGAGACCAGGAGGGACACCGTGTGCCACTGTGGCTACAGCTGAGGAGATCCGGGAGCTGCCAGGAGCCGGGAGAGCCTCAGGAGGAGTCAACACGGCTGACACCCTGGTGTGGGCTTCTAGCCCCCAGGGTCATGAGAAGGGACCTTCTTGTTTTTGTAAGTCGCCCAGTTGGTGGTATTTGTCACAGCAACCCCAGGGAGCTCAGGCACTCCCCGTGCACCTCTGGGAATGCGTTTTGCTGCTTGGAACTCAGTGGTCCCACCTGGGAAATGGGCTGGCATCCCGTTGGGTCTCTGTGTGAGGTTCTCGACTCGGCAGTGAGAGTGGAAGGAGGGCGGTGGGGACACCAGGCCCAGCAGAGCAAGAGCCGCCAGTCCGGGTGCTGCGGGCAACTGTTTCCTGTTCGTCCTTGTCCTGGTCCTTTTGCTCACGGCTGGCCACGACCAGCACCCCCTCCTCACTCCACCCCACAACCTTTCCCAAGGGCAGCTGGGGGCGGGTATGCCAGCGTTGTGGGTCTGAGACCAGAGGTTGCAACATGCCAGGCCTCTGTGGGGGCAGAGACCCCCAGATAATCAAATTGGAACCTCTGTTGAGTGAAGGAGGCTGGGAAGGTGAGTGCAGAGGCCGGCAGGTGCCGAGGGCTCAGTTGTGGGGGCAGCAGCTGAACACGGGGAGGGCGTTGAAGGAGGCGGTGGTAGGAAGGATGGTGCTGTGTCCCCCACTCCACGGGCACACAGGGAATTCCTGCATTGGAGCGGGGCCGCGTTCTCACTTTGGAGGGCCTGCAGAGACACTGTGTCCCCGTGGGCTGGGCTGCGGGCAGTTGTGTCTTCTCCAAGAGCTTCATTGATCCGGGGACAGACAGAGACCTCGGCAGAACCCACTGAGGCCCTGGGGGGTGGGGGGCAGTGAGGAGGCCAGTTCATAGAAGGAAACTGGCTCCCAGAAAACTGCTTGGGGCCCCTCTTTGCTGTACTGGGCTGTGTTAAGCCGCTGAGATCTTAGGGTTGTTACAGCAGTTCGCACGCCCTAACTAAGGCGAGGAGAGGGAAGACCAGTGGGCGAAAGTTGGTCTGAATTAATTCTTAGGATCAATTTCTGTAGCAAACAGGATTGCTTTGGCTCCAAGAAGAACTTTGTGGCTTGAGTGAGACCCGACTCAAAATGGCTTAAGGAGAAATGGCATTTTTTTCAAGTCCAAGGGAGGATAACACTGGCTTCAGGCGTGGCTGGATCTGGGTGGTGGATGTGACGAGCTCTGTCCCTGCTCTGTCCCCACCTCTCTTCTTACTGTCCTTTTCTTGAAGCTGGCTTCTTTCTCTACACGGTGGCAAAGATGGGCTCTGGCAGCTCCAAACAGCAGCTCATCCATCCCAAGAGGTCATAACTTTCTCAATCATTCCAGCAGAAGGCCTGGGGGCCTCTCTGGTTGACCTGCTTGGCGGCAGTGCCCACCTCTGACCCAGTCCTGTGGTCGTGCTGGGTGGGGGGTGATGCTCTAATTGGCCAGGCCTGGGCCATGCACTGCCCTTGGAGCTGGGGGTGGAGTCAGCCTTGGTCGAACCACATGGGGGCCAGGAACAGTTAAAGGGGGTCCTAAGGGAGTTTGCTGTTACTAAAATACAGGTAAAGGAGGCTGGGCTCCCTTATGTGCACTCCAGCTGCCTTGGGGCACCGGGTGGGTGTATTCCTTTTTGGGGGCTGCCAGAGCAAACTATCACAAACTGGTGGCTTAAAACAACAGAATCTTATCCTCTCACAGTCCTGGAGGCCAGCGTCCAAAGCAGGGCTGGTTCCTTCTGGAGGCTGAGGGAGAAGCCTGTCTTGCTTCTCTTCCAGCTGCTGGTGGCTTCTGCCGTCATTGGCCATCCTTGGCCATCCTTGGCTTGTGGCTGCGTGGCTCCAGCCTCTCCGTCTGTCATCACAGGGCCATCTTCCCTGTGTGTGTCCGTTTGTGCCCAGATCTCCTTATAAGGATGCCAGTGGCTGGATTTAGGCCCACCCTACTCCAGTATGACCTCAGGTTAACTTGATCACATCTGCAAAGACCCTATTTCCAAATAAGGTCACATTCACAGGTACTGGGGTTAGGACTTCAACATATCTGTGTGTTTGGATGGGGGCACAATTTAGCCTACAACCGTGTGTAGTTTCCTTGACTGTAGCCTGCCCGGTCCCCTGTGTGTGCGTGTGTGTGTGCGTGAGAGTATGTGTGTGTGTGTGCACGTGAGTGTATGTGTGTGCGTTAATGTGTGCATGTGTGCATGTGTGTGTGGTTTGGGGGAGGTTGCTGTTGCTAATTGCCGTTGAGTTGATCCTGACTCATGGCGACCCCATGTGTGCAGAGTAGAACTGCTCCATAGGGTTTTCAAGGCTGTGACCTTTCAGAAGCAGATCGCCAAGCCTGTCTTCCAAGGTGCCTCTGGGTGGGTTCGAACCACCAACCTTTAGGCTAGTAGTGGAGTGCATAGCTGTTGTATAACATCACTGTAAGACTTTGGGGAGAACAGCCTCATCTCTCTCAGCTGTCTCCTGGTGGAGGGTGCGTCCTCATGACTGAGCGTTTTCTGTCCCGCAGAGGGTCGCCCACCACGGTGTCGAGGCTGGGTCTGACCTGGTCTGCCTCTTAGGAGGTGGTGTTCCTGCGCCTGTCCCTGCCCCTCCCTCTCCTTGTTGATGTGACCTGGGGACAGGGTCCTTGGAGGAGGGAGGGATGACATGGTGCCTGCTCATGGAAGATGCCCACGGCGCATTAGAGGCCCTGTGTCTCCAGCCATCAGTCTGCCCTGTGACGGCGTCTGCTTGGAGGCCCATGTCATGGGACTTGGGGAGCTGGCTTTCAAAGCCTCCAGGTCCCATTAGAAATCTGAAGAAAAGACAAAGGAAAGAAGGGGGCCTGACCTGACAGCCGTGACAGGGCGGAGGGTTTATCCTGACGAGGAAGCCATGCAGGCGTCGTGCAGGTGTGGGGCAGGAGGCGAGGGACCGGGGACAGGAGCCTCAGCCTGGATGCCCGGCTGGCTTGAAGTGTGGGTGGCGGCTTTACAAGGACGGCAAATTGTCACTTTGGCGGAACTCAGGGACGCTACTTATGTCATTAGGCAGCAATCTATAATTACTACACTCAGAGATGAGTGAGGGGCAGGATTCTTTTAGGGGCTGCTGGAGAGATTCCGCCAGCGCCTTCCCAGGGTGGGGAGGGGCTGGGCCTCCAGCAGCAGCCAGCATTTGACGTCTGTTGTTGTTGTGAGGTGCTGTTGAGTCGGTTCCGACTCATAGCGACCCTGTGCGCCACAGAAAGAAACACTGCCCGGCCCTGCGCCATCCTCACAGTCCTTGCTATGCTGGAGACCATTGTTGCGGCCACTGTGTCAGTCCATCTCATTGAGGGTCTTCCTCTTTGTCGCTGACCCTCTGACGTCTAATTAGAGGCAACTGTGTTATTCTCATGCCTCCTCCATCAGGGAGACCCCATGTGCGCAGAGCAGAACTGTGCTCCATTGGGCTCTCTGGGCTGTGACCTTTCAGAAGCAGATTGCCAGGCCTTTCTTCTGAGACGTTTCCTTTTGACTGGTAGTCCAGCACTTAACCGTTTACACCACCTGGGGTCACCATGAGTTGGCGTGACTCGATCTCAACAGACAACAACAATGCCTCCTCCATGGGGAAGCCGCCCTGGGGTCCTCGCTGGAAGTAAGGCTGTCTCAGAGGAGGCAGGCTGATCCAGGAGACCCTGGGGACAAAGAGGAGTCTTGCCTGGTTGGCACAGTTGTTTTGATACTGGCGTGGGGGGCCTTGAATGCCAAGGTCAGGGATTGCTCAGTCAGCAGACCCAGAAACCATGAGGCAAACTCCTGAGGGGTTAAGCAACTTTGGAAACATGGCCAGGGAAGAGAACACATCGTGGAGCTCTCTGACCACGGGGTGGCCTGCAGCCCGGTTTCCCAAGCGATGGGCGGGCTTGGCGTCTGACTGCCCCTCTGGAATGTCTGGGCTGCGGCCGGAGCTTGCTCTAAATCAGAAACAGGCTGGAAGGGCTTAGCGGGCCTGGCAGGCTGCGGCCAGCTCCTCGTGCGGTCTGGGCAGGGCCGCTTGGCACCGGCTGCCCGGAGGACGCACTGGTGGTGTGGGAGGTTCAGAGGGCAGGCCAGCCAGTTCAGGCCAGAGCTGCAGCCTAGGGCAGCGTCCCTGTGGGCCGTGGCAGCGGCACCACCACGGGGTTGATGCAGCCGGCTCTGCTCCTGGCAGACCCTCCCTCATTCTGTGGCCTTGGGAACGTGGCTCATGAAGCCTCAGTTTGCTCATATTGAAAATGGGAACTCTACCACCTCTAGGGTGGTGGGGCGACCATGTCCTGTGGCATCGAATTGGAAGCAGTGGTGACAGTGGAGATAGTTCATGGACTTTTCTTTTTTTTAATTGTGGTAAAAATATATGTGGGGGCAGTGGTGGTTCTGTGGTAGAATTCTCGCCTTCCATGTGGGAGATGAGGGTTTGATTCCCGGCCAATGCACCTTATGCACAGCAACCACCCGTCTGTCAGTGGAGGCTTGCGTGTTGCTGTGATGCAGAACATGTTTCAGTAGAGCTTCCAGACTGAAGAGGACTAGGAAGAAAGGCCTGGAGATCTACTTTCAAAAACCAGCCACTGAAAACCCTATTGATCACCATGGTCCCATCCTGTTGTACGTGGGGTCACCATGAGTTGGGGATGACTCAACGGTAACTAACAACAACAAAAACTAATGTATAGGTAACAAAACACCGACCATTTCAACATTCTTCACATGTAGAAGTCAATGACATTAATTCTGTTCATCACGTTATTCAGCTGTCACCATCATCCATTTCCAAAATTCCCCATTGCTCTTAGCAGACGTTCAGTGCCCCTAAACAGAGTCCCCTTCCTGTCTCCCTCTCTCCCGTCCACCCCTAGTAACCTCTGACAAACCTTGATCTCTATGCACTTGCCTAGTCTAGATATTTTATATTTCACACAATCTTTGACCTTTTGTGACTGACTGGCTTCACTCAGCATAATGTCTGCAAGGTTCAATCCATGTTGTGGCAAGTATCAGGATTTCATTTCTCTTTATGGCTGAATAATACTCCACTGTATGTATATAACACATTTTGTCTATCCATTTATCTGTTGATGAATACTTAGGTGGTTTCTATCAATTGCTCATAGACTTTAAAAAAAATATTTGATTTCATTATTGGTGAAAACATACACCGCAAAACACGCTCCCATTCAACAATTTCTACACATAATGTTCGTGACGTTGACCACACTCTTCACATTGGTCAATATCCTCATCATTTCCTTTCTAGTTTCACCACCATTAACTTAGTCTCACTGGCCCCCAAACCTTCTCATCTATGCTTCACAGTAACGGTAACCCATTTGGTCTCAAATAGATAATTTTTTAAAAGAGAGCAGTACTCAAGGGTGACCTTCTTTACCTCCTGAGCTAACCTGCTATTTAGTTAAAAGATGACTTCAGGGGATAGTTACCCTTCAAGGTTTAAAGCGTATCTCTGGGCAATAGTCTTGGGGATTCCTCCAGTCTCAGTGGGTCCAATAGGTCATAGACTTTTAATGCTTGGAATGATCCCAGAGATCGGCCCAATACCCTCACCTGAAGTTCAGAGAAGTTGAGTAACTTACCCAGGGTCACAAAGCAAGGTACAAACAAGTGGCCTTTTCTATAAACGATTCCTCAAATCAACACTTCTCTGCTAGGGCTTAGCCCACAATATGAAGTGTTCTCTGTACACTCCCAGCCTTGCCTCTTTCCTTTTCATGCTGTTCGTGGCCCTGGTGTTGACCATGGTCATCTCCCACATTTGCCCAGAGCTTCATGGTTTCCAATCCCCCTTCATCACATTCTCTAATCCTTGGGGCAGGTAGATATCCATTACATATTTTACAAAAGACCCAGAAAATCACCTATTTCCCTCCCAGTAATCTTCCCAGTCAGCCCAGGCTGTGTTTCTACCTCCATTTTACAGATGAAAAGCTCAGAGAGGTTCAGTACTCAACCAAGTTCACACCTGCACCCGGGGCTCCACATGGGTCCCAGCCATGGGCCTGGACCCCATTGCTCTGTGGTCCCACGTGGATGCCAAATCCACCAGCGCTGTGATGCCCCACATCCCCCTCAGTGATGAAGGTCCCCCAAGAGAGGCCTTGGTGGAGATATGTGAGGCCATGAAGGTGAGCAGTGCCCCCACTTTCTTCCCAGCTCGAGAAAGCAGGTTGGGACGAAAGTGCTGGAGAACACTGGCCTCCAGAGATGGGCTCTGCTCCAAGTTGTGACAACATTCCGAAGCCCTCTTTTAAATGATTATTTTTAACAACAACATGGATGTCTCAAGAGCTGCCCCCAAGCACTGGTGTTTGGTGGCATTGTGGCCAAGGTGTGGATGACATCTCCAGGCAGGGGCAGGGGTTCCCAAATCAGAGTTGTGTCTGAAATTTGGGGTGGCCCAGATCAAACCCACACACACCAATGTCCTACCTTCTCAAGTGGTAAACCTGATTAAAATGGATACAATGAGACTTTTGAAATGAAAAGACATGGGAGAAAACATCAGTTGGAAGACAGAGAGAGGTGCCTCTTGGAGAATCACCCTTTGGTGTTGGTGTGAAGGGGTAGTTGACAGAGCTGTTGCTTGTATATTAGCTTCATGCCTTTGTTTTATCTTAGTATCAGACTGACACGGGTCTCTGTGTGTGTGTATGAGATGGTGTGTGCGTGCGTGTGGGGGTGAAGGGTGCCTTCTTATCTCCCAAATACCTTAAAAGCAACTCTTGGTGAGTTGGTTCAGCTGAATTTTGGGTCACGGGTGAGACAACATCAGCCTTGGTCACAAAGAGTGGTTTCCCACTGTGGGTCAAAAGTTGTGGCCCACTGGTGAGGAACAGGATCTCAGAAAGGGTTAAGAGTCCTGGCAGTCTGCGCCCCTGGGGTTAGCGCCCCTCAGTGCCCAGTGAGAGATCAATAGACCTTTAAAGTGATTTATAAAAATGGATGGGAACAGCATCCTGTCCTCAACTCCGGTGCATCAGGTCAGCATCCTCTACTCAGTATTGATCGTCCCACTCTGTCTAAACACACATTATCTGGGGGAGGCCATAAATCCTCCACTTTCATCAAATGGAAGGTCATTTTTCCAACTTCCCCTGGGGGGAGTGATGTCATGAAACTTGTTCAGAGGGAGAGATGTTTAGTAAATCTGATGAGATGTTTGCATAAAAGCAAATTAAGATGACTGGAGTGGAGAGAAGAACTGGGGTGAGAATGTTAGGGGGGCTTTGGTGTACCTGGTACACCAGTGAAGACTCTCGGGATTATGTGAGTCAATGTGCGAAGTCTTCATTCACAGTCTTTACCTATAGCTGACCTAACTGGCTGATTTCTGGGTTTCTAGAAAGACCAATCACTAGAAAAGGACATCATGTTTGGTAAAGAGAGGCAGAGAAAATAAGGGAAACACTCAGTGAGATGGATTGACACAACAGCCAGAACAATGGACTCAAACACACCAATGATCGTGAAGATGGTGCGGCACCAGGCAAGGTTTCGTTGGAGCCAACTCAAGGGCGGCTAACAACAATGGAGAGCAGTGACCTGGTGCCATTGGTCATTAGATATTGATAAAATCAAAAGAGTGAAGCAACAATTACAATAAAAATATCTCCAGTTTACACATCTATTCCCTCCTAGCATGACTTGCACATCTCTCTGACAGCTCCTCTCGTGAGGTGCACCCATCATTTTCTGTCCACTGCTGGGGGAACAATTGAAGCTGCAGGGACAATGTGGCAGGCCAACTTGAGTTTGCATCCCAGCTCTGATTTTTATTTTCTGTGTAATCTTAGGTGAGTCATTTCATCTCCCTGAGCCTCAATTTCCTCATGTGTAAAATGAAGTTGGTAATATCCACCTTGCAGTAACCAGGTGTGAATGTTGAATGATACAAGGCAGAGTTTCTCAAGCTGTGATCATTCACGGATCACAACTTTTGCCATGTCTGTGCGCTCCCTCTATGATTTACTTCATATTTTAATTTAAATTGATTCATTTTTATTTTCTAGATGAGTTTGTTTAAAAAGGAGACACTATCCTACTATTATAAACGGGAAACTAGGATCATGTGCCATAGAGGGCAATGATCACAATTAGAGTGGACCTGTAGATCACATGGTGGTCCACATGGAAAATCCCAAGGAATTCACAAAAATACTACTAGAATTAATATATGAGTTCAGCAAGATCACAGTTTACAAGATCAATGTACAAAGATAAAGTGTATTTCTGTTTATTAACAATGCACATGTGGAAACCAAAATAAAAAAATACCATTTATAATTGCTCAAAAAAATACTTGGATGTAACTCTAACGAAACTTGTGTAAAACTTGTATGCTAAAAACTACAAAATACTAATGAAAGAAATCAAAGAAAGTGTAAATAAATGGAAGGGCATACCATGTTCATGGATTGGAAAATTCAATGTAGTAAAGGCGCTAATTCTCCCTGAATTGATATACAGGCTTAACACAGTTCCTCTCAAAAATTTAAGCAAAATTGTTGTAGATATAGACAAGATTATCCTAAAATTTTTATGGAAAGGTGAAGGAATTAGAATAGCTAGAATACTTTTGAAAAAAAAAAAAGAATAATGTGGGAGGAATCACTTTACTTGATTTCAAGACTTATTGTATAGCTGCAGGAATCAAAATAAAAATAGACCTGTAGCTGAAAGATGAGTAAACCACCTAAATGTTCATGGCCCACCTCCAGTGGGTCAAAGTCACCACCTCTGTGATATTAAACAACTTTTGGTCTCTCAACACCCCAGTATTTCACCTGTAAAGTGACAACACAATAACACTCTTCCTGTCTTGAAGCTCATAGGAGATGGTTGATGTAAAAGTGTTTTCTAAAGGCTGTGAGTATGGTCCAACCAGGAGGGAATGTTTTTATTTCATCTCTGCAGCATATAGAAAACCAAACTGACTTCCCAACCCATTACTCTCTCAACATTAGCTGGACTTGAAATTTGCTCCAAAGCAAACCAGGAATGCAGATATATGATAATATAGACATTTCCAGAAGAAGGCTTCTGGCCTGGAGGTGGCCTGGTGACTCTGAAGCCCTCCATTTCTCTGAGTTATGTGCCAAACTCAGGTCTCTGACATGAGGGCTGGGCTACAGTCTCCACAGAATCAGTGCTGTCTCTAGACATGAAGGGATGAGAGTTTTTTGAATTCATTTTGCCAGGAAGATCCATTTCCTGCTCAGAGTGCAACCTGAAAATGGATCCCCCACTGTGCAGTATTGGAACAGACAGTTCCCGTGCAACATCATTAGAGGTGCCACTAGAAGCAAGAGCACACCTACACTATTGCTTAACTGATTTATGTCCAGTATGAAGCTGACTCAGGCACACCTCACCAAAAACATCTCATTCCTTTCAAAGTGTCTATTAGCCTGTACTTTTCCATTTAGAATACTCATATAGCTGTAATTACCTGTTCAACATAGGACTTATTCTGTACATGGTAAGCTCAAGAGGGCAAGGGCCATATTGATCTTGTTCCCTGCTCTACTAACAGGTAATTGGGAACCACGCCAGACCAGTGTCCCCAGACGATGAGGGGGGACAAGCAGTCCTCAGAGTCGCCCTCAGGCACCAGATTTGAGGCCACCTGTAGGTCTACTGTACCGGTACGCCTCACAGGGTTTGAAAAGCACCAGTGACCGAAACTACTCCACTCTATCCATGGCGAGGACGAGAAGACTATCAGAAATTCTGCAGTTTTAAAAGCAGTAGGGCCTTCTTAAAGGACAGTTGGATTAAATGGTGGTTCTTAACCAGGTCATTAGGATCATCTAGGGAAATTTTCCAACACATGGATGCCCAGACTCTATCCACGGAGTGTCTGATTCAGTAGACCTGGCCGAGAACCATGGGGGGCAGGAGCACACATATGCTTATGTATACGTAGAATGTCTATGCATTTGTTTGTTTTTCTGATGCTGTGGTTAGGGTTGATCCTTTCGCCAACCCAGTGTGGTAGATGGAGCCTGGAATACTATTACTGTTTTAAAGATGAGTAAACTGGAGTCCTGGTGGGACAGTGGTTAAGAGCTCGGCTGCTAACCAAAAGGTGGGCAGTTGGAATCCACCGGCTTCCCCCTGGAAACCCTATAGGGCGATTTTCTTCTGTCCTATAAGGTTGCTGTGAGTCGGAATCGACTGGATGGTGGGTGGTTGTTTGGTTTTTCTTAACCTGGGTATCAGAGAGGCAGCTGACTAGGCTTAGGCCAGAGCTGGCACTCTGTGCTGACTCGTTCATCCCTTTCTCATTGAACTTGCTGCTTTGTCTAGGATGAAATAGATTGCAAAGTGAAGGGAAAGGAAACCCCTCCATCAAAGAGGTGGCCCCAGAGATGGGGGTGTCCATCCTTCCACCTCTAGGCCCTGGGGGTGGAGGCACAACGCAGAGAAGAAGGAAGAGGTGGAGTCTCATCTCCAGCAAGGTGAAGACACTGGGGACTCCTCGCCCAACAGAACAGCCTTGTTAGCTTCCTGGCACTGGCAAAGGACACCTGCTCTATTCACAGACTGTTCTTGTTATCTTTCTAAAATAAGGCAACAAGTTTCACTGAGTATATTCACTTAGTATTTTCCTAAAAATGAGGAGTAAGTTTTGCTGAATGTGTTTGGATCAACAGAGGGAAGAGTTGCACAGCTGTTTTGCTGCCTGGTGGCTGGGGTCCTCCCCTAGGCAGCTATGGAAACCCTGTCCTTCTCTGCCCCCAGGCCCCTACAACCAGGTGGAATGGCACTGGCTTGAAAGGGCCCAGTGCTTGTGGGGAGGGCTGAATTCAGAGAGGCAGGAGCACAACTCCATGATACCTTATACAGGAACGCCCTGGGGGCTGAGCATGGTGATTCTACATCAACGACTGGGTCCATGGGAAGCACTCTTGAGTTTATTCCTGTACTCCATATTTGTTAAGGGTCTGCTCTGTGCCAGGTGCTAGTTTAGATTCTGGATATACTCAAGTGAACAAAACAGGTATGGTCCTTGCCCTCAGAAAGCTTTGCATCCAGTGGGGAGGGAGGCATTAAACAAGCAAAGGCACAAGTAACTATGCAATTATAAATTGCAATAAGTGCTGAGAACAAATCAGATATTGGGATAGAGAATAATGGGAAGGCATAATTTTATTGGAGGTGGAGCAAGTGAGGATTCTGAGGAGGTGCCATTTGTACTGGCATCTGAAACACTGTTGGTGTTGTTGCTAGGTGCCATCGAGTCGTTCCTACTCATAGTGACCCTGTGTACAACAGAACGAAACACTGCCTGGTCCTTTGCTTGAGCTCATTGTTGCAGCCACTGTGTCAATCCATCTCAATGAGGGTCTTCCTCTTTTTTGCTGACCCTCTACTTTACCAAGCATGATGTCCTTTTCCAGGGACTGATCTCTTCTGACAACATGTCCAAAGATGTGAGACATAGTCTCACCATCCTTGCTTCTAAGGAGTATTCTGGTAGTACTTCTTCTAAGACAGATCTGTTTGTTCTTTTGGCAGTCCATAGTATATTCAATATTCTTCTCCAACACCACAATTCAAAGGCGTCAGTTCTTCTTTGATCTTCTTTATTCATCTTCCAGCTTTCACACGCATAGGAGGCGATTGAAAACATTGTGGCTTGGGTCAATCTTCAAAGCGACACCTTTCCTTTTCAACACTTTAAAGAGGTCTTTTGCAGCACATTTGCCCAATGCAATGTGTCTTTTGATTCTTGACTGCTGCTTCCATGGGTGTTGATTGTGGATCCAGTAAAATGAAATTCTTGACAACTTCGGTCTTTTCCCTGTTTATCATGATGTTGCTTATTGGTCCAGCTGTGAGGATTTTTGTTTTATGTTGAGGTGTGATCCATATTGGTCTTTGATCTTCATCAGTAAGTGCTTCAAGTCCTCTTCACTTTCAGTAAACAAGGTTGTGTCATCTGAAGCATTAGGCGAAGCCAAGTGTCCTGAGGGTAGAGAGGGGGAGACCGAGGTTCCTGGTGGAGGGACCAAGGGGAGGCGACATCCTGAAGCAGGAAGGAGCTGGGTGTGCTGCAGGATCTGCAGAATGACTGGGGTGTCTGTAAGGGGGGAGCAAGGAGGAGGATGGGGCAAAGGTCATTTGGGGTGGCGGGGCCCATCATGCAGGTTCTGGTAGGAGTTCAGAAGAATTTGGATGTTATTGGAAGAGCAGTGGGAGGCCACTGTGGGGTTTGCAGGAATGTGACATGATCTGGCTCTCATCTTACATGTGTTTCTCTCTGCGTAGAATGCATCGCAGGAAAGCACAGATGGGTGAGCAGGTTGGTCCCCCATGTGCAGTGGTCCCAGAAAGAGATGGCAGAGGCTGGACGAGGTTTGGTGGACTCGGAGAAGGAAAGTGGTATTTCTTTTTTTTTTTTTTCTCTTTTATCTGCTATATTTTTGTTCACCTTTTTTTTTTTTCAGTTGTCTTTTAAAAATTTCCTCACCTTGTTTCCATTTTTTTTTTTTAAAGCAACAACTTCCCATTAGTCCTTGGTAACCACGGATCAGCTTTGGTGTCAGTGCATTGGCCAATTCCAGCTAGTTCACATCAGTGGGACCATACAATATGGGTTCTCTCGCATCTGGCTGATTTCACACAGAGTCATGTCCTCAAGGTTCATCCGTGTGTATCAGGACTTCATTTCTCTGTATGGCTGAATAGGATTCCACTGTGAGTATGCACCCCATTTTCTTCACCCATTCAACTGCTGATGGACACTGGGGTTGTTTCTTGCCGTTTGGCTGCTACGTACAGCGGTGGGGTTTTCAGCCCTATTTTAGAGGAGAAAGGACAGCGCTTGGTGATGGTGGACTGCGTGGGAGAGGGAGGGGCTGGGACAGATTCCCTGGTTTCTGTTGTGAGAATCTAGGGAGGAGGGTGGGGCCATTTTCCAAGGCTGGTTCCGAATGGTCGGGCTGAAGGAGAACATGGGGAGGAGGAGTTGTTGGCTATTCTCTCCACGGCTCATCTCGTTATTTAACAGGAATGTACCGAATGCTTGCTGTGTGTGGTTCTGTTCCGGGTTCAAACTACACACAGAAATGTAAGTTTTTGCCTTTAAGAAACTGGCATTCTTGTAAGGGAGTCATCGCCTATTAAAGTGCGTATTTGAATTTGGTTCAGGGCTCACTGTGGGGGTTGGCACACGCGTGGGGCTGGGGCAAATCCCACTGAGAGTTGAGTAGGGGCAGCGGAGGGTACTAAAGACCCAAAGATGGGTCGGTGTTTGCTAAGCAGGGACAGGGGCATGGAGGGTGTCTCTGGCAGAGGGAGCAGTACCTGCCAAAGTCTGGCCCTTACAGAGGAAAGACCTGGCAATCTGCTTCTGGAAACAGCCACTGAAAACTCTACAGAGCACAGTTCTTCTCTGACACAGGTGAGGTTGCTGTGAGTCGGAGTTGACTTAATGGCAGCTGGTTTGGTTGGGCGTAGTGGGGTATGGGGGGTCATGGCCATATCAGAGGGCAGGAAGGAGAGCCCGGAAACAGGCATGGAAGGCCAGGCTCATTTTCCTTTGCTTGTTTTTAAGTAATACCTTGAAGCCGAGTGAGAAAACACAAGTCTCTCACGAGCTCGTAAATCAGAAAATGCTTCTGGAATT
This sequence comes from Dugong dugon, assembly GCA_030035585.1. NCBI lineage: Eukaryota > Metazoa > Chordata > Mammalia > Sirenia > Dugongidae > Dugong > Dugong dugon. Next base: position 110,025,724 of record CM057472.1, read on the forward strand.
TCTCAGAAAGCAGGGCAGGAAACGTTTTACAACAAAAGAAAACCAGCCTCCCATGATCACCCAGGCGATGGTGACCATCCCACAAAGTTTGAAAGATCCTAGGCTCAGGGACCAGAAACGCGGACATGAAGACAAATATGGGAAGCAGACTGGTTCCCGGTGGCGAGTGTCTTCCCAGGGAAGGAGCAAGTCAGAGGGCCCTGCTGGCATGGAGCATTCCTCAGGCTCTCTTCAGCCTCCCATGTCTCTCTGCAGGAGAGAGGCCGACTGGAACATGTTAATCCAGCCCCGGCCTGATTCTTTTCCACCAAAGCTTCAATATGCATCTGATCTCAGGATATTGGATTTTTCTTTGAGGAAAGAAATAAATGACTTATCTGGGGAATAAGCCCAGAGTTCCCTCAATGCATTGCAGTCTCTATATTGGGCTAAAATAAGGTTTGTTGATTCTCATGAAAATCTCTAAAGCTTGGATGTCATCATATGGGTATTTTATGTGCCAGGTAAGTAGGTTGCATCCCCAGGAAAAAAGGGAGAAGGCAAGGAAGAAAGATTAATGCTTGTATCTAATGAGAAAGAGAACAGATTCAAATACTTTAAGTGCCTATGGCTTCTTGATACGGTGGCCAAGAAACGTGATTCCCTCTGAAAAGCAATCGTTTTGCTTTATACTGGGAATTGATCTTGAAGTCTGGCAGATAACGGGTTTTTTCTGCTGCTGTTGTTGTTCCTGCTGTATTGCTTTTCCATCTACTCAGAGCCCGACAAAATCATGCTTCATAATCTCCTCGCAGTTTTTGCTTCTTTCCCTTGGGCTTGTGTTAGGCTGATGGGAAAAGAAGTTCCCCTCCTGCTCCAAATATTCGTGTGTTTTGGCCAAGTGGGCCCGTCGAGGGAGAATCTTGTTCCTGTCTTAATAGTTCTGAGGTGTGAAAAGCAAGGACAGCCCGCAAGGACCTTGCCAGCTTGGCTTTGCCAGGTTGGTGGGAGGAAAAAGAGACTTTGTCCTGTGATTCTAAAACCAGTGGTAAAGGTCCCCATGTGGCACAAATGGTTTGCTCTTGGCTAATAACAGAAAGGTTGGTGGTTTAAATCCACCCAGTAACACTGCAGAAGAAAGGCCTGGCGATCTGCTTCTGTAAGATTACAGCCAAGAAAACGCTGTGGAGCTCGGGCCTACTCTGTGACACGTGGGGTCACCGTGGGTCACACCCAACTGGACGGCAATGGGTTTGGTTTAAACCCAGTGGGAATATTTTAGGGTTTAGCAAACACAAAGCAAGAATCAAGGTAAGTTACAGGGGGTGATTTTAGCCTATGTCAAAAGCATAGAATGTTAGATGGTAGGTAGACAGACAGACAGACAGATAGATAAACAGTAGATAGATAGACAAGACAGACAGATAGACAGATAGACAAGACAGACAGACAGACAGATAGACAGATAGACAGCTGCCGTGGAGTCAACTCTGCCTCAGGGCGACCTTATGCGCAACAGAACGAAATGTTACCCGGTCCTGCGTCATTCGCACGGTCGCTGACACATTTGAGTCCATCGCTGTAGCTGCTCTGCCAGTCCATCTCACTGAGGGTCTCCCTCCTGGCGCTCTACTTCACCAAACATGATGGCCTCCCCCAGCAATTGATTCCACCTGATGACATGTCCAAAATAAGAGAGTTGGACAGTGTTCGGTTGTGATCTATAAGGTTTTCATTGGCTGGTTTTTAGAGGTAGATCTTCAGGCCTTTCTTCCTAGTCTTAGTCTGGAAGCTCTGCTGAAACCTGTTCACCATGGTTGACCTTGCTGGGATTTGAAGCACCAGTGGTATAGGTTCTGGCATCATAACTACACACAAGCTGCCACAGTATGACAAACTGACAGACAGGTGGTAGAAAACCCCAAAACTAGACCCACTGCTGTCAAGTCGATTCTGACTCCTAGCAACCCGATGGGGTTTCCAAGGCCGTAAATCTCTACAGAAGCAGACTGCCACATCTTTCTCCCACGGAACTGCTGCTGGTTTCAAACTGCTGACCTTTCGGTTAGCAGTCAATCGCTTTAACCACTGTACCACCAGGGCTAGTTACTTAGAGTTGCAAGGTCTTTTGATGTATCTAACTGATGCCTTTGTGCTATTACTGAGAGAACGGAGACCAGGGCAGAGGGAGTAACTCACCCACCGTCCCAGAGTGAGCTGGGTTGAGAAAGTCTTAGCCCATCACCAACTATTGTATTTCCAGAGATGGGTGCGGCAATGACGCCTACTGTTATGGACTGAATGGTGTCCCCTCAAAATATATGTTGAGGTCCTAGTCCCTGGACCTGTGAATAGGCAGTTTCTTTTGTTATGTTAATGAGGCCATACACGAGTAGGGTGGGTTCTAAACCTAATCACTCTGAGTGGTCTTATGAAAGGAGCGGAATAGACACAGAGACACACACACGGGAAAGAAGCACCAAGGATTGCCGGCAGCTACTAGAAACTGAAAGAGACAAAGAAAGACTTTCCCTTAGAGCCGATGACCTGAATTTGGACTTCTAACCCTCCAACTGTGAGAAAACACACTTTTTTTTTAAAGTCATGCACTTTGTGATATTTTGTTACGGCAACTCTCAGGAGCTAAGACGTCCTTTGCACACACTGTTCGTAATGTGGTCTTGTCACTCTTCCATCAGATGAAGGAGTGTGTTTCTCCACTAGAATCTGGGATGATTCTGTGACATCTTTGACCCACAGACTATGGCAGGAGTGACTCTGCCAGTTCCTGACAGAGCTCTGAATGGCCTGGCAGCTTCTGGTCTCCTGGAACATTTACTCTTGGTTCACTTTCTGTCTGAACCCTGCTGCCATGTTGTGAGAAGCCCAAGCCACATAGAGAAGCTGTGTATAGGAGCTTCAGCCACCAGCCCCAGCTAAGCTCCCAGCTGCTGACGACCAGCATCAACTTTCAGCCATCTGAGTGCACCATCTTAATCAGTGTACCACCTGGGCTCCTTCAAGGCCATTTTAGTGGGTTACAAACAGTAAAATGGAATAAAATACAAAACAGCATGCATCACACATCATAAGGGTCAGAATTGCTTTGTGAAAATTTTGGTACTGTTGTGTGTATGTGTGTGTGCATGTGTGTATGTGTGTGTGTGTACTTGGTTTTGCTATATAGTACATTTCTTATTGTGGGTCACATCAAACACGTTAGGAAAACTTTGATCTAATTTGACCCTCACCGCGGTGTTGACAAGCACGCAGAGGAGGTTTTATTATCTCTTTTGCATCAACAAGGAAACCAAAGTTAGAAGCAGGTTGCATAGCAGATCTGGGCTTCCCCACCTTCTTTCACCCTGAGTCCAGCCTATCACACTTATCGCTCTGAAGCCAGCCTGAGTCTTTCAAGGAAGACTCACTTTCTTGGCCTGGTGTGCGTGTCCCCATAGCGATAATAGTTGCTGACACAGATATGTGCACGCCCTCTGCCCTTGTTGTGCTAGGAGCTCCACACAAACTCACTGCTGGGAAGTGCTAGCATTACACCCTGTCTTAGTTATCTAGTGCTGCCACAATAGACATACCACAAACAGATGGCTTTAACAAACAGAAGTTTATTCTCTCACAGTCTAGTAGACTAGAAGTCCGAATTCAGGGCACCAGGACCAGGGGAAAGCTTTCTCTCTCTGTTGGCTTTGGGAGAAGGTCCTTGTCATCAATCTTCCCCTGGTCTAGGAGCTTCTCCTTGCAGGAACCCCAGGTCCAAAGGATGCATGCTCCTGCTTTTGTTTCTTGGTGGTATGTGGTCCCCATGTCTCTCTGCTCACTTCTCTCTTTTGTATCTCCAAAGAGATTGACTTAAGACATAAGCTAATCTTGTAGATTGAGTCCTGCCTCATTAACATAACTGCTGCTAATCTCACCTCATTAGCATCATAGAGGAAGGATTTGCAACACATAGGAAAATCACATCAGGTGACAAAATGGTGGACAATCATACAATACTGGGAATCATGGCCTAGCCAAGTTGACAGATATTCTGGGGAACACAATTCAATCCATAACACACCTGTTTTATAGGTGAGGAAACTGAGGTTCAGAGAGGCTGCATAATTTGGCCTCTTTTAGTAGGTGGCAGAGTCAGACTCCAAGCCCAGCATCCTGTGTCGGTCTCCTAGGACTGCCCTACCAAATACCACAAAGTGGGTGTCTTCAAAGAGCAGAAATTTACTGTCTCACAGTTCTGAGGGCTAGAAGTCCAAATCAGGGTGTCGGCTGTGTGGATTCTTCTGAGGGCTCTGAGAGAGAATCGCTTCCTGCCTCTCTCTTAGCTTCTGGTGACTTCTGGTGATCTTTGGTGTTCCTTTGCTGCTCGTGGGTGAATTGTGACATGGCGTCTGTCTTCCTCTTGTGACTGTTTACGTGGCGGTCCTTCTCTTTTATAAGATACCACTCAGAAAGGATTAGGGTGAGGACTCATCTTACTCCTGTATGACTTTGTTAACTTACCTCATAGAATCTTCAAAAAACACCCTATTTCCCTAAACAAGGTCACATTCACCGGTGCGGGGGTTGGATTTCAACATGTCTTTTTTTCTGTGTGGAGCACCATTCAGCACTCAACCATTACACTATGGTTCCTCTCCTAGTGTGAGGAAGCCTCAGCCCATTCTCCTTGGTTTATTTCTTTTGGTTCCTTCCCTCACTGGGTCTTTCCCCAGCATCAGCTGCAGGTCCTTCAGAGGCTGGACCATGGTGGCTCCATTGTGGGGATGGTTCTCTTCTTGTCTTCCTTCCTCCTGGGACGGGAGGGTGTCCTGTCCTGGGTAGGCACCATGGTGAGCTCAGAGCTGCCCTGCCTTTCCCAACATCTGGGAGCATCAACAGGCGAACCACTTTCCTGCTTGTTTACAAGATGAGAATCAACTCAGCGGTTAAATGGTTGATGTCGGCAGAATGATAAGATAAGAACATCTATGTGTTTCTGGAGGGCCGTTTCCTTTCCTTCTTGCTTTACTGTCATTTCTTTCCTGGTCATTTACTTGTCTTCCAGAAGTCCTCTCGTCCTTCTAGTAAGAAGTCCTTCTAGAAAGAAAGGAGAAAGAGCCAAGCCAATGGAGAATCTGTGTTTCTCAGTTTCCCTACTTGGAAAAGTAAAAGCTTGGAGTAGGTGAACCCTGTGGTTCTCAGCTGGGAGAAGTTTTGCCCACAGGGGACAGTTGGCAATGTCTGGAGACATTTTTGAGTGTCACAGCTGCGGGTGGTGATGGTAGTTTTCCATGGTATCTAGTCATGAGTGGAGGCCAGGGATGCTTCTAAACATTCTACAATGCAAAGGACAGCCCCCATTGGGCCCCAGATGTCAGTCATGCTGAGGCTGTGAAAATCTGGATTGATCTATTAATTCCTGTTTTAGTTATCTAGTGCTGCTATAACAGAACTACCACAAGTGGATGGCTTTATTAACAAATAGAAATTTATTTTCTCACAGTTTAGGAGGCTAGAAGCCCAAATTCAGGGTGCCAGCTCCAGGGGAAGGCTTTTTCTCTCTGTTGGCTCTGGGGAAAGGTCCTTGTCATCAATCTTCTCCTGGTCAGGGAGCTTCTCAACACAGGGACCCTGGGTCCAAAGGATGTGCTCCGCTCCTGGGTCTTCTTTCTTGGTGACAATGAGGCCCCTCTCTCTCTGCTTGCTTCTCTCTCCTTTTATCTCTTGTAAGATAGAAGGTGATGCAGGCCACACCCCAGGGAAACTCCCTTTGCAAAGGATCAGGGATGTGACCTGAGTAAGGGTTTTGCATCTCACCCTAATCCTCTTTAACACAACCTAATCATGTCTCATTAACCACAGGCAGAGATTAGGATTTACAACACACAGGAAAATTACAACAGATCACAAAATGGAAGACAACCACACAATACTGGGAATTGTGGCCTTGTCAAGATGACACATATTTTTTGGGTGCGCAATTCAGCCCATAACAATCGCCACTCACTGAAAGTTTCCATGTGCCAGAAAATAGGGAGAAACCAGAGCTGCTAAAAACCCCTCCATCCCTGGATCCGTGAGACTCACAATTCACCGGGTGAGCCAAGTGCAGCGGGATTTGCAGAAGTGACAAACACTATGTAGGAGATGAGTGTATGGGGCAGTGTCTGGTGAGTTACTGAGGGTTTCCTAGAGGAAGTGCCCTCCAATCAGACCCAGGGAGCCCCAGGGAAAGGAGAGACAACAGACAGGAAGACGTGTAAGTGCAGAGTGTGGGGCTCCCAGAGGATGAGGGTGGAGAGGCTGGAAGAGGCCGGAGTTGCCCCTCCTGCCCCAGGGGCTTTGCACACGCTGTTTTCTGCTTCTGGAATGCTTTCTCATTTCTCATCCAGCTCGTTCATCTCTTTGGTCCTGGCCTCCTGGAACTCTCATAGCACCTCATGACTAAGCTTCCTAGCATTTACCTCTGTTTGTAATTTAATGTTTATTTCTCTGTGGATTTGATCCTTGTCTGGGCACTTCTGCCTACACCACCATCCAAAATGGCCTCCCTCTTCTTGAAAACAGACTTTGCAGGTCTCTCTGAGATACACTAACTCCTCCCACTTAGGGCAGCCAATCAGAGGCCCTCCTGTGTGTACTTAAAAGTCTCATCTATCCCCAGGTGTCCAAAGTTGAGCCCTGCACCCTGGTCCCTCTGTGACCTGGCTCCTGCCTCCTGCACCAGCCTGCTCCCACCACTAGCTCACTCAGCTCTTGGTTCCAGCCACCTGCCCTTCACATGAGCTTCCCCCAAATGGCCGCTTACTTCATCAAGTCAGCAAGGAGAGTCTCTAGAGAGAGTCTGCTAGCAAGACAGAGTCTTAGATGACAGAACCTAATCACGGTTGTGGTATCCAAGCTCTGAGTGACATGCATTCCCGTTCACATCCCTGGCCCTTCCAGCTCTAGCCATGACCAGCTCCTGGCTCTCCTGGCCTGTTTTCTTGTAACTCAGCCATGGGGGGCCTCTGTTGTCACAGTCTCAATGGAAGGCAATAGGTGCTGGGTGTGGGTTAAGGGCACAGGCTTTGGGTCAGACTGTCAGGATTCAAATCTAGGCTGTGTCATCACCAACCTTGTAACAAGGCTGGCTTCCTGTCTAAGAACCCGTTACTTTATCTAGGGGTAATGCCGACAGTATGAGCCTCACAAAGGGTGCCATGAGTGTTAGATGAGTTCATGCATCTAAAGAACTGTGAATCATGAGGCTTTCCAGCCGGGTTGGTGCCAGGAACTGGCCCCCCTAATTCCTTTGGGTGGTTCTTTCCTGGCCTCAGGCAGTTTCTTTACACACCTGTGTTGGTCAAAGCTCAGCTGAGTACTCTGGGAACCTTCTGCAGATGTCTGGAGTGCTCTTTCCCCAGTTCTCTGCCCTGTGAACTCTGTCCATCCTATTCTCAGCCCATCTCTTCACTCTGCCTGGAAGCTCTGAGCTAGTGTCTTTGGAGGTGAAGTTCTGGGGACATTTCTTCAACCAAGATGGAGTCACAGGACCTGGATTTACTATGCTGACTTGCTTTAGTCTGGGTTCTCTGGAGCAAAACCAGTGAAGCATATTTAGAGATATATGGAGAGAAATTTACTCCAAGGAAATGGCTCATGTAATTTTGAGGAAATGGCTCATGCAGTTGTGGGGGCTGGCAAGTCCCAAATTCATGGGTTAGGCACAGGGTTGGATTAAGGCATGTGAGGGCCCTAAACACTGGTAATCTGTGGTGCTCCTTCCTCTGCTTACTCAGGCATTCAAATGGAATATGTGAGTTATATATTCTATTATACATATATTTATATATTGCTGGCCCTCCTGGCTGGAGTTGTTGGATCTACAGACGTGGAAGTACAAGATGGTTTTCTCAAAATGGATCAGAGACCTGTTATCCATTAATATAATCTGTCCTTTCCCAGTAACTGCTCATGTTGGATCTAGTTGCCTACTGGGTGAATGTAGCAGGTGTTAGACTTGACAGCCCACCCTAGCTCTTGTTTGCAAGCAAGAAATAGTATACTCCCAAGTTACCTGCTGAGATAGGGAATTTCAATTACTTGGGAAGGGACCGTAAGAGACAGGTGTCAAGGAAGATGCTGGAGTGGTAGGGGCCTCATAGCTTCAACAACCTTGCATGAGCTTTCTGCGGGCACTTTCTCAAATGCTGGGGCTGGCGTCAGTTTCATATAGTGCCCTGCCAGTTCCTTTCCACTAAAGCACTTGCTTTTCCTTGTGTCCTGTCTGCTTGGCATCTACGGGTCTTTGCTCTGGACAACTGGCGGCCTGGTTTTGTTGAGGCCCTAAGCACACGCTTACCTTGCATATTGGGTAATTCATCCCTGGTCAGGAGGTAGGCTGAATGCTTCTGGTAGGCTGAAGGCTCCTATGGTTCACGTGGCTGCAAGGGCTGACAAATCCAAAATCTACAGGTCAGGCAGCAGGCTGAAGGCTTCTTGCATCCCAAGAATGGAGGTCAAGTGGCGAGAAAAAGTGCAGGATTGAAAAAGTGAGTTTTGTCAGAACATCCATTTATATCATGGATGCAGACCACACCCCCAAAGGAACGCCTCTTCTCACTGATTGGCTGCTCACATCAGATCACAAAATGGAGGATGATTACACAATGTCTGCCAAACCACTGAGAATCATGGCCAAGCCAAGTTGATATATAACATTAACCATTACATGCCTGAACCAAAATAACAGGAAAAATATATAAATCAAAGGATTTTAAGATACTGATATCAGGCAGCGAAGGACAGTAATCCCTGAGAGTTAGAAAACAAATGAGTTGAATCTTACAATTGTCTCCGTTTACTGTCTTAGGAGAGTACGTCTTCCTGTCACTACCAACATCACCTCCACTCTCCTAATTAAGCCACCTCCATCTTTCATGTGGACAATTCACTAACTTCCAACACGGTCTTCCCATTTCCACCCCAGCCCCTTCCAATCCATTCTTGTGCCAGAGACAATTTCACCTTTGACCCAAATAGAGGTTTAGTGTTTGCCCTTGGGCTCTGGGAGGTAATCTGTAAACACCTGGAATGACATACCTCATACGATAACTTTGTTTTTCTGGGTTCTTTGGGCTATATGGTATCAGTTTGACCTGTGGAAAGGCTGGAGACCGAGGTTAGCCTTGTGGGTGGCCAACAAGGTTTATGTGACTGAGCCCCAGTAAAGATGCTGGAGGTCAAGGCTTGGGTGAGCTTCTCCGGTTGGTAATACTCCATAGGTATTCTCACAGATTAATGTCAGGAAAGTAATGATATCCACTACTCCACAGGGAGAGGATAACTGGAATCTCTGAGTTTGGTACTTTTCTTGGACTCTGCCCTGTGGGCTTCCTCCTTTGGCTGATTTTGATCTGTGTCCTTTAGTTATAACAAATCCTAACTGTGAGTCTAACTGCTTTCTATGAGTCCTTCTAGTGAATTCTCAAACCTCAGGGTTTGATAATTGATGCCTTTAAATTATGGTGTTGGTGAAGAATATTGAATATACTATGGACTGCCAGAAGAATGAACAAATTTGTCTCAGAAGAAGTACAGCCAGCGTGTTCCTTAGAAGAGAGGATGAGGAGACTTTGTCTCATGTACTTCGGACATGTTCTCAGGAGGGACCAGTCCCTGGAGAAGGATATCATGCTTGGTAAAGTAGAGGGTCAGCAAAAAAGAGGAAGATCCTCCACAAGATGGATTGACACAGTGGCTGCAACAGTGGGTTCAAACATAGCAACCGTTGTGAGGATGGCGCAGGACTGGGCAATGTTTTGTTCTGTTATACATGGGATCGCTATGAATTGGAACTGACTCGATGGTACCTAACAATGACAAGGGTGGTTTTGGGGGTCCTGAACATGCAACTGGTGTCAGAAGTAAGAGTGGTCTTGAGGACTTCTGAACACAGCAATTGACACAGAAGTGAGGGCAGTATTGTGGATTCTTCGCTCTAGCTTTGCAATGCTCCTTAATCCACTTGCTTAATCTTTAAAAAGAGAAATCTGATCATGCCCCTCCCTTGCTTAACCCCCCTGTTGGTTTACTGATTTACGGTTAAGAGCAAACTCTTTCACATGGTCTGGGTGAGCCCCTGCCTTCCTCACCTGCTCTCTGCTCCCCTTCCCCATGCTTTCTTTTGCTGTTTCCTCCATGTGCTGCCTTTGCCCTGTTGATCGAGTTAGCAATACTGGAATTCGAATTTCAGCCCTCTTGGGCTAGCCCTCTCTCCCACAGAATTCAATGAGTACCCCCATGAATCATGAATTCTTCTAACCCCTTAAAAAGGTGCAGCCCTCGGTGGTGAAACACGGTGTTTATGCCCATGGAGGCACCAGCACCTCAGTTCTCAGCAGAGCCTAGCCCATTGAGGGCTGAGAAGGCTCCTTTAATTAACACTGGTGGAAGTCCAAAGGTGGACTTGAAACCAGAATGAAGTTTGGCCCCAGGGCCCTCGGTTAATTACAGAACTAATGTTCCCAGAAAGATGCATCCTGCCCCCTTTGTATCCTCCCTTCCTTTTCTCCCTCGCTTGCCACTCTCAAGCGCGGATGCAGTGCAGGCCTAGGAATCGGGAGCCCTGGTCACGTTTATGGCAATGTCACCACCCTGCTTTGTGATTTTGGGCAAGACATGTCACATCAGGGTGTCTAGTTGCTTCTGTGGAAAATGGGGCTCCAACTAGCTCAGGGAGCCCTGGTGGTGCAGTGGCTAAGAGTTCAGCTGCCCACTAAAAGGTCAGCAGTTTGAATCTACCAGCTGCTCCTTGGAAACCCAATGGGACAGTTCTACTCTGTCCTGTAGGGTCGCTATGAGTCGAAATTGACTCGACAGCAGTAGGGTTTATAGGTAACTAGCTCAGTGGCCCCCATCAATTTGACCTCAATGTTCTCTTTATTTCTCCTCCCACTGTGAACATCAATCCTGTTATAAAAGGCAAAGAAACTTCGCTCGTGGTTGGCTGGTGGGACCTCATGGGAATAAAATGGCCACATTGTGTTTTCGTAATTTCCCTGGTGGTTGGCGCAGAGACTATAACTGTGAGTTAAACCAAAAACCCAAACCCCTTGCCATCGAGTCAATTCTGACTCATAGCGACCCTGTAGGACAGAGTAGAACTGCCCCATAGGGTATCCAAGGAGCTCCTGGTGGATTCGAACAGTTAACCTTTTGGTTAGCAGCCAAGCTCTTAACCACTGGACAACCCGGGCACCATAACTGTGAGTTACCAAATGCCAATCCTAGCACACAACAGGGGCACTGGTGGCTCAGAGTTAGAATTCTTGCCTTCCGTGCAGGAGACCCAGGTTCGATTCCCGGCCAGTGTACCTCATGCACAGCCACCGCCTGTCTGTGAATGGAGGCTTGTGTGTTGCTGTGATGCTGAACAGGTTTCAGTGGAGCTTCCAGACTGAAATGGACTAGGAAGAGAGGCCTGATGAACTACTTCCAAAAATCAGCCAGTGAAAACCCTATGGATTGCAAAAATCTGATCCACAACCAACAATGGGGATGGCGCAAGACCAGGCAGAGTTTAGATCGTTGTGCATAGGGTCGTCATGGAGCGTGTGTGTGTGGGGGGTGCTTGATGACAGCTAACAACAAGATGGCAAGGAGGGGCTGCATAACAGAATCCTTCTGCCCAGTAGTTAAGAGCTTGGCTGCTAACCCAAAGGTCGTCAGTTCAAATCCACCAGCTGCTCCTTGAAAACTCTATGGGGCAGTTCTACTCTGCCGTATAGGGTCGCAATGAGTTGGAATCGACTCAATGGCAATGGATTTTTTGGTTTAGTGAGGAAAATGAGGGTGTATGGGGGCAGCAGGAAACAGGGACATTAGGAAACAGGGGAGCATTCAAGCTGGTGACTGAGGACAAAGGAGTGAGCAGTACCCTGGCGCTAGCATCAGCAGGGAGGTGTTACCCCCGAGGGCTGAAGAGGCTGGAGGGGCTGGGAGCCTTTTCTAGATTCTGGAGGGGAAGCCTTAGGACCTGTGGCCTGAAGGAGGCAGAGGACTCTTGGTGGCGCTGCAGGGGAGTTGCTGGGAGAGTAAATACACAGACACCCAACCTGCCTCCCTCCTGCCTCTTCTCCTGTGCCTCCACGAGCAGAGCCCGATGAGAAGGCAGAGGTCAGGGCCTGCTGTGATGGCTCCATCTGATCAGCCTTCTGGGCCCATGGTGGGGAAGAGGGGTGGAGAGGAGCCTCAACGGTGGGGGTCTCTGCTGCTCATGCTGCCCCTCTGCCTTGCCCAGAGACTTACTCAGCTCCAAGGGGTGCAGAGACTTACTCAGCTCCTAGGGGCCCAGAGACTTACTCAGCTCCTAGGGGCCCAGAGACTTACTCAGCTCCTAGGGGCCCAGAGACTTACTCAGCTCCTAGAACAGGACCCCAGCCCTGGTCTCCCGATCCTTAGCCTGGGATCTCTGATGAAGCTCTCCTCCAACCAAATCCGCTGCTGGGGGTGAGGGTGTCCACACCACACAGACACCTGGCAAACACTCAGGTCCTTGGTTGCGTACTGCGATTCTAGCCACTTGCTGCCCTCCAGATTGCCCCCAACAGGGAGCACCCTGATAAAGCTAATACTTGCTTTCAGAGGGAAGCTCAGGGAGCCGTGGGGCCCAGACGGGGGCTCCTTACTCATCCTTGTGTGTAATGGACTTGGGGGAGAGGTCAGGGAAGGCTTTTTGGAGGAGGTGACAAACATGCCTGGCCTTGAAGGGTGAGTAGGAGGTGAACTGGAGGGTTCCTATCGGAATCACCTGAGTAGCTTTTATAACTGCCAGCCTGAGAGTGTAGCTCCATTGGTCTTGGGCTCGGCCCAGGCACTGGTGCTGTGTTGGAGCCCCTGAGCGGGTGCAGGAGTGCTGAGAAGCACTGATGTCGGGGAAGGAGTGGAGAGGAGGATTCCTGGCAGAGGAGCCAGGATTCCAGGCCCTGAGTTCTCAGCCAGCTCTGAATGTGGTTGGGTGCAGGGGCGGGCGGAGGCTGGGTGCAGGGTGAGGGAGGCTGGTGGGGGGCAGGGGCTGGATCAGGAGGGCCTCAGATGCTGGCCAGGGACTTGGACTTCATCTAAAGGGCACAGGGAGAGGGCATGAGGGCTTGGCAGGGCAGGGCCTGCTGGCCTCTGTGTTCTGGAAGGTTCCAGGGTGAGCTCAGGTGCAGAAGGGATTCCAAGGAAAAGCTCTGTGGCTGCCAGGCCAATGGGAGATGGTCAGGGTGCAGGTGGGGCGGCCCGAGCCGAACAGGGCAGTGCAGGGCCGAGAGAGCTCCCGCCTCTGCACCTCAGAGACCAAGGCCCTGGAAGCTGGGGCGTCAGGGGCCTGGAGCAGAGGCAGACCTCATGTTTCAGGCTGAGTGCCCGGGGGTGTGGCAGAGCCCTCCCGGTGATGTGGGTCCCTGCTGGAGGGGTGCTGGCCACGTCCCCCAGCCCCAGGGCCCCAAGTACCTTTCCTGACAGACGGACAACTTGCAGTGCGCGTGCGGACACAGCGTTGCCTGGGGAGGAATGCGTGGCTATTTGTTAATCAGGGCAATTTAATTCAGGGGCTCATCTCCACTGTGCCCCAGCCCCTGGCTGCGCCATCCCCACATACATAGGCATCTGGGCCGTGGCCATTTGATGTATCGTTAAATATACCTACTCACATTTGGCACATAAACCCTGATAGAGTTTCACCTTTTAACAAAATAAATGACTCAATTAACAAGATGAAAAACAGCAGTGTGGTGGCAGGCCCACTTGGTGGCCGGAAAAGAAAGGCTGGAGAAGAATTATCCCAGCGGGTTGTTAACGCGGGCAGAGGCCGGGTGCACTGCGGGCGCTCGGCTGACTGACAGCCAGCCAGCCAGCCTCGGGGTGCACGTGGGCCTGCTGACCGAGGCCGGGGCTGCACGCCGGGGCCTGGGCCAGGCAAGGGCTGTGGGGGCCGGAGCCCTCCCGTGAATTAGGCAGACCAGGTGTGTGAGTCTGCACGAGTGTAAGTGTGAGTGTGTGTATGTGTGTGCAAGTGTGTATATGAGTGTATGAATGTGTGTGTGTGCAAGTGTGTATGAGTGTATGAATGTGTGTGTGAATGTGTGTATGAGTGTGTGTGCGGGTATATATGAATGTGTGAGTGTGTGTATGAGTGTGTGTGCAGGCATGTGTGAGTGTATGAATATGTGTGTGAGTGTATGAGTGTGTGTGCAGCACGTATGTAAGCATATGAATGTATGTGAGTGTGAGTGAGTGAGTATGCATGTGTGTGTGTACGTGACCGTATGAATGTGTGAGCTTGTGCGAGTGTGTGTGTGTGTATGGGTGCAGGAATGTGTGTGTGAGAGTATGCGTGTGTCGATGTGGGTATATTTGTGTGTGAGTGTGTGTGTTTGTACAGGCTTGCCTGCCCCAGCATGAATGAATCACTTTGTTCTAAATACTTCATGTATTTTATCTCTGAAGGGCAGAGATACGACCTGGGAGGCAGGAGACCAGCATCTCAGCTCAGCTGTGTGTAGCTGTGGAAAAACAGCACCCTGCCTGCCTCTGTTTCCTCCTCTGTAAATGTACGGGCAGGGGGCGGGGCGCTTAGAACAGGGCCCAACTAGGAGCAAAGGGTCTGGGGACAGGTTGACAAGCCTGGCTGAGAAATTAAATGACATCTTTGTCAACGACCCCATTATACTCACAGCACCTGTGACTTTGTTACCCGTAGGAGCCCCAGATATTTCCATTTTCCCTTGCAGTTGTGGTGGAAAGCTCTAAATACCATTTCCCCTCCTCGCTACTTTGAAATGATGATAGTTATTAGACCCTCTGGTCGGCTTGTTATTTAATGCATTAATAAAGAAGCTCACACATTTCCAGATAGAAAATCTGTTTTTAATATTTGATAACTGTTCCTCAAAAATAAGTCATTTGCTTTGCCTCATCGTATGTATTTTATTTTATGCATGCAGAACTTTATTCTGAGAGGGGTCCTAGGCTCCACCAGCCTCCGGGGCATGGAAGCGGGGTCCAAGATCGCCCGGGCCAAGGATTCAAAGAGTCCGCCCAGGTGCGGAGTCTGTGAGTTCTTGGAGTAGAGCCTTCATCATGTATGGTGACCATCAAGTATGTACCGTGTATAGTGGTGCTTAACATGGACCAGGGCCGGTGTTACATTTGACTGATACGTGATTGCATATTGAAAATCCTCAAGACCTTAAGTATACGTGTTGATGAGTTTCAGTAACTGTGCAGGCACATTCCTGCAAATGACACTCCCATTAGATAAGATTATTTGTCACACCCCAGAAAGTTTGCCATGGCCCTTATTGATCCCTCCTCCTCTCCAAGCCAGAGACACCTCCTGTTCTGTTTCAGTTCAACATAGATGACTTTTTCCTCCCCTACAACTTCATACAGACGGAATCCTGCTCTATGCACTCTGTGTCTGGATTCCTTCACTCAATATAGTGTGAGAGCCTTCCATGCTGTTACACATATTGGTGGTTAGTCCCTTTTTACTGCCGAGTGGTATTAGTTATACCAGTGTGCTTATGCATCCTCACGATGATGGAGATTTGGATTGTGTGTATATACAGTTATTTATATATATTATACATATGGAGGAGCCCTGGCGGTGCAGTGGTTAAGCATTTGGCTGCTAACCAAAAGGTTGGCAGTTTGAATCCACCAGCCACTCCTTAGAAATCACATGGGGCAGTTCTACTCTGTTATAGGGTTGCTAGGAGTTGGAAAAGACTTGAGGCCAACAGGTTTTTTTTTTTTTTTTAAATACATGTGGTGCAATGGTTAAGCTCTTGGCTGCTAACCAGAAGGTTGGTGATTCCAACCTACTAGTGGCTCCATAGGAGAAAAGACCTGGTGATCTTCTCCTGTAAGGATTACAGCTTAGGAAACCCTATGGGGACATTCTACTCTGTCACATGGGGTTGCCATGAGTCAGAATTGACTCGATGGCACCCAACAACAGCAAGTATATCTAAATCTATAGCTATATCTGTACCTATACGTATGTCTGTGTGTCTTATCTATATGTATATCTATACACACACCCCCTCCCTCCCCACACACATATATACTCGATCTAAATACATACATTTACTATTACCAGTATCAATATGTATGCAGATTTCTTAGGTAACTATCAAGGAGTGGAATTGCTGGGTCGTATGATAACTCTATAATTTATAAAAAACTGCCAAGCTGTTTCCCAAAGTAGCAGTACCCTTTTATACGCTCACCAACAGTGTAGAAAGGTTCCATTTCTTTCACAGCCTGACCAACTTTTGGTATCAGTCTTTTTTTTTTTTTTTTTTTTTTTGACTATTTTTATGGTGGTAAAAAATATAGAACGTAAAAGTTGCCATTTTAACCATTCTTAAATGTACATTTCAGCGGCATTAATTACATTCACAATGTTATGTAAACTTCACCACTGTCTATTCCCAAAATTGCTAAAACGTTTTCCATAGCAGTTACACCATTTCATAATCCTACCAGCAATGGATGAGGGTTCTAATTTCTCGACATCCTTACCAACCAACAGTTGTCATTTTTTGATTTACTGATCACAGCCATCCTGGGGGAGAAGTGGAATCTCCCTGTGGGGTTTACTTGCATTTCTCTAACGACCTGGAACATCTTTTCACGTGCTTATCGGTCATTCGTGTATCTTCTTTGGAGAAATGTCTATTCAAGTCCTTGATCCATTTTTAAATTGGGTTGTTTGTCTTTTTGTTGTTGACTTGTAGAAGTTCTTTATATATTCTGGATATTTAATTAGATAAGTGACTTGCAAATATATCCTCCCATTCTATGAGATGGCTCTTCGCTCTCTTCATAGTGTGCTTTGGTGCACAAAAGTTTTTAATTTTAATGAAGCCCAATGTATTTATTTTTTCTTTTGTTGCCTATGCTTTTGGCATCATAGTTAAGAAACCATTGCCAAATCCAAGCTATGCAGGTTTGTCCCTGTGTTTTCTTCTAAGAGCTTTTATAGTTTTAGCGCTTAAATTGACGCCTTTGATCCATTTTGAGTTAATTTTTGCGTATGGTGTGAGGTAAGGGTTCAACTTCATTCTTTTGCATGTGGTGATCCGGTTGTCTCAGCACCATTTGTTGAAGAGACCGTTCTTTTCCTCCGTTGGATGGACTTGGCACTTTGGTTGAAAATCAATTGACCATAGATGTGAGAGTTTATTTCTGGGCTCTCGATTCTGTTCCATTGGTCTGTGTATCCTTAGGGCAGTGTCACACTGTCTTGATTACTGTAGCTTTGTAGTTAGGTTTTGAAATCAGAAGGTACAAGTCCTTCCGCTTGGTTCTTTTCCAGGATTGTTTTGGCGATTCTGGATGGTCTTCTTAATTTTAGTCATTGTTGAGGACGTCTAGTGTTATCTCTCATCACCCGTCTGTCAGTTCATCGTACTCGGGGGGCTTGTGTGCTGGAAGCTATGCCATCGGTATTTCAAATACAGCAGGGTCACCCATGGTGGACAGGTTTCAGCAGAGCTTCCAGACTAAGACAGGTAGGAAGAAAAGCTTAGTGATTTACTTCCAAAAATTGGCCAACAAAAACTTTATGGATCACAACAGAATATTGTCTCACTTGCTTGCTTTGGATACATCATCAGGAGGGATCACTCGCTAGAGGAGGACATCATGTCTGGTGAAGCAGAGGGCCATTGAGGGGAGGGAGACCCTTGGTGAGATGGATAGATACAGTAGCCACAGTGGTGAACTCCAATATCTCAGTGATTGTAAGGATGACGCAGGACCAGGCAATGTTTCGTTCTGTTGTGCATAAGGTTGCCATGAGTTGGAGTTGACTCCATGACAACAACAATAACAGTGCTAACTCATTGTCATTTAAATTTCTTACTGACATTGTTTACTTAAATCCTCCAGGTAGTCCTGTGTAGTATCTATGCGTCTCATTCCTATTTTATGAATGAGGGAATTGAATCACAGAATGGTTAAGTCTCTTGCACGGTGGTGGAGCCATGGTCGGAAGCTAGGAAATCAAATGTGGGGAGGATAGACAATGTCCTCTCCGAGGTCCCTCCCAGGTCTGATACAATCTGTGAATCTGGCTTCACTGTCTTGGAGCACCTGCTCTGATGTGGAGCCTTCACCAGGACCTGGGCATAGCTGGGTGAGAGGATGCTCCAGTCATTGCTTTAGCTCTCTGAGTGGTTTGGTTTTCAAGGACACTGACCAAGAGGGAACAGGAAGTAGGGAACTGATACACACTGAAGGATGTCCACCATCCATCCAATGTACCAGGTGCTGCTACAGATTTTAGGAAGTCTCCTATGGGGCAGATAGTGTTGTCCCCTTTTTATGGATGAGGAAACTGATGCTCACCCACAGCTAGCATGCGAATAGGAAGTGAAACCAAACACTGCCAGTTCAGGGTTAGTAGATGGCAGGGATGGTGCAGGTCATCATCCTCAGAGCTCAGAGGTAGACCCCTGAGCTGGCTGCCTGAGGGAAAGCTTCAAGGAGGAGGGAGACTGGAGTAGAAGGAGAGCTGCACTCTAGGTGGGGAGGGTGGGACATTTTGGAAGCCCATCGTGCAGGGCTGGGCATGGAGCAGACCAGAGAGGATGGAAGATGGGCTACAATGGCAGGAAGAAGATCATTCTGTTTGGGATGAAGAGTGGGAGAATTCTCGAGGTTTGGGGGTGCTGGAGAATAGAGGCAGGCATTCAATCTTAAACAAAAGTTGTAAATTGAACCCCTTTAAATGTTTGAAGGAGACATGAGATGTGAGTAGTGAAGGAAAATTCCAGTGCGGCTTGCTCTAAACGGGACACAGTTCTGGGACTGGCCCACAGGTACCACTACTTCTTAGCTGAAATGACACATGTAATTTTAACTTTTTGTTTTTTTAATGGATCATTCTATAACAACTCTTTTTTTGTGCCCCCTCCACTGAACAACAACCACAGAACTATGTTGTTGTTAGGTGCCATCTAGTTGCTTCCAACTCACAGAGACCCTTTGTACAACAGAAGGAAACACTGGCTGGTCCTGCGCCATCCTCACAATCGTTGGCTATGTTTGAGCCCATCATTGCAGCCACTGTATCAATCCATCTCATTGAAGGTTTTCTTCTCTTTCTCTGACCCTCTACTTTACCAAGCATGATGTCCTTCTCCAGGGACTGGTCTCTGCTGACAACATGTCCAAAGTATGTGAGATGAAGTCTCTCCATCCTTGCTTCTAAAGAGCATCCTGGCTGTCCTTTTTCCTTTTTCCAAGACAGATTTGTTTGTTCTTTTGGCAGTCCATAGCATAATCAATGTTCTTCACCAGCACCATAATTCAAAGACATCAATTCTTCTTCAGTCTTCCTTGTTCATTGTCCAGCTTTCACATGCATGTGGGGCAATTGGAAATACCATGGCTTGGGTCAGGCACACCTTAGTCCTCCCAGTGACATTGTAAATATATTTCCAAATTGTGAGTCTTCTAACATCTTTTTATGAAATATCCCATTGTGTGGTTACATCATATATAATTTTAACTAATTTTCAATTATTGGAACCTTTGGTTATTTCAGTGTTTTGCTATAATTAATAATACTGCAATAAAAATTCTTGTAGATAGATATTTGTTTATTGCACCAGTTCCTTAGGATACCTTTCTAGAGATGAGCATGGACCTGTTAAGCCTATTGATACGTATTGCTAAATTGGCCTCCAGGAAGGATGTTAGAGTCCACATTTCCTCACTCCCTAGCCAGTGCTATAAATAATCTGGTTTTAAAACAAACAAACAACTTTGCTAAGTAGGTAGGAAAACATAATTCTTTTACTTGGTACTTAATGATATTTGATTGATGGTGAAGCTGGACAGTATTTTTAAGCTGGGAATTTGAATGTTTTTCTATTTTGGGAATTGCTTCTATGTCCTGCGTCTGTTTTTCTTCGACAGATATTACCTGAGGAGCTCCCACATGCATCGTGGTGCTTGGCTGCGTGATGCCTGAGCTGTTTGCACAAGCCTGCATGCGTACTCGCCACCCGGGCCAGCAACACAGACCCAGCCTCCATCTCATCTCCTATTCCTGGTCTCGGTTCTGACCCCTCACCCCAAGTGCTTCCCAGCTCCTGGCCATGGCTGTTTGGCTGATGCTTGAATGCCTAATGTTTGCCTCTGTTTCCCTAGCTAGGATCTGCTCTTCCTCCTTGGTGTTGGGCTCCCAGTCTGGCTGAACACACCTCCAGGTCCAGTCTGGCTCCAAGAAGCCTACTGTGCTCCTGTGCCCCTGAGTTTGTGCCCCATGGACATACAGGAGGACCTGTGGTGCAGTGGTTAAGCATTTGGCTGCTAACCAGAAGGTCAGCATTTCAGATCCACCAGCCACTCATTGGAAAGCCTATTGGGCAGTTCTTCTCTGTCCTAGAGGGTAGCTATGAGTCAGAATCGACTTGATGGCAACAGTATTATTTAATTTTTGTCCTCTGGGAGGGCACAGCCTGGTCCTATATGAGTGGACTGGAGTGATGACATCGTGTTCCCCTCTAGCCCTCGGCTGGGTTCCCATTCACAACTACAGGCTGTTGACAAGGCTGGCCTCCGCTCTGCCTCCACATTCCTTGTGACCAGAGCTCACTGCCTCTGAGGCTGCCTCTACATTTAGACCTATCCACCAGGGCTCTTAATGGGTTGAATAGGGTCCCCCCCCAAAAGATATGTTGAAGTCCTAACCCAGTATCTGTGAATATGACCTTGATTGGAAAGAGGGTCTTTGAAGATGTTATGAGCTAACATGAGACCATAATGTAGTAAGTTCCCAATCCAATCTGAGTGGTGTCCTATAAAAGAGGAGAAGAGACACAGAGAGACAACAGAGGGAAGATGACCGTGTGACGGAGGCAGAGATTGGAGTGATGCATCTACAAGCTGAGGAACGCCAGGGATCACTGGCCGTCAGCAGAAGTTTGGAGAGAGGCATGGAGAAGATTCTCCCTCAGAGTTCTCAGAAGGAGTCAACATGGCCGACACCCTGAGTTGGATTTCTAGGCTCCAGAACTATGAGAAGTAAATTTCTGCCCTTATAAGCTACTCATTCATGGTGCTTTGTTATGGCATCTCAAGGAAATGAATACAGGGCTTTATATCCTTTATTTCTTCTAATGACCACCATGGCTGGTTTGAGAGCCCAAAAGAGATGTCACAGCCCTGTCTGAGCAGGAGCAGTCTTTCTGAATTGGAAGCCCCTGGCCTGGGCCCCCTGCCCAGGCACCCATGCCATCCAGTTTTGGGGTCTCAGTCCTTCTTGGCATTTCCCAGAGTGGAACACCAGTGTCAGGAGAGAAGGATTTGGTGGCCACCTAAGTCTAGGAAACCCTGATTTCTTATCACACTCTTGGAGAATCATAGTGAAAATTCACACAGTAAAAGCTCTGAAGAGTCCAGCAGCTCAGAAACTGATTTCACTGTGTTTAATCCAACACCTACCTCACTGCCTGACTATGAAGCATTGGACCTAGTAGTACCCAGGGAACACGCTTTGTGAAGTGTTTGTCTGTGGTATAGACCCTGGAGTGTGACTGTGTATCATTTTATGTAATCGTCACCACGGTTTCCATTTGGCAATGGAGACCCATCAGTGTCTTTTCTTGCCCTCCCAAACAATGCTCAGTAACCACCTTCCTGCTTACCTGACTTTCTGAAGCCTTTCTGGGGTAAACGACCTCTTCTAACAGCCAAGGAGCAGTCTTAGAAGAAATACAACCAGGATGCTCCTTAGAAGCGAGGATGGCAAGACTTTGGCTCGCTTTCTTTGCACACATCATCAGGAAAGACCAATCGCTAGAAAAGGACATCAGGTCTGAAGGAGGGAAGCCCTCACTGAGCTAGCCGCCACCATGGGCTCATACATATCAAGGATGGTGAAGATGACACAGGACCAGGCAGCATTTTGTTCTGTTGTACGTGCGGTCGCCATGAGATGGAGCCTGCTTGATGACAGCTGACAACAATAGCAACAGTGAGAGCCAAGGGTCTTCTCATCCTTTTTCCAGAGGAGCCCTGTTTTCCTGCCCCCTTCCGTCAAGTGGAACCCTGCCACACTGTCTTGTTTTTATTTCCTACTTGCTGGGACTCTTGGAGGGACCAAATGCTTTACTCGTTAACCACATGCCAAGCACTCCCTCTCCCTCACTGACCCCAGAGTCCCCTCTCCCCTTGGCCCTGTCTGGGTGGCCTCACTTGTCCTCCACATTCCTCTCTCATTTCGGTGCTGACGGCGAGTTCTAAAGATCAAACAATGCTGCATTTCTAAGCATGTAGCCAAATGCCACCAAATTGGCAACTTCTTAAAGCTGAACTCTATAGCCTCACTGAGTGAGGAGCTGAAATGGGCCTCATTTCTAGTGTCAGAGAGAAGGGCCCAGTGAATGGTCATCATCTGTGATTCTCACAGGTTGTACGATCTGGGCTGGTCATGGTGACTCTTTTTTCTGTTTCTATTTTTCCCTTAAGCCTTGACTATTGTCCCTGAGGAGCCTGGTGGTGCAGTGGTTAAGGGATCTGGATGCTAACCAAAAGGTCCGAGGTTCTAACCTACCAGCCATTCCATGGGAGAAAGATGTGGCAGTCTGATTCTGCCAAAGGAGGGGGCAGTTGAACATATTTTAGCAGTGGCAGAAGAAGATAAGCAAGGCATTTCTAGGTGCTATTAAAAAAAAAAAAAACACCTGGACTTAGTAAGAAGAGACTTTATTCAAAAGGATTATTGCAAGGGGGTAGGGAGAAAGGATTATTGCAATGTGGGATGGGGGCTACTGTAGTGGGGAGAGAACTCTGATCATAAGGGTCTCAAGGGGTAGGGAAAAAGGGTTTTTCTTCTCTAGAGACGTGAGCAAGGCTAGAAAGAACCAGTGTAGACAGCGGGATGAAGGGTGGCGTGATGGGATAGTAGATGGGAGAATGTGTTACTCTGACAGCAGCCTATTATCCGGGAGAGTCCCTGAAGGAGGAGCTGTAGCTGGCTTAGGCTGCTGGTGGCCGAAGTCCAGGACCTGGGGACAGGAGAGCTTAACCAAAGTTTGGTGAACAAGCACTTTGTTCCAAGTGATCAGTGGGGACCAGCAGTTCAGCTAATCATTTATGAGGCAAAGACTGGGAGTTTGGGGATCTGTGTCTTGCCTGGAAACCCTGGTGGCATAGTAGTTAGGAGCTATGGCTGCTAACCAAAAGGTCGGCAGTTCAAATGCACCAGGCACTCCTTGGAAACACTATGAGGCAGTTCAACTCTGTCCTATAGGGTCGCTCTGAGTCAGAATCCACTCAGTGGCAACGGGTGTCTGGCCTTGTCCCAGGTAAACAAGAGTGCGTCAGTGAGTCTTATCTAAGTTGTACAGGGAGGGGTTGTTCTTTGCAGTAAGCCGTTTCCAGAATACAAAGAGTGAGGGGATTTCTTAACCTTTGCCATTTTCTAGATCACAGGGTACACGTAAAAGTCAATACTGTCAGTGCTCTGAGCATCCTGTCACTTCTCATGGTATCTTGCACCAACTGCTCACCCCACCTCAGTTTGGAGTACACATTATGTTGCTTCTTGGAGCCCCAGTTCTACCATCCAGAAAACAGAGCTAAGACCACGATCTTGTGGGGTTGTAGTGAGGACGAAACGTGATTTGGCACTGGCAATGCCTACCACCCTATTTCTCCCTCAAGAGTGATGTGAGGACCTTGCACCCACACTCAGTGGGGCATTTGTAAATCAAACTGAGGGGGTGATTATATGAGTTCTGAGGTGATATATGAGAAATGACTTGATAAACTGTAAAGCACTGTGCACACATCAGCAATTAATCTTATCCCAAATACCACCAGGGCTTCATGACACCCGATCACGTGGTATTAAATGGATCCTGCGAAAGGCAGGCCATTGATTTCCCAGCCCACGAAAAATAATCTACCATTTAGTGGTTCTATACCTTCTCTGTGGAGGTGGTTTGACACTGAGAAAAAAATACGTCCTTTGGAGCCAGACAGACATGAGTTTTTAGCCTGGAGCTTGCACTTCGTAGCTGTATGGCCTTGGGCAGCTGTTTGCCTCTCCAGGGGGTGGAGTTTACTCATCTGTGTTGTTAGGTGCTGTTGAGTCAGCTCCGACTAAAGGTGACCTTAATTGTAACTGAACAAAATGTTGTACGGTCCTGTGCCATCTTCATGATCATTGGCAAGTTGGTATATTTCTGTTTTGGAGGCTATTGTGTCAAAATCCATCTCATAGAGGATTTCCTTCATTTTCGATGACCTTCTACTTTACCAAACATGAAGTCCTTTACTAGCGAGTGGTCTTTCCTTATGACATGTCCAAAGTAGTCAAGTCAGAGTCTCACCATCCTCACTTCTAAGGAGCATTTGGTTGTATTTCTTGTAAGACTGATGTGTTCCTTCTTCTAGCAGCGGTCCACAGTATATTCAATATACTTCACCAACACCATAATTCAAAGTCATCAGTTCTTCTACCTTTTTCATTGTCCAGCTTTTGTATGTGTATGCAGGGATTGAAAACAGCATGCTTGGGTCAGGCGCACCTTAGTCCTCAAAGTGACTTCTTTGCTTTTGAAAACTTCAAAGAAGTCTTTTGCAGCAGATTTGCCCAGTGCAACGCGTCTTTTGATTTCTTGACTGCTGCTTCCGTGGGTGTTGATTGTGGATCCAAGTAAAATGAAATCATTGACAACTTCAGTATTTTCTCCATTTATCATGATGTTGCTTATTGGTCCAGTTGTGAGGATTTTTGTTTTCTTTATGTTGAGGTGCAATCCATACTGATGTTCATCAGTAAGTGCTTCAAGTCCTCTTCACTTTCAGCAAGAAGGTTGTGTCATCTGCACATCTCAGGTTGTTAATGAGTCTTCCTCCAATCCTGATGCTGCATTCTTCTTCATACAGCTCAGTTTCTTGAATTATTTGTTCCTTATATAGACTGAATATGCAAAGTGAAAGCATACAACTCTGTTGTACAGCTTTTCCAGTTTTAATCGATGCAACATCCCCTTGTTCTGTTCGAATGACTGCCTCTTTGTCTATCTACAGGTTGCACATGAGCACAATTAGGTGTTCGGAAATTACCATTCTGTGCTGTGCTATTCTTCATTTGTTATGTTCCACACAGTCAAATGCCTTTGTGTAGTTGATAAAACCAGGTAAATATCTTCCTTATATTCTCTGCTTTCGGCCAAGATCCATTTGACAACAGAAATGATCTCCTTTGTTCTACGTCCTCTTCTGAATCTGGCTTGGACTCTGGCAGTTCTCTGTCAATGCGCTCATCTGTGAGGAAATACGTTGGTTTCACAGGGCTGCTGTAACAAAGTACTACAAACCAGGTGGCTTAAAATCACAGAACATGATTGTCTCACAATTCTGAGAAGCCTAAATTCAGAGTGTCTACATGTCATGCTCCCTCTGAAGGCTTTAGGGGAGGATCCTTCCTTGTCTCTTCTAGTTTCTGGTAGCCCCAAGTGTTCTTGGGCTTATAGCTTCATCCCCATGGGGAAGGTCTTCCTTCCTACCTGCTGTTTGGACTTCCTTGGCCTTAGTCACTCATGATCCATAACACTGGACTGTTACAGGCCTTGTTATGGATTGAACTGTGTTCCCCAAAAACGTCTATCAATTTGGCTAGGCCATGATTCCCAGTATCACGTGATTGTTCACCATTTTGCCATCTGATGCGATTTTCCTGTATGTTGTAAATTCTACCTCTATGACGTTAATGAGGCAGGATTAGAGGCAGTTATGTTAATGAAGCAGGACTCAATCTACAAGATTTAGGTTATATCTTGAGTCAATCTCTTTTGAGATATAAAAGAGAAAATGGAGCAGAGAGACAGGGGGCCATCCTACCACCAAGAGAGTAGAGCTAGGAGTGGAGTGTGGTCTTTGGTGTCCTGCACTGAGAAGCTCCTAGACCAGGGGAAAATTGATGACAAGGACCTTCACAAAGAACAGACAGAGCGAGAAAGCCTTCCCCTAGAGCTAGCACCCTGAATTTGGACTTCTAGCCTCCTAAACTGTGAGAGAATACATTTCTCTCTGTTAAAGCCATCCACTTGTAGTATTTCTGTTATAGCAGCACTAGGTAACTAAGACAGACCTCAAACGGTGTCTCAAGGCTTCTTTATCTGCCAATTCCAATGAAACAGTCAAAGTTGAACTTGCCCCCAATCTCAGATTGCCCGGGTGTTGATAAAAAGGAGATGGCTCGTTGATAAAGACGAGGATGGCTCATCTAGAAGCCTCATTCTGTGATCAATTCCAGTTGTGTTTTTTTTCCCTGTGTGTGAAAAACACCATACTGTAATCAAAACATGGGTCCACTTTGTGAGGCAGAACCATTGCACTGACTCAGGAGCTGGCCTGGGCTGTTCACTAATGCTCACTGCTGACCCACCAGATACCTCGAGGTGGTGTTCATCCCTCTGGCCAGAGGAACTAGCTGATTTTCATTCTGTGTGGAATCTCACTTTTTTTCTTCTTTTTTTGATAATTCTTTTGGTCAAAGGTGACTACATTACAACCTCAAATGCTTATATAGTGGAAAGTTCTGGAGTCAGAAAGAACTAGGTTGGAAACCTGTGCTGTCTCTTACATGTTATGATGGGTAAGCCATTTCCCTTTTTGGGGTCTCAGGGTTTTCCTTGCCAAATGGGACTAAAATAGTTTATCCAAATTTATCTTGGGTGTTAGATGAAGTAAGCCCACACAAAGGCTTTACAGATTAAAGAAAAAATGCTATGAGTTTTCTCAAGTACTGTTAATTCATTAAAAAATGGACTGTCCATTGGAAGGAGTATGTTTAGCCAAAAGAATAGTGACTCTGCTTGTTTCACTTATTCATTCCACAGTTATTAGGTGCCAAGTGTTTTCAAATCAGTGTTATGTATTCTGTTGAAAATACCATCTGTAAGGGAAAGAGGACACAGGTATTGATAAAGTCAATGTCCCTTCCACATGAGTTGTCTTTATCTATTTTTATAGTACTAAAAGTATTTGGCTAAAACAATTTAGAATCTTTTTGGAATAAGGCTGGGTATAAAATAATTCAGCTGTAGTGTCTGACATGGTCAAACATCTATAGGGAATATGGATGATTTTTAATTCAGTTGCTTTGGCATTGAATGAAGAGTGCCAATGAGCTGTGGGTCTTTCTTGGCCGATGAATGTTGGACTCCTTCAGGGTACCCTAGGGGTTTCTAGGCCTCAAACTTGATGGCTTGGCCATTAAAAATGACTGACACAGCAGCACTGATGTAGAACCAGCTTCAGGAATGTGCAACCTGAGCCCCACTCTTGGTTTAATGCGGTGCTGTCGCCATCTTGAAATTCGCAGTAATTTCGTCTTTGAGCTTGTGTTTTGTAAGTGCAGTTTGATGGGACAAAGGAGTATCCTTGTGAGCGGAGGAGACAGTGAAGTATGCACGACCTGGTCCTTGGCATCCTGTTCGCATGTAGCGTTCACAGTGCCCCATCTGCACAGAGTTCTTGTAGGGCCATGTGTGTGGCAGTTTACTGAGACCGCACACAATGACACATTAAAGACGTTATGGGAGCTGCTGGCGTCCATGGAGTGTTGGTGGAACGTGCATGTATCAGGAAGTGGAATGTAAACAGGTTTGAGCAGCGCTTCCACTGTTCTGGTAGGAACAACCCATATATGTATGTAGAAGCTACAGAATGCCAGTGGTGTAATTTTCATGCTCCCACTTGTGAGTTAAACGCTCTTATATCTTCCTCTAAAACTGACATTGTCTAATATAAAGATGAATGGTAAAATTCATGCTCAATAGTTAAAAGTTTTAATTTTTCTTTACTTAGTATACCACTGAAAAGTAAATAAGAAGCATCATGACAAACAGAGAGAGATTGGGGGAGAAAGGGAAAATATATGTTACGACCTTTTGTGGCACTTTTTCCTACTTTATGAACAAGGGTCTCTGCATTTATATTTTGTACTGAGGCCAACAAATTCGGTAGCTGGTCCTGGCTGAGTCTCTGATTTGGACTGAGACATAGCTATATTAAATGAAATCTTAGCAGGATAAAGTCTCTGTAGAATTTCACACAGCAAAATGTTGGAATTAGAGCTGGGCCCACTCTACTAAGGCTTCATAGGAATAACCTGTTGGTGAGACAGAATCTCTTCCTTTTGGAAGTTGGATTTTCTTTTAGATTATGTATATCTGGGACGCTGCTTCTCATGGTGAGCTAAGGCCCAGGAAAGTGAAGTAATCTGCTCAAGGTCACACAGCTAATTAGCAACAGAGCCAGGACTTGAATTCAGGCATCCTATATCCTGGTAGTCCCTGGGTGATCCAAAGGGTTAATGTGCTTGGTTAGTACCTAAAAGGTTGGTGGTTCAAATCTACTCAGAGGTGCCTCAGAAGAAAGACTTGGTGATCTACTTCTGAAAGATCACGACCGCTGAAAAGCCTAAGGATCACTCTTTCACTCTGACACACGTGGGGCTGCCCTGAGTTAGAATCAACTCAATGGCAACTGATTTGGTTTTTGGTTTTATTCTACGTCCTGGTGTCCTGAGTCCTCATCCAGCTTTCCCAACTCCACGCTTGGAAGTCCAATGGACACATTCTTGATTTGTCCCCTTTTGGTTGTGTAATGGGATGCTTATCTAACAAACATTTAGTGAGTCCCACTGTGTATTGGGTGGAGGCCTGGTGCTAGCAAGGAGGCAGTGTGAACTAATAGCTATGAGCCCTGTCTCTAGAGACGGACAGAACTGAGTTCAAGTAGCAGCTTCACCCTGATTAGCCAAGTGACTTTGGCCACATTTACAGAGCATTCAGACAGCGTCTGCCATGTGTAATCCCTGGGGTGTAGGAGAGCAGACTGATATTGTTCCTTCCCTTCTGAGTTTTAGTCTAGTGAGACAGATACCAGTGAAATAACGAAATGCTTTTAAGGAAACTTACAGGGTGTTGGAAGAGATAATTAACAGAGGAGGTTACTTAACCTTTTCAAGCCTCAGTTTCCCCATTTGCAAAATGGGGATAATACAGTCTGTCTCAGAAGTGTGTTTAATTTTTTGACTGCTACTTCCATGGACTTTGATTGTCGATCCAAGAAGAATGAAATCGTTGACAACTTCAGTTTCTGCACCGTTTATCATGATGTTTATTGGTCCAGAAGCAGCAGTCAGGAAATCAAACGACATATTGCACTGGGCAAATCTGCTGCAAAAGACCACTTTAAAGTGTTAGAAAGCAAGGACGTCACTTTGAGGACTAAGGTGCGCCTGATCCAAGCCATGGCACTTTCAATTCCCTCACATGCATGTGAAAGCTGGACAATGAACAAGGAAGACTGAAGAAGAATTGACACATTTGAATTGCAGTATTGGTGAAGAAATTGAATATAACAAGGACTGCAATAAAAATGAACAAATCTGTCTTAGAGGAAGTATAACCTGAATGCTCTTTAGAAGTGAGGATGGCAACACTTTGTCTCACTTACTATGGACATGTTATCAAGAGCCATCAGTTACTGGAGAAGGACGTCATGCTTGATAAAACAGAGGGTCAACAGAAAAGAGAGAGATCCTAAATGAGTTGGTTTGGCACAGTGGCTGCAACAATGGGCTCAAACATGGTGATGATTGTGAGGATAGCCTGGCGCTGGATAACATTTCATTCCTAGGGTCGCTATGGGCTGGAGCTGACTGAATGGCATCTAACAACAACAACAGAGATTTGTTGAGAGGATGAAAAGAGATAGTGTGTAACACACTCCTTTCTTTCTGAGGAATTGTCATTTGGGAAGCACATAGTTGGACCATTAACAAATGTCTGCCTTCTATCCCTTTCCATGAAAACGAGCAGAGGGCTGCTAATGACTCTATCCTGTCCTCTGGCCCTCTGCTGAAGATCTTCTCTTAAACTTATCAGCTAAAGAACCCAACAGACAAACCTAAGTCCTTCTTCCACAACTGATATAAACCGGAAGTGTGGGGCCCCTTTCTTTCTGCAAATTTTCCTTGATCCCGTAAGTGGGATGCAATTTACCCTCCTCTCTTCTTTTTTATCCTGTATTAGTTGGGTTGCTTTTGGCAGCATTTAACAGAAAACCCAGCTCAGAAAGGCTTATGTAATGAGGGGACTCATCATTATACATAAGAACAAGTCAGATAGTGTGTGGGCTTCAGGTACAGATTATTTGGGTCTTTGCTCTGCTTCTTGGTGGTTCTCTGGATGCTGCTTGATGTGTGGGCTTCACCCTTCGGCTGGTGGCAAGATGGCGCCAGCAGCTCTAGGCATCGTGCCCAGACTGATCATTCCATTGCCTCCCAGGAGCATCTTTCTTCTCCTTAGCTGGAAAGCCTTTCCCAGAAGCCCCTGGGATAGGCCCCTCATATGCTCACACAGAAGTGGGTCAAGTGTCTATACAAGAGCCTGTCACAAGCAGAAGGAATTGGGTTAAACCAATCAGGGTCTCCAGTGGAGCTGGAGTCACCAGCCCCTGAACTGCATGACGGGAAAATGGTTTACAGGAAGGAGGAAGCAGGGAATGATGCCACTCCTCACTAAGCTGGGTGGGGTCTCCTGTATCCACGCTCTGGGCTCCTTCACCGGATGCTCAAGTCTTGGCCAGGGTCTTTGTATCTTTGCGGCATCCTGACTGTCTAGCACCCTAACTGCACTCCTGTGAGTGAACTGATTAGATTTGTCTTTCTTTTTAGGGAGTTAAAAAAACAAGCAAATGCTGCAAGCATATCATGAATATGTAGATCTGCCATCCGCCATTATCTTCTTTCAACTCCTTGGTGGTACTTTTTTTTTTTTTTTAACATGAAAAGTGACAGCATACTCACAAACCTGCTGCATCCACAGTGAGCAAACAATGTGATTTTGCGACAAGAAGAAGCAACTCCTGAGCCATGGTCATGCTAATGGCGTCTTTTCTGGAGGCGGTCATCTTACCTCTATTGGTGAGAATGGCCTTTCCTCACCATCCAGGTATCTTCTCCCAGATTCTAGATCTTGGAGGGTTTGCTTGCGAGCTATATCCAGATAGATTCTCTCACTCATCAGAAACCAGTACTAAACAAAACCCAGTTGCACACAAACCCTTTTTTCATCAGTACCCTTTCCCCTTACATTTCAAAAATTCCTTTTCAATCCACCTGTCAAATCCAAAGGAACTTTCTCTGGATTGTTAAAGATGGAATGTCAAGAAGAAGCTAGACCTGGCAGCGGGCATCAGAAATGGATGTAGGGCCATCAAAGAGAGGAAAAAGAGGGAGAATAAATAAAAGAATCGTTGCTCCCTCTCTTCCCAAAGACACACTCTGTCATTCCTCTTTCATTGTCATTAATCACTAGGGCAATACCCCCTAGATCAATGCATTAACTTGTTTGTTTTCTACAATGAAGGAAAACTTCATAGCCTCATCATTCATTCCAGAGTGTGGGGGAAGAAAACAAAAGCCAGCCACTGAAATTTGCATGGTGCTCAATTATACATTAGTGAACATCACTTGGCAATCTGTTCATATCAATTTAATTGGATTTTAATACTGCCTCTGATCTTGTTTTCTAATTAACAGCAGTGCTTGGAAATAAAGCAGAACCATGCACCCAGCAACACCTTTGATCTCGACCATATGGAGCGCCACCAAGCCCTGGAAAAACCCTCCCTTGTCTCCACAGCCGGTCGAAAGGAGCGGGGGCCCCCAGGTGTGGGTACACTGTGGGTGCCTGCACCCCATGGATTGTCTCACCTCTTGACTGGTCCCCAGTGCAAACGCAGGGGACTTGCTTCCCGAGCTGGAGGCAGATTGGGGTCTCCAGTGTTGGGTGAGGTTGCTGATTTTTGCAGCTCGGTTTTCGGGGACAAATATTTGAGTAAACAGACCTGACCCTGTGGGGTTTGCTTTAGAGTCGGGTCTCACAATCAGGACGGAGCATGTTGTAGGCCGGTACAGGAGACAAAAGCTAGACTGCCACACCCCTTGGTCACAGGGCACAATCAGACATCCACAGGGAGAGCATATCCAGCTGGTCTTCCTGCTGCAGCATGGCTGTGAGAGGGTCCGCCTCTTCTTCTCCTCTCTGTCTTGGTTATCTAGTGCTGCTATAACAGAAACACCACAAGTGGGTGGCTTTAACAAACAGAAATTTATTTTCTCACAGTTTAGGAGGCTAGAAGTCTAAATTCAGAGTGCCAGTTCTAGAGGAAGTATTTCCCTCTCTGTCCTTGTCTCTGTTAGCTTTTGCTTCCTGGTTCCTTGGAGATCTTCACGTGGCATGGCATCTATCTTTCCTCCAACTGCTTGCTCACTTGTTTGTTTAATGTCTTTTATATCTCAAAGGAGATTGACTTAAAACACAGCCTACACTAATACTGTCTTATTAACCTAACAAAGAAAACTCATTCCCAAAAGGGATTATAACCACAGGTACAGGGGTTGGGATTTACAACATATATTTCTGGAGGACACAATTCCGTCCATAACAGACTCATTTGCTTTATGTTTCCCAAATCCTTAGGTCTAATTTTACTGGGAAAAAAAAAAAAAAGCCTTGGTGGCTCAATGGTTAAGGGTTCACCTGCTAATTGAAAGGTTGGTGGCTCAAACCCATCCAGCAGCTCCAAGGGAGGAAAGACCTGTTGATCTGCTCCTGTAAAGATTACAGCCGAGAAAATCCTATGGGCAACTCTACTATGTAACACATGTGGTCACTGTGGGTCGGAATCCACATGATGACACCTAACAATAACAACAGCCACCTTACTGAGGTGTCCTTGGATGGTGCAAATAGTTAACACGCTTGGCTGTTGATCAAAAGGTGGGAGTTTCGAGTCCATCCAGAGGCGCCTTGGTGATCTACCTCTGAAAAAGCAGTCCTTGAAAACCCTGTGGAGCACAGTTCTACTCTGACACACATGGGGTCTCCATGATTCGGAGTCGACTCAAGAACAACTGGTTAATAGGACTATCATCCTGTCTATCACCACTTGGGAAGCCTGATCGCACATGAAAACAACCTTAAAAAGAATAAGAATGGGAGAAATGAAATCAAGGGGGTCCAGAAGGAAGCTCGAGGTGCAGGGGGAGCAGGGGGGGCATGGTAAGGGGCAATAACCTGCATCCAGGCTTTCCTTTCACCAGTTAGGGGCCTGGGCAGAGGTCATGGATTGAACTGTGTTTCCTCAAATCTGTGTGGAAACCTTGGCCCCTGTATCTGTGGATTCAATCCTGTTTGGAAACAGGATTTTTCTTTTGTTATGTTGATGAGATCTTACCATTGTAGGGTGGATCCTAAACCTAATCACTTCTGAGTTATACAAAGAGCAGAATAGACACAGACACACAGGGGGAAGACAGAAGCCATGTGAGGACCCGTTTACAAGCCAAGGAACGCCAAGGGTTGAGGCAGCCACGAGAAACTAGGAGTGAGGCCTATAAACAGAGTCAGCACAGCCAAGACCCTGGTTCAGGCTTCCAGTCTCCAGAACTGTGAGAAAAGAAATTTCTGTTCTCTAAAGCCACCCTCTTGTGGTATTTTGTGTTCCGGCAGCACTAGGTAACTAAGATGGCGTTAAGAGGCAGTTAGGAGGAAAGGTGAAGAGTACTGGCCCTCACTAAACCATCACCGTCCACAGCATTAGTCAGGCGACCCTGGGCAGGTACTTGATCTCTCTGTCTGCTATTCATTCATTGGTTGTTCTGCAGCAATTCCAATTTCCAAAAAGGTCCAAAAGTCGATTCTTCTATAGTATTAGAGTAAACTCATCTGGCAGCAAAACCTGACCCGAACTGACCTGAGGCCATTTGTAATCTTCATGTACTCAGGGAACCCTGTGGCTCAGTGGTTAAGGGCTCGGCTGCTAACCGCAAGGTCAAGGGTTAAAACCTACCAGCCACTTCTAGGAAGAAAGATGTGGCACTCTTCTTCCTTAAAGATTACAGCCTTGGAAACCCTATTGGGGCAGTTCCACTCTGTCACATGGGGTCCCTCTGAGTCAGAATCAACTCGACAGCACCTAACAATAACAACCACAACTTAAGTGGCTATTCTTTCATTTTGCTGTATAAATAGTAACGTTTCAGATCATGGAGTGCCACCCCAGATTCTACTGGGAAGCTGTTGTTGTTAGGTGCCATTGAGTTGGTTCCAGCTCATAGTGACCCTACGTATAACAGACAAAATACTGCTCAATCCTGTGCCATCCTCATGATCTCTGCTGTGCTTGAGTCCCATTGCTGCAGCCACTGGGTCCATCCATCTCTTTGAGGGTCTTCCTCTTTTTCACTGACCCTCCACTTTACCAAGATGATGTCCTTCTCCAGGGACTGGTCCCTCCTGATAACATGTCCAAAGTGTGTGAGGTGAAGTCTTGCCATCCTGGCTTCTAAGGAGCATTCTGGCTGTACTTCTTCCAAAACAGATTTGTTCATCCTTCTGACAGTCCATGGTATATCCAATATTCTTCACCAACACCATAATTCAAAGGCATCAATTTTTCTTCACTCTTCCTTATTCATTGTTCAGCTTTCACATGCATATGAAGTAATTGAAAATGCTACGGCTTGGGTCAGGCACACCTTAGTCCTCAAAGTGACATCTTTGCTTTTTGACACTTTAAGGAGGTCTTTTGCAGCAGATTTGCCCAATCTGTTGTTTGATTTCTTGACGGTTGCGTTCATGGGTGTTGATTGTGGATCCAGGTAAAATGAAATCCTTGACAACTTCACTGTTTTCTCCGTTTATCATGATGTTGCTTATTGGTCCAGTTGTGAGGATTTTTGTTTTCTTCATGTTGAGAAGCAATGCATACTGAAGGTTGTAGTCTTTGATCTTCATCAGTAAGTGCTTCAAGTCTTCTTTGCTTTTAGCAAGCAAGGTTGTGTTATCTGCATATCAAAGGTTGTTAATGAGTCTTCCTCCAATTCTGATGCCCCATTCTTCTTCATATAGTCCAGTTTCTCAGATTGTTTGCTCAGCATACAGATCGAATAAGTATGGAGAAATGACACAACCATGACACACACCTTTCCTGATTTTAAACCATGCAGTATCCCCTTGTTCTGTTCCAACGACTGCCTCTTGGTCTATGTACACGTTCTGCACAAGCACAATTAAGTGTTCAGGAATTCTCATTCTTTGTTATGATCCATAATTTGTTGTGATCCACACAACTGAATGCCTTTGCAGAGTCAATAAAACACAGGTAAACATCTTTCTGGTATTCTCTGCTTTCAGCCAAGATCCATCTGATATCAGCAGTGATAAACCTTGTTCCCCATTTTCTTCTGAATCTGGCTTGAATTTCTGGCAGTTCTGTGCCGATGTACTGCTTTAACCATTTTTGAATTATCTCCAGCAAAATTTTACTTGTGTGTAATATTAATGATATTGTTCAATAATTTGTGCATTTTATTGGATCACCTTTCTTTGGAATGGGCACAAATATGGATTTCTTCCAGTTGGTTGGTCAGGTAGCTGTCTTTAAATTTCCTGGCAAAGACAAGTGAGCACTCCAATGCTGCATCCGTTGGTATCCACTTGGATAGTATGCTTGTATCTCTTGAAAATCCAATAAATTCGGAATTCTAAACCGCAACAGGCCCCAAGGATTCAGATGATGGAGTGCAGACTTGCCCCTCTCTCAGGGGTCGTGGGTTAACCTACCCATAGCAGCAAGTGTCATCAGCGACGATTTTGCTCCCTTCCTTCTCCTCCAACCCTGGACATTTGGGTACGTCTAGAGAACATTTTTGATTGTCACAGCTTGGGTGGGTGGTGCTGCTGGTATGTATAGAGTAGAGGCTCTGGACCCCGCTGAATATTCTACAATGCCCAAGGCACCTCCCCACAGTAAACAGTGATCTGGCCCCAAACATCAGTAGTGCTGAGGGTGCTAACCCGTGGTCCACAGCGTAGCATAGACGCTCATTCTCACGTCAGCACTCTGAGCCTCTCTTTCATCATCCTCCCACTGGAAAGAAAGAAGGAACATCTACCTCAAAGGGCTTTGGGAAGATCCTATAGGACAGCAGACATGAATGCCCTTTGTAACTATACCACTCTACAGAAACATGAAGGGCTGTTTAATTGCTCAGAGGAAAAGGGTGTTTCCCTTAAGGCTGTCTTAACAGTGAACCTGTCTATAGACC
This sequence comes from Dugong dugon, assembly GCA_030035585.1. Lineage (NCBI taxonomy): Eukaryota > Metazoa > Chordata > Mammalia > Sirenia > Dugongidae > Dugong > Dugong dugon. The sequence continues at coordinate 110,061,893 of CM057472.1, forward strand.
TTGGGTGCCAAGCAGCGTTGGCGACACTCGGTGGGAGAGAGTCCCGGTCCTAACGTCTTTGGAGATTACAGTCTGGTTACTAACTCATTATGGGTGACCATTTATAGCTTGGCCTATCATTTAGGCTGTTCTCGAAAGCAACATTTCCTTTCACTGGTTTTAACCTTTAAACTTCCCACTTTCTGAAGATTCCCCTCCAATGCTCCCACACCCCTTGTTACTAACTAGGGACCTTTGATATGCAGGAGAAAGCTCTCCAAAACCTTAAACACCAGGCCCTACCTGAGCTCCTCTCCTCCAATGGGGCCCCTTGACCCCCTACCTGCAGGCTTACCCTATCCTGGACGTCAGGACCAGCGCTGCCGGCCTGTCTGGTAGGGGTGGACCAAGAAGCTCTCTGCTCTGAAGCTCAGCATCACACCCCTCTGTGGCTACTCCACCTGCCCTGGTGGAGTGTGTGTGGCCTGTGGTGTCCCAGGTCCTGTTTCCCTAACTGGGTCCCAGATGTGGGAACTGGGTTTGCTGCTGGAGGTGCTTCCTGCTGATCTAGATCATTGCAGCCCCTTCAGGCTGGGCCCTGCTTTGTGCTGGTAGGAACTTCCTCCAGGAATTGGATCCTGGCTCTGATCAAGCAAGAATGACAGACTATCTAAATGTTGACCACCTGTTCCTGGACCCCTGTCATGGGGCTCCCATCTCCCTCATCCTCTGGGGTGTTTTATGTGATAGGCCTTTCTGGGATCCAGGAGGTCAATTCAAACTGTCCCTCCCAGAGCAAAGTGACTTCTCCATGTAGCAACTCTGACTGACCACACTCCTCATGCTAACGTCCCCACTCACTGTGGGGTCTGGCCCTTCCCAGGGCTGCTGTGCTCCTGCAGAAGTTATGCAAGCTCCTCAGATGTTGCCTGGCCTTTTTTCTCAGCTCAGATGTTATATTCTCTTGTGCCAAGGCCACATGCACCTCCTTAAATATCACCATGTGTTATCAGTCAGTATGAACAACACTGGTTGCTGAAACAACCAGTCCCCAATCTCAGGAGCTTAATAAAAGTTGATTTCAGGCTCACATCATGCTCTGAGGAGAGTGGTGGTTGCTCCTGTGCAGCTCTTCCCCAAGTGGGGACTCAGGGACCCTGGTTCCTTCCTTCATGTGGCCACACTGTCTTGGGGTCCTTTGTTTCCAGCAACAGAATGTAACGGAAGGAAAGAGACAGGGAAAGTGGTGTGGGACTTTGTGGCACCAGGCATAGAACTGGCATGTGTGACCTCTGCCCACATTCAATGGGCCAGAATTCAGTCATATGGCACACACTTGGGCTGGGAACTATGGTCTTCCCACGTTTCCTGGAAGAGGAAATGGGACTGATGAGCCTCTGGCCAGTCTCAGTTACTGTCCACCTTTCTGGTCAGCAGATAGCTATTTTATTCTTCCTTCCATACATAGAAGACATTCACACCTCCACAAGGGGAACAGCTCTGAATGCTGTCCAGTCCCTATGTTGAGCTTGAAGTCCAGGATTCCTGGGTGATACAGAGTGCTGTCCATCTGGTCCACATGTGGCTTCTCACAGCCTGCTGACCTGTGAACTAAACAGATCAATTACACGTTCCCCTGCTCCCAGCATACAATGGTGGGCCAGGGGCTGGACAATCACAATAAACACTTCCTCCGGGAAAATGAAGGGAGGCAATGTTGTTGCTGGGTGTCGCCAAGTCAATGGCAGTCCTTGATATGTAGCAATTCTGAAATCCTGACCCTGGGCAGACACTGTGAAGGCTCCCTGCAGCCTATATCTGGGGACTGTCCTGGGTTAGGCCCCCATCCTGGTCTCCAGGAGAAACCCCAGGCCCATTGTTCCCTGGGGTTCCCTGGGGCTCTTGGCTTTCTCCCTTAGGAGGCTTCTCCTTGTCCATTTCTCTCCTTGGCCACATGTGAAGTGGGTGTTGGGGGACGTGGCCTCCTTGGGGGCTGTGCAGGCTTTGAAGCCTCCCTCCTGCTTGGGGAAAGGCTGAGGACTTAAACGTGGGTGTGAGGGTTTTTAATGCTAACTAATCACTGATCACCAACTGTGTAACAGTCCCTGCATTTTTACGTGTTTTGTTGTTGTTAGCTGCTACTGAGTTGGCCTCTGACTCATGGCTACCCCATGCACAATGAGAAGAAATGCTGCCTCGTCCTGTGCCATCCCCATGATTGGTTTTGGATTGGACTGTTGTAATCTATAGGGTTTTCATTGAATGATTTTCTGAAGTAGATTGCCAGGCCATTCTTCCTAGTCTGTCTTAGTCTAGAAGCTCTGAGGAAACCTGTTCAGCATCCTAGCAACACGCAAGCCTCCACTGACAGGTGGTGGCCATGCATGAGGTGCATTGGCCGGGAATAGAACCTAGTCTCCCACATGGAAGGCAAGGATTCGACCATTGAACCACCACTGTGCCCTTATTTGCATGTGTGTTTGCCTTTAATTGAGGTGTAATTTAAGTATAGTAACATTCACCTTTTAGTGTACAATTCTATGAGTTTTGACAAACACATATAATCATGTCACCAGCACCACGTCAAGATTTAGAATAGTTCTGTCACCCTAAGAATGTCCCACATTCTCCTTTGTAGTCAAAGCCTTCCCTATCCACAGGCCCTGGTAACCTCAGGTCTGTTTCAGAATCGTCCAGCATGTAGCCTTTGGAGTCTAATTTCAATGACTTCGATAATGCATTTGTGATTCATCTACATTGTTGTATCTATCTAGAGTTCATTCTTTTTTATTGTCAAGTAGTATTTCATTATATGGATGTCAATCTTCAAAGAACATTTGTGTTGTTTCCAATTTTGGGCTGGAAACCTGAATAGCTGCCATAAACATTCTTGTATAGGTTTTGGTGTGAACGTAAGTTTTTGTTTCTCGTTGGTAAGTATCTAGACATGGAATTGTTGGGTCATATATTAAGTGGAAACCCTGGTGGTGTAGCGGTTAAGTGCTACGGCTGCTAACCAAAAGGTCAGCAGTTCAAATCCACCAGGCTCTACTTGGAAACTCTGTGGGGCAGTTCTACTCTAACCTGTAGGGTCACTATGTGTCTTAATTGACTAGACGGCAACAGGTAAGTGTAAGTTTACGAGAAACTACCCAGCTGTTTTCCTAAGGGGCTGTCCATTTTGTAATCTGACCAGCAATGTATGGGAGTTCCAGTTGCTCTCTCTCCTTGTCAGCACTTGGTATTATCTCTCCTCTTGTTTTCAAGCCATTCTAATAGCTGTGTAGTGGTATCTCATCGTAGTTCAGTTGGAATTGACTCCACGACCTTGGGTAGTAACTGATGATACTGAGCATGTTTTTGTGTGTTTATTTTCCACCTGTGTGTCTTCTTTGGTGAAATTTCTGTTCAGAATCTTTTGCCTGTTTGTTATTGGGTTGTTTTCGTTTTCCTATTTTGAATCGTGAGAACTCTTTATGTAGTCTGAATGCAAGTCCTTCATCAGATATGTGATTTTCTGACACTTTGTCACAGTCTGCAGCTTTGTCTTTTCAGCTTATTAACAGTGTCTTTCAAAGAACAGAAGTTTTAATTTTTATGAAGTCCAGTTTAACAATCTTTTCCTTTAAGGATTATACTTTTAGTGTCATATCTAAGAAATGCTTACCTAACCCAATGTCACAAACATTGTCTGCTATGTTTTCTTCTTGAATAAAACGTGTTTTGAGTCTTGAGTAACAAAGGTCTTTGGAAATTCAGACTTCTGCTATCTTTGGCAATGCATGGCCCTTAAGGACTTAACAATGGGCAACTCCTGTCCAAAACCAGGATGCGAAGGCAAGAAGGGACAGGAACGGGACCAATGGACACAGGGAACCTAGAGTGGAAAGGGGGAGTCTGTTGTCACATTGTGGAGACTGCAACCCATGTCACAAAACAACACGTGTATAAATTTTTGAATGAGAAATTAACTTGAGCTAAAAACTTTACCTAAAGTACAATTTAAAAAAAAACAAACAAAAACTTAACAATCTTCTGATCAACTTGCTTTTACCTGTTCTGTGTACCGGTAACACCAAACAAAGTCCGAGTCCCTGCCTGGGTATAATTCTCAGATCTGCTTTGTCTCTTTCCTTTCTTTCCCATGCCTTCTCTCTTGCTCTCTCTCAACTTAATGATGTCTCCTTGGAGTGGGCAGTGGTGGGTCAGTGGTAGAATTCTCGCCTTCCATGTGGGAGACTCGGGTTTGATTCCCAGCCAATGCACCTCATGCACAGTAACTACCCATCTGTCAGTGGAGGTTTGGGTGTTGCTCAGATGCTGAACAGGTTTCACAGGAGCTTCTAGACAATGATGTTTAGGAAGAAAGTCCTGGCAATCTACTGCTGTAGAACAGTCAATGGAAACCCTATGGATCACAACAGTTCTATCTGCAACTAGTCACGGGGATGGTGGAGGTCCAGGAAGAGTTTTGTTTCGCTGTGCGTGGGGTCTCCATGACTTGGGGGCTGACTTGACTGCAGCCAACAACAATAATCTTGGAGTTAAGTGGCCACACCTGTAATCTGATCTTTACTTTAAGTTACTTTATACAACTGAAAAGATTTACTGGGCTTTTGTCCCTCAGACCTTTTAAACTCCCATTTCTTACTACTATTTGAACTAGAAACAGCTGACCGTCCATCCTAGCAAAAACCAAAAACCAAACCCATTGCTGTTGACTTGATCTGACTCATGGCAACCCCATGTGTTACAGAATAGAACTGCTCCATAGGGTTTTCTTGGCTGTAATCTTTACAGAAGCAGATAGCCAGGCCTTTCTTTCTGGCACCACTGGGTGAGTTTGAGCAGCCAAACTTTAGGTTAGTAGTCGAGGGCAAACAGTTTATGCCACCCCTGAATTTCTGGATTCCCTATTCCCCTTCTACTCTGCTTGCAAACTGGGCCATTCTTTCCTGAGCTTCTCTTTCTCTTTATACTTTCCCAGATACAGCCAGCTGTGGCTGACATACACAAATTATTAAAGCTCTGCTTTCCAGCCCCTTCCCTAGAGCTACAAGTTCAGTAGGCACAGCTTCTGCCCTCCAAGTTGCTGTTGGTGACAGTCTTAGCAAATGGTTGCTCTGCATCACCTAGATGTCCATCCATTCACCCTACTACATCTGTCTTCTCACCTCCTGCCACTGGACTGATAAGCTGATGCCACCTCGTTTAGATTTTTTTACATCTGTCTCCAACCCCTTCTGACTCCTATTTCTGTATCAGCCAGGATAAGTAACACTAGCTGCTATAACAAACAACTCACCACTTCAGTGGCTTAACATAAAAAAAAGTTTAAGTGTTACTCATGTTTGAGTCCACCAAGCATTGGCTCAGGAAGCTGAGCTCCTTCTGTCATGCAGCTCCACCATCTCAGAGTCCGTCCGCAGCCATGAGGATACAGGAGAGGAACAGAATGTGGAGGACCAGGTGGAGTGTTTTAGGGCTGGGCTTAGAAAAGTGCCCCTTGTTTCCACCACGTTCCATTGGCCAGAGTCTAGTCACATGACCCTGACATCACTGCAATGGATGCTGGGAAATGTAGTCTTCCTGTGGGTCCAGGAAGAAGAAGCAGGAGTGGTGAGCAAGGAGGTGGATCTGCCATTTCTCTGAAAGGCTGAGGTGGGGCTCCTCCTTGAGTCAGGTCTCTCCTTGTTCTTCTAAAGATTTTCTACTAAGTAAAACCTCAGGGTTTCATTTAATTCCATCCATGCAGCCATTCTTTAAGCAACACTGGTGAGCATCTCAATGTGCCAGGCATGGTGCTTGGCATGGGAAGGTGGGAGGTGGCAGGGCCCGGGGGGAGGACTAACATTTATTAAGTGGCTGCTATGCATCTAGCTCTTGAAATTATTATTTAACTGTTACGGTGTTGGCAGAGAATATTGAAGATACCATGGACTGCCAGAAGAACTCTCTTGGAAGAAGTGTAGCCAGAATGCTCCTTAGAAGCGAGGATGATGAGACTTGGTCTCACGTATTTTGGACATGTTATCAGGAGGGACCAATCCCTGGAGAAGGACATCATGCTTGGTAAAGTAGAGGGTCAATGAAATAGAGGGAGACCCTCAACGAGGTGGGTTGACACCGTGGCTTCAACAATGGGCTCAAGCATAGCAACAGTTGTTAGAATGGTGCAGGACCAGGCAGAGTGTTTTGTTCTGTTGTGCATAGGGTCACTATGAGTTATAACTGATTCCACAGTACCCAACAACAACAACATAGATATAGAGACATCTAGTTTTATTCCCATTGTATAGATGATGCTATGGATTGAATTGTGTCCCTCCTCAAAATAGGTGCTGAACTCCTTACCCCTCTACCTGTTTAGAGATAAGGTTTTTGTTATGGTAATAAGGCCACACCAGAGTAGGGTGGATCCTAAGCATAATCACTTCTGAGTTCTAAGAAGAACAGAAAAGACACAGAGACTCACACAGAAGACAGGTATCTGCCATGGAACACCAAAGTACCTCTAGGAACTCCTGGAATTACTGACAAGGAAGGATATCCCCAGACAGCCACGCCTTGAATTCAGACTTTCAGCCTCCAGAACTGTGAGAAAATAAATTTCGGTCCTTTAAAGCCACCCACTTGTAACATTTCTGTTATGGCAGCCTTAGGTGAGTAAGATAGGTAAGCAAATCGGTTCAGAAAGGTGATCTTGCCCAAGATGATCAACTAGGACTAAACCTTGTGTTCATTCTAACTGACTAACCTTTATTTTCATCACAAGGCGGTTTATATCCTCCAGTGCATAGTATGATGCGGGAGACAGACACAAAACCACATCAGTACCATCCAGGGAGACCAGTGGACAAGGTATTGTCACAGCACTGACCACTACGGCCAGGGTTGGGGGTGAGGAGGAGGAGGAAGAGGGGGAAGGGAGATGATTGAGGAATCATCCAGGGGAAGGGCGTTTGAGCTGGGATTCTAAAGGATAGTTAGGAGCTCGTCAGATGGAAAAACCAAAAAAAACCCAAAATAACCCAAACACATTGCCGTCTAGTCTATTCTGACTCATAGTGACCCTACAGGACAGAGTAGAACTGCCACCATACGGTTTCCAAGGTGCAGCTGGTGGATTTGAACTGCTGACCTTTTGGTTAGCAGCTGAGCTCCTAACCACTGTGCCACCAGAGCTAGATGGAGAAGGAGGAAGATGTACTTGCTACCTATGGTTCCCCATGGCCTCTGCTCCAGGACAGGCCCTGCATGAGGGGAACCCCTCAGGTCCCAGTTTGGGGTTTCTTGTTTTCGTTTGTGATGCTGTGGTGGGGGCTTCTCGGGGGAGAGCTTATTGTTGTTCTGAGCTGGCTGGGCTGTGTCTGCCGGAGGTGGAGATGTTCTGATAAAGTGCAGTGATGGCGACCCAGCAGAACAAGGAGATAAGAGCAGATGAGATGTAGGTGGTGCTTCCTGCCGTGGACTGATTGGCTGGCCAGCTCGGCTCTGCAGCTGGGGGCTGCCCCAGCCCCAGGACCCCCTCAGCAAAGTGCTGAGGCTGTGCTTCTTGCTCCCTCCTGAGCGGCCGTGTCTCCAGGTCACTGGGTACACGCAGGGCCCCATCCAGACAGTCAGGGGCTGAGGAGGGAACAGGGTCTTGGGGGGCCCCAGAGCTGGGTTTCTGCTCTGGCTTTGTTACTTGTTAGCTGGGAGGTGGGAAAGTCACTTCTCCACAGTGGCCTATAGAATAGTCCAGCCATCCTTCCTTCAGTGGTTGTTGCTGGAATGAGCAGCTGGTGAACCTGAAGTTCCTGGAAAGGAATCTGATGTAGAGTGGATGCTCAGTAAAAGTCAGCTGCATGTTTACCGTCATCCCCATCATTCATTCTCCCGGTCTGATTGCGGTTTCTGTGCAGTGAAGTATCCATTCCAGATTGCTCTTGAGCTCTGTAGCCACGTGCCAGGCTCCGGGAATACAACAATGACCCGTGAGGATGAAGGTACGCCTGACCCAAGCCATGGTCTTTTCAAGCCCCTCCTATGCATGTGAAAGCTGGACAATTTGATCTGATGCATTCTAATTGTGGTGTTAGCAAAGAATATTGAATATACTGTGGACTGCCAGAAAAATGAACAAATCAGTCTTAGAAGAAATACAACCAGCACGCTTGCTTACTTTGCGCAGTCATTAGGTGAAACCAGTTTTTAGAAGAGATCACCATGTTTGGTAAAGCACAGGTGCAGCAAAAATGAGAGAAACCCTTCATGAGGTGGATTGATACAACAGCCACAACAGTGGACTCAAGCAGACCAACCATCATGGTGACAGCACAGGACCCGGTAACATTTTGTTCTGTTGTACACAAGGCTTCATGAGTCTGAGCTGACTTGTTGGCAATGAACAATAGCAACAACCTCCTTGAAGCTTCCGGGCTCCAGGGGGAGAGAGTCTGAGTTTAACAAACAGTCAAACCCATAGACCACTAATTGGGGAGCTCTGTAAAGGAAACGCACACAGTGCTTGAAGCAGCCTGCGAGGGGGTCTAAGCCACACCTGAGGTCGGGTGGGCACAGGTGGGCCCATCATGACGCAGATCCGGGGCTTGCCACATCCTTCAGCTTAGTCAGGGGCAGAGCTGGTCTTCCACCCCCATCTGACTCTGAAGACACTGCTCTTTTCTACCTATTCACTGAGGCCACCGTGCTCTGGGAACCTATATTTGTTGTATTTGTGGTCACCACAGTCCTTTGGATCCAGCCCTCCAAATAGATAAGGGTAAAGTCATTCTTTTCCTGTGTTTGTTCTGATGTTAGTTGCCATTAAATCAGTTCCAACTCCTGAGGATCCCACGTACAATAGGACAAAACATTACTGGTCCTGCACCATCTTAATGCTCGTTGGTCTGCTCGAGTCCACTGTTGTGGCCACTGTGTATTTTGAGTGCCTTCCAACCTAGGGGGCTCATCTCCAGCACTCTCTCGGACAATGTTCTGTTGTGACCCACAGGGTTTTCATTGGCTAATTTAAGGAAGTACTTCCCAGGACTTTCTTTCTTGTTTATGTTGATCTGGAAGTGCCACTGAAACTTGTCCACCATGGATAACCCTGCAGGTATTTGTAATACCGGTGGCATAGCTTCCAGCATCACGGCAACACGCAAGCCACCACAGTATGACAATCTGACAGATGGGTGCTCACCTTTCCTGCCTAGTTTGTCAATATGCTGACGACTTTTTGCTAGTCCTTTCTATTCTTTTTCTTTTTTTGGTGCTGCTTCACAATATAAGACTTTACGTCCCTTTTAGCAGGCAGTGTGTGCATTGCTGGAGCATGTTACGTGAACACAGCTTCCTCCATGTGCATAAAGAAAACGAGTTTGCTACCTTGAGGATCCCAGATACTGCAGGTGGCAATGGAATCGTCTCTCTCTTTTTGTGGGAGGAGCCACGGTCTGAGACAATGTCACATTCGGGGCATGGAGAATGGATTTTTACTCATTCACTAAACTGCACCTCCAGGCCTGGCCCTGGGCCCCACAAGAAAGAACATTCTAGCATGGGCTAAAAACGCTCCAGAAATTAGCATGTAATAAAATGGGGGCCTGGCTATTTATATGGATTGGGGTCAATTACAAACACTGCCGGGATATTAGCTGGCATTCTGTGCCCATAGAACCAAGAGAGGAAGGAGAGCTGAAATGTTGGGGCCATTGCAGTAACACAGCTGATTCCTAGTGGGACATTGAACCCCTGTACGGGGGCAGCACGTTGGGCGGGTTCACGGCAGATTTCCAGCAGCACGAACCGGCTATTAGCCTCTTTACAGGCTGCGAGTGAAGCTAGCGAGCATCTTGGTTTGGACTAAGTCGAAAATTTTAACCCTGCTAGGGAATGCCAACCCATAGGGTAGACAGGGGCTAACAACCAAAGCGCCTGCTGCATCGCCTCGGAAAATCCAGAAAGCAGGTGAAAAAGCCACAAGAGAACGAAGCATTGCTGGGTCCTGTGCCATCTTCATGATCATTGGTATGCTCGAGCACATTGTTGTGGCCACTGTGTGTTCTGAGTGCCCGCCAGCTGGGGGGCTCCTCTCCCGGCACCCTATTGGACAATATTCTGTTGTGATCCATCTTGACTGAACTGTCTTCTCAATTCAAATGTTCCTCCGTCTGCATCACTGATTACACTCCCGCACCGTAGCACTTACCACAAATTTTAAGTGTTTATTTAAGCTTGATGATTTCAGTTTATTAAGTTTACTTATTTAAACATGATGTCTGTCTCCTCAATGAAGCTGTAGACTCCAGCGTTTTGTCTGTGGGAGTTTCTCTACCTTGGAACCTCCACGACCCGCTCTGTTCTCACAGAATGCTGCCTGGTCATTCTCTTGTAACACCAGAGAGCTTGTATGCAAGGGTGGAGGAGGTCTGGGGTGGGATCTGGGTCCAAGTTCAAAATTTGCTGCCTAGTTATTATCGTTGTGACCTTGGGCAGGCCAGTTCATCTCTTGACATTCCAGTTTCCTAGTCTGCATATTGTTGTCAGTTGATACCAAGTCAACTCTGACGCATGGTGACCCAGTGTACAACAGGACAGAATACAGCCCGGTCCTGTGCCATCTTCACAATTGTTAGTGTGTTTGAGTCTATTGCTGTGGCCACTGTGTGTTTTAGTGCTTTCTAACATAGGGAGTTCATCTTCCAGCCCTCTGTTGGACAGTATTCTGTTGTGACCCATAGGGTTTTCAATGATTAATTTTCAGAAGTACATCACCAGGCCTTTCTTGCTAGTCTGTCTTAATCTGGAAGCTCCACTAAAACCTGTCCACTGTAGGTGATCCTGCCAGTATTTGAAACACCAGTGGCATAGCTTCCAGCATCATAGCAACATGCAAGCCACCACAGTCAGACAAACTGACAGACAGGTGGTGTCTAGTCTGCATAATGAAAGTAAAATACCTATTGTTATGGATTGAATTGTATCCCCCCTAAATGTGTGTCAACTTGGCTAGGCCATGATTCCCACTATTGTGTGATTGTCCACCATTTTGTCACCTGATGTGGTTTTCCTGCGTGTTGTAAATCCTACCTCTATGGTGTTAATGAGGTGGGATTAGCAGCAGTTATGGTAATGAGACAGGACTCAATCTACAAGATTAGACTGTGCCTTAAATCAATCTCTTTTGAAATATAAGAGAGAGAAGCCAGCAGAGAGATTGGGGGATCTTATACTACCAAGAAAGTAGTACCAGGAACAGAGTGCGTCCTTTGGACCCAGAGTTTCTGAGCGGAGAAGCTCCTACTCTGTCCTATAGGGTCCCATGAGTCTGAACCGACTCCACGGCAGTGGAGAGCTGTATGGGATTAGAACCCACCCCACTCCAGCATGACCTCCTGTTAACTTAACTGATAAAACGTTCAAAGATCCTATTTCACATTCCCAGTTACGGGGGTTCGTACTTCAACATGTCCCTGGGGACACAAATCAACCCATAACACTGCCCATGGCTGGTTTCCTCACGGGTCACCTTGTCCTTGTCCTCAGGGAGGATGGCAACATCTCCTGAGCTCAGGTGAAGTTCCAAGTTATTCTAAGTGTTTGTTTGGGAATGTGATTTGGTGAGCGACGGGTCACTAGCCAAATGAGCCTCCTGCTTTCTGCGCAGTTATTTCTCCCTGAGATAAATTTTCCTTCTTTGAATAGTCTTGGTGCTCGTACTTAAGCCCAGCTGATTTCTCCAAGTGGTGGAACCTCAGGGGCTAATCCACAAAACCCAAAAATGATCCAAGTCTGAGTCATTGGAAATGTCTCTGGCGTCAGACCCCTCAGGCACGCCAAGAAGCAGCCTCTCTCCTTTCAACTTCAGCAAGACCCGGCTCTGGGCAAGGCCCTGTGCTCAGATCTTGGCTAATTTTGCACCAGCGTTACCCTGCTTCAGGCCCATTCCTCAGATCCCGTGTGGTCGGGAGGGGGCAGTATGGAGGACCTTCTGGAGGTGCCTCTGCAGTGTGGTGGGTTGGTAAGGTGGCGGGCAGCCCGGAGACTCTGCAGCCAGCCCCTGCCCACACCCACATTTGATCCTCTCAGCTAAGGCTGCCCTGGCCTCCGAAGGTACCCCACAAACCAGCATCTCCACATCTTTCTACCAGCTCCGTGCCCTGTGGTTTCTACCAACGTCCTCAGGAATCCAGGCTCCAGAGCGTTGTTATTTTCAGGGCCAGTCCCAAACACCTCATGCATCTGGAAAGACCTGTATTTGTCCAGCAAGTGCCCATTCAGCTGCTCCCTGGGACTCAGGGCAACGAGGGAGGGAGGCCCATTTTGCAGATGAGAAAACGGAGGTTCAGAGAGGAGAGTGAGTTTCCAAGGGTTCACAGAGCACCTTTCTTTATGGGGTAATGAGCATCCTGGGAGGACCGTGGGGGGCATAGTGGGGAGGAGAGTGCCGAGGCACTGCTGAAAGTGGGGTGGTGTTCTCCTCCCTCGCACCGCACTGGCTTTCCTGCCTCTGAGGCCACCCAACTGGCTCCCTGCTCGTTCATTTCTCCCCTTCTCCATGCAAGTGGGACTCCAGCCTCGGTCTGAAGTGAACTCAATTTTTAAGTTCCAACAAGAAACGCTGTGATAGAACTTCTTGTGGCTTCAGGAGATACAAATCTGTGGTAACACTTCAAATTAAGTGACGTGAATGAGTAATTACTTTCTGAACCTAAGGAGTCCCATTGAATAGGATCGTTATTGTGTGCTAATTAAAATCCCACTGATTATTAAAATTACATTTGGGCATTTTAATAACTCTATAAGGGACATGCAGATAAAGCCCAGAGATACACATCGCTGTGGATTCTTGTTAAACCCCAATAAGTATTGGTGTTAATTCAAACATGCACTTATTGCTCTGGGAAACTTGAATGGAATTTATGTTGGAGCTGGGCCGGAGTGTTGCAATGAAATCTTCCCCTGTTTGGAACCCCAATGCTGGGATCTTTTGATCTTTATGAAGTCTGAGTTTGGGGCAAGCGCCTGCAGAGGACGGGTTGGGGAAACCAAGGAGGGGATGTGGATGGGTTATAAAACGCTCCTGTCAACTACCTTCTGGGCTAGTCTAAGAACCAAAATAAACTTGGAACTGGGAGTCCTCTTTGAATCTGATTGTTATTAACCCATTGCTGTCCAGTGGATTCTGACTCACTGTTATTAGAACGTGGAATTGTGTTCTGGAAGATGGGAGGAATTTCAAGTCATTTGGGCACCTGGACAAGGCCAGCTTGATTTATCAGGAATGGGGCTCTTCCAAGCAACTCCACCAAATTTCGTAAGGGGTGTGACCTTTGACATGACCTTGAGGGGTGAGTTGAGTTTGGACTGGTGGGGATGGTTGGTGGCAGCAGGCCCAGGTCCGTGGAATGGACAGAGGCAGGCACGGAGGTGTGGCGGTTGGGAAGTAGGAGGTGGGCGGAGAGCAGAGCAGGTGAGTCATGAAGGCTGGCCTCCTGTCTTTGATGGTGAAGAGTATTTGATTCCATAGGCAGTAGCACCCACTAGGCGTGAAGCAAGGTGGTGATGGGCCAGGTTCTGGATCCCTGGTGGTGCAAACCTAAAGGTTGGCTGTTCTAACTCACCCAGTGGTGCCTCGGAAGAAAGGCTTGGCGGTCTGCTCCTGTAAAGATTACAGCCAAGAAAATCCTACGGAGCACAGTTCTGCCCTGTAACACATGGGGCCACCGGGAGTCGGAATAGACTCTATGGCAATGGGTTTGGGTTTTTGGTTTTAATGTGGCGGGATGGCTAGGACTGGGAGGAGGCTGGAGGTGGGGAAGCATTAGGGGTTACTCTCTTGGTCTAGGGAGGAGCTAACGGGCGTGCGGGCCTATGGCAGCTGCAGGGGCGCAGGAGAGGAGAATGGAGGGAGAGGCTGAGGTTCTTGTCAGAGAAACACCAGGACTGATAACTGGAAATAGGGGGAGGGGAGTATGGAGGACCACGCCCCCAGCCTGGTGAAACCTTCAGAGTGGCCTGGGGCCTGGCTTGGGCCTGAGGGAGTAACTCTTCCCAGCCCTCTGGGCAGGGGCGAATTAGCCAATAACCAAGATAAGCATGGGCTTACCTGTGCTTACTTACTAGTCTACAGGGAACAATTTCATGATTGATTAGTAAGTAAGCACAAGTAAGCCTGTGCTGACCTTACTTACTGGGTCATCTGTCCCTGCCAGGGATTGTAAATTTGAAAACAGACTTTGATTTTGTAGGAAGGTGTTGTAGGGTTGGGAGAGAGAGAGATGTCGGCCATATCTAGAGGCAGAATCTTTCTATGTGGTGAAATTGTTCACTACAGATGATCTGGTAAGCAAGGTAAGCACGGTACTTACCTGGCCTATTGGATAATCTGCCCCACCTCTGGGTGTTGAGGAGCCCCTGGGTGGGGCAAATAGTTAATGCACTTGGCTGCTAACTGAAAGACTGGAAGTTCAAGTCCACCCGGAGGCACCTTGGAAGAAAGGCCTGGCGATCTACTTCGAGAAAATCAGCCTCTGAAAACTCTATGGAGCACAGCTTTCCTCTGATACATGTGAGGTTGCCATGAGTCAGGGTCAGTTCAATGGCAACTGGTTTTGGTTTCTGGGTGTTCAGTCTGCTCTGAGGTCTTCTACGCCCATGATCTCAGGGCGTCCCAAACCTGGCTTCAGGTCGGAATCTCCGGGGGGTTTCATCAGAGATGCATCTTCCTGGACCCCCTCAGATGGCCCACACCTGCCCTCCTAAGACTCACGCAGCTGGGCTGGCTGATGCCTCTCACGTTGCTCAGCCTCCCCAACCCCAGGGCAGGCCCCTGTACTCTGTCCCCTTCACTGGTGTGGAAACGGAGGTTCAGGACTGGCTGATGCCTCTAACGTTTCTCAGCCTCCCCACTCCCAGGGCAGGCCCTTGCACTCTGTCCTCTTCACAGCTGTGGAAACAGAGGCTCAGGGCTAAGCAGCTGGCCCAGCCTCTCACATCTGAGCCCCAGCCCCTGGCCTCACAGCCCAAGGCCTGGTGGAGGTTGGAGGGCAGGGCGGGGTTGGCCTTGGTCCCCAAGTTCCTCAGGGCTGCAGGCAGCTCTCTGGGAGGTTGTCTTCTCAGGCCAGGGCCACACAGGGAGTGGGCGAGCAGTGCCAGGCCCTTCCTGGTGGCCAGAACTGAGCAGACAGACCGGACAGGGTCCTGCAGCTCTGCAAGCCCCCTCAATGGGAGCTGGGCTGGGGGCAGTGAGGGACTGCTGGGCCACGGGGACCTTGAAGATCCGTGCTGAAAGGATCAGGAGTGGGGAAATGATGTGTACCCCTCCCACCTCAGCTGGAAAAGCTGCCAAGTCAAATCAAGTCTTTCTGTCTTGGAAGTTTTTCTGCATTAGCTGCTTTCTGCTGGGCAAGGCATGTGACCTCAGTCATCCAACCTGTGAAACGGGAACCCATGGATGTGGACACTCAGTGTCACAGGGTGCTGGTCCCACGGCCCATCTTGTGCACTTGGGCACACTGCTGCTGACCCCTAGTTTATTCACCTATGAGACAGAAAAAGCCACACCCACCAGTGGGGGCTCTGGTGGGTCAGCGGAAAATTCTCCCCTTCCATGCAGGAGACCCAGGTTCCCTTCCCAGCCAATGCACTTCACGTGCAGCCACTGTCCATCTGTCAGTGGGGGCTTGCGTGCGGCTATGATGATTTTGGTGGACTAAGAAGAAAGGCCTAGTGATCTACTTCCAAAAATCAGCCAATGGAAACCCTCCTTCATGGCTCCACCTACTCTTCTTCATCTTTTAAAACCCTACTCAGATGTTACTTCCTCTGAGAATCATTTCCCGGCCAATCCACAACCAACCATGGGGACAGCACAAGACTGAGCGATGGTTTGGTCACTGTGAGGTGGGGGCTGACCTGATGGCAGCACGTTGTGCAACTCCACGGGCAGGAAAAAGCTGCCAATTGCTGCTGTTATAAAAAGAATGTTGCCAAATCCAGTGACGTGAAATTGTCAGCTGAGTCAAATATTGAGTGAGCCTCTACCAAGTGTCAGGCACTGTGAGTGTTGCTGGGAGGACATATAAAAATATATATACACATATGGACGTGGGCGACCAGAAGCTAATGGGGGGTGTGGACAGCAAGGAGAAGACCCAGCCAAAATGGAGAGACTGTGTCTGCTCTCTGGGCACCTTCTGTGTCCTGGCCGTTGGCCTGGGCCTTCTCTGGGCCTGGAGATGTGACCCGAGCAAAGAGACCTTTCCTCGCAGACACTGTGGGGCCCTCTCATGTCCTGGGGCCATCCCAGGCTGCTTGTAGTCAGCCAGACTGAACTATCTGGCAACTCTTTCTGATCTTGCTCTACATTTTTCCTCCTTCATGGCTCCACAAACTCCTATTCATGCTTTAAAACCCGACTCAGATGTTACTTCCTCTGAGGATGGTTTCCTGGCCTGTGCCCATCCTTGGCTGGGTGAGTTGGCTTCTCAGCTTTCCCAGCCTGTGTGCCTGCACCGTCAGAGCCCTATCCCACTGCGTGTTTTTCTTTTGTCACAGTGTTAGCTGCTGGAGGGCACCCTTACTGGCCTTGAGTCCCAGTGCCCAATGTGACCCAGAGCGAAGGCGAGGCTTGTTAAATAAATGAATGGGCATAAAGGAAAAGAGACCACAGCCCCTGCCCCCAGGAACAAGAATGCTTACAGGGTCAAGTGTGGCACCGGGACTGAGGCAATCCTGGAGGATTTCCAGGAGGAGGGGGCCTTTGAGATGGGATTTGAAGGTGAGGCGAGGTCTGGTTTCTGAATTCTTTTCCATCTTGCAGGGTGGGAGCCTGGGGTCCAGCTGCAGGTGGGGCAGAGCATAGTGATTCATCTGGGGAGAATTTCCAAGGCTGTTCCCTCTCCGCCCAGAGTCAACTGCACATTTTGCCAAATAGGGGAGCAGATGCCCATCCCTCGTGGCCGGCTGGCCGCGATCACTTCCTAAGCAGACGGAATTTTCCATTTCTATATAGGTGGGGCAGGAAGAGCCAGGGAAGACTGAAGGAAAGTGAAATGGGGCTGAGAGGGCCAGACCTGCCCAGGCCGGAGGCTGGTCTCCCACTTGGGGGTTCTGCACAGTGACAAGAAAGCAGGGCTGGGCACGAACTATTTCACTTGTTAGTGCAAAACCAGGCTCAGTGGGCACCTCCAATGGGTCAGGCTTCATGCTGTGGGCTGGAGGGTGGGGGCAGGTGGACTAGTCATGCTCCCTGCCCTCCAAGAGCTCGTAGCTAAGGAGGCAGATGTATATGGGGGCGATCGAGTGCACCAAAGCCTTGGGACTCTGTAGAGACTGGCTACAGGGTGATGTGGCTGTTCACCCACCATACACATGCAGCCAACACCTACATGTGCCCAGTGTCTTGCACCAGGCAGTTAAAGTCCCGCCCACACAGAGCTTATGTTCTAGCAAAGGAGCCAGTCATTAATGAGGGGATCAGCGCCAGAGCTGGGACACCCGTAAAGGAGAGGTCTTTCCTGGTTGGGAAGTTGTGAGCTGAGATTTGAAAGTAAGGAGGCAAAGATGGGGTAGGAGCATCCCAAGAAAGGAGAACAGCATGTGCAAAGGGCCTGGGGTAGGAGGAAGATGGTGAGGGAGGGACAGAGAGAGGGCCATGATGGCTGAAGTGAAGACTGTGGGGCACAGCCGTGGAAGACTGGCTGGAGGGTCGAGGCAGGGAGCTGCCCAGCACCCCAGACACCCCAGGCCAAGCAGTGCCCACTTGTAATCTGCCCGAGCTCTCTCCCTGGGGATGTGTGTGTGTGGGGGGTGTCCTTGATTGCCACGAGAGGCTGAGGCTGGGTGTGTCACTGTTACGGCTGCCTATGCTAGTGGCGCCAAGAACATCTGGGTGGATTCAGGGGTGAAGGGAGAAAGAAGAGAAAACCGTCATGCAGGAAACGCCAGATGCTGAGATACCTGGAAGGAGGGACTCTGGGTTATTGGACTCAGTGCTTATTAGGCAGGAGAGAGATGTGCCTTTACCCCACAAGCACTGAGGCAGGTACTCACGTGTTTAGTGTGTGTGTGTGTGATGTGACCAGATGGGCATTTTGGAAAGATGACGCTTGTGGAGAGCTGACTGGGCAGATGGGAGTGGAAGCCATGCAGGTGGGGGCATTGGACCCAGGGGGAGAAGACCCAGGGCCGGGGCAGTGCCTGGTCTACATGGCACTGAATCTTACATTTTCCATCTAAACTTGTTTCCAGACATGTCTTTGAGCCGTGCCCTTTCATCCATTCGTCACTGACTTTCTCTTGAGAAGAACATGGGGGAGGTGTTTGCGGGCTCTGGTTCAGTGTGCTAGCCTTCGGAGCCAACCATGGGTGGGCTGTGCTGGTTGCCCCCATCCATGGGGAGCTCATTCCCCAGCATGGCCCAGTGGGAAGCCCGGCAGTGACCACAGAGCTCCGTCTGTGCTCTGGTAGAGCATGCCTGGGGGCCTCTGGGGGCCTGAGACCAGCATGAAGGGGCAGGAAAAAATTTCTGCCTGAGGCTGTACTTGCCTTTTCTGGGTACAGAAGACAAGGAAAGGCATGCCAGGTGAGGGAAGAGCCATCATGGAAGCATGAAGGCTTGAGAGCACGTGGCATGTGAAGAAGGTAGTTGGGTGCTGTTAGAAAGGGAAGCGCAGGGTGGGAGGTGGGGCAGAGAGCTGCCCCTGCCCAGGTGGGCTGTTTGGAAAAGCCCAGGCTCTGGGCAGGCAGGCAGCAGGCGCTGGGGCAGGACGTGGCCTGGGCCTGCCCCAGGCGGCAGGGCGCTTCCAGCAGGTGGCCCTTTGATCTCTCAACAAATAGCCCATTCAGCATCTCCAAGACAGGCCGGCCCTGGCAGCCCCGCTGGGAAGGTGGGCAGACGCAGGGGATTGTCTGCCCAGTCCCAGGGCTGCACGCAGGCAGGGGGCAGCCAGCTTCCAGCCGTTGTTTCATTGGCCTGGTGCCAAGGACTCCCTGACAGGGCTGGGGCGGCCTGGCTGTCTGCCTGCCTTTGCAGGTCCTGGGGCAGAGGGGGAGGGAGGAGGGGGCTGCCTGGACTGGGAGATGGGAGGCCGGGGCGGAGGGGGGTGGTGACTGTGCGTGTTTGCACAGATCCCAGAGAGAGAGGGGGACCCTTCAGTGCCTCAGCCTCACTCCAGAGCACCCAGGACTGGCTGATGGGAAACTCCTTTCCTCCACTGGCCTGTGTGTGAAGCCTGTGTGTTAGGAGAGGCGAGGCTGGACACAGTGGCTCTAAATACTGAAAAGATTGGGATCTCCTTCTCAGCCTCCACCCACCATCCAAACTAAGGTCAGTACTAAGACCACAGGAGGCAATTACGTTTTTCGAAATGATACAAAATGCGCATGAATGCCGAAAAAAAATAGCTTCTTTCTAGACTTTTGGGTTCTTCCTCTTCATGCATGTATTTTTGGCATCTTTGCTTCTCTGGTGTCCTGAGCGTGCACTTGGAAGGCCCGTTGGATAAGGGATAATGCTGGACAGAGGCCCACTTGCAGATTGCCAAGTTCAAGAGCAAAAGCTTGGCTGGGGCTAAAAGGTGTTTAGGGGTGATGTTGGGTTGGGTGTGGACTCACACAGTCCTGGCCTTTGACCTTCTTGGCTTCACCTAGCTGAGTACCCTCAGACATGTCACTTAACCACTCTGAACCTCAGTCTTCTCCTCTGGAAACTGGCAATACTGCCCATTTTCAGGGTTGTGGTTAAGCACACAACTACTAACCAAAAGATGGGTGGTTTGAGGCCGCCCAGAGGTGCCTTGGAAGAAAGGCCTGGCAATCTGCCTCTAAAAGGTCACAGCCTTGAAAACCCCATAGAGCACAGTTCTATTCTGCACAGACAGGGTTGCCATGAGTCAGAGCTGACCCCATGGCCACTGGTGAGGTTTGCTTGGGAAGACGAAGTGTGCCGATGTACTCAAGTGGTGTGTGCAGCATAGTAGGTGCTCAGTGATCATCCGTTCTCCATCTCTTAAGAGAGAAAAGTTGGCTTAGGAATAAACTTTAATTAAAATGTTTTTGTTGTGCTAAGAGTAAGTCAAAAGTCACAAAACACTGCTGCATGAAACCCAAAGGGATCTACATAAATGGAAAAACATACCATGCTCATGGATAGGCAGACTCAACATTGTGAAAATGGCAATTCTACCTAAAGCAATTTACAAATACAATGCAATTCCGATACAAATACCAACAACATTCTTCAAAGAGATGGAAAAACTAATTATTAACTTTATATGGAAAGGGAAGAAACCCCGAATAAGTAAAGCACTACTGAAGAAGAAGAATAAAGTTGGAGGACTCACACTACCTGACTTGAGAACCTACTATACAGCTACAGTACTCAAAACAGCCTGGTACTGGTACAACAACAGAGACATTGACCAATGGAACAGAATTGAGAACTCAGATGTAAATCCATCCACCTACGGTCACCTGATTTTTGACAAGGGCCCAAAATACATCAAATGGGGAAAAGACAGTCTTTTTAACAAATGGTGCTGGCAAAACTGGATATCCATTTGTAGAAAAATGAAACAGGACCCATACCTCACACCATATACAAAAACTACTTCAAAATGGATCAAAGACCTGAATATAAAGCCTCAAACTATAAAATTCATAGAAGAAAAAATAGGACCAACACTTCAGACCTTAATACATGGCATTAACAGGATACAAACCATAAACATCAACACAAAAAACCCAACAGATAAACTAGATAATTGGGATCTTCTAAAAATCAAACATCTATGCTCTTCAAAAGATTTCACCAAAAGAGTTAAAAGAGAACCTACAGACTGGGAAAAAATTTTTGGACAGTACAAGTCAGACAAAGGTCTAATCTCCATAATCTACAAGAAAATCCAACACCTCTACAACAAAAAGACAACCAATCCTATCAAAAAATGGGCAAAGGAAATGAACAGACACTTCACCAAGGAAGACATTCAAATGGCCAACAGACACATGAGGAAATGCTCGCGATCACTAGCCATTAGAGAAATGCAAATTAAAACCACAATGAGATACCATCTCACCCCGGCATTACTGGCACGAATCAAAAACACTGGAAATAACAAATGTTGGAGGGGCTGCGGGGAGACGGGAACTCTTATACACTGCTGGTGGGAATGCAAAATGATACAGCCATTTTGGAAAATGATATGGCGTTTCCTCAGAAAGCTAGAAATAGACGTACCATTCGATCCAGCAATCCCACTCCTAGGAATATATCCTAGAGAAATAAGAGTCATCACTCGAATAGACATATGCACACCTATGTTCATGGCAGCATTATTCACAATAGCAAAACGATGGAAACAACCTCGATGTCCATCAACAGACGAATGGATACACAAACTATGGTACATACACACAATGGAGTACTATGCAATGAGAAAGAACAATGAATCGGTGAACCATCTCATAACATGGAGGAAACTGGAGGACATCATGCTGAGTGAAATAAGTCAATCACAAAAGGACAAATATTGTATGAGACCTCTATTGTAAAAACCCATGAAAAAATTCACATGCAAAATGTAACAATCCTTGTTGGTTACCAGGGATGGGAGGGGGGGGGGATACTAAATAGGTAATAGGTAAGTGGTAACTTGGGTGAGAGATGAGATAGTACATAGTACAGGGGAAACTAACACAACCTGCACAAGGAAAGGTCATGGAGGCCCTATAGACACATCCAAACCCCCCGAGGGACTGAGTTGTTGGACGGAGGGCTCTGGGGACCATGATCTCGGGGAACATCTAGCTCAATTGGCATGACACTACTTATAAAGATAATGCTCTACATTCTACCTTGGTGAGTAGTGTCTGGGGTCTTAAAAGCCTATGAGCGGCCATCTAAGATACTCCACTGATCTCATCCCTTCGGGAACAAGGGAGAACGAAGAGAACAGGATACAAGGAAAAGATTAGTCCGAAGGACTAATGGTCCACAGCTACCAAGGCCTCCACGGGACTGAGCCCAGTACAGCTGGATGGTGCCCGGCTACCACCAATGACTCCTCTGACCAGGATCACAACAGAGGGTTCTGGGCAGAGCTGGAGTAGGATGTAGAGTATAATTTTAACTCCCAAAAAAAAAAAAAAAAAAAGAAGACCAGATATACTGGCCTAAAGAATACTAGAGAAACCTCGAGAGGGTGGCCCCCAGACACCCTTTCAGCTCAGAGGGGAAGTTACCTTCAAGGTTCGATGTTAAGCCTGGGAATGGACACCCCAGTAAAACTAAATGGGACTAACGATGTACAGGAGTCCGGTGACAAGGGCCAGAAGGCAGAGGGAGAGTAGGAAACTGATGATAAGGAACACAAATTGAATAAGGACACTGTCGATGTATTGTGAGATTGTTGACCACTGCTATAGGGCAACATTTGTAGTAACTATTAAATGGGAGGCTGTTTTGTCCTGTAAGCCTTCATCTTGGGCGAGAATGGCAGCACAATTGGAAGAGCATAGTCAATATCACTTAAATGTGTAAGTAAAAAGTTTTGAAATGGTGTTTAAATAAAATAAAAATAAATAAAAAAATAAATAAATAAATAAACAAATGAGACTAAAGAGGTACAATAGTCCACTGACAAGGTCCAGAAGACAGAAGGGGACAAGGAAGCCCCCTGGTGATAGGGAACACAAGGTGGAGTAAGGATATTCTTGATGTGCTGTGAGATTGTTAACCATTGTCATAGGGCAACATGTGTAGTAATTGTTAAATGAAAAACTATTTTTTCTGTAAGCCTTCATCTTAAGTGAGAATAACAGCACAGTTGGAAGAGCGTAGTCAATGTCACTGAACTGTGAATGTAAAAATTTTTGAAACGGTGTATCTTTGGCCATCTGTAATTTTCATCAAAAAAAAGGTTGAGAATTTAGAGGCTTAATACGTTGTGGGGTTGTTAACCAATGTCAAAAAACAACATGTGTACTACTATTTCATGAGAAACTATTTGCTCTGTAAGCTTTCACCTGAAGTACAATAAAATATATATTAAAAAAAAAAAAAAAAAAAAAAAAGTCACAAAACTGTTTAGGGATTGTTCTCGTTGAGTTCAAACATCCAGGATTTAATCAACCGTCTGTTTTCTTCCTTGCAGCCTTGCTGATACACTCAGCTCTGAAACGTCCAAGAAAGCAGTGTCAGCTTTCAGAGTCCCTTTATTCGTTCCCTCCTTCATGCATTCATTTATTCCTCAAACAGTCAGCCAACACCTACTATGTGTGGGGTCTGGTGCTGCTCCTCACGATACCGCAAGGAGCAAGGGAGGCGTGAGGTGGTGGGAACCCTGCCACTCAGGCCCAGTCGGTCCCTGCAATTCACTAACCGTGACCTCGGGCAAGTCGTTTAAACTCTGTTGCTCTCAGTTTTCTGATCTGTATAATCAGGATGATAATATTTTCCTTGCAGGGTTGTTTGTGAGGATTACAGATAATGCCTGGCTCAGGGTGCGAATGAGAGCAGCCATCGTTATGAAGACGTGGTTCCTGCTCTCCATCACCAATGGCCTTGAGTTGGTGACAGACGGACAGACTGGCAAATGTAACAGAGTGATTTGTCCATGAAAAGTGCCTCCCTCCATCTGCATAAGAGTGTGACGGAGGTGGAGCATGGGCGCAGCGACCTCTTGGAGGAAACTTCTCTTTGGGTAGACTTTTTCTCCCTGTCCTTTTGTAGAAACACCACTGGCTTCTAAGCAAATCTTCAATGTGCCCTTCAAGACGGAGCTTGGAGACGAGGCAGGGCAGGAGCTCCCACGGCTCCTGAGTAACAAGGAGACCCCGGAACCCGGCGGCGGGTCCTTGGAGCTTGGCTGGCTGGATCTGGGCTTGGATGAGCCGGAGCAGCTGCAGGAAAAGGCAGAGCTAGTTACCCAGGAGTTTGTTAACCTGCTTATCTGACCTCAAAGCCCAGCCATCCTTATGATTTTGAATGACCCCTATGTGTCTCCAGTCCTGGTTGGACCCATTGGCCACGCTACCAAATGACCTCTTTCCCACGTGTCTCACCCAATGGAAGCTGGTCTCAACGCCAGGTGGGATTACATGGTTGGACTTTGAGTTAACAAGTCTTGGACCCAGGACTCTGCACGCGCTTGTGGAGATGGCTCGAACCAAATCCCTCTACAGAGCCAGGTCGAAAAATGAGCTGGAGGAATTGTACCAGCCACGAGGTCCCTGGGTGGCACAAACCGTGTGTGCTCAACCACTAACTTAAGGAGTCTCTTGCCGGGGCAAACAATGAAGTGCTTGACTACTAGCAGAAAAGGTTGGTGGTTCGAACCCACCCAAAGGTGATTTGCTTCTAAAGGTCCCAGCCTTGAAAATCCTATGGAACATTCTACTCACACACAGGGTGTCGTCATGAGTTAGAATTAACTCGGCAGCAACTAACAACACTCACCTAAAGGTTGGTGGTTTGAACTCACCCAGCAGTGCCATGGAAGAACGGCCTGGTGATCTGCTTTTGTAAAGATTACATACAAGAAAACCCTGCAGAGCAGTTCTGCTCTGTACACATGGGCCGCCATCGGTCGGAACTGACTTGATAGCAATGAGTGTTGAAGTCTAGAATCCAGGGTTCCCATCTCAGTGCACTCCTTACTGGGTGAGCTCTCAGGAGACAAAAGTTAGTTACCTCTCTGTCTCTATTTGCCCTTTGAGAAATGGGTATGATAACGAGACCTTCCTCAAATTGCAAAAATGCGAGGCTCACTCTGTCTCTGGGCCTGGCTTCTGCCTTCGGCAAAATGGACTGCTTCTCAGGCGCCTCCCGGTTTTGTAATACTGTGACTTGCTGGCCAGCTCCTTCCTGTCAACACCCATTCCTACCCGCCTGAGAAATACCTGCCCTTGGATGATCTGGACAGTTTCCCAAGGCTGGCAGCGATGGCCTGGGGTGGCCGCCTGCCCAAGGACTCTCAGGGATGGGCTGAAAAGGAGTGAGTAATGTGGACACTCACTGGTCCTCTGGTGCTCCTGGTCGCCACCAGACAAAAAGTGGACCAGGAAGTACTGTGGCCTGCATCCTCTTAAGGCATGTGTTGCAATGGTCACTGGCCAGTGCAGAAATTTCTAGAAAGTGAGAACTTCACCATTAGTCACTCAAAGGGCTCAGACCCTCCCTCGGCCTTCCAGTGAGGTGTCCGACTCTCCCGTCACTGGCACTGTCTCCACCCTTTTCTGTATATGCCGTAGCCTCCCTGCCAGCTGAGTCACCCAGGACTTTGGCCAAAAAAAAAAAAAACAAAAAACTGGTAGTGGCTTAATCAATGGCCCAGACCCCTCCCTGGGGAAGGGCCTTGTCTCTTCTTGACTGTCTGTGTCGGGGGGATACTCCCCCTCCTCTTCCCATTTTACAGATGAGGATCCTGAGGGGCGGAGAGGAGCAGCAGTGAGTTGCCTACTGCCTTGAGGCAGGGAAACGGGGCAGCTTTGCCCTGGGGTCTGTTGGCCTGCAAAGCCGTTGCTGTTTTATTATTATTTCCTAAAGTGTCTTGAGTGTGTGAGATGAGAGACTTGAAGGCCTGAATGTGAATGTGTCTCTTAATATAGACCAGTGGCTCTCAAGCAGGGTGGAGGGGTGATTTTGCGCCCCAGGGACATTTGGCAATGTCTGGAGACATTTTTGGTTGCCACAATGGGAGGCGGGGTGGGTATGGATGCAACAGCACCTACCAGAAACAGCAAGGTCCTGAGTAGTCAAACGATTAAATGCTCGGCTGCTAGCCAAAAGGTTGGTGGTTCAAACCCACCCAGAGGCGCCTCAGAAGAAAGGTCTGGCAATTAGCTTCCAAAAGGTCACAGTCCTACTCTGAAGGATATGGGGTTGACCCAGGTTGGAATCAACTCAACAGCCACTGGTTTTTTTATTTGATTTTTTGGGTCTTCTTTCCATGCCCAGGACTCCTGCGCTTATTTCATCTTGCCCTTGCGATCCTGCGTATTCACTTTCCCCGTTTCTCCAGGCCTCTCCTCGGGTCAAATCTTTTGTTCAAATGTCTGTGAAATGAATCTTTCTGAAGCTGGTTTTCCTAGTACTGCTTTTTCTGTCAAAGATCCCCTGTTCTGTTCACTGACAAGTGACTGGCGATGCCCTGCACTCCACCGCCCAGCTGTTATTCCTTACTGGAATATAAGCTCCTTCTCCTCCCCAGCCCTGCTTCCCTCACTACTGCCTGCTTCAAGTAGGTATCAATGGGCCCATTTTACAGAGAAGACAACTGAAGCTCAGAGATAGTCATAGGTTTGCCCCAAGGGCGTGAGGCTAGTTTACTTCAGGCCAGAGGTGGTGCCCCGGACCGAGAGGGCACTGTGGGGGAGGTCATGTGCTACCCGGCCTCCCCAGCCTTAGAGCACTCAGCTGTGGGCATAGGACATTCAGTCATTCATAAATTCACTTCCTGTGAGAGCATACTGGCATCAGTGTGGTGAGTGACTATGCTTATCCATTCAGCACATTTTATGAGAATGTCTTTCATGTGTCGGGAACATAATTAGGGCCGTTCGTTGCCGTCAAGTAGATTCCGACTCATGGCAACCCCGTGTGTGCACAGTAGAAAGGCTCCACAGGTTTTCAAGGCTGTGACTTTGGGAAGCAGATCTCCAGGCCTATCTTCCAAGGTGCCTCTGGGTGGATCTTCTTTCTTTTTGGTCTTCTTCCTTTCTCTGCCCGAGACTTCTGTACTCATTCCGTCATTCACGTGGAATCACCCACCTTTCAGACCACCAACCTTTCTGCTAGTAGCTGAGTGCTTAGCTGTGTGAGCTACCCAGGGATCCTAGGCATATAATAGGTGCTCAATAAAAGATTTTCTGTTGTGGGTTTTGGAAGCAGAGGTGGGAGGCATTTATATCTCTGGTCTGTGGAATGAGAACTTAAAATGCTTTGATTCAAATTTTAGAACCATGTGTGGTAAAACTGGAAGGAACGCTGGTTAGTCTCCTGCAGCGTCTTCATGTGGCACGTGAGAACATGGCCCAGTGGGGAAGGGACTTGCTCAGGGCACCCAGCAGCCCAGGACCGAGCCTGGACTTGCCCCTTCTGGCTGCAGTCTTATAAGATGGCATTTTACTTTCTCAAAACAACCGATCTCCACGGCGTCTATGGAAGATGTTGCTCACCTGGGCTAGGTGAACGCGTGCGACTGGAGGGAGACATGGATTTAGAGGTGGAGAAGGAGGAGGAGGGGACTGAGATCTTATGAGCCCTTACTATGTCCCCATTGTCATCGCTTCGTTGACTGTGAGGAGACGTCACCATCCCATTTCACAGACTGAAAACAGAGGCTCAGAAAGGAGATGTGACCTGCTCTTGAGCCCTTAGGGCTGAGCTTGGGGCTCGGGTCTTGCAACACTAAAGATCCTGTTGGGGTGGTGGGTGGAAAGAACATGGTAGTGTCACTCAGTGGTCAGCATTGCTGCTTGATCATTAGAGAGTTGGGTTTGAATCCTGCCCCTCACTTCCGTGTGACCTGGGGCAGGGCATTTTAACCTCTGCCCCTCACTCTGCCTGGTTTCCTACCTCATTGGGTTGAGGTGGTGACTGAATGAGTAAGAGGCATCGGGGGCTGAGTTTGGTGCCCAGAACATGGAGGGTGCTCCATGCTGGCTGTTACTATTATAGTTGTTGTTATCAGGAAGAACTGTGGTTCCAGACCTGGATCTGCCAATCTCTTCTTCACGTGACCTTGGGTAAATCTCTTAGCGTCCCTGAACCTTAATGTCCTTCTGTGCAAAATGGGCCACACCCCTCCCTGTGCCAGGGTGGTGCTGGATCATGGCTAGCTGCCTGGGCCTGGGAGCTGCTCAGCCAGCCTGAACTGCTAGTTCTACTTCCACTTCTCTGTAGAGGTTGTTGGCGTTAAAAGAAAGGGAAAGGGGATCTGGATGCTGGAGAAGGAGGACTGGGGAGCCGAGAGAGCTGGGAGTCAGTCCCTAGGAATTCCAGTTTTTGGCACTTTGCCCTGGGTTGCTCTGGAAATGCTGGGCAGACACCAAATGTCCCTCTTGCTTCATCTGCCTGGGCATTGCAACATAGGCATAAAAAATACAGCTGTCCTGGGAGAGCCGCCTGAGTCATGGGAACCTGGAGAAACTTGCACAGGAGTGGCCTGCAGCCCACGGCCTGGCCAGGGCAAGACCGTCATCTGCAAGAAGCCACGAGGTGGTTAATCCCTGGTGGACATGCAGGTGCAGAGACCTCCATCTGCCCGGGGAGCTGCAGGCACTGCTCTTGCTCCCGTAAAAGGGCTTATTTTGGGCACGCCATCAGGAGACACTTACCCCTGGAGAAGGACCTCAGGCTTGGTAAGGTAGAAGGTCGGAGAAAAACGAAGACCCTCAATGAGGTGGATTGACACAGTGGCTGCAACAATGGGCTCAAACACAGCAACGATTGTGAGGATGGCGCAGGACCGGGCAGTGTCTCATTCTGTTGTCCGTGAGATCACTATGGGTTTGAATCAACTTAACAGCACCCAACAACAACAACAAGAAGAGGTCCAAGCACAGGGAAGACATAGGAAGGGCTTCCACGGCCTCCCCAGCGTGCAGGGAGGCCCGGACGCAGCTTCTATTCTGGCTCAGCCATGAACTTGCTGGGTGGACTCGGGCAAGTCCTGGCCTTAGAGCCTCTGTCTGTAAGAGGAAGTGATGAGATTCACGTCCACCGTCCATATGGAGTTTACTTTTCTCTCAGTCGAGTTCTCAGCTCCTTATTCAGCCCAGATCCTGGTGGACAGTGGGTTCCCAGTGACGAGGACATGAATATGCACGCATGAGTGAATGATCAAAACATTGATTCTCTGCTTCTTTGCAGCCTCCCAGAGTGCCCGGCCCCAGGATCAGTTCTGAGCAGGATCATCCACATGTATTAGGTGGCCGCACGGTCCAAGTGTACAGGTTCACTCAGAGAGGCTGAAGTTGGTGGATTAGAACAAACCACTTAAGGGTGTTTGTGTATTTAGTGTTTTCACTCAAAGTACTTAAGGGGGAAAGGTAATCCTTGGAAATCAAACACATCTTGTTGGTTGATGTTGGTGTAAGTTGGCGGCCAGGGCTCATGAGAAAAGGCAAATTACCCATACATTAGGTTATGCTTGAAATCTCCTCCTCTGTTGAGTGAAAAACAAGATTTTCATCAGCCCGGTATTAATTACGGCTGCCGAGAGCTGTAATTGGCAAAGGCATGTTTTTAGCTCATGACTCAAGGCTGACTCAACGTTGGGGACCGAGCTTTCCATGGCCTCAAGCTGGGCTCCCTTTTTTTCCTGGAAACGCCTAAGCTGTTAGCCAAGCCCTCTGACCGGGCCCGCCAGCCTTCCTGGGAGGCTCGGCACCCTGACTTCAGCTCTTGGCCTCCAAGATGGGGCACAGCGGTGGGGAGGCAACCAGTTTGCCTCTACCTCCAGTGAGTCTGTCTCTTCTAGATGCTTCTGCATAGGCCCTGGTGTCAACCTGACAACAACCCACAGAGGCAGGTTCTACCCTTCAGAAAGGCGAGGAAACTGAGGCAGCGGAGCCTCTAAGCAGTGGAGCTCTGATTTGAACCCACCACTTTCTGACTTGGAACCTACTGTTTTGTTTTCTGTAGCTCTTTGCTGGGCTTTTCAGGTTTACTGCAGACCACCGGGTGGCTGTACTGGAAGCTTCTGCCGGTTTCTAGAAGGTGCATCTCACTTGGTTTAAGCTGTGGCCCATGCTGCTCGGAGATGAGCTTGTTCTTGGTTCCGTCCAGAGGGCTTTGAGGAAATGCCAAATTATAAAACATGGAGGATTTTCCGGGCGGGGAGAAAGGACTTTGTCATCAGTCCTGGCCTAGTCTCTGGATTGATGGTTGATTGACTGAGCACTCAACGTGTTTGTGAGACTATCTTCTCATCTCTGTGTATCTTCCTGTACATGGTTGTCTCTGTTCTTGTCTCCTGGGTTTGACCAGGGATGTCCGCTCGAGGGCCGATGGGGGTCCTGAACAAACAGCCTTCAGGGTGTGATCTAAGGTGTCTGGAAGGGTCCCTCATGGGCTCCTCAGCATAGCTCTGGTCCCCTCTTTGCTACTTTAGCTCTCAGACAAACACACTGTCTTCTCATTTCCTGTCTTCTTCCACCATGACTGTCCTGGGAGGTGGGTCTTAATAGACCCATTTGACAGATGAGGAAACTCAGTTTCAAAAAGGTGAAGTGACTTTTTCTAGCCAAGATGAGAGACTGGGTTTCGGTTTCCCTGGCCCAGGCCCTCCCACCACCTGTCACGCTGTCTCTGGAAAGAACGAGGTGAGTGTCCAGTGAGTCGGCTCCTGCTTATGCACCAAGTATGACTGACCAGCACCTTTCACTGATTGTCAGGTCACACAGGGAAGGCCCCCGGGGGGACTAATACACCCTCCAGGCACCCTACTTTGCTATTTACAACCGTTTGCTCTTTTTTTTCTCTTAGGTACCCCAAAGGGCTGGGTTTTATTATTGCATCTTTTTAGCTGGGTAAACCAAGGCATAGAGAAGTTAGGCGTCTTGCTCAAGATGACCTGGCTCCAAGTGGCATGGTCAAGACTACCACCCAGCTCTGCCCACCTCCCAGGCCGTGCCTTTTCCAGTCCTCCGTTCTGCCATGTTTGGCCTGCTATGTGGGCAGGGGTGCTCTGTTAGGGTTCTGGGAGACCCCGTGGCAGTGCTCCTGTGTGTGCCCAAAAACAGTGTGGGAAGGACATCACGCCATCAAGGAACCACAGGCAGTGCAGACAGGCACCTTCGGGAGACTCACGGGCCAGCTAGCGTTTTCAGGGCATGAGAAGACCTGCTATACAAACCTGCAGTTTAATTTTCTCTCACTTGCTAGCTCCCACACTTGTCTAACCATGGTGGCCCTTTTCTTCGCTCTTTTTCCCTTACTCCTCCTGCTTTCCCTTTGCCCCTTCCCTTCCCTGTTCCTTCCCTTCCATTCTTTTCTCTTCTCCCTTCCGCTCCCCTGTCCCTCCCTGCTTCCTCTCTCCCTCCTTGTGCCTGTCTTTATTCCACATAACCGAGATCACAGACCGTCCCTTTGGGAGATGTGGCTGGAAGACCTTGAGGCAGAAGCCGCTGCAGTTCACCTGCCTTGGGCTTGGTTCGGGGTTCAGCTTTCAAGACTCCTGGCAACAACCCTCCAGAATGGCCATTACTCTCCCTTTGTCTGGTGAGCAAAGCAGATCAGGAAGCTCAGGCCACCTGCCAAGATCATGGTAAACGGTGGAGCAACACCCTGACCACCCGCTTTCCATCTGACCACGGACCAGCAGCGTCCTCAAAAATGGAAGTTTTCAGTGGATTACCTGGACCTTTGGGCTCAGGTTACGTGGTGTCTTCGGTCCCGGCTGATCACCCGGGGAGCCCAGCTATCTCCCCCATCTTCATGTCCCCCTGGAACTGTTGGTCTTGCCTGTTGTGTGTGAGGTCCCGAGGGGAGAGGAGGAGGCCTATTGTTTAGCTCTATCCAAAGGAGCTGGCCAGTTGGCACTTGCGTTCACCTGCATCTCAGTAACAGGAAACACAAGATCTACAGCCCCTGCCTTTGTGTCTTGTTCTCTGGTCACAGCTGCTCCCAGCTCTCAGGGTTACACATTGCTGGGTGACATGGTGGCTATTGCAATGCTGCTCTTTCTTTCTTTGTAATTGTGAACACAGGGATGTTCATCTCCCTACGATGCCTGTGGTTGACTGACGCTGAGGGACAGCTCTTGTCTCCATGATACCAGGTCCTGCTGCCCTTCCTTCCCTCTGGCTGGGAAGCCTATTGTGTTAACATAAACTTTCTTCTAAGATCTTAAAACATCTTTGAACTGGGTAGCAGTGATTCACCTCTGGACGGGACAGCAGAGCTCGGAGATGAAGCTTTGCATTTCCTCCTGGCCCATCTCCCCTCTTATCTCCCCATCTCTTAACTTTTCTTCCTAACCTACCCAACGCCTCCTTTGACCTCCTCTCCAAGCCCCAGTTAGCAGTGGGTGAGGCTACTCGGTCAAAGGCGCAGTGGTGGGTGGTCCACACCCTTGAGAAGATTCTCTCTGCGCCTCTTGCCTTGGGGGATGGGCTGCTGACACAGTGGGAAGACCTTCTTGAGAGACTTCAAAGCTCTGGAAGCTCAACCCTTGGTGGTGGATTGAAATGAGGAAAAAAAAAAAAAGGTAAAATATCCCAAAGGTGGTATTTGGACTTGATCATCTGACCTCATACCCTCAGCGTTCAGAGTCTATGATCTCAGGTTTCTCTGGACCATCAGAGTTTGCTGCTGATGCAAGCACTATTGAGGGATAGAAGCACAGAGGGAGAAAGGGAAGCTGCTACTGTTTGCTGAGAGATTTCTCTGAGCCACGTGCTTTCTGGGCCCATAGATTTCGGCACCCTTTGGACCAATAATGATGAAGATCACTGTTGTTCTTGTTAGGTCCCAAGGAGTTGGCTCCGATTCATGGTGACCTTATGTCTAACAAAACGAAAAGTTGTCCAGTCCTGCATCATCCTCACGATCATTGCTATATTTGAGCTCATTGTTGCAGCCACTGTGTCACTCCATCTCATGGAGGGTCCCCCTTCTACTTAAGCATGATGTCCTTCTCCAGGGACTGGTCCCTCCTGATAACATGTCCAAACTAAGTGAGACAGAGTCTCACCATCCTCACTTCTAAGGAGCATGTTGGCTGTGCTTACTCCAAGACTGATTCACTTGTTCTTCTGGCAGACCCATGCTATATTCAATATTCTTTGCCAACACCACAATTTGAATGCGTCACTTCTTCTCTGGTCTGCCTTTTTCACGCTGATGATGATCGTCAACACCTCTGAGTGTACTGTATACCGGCCATTGCTCTCAGTGCTTTGCATATATTAATAACCCATTTAATTTTCCCAGAAGTTTCACTAAGTGGGAACTGTTATCTTGATTTACAGGAAACACAGAGATGTTAAGTAACCTGTTCAAGGTCACACGGCTTGAAGGTGATCGAGCTGGGATTCAAACCTGAACAGTCAGACTCCAGGGTCTGTGTTGGCATCCATTTTGCCAGACTGCAAATACGTGCTTATTAGCAACAGCCTCCCCAGGCTTTTGTAGGGGGGACGGCACGGGGATTCTGCACATCTAGATCTCACACTTCATCACCAACGCTAACAGGATTCTCCCCAACAAGCTGCCAGTGGGCGGGGGCAGGAGTTGGGATCCACCTCGCTCAGAGCGGGGGTGCTTGGGGTGGTCACTATGACATGTAAGCAGACCCACTTCCAGAGGGAATGACAGCCTGGGCGCACAGGAAGGAGTGCAGAAAATACATCTGAGGCGCCAGGGCAGGGCCAGTATTAGCTATTGCTGCTGTCATTCCGCTTTCTTAGTGAGGGAGTTCTAGGAGCTGTATCAGACTCCGTGAAGCATCTTTTATCTACATTTGTCATGCCGAAGTGTGTCTGTGCTCACTGCACAGTAGGCTGGGCATCATCCTTGCTCTGCAGAGGCGTTTCTGCCTTTATCCACTCACCTTTGGAAGTCAGAGTTACGGAACCTTGTGCACTCCTTCCAGCAGGCGAGCCAGAGAAGCAGAGAGGTGGGGGTCTGCAGTGGAGGCACCATAGCCAGCAGGGGTAAGATGCTGGCCGTGAGTGTGGGTGGAAGCCGACGGAACTCTTGTCTGGCCAGGTGTGCTCTTGGACAGGTGTGTTTCTTGCACTCAGAAGCACTTCACTTTCTCTCATTTTATTCCACTTCCCCCTCACTGAATAATTTCACAGGTCCGTGGCATGGGTATTGGCACCCACTTTCAAGGGACGGAGCAGAGACTGGAGTGGCCCCGTGGCTCCCCCAGGTCTCATGTTGGTGAGTGGCAGCCCAGGATCCCAGGCTGTGTGCACCAGGGATTAACCACCTGCTTGCAATGCCAACTCACGGCAGCCCACGTGTGTCAGAGCAGAGCTGTGTTCCACGGGGCTTTCAATGGCTGAGTTCTCAGAAGTAAATCACCAGGCCTTTCTTCCTAGGTGCCTCTGGGTGAACTCCAACCATTTCAGTGAGCATGTTCACCGTTGGCACTGCCCAGGGACTCTGTACCCTTAATCACCTGGTACCAATGCCCTCTACTCTGCAGCCTCTCCTGTCCCTCACACAGCTGCTCCATGTCTCCCCCCGCCCTCCACCTTGCTGAGCTTTCACTAGGAGAGGGTGGATGGGGAGCACAGGTTTCTTGGAGTGGAAAGACCTTCTCTGCCACGACTGGAACAGTGGCTTGTGCCAAGTTCTGAATCTGCTTGGCCTTCGAGGGTGCTGAGTTTGGAACTGAACCAGCCTCTTTGGAGCCGAAATTTGGTTTCCTCTTGGAAAAAGGCTACTTCCCTATTGCTAGAGAAAGAGAAGAAAGTCTTTACAAGGCTCCAGTGCTCCCGTTGGCCTCCACACCATTGGCTTATGACATTTTGATGATTTAAGTATGGATGGATTAAAAACAGGTGGCCTGTGTTTCCCCTGAATTCAAAAGCATGTTAAACTTAAAGGTAAGTTAAAAAGAAAAAAAAAAAAAAAAAAAAGTAAAAGTCAGAGGAACAGTCTGGGTTTCACTCAAAACTTGGCCTAAGGTGTTGGTGGAGTGAGAGCAGGATTCAAATGGGCACTCCTGGCCATTCCGGAAATTTCTTCAGTCGGCCAAGAGGCAGAAGGGCCGCTGCAGACCCCCGATTTCCGTAGGTTGGCTGCATGCAGCTGTGTGCACTGGGGAAGGTCTGGGATTTGCAAAGACAACAAAGCTTTCACCTCCTCTTTGGTTGGGAAGCCGAGGCCCACACAGATATCTGGAGTTTTACAGCTGAGCTGGGGGAGTTGGTAAATTTCTTGGGGAGACTCCCAATGCTGGCAGCTCACTGGCAACCAGGCTTATAAATACCTGCTGCCAGTCAAATCTTAATGATTTCAGTCTTCCCACTGTGTAAATAAACAGCGTTGCTCAGGAGTTCTCCTTGGCTGCAGTTATGGTCCTCACGTCTCCCGGGCTTGCAGAGAATCCAGCTGGAACTTTCGATGAAGGAGAAGGAACTGGCATTTCGGGAGCCATGACTGCGTGCCCGGCCTCGTGGAAGACATCTACACGGCTGCCCCAATAAACCCTCACACCAACCCCAGGCATCAGCACTGTCCCATCTGGCAGATGAGAAGATGGAGACCCAGAGACGGCAGGAAACAGGTCCAAGGTCACGGGCCAGCGAGAGGGCAATCAGCTCATGCCTGCTGACTTGCCAAGTCCAGGCACTTCCACATTTCGACCTTGTTTCAGGCATCCTACAACAGCCCTGCAAGATGACTATGTTTGTAAGGCTTGTCGTCTTCCGTGGTTGGATAAGTAGCTCCCGTTCATTCTTTACAGCAAAGTTTCAGAATTTAGAAATGTATAAAGAAAACTAAAATCACCTGCATTCCTGCCACCCAGAAACGTGCGTGTGAGTGGGTTTCATTTACATTCTCCCAGGGTTTAGGCATCTAGGCAGATAGACATGAGAAAGAGAGATGGCCTTGTAGACATGCATGCTGATGGAGAAACAAAGTGAGATCAGAGAGCGGATACTGGCTTGCAGGTTTTCTTTTCATGTAACATTATCTTAAGCTCATATTTTTTGCACAGTTATTAACTCCATTTTCCGTTTGATGCTCAGAGAGGTGAAGTGATTTGTCTAAGCTCACACAGATGCATGGGGTCTGCTTTCCTCCCTGTCACCTTTTCATCTCTGGTCTCTCTGACCTGTACCCAGGTGCAGGCACAATTTACAGCATGAATCAACAAGTTTGTATATATATATATATATACAGTGGCTATACCTTGGATATACATAGGACAGTGAATCCACATACACTGGATACACACTGGACTGTGTGTCTACATAGACTGGATTAATACTCATACAAGGGACAGTGAGTCCATATATACTAGATATACACAGGACAGTGAATCCATATACACTGGATATACACTGAACTGTGTGTCCACTTACACTGGATATATACTCATACATGGGACAGTGAATCCGTATACACTGGATATACATGGGACAGTGAATACATATACACTGGGTATACACGGGACAGTGAATCCATATACACTGGATATACATGAGGCAGTGAATCCATATACACTGGGTATACACTGGACTGTGGGTTCATGTACCCTGGATATACACTTATACATGGGACAATGAATCCATATACACTGGATATACACTGGACTGTGTGTTCACTTACACTGGATATATACTCATACACGGGACAGTGAATCCATATACACTGGATATTCATGGGACAGTGAATCCATAGACAGTGGATATACTCGGGGCAGTGAATCCATATATAGTGGATAAACACTCTATAGTATATCCATATACACCTGGTGTACATTGAATATACACGGGACACTGTGCTCATATGCACTGGATCACTAAAAGTCAGCGTTCCTGTCCTGACTGTGATTTATTAGCTGGGTGGCCTTAGGAAACCCTGCTTTTGGTTTTCCTAATTTGTAAAATGGGTACACTATGATTCAAAAGTGCTAATGAATGTGAAAATGTTTTGTGAAGAGTGATCTATAGATTGTCTTTCTTCCTTTGGGAACATGGCCTAGCACAGTTTTGGGTTTTGACGCCTAGTTTTGTCACGTATTCACTGTGCAAACTTGGGAAAACCACTGTCTTAGTCATCTAGTGCTGCTATAACAGAAATACCACAAGTGAATGGCTTTAACAAAGAGAAATTTATTCTTTCACAGTCTAGTAGGCTACAAGTCCAATTTCAGGGCATCAATTCCAGAGGAAGGCATTCTCTGTCAGCTCTGGAGGAAGGTCCTTGTTGTCAGTCTTCCCCTGGACTAGGAACTTCTCTGCACAGGAACCCCAGGTCCAAAGGGCACACTCTGCTCCTGGCTCTACTTTCTTGCTGATCCGAGATCCCCAACTCTCTGCTTGCTTCCCTTTCCCTTTATCTCTCCTAAGATAAAAGTGGTGCAGGCCCCATCCCTGGGAAACTCCCTTTACTTTGGATCAGGGATGTGACCTTAGTAAGGGTGTTGCAATCCCACCCTCGTCCTCTTTAACATAAAATTACAATCACAAAATGGAGGACAACCACACAATACTGGAAGCATGGCCCAGCCAAACTGATACACACATTTTTGGGGGGACATAATTCAATCCATGACAACCACCTACCCTCTGTCTCAGTTTTCACACTTGTAACATGAGGACAGTGATACTTACTTCATAGAGTTGTTGTTTGGATTATAATAATGGTTTATTGAGTTGTGTAGTGCGTTGTGTTAAGGTTTTTTCATTTATTCATTCATTCAGTCCTCACAACCACCCGATGTGATTTAGGTATGTTTATTATTTCCATTTTTCAGATAAGGAAACTTAGACAGAGTTGAGAAATTGACGACAGAGGTCACACAACTAATAAAACGGATCTGAGATGGATGAAGACCCCTTGGAACTGGAAATTTTTCTCATACAAAACTCAAGCCAGGCTTTTGGTTAAATAAGGTTAGTTTAAGGCATTTTTCTCTATTACTCTCCCTCAAAACGTGTGCCAACCAGCAGATAATGAAAATGAAATAACCTTTCATTTTCCTTGAAATAAGGAAAAGGTACAATCTGGAAACATAATGCATATCTTCCAATCCCTGTGAAACTTGAATCAGTGGGAGGGTGCCCAGAGCTGGTGCCCATCTCCTTGGTCTTTGAGCAGGAAACAAATTTCCCTAGGAGTAAGTGACCCAGGGTTAAAAGGCATATCCAATGACCCGATGATTATGACAGCATCATCTCAGGCATGGGCAGGCAGTGTCCCCGTAGAGACACAATTTGTCATTATACTTGGATGGGGTGGTGGAGCTATAGGAGAAACTAACACCACATGTCATTTCTAGCACGTAAGACTAAGGCTCCTGGTTTGGGGAAAGTGCTGGATGTAAGGTAACGTGGGGGTGGGTAGGAAGGTTGTGAATACTGGAGCAAACGCAGAGACCTCCTGAGAAAAATGAAAATCCTCTCTTGAAACCCTCCACTTCAAGCAAGATCGAGCCATGCCTCAGAGAAAAGGAAATCACATATAAGGAAAGAGTGGTTCCAGACAACAGGCTGAATCCATGTTTCCGTTGTCTCAGATCTTTATCCTCCCCACTCTCTCCCAAGTCCATACGTGGTGGTTGTTGTTGTTAGGTGCCATCAAATTGTTCCAACCCATAACGACCCTATGTACAACAGAACAAAATGTTGCCCGGTCCAGTGCCATCCTCACAATCCTTGCTATGTTTGAGCCCATTGTTGCAGCCACTGTGTCAATTCATCTTGTTGAGAGCCTTCCTCTTTTTCAATGACCCTCTACTTTACCTTTTCCAGGGACTGATCCCTCCTGATAGCATGTCCAAAGTATATGAGACAAAGCCTTGCCATCCTCGCTTCTAAGGAGCATTCTGGCTATACTTCTCCCAACACAGTTGTTTATTCTTCTGGCAGTCCATGGTATATTTAATATTCTTCCCCAGCACTATAGTTCAAAGGCATCAGTTCTTCTTTGATCTTCCTTACTCATTGTCCAGCCTTCGCATGCATATGAGACAATTGAAAATATCATAGCTTGGGTCAGGAGCACCTTAGTCCTCAAAGTGACATCTTCGTTTTTTAACACTTTAGAGAGGTGTTTTTGCAACAGACTTGCCCAATGCAATGCATCATTTGACTTGTTGACACATGGCTAGCCCCATTCAAAACAAAAAGTTACATACAGGAACCAGCCTGTGACCTACCATACTACAAAAATTAAATAATTATCAACATGAAGGGAAGAAATCTCTTAACAAATGTGATCATTGAGATTGTGTGTCAACTTGGCTGGGCCGTGATTCTCAGTGGTCTGACAGTTATGATGTAGTTTGGCAGTCGTATAATGATGTGATCACCTCCGTGATGAGATCTGATATAATGTGATCACCTCCATGATGTGATCTGCTGTGAGTAGCCAATCAGTTGAAAAGGTATTTCCTTGGGGATGTGGCCTGCATCCAATATAGATGAACTTTCTGGCATGTCTCACAGTCTTTTGCTCACTCTGAACCCTGCAGCTGGCCCCTGTTTGTCTGACCTCTGGTTCTTGGGACTTGAGCTAGCAGCTTACCTGCCGTCTTGCCTGCTGATTTTGGGATTCATTGATTTCCACAGCCTGTGAGCCAGAGGCATACTGTCTGACCTGCCAATTCACCAGCCATCTCAGCTGAGTCAGGAGAAGCCTCCAGCCTGATGCCTGACCCACAGACTTGGGATTTTGGAAGCCTTCAGCCTCACCCATGGACTTGGGATTTTCCAGCCTCTACAACCATCTGAGCCATTTCCTAGATATAAATCTCTCTCTCTATGTATAGTTATACACTTTACTTTACTGTGTTCTCTAGAGAACACAGCCTAAGACACCAAATGACAGATGAAGGGCATATATGACATAAATTGCTCAAGAAAATAGTAGAAAAATTCAGACAAATATCCATAATATTAAAAATGTTATAAAAATAGAACATTTTAAAGAAAAATCATGAAGAAGTTATAGAGCAGCATAAGAAGATGAAAAATGAGCTGACAGAGCACAAGGAAAAAAATAACATGAAAAATAAAAATGTTACATAAATTAAAGCAGTATTAAACATGCTAGAAAACATCATCAAGGACATAGTGGCCAGGCTGACTCCAACAGGCCCTATTGGAATTTTGAGAAGGATATTCACCATAAGGTAGGGCTCCTGTATGTTGCAGGATATTTAGCATCCTTAACCCTCATCCCTAAATTGCCAGTTATGCCTTTCCAGTTATTGTGGCAACCAAAAACACCCTCACCCCCTTTTAAAAGTACAAGGATGTGAAAATGATTATAAAAATTGTATGTCTTTATAATAGATAAGCAGACGAGGAATAAAGCAAGTACATAATTAATGCTCTTTAGGAAGGCCAGAACAAACAACACAGAAAAACATTAAATGATGTAACCAAAGAAAACTACTGATATCAGTAAAGGACTGATCAAAGGTATATCATGTCCTAGGAAAATGCAGTAGAGAATGAGCAACATCAATGTATACCCTTCTAAAAATACTGAATTTCAAAGGTAAGGAAAGAACTCTATTGACCTCTAGGAGAAAAAACGTATTTTTAAATTATAAAGGAGGAAAGTAACCAGGGTTGTCTTATAATTTTCCACAGCTATATTTAATTTCAGAAGACTAAACACGCAGACACACACACACACACACACACACACACACACACACACACACACACACACAAATCCATTGCCATCAAGTCGATTCTGACCCATAATGCCTACAAAGTGGTAAAAATAGGAATAAAATGTGTAGGCTGACAATTTTATACCCATCTGTGTTGTCCTTCAGTTATAAAAGTTTTAGAACTATTGACAAGCATGCACAACAAGCTCACAGATTTCAGTACCCATGCACCCCTCAGAGAAAATAAACACTCCTCAAGCTGAGTCTCCCAATATTTTTTGTCCTTGAATCTAGACAACACACACACACACACACACACAAAATCTAAAATATACAATGCAGGAATGAAGATTCCATGGCCAAATAGAGAATATCATAGTCATTTAAATACAGGACTAAGACTGAACAACTGTGAAATCTTGTTTACTGAAGAGAATGCAAATATTATAAAGCTAGACAATAATAACTCAAAGTAAAAAACTGGGAGGTAGGGAAGGAGAAGTATACGGTGTTAATTTCCTCCTCCTTCATAGTGGAGAGTTAATAGTCTAAAATTAAAATGTAATTTTAAAATGAATCCAACTCAAAGTGTGTTATAATCCCTTTTTTTTTTTTTAATTTAGAAGGATCTTTTAGGTAGGAAATCATATCCCATATGTTGAATAAAATTTATCTGAAATTTAGTAAGTCTCCCAGTTTTACTTCAGTTTCTTTTTTATTTTTTTCCTTTTATTGAATTCAAGTACAATAGAATTTGTTGTTAGGTGCCATCGAGTGGATTCCGACTCATAGCGACTCTCTGTACAACAGGGCGAAAAACTGCCCAGTCCTGCATAATTCTCATGATCCTTGTTATGCTTGAGCCCATT
The DNA here is from genome assembly GCA_030035585.1 of Dugong dugon. Classification (NCBI taxonomy): domain Eukaryota; kingdom Metazoa; phylum Chordata; class Mammalia; order Sirenia; family Dugongidae; genus Dugong; species Dugong dugon. The sequence goes on from CM057472.1 coordinate 110,103,048, forward strand.
GTTGCAGCCACTGTGTCAGTTCATCTCATTCACTGTGTCAGTTCATCTCATTGATGGTCTTCCTCTTTTTCTCTGACCCTCTTCTTTACTAAGCATGATGTCCTTCTCCTGGGACTGATCCCTCCTGATAACATGTCCAAAGTATGTGAGATGCAGTCTCACCATCCTTGCTTCTAAGGAGCATTCTGGCTGTACTTCTTCCAAGACAGATTTGTTCACTCTTCTGTCCATGGGATATTCAATACTCTTTGCCAACACCATAACTTAAAGGTGTCAATTCTTCTTTAGTCGGCCTTATTCATTGCCCAGCTTTCAAATGCATTTGAGGCGATTGAAAACACCATGACTTGGGTCAGGGGCACTTTAGTCCTTAAAGTGACATCTTTGCTTTTTAACACTGTAAAGAGGTGTTTTGCAGCAGATTTGCCCAATGCAATGTGTTGTTTGAGTTCTTGACTGCTGCTTCCATGGCGGTTGATTGTGGATCCAAGTAAAATGAAATCCTTGACAACTTCAATCTTTTCTCTGTTTATCATGATGTTGCTTATTGGTCCAGTTGTGAGGATTTTTGCTTTCTTTATGCTGAGATGTAATCCATACTGAAGGTTGTAGTCTTTGATCTTCATCAGTACGTGCTTCAAGTCCTCTTCACTTTCAGCAAGCAATGTTGTGTCATCTGCATATCACAGGTTGTTAGTTTTCCTCTAATTCCAATGTCGAATTCTTCATATAGTCCAGCTTCTTGGGTTATTTACTCAGCATACAGGTTGAGTAATGGTGAAAAGATACAACCCTGATACACACCTTTTATGATATTAAATCATGCAGTATCCCTTTGTTCTTTCTGAACTACTGCCTCTTGGTATATGTATACATTCCACATGAGCACAGCTAATTCTTCTGGAATTCCCATTCTTCACAATGTTATCCATAATTTGCTATGATCCACATAGCCGAATGCCTTTGCATAGTCACTAAAACACAGGTAAACATCTTTATGGTATTCACTGCTTTCAGCCAAGATCCATCTGACATTCTGTGTCCTCTTCTGAATCAGGCTTGAATTTCTGGCATTTTCCTGTTTATGTACTGCTGCAACCATTTTTGAATTATCTTCAGCAAAATTTTAGTTGTGAGTGATATTAATGATATTGTCATATAATTTCTGTATTCTGTTGGAGCATTTTTCTTTGCAATATGCATAAATATGGATCTCTTTCAGTTGGTTGGCCAGATAGCTGTCTTCCAAATTTCTTGGCATAGATGAGTGAGCAATTCCAGTGTTGCATCCATTTGCTGAAACATCTCAATTGGTATTTTGTCTATTCCTGAAGACTTGTTTTTTTTTTTTGTCAATGCCTCCATTGCAGCTTGGAGTTCTTCCTTCAGTACCATAGGTTCTTGGTCACATGATACCTCCTGAAATGATTGAACATAGACCAATTCTTTTGGTACAGTGACTATGTGTACTCTTTCCATCTTCTTTTGATGCTTCCCACGTCCTTCAGTATTTTGCCCACTGAATCTTTCAATATTGCAACTTGAGGCTTGAATTTTTTCTTCAGTTTTCTCAGCTGAAGAAATGCCAAGAGTTTTCTTCTCTTTGGTTTTCTAACTCCAGGTCTTTGCACATTTCATTTTATACCTTACTTTGTCTTCTTGAGCTGCTATTTGAAATCTTCAGTTCAGCTCTTTTATTTCATCATTTTTTCTGTTCTCTTTAGCTCCTCTACATTGAAGAGCAAGTTTCAGAGTCTCTTCTCACAACCATTTTGGTCTTCTCTTTCTTTGTATGTTTTTCACGACATTTTGCTTTTCATGTATGATGTCCTCGATGTTATCCCACAACTTGTCTGGTCTTCGTCATTAGTGTTCAATGCGTTGAATCTTTTTTTGAGATGGTCTCTGAATTCAGGTGATGTAGACTCAAGGTTGTACTTTGGCTCTCGTGGACTTGTGTCAATTTTCTTCAGCTTCAACTTGAACTTGCATATGAACAACTGATGATCTGTTCTGCAATTGGCCATTGACCTTGTTCTGATTGATGATATTGAGTTTCTCCAACATCTCTTTCCACAGATGCAGTTGATTTGATTCCTGTGTATCCCATCTGGTGAGGTCCACATATATAGTCACCTTCTATGTTGTTGAAAAAGATGTTTCCAATGAATAGGTTGTTGGTCTTGCAACGTTCTATCATGTGATCTCCAGCGTTGTGTCTCTCACCTAGGCCATATGTTCCAAGTACCTATCCTTTGTTTCCAACTTTTGCATTCCAATCACGGGTAATTGTCAATGCATCTTGATTGCATGTTTCATCAATTTCAGACTGCTTAAGTGGTAAAAATCTTCTATTTCTTCACCTTTGGCATTAGTGATTGATGCATAAATTTGAATAATAGTCATATTAAGTGATCTTCCATGTAGGCTTTTGTATATTATCCTATCACTGACAGTTTTGTACTTTAAGATAGATCTTGAAATGTTCTTTTTGATGACGAATGTGATGCCATTCCTCTTCGATTTGTCATTCCTGGTATAGTAGATCATATGATTGATTCACAATGGCCAATACTTGTCCATTTCAGCTCTCCAATGCCTAGGATGTCGATCTTCAAACATTCCATTTCATTTTTGACAGCTTCCAATTTTCCTTGATTCATATTTCGTACATTCCATGTTTCAATTACTAATGGATTTTGTAGCTGTTTCTTCTCATTTTGAGTGGTGCCACATCAGCAAAGGAAGGCCCAAAAGCTTTACTCCATCCATGTCTTTAAGATTAATTCTACTTTGAGGAAGCAGCTCTTCTCCAGTTATATTTTGAGTGCCTTCCAAATTGAGGGGCTAATCTTCTGGCACTATATCAGACATTGTTGTAGCGTTGTCCATAAGGTTTTCAAGGGCTAATTTTTTTTTTTTTGGAAGTAGATTGCCAGGTCCTTCTTCTCAGTCTGTCTTAGTCTGGAAGCCCCACTGAAGCCTGTCTACCATGGGTGACCCTGCTGGTGTTTGAAATACTGGTGGTATAGTTTCTAGCATCACAGCAACCCACAAGCCACCAAAGCACAATAAACTGACAGACGAGTGGTGGTATATAACTATAGTGAAATGATATTATGGAAACTTGATGGCTCTTTTCTTGGGAGGCAAGTATGTTTGAAGCAAATGCATCTGTTCTAGACTCATTGGGATATTGATTTAGTATCATTTTCTGATTCACATCAAAATCCCATAACAGTCTATAATGACAATGTGTACCTTAAGTCTGGTGTCATATAATGCTCTTTATTTGTACTCTGCTAAATATTTCAACCTGTATTATCTCAGTTTAATAACAGTCTCTTAGAGAGGCAATATTGTACGCATTTTACAGATTAAGAAATGGAAGTTCAGAGCTTCAGGTGACTTGCACAAGAAGTTGGACTTCCAAGCCAGGACTATGAACCAAGATCTTGAATTACAGATGAATGTCTGGGAACTAGGATGCTGGGAACAGGTTTTAGAATTTTATTTTGTAAGCCAATGATTTGTTATTTTATGAAACCCCAGTAAACCTGAAGATATATGATAGACCCTCTCTCAGTTCATGACAGTTGGATGGGGGCTTGGCAACTCAAGCCCATCCAGCAGTACAGCAAAAGAAAGGCCTGGCATCAGCCTGAGAGCAGAAGAACTAGATGGTGCCTGGCTACCACCAATGAACGTCCTGACAGGGAACACAACAGAGGGCCCCTGATGGAATAGTAGAAGGATGGGGTGCAGAACTCAAATTCTAGTAAGAGGACCAGACTTAATGGTCTGACTGAGACTGGAAATGCCCTGGAAAGCATGGCCTCTGGACTCTCTATCAGCCCAGAACTAAAACAGTTTCCGAGGCCAACTCTTCAGACAGGGATCGGACTGGACTGTGGGACATAAAGTGATACTCGTGAACAGTGTGCCTCTTAGTCAAGTAGATACAAGAGACCAAAGGGGCAGCTTCCAGAGGTGAGATGGGAAGGCAGAGAGAGTTAGGAGATGGTTGAATGGTCATGGGGAATCAGGGGCTGAAAGGAGGAGTGTGCTGTTGCAGAATGGGGTGAGCAATTGGGGTCTCATAACAATGTATGTATAAAAAAATTTTGTATGGGAGACTAACTTGAAATGTAAACTTCATTTAATTACAACAATAAAAAAATGAGGAAAAAAAAAAAAAAAAAAAAAAAGAAAGGCCTGGAGAGCTACTTGCATAAAGAAAACTCTATGACATGAGTCGAAATTGACTTGATGGCAGTGGGTTTGGTTTTTTGGTTTGGTTTACATCCTTCTGCAAATCAAGAATGTACGGTGGCCTGGACATAGGCAACAGGTGCATTCCATTGCCCTGGGTACAGTGATTAGTTCAGGGATGGACAATGACTCAGGGTGGTCCAACGAGAGTGAATACTGGGACTGTTTCTGGTGGGACCCGCAAAGAGGTGTTCTACCTTCTGCTAGCATAGTTGTAGCACGGACGATGCAAGTCTGTAGCTGTTAGGGACCACCAGGTTGATCCCAAGACCACAGAGACAAACAGCCAAGACCAAGAGATGGAGAAAGACTAGGGTCCCATTGCATTGTTGAAGCTCCGGGATCCCGTAAGGCTGGAATCTAGTCCACCATAGATTTTTGAGGCACAAAAGTCAATGAAGCCCTCTTTTTGCTCTGCTGAGTTGACTTTCTGTAATCTGGAGCTGAATGTTTCTTATGCACTTGGAAACACTGCCCCAGGCAGGGCAGAGGTGGCATCCAGATCGTCTGACACTCTGTGTGAAGTTTTTTCCATTGGACTCTTCCCAGTACCTCTCAATAATCTCATCCAACACTTCAGTCCCTCTGAGAATGCTGCTCTCGGGATGGAAGAGGAAGTCTTAATCACTGACTTTGCACCCTGTATCTCAGGAATGGATTTCCCCACAAAGACTGAACTGCATAGATGAATGAATTATAACTAAAAGGTTGTCACTTGGCAAGTTTTGTTTTAAATGATCTAAATTAAAGGAATGGTCTTTCCCTTTTAATGTGCATATAAAATTATTGCACTTTCCTGTTTAACAATATAGCTTCCATTCTCATTATCAGAATCATAAAAAAGATTGAGGTGACAGTTTCTTTTTAAAATGCGAAGTGTTTTATGCCAGAAGTTATGAGAATGAGAAGGGGACTTTTCCTTATGTGGGTACGACAAGGTGACTTTCTTTCTGTCTTTTGGTATTTTCCACAATTCGGATCCCATTCTCTGGCCTTAAAAACAGTGACTATCTATACCGTTAGCCGAAGGAAAGAAGAAACGGGCACACAAACTCGTGCATTTTTATGGAGACAAAAAGGAGTTAGTGAGCTTCTCAAAAGGAAAGATATAAATGTAATGATAGGAAGGCCATGTGATGCTCATTTATTCAAAAGAGGCTCTTTATTAGATTGTGATCTGATTGTGCTTACAAATATATAGCCAGAAGGCTTTTAATTTTGGGGCAATTTCATTGTTCATAGATATACATCCAGCTACAGATAAACGTCTATGAAATTACGTGCTTATGTGTTTTAAATGAGATACAGCCTTCTCCTTTAATGCAATAATGTTCCTACTTTATGATCCACAGTTGCCCAAAGTTGGGGCAATTTTATAACAATCTTATTTGAAAAATCATAATAGATGAAAGATGTAAATAATGGGATGTTTAGAGACAGGGCTGAAATTTGAATTCACAGGAATCCAGCATTCTCTGCCGTGAACAAGGGAAGACTTTATTAAATCGCACAGGATTGGGTTCTTGTATTTCCAGCCACTTCTTGCCTCCTTGCTGTTTATTTTTCTTTTAAGCCTGAGTTCAGTAAATAAACCCAACTAACAATTAAAAAGTCCCCAAATGATTCTAGATTGAAAAATGCAAAAATAGCCTGGCTGGCACTGCACTCAAAGTGGAGTTTGATTAAATTCTCTAATTGCATTCAAATGGGCGGGGAAGGTGACAATGCGCTGGCGCTTTTAGCAAGAGCCACCGATGGAAAACTTCAATTACCACTAAAAACGGACAATGTTCATAATAGATAAATGCTCTTCCTATGTGAGAGCTGCCTTTTAAAAATTACATAAGCGATTTGGGTGAGATACCATTCTATTTCCTCTCTCACTCTGTGGGTCGATTTATGCCCCCGCCTCCCCCATCACAGCTGTCAAATCCGGGAACCTCGTCCCTCCTCTGGGAGAGACCCTTTGCCTGGAGCCTGAAGGGTTAAAACAGCTCTTCTCCTGACCAGAGCCTGGGATGTTCTGAGGTAGGGGAGGGAGTCTGGAGGTTCCTAGGATAGAAGGAAAAACAAAGACTGAGGAAGATGTTAGTGGGATGTGTTTGGACCAATGGTGGAGTCCAGGGTTGATTTGGACTCTGTAGGGCTGCTATGAGTTGGAATAGACTCCACAGTAAGGGATTTGGTTTTTGGTTTGGTTTTATAGGAGCCCTGGTGGTGCAGTGTTTAAGAGCTTGTCTGCTAACCAAAAGGTCGGCAGTTTGAATTACCAGCCACTCTTTAGAAACTCTATGGGATTGTTCTAATCTGTCCTGTAGTGTCACTATGAGTTGGAATTGACTCGACAGCAACTGTATATATATTTTTTTTAATAGGAGGTAGAAGGAGCCCTGGTGGCACAGTGGTTAAAGCCCTCGGCTGCTAACCAAAAGGCCTGAGGTTTGAACCTACCAGCCATTCCCCGGGAGAAAGATGTGGCAGTCTGATTCAGTAAAGATTATAGCCTTGGAGGCCCTATGGGGGCAGTTCTACTCTGTCCTATAGGGTCACTATGAGTCAGAATCAACCGGAAGGTAGTGGGTTTGGTTTTGGTTGTTTTTTTATAGGAGGTAGAAGGAGCCTTGGTGGTACAATGGTTAAAGGCTCAGCTGCTCACCCAAAGTCAGTGGGTCGAACTTACCAGCCATTCTGCAGGAGAAAGATGTGGCAGTCTGTTTCCATAAAGATTTACAAACTTTGAAACCCTATGGGGCAGTTCTATGCTATCCTATAGGGTTGCTATGAGGCGGCATGGATTTTATGGCAATGGGTTTTTATAGGAGGTGGAAGAAGCCCTGGAGGCACAATGGTTAAGTGCTCAGCTCTTAACTGAAAAGTCGGGAGGTTCAAACCCACCAGCTGGTCTGTGGGAGGAAAGATCCGGCAATCTGCTCCCATAAATATTACAGCCTGGGAACCCTGTGGGGCACTTCTACTCTGTCATGTGGGGTCATCATGAGTTGGAATTGACTTGATGGCACCTAACAACAGCACGGGAGTGGACAGTCCTTAAGTGGTGCAAATGGTTAGGCTCAACTCCTAACTGAAAGATTGGGGGTTTGAACCCTCCCAGAGGCGCCTCAGAAGAAAGGTCTACTTTGGAAAGGTCCTAGCCTTGAAAATCCTGTGGAGCATAGCTCTACCATGCACGCGTGGAGTCACCATGAGCTGGTTTGGTTTGGAATGGAGGTAGGTGTATTTGGGGTTGGGCAGAGAGCAGGAAAGATTGGCAGAGGGGTGCCAATTTTCAAACACTGTCCCGAACAAAATGCTCCTCGATCATCTGGAAACATGGACTGTGACTCACACTCAAGACTTGGTTCCAAGATCACCTCTTCTGGGAAGCCTTCCTTGCCCTCTCTCCTCTGTACATGCAGCCTCTGCTGGGACATGGTCTGTCTTTAAGGTGACCATTGTCCATGCCACTCTCCTGCTTCCTCCTGCACCCATCTCATGAGCTTCCTGGGGTCAGAGTTTGTACTTTAGACACGTTTGGGTTTTCTGTACCCAGCTCTGGGTCTGGCCCCTGGTGGTTTCTAAACACACAGAGCCCCTTGAGTATTCCCTAGTGCCACTCATTTCCTCCCCCATCTATGTCTCCTCTTCACTAGAAGCTTTAGAACGACACAGACCTAATTTGAAGCCTGTCCTGCCAAGGTTTTAGCTGGGAAGATGGCTTCAGTCTTTAAGCCTAGGTTTCCTCCTCTGCGGAGCCCCTGGGCAGTGCAAGCAGTGAATGTGCTCGGCTGCTAAGCGAAAGGCTGATGGTTCAAGTCCACCTGGGGAAGATGGACACTGTAGTGGATGCTGTGGTTTAGGACTGTACAGCCCTTTCGAATCAAGGACTCACTTCCCAGCTGCCAGGGTTACTGGCTAGGGATGGCCACGTCTGCATCCTTCTCCAAGAATCGCTGTGGGCTAAGGAAGCTGCCTAGCCCAAAGTTTCTCCTTCTCCCTGGGGGTGACCCATAGCTGGTGGCTATGCCTTGTGTGGGTACAAAGGCTTCCATTCAGGACACCTCTGATGGGTTATCCCAACTTCGTAACTCCCCATGGGAGCTTCTCCTTCTTCCCAGTTATTTCTTCCTTGCTCTCTGTTATGGATTGAATTGTGCCCCTCAAAAAGTTATGCTGAAGTCCTAACCCCTGAACTGATAAATATAACCCTGTTTGGAGACAGGGTTTTTTATGTTAATAAGTTCACATCAAACTAGAAAAACCAAAAAAACCAAACCTGTTGCCTTTGAGTTGGTGCCGACTCATAGCAACCCTATAGGACAGAGTAGAGCTGCCCCATAGGGTTTCTGGTGGATTCGAACTGCCAACCTATTTATTACCAGCCTAGCTGTAAACCACTGTGCCACCAAGCCTCCGTACCAGACTAGGATGAGTCCTAAACCTAATCCCTTCTGAGTGATGTCTTATAAAAAGAGAAGACTAGACGTAGACACACAGGGGCAAGTAGCCAAGGAACACCAAGAAACTCCTGAGGCTATAGGAGCTAAAAGAGACAAGGATCTTCCCCTAGAGCTGAGAGAGACAGAGACTAGCCCTGATGACATCCTGAACTCAGACTCCCAGCCTCCAGAACTATGAGACAATACATTTCTGTTCTTTAAAGCCACCATTTGCGTTGCCTTTGTTATAGCAGCAAAAGGAAACTAAGATGCTCTCTCACAGGGGTTGTTCTGAGAGCTCTCCTCCATAAGCTTTTTACATGCACATCTTCAGTCCATAGTCTACTACCTGGGAGCCCATCAAGCAACCTGTGATACTAGGGTGGTCCTAGAAAGGAGACCCAAATGGGATTTTGGAGCTCGAACACCTGCTGGCTGGTTGGCAGTGAAGACCTCATCCCTGGCCTTAGGTGCTGTATGGAATAGACCCTGCCCGCTGTAGCAAAGCAGTTGGTGAAACTTTCACTGGTAGTGACATTGGCTAGACCAGTGCACAGGGCAGGTGCAGTATTTCAGGAGAAGGGGAAGAGATAGCAATTAGAAGTCTTACGGAACTGGATGCTTGTTGCTATGGGCAGTCTGCATTACAGAGAGACAAGGAAAGGCTCAGGGTGATTAATCACCAGTTAAAAGCTAAGTGTGAAGCCAGAGGGGAACAGTTAAAGAGACTCGTCCCCCTAGAGGGCAGAAAAAGTAGACGATCAGCCCAGGTTTCGATTATCAGAATATCAGAGTGCTTCAGAAGAAGCTGAGATCTCAAATATGCCAAGGTCAGACCCCTAATTAGGAAGGAGTGGAAACCCACTACAGTTCAGCATCTCCCTTTGCCCAATTCTGCTTCTCTTGCTCCCTTAAAAGTTAAAATTTTACTGGCGGTGAAATGACATAGGGCCATTCCACTAGGTAAGCTGTCTGGACCAGTAGTGATGCAGGCCAACAAGAGGACTGTAGAACAGGTCACAGGTGGAGATAAGTATGAGATTTAGTCACGATACCAGTTCAATGTCAGGGCTCTACTTGGACCCATGAATCTTCTAAGTTTTCCCAGGAAAAGAGGTCAACCAGGATGCTGGAACAGCTGTTTCCGATCAGGTGAAAGTAGCAGCAAATGGATCCAAGTGGTGAAAGGGGTGGACTGTAGTGGATGCTGTGGTATTCTACCCAGGTCCCTGGAGTGTTGACTATGTCATCCCTCTTTGGAAATTGCCCTTGGCCAAATGCAGCTGCCTTGCCTGAGGCTACTCACCCTCTCCAGGGCCACCTGTATCCAGGGTTTGGTTAACGCAGGAGTACAAAGGCCCCTTTGCCTTGATTTGAGACTTTCCTGAATGTTCATCCTAGCTTCAGACCTCTTTGTGGGATCAGCTGCAGCTCCCCTTGCAACTGAATCACATTTCAAGTTCTCCCTCTGCTTTCCTCAACTCACTCTCCACTCCTCTCAACATGTTCTCCAAAGCACAGTTCAACAAACCTTCCATGTGCAACTCCACATCTCACAGGCTGTTTCCAGGAAACTGAACCTCTGCAGACTTTTGGGTTTGGGGCTTTTGTCACTTCTATCTCTCTCTTGGGTTAGTCTCCAAATACAAGTTCCCTGCTCCACGAGTGGGGCCCTGCTCACTGTCCCCAGACTCCCCAAGGCTGCTGCTGGAATGCTGTGTTTGCCTCTTGCCACCCGCTTCCCTGGACTTGTTCCCTCAACCTACCTCTGCTGCTTTACAAAGGGTTCTGGGCTCCAGTCTCTCCTGCCTGGCCCAGCCAGCTACGGAATGTGTCCTGGTCTTTCAGGGAGAGCAGGAGAGGAGAGGAGACAGTGACCCAGTGATGGAGAACACACAGGGAAGAGGGTAGCATCCAAGTACACGAAGCCAGACTCCTCTGTCACCTGGGAATCATCTAGGAAACACTGCTTTGAGAATAACAAGAAAGAAAAGGTGAGGTACCAGGGCAGGCACCAGAGCCACTTCCCGTTCTAAAGATGTGTGAACAGATGGGCGGGTCCACCCAGGGGACTTCTTGCCGGGTTCCTTCACTTCTGCCACAGAAACCCAGAGTCCACTGAGTAGCAGAGTGGGCTGCTGCGGATGCCAGGCCATAGTTAAACGTATTTTTCAAACGTTTGGGTTAAGCAAAGCCCAAAGCATTTTTTTTTAAGGACATTCCCTTGCCTATTTCCAAGCCTCTTGTGTTTCAAGAGACCTTTAACTAGCAGATTTGTACTCATTTGAGTGGAGCTCGTCAAGGGGCTATTTTTTAAGATAGGTTGGATGTCCGAGCAGTCATTATATGCTGGTTTTCTCTTTTCTTTTCCTTTTTCTCGTTGACCCGATGATTTACGCTTTGCTGATGCTGGAAGGACTACCGTGTGCTTTGCTGAAGGAGTTCAGCATCTTTCCTGAATGCAAACTGCCCAGTGTCCTGGTGAGATTTCAGACTTGGCACCACAGATTGTCTCTTAGGCCTAATAATTTCCATGCTTAAGAGATGGAAGAGTATTTTGGAAGAAAATAAGTTTTTTTTTTTTTTTTTTCTTTTGGTAGCCTTAAGAGTCTGCATTATGAAAAGAGAGCAAAGGCAACAAATTATCTCCCCAACTTGTGGCTTTGCTGCAAAGGCCTCTGGGAAGCTCCGTTATACGTGCTGGTTGCTCTTGCCGACCACATCCTGCAGCTCAGGGGGCAGGGCGAGACCCGAGGCAGCTGGTGGCACAGCGTCAAGTTTGCTTCTCGTTGGAACACACCAGTCTGTCTGAGCCTCCAGGAGAGGCCGGTCAGGAGCAGCTGGCCACAGTTTGCAGGCTGACCTGAAGGGAGAGGAGTTCCCAGAGCACCTTCTGCACGTGGGGCTTCACATCTGCTCTCGTTTGATCCTCCCAGAAGTGTTGTGAGAGGGATGTTTGTTGTCCCATTTTACGGATGGAGAAGCCAAGAGATTGCCAAAGCCTCCCTGATGAGGCTAAAGCTCCGTTACTTCCTCCTTCATGTGTCCAGGGGGGCGGTGGTGGCTCAGTGGTAGAATTCTTGCCTTCTATGTGGGAGACTCAGGTTGGATTCCTGGCCAGTGGATTCCTGGCCTCATGGGCAGTCACCACCCATCTGTCAGTGGAGACTTGAGTGTTGCTATGGTGCTGACTAGGTCTAAGACGGACTAGGAAGAAGGGCCTGGTGATCTACTTCTGAAAATCAGCCAATGAAAACCCTATGGAACACAACAGTCCCATCCGCAAATGATTATGGGGATGGAGCAGGACTGGGCAGTGTTTCCTTCTGTTGTGCATGGGGTTGCCATGAATCAGGGGCTGACCTGGCAGCAGCTAACAACAACAAAAATAAGCCCAATGTGCAAATAACCCAACAATTAGCTGCCTGTCACCTTACAATGTTGAGAACGTACTGAAGGGAAGTGGAGTGATTGTGAAGAGGGCCTGGGGCCTGGGATCCACCCTCGCGTGGTTCCCTAACTCTCTACCACAAACATGTGATGCTTTGTCCACGGCAAGATGCCTTGAACATGGGCCCAGCTCTTGGCCGGGCAGGGTGTGGACCTGGGCATTCCACTTTGCTCCGTGGATTTCTGCCAGTGCGTTTGGGTTGTTGGGTGGACTACTGAGAAGAAGGCTGGGATGTGGTGAGCATGGTGCCAGCTATGAGACACAGGGGCCGAGTGCTGTGATCCTGGGGAGTGGGAGTCCAGCTTTCTCTCCTTCTTCCCTGACACGGTGGGCTTCCTGTGAGCGGGGGGCTTTTACTCCAGTCACACTGAGAAGTGGCCATGGAAATAGGTAGATGGGGGCATTTTACATGGTCTTGGGGCCCTGACAGTGCAGTGGTTAAGAGCTTGGCTGCTAACCAAAAGGTCGACAGTTTGAATCCACCAGCTGCTCCTGGGAAATCCTATGGGGTTGCTTCTCCTCTAGGAATCAGCATTGACTCGATGGCCACGAGTTTGAATCCCCTGGGAGAGGGGGAGCTGCGGCCCCTTGCATGAGCTGGACAGGGTGGGAGGGCGTGGGGCCCAGGTGACAGTGCTGTCAGGAGGCTGAGCTGGTCTGATGTCTCTGGATTGACCTCCTTGGGGGCGTTCAGCCGAGACCGACAGGAGGCCTGAGATAAGTCACTTCCATAGCCTTGTCATCATGCGTGTGCGAGTGCTCTGTGCACCCACGGAAGGCAGCTGGAGTTAAAACACGAAGAGAAACTTCCACTGGGTTAGCAAGACCTGGGGGCTACTTCTCAACATGGACCTTGATTATTTCTTTCCTTCATCCTCTTCCTTCTGTCCTTTCTTGTTGTTAGCAACTAGTTCCCATGCAATCCATACTATTCCCATGTGACACATCTGGCTTATTTTCAGTCCTGCTGTAAAACATCAGCTGGTTAGCGAGGGATGTAGCTCACTGGGCTGAGGACCCGAGTGGCTGTCTAGGCCAGCCCCTGCGGTTAGCAATGAGGAAACCGAGGCACACAGAGGGGAAGGGGATTGCTAAGACTCTCCTAACTTCTTGGCTGCAGAGGTGGGATCTGGACCCAGAATTCCTTTTGTAGCTCTTTTGGGAAATTTGGAAAAAAGTACAAAGAAAAAAATTATAGTCAACTTATATTCCCAACACCCAGGATTAACCATTTACTGTTTTATTATCATTATTTTTCTTGAACTATTTCTGCAAGTAGTATGTGCATGCACTATTCACTTGAGAAATGATTAGAACTTTATATGTAAATCTAAAGCTACTTCCCATGACCACCATTCCCACCCTGACCCACAGTCCTTCCCCCAGAAGCCACCATTATGTTGAGTTTGATGTGCTTCTTTCCAGACCACTTGTAAATTTGCACACACAGTGTATTACTATTTTGTGTTCAAACTCATATTTACCTGGATGGTATCCTATTACTCAGAGTCATCTGCAATTGGTTTTATTTTTTCCTAATGATTAGTTTTAGAGATCTGTCCATATCGGTGGACACAGAGCCCTTTTGTCACCCAGGTAGCTGAGCGGATTCCATGTGTTAACCTACTGCTTTTTAGATCCACACACCCAGGAGCTTACCATCAAGTGGCCACAGCTTGCCTTTCAATGAGCTTCTGAACAACAAACCAGGAAACCAGAGAGGCCTCTGTGGCCTGTTTCTGCCCATACCCTGAAATTATGGAGGGTCCTCGGGTGAACCACTTCAAGCTTCCGTGCCTCAGTTTCCTTGTCTGTTGAAGGCAACATGCCAATGAGTTGTGCAGATAACTACAGAGTCCCACCACAGCTCTGGATGCCCCCACCTCTAAGGGCATGAGGACAAAAGCTGTTGTTCCCAGCCTGGGGCATATCTGGAAGAGCCCTCACTCCCAGCAGTTGACTTGCCCTGTTTGTGTGAGTAACTTGTGATGGCAATGCTCTGCTTTCTGTAATATCTCAGGACATGGGGTAACAACAATGGGGGGTTCTCCCCGAGCAGTGAAGAGGAGGCCTCCTCCTGAGAGGTGGGGTCATTTCTAAGGTCTGTCACCCTGGGAACAGATGGATCCTCAGGTGGTGATCAGAAAGATGCTGAGGTATTTCTATGGTGGCTCCAAAATGATGGGTCCTTCCACAAGGGGACAGTTGCAAGCAGGGAGGTGATGTTTCTAAGATCACAAAGCTCTAGAAAACCCTGAGACCAAACCCAAGGCTTAGTCTGCTGCCCATGGACTCTTCCGATTCTGCTCATTATGAAAGAAGATTGCATGTAGAAGCTCTGGCTTGACTCAATGGAATGGGTTGCTGCAGGTGGAATCTCAGACATCACAATAGTCTAGCAGTGGGTGAAGTATCATTGAACTCTGCTGGGGTAGCTGTGAAAGCCTCCCTGTGGGAGGGGATGTATGAGCTGGGTTTTGAAGTATGAGCAGGAGTTTGCAAGGTGAGGTAGGAAAAAGGTCATTCCAAGTAGAAGGAGTATGTGGTCAAGATGTGCAGGTATAAAAAAATCAGGGAAGTTTAATGTGTCAGAAGATGGGGAGAGTGTGAGGAAATTAGGAGGCTGTAAAGGTAAACTGGCATCTGACTATATCCTGAATGCTACAAGGAGCAGCTGGAGAATTCAGAGAAAGGAAGAGACATAATGAGATTTGGGGCTCAGAAAGATCACTGAGCAGCCATGGGTGGAGGGAGCATGACTGGAGGCAGAGGGGCCAGCGGAGGAGGTGGCTACAGTGATGTCAGTGAGAGATGCCAGTCACCCAGGGTCTAAAAGCAAAGTATGGAAGACGTAACAGACCATTACAGTGGGGGTGGGAGGGAAAAGGAAGGACTTGTCATTTATCAAGCGTGTTTTACACACATTAGCTTGTAAATTTTCACACTAACCCTGAGAAATCATCCCCATTTTACAGATGAGAAAACATTGCCTCACAGAAGTGAAGTAACCCTTGCAAGGTCCTAAAAGCCTTACAGGCTACATGACTCCAGTGTCAGGTCTGTCTTCCCTACTTCCTGGCTGAGGTGGGAGAAGTGGGTAGGAATCCCAGAAGGCCAGGGTTTCAGTTTTGGGGAACTGGGTGGATAGTGATATTGGCAGACATTACTACTGTTTAACAGTATCCGATATAAGGACTAAGGTGCCCCTGACCCAAGCCATGGTGGTTTCAATCACCTAATATGAATGCAAAAGCTGGACAATGAATAGGGAAGACTGAAGAAGGATTGATGCCTTTGAATTGTGGTGTTGGTGAAGAATATTGACTGTACCATGGACTGCCAGAAGAGTGAACAAATCTATCTTGGAAGAAGTACAGCTAGAATGCTCCTTAGAAGCTAAGATGGTGAAACTTAGTCTCATGTACTTTGCATGTGTTATCAGAAGAGACCACTCCCTGGAGAAGGACATCATGCTTAGTAAAGCAGAGGGTCATAAAAAAAGAGGAAGACCCTCAAAGAGATGGATTGACACAGTGGCTGCAACAATGGGCTCAAGCATAATGATTGTGAGGATGGCGCAGGACTGGGCAGTGACTTAGTCATCTAGTGCTGCTATAACAGAAATACCACAAGTGGATGGCTTTAACAAAGAGAAATTTATTTTTTCACAGTCTAGTAGGCCAGAATTCCAAATTCAGGGCATCAGCTCCTGGGGAAGTCTTTCTCTCTCTGCCGGCTCTGGAGGAAGGTCCTTCTCCTCAGTCTTCCCCTGGACTAGGAGCTTCTCCTCACAGAAACCTCGGATCCAAAGGATGTGCTCTGTTCCAGTGCTTCTTTCTTGGTGGCAGGAGGTCCCCACTCTCTGCTTGCTTCCCTTTCCTTCTATCTCTTATAAGATAAAAGGTGGTGCAGGCCACACCCCTGGGAAACTCCCTTTACATTGGATCAGGGATGTGACCTTTGTAAGGGTGTTACAATCCCACCCGAATCCTCTTTAACATAAAATTACCATCACAAAATGGAGGGCAACCACACAATACTGGGAATCATGTCCTAACCAAGTTGACGCACATTTTGGGGGACACAATTCAATCCATGACAGGTTGTGTTTCGTTCTGTGGTACATAGGGTTGCTATGAGTCAGAACCAACTCGAGGGCACCTAACAACAACCAATATCCAGTTCTACCCTCTGGTGGTTGGATGTGGCCATGTGACTAGTTCCGGCCAATGGGTTGTGAGTAGAACCGATGTAAGTTACTTCTAGGAGCCCTGGTGGTGCAGTAGTTAAGCGCTCGGCTGCTAACCAAAAGGTCGGCTGTTTGAACCCACCAGTCCCTCCAAGGGGGAAAGATGTTGCAGTCTGCTTCCATAAATATTATAGCCTTGGAAACTCTATGGGGCAGTTTGACTTTGTCTTATAGGGTCGCCACAAGTTACTATCGACTCAACAGCAGTGGGATGTCACTCCTGGGCTAGGGTATTTCATTAACAGCTGGTGTGAGATCTTCCAGTTGTACTCTTCTCCTGCTTTGCTGACCAGGGAAACCCATGACGAAATGCAGGCTCCATCAGCTTGGGCACTTGAGGGGCTATGATGAGCAGAACCCACTTGCCTACCCATGTTCCGTGGAGTGTAAATGAAAAATGAACTCCTCCTGTTTTAAGCCACGGATATCTAGACTTGTTACTGCAGCACGACCCATGCTATACTGCTTGATATGGCGACGTCACTCCTAGAGTGAGGGAGTAGAGGAGAAGGAGCAGACCGAGAGCAAAGGTGGGAAGTCTGAGGTGAGGCACAACATTCTAGCAAAAGGGAAAACAAGCTTTGGAAACTAGCAGACTTGGGTTCAATGTTGCCTCAACTGGTCACTGCTGAGTGGCTGCAGGAAAGTCCCCAGATAGAGATAGTTGTAACACTACGCCATTGGGCCATTGGGGTGACTGGAGACGAAGCTCATAGAGAGTCTAGTGTGGAGGCCAGCCCCTAGGAAGCCCTCGGCAAACTGTGGTCACCAGCTTCAGAAGAGGATTGGAGGAGACTGGGAGATTTAAGCTTTGGTAGCTCAAACGTGTTTCTATCGTGGTCACCTGCATTTCCTCAGTGCTGAGAATGTTGTCTGGACATAGCAGGCATTCACTGTCCAGTCACTGGATAAAGGAGAGACTAGCATTTACTGCATTTCCTTGCTTTATGTGCCCACTTAGTCTCTCAACCAGACTGGGGACTCTTTGACGGGCAGGACCTGGACATATTAATTCATCTCTGTTTTCTCAATGCTCAGTAAGTATCAGTTCTCAGGGAATTTTCCCTGAGAGAATGAGTCATCCTGGGTTTTAGAAATAGCCAGATCTTTGGGGCATTTTTGAATTGCTTTGGATTTCCAGGCAACCTTCTCCACCCCGGCCCCCAGGCTCCCAACCTCGACCAGCTAGCAGGTCTCTGCCTGGCTTCTGTGGTCCTTCCAGGGGCCCCTCAGGCTCTGAGTCCAGGTGGCTCTCAAGGTCATCACACAGGAGCTGTAGTGTCCATCTGTCATAACCAAGTCTGGCAGCATCTTGGATGGCCCCACAGCTCCCTGTACTCAGATGCAGCCTGGTGCAGACCTAGGCAGGAGTGGGCTGGCAGGTATGTCCTCTTCTTTCCAGGCAGACAAGTCTGTTTATCAGGCAACGCCTTGTTGTAGCCAGAGGTGGTGGCTTAACAGCGGCAGCAACGCCCGCATTGCATCACAGACTGCAAGTTACCGAGGTAAGAGATGCGCCCTCAGCCTCAGCAGGCAGATAAGCACCTGCATGGGAGAGGGAGCCCTTGATCAGGGCTGATAAGCTCAGGAAAGAAAAGAAAAACACGCACAACAAGAAGCTGAGCGACCCACTGTCGGAGGCTTTTCATGTACACATGGGTGTGTTGCTTGTCTTCGCCAACGCACTGGTGATGCAAAAGCTCTGATTTTAATTTAATTTGGTGGTCATGCATTCAGGGAACTAGAGCGTGTTGGAGCTGGAAGGGACTTGGGAGATTGTCTTGCTGAACCTTTAATCCCCAGGTGAGGACACCGAGGGCCACAGGGCTGTAGGGACTTGTTTAGGATCATCCAGCAGCAAAGTTTTGGCAGAGTTGGAGTGACACCCTGGGTCTCTAGACCCCCAGGCCTGTGATCTTTCCGCCACATTGAGTTACCTCACAGGCTGCCTCTCGATACTGCATGTGGGTGCTTCAACCTTCCTCTTCAATGACACAAATTTGCGTGTTCTGCTTCAAGAGTCAGACACAATCGCCCACCCCCACGCCCTCCTGGCTGGGGTCAACCAGTTAGCTCAAGGCTACAGGCCTGGTGGGCGATGCTTCAGACTCCAGCTGTTTCAAGCTCTGCCATTTTATATTTGAAAAAAGCGAGGTCCAGGTCACCAGAAAGGTGACTTGCCTGAGGTGGTACAACCAGAGAAAATGAGAGAGCTAGGCCTATAATGTCCAATCTCAGGCCTTCAGTCTTGTCCGCTAATAAAAATAAAAAAAACAAAAACAAAACAAAACCCATTGCCGTGGACTTGAAGTTGACCCTACAGCACTCAGTAGAACTGCCCCATAGAGTTTCCAAGGAGCAGGTGGTGGATTCGAACTGCCAATCTTTCCATTAGCAGCCAAGCTCTTAACCACTGCACCACCCGGGCTCCTGTTCACTAAGATGCCTTGTCTTTGTGTCTCTCCCTTGTAGCCTGGTTTTGGGGAAAAATCCCATATTTTATCTTAAGGGAAGAAATGGAGTCAGGCCAAGTCCTTGCAATATTGAAAATACCATTATTCTTAGTAGGAACTCAATAAACAATGGTTGCATGAAATAAAGAAATTCTTAATAATGGTAGAATTTAGGTGGTGTATTTGTACCTCCAGAAGTATTTTCAAACTGCAGTTTGCTCCTTTCTCTTGGCAAAACTCGCTTTCTGGGTTAGATCTGTGAATGGAGCGAAACACAGCAGTCTAGGTTTTAGTCTAACATTGATTCTAGATGGAAGTGACAAACATATCAGCAGCAATAGCAACAACAAACTAACATCTCAAGAGTCATAAATATAATTGGTCAGTCCCAAAGCTAACTGCCCGTGACTATAAAATAGTCTGCCTCCTTTGCCATGAGGCCAGAAGAACTTGATGGTGCCTGGCTACCATTACTGGACATTCTGATCAAAGATTCTATAGAAGAATCCTGATCAAAAGGGGGAAAATGTAGAACAGAACTTCAAATTCTTATGGACTCCAGACTTCCTGGAGCTATGAAGGCTGGATGAACCCCTGACACTATTGCCCTGAGATAATCTTTAAACCTTAAACCAAAAATATTCCCTGAAGTCTTCTTACAACTGAACAATAATTCAGCTTAGCTAATAAAGAATGTCTGCCTTGAGCATTATGCTCTTTCAGGATCTATTTAAATGGGATCAAACTGACAGCAGCAACTCGAAAGATTAGATAGGAACCTTAAGGAGCAGTGAGTTTATGTTACTAAGGGAGGAACAACTCAGAAAAGGATGAGAATGGTTGCACAACTCAAAGAATGTAATCAGTGTCACTGAATTGTACACGTGGAAACTGTTGAATTATATTGTATGTTTTGCTGTGTATATTCTCAACAAGAACAAAATAAATACAAAAATGATACCTAAAAATACTTCTCAAATACTTGCATAAGGTTAAAAAATCAGAGAGTATAGAGATATTTATGACTGAAAGCAACTGTTCCTTATCATATCATTCCTTAACTTAGGCACTTTTCTCCCAAGTAAACCACTGTAACTTGTTTTTGTTTTCATTTGTCCTAGTGATTAATTCCATGTGTCCTTATATAAGTTAATAATGTTGTTTTTGATTGATCAAGTTCAGATATCATCGATTGATTGACCCCTGCTGCAATGGATGAAGAATTTATTTGGACCATTATCCCACATGTATTTCTTCCCCCCAACTCAACACACACACACACACACACACATATGCACACACACACACACATGCATACATATGTGCACACACACAAACACATGTGTGTACACATGCACACACACACAAGTAAAGTTCCCTTATTGGCTGCCTTTGCAAATTTAAATTATATATGCACACTTTTTTGGTCCCTTCAACTATATGCAATAAATTTTTTACGTACAGTAATTTCTGACTTACTGCAAGATGAGAATACTAACACCCCGCTCTTCTTGTCCCACTTATCCTCTCTCTGTTTACATTTCTAACACTTGTACTTACACTTCTATCTTCTTACAATCGATAACTTTTATTTTTTTGTTTTGTAAACTTGTCTGCCAGGCTTTGTCTATAGGTTGATTCTAGAAGCGAAAAATACATGAAAAAATATTTAAAAAGGTGAGGGGCTGTAGCAGGTGAGGGGCTGTAGCAGGTGAGGGGCTGTATCGGGTGAGGGGTTGTATCAGGTAAGGGGCTATATCGGGTGAGGGGCTGTAGTGGGTGAGGGGCTGTATCAGGTGTGGGGCTGTATCAGGTAAGGGGCTATATCGGGTGAGGGGCTGTAGTGGGTGAGGGGCTGTATCAGGTGTGGGGCTGTATCGGGTGAGGGGCTGTAGCGGGTGAGGGGCCGAAGCAGGTGAAGGGTTGTATCAGGTGAGAGGCATAGCAGATGAGGGGTAGGAATGGGCAGCTGAGCTGGGGAAGTGAGTCAGTGCAGCTCAGGGGACGATGATGATGGTGATGATGATGATTAATTGGACAGGCTGGAGTCTGCGGGGCAGTAAAGGGAGATGAGGCTGGGCTGTGGGTAAGTCCCTGACAGACAGTCTGAAGATGGCTCTGCTCAGCTCCGGGCACTGCTCCCTCGTCCTCTGATTGGAGTTGGGGTGTGTGTGTTTCCATCTGGTTCATCCTTACGCCCTTTGAGAGCCCATCTTTGTGTGGGGAGGGTCTTCTCTTGGACTTCACATCTTGAATAGGCTCTGGGCTATGTCCTCAGCACCCCCTGAAGTTCTGAAAACCCAAGTTCTCCAGACTTAGCCGATGTCCTTGGAGCAAGAGTGGCTTCTCAGCCCTTCTCCCCGGTCTAAGCCCCCACTTAGATCCGTCCTGTCTTGCCAGCTGTTTAAAGCTTTTAAGGAGGTGTTTTGCGTATTTCAAGAAGTTTTCATTGTGTCCGGCAGGAGCGTTTGTCAGAAGACCTGGCTGGCTCTGTTGCTGGAGACGGAGCTTGGCTCTTGACGAACTCTGAGATCACTGTCAAGGCACTCTCTGGTGCCCCAGTTACCTTGCTCCAAGAGTGGCAGGAAGTAATCCTTCCTCCGTGAACCTGTTACAAAGATGAAACAGGACTAATGAATACAGTACTCGCCCAATGATGCTAACTCTCATTTGTATGACGATTTGGAGTTTAAACCGTCCTGGCCTTTGACGCCCAGTCTCATTTAGTGCTCACAATAGGTGAGGAACTACAGCCCCCTTTTTACAACTGGGAAGTCTGAGCCACCGACAGGAGAAAGCAGCCCAAGATCACCAGTTGGGGCAGAATCAAGGTTGGAAATCGGCATTTTGGTTCCATGTTCCATTTCCTATTCTCGTCACTTCTTACTCCAAGCCCCTGTGCAAATGACCCCACTCAGGGATATAGCCAGGGTGGGTGGAGCTGCACGTCCGTTTCACTGGGTGGCTATGGGGACATTGGTGGTTCAGTGGTAGAGTCCTCACCTTCCATGCGGGAGACCTGGAGTTAATTCCTGGCCAATGCAGCTCATGTGCGGCCATCACCCATCTGTCCATGGAGGCTTGCATGTTGCTATAAGGTGGAACAGGTTTCAGCAGAGCTTCCAAACTAAGACAGACTAGGAAGAAGGGCTTGACCGTCTACTTCTGGAAATCAGCAAATGAAAACTCTACGGATCACAGTGGTCCAGTCTGTAAGCTATTGTGGGTGGGGATGGCACAGGACTGGGCTGAATTTGGTTCTATTATACATGGGGTTGTCGTGAGTTGGGGGCCAATTCAACAGCAGCTAAAAACAACAACAGGGTCTGGGTAGTCAAAGCTCTGTTCTCCCTTATCCCCTCGCCTGAGAACAGCTCGTGAGGCCTCCCTGGACGTGTCCTGTCCCTCTCCCCACATCGACGACTAGACTAATGCTTGAGATGAAAGCTTGGCTCCTTGCCACAGGTATCCAGTCTCAGATGATCAGGGAGGAAGCGCTAATCTTTGGACTTTCTCTCCAACTCTCTTTCTCTATTGGATAGAAAGGGATGGGATTTGGGATTATGATGCCTCAACATGGAAAAGGAAAGGGACTACATCTGAACATGGAGACACCTTCACAAACAGAAGCTTTAAGCCCGAAGTGAGAGAAATGTGGGTCTTAATCTATACGAGACCCATTCTATTATAGCTACAGCAGCCAGCTCATTTCTTTGGAGACTTAATTTTCTCCTCTCGTTTCAAAGCAGAAATGGGATGCAAGTGCCTATTCACCAACTCTAAGAAATTATTTATATAAGAACAAATTCCCCACTCGGCCATCCAGAGAAGGGGAGAAATACAAGGTGAGCAGAAAGGAGAATAAGAGGAAGGGGAAAAAAATTAGACAACCAGTAGACCTGGTGCTCGACCCTAAAGGCTTAACATCAAATGCAGCCAGAAATCCATTTTCACAGTTTTATTGGCCATTCCGGATGCCTCGTTTCAAAGGGAAAGATTTGAATTTAGAGACATAAGGCTGCTTTGTTCTCCTGCCCTCCAGCCTTTGGGAACAGTGTGGACAGTACTACGGGGAGAGGGTGAGATCAAAACCCCTCTGCGCTCTACTACTGGCCCCCAACGCTGGTCCTTGCCACGGTTAATGAAATCAGCTTGGCTATCGATTGACAATGCCCTGTCAATTATAATCATTTATCCTGGCAAGCAGCGCATGGGAACACTTGGAAGAGCAGGGATTCAGCAGGCCTAGGAAAAAAACAGAATAAAATTATACTGCATGGCAATCAGCTGAAGAGTATATTGCTTGTGTG
The DNA here is from genome assembly GCA_030035585.1 of Dugong dugon. Classification (NCBI taxonomy): domain Eukaryota; kingdom Metazoa; phylum Chordata; class Mammalia; order Sirenia; family Dugongidae; genus Dugong; species Dugong dugon. The sequence goes on from CM057472.1 coordinate 110,126,219, forward strand.
AAATTGTACCTGGAGTCTCAGAAAGACCCACGCCATCTGACGTCGCGTTTTCTGCCCATAGGGTGTTCTTGCTTCCTTTTGGGTGTCTTTCCACTAACTCAGAAGGAACAGGAGTCTGCAGAGCGGGAAAAGTAGGGGCCTGGATAAGTGGAGGAGGGGCCTCTCCTGGTGGCCCCCTGGCGGCCCTAGGGGCTGGCAGGTGGACGATACAGAGTGGTGGTTGGGGTGCACGTTGCCGTTGCTGTTGGAGATATTGTAATGGTGTGTGATGGCAATGACGTGGGGAGGGGGCACAGAGTTGAGGGGAGCCCTGGTCGCCTCACCTTGTGACTGTGGGAATGTGAACACAGTGTTGTGCCTTGCAGGGTCTCATCTGTCTTCTGGACGATGGAGGGTAGTGTCCCCGAGGTGAGGTTCCTGTGGTGTCATACGTTTTCTGCTTTTTGCATAGAATTTTGCAGCCAACTTCTAGCTGGGCTTACGTCCACCCAGAATGAAGGCTGCATTTGTCAGCCTTCTGTGTAGCTAAGGGTGGTGATAGGGCTCACTTCTGGGTGTGGGTGGACGTGTCCTGTGGCAGAGTACTGGTTTCCTGGGGCTGCCCAAAAAAAGCACCCCAAACTGGGGGACTTGAAACAACAGAAATTTATTCTCTCACAGCTCTGGAGGCCAGAAGTCGGAAATCAAGGGGTCAGCAGCACCTCATTTCCTCCAGAGGCTCCAGGGGGTTCTATTCCTTAGTGACTGTTGGTGAGCCTGTGTCACTCCGGTCTCTGCCTCCAGGGTCACCTGGCCTGCTCCTCTTCTGCCATCTTATCTCCCCTGCCTGCCTCTTAGGAGGATGCTTGTCACTGAATTGAGGGCCCTCCTGGATAACATGGAAACCCTGCTGGTGCAGAGGTTAAGAGCTACGGCTGTTAACCAAAAGGTTGGCAGTTAGAATCCACCAGGCGTTCCTTGGAAACCCTATACGGCAGTTCCTTCTGTACTATAGTCACTATGAGTCGGAATCCACTCGACAGCAGTGGGGTTTAGTTTTTTATTTTTATTTTTGGATACTACAGGATGATCTCATCCTGAGATCCTTAATTTAATCCTATCTGCAAAGGCCCTTTTTCCAAATATGGTCATACTCACAGGTTCTGGGGATTTGGAGGGGATCTATCTTTTTGGGGGACACCATTCAGCCCTGGTGGCACAGTGGTTAACGGCTATAGCTGCTAATCCAGAGGTCGACAGTTTGAATCTACTAGCCGCTCCTTGGAAACCCAATGGAGCAGTTCTACCTTGTCCTGGAGGGTCACTAGGAGTCGGAATCAACTTGACAGCAACGGGTTTACTCAGCCAACGGCAGACAGCTTCCCAGAGCCCTCCTTCCAAGACAGTGCTGGGTACTTTTGTTCAGTTTCTGAAAAAACACTGGCTTGGTATGTAGACTTTGCTGTATGTTTATGTTACTGTTTCCATAGCGTGTCAGGTTGGGATCAATGCTACGAAAGAAAATAACGCAGAGAAGGGTGTTGGGCATGCAGAAGGGGGGTGGGGTTGGGCTCTCCGTTTAAAAAATCTGGTCGTGGGAGACCTAATTCTGAGCAAAGCCCCCAGGTAGGTCATCTGGGGGAAGAACATTCCAGGCAGGAGAACAGCAAGTGGGTGGTTTAACACACGAGTTTCTAGATGTGCAGACTTTCTGAAGGCAAGGCTCCACTCTAAGGACTGCAAGGCAGCGATCAGATTACAGGCTTTGATGCAAAATGTGGGCCCCTTTCTCCTTCCCATTTTTTATTGGAAAGCTGGGGGAGGCGACTTGTGTTATTAAATACCCACCGCGTGCCATTTCCCTCCGCATTAGTCTCTGTCCCCTCATTTCATAGACAGTGAGTCTGAGTTTGAAGCTTCTGTACAACTTGTAAGAGGTGGAGCCAAGATTTCAACTGGGTTCAGACAGAGTCCAGTGTTTTCTCCCTAGGAGCGTGGAGAGCTCAGAGCGCACAGGTGAGGTGATGACCCTAGAGTGGAACAGATCCTGCTAGGATGCGAGAGCCGGCTTTCCCCCAGGCACAAAGGCGGTCACATTTCTAGCGGCCAGATGCTCTGACTGCTCTGCAGGGGCTGATGGATCCTGAAGAGGGACCTGCCTTGTCCCATCCTGTAGCTGACTTTGGGTGGGAGCAGCAACAGCAGCCCTGGAAAAGGTGAGGGGCATCAGAGAGCACCTGTGCAGGTAACCTGGGCTGGGTCCTTCCCTTCTGCAGAGCAAGGAGCATCCAAGCTAAGGGCCCCTGGGCACACGGCCAGAGGCAGCCTTCCACTCCACCCCTATGCCCTGCTGTCTGGGAGCCTCCAGCTGCTGAAAGAGAGCTGGGGACCCAGGAGAGCCAGGGCTCTGGACACGGAGGACCTTGTGACGGGAGAATATGGCAGGAAGGCTGCCATCATCCTCAGATGCACAGACATGAAAACAAGGCCCCCAGGCCACCACGGCCAGCAGGCACCGAGGAAAACTGTCCAAAGCGTCTGAGAGAAGAGAAACTACCTCAGCGGGAACATGGTAGATGGTAGATGGTTAATGTGCGATACCTCCCCCAGCTTTCTGAGAGGAGGCAAGAAAGGGGCCACATTTTGCATCAATGCCTGTAATCTGATCACTGCCTTCTAGTCCTTAGCTCTGCTTCTCATACTGTGCTGGTTTGCCTGCTGCTGTGATGTTGGAAGCTGTGTCACCGGTATTTCAAATATCTATGGTGGACAGGTTTCAGTGGAACTTCCAGACTAAGAAACACTAGGAAGAAAGGCCTGGCCATCTACTTCTGAAATTTAGCCAGTGAAAACCCTATAGGTCACAAAAGAATCGTGCCCAGCATAGTGCTGGACAGTGAGCCCCTGGGTTGGAAGGCACTTCAAATACACAATAGCTGCAACAGTGCACTCGAGCACGCCCACAATCCCGAAGGCAGCGCAGGACCCAGGCACTGTTTCGTTCTGCTGTGCATGGGGTGCCCTGAGTGGGAGCCGGCTTGACGGCATCTGACAGCAACAGGATACCTCTGGAGCGCACACCAGCTGCCAGGCCCTGTCCTGGCCCTCTGACTCCCACAATCCTGCCTGATCCTCATTGTCACTGTGCAGTGTTGGGCCGGGGGCGCTTATGTACCTCACAGAGGGAGCCAGGGCAGGAAACTGAGGCTCAGAGAGGGCCAGGCCTCACAGCTAGTGGGCAACAGAGCGGGGATCAGCTCCCAGTCTCTGCTCCACCGGGAGCACCTTTTGTTCCCTCCCCACTCTGGTCCCCAGTTTCTGGGGCTGTGGGCCAAGTTACCATAGGACTTAGCTCTGGGCAGCTGTGGCCAGCTGTTTTGGAAAAGGGCTTTATGAGGCCAAAGTCGTGGGCCCGCTCCTCTCCCCAGCGTGATTGGGTTTCTTCATGTGTGCTTCTGACCACGAGGGGCCCTGGCAGCTGGAGCAGGCTGCTTAGCCCTGACCCCCTTCCAGCTGGAGGCCCCAGGGGATGGGCTGGGGCCGGGGTCAGGCCCCCTTCAGGGTGTACCCCTATATGCAGTCAAGAAATGAAATGATGTAGTGCACTGGGTAAATCTGTGGCAAAAGATCACTTTAAAATCTTAAAAAGCAACTATGTCACTTTGAAGACTAAGGTGTGCCTGACCTAAGCCATGGTATTTTCAGTTGCCTCATACGCATTCAAAATCTGGACAACGAAAAGGGAAGACCGGAGAAGAATTGATGCCTTGGAATTACGGTGTTGGTGAAGAATACTGAACATACCATGGACGGCCCGAAGAACAAACAAATCTGTCTTGGAAGAAGTACAGCCAAAATTCTCCTTAGAAGCAAGGATGGTAAGACTTTGTCTCACTTACTCCAGACACGCTGTCAGGAGGGACAAATCTCTGGAGAAGAACATCATGCTTGGTAAAGCAGAAGGTCATCAAAAAAGAAGACCGTCAATGAGATGGACTGACACAGTAGCTTCAACCATGGGCTCAAGCATAACAACGATTGTGAGGATGGCGCAGGACTGGGCAGTGTTTTGTTCGGTTGGACACAGAGTCACTAGGAGTCGGAACCGACTCGATGGCAGCTAAGAACAACAATGGCCACACCTAACTCACTGGTTGTTGTGATGGTTCGTGGAGACACATTTGAGGGAGAGAATCGTGAGGCCCAGAGAGGTGAGGTTCCTCCCCCGAAGTCACACAGTGCTTTTGGGCTGGGTCAGCTAGGACACACCTCTCGTGGCCCCCAGCCCACCCCTCCTCACTGCACTGACCTCTCCGTCCTTAGATGTGAAACAGCCTGCCCTGCAACCTTTCTGATAACATTTCCTTTGTCTAATTCCTACATCACAAATGAACTCCATAAATTTAAAAAAAAAAAAAAAATCACACAGCCAGTTGGAATGAATGAAGCTATTGTCAAATGACATGAATAGGAATTAAAATCTCAAGCTACATTTTTCTTTTCAAAGGGGGGGACACTAAATCTCTGAAGTGGGAGCGGGCGCGTTAGGCCTGCAGAGGGGAGGACGGCGGCCGCTGAGTGGAAACAGGGCCCTTTGACAGGGTGCAATGGGGGTGTAGATGTTTGTAATCATGCTCCCCAGAGCGGGGGGCCGCCTGTGGAACAAGGGAGCTCTGTGTAGGGCCGGTGGTGGGAGAGCCATGTCAGCATCGGGCTGGCGGCAGATGGGCTGGGGGAGACGGCTAGACCCCAAGGCTTCCTACACTCCGTTCTCTGATCCCTTCTTCCTCCTCACCTTGGCTCTTCCTTCCTTTCTCCCTTGCTGTCCCTCCTTTCTTTCTCCCTTCCTCCCTCTCTCCTTCCCCCCTTCCCTCCCTTCCTGTCTCTCTCCTTCCCCCCTTCCCTCCCTTCCTGTCTCTCTCCTTCCCCCTTCCCTCCCTTCCTGCCTCTCTCCTTCCCCCCTTCCCTCCCTTCCTGTCTCTCTCCTTCCCCCCTTCCCTCCCTTCCTGTCTCTCTCCTTCCCCCCTTCCCTCCCTTCCTGTCTCTCTCCTTCCCCCCTTCCCTCCCTTCCTCCCTCTCTCCTTCCCCCCTTCCTTCCCTTCCTCCCTCTCTCCTTCCCCACTTCCCTCCCTTCCTGTCTCTCTCCTTCCCCCTTCCCTCCCTTCCTGCCTCTCTCCTTCCCCCCTTCCCTCCCTTCCTGTCTCTCTCCTTCCCCCCTTCCCTCCCTTCCTCCCTCTCTCCTTCCCCCTTCCCTCCCTTCCTGTCTCTCTCCTTCCCCCCTTCCCTCCCTTCCTGTCTCTCTCCTTCCCCCCTTCCCTCCCTTCCTGTCTCTCTCCTTCCCCCCTTCCCTCCCTTCCTCCCTCTCTCCTTCCCCCCTTCCCTCCCTTCCTCCCTCTCTCCTTCCCCCCTTCCCTCCCTTCCTCCCTCTCTCCTTCCCCCTTCCCTCCCTTCCTCCCTCTCTCCTTCCCCCCTTCCCTCCCTTCCTGTCTCTCTCCTTCCCCCTTCCCTCCCTTCCTGCCTCTCTCCTTCCCCCCTTCCCTCCTTTCCTGTCTCTCTCCTTCCCCCCTTCCCTCCCTTCCTCCCTCTCTCCTTCCCCCTTCCCTCCCTTCCTGCCTCTCTCCTTCCCCCCTTCCCTCCCTTCCTGTCTCTCTCCTTCCCCCTTCCCTCCCTTCCTGTCTCTCTCCTTCCCCCCTTCCCTCCTTTCCTGTCTCTCTCCTTCCCCCCTTCCCTCCCTTCCTCCCTCTCTCCTTCCCCCTTCCCTCCCTTCCTGCCTCTCTCCTTCCCCCCTTCCCTCCCTTCCTGTCTCTCTCCTTCCCCCTTCCCTCCCTTCCTGTCTCTCTCCTTCCCCCCTTCCCTCCTTTCCTGTCTCTCTCCTTCCCCCCTTCCCTCCCTTCCTCCCTCTCTCCTTCCCCCTTCCCTCCCTTCCTCCCTCTCTCCTTCCCCCTTCCCTCCCTTCCTCCCTCTCTCCTTCCCCCTTCCCTCCCTTCCTCCCTCTCTCCTTCCCCCCTTCCCTCCCTTCCTGTCTCTCTCCTTCCCCCTTCCCTCCCTTCCTGCCTCTCTCCTTCCCCCCTTCCCTCCTTTCCTGTCTCTCTCCTTCCCCCCTTCCCTCCCTTCCTCCCTCTCTCCTTCCCCCTTCCCTCCCTTCCTCCCTCTCTCCTTCCCCCCTTCCCTCCCTTCCTGTCTCTCTCCTTCCCCCCTTCCCTCCCTTCCTGTCTCTCTCCTTCCCCCCTTCCCTCCCTTCCTCCCTCTCTCCTTCCCCCCTTCCCTCCCTTCCTCCCTCTCTCCTTCCCCCTTCCCTCCCTTCCTCCCTCTCTCCTTCCCCCCTTCCCTCCCTTCCTGTCTCTCTCCTTCCCCCTTCCCTCCCTTCCTGCCTCTCTCCTTCCCCCCTTCCCTCCCTTCCTGTCTCTCTCCTTCCCCCCTTCCCTCCCTTCCTGTCTCTCTCCTTCCCCCCTTCCCTCCCTTCCTGTCTCTCTCCTTCCCCCCTTCCCTCCCTTCCTCCCTCTCTCCTTCCCCCCTTCCCTCCCTTCCTGTCTCTCTCCTTCCCCCCTTCCCTCCCTTCCTGTCTCTCTCCTTCCCCCCTTCCCTCCCTTCCTGTCTCTCTCCTTCCCCCCTTCCCTCCCTTCCTCCCTCTCTCCTTCCCCCTTCCCTCCCTTCCTGTCTCTCTCCTTCCCCCCTTCCCTCCCTTCCTCCCTCTCTCCTTCCCCCCTTCCCTCCCTTCCTGTCTCTCTCCTTCCCCCCTTCCCTCCCTTCCTCCCTCTCTCCTTCCCCCTTCCCTCCCTTCCTGTCTCTCTCCTTCCCCCCTTCCCTCCCTTCCTCCCTCTCTCCTTCCCCCCTTCCCTCCCTTCCTGTCTCTCTCCTTCCCCCCTTCCCTCCCTTCCTCCCTCTCTCCTTCCCCCTTCCCTCCCTTCCTGTCTCTCTCCTTCCCCCCTTCCCTCCCTTCCTCCCTCTCTCCTTCCCCCCTTCCCTCCCTTCCTGTCTCTCTCCTTCCCCCCTTCCCTCCCTTCCTGTCTCTCTCCTTCCCCCCTTCCCTCCCTTCCTGTCTCTCTCCTTCCCTTCCTTCCTCCCCTCCTTCCCCCCTTCCCTCCTTCTCTCTCCCTCTCCCTCCCTTCCTGCCTTCCTTCTTTCCCTCCTCCCTCCCCTTTCTTCCCCTCCCTCCCTCCCTCCCTTCTCTTCCCTCCCTCTTTTTATCCCTCCCTCTGTCCCTTCTTTCCTTCAGCCACCTGCCCAGTTCCAGACATCTACTTAGGAAGGTGCCCCGCCCCCTCTGTGGAAGGGCCCTGCATCCACCTCTGACTGGGCAAAGTCCTGTCTCCCTTCAATGCTCTCTGAAGTCCCTGCTCCTCCAGGGAGCTGTCCTAACTCTCTTCCCCACGAGTGACAGACACAAGTCTTACCTGCTGTCCAGATCCCCAGTAGTGCAGGTACCACAGGTACGTCCTCTCACGGAACCTTCCCGCAGCCCCGCGTAGCATCCTGCCTGGAGTTCATAGCACAGTTCTTGGGCTTTATCTGATGCGTGATTATTGCCGTGGGATATTCTCATGCGTGGGTGGAAGCTAGCCCCATCTTACAGGCTAAGAGACCGGGGCGCAGAGGGAGGAGGTGGGGAGGTTAGCTAGTTCTTGAGTGGTAGAGGCAGAATTTGAACCCAAGGCAGTCCTGTGCCCCTAGCCAGCCATCCCCCTTAGCCCAGGCATGTGCGGAGTCCTAACTGACCCTCCACTCTAGCTCTTGGGAGGGAGTCTTGTTTCGGAGTTATTTGTGGACATGTGGGATTCCGTGGAAAGACTGTGATTTGAAGTCCAAAGGTCTCACTTATTTCAGCTCCCTCTGAACTTACGTTAATGGAAACCACTCATGCAACCCTTGCTCCAGGTCACACCCTAATCTAAGAGCTTTACACAGACCCCAGAACCCCACAACTGCCTTAGGAGGAGGGTTCTATCATCCCCCTTTCCAGATGGGGAAACCGAGGCGCCAGGTGGTCATGTCACCTGGCCAGGCCAGGCCCACACAGCTGGGGCTGATGGAGCTGGGCTTCACTCCTAGGCGGCCTGGCGATGGTGTCTGTGCTCTGAGCCTCAAAGCTGCCTCTAGCGTGAGCATCTTGGGATGAGACTTAGAAACCAGGTGGGGGGGTGCAGGATAGAGCTGGCTCCCCGGGAGCTGGTCGCTTGGACACATGATTATTTTCTTTTTCTTCCTGGTCAGGGACAAACTCATTCTCCCCACTCACCTGCAGCGCCTGCAGCAGGCCAGGTGCCTCGTTGCTGATCGGGATGCTGGGGCGTTGAACCCGACCTGGGCTCTAGTGAACTCGAGTGCAGGTGAAGCCCGTGGCATCCTTGCTAGATCCTGCCAGAAGCTGCTCTGGCTGACTGGTCATCCAGCACTGGGGAGCCGAGTCCGCTTTAGGGTTGATGTCATCTTAAAAAAAATCAGGAAAGAGAACAACCCACAGGTAAAATCGATTATGAATTTCGTTTGCAGCTTCCCAGTTAATGATATAGTGTCAGGATCTCCCTGTGTTATTAAAAACTCTTTGCCTCACGCTTTTGCATTCTGCAGAATATGCTGCGCTACTGTGTTTCTCTTGTCCTCAAGTATCCCATGATGACTGGACATAGTGTAACTATATATGGAGCCCTGGTGGCGTAGTGGTAAAGTGCTTGGCTATGATCGAGAGGTCAGCAGCTGGAACTCCCCAGCCTCTCTGTGGGAGAAAGATGTGGCAGTCTGCTTTGGTAAAGATTACAGCCTTGGAAACCCTACTCTGAGTCAGAACGGACTCAACAGCAGCAGTTTATATATATATATACACATATATACATACACACACACACACACACACACACACACAAACATATATATATACACATATATGTATATTTTGCTATTGTAACAGAAATGGTTGGGCGTACACCTTTGACTTTTGGATAACTGAAAGACAGAGGCTCTTGACAGAGTTACTGGTTCAAAGGAAACTCTTTGAAGTCTTCATTAATGATGTCTGGTACCTTTTGCTTTTTTGATCCCTTTGCCAGGTGTGGGATTGGCTGGAGAATGTCCCCTCATTCCCTCTACCTGTGTCTTTGCCTAGTAAAATCAAGTCCATCCTTCAAGGCCCGTTTCAAGGGCCACCTCCTCCTAGAAGTCTCCTTAGCTAGTGTCCAAGTCTCTTGGTTGGTGGTCTAGTGTCCTTTCCACAAACACTCACTGAAACTCTCTTGTTGTTGTTTGCGGCTGAGTGGATTCCAACTCATAGCGACCCCATGTGACAGAGTAGAACCACCCCACAGGGCTTCCTAGGATGTCATCTTAACAGGAGTAGATCTCCAGGTCTTTCTGCCACGGAGCCGCTGGCGAGTTGGAACTGCCAACCTTTCGGTTAGCAGCCAAGTGCTAACTCAAAACTTGCTTAGTTAGTTGGAATTAACTTACATATCTAATCATTCATTCATTTAATCATTCATTCACTCAACAAACATCCACGCAACACCTATTCAGTGTGAGGCCCTGTGTTGTGTGCTAGGGACTGTGAGACACAGTGCCTGCCCTTGAAAGGGCTTGTAGTCTTGTTGGGGACACTGTGACCTAAACATACAAATTTGAGTCTTGGGAAGGCAAGTCTCTAACAGGGAGTGGCACAGAGGAGGGCATGGCTGACTCCAATTTTCAGGCCTTGGGGCAGCCTTCTAGGGAAGGGATTAGCTGAGCTGGCATGACAATGAGTGTGTGCTTCCTGGCAGCTTGCCACTGGCCCTTATGGTGCTTGTGTGTAAATTAGGAAAAGTTGCCCCTCATTGGGTACACTTGTGCAGTCCACAGCCTGCACAACTGGACTTGACAGGCCTGCAGGTCACCCTCTCTCCTCTCTAATCTCCAAGCACACTGTGCCAAACTGTGACCCTGGTCTCCTCTCTAATCTCCAAGCACACTGTGTCAAACTGTGACCCTGGCCACGGAGGCCACTTGGGCTATGTATTTCATTTACAAGTTGGTCTTGACGGGGAGTCTCCCTGAGGACAGAAAGAGTGCCTTTCCCATCTCTGTATTGCTCAGTGTTGGACAGGGCCCTGGAATGAGCACAGTATCCCTCAAAGCAGTATCCCTCAAATCAGAGAATCTCATGGAACTTCCAAAAAAAAATAAAAGATAAAAAATAAACCCATTGCCACTGAGCCAATTCCAACTCATAGTGACCCTATAGGACAGAGTAGAACTGCCCCATAGGGTTTCTAAGGAGCGGATGGTGGATTTGAACTGCCGACATTTTGGTTAGCAGGCAGGCTCTTAACTGCCACACCATCAAGGCTCTGGTGAAATTTCTGGTGGCCCCTAAACGCCAGGGCAAGGACACACTACTTTGGAGTCATCTGAACAGAATTTAAAAACTGCCACATGTGCTTCCCACTCCTGGCAGATCCGAATTGGCCTGTCTGTGGCAGGGACCAAACGCCGTGTGTTTTTAAATACTGCCCAGGGGTCCCTGATGGTAATAACTGGTTCTTATGGGCGTGTTACTGTGCCTGGCGCTGTTCTCTTGTCTGTATCATCTTATTTACTGCTTGTGATACCCATCTGAGGTGGCTGCTATTACGAGCCCCATCCGTCCGACGAGGAGACAACCACACAGAGAGGTTAAGTGACCTGATTAAAGTCGCCAGGCTGGGCAGTGGTGACCCCACATGGCCAAGCCCCAGAGTGGGCCCAGTCAGGCACTGTGCGAGAACACTTCTCCCGGGATGGTGGAATCTGGGAGTCGTTGTTGGTATTAGTAGCTGTTGAGTTGGCTCTGACTCATGGTGACCCCGTGTGTGCAACAGAATGAAAGGTTGCCCAGCCCTGCTCCATCTTAGGGATCATTGCTACCCTCAAGTCCAATGTTGTGGCCACTGTGTATTTTGAGAGCCTTCCAACCCAAGAGACTCAGCGTCCAACACTATATGAGACAATATCCTGCTGTGATCCGCAGAGTTTTCACAGGCTGATTTTCAGAAGTAGATCACCAGGCCTTTTGTCTTAGTGTCTCTTAGTCTGGAAGCTCTGCTGAAACCTGTCCACCTAGGTGACCCTGCTGGGATTTGAACACTGGCGACGTAGCTTCCAGCATCACAGCAACGCACAAGCCACCATAGCATGACAAACTGACAGTGGGGTAGTGGCAATCTGGGTATAGCAGATTCAAAACGGTCTTTGCTGCTCATGTCCTGCATCCTACCCATTTGAGAGATGGGAACACTGAGTCCCCAAAGGCAAACGGACTTGTTCAAGGTGCCCTGTGACTTAGCCGCAGGACTCAGTCTGTGGTCCCTGAAGTCCCCACGTTCGCCTTCCCGGGCTCAGCCACCAGCTGGTAGAGGTTTCTTCCCACCTACGGCAGCCGAGTCACTGAGGAGAAGAATAAGAAAACAGGCCACGTCTGCATGGTGTTGTGGTGACCGCTCTCTGCCCCTGCTTTCGGGCTGCGACTTTTTCGACTGGACTTCTGCCCTTGGGAGAAACAACCTGGCCTTTCTTTAAGGAAAACAGAAAACTGTTAGGCGGTGGTTTTCACTGGGGCTACTCTGTCCCCAAGGCATATGTGGGTGTCTGGAGGGACTTTGGGTTGTCACACTGGGGGGCTGGCGGGCGTGCTGCTAGCATGTAGTGGGTAGAGGCCAGGAACGCACTGGACAGCCTACAGTGCTCAGAACGGCTCCCTACAACCAAAAACTCATCCACTCTGAATGCTAAGACTGGCCAGGCTGGGGTGTGAAACTTGCTCTAAGGCAGGCTGGCTTCATCCTTGGGGGGGTCTCCAAGGGAGGAAGGGAGGGAGAGGGGGACTTCAGGCTATACCCCAGGGTTCAAGCCCCATTTCTACCACATGGGGCCTTGCAGGAGCCCCAGGTGAGCTAGGTGACCTCTGATCTGACTGGTCCTCCCATGTGATAGCGGGCAATACCTGCCTGCCTGTCTGCCTGCTCAGCTAGGCGTCCAGGCTCCTGAAAGCAGAGGGTCTGGCCGCCCTGGGCCCATCCCAAAAGGCAGCGGTGTTGTTCTCACTGCAAACAGGAGCTGAGGCCCTAAGTGCAAAGCTCATCCCCCTTGCTGGGCTCCTTGTCATGTCCAGCAGTGACTCCTCCATCTGCAAGTCCCTTGTCCCTTAAATGGATGTCAGGAGACATCTGTCTCCCAGAGCGGACAAGCCGGTGATAGGAGACACCCAGCATAGGAGCGTGGTGAATTAACTCATTCATTCCATCACGGAGTTGGCCCTCTGCTGCCGCTCTCTGGGGCAGAGTCTGTTCCCGCAGCCCACTCACTTGAGGGCTGGAGGGCAGGGCTCCGCCCGCTGCTCCCCACGCCAAGTGGACAGACCAACAGGTGGGAAAGGAGCAAAGGAGGGAGAGGGCGGGGCGGCAGGAGGGGAGGCGGGGGCCAGTTGGGTAACCGGGCCCTGGGAGCAGATGGAAGGGCTCATTCCTGATAACAGGGCAGGGAGGCAGGAGGGAGAGTCCTGTGGGCCAGGACGGGGTGGCAGGGATCAAACCTGCCATATTTTAATTTGGAACCAGTGTCCCGGGGAAGGATTTAGACACAGCCAGCCTGCTTTGTACAAATAAGCCCCTTCCCAGGCAGCTGTCAGACATCCTGGTCCTGGCCCCATGAAGCCCTCCTCTGTCTCTCCCTCAGCCCCAGGGGGTGGGCGGTGGGGGCCGGGCGCCCAGGCCCTGAGCCAGGCCCCCCACATGTTCCCTCCTTTTGTATAGCAGCCCTGAGGCCTGAGATTTAACTCCACTGTGCAGGGGCAGACTGAACTTGAGGGCACAGAGACGCGCTCAAACCCCACACCAGCTCAGAAGGCAGGACAAAGGAGCTCAGATCCCCCACTGCCTCAATTCCAGGCTCAGCACAGGGCCTTGTACACAGTAGGTGCTCAATACGACAGAGGTGAATGGAGCCCGCGAATGAAGTTGAGGGGGGCAGGCAAGCAAGGGAAGAACAAAGAAGGAGAATGGGGAGAAGTGACTTTAAAAACAAGTAACTGCCTCAGAAACTGCGAAACTCCGAGAATATTCTTTCCTTGGGTGGTTTTGGAGCTTCATGCTAGCTGTATCACGTGGGTCACCTGTGGCCTGGGTATGCCAACAGCCACCTCATAGCCCGGTTGGGAGGACTGTGAAATTCTGAGGTGGCACCGGCTCCCCGCTGGGGCTGTGAACCCCCGCCGCCTGTCCTGCCTTCCGCTGAGGCCAGCGCGGGGGGTGAAATGACCAGGCGCGTTCTCAGGTAGGAAGCACGATGAATTTCTTCCGCGTTCTCCCAGTTGGGCCCTTGCTTTTATTACCAGCTGCCGTCGAGTCGACTCCGACTCATGGCCCTTCCACGTGTGCAGAGTGGAACTGTGCTCTATAGGGTTTTCAATGGCTGATGTTTTGGAAAGTAGGTTGGCAGGCCTTTCTCCTGAGGCACGTCTGAGTGGACTCGAACCTTGAACCTTTCAGAGAGCCGCCAAGCGCGTTAATCATTTGCACCACTCAGGGATTCTTTGGTGCTCTTCGAACCAGCACACCTGCAGTGGCCACGTTGTCTCGGCCCCTCAGCCTTCCAGCAGGAGGCCAGCGGTCGAGGGGCAGGGAGGCAGGCACACAGACACACCAAACCCAAAGGAACCCCGATATCCTGGAGTGCGGTTTCTTGCCCGTCCCACCCCCGGACTGAATCATTCTTTTCAATAATGAAGCTGCTCGCCTGAGTCAGCTTTTGAGTCAGGGCACAGTAGTGGGAAAACACTGGCTTCCGAGTCGGACGGAGCTGGTAAGTCCTATGCCAGGATCTATGAGGCTGTGACCGTTTACTCAATCTATGACTCAGTTCCCTCATCTATAACGTGGGTAGTCAACATTAGAAATAGACATATAAAATATTTAGTACCCAGGAGAGGCGCGTTTAGGGAAAGGTTCACCCTGTTCCCCTGGCAAAGTGAGGATGCCTCCCGTGACGTTGGTGGGGCCTGTTGCCTTGTGGTCGCTTGGGTTTTGGAGGCGGGTGTGGGGTTGTGGGGGAAAGATCATACCCTCTTCTTGTGTTTGGAATCAGCAGCTCCCTCTGATCTCATCTGCCTTCACTCCCCCAGGAGTATAATTTCCAAGGATTTCCCCATGGAGCTCAAGCAATCCTGTATCATCTTTGTGCACAAAACACCCACCTAGGCTATTTGTCTCTGTCCTGAGCACTTGGCACGGGGCTGCAAGGAGCCTTCGGAGAAGGGCTTTGCAGAGAACGCTGGCGTTCACCCGGGCTGACTGTCCGCAGTCCTACGGCCCCACCCTCTGTACTCTGCCTGGAGTTCTTGGCAGTGCAAGTTAACCACAAGACAAGTTTTATCATCTGTTAAACCTGTTGTTCAGGGGAAAAAAAAAAAAAAGATTTCAGTAAAATATTTCAACAATTATAGTCCATTTTAATTAGGTGTGTACCACATAATTATAGATCTAAAAAAATGCATCGAGTTTCAAAACCCAGCACCCAGGCTGTATGGGGTTGGTTGTTCTCCCCCAGGAATTTCCAGCTGAATTTTCTACCTGGCAGGCCCACCCCACAGCCTGCAGCAGGCAGGCAACCTGGCCTAACCACTCCCTTTCTTCTATTCTCTTCACTCCCATCTGGAATCACAGAGTCCCATAGGCGGCCCTTAATAAGCCACTGGGGTGGGGGAATGGGTGGCAGGGCCCCTGAGAGCCAAGAGGGACAATACTGGGACCAAAGGAAGGCCACGTGACGAGCAGTAGAGGGGAGCACTGCACGGGGAGTCTGGGGTCACCTTCTGTCCCCTCACCAACTTTCCGGGTGTCCTTGGGCATGTTGCTTGCTCTCTCTGTGCTTCCATTTCCAATCTTTAAAAGAAGGAGATCGGACTGCCATCTTTCAAAACTTTTTTGAGAGGAGAGGTAAAACCCACTTTTCAAATGAAATTTTGAAAGAAAAGCCCAGCGTGTACAAAGTTAAGAATAGAGGCATCGCTCAATTTTTCTGTAAACCTAAAACTGCTCTAAAAAAATTAAAGTTTTTAATTAAAAAATAAGAGTGCTTGGGGTCAAGTGGGATATGGCCCCAAAGCTTCTCTGATGGTCTCTGAAGCACCTTAAAAGTAGCAAAGCTTGTAAACTACCAGGTTAGCTAATTCTATAGATCTCTTTCCAGCTCATTCATCCATTCACTCATTCATCCACCCATCCATTCATCCATCCATTCATTCATTCACTCACTCACTCACCCATTCATCCATCCATCCATCCATTGAGCAAATACTTGTTGAGAACTCACTATGTGCCATCCCGGTGGTGTTGTGTTGTTGTTAGGTGCCATCGAGTTAGTTCCGACTCACAGCGACCCTGTATGTACAGCAGAATGAAACACTGCCTGGTCCGGCACCATCCTCACAGTCGTTGTTCTGCTTGAGCCCATTGTTGCCACCACTGTGTCAATCCATCTCATTGAGGGTCTTCCTCTTTTTCGCTGACCCTGTACTTTACCAAGCATGATGTCCTTTTCCAGGAACTGATCCTTCTCCAGGGACTGATCCCTCCTGATAACATGTCCAAAGTATGTGAGACATAGTCGCACCATCCTTGCTTGTAAGGAGCATTCTGGTTGTACTTCTTCCAAGACAGATTTGTTCATTGTTTTGGCAGCCCATGATCTATTCAATATTCTTTGCCAGCACCACAATTCAAAGGTGTCAATTCTTCTTCAGTCTCCTTATTCATCGGGAATAAGTCTTGTGGGCTCTGGAAAAACAGTGGGTCACAAGGCAAACCCATTGCCTGGCTCTGGCCCTCAAGACCAGGATGGGGACAATTGTTACTGACCCAGTTGCTGCTCTGTGTCCTCCCTACACTCAACAGAGACCTCAGAATAACTTGCGAGGGGGTGTCATCACCCCCATGTCTACCTGAGCTCACCCAGGCCAAGTAAGTGACCCAGAGTCATGATATTCATCAGTGGTGATCCCAGAATTGATCTGGGATCGTCATGGTCCACAGCCCAGGTGGCTCAGCCTTTAACCACGACACCCTACTGCCCACATCTTTATTCATTAATTGGGCAGCTGCCAGTGGAGGCTGGGATTCCCCTTTCTCAGCCCAGGTGCCTATCAAACACTTGGACTGAAGTGTCTTCCCTACCCCATTGCTGCCTTTGATGTCTTCCCCACCCTTCAGGACACTACCCTTAGGAGTGAGCTCCCTGGTCACCCCTGTGGGAACTGACTTCTCCCTGTGCCCCAAAGAACCTCCTGTCTCCCTTCTCTGTCAAGGTATGAGTCACTTTCTCCTTTGTGGCATGGTTACTCAAGTTCATGGCTTATCTCCTGCATGAGGCTGAGAGCTATTGGAGGGTGGGGGCCCAGGTCTTAGTATTTTTAACCTGCCCTCTCAAGTGAGGTTTACCGTCTTGTGCACAGTGAGGTGGGGCTGTTTCCTGAGTGAATGTATGTGTGAGTTAATGTATGAATGGGGTGGTGGAGTGAATGGATAAACGGGTGAGTGGATGGATGAATGAATGTACTAACAAATGAGTAAACAAGTGAGTCAACGTATAAGCAGATAAGGAAATAAGTAGATGGATGGGTGGGTGGATGAATTAATAAATGAATAAAACACTGTATATAATATATATACATTATACACACACACATACACATACATACTAGTATGACCCTGAGAGAACAAACAAGTGAAGGAGAAAATCGGTAATATAGTTTAAACTGGAAAAAATGAGAAGATAAATGAACAGATGAATGAACTAAGTGATAAATGATCAAGTGAACACAAGAGTGAACAGACGTTGTTGTTAGGTGCCGTTGAGTCAGTTCCGACTCATGGTGACCCTAGGCACAACAGGATGAGAAACTGCCCAGTCCTGCGTCATTCTCATGATCCTTGTCATGCTTGAGCCCACTGTTGCAGCCACGGTGTCAACCCATCTCATTGAGGGTCTTCATCTTCTTAAATGACCGTCTACTTTACCAAGCACAACGTCCTTCTCCAGGAACTGATCCCTCCTGACAACATGTCCAAAGTATGTGAGACGTAGTCTCACCATCCTTGCTTCTAAGAAGCATTCTGGTTGTACTTCCCCCAGGACAGATTTGTTCACTCTTTTGGCAGTGCATGGTGTATTGTGAATAGATAGCCTCTCTCGTTTCTTAGCTTCTCAGGGGCACACCTTTTTTCTTCCCAGTTATCTTATTAAAAATGCCTTATAAAAGACAAAGACTTGGTCGTTGTGAGCTTCCCCCACGGTTCCCAGTGCTGGGTGAGCCCAAGCGGGGTTCAGTGCCATCCAGGTGCACAGTGTGGCCTATGGCATGGACAGCAGACACCTGGGCTGTGTGCTGTCATCACCCCCTGCCCATGACAGTGCACTGGGAAGACATGACCAATCAATTACTTTTGTGAAACCTAATTGCTACCTTCAATCTATGTCCTAGGACAGAAAGGCAAATTGGTTGGAGTTGAAAAGTGACCCCTACTGTAGATGATACCAGAGAGGGAAGTCATCTTACCTCCCTGTCTCAGAGGCAACCCAACAGAGCAGAATGGGGTACAATGGACAGATAGCTTGGCCCTGTAGGGGACTGTTTTCTTGTGCCATAGGACTACTGCACAAGGCTAAGTTAAAATGAAATTAGGAGATTTAGACTCTAGTCACAGCTGTGCGACCTTGGGTGGGCTGCTTGCCCTCTCTGGGTCTCAGTCTCCCTATGTGTAAAATGTGGTGCTGGATGGGTGCCTGGGGAGCCCTAATATCAGGGACTCTCTCTCGCTCAAGGTGGCAGGCCATGAGAGGGGCCCGGTGAGGCACCCTGGGCTGGACTGTGTACCTCAGCATGTGGAATAGAGCAGTTCTCAGGGCACAGCTACTGTGGGGCAGAGCGGGGATATGGTGGAGGTGGCTTTGGGAGCATGGTCGTTCCTGACCGCTCTGTGCCAGTGTGCCTTCCACAGGAGAGAAAAGCTCAGCTCACCCCCTGCCCCTTACTCAGTCATTCCCATGCCCACCCGGAAGGGCGCAGGCAGACAGTGAGCCAGTCCTGAGACCGCCTCATACGCTCACTATCTGTGCCCCTGTGGGCAAGACCGTTATGCCTCTGTGCCTCGGTTTCCCCCTTTGTGAGATGGGGATGATATTTCTTACCTTACCGGGGTATTATAATAAGGACTTTTAGAAAAAAGTTAAGTCCCAAGCCCAGGCCTGGCTCATAAATACACAGTAAATGGCAGCTATTATTAATGACCAGAAAAATGAATATAGGCTGCATAGTCATCTATATACTTCAAGGGTTTCAATATCTTAATCACTTAAAATATCCTAATTACTTAAAAGGAACTGAGCGAGACGTAGGTAAATAAAAACATTAATAGTGTCTGTCCAGTCAAAGAATTAGGAATATTATTTACAGACAATATTTTTGAAAATGGTTATTTCTAAAAGGACCATTATGATAATTGGGCTGTTGAGGTTGTTTCTGAATATTTGGTGGAATCTGGCAACACAAAGACTCTTCAGATCCCTTAGTTCTGAAAGTGATGAATGGAAGAGAGAGAGAGGGGTGGGCTGGTGAGTGTGGATGGATGGATGGGAACAAATGAGTGCATGGATGGATGGATGAATGGTGGATAGATGGATGGATGGGTGAATGGATGGATGGCCGATGATGGATGGATAGATGGATGGATATCAACGAGTACATGGATGGATGGTGGATGGATGTATGGAGAGTGGATGGATGGATGGTGGATGGATGGATGGATGGTGGATGGATGGATGGTGGATGATGTATGGATGGATGGATATAAATGAGTACATGGATGGATGGTGGAAGGATGGATGGTGGATGGAAGAGTGGTCAGAGTGAATGGGTGGATGAATGAATGAATAGATGATTGAAGAAGTGAATGAGAATTTACTGCACTTTCTGTCGTGTGCCTCACCATGTCCTTGTAGGGAGTGTCACTTGATTGGGTGTCTCTGTGTATCAGTGGTAGGTGCCTTTGTGGGGACTAGATGCGGAACCTTGTTATGAGGATCTGAGTTAATTTAATGGGCAATCTAAAGGTCAGTGCCATGGGGGGCAGAAGTGTGGAGGGGGCACAGGGGTGGCTGGCAGAGCAGGCCAAGCATGTGTGTTTGATGGGTGGTGCCCTTGGCTTGGCATCACTTATAGCTGTATGAATGGCAAGCGCTTCATTTCCCTGAGCCCCAGTCTCCCCTGGCTGTTAAAACGAGAATAGGAACCCTTGCCCATGGAGTCATTATGAGCAGACAGTTATGCAATGGGACGAGTGCCAGGTGTGGGGTGCATGCTCGCAGGTATGGGCTTCCCTTCCCTTTCCTCCCTCTCCCTGCCAGCTCTCACCACCCTCCAGGAGGTGGTAGTGATCTGCAGACGAGCTGCTCCCAACTAGATGGCCAAACTGAGATCAGGAATGGAGTCAGAGATCAGGAATGGAGTCAGGGCTTGGGGCCCCCAGCCGAGGTGTCAGGAACTGATAAGCCATCGAAATTGTTCATCTAAGTGCCCATGTTTTCAGAGAGAGCCAAGATGCCGTTCATACATTCCACGTGCATTTATTGATCACCTACTATGTGCCAAGCATGGTTTTAGATGCTGGACTCCTCTTTAAATATTTGACAAGTTAATGAAAATCTTACCGGATTATAGACTTGATTGGGCTGAACTAGGATCACTTTCAGGCAGTAGTGGTTCAGTGGTAGAATTCTCAGCTCCCATGGGAGAGATCCAGGTTCAGTTCCCATTCAAGGCACCTCATGCACAGCTACCACCAGTCTGTGTTGCTAGAATGCTGCTCAACAGGTTTCAGCGGAGCTTCCAGACTAAGATGGACTAGGAAGGAAGGCCTGGTGATCTACCTCAGCCAGTGGAAACCCTATGGATCACAAAAGTCCAATCCACAATTGATCACGGGGATGGTACAGGACTGGGCAGTGTTTGATTCCTTTGTGCATGGGGTTGGTACGAGTTGGGGGCCGACTCATGGCTGGTAATTAACAACAACATGGCCACTTTAACAGTGTATCTTACCTGCTTAAGCCAGATAATCACGGTCGATAATAATGACAACAGATTCTTCAAGCACATCATGACTTGGGAACATCTGCTTAACCCTCGCACTGCCCCCTTCCCCACTGGCACAGTTACTCTTTTTTCAAAGAATTTGAGGTCTGTTCCACATTTTTCTCCCATTCTATCAGATTCCACCTACTGTGGCCTGACCAGAGTGGTTGGTAGTGGCAGCTGGGCACCATCTAGTTCTCCTGGTCTCAAGGTAGAGGGCCATGGGCTGACACAGTTACTCTTGCTTCTTGAGAGAAGAACTTGAGGCTGAGAGGCGAGGTGACTTACCTCTTTCCACAGTTACAGTGGCCGCTCCAGGGTTTGCACTGGGTCTGCCTGCCTCCCCAGAAGCCCAGGCTCCCTGCCCTGCTCTAAGCTGGCTCTCTGGGCAGACCACATGTGCCAGGGCTCTCTGGAACCAAGCTCTTCCAAGGCATGGCCTGTCAGGAGAAAGTTTTCTAATGACAACATGAAAAAGCCACCCAAAACTGCGGGGGGCTTTGCAGACAAGCAGCAGCCCGGCTGAGGGTATTAGTAGCTGGAGTGGCACTCTTGTGTTCGAATGCTGAGCCTGTCTCTAGCCACAGCTAACTACTCACTGACTCGGAGCTTTCCAGGAGTTTGCTGAGTTGCATGCCTGGAGAAGCTGCTAGTGCCTGGCCGAGGGAAATTCCGAGAGCCTCCTATTAGCCACACTTCACGCTGGGGGCTGGCAGTGGTGCAGGAGGGCAGCAAAGGGTTGTGCCTGGTTTTGCCATCACCCAGTGAGGTAGGAGAAGCCACCTGATTTCCAACAAATTCTAGGACAAATGCTTGCCTTAAAGCTCAGGAGTCTGGTGCCAGGTTTCAACCCAACCAGATACTTCTGGGTTTGGGAGTCATAAAATAGAGAGAGAAAGAGGGAGAAAGAGGGAGGGAGGGAGGAAGGGAGAGACAGGGAGGGAGGGAGGAAGGGAGAGACAGGGAGGGAGGGAGGAAGGGAGAATAGTGGAGGGCAGGAGAAGAAAGAAAGAAGTGAAATGGAATCAAACCAAAATCCCATTTCTGTAGAGTCGATACAAACTCATAGCCACCCTATAAGACAGAGTAGAACTGCCCCATAGGGTTTCCAAGGCTGGAATCTTTATGAAAGCAGATTGCCACACATTTCTCCTGAGAAGTGGCTGGTGGGTTCCAACCACCAAACTTTCAGTTAACAGCCAAGTGCTTAACCACTGAGCTGCCAGCTCTCCTTAATGGAATCAAGCCATCCTGAAATGGGGTAGGAGCTGGAGATGAGACCAAGGGTGTTAATGCAAAATGTCTTCTAAGGACTGTGGCCCTGCCAGCTGCACCTGATAAAAGGGCTCTTAAACTCTGCCCCCTGCAAGGCGAACTCACACCAGAGTCTGGGGGATGCCTGGAGCCTGGAGGCTGTCTTAGTCACCTAGTGCTGCTGTAACAGAAATACCACAAGTGGATGGCTTTAACAAAAAAAAATTATTTTCTCACAGTCCAGTAGGCTAGAAGTCCAAATTCAGGGTGTCAGCTTCAGGGGAAGGCTTTCTCTGTCAGCTCTGGAGGGAGGTCCTTGTCATCAATCTTCCCCTGGACAAGGAGCTTCTCTGCACAGGAGCCCCAGGTCCAAAGAACACACTCTGCTCCTGGTACACTGCTTTCTTGGTGGTATGAGGTCCCCCACTCTCTGCTTGCTTCCCTTTCCCTTTATCTCTTGTAAGATAAAAGGTGGTGCAGGCCTCACACCAGGGAAACTGCCTTTACATTGGATCAGGGATGTGACCTGAGCAAGGGTGTTACATCCCACCCTAATCCTCTTCAACATAATCCAATCTTGCCTCATTCACCACAGCCAGAGATGAGGATTTACAACATATGGGGAAATTATATCAGCCACAAAATGGAGGACAATCACACAATACTGGGAATCATGGCCTACCCAAGCTGACACATATTTTGGAGGGACACAATTCAATCCGTGACAGAGGCTGTAGATGATCTCACATCCTACAGAGCTAGGGTCAAGTGTGGGTCTGCCTGGCCCCGAGGAAGATGGGCGCAGTGCATTTGGAAGAAATGTGTGACAGTATAAAGATGCAGAGTATTCTAGGTTGTCACCCTTGAGGAGCAGCGTGCAGTTAGGGAGACAAAGTCTTCCTAGCTTGGGACTGGGACATTCCAAATGTCTTCAGGGCCAGGCAGGGACCACCATCACGTGGGGCCAGGTGACATTGACAATGAAATGATGGATGAGGATGGAGGGTCCCCTTTGGTGGGGCCACAATGGGGAATGCTGGGGACTGCGGTGAACTGGAGAAGGCAAGCCCGAGCTAGGACGCAGTCTGAATCCCAGCTACCTGGGGTCAGGCTGAGGGCGGGGAGCTTGTGGGAAGATGTTTAAATTTTTTGAGAGAAGCCAGAAACTTGGATTTTAATGTGAAACTCCCAATTACGAAAGGTTGGCAGGGAATTCAAAACAAATTCTCCACAGTACTGTGGTGACCAAATAAAACGGGGCTTCCTGCTGTGATCTCTGGCCTCAGACAGACTAAGAAGGTCTGAGACAGGCCAAGAGGGAGCGAAAGTGCTCTGTCCTTGGCTACCTCCCCTCTGCCTACTCAGTCTCATCTCCCCTGGGCCCCCTGAATCCCACTGGGGAGATACGAGGGTCTTCTCCCTCCTGCATGTGCTCACACAAGTCTCTCTGCTGGGGGTGCCCCTCGCCCAGCTCCCTTTAAATCCTCCTTGACTTTGGAAGCCTGACTCCAAAGATGCGTCCACAAGTCCCCTGGCTCAGATGCTGTCTTCTACTGTCCCGACGCTCCTCCCTGCTCATTTTGTCTGCACAACCTCTTGAGCTACCACATCATGCCAGCACAGCAGGGCTGCAGGAGGTGCCGTGGGGGAGCTCCCATTCTTGGGGTGGGGAGGGGTGGTTGTGGTGTGCATGCAGCCGAGATGCCTTCGCATGAGGGTGCATGGGAGGGATGCTGAGGTGCAATGTAGAAGCTTCCACTCCATCCTGGGGGAGGTCAGGGAAGGCCTCCAAGAGCAGGTGACTGAAGGTAATTCTTCAAGAATAGGAGGGAGTTAGCCAGACGGAAAAGGGGCTTGAGGTGGGGTGCAGTAGTGGTGCAGAGCTTGACCTCTGGGACAGGAGCTTCGGACGTGAGTCCTGGACCTTCCGCTTACTAACCTGGTCTCTGAGTGAGCCACTGTGCCTCTCTGAGCCTCAGTTTCTTCATCTGTGACAAGTGTCGAATGATGCCTCCTTGCAGGGTGGTTTTGGGGTTGGGTGGGTGGACCTGTGGGAAGTGCCCACCTCTGGGCCCAGCACATGGCTGGGTTTTAGCTGCTGTTACCCGGCTGAGACCTGTTTCTCTCAGCAGGTGTATTATTGGTGCCTGTGCCCTTGGAGACAGAGGGCGGTGGGGCCACGGTGCCAAGGTGGGGCTGCACAGGCTCCCTGGGGAAGCTGGCACTGACTGCCCAGCCTGGAGCAGGGGCTTCATGCAATGAGATGAAGCTGGGACTCTGTGCAGGCAGAGCACAAGGGCCGGGGGCTCATCCCCAGGCCTGGGGTGTGTGGGCTCCACCCTGCTTAGGGTAGGAGTTAACTAAGATGGCAATGGGGGTGAAACATGAACCCTAGTGTTTGGAAGATTGTTCAGGTGGCCGTGGTGGGGTGTGGGGGATGGGGGCCAGGAAGGTGCTGGGGCAGATTGGGGACTATGGCAATGGCAAGGGTAGGGGCTGCCGTGGAGGGGAAGGGCAGGTGCCCAGGTGGCCGACTTGTAACCTCATATGTAACAGGGCACTGATGGGCCGCTAAGGGTGCAACCGAGAGTGGGCCCAAAGTGGCGGTGACGTCTGAGTCCCGGGGGTGAGGGAACATGGGTGGCAGCAACGGAACTCAGGCACGAGGTAGGGTGAGGACCTCCCGGCAGAGCCCTGAGAAGAAGTCCTCCTGAGTTTGCCTGGTTAGCCCCTCCAAGCACACAGTAGCTGGCACCTCCTCTGGGAAGCCTTCCTGGGCTCCTCACTCCCCAGGGGGGATCTGGCTCCCCTCCTCCATGCCTGCTCCATGCAGTGGGAACAGATCTGCTCACAGCTCCTGAGGTCCCCACCCGCGGGCGGTACAGCAGTGTCTCCCCGTCGGCTGAGCACCCACCCAGGTCCCAGTCTACACCAGGAGCACACTGCTGTCTGCTGAATGCATCAGAATGAATAAATGAATGAAGGAATGAGAAAGAGAGGGCTGGTGGTAAGGAAGAAAAGAGGTAGGGGGGAAAGAGAAAGGAAACCAACAAAGGAAGAAAAGGGTTCAGGGCTGGAACTGGCCCAGCAGCTCTGGTTGCCAAGGTCATCAGAGGAAGAACCCCCCACAGGAGAGATGGTGCAATTAGAGGCAAGGCCATTTCCCCAGGGCAGTGGAGGGCGACCTTCCCTGGTGTCCGTGGAGCAGGAACCTCTGGCTCTGGCTGCCATCTGGTTTGCTGGTGAGTGAGGTGTCCTGGGGGGGCCCTCTTATTGCAAAACAACAGCTGATAACCTTCACTCTGCTGGGAGGGCTGCAGTGCTCTGGGCTGGAGGCACGTACCCATCCTCTGTGTGGTCCACGAGGCAGGGATAGACCCAGGTTTGGGTATTTTCATTCATCCATTTATTCCCTTACTTCCTTATTCATTTGCATACACCGCCAACACCACCTGAGCTCGTGGGAGGGGCCGGGTACTGTGCTGGGCTGGGGAGAGAGAGGTGTAAGGTTGGGGCTTCAGGGTGAAGTCCAGCTCTGCCGCTGACGTCATTCAGTGTATATGGTTGTCGTTAGCTGCCGTTGAGTCGATTTCAACTCATGGAGACCCCACGTGTGGAGTTTCGGGCGGCTCCGTAGGCTTTTCAAGGCTGTGAGTTTTCAGAAGCAGATCACCAGGCCTTTCTTCCAAGGGGCCTCTGGGTGGGTTCAAACCACCAATGTCTCAGCTAGTTAGTAGTTGTAGCAGTACACGGTATGGTGGCTCTTGCGCCAAATCCAACTCAGGGAAGGTTTCCCTCTCTTCGCTGACCCTCTACTTAACATGATGCCCTTTTCTAATGATTGGTCTTTCCTGATGGCAGGTCCAAAGTAAGCAAGATGAAGTTTACAGCTGAGAAAAACCAGCCCCGGGAGATGGATGTGGCAGAGGTTGGTCCGAGCCCTTTCCACTGCACCACAAGGACAGCCTTCACAGTAGCCACCAGCAGGGGTGGACTGGGAAGACTATGCTGGCACTGGGGGATGCTGGAAATGAGACCAGGTGAGGACAGGTGAGGGAATCAGGGCTGCAGAGATGCTTTGAAAGGAAGAGTGCAGACTGCCCTGACTGCTGGGAAGGGCTGCCTGGGGGCAGAGGTTCCCTAGCTCTTTCAGGGTCTCTGGGACATAGATGTCCCACTTATGTTTTCTGTCCCTGGAGGTTTATTGGCAGGCATTTGAGTCACTTTAGTATGTTCTGGCATTGTGGTGAATACAGGTGGAACTGCCTAAAAAGCAAGGAAGTTGGTCTGCACCACATTTGAGTGCTGAGAGCCATTTGTATGAGGAGATGCACCCCAGAGGAGTGATTGCGTGAGATCTTTATGTCTTTTGGCTTCTGTACAGCAAGCTAAGGCTCGCAAGTGTGTTTACTATTTCTTTTGTGTTATTGGGAAGTACGGTTGCTGACATTTAGAAATATTAGAATAAATTAATTATTTTTGAGGTGAAAACAGTTTATGTTGCACTTCTTGGGCCATGGGACTGATATGTTCCCTGTGTGTGATTGATGTGCTTCATGGAACATAGTACCAATATGGCCCACTCTAAATCAAACCGATAACAATTATGTGCAGGAAGTGCAATGCTTATTTAGTATTTCGTGTGTATTTTTGGAAAGGTGACTAAGATATTTTATGGCTCATGTGTAACCAGGAAGTGTGATGTGCCATGGGACCAATCTGTCCCGCATGTGTGATGTGCTTCATGGAACATGGGACCAGTATATCCTGTGTGTGTGTGTGATGTGCTTCATGGAACATGGAACTAACATGTCTCACGTGTGTGATGTGCTTCACAGAACATGGGACCAATATGTCCTGCATGTGTGATGTGCTTCACAGAACATGGGACCAATATGTCCCACTTGTAATCGGCACTCCATTTTTTCAAATAGTAAAAAAACCACCAACAAACAATGATTCAGCATCCATTCCGTTAGTGAAAAATATGGCATCGTCAAAAAAGTACCAAAAAAAAAAAAAAAAAAAATCATCCTTGAAAGGGCTGGAGGGTGTCCTGGAGGACATGTTTTCCCAGGCAGGCAGGAGCTGGTGGTGGAGGAAGGCGTGGCCCCAGCCAGGCAGGAGCTGACGGTGGAGGAAGGCCTGGAGGGGGAAGCAGGAATCATTCCTTGTCCTGGGAGGGCTTTTCCAGGGCTGGGCCTTGTGAGAACATTCTAGCAGGGAGTGGAGGTCAACTGGAGTGGTCTCAGGCTTCTCTCCATTGTAGATTCTGCACTTGGATGCCAGTTCGGTTGTGTGGAGGACTACAGAGTCTGCAGTCGGAGGTTGGATAGATACTGGAAACACGGGAAAGTCCACAAGCACCCAGGGAGCCTTGCTTGGTGGCCCCATGCACAAGAACTGATCACTAGAGAGTACTCTTCTGGGTTAAGCATAGCCCTTGGGGTTCAGTGGTAGAATTCTCAGCTTCCATGTAGAAGACCGGGGTTCAATTTCCAGCCAATGCACCTCAGGCACAGCCACCACCTGTCTGTCATTGGAGGCTTGCGTGCTGTTATGATGGTGAGCAGATTTCAGCAGAGCTTCCAGACTAAGATGGGCTAGGAAGAAAGGCCTGGGGATCTACTTCTGAAAATCAGTGCACAAAAACCTTATGGACCACAACAGTCTGATCTACAATGGTCATGGGGCTATCACAGGACCAGGCAGTGTTTCATTCCATTGTGTATGGGGTTGCTGAGTTCCGGGCCGACTTGATAGCAGCTAACAATGACAACAGCATCCCTGGGCAGAGCAGTGATGGCTTAGTCTGAAAGGCTCTCCTGGATGTTTCCTCTGCAGCCGCGGGCAGAGGGCCTTGGGGTGGGGCCCTAACACGGGTGGTGTCTTAGTCATCTAGTGCCTCTATAACAGAAATACCACAAGGGGATATCTTTAACAAAGAGAAGTTTATTCAGTCACAGTTTAGGGGGCTAGAAGTCCAAATTCAGGGCACCAGCTCCAGGGGAAGTCTTTCTGTCTCTGTTGGCTCTGGAGGAAGGTCCGTGTCATCAATCTTCCCTTGGTCTGGGAGCGTCTCAGCGTAGGAACCTCAGGTCCAAAGAACCTGCTCTGCTCCCAGAGCTACTTTCTTGGTGGTATGAGGTTCCCATGTGTCTCTGCTCACTTCTCTCTTTTATATCTCAAACGAGATTGGCTTAAGACTATCTAATCTTATAGACCTCATCAGTATAACTGCTGCTAATCCATCTTATTACATCATAGTGATAGAGTTTATAACACATAAGGGAATCACATCAGATGACAAAATGGTACACAGTCATACAATACTGGGTATCATGACCCAGCCAAGTTGATGGACATTTTTGGGGGACACAATTCAATCCATGACAGGTGGGGTGGGGCCAGGGAGTGCAGAGGGGGCAGGGAGCTGGCTCGGGAGTTCAAAGCCCTAGATGAGAGCCAGAACTAGTTCTTCCTAGACAGCAACCTGGGTGAGTCCCTTCACCTCTTGGAGCCTTGGTTTCCCCATCTGTAAACCGGAGATGACCCTAAGGCCACACTCATGGGCTGGGGGAGGCACAAGTGAGACATGGTGGGGGGACGTGCTGTGCCACCTGGGAAGGGCTGTCTGGAGGCCAGCTGTTATGAGAGCATGGGCTTAGTGCACTTAGCATGTTGCTTTACTAAGTGCCTATTAAACGTGAACCGTTATTATTATTACCACCACCATGCTACAATTCTGTCTTTGGGGCTGTTCCACTTTCTGCAAAACGATATGGCCCCACCCTGCGCAGCCAGCAATAATTACATAGGAACTTTTAACTGTGCTGCATCCTTGGCTTCTGTGTTTCAGTTTCTAGTAGACAGAGACGTATTCAATAATGTGCAGCTATAAAACAAATCCTGTCCCCTTGAACTGGGGGGTCACGCACCCACAGTTCTCATTTATGGACAGGCTACCTGGTGCCTGGCCCTGTTGGAACGTGATGTTCTTATATTAATTCATTTAATTATCACACTCAACCCAGGATGCAGGCACCACTACTACCCTCACGTCACAGATAAGAATAGGAAGGCTTGGGGAGGACCCACAGCTAGTCAGCGTGGAGCTGGGACCCGAACCAGGCATCTGGTGTCAGAGCTTGGGATCTGGGGCACAAGAGACTTGCTAGCGGTTAAACTGAGCTAAATATATGAATTCATGGCCACAGCCAATCATGAGAAATAATGGGGCATGGGGGAGGGGAGACATGCACAACTAAAATCTACAATTGGCAAGGGTATTCTGGAGTCTCTGTCGACGGAGGACGTGTGCCAGCCAGCAGGGAAAGTGCAGATAGCACAAGCTTCTCAGAGCCAGGAGGACCCAGATTCCAATTCTCCATCACTTACCAGCTGCATGAGAATGGATAGCGTCAGGGGTTGGCAGACTATGGCCTGCTGGCCAAATCTGGCTGCTGCCTGTTTTAGTAAATAAAGTTGTATCAGAACACGCCCACGCCTATTCCCTTGCCTGTTGTCTGTGGATGTTTTTACACTACAGTGGCTGTTCTTGTGTACCATCAAGTGGATTCCCACTCCTAAGGGCCCTCTAGGACAGAGTAGAACGTCCCCATAGGGTTTCCTAAGCTGAAATGTTTATGGGACCAGATCTCCAGCTCTTTTCTCCCGTGGTGGCTGGTGGGTT
Organism: Dugong dugon; assembly: GCA_030035585.1. Classification (NCBI taxonomy): domain Eukaryota; kingdom Metazoa; phylum Chordata; class Mammalia; order Sirenia; family Dugongidae; genus Dugong; species Dugong dugon. Next base: position 110,155,273 of record CM057472.1, read on the forward strand.
AGAACCTGTGCAGTGGCTAGTGGTTCAAACTACCGACCTTTAGGTTAACAGCTGAGCACTTAATCACTGTGCCACCAGGGCTCCTAACTACAATGACAGAGTTGAACATTTGCAACAGGTACACTTTGGTCTGCAGAGTGTAACATTTACTATCTGGCCCTTTACAGAAAATGCTTGTTGATTCCTGGATAGGTGGTTACTGCTTCTGCATCTCAGATTCTTCAGTAAAAAATTGACGTGTGAGGTTTAAGTGAGGGAAAGCATGAGATTAGACTGCACAAGTGGACTCTGCGCTCTTTGCGAGCCCATTGGTGCTGGCCCACGAAGGTGTCTGTTAATGAGTGGACGGCATGCAAAGGCCTTGGATAGGGTCCACTGCCAGACGAGGCTGGAGAGAGGAATGTTAGGGTCAGACCGGCATTGATGAGAGGCAGACCTGGGCCCAGCCCTAACTCTGCTCCTTACTAGCCGTGTGACCTTGGGCAGGACCCTTTACTTTTCCTGAGCCTTGGTCTTCCCATCTGTGAGGGAATAGTGACAGCCCCTGTGTCCAGGCTATTTGCCAGTATTCTGTAAATTATAAAAATACATCCCTTGGTTATTTAAAAAAAGAAACAAAGATAATAATAAGTGTTGGTGAGGTTATGGAGAAACCAGGATGCCCGTACGTTGCTTGTGGCAATATAAATTGGTGCAGTCACTTTGGAAAACACTTTAGTGTTTTCTTAAAATGTTAAACATAAATTTGTCACATAGCCTAGCAATTCCGCCCTTAGTTATACAACCAAGACAAATGAAAACATGCCTCCACACAAAGACTTGCATAGGAATGTTTGTAAAAATGGTGTTGGGGCGGAGTCTGACCCTTCTAACTTCATGAGGGGGAAGGAAAATCAAGATCAACAGCCCAAGGCTAGTTCCTGTGAGGTCAGATATGCCTCCTCTCTCCACCATCTTTACCAATTCTGACACCAGCCATCCCTCCCATGGCACTCTCTACTTCTCTGCTGGGTTCGATAATTCATTGCAATGGCCACACAGAACTCACAGACCACACTCACAATTATGGGGTTTATTAGGGAAGTAACAGTTACAATTCAGGCTCAGGAACACTGAGGATTCAGTTCTTCCATTAGGACAGCCTCTTCCCAGCTGTGCTGGCAGGTATGCCTCTCCTGGTCCTCAGCCTCGCCTAAAGGCACCCAGCTTTCTCTCTGTGGGCCAGGAAGCCCACCATGCTCTCTCCTGTTGCCAGGTCTCTGCTGCTGGGTTTCTGCCACCGGGTTTCTGCCACTGCTTCTTGCTGCCTTCAGTGTTACATCTCTCTCTCTCTCTCTGTCTCCTTGTTCCAGGAGCTTCTCAGCACAGGGATCCAGAGTCCAAAAATGCCTTCTCTGCTCCTGGCTGTTCTTCCTTGGTTGTGGTGGTATCCTCCCTTTATAGCCTCTGGGGTGGCTCATTTCAAGCCCAGTGGGATGGCAAAACTGACCCTTGGTGGGCCACAATTACCCTATCACAGAGTCCTGCCCAGTTACTTGGGTGGGAGTTAAAAGACCATGGCTAGAAAGGCCACACAAAAGTGATCCATTGAACGGCAATGTTTACAATAGCTTTATTCATAACAGCTAAAAAATAGAAATAGTCGTAATGTCCATCAGCTGAACAATGGATTACAAATGTGGTATATCCATACAGTGGAATACTACTGAATGATAAACAGGAACAACATATGGATATATGCTATCAAATGGATGGAAAGAAGCGGTTACAACAGCTTGCATATTGCATGATTCCCTTTATATGAAAAGTCCAGAACAGACAAATCCGTAGAGACAGAACGTAGATTAGTGTTTGCCGGAGGCTGGGGGAGAGGAAAGTGACTGCTAATGGGCCCAAGGGATTAATCTGGGGTGATGCCAATGTTCTGAAATTGGACTATGGTGATGTTTGAACAACTCTGAAGACGTACTAAAATTGTACACTTAAAACGAATGGATTTTATGGTATCAGAATCGTGCCTTAATGAAGCTGTTAAGAAGAACTCAAAAGTCCTTGGTGTTATACCTGGTAAAGAATAAGGCGTGGCAGCTGTCGCTGATGTTAATTCCCTCTCTTCTCTCTCTCTGGCTGGAGTTGGAAAATCAGTAAATGTGAAATGCTGGTCTATGTCTGGAAAATTCAAATGCAGATTTGCGCTTCCCCATCCAGTCACTTTGCTGCTATTACCGTGTGACTTTGAAACTCCATTTCCCCCTCTGTCAATTGGAAATTGTAACATTCCTGGAACTGTGATATTGGCTTTTGGATTATAGATCTAAAGTATGTGAAGTGCCTGGTAACTATAAGCACCAGAAATATGTATATATGTATTTTTTTCTTAGGGGAACAAATGAATGCAGTGGCTGTGTGTATTAGTTTCTGAGGGCTGCTGGAACAAAATACCACAAACTGGGTGGCTTCTAAGAAAATAAATGTATTCTCTCATAGCTGTGGAGGTTGGGAGTCTGAAATCAGGGTGTTGGCCATGCTGATTCCTTCCCAGGGCTCTGAGACTCTGATCCATGTCTCTCTCCCAGCTTCTGGTGATAGCCGGCTATCCTTGGCAATTCTTGGCGATCCTTGGTGATCCTTGGCAACACTTAGTGATCCTTGGCAACCCTTGGTGATCCTTGGCAATCCTTGGTGATCCTTGGCAATCCTTGGCGATCCTTGTTGATCCTTGGCAACCCTTGGTGATCCTTGGCAATCCTTGGTGATCCTTGGCGATCCTTGGTGATCCTTGGTGATCCTTGGCGATCCTTGGTGATCCTTGGTGATCCTTGGCGATCCTTGGTGATCCTTGGTGATCCTTGGCGATCCTTGGTGATCCTTGGTGATCCTTGGTGATCCTTGGCAATCCTTGGCAATCCTTGGTGATCCTTGACAATCCTTGTCAGGTAGAAGCACTTTCACCTGCTGCCCTCTCTCTGTCTCTGTGTCCCTTCTCTTTTATAAGCACATTGTCACATAGGGTTAGGACTCACCCTCCTCCAGTGTGACCTCGTGTTAACTGAGCACAGTTAAAGCAAAAGACCTTATTTTCAAACAAGGTTACATTCACAAGTTCCAGGGGTTAGAACTTCAATATGTTTTTTGTGGGGACACAATTCCAACCGTAACATCATCTGTGGAAACACTGCATGATGGTAGGATTCACCCCTTCCATGCAGGACACCTGGGTTTGATTCCTGGCCAATGCACCTCGCACGCAGCCACCACTCGTCTGTCGGTAGGGGCTTGCATGTTGCTATGATGCTGAACAGGTTTCAGTGGAGCTTCCAGACAAAGATGAACTAGGAAGAAAGGCCTGGTGATCAACTTCTGAAAGTCAGCCAATGAAAGTCCTCTGGATCACAATGGTCTGTTCCGTGACCAGTCAAGGGGATGGCGCAGGACCTGGCAGTGTGTCATCCCATTGTGCACGGGTCACCGTGAGTCAGGGGCCGAGTCAATGGCTGCTAACAACAATCTCCATCCCCATTTTAATTCTCTGAAGACTATTCTGGGCTCCACTGAACTGTGAGCTTGTCGAGGGCAGGAGCAGCGTCTTACCCCCATCTGTACCCCAGTGCCTAGCAGGGGCCGTGGCCCAGACAACATGCTCCCTAAAAGTCTGGTTAAGGCACAAGTGAATGCCAGCTCAGCCTGAGATCAGGGTGAGTGACTCCCCTCTGCAGCTGTGTTTTCATCTGTAAAATAAATAGACGCAAAAGACTTGTCCCTCAATGTCCTTCCTACATCTTGAAGTCCTTCTATGATTTAGCCTCAGTTTCTGCATGGGTTTGGAGCCAGAGTATTCTTGACCTAGATCCGAGACGAAGCAGCTGTCAAAGGAGCCGGCCATGCCATAGGAAATGACCAATTGTTCCAGGCGTTTAGACAGTTTCAACCAGAAAACGCCCTCACCAAGCTCTCACTCCTGATGTCTATGAGAAAGGCGTGTTACTGACGACTGAGGAGGCCTCGCTTCCTGGCACATTTGCTCCATGGCACTTTTGCCTTGCCCGCATTATGATTATGCCTCTCTTGGGACACCTCCCCTGCAAGGCAGATCTTGAAGGCCCAGCTGTGCTGCCAGGAAGCCCCACTGGAGGGAAAGGAGCAGGCGCTGAGTCCCCAAAACCTGGTGGGGCTGGTGGAGAGGTGAAGCGCTCAGCTCACCTCCCTGCTTTGGGGCCCTCCTGCCTATCCACGGCAAATGGCCACTTAGGAGTGCCTCCCCTTCCCCATTTGTTCTTGTTAGGTGTTGTTAAGTCGGTTCCGACTCATAGCTACCCTGTGCGCACCAGAAAGAAACACTGCCCGGTCTTGAGCCATCCTCACAGTCGTTGTTCTGCTTGAGCCCATTGTTGCAGCCACTGTGTCAATCCAGCTCGTTGAGGTTCTTCCTCTTTTGCTGACCCACCTAGTGAAGATCAAAAGAAGGGGCTGCAGGAGGAGGCAAGAGAGCAAAGGGTTAGGAGTCCAGAGACCTGGGCCTCATCCTTGGCCCACCATTTCCCAAGCGCTTATGCAGCCCAGGGATGCCATTTTTCGGTAACAAATGAGGACGGGGCTAGTCACCCTTCAAAGTATTTGTCGATGTGATGTCTGGGCTCAGAGCTCTGCCTCTGGCTGTGTGGACTCTGCCACTTTGTTGTACTTCTCTGAGCCTCCTTTTTCTCATCTACAAAATTCTCCACTTGAAGAATGAAGTGTAACAGTTTACCATTTGTTGTTGTTGTTGGTAGCGGCCAAATTGACCCTGAACTTGTGGTGACTTCAGGCACAATGGAACAAAACGCTGCCCAGTCCTGCATCCTCCTCGTGATCGGATTGTTGTGATCCAGAGGGCTTTCACTGACTCCTTCTTGGAGGTAGATAGCCAGGCCTTTCTTCCTAGTCTGTCTTAGTCTGGAAGCTCTGCTGAAACCCGTTCAACATCACGGTGTTGTTAGGTGTCACGGGGTCGATTCCCACTCATAAAGACCTGATATGTAGCAGAACGAAACACCGCCCACTCCTGCGCCGGCCTCACAATCCTTGCTGTGCTCGGGCCCACTGTTGCAGCCACTGTGTCAGTCCATCTCATTGAAGTCATTCCTCTTTTTTGCTGACCCTCTATCTACCGAGTATATGATGGCCTTCTCCAGAGAGTGGTCCCTCCTGATCACACGTCCAAAGTATGTGAGACTCAGTCTCACCATCCTTGCTTCTAAAGAGCACTCTGGCTGTACTTCTTCAAAGACAGATTTGTTTGTTCTTCTGGCCATCCATGGCATATGCAGTATTCCTCACCAACACCATGATTCAAAGGCGTCGATTCTTCTTCAGTCTTCCTTATTCATTGTCCAGCTTTGACATGCATAGGAGGCAATTGAAAATACTATGGTTTGAGTCAGGCGCACCTTAGTCCTCAAAGTGACATCTTTGCTTTTTAACACTTTAAAGAGGTCTTTTGCAGCAGATTTGTCTAATGTGATACGTTGTTTGATTTTTTGACTGCTGCTTCCATGGGCGTTCATTGTGTATCCAAGTAAAATGAAATCCTTGACAACTTCAATCTTTTCTTCATTTATCATGATGTTGTTTTTAGCTGCTGCCAAACCAGCTCCGAACTCATGCCCATGGACTCAAACACTGCCCAGCCCTGCACCATCTCCAGGATCAGTTGTGGGTTGGATCACTGTGATCCATAGGGCTTTCTTTCATTGACTGATTTTCAAAAGTAGATCACCGGGACTTTTTTCCTAGCCCATCTTAGTCTAGAAACTTCTCTGAAACTTGTTCAGGTCACAACAACACACAAGCCTCCACTGACAGAGGAGTGATGGCTGTGCATGAGGTGCATTGGCTGGACTCAAACCCCGGTCTCCCCCATGGAAGGTGGGAATTCTATCACTGAACCACCGCTGCCCCGGAGGGGAGGGCAATCACAGGGAGGAACAATAGACGTAAGACTGCTTCTGTTGCCCTGCCCTAGAAAGTGTGCAGAATGAGAGTGGAGAGAAGGTGGGAGGGTTGGCAGGGCTGCAACAGTCCCCCCAGTGCTTACGAGATGCTGGTCACCCAGTAGTCCCTGGTAAAGGGCTCTGAGACGCATGTGCTGATGGTGGCCGGGTGCCACGTTCCCAGTTCTTCCTAATCTCTGGACAAGCCAGGGGGTCGGGGGCTGTCTCTCCCAGAACTAGGTTTGGCTTCCAGAAGCAGCCGTAGGAAACTCGGCCATGCTGCTCCCTATTCAGCCATGTTGCGTTAATTTGAAGAAATATGCTGAGCACTGATTGCTGGATTGCTTTCCTCCTCGGAACACGCACTTGGCAAACAACAGCCTCTGCTATTATCTCAGAATGGGCAGGGTCAGTCTAAATATAGAAATTTGATTATTACCCCTGGAAGCATTCATTCTGGTGCAAAAACAGATCAACAACACACTCGCTATTCTCCCCCTGGAAGATGGAGAGGGGCTGCCTTCCAGGCCACGTTTGAAGATTAGCGTCTTAAGAGCCCAGTCGTTTGAGCAAAGATTATGGCTTCGCTCAACCACGAGTATCTCTACCAGAATCAAACTTTTTCCCCTGCGCTGGAACATTTTCCTGTTGCAAGTAGAATTAGGTAAACCAGCTACATGTTTCCAAACGGCTTTAAAAACAGACGGCCCTTTCCTCTTGGGGTTACTTTTTTTCTTCTGTTGAAATGCAGCCGACCTGGTTATAAATGTGGTAAATCCAGTTGCACAATAAATTCCAATCCGTACTCTCTCTCTCTCTCGCTTTTTTTTTTGGTCTCCAATGAAGGCAACTTAGGGCCAAGAGAATTTTTGACTCTAAGAAGCATGTAAGGAGTGAGTCACTGTTAATAGGGTGAGCTCTTTGCTTTGGGATTAGTCCTAAGTGATGGCGCTCTGGTCCCTTTATTCATTGGGATTTCGCCAGCAGAACGCTTTGTGCCTCTCTGAGAAAGCTAGAATTAGGCGTTCCATTTATTCTATTGATCTTAATAACCTCATCTCATAAATACCTACTTTATGACATCAATAAAAGGGGAATTGTGGCAACTCGGAATAATAGAAATAGTTACTTTGCAACTTAAGTGTTCCGCTGAGCGACTCAGTGAAATTCCAGAAAGCGATGCTGTGGGGAGATTTCCGGGTGGGCTTTTTTGAGGACCCTACAGAAGGAGAGATTTCTTCTGTTTCCCCTGAAAATGCAAACAAATCCAGTGCTTAATTAAGATGGGACAAGATGTCGCACCTCTTGTTTCTCAGATGTGTCATTTTTGTTCTTTCTCATGTGGCTCAGAGTTGAGGCTTCGTCTTGCAGAGTTCTAGGGGTCTGGTTTGGGGGCTGTTACTAGCTATCTTAGGCTGGGCTCTCTAGAGAGGCAAAATCAGTGAAGCACATATCTACATATCTATCTGTCGGCTGATGGATACAGAGATTGACTTCTAATAAGGAAATGGCTCATGTGGTTGCAGAGGTTGGAAAGTCCCAAGGCAATGGGTCAGGCTGAAGGCTTCTCCTGATTCACATAGTTGCAGGGGCTGGTGAACCCAAGATTGGCAGGTCAGATGGCTGGCTGCTGGCTCAAGTCCCAAGAACTGGAGGTCAGATAACGATGAGCTGAATGCAGGATTCAGAGCAGAGCAAAGCCAGTGAGCTTTGCCGGAAAATCCATATATATTGGATACAGGCCACATCCCCAAGGAAATTCCCTTTCAACTGATTGGCTGCTCATAGCAGATCACATCACGGAGGTGATTACATCATCACATAACTGCCAATCTACATCATAACTGCCAAACCCTGAGAATCATGGCCCAGGCAAGTTGACAAACAACTTTGACCATCACACTGGCAGTGGTGGTTCAGTGGGATAATTCTCACCTCACACGTGGAAGACCCAGGTTCAACTCCTAGCCAGTGCCCCTGTGGGAGTCGGTTCTTCTTTCTCTTCTTGCTGCCTCTCTTTTGTGTTCTAAGATGCCCCTGGCTCTGACCGATGACTCCTTGTGTTCTTTGCCTACATCCAGGGGCTGTGCAATCATCAAGGGTAAAATTCCAGATGTGTGATGAGAGAGCGAGTCTTGTGGGCCCTCCCAGGGGAGTCTGACTCCACAGTCCTGTCTTCCGTGGAATTTCCTGCAGCGTTACCGCAGCTACCTGAAGTAGCCAAAGCAACGCCATCACCTCCTTCCCCATCATGTCCTTTCGGTCATCTTTTTCAGCTGGAATTGAAAAGAAAAAAAAGAGAGAGAGAAAGAGAAGCCACTCATCAGCACCCTAACCCTTGCCAGATCTCTGCTGCGGTCTAGATTCCAACTTTCCACAGGATATACGAAAGGGGATGTTTGAGCAGAGGGCAGCCCGAGCTTGTTCCTCTCTTGGTCAAGTTGCTTAAGCCCTTGGGTCTCAGTTTTGTCACCTGTAAAACGGTGCTGTAATGACAGTGTACACTCGGCCTTGCTGTGATGACAGTGTACACTCGGCCTTGCTGTGATGACAGTGTACACTCGGCCTTGCTGTGATGACAGTGTACACTCGGCCTTTCTGTAATGACAGTGTACACTCGGCCTTGCTGTGATGACAGTGTACACCCGGCCTTTCTGTGATGACAGTGTACACCCGGCCTTTCTGTAATGACAGTGTACACCCGGCCTTTCTGTAATGACAGTGTACACTCTGCCTTTCTGTGATGACAGTGTACACTCTGCCTTGCTGTGATGACAGTGTACACTCGGCTTTGCTGTAATGACAGTGTACACTCGGCCTTTCTGTGATGACAGTGTACACTCGGCCTTTCTGTAATGAGAGTGTACACTCGGCCTTTCTGTGATGACAGTGTACACTCGGCCTTGCTGTGATGACAGTGTACACTCGGCCTTTCTGTGATGACAGTGTACACTCGGCCTTGCTGTGATGACAGTGTACACTCGGCCTTTCTGTAATGACAGTGTACACTCTGCCTTGCTGTGATGACAGTGTACACTCGGCCTTTCTGTAATGACAGTGTACACCCGGCCTTTCTGTAATGACAGTGTACACCCGGCCTTTCTGTAATGACAGTGTACACTCGGCCTTTCTGTAATGACAGTGTACACTCTGCCTTTCTGTGATGACAGTGTACACTCTGCCTTGCTGTGATGACAGTGTACACTCGGCCTTGCTGTAATGACAGTGTACACTCGGCCTTGCTGTGATGACAGTGTACACTCGGCCTTTCTGTAATGACAGTGTACACTCGGCCTTGCTGTGATGACAGTGTACACTCGGCCTTTCTGTAATGACAGTGTACACTCGGCCTTGCTGTGATGACAGTGTACACTCTGCCTTGCTGTAATGACAGTGTACACTCGGCCTTTCTGTGATGACAGTGTACACTCTGCCTTGCTGTAATGACAGTGTACACTCGGCCTTTCTGTAATGACAGTGTACACTCGGCCTTGCTGTAATGACAGTGTACACTCGGCCTTTCTGTAATGACAGTGTACACTCGGCCTTGCTGTGATGACAGTGTACACTCAGCCTTTCTGTAATGACAGTGTACACTCGGCCTTGCTGTGATGACAGTGTACACTCGGCCTTGCTGTAATGACAGTGTACACTCTGCCTTGCTGTGATGACAGTGTACACTCGGCCTTGCTGTAATGACAGTGCACACTCAGCCTTGCTGTAATGACAGTGTACACTCGGCCTTTCTGTGATGACAGTGTACACTCTGCCTTGCTGTGATGACAGTGTACACTCTGCCTTACTGTGATGACAGTGTACACTCTGCCTTTCTGTAATGACAGTGTACACTCGGCCTTGCTGTAATGACGGTGCACACTCGGCCTTGCTGTAATGACGGTGCACACTCGGCCTTGCTGTAATGACGGTGTACACTCTGCCTTGCTGTAATGACGGTGTACACTCGGCCTTGTTGTAATGACAGTGTACACTCTGCCTTTCTGTAATGACAGTGTACACTCGGCCTTGTTGTAATGACAGTGTACACTCTGCCTTTCTGTGATGACAGTGTACACTCTGCCTTGCTGTAATGACAGTGTACACTCGGCCTTTCTGTAATGACAGTGTACACTCTGCCTTGCTGTGATGACAGTGTACACTCTGCCTTTCTGTAATGACAGTGTACACTTGGCCTTGCTGTAATGACAGTGTACACTGTGTCTTTCTGTAATGACAGTGTACACTCTGCCTTTCTGTAATGATAGTGTACAGTCTGTCTTGCTGTGATGACAGTGTACACTCTGCCTTTCTGTGATGACAGTGTACACTCTGCCTTGCTGTAATGACAGTGTACACTCTGCCTTGCTGTGATGACAGTGTACACTCGGCCTTTCTGTGATGACAGTGTACACTCTGCCTTGCTGTGATGACAGTGTACACTCTGCCTTTCTGTAATGACAGTGTACACTTGGCCTTGCTGTAATGACAGTGTACACTCGGCCTTTCTGTGATGACAGTGTACACTCGGCCTTGCTGTGATGACAGTGTACACTCTGCCTTGCTGTGATGACAGTGTACACTCGGCCTTGCTGTGATGACAGTGTACACTCGGCCTTGCTGTGATGACAGTGTACACTCGGCCTTGCTGTGATGACAGTGTACACTCTGCCTTTCTAAGCATTTTATGTGTGTGACTCGTCCGTCTTCACCATAACCACACCCTGTGATACAGATGAGGAGCCCTGGTGGTGCAGTGGCTAAGTGCTCAGCTGCTAACCAAAAGGTCAGTGGTTTGAACCCATCAGCCGCTCCATGGGAGAAAGAAGCGGCAGTCTGCTTCCGTAATGATCACAGCTTTGGAAACCCTATAGGGCAGTTCTATTCTGTCCTACGGGGCCACTATGAGTCAGAATCGACTCGACAGCAATGGGTTTTAATGGGTTATGATATAGATGAGGAAACTGAGGCACAGGGAGGCTAAATAACTTGCCCCAAGTCACACAGCTAACAAGTGGTAGAGCGGTCATTTTAAACCAGGCCGCCAGCTTCAGAGTCCAAATGCTAATGGCAGCACCATCTGCTTGGGGATAATCCATCCATCTTCCTCCGGCCTCAGTGCTGGCCTGGCATAACACACGAGACAATGTCTGTGAAATGATGTGTGGCATTTAAAACAGTAGTTTCAACCTTTTTTTCTTAAGTAGGAGGGTTTTTTTTTATTGTTATGGTATTGTTATTGACTCCATCCGAAAGGAGAAAAGGCAGCCCATGAGGCTCAGTGCCCTTCCTGGCTCATCTGCGGCCATGGGGCAGGCACTCAGCTCTGCCCCTACCTCTCTCCCACCCACAGACACTACCCATTCTGCTCTGGCCGCCACGGCCTTCTTTCTCCTCTCACTGGGTGGTGTCTGCTTTCTGGCCTTCCTCTTAAACCGGGGTGATCTGAGTGCTTGGTCTGAGGGTGGCTGGGACAATATGCACAAAGCTCTTGGAACAGCGTCTGGCCCATGGTAAGCGCAGTGCACTCTGGCCGGTGTTATCACTGTGTTACTGCTGGCACTGCTGCTGGCTTTCCTTCCTTCCATCTCCTTTTCCTTTTTATCACGTGTCAGGCTTCTTGGAGTTGTTGTCAGGTGCCATCAAGTGGGTTTCAACTCATAGTGACCCCGGGTACAACAGAACGAAACACTGCCCGGTCCTGCACCATCCTTGCAATCTTTGTTCTGCTTGAGCCCATTGTTGCAGCCACTGTGTCAATCCATCTCCTTGAGGGTCTTCCTCTTTTTCGCTGACCCTCTACTTTACCAAGCATGATGTCCTTCTCCAGGGACTGGTCCCTCCTGATAACACGTCCAAAGTATGTGAGATGAAGTCTCGTCATCCTTTCTTCCAAGGAGCATTCTGGCTGGACTTCCAAGATAGACTTGTTTGTTCTCCAGACAGTCCATGGTATAGTCAATATTCTTTGCCAATGCCATAATTCAAAGGTGTCAACTCTTATTCAGTCTTTTTCATTCATTGTCCAACTTTCACATGCATATGATGCAATTGAAAATACCATGGCTTGGGTCAGGCGCGCCTTAGTCCTCAACGTGACATCTCTGCTTTTCACCACTTTAAAGAAGTCTTTTGCAGCAGATTTGCCCAATGCAATGTGTCTTTTGATTTCTTGACTGCTGCTTCCATGGATGTTAATTGTGGATCCAAGTAAAAGAAATCCTTGACAACTTCAATCTTTTCTCTGTGTATCATGATGTTGCGTATTGGTCCAGTTGTGAGGATTTTTGTTTTCTTTATGTAGAGGTGTAATCCTTCCGAAGACTGTGGTCTTTGATCTTCATTAGTAAGTGCTTCAAGTCCTCTCCAGTTTTAGCAAGCAAGGTTGTGTCATCTGCATAACGCAGGTTGTTAATGAGTCTTCCTCCAATCCTGATGCCCTGTTCTTCTTCATAATAGTCCAGTGTCTCAGATTATTTGCTCAGCTATACCACATTTATTCATCCATTCATCAACTGATGGACATTTGGATTGTCTCCATTTTTTTTTTTTTTTTTGTCTATTGTGAATATTGCTGCTTGAACATTCATGTACAAGTTTTTGTGTGGACATATGTTGTCGTTTCTCTTGAGTATATACCTAGGAGTGAAATTGCTGGGTCATATGGTGTTATGGATTGAATTGTATCCCCTAAAAATGTGTGTCAACTTGGCTAGGCCATGATTCTCAGTATTGTGTGATTATCCACCATTCTGTCATCTGATATGATTTTCCTATGTGTTGTAAATCCTACCTCTGCGATGTTAATGAGACAGGATTAAAGGCAGTTATGTTAAGGAGGCAGGACTCAACCTGCAAGATTAGGTTGTATCTTGAATCAATCTGTTTTGAGATATAAAAGAGAGAATTGAGCAGAGAGACAGGAGGACCTCATACTACCAAGAAAGTAGTTCCAGGAGAAGAGCAAGTCCTTTGGACCCAGGGTCCCTGAGCCGAGAATCTCCTAGACCGAGGGAAGACTGATAACAAGGACCTTCCTCCAGAGCTGACAGAGACAGAAAGACTTCTCCTGGAGCTGGTGCCCTGAATTTGGACTCCTAGCCTACTAGACTATGAGAGAATAAATTCTGTTTGTTAAAACCATCCACTTGTGGTATTTTTGTTATAGCAGCACTAGATAACTGAGACATCTGGTAACTCTGTGTTTAACATTTTGAGGAACTGCCAAACTCTATTTAAGAGAAGCAGCACCATTTTATATTCTCACCAGTGATGTGTGAGGGTTCTAATTTCTCTACATCCTTATTAACAATTGTTATTGTCCATTGTTAAAATTAGTCATCCCAGTGGGTGTGAAGTGGTATCTCATGGTGGCTTTGATTTGAATTTTCCTGATGACTAATGATGTTGAGCATTTTTTCATGTGCTTATTGACCATTTGTATATCTTACTTAGAAAAATGTCTACTCAGATACTCATTGTTAGATTCAGTTATGTATTTTTTTATTATTGACTCGCAAGAGTTTTTTTTTACATATTGTGAATACATGTCACTTATCAAATATATGTCTTACAAGTATTTTCTGTTATTCTGTGGGTTGTCTTTTCACTTTATTGATGATATCTTTTCAAGCATAAACTTTTTAAATTTTTGTGAAGTCCATGTATCTATTTTTTTCCTTTGTTGTTTGTGCTTTTGTTGTCATATCTAAGAAACCACTGCTTAATCCAAGCTCATGAGGATTCAGTCCTACTTTTCCTCTACGAGTTTTATAGTTTTGCTCTTACATTTAGGTCTGTGATCCATTTTGAGTTAATTTTTGTATATGGTGTAAGGTAAGGATCCAACTTCATTCTTTTGCATGTGGTTATCCAGTTGTCCCATCACCATTTATTGAAGAGACTGTTCTTTCCCCATTGAATGGCCTCAGATGTATGAGTTTATTTCTGTGCTCTCTATCTATTCCATTCATATATACATCTATCCTTATACCAATGCTACACTCTCTTGATTACTGTGGTTTTGTTTTGAAATCAGGAATTGTGAGTCCTCCAATCTTGTTTTTCTTTTTAAAGATTGGATTGGCATCCCCTTCCTTTGATTCATAGGTGAAAGTCACAGGTCATTGAAGGGATGAAGGACTTGCCTAGAGAGCCTCAAAGGAGCTTTGAACCTTGTGTTTAACCAAGTCACTGCCTTTTCAAATGTTAAGAGAGCAGCATCGGCATGTCCCTGAGCTCTAGTCCTGATTTTGCCACTCAGTCTGTGGCCCAGGGCAATTCCTTTCCCCTCCCTGTGTCTAAGATGCTCCATCTTTTTTAAAAATTATTATTATTGTACTTTCGATGAAGATGTACAGAAAAAACTAGCTTCTCATTAAACAATTAGTAAACATATTGTTTTGTGGTGACATTGGTTACCAACCCCACGGCAGTCAACACTCTCCCCTTTTTGACCTTGGGTTCCCCGTTACCAGTTTTCCTGTCCCCTCCTGCCTTCTCATCCTTGCCCATTGGCTGGTGTGCCCCTTTTGTCTCATTTTGTTTTGTAGGTCTGTCTAATCTTTGGCTGAAGGGTGAACCTCAGGAGTGACTTCATTACTGAGCTAAAAGTGTGTCCTTGGGCCATACTCTCAGAGTTTCTCCACTAACTGTCAGGTCAGTAAGTCTGGTCTTTTTTGTGAGTTAGAATTTTGTTCTACCTTTATCTCCAGCTCTGTCTGGGACCCTCTACTGTGATCCCTGTCAGAGCAGTCAGTGTTGGTAGCTGGGCACCATCTAGTTGTGCTGGACTCAGTCTGGTGGAGGCTGGGGTAGCTGTGGTACATTAGTCCTTTGGAGTAATAAGATGCTCCATCTTGAAACAAAGGACTCAGACTAGATGACGTCCATCATCCTTGCCGGCCCTGAGATTACACAATGCTACGACATTTGAGATACCATCCAATTGGGGGAAATATTATTGTGTCCAACAGAGTTACTCTACCGTTAGAAGAAATGTTAAAATGACAAATTCAGGGTGAGGTAAAGCAGATGATATTCATTTAATTGCCTCGGGAATTATTACATGTTTTTAACCTCATTAGAAAGTTGTTCTCAACATTGACCCTAAAAATTAACGTGAGGTCTGTCAGGCTCTACGATATGGAATTTTTTTGACAATTTGATGATTGTAATCTGGAGTTAGGAAATTCTTTTTTTTTTTGGTCAAAATTTATCCACTTGTTTCCTTTCTCCTATCTGAATTACTACCCAATTATTAAAGGGACTTTAAAGAAAAAGGCCTAATAACTGATTTAAGAATCAGAACCTGTGACAAAGGTACAAATAGGAAATGTTAGTTATATCGTTATCACTACCCATTGTGCACACAGAGCATTTCGAGTCTTCAAAGCACCTGTCTTTCATTAAACAGCTGTCTCATCTCATCCTCGAGACAACCCTATGAGGTAGGCATGATTATCATTATTGTCTTCATTTTATAGACGGAAAAATCGAGATTCAGAGATGGCAAATGACATGCCCACCTTTCATGCATCTAGTTTGCATCATTGTTGAAATTCCACCATCCCAGGTCTTCTAGCAGGTTATTCCACCTGGAGGGAGGCCGCCACGTCTTCCTATGCCATGCTTCCATGAAAAATATTGGTGTAAGCAGCATCTTCTTCTTATAGATTGCACTGGGTCTCTAAATCCTTTACAAATCCATCATGATTCCTTTGGGGAAGTGTTTTATGCTGGATTTGTCTTCTTTTTTGGGTACCTGGCCTTGAATGAGCTGAGGTAAGACACAGGTTCTGAATCACAAACGACAATGTTCCTTCAAGGACTGGGTAAGAGTAGAGGAGGTTCACATCTCAAACAAGAAGCCCTGGTGGGGTAGTGGTTAAGCATCTGGGTGCTAACTGAAAGGCTGGCAGTTCAAACCCAGCAGGTGCTCCAAGGGAGAAAAATGTGGCAGTCTGCTTCTGTAAAAATTACAGCCTTGGAAACCCTATGGGGCAATTCTTCTCTGTCCTATAGGGTCACTGTGAGTTGAAATCGAGTTGACTGCACACAACAACAGCAACACATCTCCAACAAAAAGGGAACAAAGGAGAAAGTCCAGGCAGTCCCCAACTTACCACAGGGTTCTGTCCCTACAACTCTGTCATGAATCGGTTCTGACACAAGTTGAACATCTCATTTCCTTTTTAGTTATCATTATTATTGTTTTTTATTATCAGTATCTTTATAAATTCGATCTTTATTTGTCTTTGGGGTTGACATGAGGACGATAACATCAGCAGATTACATGCTGCAACACTGTAGGCATGTAGTACATATTACTAAAAATAAGATGTGAAAAAACCAAAACCAAAACCAAAAACTATCGGATGGTTACAAGTGCAGTCCGTAGTAACTCGAATACGTCACAAGTCAGGGACTGCCTGCAAATGAAGGAAGGACCAAGTTCAGACAGTGGGTATTCAATAAAAGGCATTTGAATCTGAATCAGATCGGTAGATGGAATGAAACTGGGAGTGGTAGTGAGTATGTTGGATGGCAGAAATGGGGTCCTACATTATTCACTTTGCTGGTTGGACACGCTGAAAGTTAAAAGATACCAGGGCAAACATGAAGTCTTGTACTTGTGTCTAAAATGGAGTGATTTGGCTGCCTTCCAGCCTGGAAGTGAAGGTGCGAGAGAAGGAAGATTCAGGTGTGGCTCAGGTGTTTGACTTGAGCACCTTGGTGGCTGGTGAGGCCATTTGGTGAGATGGGCAAGACCGGAGGAGGAAACCGTTTTGAGGGGGTGTGGTTATTGTGGCACCCAGCGGCGTCACTAGGGAAATGTGGGGGGTGACAGCACTGGGTGACACCGTCAGAGGGAGTGACACCAAAATGACTGTCTATAAAATTTTTGGGCAGTATTTCAGCAGAAAATCATTGTTTGTGGCCTCACCATCCACCCAAGTGCCCAAGTCAGACCCCTGAGCCACACCTGAATCTTTCATCTCTCGTACTTCACCTCCAAGCTGGAAGGCAGCCAAATCACTCCATTTTAGACACAAGTACAAGACTTCATGTTTGCCCTGGTATCTTTTAACTGGAAGGCAGCTGGATCACTCCTAAATGCGGCCTCTTCGCTCTCTTCTTGCACAGTTTCCATTTTGGACACAAGTACAAGACTACGTCTTCATCCTCACATCTTTTATTTTTTTATAAAAAACGCCCTGTAGTTAGTTTTAACAACAAAAACATTTTTTGTAAGCGCAGTTTACATGTATCTAGATACCTACAAGGCTAAAGCTCTATGCTGGCTGATTTACTTTTTGAACCTTCTAATGTGCTCTAGAGTCTTGGTGGCATAATGGTTAAGTACTTGGCTGCTAACTGAGAGGTCAGCAGTTCAAACCCACCAGCCACTCCACAGAAGAAAGATGTGGCAGTCTGCTTCCGTAAAGATTACAGCCTTCTACCTTGTCCTATAGAGTCACTATGAGTTGGAATCGACTCGAGGGCACACAACAGTAATAACAGAATAATAGTTCACTCGGGTCAGAGCTGTGATTATTACCCAATTACAACGACACTTCTAATCGTGTGGTTTTGTCTGCACGCGCTACAAGCATGTGCTGTTGTTTTCGTTGCTGCTGGTGTTTTTATAGTTGCTGATTTTGTCAAAATTTCCTGTGTTTTAGCCTCCACACTGTGCTAATTGTGTGTTTGGGGGAGGTGACACCATGAGTTACCACACTGGGTGACACAATCATAGTGACGCCACTGATTGCACCCTTGAGAATCTTTCATAACCCTTCATTTCTGCATCTTTCTCTCCCACTAGACGAGGAGTTCCTGGAGGAAGGGGCTGTGTCTTTGTCATCTTCAACACCCCTGGAGGAGCCCAAGGTCTTACAGAAGAGATGGTTATTGAATGAATTAGTCACTGGTTCTTTGTGAGCCCCAGAGAGGAGAGGTATTACTGAGATCTGAGTAGATTGTGATTGATCATAATTTCCCACTCCGGTATTTTTTCTTCTCCCTGCTGAGGAAATAGTGCCTACAGATGTTCATGACTTCAGACCCCTGGGGCCTTGGCCCCTGATGACTGTTGACTGGGAGATTCTGTTCAAAGATTTTGCCTTTTCATTTGAAGAAATTATTCCTCCTTATCTCTGATCCAGACCAGATTGGTTTAATATGAAACAAAAGTCCCTTTTGTGGCCCAGGCTGATGTTTGCCGAGTCCTTTCTGGGTGGTGGGGGATGGTGATGTGCAAGTGCGTTCCAAAGAGCAAGTGGGCGAGTGTGTGTGTGTGCGTGTGTGTGTGAAGGAGACATTTTTAATACGTACTTGAAGCTTTTGCGGTTTCAGAGAAATGCTTGTGGAGCAGATGAAAACCATTTGTGTATCAGCTGGCCACTCTCACAGTCGACAGTTGGGTGACATCAGACCTTCTGTGATTTTGAGCTTCCCTGGTCTCGAGATTCCTGTTGACTTCCAGCCCCCTCGATGTGGGAGGCAGCCTCTGTGGTGTGGTGGAGAAGGCACCAGATGTGGAACCAGAATTCGTAGGTCCAGTCCAAGCTCCAACTTTACCAACCAGGTGACCTTGGGCAAGTCTCCTGACTTCTCAAAGGCTTGCTTTGCCCATTGCAAAAGGAAGAGACCAAAATTAGAGTTGCTGTGCAACTAAACTGAGTAAGAAATCATTGTGAAAAGCAGACTGTGTCTCTCTGGCTACTCGGCTACCGTGTTACCTTCTATACAACAGGAAGCAGGCTTCTGTGATTTCTGGGATGTCTTGCAGCTGAATGCTCATGTGTAAAGTGTTTGATAAAACAACCTTCTATGTAAAACAAACAAGGAGAGATGGATGAATGGCTTAGTTGAAGTCTCTGGTTCCAGAAGTTGCAAACCCATGTGTCTATAGGAACCAGGTATAGTATAGCTGAAGGTAGATGGCGTAAAGCTAATGGGAGCAGGGTGAGGTGGGGACCGTGGAACACTGAAAAGACTATATCCTGTCTAAAGTGGGTTGGCTACTGTTTAGTATCAGTTGATTAAAACCATGCAGCTATGCAGGTTGAGGTTTGCCAGATCTTGTGTGAAATCTGATTTTTAAAGGTTGGCATCTAAATTTTTTTAAACACTCTATGAGCCAAGGAATATATATCTGGGGGCGAGTATGGTCCACTGATTGAAGTGTAACTTCTCCTCGGTATACATTCTCATCCATCAAGGCCTGGTTCGAGGTCACCTCTTCTGAGCAGGGCCCGTTGTCTGTATTTCTGCTTTGTGTGGCAAA
This sequence comes from Dugong dugon, assembly GCA_030035585.1. Classification (NCBI taxonomy): domain Eukaryota; kingdom Metazoa; phylum Chordata; class Mammalia; order Sirenia; family Dugongidae; genus Dugong; species Dugong dugon. The sequence goes on from CM057472.1 coordinate 110,174,527, forward strand.
GATCCCTCATAATGTCTACCATGCTGCCCTGTCATGCTTGGTTACAGGACATGTTCTCCCCAAGGTCAAGGTCTGGATCTCACTCAGCTTATTTACCTGTGAGTCCTGGAGGCCAGCACAAGACTCTGAACACAGTAAGACATCAATAAATGTTTGATGAAGGAAAAAGTACTTTAGAGACATAAAACTAGCAAGGCTTTGCCTGTGATTTCTTTGTTTGCTCTCATGTGGTTCCCTCCACCGCTGGGTAACACGGAGTCTTTTGAATTCCACCCAGTGGCCTAGGACTCAGGCAGAGCTGGGTCAAGGCCAGCCTACGTCAGTCTGCGTGATATAGATGGGTCACACATTTTCTCTCAGTGGTGTTTTCACATTGAAAAAATGAGGTCACAATCACTACCTAGTGTGATACTTGGGAGAATTCCTTAGGAAAATGCATGTAAAGTGTCTGGTCCTTTATCCTTCCCATGCTTCAGGAAGACAATCATACAGAACCCGTGAATGACACCAGCTTGGAGGAAAAGCTCCATTTGGCATGACAACAGTGCCTAGCTCCAGCGCTGTCCCTTGGTCTCTGGGGCCTCCACTCCCTAACACTGGCCCTTGGGTAGAAACTAGCCCACCTTGCTTCTCCCTAGCATCTCCCCCAACTCTCTAAGACTTGTCCACCTACAGGCCCATCCACCCAGCCAGTAAAGGGGAGTTTAAGGGGGTGAATGTAGCCTGTGAGTTTAGATAAGGAAGCTATATGCATATAGTCACCACCAGGGCTATTTTTGGGGGGGTGGGGGTGGATGTGCTGAAATACCAGAATGACGTAAGGTGGAATAGAACATTCCAGAATCTGATTTTAACCATCCATCCATCATGAGGTGATGAAAGCTAAGTTAACAGTTCACTGATGAGCTGCCACGGTTGTGGTCCTCCTTCGAGTGCCCTGAAATGTCCTTTTGGGGTGTAGCGGTGGCTTCCTTCACATCCTCAGCCTCTCTGTTCAGTGTCTCCTCAGAAACTCACCCTGGTGATACAGGAACGCAGAAGCGAGGGGATGAGGATGCCTCTTTCTCTCCCACTAGACGAGGAGTTTCTGGAGGAAGGGGCTGTGTCTTTGTCACCTTCAAAGATCCCTGAAGAAGCCCAAAGGTCTTGTGGAAGAGATGGCTACTGAATGAGTGACTCACTGATTCCATGACTGTCCCAGTGAAATGGGCGGGAGAACACCCAATACAGGGTGCAAAATTGAGATGATTGCCGCTGTGTGCATCCCAGGAGCATTCCCTCGGGGACCTTCTGCAGGATGAAGTAGGATCTCCTCAGAAGTGTCCACTGCAGGATGGAAAGAATGGAGCCTTCATCCACTGTCTTAGTCATCTAGTGCTGCCATAACAGAAATACCACAAGCGGATGGTTTTAACGAAGAGAAGTTTATTTCCTCACAGTCAAAGTAGGCTAAACGTCCAAATTCAGAGCGTCAGCTCCAGGGAAAGCCTTTCTCTCTCTGTAGGCCTTCTCATCAGTGTTCCCCTGGACTAAGAGCTTCTCAGCGCAGGGACCCTGGTCCAAAGGATGCGCTCTGCTCCCGGCACTGCTTTCTTGATGGTATGAGGTCCCCCTGTCTCACTGCTCACTTCTGTCTTTTATATCTCAAGAGATTGCCTCTGGACACAATCCAGTCTTGTAGATCAGGCCCTGCCTTACTAACACAACTGCCACCCATCCTCCCTCATTAACATTACAGAGACAGGTTTACAACATACAGGAAAATCACACAGTACCAGGAATCATGGCCAGGCCAAACTAATACACAATTTTTTGGGGGACATAATTCAAACCATGACATCCACCAACTCTCACCCTCCTCTGCTGAGGGTTAGCCTGTAGGGAGTGAATGCCTCTGCACCTCTGGTGGTGTCTGCACACAGGCCAAGTGGCTTCCGGTGGATTTGGAGAAAGCCCTGTGGTGCCAAAGCTGAGAGATGCTGCTGCTCCCACATCATGGCACTTCCCACCCAACTACATTGAAATTGGGTGCAGAGAGAGAGCATGGCGGGCATACAACATCTGAGATAGCTACATCAGCAAGCCACAGATGCACCTTCTCATTCCCCACCTGCCATGTTGTTGGTGTCTTTCACCTTCCTCTGGGTGATGAGCTCTGTGTGGGTTCCTACTGGTTTCCACGGGGGGCAGCATGCTGTGCCTTTGACCTCCCAGCTTGCAGTCTCTGAGCCTCACCGTGCAACCAGAAGAGCAAAGAGACAACCTTTAGTGGGACGCGAAGCCACAGATTGTTCCCCCTGCCTTGAGACACAGCTTCTATCCCTTCCTAAAGCAACCTTGCTCTTAAAAGCTCTTCTAGATAAAGGGCTGAGAGTTTCTGTCTAGCATTCAGATACTTTAGTTTGAGGATAGCACACATCTGGCTATACCCACTTGCATTTTTTAATTTTCAGCCCCAAGAGTCATGTCAGCTATTCCATACCTAACTTCAGTGTGCAGTGTGTATACGTGTGTGTGTTCCTATGTATGTATGCATATTTAATACTGATTTTGGTGCAAAGGATTAAGGCTCTTGGCTGCTAATGTGAAGATTGGTGGTTTGAGCTCACCCAGAGGTGCCTTGAAAGAAAAGCTTGCAAAAAATCAGCCAGTGAAAACTGTGTGGAGCACAGTTCTACTCTGACACACGTAGGGTCACCAGAAGGCCGAGTCCACTCCATGGCAACTGCTTTGCAGTTGAAGTCACCAAGGCTGCAAAGGGTATAATAAGGCTGTAGGAGGCAAAGTGGTGGTTTGGACCCAGCATAGACGGACTTCAAAATTTGAACTCTTTCTTCCAACTTTTGTGTAGGGTACTGAAAAGAACACTGTGTTCTGAGTTGGGGTCCTCAGTATTTGTATCTGCTCAACAAGGTGGTTTACCTACTGGCTGACTCCAAGTGTAGCCCACCTTGCCTCCGAGTTTGGTTTCTCTTTCCTTGTGCCTCCCGGCCTCCTGGCCCCCACTGTTAGGTGCTGAGTGAGGGTACAGGGGTCCACATTTCCTTGCCCCATGTTATGGCTGTAGTGATTAACTGGGCTTGATGGTTGACTCTGAGCTCCTCCTGTGCCCTCTACTCCCAGACTGTGTTCTTTGGCCAAGTCATCTGGGCAGGCCCTAAACCAGATGTGAGCCCGAACATTTTTAGGACTGGGTCTTGCCACTTGGTTTGGATCACAGGAACCATTTCAGCCTGCACTCTTGGATGCTGGCTGTTTGGTTTCATAAAGATTATATGGAAAGTTATGAAAGATTGATAAGGCCTTCTAGTATTACCACCAAATGGAGAAGTTGTCCACACAAAGACTTTCAACCATCCTGTAGCAATTTTGAGGCCTTGCTATCACGTTAGCTGATTATGCTTTAAAGGAATGTTTGAAAGAAGCGCTAACCTTTGGTGTTGTATGGGCCAGACGGAAAGGCAGCCGCTGAGCTTCTGGTTTTGCGAGTTTGGGGCTGGAGACTGGATTTGTTTAGAAGCGGTAGGCTTTGACCTTGGTTGAATAGACTGATTTCCTCTCTCACATGTATCATCTTTTAAGAATATCAGCTACTTACCATCACTGTAAAAGTCACAGCTGGGGGAAGAAGCTCTCGTAAAGTGGAAATAGGCTGGTGAGTCAGAGGCTGAGATTAAATCACGAGTTTGGTGCTCTGAGTGGTGTGCAATTTCAGAACCACCTCTTCAGCCTTCTGAGGCTCAGCCTCCACGTGTGAAAGCTGGACGGTGACACCTTCGCAGCATTGCTCCAAGTAGGGGTCAGCTGTCACAGCGTAAGGTGCAGCTTTGCCATTGGTATAGGTCAACCCAGATTTTAGTTAAGGTTAATGTCAGTTAATGTTGGCTAATAAAATCCTTGAATGCATAGGTCAAATAATGAGGCTGCTTTGGTTCAGTGGTAGAATTCTCGCCTTCCATGCCGGAGACCTAGGTTTGATTCCTGGCCAATGCACCTCATGCGCAGCCACCACTCATCTGTCAGTGGAGGCTTGTGTGTTGCTAGGATGCTGAACAGGTTTCAGCAGAGCTTCCAGACAAAGAAGGACTAGGAAGAAAGGCCTGGTGGTTGACTTCTGAAAATCAGCCAGTGAAAGCCCTATGGATAACCGCAGTCTGATTCTCAACCCATCACGGGGCTGGCTCAGGACTGGAGTCACCATGTGGCAGACACTGATGGCAGCAAACAACAACGTATGTCAAATATAATGCTTAAGCCTTTCTTCTGGGAATGAGTATATTCAGATTAAAAATTATTTTATTCAAAACCTTCACTTGTTTGCCTTTCTGACGTAAAAACATATGTTCATACCGCTAGGTATGGTTGACAAATCAGAGCCTCCCATTGACCACCGGGGCTCACTTCTGAAGCCCTCAAGTTGTATTATTTCCAGGGACAAAGTGGGCAGCAGGCATTCACTTCTCTTCTATGTTACTTCTCCATCTGGGGCTTTCTGTTAGGCAATAAGGCCACCAGAATGGGGCTTTACAAATGATATCAATGTGCAGACAAAGATGCCAGCCCCTCCCTTTAGAAGACAGCAGGGTACCTGAGCTCATAGTCAGCCTCTCGGTGCTGTTATGGGGGAACAGCATGGCTGTAAGTGTGGTTTCCCCTTTGCCTAATGGCTGCCAAGTGGAGACAAGAAAGCAGCGGTGCACCAGGACGGAAATCAGCCGTCACGTGTGTCCCCAGAGCAGGAGCACGTTTGCATCTTGGCTGGGGTGCCTCGAAGCTGCCACATGGCTTGCGATGACAGTGAGCAAAGTCTGGGGTGAGTGATGGATGGGAGGTGGAAATGGAAACCTGGAAGACCCTCCATGTAAGGGAGACCATGAGAGCCTCTAGGTCCTGACGTCAGGCACATATTAGGGTCACCAAACATATCAGTAAGGAGCCCTGGTGGCACAGGGGTTAAGCCCTTGGCTGCTAACCTAAATGTCGGTTGTTGGGACCCCCTAGCCACTCTGCAGAATAAAGATGTGGCAGTCTGCTTCCGTGAGGATGACAGCCTTGGAAACCCTCTGGGGCAGTTCTGCTCTGCTCTGTAGGGTCGCTATGGGTTGGAATTGACCAAACAGCAGCAAGATTTTTTATTTTTATTTTTTATTTTTTATGCTCGGTTTGGAGCCAGGCAGTCTGGGTTTGGGTTCCTGATGTGTGCTGCCCCTGTGTGATGGTGAGTGACACAGACCCTCAGCCTCTCTCCCTCAACTGCTGACTCACATTCCTTGTCTTTCTCGCTGGCTTGCAGGGGCTGCGCAGTGAGCTGAGCTGGTTGACGTGCTCAGTAGTTCTTTTATTGATTCAACAACATTTATCAGCTCCCAGAATGTGCCTGGCACAGGGCCATGGTGAGCGAGGCAGACAGGGTCCCGCCTACTCGGAGCACGTGTGCACGGCCCCCAGCACCGAACCCCGCACACAGTGCTGTGGTTGTGAGCTGCCACTGAGTTGACCCATGACTCGTGGCGACCCCATGCACAATGGAATGAAGCATTGCCCAGTTCTGTGCTATCCCCGCGATCAGCTTTGGATTGGACCGTTGTGACCCACAGCGTTTTCACTGGATGATTTTCAGAGGGAGAAAAACGAAGAATGGTCTGGCAATCTACTTCCGAAAATCAGCCAACGAAAACCTGTGGATCACAATGGTCCGATCCATAACAGATCACGAGAATGGTGCAGAACTGGGTAGTGCTTCTCTCTGTCATCATGGGGTTGCCATAAGTCGGGGACCAGCTGGACATCAGCTACTACAACAGACTTTCTTCCTGGTCCGTCTTAGTCTGGAAGCTCTGCTGAGACCTCCTCAGCATCACAGCAACAGGCAAGCTGGCACACAGTCGGCACCCAGTGAATACTCCTGAATAATTACTCACTGGACGGGCAGGTATTAACCACACAGCCACGTAAGCAAATTATTTCAAAAATGAATAATGGTCACATGACTGTATAATTAGACTCGCTGAAGCACGGAGGTCTCCCAGAGCCCTTGACAGGGAGCCAGATTCCGACGTCAGCAGAGCTAGGGAACGAGAGGGAGCAGCCACCCAGAGATGGTGAAGGAGTCTCAGTCACCACGGGCTGCTGTAACAAGAAGACACAAGTGGGTGCCTTTAACAAGCAGGAACTTGCTTTCTCCCAGTTCTAGAGGCTACAAGTCCGCATACGGGGCGTGGCTCTAGGGGGAGGTCTTCCCGTCAGCAGTCCCCCGGGGGCTCCTTGGCGTCCCTTGGTGTCCCCCACTCCTTATGTCTCTGTGTCTATTCTGCCCTTTTTTTGTAACTCAGAAGTGATTAGGTTCAGGACCCACCCCATTCTGGTGAGACCACATTAACACAACAAAGAAAACCCTATTTCCAACAGGGATCACATCCACAGGTTCGGGGGCCAGGACTGGACACACATTTGGGGGCGGGGCACAATTCAGTATCTATCAGAAGGGTATTCCAGGCTGAGCAAACAGCACAAGCAAAGGTTACGAGTCTTTTGTTTTCCGCATATTAGTTAAACAAAACCGAAGGCCGCGTTCCTGAGACTCAGGCACATGTCATTACAGCTAACTGATTTCCTCCGCCAGCTTCCCCAGCCTGTTCCACGCCTTCTCACCGCCTTCCTTTCCCTCTCTCCCACTTGGTGCTCCTGCCTCCCCTCCTTGATTCAGAAACCCAGAAGCTCCTGGGCCCCTGGCACCTCTCACAATGGGCCCTGGGCTCACTGAGCCTGGCCGGATCTTCTCCCCAGTGCTTTGTTTTGATCGTGGATCAGGGCCTGGCTAGGTCTTCACTGGAGTCCCCTACATACCAGCATATGTCTCTCTCTCTAGTCCATCTGTAACTCTATGCAAAGCCATTTTCTTCAGAAGGCACCAATGGCCAGGTTTCTCCTCCACTAAGGCCCCTTGCTGGTCCCCTCCCTGTGGAGCCCTCTCTCCAAACCAGCGTTCTTCAAGGCCGGTCCGCACATCCTGTTCCCCAAGCCACATCCCCCGACAAACCCCTCCTCTGGGCAGCCTTCCCTGGGCAGTGCCGGCCTCATTACAGCACCTTGTTCTGTCCCCCGCCCCCGCCCCCTCCCTTTGGATAGCCGTTTGCCTCCATGGACCCATAAGATAGCTCTCTGTGGCCTGGGACCCAGTGTTGCTCACCTCTGGGTCCCGGCCTGTAGCTGGGACATGCACACAGCAGGTGCTGAGCCAGTGCATGCTGGGTGATGGCTGCTCATGCCTCTGGGTCCCATAGCCTGGCCCTTGGCCCGGCATGAGGAGCAGCCTGGCCTTCAGCTGCTCATTCCTCCCTAATGCCTTGTAATGCTCTGGCCCAGGTGTGGCCAAGTGACCCTCCTTCTAATCCGCAGCACAGCTGAGAGTGGGCGGCTGGGTTTCCAGCACGTTTTACGGGGCTCTGGGGGGCAGTTCTACTCTGTCCTACATGGTCGCTATGAGGCGGGATCGACTTGGCCGACGGCAGTGGAGTTAGTGGGGCAGAAGTGGGCAGAAACGCTCCCGGGGTCTCAGGGGTCCTGGCGGCCCACCAGAGGCCTGGCACACTGTGGCTCTCTGCTTATCTCCACCAGGTGGACAGCTTTACCCAGAGGACCTCACTCTTAGTGCGCACCCTCCAGGTCTGGACTGAGATGCCAGAGCCTGGGGTCCATGGGGGTCCCACCTCTGGGCTGTTTCCTCTGCCTGGGCCCTCCTCAGCCCCCCATTGACTCAGGCCTTTTCACCACCTTCCCCCCTTATTATGCCCCACCCCAGCCCACCTTCCACGTTATCATGCCCCCACCCCAGCCACCACAGGCACCAAGACTTCCCCTAACAGACAGCTGAGACCCGATTACAATTCCTTCATTACAGTTGGGGAGCGTATTCCCCGTGCAGGTTTCTGAGGCAGAGAGGTGAAGACAGATGAAAGCAGGGTCCACACGTGAGGGGTCATGCCTTCCTCCTCACAGAGAGCTTGGCATTCCCCTAGTGCCGGTCCTGCAGGAAAAAGAAGGTAACTAGGAGGCATCCTGAGGCGGCATCCACTCAGACAGACGAGAGGCAGTGGGCTCTGAGCCAAGGGAGGCCTGGCAAGGATAGGGGTGGCTTGGCACCTAAGGTGAGCCAAGGGGTCCGAGGCTCAGGACTGGGCACACCTGAGAGTTCTGGGGCAAGTGGAGGGCAGCTGGGCTCCGTCTTCTGGTCCCTGACATATGGGCGTGAGTGACCCCTGTGGCTCCAAGAGTCACTCCAGTATCCACCCAGATGCACGCTGACAATTTTTCTCCACTGGGCACCTACCACGGCTTCCTCACGGGTTCCCTGCCCCCTCTTGTCTGTGCCAATCCATCTTTGCCACCCCGGACAGCAAACTTCCCAGGCACAAATCTGAGCCTGTCATTCCCAGGACTGAAAGCCTCACTGGTCTTCTGACTCTCGGGGTCAAGACCCCTGACCTGAGCACGCCCACAGCCAGGCCTTCAGATCTGCCCTCTGCCCCCATGCCACCCCAGGGCCTTTGCTTGTGATGTTTGCTTGGCCTGGAATACCCTTCTGATAGATACTGAATTGTGCCCCGCCCCCAAATACGTGTCCAATCCTGGCCCCCGAACCTGTGGATGTGATCCCGGTTGGAAATAGGGTTTTCTTTGTTGTGTTAATATGGTCTCACCAGAATGGGGTGGGTCCTGAACCTAATCACTTCTGAGTTACAAAAAAGGGCAGAATAGACACAGAGACATAAGGAGTGGGGGACACCAAGGGACACCAAGGAGCCCCCGGGGGACTGCTGACGGGAAGACCTCCCCCTAGAGCTACGCCCCATATGTGGACTTGTAGCCTCTAGAACTGGGAGAAAGCAAGTTCCTGCTTGTTAAAGGCACCCACTTGTGTCTTCTTGTTATAGCAGCCCGCGGTGACTGAGACTCCTTCACCATCTCTGGTTGGCTGCTCCCTCTCGTTCCCTAGCTCTGCTGACGTCGGAATCTGGCTCCCTGTCCAGGGCTCTGGGAGACCTCCGTGCTTCAGTGAGTTTAATTATACAGTCATGTGACCATTATTCATTTTTGAAATAATTTGCTTACGTGGCTGTGTGGTTAATGCCTGGCCGTCCAGTGAGTAATTAATTATTCAGGAGTATTCATTGGGGTGCCGACTGTGTGCCAGCTTGCCTGTTGCTGTGATGCTGAGGAGGTCTCAGCAGAGCTTCCAGACTAAGACGGACCAGGAAGAAAGTCCTGATGATCTACCTCTGAAAATCATGCAGTGAAAACACTGTGGGTCACAACGGTCCAATCCGAAGCCAATCGCGGGGATGGCACAGGACTGGGCAACGCTTCATTCCATTGTGCATGGAGTCGCCATGAGTTGGGGGTCAACTCATTGGCAGCTCACGACCACAGCACTGTGTGCGGGGTTTAGTGCTGGGGACCATGCATGCGTGCTCCGAGTAGGCAGGACCCTGTCTGCTTCGCTCACCATAGCCCTGTGCCAGGCACATCCTGGGAGCTGATAAATATTTGTTGAATCAATAAAAGAACCACTGAGCACGTCAACCAGCTCAGCTCACTGCGCAGCCCCTGCGAGCCAGCGAGAAAGACGAGGAATGTGAGTCAGCAGTTCAGGGAGAGAGGCTGAGGGTCTGTGTCACCCCCTGTCACACAGAGGGCAGGAACCCAAACCCAGGCTGCCTGGTTCCAAACTGAGCATAAAAAACAAAAACAAGACAAAAACAAGACCCAAATCTGTTGCCGTCTGGTTGATTCTGATTCATAGTGACCCCATAGGACAGAGGAGAACTGCCCCACGGAGTTTCCAAGGCTGAAATCTTTAGGAAAGCAGGCTGCCACATCTTTCTCCTGTGGAGCAGCTGGTGGGTTAGAACCACTGACCTTTTGGTTAGCAGCCTAGAGCTTAAGACTGTGCCACTAGGGCCCCTTCTGAACTGAGCCTCTTTTCCTCAAACTCCTGGCTAAGGATTTGATCCTCCTCCACTCTGTTCTCCAGAGTGGACTGACAGGGAAGAGAGGAAATTGATTTCTTAGTGCCACTTCTATGCCAGCGGTCACCACTTTTACAACAGTGATCCCGTGTCATATTGCCGGCCACCCTGAAGCTGAGTCACACCTTCTCCGTTTTGCACATGATGGGCGGGAGGTTCAGGGAGATCAGGTCCAACAGAGTGAACTGAAGCTGGAAGGTGAACTTTCAAAGCACACACGTTATCGATGACAGAGCTGGTGGGCCGTTGCCAGTCCTCACCTCGACAACGTCCAGACTTGTTTTTTATATCTGTTTATCTCGGCAATCCTTTAGAATTGAATCCTGTGTGTGCAAAGGGCCTAGCCCTGTGGCCTGAGAGTCCACGTCAGTCCGTGGCCTTGTTGCTGTGGACTGCAGGCACCTGTTCTGGGCAGGAGTGCTCTGGGCAGCCATGCGTGGCTCCCTGCTCCTGGGCCGGGATGAAGCTGTAGAAGCTAATGTATTCTGAGTCAGACCAACTGCAGCTCATGAAGGAAGGAAAAAAGGCCTGCTTGAGTAACCGTAATAATTGGAAAATTATTTTGATAGCCTGAAACAATCTAATACATTACAGAATTTTATTAAAATAATATCAAATCAAATTAACTGCTATTCCATAATGAATTAGGTAACAAGGTAGGCAGATATTAATCGGCCCTGGCTTCTAGGCAGGGGAACCAGGAATTTATTAGTTCTTGCGGCTGGAGCAGGGGTGAAGGCAGAAACCACTATTACAGCCGCCAAGGGAGACCCCTGAGATGTGCGAGCTTTTACTTTTGTCCTTCCCCCTCCTTCCAATTTCTAATCCGTCATTAAACACTTGTATTTCTTTTATGTAGGGTCTTATGAAATTTTTAATTTTTTAATTGCTTTGTGATTTAATAATGGGGACTTTTCATTTTGCTTGAATAAGTGACGAGATTGTGATATTGAAATTACTTCACGTTCTCCACCCGGTGGAACTTCCTCCTCTCTCCCTGTCACCTTCATTTCCAAATATGAGTCCTCTAATTACCAGGGGGACGGGTTGCCAGGCAGGTGGGCATGGGCTGCCTGGACATTTGCCTCTTTGAGGAGCAGGTGAGAGCTGGATGTCCAAACCAGCTGTTGGACAGTTTACCGGAAACCACCCGTGAGCAAAGGCAGTAGGCTGCTGATGGCTCAGTGAGCGGGAACTCTAAATAATCCAGCCCCCATCCCCCCCCTTCTGGAACTTTCTTTGAAGCGATGATTTCCAGCCTTTTAAAATGTCTTGAGGCACATACAAAATGATACTGATAACAGTCTTATGGAGTGCTCGGATAAATGGGGGTGACCATCTGGGGGACTCCAGGAGCTCCAGGCCCTACACCTGGCCCCCCTGTGCCCATTGGTGGTGCCCCGTTTGGAAAGTTCACATTAGCTAATGCTATTGCCAATGGTTTTGGCAGGCAGCCATGCTGGGAAGAGCCCATGCTTTGTAACCAGCCCATCTGGTAGCTTCAGGAGGTGACGACATTTCCAAGAACCTTGGTTTGTCCACCCGTAAACTGAGGCAGCGGTGGGTCAGTGGTAGAATTCTTGCCGGGTTTGATTCCCGGCCAAGGCACCTCCTTGGCAGCCACCACCTGTTCTATCTGTCCGTGGAGGCTTGTGTGCCGCTAGGATGCTGAACAAGTTTCGGTGGAGCTTCCAGACTAAGACAGACTAGGAAGAAAGGCCTGGTGATCTACTTCTGAAAATCAGCCAGTGAAAACCCTCTGGACTGCAGTGGTCTGATCTGCAAGCGACCATGGGGATGGTGCAGGACTGGGCAGCATTTCATTCAGCTGTGCATGGGGTCACCATGAATTGGGCTGCTAACAATAACGACATTAACAGATTGGGGGTTAAACAATCTTGTGGAGCCATTAGAAGGTATAGACATGTTGTTTATGATACTCTTAATGCATAGCATTTACTCAATAAATGGAAGTTTATTAAGTACCACAGAGGTGAAGGATGATAAATGATGATAGCGTGTTATCACACTGAATACTACAATACCCCAGATAATGGAGGTGCTGTTTTTATTCCCACTTTATAATCAGGAACCAAGACTTAGAGGGATTAAGTAATTGCCCAACATCATGCAAGTAGTAGAAGATGGAGCGGGGTTTCGATAGCAAATCTTCCCCACTACCCCAAGAATCTAACACGTCATACTTTCGGTCTGGATTCTCTCTGATCTGGGAATGCTCCTTTAAGGGAAGCTTGATTCTAGAGCAGAGTTCAAGCAGAAGATGAAACATTGGGGAAACCTCGTAAATTCTGTTTAATAAGGAAAAGAATATTTCACTCCAAGGTAGAAACATCACATGGAAAGAGCCACACGTGTGTTGTCACTTTTTTCCCTAACACAGTATGGTCACATGTTTTGAATTTTGTTGTCTTTATTGACAAGGACCTGTCAAAGCTCTCTGACGAATGTCCTGATTTAAGGAAACAGCATCTGCTCACCTGCCATATTTCCCAGCGAGGGATCATCTTGATTTGGATGAGAAAGTGGTGGGGCTAGAGGAGACTGTAACTTTCTCCCAACAGCAGGGGAAGGCTGGAATTGTAAGCGCAGCTCAGAAGCCCTTGCCACTAGTGAGGCTCGAGTTTCTGTCTCTCCTTCTTGTGAGGGTGTCTGTCAATTTCCGTCTTCCTCTGTGTCAGCACCTCGACTTCTTCTTCGGGGAGGGGACTGATGTGTACATTTTCAGAGGGCCTATCAATGGAGTTTGGTGGCGTAGTGGTTAAGCGTTCTGCTGCTAACCAAAAGGTCGGCAGTTCAAATCCACCAGCTGCTCCTTGGAAGCCCTATGGGGCAGTCCTACTCTGTCCTATAGGGTTGCTATGAGTCAGAATTGACTCAACAGCAACTTTTTTTTCTTAAATCAGTTAAACACCTTCTTTCACTTTAGCCAAGGCATGTGTACGTGACCCAGGACAGGACAGCCGGACTGTTGTCCCTAGATGGTGAGTCTTGAGATGAAGCAGAGTGGTGCAAGAGAAATCGCAACAATATAAAAAGCAGTCTACTTGAAGACAAAGATCAGCATTAACTCATGCCCTTCATCTCATGGTGTCACAGGAGAATGTGGAGAGTGGACAGAGGGGACATTTATTTAGAGAATGTTTAGAAATTCGGTGATACACGCAAATAATGGCATTACTCTTTACACATAAACCAAGAACCCGTTGCTGTCAAGTCGACACAGACTCATGGCTGCCCCATGCGTGTCAGAGCAGAGCTGTACTCCATGCGGTTTTCAATGGCTGAGTTTTTGGAAGAAGATGGCCAGGCCTTTCTTCTGAGGTGCCTCTGGGTGGACTCTAACCTGTAACCATTAAGCTTATAAGCACACATCTATGCACATATAAACATATATATATAAACCCGCCCTCAGGAATTACAGGCCATTGGTGGGAAGTGACTTAAGATGATTTAAAGCATAACATCATTGCTCGTCTGTCGGTTTGTCCTGCTGTGGAGTCTTTTGTGTTACTGTGATGTTAGAAGCTGTGCCACCGGTATTTCAAATACCAGCAGGGTCACCCATGGTGAACAGGTTTCAGCGGTGCTTCCAGACTAAGGTAGACTAGGAAGAAAGGCCTGCTGATCTATTCCCAAAAGTCAGCCAATGGAAACCCTACGGATCACCAGAGAATATTGTCCGATATAGTGCGAGAAGATGAACCCCTAGCTGGAAAGCACTCAAAATACACAGCAGCTGCGAGAACAGACTCGGGCGTAATACCAGCCATCATGGGGGCGGTGCAGAATTGGGGGGCATTTTGCTCAGTTGTGCGTGGGGTCGGCGCCAACTCAAGGGCAAGTAACTGCAACAACAAGGCACGATGTGTGAGGGCCTCGCACAGGCCCAATGACGCGTTCTGAAGTTCAGAGGGAGGACAGGGAAGCGGGTCCGAGTGCCCCCTTTTCCTACCTCGAGGATGGATGGTTTTGGACTGGGCAAAGGAGGATGTTCCTGGAGGAGGGCGGAGAATGAGTGACACCGGCAGGCGCGGCTGTGGGGGCCTGGGTGAGGCTGCGGGGGGACTTGGTTTGAGAGCAGAGGGTCAGAGCCCAGCCAGAGCTGCGTGAGCTCCTGAGGGCAGGGGCGTCCCTGTTCACCCTGAAGCCCCAGCAGCCATGACCCCTCCCCAAGCAGCCATCTCCTCCAAGAGGGGGCACTCAGGTGGCGACAGCCATCACTTCTGTGACTCACAGTGACCTGAAGACTCATTTTCGTTTGGGATGAGAAAGGAAGTGTCTTTGAGAGCATGTCTTCCCCGCAGCGATGCGGGCCTGAGCGAGCAGAAGGCGTGGTCAGGGTTTGTTACTTGGGGGCTCACTGTTATTTTTCTTCATGGAGAAAAATCGCTAAAGCTTCAGGACAAACAGTAAAAACCCAAATCAAATGAGTAATGAATCGTCCCCATTAATCATAAAAACAGCTCGCAGAGCTCGCTTATTTAGAAGTTTTTTCTTCAGGTCTGAATGATTTTAACCACAAATGCAGAGGAAAACTCCATTTCCTCTTATTTTTAAAAGGTGTTTCGTGATAGGTGACCTGCAAGGGTTGGCTGGAGGGAAGGGCGGGGCTTGGGAGTGAGTTCACTGACAGGGAACGAAACAATCGCATTGATGGTAAAATAAAAGCTCACAGCTGTTAGTTTCTTATTGAAAAATGTCCATTGACAAATCTTTTTCCAAAGCAGTAAAATATTTCGGTCAGTGAATCAGACGTAGCAACTTAACTGCTCAGCAAGAAGGTAGAATAATAGTCACCAAGAACCACCAGCAGGGCTGTGCCTTGCCACCTCTTTGTCTGTATTCAGGTTCATCCTCATGGTCAGTCTCTGGATATAGTCCATGAAGCGGAAGAAGACTCAGTGATATTACTATCCACACAAGAGCATGGGATGGGGTTTTAAAATACTGGGAGCTCGAAGCCAAGAACAGAGGAACTGCCCGACTGTCACTACTGATGTACCGCTTGATGCATTGCCCTTAGTTACGCCTTTTGCAAAATTGATAAAAGCCAACACCATTGTCTCTTGCTTAGTAACTATAAGATGGGTAGTGAACCCTTTTTTAAATTTTTATTTTTGCCATCGACTTGACAGCAATGGGTTTGGTTGTTTTTTTGATTAATGATAATTAATTTTAAACATCATTAGTATATTAAAATAAAACACAGACATGTTGCATAGAAGAAGACAAAATACCTGGAACCTTTTAAGGTATGTGAGACTCACATATAAATTTTACCCTTGTGGTGGGTTTTTCAGGGCTGGGGCCCCAAACCACCTCTGATCAGCTCTCACCCCGGACACGAGGGCCCCACCCATGAAAAAAACATAAAAACACTGAGGTTTGAGGGTTTTGCCATAGTCCCGGCAAGAGAAGCTCTTTTTTTGACCAAGCAAGAGTAACTAGCCTTTCAGATTTGCAGACAACTTGGGGACTAAAAGGCCTGAATTAACGGGAAGTTAAATGAAAATTTTGTATTTGCCCTGTTAGGCAGCAAGGAGGTCATCTCAAGGCTGCAGGGAGGAATGTGGCCTAAGCAATCGACCCGCATCTTGTCTTCCAAAGAGAGCTCGTTCAGTGGGCTGCGGAGTCGAAATTCACGGCCAAGGACTGAGCGGCACCGGCAAAGTCAATTTTGTGCATTTTCCTCATGGTTTGGGTATAAAATGCAACCCAAATGAAGTGAACGCCTCTCTTGTGGATAATTGCTTCCAAAAGAATGAGTACCAAATAACCCCCTTGGTGCTTACATGGAAAAAAATAATAATAAAAAGGATTTAAAATTAAGGACAAAAAGAATAAAAGGGTAGATAAAATCTGAGATGCATCAGAGGGAAGATAAAGTGACTTTTTGGCAGAGACTTTAACAGAAGCTTTGCTCCAAACGTCATCTGACTGCGGTGTTAATCTGCGCCTTCTTCACTAACCCTCATGAATTAGGTACCACGTTACCATCTCAGTGAAGAAGGAAATAGATCTCAGATTAGAATGGGCTGAAGCTAGCGATTGCACATTTGTCCGCACTTCCCCTTTCAGTCAATGGGTAACGAGAGGTCGTGCTGCTAAGCCCATTTTGGTAAGGATTATCAGGTGGTCTTTCGTTTTCCAAACCCAGCTCTGCGCCACCCCTGTGCAATACAGACTGTTCAGTGTGAACCAGAGGTGGGGCAGTGGGGACCCTGGGTGTATGGGGAGAGAACAGACCTCAGGTGACCCCAACTGGAGCAGCTGCCTCTTTATGTGCCAGGCCCCCAGTGAAACATGTTTCACCTGTCCTCATAAGAGCCCTGTGGCTTAGGAATGATGACTTGCAGGTAGAGAAATGGGGGCTCAGTGAGGTGATGTGGTCTGTCTGAGGTCACCAGCAGCAGTGAGTGAGCCAAGAGTCGGAAGTTGTATGTGGTTGTTTCCGGGAGGTGCTATTGGTCAAGCACTTGACTAATAACCAAAGGGTTGGCAGTTCAAACCCACCCAGAGGCACCTTGGAAGAAAGGCCTGGTGATCTACTTCTGGGAAATCAGCCATTGAAAACCCTGTGGAGCACAGTTCTCCTCTGACACACATGGGGTCGCCTTGAGCTGGAGTCGCCTCAATGGCAACTGGTTTGGTTTTGTTTTGGGTTGTGTCTGACCCAATGGCTAGCGCCGGCAGCATGGAAGAAGGCCAGGCCAGGGCTCAGGACACAGGCTCCACAACCTTGTTTCTTCTGACTTGGGTTAGAACCAGAGCAGCAGCATGGAGTGGCCGTGGGCAAAACTGGAAGGGGGATTACCTGGCATTTCCGTATGGAGCAAGAGCTGCACTTGCTGGCGGTAATTGCTGTCTGCTAGGAGCCTTGTTTGGTTCACCTGTGAAATGGGGATATTACAGATTTACCTTCTAGACTTTGACAGTTGAGGCAGTGGTAATTCTTGCCCTCCATGTGGGAGACTCGGCTTCAGTTCCTGGCCAGTGCACAACCACCGTCTATCAGTGGAGGCGTGCATGTTGTTATGATACTGAGCAGGTTTCAGCAGAGCTTCCAAACTAAGGAGGACTAGGAAGAATGGTCTGGCAATCTACTTCTGAAAATCAGCCAACGGAAACCTGTGGATCGCAATGGTCCGATCCACAACAGATCGTGAGAATGGCGCAGAACAGGGTAGTGCTTCTTTCTGTCGTCATGGGGTTGCCATGAGTCAGGGACCGGCTGGACATCAGCTACAACAGACTTTGAAGACGACTTGAGTAACTTCATTGGCACATCATTCGTTCATGCGGGACACGGGTCCGGGGACATGGTCGTTTTTATAATCCTTCATTTATGTGAATGCAGATGCCTCTTCCATAATACATACCATTTATCTTTTTGAAAAATAAGTACCCGAGATACTCCCTAGAACGAGAGGCATTATCTGCAGTTTGTTCTCAGAAGATGCACAAAGGAAAAAAAAAAAAAAAAAGATTCTGCAGCCAAAATACAACTTGGGAAATGCTGCAAACTGTAGCCCTGTTCTAGAGAGTGAGTGTGGCTTAGCTTATTGAAAACACCACGTGGTAGCATCTGAGAAGAAAGAAACTTGTTCCATACTTCCTTTATTTCTTTATTTTACATTTTAAATGTCTTTAACTTTCATTTTCTTTCTTTTCTTTTCTTTTTTTTTTTTTTTTACTGAGGTTAAACACAGAGCTCTTTACATCTTTACAAATGCATATGCTTGTGTAACCCATATCCCATCAAGATAGAGAACTTGCTGCCATCCCATAGACTTTCCTCAGGCCCCTCTCCCAGTCACCCCTCCCAAGAAACAACCATTGTTTATAAAATTTCTTCTTACCTTGGGTTAACTTTGTTCATTCTAGAACTTCCTATAAATGGAATTATAAAGGAGGCACCCTTTTGTGTCTGTTTCTTTCACTCTGCATAACGTTTTTGAGATTCATCCATGTTGTTGCATTTATCCATAGTTTGTTCCTTTTGATTGTTGGATAGATTTCTATTGTATGAATTTATCATAGTTGGTTATTCATTCACCTGTTGAAGGACATTTGGGTTGTGTCCAGGTTTGACTATTACAAGTAAAGCTGCTATGAACATTCATGTGCAAGGTTTTATGTGACAGTATTCCTTCATTTTTATTGAGTAAACACTCAGGAGTGGAAATGCTCAGTCGTGGGGTATCTGTAACTTTAATTTTATATAAAACTGCCAAATGGTTTTCCAAAGTGGTAGTGCCATTTTATGTTTCCACCAGCAATGAATACGAGTTCTGGTTACTCAACATCCTCGTCAACATCTGGTATTGTCAATCATTTAAATTTTAGTCATTCTCATGGGTGTGTAGTTGTATCTCACTATGGTTTTAATTTTTATTCTTTGATGACTATAATAAAAAGTTACAATAATCAAAACAGTGTGGTATTGGTATAAAATAAACACATATATTGATGAAATAGAATAAAGAGCCTAGGGACAGGTGTACACTTATATGGTCAATTTAAACAGGACAGAGCAAAGATTACCTATAAAAGAAAACATTGATAAATTGGACTTCATCAAAATGGAGAAGTTCTGCTTATCAGAAGACGCCACTGAGTAAATGAATAAATAAACCACAGAATGTGAGAAAATATTTGCAAGACATATATCCAGCAAAGGACTGGCCACCAGAATATATAAAGACCTCCTACAAATCAACAGTAAAAAGAAAAATAACTCAGTAAAAAATGGGCAAAACTTCACAAAAGAAGACAATCAGATGGTCAATAAGCATATGGAAACATGCTTAGCAGGGTCATGCTTGACTCTTTTATTTTTCAGTTTTCTTTTAAACGGTGTTTTGCAGGCTCATCTGACCATTGTAGAACTAAGTAGGTGAAGGTTCAGCCTCCTGACTGCCTGGGTTTGAACATCAGCTCCGTTGCTCACCAGCTCTATGCTTTTTGGTAAGTGCGATGGTTAAAATTGTGTGTCAGATTGGCTGGGTCGTGATTCTTGGTGTTTATATGTGATCGCTCCCGTGATTGAATATGCTGTGAGTAGCCAATCAGTTGAAAGGGAGTTTCCTTGGGGGTGTGGCCTGCATCTGAATATGAACAGACTTTCCGGCTTTTTGTTAGCTCTGGATCCTGCGGCTGTTTGTCTGACCTAAAGTTCTTGGGACTTAAGCTATCAGCTTATCTGCCAGTCTTGGGATTCGTTGCTATTCACAGCCTGTGAGCAAGAGCCCTGCTTTCTTACCTGCTGATCTTGGGTTTGCCAGCCCCTGAAGGTGCGTGAATTGGGAGAGGCCTCTACCCTGATCCACAGACTTGGGATGTTCAAGCTTCTACAATTGCGTGAGCTGTTTCTTTGATATAAATCTCTCTCTATATATATTTATATGCTTTACTGGTTTTGCTTCTCTAGAGAACCCAGCCTAAGACAGTAAGTAACTTAGCCCCTCTCTGCCTTGGTCCTCCTGTGTGTACAGTAAGGATTATAATTGTTGGAGGGAGGCATGAGTTAATGTAAGTAAAGTGCGTAGAATAGAGCCTGGCACACAGTGAGCCAATATAGATATATTTACCTTCACTGAAGCCACTTTTTGAAGGTACAACCTTTATTTATGCCCTACAAAAACCAGAGTTCTGCAGAAGTCTCTTTGGAAAATGCAGTCCTAGGAGGAAAGACTGTTTTGAAGGAACCCAGACTATGTCAGTGGGGTACTTGGTGGTGCAAATGGTTAAGTGCTCGGCTACTAA
The DNA here is from genome assembly GCA_030035585.1 of Dugong dugon. Lineage (NCBI taxonomy): Eukaryota > Metazoa > Chordata > Mammalia > Sirenia > Dugongidae > Dugong > Dugong dugon. Next base: position 110,194,341 of record CM057472.1, read on the forward strand.
CCAAATGATTGGTGGTTCAAACCTACGCAAAGAGTAGAACTGTTCTCTATAAGGTTTTCAATGGTTGATTTCTTGGAAGTAGATCACCAGGCCTTTCTTCCAAGGCACCTCTGGGTGGACTCCAACCAAAAACCTTTGGGTTAGCAGCTGAATTCATTAACCAACGTACCAGCCAGGGACTCCTAAAACATATCAAACCAAACAAAACACATTGCCATCAAGTTGATTCTGACTCATAACAACTCTATAGGACAGAGTAGAATTACCCTATAGGTTTTCCAAGGCTGTAATCTTTACAGAAGCTGATTTCTCCTGTGGAGTGGCTGGTGGGTTTGAACCACTGACCTTTTGGTTAGCAGCCCCCACCAGGGCTCCTTTAAAACAATACACTGCATATTACTTGCCTCACCGTTTCTGTGGATCAGGAACCTGGCCGTAGGGTCCTCTGCTTCGGGTCTCACGGGGCTATACACAGGGTGTTGATGAAGGCAGAGTTCTCATCTGGAGGCTTGACTGGGGAGGATCTGCTTCCCAGCTTACATGCTTGTTGGCTGTATGTAGTTCCTTGCAGTTGTAGGACAGAGAGCCTCACATATTTGCTGAATGTCAGCTTCAGGCTTCTTTAGCACCTAGAGGCTGCCTGCAGTTTTTTGCCAGGTGGGCTTTCTGACATAGAAGTTTGCTTCCTCACAATCAGCAAGGGAGGGAGAGAGACCCCGCATGGGTGCTACAACAGTATGTAATGTAATCATGGAATCACACACACGTAATCACAACCTCCCATCACCTTTGCTGGGTTCTGTTGGCCGAAGCAAGGCTCAGGTCCTACCCACACGGAGGGGGTAGTGTGAACACAAGAGCATGAACACCAGGAGGCAGAGATCATGGGGATCACCCTACAGTCTGTCCACTAAACCTAAGAAAACCCTGAAAAACAAAAACCAAACCTGCTGCCATCGAGTCGATTCCAACTCATAGCGACCCTATAGGACGGAGGAGAACTGCCCCATAGGGTTTCCAAGGAGTGGCTGGTGGATTCAGACTGCCAGCCTTTTGGTTAACAGCCATACTCTTAGCCACTCTGCCACCAAGGCTCCACTACCATCCTACAAAAACATCACCTCCTCCCTGAAGCCTTTCCAGATGATCCTGAAGAGAATTTGTTCCTGTCCTTCGGGGCTTCCATGGCAGCGCTTGTTCATTAGTGTAAACAGCTGGCTGTTCTGAGTTTACATCTGACAAAGGTAGACAGGTAGTTCAGAGACTTTTCCCCTTTTGATTTGCTGTTTTCCGTTCTTGCCGCTCAAATTTGGCTGAATAGCTTTGAAGTGAGGCCTTTCGCCAGTCGGTTGCCGGTAGCCACCTTCTGCTATAAACAGTTCATCAGGAACGAGAAGTAGTTCTGCGCAAGCTCCTGTCTCGTCACATGTCCCCCCTGTCCTTTCCTGGGCCCTGGGTCCCTGGTGAACCCTGATGCACGAGTCATCTTCATCTTCCAGTGGGGCTCTGCGAGGGGGTGGGACAGCTCAGACAACGGATGAGCAATAAAAGCAGAAACTGGGATGCTGCTGAGCATGACAGACAAGGTCAAGGTCAAGGACCCTTGCTTCCTCTGCCCCCTTTGTTTCGAGCTGCCTCCTTCACGCTCCCCTGAAGCCTGTCTCCCTCTCTTCAAACATTTCTTAATAATCCGTAATTTTGTGAAAGGGATAAAGGATAAGAGGAACCTGGAAGGTAACTGGATTTACATATGAATGTTGCATTTTCATTTTAATTTTGACGAAGTGTAAAGGTTGCTAATAAAAGCATCGTTACTGCCTCAGTGTGTCTTTGATGGACTATGGAAGAGATTTTGCTAAGATATGGAGACTCAGCCAGGGTCACCGTTTTACCAGGAGCTATCGTTCATCCTTTAACAAAAAAAGGAATGCCATGGCAATTAAAAAAAAAAAAGAAATGGCATTATTTTCAAGGAAGTTGTGGTCATTGTGAGTACTTGGGAGAGGGACTGAGCTGTGGTCTGCTCAGGACAGACTTCGTGTTTACCGAGACTTGCACGTGGTCACGTGGCTGAATCCCTTGATGGCCACGGAGCCTCCGTGGATCATTCAGAGGAGGAGGCCTTGGATCAACCCTGTGGGCAAGCAGGTCAGGGGCAGTGACTCAGGGAAGCTGAGCTGCCATGAGGAATAAGATTAAACCCTGGCTTCCCTCTAGAGCTGATGCTGTTTAAGAAGAGAAGCTAATGGACGTGGCAACCAGCTAGATGTGGGGCATGAGGGGGAGGGCAGGGTCCAGGAGGACTCCCAGCTGTGCTTGGGCATGAGCTGCCTCTTCTGGGGGTGCAAGGGAAGCGAGGTGTCTAATAAAGCTGAGCAAGTAGGGGAGCCCACAGAGTTGGCCTCCGGTGTGTTCTTACCTCCTTGGGCCACTTCTGAAGGCAGCATGACACGTAGAAGGAGCTGGGGCTAAAATTCCACCTGCTGCCCATTTGCTGTGTGACCTTAGGTAAGTCATGCCACCTCTCTGGGCCCCAGTTTCTAAACTGGGTGAGACCAGAGTCTTTCCACCAGTGCTCTGTGGAGCCGTGGCCATTCTGTGGAGAGACTCAACATGGCGCCAGCTGTGGTGTCCCCTGGCAAGCTTCTTCAGTCAGAGCAGAGTTGCTTTTGCCTGTGCCATTTAAGATTTCATCTGAAGAAAGGGCTTGGTGGGGGTAAGGGTGGGTAAAAGAATGTTGAAAAGCAGGGTTGGGTGATTTCTGAAGACCCTTCTAGTGTTATGATTTTCTATTATTTAATAAGTTGACAATTTGCATCAATAGGTGAAGCTTCTTACTGGTGTGAGTGTGTGTGTGTGTGTGTGTATGCGGGTGTGCAGTTTTTGCAAACAAAAGACTATTTTGCTGCTGGCTTTTATTAGCATTTCAGAGCTGTTTTGTCTTTGTTCTTATCTGATCTCCCACGGGCAACGAATGGCTCTTAAATGTTGGTATTGTGCTTGCCAGTTTTACTTTTCACTTGTATTAGGTTTTTTTATTTTTTTTTATTTTTTAAGTTCTGCTTGTTGGAGCCTTTTGGGTCCCTGAAGATGAGATGAGATGGAGAATCTTATGGAGGGGGTGTCCAGTCATTAATAGCTTTCACTGCGTCAAAGGATGGTTGCTAGACTTCTTTCTTAGTTCTGATCATCTCTGAATGGCTTATAGGTCCCCTAGGAATGAGGAAACTGAGGCACCGGAGGTGAGATGACCAGCCACCAAAGCCTCACACTGAAACACTCCACTGGTCCTATTGGACCCTCGGTCTCTCCTTTTATTGATCTGTGACTAGCTGTTTCTGTGCCAGCTTAATGTCTGTCTGCCGATTTCTTATATAAACAATCTCTTTCTGTTGTGAAGGATCACCCCTTAATTACAGGCGTTGAAGTTTCACATGTTAATTAAATTGTGAGTCAGCCTGGCAGAATATCTCACATAGGATTCCATCGATATTATTTCTTTTATTAATAAAAGTATGAGTCTGGTAATCAAGGAACGTGGGTTTTAGAAAGAAATATATCTGCTTGATGTCAAGAATAACTTATTTTGAATAAAGCTTAATTTTTTTCTCCATTATAAAAGTAAATAGGTACCTGCTAAGGATTTATTATCCAGAACATATAAAACTCCTACAACATAACAACAAAAAGATAAACAAACAACCCAATCAAGAAATGGGCAATGGGCTTGAATAGGCATTTCACCAAGAAGGTACGCAAATGGCTGATAAGCACAGGAAAAGATGCTCAGCATTTTAGTCATTAGAGAAATGCAGATCAAAAGCACAAGCAGATACCACTTCGCACTCACCAGGATGGCTAGGAACCCTGTTGGTGCTGAGGTCAGTCTCTAGGCTGCTAATCAAAAGGTCAGCAGTTCCAACACACCGGCAGTTTGTGGGAGAGACGACCTGGCGATTTGCTCCATGAGGATTACAGCCTAGGAAACCCTATGGGGCAATGCTACTCTGTCACATGGAATCGCTATGAGTTGGAATTGACCAGATGACACAGAACAACAACAACAGGCTGGCTATTATCAGAAAAACAAAAGATAACAAGTGTTGGTGAAGATATGGAGAAATTGGTGTCCTCATTCATCGCTGACGGGATTGTAAAACAGAGCAGCCGCTGTGGGAAACAGTTTAGCGTTTCCCCAAAATTAGACGTAGAATTACAACACGACACAGCAATTCCACTTCTAGGTATATGCACATAGGACTTGAAAGCAGGGACTCAAACAGATGCTTGTCCACCAATGTTCACTGCAGCATTGTTCACATTAGCCAAAAGATGGAAACAACCCAAGTGTCCATCAACAGATGAACGGATAGACAAAATGTGATCTAGTCATACAATGGAGAATTATTCAGCCATGAAGAGAAATGAAGTCCTGATATTTACTACAGCATGGATGAACCTTGGAAATGTGAGGCTGAGTGAAGTAAGTCGGACACAAAAGGACAAACATTGTATGATCCCATGTGTATGAAATACCTAAAATAGGCAAATTCATGAAGACCAAAGTTTATCAGTGGTTCCCAGAGGCGGGTAGCAGGGCAAGTTGAGAGTTACTGCTTAAGGGGTGCTGATCTTCCAGTAAAGTTGACGAAAAATTTGGAAATGGAGAGCGGTGACGGTCGCACAACATGGCGAACGTAATTAATGTCCCTCAGTTGCACACATAAAAATGACTGAACGGCAAATGTTTAGCATAATACATTCTTTGTTATTGCTAGGTGCTGCTGAGTCAGCTCCGATTCATGGTGACCCCATGTATAACACAATGAAAACTGCCCGGTCCTGTGCCATCCTCACAATCATTGCTATGCTTGAGCCCATTGTTGCAGCCACTGTGTCAGTTCGTCTCATTGAGGGTCTTCCTCTTTTTTGCTGACCCTCTACTTTACCAAGCATGATTTCCTTCTCCAGGGATTGGTCCCTCTTGATAACATGTCCAAAGTAAGCGAGACAAAGTCTCGCCATTCTAGCTTCTAAGGAACATTCTGGCTGCAATTCCTCCAAGATAGATTTGTTTGTTCTTCTGGCAGTCCGTAGTATATTCAATATTCTTCACCAATACCACAGTTCAAACACATCAATTCTTCCATCTTCCTTTTTCATTGTCCAGCTTTTGCATGCATAGAGGCAACTGAAAAGACCATGGCTAAGGTCAGGCACACCTTAGTCACCAAAATAGCATCTTTGCTTTTTAAGATTTTAAAGAGGTCGTTTGCAGCAGATTTGCCCAATGCAATACGTCTTTTTGATTTCTTGACTGCTGCTTCCTTGGGTGTGATTGTTGATCCAAGTAAAATGAAATCCTTGACAACTTCGATATTTTCTCTATTTATCATGATATTTATTGGTCTAGTTGTGAGGATTTTTTGTTTTCTTTACGCTGAGGTGTAACCCATACTGAAGGCCGTAGTTCACCCTGTATGAATTTGCTGGTATTTGAAATAACGGTGGCAAAGGTTGCAATATCACAGCAACACTCAAGCCACCAAGTATGACAAACGGACACACAGGTGGTGGATAATATATTCTACCACAATAAAATAAAAAAAGTAAATAGATATTCATTATGGAAAATTTAAAAAATATGACAAAGATTAAAATGCTTATAAGCACCTCTCATACTGCCATTCATTGATTAAAAACTTCCTCTTTTAGTATTTCTTTGTAATCTTTTTCTACGCATATATGCCATAGTTAAGGAGCCTGGTAGCTCAGTGGTTAAAGCATTTGGCTGCTAAGTGAAGGGTTAGCAGTTTGAACCCACCCAGCTGTTCTGTTGGAGAAAATACTTGGAGATCTGCTTCTTTAAAGATTGCAGCCTTGGAAACCCTATGGGGCAGTTCTATATTAATGAACATCAATCAAATCATAGTCTTCCATGTATATTTGCTCACCATTCCATCTGAAACATTTATTCCCATCTGTCCCAACTAGGTAGCGGCTTCCCAACAGTGCCACCTGCCCAAGGATGGTGTGAACTCACTGGACACACCGAGTGTCCTCCGGCAGAGGCTGTACCACGCCTTGACAGTGAGGGCATGGGGATGCTGGGAGCAGAGGGAGGGGTTATCACAGGTCATGGTCAAGGTCCTGCTGACCATGGTCCCCAGGGTTCAAACAGCCTTTGCCACCACTGCCTCCCCAAGAAACTGGCACCATGTCTCCACATCTTCCTGGGGTCTCACCCGTCAGATGAGGGAAGTCGTGCCCCACCTCCGATTTCCCAAAGGTAAGGTGAGAGCCCATGGGATGCTATAGGTAGCCACTGGGAAGCATCCAAAGCCCCTTCTTTATAGATGTCCAGGCTTCTTAGAGTGGGGCGTGATGAACCCAACCCTCCAATCGCTAAAGCATTTCTTCAATGTCATTCTCATCTCCACCAGCGTGAGCTTCCTGCCTAGAGTACTGTGTGACTCTGAGGCTGATTAAACCATCCCTAAAAAGAAGGGGATGGACATTTACCGCATACATCCAATGTGGGAGTGTTACACACGACTTTCCTATGCCCAGGACACCTCTGCACAATAGAACGGCCACGCTGTGGCAGATGAAGTGGCTGAGACCGGAAGGCTGAGGAATGATGTCAGGGTCACCCAGTTAGATCCTGGTGGAACTGAGATTTGAACAACGTCTATGCGGCTGCAAAATCTGTTCTCTTGCATCTCTATCACGTGGCCTCTGAGCTGAAAGGACCTGCGTTGGAAGGAGTGAGCCCTTTGCTGCAATTCACCTGGCTGTACCCCCAAAGGGCTCACACTGAGGTGATGAACCATAGCTTTATTCTTCCTCCCACTTTGCTCATCAGAAGCTGGACCTGCAATCTCAAGAGACTGGCTTCTTACAGAGGTGTGCCTTTAGGTCTGCAAAGACTTTGCTGGCAGGAGGAGCCAAAAAACTAAAAAACAAAGAAACAAAAAACAAACCTCTTTGCTGTCTAGTCGATTCTGACTCATGGAAGCAGCTGTGAAGTTTGTACTTGAACTTGAATCGTGTCTGCTGACCTGGTAACACAGTGGCTTGGCAGTTTGGTATGACTTTAGGGGCACAGATGCCTAAGGATTGGGGAGAACGTGACACAGTCACTCTGAGGTTTAGGTACTTAATGCGCCATTAACGATATGAGACCCAGGGATTCTGATGGCCTCTTCAAGGGCCGCGAGACCTTGGCCTCCATCACTCCCTTCTGGGGCAGGTGCTGGAGCAGCTTCTCCTCTCTCTAAGGTGTCTGTGGGGGTGGGGAGGAGGAGGACAGCTCTCTCTTCTGTCCCTGGAGGCCTGAGATCACATGCCTACGCTGGGACCCTCCATCTCTGTGGCTCCAGGCAATTTCCTTAACGTCCCCACACGGCAGGTAAGTTCCTTGAACTAAAATGGGGCTAATGCTCACCACAGCGAAGGGCTGTGAGAACTCCCCACGATAATGGTATGTAGTGCTTTGTAAACTCCAGCGTTTACCACACAAATGTGGTTAATATTATCCCCCCTGTCTTTTTGCTCCTGCCAGAGAGAAAATACCACACACACATGCGCACACCCCCTGCAACTCTTCAGCATTCTAGCTTCCGGATCTCTATTCCTATGAACTCTTCTGCTGAAATACCCTTCTGTCCGCACAGCGCTGCCTGTTTTTCCATGCTGCTTCCTCCACAAAACCCTCCTGGGTTGCCAGCCGCTCATGGGTGAGGGGACTGAGCCCCAGACTGTCCCAGGACTCTCGGTCTCACCTCTGGTCACTCTGTGATCCCAGGCGAGCCACCTAAGCAGCCCCTGCTTCACTCACAAGCAGTTGCTCATGCACCCATCCCTTCATTCATTCACTCACCCATCCCTTCATCCACTCACCCCCTCACCCGTTCCCTTGCGGTTTGCATTGTGTTATTGTTAGGTGTTACCAAGTCGGCTCCGACTCACGGCGGCCCCACGTACAACCTAAAGAAACATTGCTTGATCCTGTGCCATCTTTGTGATCATTGATACATTTGAGTGCATCATGGTGTCCTCTGTGTATTTTGACTGCTTTCCAACCTTGGGGGTTCGTCTTCCAGCAACAGATCAAACACTATTCTATTGTGAGCCATTGGGTTTTCACTGGCCGATTTTCAGAAGTAGATCACTAACGCTTTCTTTCCAGTCTGTCTTAGTCTGCAAGCTCTGCTGAAACCTGTCCACCATGGGTGGCGACTTTGCTGGTATTTGAAATACCAGTGACATAGCTTCCAGCATCACAGCAACATGAAAGCCACCACAGCATGACAAACCGACAGATGCTAGAGCTTCCTATGGAGCTTCCAGGGAAGGAAGTCTGGACCCCACTGCCCCTTGGGAGGACTGAACATACTTTTGGTGAACACTTGGGCTCCAGAACTGTCCCAGTTACCCTGGAACGCCTGTCTCCTCTGTCGCACATCTCTATCCTTGGGGCCAGCCTGGAACATTCCCTAATTCCTGGATTTGATCATAACAACCAACTTGGAAACATTTGGCCGCCAGGGCTGCTTGGTGTGTTGGGTCTGGAGTAATCGAAGGGTTAGATCTGCACATTTCCTTGGAGGGCTGTGTGTCTGTGTGCGTTTACTCTTCTCACTGCAAGTAACAAGTTCAATATTAATCTTTATTTCCAGGGAAATAATTAGTGTTAAGTGAACTGTGATTTTTATCTCTAGTTATTTCTCATGTGCTAATTTAAGCAGCAAGGAAAATGTTCTGTGTTGGCTGAATCCAGGGCTGCTCAGACATATTCCAACAGAAGAAGAAAAGCAGTGGCTAGTGGGGGGAGACGCAGACCACCCATTCAACAGGGGATTGAATTCCAGCATGCCAAGAGTCTCCAGCTGTGGGGAAAATTGTCCTTCCTGTCATAGGCCCCTCTAAGTGGGACCAGCCCACCCATGCACTTGTGTGCTGAAGCTTGGGAAAGACAAAAGAAGCCAAAACCCAGCCTTGGGCATGACCTCTTGCCTCTGGAATCCATGGTGTCTGCTTTGCTCTCACACTCCAGCTCCAACGTGCCCTCCTGGTTCTCCAGTCCCCCGTTCAAATTTCAGCCTTGGAACTGGATTCTTGTTGCCTGCATCCCGGGCTGGAAACCCATCTGGGAACAGCTCTTCTGCCTTGATCTTAGCTTTCTCCTCTCCAGAACGCATCTTTGTTCATCATGCCTTCTTGATGTGACTCATGGGAATGGCCCACCAGACCAGCTCTTCCTGCAGGGCTCCTTGGTCCTTATCCCACCTCACTTATGAAAAATGTGGCCATTTATTGACAATTCTCCATGTGCCAAGGGCTTCATGCCTGCAAGGTCTCTTAATCCTCATTATTCCCCATTTTACAGATGAGAATATCAAGTCTTTGAGAGGTTGTCTGGCCCACCCAAGTGGGAGGACTAGGGCTAGAATTTAGATTGTATAACTTCAAATACCATGCTCTTAATCATCGTTTGAACTGGATAAAAATGAAGGCGATTTCTGGTGGGATCCCAGCATAGGCACTGATGAACTTGGGGAGAGAAGGAGGAAGCATCTCTGATCTTGGAACTGAAGTTGGAGAGTAAAACCTACTCTATCACTAGGAATGCACATATTCATTTATTATTCAAAAAGTGCCTCCATTTCTGTCTGGGTGACCTTGGACCAGTTATTTAACATCTCTGAATCTCACGTTTCTTAGCTGCTAATTGACCATAGCAACAGGGCTCATTTCATTGAGTTGCTGTGGACATTACATGATCAGATACACGTGAAGTGTACAGTACAGAATTCTACAAGAAGGAAGTAGTACTTCAGTGATGGCTATTATTACTACAATGCTATGATGGTTAAGGTTGTGTGTCAACTTGGCTGGGCCATGATGCTCAGTGGTTTGGCAGTTACAATGTAGTTTGACAGTAGTATAGTGATGTGATCACCTCCATGTTGGGATCTGTTGTGAGTAGCCCATCGGCTGATAGGGAGTTTCCTTGGGGGTGTGGCCTGCATCCAATATAGATGGACTTTCTGGAAAGGCTCGCTGGCTTTTACTAGCTATGGATCTTGCAGCTGGCTCCTGTTCATCTGACTTGTGGCTCTTGGGACATGAGCTAGCAGCTCATCTGCCAGTCTTGGGATTTGTCAGACTTCATGGTCTGGATCTTGGGTTCACCAGCCCTTGCAGTTATGTGAATTGGGAGAAGCCTCCTGCCTGACCTACAGATTTGGGACTTTCCAGTCTCTACAACCACGTGAGCCATTTCCTTGATATATATATATATATATATATATATATATCTTTCTGTCTCTCTCTATGCACGTATATACAGGTGTATATATATATATGTATATAGCCACTTTACTGGTTTTGCTTCTCTAGAGAACCCAAACTAAGACAAATGCATTCATTTGTTCACTTTCATTCATTCCTTCATTCACCCACAAACCATCAGGGAGCATCTGCTTGGTGGCAAACTTAAGAAACTATCTATCTCATATGAAGAGGACACGACTATGTATAATTTGTGTAGAAAAGATGGAGATAGGACCAGGGTGTGATAGAGCAAGGAATGGCGCTCAGCTAACTCAGGAGGTCAGAGAAAACTTCCTGGAAGAAGTGACACTTGAGTAGTGTCTGGAAGAAATTGCTCAGTTGAAGAAGAGAAGAAATGGTGCTCCTGGAAGAAGAAATCACACATTTGAGTGTATGGCGGAGGAAAACAACATGGCACCTTTGAGTGATGGTGCTCAGTTGAGAGTGTGATGGAATGAAGGCTCGTATGAGAGGATGGCAGGAATGAGGCTGGGGTCTCTACTCTGAGCCCTCACGCATGGTTTGTGATCTCTCCTGCAATGCCAAGGGACAGGATGTATGATGGATGGAGGGGGAGGGGCCTGTCTTTTGCTCCTATGTCCTCTTAGTTCTCCCCTTGGTGGGGAGGGGGCACGTACTCTCTCAAGGCTCTAGAGGAAGATCCTTCTTTGTCTCTCTGGTGTCTGGTAGCCCAGGTGTCCCTTGGCATAGAGATACAGCTTCATAAGGCATCTTCCCTCTGTCTGTCTCTCTGCCTCGCTCCTCCTGTTTTATAAGGACACCACTCAAATGGGATTAGGACCCACCCTACTCCGTATGACCTCACATTAACTTAACTCATAACATCTTCAAAGACCCTATTTCCAAACAAGGTCATGTTTACAGGTACCGGGGTTAAGGACTTCAGCATAAATTTTGGGGGACAATTTACTCCATTATACTAGGTATAAACAAATTGGTCTCTTGATTTCTGATTGACTATCCATCATGTGAGAAGAGAACGGGGAGAGGAGAGCCTCTAAAACGTCGTTCACATTATGGGTGTGTCCAGAGCTATCCGAGGCCCGTCACCCTGATGGGCACCCACTGGAGGTCTGTACAGCACTACACTCACGGTCCTCGCTTCAGGGCCTGTCCAGTCCCCATGCTGTGCTCAGCAGGCCTGCAGTGACTACACGCTGGGTGAGGCCTGGGCATGGTCCAGGGAAGCACAAACACTGTCACCTCCAGAGGAAAGGAGTTACTGCTCATCCGAATTCTGGGAATTCTTCACTCAAGCGAAGGAGCGTGAATGTGGAGAATGATACAGAGAAATGGCCCAGACCCAGCAAGGGGAACGTTGAGCTCCAGCTCTGTTTCTGCCACCAGCCAAGGGGGCTTGAGCGGGTTCCTTCCTGCTCGCCTTATGGTTGTGCTGGGACGGTCTGCATGCTCAGAGCCCATCCAGGTTTAATAAACTTGGTCACCAGCACAGAGACAGCACGTCACCCCCGGAACCCCGCCCACCTGCAGGACAAGCCCCTCAGCTTTGTCACCCCAGCCCAGAAGCATTAGCCACCCTGCAGTGTGGCATCTGGAAGGCCAGGCCTGTCCGGGCGGTGCTCAGACACGGGACCTTCTGTCTTATTGGCCTGACTGAATTTGTATGGTTCCTTGGGTTTCCTCTGACCCCAAGCTCCCCGGCACCCATCCAGCACCCTGTTGTGCTGGAATCTGCTTCTTGACACCCTGAGAGGCCACCTGTTCCAGACCCATCCCCACTGGTCTGACATACTCTTGGCGACCTTCCGGAACCAGGCCTGAGACACTGCCCAGAGAGTGTGGGCGAGTAGGACACAGTTCTTCAGTTGCTGGTGTTGTGTGTTAACCTGTAAAAGGAGGAATGACTGCAGAAGGAGGGAGTTGTGGTGGCAGGCAGGTCCAATGTCATCCAGTATGGTCAGCTGAGTTGGACTCAGCAAAACCCAAAGTAGGCTCTTCCAACTGCTTTTGCTTTTCATTTTTCAGAAGGGTGTGTGTGGTGTGTGTGTGTGTGAGAGTGTATGTGAGTGTGTTGAGTGAATGTGTTGTGTGTATGTGTGTGTGTATGTTGTGTGTATGTGCTAGGCAGAGTAAACCAAACCAAAACAAACCAAATCAATTGCTGTCAAGTAGATTCTGACTCATGGTGACCCCATGTGTATCAGAGTAGAACTGTGCTCCATAGGGTTTTTCAATAACTGATTTTTTGGAAGTAGGTTGCCTTCTGAGACACCATTTCAGCTTGCTGCTGAGCATGCTGTTTGTACCATCCAGGGACTCTGGTAGGCAGAATAAGGGCCCCAAAATTGCCCACATCCTAATCCTCAGAGCCTGTAAATAAGTTAATTTACATGGCAGAGAGGGATTAAGGTTGCAGATGGAATTAAGGTTGCTAATCAGCTGACCTTAAAATAGGGAGATGGTCTGGGTTATCGGGGGGTCCAATGTTGTCACAAGGTCCTTAACAGTGGAAGAGGAGGGCAGGACAGAAGGTCAGAGTGAGGCCACATGAGAAGAACTCTACTTGGCATTGCTGGCTTTGAAGATGGAGGAGGGGACACTAGCCAAAGAACGTGGGTGGCCTCTGTTGTTAAGTGTTGTGAGTCAGTTCCGCCTCATAACGATCCTACATGACAGAGTAGAACTGCCTTATAGGGCTTTCTAGGCTGTCATCTTTACAGGAGCAGACCACCAGATCTTTTTCCTGCCGAGTCTCTGGGTAGGTTCAAACCACCAACCTTTCAGTTAGCAGTCCAGCACTTAACTGTTGAGCTGCCAGGGTGGCCTCGAGAAGCTGGAAAAGGCAAGGAATGAATTGTGCCCTGGAGCCTCCTGAGATGAACACTGCGCTGCTGACACCTTGATTTCAGCCCAGTGAGACCCGTGTCAGACTTCCCACCTCCAGAGCTGCCAGAGGACACGTTTGTGTTGCTTTAAGATGGTTTTGGTCATTTGGTACAGCAGCAAACAAGCATAGTATATGAATGCGTGTGAGTGAGTGTCAGATGAGTGTGTGTATGTTCAGGAGTGTGTGCGTGTGAATATGAGTGTCTGGTTATTGAGTGTGTGTGTGTGTAGGTGTGTGTGTCATGTATGTGTGTGAGTGCGTGTGAGCGTAAGTATGAATGCATGGTGATTGAGCGTGGGTGTGTGTGAGTGTAGATGTGTGTTGTGTATGTGTGTGAGTGTATGAGAGAGTATGAATGGCTGTGTGTGAGTTTATGCATGTGAATGAGCGTGAGTGTGATGTGAGTTTATACGTGTGAATGAGTGAGTGTGATGTGAGTTTATACAAGAGCAAGAGGGACTTTTTAACACCGTTTCTCCCCTTCCCTTGGGGTCCCTGGGTGGTTCAAACACTGAATGTGCTGGCTCTGCTGTGCCCTCCCGCCCCGCGACACAGAGGGGAGGCAGTTCTCAGAGGACAAACGGCTAGACTCCAAGGCTGCTGGGGCAGCGTCCCATCTGAGGCAGACCCCGGGTCAGTGTTCCCCAGGCTCGTCTGCATCTTCCTGTTTGTTTTTTCTGGCTTCACCTACTGAGGACCCCCACTGGCACCCACATATCAGTCTTGGGCTCCCTTGAAGGTTTGTAGTTGGCTGAATAATAGCCCTCAAGATACCCAGGTCCTAATTCCCCAAACCTGTGAATATTACCTTGTTTTGCAAAAGGGGCTATGCAGATGTGATTCAGTTAGGGATGCTGAGTTGGGGAGATCATTCTGGATTAACTGAGTGGGCCTTAAAGGTAACCACAAGTCTCCTTCTAATAAGGAGAAGGAGGGAGATTTGACTACAGAACAAGAAGCAGGTGATGTCACAATGGAAGCAGAGATTGGAGGGACATGAGGAAGGGGTCAGAAGCCAAGGAATGCAGGTGGCCTCCAGAAGCTAGAAAAGGCAAAGAGTTCCAGAAGGAACCTGGAGACACTTTGAAACTGATTATGGACTGCTGACCTCCAAAGTATAAGAGAAAAGTGTGTGTTGTTTTGAGGCACCAAGGGCGTAGTAATTAGTTACTACAGCTGGAGGAAACAAATACAAGGCTTTCAGGTAAGGCTGTGTCTAGGGCTTGATAGACGCAGGAATACAGTGGTTTGTACGGAAATGGTTGCAGTAGTGGTGTGGTGGAATGAGGTGGGCTTTCATTGAGCTACGACTTCATTTATTTCACCAGAACAAGAAATAGATGATGTAGAGCTAAAGACTGGTACTCAGGGGGCTTAGTGTAAGCACTGTTTCTTCCCTAACTGGCTTTGGGAACTTGGCCAAGTTTCCTCCTACTGTGCTCCCCATTTTTCCATGTCAAGTGAGGGGCAAAGCCTGTGAACCTTGGTGATTTTCCCAGCTCAGTATGTGGAGGTCAGCAAGATAGTGGTGAAATAATACCAGCTCCAAGTTACCGAGTACCCCCTATGTGCCCTGCCCCATGAAAGGCGCATTTCACCTACTCATTTACACACCGACTCAGGGGAGTAATTTTTGGTCGGGGCTTACTCTGTGCCATAACATGAGACCCCTGGGATATGGGGCTGAGCAGGGCCGGCTCCATCCCTGCCTTCTTGGAACAGGTCTTCATCTCTCTAGTCCTCACAGCGACCTTTCTAGACTGGAAACCACCATGTCTTTTCCATTTTGCTTGTCAAGAAAGGGAATCTTGGAGACGCTAGTTTATCTAAGCTGAAAATGCTTGTAAGCGTTACAACCACCATGTTAATCCGTGTTCTGTTTGAACGCAAAGAATATGTGCTTTCTCTGTTGTCACAGTGGCTCAGCACAAGGAAGAGACGTTCTCTTTCCAGGAGTTGAAAGTGATACTTTTATTTTTTTCTCCTCTAGAAGATACTTTAGAGAAATGTCCAGGACTTGGTGTAACATTATATGCTTTTAGACCTAACATATATTAAGGGGTGAACCTTTACAGTAAACTGCAGAGGCTGTTAACACACATAAGAAGGTTTGATGTCCAAGCATTCCTAGAGAAATGGACAATAGTAGTAGATGATCAGTCACACCACAACAAAACAGGTAGTGTTGATACTTAATATTTTGCAGACTTTTGAATCACATGTGGAAAAAGGAAATATTAGTTTACTGGAATAATAGTTTACTTGAGTGTGAGTGCACGCGTGCGCACACACACACACACACACACCCATACACAACCACACCATGTTTGACCAGGGAAGCCAGATGGTGGGTTGGAGGTTTAGATATGCCAGTTTGCTTAATACCACGACCACCTACTCTGGTGGATATTATCCTTATGCTCATTTATAGCTAAGAACATGGTGGCTCATGAAGGCAAATGATACACTCAGGGTTGCAGAGCTCATCCTTGTCTTTACCTAGCCAGCTCTTCACTGTTAAGACATGTATGACTCTATGTCCACACAGGTGTGTGCACACACAGCTATTTGCGTGTGAGTAGTCCATGGGTCCCACTGCTTGTCTGTCACCTTGTCATGCTGTGGTGGCTTGCATGTTGCTGTGATGTTGGGAGCTATGCTACCAGTATTTCAAATACTAGTAGGGTCACCAGAGGTGGACAGGTTTCAGTGGAGCTTCCAGGCTAAGACAGACCAGGAAAAGAAGCCTGGCAATCTACTTCTGAAAATCAGCCAATGTAAACCTGATGGATCACATCAGAACTCTGTCTGACTTGCTTGCTTTGGATACATCATCAGGAGGGACCAACTGCTGGAGGAGGACATGGAGTTTGGTGAAGTAGTGGACCAGCCAAGGGAGAGAGACCCTCTGTGAGACAGATCAGCACAGTAGCTGTAATGATGGACTTGAACAGGCCAATGAGCGTGAGGATGATGCCTGACTGGGCAACGTTTCATTCCGTCGTACATCAGGTCGCCATGAGTCAGAGTGGACTGGATGGTAACTAACAACAACAACAACAACAACAACAACAACAAGACCAACAGTCCATGGATCAGCCTCAGTAGATGATTGTCAAGGGCCAGAATCCCTGTCGGGGGTTTGAAAGGTGGGGGAAAGTCCCTACCTACAACTCTTCTCTGCAAGTGATGCCAGGGAGGATTGGGGGGCAGAGTCTGCGTTCCCACTGGGTTTACCTGGTCGCCCAGGACAACAGACTTGTAGGCAGCCAAGAAGATCCTCAGCAGTGGAGCGTGACAGTCGACATCAAAGTGAGAATGCCACTCCTTGATCCGGACTTGGCCATACCTGCCAGGGCAGAGCCGCGGATATGACCACCCCAGGAATTCAAAGGCGTTCTTAGAGAGAGCGGACACACACACACGCACACAAACAGCCCCAATGCAAAGCCTTCCTCCTACTTTCAAATGAAAATAAAAGTCTAGACATCCTTTCTTCACAATTCTTCACTGACCTAATTATTCAGATCTGTGATTTCTTCTTTGGTCTTTTCAAAGAACAAGAAGACTAGTTAATTTCACTTAATGGAATAATTGAATGTCATAATTGTTTTTTACATTTCAGCACGAATGTTTGAGTTAAGCTGTGTGCACCCTCTCTCCCTGTCTAGAGCTCTTAATCACCAGGCTGCTCAAAGGGGCCTTTCTGTTCCATCTTGTTGTTTCCTAACTGGACTGTCTGGGTTGGCTTCTGGCAGCCTGCGTGTTCTGGGAGGGGGCTGGGGGGAGTGGCAGTTAATGACTGTTTTGGTCTTGGATGTTCTGATCTCTCTCTAATTCATTATTTGTCAGGCATGACAGGCACCCTGAGCAGGAGCGTGAACAATGCCTTTCTGTTCTGTCTTGCTCTCTCTCCTTCTCTCCTTTCCTTCTCCCACTTTCTGCGTTTTGGATTGGAGAACAGAGTTGTAGCACAATGCCAGGAGCGAGACACCATTGTAGACAATGTTATTCGCTGTAGTCTCTTTTTATTCTATCAACAGCTAGCTGCTGTCGAGAACGAAATGTGGCCCTGACCTGTGCCACCCTTACGATTGTTGGTGTGTTTGAGTCCATTGTTGTGGCTGTTGTGGCAAATCCATCTCGCCGAGGGTCTCCTTCACCCTGGCTGACTTTCTGCTCCACCAAACATGATATTGTCCTCTAGAAATTGATCCCTTCTGATGACGTGGCCGAAGCAAGTAATTTGGACAACGTTCTGTCGTGATTCATTAGCTAATTTTTGGAAGTAGATCACCAAGTCCTTCTTCCTAGTCTGTCTTAGTCTGGAAGCTCTGCTGAAACCTGCCCACCATCGGTGACCTTGATGGCATATGAAATACCAGAGGCAGCTTCCAGCATCACAGCAACACTCAAGCCACCACAGTATGACAAACTAACAGCCGTGTGGTGGATGAACGGCTAAAAATGATACTAATAGGTTCATTCATTTATTTGATCGTTCATTGAATATCTATTGAGAGATTACTGTATGTCAGAGGCTTGTGTTCTGGTCCCCTGGTTACCAGCAGGGAAAGGAGAGTACTGGAAATGGAACAACCAGAAAACAATTGAAGAGAATGTTGATACCTTGTGAAAAATGTAACAAATGTCGTTGATCGATTTGTGTGGAAATTGTCAAATGGGAACATAAAAGTACAGTGTAAACTTTCACCAAAAACACAAGAAAATATTTTTAAAAAAAAAAGCAACCCACAATGCTTCTCTTTTTTCCTGCCCACCACCTGTCTGGCAGTTTGTTGTTCTGTGGTGGCTTGCATGTTGCGCTGCCACTGTTATTTCAAATACCAGCAGGGTCACCCATGGCCGACAGGTTTTAGTGGAGCTTCCAGACTAAGACAGACTAGGAAGAAGACTAACAAGTTTCCCTGCCCCTTATTTTCTCATCTTTGCTTTAGATTAAATGTTGACCTTTTTGACGTATACAGATTTTTTTTTTTTTTGTCAGAGCACTGACCCGACAGGTAATATCCTTTATCCTGAGTGTTACTGTGCTTTTCTGCTAAAAGGTGGGCATAGTTTTGGTTCAAGGTTTATAGAGTGTCTAACAGAGTCCCCTGGTCTCAGGTGGTCCAGTTAGCCTGGGCTTTTTTAAGAATCTGAGTTTCTTTCTGCATTTTTCTCTCGTTTTATCCAGGTTGATCTATTGTGACTCTGGTCACATTGGCCAGTGGTGGTAGCCAGGTACCATCTAGTTCTTCTGGTCTCAGGTTGGTTTAGGTCAGGGCTCGTGTAGATGATCAGCCTTGTAGACTTGTTTCTTCTCTAAGATTTTGGTTCTCTTCTTACTCTTTTGCTCCTGACGAGTACAGACCAATAGTTGTATCTTAGATGGCCACTTGCAAGCTTTTCAGCCCCCAGGTGCTACTCACTTCACTAGAGCATTGTGGGTTTTTGACCTGAGTAACTGATTGGTGTTGTTAAGTAAGTTTGGGGAGGCAAGGTGTACTAGTCAGGGTGAGGCGGGTTATGCTGTGGTAACAAATAAACCCCAAAATCTCAATGTCTTAATACAACAAAGGCTGACGGTGCAAAGTCCCCCTCATGCAGCTGCACCTTCAGACTTGAGTGACCTCAGTCAGTGCAGCAAGGTGTCTCGTGCCCTTGATTGCACACAATGGTCCAGAAGTGACCCACACAACTTCTGCTCTCAGTCCATTGGCCAGAACAAGTCACAGCCCTGCCAGACAGAGGAGGGGGACAAATTGTGTGCCAGGAAGTGGGGTGAGCCAGAGCTTTGTGAGTCCGGATGATGCCTACTGCTCCAGGTGAAGAGCGTGGCTGGATGGGCAGAGAAAGCGCTTTGCCTCACACATATTAAGTATGAGATGTCTGGAGGATAAGTGGATTAGGATGGAAGAGCCTGGACTCAGGGAGAAAGGCTGGGGCTGGATATAGACATTTAGTATTATTAGTGGATATGTTTTACTCTATTTCAGGTCCTTGTTCTGCATTGTGAATGCAGAGATGAGATGCACACAGTTCTTACCATTCAGGAATTTGTTTAAAGGACATGTAATATTTACATAGGTGGCAGTGGTGACTTCAGTGGTAGAACTCTCCCCTTCCATGTGGGAGACTCAGGTTTGATTTCTGGCCAAGGCACCTCATGCACAGCCACCACCCATCTGTCAGTGGAGGCTTGTGTGTTGCTAGGATGCTGAACAGGTTTCAGGGGAGCTTCCAGACTAAGATGGACTGGAAAGAAAGACCTGGTGATCTACTTCCAAAAATCAGCCAGTGAAAACCCTGTGGATCACAATGGTCCAATCCATAGTTGATCGTGGGGATGGTGCAGGATCAGGCAGCATTTTGTTCTGTTGCACATGGGGTCTCCAAGTGTTGGGGGCTGACTTTATGGCAGCTAACAGCAACCACAGTATTCACATCCATAGCAACTTTAGTACATCCTCAGTGCTTCTCAGAAAAGTCCAAGAGTGGCCAAATTGTCTTTACCTTGTCTTTACATCCACTCACTCCCAAAACAACCATTCTTTCACCACAAAAATTTCCTGAGCATCTACAATGTTCTAGGAACAGAATGCTTCCATGATTCCATGAATATCCTACGCATTTCTTGCCTCTGAACTTTTGTTGATTCTGTCCTTTTTGTTGTGTGTTTTTGTCCCTCCATCTGCCTGGAAAACTCCTATGCATTCTTCAAAGCCCGACTCAAGATATTTGCCATTGTGAAGCCTTTGCTGGCATCCCACTCATCTCCCCAGATAAAGTCAGCTGCTCCCTCCTCTGCACACCCCGGACAATGGGTAAAACTCTTTATTCTAGTATCTGACTCATGACCTCTCATTTGTTTACCTGCTGGTCTCCCCACCAGACCTGGAAATATACAAGGAGTGACTGATTCATTCAGTTAACAAACAAAAAGCTATGGGCCGTGCCATATGGAGGTCTTGGCAGGGACTGAGTCTCAGTCTTTGTATGTTACCTATGTCTAGCCTAGGGCTGAGCAGGGCTTAGTCATAATAAGGTCCTCCTCCATGGACACCACTCTAAGCCTACATGGTGCTTTGTACTTTACAAAGAACTATTATTTGTCAGTTAACTACACAGAGGCCAAAATAATCCTTAAAAAAAAAAAAAAAAAAACAACTTTACTGAGGTGTAATTTATATATGCAACGATCTTTTTAAAGTGTAAATAAATCATGTCACTCCCTTATTAAATTTTCTCAGTGGCTTTCCATCTTGCTTATATCATTGCCAGGTCCTTATAATGACCTATCAGGTACCACAATGACCTGGCCCCAGCTATCTCCCTGACCCATTCCTAGCTGTCTCTCCCTTCTTCATGCCGCTTCAGCCAAGCTGGCTTCCTTGCTTTTCCTCAAACTCCCACTATGCTGTCATCTCAGAGCTTTTGCACTTGCCCTCCCCTCTGCTGGAACACTCTTCCCCTAGAGACCCAAGGGTGTGCTCTCTGCCTTCTCACAGGTCTCTGTTCATGGGTGGCCATGCTAGTGCCTTGCTCTGTAGTGGGCATGAATATTCAATGAGATAATTCAAGGAGAGCACTTAGCAGAGTGCCCCACACTTAGCGACAAATGGTAGCTGCTGCCATTGTTGAGATCCTTATGCCATGTGACATGAAGGATTATGGAAGACTGGCTGTCCCAAACTGTTCCTCCTTTCCCTCTTTATTGCAATGGAAGACTTAGAGCTTACGATGTGACATGCCGACAGAAGAATGCTGTGATGTGGGCCACAGATAGCAGGAGAGCGTGGAGTGAACCGTATGGACTCTTACGGGCTGCTTAGAACCTACCAGGTCTTTCTCACCCACAGTTCCTGAGAAGACAGCTCCTGGCTGATTTCCTTCATCTTACATTGACTGTCCCATCGTTCTGAACTGCTGTAGGTCTTTCTTCTCTCCTCTCTGATAGAGTTGACCATGTCCAACTGCTTGCAGAGATGCTTGCAGCCAAGCCTATCTTCCTCACCAGAACCTAAGCTCCTTTATCACGTCTTTACCAATATACTGTGAACTGCCAAAAGAAGGAACAAATCAGTCTTGGAAGAATCCTCTTTGGAAGCAAGGATGGCAAGACTTTGGATGCCTTACTTTGGATACATCATCAGGAAAGATCAATTGCTAGAAAAGGACATCGTGTTTGGTAAAATAGAGGGTCAACAAAAGTGAAAGAAACCCTCAGTAAGATGGATTGACACAACAGCTATAACAATGGACTCAAACACACAAATGATTGTAAAGACAGCGCAGCACTGGGCCATGTTCCATTCTGATATACATAAAGTCACCTCAACGGTGACTGACAATAATGATTCCAGTACCCAGCACAAGACCCAACACCAGGAGACATAATAAATGAATGAATGAGATAGCCTTCACTCTCCCAGTAGAGGAGTCCTTTGGCTTGAAGGAGCAAAGATTTTTCCTCAGATTGTCAAACTAAGACCAAGGAAGTAGATGCTTTTTCCATTAAAAAATCAGTATTAATCCCAGCTCCATAGACACTATCCATTTCTGTTTTGTTGTCATTTTCCTCTCAAGTAACTCTCACCCACCATTCTCCAACACACTCCTGACACTCTAAATTACCCCTTCCCATTCGTTCCTAGATAGCCCCACATCCTCTCCGTTCCTCAGTTTCTTCATTTCTTCCTCTCTGTTTAACATCTCTCACACGGAAGCTCACTCAAGGTCTCCAGCCGACCAGGGTCCCAAAGGCAGGTCCCACATATTTGCAGCAGATTTAGAAAAGTCATGCACATCTAATTATATAGAGACACCAGCACATTCATTTCCTGGTTTTCACTCATGCAGATGGCAGAGAAATTTTGAGAAAATTAACCCTGAATGATCATAGAACACATTGTCTACATCTGTGGCTGTATTGGATGTGTGATCTTCAGAAAGAAATAATGTAAGGCTTTCTCTAAGGTCTAGGAAGCTCACACTCACCCACTTTGACTTTGCAGTGATCCTAGTTCCCCGCTGAACATTCTGGTCAAATTCCACCATCAGAAGGGCCAAGGGATGTCATAGATTCTCTGTGTATCTCAGAATTTTGTCTGTTTTGGAATTTGTTATGGGGACAGAAGGAAGTTTACGGAAATTAGCTTTGTAAATGAGAATATATTCATTCAATAAACAATTTATGAATGCCTACCACGTGCTAGAGTAGGCTTGGTGGCGCAGTGGTTAAGCGTTTGGCTGCTAAACAAAAGGTTGGCAATTTGAACCCACCAGCCGCTCCATGTGAGAAAGATGTGGCAGTCTGCTTTGGTAAAGATTACAGCCTTGGAAACCCTATGAAGCAGTTCTACTCTGTCCTATAGGGTCACCATGAGCCAGAATTGACTTCACGGCAATAGGTTATTTTTTTCCCACCATGTGCTAGGTATGGTCTTTGAGAAGGTAGAACTTAGCAAAACTCAATCCCTACTGTTAGTATCCCTGCTAGCATTCATGTGAATTAGAAAAAGGGGCACCTTTTGGGCAGATGTAGCCTAATGCCAGGACACACAGCTTGGCAAGAGAAGCATGGGCTAGATTTCCCTCCTCACTTGGTCCCTCGACTGGATGCCCTTATGCAGTCAGCAACCTGTACAACATATAGGCAGCCCTGCCTGCCATCAGTGAGCAGTGTTGGGAATTGATCAGAGGAGCATCTTAGATGTTGTGGGACAAGGAGACAGACTTGGCCTTGCTGCTAGCTCTGTTGCCCACTAACTGTATGACTTCGAATGAGATACTTGACATCTCTACACCACACTTTCCTCATCTACAAAATCCAGCTGATAAGACCAATTTCCCCAGATTGTTGCAAGAATCAAGTAGGACAATAAATGTGAAGGCACTTTGATGGCTATGGAGTGAAATGTAAATATGATTGTCAATCCATGTTATTGTTACCACCTATGTTACTGTGTAAATAATGCTATAAATAAATGACTGTCTGGTTCAGCGAGAAATCCTATTATCAGTTGGCGGGCTTTGCTTTGGTGGTATTCATTATAACGGGATTTTTCATGGAATCTACATCTGATGTTTGAGCTCCACTTCGTACTCCCTCATGCCTTATGCATATGCACATTGACATAAGGCAAATCATTTTACGAGTAGTTTTAGTCCATTCAGCAAACACTAAGTGAGCCCATACTCTGTTCTAGATCTAGTTACGTATAGATGATGTAGATATGAATATTATACAAACCTTGCACTAATGGAGACAACAGTCTAGTGAGAGAGACCAATATGGACACAAGCAGATTTAGTACAGGGTAGAAAATAGCAAGTAATAGAAGAATGGAGTAAATATGGGGGAAATTATTCAAGGAAGAGAAGATATATGTGTGTGTATATATATACACACACACACACACACACACACACACATATCTTGTAGAGGGAATAAGGAAGACTTAGTGTAGGAGTGTCATTTAATATGAATTTTAAAGAATGGTTAGGATTTGGGTTTTTGGGGATAGAAAGACAAGCATTTTCCAGGATCTCAGAAAAGAGAGCAGAGCCCAGCTCTCACATCAAAAGCTACACACAGACCCAGCTGAGTTCTTCACGTACTCTATCAAACTTTGAGTGACAAGATAAAAAGGAGAGAACAGGTCTCAAACTGTAGATAAGAAGGGAAGATGATAGTCTTAGTTAAGTTAGGATGGATGTCAGAGAGCTGTTATCCATTCTCAATCAGAGGAAATAGGTCTGGACAGAGATGCCCTTGTTCAGGGTGAGTTATATGAAAGGAAGTAGTCTGGCAACCATGCATAAATACTGCATTGAAAGCCAAGTATAGAAAAAGATTAAAGAGGCTTATGTATAAAATATGGGTGAAGAACCTAGTCCGGAAGAAGATATAACATGAGGAACAGAAAAAAATTCCCAGCAACTGCTTTGTTCTATAGAATTACATAATATGGTCATAAGTTATTGAAGCAGGGACTTAGAGATGAGTCAATAAAATAACAAAATGAGAAGAAAAGCGATATTATAGGGCTAGGAAAACAACTTGAAGATGGAAATAACAGCAGGACAGAATCAATCAATAAATTTGAAATAACACAAAACATAGAATAATATGGTTGAAATACTGAACTAGGGACATTGGAGAAATGCTTGATATAGTCTAACTAAATACATATTTATGTATTTATAGTCTAAATAAATGTGAAGAGGAAAGGTAGAGATATTAAATCAATCAGAGGAAAGTGATATATATGGAAGGTAGTCTAAGAAAATGCACTAGAAACTAATCAGTGGCCCTAATATACAGAAACCAGCAAATGGAACAAATATTCACAGACACAATTAAAGGAAAATTTCCCTGATAAAAAAGAAGAAATTAATTCATATTAAAAGGTTATACTACTATACTTTATAAAAAGTCAATAAAGAGCATTTGATATAAAAAAATGCAGCTTAATTTATTGAACATCAAACACAAGTGGAATTCTTCAGACACCTGAGCAGAAAATACAAGTCTCTTATACTGATGCTATTGTTGTTGTTAGGTGCAATCAGGTTGGTTCTGACTCATAATGACCCTCTGTACAACAGAATGAAACACTACCTGATCCTGCACCATCCTCACAGTCGTTGTTATGCCTGAGCCCATTGTTGCAGCCACTGTGTCAATCCATCTCATTGAGGGTCTTCCTCTTTTTTGCTGACCCTCTACTTCACCAAGTATGATGTCCTTCTCAAGGGATCGGTCCTTCCTGATAACACGTCCAAAGTACATGAGATGAAGTGTTACCATCCTCGCTTCTAGGGAGTATTCTGGTTGTACTTTTTCTCCTATAAGTCTCCTATAAGTGATAAAAATTAAGCTTTAGGTTTTTCCTCCAGCAGCATGTCACAGGGAGCATTGATTATAGAGTTCTGGATGATATGAGATATGAATCAAGAATACTATGCCCAGATAAGTGGTATTTCAGGTAAACAGTCAACAGGCAATTCTGGAACATGAAAGAAGTTAGGCAATAAAGTACTGTGAGACCTTAGGGGAAAAGAAAATGATGCTCTATGGCAAAATCCAGTGTCTTAATTTCTTAGTGTTGCTGTAACAGAAATACCACAAGTGGGTGGTTTTAAAGAACAGAAATTTATTTTCTCACAGTTCAGTAGGCCAGCCGCCTGAATTCAAGGCCTAATTCTAGGGCAGGGTCTTTCTTTGTCCAGTTCACCTTCAATAGCAGCAATCCTTGGAGCTCCTGAGTTTGTAAATACATCTGGCCCCATCATCAGATGTCTGTCTTCTCCCTGTGTGTGCATCTGGGTCTCTATTGGTCTTTTTATAACCCAGAAGTGATTAGCTTTAAGATACACCCTATGCTGATAGAGCCTTATTAATATAAAAAAGGAAAAACCTCTATTTCCATGCAGGATCATATTTACAGGGGTTAGGATTTTAACACGTATTTCTGGGGGACGCAATTCAATCCACAACACCCAGAAAACCAAGAGACGAGTGACAAAAGGCAGTGAGAGGACTAGTGCAGCCTTCAATACTTAAAGTCAAAGGAAAGATGGATAAAATTCTGAGGAAAAGAAATGTGACTTCCACCCGTAGAGTTTACAACTGGACTGAATGCTTGAATTCAGGGACTGAATCCGGTTTTTCTCCTTAGGTATAATGACAAACAAACAAACAAAACAGGAATCATCAATCAAATGGCAGAATCTCAGGTAATAAACCACATACGTGCCTTTCTTGGGAAAAAAAAAAAGCAAACCTCAGCTGACCAAGCAATGAATCAAATGAAGAACTCTACGATGGAGAAGCAGTGGACAAAGGACTGATAATGAGTGCTAAAACTAGGGAGACATTGAATTAACAGTAAAAATTTGTGGAAATTATGGTTACGGAACAGAACATAAATGCAGTAAACACTATTGATATAAAAAATAGTAATATAACTACCAGGGTCAGTGAACTTTCTCTATAAAGGGCCAGTAACTATTTTAGGCTTTATGTGCCTAGTACAGCTGCTGTTGCATATTCTTCTTATTTATTATTTTATAACTGATTGATAGATTAACTAATTACAGCCCTTTGAAAAGCTGAAGACCATTCTTAGTTCACATGTCCTATAAAAACCAGCTGATGGCTGAATCTGGCCCACGTGCTACAGTTTGCTGACCCTATACTAGATCATTGGCCTCTTCCATCATTAAATCTATGGGTCAATATGGTCTTGCATAATGGTCCCATTTTCCCCACTACTGAGTATTGAGGAAAGCTGACAAGGTGGCTTGAAATGGGGGTAGAGAAGAGAACCCTAAGCCAGATCCTAGAACTCCAAGTCAGGGCACATACCACCCTCCATTCCACATGGAGCTCTAGAGCTTGCGCGGACCAATTTGGCAGCCCTACAACACGTGGCTGTTGAGCACTTGAAATGTTACTAGTTCATGTTGAGATGTGCTATGTGCATAAGAGTACATGCTGTATTTTGAAGACTTAGCACACAAAAAAAGTAATAACCCATTAATGATGTTTTATGTTGATTACATGTTGAAACAACATTTTGGATATACTAGGTTAAATGAAATACGTTATTAAAATTAATTTAGCCTGTGTCCTTTTACTTTTTTGAAGTGGCTACTAGAAAACTTAAACTCATATATATATGTTTGCGGATTGAGTTGTATTTAGAAACCTTGGTGGCACAGTGGTTAAAGTGCTGGACTGCTGACTGAAAGGTTGGCAGTTTGAACCCACCAGCCACTCCACACGAGAAAGATGTGGCATTCTGCTTCTGTAAAGATTTACAGCCTTGGAAACCCTATGGGGCAGTTCTACCCTGTCCTATAAGCTTGCTATGAGTCAAAATTGACTTGAAGGCAACAGGTTTGGTTTTGGTTTACCATACTGTGTACCTTTTTTATGCTGTACCCTTGGCTTAAATAACCCCTGTCCTATCTTCACCGAAGACCAGATGAGTTGTACGATGACATGAGGGACATCATACATGAAGAAAGCAAAAGGTCATTAAAAAGATAAGAAAGAAAGAATAGACCAAAAGAAATACTAGAAGAGACTCTGAAACTTGCTTTTGGAAGTAGAGTAGCTGAAGTAAATGGAAGAATGGAAGCAAAAGAGCTGAACGGAAGATTTCAAAGTGTGGCTCGAGAATACAAAGTAAAGTATTATAATGAAATGTGCAAAGATTTAGAGTTAGAAAAATAAAAGGGAAGAACACACTCAGCATTTCTGAAGCTGAAGAAAAAATTCAAGCCTTGAGTTGCAATTTTGGAGGAGTCTATGGGCAGAGTATTGAATGACCTAGGAAGCATCAAAGGAAGATGGAAGGAGTACAGAGTCACTGTACCACAAAGAATTGGTTGACATTCATCCATTTCAGGACATAGCATATGATCAAGAACTGATGGTACTAAAAGAAGAAGTCCAAGCTACACTGAAGGCATTGGTGAAAAACAAGGCTCTAGGAACTGATGGAATACCAACTGAGATGTTTCAACAAATGAACGCAATCCTGGAAATGCTCACTCATCTATGTCAAGAAATTTGGAAGACAGCCACTTGGCGAACTGACTGGAAGAGATCCATATACATGCCCATTACAAAGAAAAGTGATCTAATGGTATGCAGAAATTATCAAACAATATCATTAATATCATAAGCAGGTAACATTTTGCTGAAGAAAATTCCAAAAACGGTTGCAGCAGTACATCAACAGGGAACTTCCAGAAGTTCAAGCCAGATTCAGAAGAGGCCATGGAACAAGAGATATCATTGCTGATGTCAGATGGATCTTGGTTGAAAGTAGAGAATACCATAAAGATGTTTACCTGTGTTCTACTAACTATGCAGAGGCATTTGACCATGTGGATCATAACAAATTATGGGTAACATTGGAAGAATGGGAATTCCAGAACACTTAATTGTGCTCATTTAGAACCTATATATGGATCAAGAAGCAGTTGTTTGAACAGAACAAGGGAATACTTCATGATTTAAACCTGGAAAAGGTGTGTGGCACTGTTGTATCCTTTCACTATACTTATTCAATCTCTATGCTGAGCAAATAATTCAAGAAGCTGGATTACGTGAAGAAGAATGCAGCATTAGGATTTAAGGAAGACTCATTAACAACCTGCGATATGCAGATGACACAATCTTACTTGCTGAAAGTGAAGAGAACTTGAAGCACTTACTGATGAAGATCAAACACCACAGCCTTCAGTATGGTTTACACCTCAACATAAAGAAAAAAAAAAAAGAATCCTCACAACTGGACTTACAAGCAACAGCATAATAAATGAATAAAAATTGAAGTTGTTAAGGATTTCATTTTATTTGAATTCATAATTAACATCCATGTAAGCAGTAATCAAGAGATCAAGCAACATACTACATTGGGCAAATCTGCTGCAAAAGTGTGAAAAGCAAAAATGTTACTTTGAGAACTAAGACATGCCTGACCCAAGCCGTGGGATTTTCAATCGCCTCGTAAAACTGGACAATGAATAAGGAAGACCAAAGAAGAATTGATGTATTTGAATTACAGGGTTGCCAAAGACCATTGAATATACCACGGACTGCCAGAAGGATGAAAAAATTTGTCTTGGAAGAAGTACAGCAAGAATGCTCCTTAGAAGCAAGGATGGGGAGACTTTGTCTCATGTACTTCAGGCATGTTATCAGGAGAGACCAGTCCCTGGAGAAGGACATCACGCTTGGTAAAGAAGAGGGTTAGCAAAAAAGAGGAAGACCCTCAATGAGATGGACTGACACAGTGGCTGCAGCATGGGCTCACATACAGCAATGATCGTGAGGAAGGCCAGGACCGGGCAGCGTTTCCTTTTGTCATGTGTACTGTCACTATGACTCAGAACTGACTTGATGGCATCTAATGACATCAACAGTCTTCACCTTCTGCTCATTCTTTCTACCAGCTCCCAACTGAGATGACTTCCTGCAGGTTTCTTGTTAGTTGCTGTGGAGCCAGCTTCTGCTCATGTCGACCCCACATTCAGCAGAACAACACGTTGCCTGATCCTGTGTCATCTTTATGATCACTGGAATGCTCACGTCCATTGTTACGATCACCGTGTATTTTGAGTGCCTTCCACCCTAGGGGGTTCATCTCCCAGCCCTGGATCAGACAGTGTTCTGTTGTGATCCATAGGGTTTTCATTGGTTAGTTTTTGGAAGTATATCACTAGACCTTTCTTCCTAGTCTGTCTTAGTCTTGGAAGCTCTGCTGAAACCTGTCCACCATGATGACTTGGCTGGTATTTGATATACCTGTGGCATAGCTTCCAGCCTCATAACAATATGAGAGCCAGCACAGTACTAAAAAATTGACTGATGAGTGGTGGTCAGGCACTTGTAATCCCTTCCTTTTCTGTGCTTCCTGCCACCCTCCCTGCTTTGTCCCTCCTAGTTTAGCTGCTACTTGAAGGCAGGAGCTGTATCTAATTTGATAGACTGACATAGTTGCTGCATCAATGGGCTCAAATATAGCAATGATTGTGAGAATGGCTCAGGACCAGGCAGTGTTTCTTTCCTTTGTACGTAGGATCATTATGAGTCAGAACCTACTGGAGGGCACCTAACAACAACAACATATCTGATTTACCTTAGTAAACCCAGCCAGCAGCTCAGACTCTGATCAGCTGACCCTTAGCAATTACTTGATACTTGCGTGAGTGTGTAAAGATAAGGAGAAAGCTTTAACTTTCAAGCACTGAGTGTAAGAAGTCCTTGTAATACAATTCCCCATGTTTGTTGAGAAGTTGCTTTGGAAAGGCCATTTTGGGGTGGGTATCAATTCCCCCGTTCTTGAATGAAGATAGCACTGCCTGTTTTAATTTGTCTTCCCTCAGAAGCAGACTCTGAGGCAGAGATTTGTGTGCAAGTGGATGGGACATGATCCAGGGAAGCATATTAGAGGAGTGGGGAAGATGAGGCAGCCTGTGGGGACAGCAAACCAAGATGCATTAATAAGCAAGTTATCACCATGGACAACTGGAGGCTATATCTCCAGGGAACTCAAGGGACATTGCAGAACCCACTTCAGAGCACACCTCCGTGGGGGATGAGGAAACTAGGCAGTTTATTCACTGTCTCCCTGGCTTATTGGTGGAAGGCTACTGGGGGTAGGCATTACTTCCTCAGCACTTCCAGCTTCCCCCCTTCAGGCAAAGGAATGCGGGTGTTGGCAGTTGGAAGCCAAGCTGGTGTACACCAAAGGGTGAGTGTTTACCACAGAGTCACCACCCAGCTACTACACCAAGGCCATCCATTACCTTTTCTTCCATGTTAATGGAACCTACTTTTGTTTGCAACACCAGTGTGTAAAGGACCTGGCAATGGGTCATATTTGCCTAAGCAAGCTGCAATAATCCGATTCCATTATTTTCTCATTTCCCTTGAAGATCAAGGGTGGTTGTGTGATCCCATTCTGCCACTGATACTGAAAGGAAATACAGTTCTGAAGGGTTCTGGGAAAACATTTGCTTTCCTGGTGACAGGGATTGACCCCTCTGGGACCATGCGCACATCCTTCTTCCAAGCTTGAGTGCAAATATGATATCTAGAGTCACAGCAGTGAAAGGTTTTGAAAGCCACAGTGGTGCAGTGGCTGCGTTGGCATCTGTGCCTACCTCCACACTCTGGTTAGGTGGAAAAATAAACTATTACTTGAGCACTGTTAGCTTGCTACTACATGACCTGAAAGTACTCCTAACCTATGTCCTTGGAAAAAAATACAAGATGGGGAAATGGTAGGCGACTGGGGTATTTGTGGGTGGTTGGTGAAAGGTTGATGGTTTGTATCCACCCAGAGGGGCTACAGAAGAAAGCCCTGGGAATCTATTTCTAAAAATTCAGCCATTGCAAACCCTATGGAGTGCAATTATACTCTGCCACACATGGGGCTGACATGAGTAGGAATCAACTCAACGGCAACTGGTTGGGAATATTTGTTGAAGGCCACGTACTCCATGATGTGACACTGTAGTACGGCTCTCTAAATGCTGGAGATGTATGAGTTTCCTCTGGCTGCTGTAATAAATTACCATAAACTTAGTCACTTAAAACAACACAGATTTATTCTCTTAAGTTCTGGAGACCAGAAGTTTAATCAGGCTTAGTTCCTTCTGGAGGGGACTTCAGGAGAGAATCGGTGTCCTCTCGTTTTCTAAATTCTAGATCTGCCCACATTCCATGGTTTGTGGTCCCTTCCTCCCATCATTCCACCTTTCACTTCACTTCAATCTCTGGCCTCTGTTGTCACATCTCCCACTGTCTGACACTAAGTCCTTAGCATCCCTCATATGAGGACCCTGTGACTATACAGAGCCCACCGGGATAATTCAGGATAGTCTCCCCTCTCCAGAGCCTTAACTTGATCACATCTGCGAAGTCCCTTTTGCCATGTGAGGTAACAGTCACTGCTCTGGGGATTAGGACGTGGACCTCTTTGGGAGGGGGCATTTTTCAGCCAACCACAGGACACGTGAATGGGATTTTTAAAGTTAGGGAACACTGACATGAAGTCCATAGAACAGGTACATATATAGAGATCGGAACTGAATAGTGGTTCTCGGGGGTGGGAGGAAGGGAGAATGGAGGAGATTATTGTTTAGGAAGCACTGAGATTTTGGTTGTGGGAATGGAAAATTCGGCAAAGGACGTTGGTGATGGCTTCACAACATGACTGATGTAATTGATCTCACTGAATTGTACATGAAAAATGTTGGGTTGGCAAATGTGGTAATATCTATATTTTTACAATTAAAAAAAAGTGTAATTAAATAAAATTAAGACATAACAAAATTAGGGAACAGTTGGACTTCATGACAGGACGTTGGAGCTGGGATGGTGTGGGAGCAGAGTCCAGGCATTACACTTGGATGTAAGAGCTCAAGGCAGAGGGAAGCATGGAGTGAGCTGTTGACACAAGGGGAGGTCGTAGACCCAGGCCTTTGGCTCTCAAAGGCCTGGAATTGTGGTTTGGGTCAAGTTTAACTGCTTGTGAGTCTCTAAGTGGAGACGGTGGGGGAGGGATGGGCACAGTTGACACCTGGGTTTCACTGTATGTAGGAATGAATAAGTACGCGAATTAATAGTCCCGCCAGACCACCAGATTAGTGCCCTCGTCCTCGTGGCGAGGGGAACAGCAAGTTCCCCCACTACTTTACTCTGCCCCCTCTGCCAGGTGACGCGAGCTTACGGGCTTGGGGGCGGGGGCGCCCCTCTTCTGACCCTAGGAGTCTGGACAAGCCACTCTGAGCGTGTGCTTGGGGCTGGCAGGAGAGGGAGCAGGGAGGTGCTGGGCAGGGAGGCCTGGAACAAAGCCTTCCTGCTCTCTGCACACACAGGCCGCCAAGAATGTCACCCCACTGGTTCTCTGCCCCTTGGAGCCCTGCTCTGGGCAACGTGGAGGAGCATCAGTGGAATGAGAAAATAAACCAAGCCCAAGACAGCCAACTGCTGTCACGTCCACCTCCTCCAGCTCTCGTTCCCACCCCCTCCACCTCTTCCCAGGGACTCAAATATCCTGCCCTCTTCGTTCCAGAGCTTTACTCACCTGTGCTTGGTTTCTTGAAACAAGGTGGGCATTCTGCAGAAGGGAAGGCATTCGGATTAGCTGAGTGCTCCTGTGGAATAACTGTTCTGGTCCTCGCTTTGGGGAGGAAGTTCAGAGACATTAGATCATCTGCCCAAGATCACACAGGCTGGTAATCGAGGACAGAGGATTCTGGTCTGTCTGGTCCACCCCACACCCTCCCCTCTTCTCAGCTATCAGCTGGTCCCTTCCACCTCACAAGCCATCAGTGGACACACACTTGTGGAACAGGCCTAATTTCTCCATCACTAAATAATGGAAAACCCAAAGGCTTAGCTTAAAATAAGGCGAGGGGCTGGGCAGCGAAGCCATGCCAAGACATTTTAAGTCGGACTCGGTGATAAACAGAGATTTGATATTTCTGGATAATTACCAATGAGCACCCTTCCCCTTTAATTATCTTGTGGTCACCCTTTCAAATGTGATTAAAGCTATTCTTCAGGAGATGTGGTTATAGACTGAGTGGAAATCTGGTCTTTCTTGTGGTTTTTATCACAGCAATTAAATCTGGCCGGCTCACAGACTCTGTGGCAAGAGGGGTTTCACCAGGCAAAAAGATTTTCCCCTCCAGGCAGTGTTAAATTTAGGAAAAATATAATTAGTTCTATCAGACAGGTATCTGTTATCTATTGTGTAGGCATGAGAACTTGTGGGCCCCTTTCACTTAACCAGAGCGGCCCACTCACCTTTGCCCGTCTGGGTGTGAGGCCACAGTCTCCCCTGAGGACTCAGGCGTGTCCTCACAGGAAGCCCCCTTCCCATCGCCTACCTGACCCCTCCCTTATTCAACACCCAGCAGCTCTCTTTGGAAGTAAAACTGAAAGCACTGGGGTTTGCCAGAACTTTCTCTAATGCTCTCAAAGGTACCATTTAAGTAGGGGGTTGCGTTGAGAAATAGGGACACTCTGAAAAAGTGGAGCAAAGGCTGTTCGAATTGCCTTTGCCCCCCCAACTCACTGTATGGCCAGGGGAGACCCTCAGTCTCTTGGTGGCTCCTTTTTGCCACCTGCAAAATGAGAGGGTTATACCAGATGCTTTCAAAATCCTGTTCAGCTCGGAGTTAGGAATGTAAACCACGGCTCAGTGGAATGAGAGTACCAATTCCTCGATAAAGACATAATGAATATTTTTTCTTAGGTGCTTGCTTTGTGTTGTTGATGTTAAAAGGGGTTTGGGATTCACGTATGATTATGCGCTTTCCTCTCCGCTGGAAGCTTCATTAGCCCTCGGATAAATTTGGGAAGAAGGATTCACAAGCATTATTGATAAGCTGTACTCATCGGCAGGAGTCCTCAGGTGGCAGAAACAGTTCGGCTGCTAACCGAAAGGTTGGCCGTTCAAACACACCCAGAGGCGTCTCGGAAGAGAGGTCAAAAGGTCACAGGCTTGAAAACCCTATGGAACAGATCTACTCTGCACATATGGGGTGGCACGAGTCAGAATCGACTCGATGCCAACGGGTATGGGTACTCATCGGTATTGCCAGTAGGAGCCGGCATTGTGTAGGTGCCCAGAAAACATTTGCTGGAAAACAAAAAGGTGACTTTTGAAAGATACCAATGATTCAGCATTGTCAGAAGTGTCCACTCCTCTCCCATGAGATCCAGATGGTTTTTTAGAAAATACACACATGTGACTTGTCCGCTGAATGGGTTTATGATCCTGCTGGCTTGGGCCTTGGGTCCGGAGACTTGGCTGAAGCTTCCATGTCTTTCTTTGATTTTGGTCCCTTCTCTAAACACCACCCTTCTGTCTCAGTTCCCTTTCCTGATAAGCTGGGATAGGTTTACCTGCCAGCTGTCTCACGAGGGTGTTGTGAGGATTAATGAGATAATATTTTTTAAGTACTCAGAGATCTTCTGATGAAAGAGGTTATAAAAGTACAAAGTGTCACTATTATTATAATTAATGGCATTTTTGAGAGCTTTCAAAGTGTGCATTGGGTTATACAGAAGGCAGAGGAGATCCCAACTCTAGGAGTCGACTGCCTATAGGGAAAAACAAGACCGAGGGAGCCTGTGTGTGGCCGAGGTGGCAGCGAGAAGTTGGCACTCAGATTCAGCAGGGAGAAGGGTGTTGAGAAATGAACTCCAAGATAGGGGGCACTAGTGGGCAAATCACCTATGCTAGGAGTTATAGGAAGGTCTGCAAAGATGGCTTCCCATCTGGGCAAGTGAAGCCAAGTGGAGGTAAACTTATGACCCAGTCTCAATTTGGGCATCAAAGCAAAGTACATCCCTGGGTGGCTCTTCTTCCCATTACTTCACACACACCAGGACCTGCCAAAGGGCACCGCTTGCTCCATTCTTCCACAAACAATGATTCAATTCCACCGTACGCCAGGCTCTCTGCCAGGCACCAGGGTTCAAACAAGAAAAGACACAGTCCCTGTCTGCAAAGAGCTTGGAATCTGGTGGGGAAGGCAGGCACAGGCACTGAGTGTTATAGCAGGAAATGGTAGCACTGCAACATGGAGGGAAAGTAGAGGGGATGGTGGGAGAGAAGAAAAGGGTCATTTGGTCCAACTGTGGGAGTCAGAGTAGGTATCCTAGAGGGAATTGTCCCTGAAGTAACTCCTGAAGGTTAAAAAAGAGTAGCTAGCTGGAGAGGGAGAGCACTGGGTTAATCAAAGCAGTAGGAACAGCATGTGCAAAGGCCAGGGAAGGTGAGGGCACATGCTTGATTGATTGGGGTAGTTGTAAATGAGTGGGATGGGAAAGGAAAATGATGAGCTTGAAACAGTGGGCAAGACTTGCTGCCATAAGGGGGGGTCTGAATGGAGTCAGGGGTCACTGGGAGAAGTGATCAGGGACATCAAGGAGGAAGCATCTGTGGGACCTGTGGACCAGTTGGGAGGAATGAAGAAGGGGAGGGTTGCACTGCAGCATCCACATTCTTAGTTTACATGTCTGAGTCACAAACTAGACAGTGAGGTCTTTGAGGGAAGTCACGTGCTTGATCTATCTGTGGGAAGTAGATGCCAAGTAAGTATACAACCAGGAACAGGAATGGTTACATAATTTGTGGAGTGCAGTACAAAATGAAAATACAGTGCCCACTGTTCAAAAATTATTTAAGAATTTCAAAATGGGAAAAGCAGAGAATAAAATCAAGAGCGGATCCTTCTAAGCACAGGACCCTATTGACTGCTCTAGCTGAATACCCAGGAAGTTGGCCTTGACCAGCCATATTGAAGACTCTCAACCTCTTGAACTGAAAGTCAGGGCACATTTTGGGAACACATCAGACCCTGTATGTAGAAAGTTTCACTCACTAAAGTATCAACTAGGCTGACCAATTGGCCTTTTTTATTTTCACATGGGCACTGTTCTGATTGCCAGAAGGAGGTCAACAGACATTAATGTGGAAAAAAAAAAAAAAAAAGCAAAGAAGACGCAGGGGTGGATCTTCAATACACCTTGGACAGAAAACACAAGAAGATTCTTCTATTTTTTGGTGGAGGAGCTATGTGAGTCAGCTCTTTCTTGGCACCTGAATGGTTTTTCTTGCCAGATGAATCAGTGTAAATGGAAACATTAATTTATTTGACTTAGCATGTCAACAGCAGTGCCAATGCATTGGGCCAGCATGAACTTCCACAGAGAAAACTAAGAGACACGTGTATGTGTGCCCCTCCCGGGGAGGGGAATTCAAAGTTAATAAATAGTATACATATATTAATTCACAGATATCTTTTGAGCACCAACTTTATGAGGTTCTCTGGTAGGAACTGGGATACAGCTATGAACAAGATACAGTCCCTGATGTCCTCTTGGGGGTTTTGTTCCATGGAAATTACTAGCAAAGAACCAGTTATTACTAATTTGAGTCATGGAAAGTTTCCTTGCTAGTTTCCATATATAATGTGTTGTCCTCTTAATCTATAAAATGCATTTTATTTCAGTAAACACAAAAATAAGCATAGGGTTTTTCATAGGTTGTGTCTGATTTTTGACTCACTGTTGTTTTCCCCATAAAATCTTGAGCCTCTCAACTCTGAGTTCTTTTATCAGGAGGATATTCAGACATGTAACAGCCTTAGCTGGGAAGGACCTGTTGTTTCTCTTATCCAGAAGTTTGTTTCTGTATTTTTGATCCTATAAACCAGGCTTTTGTATTATTGTGGAAGGCAGTCTGTGTCTGTCTAGATTTACCTGCGTGCTTTCCAGTCTCATTGCTCACTCTTCTTTCTTGGATCTCAGACCTTCTTGCTATATCATTTTCCCTCTTAATTAAGTACAACATTTTCCATTTCTTTGATGAGGTATATTGGTGGTAAACTCTCATCCTTGTTTTTTAAAAAATAATTTTGATGGTGTTATTACATTTTGTCATGAATATCTTGGAAGTTTAAATTGTGTGTGTGTGTGTGTGTGTGTGTGTGTGCATGCGTGGGGGCATATCTGCCCTGTGAACTGGAGATCTCTGTTTTTCAAATCATTTCAGTAACGCAGCATTCATAATGGCCAGTGGAAATTTCAGGGGCTCAATATCAGACAGACGTACATTTAATACCACTTATTAATTGCATGACCTTGGGTAAGTAGTTTAATCTCTCTAAGCCCCTGTCTCCTTGTCTTTAAACCAGAGATAATAGTGTCTTCTTCATAGGATGATTTTGTGGAGACCAGAGAGAGAGTGCCCCAAATACCAAGCCCAGTGCAAGCACAGTGAAGCTTCTCAGAACATCACAGCTATTATTAATCTTCTGTGTATCCAATATCATCCTTTGAGAAAGGTATGCTTGCCAGGAGCTTTTGAGAAAAAAAAAAGAAAGTCATCGAGGCGATACTATCAACATCTCGCACGGTGCCCTCTTCTCCTTGATCTTTTCACACTGAAGCCCGTTGGGTTTTAGGGACGCATCTGGGAAGTAGTGCAGCATCCAGGCCGCTACACGACACAGGCTGTGTGTCAGCGCCAGGCTCTAGGCAGAACTGCTTTTTCTCTCTGTCATATTTAATAACTAGACTCTCACATTATTGGTTTCCTTAGCGCCAGATCCCCAACTGCACCTCTCACCGGTGAGGACCTCTGAGTTGGCTCCATTGACTGACGCCCTTGGCCATGGTCTTCAAGC
The DNA here is from genome assembly GCA_030035585.1 of Dugong dugon. Classification (NCBI taxonomy): domain Eukaryota; kingdom Metazoa; phylum Chordata; class Mammalia; order Sirenia; family Dugongidae; genus Dugong; species Dugong dugon. The sequence goes on from CM057472.1 coordinate 110,232,286, forward strand.
CAGGCCGACCCATGGCTCTAGATTGGGCCACGGCATCCCTCAATGCCTGCCTCCAGGGTCTTTACATTTTCACCTTAAGGAGCAAAGTGCTGTTGAGCAGTTGGGTTGTCAGAAGGGTAGACATGGCACTGTGTTCAGTAACTTCATAATACAACCAGCTTTCAGATATCCAACACCTGAGGACATTTTTCTCCAAATGTAATCAAAGCGAGCAAGAAACACACTTAGTGTGGTGGAAGGAATATTGTGAATACTGAAGTCATAAACCTATGTTCAGACTCTGTGTTTGAACCATCAGAACACCATGGTATTCCTCTTCACCTCTGAGCCTCAGTCTCTTCCTCTGTAAAATGGGTGTGGTGATCCTAACTCATGAGGTGACGTGGAGAACGAGATGAGATAATGCACGAAGGACTCAGCATAGTACCAGCACTGTGCACTTTCTCTCTTCCTCTTCTTCTCTCTCACTTAGAATACCAAAGCTGAAACTCCTTTAGAGACCATTCAGTTCATGTCTTCCCCGTGTCATAGACGTGGGAACCTAAGGCCAAGACAGCAGAAGAGCTTTGCTGAAAGTTACCCAATGAAACGAAGATAGTGCTGAGGTTACTCCCAGACCCCTCATTCCTGGGCTCATCCTTCTTCAACCACATGAGGCTGAAGATTTCTCCACTCTTAAGATGTTCCTGATTCTAAGTTAAACAATGAATTAAAAAAAAAAAAAAAAAAAGAGGAGAATTTGACCCATAGTGGTTATTCAGTAAATGTTTGTGGGGTGAATGGAATTCTTCAAAACTAGAAACTCAGATCGAAATTCACTCCAAACACTAACGCTAAGCAATAGAATTTCAGGCATGTGTTGATAATTACACAGTTCTGCCTCTAAGCCTCATGGCTGATGACTTGGGCTGGATTATACCCTTTTTAGTAGGTAAGGAAATGAAGTCAAGCAATGCAAAGGATGTTGTACGAAAGGCATATTCCTTTCCTAGCTCATCCTCTGGCCCTTACTTGGTCCTAAACAAAGTTCTAGATCTTTCTTTAGCCTGGGGTCAGTTCTCATCCTTGCCTTGTTCAATAATTTTATCACTATATTAGTATCCTAGGATTACCGAAACGAAATACCACAAATTGGGTGGCTTTCAAGAACAGAATTTTATTGCCTCACGGTTCTGGAGGCTAGAAGTAAAAACGAAGGTATTAGCTGTGTCCATTCCTTCTGAGGCTTTGAGAGAGAAACCATCCCATGCCTCTCTCGTCACTTCTGGTAACTCCCAGTGATCCTTGACTTGCAGCTACTACTGATGTCCAACCTGCTCCAGTCTGACATCACATTAACCTAACTGATAAGATCTTCAAAGACACTGCTTCCAAACAGGGTCACATTCACAGGTACTGGGGGTTAGCATTTAAATATATCTTCTAGGGGACACAACTAAATCCATAACAATCACCAATGTGAACAAAGGCAGAGGATAAATTTGGGGAGGATACTAGGCTTGGAGAGAAAGTGAAAACACTGGCTGACAAAATCCAGGAAGAAGTCGATAGACTAGGACATCATGGTGACAAGGTGAAAATTAATTAAAGAGGGAAAAGATAAATTTCTGTATTTATCAAAAACCCCCAAACACGGACAGGAGGACTGGATGGGAGTGTTGAGGTTTAATAAGAAAAAGACTGAGGGATTATTAGTTGACTGTAAGATGGATCATATTCAATATTGGAATATGTCTCATGAAACATAAATAAAAAAAAGAAGTGAATTTTAGTTGTTTTAAGAGAAATTTGCATTTAGTGCAAGAAGAAACTGAATTATAACTGTTTCTGCTTTTGTAATAAGACTGTGTTATGTGCGTACCACAGTCCCCAAGATGATGTGACAAGAAGGGTGCTTAACCTCTGTGGCATTCTTTCCAGACGGCCCTAACTCCAGTCTAATCATGAGAAAAACATCAGGCAAATCCAGATAGGGGGCCGCACTATAGGACACCCAGCCAACGCTCCTCAAGACTGTCAAGGTTATGAAAAATAAAGACTGAGAGACTGTCACAGAGCCGAGGATACTGGGGAGATGTGACAACTAAATACCATGTGGCACCCTGGATTGGAAAGAGGACAACTATGGAAAAGCTGGTAAAATCTAGATAAAGTCTGGAGCTTAGTTAATAATGTACTGTAGTAAACGTACCATGGTATTGTAAGATGTTAAAAATGGGGGAAACGGGGTGAGGGGTGTATGGGAACTCTCTACACCTTCTTTGCAAACTCACTGTGAATCTAAAATTATTCTAAAATAAAAAAAATATTTAAGAGAGAGAGGGGAAAAAACCTATGTTGAAGGCATGTTGTCTAACTCATTACTCAGTGCCTCTGCATAAGAAAGTATCTCTCATAATCTAGTGTCTGGAACTTCTTTGTCTTCTCCTTCCATCAAGATGTTGCTAAGCCTTCTCTAGTTTGACAATAATGTATTTTCCTTTCTGCCCTGGCCATCAGGAAACTCTGGGTCCAAGTTTGATACTAAATCAACCAAATGAGCTCCCCTGGTGGTCCCCTTCCCCTTTCCTTGGATCTGATTTTCTAATTTCTAGCATGTATTTTCTTTTTTTTAGAGATAGTCTTTGTTGGGAACCAGTCTCTTCATGTCCCCAATTCCACATCCTAAGAGAGGTGGAGGTAAACTGAGATCATCGACAAGAGAGAGAGACAAGATGGAGAGGAAACTTAACACCATGTTCTTTGTCAACTTAAAGGTATGGCCCTCCCAGCAGGACCACAAACTCACCAATCCCTTTGGTGGACCACAAATCACTCTTGTTCTTCTATGAGGAAAAAGGGCAAAATCAAGGCTATCTTAGGGGGCGGGCATGGCATTCTTTCATGCGGAAGGTGTCATGGTTTATTTAAAATATTAAGTTCTGTCTGTGTGTCCTCCGAGTTTGGGGCTGTAACTCCCAAACCAAAAACCAAACCCATTGCCATCAATTCGATTTGATCCATAGTAACACTATAAGGCAGAGTAGAGCGGCCCCGCAGCGTTTCGGAAGCTGTAAATCTTTATGGAAGAAGATGTCACATCCTTCTCCCATGGAGTGGCTGGTGGGTTCCAACTGCCAACCTTCCCGTCAGTAGCTGAATTCTTTAACCACTGCACCACCAGGTCTCTCTGGGCTGAAACTAGAGTGTAGAAACTATGGGAAAGCATTCCCTTCTGAGAACCGAACCTGAGTGTCACTGAGATGCAGCACTGCAGATGCAAAGCCTGTCCTGCCACTTCTGGCGAGGCACCTGACAAGGGCTTCCCTTTGTCTTCCTGCTTCTTGACTTGGCATTGGGAGTCCTTCGAGACCTGCCCCAGGCCAGCTCAGGAAGGTGTACATGACCCAAACCTCGCCAACTGGAACCAAGAAGATCCAACTCTGGGACTTCCATTTTAGCTGTTGGAGAGGTAGCCTCCCTCTTGCCTGTGTGGACTCGAACTTGAGAAGATGTAAAGTTTGGAGCTGCTAGAGCTGTTTCCTACCACGAGATGAGATCTTGCTTGAGAATAGATCCAACCTCCGGCAAAGGAAATTGAGAGGCAGAGAGCATCTGGGTCCTGGTGACATCATTTAATTCTCTACATCCAACTCAGCCTGAAGCCAGCGCTCCACCTGAACTGTTCAATTACAGGGAGCAAGACATTTCTTTTCGCCTTGCCGATTTAGGATTGGGTTCTATTTCTTTGCAACCAAAACAATCTTAACTACATCCCCTCATTCTTTCATGTAGTGATCCATTTGGCAAATATTTATCGAGTGGTTGTTTTCTGCCCATCATTGCTCTCTAGGCAATGGAATGAGAAGAAGAGAGAGGACAGAGGGAAAAGAGCTGGAAAACGAAACTGGAAAATGAAACCGGCTTTCTTGCTTGCTTCTCAAGTATTTCCCTCCTTAAATGCTAAGAGATCCATTGTCTCCTGTAGATCAAGAATGCCCAGTAACCTCCTTCTTCTTCAAAACGTGCACTCTGTCTGCCCTTCTGCCAGGAACTGACTTCCTTCTTCATTTTCCTCTGGCTAGGCACTTTTGTGAGCATTTGTTTCCCTGTGAAACTAGTAAGTTGAACTCAGTTGAATAAGCTACCTCTCTTTAGTAGGCCTGCTGGGATGAGAGATGAAAGAACAAGGCCTAATTTCTACCCACGGAGGACTCACCAAATGGTGGTTGGAATAGTTGCACGGAAGATAATTCCAATGTGATGTGATAAACAAAATGATAGAGGTTGTACCAAGTGCGACAGAGCACCAAGGATCTCGTCATCCCCACCAGGAACACGCATTTGGAAATATTCAGGGAGAAGAGGTTAATGATACCACGTACTGCAGAAAGGCAGCATTGGAGGAGAGGACAAAGGGTCAGGAGGTTTCAGGTGGTTGTAGCTATTGCGATAGACTCGGATGCTCCCCTCACCAGCACGGATTCTGGAAGACGTAGCAGGGAAGTCAGGGGTGCATTCAAGGAAGCGCAGAAGTTGGCCCATGTACAGGAAAATGTCAGTTTTCTCAATTCTTCTATCTTGGAACCCTTAGGAGGTCTTGGCTTTGTAAAACAACATATTACCTCTGAATCTGAATCTCTGAAATCCTAGCAGGGGGACCAGTCCAGCCGGCACTGTTGCCATATGTGTTTAGAATCTCATGCACAATAATTAATTTCCACTCTGCAAAAATGAATAATTAATACAGCATCCCAAGTCAACTGATCCAAACAGAAGTTGACACATATTAAGAGATAAACGTTGCTGAACAAACTTTTTAAACTGAAGCGTTTTATTAACAAAGCAACTTTAAAAACATTCTCTATCATCCAGACAATGGGAGTTGAACATATTCCAAAAAAAAAAAGGCAGACATAGCAGGGGGCGTCGAGTTGCGATTTAGGGAAGGGGAGCTAATGGAAAGACTACATTTGTTTGAAGTTGCGGGTAGGGGAGCTGGGTACGAAGGTGAAGGACGCTCCTGGGATTGAAGCAGAAGAAAATCAGATGACAGCCTTAAAGGAATTTAAGAGCTAAATAGTTTCCTTTGATTTCTAATTATGCGGCCATGATGAAGAACTATGGGCAAAGTGATGGTAAAATTAGGCAGATAAAATGCAGATGGTTTCCAAAACCATCCATGACAGATGCTGGTTAGTAGATCCAATAGTCCCAACGGCTTTGTCATCCTCTCCGACTGACTAAAAAGTTCTCCTAATAAGTAATTGAAACTGTCAACAACGCTACCAAATTTGTGGAGTATAAATATATGGGATGGTATGATGACTATCTAAAGATCTCCACTGATGAGAATTATGACAAATCATGAAACATATTGTGATTGATCACGTTCATAATTGTTAATATCGTTATTAACAATTACTTTTCCCATTTGTTCAAAGCGCTGTGTGTCAGATACTATGCTAGGTAATTAAACTTCTCTTCATCAGCTGGAAAGTGGATCCTGCTGATCTTACGTCACAGATCAGGAGAGGGAGGCTCAGCAAAGTGTCCCCTTACACACTTAGGATGGGCTGGAGTCTGGACAGGAGCCTGGCTCTGTGACCCCAAACCTGATGCTCATTTTGTAAAAAGTGCTATCTTCCGTTTAACAGGGGTAGAGGCAAGTTCTTGACGTGAAGTCTAGAAAACATACCTCCCCAAAATTAGCAAGGGGGAGAAGTAGCATAGCCAGAACTTTTCCTTGGGATTCTGGAGGTCTGGTCTTGGTTCTGGAATCACTGACTTTACACAATCGCATGCTACCGGGGTGGATATCAAGAAGGGTAATGCAATTTCAGGCTGCGTGAATAGAGGTATGATTCTTAGAATGAGGAAGGAGGTGTGCCTGGCATAAGTTGGATGTCTTCGAGGGTTGAAATCAATTCCAGGTGTCCCATTTTTAGGAGGAGTCTCAAGACCTCTAGAAGAACAGAAGACACCTGCTTGGATAACGATGGACTCAAAGTCCTGCTACGTGTGAACAGTTAGGGACCCAGTTAAGTTTGCTAAAGATGGGCCTTCTGAAACAAGGACCATGTTCTCCCTCATCTGCAGGATTCTGCATGGAGATTTTCTGACTCGCCCCAGAGGCCAGAGGGTGGACTTAGTCTCGGGGAGAAAGTCCAAGGTCAGACTGATGCAGCAGTGGACAGCCTCAGAGGTGCACAGTGCACCTCGGGGTTCTGGGTACGGGTGGAAGAGATGGAGGGGAAGGAGCCCTTGCCCTCTGGTGAGGAGCAGACATGTTGTGAGGAATCCCAAGCAAGGTACATGGAGAGGCTGAATGGAAAGAGAGACAGGGAAAGAGAGAGAGAGAGAGAGAAGAGAGAGGAGAGAGAGAGAGGTAGATCTCTGTCTGGCCAGCCCCAAGCCATTCCAGTTCTCCTGGCAAGAGACCAGAAGTGTAAGTGAAGAGCTGACTTACATGTCTAGCCTAGTTGAGCCTTCAGATGACTTCAGTCCCAGCCATCACCCATCTGCAAACACACGAGAGACTTGCAGAACTGAGAAAGAGAATAACAAATTGCTCTTTGAAGCCACAATGTCCTGGATGGTTTATTAGCAGCAAGCGACTTGAAGAGATGGCCTCAGTTGGGACAACTGGGCTCTCTTCCACGAGGCCTCTATTTTTTCCACCAGGTTTGCCTGAGCTGTTTCATGGTGAGAACAGAATTGTGTAGACCTTGGCTGAGAACTAGCAAGCTTCAGTCTTCTGTGGTCTCAGGCCAGCACAGATGCAAGAGGTGGAGACGGGAACTCCGTCTCTCCATGAGAGGTAATGCAGTCTCGTTGCCAAGGGCGGGACACAGAGAGGGGAATAATTGGGGCTGTTATTGTGATCCATCTGGCGCAGCTTATCTCCTCAGCACGGCCTGTGGGGTATCTGTGAGCCACGTTGCACTAGGCATGCTCACAGGGACATATAAAGATGCTGTGTTATTGCACCATTACTATTCCATGGTGATGCTGGGATCTGAAGCAGCACCTCGCAACTTTGAGCTGGAAAAGACTTTGGAAACCATTTTCCTCCAACTCTCCGTTTTACAAATGAAGAAACTAAAGATCAGAGAGGCTAAAAGATTTTCCCAAGGCCAACCAACCTCAAAGGCCATGAGGGAAAAGGCAGAAAATTTGGAGCTAGCTGACACTGGTGCCGTCCACCTGGGCAACCTTGGGCACCTCCCCTGAGCTCAGGTTTCTCCTCTGTGAAGTGGGAATGCGTTGGGAATGAGAAATATACATGGGATCACCACCTAGCATGCCTCACAAATGATCACATTGATGGTTGTTATTGTTGAGACTTGGACTGGCACCTGGGTCTCCGGCCTTCTGAAACAACCCTCTTCTCAGTACATCAACAGCCACCGAGTAGGTTCCATGTTCAGATCAACTCACACTCACCCACACAAAGGAATAGCAGATCCAGAAAGGGGACCAGTTGACTGAGCTCCGCCCAGTGTATGTACAGTGTTGGTTTGCACATGGCATCCCGCTGGGCACTGTAAAAAGCCCATAGAAAGACTCGGGGTGTCTGCTGCCTGGAAACTTCAGTTTTAACTGCTGTGTGTGTTGTGTGCCTGGAATAGGGTCATTATCTTTTGGTAACAATTCCCATGTCCTAGTGGCTGGCAGTACAGATTTAATGTTTAAGGTAAACGTTGAATATCTACACCACTGGAGGCAGGTAGTCTCAATGAGAGGAATCAAAAATAATTTATTGATTTTATTTTTGAAAGAAAATAATGGCAGAAAAATGACTCGTTGATGATAGGGTTTGAAACAACCGGAGCGGGATTCCGGTTAAAAACACTGAAGGAAATATGATGAGTCAACAATTAATGGATGCCTGTGGGGCAACTAAGGAGCTCAGGTGGCCCAGCGGTTAAGCCCTCTGCTGCTAACTGCAAGATTGGCTGTTCCAGCCCACCAGCCGCTCCTCAGGAGAAAGATGTGACAGTCTGCTTCTGTAAAGATTACAGCCTTGGAAACCCTATGAGGCGATTCTACTCTGTCCTATAGGGTTGCTATGAGTTGGAATCAACTCAATGGCAATGGGTTATAGGTTTTATGGAACAATTGTGAATGGAATATTGAGTGGAAACGACTCCTTGCTTTGTAATAAATATCATATTGAGGTGCTGACTTACTTTGAGAAGAAGGGGTCTGAGGGGTACAACCACTGTTCAGAAGGCATTCACTAGCCGCTGTGATATTTTCAGAAGACGTTAAAAAGCCTGTCTGGTCCGTGGGCAGTTCTCGGGACTAATTCCCAGATTCCAGTTAATCTGTGGGCAGAGGGTGGTGTGTGTGGATGGAGCATTGGGCGAGGAGGCAGGGAAGCTCCAGAAGTGACCCCAAGCACTTAATGAACTCTCTGGGGCTCAGTTTCCCTCAGGAGATATATTCTGGACTAGAGAGCCCTAGCAGTCCCTGGGTGGTGCAAATGGTTAAGCGGTCGATGACTAACTGAAAGGTTGCAGGTTTGAATCCACCCAGAGGCGCCTTGGAAGACAGGCCTGGAGATCAGCTTCGGAAAGGTCAGAGCCTTGAGAACCCTATGGAGCACAGTTCTACTCTGCACACCCAGGGTCGCCCTGAGTGGAAATCGACTCCACAGCAACTAGCAACAACGGAAAACCCTGGTTCCTTCCAGCTCCAAGAGAGACTTGGATGTATCAGTGCAAAGGCTCGGCTGACGTGCTGGTGGGGGTGACAACATACACACACAGGTGTGTGTACACGTATGCACACGTGGAAGCGTGCACGCAAGATGCAGTTACTAAACGAAGCGCCAAAGACCTCATTTTCATTAAATGCGTTTTATAGCGATTTAAGATGGAGCCAGTCCAACTGACTGCAAGAACTTATGGCCAGTGTACACACACACACACACACACACACACACACACACACACACACACACACACACACACGCGCACGCACACGCGCACGCACACACGCATGCCCACGCACTCGCACGCACACACGCACGCACACGCACACGCACATGCACGCACACACCCACGCAACACCCAGAGGCACACACACACGCACACGCACACACACACAGACGCACACGCACGCATGCACACACACGCACAAGCACACACACACAGTTTGCAAATGACCGCCTCCAGTCGAAGAGGGGAGGGCAGGGAGAGGCGGACGTCATACGTTCTCAGCGCTTTGAAACGTTGGTTCTTCAACAGGGTTTAAACACATCGAATTTAATATTCTTAGCTATTTGGTAGTTCTTTTATTTTACTTTATTTTAGGGGAGGTTTTTTTTTTTTTTCTAAAGAGAAGAAAACATGTTAGTTGAAGTAAAGGGAGTGGCAGGACCCCGGCGCCTGGCCATGCAGAGATCCGACCACGCCTTCCGCGACTAAGGAGCCATTGTGAGTGCCCTGCAAGGGCCCCGGGGGTGCGGAGGGAGGGCAGGCGATGTGGAAGGCATTTGATTTGTTGTATTAGTTTTCATCAAAGATTCACAGCTCACACTCCACAGCTTCTTTGCATTAAAATCTGTGACTGTAAATTTCCAGAGAGAAACACTGATCTTTCTTTTCCTCGTTAGCTCTCCCCCCACACCCCGCCCGCCTCCTGAGAAATCTGGAACACTCTGTCTATCTCTGTTGAAAAGTTCATCTCTTGCACTGGAAATCGCTCCATTTCTGATGCTGGAGGAGCCTCTGCACACCCATTCACATGGACACCATCATGGACGGAGAGTTGGGAGTGCTTGCTGAGAAGGAGGTGACTTGGGGCCAGGCGAGCAGATGACTTGGGGCTTTCCAGAGGAGTCCCTGGGAGGAGATCCACCTTCCTCCCTCGGCCCCCCCATTTTGGGGCCCCGTGAGCAGCAGCCACACTTAGTCATACTTTGCTGTCTCCCACCATTGAGAGGTGCCAAATCACAGAGTCAAGGGAGTAAACTTTTGAGTGGATGAGCCTGGAGAATGCATTCAAGACAACTTTTGAGTCTTGTACTGGGGCACATGAATAGCTGTATGTGGACCTGCACAGAAGCACTGTTGGCCCTTCAGGGTAAGAGGATGTTCAAGAGTCTCTGAGGGGCTAAGCCATCTGGCGTGGAAATAGCTGAGTCAGTGCCATCCCAGGCCAGAGCGGAGTTCCTTCAGCATTTCGTTTTTGTTTTATAAATTTTCTGGAGTGCCAGGTTATGTCAGCCTTCTGCCAGAGCCCACACAGAGAGATGATTAGCCATCTTACATGGGAGGAACTGGAGCTTGGAAAGTTGTAGTGATCTGCCTCAAAAGTCACACACACCCAAGGTTAATTGTTGGCTCTGCCATTCCTGGCATGGGACATTGGGCATATTAGTTAAGCTAGTTGATATTTTCAATCATCTCATATACATGATAAAGCTGTGCAACAAATAAGGAAGACCAAAGAATTAATGTCTTTGGATTACTGTGTTGGCGAAGAGTATTGACTGCTGTGGGCTGCCAGAAAAAGGGACAAGTCTGTCTTGGAAGAGATACAGCTAGAGTGATCCTTGGAAGTGAGGATGGTAAAACCTCATCTCATGTACTTTGGCCGTGCTATCAGGAGGGACCAGTCCCTGGAGAAGAATATCGTGCTTGGTAAAGTAGAGGGTCAGCGAAAATGAGGAAGACCCTCAATGAGATGGACTGACATAGTGGCTGCAACAATGGGCTCAAACATAGCAACGATTGTGAGGATGGAACAGGACTGGGCAGTGTTTCCTTCTGTTGTACATGGGATTGCTATGAGTTGGAACTGACTCGATGGCATCTAACAACAGCAATAAGTTAAGCTCTCTGGCATCCAGGACTAACCTGGTTGTGTGGCATACGTAGGTGTGGATGTGGGGATGTTTGTGGGAGCTTTTGTGTGTACAGATGTGGACATTTTCACGACTGTGTGTGGGCCTGTCTCGGTGTGCGTGCATGTGTGTGTGCATGTTCTGTGTCTGGCTTTGTTCATTTAGCACAACTTTTCTTTTTTTTTCTTAATTGTACTTCAGGTGAAGGCTTACAGAACAAATAGTTTCTCATGAAACAGTAGTACATATACTGTTTTATGACATTGGTTAACAACCCCACAACATGTCAACCCTCTAACTTCTCAACTTTTTTTTGGTGAAAATACACATAGCCAAAGATACACCATTTCAAAAATTTCTGCGTGCACAGTTCAGTGGCATTGACTACGCTCTTCCAGTTGTGCTGCTATTCTCACTTAAGATGAAGGCTTACAGAACAAAATAATTTCTCATTTAACAGTTACTACATATGTTGCCCTTTGACAAATGGTTAACAATCTCACAACACATCAACAATATCCTTACTCAACCTTGGGTTCCCTATCACCAGCTTCCTTGTCCCCTTCTGCCTTCTGGCCCTTGTACTGGACTACTGTACCTCGTTAATCTCATTTGGGTTTACGGGCCTGTCCACTCCCAGGCTGAACGGTGAACCTCAGAGATAACTTCACCACTGAGATAAAAGGGTGTCTGGGGACCATACTCTCGGGCTTTCTCCAGTCTCCTTTAGGCCAGTAAATCTGGTCTTTTTTTTGTGAGTTAGAATTATGCTCAACATCCTTCTCCAGCTCTGTCCAGAACCCTCTGTTGTGATCCTGGTCAGAGCAGTCAGTGGTGGTAGCCGGGCACCATCTAGCTGTACTGGACTCAGTCCAGTGGAGGCCTTGGTAGCTGTGGTCCATTAGTCCTTCAGACTAATCTTTTCCTTGTGTCCTGTTCTCTTCATTCTCCCTTGCTCCCAAGGATGAGACCAGTGGAGTATCTTTAGATGGCTGCTCACATGCTTTTAAGACCCTAGACACTACTCACCAAGGTAGAATGTAGAACCTTGTCTTTATAAACTGTGTTATGCCAATTGAGCTAGATGTTCCCCAGGACCATGGTCCCCACAGCCTTCCACCCAGCAATTCAGTCCCTCAGGGAGTTTGGATGTGTCTATGGGGCTTCCATGACCTTTCCTTGTACAAGTTGTGCTAGTTTCCCCTGTTTTGTGTATTGTCTCACCCTTCACCCAAGACACCACATATCTATTGCCTATTTAGTATTTCCCCCCCACCCCTCCCATCCCTGATAACCAACAAAGGTTGTTACATTTTGTGTGTGAAATTTTTCATGGGTTTTTACAGTAGAGGTCTCATACAATATTTGTCCTTTTGTGATTGACTTATTTCACTCAGCATAATGTCCTCCAGTTTCATCCACGTTATGAGATGCTTCACAGATTCATTGTTGTTGTTTCTCGTTGCATAGTACTCCATTGTGTGCATGTACCATAGTTTTTTATCCATTTATCTGTTGATGGGCATCTAGGTTGTTTCCATCGTTTTGCTATTGTGAACAATGCTGCCATGAACATAGGTGTGCATATGTCTATTTGAGTGACGACTCTATTTCTCTAGGATATATTCCTAGGAGTGGGATTGCTGGATCGAATGGTATGTCTATTTCTAGCTTTCTGAGGAAGCGCCATATCATTTTCCAAAATGGTTGTATCATTTTGCATTCCCACCAGCAGTGTATAAGAGTTCCGATTTCCCCGCAACCCCTCCAACATTTGTTATTTCCAGTGTTTTTGATTCGTGCCAGTAATGCTGGGGTGAGATGGTATCTCATTGTGGTTTTAATTTGCATTTCTCTAATGGCTAGTGATCATGAGCATTTCCTCATGTGTCTGTTGGCTATTTGAATGTCTTCTTTGGTGAAGTGTCTGTTCATTTCTTTTGCCCATTTTTTAATAGGATTATTTGTCTTTTTGTTGTAGAGGTGTTGGTTTTTCTCATAGATTATGGAGATTAGACCTTTGTCTGACTTGTACTGTCCAAAAATGTTTTCTCAGTCTGTAGGTTCTCTTTTGACTCTTTTGGTGAAGTCTTTTGAAGAGCATAGGTGTTTGATTTTTAGAAGATCCCAGTTATCTAGCTTATCTATTGGGGTTTGTGCGTTGATGGTTACAGTTTGTATCCTGTTAATGCCATGTATTAAGGCCTGAAGTGTTGGTCCTATTTTTTCTTCTATGAACTTTATAGTTTTAGGCTTTATATTCAGGTTTTTGATTCATTTTGAAGTAGTTTTTGTATACGGTGTGAGGTATGGGCCCTGTTTCATTCTTTTGCAGATGGATATCCAGTTTTGCCAGCACCATTTGTTAAAAAGACTGTCTTTTCCCCATTTGATGGACTTTGGGCCCTTATCGAAGATCAGGCGACTGTAGGTGGATGGATTTACATCTGGGTTCTCGATTCTGCTCCATTGGTCAATGTATCTGTCGTTGTACCAGTACCAGGCTGTTTTGACTACTGTAGCTGTATAGTAGGTTCTGAAGTCAGGTAGTGTGAGTCCGCCAACTTTATCCTTCTTCTTCAGTAGTGCTTTACTTATTCGGGGCTTCTTCCTTTCCATATAAAGTTAATGATTAGTTTTTCCATCTCTTTGAAGAATGTTGTTGGTATTTGGATCGGGATTGCCTTGTATTTGTAAATTGCTTTGGGTAGAATTGCCATTTTCACAATGTTTAGTCTGCCTATCCATGAGCATGGTATGTTTTTCCATTTATGTAGATCTCTTTGGGTTTCATGCAGTACTGTTTTGTAGTTTTCTTTGTATAGGTCTTTCACATCCCTGGTCAGATTTATTCCTAAGTATTTTATATTTTTAGGGGCTATTATAAATGCTATTGTTTTCTTGATTTCCTTTTCATCGTTCTCCTTATTGGTGTATAGGAATCTAACTGATTTTTGAATGTTTATCTTGTATCCTGCTACTCTGCTGAATCTTTCTTTTAGTTCCAGTAGACTTCTTGTGGAGTCTTTAGGGTTTTCTATGTATAGTATCATATCATCTGCAAACAGGGAGAGTTTCACTTCTTTATTAACAATCTGGATGCCCTTTATTTTTTTTTCTTGCCTTATTGCTCTAGCCAGAACTTCCAGCACAATGTTAAATAGGAGTGGTGATAAAGGGCATCCTTGTCTTGTTCCTGTTTTCAAGGGGAATGTTTTCAGCCTTTCTCCATTAAGAATGATGCTGGCCATTGGTTTTGCATAGATGCCCTTTATTATGTTGAGAAATTTCCCTTCTATACCTATTTTATTGAGAGTTTTTATCAGGAATGGGTGTTAGACTTTGTCAAATGCCTTTTCTGCATCAGTTGAGATGATCATGTGATTCTTTTCTTTCCTTTTATTTATGTGGTGGATTACGTTGATTGATTTTCTAATGTTGAACCATCCTTGCATAGCTGGTATGAATCCTGTTTGGTCGTGGTGTATTATTTTTTTGATATGATGCTGAATTCTATTGGCTAGAATTTTCTTAAGAATTTTTGCATCTATATTCATGAGTGATATTGGTCTGTAATTTTCTTTTTTTGTGACGTCTTTACCTGGTTTTGGTATCAGCGTTATGGGGCTTCATAGAATGAATTTGGAAGTGTTGCTTCCTCTTCTATGCTCTGAAATAGCTTGAGTAGTATTGGTGCAAGATCTTCTGTAAATGTTTTGTAGAATTCTCCAGTGAAGCCATCTGGGCCAGGGCTTTTTTTGGTTGGGAGTTTTTTTATTACCTCTTCAATCTCTTCTGTTGTTATGTGTCTGTTCAGATTTTCAACATCACTTTGTTGTAGTTTGGGTAGGCCGTGTGTTTCTAGAAATTTGTCCATTTCCTCTAGGTTTTCAAATTTGTTGGAGTATAGTTTTTCATAATATTCTGTTATGATCATTTTATTTCAGTTGGGTCTGTTGTAATGTCCCCCATTTTGTTTCTTAGTTGGGTTATTTGTGTCCTCTCCTGTTTTTCTTTTGTCAGTCTGGCCAGTGGTTTGTTGATTTTGTTGATTCTTTCAAAGAACCAACTTTTGGTTTTGTTGATTCTTTCTATTGTTTTTCTGTTCTCTATTTCATTTATTTCTGCTCTGATCTTTACTATTTCCTTTCTTCCAGTGGTTGTGGGCTTTGTTTGCTGTTCTCTCTTTGCTTGAGTTCTGTAGTTAATGTTTAGATTTCGTCCCTTTCTTCTTTTTTGTTATGTGCATCTATTGCTATAAATTGTCCTCTGAGGACTGCCTTTGCTGTGTCCCAAAGGTTTTGGTATAATGTGTTTTCATTATCATTTGATTCTAGGAATTTTTTGAATCCATCTCTGATTTCTTCCATTACCCAGTGATGTGTAAGCAGGATATTATTCATTTTCCATGTAATTGATCTTTTTTCCTTGCTCTTTCTATTGTTAATTTCTACCTTGATGGCATTGTGGTCAGAGAAGATACTTTGAATTATCTCAGCGTTTTGGATCTTGTTGAGGATTGCTCTGTGGCCTAAGAAGTGGTCTATTCTGGAGAACGTTCCATGTGCATTGGAAAAGAATGTGTACTTTGCAGCGGTTGGATGGATTGTTCTATATATGTCTATGAGATCAACTTGGCTGACTGTGCCCTTTAAGTCTTCTGTATCTTTGCTGAGTTTCTTCTTAGATGTTCTGTCCTTTACTTAGCGTGGTGTGTTGAAGTCTCCAACTATTATTATGGAACTGTCAATTTCTCTTTTCAGTGTTGTTACAGTTTTTTTTATGTATTTTGGAGCCCTGTCATTGGGTGTGTAGATGTTTATTACGGTTATGTCTTCATGATGGATCGTCCCCTTAATCATTATATAGTGTCCTTCTTTGTCTTTTATGGTAGATTTTTTTTTAAAGTCTATTTTATCTAAGATTAGAATTGCCACTCCTGCTCTTTTTTGGTAGTTGTTAGCTTGATATATTTTTTTCCAACCTTTGACTTTTAATAAATTCACATCTTTGTTTCTTAGGTGTGTGTCTTGTAGACAGCATATTGATGGATCCTGTTTTCTTATCCATTCTGTCACTCTCCGTCTCTTTATGGGTGCATTGAGTCCATTTACATTCAATGTAATTATTGATAGATGTGAGTTTGTTGCTGTCATTTTGTAGTGCTTTGTTTTTGTGGTGATGAAGTTTTCTTTGTTCTTCTTTCTCTAGTGTGCTGAGTTACTTTTGTTTGTGGATTTTTTTTCATTCTTTTTTTTTTGTAGGTTTTGTTTTTGCTGAGACTTTATGTTTTTCCTCTTTTTTTATGAGTATGTTTGTTAACTTTCTTCGTGGTTACCATGAAATTTACCCTTATCTTTCTAAGTTTGAAGCAGTCTACCATTACTTGGTATCACCCTGCCTTCCTCTCCATTAGAAGGTTCTACACCTATGCCATTTATTTTATTCCCTCTTTTATTGTTTTGATGTTGTTGTCATTTACTGATTAACAGCTCTGATTCCCTGTTGTATTTCTTTTGGTTTTGGATAGTCCTCGAGAGTTCATTTCCTAGATTTGTATCTTGCTGGTACAATCCTGTGTCCTAGATTCTGCCTGTGAGCTGAAGTTGTTTGTCCTCAAGTTGAAGAATTCCCTTTAATAATTCTTGTATGTTTGGTTTGACTTTTATATATTCTCTTAATTTCTCTTTGTCTGGAAATGACCTAATTTCACCATCAGATTTGAACAAGAGTTTTGCAGGATATATTATTCTTTGCTAGCAATTTTTTTCTTCCAATGTTTTATATATGTCATCCCATTGCCTTCTTGCCTGCATGGTTTCTGCCGAATAATCTGAGCTTAGTCTTATTGTTTCTCCTCTGTATGTGACTTCTTGTTTTTCACGAGTTGCTCTCAGGATTCTTTGTTTGTCTTTCATTTTGGCGAGTGTGATTATGATATGCCTCGATGATTTTCTTTTGGGGTCTCTCCTATATGGGGTTCGTTGAGCTTCTTGGATGGCCAGCTTTTCATCTTTCATGATATTGGGGAAGTTTTCTGTCAGCAGTTCTTCAATGATCCTCTCTGTGTTTTCTGTTTTCTCCCCCTGCTCTGGAATTCCAATCACTCAAAAATTTTTGCTTTTGATTGTATCCCACATAACTCTCAGTGTTTCTTCATTTTTCTTTGTTCTTTTTTTCTGAGTTTTCCTCAAACAGAGCTGTATCCAAGTGTTTGTCTTCAATTCCATTGATCCTGTCTTCCACCATTTCATATCTGCTTCTCAGCCCTTCTATGACACTGTGCATTTCTGAAATCTTGTTTTTTATCTTTTGGATTTCTAATTGTTGTCTTTGTATCATTTCTGGTTGTGAATTTATTTTGGCATTTTGTTCCTGCATTATTTTCCTGAATTCTTCCAATTTTTTGTCTGTATTTTCCATGAATTTGTCTATTTTTTCCTCATGTTTGTCAGCTTTTTGCTTCAGCTCTGGACAATTCTGAGTATCAGAGATTTGAATTCCCTATCAGGTAGTTCTAGTGCATTTTATTCCACTGGAGATTCATCTGGAGTTCTATTTTGGACGCCTACTGGAACCATCCTGTCCTGATTTTGTAAATGTTTTGATATTGTCTGCTGTCTTCGGGGCATTCAGTAGTTATTTTTCTCATTTATTGATTGTAGATTTTTTTGTTTTGTCCCTTTTTAAAAAAAAAAAAATTGACTATTTCTGAGCAGGCAGACTGTGTGTTTTTTGTTGTTTCCTTGTCTGTGGGCACAATACTTTTCACCTCCTTCTCCAACTGGCAGGGTCAGTCACTCAGATACTGTATGGCAGGGCAGGTCTAGCTGAAGAGGAGTTACTGGGATGGGTTGTTTGTGGCACCTACTGCAGACACCAGGGTGGGTCGGTAATCAGTTCAGGGAAGGTTCCAGTAGGCCATGCCTGTGCTGCTTGGTGGTCTGATGTGAACTGCATGGTGCAGGTAGGCAGGATGTAGCTGGGAGATTGTTATGTGTGGAGCTAAGATGGCTATGGGAGAGAGGAGAGAGGAACAGGAGCCAAAAAATACAAAAAAAAAAAAAAAAAAAAGAATGCTAGGAGATCTTGCCATTGGAGTGGAGAGATGAGAGATTATGCAATGGAGAAAAACAGAAAGGGGAAGAGGAAGAAAAGAAAAGACTGAATAAATAAACATTGGAAAAGTTAAAGAACTGCAAAGTTCCCAGGGATCCCATCAGTGCAGCCATGACATCTGGGGAAGTCATTGCTCAGATGTTGCAGTACAGCCTAGCTAGAAAGTGTAGAGGTTTACAACACTAGGCATTCAGGGAACATAAAGAGAAGGGAGATATAGAGAGATGTGAAACTGAGTAATGAAGAAAGACAAAAAGGGAAAAAGAGGGAAAAGAAAACAAAACAAATTAAAAAAAAAAAAAGAACAAGAAAAGCCCCCCCCCCCAAAAAAAAAGAAAAAGAAAAAAAAAAAACAACAAGAAAAGAAATGTCCTCAGGGATCCCTCTGCATGTCTGTGCAAGCCGAGGGGGTAGTCTCCTTGCCATGTAGCACTGCCTGGCCAGAAAGGGCTCCCAACTCAAGAAAAGAAAAAGAAAACCAACAAACAATTCAAAATAAACAAATGAACAAAGGCCCCGGGATCCCACCAGTGCAGCAGCCCAGACCAGGAAGAAGCTCTACACTTGAATGGAGCTCCACATCCCCTCAGGAAGAAGCAAAGATGGCGCACAGAGCCAGGTATTTGAGTGAAAGGAGGGGGAGGTGGTGAGAGGTAAGGAAGAAATCAAAAGAAGCAGAAAAAAAAGCAACACCAGCAGCCAACAAATGGCACTCAGAGAGCCAGGTAGTGCGGGCTGGTGGAATCCAAGCAGCTGGTGTTTCTCGGACAAGTGACTGTGTCCGCGGGAACCAGAGGGGGCCGAGTGGGTGAAGAAGGGTAGGAAGTGGGGAAGCATATATCATAAATTACTGGATCTATGCAGCCCCTCAGGAAGAAGCAAAGATGATGCACAGGGCCAGGTATTTGAGTGAAAGGTGGGGGAGGTGGTGAGAGGTAAGGAAGAAATCAAAAGAAGCGGGGAAAAAAGCAACCCCAGCAGCCAACAAATGGCACTCAGAGAGCCGGCCCATTAGGGTGTGTGGAATCCAAGCAGCCAGTGTTTCCTGGACAAGAGATTGTGGCTGCAGGAAGCAGAGAAGGCCGAGTGGGGCTGAAGAAGAGTGGGGTGTGGGAAAGGGTATATCGCAAATTACCGGTTGTTTTGTCTCCCGCTGGACGCTCCGTGAAGCTGCTTTCTCGTACCCCGGTTTGCTGGTCTCCAATAGGAGTCCAAGATGGTGGATCTGCACTGCGTTAGCTAGTAGGGGACCTCTGCAGGAATCTCTCCTTGCTCTCTGTTCTCTGTCACTTTTCTCACTCCATTTGGTGCTTGGCTGAGTTCTGTATCTCTTCATTTGATGTTTTAGGATTTCAAGATTGTGGTTTTCTCTGTTTGGCTTAGTTTTTTGGATCTTTGCTGTGGAGGGATGGCATGGTGCTTCTGCCTAGAGAGCCATTTTGCCGGAAGTCAGCAGAATGTTTTTGAGGTTCATCCACATTTAGTATGAATGACACTATATTAATTTTTCTTACTGAACAGCATACCATTGTGTGGATGGACCACAGTATGTTTATCTAGTCATCTGTTGGTTGACATTTATATTGTTTCTACCTTTAGACTTCATCCAAACCAATGGAGAGTCATCTAGGTTATAGCATGAATCAATATTTTGTTCCTTTTTATGGCTGAATAATATTCCATTGTTTGAACACACCACAATTTGTTCATCTACTCATCTATTGATGGGTTGTTTTCACCTTTTGGCTTCATCCAAGGCAATGGAGTTCCATTCACATTGTAGCATAAATTAGCACTTTATTCCTTTTTGTGGCTGAATAATAGTCAATTGTATGATGGGCCACAATTTATCTACTCATCTGTTGATGGACATTTGGGTCGATTTCACCTTTTGGCATCATCCAAGCCAAAGGAGTTCCATCCACATTGTAGCATGAATCAACACTTTATTCCTTTTTGTGCAGATAATATTCCATTATACAATGGACCAGTTTATCTATACATCTGTCGACGGACATTTGGGTTGTTTTCATCTTTTGACTATTGTGATGTCTCCATTGGTCCATGGAGACCAGGACACCATCATGCAGGCTATGAAGATTAGGGATTGGAGATGATGTATTTAAACACATTGGTAGCTATGGATAAACTGTGGCCATATTCAATCCAAAACTAGCAAATGCTAGGACTGGAATCTGAACTTGTTTCTATCTGACTCTGAAGTGCATTCTTCTTTCCCTACACAGTTTTCTCATCCGCAAAATGGGACCCAAAACATCTTCCTTCCAGAGTCACTGCAAGGAACAAATGGGGAAGCTATGGAAAGAGTCCTCCATTCCTTGGCACAGATCAGCATCCAATCCGTAGTAGAGTTTTACAGCCGACAGCTACTGTGGGCATACTATGTGCCGGGTGCTGAGCTAGGGTTTTGCACACATTGTGTCTTTGTGTCTCCATCACAGTGCTTTAAGGTACGGGTCCCATCACATTTGCAGAAGTCTATCAGGAGCCCTGGACAGATGGAAAAATCTTCTCACAATGCCACCACTAGAAAGGGCTGGAGATGGACAAAGTTCATGTCTTCACAACTCCTTCCCACAGGGCTGTCCGGCTTCTCAGATCACCAAGGATTTGACTTCAGCCCGCTCTCCCTGGGGGGTAGCATGTGGGATCAGCAGGCACTGTCTCCCATCTCCACTCCTCAGCAAGGCTTTCGGCCTGCAGCGGGTGGGGTGGGCAGTGTCTGGCCCGCGCTGGGCTGTGCCTTGGGCTGACGCCACTGCTGGGCCTGCCGCTGTCTCTCCCCGGTTTCCTGCGTCTGGATGGGTCTGAGGTTGCGAGCGGTTTCCTGTTTCTCTGCAGCTCAGGACTGGCCTAATTGAAAAGACATGTCGGGCTGATGTGTCCAGTGTGCTGGGGAGGAGAAGGAGGAGGAGGGCAAGGAGGAGGGAAGTCCAGATTGTTCAAGTCACGTCTACGGAGGAATCTGGGAGAAGACCCGGGGGACTGGAGACCACAGGTCTCATGGGGTAACGAGCAAGCAGGGGACTCTCTGAGGGTCTTCTGTAGACCCTAGTGCAGACCACTTGGTGCAAAGCAGTGTAGACATAGAGCACTGAGCCCGCCCTCGGCAGCTCTCCTGCAGGAGTATCTGCTTTGCTTTCCCAACCTCTGCTCTCTTGTTGTGTGGTCAGTTCTGCCACTCAATGATGGGAGCCTGTATGGCATTGGTGACCTATATCTCCTGGAACAAAATATCACAGGCCGGGTGTCTTACCAGAACAGAGATGAATTGTCTCACCATTACAGAGGCTTGGCGTCTGAAATCAGGATGTCTACCATGTGGAATCCTGAGGCTTTGAGGGAGAATCTGTTCCACACTTCTCTCCCAGCTTCTGGTGGCTCCATGCATTCCTTGGCTTACAGCTGCAGCATTGCATGGTGTCCTTCCTCTGTCTCCCTGTCTCTGTGTCTCTTCTAAGGACACCAGTTATACAGGATTAGGGCCCACTCTACTCTAATATGACCTCATGTTAACTGATAACACCTTCAAAGGCCCTATCCCAAACAGGGTCATGTTCACAGGTACTGGGGGTTAAGAGTTCAATATGTTTTTTTGGGGGGGGGACACACTTCATTCCATAAGAGTCCATGTGCTTTGTAGATACCAAAGCTCAAATCAGACATCACTCTGAAAATCTGGAATAAAAATCTGCAGGTGAGCAACTACATCCACCCTTCAACAGTGCCCCGTTCAGCACCCAAAGGAACATGTCACAGCACAAAAGGAAGTTTGCCAGTTCCCTTCAAAATGGATACAAAGAACTCAAACAAGCAACCCATATCTGTGAATTCCTTCACCACAGTTGGCTTTGTTATAAAGGAAAAATAGAAAAGGGCTTCCTGCCTTCTAGGCCTTACACTCACGCCGTTGTTGAGCTAGCCAAGAGACTTCTGGATCCTAATTTGAGATTTAATATTGGGGGTGGGAGAGAAGCACTTCTCCTCCATCACTCTTTTTCTTCTCTAAATGTTGACCGAGACTCAGTTTTCTCATCTGCAAAATGGCCATTAAGACATTGCCTTGAGGATTGAGTGGGGCTATCAGACCTATCTCTAGAAAAGAACATCATGGTTAGTAAAGCAGAGGCTCAGCAAAAGTGAGGGAAACTGTCCATGAGATGGGTTGACACAACAGCCACAACAGTGGACTCAAGCAGACCAACGATCGCAGAGATGGCGCAGGACCAGGTGACGTTCATTCTGTTATACATGGAGTAACCATGAGTCAGAGTCAACTTGATGGCAGCTAACAACAGCAATAACACCAGACTGGGAGTTCAGCATGTGCTTGATTAGAATTTAATACTGGAGTTGAGGGATGAGAACCCCAAGGATGCCTCCCTGAGGGCATAGGCGGGTGGATGGGATCTCTGTTCTGGTCTGCTTTCTCCCTAAATAAGTCGACCAGGTTGCTGGGAACCACAGTCTCTCTCCATGAAATCCCAAACACTCCTCCCCAGCAGACACCCCCTGCTCCCATCAAGGGGCGTGTTGGCAAGCGCGGGCCGACATGGAAGGCTCGATTTCACGTTGTGAAGTGGCCTCTGACATGCCTGGAAACCAGGGCCACCGCAAGCAGCATTCCTTCTCTGGTCTGTGGCAGCTGGCCACGGGCCATGTTCTAGGCTCAAGCCATCTGCAGCTTTGGGAGGACAGACTCCCCCCTCTCAGCCTCCACCACGCTCTGCCTGTGAATCCCAGCGCCCCAGCCTGGTGCAAAATAAAGTCCAAGGATATGAAAAGTGTTTTGGAAAGAAGACCCAGCTCTTCACTTGTGCCTGCAGCCAACATAATTCATTGTTTGGCCAGGCTGACTCCCACATCCTTTACGGCAGGGATGGGCAAGGGGTCAGCAAGCAGGGGCTCCCAGCTGGTTCTGGATAAAATGGCAAAGTGGGCAATGCTTTCCTTAGAGACAATGTGGTGTGGCAAGGATTTATTTTATAATAGACTCTGTTTTCAGAGCAGTTTTAGGTTTACAGAGAAATTGTGCAGAAAACACAGAGAATTCCATGACCCCTTCTCCACCCTGCACACCCTTTCCTTTCTCCTCTTACTAATGTCTTGTCTTCCTGGGGTGCATTTGTTGTGCGCAGTGCACCAATATCAATACATCATTATTAGTTTGCATGAGGGTTCACTCTGTGTTATGGTCCTGTGGGCTTTGACAGGATGGTTTCACTGCTTGGAGAACACCCTGGGCTCCAAATATTCACCCCTGCCCCCTTGCTCCATGAGACCCCAGCAAACACTGATCTCTTAATCATCTCTGTGGTTTTCCTCTGTGAGCAAGGGTCTGGCAATTAGATTTGAGCTCCACTCCTGACTTCGACATTCACTAGCTGTGTGATCTTGAACCAGGTGACTAACCTGTCCAACCTCGTTTTTACTCATCTGTAAATATGGGGATAAAGCCTGCACCATGTGCATGCGTGTGTGTGTGTGTGTGTGTGTGTGTGTGTGTATGTGCGATGACAAGAAGGCAGCAGGTGCAGTGTCTGGTACATGCTGGGAGCTTCATAGCATTGAATGCCACTGTGGAGTGTGCAGTCTTAGGAGAAAGAAACCCATGTGGACAAGCACTCGCCCCACAGAATGGCCTAAGCCATGGCAGGGGAAGTGGGGGGTTCTATGGGGATACAGCGGAGGGTTTCTATCCTCTTCTATCATTCAATTAATAGTCATTGAAGACTTTCATGTGCCAGGCCATCTACCAGGCCTGTGACATACTGAGATGATACACGATACATGGTCCAGGCCTTCAACAAGCTCACAGGTGGACATGCAAACACACAGACCCAGTGATTCTGATTGAGATGGCTATGAAGTGTAGACATTGGGGCAGAAATACAGCTTTTTAAGGCATCAGCCCATGTTTTTGTTGTTGCTGGTTGCCCTTGAGTTGGCTCCTACTCCTGGTGACCTTATGGACAACAGAACAAAACATTGCCCTGTCCTGTGCCAAGTCCAGGACCGTTCGTAGGTCTGCTCGTTAGTGTGCTGAGTTAGTATGCAGCTACTGTGTCTATCTGTCTCACTGAGGGCTTCCCTCATTTTCACTGACCCTCTACTTTACCAACCACGAGTCCTTTTCTAGCGATTGGTCTTTCCCGATGATGTGCCCAAAGTGAGTGAATTGAAGTCTTGCCAACCTCACTTCTGAGGAACATTCTGGTTGTGTTTCTTCTGAGACTGATTTGCTCATTTGAATGCACTAATTCTTCTTTGCCTTCCTTTTTCGTCACCAAGCTGCCCATAACCAAAAACCAAACCTGTTGCCATCGAGCTTTTTTCCCCACTCTGGACATTGTGACCTTAACTATAATGGAGATCTGGGTTCAAATCTTGACTCTGAAGGTTTTCCCATTTGCCAAGTATGGAGTGAGGGGATCTGACGTCTAAGTCTAAGTCTGGGCTAGGAATTTGATTGGTGTTAGCTCATTAGCTGTATAGATAGGTAGGTATGATTCATTTCATATAAGGAAGTAGAGACCCAAAGAGATGCTGGTGTACCTTGGTGTAGGTTTCAAGTCCAAGCCTATTTGACTTCAAAAACCCATGCATTTTGCCTTTGTTGTTGCACGACTTTACCTTCCTGGGTGTGACTGAAGCTACCCACGGTCTTGATTCTCACTTGAATCTATACCAAGGCAAAAAGCAATGGATTTTTCACAGTTTGCCTTCCACTGGCTGCTGTGTTGGGGAAATGGTGTCTCTGGAAGGGATGCTCTTTAATTGCAGGGTTCTGTGAGCTGTTTCTCAGGGAAGGTACAGAAATCCTAAGATCCTGAAGAGTCTGTGTTCCTTCCTCATCATATTTGGAGGAAGCCCCACTGGTCTGCATTTATCTAATTGATCCCAGGGCTGGGCAGTGGTGAGCCAAAGCCAGGCATTTGCTGACTGGGTGCCGTTCTATTTTTTGAGTTGGGGTTCACAGGAAAAGTGAAGCCACATTTTTTTTGGCAGCGAAAGGGGGCAGGGCCAGGCATTTGAACAATGGGTTGTCTCCTTGGCCACCTCACTGGGCAGCAACATATTTGGTCATGTGCAGAGCAGGAGATAATTATTTATCGGTACATTTATTTTCAGGGCTCTGAGCAGTAGAAAATTGTATCCAAATATGGTCTGAAGAAAGCTTTGCTTCCATTATATACTGTCTTGTCCTTCCCACCCGACTCTTTTAGTTTTTGCAATTGGCCTTTAAACAATTGTAACTATGATTTCATTTGAGATTGACCTCGTTAAATGCATACAGCCCGCATGCACACAGCTGTTTTTAGAGAGGACGCTCAAGAAGCCTCCCGTTGGCTGGAACGCTGTGCAGAGAAATGCCTCCATGCGCCCTGGGGGAAATGAGGACATTAGAGTCATAGCTGAGTGGGAACGCTGGCTTTGTCAATTACTAGCTCTGGGACATTGTTTAAGAAGTTATTCCATTTCTTTATGTCACCATGTTGTCAACTGTAAAATGGGCATAAGGGTTCCTACCCAGTAGGACTGCTGCAGGAATAGAATGGTATCATATGCTTTAAATTCTCTAGGTTCATGGCAGATACAGAGTCCCTGGGTGGTACATATGGTTAATGTTCTCAGCTGCTAACTGAAGGGTTGGTGGTTTGCATCCACCCAGAGACACCTCAGAAGAAAGGCCTGGAGATCTACTTCTGAAAAATCAGTCATTGAAAAAAATTTATGGAGCGCAGTTGTATTCTGACACGCGGGGTTGCTGTGAGTCAGCATCAATTCTATGGTAACTGGTACTGATTTAACCCAATAAATATTTGTACAAAAAACAGAGTATAGAATGTGGCCTAGTGTTGCGACATTTATTACCTGGCTATAGTGGGTGCCTGGAGATACCCCAGGCATTGGGAGATACAAAGGGGAGTAAGGCAGGCTGCCTGACCTCAAAGGGCCCAGTTCCGTAAATTCCCTGCTCTCTTCTTCTATCTTCTGTTCTTCGTGTAGGCCTCTGCGTGCAGCTCGCTAGAAAACTTTCATCTTAGTTTACATACATTCTCATAAAATGCAAACTCAGAGCATTGATTTACCTTACATTGAACCCGCATATACGGATTCTACTTATGTATACACTTACATATGTACTTATGCACGTAGTTATATGTCTTCTGTAAATAGGCCTTTTGGAGTTCACGGAGATGTTCTGAACTCATTCCTGGGTGTATTGTTGCCCATCAAATCTCTGAGTGGGCAGATATAATTTATGCAGGCATATATCATGCTTATAAAGGCCAATGCAATTTCTCCAGGATCCCATGAACACTTAGGGCTGACAGTGTCTAAACAAACTGGTTTATTTACTGCGGTAGTTACCTGTTTAAGACTAGCCGTTACGTTAAGTAACACAGAGTGCATAGACTAATAAATTTCCTGCGTGCCTGTTTGTTTTATGGGAGAATTTATTGCAGCAGTAATAACTGTCAGAGGGTGAGCCTGGCAGAAGGACTGGAGACAGGCACAGCCACACAGGGGATCTATCACCCCATCCATTTCCTGACAGCCAGGCGGGGAGTTCTTTTGTCATTGACTCAAGCACCCAAGTCTCAACCTTGGATGGATGGGAGGGGAGCTTGGATTCAGCTTCTTGGGAAGAGACTGGTTCTTCTGTTTGATACAGATGGGTATGAGTGACAGGCTTTCTATGTTGTGGGTGTGATTTATAGCAAGCCCCTGGAGATTGATGTCCACAGGTTTGGGGAATGTTTCATGCCAGCAGGAAGAGGAAAGTGTCCCCCTTTCAGCCCTGGCTAGCTGGAGAGTGGCTAGTGAGCGGCTACGTGCAATATTCATGGTCTTACACTCCGTGTTCTTAATTTGGTTTAGCTTTTTGTTTCCAGAGTCCGTGGGCTGGGACAAGATGTGACAGAGCATGGGTCAGTGCTGCATAGTGGCTTGTAGCATGGGATTTGGGGCCAGGTGACCTGTAACCACTTGTTGTCAAGTTGATTCTGACTCATGGTAACCTCACATGTGTCAGAGTAGAACTGTGCTCCATAGGTTTTCGATGGCTGATTCTTTGGAAGTAGATCACCAGGCCTTTCTTCCAAGGTGCTTCTGGGTGGACTTGAACCGTTAAGCTTTTGGTGGGAAGCTGAGTGCTTTAACCACTTGTACCACCCAGAGACTCCTTGGGGCCAAGTAGGTAAGTTTTAATTCTAGAACAATCACTCAGGAGGTGTCAGACAATGAGCAAAATGTATATAAATTCTCTAAGTTATGTATAGGCACTCTGGAGGAGCAGTGGTTAAGCTCTTGGCTGCTAACTGAAAAGTTGGCGGTTTAAACCCACCAGCAGTGATGCAGAAGATGGATTGGGAATCTGCTTCTGTAAAGATTACAGCCTTGGAAACCCTATGGGGCAGTTCTACTCTGTCTTAGAGGGTCAGAATGAGTTGGACTCGATGGCACACAAAAATGGTAACAATAACAAGTCATGTATTCCTCCTCCGAAACACTGGAATAATAATACCTTCCTCACAAGGTTGTTAGGGTTAAAGGATATGCTATTCGAAGTTCCAGGTACCTAATAGATGCTTAATAAACGGTGGCTTCTATAGCTATGGAGCCCTGGTGGCTCAGTGGTTAAGAGGTGGGCTGCTAACTGATAGGTCAGCAGTTCGAATCCACCGGCCACTCTTTGGAAACCCCATGGTGCAGTTCTACTCTGTCCTATAGGGTTGCTATAGTCAGAATCGACTTGACAGCAATGGGTTTTTTGGTTTCCACTGCTGCAGTAAAACTGTGAAAGCTAGGACCCATGTAAGGCAGAAATATGTCAGAGAAGGAGAACTCGAATATTTTCCATTAATAGAGAGCGTTAGAAAAGTGGTAAGGCTGCGTCTCATCCAAGGTGGAAAACTTTCAAGACCCAGAAAAACAAGGCAGTCCGGCTGAGTTCCGGTTCTCACAGGTTTCCCTGTATTTTGGTGGACTACTTATAGCCTCTTGGATCCAGACAATAGGGGGGATCAAAGGGGGATTATCTAGTCTGGCCCTTCCCACCTTCCATTTTACAGAAGGGGAAACCGTATGCGTGAGAGGTCCAATGACTTGTTGAAGGTCTTCTTGCAAATTAGTGGCAAAGTCTCGGTAAGAAACCCCATTCCTCAAGTTCCAATCCTAGTGCTGAGTCACTCCATTCTGCAGACAGTGATGGCACGCTTCCTCTGGGCTAGCCAGAGATGGAAGATGTGTCTATTGCTCCGGTCCTGTGGAGCTGCAGGCAGCTCTGTGCCACAGTGTCAGTCACAACACCTGACACTTAGTGGAGTGGAAGAGCAGGAGAGATTTGTGCAACGAATAAATGGCGAGCAGAATGATAGAAGAGGACAAAGGATCTTGGAAGAGTTTAGGGTAGGATCCACTAATCCTCTTGGGCTTGGCTTTCTAGAGTTGGAGATAACCTCTCTTTGTCCTGACGGTCATGAGCAGTTAGCCAGGCAGGGATCGGGGTGGGGAACATTCCAAACAGAAGAAGCAGTATATGCAAAGGTACTCTGGAGTTTAAATAAAAAACAAGTTGCTTGGTGCTGCAGAAGCACACGCGGTGCATGGCTGGTGGTGTGGGTGAGCTGAGTGTTGGGCAGGGCCAAGTCTTGACTACTCCTCCTTGCCTGGGTTTTCCACCCTCTCTCTGCTGTGCTCCTATGGTGCACCGCAGGTTGGGGTTAGGCAGGGGAGTGGTTATTGTCTCTAATTTGCAAATGAAGAAGCTGAGGCCTCGAGGCTTAAGTGATAGGCCCAAGAACACATAGATAATATTCATTAATTCATTCATTTCATTGAGGAACAGCTACAAAATTTTTGAGGCCCAGTGCAAAATGAAAACATGGGACCCTTTCTCCAAAAACTATTAATAATTTTAAGACAGCAACAGTGGAGTATTAATCCAAGTGTAAAGCCCTTCTAAGTTCGGGGCACTGTGCACATGCAGAGGTCACATGCCCGTGGAGCCAGCCCTGATTTCACAGACCTTTACTGGTGGTTCACTAGATGCTGGGAGTAGTTCTAGGCACTGGGGACACAACAATGAACAAGACAGAGGTGGTCTCTGCTTCCTGGAGTCTAGTGGGGGGAAGATATAATAGACAAGTGAAAAATAAATGAATGAGATGATTTCAGATACTGATAAACGCTAAGAAGAAGTTGGAGCCCTAGTAGCGTAGTGTCTCAGCACTTGGCTGATAATCAAAGGATGAGTGGTTCCATCTCACCAGCCACTCCATGGGAGAAAGATGTGGCAATTTGCTTCCATAAAGATTTACAGCCTTGGAAACACTATGGGGCAGTACTACTCTGTCCCATAAGGTCGCTATACTCGATGGCACACCACCACAACAACAAAAAAAGGGGTTAAGGGAGCACTGGCAGTTCAGTGTAGAATTCTTGCCTTCTATGCTAGAGACCTGGCTTTGATTCTGGCCAATGCACCTCATTTACAGCCACCAACATCTGTCAATGGAGGCTTGTGTGTTTCTATGATACTGAACAAGTTTCAGTGGAGCTTCCAGGCTAAGACAGATGAAGAAGAAAGGCCTGGTGATCTGATTTCTGGATGACGAGATGCTGTGAAGGTTTGGGGGAGGAGTGCCCCAGGCAAAGAAAATAGCAGAAGACCTAAACTGGGAAAAGCTTGGAGTATCCAGGAATACGCAATAATGCTCATGTGACTATAGGGACAGTGAGGTTGGTGGGGCCAGATCACACAGGGCCCTGTGGAACATGAAGAGGACTTCAGATTCCACTCTAAATGCAGGGACAGTATTGAGGAGAGGGTGACCAGACAGTGATCAGAACACAGGAAACCTTTGTTCCAAGATGGTTCTTCAGCAGCGATTCCCAGTGGTTGGGCCACTGGGGGACCAAATGTCACTGGCTGGTAATATGCCTCAGTGAAGAATGGCATGAGGAGGATCATTTTGACTAACAAATGCAAACAGAGCATTAAATGACACTTGTGTGGCTATCCTATAACTGTGGAACTCATGCCCAAGAAACCATGAGAAAATGGAGATGGTAGGTGGAGTGGCCAGTGGCCTCAGTGGCTCTTCCCTGATGTTAAATTCTGTTATAAGGACAAATAGTTTTCTTTTATTTAAAAAATTCTATTATTTTATTAAAATCAAAATTAATTTAATTAATTTTCTTAAAGTTATGAAAAATGTAAACAAGAGAAGTTAAAAAAGTAAAAGCTCTCCTTCTAAATCACCCAGGAGTAGAAATTGCCACATATTTGACAAATAATCATTGTTCTGGGCACTTTTGTGTATGTTAGGAGATTATACAAATTGAAATATAGCTAAAAGGAACGTGTATGTCTAGAAACAATTATAACTCTAGTTTTATTAAGAATTATATACTTTTTTATTAATTACAACAAAAGAAACTAAAGAGCAACTTAATCTTCAGATAGATGTTCTTTCATTAAAAATTGACATAAGAGTTATAGAAGAAACTTCGAGGTTTTTTAGAAGAAGATTTCAAATTTAAAGTAAAAAACATTTCATAGTAAAGTCAAAAGATGAAATAATTAGCACATCTATACTATCTTCCTCCTATCTGTCCTTCCTTCAGTCCCTGATTCTTGTTGTATTATTTTTACATTTTAATTTTACCTTGTTATGTTGTTTTTACAGTTTACACTTTTTTTTAACATCTGCTCTTTAATGCCTTCCACCAATCTTCTTAACATAACTTGTTCACTCCTGAGTTCGTTGTTTCTATTCCCAGCATTATTGACTGGGTTTATGGTGCAGGAGATTTTTAAAGAATTGCTCGTTTGCTTTATTCTCTAAGTTGTTTTGTTCTTGATAGTATTTGTCTATTGTTTTTATGGTTGAAGACTAAATTGGCTTTGTATGCAATTTGGGAGCCACACTGTTTTCCTCAGACGTTTGTGTTTCATAGTCCATTTTCTTCTAGCATTGAATATTTGAGACCCTTTCCAG
Organism: Dugong dugon; assembly: GCA_030035585.1. Lineage (NCBI taxonomy): Eukaryota > Metazoa > Chordata > Mammalia > Sirenia > Dugongidae > Dugong > Dugong dugon. Next base: position 110,263,270 of record CM057472.1, read on the forward strand.
GTAACTTGCTTCTCTTGTTTAGATGTCTTCATGGTTTTTTTTTTTTTTTTTTTTTTTTTTTACCCTTGAGGTTCAATCACTTTGCTAGAATTTTGTCTAATGTTGATGACTTATTTTATTTCCTTCCTGAGATATAATGTGCCATTTTCTTGTAGATTTTACTCTTTATCTCAGGAAATTTTTCTCTTAAGATATTATTGAATAGTTTATGTGTTGATTTCCTCAGGAGTACCAATTATACTTACATTGGACCTTGTTTAGCTGGGTTTTGTATGTGTTATGTTTTGTGTAGTAATATTTGTTGCTTTTTTCTAGTTTTAATTGTGGATGATTTCTTCAAGTTTATTCTGAAAGTCTTTGTTTCCAATTGTACCTATTTGTTTTTCTTAATTTAAAAATGGTTTTCATCTCTATTACCTTTATCTTTTTTTATGCCTTTCTTTTCTAGATCATCCGCTCCTTTTGTATATGTTAAGCTCTTCTCTGACCCGTTGTATATTGTTGTTGTGTGCCGTCAAGTTGATTCAGACTCATAGCAATCCTCTAGAACAGAGTAGAAACATCCCATAGGATTTCCTAGGCCATAATCTTTATGAGAGCAGATTACCAGGTCTTTTCTCCCACGGACCAGCTGGTGGGTTCAAACTGCTGACCTTTTGGTTAGCAGCCGAGCTCTTAACTGTTGCACTGTTAGGCTCCTTACTCATTGTATAGCTTCCTTCAATTCATTTTTTTTTTAAATTAAAAAAACACTTCTCCAAACTACTTAGAATTATTAGTCTGAGGTCTTTTTCCAGCAACTTGGGTAATTACACACACACACACACACACACAAATGCAAGTGCTGTTGCTGTTGAGTCAATATCGACTCATAGTGATCCTACAGCACAGACTAGAACTGCCCATAGGATTTCTGAGACTGCGATTTTTCTGGAAGAAGACTGACACATCTTTCTCCTGTGGAGGGGCTGGCGGGTCTGAACTGCTGACTTCAGCTAGCAGCTGAATGCTTAACCACTGCATCACCAGGGCAATGTACACACACATACACACACACGTATATATATATTTCAGGATGTTTCTGTGGCTGACAGCAGGTCCACTGGTTCTCTGTATTACGATTATGAGCTGTCTGCCTCCTCTCCCTCTCTGAGCCTGCCTTATCTCCACCAGTATTCATCAGGTAGGAGGAAATGGCATGATCACTCCTGGAGCCCATTCTTCCCCAGACAATTCATGATCCTAGATGGGATCTCTAAAAGGACATTGTTCATCTCTCCTATATTTTATCCACGACCTTAAATACTTAATCAAAGAACCACTGGCTACACTTTTCAGATAGGTGACATTTTAGGGACAATCTCCTCTGCTTGACAACCAGGGTGGAGTGTATCTTTTCTCAACATTATCCACCAGCTAGTTCTAGATCAGTTGGTATTGCTAGATATGCTTCATAGTTCATGGTTTGAGGTAGTGGTAATTTTCTTGTATTAATTGAAGGCGATAAATCGCTATCATTCTTACTCCTTTTTACAGAACACTATTTTGGGTAGGGTTTGAGAGAGGGGAGTAGAGAAAAAATGCATTTGTTCCACCATCCTCAAGTGGATAATTTCTGTGACTTTCAGAATAAAAAAGATGAAGATCCAGGACTTCAACATCTCCATATTTTAATTGGTACAACAGAAGACAATTTACTTAATAATTTGGGCTAAAACCCAAGGGATTAGAGGGTAAATAATTACTCTGTGGCCTAAGTTTTGCCAAGAGGAACTTGGAAAATTATTTAGTCAATAATAATATTGACTACAGTTGATTGGGAGGCTTGGTGGCACAGTGGTTAAGAACTCGGCTGCTAACCAAAAGGTAGACAGTTCAAATCCACCAGCTGCTCCTTGGAAACTGTGTGGGACAGTTCTACTCTGTCCTGTAGGGTCGCTATGAGTCAGAATCAACTTGACGACAGTGAGTTCGGGTTTTTTTTTTTTTTTTTATTACAATTGATTGCCTACTATGTTCCAGACATTTGGCCAAGTAATTTGCTTATTTCAGTTCTAATCTAAACAACAATCCTGTGAGCTGGGACTTGTTAACCTATTTTATCATGGAGACTCTGAAAGGTCAGGTGACTGAATGATAAATCACTGAGCTTGGATTCCAAATCAAGTGCGTTTAACTCCATCCGCCCCCCCCCCCCCCGCTTTATTTTTCTGTATGCTGTATGTCAGGTTTAAAAATAAAATTAGATAGTAGAAATTGTAATGAACCCTAGTAATTCTTTTTCTTCTGTTGTGTTTAATTCTAAGTTGAATATTTTAATACTCTCTCATGTCCCTTTTACATCAGACTACTTCCTCTGGCTACCCTGCCCGTGGCTCACTTATTATCAGCATCTGTTCACTAAGCAGTTGCTAATGGGAATTTTTAAGAGGCGTTTGCATAAGAAAAGGGTTCTTTTATGTGTTCATTTATAGCTGGTGTGCACTGGCTCAAGAATTCAGGCTATCCCCCGTCATCACCCTCTGTTCCAGACAGAAGAGAACCCACTACAAAAACTTTGTGAACTTGAACCTTGACCACAGCATCCTTTGACTCACTCAGGTGTTGAAATCAAAACAATGCGGACTATACTGAAAACCCGTACACCGTCTTCAAATTCTCTTACTCTTCCATCATCAATCCCCAAGCTCTCTAGTTTTCTCACCATGGCCAGCCATGGCCGGGAGGGTACTTTGCCACTCCGTCAGAAGAAGAAAATGAGCCGCCTCCCCTCACACCCACTATGCACTGATCTCCATCCTTCAGTCCTTGGAAGATGCCTACTGGCGGTTGTCTCTGCTTCACTCCTGGTCATGATGGTGGATGTTGTTGCTGTACAACCCTTAAATTTTTTTGAATTTGCTTAAAAATAAAAGTGTTTTAGATCTTTTTAAGATTTGTGTGTGTGTGAGAGAGAGATAGTAGAAGCGGCAATTCCAATAGGAGCATCAGAATATTTCCATAGGTGACCAATAACATCAGTCATGGAAACAAGTAAGAATCTCTTGGGAAAATCTATTGCTTTAATTCAACACTGCAAGTTGCATCTGGCCATTTTCAAAACCTTGGTTTTCCAATTCTCCCACCAGAAATCCCTACTTCTTGTTTCCAAAACTTTATTTTCAGCTTGACTTCCCCTGGCACTGTGTGTATCTTGGCCAATGCATTTGCCACATAATATTGAAATGACCTGTGCTTGGTTCTGCCTTTTGAAAACATTCCTTGAGTTTCTGTCTTCCCTAAAAATATTCTTGCATCCTCAGTACCTGGATCAGAGACCGGCACCAAACTTAATTGTCTAGAGTGTGTCTCCTGCAGGGCGTCTTGAAAAGCTAACGTTTCTTGAACGCTCTTTGGGAAATGGCCTCATCATTAAGGAGCAGAGGGAGTGGGAGTCTGTCCTCTTGCTGACTTCTAAACCTAGGCTGGGGGTTCTCAATGCAGGGCTAACCATAGCTCTCAGAGTTCCACTCCAGATGCAGTTTTTTTGGGAGGCCAAGTTTATAATCAACAGTTACTGACATCAGGATGCTGCTTTGCCATATCTGAACTTTGACCAAGAAGCCAAGTGACCTTTCTTTCTCCGTCTATCTCTATATCTCTCTCTTGCTCTCCCCTCCCGCCATTAAACTTGAGACAATGCAGTATATGCAGTATAGAACTGAGTTAAGGCAATGACTATTTTATTATGAAAGTGTAATAGTGAGAGACCACTATGCATTTATATTCACATCGTGACACATGCTCCAAGCACACACCCTAGCTTTCTGTGTCCTTTCCTTCTCTATTGATTTCATAGAAACATTAAACAAAAATAGGATAATAAAATTCCCACCATACAAAATCATACCATGTAACATTTAAGGATGACACTTACATCTTTGTTTTAAAGAATGTAAAAAAGGCATTATAATGAGAGTTTCATAAAGCTCCAAATTCTCAGCTGATGGGATATTCAAACTTCATATACTTCAAATGTTATGTTTGGCCAAGTGCGATCCTCACCGAGACACCATGTATTTTGTAGCCATTGGAAATTTGAGCCAGAGGAACAACAAGATCTCATTGGTGTTTTAGGAGTCTCTCTCTAACAGCTGTGTGGAAGAGAAATTGGAAGGTGAGAGAAAGATGGAAGATCTCTGTAATGGGAATGGAGGTTAGACTCTTTGCTCTCAAACAAACAAAAAACAAACAAACAAAAACCCCAAAAAACAACACTTTATACTAGCCCAAAAAACCATCATTCTGAGGCTCTAAGTCCCTGGATGGTGCAATGGTTAACATGCTTGGCTTCTAACTTAAAGTTTGGCAGTTTCAGTCTACCCAGAGGCACCTTGGGAGGAAGTCCTGGACATCTACCCTGAAAAATCAGTCATTGAAAACCCTATGGAGTCCAGTTCTGCTCTACACAAATGGGGTTGCCATGAGTCAGAATTGACGCAACTGGTGGTAACAGCCACCATTGGGGTTGAATCCTCTGGTTTCACCTCTGCTGCACAGTGGATGGAAATGGAAGAAGGACATATGGCTTCAGGGGTTGGTAGAAACTCTACAGAGAAAATGATTGTGATTGTTAAGGTTGTGTGTCAGCTTGGCTGGGCCATGCTTCTCAGGGTTTGGCAGTTATGATGTAGTTTGGCAGTATTATAGTGATGTAATCACCTCCATGATGAGATCTAATATAGTGTGATTGCTTCCATGATGGAATCTGCTGTGAGTGGTCAATTAGTGGAAAGGAAGGTTCCCTGGGGGTGTGACCTGCATCCAATATAGATGGACTTTCTGGCAAGTCTCGTGGGCTTTTGCTTGCAGCTGGCTCCTGTTAGTCTGACCTCTGGTTCTTGGGACTTGAACTAGAAACTTACCTGTCCGTCTTGGGATTCGTCACCCTCCGCAGTCTGTGAGCCAATGTACTGCCAGATTACCTACCAGTCTTGGGATTTATTGGCTTCTGAAGGCTGTGAGTCAGAGGCCTGCTATCAGACCTGCCGATCTTGGGTTTGCCAGACCCTGCAGCTAATTGAGTCAGGGGAAACCTCCAGCCTAACACATGGACTTGGGCTTTTCCAGCCTCTATAACTGCTTGAGCCATTTCCTTGATATAAATCTCTCAGTCTATGTTATTGTTGTTGTTAGGTGCTGTCGAGTTGGTCCTGACTCATGGAAACCCTATGTACAACAGAACAAAACACGGTCCTGCGCCATTCTCACAATTGTTGTTATGCTTACATCCACTGTTGCAGCCACTGTGTCAGTCCATCTCCTTAGGGTCTTCCTCTTTTTTTGCTGACTCTCTACTTTACCAAGCATGATGTCCTTCTCCAAGGACTGATCCCTCCTGATAACATGTCCATAGTATGTGAGACATAGTCTCGCCATCCTTGCCTCTAAGGAACATTCTGGTTGTACTTCTTCCAAGACAGATTTGTTTGTTCTTCTGGCAGTCCATGGTATGTTCAATATTCTTTGCCAACACCACAATTCAAAGACGTCCATTCTTCTTCAGGCTTCCTTATTCATTGTCCAGCTTTCACATGTGTATGAGGCCATTGAAAACACCATGGCTTGAGTCAGGCACACCTTAGTCTTCAAGGCAACGTCTTTGCTTTTCAACACTTTAAAGAGGTCTTTTGCAGCAGATTTGCCCAATGCAATGTGTCTTTTGATTTCTTGACTTCTGCTTCCATGGATGTTGATTGTGGATCCAAGTAAAATGAAATCCTCTCTCTCTATATGTATATATATATGCAGATGATTCTCTAGAGAACCCAGCCTAAGACATATATCCAACATTTTCATTTTACAGATGGAGAGACCAAGGACCGAGGGAGGAAGATGTCTTGTCCAAAGTTTCTGGGTCAGGCTGGCTTCCAGCATCTGTGCCTCAGTGTTGGGCTCCCAGTCCTTACCAGGGCTCATCCTGTTGTGGAGTGAGTGAGAGTCCACTTCAAAGACCTGACATTCCGGGATTCAGAATCAAGTCCCTGACTGCTTCTCTCATGCCCTAGTATAGGTAACTGTGTTTCTTCTTTGTTCTGGGACCCAAAGCCCTTTATACCTTTGATAGCTGAATGTTCCCTGGCACAAGGGAACCTTTCTCATGGAGCTGACAGTACCCAATTCCTCTAGGAATGAGTTCTATCCAACCCTGTTATTTAGGACCATCCCATTGTCAATGAAGAATCCCAATTTAAACTGGCTTACACCAATTGAAAGGAGATTTTTTGTATCACATACCTGGGAAGTCCAACGGTGTATCTAGTTTCAGGCATAGCTGCATCTAACCAAACCAATCCTATTGCCTCTGAGTGGATTCCCACTCACAGTGGCCCTATAGGACAGAGTAGAACTACCCCCATAGGGTTTCCAAGGCTGTGATGTTTATGGAAGCAGACTGTTATATCTTTCTCTGGTGGAGTGGCTCATGGGTTCAAATTGCTGAACTTTCGGTTAGCTGAATGCTTAGCCACTGTACCACCAGGGCTTCTTATAGCTACATCTAGGGGCTCCATAGCATCACTCTAGCTTGTGGCTGTCCATACCTCATCTGTGTTGACTTTGTGTTCTTACCGTGGCCCTCAGAAGCTAGTTAAGCAGCCTCATGAGAAGGAATACATCCTTTTCACAACAATTCTAGGGCTTCTTCTGTTGAGTCAACTTGGGAATTATGCCCACCTGTGGTGTTTCCAAACCAAAAGCCAAACCCATTGCCGTTGAGTAGATTCTGACTCATAGTGACCCTACAGACAGAGTAGAACTATCCCACAGAGTTTCCAAGAGGTGGCTGGTGGCTTCGGACTGTTGACCTTTTAGTTAGCAGCCAAGCTCTTAACCACTACACCACCAGGGCTCCACTCCTGGTGTTTGGGACTGGGGTAAATCAGCCTCAACTGAATCGTATGGACTGAGACTGGGAGGGGTGAATTTTACTAGAGAAAATCCAAGATGGTAGTTATCAGAAGAAAGGGTAATGTTACCGGGGGTGGGGGGAGCAGCAGATGTCTGAGGAGCCTGCCTCCCCTGTCCTCTCTCATCCTGGTTTGGCTTCCTGTCTCTGATGACCCTTGTCCTGGTGATCAGCCCCAAAACGTGCTGACAGACATCTTCCAAATGGGCAGCTCTCAAGCACTTTCAGATATCATTTGTCCCCTTTTGCTCCTTCTGATTGGAGTTTGCCACTCTCTCCCTAAGAGAGACAGTTCAATGGGGCCACCACCTGCTGTTTCTGCCCCTTTGTGATTCTTGATTCTGAACAATGGACAGGACATCTCTCTGTGTCCTCTCCTCATGTCTGTCCCATCGCCTATTCTGGCACCATATCCCACTCCTTCCCAGTAGACCTCATCCTGGGTCAATGAATGGGAACATGTCCAGCTGGACTCAGATGCCCACAAATGCCCTGCAATGAGTTAGTGGCTGAGCTGGGATTTGAAGCCACTTCTCCAGGTTCTTGTGCCCTTTGTACCAACCCAAGGTGCCAACCACATTAGGAAATCAAACAGAGAGATGAACACAAAGAGGCCCTGAATGTGCATATGTCAGCCAGCTTACCATCAGAGGAGAAGAATCAAAAAGTGGAATCTAGGTTGCTGTTGGGTGTTACCGGCGGGCACCAGCCCACTGCTATCCTGAGAGCAAGTTCTTTGACGTGCAGAGGAAGCACTGACTTCATTAACTTATGTGTGGGCGGAGGAGGGGCTGTCCCTGGGAACTCTGGCAGGCTTGTGGGAAGAGGATGGTGACGGTGTGTTTCATATTGAACTTGGCATAAATGGGAGTGATAGGGGTTTTCAAATGTGATCAGGTGGCACTTCCAGTTTGTCTGCAAGAGCCTAATTATTGACCTGACACCCGTTGCTTCAGACAGGCCCAGGAAGCAGCTAACTGGTATATGGAAGCATCTGGTAGTGCAATTACCCTGTCAGCTCTTTATCCACTTGTAGCCCCGTCATTAGACGCTTTTTTGCCTTGATATTCTTCAAATGTAAAGTTACCAACCAAAGCAATTTAAAATGATATATAGTTATTTTCGACTCCTCTGCTGTCAAGGGAGAAGTTCATAAATGATGTCACAATAAACGGAACGGGAAACAAACTGCAGAAATGAAATGTGTAAGGGCAGGGACGGCAGGAAGAAGAGAAAGATTGTTGCCAGGGCTCCCGATTGTTAATGAATTAACGGGGAAGTTGGTTTAATGAGTTCCGAGGAGGAGCTGTTGTCAGAGGTTTGGAAGTAATAGTGAAGAGTTATAAAGCCAGGAGGTAGAGCCAGAGGCATTCAAAGTGTCCCTTATGGCTCCAGAAAGGAAGGGTAGAACAATTAGGGAGTAAGGTCCTTAAATTAGGTAAAGACCCAGGAAGACAAAGAGGATTGTGAAGAAAGATGGGAGGCCTGGAGCTCTGGAGAGATGTCAAACGGCTGAAGATGGAAAGCCTGCTGGGTGTCTATGGGCAGTACAAGAAGGCTGGCCATTCAGACCCACCTGGAGGTGCCACAGAAGAAAGGCCTGTTGATCTGCTTCTGAAAGGTCACAGCCATGAAAACCCTATGGAGCGTAGTTCTACTCTGAAACACAAGAGGTTGCCATGAGTTGGAATTGCCCAATGGCAAATTTTTTTTTTAAATTTTTTTTTTATTATACTTTGGATGAAGGTTTACAAAACAAATAGTTTCTCATTAAACAGTTAGTACACATATTGTTTTACAACATTGGTTAACAACCCCATGGCATGTCAACACTCTCCCTTCTCGACCTTGGGTTCCCCTTTACCAGCTTTCCTTTCCCCTCCTACCTTCTACTCCTTGTCCCTGGCCTGTTGTGCCCCATTAGTCTTGTTTTGTTTTAGGGGCTTGTCTAATATTTGGCTGAAGGGTGAACCTCTGGAGTGACTTCATTACTGAGGTAAAAGGAAGTCCGGGGACTATACTCTTGGGGATTCTCCAGTCTCTGTCAAGCCAGTAACTCTGGTCGTTTTTGTGAGTTAGAATTGTGTTCTACATTTTTCTCCAGCTCTGTCTGGGACCCTCTGTTGTGATCCCTGTCAGAGCAGTCAGTGGTGGTAGTTAGGCACCATCTAGTTGTACTAGACTCAGTCTGGTGGAGGCCATGGTAGTGTTGTCCATTAGTCCTTTGGACTAATCTTTCCCTTGTATCTTATTTTCTTCTTTCTTCCTTGCTCCTGAAGGGGTTAGACCAGTGGAGTATCTTAGACGGCTGCTCACAGGCTTTTAAGACCCCAGACGCTACTCATCAAGGTAGAATGTAGAACATTTTCTTTATAAACTATGTTATGCCAATTGAGCTAGATTGGCAACTGGTTTTCAATTAAAAAACTTTTTTTATGATTGATTGAAGAATGAAGGAAAGCTAGGGTTACTGCGTTGGGCTTGAGGACATTAAGAGCTTTGCTTGAATCTGCATTTCCAATCGTTCTGCATTTGACAGAGAAGGGATGTAAAAATGTTGAGAAGTTTAGTTATTTGCCTAAGATCACACAGCTTCCAGGTGGTGTAACTCTGATTCCACTGAAGGTTTCTAGAACTTGCTGTGAACATTCAGTTGCAGTCCCTGGCTCGGAGAGCTCACAGCACATAAGTAAGGGAGGCAGATACATACACCCCAACAAGAAAAGAATGTGGAAGGAGTTTGAGTAGCGTTATAACCCCCCAGACTTATCCCTAGTCTCGCCTCCCACCTCTCCTTCCCATACCAGACATGTCACGTGGATGATGTTCCCCTACCAAATGGTCATGGGCAACAACTAAGACCAAGGATACGAAATGGTTTTGTAAACTCCAGAGATCTCTGAAAAACTTATGAGTCCTCCATATGGTTCTCTAAAAGACTTCAGAAGAACAATACTTTCCATTTTGTTTAGTGAAATCTTAAGGCAAACAAATGAGCCTTAAGTACCAAGAATGTCCAACACAATTCCAGATTACCAAGGCCTCCCTCAGTACTTCTCTTTTTTCCTTCATGCCACAGACCCTATGCTGGTGCTGGGAGTGCAACCTCGGGGAGGAAACCATACATGGTCACAGGGAGCTTTCAGCCCGGCGGGGGGAGGCTGACAATAACCCTCATCTGGATGTCAATCGTAATGCCTGTTTCCCATCTTGGAACCTTCGCAGACGCTGTCTGCCTCATCTCCTAGGGGAATTCTTCTCTTTCAAAGATCTGTCTCATCGTTGAAACCTTCCCTAATCCCACAATGCTAAGGAGATCAGCGCAAGTCCTGGGTGTTAAGGGGATTCTGTGCACATCTCTGTGGAAGTGCCCCCATACTTCATTGTGATGGTCTCACTGCCTGCTTGTCATATCCATTGGCTTGTCCACCCATGAAGGCAGGCAAGTGGGTTTCATTGCTGAAAACCCAGCACCATCATGGCAGCCGGCATCAGATGAGAACTCAAGAGGTATTTGTTGGTTGCGAGAATTGATACATGAGTGTTTAAGTGAGTGGATTCTCCTCCAATCTCTTGTCCATAAATGAAAGCTGGGATTGTCCTAATTAATGGACAGCGGTGACTTTACGGAACTCACAAATCTCAGAATTGATCATGTTTCTCTCTTTTTATGGCTTCTAGGAAGCTCAGAGAGCCCTGGTAGTGCAGTGATTAAAGAGCTACGGCTGTTAACCAAAGAGTCAGTGGTTCGAATCCACCAGCCACTCCTTGGAAACCCTATGGGGCAATTCTCCTCTGTCCTATAGAGTTGCTATGAGTCAGAATTGACTCGAAGGCAATGGGGTTTGGTTTTTTGGTTTCGGAAGCTTAGACGCCATTTTTAGCAAACTATAGAACCGTCTGGCCTGTTTTTCCAGTTACTCACCCAAACAATAACTCTTACATTATAGGTTCACCCTGATTTATTCCTCTGTTTATGTTATCCTGTAGCCATGTCAATTCTTTTTTTTTTTTTTTTTTTTAAGAAAAGGGGAGATATAAATTACTTTTTAAGTGATCAGGTTACTAGAGTCATCTGGGTGGTCACATTGTTTAAATTACTTGGTCACTGGCTGTAGATTCACTGCGTGCTCATAAATGATAACCTTCCCTCTCTCATTCTCCTTGAGGGTCTCTTAGACAAAATACGGTATTGCACACAAGCACATTCAGATGAAAAATCCTATCATTGGTGATAACTTCCCATGATAGAATCTTAATAAACTTTCTGTGTTTGATTGGCTGGGATAATGAGAGATACATATCATGTGTGATAGCTGCATGACAGAAGATAAGCTGGCTATCATTTTCAGATAAAAATGCCCATCCATCCACAGATTGGAATCAGGGGGCTGCCATGGAGTTCTCAGTCTATTCCAGTTAATTAAATGCTAAATGAAACTCAGAGTTCTGGCTCCTAGAGATTCAACAGTCTATTGCCATGTGCCGTGAAGTCACAGAAGATAGTCTGAAATGTTTGCTGGGAGACTAGTAGTTGCTCAAGTAATGCTTGCTCTCTGGCCAGTGTCCTTCTCTAGAGAACCCCTGTGCAAAGTTAAATGGAGTGGCATCTGAGGCCTCTTCTTCCTCTGGCAGTTGTGAGTCCAAGACCTGTGCTAGTGGGATGGTTGAGGGGCCTGGGAAGGCCTCTGGAGCAGCCCATTCTAATTGCAATGGGGTCTATTCTACTTGCAATGGGGTAAGCATTCCTGGGTCCCCATTTTTTGCACTACAAATATGGTGCGCACTCAGATGTAAATGACAGAAACAGATCTTGTAACAGTTCTTCACAGGGTGTGCTATCTTGGCTTCCCTTTCTCCAGAAACCTGAATCAGTTTCCATTAAGCCTTCATGCCTGTCTGTAATTATACCTAAGTAGTTTTTCTTGGAACTACCTAAAAGTGAGCACTCTCCGCCCTTCACCATGCACCTACTAAGGCCAAACACTAAGCTAGGTGCTTGACACTCAATTTCATCCTCACAACAGCCCTGTGAGAAAAATATGTAAACCTGATGCTCAGAGAAGTTGACTAATTCACTGAGGGTCACACAGCTAGCAAGTGATGGAGCTAAGATTCAGATATGTGTCTATTTAATTAATATTTTTCACATATTGAATAATGATTAAATTTATCATTGGAATGCATTTATTCCACAAATATGCCATTGGACTTCCACTCCACGTCAGATACTGTACTAGCGGCTGGATTGAGGATTATATAGTTTGTGTACATGCTACTATTGATTTATCAATAAAGTATACCAGGCCATAGACTTCCTGTGTGTCCCACTGTGGTGTGCTCTGTAATGAAGAGGCCTTTTCTTGCAGAAAGTGGTTTATCCTTGTCCATGCTGTTGTTCAAAGTTCAGGTATTAAGACTATGTCTACTGCATTCATTTTTTTCCCCCAGGAGATTCTGTTTCCTTCCAAATGCTCTAGAAAATGCCAAGCACTGACATTCCCAGGAGGGAGGAGGGCCTATGGTATGGCTCAACTCTCTTTCTCCCTTTTATGGTCCATTCTGCCAGTATCTCACTCAACAATAGTCAACAATCTCCCACTGGGTCAACTACGGACGACAGTAGGGCAGCCCAAATATCCTTTGGGGATTTCTATCTACCCACAAGAATCAGCCCAATTCTCCACTCTTAAGTACAGAGAGAGAACAAAACACAAAATACATGAAGTAAACCAGTATTATAAAGGAAAGTTACTAAGATCAACACCAAGTCTGGAAATAAAGTAGAGAGAATTTGGGGACCTGATTATTACCCATTCTTGGAAGTCTTTGAAATGGTATTGTAGCAATAAAACAAGAAAAGAATGCCACGGAAAAAGAAAACAGAAAAGAAACCTCTTGGAAATTAATTATAAAATTAGCAAAATGAAATAGCTAAATAGAAATAGTGAAAGATAAAGTAAAAAACAACTTCTAAAACAGTATAAAAATTGATAGAAAATCTAAGAGCTGTTGATAAACAACTCAAGAGGCCCAATGTATTTGCATACTATTGCTGCTGTAACAAATTACACAAACTTAGTGGCTTAAAACAACACAAATGGATTGCCTTACAGTTCTTAGGTTAGAAGTTCAACATAGGTCTCACTGAGCTAAAATCAAGATGTTGATGGGCTGCGTTCCTTTCTGGAGGCTCTAGAGGAGAATCCATTGCCTTGCTTTTCCAGTTTCTGGAGGTTGCCTGCATTCCTTGGCTTTCGATCCCTTCTTCCAACTTTAAAGGAAGCAATAGCAGGTCAAGTCCTTCTCACTTGCATCACTCTGACTCTCCTCTTCATCCTCTCTCTTTGACTGTTAAGGAATCTTGTGATTATATTGGGCTCACCTGGCTAACCCAGGGTAATCTCACTGTTTTAAGGCCAACTGATTATCAACCTCAATTCTATCTGCAACCTTCCTTCTCCTTTGCATATAACCTAACACATTCACAGATCCTGGGGATTAAAATGTAGACATCATTGGGGATCCATGATGTTGCCTACCAAACCCAATATACAATTCACTGAGAAAAAAGAAAAAAATTGGATGGGTAAAAAATTATCAAAGACATAATAGGAGCTTTTTTTTTCAGGGCTGAAATTATATAGACACAATTGTGTTCCTAAAAGGAGCAGAAGGGATGAAAAATAATTAATTCCTAGAAATGCAGATTTGACATTTAAAACACTGAACATAAAGCACATATCTTAAATGTTCTGAAAGAGAGAGAGAAGAGAGAGGAAGAGGGAGAGAGAGAAAAGGACAAGGAAAGGAAGGCAGAGAGAAAGAGACAGAGGAGAGGGAGAAAACATGTTACCTACAAAAGAATATGAATCAGGTTTGCATCAGATTTCTCATCAGTGTTACTGGATGCTTAAAGACAACGGAGCAGTGTTTTCATTTGAACTTAGAATTTTTAATTTACCAAATTATCAATCAAATGTTATAGCAAAGCAAAGGCATTTCTCAAAAATATTATTTCCCACTAATCCACTTAAATTATTTGTGGATGTAGTCCAACAAAATGAGACTGGCACACAAACAAGAGGATCATATGGGCAAAAAAAGAGTGGATTGTGATGAAAATAAGCCCAAGGCTGAAGCAGTTTTAAAACACAGAAAGTCCATGTTAGAAGTCAGTGGGATCCAAGCAGTGTAGGTTGGGCTGGAAACAATAGATAGTTCTTACTAAGATGCCCAATGCTATTGATATAAACATTTCATTTAGAGTTGAGTAGATACTGCCGTAAAAAACAAAAATAGGGAAGATTTACAAAGGTTGCCTCCCAGAAGAGGGCAGGACTGCAAAGTGGGCATTGCTTTTCAATGTGGTCCCTGTCCTCCCAGGGATCAGAGTCCAGTGGGGAGACAAACAAGAAAGGGGGACATAAACACACTTGTCCCTTAGTCTTTGATAAGGGCTGTCTAGGAAGGAAAAGAACAGGGTGCTGTGAGAAAGAATTTGGGCTGGATGGGGGCACCTCAAGTTGAGGAAACAGTTAAAAAGCTGCAGAAGTTCAAGAAAGCTGTGTTGCTGGAGCACATAGAATGAAAAGGGGATCCTAGAATGAGGTGAGGGTGATACTCAGGCAGGGGCTTGAGAGCCTTGGAGGAAGGGAACAAACACAAACTAAACCTGCTGAGATTCCGACTCCTAGCAATCCTGTAGGACAGAGTAGAACTGCCCCATAGGGTTTCCAAGGAGCGGCTGGTGGGTTCAAACTGCCAACCTCTTGGTTAGCAGCTGAGCTCTTAACCACTGCATCACCAGGGCTCCAGAGGAAGGGACAGTGGTTTATTAATCCTGACCCCCACTGCCTACGTGGAGTGACACTCAATAGAAGCCCAGTTCCTGGTTTGTTAAGTAAACAGGGACTGGATTCTTCACTACTAGCTGTTACTAGTTTAACTTATCTTTCCGAGGAAGACAATTCAATCCATAACAGATGGTATAAGGTGGCAGAGGTCACCTTGCAGAAGCAAGATGTCTGCATCTGTCTACTAAGAGACACGGGGTCCATCCCCACTCTCCTAGGAATCTCTCAGGGGCTCCTTGTTACTGATTTAATTCAAGTCTTCTATTATCCCACTTTCATTTACCTTTTTGGTGCCATCTTACACATACCCGTAAGTAGCTTACAGTCTGGTGAAACTGGACAATTATTGCATTTGTAAATACCCCCCTTCTTATTTCACAGTTTTGCACATATTAGGTGTACAATAAGGGCACACTGTTAATACTGAATACAACTGAATTGTCCTGTGGCCATGCATGTGTAAGTGTGGATTTTACTGATGGTTGAGAGGCTCAGGTCTCTCTTGTCCACCAAGGGCAAGGGAAAGCAAGAGTCACATTCGACAGAAATAAAGCCAAAATTTTAAAATATAACATTTGAGTGACACAGACAGTACCTCGAGGACAGGAGATCTTCTGCTCACAAAGAAATTACTCTTTATGACATGCTCTGAACCTATTTGTCATAATCTAATTATAGACAGCCCAAGGAGTAGGGCTTGCTTATTTCTCCCTGGGAGATTCTTGCATGAGTAACTTTCATCTCAGGGAATGTTCCTTGAAATTCGCACCAAAATGTCTGTCCCTTGAAGTGCCCTGGATTTTCCCCTTGTCACTTAACATGTATTTATCAAGCATCCACTAAGTGTTAATTTTGATGCTAGGCATGGGGGATACAGGACCAGAAAGATGTCTGCCCTTAATAGTCTCAATATTGTTGGTGCAATAGATGTCAATAACTCGTCTTTCAAAAGCTAAGTGTTTGAGTGACCAGAAACAACATGGGTTCTTTGGATAAGGAGAAGACTTGTGTAGATGGCTTTGGGGTCCCTTGGAGGGATGTTGAAATGCAGAAATAGGTGAAATGGGGCCAGACCAGCACTGGCCTTTAGTAGCTGCTGAAGGCTTACTCTCCAGCGCATGATGGTTTTCAGGAGACCCTTAAGTGGGAACCTTGAAGATGGCATATGGAGGACCATGCTGGATTATCATTGAAAATGCAGCATGCAATAGCAGCAGCCTGAAGCAGGAAAGAGGCAGTGAAAGGAGAAGGGGAGAAGGCACAGCCTCTCAAACATGTTATAGCTGCAGAATATGGCTGACAAATTTTATCAAGGATGGTGAGAAATGAGAGCTCAAGGCTGACGACAAGATTTCCAGACCAGGGAAGTGGGATGATGGCAGTTCTAGAACAATAAGCTTAAGTGGAATAGACTAAAGTAGCCACAGTTATTGAACACTTAAGCTATGTGGCAAGCATTATCTCGGGTACTCTGCATGCTTAATCCCATTTAATCCTAATACGACTATGGTGAGATAGGAGAGGAGCTGGCATAATCGACACTTGAAAATGAGGAAATGGAGGCAGAGGATGGTAAAGCCACTTGCCTAAGGTTAAACAGTAAGTCACAAAGTCAGAATTTTCACTCTAATATTCTGACATGAGAGTCTACACGCTTAACACTGTTTTACAGTCAAACCAATCAAAGGTGCAAGCTGGAAAAAAAAAGTGCCACGAGTAGTTACTTGACCAAAAGATTTTTTCCTTCATAAAGGATGGACTTCTGAATTTCTGTTGCAAACTACTTTACTGAACTTAGGTAAACCAGTTACTTTAGAATCATTTATGACTCGGTGACCCCATATGTGTCATAGAGTGGTGCTCCGTATGGCTTTCAGTGGCTGATTTTGTGGAAGCAGATCACTGGGCCTTTCTTCTGAGGTGCCTTGGGTGGGCTCAAACCTCCAACTTTTTGGTTAGCAGCAGAGCATGTTAATTGTTTACCCTTCCCAGGGACTTGGAACTTAGAGTGCATTTGTTAAATAGTTCTCCTGTCCCCCCACCATGTATGTGCACACATGTGCTCACACAGAACAGCAGACACTCAAGCTGTTGAGGAAGAGATTCGTAGCAACAAGTAAGACACATTGATGTTTGCTTCCATTGCTAAGTAGTCTGTGGCAGCATCTGACTGTCCCAATTTAGAACCTCTAATGGTAGGCAGGAACCCTGGTAGCACAGTGGTTAAGAGCTCAGCTGTTAACTCAGCTGTTGAAAGGTTGACAGTTCGAATCCACCAACACTCCTTGGAAATCCTATGGGGCAGCTTTACTCTGTCCTATAGGGTCACTGTGATTCAGAGTCAACTCGACATCAGTGGGGGCTGGTTTATGCAGCAAAAAGAACTAAGTTTAGCAAAGATGATTAGCTGCTGTTATGTTGGATTAAAAAATATAAAGCAAAAAAACAAAACCAACCCTTTATTCATGTATTTATTAAAAAAAAAAAATTGGCTGATTACAACTTGTTAGATCTGCTGCTTCTCTATTTCCATTTAGGAAAAAAAAAAAAAAATGTGGCTTTATATTCCCACCCACTGATTTCCAACTAAAACAGAACTTCGTTGCCGGCTGATCCCGCTGGCTTTTTAAATGAAAAACTTATTCATCTTAAACTACTGGAAAATTATATTTAAAAATCAGCATAATTCCATTGCCTATTCTTTATGGATTCCTTGAATAATGCTGGGCTGTTTCTGGAACAACTTGTTGTAATCTGATGTGCAAATTTGGTTATCATCATATATGTTAACTGGTGATCTTCGTTGTTGCTAAGCCACAGAACACATTTTATATGTTAAATAATCTGGGCGAATATTTTTTCTTCTTTAATCAAAGTAAAATTTATGAGAGACTTCAAGGTTTTATCCACATGCACATGCACACACACACGCACACACACTCACACACACCCAATAGGTACCATACCAATTGCTATGATGTCAACTCTGACCCAGTCATCCCATGTATGTCAGAGTAGAACTGTGTTCCATAGGTCTCAAACCCACCCAGTGCCTGGAGATCTGCTTCTGTAAAAATTACAGCCAACAAGATCTATGGGGCAATTCTACTCTGTCACGTGGGGTTGCTAAGAGTTGAAATCAACTTAACGACATCTAATAACAACTATATATATATATATATATAATATATATGCAGTTGTTGTTAGGTGCTGTTGAGTTGGTTCCAACTCACAGCGACCTTATGTACAACAGAACGAAACCACCTCTCAGTCCTGTGCCACCCTCCCAATCGTTGCTATGTTTGAACCCATTGTTGCAGCCACTGTGTCAACCCGTCTTGTTAAGGGTCTTCCTCTTTTTTGCTGACCCTCTACTTTACCAAGCATGAGATCCTTCTCCAGGGATTGGTCCCTCCTGATAATATGTCCAAATTATGTGAGACGAAGTCTCACCATCTTTGCTTCTAATGAGCATTCTGGCTATACTTCCAAGACAGATTTGTATGTTCTTTTGGCCGTCCATGGTATATTCACTATTCTTCCCAAACACCATAATTCAAAGGCATCGATTCTTCTTCTGTCTTCCTTATTCATTGTCTAGCTTTCACATGCACACGAGGTGATTGAAAACACCATGGCTTGGGTCACGAGCACCTTAGCCCTTAAAGTGACATCTGTGCTTTTTAACACTTTAAAGAGGTCTTTTGCAAGCAGATTTGCCCAGTGGAATCAGTCGTTTGATTTCTTGACTGATGCTTCCCTTGGCGTTGTTAGTGGATCCAAGTAAAAGAAATCCTTGACAATCACAATCTTTTCTCCATTTATCATGATGTTGCTTATTGGTCCAGTTATGAGGATTTTTGTTTTCTTTATGTTGAGATGTAATCCATACTGAAGGCTGTGGTCTTTGATCCTCATCAGTAAGTGCTTCAAGTCCTCTTCGCTTTCAGCAAGCAAGGTTGTGTCATCTGCATAACACAGGTTGTTAATGAGTCTTCCTCCAATCCTGATCCCCCGTTCTTCTTCATATAGTCCAGATTCTCAGATAATTTGCTCAGCATACAGACTGAATAAGTATGGTGAAAGGATACAAGCTTGATGCACACCTTTCCTGATTGGAACCACACAGTATACCTTTGTTATGTTCAAATAACTGCCTCTTGGTCTAAGTACAGGCTCCTCATGAGCACAATTAAGTGTTCTGGAATTCCCATTCTTTGCGATGTTATCCATAATTTGTTATGATCCACACAGTCCATATATATAGTATATATATATACATATATATAGATATATATATATACAATATTCATAAATCCCTAAAGTGTTAATTGTAGTGTGTCATGGTGCTGGTACATGATATGGGCTCAACAAATGTTCACTGAATAAGTAAGTTAATTAATAATTCATTCCATTTCCATATTATAGAACTGAGAATTCCAAACATCATATAATTGCATTGTTTAAGACATTTTTTTTCTATTGCATTTACACCTTTATTAACAAATGGTCAGGCAGCAGGTCTGTAGAGCTCTTAGAGATCAGTTAGTTCAATTATTTTATTTGAAGATAAGGAAACAAAGGCCCAGAGATAGTGGATAGTTGGCACAAATACATCAAATTTAGTTTAATTTTAGTGAAAGAACAAGTAATAAGCTTTCTAGGGGTAAAGAGTAAACAGAGATGTCCTAGAAGACAGTGACCACAAAATAGAATGAGAATGCCATCCTCCTCATTCTGGAAGCTCTAGATATATTAATGTGACTTAAGATAGGATTTTTTCTCTTTAGAAGCCATGCTGCATTGCAGGTGGTTTAAGTGAGGTAGACTGGCCACCAGCATTTCTAGATCTCAGCAGTCTTGGATGTGGGTAGTAGGAATCTGGGAGTCCAGCACAGGGCTCTGCATTCTCCTTGTGACATTTCCAGTTGTTGATTTCAACCTGGGTCCTGATTCATTGGCCTGTATGGTGAATTTTCAAGCAATGAGAGTAGCAGGTTGTCTGCAGTGACCAAGATAGGACTGGGCCTGGTGGTAGTAGGTGGAACCTGCCTTGTCCTCTGCTCTCCAGTTGATTGCTCTATCACCTCCTGGAAAATGAAAGTCTGGACTTGGTTTGCTCCATATCTCCAGAGCTGGCCTCAGCAACTCTGCCAATAGCATCAAGGGAGTTACTGATTGAGTCTTGGCTTCTTCCAGAGTGGAGGCACGGCATGCTAATCTTTTGGGGTGATGGAGATCATAGAAGCAGTGGTCAGTTAAGGATACATTCTGCTGTGGTAACAAATAATCCCTGAAAGAGAGAGAGAGAGATGCCTAGCCAGTTCTAGATATTCGAGTCTCCGGTTGTTCAAATTATCTAGATTGAGATCCCAGACATTAAGGAGTATAGATGAGTTAACCCTTCTCTGTCCTGTCTGAATTCTTAACCCACAGAGTCATGGATTGTAATAATAATAAATTGTTGTTTAAAGCCACTAAGTTTTGGAGTAGCTTGTTATGCAGCAATAGATAATGGGATAAAACCAAACCAAACCTGATGTCACTGAGGAGATTCTGACTCATAGTGACCCTGTAGGACAGAGCAGAACTGCCCCATAGGGTTTCCAAGGAATGCTGGTGGATTCAAACTGCCTACCTTTTGGTTAGCAGCCATAGCTCTTAACCACTACACCACCAGGGTTTCTGATAATGGGATAGTGAGTGTCTAATCAGAGTGTGCTACACACCACACTTCACACCTTGTTATGGATTAAATTCTGTCTCTCAAAAATATATGTTGTAATGACTGTAATCTCATTTGGGAATGAGTTTTCTTTGTTTTGTTAATGAGACAGGATTAGTATAGGGTGTTTCTTAAGTCAATCTCTTTTGAGATATAAAAGAGATTAAACAGACAATAGAGAAGCAGAGATGGAGGAAGAGAGATGTCAAGTCAGATGAAGATTGCCCAGGAGCAGAAGCTCAAAGAGACAAGGACCTTCCCCCAGAACCAATAGACAGAGAAAGACTTCCCCTAGAGCCAGCACCCTGAATTAAGACTTCCAGCCTCCTAACTGTGAGAAAATAAATTTCTGTTTATTAAAGCCACCTATTTGAAGTATTTCTGTTATAGCAGCACTAGATGCCTAAGACACCCATCTTCTACCATTAACCCAGCAATAAATAAGCCATGACATCACATTTCCAAAAGCTTATCCATATTTAGTCTTAATTACAATATAGAGAACTCTGAAGCTATGAAATTCTCCACGTCAGTACCTCCTGATAGGTCAGGAAGGTTGCTTAGATTCCTCTCGTGTTAGGATTGACCTTTGGGAACACCTATTGTGGCAGCCTGCACCATAGTGGGAGATCTCAGGGGCTAGACTAGTTGAGATACGATTTCTGGTGGCCTGAAAACAGGTAGAGGAAGCACCTGACACAATCTCAAGACCAAGATTAGAAACAGAAAGTCAAGTCCAGTCACTGGGTAGTCATCAGGTCTGGGTGGAGGGGAGGTCTCTCTGGGAAGGTGAGACATGTGATTGGGACCTTAAAAGACAAGAAGGTGGATCTAGGCAGTGGAGTGCAGGAGGGATCAGGGCGAGAGGACTGAACCCAAGAACTTTCCATGAGTTTATGAAGATCATTCTGCATGTGGTGAGAACTGTGTAGTATGAAGCTGGACGTACTGGCTTGTTGAAGAGATGGATTAATAAATAGATGAATGTTTGAGTGAAAATAAGATACTGTGCTAACGATGATACCTAGGATTTCAACACGTCTGTAGCAGGTACTGTGGAGAGCTGGACTTTGAATTCAGAGCGTTTGGACTCCAAAGCCCACGCTCTTTCACACTATGCTGTAACTACCTTCCAGATGAGAATGAAAACAACATAGAAGCCGGGTCTCATGCAGACGTACATCTTTTCTTATATAAGTGGAATGGATTTCTCACCTGAAATCCCACTCAAGAAGAATCAACAGTATGGCTCCAGAACACCCTTTTAGCTCAGTGATGAAGTTACTCCCATGGTTAACCATTCAGCCAAAGATTAGACAGCCCCATAAAACAAAACAAGACTAATGGGGCACAACAGTTCAGGGACAAGGACTAGAAGTCAGTAGGGGACAGGAAAGCTGGTAATAGGGAACCCAAAGCTGAGAAGGGACAGTGTTGACATGTCTTGGGGTTGTTAACCAATGTCATAAAACAATATGTGTACTGTTTAATGAGAAACTATTTGTTCTGTAAACCTTCCTCTAAAGTACAATAAAAAAATAAAAAATAAAAAACAAAAAACTTTTTTACTTTCTGACACCATAAAAAAAAAAGAAGAATCACAATCTGCCTTTGAAATGCAAAGGCATCCAATAGCGGTATAGGAATAAGAAAGCATATATGCACTGGAGGACCACTAAAATTGTACTCTTTCTCTACTCCAGTAAACTCATATTTTTTGTTATTTGTTAGCTTATTGGACAAAAATCCAAGGAGAGGCAACTCCGTGCCAAGAAGAGTGTTCCAGAAATGTACAGGCTAAGATCCCTGGCCCAGGGAGCTCCAGGGTCAATAGAAAGGTAGACCTGGAACCAAGTCTTCCAAGTCTGAAATGTGCTGCATCGGCGGAACAAAGGGAGTGGTGATGAAATACGCTTGGGGCGATGGAAGAAAGGGTCACAGAGAAAAAGTCATCTTTAAGGAGTGCAGGTGGACTGGGAAAAGGTGGGAGGGCGGGCCATCCAGGGGGATCACCATATGCAAATGTATGAAGGGATGCAGCAACAAGGCATGTTTGGAGAACCCTATGGCAGTGGTAGTTCAGTTGGAGATTCTTGCCTTCCGTGCAGAGACCTGGGTTCAATTCCCAGCCAGTGTACCTCATGGGCAGCCACTACTCATCTGACAGTGGAGGCTTGTTTGCTGCTGGGAGGCTAAACATGTTTCAGTAGAGCTTCCTGACTAAGACGGTCTAGGAAGAAAGGCCTGGTGATCTACTTCCAAAAATCAGCCAATGAAAACCCTATAAATCACAATAGCTTGATCCCCAACCAATCATGGAGCTGGCACAAGACAGGGCAACATTTCATTTCCTTATGAACGGGGTTGCCATGAGTCAGGGCTGACTCAATGGCAATTAACAACAAAAAGAAGATGGAAAGAACAGGTACCATCACTGGAAATTAACAGTATCGCAATAATACAGGAATTTCATTGTTCCAATGGGCATAGAGGTCAAAGAAAAACAGATTTTTTGCCTCACCAGTCATTCCTTTGGCAATGGCTCGGTTGCCTCCGAGAGTCATTGGTAGTGGGAGGGGGCAGCTGTACAGGACAGGAGGGGAAGTGAGGTATGACTTGATGAAATTTGAACAGCATTTGCTTTGAACAATCCTATCTTCATTGTTATCAAAAACAAACAATTGCACAGTCAGCTCAGGAAAGTCAGGTGATAATGTGCAATTCTTTGACTGTCCTCTGTAACCTTTTCCATTTTCTCACATGTCCTTATAAGACAGATAGCGCTACAGATGATTATCAGGTAAGGAGAGACGAAGATAAGCAAACACAAAGTAATAATATAGCTCTCTGAAATCATTGGTTGTGTCCATGCCGAGGATGTGCACTCAGATAAAGCCATTACTTAACGTCTTACTCTGCTTCTTAATAAAAAAATCCCAGGAAGGCAGTGTTTTCTCATTCTCACCCTTGGCTACCTCTGCCAAGAGGCTCAGGAAAGGAGAACATGTCTCTGATTCTCCTCCCTGCTGTTCCTCTATGTCTTTCCATCTCAAAGGTCTTTCAAGCTTCCCATTAGAGTAGATGTGGATGTAGCCCAGCACTCAATGGTGTCTCACAAGGCTTCAAGTCTCTTCTGCATTTGCTTCAAATCAGCCGATTTCCTCGTTGTCCCCTGAAATCACAACACGCACTTCTATCTCTATGTCTTTGTTCAAGGAATTTGCCCAGCCCAACAAGCCTTCCCCTTCTCACTTTGTTGGTGCCATTATTATTATTTTTTGCTCTGAACCCACAGAATACACTCCAAGGTCCTCCCAGTGCCTATGAGACCCTCCCTGGCTTTGCCCCCATCTGCGTCTCTGACGTGAGTAACCCTGCTGCTCTCCCCTCCTCGTCTAGCCAGTCCTGATGGTCCTTGCCCAGTCACACCAGGCATGCTCCCACTGCAGAGCTTCTTCGTGTCCATGTTCTCTGCCCTGAGCACTCCTCCCTGTCTGTCACTGTTGTTCCCTCTCTCACTCCACTCACAACGTCTTGTCGGAGAGTCCTTCCCATCACTCTGTCTAAAGTCCTCTTCCAACTACTACTCTCTGTCTTTCACAGCTTGCTTTATTTTCTTAATGTTACTAACTGGCACACACCATTATACATTCATATCTGTAGATGGTCTTCCCCAATATAATTTCTGCAAAGGCAGGCATTCAATCTGTTTTGTGCATTCCTATATTCCCACTACGAAGCAGTGGAGGTCAGTGGTTGAATTCTCACCTTCCATGCAGGAGATCAGGGTTCAATTCCCAGCCAATGCACTTCATGTGCAGCTACCACCTGTCTGTCAGGGGAGGCTCGTGGGTTGCTATGATGCTGAACAGGTTTCAGTGAAGCTTCTAGATTAAGACAGGCTGAGAAGAAAGGCCTTGCCAAGTACTTCTCAAAATCAGTCAGTGAAAAACCTATGGATCACGAAGGTCAGATCCCCAATCAATTGTGGGCATGGCTCAGGACCGGCAGCATTTAGTTCTTTTGTGCATGGGATTACCATGAGCTGAGGGCAGACTCAACCATACCTAACAACATCAAGAACATATCTCCACTGCCTAGCACAGTGCTCAGCATGTAGTAGGTGCTTAATATTGATTGAACAAATGAAGGGGTGAATGGATGTTTGAATGTCTCTCCTTTTTTCATAAGACAGGACGTTCCTGGAGGTCCAGGGAGTATCCCCAAATCTCAGTACCTGGAACACAGCCGAGCACAAAGTAGAGTGTTAGTGTATGTTGGTGGTACTGAACTGCTGAAAATGTCTATGGAACATGGCAAAGAAGCAGAGGATCTTGATGAACATGCTTCTAAAAATTCATCAGCTTGTTCTGGGATTTGAAAATGGTGGAAGAAAAACATAATAAAATAAAATCACAGTGTTGGAAAACTTTGCTCTGAGTGTTACAAACGTCTATAATAGATCCTGACTTCCAGCTTTCTCTTGAGCGTATTGAAGGTTCAGAATTGCTAAATAATCAAATATATTTGTTGAGGAAAAATTCGTATGAACAAAGAACACAAACATCTGTAATTAGGAGCAGAATAGACGAGTAAAGCGAGCTCACCCCTGAGTGCAGCACCTTGAGTAATACTGGGAACAGAAGAATTCCCCTCTCACTAAGTAATGGAGAGTTTGGGTTATATGAATTTTGTTATCAAAAATATTCAGATTTGCCATTAGGAGGTTGTCTTAGCTATCAAGTGCTGCTATAACAGATTGTCATGCATCTGTCAGTTTGTCTAACTGTGGTAGCTTGCATGTTGCTATGATGCTGGAAACTATGCCACCTCTATTTCAAACACCAACAGAGTCATCCATGGTGGACGTGTTTCAGAGGAGCTTCCAGACTAAGATAGATTAAGAAGAAGGACCTGGAGGTCTACTTCTGAAAAAAAAATTGACTAGTAAAAACCTTATGAATAGCAGCAGGACATTGTCTGATACAGTGCTGGAAGATGAGCCCCTCAGGTTGGAAGGCACTCAAAATACGACTGAGGAAGAGCTGCCTTCTCAAAGTAGAGTCAACCTTAATGATGTCAATGGAGTCAAGATTTCAGGACCTTCATTTACTGATGTGGCATGACTCAATATGAAAAGAAACAGCTGCAAACATCTGTTATTAATTGGAACATGGAATGTACAAAGTATGAATCAAGGAAAATTGGAAGTCGTCCAAAATGAAATGGAAGGAATAAACATCAATATCCTAGGCATTATTAAGCTGAAATGGACTGGTGTTGGCCATTTTGAATCAGACGATCATATGATCTCTTATGTTGGGAATGACAAACTGAAGAGGAATAGTGTCATATTCATCGTCAAGAAGAACATTTCAAGATCTATCCTGAAGTACAATGCTGTCAGTGGTAGGATAATATCCATATTCCTACAAGGAAGACCAGTTAATACCACTATCATTGAAATTTACACACCAACCACTAATGCCAAAGATGAGGAAATTGAAGATTTTTACCATTTCTGCAGTCTGAAGTTGATCAAACATGCAATCAAGATACATTGATAATTACTGGTGATTGGAATGCAAAAGTTGGGGAAAAAAAGAAGAATCTGTAGATGGAAAATATAATCATGGTAATAGAAATGATGCCAAAGATCACATGATAGAATTTTGCAAGACCAATAACTTATTAATTGCAAATGCTTTTTTTAACAACATAAAAGGCGACTATACACGTGGACCTCAGTGGATGGAAAACTCAGGAATCAAATCGACTACACCTGTGGAAAGAGACAATGGAAAAGCTCAAATTCATCAGTCAGAACAAGGCCAGGGGATGACTGTGGAGCAGACCATCAACTGCTCACATGCAAGTTCAAGCAGAAGTGGAAGGAAATTGAAACAAGTCCACAAGAAACAAAATACGACCTTGAGCATATCCCACCCGCATCTCGAAACCGTCTCAAAAATAGATTTGACACACTGAACGCTAATGACCGAAGATAAGATAAGTTGCAGGATGACATCAAGGACATCATACACCAAGAAAGTAGAAGGTCATTAAAAAGACAGGAAAGAAAGAAAATAAAAGTGAATGTCAGAAGAGACTCTGAAACTTACTCTTGAACGTAGAGTAGCTAAAGTGAATAGAAGTAACAATGAATTAAAAGAACTGAACAGCAGATTTCAAAGGATGGCTCGAGAAGACAAAGTAAAGTATTATAATGATCTGTGCAAAGACCTGGAGGGAAGAACATGCTCAGCATTTCTCAAGCTGAAAGGGCTGAAGAAAACAATCAAGCTTTAAGTTGCTATATTGAAGGATTCTATGGGCAAAATATTGAATGATGCTGGAAGCATCAAAAGACTGGCAGTCCAAATCCACCAGCCACTCCTTGGAAACCCTATGGGGCAGTTCTACTCTGTCCTATAGGGTTGCTAGGCGTCGGAATTGACCCAACAGCAATGGGTTTGTTTTTTTTTTTTTTTTGGTAAGACACTATGCCTCGAGAATGAATGTCTAATATTTATTAAGGGTTTCGGCTATGCTGGAGTCCCTAGGTGTTGCAGATGGTTAATGTGTTCAGCTGCTAACTGAAAGGTTAGAGGTTTGAGTCTACCCAGAGGTGCCTAGGAAGAAAGTCCTGGTGATCTAGTTCTGAAAAATCCACCATTGAAAACTCTATGGAGCACCTTGAGTCAGAATTGACTCACAGGCAACTGATTTTCTGCTATGCTAATTATTGAGGTTGACCCTTTAACTCCCCCCACCACACACACACGTGTGTGTGTGTGTGTGTGTATACATATATATATATATATATACATATACCATAAATGTGTGATATGATGTTTTCTCTCTAACGATCCATGTTCAAAAGCAGCACTGTCCAAGATCTGCAGTGATATACTTGTTCTATATCTGTGCTCTCTAATATGGTGGCCACTAGGCACACGTGGCTATTGAGAGACAACAAGGCAAGCATCACTGAGAAATTGGAATTCTAAATTTCTTTAATTGTAAGTAATTTAAACATAATTAGACACATGTGGCTAGTGGCTACCGTATTGGATAGTGCTACCCTAAAGTAAAAAGAGCCCTGGTGGTGCAGTGGTCAAGTGCTTGGCTGCTAACCTCAAGGTTGGTGGTTTGAAACCACCAGCTACTCTGTGGGAGAAAGATGTGGCAATTTGCTTCTGTAAAGATTACAGCATTGGAAACCCTATGTGGCAGTTCTACTCTGTCTTATAGGGTCACAATGAGTCAGAATAGACTCAACAGAAATGGGTATGGAGGCTCTAAAGTAAACATAACCTGGAAAGGAACAAAGGTGGTGGTTGGTCCAGTCTGGGTGTAACACCTCGACAAAGTGGATGAGCTCCAGAGAGTGAGTCTGAACCTGAATCTGAATTTCAGATCTAACCTACTTCCCCCAGTGATTTCATCATCTCTCTGTGCCTGGGTGGTCTTAACTCTAAGGTGGGGATAACTGTAGCTCCTGCCTTATTGGTTGCTAAGATAATTAAGTGAGCTGATATATGTAAAGCACTTGGCACATAGTAGGCTCTTTGTAAAAGTCATCTAGTATAATGCAAGGAAGGGGCTAAGAGATGGGCTAGCTGTGTTTCCGTGCTACCTCTGCATGCAGTTAAAGCTCAAGAAACATATGTCCCAGTTCTCACTAGTCCCACACACTTCATTGATGCCCTGTTATGTATATCAGGTAACAGGACTATGAATATGCTCACAAAGCTGCTTCTAGTCTCAGAGTACTCACAGTCTAGGGCAGATGTAAACAGAACATTTCAATTTTTCCACGTATTTATCAAGAATTCACTGAAGACTTACCATGTGCCTGTCCTGTCTTCATTTCTTGCAATTTATTGGTGAACAAGACAGCCAGGGTCCCTGCTCTTAGTGTGCTTAAATTCTACTGGGATGACACGGTCAATCAATCAAAAAGAAAGCTCTCAGTGGGTAAGTGCTACGTAGAAAACATTAAAGAGGGGGAATATGACAGAACCTGAGTAGGTAGTGACTAGTGGGCACAAACCTTTCCAAGAATCCAAGATTTCCACTGAAAGACCAGAGTAATGAAGATCCTGCTGTGAAAAGTCATGGGGAAGGTTTCCAGGTGGATGAGGCTAATGTATGATGTTGATGGTCTAAGGTGGGTGGTGTGAGCAGAGGGGGGTGGTGGCATGGACCAAGGAGGCGGCCATGGAGGTTGAAAATGGGTGAACCTACTCCAGATATATTTGGGGATAAAGTTGACAGGACTTGCTTATGGAATAGTTGTGAGTAGTGAGGAAAAGGGAGAAATAGGCGGCAATGGTGGTTCAGTGGTAGAATTCTCGCCTCCCATGAGGGAGACCCAGACTTGATTCTCGGTCAATGCACCTTATATGCAGCCAGCACCCATCTCTCAGTGGAGGCTTGCATGTTGCTATGATGCTGAATAGGTTTCAGTGGAGCTTCCAGACTGAGATAGACTAGAAAGAACCGGTGATCTATATCCAAAAGTGAGCCAGTGAAAGTCCTATAGATCACAACTATCCGAGCCACAACAGACATGGGGTTTTGCAGGACTGGGCAGTGTTTCATCCTCTTGTGCATGGGGTTGCCATGAGTCAGAGGCCAACTGGACTGCAGCTAACAACAACAACAACAACAACAATGTGACTGGAGCATCTAGGTGGTTCTGTTTACTGACACGGGGGAGACAAGGAAGAGCTGGAATGAGTGGGAAAAGCTAGAGGAGTGTTTTGGCTCTTTAGTTATGTTTAAGGTGCTCATCAGTTATCTAAATGGAGACAGGGTGGGGTTATTTCAGAAATAGCCAGTTTTTAGTTGGGCAAGCAGTCGGGAATGTTTGAAGAAGGCGATGAGGGATGGGCTGGAACCATGCACTGGGCAATGGAACCAGGACAGGGAGGAGACTGGCTCGCTGTGGACAGAGGCAAAGGGGTCAGCCAACACTCTTCAGACTAAGGGATACCAGGCCAAGTTTTGGAGGCAGGAAAGTATTCAGAGTGGAGACATGGGATAAAGCAATGCTCTCCCAGATTTACCCTCACTTCTTGTAAGTTTCTGTAAGAGAAACTACATAACAAAGATCTTGAAGACAAATAGTTTTTGATAATTTACTGCATGATAAACCCTGTGTAGTCCCTGGGTCGTGCAAAGAATTAAGTGCTGGGTTACTAACTGAAAGTTCAGTGGTTTGAGTTCACCAAGAGGTGCTTTAGAAGAAAGGCCTGGTGATTCACTTATGAAAAATCAGCCATCAAAACGCTATGGAGCACGGTTCCACTCTGACACAAACGGGGTTGCCATGAGTTGGGGTTGACTCAATGGCAGCTGGTTGGTTGGTTACCCTGTTTAGCCATCTTACAGTCTTTAGCCAAGAAGCTTTTCTGTATGTGTAAAAAATAAAGTTTTTCTAAAGTTCTCAGTGTATCTGTAAGAAAGCAAAACAAAACAAAAAATTGGCAGCTGTTTTCATGTACACTCTAAAGGATGGACTCAGTGCATTTTTCTCCTCATATTTGACTAGTTATTTTGCTTCCCTGTCAACAACCACTTTTTGCCCTGATAGATGACTATAACTTAGCAATTCTAAAAAATGGAGTATATTCCTCATTTTCAATGCTTCCCTTCTTTTCCACTCAACATTATTTCACAATCATTTCTCCATGTGACCATGTCAGGTCCAGACTCACCACAATTTTCTGCTTTTTAAGGCTAAAGTTCTCAGTGTCCTGTGAAAGCACAGTTACTTCCACTTACATTAAATTTGCTTCTATTTTAGTTTATTTTCCCTCATTATAAAATCATTGTCAAATCTTCGTAGAAAATTTAGAACATAACGTGCAAAAAGAACACAATATCACCCATATTCCCCCAATATTATGATGTCACTATATTTCACTGACTGTCTAGTATGCCATATCATGGGGTTTAAAATGATTTTTGAAAAAGTATAAATATATTTTAAAACTTTAGGCAGTATACATAGTATACAGTGAAAACTAAGTCTCTCTCCCTCTAGGCTCCACCCATTCACCTGCCCAGGAGTCTATGCATACTCAAGCGTACGTACTGTGTTGTCCATATAGATCTTACTTTTTTGTTTTGTTTTTTTCTTTTACACACTTGGGGGCATGTTATACGTATTTTCTGTTACTCTTGCTTCCCTTCCCTCAGTACTGGAGGAGATAATCCTGATCCATTCAGATTTAACTCTTTTAAATAGCTATGTGGCATTCAATGCACAAAAATACCACAATCTATTTCACCAGTACTCTTTCAAGAAAAGTCTATGGTTAACAATTTACCAGAATTTTCTGGCAACTGGACCAATAAGCAACGTCATGATAAACGGAGAAAAAATTGAAGTTGTCAAGGATTTCATTTTACTTGGATTCACCAATCAACACCCATAAAGCAGCTGTCAAGAAATCAAATGATGCACTGCATTGGGTAAATCTGCTGCAAAACACCTCTTTAAAGTGTTAAAAAGCAAAGATGTCACCATGAAGATGAAGGTGCACCTGACCTAAGTCATGGTATTTTCAATCATCTCATATACATGTGAAAGCTGGACAATGAATAAGGAAGACTGAAGAATTGACGCCTTTCAGTTGTGGTGTTGACGAAGAGTATTGAATATGCCATGGACTGCTAAAAGAATGAACAAATCCATCCTGGAAGAAGTACAGCCAGAATGCTCCTTAAAAGTAAAGATGGCAAGACTATGCCTCACATACTTTGGACATGTTGTCAGGAGGGATCAGTCCCTGGAGAAGGACATCATGCTTGGTAAAGTAGAAGGTCATCCAAAAAGAGGAAGACCCTCAAAGAGACGCATTGACACAGTGGCAGTAACAATGGGCTCAAGCGTAACAATGATTGTGAGGATGGCCCAGGACCAGGCGTTTCCTTCTGTTGTACGTGGGGTCAGTATCAGTCAGAACCAACTCGATGATACCTAACAACAACAACATTGTTTCTGCTGAGAAGTTAATCCAAATGGCATCCTTTGGGTATCATCTGTCTTTTCTCTGTTTGCCTTTAAAATTGTCTTTTTATCCATGATATTCTGCCATTCCTCTACAATATTTTCAAATGTGGATTATTTTTATTGACATTGCTTTGCACTCAGTTTACACTTTCTATCTTGGGATTCATACATTTATTTTTGAACATCTCTTAACCATTGTATCTTTAAATATTCCTCTCCGCCACTTCTTCTCTTCTGCTAGACATGTTAGAGCTTAAGATGTTTTCCTCCATGTATCTTAATTTCCAGTTAATATTTTCCACATCTTCATCTCTGTCTATTCCATTCTGAGTTCAATTCCTCAGCCCTGTATTCAACTTCACAAATTCAGCCTTAGTCGTGTCCTGACGCAAAGTTTAAATATTATCATGACAATTCTGTATTTTTCAAGCATATGGTTTCTCGTTGTTTAATAAACACCTGTTAGTGATTGGAATTTGCTTATGAGTGTGTGTTTTAATTAACTCTTGTCTTTCTGTATGCTATTCACTCTTACATCACTTTGTGGACTTCATTCTTCTGTTGAGTCTTCTCCCAAATACATAATTTATTTTCTTTTCCTTCAGAGAAAGCACCCCGTCTTAGTTGTATTTAGATAACTTTTATGATGTTAGCTTTCTTCACGTGCCTTGAAATTTTAATCTGTAAACTCATCTTGAGTGGGGATTTTTAATCTCTGCCCTTCCTCCTCTCTAATTATTTTACAATCACCTGCCCCACCTTTCTGGAGCCTCTGCACATGAAGTGACTTGCTTCTTGGCTCTCTGCCTCTGTTCACATCTGGACATGGTGGGAAAGACTAAGCCTGAACCATAGATCTTAAACTCTGGGCTGAATGCGGTGGCCAGACTGAGCACACTGGACTCTGCCTGTAGGTATGGTTGAGTGCCTTGTGCTAGCACAAAGAAAAGCGGAAGTGGGACTTTCTCTTTCTGTTGGCTCTGGAGGAAGGTTCTTGCCTCTTTTGAGCCTCTGCTCCCGGACAATCTTCATGTGCCTTGGCATCTCTTTCCCCCCATCTCTGCTTCTTAGCTTGCTGATTTTAATCTCTTTTATATCTCAAAAGAGATTGACTCAAGATACACCCTACACTAATCCTTCCTCATTAACATAACAAAGACCACCAATTCTCAAACAAGATTATAACCACAGGCATGGAGGATAGCAATTACAACACATGGTTTTGAGGGACACAGTTCAGTCCATGGTATTTCACCCTTTGGCCCCCCAAAAGTCATGTCCTTGCCACGTGCAAAACAAATTCACCTGATCACATCATCCCAAAAGTCTTAAATCAACTCCAAGTCCAAAATCTCATCTTCTGAAGCATTTAAATTAACTATAGGTGAAACTTTAGGTACATTCCTTTCTCAGGCAAAATTCCTCTTCATCCGTGAACCTGTGAAATCTAGAATCCAGGTCACCTGTTTCCAAAGTACAATGGTGGGACAGACACAAGGTAGACATTTCCATTACAGACAGGAGAAACTGGAAGGAAAGAAGGGATAACAGGCACCCAGAAAGTCCAAAATCCAGCAGAACAAATTACATTACTCTCAAGTCTCAAAAATAATCCTCTATTCTTTGGGACCATCTAGGCAATGGCCCTGCCCTCCAGACTCTGTGTGTTGGTAACACCCTCTGGATTCTGGGTGGAGGCCACTCAGTCCTGGGCTTCAGCTCTGCCTCCCAGGCCCTTTGTGATGGCAACTCTGCTCCCTCAGCTCTAGGCTGCCCCATTCTTCTGCCCCTTGGGCATGGCAGGTCCACCCCCTCAGCTTTGGGCGCCAGCCCCATTCCCCTCGCACACATTAGTGGCAGCCTCACACTCTAGAACCCAGTGGGTGAAGATCTGACTCTTTGAAATCTAGGAGGCTGTGGCCCCACCCTTTGAGATCCAGGCGACCATGGCGCTACCGACTGAAACTGAGCCCTGCTTCCTGTGCTTCTTCCAACAGTTCCGCTGATCTCCGAGCTGCCCCAGTGATGGTCCTTCTCTTTTCTTGAAGGACAATAACTATAGCTTCTTTGATGTTTTTCCTGCCTGTAGAATTCCAAGAGGCAGACAGCCTCTTGTCCTTTCATCCTTTCTCTGTCCCCTTCAGTCTAAGCTGATGGATTTTTGGCTGTGGTAGTTGGTTAGATCCATCAGTCACAGGCTTTATTTCCTTAATAAAAGATTGTGCGGGCATGCCATTGGTGAACGTTCTAGGACACGTGTCCTTAGTTTGTACAACAGAATTTTCCAAATCTTTAACTTTTGTTTTCATTTTGCACAATTCTTTTTTTAAGTCCCTCTCTAAGCTGTCACATTTTACTATAAACAGCAAGGAGAAATCACAAGGCCCGTTTAAGATATTGCTTTGAAATCTCATCAGCCAGATATACAAGTTCATCACTTACGAGTTCTACTTTCCAGCAAACATTTTAACATAATTCAGACAAGTTCTTTGCCACTGCATAAAAAGCATCTCTCTTCTTCAGTTGTCCAATCACATGTTCATCATTTTCTTTTAAAGCCTCACCAGAAGCACATTTAACGTCCACATTTCTAGCAACATTCTGTAGCTGGCACTGTAAATATTCTCTAAGATGATAGAGACTTTCTCTATCGCTCTCTTCATTTCCTTCTGAGTCCTCAAGAGAATTGCCTTTGATGTCCATAATTCTACCAACAGTCTCTTCAAGGCAATCTAGGCTTTTACTATAGTTGTGTTGCTGTTAGGTGCTGTTGAGTGAGTTGTGACTTATAGTAACCCTAGGTACAACAGAACAAAATGCTGCCCAGTCTTGCGCCATCCTCACAAAGTTTAGTATGTTTGAGCCCATTGTTGCAGTCACTGTGTCAATACATCTTATTTAAGGTCTTCCTCTTTTTAGGTGGCACAGTGGTTAAGAGCTATGGCACACTAAGGCTGCTAACCAAAAAGTCGGCAGTTCGAATCCACTAGGCACTCCTTGGAAATTCTATGGGGCAGTTCTACTCTGTCTTATGGGGTTGCTGTGAGTCGGAATCGACTTGATGGCAATGGGTTTTGTTTTGTTTTTTTACCTGACCTAGTATTATATGCTTCTCCAGGGACTGGTCCTTGCTGATAACATGTCCAAAGTGCATGAGATGAAGTCTCACCATCCTCACTTCCAAGGAGCACTCAGGCTATACTTCTTCCAAGACAGACTTGTTCATTCTTCTGTCAGTCCATGGTATAGTCAACGTTCTTCACCAACACCATAATTCAAAGGCATCAACTGTTCTTTGGTCTTCCTTATTCATTGTCCAGCTTTCACATGCATATGAGGCAATTGAAAATATAATGACTTGGGTCAGGTGCACCTTAGTGCTTAAAGTGATATCTATGCTTTTCAACACTTCAAAGAAATCTTTTGCAGCAGATTTGCCCAGTGCAATATGTCATTTGATTTCTTGACTGCTGCTTCCATGAGTGTTCATTGTGGATCCAAGTAAAATGAAATCCTTGATAACTTCAATCTTTTCTCCATTTATCATGATGTTGCTTATTGGTCCACTTGGGAGGATTTTTGTTTTCTTTACGTTGAGGAGTAATCCATACTGAAGGCTGTGTGATCTTTGATCTTTATCAGTACGTGCTTCAAGTCTTCTTTGTTTTCAGCAAGCAAGGTTCTGTCATCTGCATATCGCAAGCTGTTAATGAGTCTTCCACCAATCCCAAGGCCACATTCTTCTTCATATAGTTCAACTTCTCAGATTATTTGCTCAGCATATAGATTGAATAGGTACGGTTAAGGGATACAACCCTGATGCACACCTTTACTGATTTTAAACCATGCAGTATCACCTTGTTCTATTCGAATGACTGCCTCTTGGTCTATGTACAGGTTCCTCATGAGCACAATTAAGTGTTCTGGAATTTCCATTCTTCACAATGTAATCCATAATTTGTTATGATCCACACTCTCAAATGCGTTTGTATAGTCAATACTATTAGGCACCTTAAAACTCTTCCAGCTTCTACCCACTTCTCAATGTCAAAACCACTTCCACATTTTAGGTATGTGTTAGAGCAGCATTCCACTTTTTTGGTACTAAATGACAGAAATATATTATCTCACAGTTTAGGAGGCTAGAAGTCTGAATTCAGAGTACCAGGTTTAGGGGAAGTCTTTCTTTCTCTGTTGACTCTGGAGGAAGGTCCTTGTCTCTTCAGGTTCTGCTTCCTGGTTCCTTGGAACTCTCCATGTGTCTTGGTATTTCTCTTCTCTCATCTCTGCTTCTTCGCTTGCTTATTTAATCTCTTTTATGTTTCAAAAGAGATTGACTCAGTATACAACCTGTACTAATCCTGCCTCATTAACATAAAGACAACTCTTTCACAAATGGAATTATAACCACAGACATTTTGTTGTTGCTGTTAGGTGCCCTCTAGTCCATTTCAACACACAGCATCCATATGTACAACAGAAGGAAACACAGGCTGGTCTCACACCATCCTCACAATCGTTTTTATGTTTGAGTTCATTGTTGCAGTCACTGTGTCAATCCATTTTGTTGCAGGTCTTCCTCTTTTTCACTGACCTTCTACTTAGTTATTATTTTTAGGTGCCGTGGAGTTGGTTATGAGTCATAGCGATCCTATGCACAAGAGAACTTTACAGAGCGTGATAGCCTTCTCCAAGGACTGGTCCCT
Organism: Dugong dugon; assembly: GCA_030035585.1. NCBI lineage: Eukaryota > Metazoa > Chordata > Mammalia > Sirenia > Dugongidae > Dugong > Dugong dugon. The sequence continues at coordinate 110,299,529 of CM057472.1, forward strand.
CCTGATAACATGTCCAAAGTATATGAGACAAAGTCTCACCATCCTTGCTTCAAAGGAACACTCTGACTATATTTCTTCCAAGACAGACTTCTTCTTTCTTCTAGTAGTCCATGGTATATTCAAGTCTTCACCAACACCATAATTCAAAGGCATCAATTCTTCTTCAGTCTTCCTGATTCATCGTCCAGCTTTCGCATGCAGATGAAGTGATTGAAAATACCATGGCTTGCATCACGTGCACCTTAGTCCTCAAAGTGACATCTTTGCTTAGAGGCATAGAGCTTAGGAATTACAGCCCACATTTTTAGAGGACACAATTCAATCCATAACAGTCACGTCCATATCTGGTTCACAAGACTTTCCACTTGTGATCCTCCCTCTCCTTTCTCCCACCTGCCCATGGGATGGCAATGCCCGGGGCCAACATGGAAGCCACCTGCTGAAGACAGCTGAGCTCCACAGACGTGGTCCCTAAAAATCTAAGAGATGAGTTTCTGATTGCCACTGACAAAACCTTTTGTGATTGAGAAATAAACTTTTTTTATGTGTTAAGTCATGAGATTTGCGGGCTTAGCTGTATAGCAACAAAACTAATACATGTCTCTTTGTCCTTGTGGCTTTATGTCTTTAAAACTATGACTTCACTGTCATTTGAGTGATGTTTTAGGAAGGAGCTTGTTCAAGCCGCCATGTTTGAGCAGAATGTGCCCCCAGTTGCTGTCTGGCAGAAATTTCTCCCTGCTCTGGCATTCAAAGCGCTCCCCTCCTTATTTTTGAGTGCATGCATTCATTTGTTTGTTTTTAAAATAGCTTTACTATCATTTCTGTGGATTGGGAGCAGGGAGGGGGAGGGAACATTGGTGAGTCGTTTGCTATCTTCAAACCCATTTAACGTGCTGCCAGATTCTATTTGCTAATATTTTATTTAGGATTTTTCATCAATATTCATACTTGAGATTGGTCTGTAGTTTTATGTTATCCTCTCTATCAGGTTTTCAAATCAATGCTAGTCTGGTTTCACAAAAAGAATTTAGAAGCCTATATTCTCTCTCTCTGCTTCTGAATTGCTCATTCCTTAAAGATCTGGGTGGTGCAAACCGTTCATGTGTTCTACTACTAACTGAAGGGTTGGAAGTTCAAACCATTCAGAGACTTCTCAGAAGAAAGGCCTGGTGATCTACTTTCAAAAAATCAGTAACTGAAAACACTATAGAGAACAGTTGTACTCTGACAGACATGGAATCACTGTAAGTTGGAATGGATTCATTGCCAACTGGTTACTGGGTTTGTAAGAGCTCACCTGTGGAGCCATCTGAGCACAGGGCCTTTTGGAAGAACAGGTGTAAAAAAGAAAATTCTTAATTTTTCCTATGGTCCTATTTCCCTTTAGATTATTATTATTTCCATTTCCATTTAGGACAGTGAATAAGGAAGACCAAAAAACAATCGATGCCTTTGAATTGTGGTGTTGGTGAAGAATATTGAATATACCAGGGACTGCTAGAAGAATGAACAAATTTGTTTTGGAAGAAGTATAGCCAGAGTGCTCCATAGAAGACTTCATTTCACGTACTTTGGACATATTATTAGGAGGGAGCAGCCTCTGGAGAAGGACATCAGGCTTGGTGGAGTAGAGGGTCAGTGAAAAAGAGGAAGACCCTCGATGAGATGGATTGACACAGTGGCTGCAACAGTGGGCTTTAATGTAGCATTGACTGTTAGGATGTCACAGGACCGGGCAGTGTTCTGTTCTATTGTGCATAGAGTCGCTGTAAGTTGGAACCAACTTGATGGCATTTAATAACAAATTTCCATTTAGAGAGCCTATTCATCTGAGATCAATTTTTTCTTTTATGATACGTCAGAAAACCATCCATTTCATCAAGAATTTCAAGTTTATTTGCACCAAAACCAAACCCATTGCCATCAAGTTGATTCCAACCTTACAGGAGAGAGTAGAACTGCCCCCACAGAGTTTCCAAGGCTATACTCTTTATGGAATCAGACTACCACATCTTTCTTCCACAGAGTGGCTGGTAGGTTTGAACCGTCTACCTGTCGGTTAGCAGCTGAGCCCTTAGCCAGTGCGCCACCAGGGCTCCTCTTATTTGCACAGAATTAGCAAATTATTCTCTTGCTTTTCTTTAACTTTTATTTCTTCTCTGGTTATTTTTTGATCCTCCTATTTCTATTTATTGATTCGTTTATCTAAGATTTTTTTCTCTCTTTTATTCTTTTTTTGTGTCATTGTTAATCAAACTCTTGGATGTTTTTATTCTTTCTACCACATTTTCTTTTCAGATTCATTACTCTTTGTTTCTATAATTTTCGTTCCTTTTGTCTGCTTCTGTTTCTCATAGATTTCTTGTATTGGTCTAGTTCTTTATTAATTTTTCTTAGTCATGTAAGTATTTTAAGACATCGTCTTCTAAAAGTGGCTTTAGCAATAAAATATTGGTTAGGTGCTTAGTATTTTCATAATTGTAATTTTCTATTTTATCGATATTCTACAATTAAGTTGACCCAAAAGTTGTTTGTGTGTGTGCTCCCATGTATTTAGTTTTGTAATTCCTTGGTGGAGGAGATTTTTTTCTGCCTTGCCTTCTTTATTCCCATTATATTGTATTTATAATATGTTTTCTGTACCATAGCTATTTTGGGACCTTTAGTGAGGGTTTAAATTTTTTATTTTATGATGTGGCCTATTAATTAGTCACTTATTTTTTTTTTTTTTTGGTAAATACTCCATGGATGTTTGAAAAGAAGACACGATTTGTCTTTCAGAGTATAGATGTTCGTGTGTAATGATACACTGGAGTGGGCTTCCCCAGGACTCTCTAGGATACCTCTGCTATGTTTGGATCACATTCAGCTCTCTGAGTCCAGCCTCCCCGGGGTGCAGCCCATGGAACCTGCTTCCCAGCTGCTTTTGCAGCTAAAACTCAGCATCTGGATCTGGCTCCCCCAATGACGAGGTCCATCCCCGTGATACTTCCTTTCGGAAATAAGCAGCTTGAGAAATTTGAAGAAAGAATGATGCAGGATTTAGCAATTTGAAGGATTTAAGGCCAGCAGGTGGGGGGAAGGGTTGCGTTTCTGGTACAGAAGGGGTTTTGCTGCTGGTGGAATTCGGAGTAGCAGGGAAGAGAATGTCCTTACCAGGCCACTTCACAACTGTGATTTTGGAGATTGTTCCTGGAAGCATCACAGCAAGCCTGGTTCTTCCCCAAACCTGCTCACGAGCTCACGGTCTTTGAACTCCCAAAGATTTTTTTAATAAATGCTTTTTCTGTGTGCTTAATCAGCCAGAGACAGCTTTTGGTGTTGCAATTAAGAACACTGGCTATTTTACACACACACTCACACACATACACACAACACACACACACAAATGAATCATATAAGTTATATTACTTTATATATATAATATATTAAATATCTCTAAATTAGTTCTATCTTTGTTATTTATTTATTATTGTCTTAAAATAATATTTTATTGTGTTTTCAGTGAAAGTTTACACAGTACATTTAGGTTCCAATTTAATAATTTCCATACGAATTGTTCAGTGACATTGTTTCTATTGTATGTTATTTAGGTTGTCTATATCCTAACATGTTTTTTCTTTTTTAAAACTTTTTGTTATTTTTTGAGATAACGGTAGATTCATGCCTTTGTTTTACATATTTTGTCTCATTTATTCCCTCCGGTGGGCTGAGATAGATGCATCACAGTCTCCTGATATTGCTTTCTCTTTCTCTGTTTCTTCTCGCATTTACTACACCTTTGTTCGTTGATGCTGCTGTTGTCTTAATTGTTGCAGATCTCCATTGTGGCTTGTATGCTTTATCATTGGACATTGTCGTAATTTATCTCCTTTAAAACTATGTGCCTTTAAATTTATCCTTATCTGATATTAATACCACAAACTTTTCTTTCTTTTTGTAGCATTTTTCCATATCTCTTTTTCACATTTTCTGAGGCAACTTTTGCATAAAGTATATTTATCTACCTATCTACCTACCTACGTGTCTACGTTATCAGTCTATCTATCATTTATCTAATGTATCTCTCTATCTCTCTATCTCTATCACTCTATCTAATCTCTCTCTCTCTATCTATATATATCTATCTAATCTATCCATCCATCCATCCATCCCTATCTCTCTCTCTCTGTATCTATCATCTATGTATGTATCTATGCATCTATCTATATTTGTGTTTTGCTTTATTATGACATGTGAAAGATGATTCTTTTAATAGATTAGTTTGTTCTATTTGCAGTTTTTGATCCAATTTTTGATTGATCTCAGTTCTGTAGTCGTGAATAATGCTTTCTTGTTTCAATGCTTTTCTTCTTTTTTTTTTTTTCCTTTTTTTTAATTGTTGTAATTAAATGAAGTTAACATTTCAAGTTAGTCTCCCAGACAAGTTTTTTTTTACATATATTGTTATGAGACCCCAACTGCTCACCCTGTTCTGCGACAGCACACTCCTCCCCTCCGCCCCTGATTCCCCATGAACATTCAACCAGCTCCTAACTCTCTCTGCCTTCCCATCTCACCTCTGCACAGAAGCCGCCCCTTTGATCTCTTGTATCTACTTGACTAAGAGGCACATTCTTCACAAGTGTTACTTTATGTCCCACAGTCCAGTCCAATCCCTGTCTGAAGAGTTGGCCTCGGAAATTATTTTGGTTCTGGGGTGATAGAGAGTCCAGGGGCCATGCTTTCTGGGGTGCCTCCAGTCTCAGTCAGACCATTAAGTCTGGTCTTCTTATTAGAACTTGAGTTCTGCATCCCATCATTCTACTGCTCCATCAGGGACCCTCTGTTGTGTTCCCTGTCAGGACATTCATTGGTGGTAGCTGGGCACCATCTAGTTCTTCTGGTCTCAGGCTGATGAAGTCTCTGGTTTATGTGGCCCATTCTGTCTCTTGGGCTAATACTTTCCTTATGTCTTTGGTGTTCTTCGTTCTCCTTTACTCCAAGTAGTTGGGACAAATTGATGCATCTTAGATGGCCGCTTGCAAGCTTTTAAGACCCCAGACGCCACTCACCAAAGTAGGATGCAGAACATTTTCTTAATAAGCTTTGTTATGCCAATTGACATAGATGTCCCCTGAAAGCATGGTCCCCAGACCCCCCATCCCTGCTACTCTGTCTCTCAAAGTATTTGATTGTATTGAGGAAACTTCTTAGCTTTGGTTTAGTCCAGTTGTGCTGGCTTCGCCTGCAGTATGCGCTGTCCTTCCCTTCACCCCAAGATGATTCTTATCTACAATCTAGTCAGTGAATAACCCTCACCCTCCCTCCCCACTCCAGTACCCATCAAAGAATGTTTTCTTCTGTGTTTAAACTTTTCTTGAATTCTTATAGTAGTGGTCTTATACCGTATTTGTCCTTCTGTGACTGACTAAATTCACTCAGGATAATAAGTTCCAGCTTCCACCATGTTATACGATGTTTCACAGCTTCATCATTGTTCTTTATAGTTGCATAATATTCCATTGTGTGGATATATCATAGTTGGTTTATCCATTCGTCCATTGATGGGCATCTAGGTTGCTTCCATCTTTTTGCTATTGTGAACAGTGCTGCGATGAACATGGGTGTGCATATATCTATTTGTGTGATGGCTCTTATTTCTCTAGGATATATTCCAAGGAGCGGGATAGCTGAATTGTATGGTACTTCTATTTCTAGCTTTTTAAGGAAGCACCAAATCCATTTCCAAAGTGGTTGTACCATTTTACATTCCCACCAACAGTGTATAAGTGTTCCAGTCTCTCCACAACCTCTCCAGCATTTGTTATTTTGTGTTTTTTGGATTAATGCTAGCCTTGTTGGGGTAAGATGATATCTCATTGTAGTTTTGATCTGCATTTCTCTAATGGCTAATGATCGTGAGCATTTCTTCATGTGTTTGTTAGCGGCCTGAATGTCTTCTTTGGTAAAGTGCCTGTTCATATCCTTTGCCCATTTTTTAATTGGGTTATTTGTCTTTTTGCTGTTGAGGTTTTGCAGTATCTTGTAGATTTTAGAGATTAAACTCTGATCAGATTTGTCATATCCAAAAATTTTTTCCCGGTGTGTAGGTTTTCTTTTGACTCTTTTGGTGAAGTCTTTTGATGAGCGTAAGTGTTTGATGTTTAGGAGCTCCCATTTATCTAGTCTCTCTTCTGGTGCTTGTGCGATGTTACTTATGGTTCGTATTGTGTTTAGGCCATGTATTAGAGCTCCTAGTGTTGTTCCTATTTTTTCTTCCATGATCTTTATCGTTTTTGATTTTGTATTTAAGTCTTTGATCCATTTTGAGTTAGTTTTTGTACATGGTGTGAGGTATGGGTCTTGTTTCAGTTTTTTTGCATATAGATAGCCAATTATGCCAGCACCATTTGTTAAAGAGACTGTCTTTTCCCCAACTAATGGACTTTGGGCCTTTGTCAAATATTAGCTGCTCATAGCTGGATGAGCTTATATCTGGATTCTCAACTCTGTTCCATTGGTCTATGTATCTGTTGTTGTACCAGTACCAGGCTGTCTTGACTACTGTGGCAGTATGATAGGTCCTAAAATCTGGTAGTGTAAGGCCTCCCACTTTGTTTTTCTTCTTGAGTAATGCTTTATTTATTTGGGGCCTCTTCCCTTTCCATATGAAGTTGGTGATTTTTTTCTCCATCTCATTAAAGAATGCTGCTAGAATTTGGATCGGGATTTCATTGTACCTGTAGATTGCTTTGGGTAGAATTGACATTTTCACTATGTTGATTCTACCTATCCCTGAGCAAGTGTATTTTTCCACTTATGCTGGTCTCTTTTAGTTTCTTGCAGTAGTGTCTTGTAGTTTTCTCTGTAAAGATATTTTACATCTCTGGTTAGATTTATTCCTAAGTATTTTATCATCTTGGGGGCTATTGTAAATGGTATTGATTTGGTGATTTCCTCTTTAAGGTTCTCTTTGTTGGTGTAAAGCAATCCAATTGATTTTTGTATGTTTAGCTTGTATCCTGAAACTTTGCTGAAACCTTCTATTAGTTCCGGTAGTTTTCTTGTGGATTCTTTGGGGTTTTCTGTGTATAAGATTGTATCATCTGAAAATATAGGTACTTAGACTTCTTCCCTACCTGTCTGGATGCCTTTTATTTATTTTTCTAGTCTAACTGCTCTGGCTAGGACCTCCAGCACAATATGGAATAATAGTGGTGATAAAGGGCATCCTTGTCTGGTTCCTGTTCTCAAGGGGAATGCTTTCAAAGTCTCTCCATTCAGGATGATGTTGGCTGTTGGTTTTGTATAAATGCCCTTAATTACATTGAGGAATTTCCCTTCTATTCCTATGTTTTTGAAGTTTTTATCATTAATGGGTGTTGGACTTTATTGAATGCCTTTTCTGCATTGATTGATAAGATCATGTGGTTCTTGTCTTTTGTTTTATTTATGTGATGGATGACGTTGATTGTTTTTCTAACGTTGAAACATTCCTGCATACCTGGTATAAATCCCACTTGGTCATGGTGAATTATTTTTTTGATATGTTGCTGAATTCTATTGGCTAAAATTTTGTTCAGGATTTTTGCCTCAATGTTCATGAAGGATATCGGTCTGTAATTTTCTTCTCTGGTGGTGTCTTTACCTGGTTTTGGTACTAGGGTTATGCTGGCTTCATAGAATGAGTTTGGGAGTATTCCATCCTTTTGTATGCTCTGAAATACCTTTAGTAGAAGTGGTGTTGTCTCTTCTCTGAAAGTTTGGTAGAATTCTCCAGTGAAGCCATCTGGGCCAGAGCTTTTTTATGTTGGCAGTTTTTTAATAACCTTTTCAATCTCTTCTTTTGTTATGGGTTTATTTATTTGTTTTACCTATATTTGTGTTAATTTAGGTAGGTAGTGAGTTTCTAAAAATTTGTCCATTTACTCTAAGTTTTCAAATTTGTCAGAGTACAATTTTTCATAGTAATCTGTTATGATTCTTTTAATTTCAGTTGAGTCTGTTGCGATATCACCCATCGCATTTCTTATAGGGGTTATCTGCTTCCTCTCCTGTTTTTCTTTTGTCAGTTTGGCCAAAGGTTTATCAATTTTGTTGATCTTTTCAAAGAACCAGCTTTTGGACTTGTTAACTCTTTCAATTGTTTTTCTATTCTCTATTTCATTTAATTCTGCTCTAGTTCTTATTATTTCCTTCCTTCTGGCACCTGTGGGCTTCTTTTGCTGCTCTCTTTCTACTTGTTCCAGTTGTAGGGCTAATACTTTGATTATGACCCTTTCTTCTTTTTGGATGTGTGCATTTATTGCTATAAACTGTCATCTGAGCATTGCTTTTGCTGTGTCCCAAAGGTTCTTGTAGGATGTGCTTTCATTCTCGTTTGATTCTATGAATTTCTTTATTCCCTCCTTAATTTCTTCTATAACCCAGTAGTTTTTGAGCAAGGTGTTGTTCAGTTTCCATGTGTTTGATTTTTTTCCCTTGCTTTTGGTGTTGTTGATTTCCACTTTTATGGCTTTATGGTCAGAAAAGACGCTTTGTAATATTTTGATGTTTTGGATTTTGTTAAGGCTTGCTTTATGGCCTAATATGTGGTCTATTCTGGAGAATGTTCCATGTGCATTGGAAAAAAAAGTATACTTGGCTGCTGTTGGGTGCAGTGTTCAGTATATGTCTATGTGATCAAGTTGGTTGATTGTAGCATTTAGCTCTTCTGTGTCTTTGTTGAGCTTCTTTCTGGGTGTTCTGTCCTTCACTGAAAGTGGCGTGTTGAAGTCTCCTGCTACTGTTGTGGAGCTGTCAATCTCTCTCTTCAGAGCTGTTAGAGTTTGTTTTATGTATTTTGGAGCCCTGTTGTTGGGTGCATAAATATTTATTATAGTTACGTCCTCCTGGTGAATTGACTCTTTAATCATCATATAGTGCCCTTCCTTATCCTTTGTGGTGGATTTTACTTTAAAGTCTATTTTGTCAGAGATTAATATTGCCGCTCCTGCTCTTTTTTGAGTGTTGTTTGCTTGATATATTTTTTTCCATCCTTTGAGTTTTAGCCTGTTTGTGTCTTTAAGTTTAAGGTGCATCTGTTGCAGGCAGCATATAGATGGATCATGCTTTTTTATCCAATCTGCCACTCTGTCTCTTTACTGGTGCATTAAGTCAGTTTACATTCAGTGTAATTATTGATAGGTATGAGTTTAGTGCTGTCATCCTGATATCTCTTTTTGTGTGTTGTACACAGTTTCTTTGTCTCCTCAATTTTCTGTGCTAAGTCGTTTTTCTTTATGTATTTTTTTTCATCTTTTTCTTTGTTGTAGATTTTGTGTTTGCTGGGTCTTTATGGTTTTCTACTTTTTAATTTTGATTTGTAGGATTGTTAGGGTCCTTTGTGGTTACCTTAATATTTACCCCATTTATCTAAGTTTATACCAGTCTTTTAATACTTTATATCACCTTAACTTCCCCTCCATATAAAAAATCAATGTCTCTATTTTTTAAGTCCCTCTTTTTTGTTTTAATATTATCCTTTTTTACATATTGATATCTGTTTCCCTATTTTCAATGTTTTAGCTTTGATGTATTTTCGATATCCATATCTGAGTCAATATCTGGTTGCTCTGTCCTGTGTTCTAGTCTTGCGTTGTTAGTTGGTGTTATTGATTATCTAACTGTAGGACTCCCTTTAGTATTTCTTGTAATTTTGGTTTGGTTTTTGCAAATTCCCTGAACTTCTGTTTATCTGGAAATGCCCTAATTTTGCCGTCATATTTGACAGAGAGTTTTGCTGGATATAAAATTCTTGGGTGACAGTTATTTTCCTTCAAGGCTTTATATATGTCATCCCATTGCCTTCTAGCCTGTATGGTTTCTGCTGAGTAGTCTGAGCTTATTCTAATTGACTCTCCTTTGTAGATGACTTTTCTTTTATCCTTAGCTGCTCTTAAAATTCTCTCTTTATCTTTGGTTTTGGTAAGTTTGATTATGTCTTGGTGACTTTCTTTTGGGATCTACCTTATGTGGGGTTCGATGAATATCTTGGAGAGATAGCTTCTCATCTTTCATGATATCAGGGAAGTTTTCTTTCAACAAATCTTCAACAATTTTCTCTGTATTTTCTGTTATCCCCCCTGTTCTGGTACTCCAATCACTTGTAGGTTATTTCTCTTGATAGAGGCCCACATGACTCTTAGAGTTTCTTCATTCTTTTTAATTCTTTTATCTGATTTTTCCTCAAATAAGTTGGCATCAAGAGCTTTATCTTCAATGTCACTAATTCTAACTGCTACTGCCTCAATTCTGGTCCTATGACTTTCTATTGAGTTGTCTAATTCTGAAATTTTATTGTTAATCTTCTGGATTTATGATTGCTGTCTCTCTATGGATTCTTGCAGCCTATTAAATTTGGCATTATGTTCTTGAATAACTTTTTTAAGTTCCGCTACTACTTTGTCTGTGTGTTCCCTGGTTGCGTCTCCATTCTGTAGAATTTCCTTTCTAATTTCTAGAAGAGTTCTGTATATTAATCTTTTGTATTCTGCCTCTGGTAATTCCAAGAAGTTCTCTTCCTCCAGAGAATTTATTGATTCTTTATTTTGGGAGCTTGCTGAAGCCATCATGGACTGCCTCTTTATGTGACTTGATATTGACTATTGTCTCCAAGCCATCAATAATTATAATTTTATTTTGTATTTGTTTAGTGAGACCTAGCTTATTATTTTGTTTTGTTTTGATATGCCCAAATAGGCTGCTTATGTGCACTGGTTTGATTTTTGTCACCTTTGGATCTCTAACATCCTGTCACCAGGTAGTTAGTTTTGTAACTAAGTATGTGCACACAGGAGTCCGTTAAATATTCCTGTATGGGTTCCGCTCGGGTGTTCAGGCAGTCGGTCACCAAGTGTGTGATTCAGGTTTCACCCGCAGTCCTAGAGAGGCATGGGTGATTGGTGCAGGCACTGGACTCTGGCTGTGGTAGGGGATCACACGCTGAGCCAGGCAGGAGGCTGACAGCTGCCCCTGAGAGTCTGAAAGGAAAGTGTGTCCTTATTTTCTAGGGTGAGTAGGTAGGTGAGTTTTGCATCCAGACTATGAGCACCCCACTCAGTTGGCTGTAAAGACGCAAGGGCACCACTTTTTCTTGGACTCCTGTAGCAGGTGACTAGGCACTTTAGGTGATATCACCAGTCCTCAAGCCCCTACTGCCCATCAATAAAAGTGCCTACTTAAGGGGCAGGGCTGTTTCGAGGGTCACAAATCTGCCAGTTCACAGCTGAAGCAGTTGAAGTTAAACTTCAGATGTTTCCCCTGTTGTACTGAGGTAATGAGATGGGTCCCTACAAGTCTATACAGGGGTGTAAGGCATGCAGAGTCGGCGGACCCCTGATACCTGTGCCTAGCAAAGGAACTGTGCTGACCCTGTGTTCCTGGTGTAGGGGAGCCAGCAGCTTATTTGGTCCCTCTCCAAGGCCAGGAGAAAGGGTCAGGGCACCTTTTTGGATCTACTTCTGGCCCAGCGGACTCCTGGTGCAGTGCGCAGAGGGAGGAGGTAAAAGGGAGAGAGGTTTTTCCCAAATGGGCTTTTTTTTTTTTTTTTTTAAATCCCTGCGAAAAGGTGCACGCATGCACTTATCTTAGCCTCTTGGGAGCAGCTTTTCATTGGTTTGGAGTATCCAAGCAGAATCTCTGCTGCAGAGTCTCTCTCGATGTGGAAAGTGCTTCCTGAGCAGGCACACAGCACAGCTGTTTGCCTGCTTCACTGTGGACCAGCATGGCAGTGGTGCTGCAGTTTCCCCTATCACTCAGACGGATTCCTCAACTTTGCCTTGTTCAGGCTCCTAGATATTCATATAGAATGAAATCACTTGTTGTTCCAGGTCTTTGTTGTAAGAGGGATACCGGAAGTGTCTAACTTCTCTGCCATGTTGGCCGTGCCTTCTTGGAAATCGACTTGATGGCAGTGGGTTTAATATATATATATATATTGTTTTGGTATCTTTAGGGAGCCCTGGTCATGCAGTGGTTAAGAGCTTGGCTGCTAACCAACAGGTAGGCAGTTTGAATTCACCAGCTGTTACTTGGAAAGCCTTTGAGGCAGTTCTACTCTGTCCTTTCTACTTGACTATTGTCAAGTCAGAATTGACTCCGTGGCAGTGGGTTTGGTTTTTTTGGTTTGGATCTTCTTTAGAGTATGTGTGAATATGTGTATGTGAGTGTGTTTTCCTTTTAATAATTTGGACGGTCTATTGTGTTTTCACTTCTTCTAGTGGTTATATATGTATAACTGTAAATTTATAGTATGTACATAATCTTTGCTTCTTCAGACAATATTCATTGACTCTGTTATATGAACTATGATGTTTTTGATTTTCTCCTACCTGTCCTCCCTCCTTCTTCCATCCTCCTCAAGCCAACTGATTTTTTTTAGTTGTGTTATTAATTTTATTTCTTCAAGTGCATGTTTCACACATTTAAATAATATACTTATATATTTTTAAAAATTATCTTTAAACATGTATTCATCTTCCAACCTCACAATAAAAATGATGAGATCAGAGCTCATATGTCTCTCTCTTTCTTCCTCTCTCTCCTGACTTTTGATAATTTCAGCGTCACAGTTTACAGAACATACATTCTAGTCAATAGCAGTGTGTTTCAAAGTTGTGTAAAATGTGTTTGAATCAATACTTGATTTTTTTTCTCTTGTAGATGAGTTAACGTTCTTTCGTTCTCTTTCTCTCTTCCACCCTCCCTTCCTTTCTTTTTTTATTCTTGCTGGCTATAGGATTTCTTCTTTATTTTTGAAGTTCTATAACTCTATCAAAACATGCCACTCTGGACATAGTCTGAGAATCGTTGGAATTTTCAATATGTAGATTCAAATCTCTATTCCAGAATTATTTTTTTATATTACATCTTTGAATTATTATTATTATTATTTTTAATTGTACTTCAGGTGAAGTTTTACAGAACAAATTGTTTCTCATGAAACAGTAGCACACGTACTGTTTTATGACATTGGTTAACAACCCCATGACATGTGAACCCTCTCCCTTCTTGACCTTTTTTTTTGGTGAAAATATGCATAGCCAAAGATACACCATTTCAAAAATTTCTACATGCACAGTTCAGTGACATCGACTATGCTCTTCCAGTTGTGCTGCTATTCTCACTTTAGATGAAGGTTTACAGAACAAAATAGTTTCTCATTAAACAGTATACATGTTGCCCTATGACAATGGTTAACAACCTCATGACATATCAACACTGTCCTTATTCAACCCTGGGTTCCCTATCACCAGCTTTCTTGTCCCCTTCTGCCTTCTAGCCCTTGTCTCTGGACTGCTGTGCCTCATTAGTCCCATTTGGTTTTATGGGGCTGTCCACTCCCTGGATGAACAGTGAACCTCAGAAGTGACTTCACCACTGAGCTAAAAGGGTGTCTGGGAACGATACTCTCTTGGTTTCTCCAGTCTCCTTTAGGCCAGTAAGTCTGGTCTTTTTTTGTGTGTGTGTTAGAATGTTGTTCTACATCCTTCTCCAGCTCTGTCCAGAACCCTCTGTCGTGATCCTGGTCAGAACAGTCAGTGGTGGTAGCCGGGCACCATCTAGCTGTACTGGACTCAGTCCAGTGGAGGCCTTGGTAGCTGTGGTCCATTAGTCCTTCAGACTAATCTTTTCCTTGTATCCTGTTCTCTTCATTCTCCCTTGCTCCCAAAGGGATGAGACCAGTGGAGTGTCTTAAATGGCTGCTCACAGGCTTTTAAGACCCCAGACGCTACTCACCAAGGTAGAATGTAGAACATTGACTTTATAAACTGTGTTATGCCAATTGAACTAGATGTTCCCCGAGATGAATTATTTTTATTTTCCATTCATTTTGCTGATTGATTCCAGTCATAATTTTGCATATATTCGCTCTTCTGCATTATCAATCATATCAATCAGTTCCTCTCCTGTCATTTTAAAGTTTTGTGATTTTTCGATTGTATTTTGCTCGGTTTTCTCAAGCCTACCCTCTATGTCCCTTTTCGTTTTTTGGCAGAGTCTACTTCCTATTTACTTCTTCCAAAATTACCTTTACTTATTTGATGATTTTCTTTTTTTAAACTTTGTAAATTTATTTACATTTAATTTTATTATGTTGTCTTGTTTTATTATTAAGTGCTTATATTTCTGCTCTGACTTTTTATTTCATAGAGTCCATAATCCTTTTCATAAAACAATGCTAGGACACACTATTATTTTACTAAGTCCCAACATTTTATAAGGTGTGTTCATCATCTACTTTTGCTTTGCCATGCTTTTCTTACCCCCAACCTAATATTTTGCAGGTATTTCTTGCTTGTTCTTTAACTTTAGTTTTCTTTTATTATTGAATGGAGGAATCTCTTTCTGGATGAGTGACATACTGCTAGCATATATGAGAAAGGCCAAGAGAGGTAGGTGGATAGAGGATAGCTTTAGGGTAGGAATAAAATTTAAGTGCTGGTCTGTTGCCTATGGGGACTGTCTGTCCCATCTTAGTCTCCTTATTCTTTGAAGAATTCTATGGTCTGTTGGCTTTGCCACAATCAGTGTCCTGTCTTGGCATCATTACTTATGCTAGTTTAATATTCACCTCAAAATATCTTTTCTTGTTGTATAGAAAATGTAATTTGTCGTCCCTTTCTCATTCTTCTTGTTTTTATTTTGATTAAGAAATAGTACAGATCGGAAGCATATCTATTTTATGCTTTTAAAATTGATTAGTCTCTTTCTAGTGTATAATTGTTCTTGTAGAATTTATGTAGTTTCAGTGTTTCTATTATAATGAATTATGTAATGAATCTTAGAGTATACAGTTTTATCTCTGTATCGTGTTATTCTTTGGGGCATACCCCTATAAATGAAATTACTGAGTAAATGATGTGAACATTTTTCAGGTTCCTGATTTATATTTTAAAATTGCTATTTGTAATTTTTCTTTAAATTTCTCTCAACAAGGTATCAAAATGCACCAGAATGCTCTCTCTCCACAACTTACTTTCCCCAACTTTGAGTTCCATTAAAAAAAATCTTGCGACTTCCGGGCAACATGGCATGATAGTCAGAAGAACCACTCTGTCCCTCTGCAGCAAACATCAGAAAAACTAAGTCAAACAGTGTCTCATGTCAATCTTGAAACCCTATCTATCAAATGAAGAGATAAAGAACTCAGCCAAGCACCAAATGGAATAAGAAACTGACCGAGAACAGAGAGCGAGGAGAGATATACACAGAGGTCCCCTATCAGCTACTGCAGCACAGATCCGCCATCTTGGACTCTTATCAGAGGTCAGGGAACAGGAGGTACGAGAAAGCAGCTTCACAGAGCTTTCAGCAGGAGACAGAACAACCACTACCCATGATATAGGCTTTCCCACCCCCCACCCTTCTTCACTCCCGTTTAGCCTCCTCTGCTTCCTGCAGCCACACACAGTCTATTGGCCGGGAAGCACAGCTTCCCCCACTGCTGCTTGGATTCCACCCGCCCGCACTGGCCAGCTCTCTGAGTGCCATTTGTTGGCTGCTGGTGTTGCTTTTTTCTGCTTCTTTAGATTTCTTCCTTACCTCTCACCACCTCCCCTTCTTTTCTCTCAAATACCTGGCTCCATGCACCTTCTTTGCTTCTTCCTGAAAGGCTGTGAAACACTGCTCGAATGTGAAACTGCTTCCCATCCTGTGGTGCTGCCACGCTGGTGGGACCCCCGGGGCTTTTTTGTTTGTTTGCTCTGATTTGTTCTGTTTTGATTTGTTTATTTGCTTTTTCTTTTCTTGGCTTGGGAGCCCCTTCTAGCCGGGCAGTACTGCGTGGCTTGGAAGCTACTCCCTTACTCAGCGCAGACGCACAGGGACTTCCCTGGGGGCATTTCTTTTTTCTTGTTTTTTTTTTTTTAATTTCTTTGTTTACTTTTCTTCTCTCTCTTATTCCCTTTTTGTCTTTCTTCACTTCCAGTTTCTTGATTTATTCATTTTTTCTTCTACCCTTTCTCTCTCTTTTTTTTTAATTTTTGGTTTTCCCCATTTCTCAGTCTCTCATCTCTCCACTTCAACAGCAAGCTCCCTGAGCCCTCTTTTTTGTTTGTGTGTATGTTTTTGGCCCCTGTTCCTCTCTCCTCTGTCTCATCTTTCCCATACCCATCTTAGCTCCACACATCACAGTCTACCCCCTCCTTCCTGCCTACCTGCACTGCGTGCTGAACATCACACTCCCAAGCAACATAGGCATGGCCTACTGGAACCTGCCCTGCACTGATTCCCGGTCTGCACTGTAAGCCCTGGTACGTGCCACAAAAAACCCATCCCAGCAACTCCTCTTCAGCTGGACCTGCCCTGCTGTACCACACCTGAGTGAATGGCCCTGCCCATTGGAGAAGGAGGTGAAAAGTATCGTGCCCACAGACGAGCAAACAACAAAGAATGCACAGCCCACCTGCTCAGACATAACCAAATAAAACAAAAAAGAAGTATGAAACAAATAAATCTATAGTCAATAAATGAGGGAAAAAAACACTGAATGCCCTGAAGACAGCAGACAATATCAAAACATTTACAAAAACAAGACAGGATGGTTCCAGTAGGCGTCCAAAATAAAACACCAGATGACCTTCCAGTAGAAGAAAAGGCACTAGACCTAACTAATAGGGAATTCCTATCTCTAATATTCAGAATTATCCAAGAGTTGAAGCAAAAGACAGACAACACTGAGGAAAAAATAGACAAATTCATTGTAAAAGCAGACAAATTCATGGAAAATACAGACAAAAAAATGGAAGACTTCAAGAAAATAATATGGGAACAAAATGCTAAAATAAATGCACAACTAGAAATCATACAAAAACAACAATTAGAAATCCAAAGAAAAACAACAAGGTTTCAGAAATGTACAGTGTCATAGAAGGGCTGAGGAGCAGGTTTGAAATGATGGAAGATAGGATCAGCAAAATTGAAGAGAAACACTTGGATACAACTCTGTTTGAGGAAAAATCAGAAAAAAGAAGCAAGAAAAATGAAGAAACCATGAGAATTATGTGGGATACAATCAAGAGCAAAAATCTGCGAGTGATTGGAGTTCCAGAACAGGGGGAGAAAACAGAAAACACCGAGAGGATCGTTGAAGAAATGCTGACAGAAAACTTCCCCAATATCATAAAAGATACAAATCTGACCATCCAAGAAGTTCGACGAACTCCATATAGGATAGACCCCAAAAGAAAATCACCAAGGCATATCATAATCACGCTTGCTAAAGCCAAAGACAAAGAAAGCCTAGGGAGCAATGAGTTGAAGATAATAGTGATGGAATAATTTGGAAAAGGATAGTGAGAAGAGCAGCACAGCTGGAAGAATGTAATTGATGTCACTGAATTGTACATGTAGAAACTTTCATAATGGTGTAACTTTGACTATGTATATTTTCACCAAAAAAAAAGTCCTCAAGGTTGAGAAGGGAGAGTGTTGACACATTGTGGGGTTCTTAACCAGTGTCATAAAACAATATGTGTACTGACTGTTTAATGAGAAACTATTTGTTCCGTAAACCTTCATCTAAAGTACAATAAAAAAATTTTTTAAAATTGCAAAAAAAAACTTGCTTTTTTATTGAAAAATATCAAAATTTGATAAAATCATAGATAATTTTTATTTTAAATACTTTATAAAATATTTTAAATTTTTTAGTTACTTGTTGACTTCCTGGTAGGTTTGAATATTTAAAAATTAATTGCTTTTTTCTTTTGTGTGTTTCAATTATCTCTTCATTTTCTTCATGTAATGTCTATTGCAATGATTATGCTTTTACCGTTTGTATTAGTTTTTTAATAAGAAGAACATTAACATTTAATTTGTCAGTACATTAAAGTAATGCCATTTGCACTGAACTTTAATTTTGTTTATGGTATTTTTATTTCAAAATTAAAAAGAAAACTTATATAGCAAATTTGATTTTTAAAATTTCTTTGGTGATTTTCATTGTTTTTAATCTTAGGAAGCCCTTCACTATTAAGAGATTAAATAAATATTTAACTGATTTCTTTAGTATTTTGAGAGTTTGATTAAAAAAAAAAATCTTTATTTCACCTGGACTTGTACTGTCTACTTTTGTACCCTATATACTCATTTAACATTATATTAAGCAAGGAACCTTGTTAATATAAACATCAGCGTCACGATTTTTTTTTTTTTTGTACACAATATTCTATTGGGAAGATACATCATATTTTATTTAACCTTGTTTGTCGATGTTATTTGCTTCCAACATATTTACTATTTAAAAATACACTGCAATAAAAAAAAATCTTCTGAATAGTATTTTCTCAATAGTTTGCATTATTTCATTCCCATAAAATGTATGGTCAGTAGGGCTAAGGTGACGATCATTACAAAATCCTTTGATATGGAGGGCTCTCCAAATGGGGTTCTGCCATTTTGCAGTCGAATCAGTGATATTGTTCGGGGTCTCAACAAGGAGAATTCTCTCAGGTGGCCAGACAGCTCAGTCTAGCCTGTTAACTAGTAGTCCCAGTACACTATACTTTCTTTAGCTGTTGCTAGTGTGCAAAAGCTTTTCTTAATTTGACAACTATTTATTTTCTCATCATCTACAGAGGATAACACTGAGGCTTAAGGAGGCTTAATGCTTCTTCCTTACTTGACAGAGCAAGAAATTGGTCCAATCAGGTTGTGAGCCAGTATATCTGATTAGTAGCCCACGGTCCCTTCCACATCTCCCTGTCTGTTCATGGCTAGCCCAAGCTCCCTGACCGCACCATCAGACAAGAGTCCAAAGTGGGAGATGATTTTACAGCTAATAGAGATTCAAACGCCCATCCCTACTCAAGAACAATAGCAGCCACCAGCCTGTGCAATTACAGAAACAGTTGGAAGCGAAGGAAGCCACCTTTTACTGTCCTCCAAAAGTACTTAGGATATTCAAGAAAGCTCTGAGCAGATACTTCTGAAAATTTTGAGAGGCAAAACCCGAGAATTTGGCCTGACTTTAATCAAATATTTATGTTGCCCTCATTAGTCTCCAGTCCAAGAGTAGTACAGCTCTCATTTGAATTTCCGAGCCGTCAGGGAGTTTTGAAAGGAGACGTCATATTATATGCACTGTTTATACAGATCAAATATGCATGTGTTGGTTGCGCAGACTGCAGTCAGTGCTGTGGTTATTTACCGGCACATGATAATGAGGTGCAGCAGGGGCTCCCGCTGGCTGGGGATCCTGGGGAACATCCGGCCTGTGGTGGGACCAGGAAGGCCACTTCATGGCACTCGAAGGCCCCATGAGGTCGCAGGGATGTGAGGAGGTGTCCCCATCTCTGCATTACCTGCAAGTTTGACTGGTGTGTGATAATGAGGTGACATTCACACCCAGCCAGGCGATGAGGAGGGGAAGAACATCCCAGAAACAGCAAACCACTTCCATGACAGCCTGGAGGCCACTGAGCACAAGGAGGCCTTCCTTAATTGAAGGTTCAGTCTAACTGGAGAAGATGTGATGGGGGAGAAAGTCGAGGTGAGCAGGAAAGGTAGGCAGGGGCTGGGATGTGAGTGGTCTTGCAGGCTCCGTTCAGGGAAGTCGACACTATCCTGGGGGCAGTGGGAAGACACTTACGGGTTTTAAGCTGGGGAGTGGTTATGCGTTGAAAGCTGGTTATGCGTTAAGAAGATTACTCCAGCTGCCTTGTAGATGGATAGGTGGTAGACAAAGCTGAGGTGGAGAGACAAGTCAGGAAGCTGTTTTAGAAATCCTGGAAATGAATGGTAGAGACAAGAACAAGAGTGTCGGCGTGGAGAGGCAGAGGGGTTCATGGATATATTTAGGTTCTAAAGCACATTCTCACCTGGCATGTGGAGACCAGGGTTCAATTCCCGGCCAAGGCACATCATGCACAGCCACCGCCCTTCTGTCAGAGGAGGCTTTAGTGTTGTATAATGCTGAACAGGTTTCAGCAGAGCTTCTAGACTAAGACAGACTAAGAAGAAAAGCCTGGTGATCTACTTCTGAAAATCAGCCAAAGAAAATCCAGTGGATCACATGGTCCGAGTTACAACTCGCATAAGGATGGTGTAGGACCGGGCAGCGATTCGTTCCGTTGAGCATGGGGTCTCCGTGAGTTGGTGACCAACTCCACGGCAGCTAGCAACAACAGAATCAACATTATTCAGAGACTATCTGTGCTAGGTGAGGAAGAAGGACACCTCAAGGTTAAACCCTGAGTTTCGACTTCCGTGACTGTTTCATGGGGGACCTAGAGAAAACCAGGACAGACAGATTGAAAGAGAAGATGATGTGATTGTCTCAGGGAATCTAAGCTTGAGGTGCCTGCTGGCTGTCTCAGCAGAGATTCTGAGGAGGCAGTTGAATGCACTGATCTGGGACTCAAGAGAAAAAACAGGGGCAGAGAAGGGTGTGTGTACGTTTGGTAGCTGGAAGTAAGGGACATTCTTATCTTAAGATTTCTGTTTTCTCTGAGAGGAATAAATTACCTGCTAAGGGCCAGCCTGGGAGGTCTGGGAGGGCTTGAAGTGTGTGTCAAGAGCTTGGGCTTTGGAATCTGATAAACTTCCAAATGTCACTGCCTATGCCATGCCTCACCTGTGGGGTCTCTGGCTACTGGCTTACCTCCTTTGAGGTCAGTTACTTCAAATTCAAAATGAGGGAAGCACCTGTTTCACAGGGTTATTGTGAGGAATGAATGAGATTATTATACATAAAATATTCAGTGCTGGGCCTCCTGTGAAACGTGGAAGAGACAGAGATGGAAGAGCTGACCTCCCTGCCTGTCAGGATCTGGCAGTTTCCTTGAGGAAACAGGTGACCGAAGGTAAAGAGCACAATGAACAGGTAACAAAGGGAGCTGTGGAGGGCACCACACCCAATGAGGAGGGGAGGTGGGAAATTGGCAAAGATTCTAGAAAAACAGATATTTGATTTCAGATTCATAGGACTAGAATTGTAGCCCGGTGGGGTAGGTGTGGGGGTTCCAGGAGGAGAGGCTGGCAGGCACAAGAGTGGAATGGAGAAGGAGAAGAGAATTGTATATACCCTGGAAGCTGTGTCCTCTCGACATCTGGTTCAGGGTCCAGGAGTGAGTAGGTGCTCGAAGTGTATTTGGAAGGAAAGAAGGAAGGAAGGAAGGGAGGGAGGGAGGGAGGGACAGGGGGAGGAAGGAAGGAAGGAGGGAGAAAGGAGGAAGGAGGAAGGAAGGAAAGACACGGGAGGGAGGGAGGAAGGAGGAAGGAAAGGAGGGAGTCACGCTGATGAACTAAAGCCTTAACCAGGATGAATGAAGATAAGGCTGGGGAATTGCAAGGGCAAGCTCCTGCAGGACCTGGCAAATCAAGGTAGGACATTTTGACTTTGTCCTGAGGTCAAGGGGGGCTCCTTGACTACTTGTATCCAGAATAAGACGCGGTTAGGTTTGCAGGTGCTTGCTTCCGTTGTTTTAACAGAAGGGTTGGAGCCTCTGAGACAACCTCAGGAGGGTGGGAGATGTTTGGATTCTGCTGACCCGTGTTTCCAGGCCTTTGTTTAATGCAACTTCTGCACAAATAGGCTTGGGTGCAAGCTGAAGGTCTAGAGCAGCTGTCACCAGGAGGAGGCTGAAGGGCTTACAGGTGTGTGGTGGAAAGGACTCCCCGGGGCTCTCCTGGTGGCTCCACACCCTGCCTTTCTCAGTTCCCCCACCCACCCTAGTCTCAGGGAGGGCCCTGGCAAAAGAAATACAGCAGAAATGGGAAAACGAAGAGGGTGGAGCCACGACGCTCCCTGGGGCAGACAGGGGTCAGAGCTCTCCCACCTTTGCTCTGTCTGGATGGTGGGGCTCCGGGGGTGCTTGGGGTAGAAGGAGTGAGTGCATTAGACTAATTCTTCCTCTCTGCTCCTCTCTTTCCCTTCATCTTCCTTTTTGATTAACATGAAGAGTGAGGGGTGCAGGGTGGAGCTAGGGGCGCCCTTCCCTGGCAAGTCTTTGTGCAAGAGAAAGAACACGAGCTTTGGAGACAGCCCGCAGTTGGAATCCCAGTGTGCCTTTTATTAAACGGGTGTTGTTGGATGCATTGTTTCATCTCTTACCCTTTTTTTTTTCTTTTTCTTTTTTTAGTTCTTCAATGATGAATTCCTTTTCAATCACAGGACTGTTGTTAGTTTGTGATGCCTAGCATTTCATGGGTATTTAATAAATATTCGTTCTTCCTCTTACTCATCCTGGAGTACTTTGGGATCTAGGGATCCAAGAAGGTTCCAGAGAGAGGACAAGGGAGTAGAAGGCTTCACAGAGGGAGCAGAGAAGGTGACTGGATACACCTTTGAGCCCAGCTTACCTGCTGACCTATGTGGGAGAGGAGTCAGAGGGCGAAGGTCGCTATGTCCAGGAGCAAAAGGTAGGCAGGTGGGCAGGGGTTCCCCTAGAACTTATGACTTCATGCATGGTGGTGGGCAGGCTGGGCGAGCCACCAACAGAATAAGTGGACCCGTAGTGGACCCCCACCCATGCCCCATCCCATTGTATGCAGAGCTGCGTCCTGTCCTGTGACCCTGGGGGGAGGGTCCCGGTTGCACAAAAGGAAGAGAGGCTGCTGACAGATGAGGAGTGTGCTGAAGGACAGATTCATGATTGATGTGAGGAGGCTGAGCCAGGGCTGGAGACGTGGAGAGGGATGGATTTATGAGCTGTTTGGGAAGCCAGGACCTGTGTCTGCTTGCATGGCTTCTTGGGATCTGCTATCTCTCTGGTCATCTGCTTTGGGAGGAGCGACTTGGCTGTGAGTCTTTCTGTTGGTTTCAGGATTTAGACACCCAGACTACATTTTCTGTGCTACTGTGTGCAATTATGAATAATTTATGAATAAGCTGCATAGTCACATGGACATTGTTCTTGTCACTAACCCCAGTGAATCCAACTAAACTCAGAAACACTTTGTCATGAATTTTACTAGGCTCTAAGGAGCCCTGGTGGTACAGTGGCTAAGCACTCGGCTGTTAACCAAAAGGTCGGCGGTTCAAACCACCAGCTGCTCCAAAGAAGAAAGATGTGGCAGTCTGCTTCCATAAAGATTTACAGCCTTGGAAACCCTATGGGGCAGTTCTACGCTGTCCTATAGGGTCACTATGAGTCAGAATCAACTTGACGGCAATGGGTTACTAAGCTCTAGATATATGGCCCATCACTCATCTGTCAGTTTGTTGTACTGGGGTGGCTTGCATGTGGCTATGATGCCAGAAGCTCTGCCACCCATGTTTCAAACACCAGCAGGGTCACCCACGGTGGACAGGTTTCAGCAGAGCTTCCAGACTAAGAGAGACTAGGAAGAAAGGCTTGGTGATCTACTTCTGAAAATTAGCCAGTGAAAACCCTACAGATCACAACAGAATACAGTGCTGGAAGATGAGACCCTTGGTTGGAAGTCCCTCAAAATATACAGTGGCTGCAACAATGGACTCAAGTATATCAACGATTATAAAGACAGTGCAGGACCAGGGAACATTTCCTTTTGTTGTACACGGAGTCCCCTGGAGTCGAAGCTGACTTGATGACAACAGCTAACAACAACAACCGGATACATACGGCAACGAAAATTAACGATGTAAAAACAAACGGAGACGTGGCCAGCCGCTGACTTAGTGATCTCCCACTGTAGTTGAGAGATAATCATAGAGGTTCTCCTCCCAAATTCTGTTGCATGAAAAATAACACTGTTCACTGGGAAACGTATACAATTTGAAGTCAGAACTCTGAGTTCAGAGGAGTAAAGGCCAACCTGTGTAGGTAAGTTGGGAAGATTTCATCGCAGAAGAGACGTTTGCTCCATCTTGGAGGAAGGACTGGGAGGAGAATGGTGGGGTAAATGAATGGTTGGAAAGTGGAAGTTCCGTTCCACGTTTTTCTCCCTTCTATCAGAATCCATCTATTACGTCCCTGGTCAGAACTTTCGGTAGTGGTAGCTGGGCACTGTCTAGTTCTCCTAGCCTCAAGGTAGAAGAGGCAGTGGTACATGGAGAGAGCTAGTCCTGTAGTCTGGCTCCTATCCCTGGTCTCTTTTAAACATAGTTATCGTTTCTATTCCAGTTGTTCTAACTTCTTACTCATGATCACTTTAACCCAGAGAGGGGGCATTTTCTCCTTGTCCTCACTATTTTCTCTCTTTTTCAATTCTTTTTTTTTTTTTGTCTAGACAAAGTTTGCTCTACACATCACTGATGTTATTTTATGCAGTGCTGATTCTGCTCTTTAATGGCTTCTATGTAGATCTGGGTGTCTCTGGGTGGTGCAAATGGTTAACACCCTCAGCAGCTAACCAAAAGGTTAGAGGTTCAAGTCCATCCAGAGATGCCTCAGAAGAAAGACCTGGTGGTCTACTTCTGAAAAATTAGCCATTGAAACCCTTACAGAACAAGGTTCTACTCTGACACACAGGAGGTTGCCATGACTCGGAATTGATTCAATGGCGACTGGACATAGATCTTAGGCATTTTTAGGGTTCATACAATCTTTTTGTATCACAGTCATCTTTGATCTTTGACTTTGTTGCTACTTATGGCTTCTGGCCACCTCCCACTGAAGGAGCCAAATAAGGCCAGATAAGTTTCCATTTTGAACTTCAGCACTGAACCATTCCCTGTGTCCTGTTTTTTCATTGAATATTAAAGATAATACTGTCTTTTCCCCCTTGTTGGGCAGTGTTGTTTTAGTTCTTTGTACTAAGCTTCGTTTCCTGTTTGCTCTTTCTCAACTGGAAGGAGCTGTCTAGACCCTGTGTGGACTGCAGACAAGGTGTGTACACAATGTTCCTATACCTGCTGTCTCTATCATTTGCTATTTACAGATTAGAGGTAATGTAAGCGTCTCAATTCCAGGTTTTTTCTATGCCAAAATATTAATAAAAACATAGACGTAACAATGTTGCTTGCCATTGATGAATGATTATCATATGACAGACATATGTTAAGTACTTTCTCCATATTAACCAGTTACTGTCGAGTGGACTCCGACTCATGGCGATCCCATGTGTGTCAGAGTAGAACGGCACTCCGTAGAGTTTCCAGTGGCTGACTTTTTGGAAGTAGATAATCAGGCCTTTCTTCTGAGGTGTCTCTGGGTGGACTTGAACCTCTAACCCTTTGGTTAGCAGCTGAGCTCGTTAACCATTTGCACCACAATGGAACAAAACACTGTCCAATCTTGCGCCATCCCCGTGGTAGGCTGAGGATTGGACCATTGTGATCCATGGGGTTTCCAGTGGCTGATTTTTGGATGTAGATAGCCAGTCCTTTCTTCCTAGTCCATCTCAGTTCAGAAGCTCCACTGAAACCTACTCAGTATCATAACAGCATGCAAGCCTCCACTGATAGATGGGTGGTGGCTACACGTGAGGTGCACTGGCCAGGAATCAATCCCAGCTTTCCCCTGTAGAAGGCGAGAATTCTACCACTGAACCACCAATGCCTCTTTCTAAGAGTTACAATCTCTTAAAAATGAGAAAACAGCAAGATGAATAGTTACAATGGTAATAGCTGATCTCTTTTGGGTCTCAGGATGTGCTCCGTAGTGAGTGAAGTACTTTACCTGTATTAATCCCATGAATCCTCACAAAACCCCTAGGTGGGAGGGGGTCTTACTATTCCTTTGTACAGACTGAAAAGCTGAGTCAGAGCCCCCATTCTGACCCCTCTACTTCATAGAGCAGAGCTGCTGATGGAGGAGGAGGGCAGGAGCAGGACCATATCAAAGAGAGAGGCTGCCTACCTTCCTGCTTTGCACTGGTTCTGTGCTTTGTCCCTGATGATCACCCAGGGTGGGCTGCAGGTCTTTCTTGCTGACCTAGGGCACCTGGGCTCACTCCATTAGCAGTTGTGAAGCCAGGGCAGGCCAAGAACCATGATCTTTCTTAGTTATGCACTGAGGCTCGCTCCAGCCAAACTTTGCATTGAGCTGATTGTACGACGTTTTTTGGAAGTGATGATTCGGTGACCACTTCTCTCTCTTCTTGAGCCTCTGATTTCTCTCCAGTAAAATAGTAATTTTGATAGAACCAGTCTTGTTGGGTTGCTTTGAGAATGAAATAAAATTTGTGCCAAGCACTTATTACCCGGTTGGCTCAAACAAGTCAGGGCTAAAAGTGTTTATTGCTCTGACTATTAGTATTATTATATGTTCAGATTTATTATAGTAAGACGTTGAAAGAGACTGCTATTTTGATACCCTTTTAAAACTCAAACCAACACAGGCCGATTTAAAAATTAACAATTTCCAACAGGTAGAAACAACCTAAATGTCCGACAACAGATGAAAGGATAGACACAATGTGGCATATATACAGAATGCAGTGTTAATCAGCCATAAAGAGAAATGAAGTCCTGATGCATGGTAGGGTATGGATGAACCTTGAAAACAATATACTGGGTGAAATAAGTCAGCCAAATATTGTATAATCTCATTCATATGAAATATCTACAATGGGCAAATGTTTGAGACCAAAGTTTATTTGTTTTTACTTGGTGAATGTGAGAGAAGGAGAAGGCGGAGGGTCATTGTTTGAGAAGCATTGAGTTTCTGTTTATGCTAATGGAAAATTTGGCATCAAATCTTGATAATGGCTGCTGGATTCATGTAATTGATGTCACTAAATTGTACACCTGAAAAACATTCAAGTGACAAATGTTGTGCTATATACATATATTTACAACAATAAAAAATACTATGAAAAAATACTTAGAGGTGTTAGTCACATTGACTATAGATTTGGTGCTGGTTGCCAGGGAAAATCAGATAGCAGTATAGATTTCAAAGCCTTTGATAGTCATGGCCCCCAGACCCCACTTCTTAATTTTCTTGCTTACATAGTCCCTGGAATCGCGGAATGTCTTTGCTCACCTGATTCATCTCAGGTACATCTCAGTCAGCTTCAGCCTTCCTCAGACCTGAGCACTTTGTCCATCCTGATCCTTATTGTCTAAGGCAACTCCTTCCATCCATCTATCATTCATCCATCCATCCATCCTTCACCCATCCATCCATCCTTTCATCCACCCATCCATCCATCCATCCATCCATCCATCCATCCATCCATCCATCATCCCATCCATCCATCCATCCATCCATCCATCCATCCATCCATCCATCCATCCATCCATCATCCCATCCATCCATCCATCCATCCATCCATCCATCCATCCATCATCCCATCCATCCATCCATCCATCCATCCATCCATCCATCCATCCATCCATTCAACAGACATTTACTGAGCAACTGCTACATGCTAGGCCTTGCTAGGTGCTGGGGATATGGAGATTCACAAGGCACAGCCCCACCATCGCAGTCCACACCACCCTGCAGGCCTGAAGCAGCTGCAGGGTGCAACAACCCTTGGGAACTCAAGTGGGTCCAAGTGCTTTTTTGAATGAGTGAGTGATGCATTTCCAGGGACTTCCAAAATGAGTGACACTGCCTGTCCCACACAGAAACATCCCCTTGCACTTGTCTACAAAGTGAACAGAAATGAAAAGCCAGAAGCATTCCCATCTCCAAATCATAGAAATTACAGCGCTGGCCTCACTGGCCTCTCAGCACCGAGGTTGGCCTTGGCTGCAATCAGGGTCCTCTCCCAGCACCATTTTCCTTTGGGCGACTGGCATTTCTTCTCCTATAGCCTGTGTGCGCCCATTGGTGCTTTCAGCGGCTGTCTGTATAAGAGATAACTCTGGCATGACAAGCTCTTTCAGAGGGTAGATATTTTTTAAAGATTGTCAGGATCCTGCCAGCACCTCTTAGTACAGAATACTTCTAGGCTTTTCACAGGAACAACGTTGGGTGCAAATACCTTTCTAACGTGCAGTCTGCCCTGATGGAGAGTGTGCTATTATTACTCTAGGGGGTTAACACCCCACTGCGTTTTCAAATTGATGCATTACTTTTTTCATGGCTTGTATTTTATTTTTCATCATCTGTGAAAAAACACACTGATATTTCAGTACCCAGTATCATCAACTGCCTGTCGTGTGGAAGCACTCGCTCTCCTTGAAGGCAATTTTTTTTTCTAAATTGGAAGTTATTTAGAAGTTTAAAATAAAAAGTGAATTTATATTAGTCTTTGAAGATCTGACTTAAACTGGTGTTTGTTTGTCTGTTTTTAACCTTCATTCCAATCGAGAATTTTGATTTAA
Source organism: Dugong dugon (assembly GCA_030035585.1). Taxonomy (NCBI): domain Eukaryota; kingdom Metazoa; phylum Chordata; class Mammalia; order Sirenia; family Dugongidae; genus Dugong; species Dugong dugon. Next base: position 110,327,700 of record CM057472.1, read on the forward strand.
ATAGTTCAAAGACTTTATTTTGAATCTAAATGCACACGCACGCCAAAAAAAAAAAAAAAAAAATAGGAAGCTGGATTCTATAGATCTGAAAGAAATTCACCCCAAATACGTCTCTCCTTGCTGAGTCCCAGCTTTGTTTTCCAAGTATCTGCTTAGTCTCTTGACATGGCAGTCCCACAGACCACACAGACTCAGCATGGAAAAAGAAAAATAATTTTCTTTCTCCCCAATCCTGCTTCTACTCCTGTGTCTCCCTAATCCTTATATTAACAGCCTCTCCTACCCAGTTTCCGGGGCTAGATGCCCTGGATTCATTCACATGTTGCCTCTCCTTCCTCATTAGCATGTCTTCGCCGTGAAGTCCTGTCAATTCCATCTCCCCATGATGAGGAGGGGTTCCTGGTTGGTGCAAACAGTTAACACCCTTGCTACTCACCAAAAGGTGGGAGGTTTGAGTCAATCCAGAGGCACCACAGGAGAAAACCTGACCATCTACTCTAGAAAAATCAGCCACTGAAAACCCTGTGGAGCACAGTTCTACTCTGACACATGTGGGGTCACCATGAGTTGGGGTCAACTCCACTCCTTGGCGATTGTTTTTGAGGGAGACCATGACTCTCAAATCAGAATCATCAGATACAGATGTTAAGATGTGGATGCCCATGCATCAGACTAGAGTCTAGGTGGGGTCTGGGGATTGATACCTTTAATAATAATCTCAAGGTTATTTTGATGCATCCCAGAATGTGAGATAGCTCTTGGAATAAAAACTCTGTACTACTCAAATCTCCCACTCAAGAGCCTGGTGTCAACACTCCTGATTTCTGGTTGTATTTTCCTAATCATTCAACTGGCCTACTTGCTCCCACCACTTCTTCAAGCCTTCTTTGCCCTATTTGCAGGATTTGATCATGCTGTTCTTCTATTAGAAAGTCAATGGAACTCTATGGCTGACTAACTAACTAACTAACCCCAGACAAGTTAGTGTGACGTCTTAGGCACTCTAACATTTTCTAGTGTCGTCTCCCACTGTTCTCTTTCACATGTCCTCTACTTACTGACAGCATTGTGGTGTTCCAAAGAACACAAAACCGACGTTATGTTGCATAATACAAGTAGAGTATCTAGGATGGGGGCTGGGGGTGGGGGGATTGTCAGGCTGTCCAGAACATGTCTAGATTATTGCATTCAGATGGGTATTTTAAAACAGATGCAGCCATTGTAGTTCACTGGGGGTCACGGAAGCAGTGGGAGGACCTAAAGGGAAGCTTGTACTTGGCAGTGATATCATCACTGGAGACAGTTAGTCTTGGAGAAGACATGATAACTGCCTTCAAACCTGTAAAGATGGATCATGAGGGAAGACTTGTTTCTTAGGGGCAGAACTAGGGCCAGTGGATGGGATGCAAACCAAGTATATTCATTTCCCAGGGCTTTGGTAGCCAAATACCACAAACTGGGTGGTGGCTTCAAACAACAAAATTGTATTCTTCCACAGAATTTTCCTTAGAAGCAAGGATGGCGAGACTTTATCTCACTTACTTTGGACATGTTATCTGGAGGGACCAGTCCTTGGAGAAAGACATCATGCTTAGTGGAGTAGAGGGTCAGCGAGAAGGAGGAAGATCCTCAAAGAGATGGATTGACACAGTGGCTGCAACAATGGACTTGAACATAACAAAGGTTGCGAGGATGGCACGGGATCGGGCAGTGTTTTGTTCTGTTGTATACAGGGTCGCTATGAGTCGGAGCCTACTTGACGGCACCTAACAATAACAGCGACGACAGTTCTGGAGGCTAGAGTTCCGGATGTTGGTAGGATGGCCATGCTGTCTCCAGAGTCTCTAGGGGAAGATCCTTTCTTGTCTTTCCCAGACTCTGGTAACCCCAGGCCATCCTTGGCTTTTCTATGCATCATTTTAATCTCTGCCTTGTCTTCACGTGGCATCTTCCCTCTGTGTCTGTCAGTCTGTCTCTTCTCTTTGTATAAGGATATCAGTCATATAGGATTAAGACCCTCTCTACTCCAGTGTGACTTCATGTTAACTTAACTGATAACATCGTCAAGGACTCTATTTTCAAACAAGGTCACGTTCACAGATACCACGGGCTGAGACTTCAACATAACTTTTCAGGGTACGCAATTCAACCCATAGCACCAATGGACGCTGTTTTCAGCTTGATATAGAAGTGTTCAGCCAAAGCTCTCCAAGGATGAAATGGCTTTTGCCGGGAGGTGCTGAGCTCCTGACACTGGAGATACACAAGAAGAGCCTACAAGGACTCTTGGACAGGTCATTGAAGAAATGGAGGAAAGCCCGGCACATTGCAATCTTCAGTTATTACTATTATTATTTTCATGATTGTCCTCAACATTGACTAAATGTCAGTGTTAGAGGCATGGAGGGACTAACTGGTAGTTCAGATTTCTCTGGACACTGGGACTTGTGATCATGTGCATTGCTAAAGACTGGTCCATTGGTTTTACTCACGATCTTTGAGGCTTCCAGAATGTCTTAGAATGCTCCTCCCAGAGCTGGCTCTCTAGTCAGCTTGATTTTTCTTTTTTCCCTGACTGGAAATAGCTTTTACATAATCTCCCCACGTTGTTTCATTCCAAAGATTTATCCCTCACCTGCATTATTTTGTGTGGTTTCGGAGGCATTCGTGATCAGCCTTTGCAACAGCAGGCGCCACTTTCTACCTGGAAGCAAAGTAATGAGAGCAATTCCAGGAGAGGCACTGCCTTGCACTGTGGCAGTGACGGAACCAGGCGACTCATGGTACTGTCTCCCAAGGTTGATGTCATTTACAAAATCACAGATAAACTCTTAATAAAGCCAGAGCCTGCCCTTTCTGGATGCATCACTGTATGCTGAGGTCTGTTATTTTCTTCCTAACTTGTATGTTCACGTCCTACCATATAGCAAAGCTTTTTATAGAAGGTGCAACTTGTCATAGCGTTATAAAAATGAATCTTCTTAAATACTGTCAGTAATCCTGGCTTTTGATATTCTTACAAAATTATGTCAGGTTCACCAAGAAATTGGATAGAAAAGCAGTTAACTTGGCACATTTATTTATATTTTTCTTCCTTTATGTTTTTGGAACTTAAACAATTTTTAGATTATTGTTTAAGAATAATCTTAAAATTGAGAAGATACTCCCATAGGGATGATCTCAGCGGAGCTCTCGTAGAACAGAATATATATATATATATATATACACACACATACATACATACATATATATGTAGATTAACCAAAAACAGCGAACCTGTTGTCGTGTGGATTCCAACTCATAGACACCCTATAGGACAGAGTAGAATTGCCCCATAGGGTTTCCAAGGCTGTCATCTTTATGGAAGCAGACTGCCCCATCTTCCTCCTGCAGAGCAACTGGTGGGTTTGAGCCACTGATCTTTTAGTTAGTGCTACCAGGACTCCTTATATGTACATTATATACCTGTGTATATACATGTATATAATTTTGGAAATGGTAAAATATATTCAACATCTAGAATTATATTTATTATATATGAAATATGTAATAAATATATATAGTGCAATATATAAAATGAAATCTATATACCTATATATACACACATACATGCCCAATGAAATAATAGAAGCTGAAGTCTCATTTTCACCTTGCATAGCTCAAAAGTCCTCCTTCCTTCCCCAAGGGCGACTATAATCAGGCATTTGTAGTGAATTGTTTTAGTGCGTGTTTTAATGTGTTATTACGTGTTAAGTCCATAAACAATATTTAGTGTTGCCATGCTTTAAGATTTGCATAAAAAAAGGTAGCACGTAGCTTCTTGTTTTTGGGAGGTGGGGCTTGCACTTGGCTTTTTTCACTGAGCAATACTTTTGGGAGACCTATAAGGCACAACTCAGTCTTTTTCACCTGCTGTGTAATATTCCATCTTGTGAATATACTACATTTTATTTATCCGTTCTTATCTTTTGTTATTTAAAGGCTTGAACTATCACTGCCAGTTCTGAAAAGAGTATCCTTGGATACGTCTTCTTGTAAACATGCGGAGAGAATTTCTTTAGGGCAAAGCTAGAAACTTCAGGGGTCTCGGACTTAAAAGAAAAAAATACATCTTTATTTTTTACTCATGTTTCCCTGACATTTAGTATTTCCTTCCACTATGATGTAGACGCCACATTCTAAGAGCACAGCTGCCCTGTGGTTTGACACCAACGGGAATCGTGGTTTCAGATTACATTACGTTACAGGAGTTGAAGGTATCCCAAAATATCATTAACAAACATCAGCACTTAGAAATTACAGTAGATATAAGACTGTTACGAGGTCTTGATTATAATGCGTTAATAGGGAACACATGTATTACAATCTCAAATATTTGCTTTTAAACATTTACCATTGTTTTCAAGGTATTTGATTTCTTTCACTGCTCTGTGTGTTTTGTTGTATTATTAAATATGTATATACATTCTGAGAAGGGGCCCCAGGCCTCACTGCACAGTCAAAGGTGTCCCTCACTATACTCTCAGGTGGATGACCCAGAAGTATAATCACTAGGGTATGTGTGTTCACAATTCCAGCTTCAGCAGACATTGGCAATTGTTCTAATAAAAGATGTTATCATTCATTTGACACACCCACTAACAATACATGCGAATTCTTGTTGAATGCACCCTTACCAGCCCTTGGTATTTGAATATTTGTTCATCTTTGTTTAGCTGATGATTGAGAAAGAGTATCTCATTGTTTTAATTGGCATTTCCCTGATTCCTAATGAGGTTAATGTCCTTTTCAAGTGTTTATTGGTCATTTCAGTTCCTCTTCTGTGATCTAGGCAATACCTTTACTAACAAGACACTCCTAAGAAAGTAATGGGAAGCATGGAACTTTGTGGGTTTTTTTTTTTTAATTAATTTTTTTTTTTGTTTATTGTTGCAGTTTAAATGAAAGTTTACATTTCAAGTTAGTCTCTTATACAAAAATTTATACATACATTGTTACGTGACCCTAATTGCTCTCCCTATACGGTGACAGCACACTCTTCATTTCCACTCCTGATTTCCCATGTCCATTCAACCAGCTCCTAACCCTCTCTGCCTTCTTCTCTCACCTCCGGACAGAAGTTGCCCTTTTAGTCTCACGTCTCTACTTGAGCTAAGAAACACGCTCTTCACGAGTATCATTTTATGTCCCACAGTCAAGTCCAATCTTTGTCTGAAGAGTTGGCCTCGGAAATTGTTTTAGTTCTGGACTGATAGAGAATCCAGGGACCATGCTTTCCAGGGTTACTCCAGTCTAATTCAGACCATTAAGTCTGGTCTTTTTACTAGAATTTGAGTTCTGCACCCCACTTTTCTCCTACTCTGTCAGGGACTCCCTGTTGTGTTCCCCGTTAGGGCGGTCATTGGTGGTAGCTGGGCACTACCTAGTCCCTTCTGGTTTCAGGCTGATGAAGTCTCTGGTTTATGTGGCCCTTTCTGTCTCTTGGGTTAATACTTTCCCTGTGGCTTTGGTGTTCTTCATTCTCCTTTACTCCAGGTGGTTGGGACCAATTGATGCATCTTAGATGGTCACTTACAAGCTTTTAAGACCCCAGACGCCACTCACTAAAGTAGGATGCAGAACATTTTCTTAATAAACTTTGTTATGCCAATTGACCTAGACGTCCCCTGAAAGCATGATCCCCAGACCCCCACCCTGCTACTCTGTCCCTCGAAGAGTTTGATTTATTCAGGAAACTTCTTAGCTTTGGTTTAGTCCAGTTGTGCTGACTTCCCCTGTAGTGTGTGCTGTCCTTCCCTTCACCTAAGATAATTCTTGTCTACCATCTAGTTAGTGAATAACCCTCACCCTCCCTCCCCACCCTCGTAACCAACAAAGAATGTTGTCTTCTGTGTTTAAACTTTTCTTGAGTTCTTATAATAGCGGCCTTATACAATATTTGTCCTTCTGTGGCTGACTGAATTCACTCAGCAAAATGCCCTCCAGATTCCTCCATGTTATAAAATGTTTCATGGCTTCTTCATTGTTCTTTATCATTGTGTAGTATTCCATTGTGTGAATACACCATAGTTGGTTTATCCATTCATCCATTGATGGGCACCGAGGTTGTTTCCATCTCTTACCTATTGTGAACAGTGCTGCAATGAACATGGGTGTGCATATATCTATCTGTGTGATGGCTCTTATTTCTCTAGGATGCATTCCAAGGAGCAGGATTGCTGGATCGTATGGTACTTCTATTTCTAAAGAAGCATGGAACTTTGGAAGGGATCGTTTTATTCTTCTGTGAAATTACACTCATAAGTTACTGTGAAACCCATGTTTTAGAACAATGATCTTCAAAATGGGCAATCGCTCATTGGTGCATGCAAGATTATTTCCTGGGGTGTGGGAAAACATATTAGAGATTTGTTTCTATTTAAAGCAGGAAAAGTGAAACTTTATTAAAACTTAATATACATGTGGGCTAACATTTACACACATATGTAATATATAACATGTTTTATAAATACATACATGTATATTGGGAGGGCATGTTCACTCTTTTCACTGATAGTATGAATGATCAAAATCATGTTTTGATACTATTGTTTAAGACCATAGACACAATGATAAAGATAGTAACATTTATTGACCACCTTTATGTGCCCGTTGCTTTGCAAGCATTATTTAGTTTATCCTCATGATAACCCTGCAGAAGGCACACTCATTTTATGGTGGTTGTTAATTACCCTTGAGCTGGCTCTGACCCTTTGCAGCCTAATGTACAACAGAAGAAAATGGTGCCCTGTCCCGTACCATTTTCGTGGTTGTTGGTGTGTTGGAGCTATTGTTGAGGCCATTGTGTATGTCTTCCAACCTAGGCAGCTTGTCTTTGTACATTGTATCAGTGTACTCCTTTCTAGCTATCAGGAAACTGAGCATGAAGGACGTGAAGCAATTTGCCCCCATCTTGCTTTTAGTAAGTTTCAGAATTAGAATTTGCATTTACATTTTTTTCTCCGAGTTCATAGCTCATTCTTTTTTCACCATACCTGCTCTCCCTCTGCTAAAATACAAGACCCGTGAGGACAGACCCCATCTGTTTTTCTCATTACTCTACCCTCAGTGCCCAAACGGTGCCTGGTGTGCGTGGGAGCTCTGTTGATTCTTATTTAACGAATAATTGAAGGAAGGAAGAACAGGAGGAAGGAAGGAGAGATGGAAGAAAGGAGGGAGGGAGGGAGAGAGGGAAGGATGGAGGGAGGGAGGAAAAGGAGGAAAGGAGAGAGGGACAGAGGGAGGAAGGAAGGAGAGAGGGAGAGAGGGAGGAAAGAAGGAGAGAGGGAGAAAGGGTGGGAAGGAGAAAGGGACAGAGGGAGGGAGGGAGGAAAGAAGAAGGGAAGGAAAGAGGGAGAGAGAGAGAAGGGAAAGAGGAAAAGGGAAAGGAAGGAGAGAAGGGGGAGAGGGGAGGAGAGGAGAGAGACAGACCACAAGGAATTGGCACAGCTGTGTGAGGACAAGGACCCCGAGGGGTGTGTACACAGTGTGGTGGTGGAAGTGTGTAGATGGGGAGATTATCTGGGTGTGGGTCTGAATGGAGTAGGACGCCCGAATGGCAGGACAGGAGGTCGATTCACAGCACGAAAACTCACCCTTTTTTCCACGTTTCTGTGCAACTGGAGAGGGCATGGATCATGAGCTGGGATACTGGGCTTGGCTGCAGGCTGGGGTCGTGGACTCGGGTCTTCTCAGGCAGCTGCCTGTGGCCTTCACGCGGGCAGGTGTGTGCAGGTTTGGCTGCGGCTGTGGTTCTAGGGCACCTGTGGTCTTCTTTCCCTGTTTTACCTTTCTGGGCAGGGCTCTGGATCCTGATGACACACGTCTGGGGGGAATGTGGGAACAGTAGGAGTGAAGGTGGGGAGCCCCCTTGTTTCTGTGTGGAATCTGTAGCCTGCACCCTCATGCCACTAAGCAGGGGGCAGAGGGGACATCTAAGGTCCTTAGCCAACGAGTGTCAACAGGCTCTCCATCTAATGTTCTGTACAGCTGGAACCCAGTCATATAAGGGACAAGATCACCCTTTGTTCTCAGGCTTGAACCCACTCAGAGCTAATCTTTCTGCACAAAAAGTGTCTCAGGCATTCCTCCTTCATAGCTGCAGGCTGAGGGGGCTGGGCTTGAGGAGAAGGGTGCTCACAGGACAGACAAGAGCGGTTCCTTGGGTGACAATGAACCAGCAAGTAGATTTTTGTAGACTTCCAAGAGAACAACCCTGAGGCCGAGCACTGGAAGGGGACTTTGAGCCTTGGACTCCAGGTGTGTGATAGAAGAAATGGCAGTCTCTGACCCAAAGATACAGCACGTCAGGGCAGCGGCCTGGGCCAAGGACACCAGCGACTCCCAGAAGAGGTGCAGCACACTTGGATCTCCCACGGACAAAGGGACAGTGATTCAATGGCAGCAAAGCCCCACTGGTCAAGGAGCTCCCCAGTTCCCTAGCAGGGAGGAACTAGATGTCTGACTAGATCCTTCAGAGTCTATGGTGTCCCCATGTTTAGGGTGATGTGGGGGCCACCTGCACCCAGGTGCCCCAGACTGTGTGGCCATTCATCATAAGCAGTCCTGTTACTGGGTTCCTAGAGTCTCTAGTCAAGTACCCTGGAGGATGTTTGGATGGATGTATTTAACCCATGAAAAAAACCCATCGTCATCGAGTTGATTGCAATCCTTAGTGACCTTACAGGACAGAATAGAACTGCCCAGATCCAACAGGAGAGGCTGTGGATCTACCTGGTGGAGTAAGCTGAGTGTTATGTTTGATGAGAGGGGGCACTGGGAAGCTTAAGCTGACCCACTTCATCCCCAGGTCTTGTTTTGATTGCCAGGTTGAATTTGCAGATTGCATTTTGAGGAGTACTCCTGTGGACTCTGAGCCCCACAGCTGTGTGGAATCAAACTGACATTCAAGGTTTAAGAAGTGGTGTTGTTGTTTGTTGCCATCAAGCTGGCTCTAATTTATGGTGACCTTACGTATGACGGGGGGAAACGGTGCCCAGTCCTGCACCATCTTCATGATCTTTGGTATGTTTGAGCCCACTGTTGAGGCCGCTGTGTATTCTGAGTGTCTTCCAAGCTGGGGGTTCATCTTCCAGCACTCGATCGGCGATATTCTGTTGTGAGCCATAGGGTTTCCACTGGCTGATTTTCGCAAGTTGATCACGGGCTTTTCTTCGAGTTTGAAAGTCCTACTGAGACCTGTCCACCATGGGTGAGCCTGCTGATCGTTGAAATACCAGTGACATCGCTTCCATATCACACAGCAATGTGCAAGTCTGACAAACTGACACAAGGATGGTGGTTAAGAAGCGGGGGCTTCACTAGTTTTTAAATCTTCAGCCAGTAGCAGATGCTACTGCAGTGGCAAAACCTTGGGCTGGAAACCTGAGGACCTTGATTTTGACTTTGTAGAAGTCACTTGAACCTGCTTCTTTGACAAAATGACACCTAATGCTTTCTTTGGCCCCTTTAAGACCTAGGACAACGAGTAGGGGAGCTTCTGAGTTCAGTTGGAGTCAGTGAAAGGCTAAAGGTGATAGGCCTATTTTATGATGAGATTTGCCAAAAGAAATTGGCTTCTTGCTCATTAGAAGGACTCGGAAAATGGGGCTTCTCTCAGTGGGAGTGTTGCAGTTAAGTAAATAATGCTAACATTTTAGCGTGGCCAGAGGGCTGTTTGTTTTCCCATTCTGTACTTTTAATGTATTTCCCCCCGTTTGGTGCTGATTGCGCTGTGTTTGCAAAAATTGTTCTGACGCGCTATCCTGCATTCTCGGCCTAAGAGACTCTTGTGGGCTTTCAGAGACAGGAAGACGAGAGATGGTCTGGATTCAGTTTTTTTTTGTTGTTTGTTTTAAATGTTCATAAAACTAAAGGCAAAACAATCCCGTTCCAACCTAGAGAGGGACTGAAGATTTTGGTCTGTTTTAGGACCTTGAGTGAAAACAACTTGACCTCACTGCTCCCTCTGTGGGTTTGTTTGTTTTTTTAATGTACCTGAAGACTGTTAAACAATGCTGTTAGCTATTTTGAGGAAAAAAAAAAAGCTCATATTCTCCAGTAGCATCATTTAGCATTTTAAAAAGTGCTCACTTAGCTTTCAAAGTGTGGTTTGGTGGAGGTTACATTTGTTTCACGTTTCCACAGCGGTGACGTGAGTAAGACAGCGGCTGGGAGGAAGACGGATTTTCTCCCTGGGTGGTGTTTATCATCACATCTTATTCCATTATATTTGAAATAAAATTCCGCACCATGGGCAGCGGTAGCCCAGCTCACCTCACAGTCAGCGTGGCGTCCTCCTTGCACTGCCCTGTCTGGTCGAGACGGACTGTGGGGACAGTGTCTGCAATACGGACACTGCAGGCAGGGGCAGGGGGACCCCTGGCTCCAGAACATGGATGTGTCAGACGGGCGCCTCTTGACCAAGAGGAAAGCTGAAGACATTGAAAGAAGAAGGATCTTGTGACCATATAGGGAAAAGAAAGGAGCCCTGGTGGCGCAGTGGTTAAGTGCTCGCCTGCTAACTGAAAGGTTGGCAGTTCCAACCCACCAGCCACTCCAGGGGAGAAAGATGTGGCCACCTACTTGCCTAAAGTATTACAGCCTTGGAAACCCTATGGGGCAGTTCTGCTCTGTCCTGTAGGGTCCCTGTGAGTTGGAATCGACACAAGAGCTGTGGGTTTGGTTTTTGGTTTTAAAGAGCAAAGACCACGTTCATGCTCTTCGGCTGATCTACATTGTGAGCTGCCCTCGTGCCCGGCTCTGGGGTGGATCCGGGGCAGAGGAGCAAAGGAGATATGGTGCCTATCCCGGTAGCATTCACAGCCCAGTGGGGAGCAGATGTGGGGACAGCAGGCAAAAACAGTGGTGCCCCTCAGGTAGAAGCAAGAACAGGGTGCTATGGAAACACAGAAGGGGCGTCTGGCCCAGGCAGAGCGAGCATTCGTTCATCTGATGAACACTGAACACCTGACATTCATCATGGTGCTAAGGAATCTGAGAAGTTAAAATAGACGAGGCTGCTCCCTGGGCTCAAGCCCCAGGTCAACTATGTGACCTCTCTCTCTTTCTCTCAGGCATTCCCACAAAGACACATCCTAACACACACACACACACACACACACACACACACATACACACAGACACGCAGATACACACACATACACACACAGACATGTATGTACAGACACACACCCTCACAGACCTGCACACAGACACACAGACTTGCTTACTCACAGACACACACCCTCACGCACAATTGTTAAGGCGTCTGTCCTCATGGTGATTTCAGTCCAGAAAGGAGGTTGCACACAGCTTATCCCGATCTGTACGAGTTTTTAATTCCTCTTTGTCTGCTCTGCAAACAATTTCCTGCTCCAAAGTGTAACTCTGGTTAACAGCTACAGACTTTTGGGTGCAACTGTAGACAGGTTTTTAGTGAAAGTCAAGTTCATGCATATTTGCTCATTAAAACACGACCCTTAAATCTCCAAGCTGGAGGGAAAAACATTAAACCTTTAAATGCACATGTAGCAACTTTCCTGTATAGCTGAGATTTTCTGAAGCTCTGTTTTTTATTTATGGATTTCAGCTGTTGGCTTTGACGAGGGGGATTATTTTTCTCTCTGCCGACATCAGCTGATTGATTCAATGGGCCTGCTCACTTTCAGATATGACCAGAGAAGCGGCGGCCTAAGTTTGTGTCTGTATTTAAAATTGGGAATACAGAATGGGTTTAAACTTGAATATTTCATTGAGACGTTGAGTTTTACAAGTAATTTATTTTGGAAGTACAGGCTTCTGCCTGGCCAGTGTAGATTCTGAGTAACCTGATGCTCAGCTTTACCTCTGACTATTAATATCATTTGGGCTGTGCACACTTTGAGATTCTACATAACCTTATCACTGCTAGATACTTAAACAGCCATGAAGGGGATAAAGTAAATGCGTTTCTCAACATTTATATCAGGATACCGGCTTTCCATATGATGACTTTAACTAATACCATCTCAGACAAGAAAAACAGCAACATTTACAATGCAAGACAGCTCTGTTAATCACAAAAGACATTAGATGCAAGACTTACTCATTTTTAAGACCATGAAAATTATACGTGCGGGGTAGGTGTAAGATTTTTTTTTTCCTGTTTTCCCTGTTCACGAAATAAATAGTTCCTTGATTTTTTTTTTTTTAAATGGAAGCTTCGGAAGTCAGTTTTCCAGGCTAAGTATCACAGATTCTTTGAAAATAAGTTTCTGCGTTATTTCTTGGATTAAATTTTGTTTAAGTAAACTTCTAACTAGCAGAGACATTGTTGTCTTTACCTGCCGATGAGTCGGTCCCTGACTCATGGAGATTCCACGAGCAACGGGACAAAAGGCTGCCCAGTCCTGCACCATCCCCATGATCAATTGTGATCCATAGGATTTTCAATGGCTGATGTTCAGAAGTAGATAGCCAGGCATTTCTTTCTAGTCCTTTTTAGTGTGGAAGCTCTGCGAAACCTGTTCAGCATCACAGCAACATGCAAGCCTCCACTGACAGATGGGTGGTGGCTGTGCATGAGGTGCATTGGCTGGGAATCTACCCCAGGTCTCCAGATGGAAGGCAAGAATTCTGCCACTGAACCATCAAAGCTCTCAGCAAAGACTTAGCCGCTGTGTTCAGTGCTATTTCTCATCAACACAGCCTGATTTAGAGAGCAAAGCTTATTAAGTTGTGGGGTGGGGGAGAAGTAAAGATTGGTGGATTAGAGGTAAGGGAGCTAGCTTACAATGGAGTCATTCTGAAATCACTTCCTTCCCATGGGGATCAGTTTCCCCTTCTGTCTAGTGACAACATGGCTATAAATGATTTCCAGAAGCTCACTGTCCTTGAAAACTTTACAACAATTCTCAGCTGAAAGAGCACTTTTATTTTAAATGAGAGTAAGGAGCATGGCTGTGGTGGGCTTGTGGGAGGAAGAAAACAGACACGAACAGCACCATGGTGAGAAAAACAGGCGGCCAGGGTTCAAGCTCATGAATTTACCTTCACAAGGGATGTGACTAGATAATTTACTGAATTTCTTTAAGCTTCTGTTTTGTCAATCTGTAAAGTGGGGATGAAAGTATTGCTTCATAGAATTGTGTGTAGGTTAAATAAATGACGTGTGTTTAGCACAGATAAGTGTGTGTGTGATTACGTCCGTGGAGGCTGATGTGTGTGGTACCTTTAATAGCTAAAAACTCTGATGGGAAATGAGCTGTATGAGACCATTAAGGACTGACAGAATCAATAACACATATTTCCACCAGATTGAAACAATGCATTGATGTTTCCTTTTTCTGATGTACCAGTATCCACACGGGCAGCCCAGTATAGAGAAAGAAGAACATGATCTAAAGTCTGAAAACTTGAGTTCAAGTCCAACTTCTACTGATTTAATAGCTGTGACCCTGAAAAAGTTACTTGGTGTCTTTGAGCTCCACTGTCTTCCGTCAAATAACGTTAATAATTAGATCCTCGTGGGCTATTGGTATGTATTTGGATGAGATGGTGGTTGTAAAGGGCTTATTAAATTGCAGCTTCACAGAAGTTATTGGTTGTTACTGTTGTTAGACTTTAGCATAGTGCCTGGCCCAGATCTGATCACATAGAAAATACCCAATCAGTATTTATTAACTCGAATTGAGTTGGTCTGAGCTTCCTCTTCATCTAATCATTATGCCTTTTTTTTGTTGTTGTTGCCAGTGATTTTCCTGAACACGATCCCCATTTGTTCTGGTGAGAACATATTCACCTCAATGGACCAACAATACAGGTCTTACATTTATGTGAGGTGAATATTTTCATGTAAATATTCATATTTCTCATGAGAAGCCTTCACAGAGTAGGGTTTCTTACAGCATCTAGGATACCTGAAAAGCGAGGTGAGATTTCCGAGCCTTTTCATTGGATCACGTTCTGGATTAGCCAGGAAGGCAATATGGAGGCACAGTGGCTGGGTGGAGGGTGGCGGAGCAAACTTTCCAAAGCTCACATGAGCTGTAGAAGGCTGCCCGCCAGAACTGTCTAAGAGTAGAAAGCATTTCCTGTCCTCCTCCGGTCTTCGTCCCCCTCCCTCTCCTTCCTAAGTGCCCTCACAAAGGCCCCAGGGTTGGGACCATGTATTCCTTGTAAATGTTAACTTCATCATTTTAGCCTCGGAGAGATTATGTTTTTTGAACAAAATAACTGAAGCAGAAATCTTAAAAACTTTAATTATGATGGGCTTGCACTGTTGGCTTTGTTTGAGGCCAGATCCTGAAGGCAGGGAATCTCCGTGACAATTTTGAGGGTGTAGACAGTGGGTGATTCCTCTTTTGTTGTCTCCTGTGTTCCCCATGTCTACACTGGCCACAGCAAGCCCAAGGGCTCTACGGCATTGTGATGCTGCCATCCTGTCTGGCTACGCTCTGGGAATTGTTTAGGGGAGATTTGAAGCCTGACAAGCAGGCAGGATTCTAACGTAGGTGGGGCCCCAAAGCTGGCCGGAACGCCTCATTATGCCCTGAAATTACCCAGACTGGTAGTTTACAAATGCACACCAGATAAGTCAGACCTCCTCACTGGAAGGTGACCGAAGTATTGCCCATAAAAATGCTGTTGAGAAAAGCGTCTCTTAAGTGAGCATCCAAGTTAAAAAATTAAAAAAGGTAGAGCTGGAAAATTATCTCCCAGGGAAACGCTCCCATTTTCACTCATCCTACACTTCCCTGATAGGAGCCCTCTTGGCCTTGGCACACTTTTGGCGTTCTGCTCCTCAAGCAGAGAGTCAACCTTGGTGACCACCTCCCTCCAAAGCCCCAGTAGACTTACCTTTCTCCTCCTTCAAAGTGACTTCCCAGCATTCTTTATTAAGCTTTTTGTTTGTTTGTTTAACAGGTTCTGTCCATGTGTAGGCAAATTGATAAGTTGTTGCCAGTAGATTCAGAAGTTAAATAGACAGCTGCCTTCAAGTCCATTCTGACTCATGGAGACCGTACGTACAACAGAACAAAACGTTGCCCTGTCCTGGGCCATCCTCACAAATGCCAGCATGTTGAGTCCATCCTTGTGGTTATTTTGCCACTCCATCTCTCTGAAGTTCTCCCACGTCTTCTTTGGCCCTCTACTTCACCAAATATGATGTCCTTCTCCAGAGATTGATCCCTCCTGATAATGTGTCCAAAGCAAGTGAGTCAGGCAATATTCCACTGTGGTCCACAGGGTTTTCATCAGCTAATTTTCAGAAGTAGATCACCAGGCCTTTCTTCCTAGTTCGTCTTAGTGTGGAAGCTCTTCTGAAACCTGTCCACCATGGGTGGCCCTGCTGGTATTTGAAATACTGGTGGCATAGCTTCCAGCATTACGGCAACTTGCAAGCCATCACAGTATGACAAACTGACAGACAGTGGTGGAGATTCACAAGCAAGCAAGATAAAATCTGGGGAAGCCAAGCTTCTAGAAGATTCTAGAAAAAACCTCTAAGCCCCATCCTAGTGCTTTTACCAAGTCTTGACTTCAGAATCTGCAACGTCTACACAGCAACTCCCTGGCATCGACCGATTCCTGGCAAGTGAACTGCAGTCTTGGGCCCGGCTTGGTAACTGTGTCTAGTATGTGGCCTGACCCTTGGCTGACCACAGATTTTAGTGCTCTGGCCTAGCCTCAGTTTCTCTGCACTTTTATCAGCTCTGTCCCTGAGTTCAGCCCTGAAATTCCTTCCTGGTCCCATCCACACACCTGGCTCCTCTGCTGGGTTTGGCCACACCCCAGGAAGGAACTTCATGAGTCCCAGGTTCTCATCTGTAAGATTGATCACATCTTTCCTGGCACCTTATTACTTTTCTGGGAGGATCACACCAGGGTAGTGAGTGGTGGTGTGAGTTATTCCTCACACCTGCTGGGCTCCTTCTACCTGGGGTCTCTTCAATGGCTGTGCCCATTGCTTGGGATTCTCTTTTCTCAGATCTATACACAACCATCTCCCATCCTCACCTTCATATCACTCAGCTACCTGCTCAATTGTCACCGCCTCAGAGAAGCCCTCATTGATTCCCTGAACCCATTTCCAAAATTACACTTCTTCCTTATCTCCCTAATGTGCTTCATTGGTCTTCATAACTCTAATCACTACCTTATGGTTGTATAACCCAAAACCAGAACCCACCGCCATCATAGGGTTTCCAAGGCTGTAATCTTTACAGAAGAATACTGTCATATCTTTCTCCTGCGGAGCTTCTAGCGGGTTTGAACGCCAACCTTTTGGTTAGAAGCAGAGCACTTTAACCCCTGTGCCACCTGGGCTCCTTTATGGTTGTATAGAAGTTATATTATTTATTGATTTGTGTTCTTCCTTGCTATCCATCTCCCTCACCAAAATGTAAGTGACTGTCCACTCATTACTGTGTCCACAGCATGGAGATCATTGCCTGCAACAGAGAAAGTGCTCAATAAACACCTTCTATGTGCATTACTTTGAGGACTAAGGTGCTCCTGACACAAGCCATGGTGTTTTCAATTGCCTCATATGCATGCAAAAGCCTGACAGTGAATAAGGAAGACTGAAGAAGAATTGATGCCTTTGAATTATGGTGTTGGTGAAGAATACTGAATATACCATGGACTGCCAGAAGAGTGAATAAGTCCATCTTGGAAGAAGTACAGCCAGAATGTTCCTTAGAAGTGAGGACAGCAAGACTTCATCTCTCGTACTTTGGGCATGTTATCAGGAGAAATCAGTCCTTGGAGAAGGATGTCACGCTTGTTAAAGCAGAGGGTCAGTGGAAAAGAGGAAGACCCTTGACGAGATGGATTGACACAGTGGCTGCAACAATGGGCTCAAGCATATTGATTGTGAGGATGGCGCAGGATTGGGCAGTGTTTTTTTCAGTTGTACGTAGGGTCACTATGAGTTGGAACTGACTCGAGGGCACCTAACAACAACATCACGTGTGTGGTTGGAGCCCTAGTGGCACAGTGGTTAAGAGCTCAGCTTCTAACCAAAATGTTGGCAGTTCAAATCCACCAGTGGCTCCTTGGAAACTCTATGGAGCAGTTCTACTCTGTCCTATAGGGTCGCTATGAGTTTGAATCGATTCAACAACGAGTTTGGTTTGGGTTTTTTGAATGTGCGTGGTCAACTCAATGAATGGGCTTTGTGGCCATAAAAACCAGTACCAGTTGCCTTCTGGTGGATTCTGACTCGTGGCAGCCCCATGTGTGTCAGAATAAAACTGTTCTCTGTGGGGTTTTCAATGGCTGATTTTCCAGAATTAGATTTCCAGGGCTTTCTTCTGAGGCTCCTCTGGGTGGACTCCAACTCCCAACCTTTCAGTTAGCAACCGAATGCGTTAACTGTTTGTACCATCGAGGCACTCTTTGTGGCTATAAAGGCCCATGTAAATGCTGGCTGTATTGCCTGCACCAGCAGTTGTGACTTACAGGATTTGAAGTCCCAGGACAGCAGGGAAAGTAAAGATGGTATGTGGTTAAAAACTTGTGAAATCCCTGCAGAGGCTACCATCTTGGAGGCTGATGAACCATCTCCATTAACCACATCAGCACCAGTTTTCCTCCAGTCTGATCACTTCCTTCTGTTTCTTAGGTACAACATCAGAGGCAGTACTAGACCTGGGTTTCTGATTCATGTCACATGAGAAACATTTATCTTTAAACTCCGGAATCACATGCTCCGTGGGAAATGTTCACACGTGTTGGAATTGGGATGTGTTTGAAAAAGATCCCAAAGGTCACACTTCCAAGTCACACCCACACCGGAACATGTTCTCTCTATATGTTTACATATTTTTTCATGACGATAGAACCAAGATTACTAACAACCACAGCAGCAGTAGCAGCTCACAAGTATGTGCCTGACACAGTGTTAAGCATTTTACATGTAGTAACTCACTGGATCCTCACAGCAATGGGGTAGGTACATTTCTATTTTTTATTATTGTAAAAATATAGGTCACACAACACTTACCAGTTCAACATTTTTCGTTTGTACAATTCAATGAAACCAAATACATCAATCACGTTATACAATCGTCACCAACATCCATTGCTGTATTTTCCATCCCCTTAAACAGAAACCTAACACTAACTAAACCAAGATTCCCCTCTTTCCGTTCCCTCCTGCCCCTAGTAACCACTTTTAAACTCAGCTCTCTATACATTTGCCTATTCTAAGTGTTTCATATTAGTAAATCCATTGCCGTTGAATCGATTCTGATTCATAGCAACCTTGTAGGACAGAGTAGAACTTCCCCCACAGGGTTTCCTAGGCTATACCATACTTATTCAATCTCTATGCTGAGCAAATAATCTGAGAGTCTGGACTACATGAAGAAGAACCTGACTTCAGGATTGGAGGAAGACTCACTAACAACCTGTGATATGCAGATGACATAAGCTTGCTTGCTGAAAGTGAAGAGGACTTGAAGCACTTACTGATGAAGATCAAAGACCACAGCTTTCAGTATGGATTACACCTCAACATAAAGAAAACAAAAATCCTCACAACTGGACCAATAAGCTACATCAGGACTAAGGTATGCACCCAGAGCGGTTGCTCTGAACTCTTTCTCTTTCATAAAACTGCCTCCTGATAATTTACCAATTACCATTTGCCGTCAAGTCAACTCCAACTCATGGTGACCCCATGTGTGTCAGAGTAGAACTGTGTTCGACAGAGTTTTCAATGGCTGGTTGTTTGGAAGTAGATTGATAGCCCTTTCTTCAAGGCACCTCTGGGTGGACTTTAACCTCCAACTTCTCAGTTAGCAGCCCAGCACATTAACCATTTGTACCACCCGGGGGCTCTTCCCAGTACTTAGCCCTCACTAAACGCCACTTATTATTCAGTTTTCAAAATGCTTTCACGTATTTCCTGTTTTCAAAACTGGATTTATTTCTCAAACATAACTTGCCAGTATCTTTGTTCTATTTCCAGATTCTACAAGCTGATAATTACTGCTTTCTGAAAGGTATGGCAATTTTTTTTTTTTTTTTTACATCTAAAAGGTGCAATTAATAGATTGTCAGATAATTGTGTGAAAATAGTTTTCATAAGTAATAGTTTTTATCTTATTAGGAGAATGTTATTGTTACACTAGAAGCAGGGGTCTTCTCAGATCCTAGGAGCCGTCATCTTAGGGAACATTTAAGGATGTGACCCCGGATTGCAAATGTAGAAGCTCATGTTAATCTAAGACACTTCCTGTTGACAAGAGTTTAGCCACTGCCATCGCCCCAAATCCAGAGAGTTCCAAGCCCCTTTGGCAAAATAGGTGTTTCTGTTACAGGGAATTTGTGCTTCATTACTGCTGCTGCAGCTGATTTGAGCATTTTAATGAATGATGTTACTGTCTCTGTGCCTGGTGGTCTTTTTAGTAGAGGTCGCAATTTAAAGGAGAAAAGAATACAGAAAAATAGCTCTAGATAAGTCAGTGATGATGGATGAGTCATTTTGGTTGTATAGTGAAACCCAGGCTCAGATGTCACCAAGCACAGGCTCAGGTACTAATGGAGGAAGGTCGTTGTCTCGAAGGTGAGCAGTGGAGGAACCAGGCCCATCTTCCAAGATCAAACAGCGTCTCCACCCAGATTGTCCCGTGGCCTAAACGAAGAGAATAGGTGGCAGTAGAGTGTTTACAGTCCATAGAGTAGAATAGCATCACGCACGAAGTCCCTATGAGCACCTGGGGGGAAAGGAGAGCAAATGAATCATTAAAACACGGTGGGGAATTCTATTATGCATGCTGCAACATGGATAAATTTTGAAAACACTATGCTGAGTGAAATAAGTCAATCACAAAAAGACAAATATTATATGACTTCACTAATACAAAAAGGAGCCCTGGTGGCACAGTGGTTAAGTGCTCAGCAGATAGCCAAAAGGTCAGTGATTTGAACCCACCAGCTGCTCCGAAGGAGAAAGATGTGGCAGTCAGCTTCCAGGAAGACTGTTGTTGTTGTTAGGTGCCCTCGAGTCCTTTCCGACTCATAGTAACTCCATGGACAACAGAACTAAACACTGGCTAGTCCTGCACCATCCTCACAATAGTTGCTAAATTTGAGCCCATTGTTGCACTGTGCGAATCCATCTCATTGAGGGTATTCCTTTTTTTTTGCTGACTCTCTGCTTTACCAAGCATGATGTCCTTTTCCAGGGACTGATCCCTCCTGACAACATGTCCAAAATACATGAGGCAGAGTCTTGCCATCTTTGCTTCTAATGAGCATTCTGGCCCTACTTCTTCCAAGACAGATTTGTTCATTCTTCTGGCAGTCCATGGTATATTCAATATTCTTCACCAACACCATAATTCAAATGTATCAATTCTTCTTTGGTTTTCCTTATTCATTTTCCAGTTTTCCCAAGCATATGAGGCAATTAAAAATATCACGGCTCGGGTCAGATTCACCTTAGTCCTCAAAGTGACATCTTTGCTTTTTAACACTTTAAAGAAGTTTTTTGAAGCGTGTTTGCCCAATGCAACACCTGGTTTGACTTCTTGACTGCTTCTTGTATGGGCATTGATTGTGGATCCAAGTAAAATGAAATCCTTGACAACTTCAATCTTTTCTCCGTTTCTCGTGATGTTGCTTATTGGTCGAGTTGTGAGGATTTTTGTTTTCTTTATGTTGAGGTGTAATCCATACTGAAGGCTGTGGTCTTTGATCTTCATCAATAAGTGCTTCAAGTCCTCTTCACTTTCGGAAAGCAAGGTTGTGTCATCTGCATAATACAGGTTGTTAATGAGTCTTCCTCCAATTCTGATGCCGCATTCTACTTCATATAGTCCAGCTTCTCAGATTATTTGCTCAGCATACAGATTGAATAAATATGGTGAAAGGATACAGCCCTTACACACACACATCCTGATTTTAAACCACACAGTATCCCCTTGTTCTGTTCAAACGACTGCCTCTTGATCTATGTACAGGTTTCTCATGAGCACAATTAAGTGTTCTGGAATTCCCGTTCTTCATAATGTTATCCATAATTTGTTACGATCCACACAACCGAATGCCTTTGCATAGTCAATAAAACACAGGTAAACATCTCTGTGGTATTTTCTGTTTTCAGCCAAGATCGATCTGACATCAGCAATGATATTCTTTGTTCCATATTCTCTTCTGAATCCATCTTGAATTTCTGGAAGTTCCCTGTCTAGGTACTGCTGCCTATACCCAAAAAAAGAAGCAACTCATTGTCATTGAGTCGATTCCGACTCAGAGAGACCTTATAGGACAGAGTAGATAGGGTCCTTCAATATTGCAACTCAAGTCTTGAATTTTTTCTTCAGTTCTTTCAGCTTGAGAAATGCCGAGTGTGTTCTTCCATTTTGGTTTTCAAACTTCAGGTCTTCACACATTTCTTTTTTTTTTCTCTGATTAGTTTTTTTTTTTTTTTTTATTGCACTTCAGGTGAAGGTTTACAGAACAAATAGTTTCTCATGAAACAGTAGTACACATATTGTTTTATGACATTGGTTAACAACCCCACAACATGTTAACCCTCTCCCTTCTCGATCTTATTTTTTTTTTTTTTGGTGAAAATATATATAGCCAAAGATATACCATTTCAAAAATTTCTACGTGCACAGTTCAGTGACATCGACTACACTCTTCCAGTTGTGCTGCTATTCTCAATTTAGATGAAGGTTTACAGTAGAAAATAGTTTCTCATTAAACAGTTACTACACATGATGCCCTATGACAATGGTTAACAACCTCATGACACATCAACACTCTCCTTACTCAACCTTGAGTTCCCTATCACCAGCTTTCCTGTCCCCTTCTACCTTCTGGCCCTTGTCCCTGGACAGCTGTGCCTCATTAGTCCAACTTGGTTTTATGGGGCTGTCCACTCCCCGGCTGAATGGTGAACCTCGGAACTGACTTCACCACTGAGCTAAAAGGGTGTCTGGGGGCCATACTCCCTGGGTTTCTCCAGTCTCCTTTAGGCCAGTAAATCTGGTCTTTTTTTGTGAGTTAGAATTCTGTTCTACATCCTTCTCCAGCTCTGTCCAGAACCCTCTCTTGTGATCCTGGTCAGAGCAGTCAGTGGTGGTAGCTGGGCACCATCGAGCTGTACTGGACTCAGTCTGGTGGAGGCCTTGGTAGCTGTGGACAATTAGTCCTTCAAACTAATCTTCTTCTTGTATCCTGTTCTCTTCATTCTCCCTTGCTCTCGAAGGGATGAGACCAGTGGAGTATCTTAGATGGCTGCTCACAGGCTTTTAAGACCCCAGACACTACTCACCAAGGTAGAATGTAGAACATTGTTTTTATAAACTATGTTATGCCAATTGAGCTAGAGGTACCCCGAGACCAAGGTCCCCACAGCCCTCCGCCCAGCAATTCAGTCCCTCAGGGAGTTTGGATGTGTCTATGGAGCTTCCATGACCTTTGCTTGTGCAAGTTGTGCTGGTTTCCCCAGGATTGTGTACTGTCTCACCCTTCACCCAAGATACCATTTATCTATTGCCTGTTTAGTATTTCCTTCCGCCCCTCCCATCCCTGGTAACCAACAAAGATTGTTACTTTTTGTGTGTGAACTTTTCATTGGTTTTTACACTAGAGGTTTCATACAATATTTGTCCTTTTGTGATTGACTTATTTCACTCAGCATAATGTCCTCCAGTTTCATCCATGTTATGAGTTGCTTCACAGGTCCATCAGTGTTCTTTCTCGTTGCGTAGTACTCCATTGTGTGTATGTACCATAGTTTGTGTATCCATTCATCTGTTGATGGGCATCTAGGTTGTTTCCATCATTTTGCTATTGTGAACAATGCTGCCATTAACATAGGTGTGCATATGTCTATTCGAGTGACAACTCTTATTTCTCTAGGATATATTCCTAGGAGTGGGATTGCTGGATCGAATGGTATGTCTATTTCTAGCTTTCTGAGGAAGTGCCATATCATTTTCCAAAATGCTTGTATCATTTTGCATTCCCGCCAGCAGTGTATAAGAGTTCCGATCGCCCTGCAGCCTCTCCAACATTTGTTATTTCCAGTGTTTTTGATTTGTGCCAGTAATGCCGGGGTGAGATGGTATCTCATTGTGGTTTTAATTTGCATTTTTATAATGGCTAGTGTCTTAGGCTGGGTTCTCTAGAGAAGCAAAACCAGCAAAGTGTATAAATATATATATATATAGAGAGATTATATCAAGGAAACAGCTCACATGATTGTAGAGGCTAGAACGTCCCAAGTCCGTGGATCAGGGTAGAGGCCTCTCCCAAGTCACACAACTGTAGAAGCTGGCAAGCCCAAGATCAGAATGTCGGAGAGCAGGGCTCCTGCTCCCAGGCTGTGTAGATCTATGAATCCCAGGTTCGGAAGATAAGCTGACAGCTCAAGTCCCAAGAATGGGAGATGAGACGACAGGAAGCAGCCACAGGATCAAGACAGAGCAAAAAGCCAGAAGGTCTGCTTATATACAGATGTGGGTCACACCCCCAAGGAGACTCCCTTTCATCTGATTGGCTACTCACAGTATATTCAATAATGGGAGTGATTACATTCAAACACAGAGAATCATGGCCCAGCCAAGTTGACACACAGTCTTAACCATCACAGCTAGTGATCACGAGCATTTCCTCATGTGTCTGTTGGCTGCTTGAATGTCTTCTTTGGTGAAGTGTCTGTTCATTTCCTTTGCCCATTTTTTAATAGGATTATTTGTCTTTTTGTTGTAGAGGTGCTGGATTTTCTTGTAGATTATGGAGATTAGACCTTTGTCTGACTTGTACTGTCCAAAAATTTTTTCCCAGTCTGTAGGTTCTGTTTTTATTCTTTTGGTGAAGTCTTTCGTAGAGCATAGGTGTTTGATTTTCAGACCATCCCAGTTATCTAGCTTATCTTCTGGGGTTTGTGTATTGATGGTTATGGTTTGTATCCTGTTAATGCCATATATTAAGGCCTGTAGCATTGATCCTATTTTTTCTACTATGAACTTTATAGTTTTTCGCTTTATATTTAGGTCTTTGATTCATTTTGAATTAGTTTTTGTGTATGGCATGAGGTATGGATCCTGTTTCATTTTTTGGCAGATGGATATCCAGTTTCACCAGCACCATTTGTTAAAAAGACTCTTCCCCATTTAATAGACATTGGGCCCTTGTTGAAGATCAGGTGACCATAGGTGGATGGATTTACATCTGGGTTCTCAATTCTGTTCCATTGGTCAATATATCTGCTTTTGTACCAGTACCAGGCTGTTTTGACTACCTTAGCTGTATAAGTACATTCTGAGGTCAGGTTGTGTGAGTTCACCAACATTATTCTTCTTCAGTAGTGCTTTACCTATTCAGGGCTTCTTCCCTTTCCATACAAAGTTCATGATTAGTTTTTCCTTCTTTTTGAAGAATGTTGTTAGTATTTGGATTGGGATTGTGTTGTGTTTGTAAATTGCTTTGGGTAGAATTGTCATTTTCACTATGTTGAGTCTACCTATCCAGGAGCATGGTATGTTTTTCAATTTATGTAGATCCCTTTGGGTTTCTTGCAGTAGTGTTTTGTAGTTTTCTTTGTATAGGTCTTATATATCCCTGGTCAGATTTATTCCTAAGTATTTTATTTTTTTAGGGTTTATTATAAATGGTATTAAAACAATATCATTTTCATTGTTCTCCTTATTGGTGTATAGGAACCCAACTGATTTTTGACTGTTTATCTTGTATCCTGTTACTCTGCTGAATCTTTCTATTAGTTCCAGTAGATTTCTCATGGAGTCTTCAGGGTTTTCTATGTATAGTATCATATCATCCTCAGACAGGGACAATTTAACTTCTTCATTACCAATTTGGATGCCCTTTATTTCTTGTTCCTGCCTTATTGCTCTAGCTAGAACTTCCAGCACAATTTTAAATAGGAGTGGTGATGAAGGGCATCTTTGTCTTGTTCTTGTTTTCAAGGGGAATGTTTTCAGCCTCTCTCCATTAAGAATGATGTTGGCCTTTGGTTTTGCATAGATGCCCTTTATTATGTTGAGAAATTTCCCTTCTACACCTCTTTGATTGAGAGTTTTTATCAGTAATGGTTGTTGGACTTTGTTGAATGCCTTTTCTGCGTCAATTGAGAAGATCATATGATTCTTTTCTTTTCTTTTATTTATGTGGTGGATTATGTTGATTGATTTTCTAATGTTGAACCATCCTTGCATACCTGGTATGAATCCTATTTGGTCGTGGTGTATTATTTTTTTGATATGATGCTGAATTCTATTGGCTAGAATTTTGGTGAGAATTTTTGCATTTGTATTCATGAGAGATATTGGTCTATAATTTTCTTTTTTTGTGATGTCTTTACCTGGTTTTGGTATCAGTGTTATGCTGGCTTCATAGAATGAATATGGAAGTGTTGCTTCCTTTTCTATGCTCTGAAATAGCTTGAGTAGTACTGGTACAAGCTCTTCTGTAAATGTTTTGTAGAATTCTCCAGTGATGCCATCTGGGCCAGGGCTTTGTTTGGTTGGGAGTTTATTACCTTTTCAATCTCTTCTCTTGTTATGGGTCTGTTCAGATTTTCAACATCACTTTGTTGTAGTTTGGGTAGGCCGTGTGTTTCTAGAAATTTATCCATTTCCTCTAGGTTTTCAAATTTGTTGGAGTATAGTTTTTCATAATATTCTGTTACGATCATTTTATTTCAGTTGGGTTTGTTGTAATGTCCCCCATTTCATTTATATTTGGGTTATTTGCATCCTCTCCTGTTTTTCTTTTGTCAGTCTGGCCAGTGGTTTGTCGATTTTGTTGATTGTTTCAAAGAACCAACTTTTGGTTTTGTTGATTCTTTCTATTGTTTTTCTGTTCTCTATTTCATTTATTTCTGCTCTGATCTTTACTATTTCCTTTCTTCCTGTGGTTGTGGGCTTTTTTATGCTGTTCTCTTTCTATTTGTTTGAGTTGTGTAGTTAATCTTTTGATTTTGTCCCTTTCTTCTTTTTTGATATTTGCATCTATTGCTATAAATTGTCCTCTGAGGACTGCCTTTGCTGTGTCCCAAAGGTTTTGGTATGATGTGTTTTCATTGTCATTTGATTCTAGGAATTTTTTGATTCCATCTCTGATTTCTTCTATTACCCACTGATGTGTAAGCAGGGTATTATTCAGTTTCCATGTAATTGATTTTTTTTCCTTGCTCTTTCTATTGTTAATTTCTACCTTGATGGCATTGTCGTCAAAGAAGATACTTTGAATTATCTCAGCGTTTTGGATCTTGTTGAGGATTGCTCTGTGGCCTAAGATGTGGTCTATTCTGGAGAACATTCCATGTGCATTGGAAAAGACTGTATTTTGCAGCTGTTGGATGGAGTGTTCTATATATGTCTATGAGGTCAAGTTGGCTGATTGTGCCCTTTAGGTCCTCTGTATCTTTGCTGATTTTCTTTTTATTTTTTCTGTCCTTTACTGAGAGTGGTGTGTTGAGGTCTCCTACTATTATTGTGGAACTGTCAATTTCTCTTTTCAGTGTTGTTAGAGTTTGTTTTATGTATTTTGGAGCCCTGTCATTGGGTGCGTAGATGTTTATTATGGTTATGTCTTCATGATCGATCATCCCCTTAATCATTACATAGTGTCCTTCTTTGTCTTTTATGGTGGATTTTGTTTCAAAATCTGTTTTATCTGAGATTAGTATTGCCACTCCTGCTCTTTGTTGGTAGTTGTTAGCTTGATATTTTTTTTCCAACCTTTGACTTTTAATAAATTCACATCTTTGTTTCTAAGGTATGTCTCTTGTAGACAGTGTATTGATGGATACTGTTTTCTTATCCATTCTGTCACTCTCCCTGTCTTTATGGGTGCATTGAGTCCATTTACATTCAGTGTAATTATTGATAGATGTGAGTTTGTTGCTGTCATTTTATAGTGCTTTTTTTTTGTGGTGTTGACGTTTTCTTTGTTCTTCTTACTCTCCCGTGCTGAGTTACTTTCGTTTGTGGAATTTTTTTTCATTTCTTTTGTTTTTGTAGGTTTTGTTTTTGCTGAGACTTTTTGTTTTTCCTCTTTATTTTTATGAGTATGTTTGTTAACTTTCTTTGTTGTTACCATGAAATTTACCTTCATCTTTCTAAGTTTGAAGCAGTCTATTACTTGGTATTGCTTTGCCTGCCTCTCCATTAGAAGGTTTTATACTGACACCATGTATTTCCTGTTTTATTGTTCTGATGTTGTTGTCATTTACTGATTAACTGCTCTGATTCCCTGTTGTATTTCTTTTGGTTTTGGATAGTCCCCGAGAGTTCATTTCCTAGATTGGTATCTGGCTGCTATGATCCTGTGTCCTAGCTTCTGCCTGTGAGATGAAGTTGTTTTTTCTTATATCAAACAACTCCCTTTAATAATTCTCGTAAGTTTGGTTTGGTTTTTACGTATTCCCTTAATTTCTGTTTATCTTGAAATGTCCTAATTTCACCACCATATTTGAACAAGAGTTTTCCAGGATATATTATTTTTGGCTGGCAATTTTTTTCTTTCAAGGTTTTATATATGCCATCCCATTGCCTTCTTGCCGCATGGTTTCTGCTGAATAATCTGAGCTTAGTCTTATTGCGTCTTCTGTGTATGTGACATCTTGTTTTTCACGAGCTGCTCTCAGGATTCTTTGTTTGTCTTTGGTTTTGGCGAGTGTGATTATGATATGCCTTGGTGATTTTCTTTTTTGGGTCTATCCTATATGGGGTTCATTGAACTTCTTGAATGGTCAGCTTTTTATCTTTCATGATATTAGGGAAGTTTTCTGTCAGCAGTTCTTCAATGATCCTCTCTGTGTTTTCTGTTTTCTCCCCCTCTTCTGGAACTCTAATCACTCGAAGATTTTTGTTTTTGATTGTATCCCACATAACTGTCAGGGTCTCTTCATTTTTCTTTGTTCTTTTTTCTGAGTTTTCCTCAAACAGAGTTGTATCCAAGTGTTTGCCTTCAGTTTCACTTATCCTGTCTTCCACTGTTTCAAACCTGCTCCTCAGCCCTTCTATGACATTCTCCATTTCTGAAATCTTGTTGTTTATCTTTTGGATTTCTAATTTTTGTTTTTGTGTAATTTCTAGTTGTGAATTCATTTTTGCATTTTGTTCCTGCATTATTTTCCTGAATTCTTCCAATTTTTTTTCTGTATTTCCATGTATATTTCTGCCTTTTTCATGAATTTGTCTATTTTTTCCTCATTTTTGTTTGCTTTTTGCTTCAACTCTTGGATAATTCTGAGTATTAGAAATTTGAATTCCCTATCAGGTAGTTCTAGTGCCTTTTCTTCAGCTGGAAAGTCATCTGATGTTTCATTTTGGATGCCTACTGGAACCATCCTGTTCTGTTTTTGTAAATATTTTGATATTGTCTGCTGTCTTTGGGGAATTCAGTAATTATTGATTGTAGATTTGTTTGTTTTGTCCTTTTTTTTTTATTTGACTATGTCTGAGCATGCGGGCTGTGTGTTCTTTGTTGTTTTCTCATCTGTGGGCACGATACTTTTTGCCTCTGTCTCAAATTCGTAGGGTCAGTCATTCAGATATGGTACAGCAGGGCATGTCTAGCTGAATCAGAGTTACTGGGATGGGTTGTTTGTGGCACTTACTCTAGCCACCAGGGCTGGTTGGTAATCAGTGAAGGGCAGGTTCCAGTAGGCCGTGCCTGTACTGCTTGGTGGTGTGATGTTAAGTGCACAGTGCAGGTAGGCAGGATGTAGGGAGGAGATTGTTATGTGTGCAGCTAAAATGGATATGGGAGAGAGGAGAGAGGAACAGGAGCCAAAAACATAGAAACAAACAAGAAAGAGTGCTAGGGGAGCTTGCTGTTAGATTGGAGAGATAAGAGACTATGAAATGGAGAAAAACAAAAAGGGGAGGAAGAAGAAAAAAAAGAAAAGGAAAGAATGAATAAATAAAAATCAGAAAGGAAAAAGAACAGCAAAGCTCCCAGGGATTCCACCAGCGTGGCTATGAGGTTTGGGGAAGTTGTTCTCAGGTGTTACATTACAGCCTGGCTAGAAGGCTTAGGGGTATTCAGCACCAGGTATTCAGGGAATAGAAAAAGAAGGAAGGTATAGAGAGACAAGAAACTGAGGAATGAAGAAAGACAAAAAAGAGAAAAAGAGGGAAAAGAAAAAAAAAACAAATTAAAAAAAAAAAGAACAAGAAAAGCCCCCAAAAAAACAGAAAAAAAAAAAAAGCCACGGAAAAAGAAATGCCCTCAGGGATCCCTCTGCGTGTCTGCACAAGCTGAAGGGGGTATGTTCCAAGGCGCACAGCACCGCCCGGACAGAATGGGCTTCCAGTGCAAGAAAAGGATAAGAAAACAAATAAACTATTCAAAACAAACAAACAAATAAAAGGCCTGGGATCCCACCAGCTTGGCAGCCCAGACTGGGAAGCAGTTCCACACTCGAATGGAGCTTTGCAGCCCCTCAGGAAGAAGCAAAGATGGTGCATGGAGCCAAGTATTTGTGTGAAATGAGGGGGAGGTGGTGATAAGTAATGAAGAAATAAAAATAAGTGGAAAAAAAGCAACACCAGCAGCCAATAAATGGCACTCAGAGAGCCAGCCGGTGTGGGTGGGTGGAATCCAAGCAGCCAGTGCTTCCAGGACCAGAGACTGTGGCTGTGGGAAGCAGAGGAGGCCGAGTGGTGGTGAAGTGTTGGGGCTGGGAAAGCATATATTGCAAATTACCGGTTGTTTTGTCTCCCTCTGGAAGCTCCATGAAGCCGCTTTCTTGTACCCCCTATTTGCTGGTCTCTGATAGGAGTCCAAGATGGTGGATCCATGCTGGGTTAGCTGATAGGGGACCTCTGCATGAATCTCTCCTCGCTCTCTGTTCTCTGTCAGTTTTCTCACTCCATTTGGTGCTTGGCTGAGTTCTTTATCTCTTCATTTGATGTTTTAGGGTTTCAGGATTGTTGTTTTCTCTGTTTGGCTTAGTTTTTCAGATCTTTGTTATGGAGGGACAGCATGATGCTTCTGCCTAGAATGCCATTTTTACACATTTCATTATAATACTTTACTTATCTTCTTGAAATCTTCTGTTCAGCTCTTTTAATTCATTATTTCTTCCTTTTGCCACTAGGTTCAAGAGCAAGTTTCAGAGTCTCTTCTGCCATGTATTTTGGTCTTTTTTTTCTTTTCTGTCTTTTTAATGTCTTTTTGCCTTCTTCATGTATGATGTCCTTGATGTCATTCCACTGCTTGTTTTGTCTTCCATCATTACTGTTCAATGTATCAAATCTCTTCTTGACATGGTCTCTAAATTCAGGTGGGATATAATCATGGTTGTATGTGGTTCTCTTGGACTTGTTTTAGTTTTCCATAGCTTCAACCTGAACTTGCATATGACAATTGATGGTGTGTTCCCCAGACAGCCGCTGGCCTTGTTCTGACTGATGATATTAATCTTCTCTAGTATCTCTTTCTACAGATGTAGTTGATCTGACTCCTGTGTATTCTATCTGGCAAGGCCCACATGTGTAGTTGCTGTTAATGTTGTTGAAAAAAGGTTTTTGCCATGAATAAGTCATTGGTCTTCCAAAAGTCTATCATACAACTTCCTGCTTTGTTTCTATTCCCAAGGCCATATCTTCCAACTGCTGATTCTTCTTTGTTTCTGACCTTTCACTTTCCAATCACCAGTAATTATTAATGCATCTTGATTGCATATTTTATCAATTTCAGGCTGCAGAAGTTGGTAAAAATCTTCAATTTCTTAATATTTGGCTTTAGTGTTTGGTGCATAAATTTGAATAATAGTAGTATTAATTGGTCTTCCTTTTAGGCATATGGATATTATCATATCACTGACAATGTTGTATCTCAGGATAGATTTTGAAATGTTCCTTTTGACAATGAATGCAGCTCTGTTCCTCTTCAAGTTGTCATTCCCAGCATAGTAGACCATATGATTGTCCAATTCAAAATGTCTAATACCAGTCCATTTCAGCTCACTAATACCTAGGATATCTATCTTCAAGTGTTCCATTTCATTTTTGACAACTTCCAATTTTCCTTGATTCATACTCTATACCATCCATGTTCCAATTATTAATGGACATTAGTAGCTGTTCTTCTCATTTTGAGTGGTGCCACATCAGCAAATGAAGGTCCTGAAAGCTTGACTCCATCCACATCATTAAGGTCAACTCTACTTTGAAGAGGTTGCCCTTCCCCAGTTGTATTTTGAATCCTTCAAGGATTACAGCCGTTGAAAACCTTGTCAGTGTAGTTCCACTCTGCAACAAATGGGGTTGCTGTGGGTTTGAGTCAACTCAACTGAAACTGGTTTGTGTATATATATGTGTGTGTGTGTGTGTGTGTGTGTGTGTGTGTGTGTGTGTATGGAGTCCTGGTGGCACAGAGTCCAGGAGTCCTTGCCTCTGCTGGGCAGGCTGAGGATGGCCAAGAGTGGCCGGTGAGGTGGCCAGCACCTCAGCTTCAGGATACCTGCTCCCTGACAGGACTTCCTCATTCTATTTTGATGGAACTCAGGAAGTACTTCAGGATGTGATATGATATATATATATACACATATATACACACGCACACATACATACATATATGTATGTATGTATGTGTGTATATATATAACACATATATGTTTCTTCTCACTGCCTTATTTGAAAAGCACTGTATGATTCATAAACTATCTGCCTAAATAAATGTTTATCTGAAAGCCGGGGAAGGAGCCTGCAGTATCTCTTTGGAAAACTAATCATTTCCTAATCTTTGATGAATTATTATTGATGGGACTCAAACAAGCCAACAAATCCACCCTTCTCTTCCTCTCCTCCCACTCCTTTTCCCTAGAGGAAAAAGAAAAACAAACCACCCCATTGTCCACTAAACCCAGATCCTCACAAATAAGTGTTCAGTTTGGGGCAGCTTCGATATGGCTATGGATTGACAAACCATGTGGAGAAAATGGACTCAGGCCAAACTTGAGAATATCTGGAAGCCTGTGCCTGTCTTTCTTCCAGTCCATGTTGCCAGGATACCTCAGAGGTGTTGGCCTGTGGGCTATCCTCAAAGTGAGATGTTACTGCTTGTAGTACAATTTATCCCGGTTGTTGTTAACTGCCATTGAGTCAGCCCCAACTCATGGCCACCTCATACACAATGCAATGAAACACTGCCAGGTCCTGCACAAATAATCATTTGCACGTGGACCCTTGTGATCCATAGAGTTTTCATTGGTTGATTTTCAGAAGTGGATCACAGGTCCTGTCTTCCTAGTCCATCTTGATCTGGAAGCTCCACTGAAACCTGTTCAGTATCCTAGCAACAAGCAAGCTTCCACTGACAGACGGGTGGTGGCTGTGCATGAGGTGCATTGGCCAGGAGTTTAACTTGAGTCTCCACATGGAAGAAGAGAATTCTACCACTGAGCCACAAAAGTCCCCTTTACAATTTGTCTTTAGAATTGATCAAGTACCAAATGCCTTGATTTTTTTTCCCTTCACCTTTTCTCATTTGAAAGAAATAATCAATGTCATAAATATTTCGGATCACTAAGCATAAGTAACTCAGATATTTGAGAACAGAGGAAGGAGTGGTTTAGTTAAAAAATGCCACTATCTACTCAAGTTTCTTAGGGTACAGACACTGAGTCGCCAGGTCTCACACTGCCTTGAGCGTCCTTTGGAAGCAGTGGTCCATGTACCGGTCTATGCTGACCCAGCACAAGCTGTCTGGTGGTTGTATCTTGTTGGTCATGCCCAGATGCGATGTAGGTAGAGTGTTATGGATTGAGTGTGTCTCCCAAAGTATGTATTGAAATCCTGGCCACATGCCACTATGATTCGATCATGTGGTTAAATCAGCTCGTCTTAGGCAGAGCAGATTACTTTCCACAATATAATTTAATGCAATGTTGAGGTCATACCAGTGTAAGGTGGATTATAAACCTAATCACTTCTGAGTTATAAAAACCCCAGAATAGATACAGCCTTAGGCAGATACATGAGGGGAAACAGACACCATGTGAGGATTGTTTACAGGAACATTAAAGAAGCAAGGAACACCCGGGGCTACCTACAAAGAAGGAATCAACATAGATGAGACCCTGATTTGGATTTCCAGCCTCCAGAACTGTGAGAAAATAAATTCCTGTTCTTTAAAGCCACCCACTTGTGATATTTGTGCTGCAGCAGCCCTAGGAGACTAAGACAGCAGAACCCTTGGAGCAAGATTTGGCTTAGAATGTGGTCCTGAGAAAACACAGAGATGCATTTTTGGGGGTGAATGTGGATAGCAGCCCTGGGAGCCCAAGATCCATGTGGAAAAGGAGTCGGGTAGTTCTCATTATGTCAGGAAGCAAGTGGGAGAATATTGTCAGACCGTTGATTATGCAAGAGGTGAGGCGATAAACACAGTGGGTTGGGAAACAGACCGCAGAGTAGAAGGCAGGGATGCGTTTGTGATGCTGGTTTTGCTGAAGGGTCCCCCACTTTGAGAATGGAGAGCTGGTGGCAAGAGAATGGTCCTTGAAGTGTGGGATGGTCTTTGTAGGAGAAGAATTACTGATTGAGAGGTACCAGGTCATGGTGGACACAGTCAGGGCACCATTGTGAACCCAGGCTCATTAATTTCTATGTAGTTTTGACCTTCCTGGACTCCAGGTTCCCCAGTTTGTAAAACGGTATGGATAAATCCTGCTTTTATCATCCTCAAGAAAAAAAAATGCTATAATAAGACATGGGAGAGAATAGCCAATGAAGTCTTAAGGAAATTACCAGTACCCAAAGTATTTTATTATTATTACTTATGACCTTTACAACCAGAGGAGCAGGAAGGAAAAAAAAAAAAAGAACCAGAGGATGCAAGCTCTTTTCTGAAAAGTTCTACTCAGCAGCCCCTGATCTTCCTTGCCTGCACCAGGAAAGTCAGCTTGGCCATTGCATCTGCTGGCCAGACACTCTTTAGTAAAAAAGCCTGGCCCTCCAGTCCTGGAGGTCTCTTCTCCTTCCCTTTAGTCAAACTTTTTGGTGATGGCCCTGCCCAGCTGCCAATAAATGTTTATTAGGATTTCAATTGGAATGAAACTCATTACCAATCCACTGCTAACAAACCTGATGTTTTAGTTTTTTAATAATTCTGTGTAGGGTCAAGTTATGGAGTGTCTCCCTGAGGGAACAAACTGCTGGGCTGAGGGCTGTGGAGCCATGGTCTTGGGGAACATCTAGCTCAATTAGCATAGCATAGTTTATAAAGAAAATGTTCTACATTCTACCTTGGAGAGTAATGTCTGGGGTCTTAAAAGCCTGTAAGCAGCCATCTAAGATACTCCACTGGTCTCACCCCTTCAGGAGCAAGGGAGAATGAAGAAAACAAGATACAAGGGAAAGATTAGTCCAAAGGACTAAAAGACCACAACTACCAGGCCTCCACCAGACTGAGTCCAGTACAACTAGATGGTGCCAGGCTAACATCACTAACTGCTCTGACAGGGATCACAACAGAGGGTCCTGGACAGAGCTGGAGAAAAAAGTAGAGCAAAACCCTAACACACAAAAAAAGTCAGGCTTACTGGCTTCACAAAGACTGGAGAAACCCCGAAAGTATAGCCCCCGTACACCCTTTTAACTCAGTAACGAAGTCCACTGCAGAGGTTCACCCTTCAGCCAAAGATTAGACAGGCCCATAAAACAAAAGGAGACTAATGGGGCACAACAGCCCAGGGACAAGGACTAGACGGTAGGAGGGGGCAGGAAAGCTGGTAACAGGGAACCCAATTTCGAGAAGGAAGAGTGTTGACATGTCGTGGGGTTATTAACTAATGTCATAAAACAATATGTGTACTAACTGTTTAATGAGAAGCTATTTGTTGTGTAAACCTTCATCTAAAGTACAATAAAAAAAAAATACACACACACACACACACACACA
This sequence comes from Dugong dugon, assembly GCA_030035585.1. NCBI lineage: Eukaryota > Metazoa > Chordata > Mammalia > Sirenia > Dugongidae > Dugong > Dugong dugon. Next base: position 110,362,626 of record CM057472.1, read on the forward strand.
CACAAAGTTATCAGAGTAATTGTTCAATTGCCTAAACATTTTTTTTTTTGTCCTTAATATATACTAGCTTTGGTGAACTTCTACTTAGACTTACTGACTGTTCAAGTGTTCCACATAGAGATCAAATTCCTTTTGTGATGCTGAGGAAAGACAATCATATTCTGTAAATTTTCCTTTTCCCATCAGTGCCTAGAATATACTTTGGCTAACTCTGCATTTCTAATGGCATCTTGATGTGAAGTGATTCCATCAAAGAGAGGATAGTATTGGGGTCCACTGTCTCCACATCTCTTCCCAGATGCAGGCACCTGCGTCAAGGCTGGTCCAGGATCAACTGACCCGGGATGCAGAAAACCCAGGATGCAGAAAGAGCAACATGTTCTTCCCTCCATCCTGAGTGTTGTGTCGGTGTCTGTACCCATGCTCTTTGCTCCATACCACTAGGTGTGGTTGGGAACGGTGGTCAGGGAAGGATTCTTACAGTCAGCAGTGACTTATTTTGGTCCTTATGTAATGGATAGAAGGAATCCTGGTGGAGTGAGGGTTAAGTCCTTGGTTGCTAACCGAAAGGTCAGAAGTTCAAACCCACCAGCGGCTCCAGGGAAAAAGACATGGCAGTCTGCTTCCGTAAAGGTTACAGACTAGGAAACCCTATGGGGCAGATCTACTCTGTCCTATAGGGTCGCTATGAGTTGGGATCTACTTGACAGCAACAGGTTTGGTTTTGGTGTGGGATGGATAGAGTTTGGACAGTATCTTAGTTTCCTAGAACAAAGTATCACAAAGTGGGATAGAAGAAGTGAGTTGAAGAACAGAAGTTTATTGTCCCGTAGTTCTGGAGGCTAGAAGTCCAAATTCAGGGCATTGTTAGGGCTATCAACTCTAGGAAAAGATCTTTTCTTGTCTTTTTCAGCTTCTGGTATCTCAGGGATTTCTTGGTATTCCTTGGCTTGTAGATGGATCCTCACATGGTCTGTCTTCCCCTGTATGACTCTGACTCTGTGACTGTTCTCCTCTTTTATAGTTCTATAGAGTAGCTAAAGTGAGAGAAAAAAACAATCACATAAAACAGTTGATAAGAAGATTTCAAAGGACGGCTTGAGAAGAGAAAGTAAAGTATTACAATGACATGTGCAAAGATCTGGAGTTAGAGAACCAAAAGGGAAGAACACGCTCAGTACTTCTCAAGCTGAAAGAACTGAACAAAAAATTCAAGCCTCCAGTTACAATGTTGAAGGATTCTATGGGCAAAATATTGAACAACCTAGGGAACATCAAAAGAAGATGGAAGGAATACACAGAGCCACTGTACCAGAAAGAATTGGGCTATGTTCAATCATTTCAGGAGGTAGCATATGATCAAGGACGAATGGTATTGAAGGAAGAAGTCCAAGCTTCACTGAAGGCATTGGCAAAAAACAAGGCTCCAGGAGTTGATGGAATACCAAATGAGATGTTTCAACAAATGAATGCAATGCTGGAAGTGCTAACTTGCCTGTGCCAAGAAATTTGGAAGACAGTTACCTGGCCAACCGATTGGAAGAGATCCATATACCTGCCCATTCTGAAGAAAAGTGATCCAATAGAATGTGGCAATTATCAAACAATATCATCAATATCACATGAAAGTAAAATTTAGCTGAGGGTAATTCAAAAATGATTGCAGCAGTACATCAACAGAGAACTTCCAGAAGTTCAGACCAGATTCAGAAGAGAGCAGGGAATGAGGGATATCATTGCTGATGTCAGATGGGTCTTGGTTGAAAGCAGAGAATACCAGAAAGATGTTTACCTGTGTTTTACTGACTATGCAAAGGCATTGGAGTGTGTGGATAACATTGTGAAGAGTGGGAATTCCAGATTGTGCTCATATGGAACCTATACATAGACCAAGACCACAGTTGTTCCAACAGGACTAGGGAATACTGCGTGGTTTAAAATCAGGAAAGGTGTGCTTCAGGGTTGTATTCTTTCACCATACTTATTCAATCCGTATGCTGAACATATACTTCAAGAAGCTGGGCTATATGAAGAAGAACAAAGCATCAGAATTGGAGGAAGACCCATCAACAACCTGCATTATGCAGATGACACAACCTCGCTTGCTGAAAGTGAAGAGGACCTGAAGCACTTACTGACGAAGATCAAAGACCACAGCCTTCAGTATGGATTACAGTTCAACATAAAGAAAACAAAAGTCCTCACAACTGGACCAATAAGCAGCATCATGATAAGTGGAGAAAAGACTGAAGTTGTCAAAGATTTCGTTTTACTTCGATCCACAATCAACACCCATGGAAGCAGTAGTCAAGAAATCAAACCATGTATTGCATTGGGCAAATCTGCTGCAAAAGACTTCTTTAAAGTATTAAAAAGCAAAGATGTCAATTTGAGGACTAAGGTGTGCCTGACCCAAGTCATGATATTTTCAATCATTTCATATGCATGCAAAAGCTGGGTAATGAATAATGAAGACTGAAGAATTAATTTCTTTGAATTATGGTGTTGGTGAAGAATATTGAATATACCATGGACTGCCAGAAGGATGAATGACTCTGTCTTGGAAGCAGTACAGCCAGAATGCTCCTTAGAAGTGAGGATGGTGAGACTTCATCTCACTTACTTTGAACATGTCAACAGGAGGGATCAGTCCCTGGAGGACATCATGTGTGGTAAAATAGAGAATCATTGAAAAAGAGGAAAACCCTCAATGAGATGGACTGACACAGTGGCTGCAACAATGAGCTCAAATATAGCAGCTACTGTGAGGATGGTGCAGGATTGGGCAGTGTTTCTTTCTGTTGTACATAGGGTCACTATGAGTTGGAACAGACTGGATAGCACCTAACAACAACAACATTAATCATATAGGATTAGAACCCACCCTACTCTGATATGATTTAACTGGTAATATCTTGAAAGAAAGACTCTATTTCCCCAAACAGGAACACAGTCTCAAGTACAGGAACTGTATTCTCAACACTTAGAAGACAAATGGATTAACTGAGTTTGGCATTTTATTTCCTCCTAGAGAATCCCTTTGCGTGCTCTAGATAGATTCTAGCCAGAATAGTAGGTGATTGCTAGACAGACCAGGATGGCAACACAAATGACTGTTAGCAATGGGCAGTGGTAGGTATTTGGGACAGTACCCTAAGAGGATGAGATGGGAGGAGCAATGCACAGTCTTAGACTGGAAAGAGACAACTGGGTTCTGGCACTGGCTGGACACCAATTTGTTGTGTGAATGACCTTGACTGAACACTTTGCCTTGAATCTCCTCCTAAATCTCATTGGTAAGATTGATTACCCTCAACTTGAGATCGCACACACGAGAGTGTGATCAGTGGAATGTTTAACTACACAACATTAGAATCTGGTTGGATTCCATGGGTGGAGCAGTTTACATGCTCAGCTGCTAACTGAAAGGTTGGAGGTTTAAGTCCACCCAGAGGTGCCTTAGAAGACTGACCTGGTGATCTACTTCTAAAAAATCAGCCATTGAAAACCCTACAAAGCAAAGTTCTACTCTGATACATATGGGGTCCCATGAGTTGGAGTTGACTTGAGGACAACTAGTGGACTCTAGCTGCAAACTGTGATGGAAGGAATTTTGTCCTACTGACCTCTTTATCAGGCTCCTTGGCTGCCCCACCTTCCTTGGCTTCAATGGTCACAGGGCACAAGGCTGAAACATGTTGATTAAATCAAAGTGAATGAAATCCAATTGGGCTCCAATGTGCTTGCCCATTAGGAAATGGGGCTTTCTGGTCCAACCTTTGCTGAGTCTAAGAACCCTGGGAAGCTAATTTGTTTTACCAGGAGTCTAGTGGTTCAGTGGTAGAATTCTCACCTTCCATGCTGGAGACCTCCTTGATCTGATTCCCAGCCTATGCACTTCATGCACAGCCACCACCCATTGGTCAGTGGAGGCTTGTGTACTGCTGTGATGCTGAATAGGTTTCAGCAGAGCTTCCAGACTAAGACAGACTAGGAAGAATGGCTTGGTGGTTTACTTCCAAAAACTCAGACTGTGAAAACCCTATGGATCACAACAGTCTGATCCCCAACTGATCATGGGAGTGGTGCAGGACCAAGCAGTGTTTTGTTCCATTGTGTATGGGGTTGCCATAAGCTGGGGGTGGATAACAACTGGTTCCATAGGTGGCACGATGAGTGGGGGTGAGAGTGGGGTGGAGGTAACTCTCCTATCTCAGAGGTGACATCTTACCCCCACCTTGTGCTTTCTCTGACATCATTGTCAGCCCCACCCTCGCTCCTCTGAATCGCTCAGCAGATTTGATACACCCCTTGGAATTCAAAGACACAGACTTTCATGCAGATGACATGAAATCCTCACAGTGACCCGATTTCTCATTCTGGAACACTGTGCGCATGCAAATTTGCTAGCACCCTGCTCCAAGTGTGATGTAAACAATGTTTGTTCCCATCTTGAAATTATTCCTTTCTGATTGAGATGTTCAAGTCCCTTCTGCTTGTAACAATATTATTATTTATAATTTATGTTCTTAATTTTTATAAATAGTGCTAAGTCACCATGGCAACGGAATCTTCACAAATCATTAAATTAAATAATGAGTAGTCGTGATGCTTTGCACTTACGTTCATTTTCTTATTAAAAAAAAAAAGAAAGATCTTCACGGTCTTTAAAATACTAATTAATTGGGCCCCTTCTACCACTGTTTCCCGAAGGTGGGTAATGAGGTAAATGCCTTTTACCTTTGTGATACTTCTCTACTGGAGTCGGGAGGTTGGAGGGGCCTCAAAAGTCATCTAGTGGGGTGTTTCTCAGCGTGGGGGTTTCCTACTTAATGATTACCAGGGGCATGGGTGCTTGTTAACTTCAAATGGACTCCCAAGCGCACCACCAGACCCACCAAAACAACATCTCTAGGAGCTGGGACCCAGGGGTATGTGCTTTTAACAAGCTTACCTGTGATTCTTGGGTATGACAAACTCCACTACGTCCTGAGACAATCGCAGTATGTCTTCATTGTCCTGGGTCTTTTGGCCTGGGCTTAAATACGTCTAGAGTGGAGGTTCTCAGCCTTGGCACTGCTGACATTCGAGGTCAGGTAATCCTTTGTTGTGGGGGCTGGTCCACATTGTAGGACATTTAGCAGCTTCCCTGGTCTCTACTGATTGGATGTCAGTAGCCGACCCCATGCGAGAACCAAAAATGCCTCCAGACATTGCCAGATGTCCCCTAGGAGCAATATTACCCTGGTTGAGAACCATGACCTAAACTTGTAGAACCACTCACTCCAGACTGGGGAAGCATAGCCTTCTTTTTTCATTTTATCTTATAATTCATGGCACTATATTTTATTATTTTATCTTCTGACAGCTGCATGAGGAAGTTCTTCCACACTTTAAACTAGAACCTGATTCTCTACAACTTCTGTGTAAGCGTCTGCTATGGATTGAATTGCTTTCCCCTCTTCTCCACCAAAAAAAAAAAAAAAAAAAAAAAGTTGAGGTCCTTACTTACCCCAGTACCTGTGAATGTGACCTTGTGTGGAAATAGGGTCTTTGAAGATGTTATCAGTTAAGTTAATGTGAGGTCATAGGGAGTAGGGTGGGTGCTAATCCTATCTGAGCAGTGTCCTTATAAAAGGAGGAGAGACAGAGAGACAGACACGGAAGGAAGAAGGCCATGTAAAGATGCATCTACACGCTAAGAAATACCTGGGGCCACCACCAGAAGCTAGAAGAGACAAGGAAGGATCTTCTTCTGGAAGGGACAGAGAGAAAATGATCCTTCTTATGGCCTGAATTTGGACTCGCAGTCTCCATATTGGTGAGAAAGTAAATTTCTCTTTTTTAAAGCCACCCAGTTTGTGGTGTTTTGTTATGGCAGCTGTAGGATACTAAGACAGTGTCCTGTTGCCAGCCCTGGGGACATGTGGTCAAGTCTACTCCCTCTGCCCCCTCACAGCCCTTTTGACATGAAACCAGTAGTCCTAAACCCTTTGAATCATCTCTTCTTCTTCTTCTTTTTTTTTTTTTTTTGGTTGGGGGGAAGGACTGTCATTATATCTTTTTTTTAAATAATGTATTTTATTTTATTTGTCATTGTTGAGAATATACACAACAAAGCATACACAAATTCAACAATTTCTACATGTAAAATTCTGTGACATTGATCAAATAATTCGAGTTGTGCAACCATTCTCACTCTCATTTTCCAAATTGCTCCTCCACCATTAACATAAACTCATTGTCCCCTGAGTGTCTTCTTTAACCTTTTGAATTGCTGTTGTCAATCTGATCCTATATACATAGTTCTTTAAAAGTGCACAATGCTCAAGGCAGACATTCTTTACTAACTAAGCTAAACTATTGGGTGGTTTAAAGAAGACTTCAGGGGGTATTTTTGGTTTAAGGTTTAAAGATTATTTCAGGGAAATAGTTTAGGGGGTTCATCCAGCCTCAGTGACTCCAGAAAGTCTGGATTCCATAAGTATTTGAAAATCTGTCCCACATTTTTCCCCTTTTGATCAGGATTCTTCTATAAAATCTTTAATCAAAATGTGAACTTTGTTGGTTCTTCTTTCCCATGACTTGAGTTTCAATTTTCTCTCTTATTATTTTGATAACACCTCTCTAAATCAGATCTTTTTTTTTTTTCTTTCAATATCCCTCATAAGGGGCAGTGCCCAGACACAAACACAACATTTCACAACTGCAATTCATTCAGAATTGATATTTGCAAGCCCTATTCCTGGTGCTGGGGTTGGAGAGGTGAATCTGCTAGAAAGGAGTGAAAACCCAATTAACCTTCAACATATTTCTATAAGAGGGGCACAGTCTAAAGGTGGGAAGATGAGCCAAAATAATTCCAATAAAATGCACAATTGATAAAAGTAACATTTTAGCAAAATGTAAGATGATGGAAAAATTGATCCTGCCTTGGGGTGTAGCAGGTGGAGTTATCTAAGTAGGAGACACAGCATTTGGCTGGGCCTGGAAGGCAGTGAATGCAGCCACCAGACAGAAGACATGTTCTGAACAGTGGCCCAGGGACACATCCTTGCAGGACATATTTAGGGAAGAGCAGTGTTTAGACGAGATGGGAACACTGAGGGCATGCCTGGGTGAGGTGGCATAGATTCCACAGGTAGCCTGCCCATGAATTTCTGAGTCTCTACACAAACAGGAATTACTGAAATGATACCGATCTCCTTGCCTTGGAAAGACATAGCTGATGTTCTCCTGACACAGATCCTCAAACGTTCACAGGAGCAGCCTTAGCAGTAATAGAAAATGCCAAGAACAACAACAAGAAAACAAAACAAAACAAAACATTGCTGTTGAGTCAGTTCTGATTCATGGTGACCCCATATTTTAGAGTAGACCTCTCCAAGGGTTTTCTTGGTGGTGACTTTTAAGGAAGCAGATTGCCAGGCCTTTCTTCTGTGGTGCCACTGAGTGGGTTCTAAACGCCAACCGGTAGGTTAGTGGCTGAGTGCAAACAGCTTGTGCCACCCAGGGACCTTAGTGAATGTCAGCCACGTGGAAATCCACTGGAGGCCTGCATCTCCAGGCTGAGGGCTGGCAAGCCACTCTTGTTTCTAGAGAGTCCCCTTGTTGAAGAAGAAAGACTCTGATCCTGGGCTTGGCTTCAGATGGCTGTGCTGCATTAGGAGAGTCTCAGACCTGGCACAAATCACCCTCTGAGATGTATTTCTTCACTTGAGAAATAGAAAAAAATAACACTCACTTTATAGAACAGTTGTGCAAATTAGGCGGATGATAGGAAAGCTAGATGGTAAACCTCTTTGCACACTGCCTGCCACATGGGACCAAGCTGAGAATGGAAGATGGTCTGGAGGGCATAGTTTGGGCATCCCTAGAGCCTGGGGGGAATGGGTCGGGAGTAGGGAGAGCAGGGTGCCCTGAGCCAGAGCATGACGTTGACTGAGAGGCTGCAAAGGGCCCTGTGAACAGAGTATGTGTCTGAGCAGAGTGACAATGAACTTGAGCCCAACTAGGAATAGCTCCCATCTTTAAGCACCTACTAGGTTCCAGATCCACCACCCATCTGCCAGTGTGTTGTACTGTAGTGGCCTGGATGTTGCTGTGATGCTGGAAGCTATACCACCAGTAATTCAAATACCAGGAGGGTCACTCATGGTTTTAGCTGAGATTTCAGACTAAGACAGACTAGGAAGAAAGGCCTGGCAATCTACTTTCAAAAATCAGCCAATGAAAACCCAATGGATCATGACAGAATATCATCCGATATAGTGCTGGAAGATGAGCCCCCAAGGCTGGAAGCCTCTCAAAACACACAGTGGTCACAAAAGTGGACTCGCGCATCTTGAAGGTGGTGCAGGCTCGGGGAACATTTTTTTCTGTTGTGCATGGGGTCACCGTGAGTCAGAGTCGACCTGATGCAGCTAACAATGGCAAGAAGGTCCAGATGCTGTGTTTGGTCCTTAACATATCCTACCTCTCAACCTGATAGTAGTCCTTCGGGGTGAACAGTATTCTCCCAATTTGATGGAGAAATTTGCTGAAGTTCCATGCAATTAACCCATCATCCAAGCCCCACCAGGGCAGTGAGGGTGTCTCTGTTACCCACATTCAGGTCTCCAGTGTCTTGCACCAGCCCCTGGGACTAGAAGGATGCTTGGTAACGTTTGTTAGATATTGGGCGAAGTAGAAAAGTGGGAGAACTTGGATTCAAACCTAGGACCTTCCACTCGAGGGCCCACCCTTTTATTTTTTTAACCCTCTTACATAGCAGGCAACTCCTGCATCAGACAGTGAGTGACCCCAGCCAGCCGCTGACCGCCTAGACCCTCAGCTGCCCCATCTGTAAATTAGGAGCCATAAAATGCATTCCAAAAGCGCTTGAGTTAGGCCTAAATACGATGCTTTAAGTGAATGGGGTTTGCAAACTGTAAATTGCCACCGAAATGTGAGGAAATGAGAAGACTTTGCCCGCACCTGGAGCTTTTATTCTGCGCACAACCTTCCATGGCTAATGCATCCATTTACTCCCAGAAAATCCACACAGAGACCCTGAGCAGCCACTCAACTAAGTCCCCAAACAAACAGAAAGCCATTTCCTAGGACCTAAACAACAGGATTTTCACTAAAAACACAACGCAAGCCTAATTAACTAATCAGACAACAAAATAAATAATTATCCAGTAGAACAGTGACAGAAAGGGAGGTGTGTTAAAAGGTTACTCAGACACGTTGTTTCCTCTGAAAAGGGATGGAGATGGCTTCACTGGAACGGGAGAGTTTTACCTGCGGGTTTCCTCAGGGACCTCTCCCTAACAGCCTTATAATTACATGCATCTCCCAGCAACAGCAGAGCCTACGTGCAGACCTTCTGGGTGATGAACAGCTCTGTCTATCTCCTCCGCTCTCCCCCGGGCTCCCACCACTCGACTTACGCAAACCTCTTTCCCAATTCTTCTCCAGAACAAACTGATCAGCGCTGTGAGCTCTACAAAGGGGAAGAGCACTGTGCTATTTGTCAAATGCACCACAGGCACCAGGACAGGGCCTGGCCCCTCCTTCCTCCTCCTCAAGCAAATTGCTTCTCTGTCATTGCAACGTGGGGTTCCCAGGGATGCCATCTGCGAGGAAGGTTGGAAGCCTTCGATTCCATATTTCAGCAAGACCAGAATCAAATCTCTAGTAGGTAGCTAGCTTAATTTATTAATTAAAAATAAAAAGCATAGAAAGTAGGAACACAAACAGATCCCGGTACACTGATTTTCAATGCAGCACTATTTAAAATAGCCAAAAAGATGGGGGAAAAAAAACCCTTAAATGTCCATCAACAGATGAATGGATAAACAAAATGTGGTACCTGCATACAATGGAATAGTACTCAGCTTGGTGGCATGGTGGTTAAAGTGCTCAGCTGCTAACCAAAAGGCCAGTGGTTGAACCCACCAGCCTCTCTGTAGGAGAAAGATGTGGCAATCTGCTTTGGTAAAGATTTACAGCTTTGGAAACCCTATGGGGCAGTTCTGCTCTGTCCTTTAGGGTTGCTATGAGTCAGAATCAACTTGATGGCAGCGAGTTTGAGTTTTTTTTGATTTATAAAGAGGAATGAAGCCCTAATGCCTGCCACAACATGGATGAACCTTGAGAACATCATGCTGAATGAAGTCAGTCAGTCACAAAGGGACAAATATTGTATGATCCCACTTAGATGAATTATTTAGACTAGGCAAGTATATGCAGACCTAAGTTTTGGGTGGTTACCAGGGTTGGGAGGGAGGAAGGGAAAAAGTCAGATTCACTGCTTAGGGGACTCTGAACTTCCGTTAAGGGCGATAGAAAAATTGGGAAAAAATAGTGGGAATAGTTATACAATGTGATGAACAGGATTAATGTCACATAACTGTAATGGGAACAATGTTAAAATGGTAAGTAATTTGTTACGCATCTATTTATTACAATAAAATATAAATAAAACAAACAGAAAGAGGTAGAGTCAAAGACCAATCCTCTCTGCTCCGTTACTCATAACATTCCTCGTCGGCTCAACAACAGCAACCACAAGGTGGCAATGAGGCTCATCCATCCATCAGCACCGAGGGCCGATGCAACATGTGTGCCTGGTGGTTCTCCCTTATACCCTGGGGCCTGTGACCTGTGCAAAGCTGGCGTCTTGTACCGAAGGGACGCTGTCCCCATCTTCAGGGCAGTGGATTCGGGATGATTGTTGTTGTTAGGTGACTTCGTGTGGTTTCTGACTCACAGCAACCTCATGTAACAGAGTAGAACTGCCCCATTGGGTTTTGTAGGCTTTGACCTTTATAAGGAGTCCTGGTGGCAAAGTGGTTAAGTGCTCATCTGCTAACCAAAATGTCCATGTTGGCAGTTCAAACCCACTGGCCACTCTGTGGGAGAGAGATATGTCAGTCTGCTCTTGTAAAGATTAAAATCTTGGAAACTCTATGGGGGCAGTTCTACCTTGTCCTGCAGCCCTGTGATGAGACGGAATTGACTTGATGGCAATGGGTTCTTAACCTTTACGGGAACAGATCGCCAAGTCTTTCTCCTGAGGAGCCACTGGGTGGATTCAAACCCACAACTTTTTGGTTAGCAGCTGAGCGCTTAACCGTTGCACCATCAGGGCTCCTTTGGTGACGGTGGCAAATGAAATTCAAAAAAGTCCCCAAATGAAGGAACCAATCTCACCCCGCAAAGATTAAGGTTCTAAATCTCAAAAGACCCCTATAGCTGGGCTGGAGGGAAGATAAGCGTGAAGGTGGAACCTATAGATACAGGGGGATCGGCACATTCCCAACAAAAAAAGTCAAGTGTACCCTGGGCCAGCCAGTGACTATGTGGCCAAAGCAATTTTCTTGGGCACAAAGAGGGCCTTTTTTCTCGCTTTTATCTTGAGGAAGACATCTTTCCTCTCTTCCTTTTTCTCTCTCATGAGGCATTGAGTGGTTGCCACGTGGAAGATGTTGATCTGGGCACTGAGAACTCACGAGTACACAACACCATCCTTTTTCTTGTGAAACACCTTCTCGCCAGGGAGGAAGGTATTATCCGAGTCATGCAAACAGTTATTTAATTAAAACGGCAGTAGATGGTATGCAGGCTAAGTCCGGGATGTTAACGGCATATAACGAAGAGCAGAGGGTTTTATCTGGGGGTCGAGAAAGTGGCCTGTGAACTGAAATCTGAACAAGTCAAGAGCAGTAAGAGAGAGTCAGATCCTGGGGGGAGAAGGATGCGTGGTTTTTTTTGTCATAAGGGCAGTAGGGAGCCATTGGGATATTTAAAATGGAGCAGTGTTGTGATCACACTCCAGTCTTAAGTGATTGTGCTGGATACAGTGTGGAGAACGGGCTGGAAGCGGACAAGATTGGGTGAGTGACGATCAAGAGCCTGGTGGTTCCAGGAGAGAGATGGTATAAGCCTGGGCTGCAAGGTCGTGGTGGAGACAGGGACAGAGAGGCAGACAGACATCAACAATATCCAGGCAGCAAAATCCACGGGATTTGGCAATGGGTTAGATGGAGGTGGGGGAGAGGGACGGAGAGGTATCTAAAGCTGACTCCCCGGGTTTTAGCTTCCACCATGGGATGAATGGTGGTGTATTCACCAAGACGGTTTGTACTGAACTTCACGCCTCTGCTCAGAGAGGCCCCCTCTATTCAGGTCTGGAAGACAACTCAAGGAATGTGCCCTCTGTCCCCTAAGTGAGGACATATTACATAGCGACCAAGAAAACACATGGTTTCTTAGACCCCGTGGAGGGCAGGGCTGATGCCAGCCATCAGTGCTAGGGCAGAAAACTCAAAGCTAAGAACAGGGGTGGGCCCTGGGGTTGAGGCCAGAAATGTTTGGGGGTGCACAGAGGCCCAGGTGAGCTGCAGTGGGGTTGTGGGGCCGGGGTATGTACAAGCGGGAGGCTGGCTACGAGCAGTACAGCTGTGCAAGGAGATGGGGCACGGCCACAGTACAACCACTGGTTCTGCAAACAGAAGAGTCTGGGTTTGGATCGTGACTCTGCCGCTTACCAGGACGAGCTTCCTAACCTCTCTGAGCCTCCCTTTCTTCATCTTTGGAGTGAAGATCAAGCTAGCATCTCCATCAGTGAAGGCTGGATGAGATGATGGGGTAAAAAACTTAACACTACAACGTGCACGTGATGTTGTTGTGGTTGCTGTTAGCTGCCACTGAGTCGAGCCCCCTCTCTTGGTGACCCCATACACAAGGGAACGAAATACTGCCGGGTCCTGTGCCATCCCCCTGACTGGCTGTGGATTGCACCATTGTGATCCATAGCATTTGCAGTGGATGGTTTTCAGAAGTAGATCACCAGGCCTTTCTTCCTAGTCTGTCTTAGTGTGGAAGTTCCACGGAAACCTGTTCAGCATCACGGTAACAGGCAAGCCTCCACCGATAGATGGGTGGTGGCTGCACAAAAGGCGCAGAGGTGGGGAATGGAACCTGGTCTTCACATGGAAGGCAAGAATTCAACCACTGGACCTATTTGTCATTATTAATATCATCCATAGAGGAAAGATCAAAATCAATACAGTTGGGCAACGTCTGTCCACATATATGACCCGCTCGAGGGATGCCCACCACCCACCCCTCCTGGTGCTCCACAGCTTCCGCCCCATGACAAGCACATGAAGCTCATGGCCACTATGCTCCAGAACCTGGTTCCCTCCATCAAGGTGGACGAGGTGAAACCGAACACCATCAAGCTGCCTCATGCTTCTCCTCTGACTCGCAACAGCTGGATTTCCCCCATTACAGCATCAAAGTCGCTCCTGTGGGCACAAGTCGTAGGGGGAAGATGCTTCCCTAGAAGTTCCCCAACATGAGCTGTCTGCAGGGCATCAGCCAGCTGCTGACGGTGGGCACAGAGACGTCAGAGAGCAAGGTGGAGCCTGATGGTGTCCACCACACCACGGAGCTGCCCCAGGCCATGGCCGGGCACGGCAACGCCCAGCAGAGGCAGAGTGAACTGGGTTAGAGGGGGGCATTTTCCCCGGGTGCAAGTCCAAAGGGGTGCCAGCACCGCTCCCCACTCTGGGTGGGAGTGGGTTTTGCAAATGGGGCTGCAAACTTAAAATTTACCCCTGGGTGTTCATGACCTTCAATATGCCTCAGGCCCAGCCGAGCGCCATGGGGCTTACCGAGAGCAGTCCTCAATGACACTGTGGCTCATCAAGATTCAGGAGGGTGTCTGAGAGGGGAAGGTGCTGTCCCACGGTTCATGGACAAGATGGAGAAGGGGCTGCAGCCATCCTGGCGGCCAAGGAGGAGAGGCTGTGGCTGCAGACCCACAGGTGGGAGCAGCTGCTGGGGACAGTGATGCCGAGGACCAATCTGGCCTGAGGCCAGGGGCAGGCCGACCCAAGGAGGAGGAGGATGAGGCTGAGTACTTCTGCCAGGTGGTGGACGAAGAGCCTGATGAGGGCATGTTCCCCGGGCTGACCAAGCGGAGACAGCTTGCCTGGCCTCCACGCAAGGAGCAGTGGGTAAAGGGTCTGAGGCCAGACCGAGGCTGTGACTGCAGCCCGAGGCAGATCTTGCCGAGCCCAGGCTGAGTGGGGCCCAGAGGGGCTTCCTGGGCTGTGTGCAGGGCTGGCACGGCCTAAGAGTGGGGCCTGAGCCTGAGCCCCAGGTAGGCCCAGATTCAGGCTCAGAGACCCTGCCTGGGGCTCCAGGGGCAGCCTTGGTTTCCTTTTACAAAGGAGCTGTGTCCCTAACTCCACCCCCACCGGCACAGTAAATGACTGACATCCCCAAAAAGAGAAAAAAACAAAATGAAGAAAACTCTCCCTGACTTCTTCCAGGGGACGCCCACAGCGAGACTTGGCAACGGGCCCTCCCTGCAGCCCCCCACCCTGGGAACAGGCTCCCCTGCCGCCGGGAGGAGAGGGTGCCTGATCCTGCTGCCCAGTGCCCAAGGTCAGCAGGCACCACAGGGCCGGCCTGGGCGGGGACGCTAAGTCTCTGAGACCCTCACTTGCTGCCTGGCCCGTGTGGGGAGCCTCCCCGAAGTAACCTTCATGGGACTGCAGGGAGCATCCTGGGCAGGACCAGCCACTGCTCACCTGAGACTTTGCCAGCTGGAACTGTCCAGGCTGTGTGCCACACAGCACCCGTGGACCTATGCACCCAGCAGCCCCTCCCCCCCGACCCAGGCGTTTGCACAACATCCAAATCACATAACTTCTATTTCACAGAATGTATGGTGGACGTTAAGCGACGCATACCTATACTCCAGTGGAATCAAAGTGAGGGACAGCATCCGTGGAATGATCCAGGGTCAAAGGGTATCAGGAGCAGGGACAGGCAAGGGCATCAGGACAGAGGGAAGTGACCAGAGATGGAGGCCCAGCTCCTTCAGCCCACTTTGCTTTCTGAAAGTCTCAGATTTCTGAGCCCCACAACTAACTCCCAATCTGAATAATTATGGAAAGTCAAGGACCAACATCTTACGAAGTGGAGCAGCAATTTTTAAAATGTCCTGTGGCTCAGAATCCTCAGAAGTACTCTGACTCTAGCCACACGCTGGCAGCCCATGTCAGGTCTGGTCTGCAGATGTGTTTTGTTTGGCCCACATACTGTTTCTTCTTCGTCTTTTTTTTTTTTGGAGTTAGCAGTAAACATTTAAAATTTGGATTCGCCACATTAAAATCAGAAATTCCAGGTTCTACTGAGAAATGAGACTACGTAACAAACCTTGGGTACACATTCCAACATGGCCTCAGTGGCCGGGTCCTGAGGGGTAGACATTGCCTTTAACAGAGACACCTGTTTTCCAGGCCCCCGAGTCCTGTGCTGAGTCCTGATGGTTCTTTGTATTTTCTTACACCAGCTTCTCCTCCTGACTTGCCCGAGCCCTGTAGATTTTAGAATCTTCTGACCCTTCGTCTAAGACGATGATTTTCCAGCAATGTTCCAACTTTCCAGTTGCCGTGGAGTGGATTCCAACTCATGGCGACCCCGTGTATGTCAGAATAGATCTGCGCTCCCTAGGATTTTCAATGGCTGAGTTTTTGGAAAGTTAAATCACCAGAACTTTCTTCTTTGGCAGCTCTGGGTGGCCTTGAACCTTCATCCTTTTGGTTAGCAGCTGAGTATGTTAACAGTTTGTATCACGCAGGAACTCTACGTTCCAACTAGAAAAGCAATTTTTCTTTAGACCGGTTAAGGTAGTCCACCACTAACACTGGCCATTGACAGCACTTCCCAATTCTTATGGCCATTCCCAGGAGCTCACACGTGCTTCCATTAAAGAAAGCTAATTGAGGGAGGTTACTTGACTTTTTTTTTCTCCAGTCATGTTCTCTAAAGTCTTAAGCTTGTCTATACTGGACTCTGGTGTCATTATCAGATTTAGCTTATAGTTGTATCTTTGGCTTTTTTACAGACAAGGTATCCATATTTCACAGCCCTTCTCCAGGTGTTTGCCCCCTGAATGCTTCTGAGACACACTTGGTGAAAAGTCCTGGTTCAAAAGAATCGAAACTCTTTAAGGCCTCAAGGAAAACGCCTTTTGACAATTCCTCTTCTCAGTTTTCCCTTGATGAACTTGCAAGGAAGTAAAGAGACAGAGAACAAGAATCAGCCTCATCTGTTAAAACAGCAGAAAAAGGAAAAAAGCAATAACGCAGAAGACAGCGGAGGTATTTGCCCCAGTAGCTGAATCAGCTCCTTGCGGAATAACATTTACCCAAGGGCAGCGTGTTTTCTCAAACTTACCGTAGTGATTATCTGGCAAAATCTCAAAAACATTTTTTAACACTAGTTGTCTTTGGTCAATAAATACCAGAACTGAAGTGTCCTGGGGGTAGAGATTTATGATCTAAGTACAACAAACATGCCCATAAATCAGGCGAGAAAGCGCTCAGGTAGCCGAGTCGGCATTATGCAGCTCCCTCAAAGGCCAGGAGTGCAAGGAGTCCTGGCTGGGCGGGCTGAGACCATGTGCAGAAGGAAGGCATGAGTTTTCCAAGGTGCCATTTGCTCACCCACAAAGGAAGGAACGCTTTCAGCTTCGAATAGCTGAGTTTCCCTATTTCTAATCTATACTCACTGGGAATATGTCCTTTTCCATTGCTCACAAACATTCACAAAGGGAGGCTGTGTTGTGAAGTAGCTGGAAGAACTGCGTTTGAATCCTAGCTGGAGCACTTTGCTGTGTTAACTTGGACAAGTCTCATATGCTCTGGCAGTGGCGTCCTTATCTGAAAAACAAGGATCATAATACTCACCGTAGAGGGCTGTCGTGGCAGGAAATGATGGTTCAGTAGTAGAATGCTTGCCTTCCACTTGGGAGACCGGGGTTCAATCCTTGGCCAGCACACCTCATGTGCAGCCACCACCTATCTGTCAGTGGAGGCTTGCATGTTGTGATGGTGCTGAACAGGTTCCAGCAGAACTTCCAAACTAAGATGGACTAAGAAGGAAGGCCTGGCATTGTACTTCCAAAAATCAGCCAATGAAACCTTATGGATCACTGCAATCCAATCCACAACCAATTATGGGGATGTTGCAGGACCAGGCAGCATTTCATTCTATTGGGAATGGGGTTGCAGTGAGCTGGAGGTTGACTCCAGGATAACTAAGAACAGGACTTTTGTTAGGATTAAATAAGATAATGCTTAGCATGGTGCCTTGCAAATGGGAAGCACTTGAAACATGTTTGTTTTTATGGATAATATTTAGAAGGCACTTGGCACAATGCAGGTATTCTACGAATTATCCTTAGCGCCTTCCAGATGTGCTAATTTAAGGGAGACTGTAGCTGATGCACTGCAATAAAATACGGCTTCCTCCAGTTGCAAGGCTGGAGTTGACACCAAAGCTTTGATGACGTTTATCTAGTTCTAGTAATTGGGTTTCTCTTGTTCCCAAGATCCAGTCCCATCTTGAGGTTCAGTTTCCTTACTCTCTGCTCCCATCTACCACCTCCCAGGTCTGACCTCCAACTCTGACCACCTAGTAAATGTTGACCTTTCTCATCCCTGATACTAGGTTCTCCTCCCCTCTCCTCTCGCCTGCTCTCCTCTCTCCTGGTCATTTATCAGTCTACACTAATTATCTCAGATGCTTCTATGGCTTCAGTTACGATACACATACCCTGACGACTCCCAGTGATGTACACCTCTGTCCTCTCTATGAACAACAGTTCTTGGTATCTTGATGGATCTTCCCGCCTGGCATCCACAGTTGGATGGACTGCAGACATCTCCAGCTCAACATATCCCAAACACACCTTTCAATCCTCATTTACTGATGCCACAATTATGCTTCACCTCTACAATGGGCCAGGCTGAGTGTTGGATGCTGGAAGGCAGGGTGAGAATCAGACAAGTTCCTTAGCTTGTGGAGCTCACCACTGCCCCACCTGGCCCACCTCCAGCGCTCCTCATTCTCAGTAAACGTCACCAACAACCTACCAGTTTCCAAGGGCAAAGCTCTAGGAGTCAACCCTGCTACCTTCCTCTCCCTGCAAGCAAGTCACCATCCCTTCCTGTGGATCTCCCTTCCTCAACCCCTTCTGTATCTGCTTCCTCCATTTCTACCACCCCCACCCAGTGTGACACGGTTCTCATCTGTCACCTGGACAGGAGAGCAGACAGCATCTTCACAGCAATCCTGCACTTACCCCGATTACTCCCCACAGGGCAGCCAGAGCCACTTTGAGAAACACGAGTCTGGTCACATCATTCTCCTGCTTAAGTCTTCTGTAGCTCCCCTCTGGCCTTAGCATGACATCCCATGCCCTTATTGGAGGCACAGGGTCTTGTCTGCCCCACCTCTGCCGCATCCCCGACAGGCTCCCAGCCTCCCTGTTCCTTTTCTGCATGACACATGTTGATGTTCTTCCAGGTGCTCTAACTGCTGTGATCTCCCTGACCTCTTAGTCACTTCCTGTGCCGGAAAGGCTGTGCCCAGCTCAGGCCTCAGCTGAGATGTGCCTCCTCAGAGATGCCCTCTGATCTCTACACTAGACATTTCCCTTGGTCTACTCCTGCTCCATCCAGGGTTTGTTTACAAGCTGTTGGGATGCTTATAATTGCTTAATTGTGAAGGCAGTGGTGGTTTCATGATAGAATCCTCACCCTTCATGTGGGAGACCTGGGTTCCATTCCCAACCAATGCACCTCGTGCACAGCCACCACCTGTCTGTCAGTAGAGGCTTGTGTGTTGCTATGATGCTGAACAGGTTTCAGTGGAGCTTCCAGACTAAGACAGACTAGGGAGAAAGTCTTGGTGATCTATTTCTGAAAAGCAGCCAGTGAAAATCCTATGGATCCCAATGGTCCATACTACAACGAATCATAGGGATGGCGCTGGACCATGCAGCATTTTGTTCCTTTGAGCACTGTGTATGGCGTCATCATCGGTCAGGTGCTGACTCGAGGGCAGTTAACATCAACAACAATGATTGTGGAATTAGTTCCAGGGCACATTGGAGCCCTGGGCCAATGTTTCTTCAGGTGTGCCCCCAAAATCATGGGTATCAGAGTCATCTGGGCAGCGAGCATATGAACAGTGCAAGTTCCTGGTGGGCTCCCAGACTTAATCAGAAATTCTGGGATTGGAACCTGGGCATTAAAAATTTTATCATTTAACCCATTACTTGTATTAGTTAAGTTCATTTATTTAATTTACTATTTAATTATATTTGTGTTTTTAACGGATTCTTAAGCACAGGGAAGTGGAAAGCTGTTGGCATGAGTGCTTGGCCCAAGGAGTAGGAGAGAATTCCCTCTCAGGACCCCGCTGGGTGGGAAGACATCGACACTCTTAGAATGTCCTGGGTAGGAAGATGTGATGGCGAAGAAGGACAAGCTCTCAGAATGCCCTAGGAAGCTTGTCCCTCTCAGTGTCTCTGCTCTCACTGCCTGGCTCAGATTTCCAGCTGTCTCATGATCACTCGACAAGCACATATTTTGCAAAATGTGGAGAACTTTCTAGAACTGTCAGCATGAGCAGCCTTCCTGTTTCCTGTCCCTGGGGGTCTGCCACATAGATTACTCTGCTTGGGCATTCTCCTGCCGCATGCCTAAGCCTGGCTGACAATAAAAACCCAGTTATCCAAAGTTATGGGGATGGAAGACGAAAAAGGAGAAGGCCAGCATTTATCTATGAAATCTGACTGCCATTCAAGGAGATTTTCGTCTGTGACATCCTTCCGACTGTTCTTTTGAGCTGCTTAAATCTTGCTGGAGCACAAAGAGCAGGAGTTGTCAAATCAGATGTCCTTTGGTGACTATGTGACCCTGGGTGTGTTTCTTCACTTCTCTGGAATTCAGATTCCCCTTCTGTGAAAAGCAGGTAGAATGCTCACCTGGATGGGAGTTGAAATGTGTGGAAGGACCAGAGACAGGGAGCCTCCCGTGGATGTTGGCACCTCCTCACTTCTCTCTGCCAGTGGATGTCACTCCCATGGCGTTGGAAAGGGCCAGCTCCTCTCTGACAGTGCTGTTGCCCCTTGGGTCAGATGGTATAAATGCGTTCTCACCATCGTCATACGTAGTAACAGCTCCTTGCTTTGGGAGAGAACCCTAACAGACTTGTATCTCATTCCACCTTCCTTCAAGGTGGACAGCATACCTGGCTTCATTTTTCATAGAAGGAAATCTAGAAACTTAGAGAATCAAGTCTTTTTTTTTTTTCCCTAGGATCCACTCGTGATCAGCCTGGATTCTCATCTCTACCACTGTAGGTCACAACCTGAAAACCCCAGTCACACGCTGCAAACGTTAATTGCTGAGCTGGCATTAGGGGCTAGATCGACCTTTCCTTTTTCTCTCACGGTATGATTGCTGTTGTTGTTAGGCCCATCGAGTCTGTTCTGACCCATGGCGATCCCGTGTACAACAGAAGGAAACACTGCCTAGTCCTGCACCATCCTCATAATTGTTGTTATGCTTGAGCCCATTGTTGCAGCCAGTGTGTCAATCCATCTCATTGAGGGTCTTTCTTTTCTTCACTGACCCTCTACTTTACCAAGCTTGAAGTCCTTCTCCAGGGACTGGTCCTTCCTGATAATATGTCCAAAGTATCTGAGACGAAATCTCGCCACTCTTGCTTCTAAGGAGCATTCTGGCTGTGTTTCAGTATGATTATGACCTTCATTTACCATATGAGGAAACTGAAGCTGAGCGAAGTAAGCATGTTGTTCCAGCTACCACGGCTGGTGGTGGCCATCAGACAGCAGAGTTGGGCACTTGGCTGTCACTCTTCATGGTTGCCAGGAGTAGCAGTGATGTAGTGGAAAATTAAACAAGGCAGTGCCCGTAAAACACTTAGCACAGGACCTGGACGAAGTAAGTATGAGGGCACAGTAGTTGTTGCATTTCACGAAGTGCTGGTACACGGACCTCCCCAGACTTCTCCCTTCACCCTGGCTGCCAACTGACTGGAGTGTGAACACCTTCTTTGCCTCCTGCTTGTATGCCTTGGTTGACTCCCCTAGTGCCCTCCAACCAGCCTTGCCACTTGCTCTTGCAGATGTATCAGTCTTTCAAGCAAGGACTCTGGATCCTCCAGCTCCCACTGATGGCCTCGGATCTCTGGATGCTGCCTCCATCTCTTGGTTCAGAAAGATGTGGAGGCAAGAGGCTTGGTGGGAGATGGGCCTTCAGGTGTCTGCCTGCTGTGGGCACAGCTGAGGGAGCAAGTTCTCCTGTAACCCTTGGCTCCCACCTCTGCCTCTCCACCCCCACTCAGTCTCTATGCCTTGTGGGCTCTTTGTGGAGTTGAGCCTCATCTTCGTCTTTCATCTCCATCCTCAAGGCCACCTCCTAGCCCAAGTCCCCCCCATTCCTCACCTGGCATAATTTTGTAGCTTTCCAAATGGCTCCCTACTTCCAGACTCTAGATCAGGAGTCACGAAACCACAGCCAGTGGCCAAACCTAACCTGCAGCCTGGTTTGTGCCTTGTCCACAAGATAGGAGTGGGTATTCCATTTTTGAAGGATTGTGAAAAAATAACACAAACAAACCAATGAGCAAAGAAGAACAAGCGACAGAGATGGAAAAACCTAAAATATTTCTGATAGGGTCTTTACAGAAACAGTTTGCTGACCACTGCTCTGGACCATTCTTCACTTTGGACCACATTGATCTTCCTACCAAGCTCCAAGGGCCCTGCTCCCATCCCACCCAAGGTCCCATATCATGTCACCACCCAGATCAAAAATCTTTACAATGTCTTGCGTGTAAGAAGGCGTCTGCAGGTGGAACAAAGAAATCTGGATTCAAATCCTCACCTCCTTGTTTATGAACATGTGACACCTCTTGAGCCTAATATAGTGATTCGCTTTATTTGCGGTGGTTATGTAGTTATATAAGTAGTTATTTGTGGTTCAAACCCACCAGCAGCTCCAAGGGAGACAAAATCTGGCGATCTGATCCTAGCCTTTAAGCCTAGTAAATCCAGAAGTTCTACTCTGTCCTACAGGGTTGCTAGAAGTCAGAATTGACTTGACAGCACAAAACAACAGAGAGAATACAAGATTAGTTTCCTGAGAGCCTCTTGCCACATTTTCATCACTCAGTCAATACATAATCTTGTTTTAGGTTTGTTTTTGTTTAAAGACACTTTATTGAATACGTACTGTTGGTTCATTTAAGCTGAACTCATGGCCAACAACACTGTAACTCCTGCCTGAACAAAGCTTGTCTAACACGTCTTTCTCTGGAAAGCCCATCACAGCCTTCTTGAGTTTAGAAACATGAGACAGCACTTAGGACTATGCCTGGGGAGCATTTCAACAGAGAAATAACCAACGAAAAGCACAAAAATGCCAAAAAAGTGACAATAACTGGACCGTGAAAAGGACGCTTGTTTGCAGTATGATCACTGAGACAAGATGGCAGAGGGCTGTCTTCTTCAACCTCCTCTGGGAACATGCACGTTGGAAGATTCAGGTTGTTGGAAACATGGAATCCATGAATACCAAGGATCAGTTCTAGTATTAACCTAGGGATTATTTAGGGGCCTAATGACTGTGCAAGGAGCCCTGGTGGCACAGTCGTTAAAGTGCCGGACTGCTAACCAAAAGGTCGGAGGTTCAAAACCACCAGCAGCTCCTTGGGAGAAAGATGTGGCAGTCTGCTTCCATACAGATTTACAGCCTTGGAAATATTATGAGGTAGCTATGAGTTGGAATTGGCTTGATGACAGGGGGTTTTGGAATGACTGTGCAGAGTCCCTGGGTGATTAAGGGCTCAGCTACGAACTGAAAGATTGGTGGTTCAAATCTACTCAAGGCTCCTCGGTAGAAAGGTCTGGTGATCTACTTCTAAAAAATCAGCCACTGAAAATCCAGTGGAGTACAGTTATACTCTGACACACATGGGGTTGGAGTTGACTCAAAGGCAACTCTTTATGTTTATTTTTTGGGTGGTTTAGGGGGTAACAACTGTGA
Source organism: Dugong dugon (assembly GCA_030035585.1). Taxonomy (NCBI): domain Eukaryota; kingdom Metazoa; phylum Chordata; class Mammalia; order Sirenia; family Dugongidae; genus Dugong; species Dugong dugon. Next base: position 110,385,557 of record CM057472.1, read on the forward strand.
GATTTGAAAATACACTTTAAACCACAAAGAACAATTTCAAGTCTAAGGCTATTTAATAACTATTTTTTGGTCCATGGGGCAGAGTCCACACCCCAGACACTGCTTTGAAGGGTCTCACCAGGTGGCTCCCAGCCTTCTTTGCCACCTCCGACCTGTGACTGTCCCCATGCTCTCCTTGGCACACACCTTTGCTAGCTGGAATGTCCTGCAGTATTTTCTCTTGCATTTGATTGAGTCCTACCTGTATTCAAGGTTCCCACCCAGCCCTGTGACATGGGGAACGCAATGGCATGGGGCCAAACCCACACCGTGAAATTGCCTGGGTCATACAGGTCCTGGAATCTGTGTGGGGAAATTTGGAGAAAGGAAGACTGTGACAGAGCTGTCTTAGTTCCGAACAATTGTTCTCCAGGCCCACAGAGGCATTAACCATTTCAATCTGTGAGCCTGTCTTAAATCTTCTCCCTCTCTTTCTTTTTTTCTTTCCTATGCTCTGACATGAAACAGTGCCTGCTGTGCAGTAAAAATATTTTGGCTATCTCCCTTTAAAAAACTTTCTAAAAATACACACCACATCTCATGGTGGGCTTTGATGATGACCTTCCAGGTGATGGAAAGAAGAACCCAGGAGGGCGCTCCTCCTCTGGTTCGGCATTGGCAACTTCAGCTCAGCAGTGAAGAACAGAGACTACTTAAGATATTTAATGTGGAGGAAAATTCACTGTCTTTGTTGGCTATTCACTGTAGGGTAGAACTCTTGTTTATCTAGTTATTAGAAGGAGGAATGGGACTTAAATGAATATATAATACAATTTATCCCCTTGTTTTGTGTTTTAAGGTCTGCTCAGGGAAATAAGACATTTTGAAGCTTCTGCCTCTTTAAAACCCTAGTTTTCTCGTCTTAATTTGAAATAGATGTTTGTTTCACCCACAGAGATCCGGCATTTGGTGGGGAGCCATGGAGACAACCACTAACATGGGCAAGTCGTGGGTTGTATCTGAACCTCAGTCCCTTTATCTAAGAATTGAGAAGCTTTAATTAAATGACCTATTATATCCCATCCACCTCTAAAATGCTGTCATCTATAAGCTGGAATTCCTAATATTTAAGACATAATATGGGTCTGTCGATGTTGTTAGATGTCATCGAGTTGGCTCTGACTCATAGCAACCCTATGTACAACAGAACAAAACACTACCCATCCTACACCATCTTCACAATTGTTATGCTTAAACCACTGTGTCAATCCATCTCATTGAGGGTCTTCCTCTTTTTCACTGACCCTCCACTTTACCAAGCATGATGTCCTTCTCCAGGGACTGATCCCTCCTAATAGCATGCCCAAAGTATTTGAGACAAATCTTGCTATCCTGGCTTCTAAGGAGCATTCTGGCTGTACTTGTTCCAAGACAGATTTGTTAGTTCTTCCTGCAGTCCATGGTATATTCAATATTCTTCTCCAACACCATAATTTAAAGGTATCAATTCTTCTTCAATCTTCTTTATTCATTGTCCAGAAAAAGGAATTTCTTCCACCACTAGTAGTTATAACTTTGACTGATGATACATATGGTTCTCTTTCAATAGAGCCTTCACTACCGGGGTGGGCTGAATGCTCACTGCAGAGGAAAACGGACATTTACTTAGTGGTTGCTTTGTCAGAGGCTTTACAGCATACCATTGTAGTTGATATCATTCCCATTTCACAGAAGACAACACTGAGGCTAAGCGAGGTTGGAATTCATATTCAAACTCATGTCTATGATATGAGCCCATTCTACTTAATAAAACATCCCAGACTCATTAAACATTCCCACAGTAGACCTTCAACTTCTCAGTCCATCAGGTAATTCCTGCGTGTGACAAGGAGTTTTTCTTCATGATTAAGTAAGATAAGCCTGTTTTGGATTATAATTGTTTCAGTATATCACATCATATGATGCTTTAGTATCATCTAATAGTGACATTTATTACCCGTACTGTGCCTGAGATTAGTAAAGCCACATTTAGGGCTCTTCTGTAAATCAGTCTTTTCACAAAATCAGGATTTCGCAATGAGCACCCTGATGCACCCATTCTTGCGTATCTTCGGTAACTGTATTAAAAAGGCTTTTTTGATTGATGTGTTTAGGAAATATAAGACCAAAAAACATTAGGTCAGTGTCTTTATAGCAGGGCTTCTCGAAGCCTGTAATTCTTGGATGTGTATTTGGAATCTCCAAGGGAGTGCTACAATTGGCTGTTTTTCCCCTAAGTATATTACCCTAGAACCTCACAGTGCCCATATCCATAGATATTAGTACTACTGCTCACAATTAATCTTAATTTTTCTCATTGACACTGAACATGCGGGGTTTTGCTAGAATGTAGAAAAAGAATAATGATTATTCCTTATATTTTAGACAATTTATGGTTTCCAAAGCATTTATCTTGCTTGCTTTGTAAAGTAATCCCGAGAGGTGGATATGATCATTCCATTTAATTCAGAAAACAATGAGAATTTCAGTTCAAGATGGGGCGTAGAATAAACACTGCAACGTTCCCCTGCTTCTCTGAACTCATGGGAGTGATGGGGAAACTATTTGTTAGGTGCACCAGACACAACAGTGCTGTAAAACAGGAAAGGGGAGTCTCCAGATACCAGAAAAGGAGCTGGGTACTGAAAAGTTGGGCCCTTGTGGTAGCTACAAGGACCGACCCCTGCAGGCCAGGGGGTGCTGGGAAAAGAGCCTAACCCCCAGCACTAGACTAGTCCAAGTGTTGTAAGTCTTGGGAAGGCCTGGGGGCCACCTCTGGGGAGTCTGGGTTTGGGTGAGGACTGTGTTCAAGCTGCAAATCTGCAGGGGGGCTGGGAATCTGTCACCCTCACATTTCTAGAGTCTGCACTGCTCTGAGCCTGCCTACACAGGGATGAAGTTAAGCTCTGGTTCTGGGGCTTGTGTGGTGCCTCTGCACATGGCAGGGTATGGAGCCACCACAAGGCTAGGAACTGTCCTGAAATACGTCCACTATATGGGGTGGGGCCTGAACTGAGACACGTGGAGAACCCATGGTGAGGAGCTGCGACAATACACTTTGAAACTTCCCAGGATGAAAAGAAGAGAAATCTCCTAAGGTGGCCACCTCACAACCAAGAATCACAAAACACCAGAAGAATAGCAAGTCCATCGGAGACAGACAAAAATGCAGAGAGTAGATGAATACACTCAATGAAAAGTTTATAGAGGAATCTGAAAATAAATTTAAAATGTTTTTAATATCCTGAAAGAAATAAGTGTGGAAAAGCAGCCATAAGAGGGGAAAGAGTCAAATAAGAAGGGAAAAGAATACTAGGAAAGAAAAACGGTTATGAAATGAGTTAGCAAGTTAGGAAAAGCAGTTTATAAGTTGTGCATATAAAAATACATTTTGAAAATCAAAATCAGCCCTTAAAAGATGGGCTTAACAGAGGAAATCTCCAAGACCATAACAGCATAGAGAGAAAAGTTAAGACACATGGAAGACAGCCAGCCCACCCAGAAGCCATGCATGTGTCCAGTATGGGTGCTAGGAGGAGAGAATGGACAGAATGGAGCATAGGAGACACACAAGGTATATTTAAAGATGTGCTGTATGGACTTTCCAAGAATGGACCTATGTTCTCGAGGGAAACCTCCAAATACAACAGATGAAACAGGAAATCCTAAAAGTTATCAGAGGAAATTAAAAAAAAAAAAAGTATTTCTTACAAAAGAATGAAAATCACATTGATATCAGATTTCTCCTTAGCAGTACTGGATACCAGAAGAATAATTAAGTGATATATTCAAAGAGAAAATAACTTCCTGTCTTGAATTCTTTATTCATCCAAAACAGCTATCAAGAGTGAAGGTAATATAAAATAAAGACACTTTAAGACATGTATGAACCGACTCCAGCCACCATGTTTCTGTATGATCTGTGGGCTAAGGATGGATTTTACATTTTTAAATGGTTTGAAAGAAACCAAAAAAAGAAGAAAGTTTTGTGACATGTGAAAATTATATGCAATTCTAATGTCAGTGTCCAGAAATAAAGTTTTATTGGAACACAACCCGCTCATTAACTTACATACTATCTGTTGCTTTCATGCTATAAGGACAAAGCTGAGTAGTTGCAATAGAGACCATATGGCCTGCAAGACCTAAGAAATGCCCTTTTCTATGTTTCTTTCTTGGTCTCTTTCTGCCCAGAGTGTGTTTTCCTGTAGAGGGAACTCTGGAACAAGGGGCCATAACTTGGGAAGTTCATGTGTTCACAGTGCAGAGCACGTGGCTGGACACCCACAGGTCACACATGGCTCAGGAGTCGTGGACTGGACCCTGACATCAAGGACATGTGAGGGCCGACTCAGTTCTGCCTCCACTTTGTCAGCAGTCCTTCATCACGCCCCAATTCCATGATGTGGTTTTACTGGAATTTAGCAGGAACATAGGCATATTGCAGAATTAATTACACTCAGATTTAAGGCCTGGGACTCATTGATAGGCAGCTTTCAGTGTAATGCCCAGAGAGTTCCTGTGGCGGCATCATGTGTGTGCAGAGTGGCCTGGGAGAATAAAGTCCCCACAACCACTTCCCTTCGCCTGTTCCTGCTTTCTCCCACATGCTGTACCCACAAGTAGCTCAGCCTCACCTTCAAAGTCCTGAGTTCTCTCCATTTCACAGGTGAGGGATGTGCAGCCCGGGAGGTGGTGAATGGCCCTCAGCCACACACCTCATAATGGACAGAGCTGAGACCCAAATCCAAGTCTACCAGGTTTGGAAGTTCTTTTCTTTCTGGAGCTGCTCTCCACATCCAAAGGAAACAGCTCCTGTGCTTCCTTAGGGTTCTGCTCCTTTTTCACAAGGAGACTGCTCAGAAGCTTATCCATACTAGGTGAGGATGAGTTACATACGGTGTTGTAGTTGTTAGCTGTCCAGTTGACCCTGATCCATAGTGACACTGGAACATAACACTGCATGGTACAGCACCATCCCCAGGATCAGTTGCAGACCGGGCTGTTGTGATTTATAAAGTTTTCATTGGCTGATTTTTAGAAGTAGATCTCCAGGACTTTCTTCCTAGTCTGTCTTAGTCTGGAAGCTTCACTGAAACCTGTTCAGCATCATAGCAATGGACAAGCCTCCACTGGCAGACAGGTGGTAGCCATGCATGAGGTGAATTGGATGGGAATCAAACCTGAGTCTCCCACATGGAAGGTGAGAATTCTACCACTTAACCACCACTTCCCCCTAAGGACTGTGTTACCCCTAGGCATTTGCATTTTTTCAGGGAGAATTTGTATGTTTTCTCTAAAGGTTCCCAACCGATGGCAGGTGCAGGTTGTAAGCTCTCTGTACACTGCTAAAATCAACCCATTTTCGTAATGTCTGGCCAGTCCTCCCATGGAAGATTCCAGAATCTATTGAGGAGCAGGGGTATTTTGTCTGGGATTTTTGTTGTCTCTCAAATAACAAAGCTTCCCTACCTTTTCTTCTCTCATTTTCCACTGCCCAGGTGTGTGTTCATTGTCACCTCGAATTCTCTAACAATCTTCATAAATCATGAAATATGCAGTTCTTAAAGAAAAAGTATTCTGTGCAAAGAGCAGTGCTATCCACTGGGGATCTTGAGACAAAATAAGACAAAGTCTTGGTCCTCCTGCAACTCATAGACTAGTAGAGAGTGAGCAGAAAGTGTTTGTGGAGTGATAATCAATATTTATTTAAGGCTTACTTACCAAAAGATTGGTGGTTGGAACCCACCAGCTGCTCCATGTGAGAAAACACCTGGAAATCTGCTCCTGTAAAGACTGTAGCCTAGGAAACCCTATGGGGCAGTTCTAGTTTGTCACACGGGGTCACTATGAATTAGACTCAACCTGAAGGCACACAACACCAACAACGTGTCATACATTGTATCATTAATCCTCTACACACTGTGACTTCATTTAGTCCTCCAAACAACCATACAAAGAAAGTGTTATTATCAACCCCATTTCAGGGATGTGTGGGTTGTAGGTAAGAGGAGAAGGTAGAGGCAGGTCCGTGTCCTGAACCAAGGATGGCAAAATCCACAGTCTTACACCTGGTGAAAAGTCCACGTGCAGTGGGATGTGACACCACCATGTTTGAAGGACGTCGATGACACAGTTGCCCCATGAAGGAGGGTAGTATCTCTCTGCTGGTCAAGTTTAGGGCAGGCTGCCTAGAGGAGGGTACAAACTGAGCTGAATTTTGAAAAATGAATCAGAGTTCGCCAGGGAGAGGCAAAGAGGAGGGAGAAGGAGACGACAGGAAGCAAAGGCCCACCATCAAGGTGCAGCTTGGCATGTTAACACAACTGCAAGCGTTTAGCATTGCTAACATTTCTAGCAAATTTTACGAGTGAGTGGAAATGGTTGAGCACTTGACTACTAGCTGAAAGGTTGGGGGTTAAAACCACCCAGAGGTGCCTCTGGAGACAGACCGGGTGAGGTGGTCTGCTTCCAAAAGTTCACAGCCTTGGAAACCCTATGGAGCAGTTCTACCCTGCACGTATACGGTCACCATGAGTGAGAATCGACTCCATGGCATCTAACAACAAAAGCAGTGGGACGCAAGGAGCAAAGGGCATGATTTGAGGGTGGGAAGTAGGTGAGGCCAGGCCACGGTTGACCCTGCCCGCCATGCTAGGGGGCTTGGACGTCTTGCAGGAGATGGGGAGATGCTGACATGTTTTCAGCAGGTTAACATGTGGCTAACACATGCAAAACTGTCTGTGCAGGGCCAAGCTCATAGTAGGTCCTCAAATCATGTCTCTTAAACGAACCTATTTGCTCCGGAGGCATCTCTGCATTTTCAGTTTAGATTGTTCATTAACACAAAGATGGAAGCTGCAGGAAAAGCCAATAATGTGTCTGTTACACGCCCGTGTCTATTTGAAACCATTCACGGAATAATTATCAGGATGGCTAACAATGGATGATTTATTGTAAATATCAGCTTTGCTGCTTGTTAATTCAGAACCAAAATATTTGCCCATTTCCATCCCAAAGGGAGAAATCTAGATAGTTTCTCCCCCATGTTATAACTATGAAATTAAATAAAGTGAACTGAATGAATTGCATGGGGGTAAATAAACCATTTAATTTAATTCATACGAAGAATTTAATTCAACGAAGAATAATACTGAATACATCTATAGTTGGCTAAATAAACCAATTAACTATTTTCTCTTTAGACAACATGAGCCAATGGTGCAGCCACAACAAAAGAAAAAAAGAAGAGAAGAAAAGTGTACTTCAGTGTAATCCAGATGGACTTGGAGCACCACACCCTGGCTTCTAGCTCTCTCACCCCCTTGAATGACTCTCATATTAGCTTCGGGGGTATCTCTCTCTTGCCTTCCAGGCTTTTACTACCGTTTGAAGGGAATAAGCCCATGGGGCCAAGGACAACGTGGCCTTATTGTTCCAGCAACACCTGGAAAATTACGAAGTATGGGCAGTGTGCACACAAGCTGATGTATTACTGCTGAGAAGCAGTAGCACAGGGGTTTTGGAATCCAGGCTGTGGGGTTAAGCAGATCTAGGTTTAAATTCTTGCTCCAACATTCATGACTGGGTGAGTTGGCAAGTTACAAAATCCCCTTCAACTGCAGCCTCCTCGTCTCTAAAACAGGAAGAGTAATAGTACCTGGTGTCCCTGGGTGTGCAAATGATGAGTGTGCTTGGCTGCTAACTGAAGGGTGAGATGTTCGATTCCACCCAGAGGCACCTTGGTAGTAAGGCCTGGAAGATCTCCTTCTGGAGAATTAGCCATTGGAAACCCTGCGGATAGCAGTTCTAGTCTGACACAGTTGGGGTCCCCATGAGTCGGAGTTGACTCAGCAGTAACCGATTGTCTTGGTTTGAGAGCAGTTACTGTAAAACGTGTGAAAGCCAGAACCTGGGTAAGGTGGAAACCTGTCAGAGAAGGAAAACTCAAACATGCTCCACTAAAACAAGCGATAGAAAAATGGTAGGGCTGCACCCCGTCAGAGGAAGAAAACGGGCGGGACCTGGAAAAGCAAGGCAGTGCTGTACTTCATGTGATGGCAGTGAGGATTAAAGGAGATAGAAACCATAAAAGCATAGCCCAGCGGCAGAACATAAACCCTGAATAATCATCTGTGCTTCCCACCTGCAGGACGCTCTGATCTGCGGAGTTGACCGGGAGTGCCCAGTTCCAGCAGTCAGGAGAACTGAACTCTTCCCGAGTAAACTCCGAGTGCCTGGCTTCTTAATCTAGAAGGGGAAAGGTGGTGATACTTAGGCGGATGGAACTTCCAAGTTTGCCCTCCAGAATCCTGTAGTTTAATGGGTGAGTCAAGAAGATGGCCAAGAAAAGCAAGAGAGGAGAGGTCCAACGCTGAGGGCCTTCGGTGCTCCCCTAACATGAGCAAACCTTACTTCCTCCCTTCCCCTCTGCTCCCATCAGCCCCAGCCTTCCTGCAAAACCCGCATCCACGCAGCCACCAAGAGACCCTGGAGAGGCAGAGGAACTCAGGGTCTGTTTCCTTCCCTCCGTGTAAATCTCCAGCTTCAAACGAGGGGAAAATCAACAGCAGGTGAGGACGCAGCATTTGATGGAAACCTGATAATCCCAAATAAAACACCGTGCGTAGATGTTGTTCTTTCCCCAAGCTCCCTTAATTCCTTGTGGATATTAATAACGGCTTCCCCAGAAAAGCTGATCCTCTGGGCACCAAAACAAAACTTGGTTCAGTGGAACCTGCTCACGGCCCTGAGATACCCAGCCTGCTTCATCTGTCCGGGGTTCTTAGAGAGAAGAAGAGGCATTTTATAAGGGATAATTTAAGGAAGGCAAAAAATGGCCTTTCAAATGTTGCTTCCTTCCCTCCCTGAAACACAATTGCTTGGAACTTATTTTATGGTTTTTTGTTTATTTGCCTTTATTTGAAATCGGGGTATGGCATCATTGTGATAGCTTCTGACTCAGAAATGACTGTGAATGGTGCCCTGATACAGGTCATGCATTACCTGTAACCTTGTTTTCAGGACCTCGTGGCTTGCACCTCACTGGGCCTTAGTTATTACCAGTCTTCTTTCTAACTTTTTTTATTTTTGTGTAAGTATATGCAGCCAAAGGTACACCATCTCAACAATTTCTGCATGTACAATTAAGTGACATTGATTACATTCTTCAAGAAGTGCTACCATTCTAGATATCGTTTTCCACATTATTCTACCACCCCTATCTTAAACTCACTGTGCCCTTCCCACCCAACTTTTCCAGTTGCTATTGTCAATTTGATCTCACATAGATAATTTTTTAAGAGAGCACAGTGCTCAAAGCAGATGTACTTTACTAATTAAGAAAAGCTACTTTTTGGTTCCAAGAAGATGTCAGAGGATAATTTTGGTTTTGGGTTTAAAGTTTATCTCAGGGCAATAGTTTCATGGATTCATCTAACCTCAATGGCTCCAGAAAGTCTGGATTCCATCGAGAATTTGAAATTTTGTTCTGCATTTTTTACCTTTTTAATCAAGATTCTTCTATAGAATATTTGATCAAAATGTTCAGTATTGGTAGATGGGCACCATCCAGTTTTTCTGGTCTCTTGGCAAAAGAGGCAGTTGTTTGTGGGGGCAACCAGACATGCATTTTATTTTCTCTTCTGATTCTTGACTCTCCTTCTTTCTCTGTTGCTTCAAGTGAACGGAGACCAATTGTTGCACCTTGGATAATTGCTCCTTGCTACCTTTTAAGACCCCAGTTACTATGCAACGAAGCAGGAGGATGAACAGAAGTACTGAGAAACAATATTAGGCCTATTGATTGGGACATCCCGTGAAACCATGATCCTAAACCTCTAAAGGAAGAAAGCTAATCCTGTGTGGTGTTTGATTGTACATAAGCAACCTCAACAGCTGCTTTTTGTGTGTGTGTGTAAAAAAAATATATATAACACAACATTTAACAATACAACATTTATCAGGTGTACAGCTAGTGATATCAATTACATTAATTGGCTGTATAACCATTACCCTTAATTGCTGCAAATTTCCCATCACTATAGACAGAAATTCACTGTTTCCCAAACAATGGCTCCCCTTCTGCCCCTCCTTCCTGCTCCTGGTAACCACCAATAAACTTCGGTCTCTCTATATTTTCCTATTCTGGTCATTTTACATGATACAATATTTGTCCTTTTGGGATTGACTTATTCTAGTCAGCATAATGTCTTCAAGCTTTATCCACGCTGTAGCATATGTATCAGGATTTTGTTTCTCTTTCTGGCTGAGTAGTATTCCATCGTATGTACGCACCACTTTTTGATTACCCATTCATTTGTTGATGGACATTTAGGTTGCTTCCACCTTTCCCATGTCTTTCTCCCTTACTATGTGAGTGACTGGGAGCATGTTACTTCACCTCTTTAAACCTATGGTTCCTGTGATGGTTAATTTTTTTGCATCAACTTGCCTACATTATTATCAGGTGCCATTCATTTGATTCGAATTCATGGAGATCCCATGTGTGTCAGAGTAGAACTGTGCTCCGGAAGGTTTTTGATGGCTGATTTTTCAGAAGTAGATCACCAGGCCTTTCTACCAAAGTGCCTCTGGGTGGATTCAAATCTCCAACCTTTCAGCTAGCAGCTGAGTGTGTTAACCATTTGCTCTGCCCACGCTATACTGTCCCTATTCCAACTCATGGCGACCTTATAGGACAGAGTAGAACTGCCCTATACAGTTTCCAAGGGGTGCCTGGTAGATTTGAACTACTGACGTTTTGGTTAGCAACCATGGTTCCTAACCACTACGCCACCAGGGTTTCTGCCTAGGCTATAGTACCTAGTTATTTTATCAACCATTAATCTAGGTGTTGCTGTGAAGCTATTTTTTAGATGTGGTTAGTATCTGCAGTCAGTTGACTTTATGTAAAGATTACCCTCGATAATGTGAGTGACCCTCATAGCAAATCAGTTGAAGGCCTTAAGAGCAAACATTTAGGTTTCCTGGTGACGAAGAAATTCTGCCTCAAGACTGCAGCATCAACTGCTGCCTGAGTTCCCAGCTTGCTGAAGTGGCCTACAGATTTCAGACTTCACAGCCCCCATAATCGCATGCACTAATTCCTTAAAATATGTTATATATATGTATAGATAGATAGATTGAGAGAGAGAGTCAATCCTCATTATTCACAGATTCCTTGTTTGTGAATTCTCCTACTCACTAAAATTTATTTGTAACCCCAAAACCAGTATTCATGGCACTTTCTCAGTCATTCATAGACATGCACATATGCAACAAAATGGAAAAAAAAATTAAGTTGACTGATGTGTGTACATTCCCAGCTAAGATTCAACCAAAACCAAAAAAAATCTGTTGCCATTGAGTTGATTCTGACTTATAGCAATCCTATAGGACAGGGTAGAACTGCCCCATAGGGTTTCGAAGGAGCAGTTGGTAGATTTGAACTACCAACTTTGGTAGCAGCCCGTTCAACCAAGCAGATTTAATATTTACTAATTTATTGTTTTCAGGGACTTTATAGAGCTTAACTACTGGGAATAATGAGAGTCAACCGCATACATCTGTGACCTGTTGGTCCTGTTGCTTGGGGGAGCCCTGGCTGATGGAGTTGCCTTCTCTGAAATGAGATTCTCCCTCCAGGATAGTTGGAGGATCAATGCTCATGTCCATGTGGCAGCTTGCCCAGGGTGGGGACAAAGGAAGCTTATCATCAGCGCTAGTTGTGACCCCAGTTGTTCTCGCTTGCTAACAGGTCAACTTTAGAGTGGCACCACGCAGGCTTCCTTCCTTCATAGAAACCTTTCCTGTAGCATGTGTGTTTCTCCCTCCTGGGACCAGGGAAATCATAGAGGCCTTTGCCTCGTTGCTTTTCTAACTTTTGCTTTCAACCTGACCATTTGGTCCACAGAAGTTGTCCTCATTGCCTCTGAAAAGTCCCACTTAGAGTTCCCTACATCTCTACGGGTTCCTGTATGCCTTCCCCCTCAAGGGAACAAGGAGAGCGTGAACAGCTTGCAGTTGGCAATCTCCTGCAAGCCCAGATGGTGCAGAGATTGCTCTTTCCAGGGATGTGTGCCTATCTGTGGAGCCACAGATGTTCCTGGACAAGTGCAGGAGGAGGTCTGTGCAGAATGGGCAGGGCCCACCAGTGCAGGACTTGATACCCAGTGTCATGCACTGAATTGTGTGCACCCAAAATATGTGTCAACTTGGCTAGGCCATGATTCCCAGTATTGTGTGATTGTCCACCATTTTGTCATCTGATGTGATTTTCCTATGCGTTATAAATCCTACCTCTAAGATGTTAATGAGGCAGGATTAAAGAAAGTTATGTTAATGAGGCAGGACACATTCTACAAGATTAGGTTGTATCTTAAGCCAATCTCTTTTGAGATATAAAAGAGAGAAGCCAGCAGAGAAACAGTGGGACCTCATACCACCAAGAAAGTAGTGCCAGAAGAATAGCGTGTCCTTTGGACCTGGGGTCCCTGTGCTGAGAAGCTCCTAGTCCAGGGGAAGATTGATGACAAGGACCTTCCTCAAGAGCCAACAGAGAAAGCCTTCCCTTGGAGCCGATGTCTTGAATTTGGACTAGACTACGAGAAAATAAACTTCTGTTTGTTGAAGCCATCCACTTATGGTATTTCTGTTATAGCAGCACTAGATGACTGACAAGCGGCCACATGGGGCTTAGTCCAGAGGTAGACAGCTACCACCTTGAGGCCTGGAGGTGGCAAGTAACTAACCTTGATTGCCCACCCAATCCAACTATATACTTTTAGCTTGAGCCACCTGTCTCGTGGACTTGATCAGGGACTGTTCAGCCTTACCATGAATATTCCCAGAGAAGAGGGACTCACCAAGTCCAGAAAAAGCATACATTGAAACACAGCTGTTAGAAATATCTTCTTTACATTCTACCAACACCTGCATTCTTGTAACTTCCACAAACTCATCTTACATTGTGGGAAAATAACTGAGATGTGGACTCTGGAATTTGACAGCCCGTTTCTTCGTAAGATATACATCTTAAAGGGAGACCAGCCTTGTCTGTCTCTTTATCACCAGCTGGTGGAAGAGTGCCTGATCCATGGTCAAGGTTGTTAAATGTTGAATGCCTGTTGAGGAAATTGAAAAGAAAAGTTGAATGCCAATTGAAAGAAAGAAAGAATGAATGAATTGCTGGTGACTCTGTCTCAGCCTATTTCTTGCTCTGTGATCTTATGCAAGTCACTTAACCCTCTGAATCTCAGTCTCCTTATCAGAAAAACAGGAATACAGCAGCACTCATAATTATGTTCATTCATTCATTTAATAATGAACGTGTTTCTATGTGGTAGGCCCTATTCTAGACCTAGAAAATTTAATGTTAAAAAAAATAAAATGCAGTGTGACATCTGAAGTGCCAATGTTGTGGGGAAGCCATCGATGAACTCCCACTGGGTTAGGAGAGTGACAGAAGGGTGAGGGATGTGGGCCAAGCACCCAGGACAGTGCCCGTTGCTCATGAGCTCACCGGGCTTTTTAGTTTCCTTTCCTCATCAATGCCACAAGTCACTTCTTCAGTGATCAGAGTGATCAGTTCTGTCCTCCTAAATCTCTGTGTCCAGGATGGAAGCAGAGTGGCAAGAAGGCAATTACCTTTGATAGTGTCATGGATTGAATTGTGTCCCTTAGAAATATGTGCGTCAACTTGGCTTGGCCATGATTCCCAGTGTTGTGTGATTGTCCACCATTTTGTCATCTGATGTGATTTTCCTATGTGTTGTGGATCCTATCACTGTGATATCGATGAGATGGATTGGCTGTAGTTGTGTTGATGAGATCTGCGAGATTGGATTGTGTCTTGGGCCAATCTCTTTTGCGATATGGGAGAGGGAAGCAAGCAGAGAGACATGGGGACGTTGTACCAGCAAGAAACATCTCCGGGAGACGAGTGCATCCTTTGGACCTGGGGTCCCTACACCTGAGAATCTCCTAGACCAGGGGAAGACTGATGACCAGGATCTTCCTCCAGAGCTAGCAGAGAAAGCCTTCCCCTGGAGCTGATGCCCTGAGTGGACTTCTAGCCTACTAGACTGTGGGAGAATAGATTTCTGTTTGTTGACACCATCCTCTTGTGGTATTTATGTTATAGCAGTTCTACATGAATAAGACAGATGGATTCTTGGAACTTGTCAGAAAAAAATGAATGAGGCTTTCCAAAGGAAAAGGCCCACAGTTTCTCCAGGACAATGGCAGGCAGAGATGAGTCTCCAATGATCCTATATAATTCCACCTCTACTCCTGCCACTTACCATTGCATCGTCCACCTTTAATGCTTCATTTCCTCTTTTTAATACAGGAAGCTTCCTTTTCTTAACTTCTTCTTTTAGACATCCATCCATCCATCCATTAACCCACCTACCTACCTATCTACATATTATCATTTGATTCCTTCACTAGAAATAGTGGAGAGCAGGAAGTGTGTCTCACTTGCTCCCACTGTATCTCCAGTGCTTTACACAGGGCCTGGCACCTAGAATACATCCAGTAAGTACTTATTTAATGTACAAAGAATCCATAGTTCTTACAACCATGACTCTTATGCTATGGTACTTACACTCTTCACCCAGTAGTTCTCTTAAATCCACATATCACCTTCACCAGGAAGCACTGCTACCCACACCCGCTGGCCCAGGTTGAATTACATAGCCTGTGCCTGGCACCATCCTTGCACAATGTTCACCTCTCCATTCCAGCTCTTAAGACACACATGCTTATCTCTTCTATCTTGTCCCTAGAGCAAGGTCTGGACTTGGTCGTGTCCACTTATGCATCCTCCAGACTTAACAGAGATTATTAGCCCATGGTCAGTGAGTGAATAATCAGGGTTTGTTGAATGAATACATGAATGAGGAATCAGATTAGGATTTGGCTTTGGACACTGGCTGAAAAGATCTGATAGTAAGTTGAAGTTCATGTACATTGGGGTTGAGATTCTCCTTGGTGGGTGGCACTTTCCGGAGTGTATTAGTCATCTAGTGCTGTTATAACAGAAATACCACAAGAGGATGGTGTCAACAAACAGAAATATTCTCCCACAGTCTGGTAAGCTAGAAGTCCACACTCAGGGCATCAGCTCCAGGGGAAGGCTTTCTCTGCTAGCTCTGGAGGAAGGTCCTTGTCATCAGTCTTCCCTTATTCTGGGAGCATCTCAGCACAGGAACCTCCGGTCCAAAGGATGCGCTCTGCTCCTGGCACTGCTTTCTTGGTGGTATGAGGTCCCCAATTCTCTGCTTGCTTCCCTTTCCTTTTATCTCTTGTAAGATAAAAGACAAATACAGGCCACACCCCAGGTAAACTCCCTTTACATTGGATCAAGGATGATGTGACCTTAGTAAGAGTGTTATACAATCCCACCTTAATCCTCTTTAACATAAAATTACAATCACACAATTCTGGGAATCGTGGCCCAGCTAAATTGATGTACACATTTCTGGGTGGGGGGGGGGGACCTAATTCAATCCATGAAACAGAGCTAAGTCCATCTGGTATCCCACCTGGATAATATAAGAATATTTCCCATTGCTTGGTCTTCCAAAGGCACAAGGCACAACTACTCAACATGTTTCTTAAAAAGTCCTTGACAAGCTTATCATCTGGCACTTTGGCTGTTGGTATTCTGAGTCAATACCCTGCCCTATTTTCTTTCATCTCTCATCAAATATGGATTAATATTCATTAAACAAATCTTATATACCTGGAGTTGTAAAAAAGGTAATTTACAAAATTAAAACAAAATGTATATATATTCACTCTATCACCCTGAATGATGGATATTTTATCACTGTATTCCAGGGAAGGGAAAAAAGGCTCAAAGAACATATATAATCTTCCCAAGATCAAGTAGTTCATACTTAGTGAGTCTGACCTGTTGTTAATCTAACTCTAACGTCCTGCTGTCTTTATTTTCCTACTTAAGAGTCACAGAATCATAGGGAAGTGGCAAACCTTTGAGGCCACCTGTTTCTTCTGCTTTCCACCCAATACCAGGACCTCCTACTCAATGTTTTTGACCAAAGAAGTCTTTATTTACATTGTTATCATCATCTTGTCTTCCTCAGTACCATTTTTCTCATTACTACCATCATCAGACTGTCATCTTCATCATGCTTGTCATTAGGTTTGCTTTGCTATAAAGTCTCATAATTTGTAAGTCAGAGCCAAAAGATGAACCCATATCTGCTGTATCCTCTGCACTAGGCTGCCTTCCACTTCTTAGGTAGGAGAATTCTTTCCTTCCAAAGATGAAACTTTGACTTTTTTTGTCAACTGTAACTGACAGAAAGGTCTTCAATTAGTGTATAAATGAACTGTCCACTTCAGTGGCCCTAGAGTCACTCTGTGGAGACAATTTAATTTTCATGTAGAAGACAGCCTTCTCTTTAGATATTTGATGACAACTCTTAGTTGGATCTGTCTTTCATTTTGTAGTTGTTTTAACTCCTCTTGTCTGAGCCACATCCATCTCCTACATGGGAAAACGTGTTGACACAAAGTGTCAACTCTCCTCTAACACAGGGTCTGGGTTTGGCAGCCCTTCTAGATATGAGCACTGTGAAAACTGGAGAGCAATGGGACATTGGAGCAGTGTTGGCAAGGGTGAGCTGGTGGAGCTTATCATGGGCATAGCTTTTGGAGTAAAAGTATGGACAACCACACTTGGTAATGTGGGTCAATGACCAAAGACTGGGCAGACAGACAGAAGCATCAGACTCTGCCTTCATGTATAGGGACCTTTACAAAATGAGACTACTTCTAGTTAGCGTTAAGTAGAGCATCAGAATGGAAGAATGTCCTAGTCTCTGAACACTTGGTCTTAGTTACTGAGCTGCCATGAATTGTGTGTGACCTTGATTACTCCATTTTTCCACTCTGGTCTTCAGATAGACCATCTAAAACACAAAGAGGTGTGAGTAAATGATCTTCCTGTTGCTTTCCTTTTGAAACTTCTCTGAATCCTGTTAGGGATGAATGTAACCTCTGGCTTCAAGTGGACAAGCCAATAGATGACTCAAAAGATGGCTCTGAGAAAGAGATGGAGGTCAACCACTCAGATTAGTCATTCTTCCCACACACATGAAAAATAAGAAGAAACCTCACAATGACTGTCTAAAGGTGCTTCAAACATACTTAAACCAAAACCAAACCCACTGCTGTTGAGTTGATTCTGACTCATAGTGATCCCATAGGACAGAGTAGAACTGCCCCAGAGAGCTTCCAAGGCTTTAGTCTTTACAGAAGCAGACTGTCATATCTTTCTCCCAGGGAGCAGCTGGTGGGTTTGAACCATCGACCTTTTGGTTAACAGCTGAGTGCTTAACCACTGCGCCATGAGGGGTCCTTTCAAACATACTTAGAAACATAATAAAAAGAAAGGGGCATGGCCTCTGTAAAATGCACAGCAACATCTGAAATGAGTCTAGAGAATGTAATTGAAATTACTTATTACTTGGTGCAATGAAAATTTTATATCAGACTGAGTTTCAAGGGAATTACATTGAGATAGGAGATTGGCAATGAACCTGTTGTTTGGAAAAGGACGATGACCCTGAGGTAGCCTGTCTCTTCTATGTTGGGAAGAAGGTTGAGGTCAGCATGGACTCATGAGACCACTCCAGGCCTAACCTTCCACCAGACCCTGGCTTATATTTTAAGGCAAATTTTTTAACATATTTTTACAAATTTTTAATCAATACCAAAGCAACCACAGATAATTTATCAGTTATTCTTTAAGTAAATTACACGTCACATTTTGTTATTTGCATAGTGATCTGATCATGTTCAATTTCAAACTGAATGAAATATGAAGCCCTCTGGAACAGAGATGATATACTAGTCAAATAGATTTAGATTGTCCTTATACCACCACTGATACTTTGCAGAATAACTTGAGGCATGATTACAAGTATATGATAAATTTAACATTGTCTCTCTCTGTCGTCATATAACACAAAAATGACTGAACAAATTCTTGCAGATTGGTTTTGGGATGGTCAGATATAAAAGGTGGGCTCTATGGCATACAGAACATTTACTTTTAGGATGCTGATAGCCTTTCCAAGAGAGAAGCAGGAGGCTATAGAGAAGCTGATGAGGTTTGATGAGAGCTACCTGTGATGGTGTCTTAGTCTGGCTTCTTTAGAGGAGCAAAACCATTGACGCGTATATAGATATCCATAGAGAGAAATTTACTTCAAGGAAATGGCTCACCTGAGACCAGAAGAACTAGATGGTGCCCGGCTACCACCAATGACTGCCCTGACAGGAACACAACAGAGAGTCCTGGATGGCAGGAGAAAGGTGGGGTGCAGAAGTCAAATTCCAGTAAGAAGACCAGACTTAATGGTCTGACTGAGACTGGAGGAACCCCGGAAAGCATGCCCCCTGGATTCTCTACCAGCCCAGAACTAAAACAATTTCTGAGGCCAGCTCTTCAGACAGGGATTGGACTGGACTGTGGGACATAAAGTGATACTTGTGAGGAGTGTGCCTCTTAGCTCAAGCAGATACAAGAGACTAAACTGGTAGCTTCTGTCTAGAGGTGAGATGGGAAGGCAGAGAGGGTTAGGAGCTGGTTGAATAGACATGGGGAATCAGGGTGGAAAGGAGGAATGTGCTGTCACAGTATGGGGAGAGCAATTAGAGTCATATAACAACGTATGTACAAATCTTTGTATGGGAAAAAATTAAAAAAATCAGTAAGATATGAAAGATTTGAGCAACTCACTTAGCAAATTGACCTAAAACACATATAGAGATTAATAGATTCAGCAACTGCAGGATGCACATTTTTTTTCAAGCATAAACAGAGCATGTGCAAAAATTGACGATAGCCTACCTCAAAGAAATTTCAAAAATTCATAGGATTAACTCTTACAGCCTCCATACTGTCCTGGTGAGTATTGGATCTAACTTTAGTTCAGATCTCTCCTCTTAGAGAAGGATCTAGATACCTGACTGCCTACTGGATATTTACACTTGGAGACTATCCCACAGAATGCCCAAATTATGTCCCAAACTGCTCTCCTCCCATTTTCTTCCACTGGATTAGCAATAAGAAGTCTGAACTAAAGGGGAAAGGGGGAGTCATTGTTCAGGAAGCATGGAGTACTTGTTTATGGTGATGAAAAACTTGGCAACAGATACTGGTGATGGTTGCACAGCATGATTAATGTAATTGGTGTCACTGAATTGTACAAGTAAAAAATACTGAATTAGCAAATGTTGTGTTATATATATTGTTTATAATAACAATAAAAAAAAAGTGTTACAAGGGGAAAAAAAAGGAAATGGCTCACACTATTGTGAGAAAATGGCTCATGCAATTGTGAGGGCTGGCGAGTCCCGGATCTGTGGGTCCAGATGATAGGTTGAAGACCTTTGCTGGCTCATGTGGTTACAGAGGCCGAAGAATACAAAATCTGCAGGTCCAGCAACAGGCTAGAGACCTCTGCTGGCTTCCATCCCAAGAACTGGAGATCAGGCAACAAGAAAAGTGCAGGGTCAAAAGAGACAGAGAGAGAGAGCTTTGCCAGAACATCCATTTACATGCTGGAGGCAGGCCACATCCCCAAGGAAACTCCCGTTTCAACTGATTGGCTGCTGACAGCAGATCACAAAATGGAAGGTGATTACATGGGGTCTACCAAACCAGTGAGAATCAAAGCACCAGCCAAGGTGACATGTATCATTACCCATCACAGATGGTTTATCAGAAAGATAGAACATAGTATGAAGATGCTGGACAAGATGAACAGTGGGTCCCAGGATGAGCTCCAAACTGGAAGTCACAATGGCAAACCGTTGAACTTCCTGTCTTGTTTTGCAATCAAGATGCTTTTCATGTGGACAAATCTATGCCCAGGAGGAGTAGCATCAGGGATCAATTCGTTTAAAAATGTAGCATCAATAGTTGACAATTCTCCTAGGTAGTACAAGAAGGTGTGTGTATGTGTGTACATAGTCACACATATGCTACGTATTTATATATATGTAACATGTCAGATACAATTATCAGGGCTCCATGTGAAAGTATAGACACACATATAGATCTGCTTATACCTGTTATTTGGTAATAACTATAATGTCAACTACTCTCAAGCTAACTTGGTTTTGCAGCTCCGTTATTATTTTTTTTTTCAGAAAAAAGACTAAATTAAAACAACTTTTAAGCATATTTGAACTACTCTTTATGGATACAATAGCACAAAACTTTGTTGTTGTGTGCCACTGAGTCAATTCTGACTCCTAGTGACCCCATGTGACAAAGTAGAACTGCCTCATAAGGTTTCCTAGGATGTAATCTTTAAGGGAGCAGATCGCCAGATCTTTTCTCCTGCAGAGCAGCTGGTGGGTTTGAACCACCGACCTTTCCATTAGCAGCCTAGTGCTTAACCATTGCGCCATGAGGGCTCCTTGCATAAAACTTAAGAAGCTAATAAGAACAGAAACCATGCACATGCCTGATTCTATAACTAAAATGAATCTTTAAAGAAAATCAACTCTTAGAGGGTCTCACACATGTCCACCAGTTATGACTTGCCCTGGAGTTTGACCTCTGGTTCAAGGTCCAGCTGTGCCAGGCACTGGGTGGGCGACTTTGGGCAAATCATTGACCTTTCTGGTCCTTGATGACCTCACTTTGAAACAAGCTCTATACTCAAGCCCTAGCAGTACTGCGTTGAGGGTTACAGGAGGTAAGGAATGGGGACCAGTGTGACATGGTGGCTAGGGACTCCAACTACCTGAGTTTCTACTGCTTCTTGGCTGAAAGACTGTGGTTTAGTAACATTGAGCTCTTGGGTCCTCAGTTTCTCCATCTGTAAAATTGATTCTAACTCACAGCAGCCCTACAGGACAGAGCAGAGCTGCCCTGTAGGGTTTCCAAGGGACAGCCAGTGGATTTGAATGGCCGACCTTTTGGTTAGCAGCTGAGCTCTTAACCACAACTCTACCAGGGCTCCATCTGTAAAACAGGGATGATAATACCCACCTTAGGGTGCCATTGGGAGTCTCTGTGAGTTAATTTAGATAGAGCACTCTGCAAGGTGGCCAGCACACAGGAAAGGAGCTGCTCGCTGTTCTTATTAACAAGCCATGCTGAATTGAGCTGAACTCCTCATCAGCACCCCAGGGTTGCGGCTGCCTTCACAATCCCCCCTTGGGCTGGGGGAAAGAGAGCAGCTGAAGGACAGGGGTTGGAAAATTGCCCCTTCCTTCCCAGCCCGTTAACAAAGCTTCCAGGGCGGCACAGGCTCGCGAAGGCTCTTGCTATCTTTCTTTGCAGGCTCTTGCCTTCATGCCTTGACAGGTGGACATCATTATCTCTATCAGGACAGTTAAATTACCGAAGAAAAAATTCCACCCCGAAGCCATCAATTTTACTTCTGATCCTTCTCCTCAGATTGAAGCTTCCTTCCAAAGTCACTTAAAAAAAAAAACTTTAAATGGAGGTTTTATGCAACAGACAATGTTCCCTATTTGAATTAGTTCTTTTGAGCCTGGATAGCATTTCTGTTGCCCACCATCCAATAAAGCATTAATCACAGAAATATTGAGCTTTAGAGAGTGTCTTCAAATCTCCAACACATTCATGTCAAGCACTTGGGGGAATGGATATATTATAAATCTGGAAAGAAGTGTAGCTACAAAGTTCACTGCTTCCAATATAGACGCTTCCAAGGCAAAGAGGCAAGGAGATGGTTCTTACTTTGAGTCATGTGCTCCTTGGAGTGGGAAGAAGAGCACACAAAGGAAGAAAGGAACTCGGGCCCTGGTTTTAATCACCACAGGAAGCTCAGGAGCCTCACACGCGCCTGTGCTGGATCGAGTCCTGCTTCTCTTTGATGCCTGCAGGACATTGGACAAATGATGTTACCTGTGTAAGATTCAGTTTCCTCATGGGCCATTATGAGAATTCAGTGTTCTACAGATATTATGGTGTGCAAAATTAGTTATCCGTTTTGGAGAAGTACCTCTTTATTGCTTTATGCACTTAATCTCAACCCTCCTTTCTTTCCTGTACTGGGCGTTGTAACCATTCCTGTGGCAGACATTAGAAAGATGTAGTGATTTGTTCAAGATTCAAACCAAATCCATTGCTGTTGAGTCAATTCCGACTCATAGAATCCCTGTAGGGCAGAGTAGAACTGCCCTATAGTGTGTCCAAGGAGCAGCTGGTGGATTCAAACTGCTGATCTTTTGGTTAGCAGCTGAGCTCTTAACCACTGAGTCACTTATAAATGCAGGCTCCAGTTACCTGTGCTCATTATCATAATTGCATATTGCCTCTCTGTATACATAATGTAGGTAAATAGATGCCCAGCCTGGAATACAGGAGGTGCCCAGTAATGGTCAGCTCCGTGCCTGCCTTCACTGACTTGAAGCTAATATCTTCCTGAGGCCTTTGTTTTTCTCCTGCAGGAGGAGCATACTGAGCCCACACTAGTGGGAAGCTGAAAAGACATGGTAGCTAATGCTGTTGGAAGCAACCCTCAACCAGTGATGGACGGTGAGTAGGTATATAAATACCCCGGCTCCCTCACTCCTGGTTGAGGGGGTTGAGTAATTTCAAGGCATGTTATCTATGGTCTCCTCATGTTCCCCAGTGGGATTGAGCCCAGTTGCCCAGTGGGGTTTCCTTGCTTGGTGACTCACACCCCTTTGTGGCTGCTTTCTCTTCTCGGTCTCACATCTCACCTCTCTTACCTGTGCTTTGGATCACTGCCCAAATAAGCTCCCTGCTTGCCAGTTCTAGTGTCAAGGTCTGATTCTGCAGGACCCAAACCCAGCCTGCATTCTGGAGGGCTCTGGCAGGGTCCGGTTGATCTTGGATACCCTGGCAGATGGCACAATGCCTGGCACAGAGGAGATGCACAGCAAGCCCCTCTTGTGACAGGCAGCAGGATGGATGTCGAGAATGTGCAGGCACTCTGGGTTAAGTCTTGGCGTGGACACATGCTAGCTCCAATTCTGGGCAAGTTGTATATCTTCTTTGAGGCTCAGTTAACTTACGGGGATAAGAATCCTTGTAGGGTTATTTCTGGGCTTGGATAAACTCCACAGAGAGCACCCAACACCTAGTGGACACTCAATAAATGGTAGCTATAGCGGCACTGCAGTCCCTGAATGGTGCAACAATTAATGCACTTGCCTGCTAATCGAAAGGTTGAAAGTTGCAGTCTACCCAGAGGTGCCTCAGAAGAAAGCCATGATGATCTACTTCTGAAAAATTTGCCACTGAAAACCGTGTGGAGCACAGTTCTATTCTGACACACAAGGGGTCACCAGGAGTCAGAGTTGACTCAACAGCAACTGGTACTGTTTTTTGCTTTGTTTTCTTTTTTTATGGTGACACTGTGTGGAAGGTGCTCAGAGATCAGACTTCTGACTAACTGCCAAATTGGCAAGTCAAGGGCCCATGATGCAATGGGGTTAATGGCAGTAGAATAAACTGTTGGTAACATCCCTCCAAAGGGCAGTCTGAGCTTTAGTGCGGCTTGAGTCAGAAGCCTCTGTTGAATTAGGCCAGTCTTGTTAGCAACTGCCTGCATGGTCACCTCTGGCAAAGGAGATGGAGTGGGTGAGGGAGGAATAAAAAAACAAAAACAAAACAAAAAGCTCGGAGGCGGGGCAAGATGGTGCTCTAGGCAGAAGCACTATGCCGTCCCTACACAGCAAAGATCCGAAAAACTAAGCCTAACAGAGAATCAACAATCCTGAAACCCTAGAACACCAAATGAAGAGATAAAGAACTCAGCCAAACACCAAATGGAATGAGAATACTAAAAGAGAATGGAGAGCGAGGAGAGACTCATGCAGAGATTCCTTACCAGCTAACGCAGCGTGGATCCACCATCTTGGATTCCTATTGGAGATCAGCGAACGGGAGAGCAGCCTCGCAGAGCGTTCAGTGGGAGACAGAACGACCGGTAAACTGCGGTGCACGCTTTCCCACCCCCCACCCCTCTCCGCCTTGGCTGGGGCTCCCCTGCTTTCCGTGGCCAGGGTCCCTGGGCTGGGGGGCGCCGGTGCTTGGATTCCGCACGCCCGGGCTGGCGGCTTTCTGAGAGCCGTTTGCTGGCTGCTGGCAAAGCTTTTTCTGCCGCCTCCCCCTCCTTTTGCCTGGGTGCCTGGTTCCGAGCGCCGTCTTTGCTCTCTCCTGCGGGGCTGTGGGGCTGCGTTCGGGCATGTGGCTGCTTCCAGGTCTGGGCTGCCGCGCTGGTGAGATCCCGGGGCCTTTGTTCGTTCGCCCCTCTGCTTCCCGTGGCCACGGTCTCTTAACCCCGAGACTGCCGGCTGCTTGGAATTCACGCCCCTGAGTGGGGGCTCTCTGGGTCCCATTTGTTGGCTATTGGTGTGGCATTTTCTGCTTCTTCTGGTTTCTCGCTTGCCTCTCGCTGCCTCCCCCTCCTTTTACTCGGGTGCCTGGTTCCGAGCACTGTCTTTGCTCTCTCCGGCGGGGCTGTGGGGCTGCGTTCGGGCATGTGGCTGCTTCCAGGTCTGGGCTGCTGCGCTGGTGAGATCCCGGGGCCTTTGTTCGTTCGCCCATCTGCTTCCCGTGGCCATGATCTCTTAACCCCGAGACTGCCGGCTGCTTGGAATTCAAGCCCCTGAGTGGGGGCTGTCTGGGTCCCATTTGTTGGCTGTTGGTGTGACATTTTCTGCTTCTTCTGGTTTCTCGCTTGCCTCTCGCTGCCTCCCCCTCCTTTTACTCAGGTGCCTGGTTCTGAGCGCTGTCTTTGCTCTCTCCGGTGGGGCTGTGGGGCTGCCTTCGGGCGTGTGGCTGCTTCCAGGTCTGGGCTGCCGCGCTGGTGAGATCCCAGAGCCTTTGTTCGTTGGCCCCTCTGCTTCCAGTGGCCACGGTCTCTTAAACCTGAGACTTCCGGCTGCTTGGAATTCACGCCCCTGAGTGGGGGCTCTCTGGGTCTCATTTGTTGGCACTGACTGCTGGTGTTGCTTTTTTTTTTTTTTTTTTTATTTTTCTTCTTTTTTGATTAGTTTTGTCATCTTTTCCCTCTTTTTCCCTTTTGTCTTTCTTCATTGCTTAATTTCTCATCTCTCTATCTCTTCCTTCTCTCTCCGATCCCTGAATACCAGGCAATGTATGCCTCTGTACCTTCTGGCCAGGCTGTGCTGTGAAAACTGAGACCAACTCCCCCAGACCTCATAGCTGCATCAGTGGGATCCCTGGGAACTTTGCAGTTCTTTAACTTTTCTGATTTTTATTTGTTCATTCTTTCCTTTTCTTTCTTTTCCCCCTTCTGGTTTCCTCCATCCCATAGTCTCTCATCTGTACATTCCAACGACATGGTCCCCTAGCATTCTTTTATGTTGGTATGCTTTTTGCTCCTGCTCCTCTCTCCTCTCTCCCATATCCAGCTTAGCTTCACACATAACCATCTTCCCGCTGCACCCTACCTACCTGCACCGTGCACTTGACATCACACCACCAAGCTGTGCAGGCATGCCCTATTGGAACCTGCCCAGCACTGACTACTGACCGTCCTGGGGGCTGCGGTGAGTGCCACAAACAACCCGTCCCAGTGGCTCCTCTTCAGCTAGATCTGCCCAGCTGTACCACAAGGACGAAACAAAGAAACAAACAAAAAACTCTACAATCAATAAACGAGAGAAATATCTACTGAATGCCCCGAAAACAGCAAACAATATCAAAACATTTACAAAAACAAGACAAGATGGCTCCAATAGGCGTCCAAATTAAAACACCAGATAACTCTCCTGTGGAAGAAGATGCACTAGAAGTACCTGATAGGGAACTCAAATCACTAATACTCAGAATTTTCCAAGAACGGAGGCAAAAAGCTGACAAACATGAGGAAAAATAGACAAATTTATGGAAAATACAGACAAAAAATTGGAATAATTCAGGAAGATGATGCAGGAACAAAATGCCAAAATAAACTCACAACTCGAAATTATACAAAAACAACAATTAGAAATCCAAAAGATAAACAACAAGATTTCAGAAATGGACGGTGTCATAGAAGGGCTGAGAAGTAGATTTGAAACCATGGAAGACAGGATCAGTGGAACTGAAGACAAACACTTGGATACAACTCTGTTTCAGGAAACCTCAGAAAAAAGAACAAAGAAAAATGAAGAGACCCTGAGAGTTATGTGGGACACAATTAAAAGCAAAAACTTATGAGTGATTGGCATCCCAGAACAGGGGGAGAAAACAGAAAACACAGAGAGGATCATTGGCGAACTGCTGACAGAAAACTTTCCCAATATCATGAAAAATGAAAAGCTGGCCATCCAAGAAGCTCAACGAACCCCATATAGAAGAGACCCCAAAAGAAAATCACCAAGACATATCCTATTCACACTCGCTAAAACTAAAGACAAACAAAGAATCCTGAGAGCAGCTCATGAAAAACAAGAAGTCACATACAGAGGAGAAACAATAAGACTAAGCTCAGATTATTCAGCAGAAACCATGCAGGCAAGAAGGCAATGGGATGACATATATAAAATCTTGAAACAAAAAATTGTCAGCCAAGAATAATATATCCTGCAAAACTCTCATTCAAATTTGATGGTGAAATTAGTCATTTCCAGAAAAGCAGAAACTAAAGGAATATGCAAAAGTCAAACCAAACTTACAAGAATTACTAAAGGAAGTTCTTCGATCTGAGGACAAACAGCTTCAGCCCTCAGGCAGGACCTAGGACCTAGGACGCAGGTTCATATGAACCAGATACCATTCTAGGAACTGAACTACAGAGGACTTTCCAAAAACAAAAGAAATACAACAGGGAATCAGAGAAATCAATCAAAGGATGACAACAACATCAAAACAATGAAAGAGGGAACAAACGGCACAGGTATAGAACCTTCTAAAGGAGAGGAAGGCAAGGCGATACCAAGTAAGGGTAGACTGCTTCAAAATTATAAAGATAAGGGTAAAATTCATGGTAACCACAAAGAAAGTTAACAAACCAACTCATAAAAATAAAGACGAAAAACATAAAGTCTCAACAAAAACAAAACCTACAAAAACAAAAGAAATGAACACAAAATCCACAAACAAAAGTAACTCAGCACAAGAGAATAAGAAGAAAAAACAAAACTTCAGCACCACAAAAAAAAGCACTACAAAATGACAGCAACAAACTTCCATCTATCAATAATTACACTGAATGTAAATGGACTCAATGCACCCATAAAGAGACGGACAGTGGCAGAATGGATAAGAAAACAGGATCCATCAATTTGCTGTCTACAAGAGACACACCTTAGAAACAACGATGTGAATTTATTAAAAATCAAAGGTTGGAAAAAAATATATCAAGCTAACAACTATCAAAAAACAGCAGGAGTGGCAATTCTAATCTCAGATAAAATAGACTTGAAAACAAAATCTACCATAAAAGACAAAGAAAGACACTATATAATGATTAAGGGGATGATCCATCATGAAGACATAACCATAATAAATATCTATGCACCCAATGACAGGGCTCCAAAATACATTAAAAAAACTCTAACAGCACTGAAAAGAGAAATTGACAGTTCCACAATAATAGTAGGAGACTTCAACACACCACTCTCAGTAAAGGACAGAACAACTAAAAAGAAACTCAGCAAAGATACAGAAGACCTAAAGGACACAATCAGCCAACTGGACCTCATAGACATATATAGAACAATCCATCCAACCGCTGCAAAGTACACATTCTTTTCCAATGCACATGGAACGTTCTCCAGAATAGACCACATCTTAGGCCACAGAGCAATCCTCAACAAGATCTAAAATGCTGAGATAATTCACAGTATCTTCTCTGACCACAATGCCATCAAGGTAGAAATTAACACTAGAAAGAGCAAGGAAAAAAAATCAAACACATGGAAACTGAATAATAATCTGCTTACACATCAATGGGTAATGGAAGAAATCAGAGATGGAATTAAAAAATTCCTAGAATCAAAGGAAAATGAAAACACATCATACCAAAACCTTTGGGACACAGCAAAGGCAGTCCTCAGAGGACAATTTATAGCAATAGATGCACATATCAAAAAAGAAGAAAGGGACAAAATCAAAACATTAACTACAGAACTCAAACAAATAGAAAGAGAACAACAAAAAAAGCCTACAACCACCAGAAGAAAGGAAATAGTAAAGATCAGAGCAGAAATAAATGAAATAGAGAACAGAAAAACAATAGAAAGAATCAACAAAACCAAAAGTTGGTTCTTTGAAAGAATCAACAAAATCGACAAACCACTGGCCAGACTGACAAAAGAAAAACAGCAGAGGGCACAAATAACCCAAATAAGAAATGAAATGGGGGACATTACAACAGACCCAACCGAAATAAAAAGGATTATAACAGAATATTATGAAAAACTATATTCCAACAAATTTGAAAACCTAGAGGAAATGGATAAATTTCTAGAAACATACGGCCTACCCAAACTACAACAAAGTGATATTGAAAATCTGAACAGACCCATAATGGGAGAAGAGATTGAAAAGGTAATAAAATACTCCCAACCAAAAAAACCCTGGCCCAGATGGCTTCACTGGAGAATTTTACAAAACATTTACAGAAGAGCTTGTACCAGTTCTACTCAAGCTATGTCAGGGCATAGAAGAGGAAGCAACACTTCCAAATTCATTCTATGAAGCCAGCATAACGCTGATACCAAAACCAGGCAAAGACATCACAAAAAAAGAAAATTACAGACCAATATCTCTCATGAATATAGATGCAAAAATTCTGAACAAAATTCTAGCCAATAGAATTCAGTATCATATCAAAAAAATAATACACCACGACCAAGTAGGATTCATACCAGGTATGCAAGGATGGTTTAACATTAGAAAATCCATCAACGTAATCCACCACATAAATAAAAGGAAAGAAAAAAATCACATGATCTTCTCAATTGATGCAGAAAAGGTATTTGACAAAGTCCAACACCCATTCCTGATAAAAGCTCTCAATAAAATAGGTATAGAAGGAAAATTTCTCAACATAATAAAGGGCATCTATGCAAAACCAACAGCCAACATCATTCTTAATGGAGAGAGGCTGAAAACATTCCCCTTGAAAACCGGAACAAGACAAGGATGCCCTTTATCACCACTCCTATTTAACATTGTGCTGGAAGTTCTAGCTAGAGCAATAAGGCAAGAGAAAGAAATAAAGGGCATCCAAATTGGTAATGTTTGTAGATATGATACTATACATAGAAAATCCTAAAGACTCCACGAGAAGTCTACTGGAACTAATAGAAAGATTCAGCAGAGTAGCAGGATACAAGATAAACATTCAAAAATCAGTTGGATTCCTATACACCAGTAAAGAGAACAATGAAAAGGAGATCAGGAAATCAATACCATTTTCAATAGCCCCTAAAAAGATAAAATACTTAGGAATAAATCTGACCAGGAATGTAAAAGACCTATACAAAGAAAACTACAAAACACTGCTGCATGAAACCCAAAGGGATCTACATAAATGGAAAAACATACCATGCTCATGGATAGGCAGACTCAACATTGTGAAAATGGCAATTCTACCTAAAGCAATTTACAAATACAATGCAATCTCGATACAAATACCAACAACATTCTTCAAAGAGATGGAAAAACTAATTATTAACTTTATATGGAAAGGGAAGAAACCCCGAATAAGTAAAGCACTACTGAAGAAGAAGAATAAAGTTGGAGGACTCGCACTACCTGACTTGAGAACCTACTCAAAACAGCCTGGTACTGGTACAACAACAGAGACATTGACCAATGGAACAGAATTGAGAACCCAGATGTAAATCCATCCACCTACGGTCACCTGATCTTCGACAAGGGCCCAAAATCCATCAAATGGGGAAAAGACAGTCTTTTTAACAAATGGTGCTGGCAAAACTGGATATTCATTTGTAGAAAAATGAAACAGGACCCATACATCACACCATATACAAAAACTACTTCAAAATGGATCAAAGACCTGAATATAAAGCCTCAAACTATAAAATTCATAGAAGAAAAAATAGGACCAACACTTCAGGCCTTAATACATGGCATTAACAGGATACAAACCATAAACATCAACACAGAAAACCCAACAGATAAACTAGATAACTGGGATCTTCTAAAAATCAAACACCTATGCTCTTCAAAAGACTTCACCAAAAGAGTCAAAAGAGAACCTACAGACTGGGAAAAAATTTTTGGACAGTACAAGTCAGAAAAAGGTCTAATCTCCATAATCTGCAAGAAAATCCAACACCTCTACAACAAAAAGACAAACAATCCTATCAAAAAATGGGCAAAGGAAGTGAACAGACACTTCACCAAGGAATACATTCAAATGGCCAACAGACACATGAGGAAATGCTGGCGATCACTAGCCATCAGAAAAATGCAAATTAAAACCACAATGAAATACCGTCTCACCCCGGCATTACTGGCACGAATCAAAAACACTGGAAATAACAAATGTTGGAGGGGCTGCGGGGAGATGGGAACTCTTATGCACTGCTGGTGGGATTGCAAAATGATACAACCATTCTGGAAAATGATATGGCACTTCCTCAGAAAGCTAGAATAAGACATACCATTCGATCCAGCAATCCCACTCCTAGGAATATATCCTAGAGAAATAAGAGTCGTCACTCGAATAGACATACGTACACCTATGTTCATGGCAGCATTGTTCACAATAGCAAAACGATGGAAACAACCTCGATGTCCATCAACAGATGAATGGATAAACAAACTATGGTACATACACACAATGGAGTACTACGCAACGAGAAAGAACAACAATGAATCTGTGAACCATCTCATAACATGGATGAAACTGGAGGACATTATGCTGAGTGAAATAAGTCAATCACAAAAGGACAAATATTGTATGAGACCTCTATTGTAAAAACCCATGAAAAAATTCACATGCAAAATGTAACAATCCTTGTTGGTTACCAGGGATGGGAGGGGAGGGGGGGGAATACTAAATAGGCAATAGATAAGTGGTACCTTGGGTGAGAGGTGAGATAGTACACAGTACAGGGGAAACTAACACAACCTGCACAAGGAAAGGTCATGGAGGCCCTATAGACACATCCAAACCCCCCGAGGGACTGAGTTTTTGGACGGAGAGCTCTGGGGACCATGGTCTCGGGGAACATCTAGCTCAATTGGCATGACACTACTTGTAAAGATAATGCTCTACATTCTACCTTGGTGAGTAGTGTCTGGGGTCTTAAAAGCCTATGAGCGGCCATCTAAGATACTCCACTGGTCTCATCCCTTCGGGAGCAAGGGGGAATGAAGAGAACAGGATACAACGAAAAGATTAGTTCAAAGGACTAATTGTCCACAGCTACCAAGGCCTCCACCGGATTGAGTCCAGTACAGCTAGATGGTGCCCGGCTACCACCACTGACTGCTCTGACCAGGATCACAACAGAGGGTTCTGGACAGAGCTGGAGAATGATGTAGAGCATAATTTTAACTCCCAAAAAAAAAAAAAAGACCAGATTTACTGGCCTAAAGAATACTGGAGAAACCTCAAGAGTGTGGCCCCCAGACACCCTTTCAGCTCAGAGGTGAAGTTACCTTCGAGGTTCGATGTTCAGCCTGGGAGTGGACAGCCCAGTAAAACTAAACAGGACTAACAAGGTACAGGAGTCCGGTGACAAAGGCCAGAAGGCAGAGGGGGAGTAGGAAACTGATGATAAGGAACACAAATTGAGTAAGGACACTGTCGATGTATTGTGAGATTGCTGACCACTGCTATAGGGCAACATTTGTAGTAACTATTAAATGGGAGGCTGTTTTGTCCTGTAAGCCTTCATCTTGGGCGAGAATGGCAGCACAATTGGAAGAGCATAGTCACTATCACTTAAATGTGTAAGTAAAAAGTTTTGAAATGGTGTTAAAAAAACAAAAAACAAAAAACAATGAGACTAACGAGGTACAGTAGTCCAGTGACAAGGGCCAGAAGACAGAAGGGGACAAGGAAGTCCCCTGGTGATAGGGAACACAAGGTGGAGTAAGGATATTCTTGATGTGTTGTGAGATTGTTAACCATTGTCATAGGGCAACATGTGTAGTAACTGTTAAATGAGAAACTATTTTGTTCTGTAAGCCTTCATCTTAAGTGAGAATAACAGCACAGTTGGAAGAGCGTAGTCAATATCACTGAACTGGGTATGTAGAAATTTTTGAAATGGTGTATCTTTGGCTATCTGTATTTTCATCAAAAAAAAAAAATGTTGAGAAGTTAGAGGGTTGACATGTTGTGGGGTTGTTAACCAATGTCATAAAACAACATGTGTACTACTGTATCATGAGAAACTATTTGTTCTGTAAGCCTTCACCTGAAGTACAATAAAATATAAAAAAATAAAAAAAAATAAAAAAATAAAAAAATAAAAGCAAAATCTTTATTGAAAGAAAGAAAAAAAAAAAAAAAGCTCTGAGTTCACACTTTAAGAAAAAGAAATGAGCTTCTTTCATCCCGAGTTTGACAATGATCTGGGGAGGTCAGCACATTTTTGCTCCAAAGTCAAAGGGTAGGACAAAAGGCATTTGATGAGGAGGCTTAGCAGATGTCAGTAACCAGCAACAGGCCTGGCTCACCTCCAAGGACAAAAGAGGGCCCTGAAAGTTGAGCTGGTTGTACAAATGCCCCACCTTCTTCCATGAGCACTTTTAATACCCAATATCCACTGCCTCTATCGAATGTCTTACATTTGCGAAGGCAATTTCTGAAACTAGTACATCGAGAAGGTTGGACTTTGTCAGCATCCACCCGTGAGGGGGCCTGGACCCTGCTTCCGTGAGTCAGAGCCTGCCTTGTCCAAAACGTTTATCCTGAGAGACAGCATAAGAAGAGATAGCCTGTATTACCTTAGCATTACGAAAATGACATCAGGAGAGCAACAGTGGGTATTTGAGTTTTTTAATTTGTTTTCATTGAGTAATGGCAAAAGGAATGTGATCTGTGTCCAGAAAAATTAAACCACCAAGATGTCTTGATCTGTCCTGATGGAAAAGTGTGGACGTGGACATGAACTCAAATGGCCCATGTCATGACTGTGTGTCGAGAACAGAGTGTTCACTGTGAGCTAAATATTGGGAATAAATAGCATGCAAAGGGGAGAACTATACTCTTGGTAAACAAACAAACAAAACACCCAAAAACTCATTGTCATGGAGTAGATTCAGGGTACAACTGTCCAGTAGGGTTTCCAGGGCTGTAAATGTTTACAGAAGCAGACTGCCACATATTTCTCCAGCAGAGTGGTTGGTGGGTTCAAACCACTCACTCTTCTGTTAGCAGCAGAGTGCTTAACCACTGTGCTACCATGGCTCCACTGTACCTTGGTAGTTGTTGTTGTTGTTAGGTGCCATTTGTTGTTTCCAAGCCATAGCGACCCTATGAATAACAGAACAAAACACTGCCCAGTCCTGCACTACCCTCACAATCATTGTTATGCTTGAATCCATTGATAAGTCTTTTATTACTTGATAATGTCTTGACTTCCTCTCCATCTGAAAGTTCTATACCTACACAGTTTAATCCTTCTTTTATTGTTCTGATGTTCTTGTTACAGATTGACATCTGTGATCCCTGTTGTAAATTTTTTAGTTTTCTTTTATCCTAGAGAGTTCATTGCCTAGGTTGGTATTTGGCTAATGCCGTCTTATGCGCTAGATTCAGGTTGTTGTCTGATGTTGTTGGTTCTCTAATTGAAGAACTCCCTGTAATAATTCTTGTAAGTTTGGTTTGGTTTTTATGTATTCCCTTAATTTCTGTTTATCTGGAAATGTCCTAATTTTGCCATCATATTTGAGTGAGAGTTTTGCAGGATATATTATTCTAGGTTGGCAGTTTTTTCCTTTCAAGATTTTGTATATGTCCTCCCATTGCCTTCTTGCCTGCATGATTTCTGCTGAGTAATCAGAGCTTAGTATCCCCTTTGTACGTGACATTTTGTTTTTCTGAAGCTGCTCTCAGGATTTTTTCTTTGTTTTTGGTTTTAAGAACTGTGATTATGATATGTCTTAGTGTTTTTCTTTTGAGGTCTATCCTACATGGGGTTCGTTGAGCTTCTTGGGTAGTTGGCTTTTCGTCTTTCTGATATTAGGGGAGATTTCTGTCAGCAGTTCTTCAATGATCCTCTCTGCGTTTTCCGTTTTCCTCCCCTGTTCTGGAACTCCAATCACAAGCAAATTTTTGCTTTTGCTTGTATCCCACATCATTCTCAGGGTTTCTTCATGTTTCTTCGTTCTTTTCTCTGATTTTTCCTCAAACAAAGTGGTATCTATCTTTGGATACAAAGACCATTTCATTGTGCGAGGGTCTTCCTCTTTCTCGCTGACCCTCTACTCTATGAAAGCAGGATGGCCTTCTCCAGGGACTGGTCCCTTCCGATAACACGTTCTAAGTATGTGAGATGGAGTCTTGCCATCCTTTTTCTAATGAGCATTCTGGCTGTTCTTGTTCCGAGATAGACTTGTTTCTCATTCTGGCAGTCCATGGTATATTTGGTATTCTTCGCCAACACCATAATTCAAAGGCATCAATTCTTTTTTGGTCTTCCTTATTCATTGTCCAGCTTTCGCACGCACACGAGGAGACTGAAAACTCCATGGCTTGGGGCAGGCGCACCTTAGTTCTTAAAGTGACATCTTCCCTTTTCAACACTTTAAAGAGATCTTTTGCAGCACATTTACCCAATGCCATGCATCCTTTGATTTCTTGACTGCTGCTTCCATGGGCATTGACTGTGGGTCCAAGTAAAATGAAATCCTTTACAGCTTCAGTATTTTCTCTGTTTATCATGATGTTGCTTACTGGCCCAGTTGTGAGGATTTTTGTTTTCTTTGTGTTGAGGTGTAATCCATACTGAAGGCTGTGGTCTTTGTTCTTCGTCAGTAAGTGCTTCAAGTCCTCTTCACTTTCAGTAAGCAAGGCTGTGTCATCTGCATAATGCAGGTTGTTAATGAGTCTTCCTACAACCCTGATGCCCCATTCTTCTTCATAGAATCCAGCTTCTCGGGTTATTTGCTCAGCATACAGATTGAATAGGTATGGTGAAAGGGTAAAACCCTGACACACAGCTTTCCTGACTTTAAACCATGCAGTATCCCCTTGTTCTGTTCAAACGACTGCCTCTTGATCTAAGTACAGGTTCTGCATGGGCACAATTAAGTGTTCTGGAATTCCCATTCTTCATAATGTTATCCATAATTTGCTATGATCCACCAGTTGAATGCCTTTGCATAATCAATAAAACACAGGTAAACATCTTTCTGGTAGTCTCTGCTTTCAGCCAGGATCCATCTGACATCAGCAATGATATCCTTGGTTCCACGTCCTCTTCTGAATTCGGCTTGAATTTCTGGCAGCTCCCTGTCTGCTGCAGCCATTTTTGAATGCTCTTCAGCAAAATTTTACTTGTGTGTGATATTAATGACATTGTTTGATAATTTCTGCATTCCGTTGTATCACCCTTCTGTGGAATGGTGACAAAAATGGACCTCTTGCTGTCCACTGGCCAGGTAGTAGTCTTCCAGATTTCTTGGCATAGACAAGTGAACACTTCCAGTGCTGCATCCCTTTGTTGAAACATCTCAATTGGTATTCCATCAATTCCTGGAGCCTTGTTTTTCACCAATGCTTTCAGTGCCGCTTGGACCTTTTCCTTCAGTACCATGGATTTCTGATCATCTGCTTTCTCCTGAAATAGTTGAACAACAACCAATTCTTTCTGATACAGTGACTTTGTGTATTCCTTGCATCTTCTTTTGATGTTTCCTGCATCATATAGTATTTTCCTCATAGACTCCTTCAGTATTGCAATTCAAGGCTT
Source organism: Dugong dugon (assembly GCA_030035585.1). Taxonomy (NCBI): domain Eukaryota; kingdom Metazoa; phylum Chordata; class Mammalia; order Sirenia; family Dugongidae; genus Dugong; species Dugong dugon. The sequence continues at coordinate 110,421,485 of CM057472.1, forward strand.
GAATTTTTTATTCTGTTCTTTCTGCTTGAGAAATGCTGAGTGTTTTCTTCCATTTTGCTTTTCTATCTCCAGGTCTTTGTACATTTCATTATAATACTTTGTCTTCTTGAGCTGCCCTTTGAAATCTTGTGTTCAGCTTTTTTACTTCATCATCTCTTCCTTTCGCTTTAGCTACTCTAAAGAGCAACTTTTAGGGTCTCTTCTGATATCCATTTTGGTCTTTTGTTTCTTTCTTGTCTTTTTAAAGACCGCTTGCTTTCTTCATGTGTTATGCCTTTGATGTCATTCCACAATTCATCTTGTCTTTGGTCATTAGTATTCAGTGAGTCAAATCTATTCTTGAAGTGGTGTCTAAATTCAGTTGGTATATACTCAAGGTCATATTTTGGCTCTCATGGACTTGCTCTAACTTTCTTCAATTTTGACTTGAACTTGCATATGAGCAATTGATAGTCTGTTTCACAATCGGTCCCTGGCCTCGTTCTGACTGACGATATTGAGCTTTTCCATTGTCTCTTTCAACAGATGTAGTGCATTTGATTCCTGCATATTTCATCTGGTGAGGTCCAAGTGTATTGTCACCATTTATGTTGTAGAAAAAAAGGGATTTGCAATGAAGAAGTTGTTGGACTTGCAAAATTCTATGTTGCGATCTCCAGCGTTGTTTCTATCACCAAGACCATATTTTCCAGCTACCATCCTTCGTCTTTGTTTCCAACTTTTGCATTCCAATCGCCGGTAATTATCAATGCATCTTGTTTGCATGTTTGATCAATTTCAGGCTGCGGAAGTTGGTAAAAATCTTCAACGTCTTCATCTTTGGCCTTGGTGGTTGGTGTGTAAATTTGAATAATAATCGTATTAATTGGTCTTCCATTCTTGGCATAGTAGACCATATGATTGTCCAATTCAAAATGGTCAATACCAGCCCATTTCAGCTCACTAATGCCTAGAATATCGATGTTTATGTGTTCCATTTCATTTTTGACGATTTCCAGTTTTCCTAGATTTATATTTCATACATTCCACATCCTGATTTTTAAAGGATGTTTGCAGTTGTTTCTTCTCATTTTTAGTTGTGCCACATCAGCAAATTAAGGTTCCAAATGCTTGACTCCATCCATGTCAGCTCTACTTTGAGGAGGCAGCTCTTCCCCAGTCGTATTTTGAGTGACCTCCATCCTGAGGGGCTCATTTTCTGGCACTATATCAGACCATGTTCCTCTGTTATTTATAAGGTTTTCACTGGCTAATTCTTTTCAGAAGTAGACTGTCAGTTCCTTCTTTCTAGTTTGTCTTAGTCTGGAAGCTCAGCTGAAATCTGTCCACCATGGGTGACCCTGCTGGTATTTGAATATTGGTAGTATAACTTCCAGCATCACAGCAACATGCAAGCCCCCACAGTATGACACACTGACAGATGCCTGGGGAGTTGTTGGTAGTAGGGGGATATTTTCTCAAGCACTGTTGTTGTTGTTGTTAGCTGCCCTTAAGTTGGTTCTAGAATCTTGTCATCCCTGTACATAATAGTAACAGACTGTTGTGATTCATTGGGTTTTTATTAGTTGCTTTTTTGGAAGTAGATTACCAGGCCTTTTTTCCTAGTCTGTCTTAGTCTGGAAGCTCTGCTGAAACCTGTTCAGCAGCCTAGCAACACACAAGCTTCCACTGACAGATGGGTTGGGGCTGTACATGAGGTGCATTGACCTGGAATGGAACACAGTCTCCTGCAATGAAGGCGGGATTTCTACCACTGAACCACCACTGTGTCCCATAGCACTGTTAGCTGTGTCTGTCCTGGGAGAAGTGAGTCCCTGGAGATGCACTGGGAAGGAGACTAGCATTTGTTGTATGTTGCAATGTTCCCCGCATGTTACTGGGGCATTCTGTCTGGTATCATATCCTCACAACAGCCCGTACAGGCTTCTTTTTTGGTCACTGTGAAAGAGTGACATAGACAAATTTCATACTCCCCTCTGCCTGATTTCTTACCCTTTTACACCTAAACAAAGTGGAATGACTCTTTAAAAATAGAAACTGAATCATGCCATTCTTTATTTTTGACTCTCCTGCCTCAGAGTAGAAGCCAAGGAACTTCATCTTGGTGGCTTATGAGGCCCTGATGTTCAGGCCCCTCTGCTACCTCTCTGATGAAAATCCAAACTCCTTTCACCACCCCGTCACTATCCCCCTCCTGCTTGTGTCCCTGGCCCCTTACTTTTGTGCTAATATGTGAGTTTAGTCCCACCACAGGGCCTTTGCACCTGCCATGGCCTCTGCTGGCATGCCCTCCCCCAGGGGACCATACCACCTGCTCTTTCACCACAGATAGTTGCTGTTCAAAAGGTGTCTTACTTATCTAGTGCTGCTGTAACAGAAATACCATAAGTGGGTGGCTTTAACAAAGAGAAATGTATTCTCTCACGGTCTAGGAGGCTGGAAGTCCAAATTCAGGATGCTGTTTCTAGGGGTAGGCTCTCTCTTTCTATCCTCTCTAGGGGAAAGTCCTTGTCTCTTTCCAGCTTCTGTTCTTGGCTCCTTGGTGATCTTCAGGTGGCATGGCATCTATCTTCCCCTATCTCTGCTTGCTTAGTCTGCTCCTTTTATGTCTCAAAAGAGATTGACTCAAGACACACCTGTTTTAGTCAGCTAGTACTGCTATAACAGAAATACCGCAAGTGGATAGCTTTAACAAAGAGAAATTTATTCCCCAGAACTTCAGGAGGCTAGATGTCTAAATTCAGGATGCTGGCTCCAGGGGAAGGCTTTCTCTCTCTGTCAGCTCTGGAGGAAGGTCCTAGTTATCAGTCTTCCCCTGATTTAGGAGCTTAGCGCAGGGACCCTGGGTCCAAAAGACATACTCTTCTCCTAGTATGACTTTCTTGATGGTGTGGAGTCCCCCTGTCTCTCTGCTCTCTTCTCTTTTTTTTATCTCAAAAGAGATTGACTTAAAACACAACTTAATCTTGTAGATTGAGTCTTACCTCATTAGCATAACTGCCTCTAATCCTGCTTCATTAACATCATAGAGGTAATTTACTACACTTAGGAACATCACGTCAGATGACAAAATGGTGGAAAATCACACAATACTGGGAATCATGGCCTTGCCAAATTGACACATATTTTTGGAGGACACAATTCAATCCATGAGAACACCCAACAATAACACTACCTCATTAACATAACAAAGAAAATCCATTCCAAAATGAGATTATCACCATAAGTATGGGGGTTAGGATTTACAACACCTATTTTTTGGGAACTACAAAGACTACAGCCTCCAGTATGGTTTACACCTCAACATAAAGAAAAATCCTCATAAACGGACCAAGAAGCAACATCATGATAAATGGAGCAAATATTGAATTTGTCAAGGATTTCATTTTACTTGGGTCCAGAGTCAACACCCATGGAAGCAGCAGTCAAGAAATCAAAAGACACATTGCACTGGGCAAATCTGCTGCAAAAGACCTCTTTAAACGGTTAAAAGGCAAAGAGGTCACTTTGAGGACTAAGGTGCCCTCACACAAACCATGGCCTTTTCAATCATCTCCTATGCATGTGAAAGCTGGACTGTGACTAAGGAAGACCAAAGAAGAATTGATGCGTTTGAAATATGGTGTTGGCAAAAAATGTTGAACATATCACAGACTGCCTGAAGAAAGAACAAGTCTGTCTTGGAAGAAGAACAGCCAGAGTGCTCCTTGGAAGCGAAGACGGCGAGACTTCATCTCACATACTTTGGACATGTTATCAGGAGGGACGAGTCTCTGGAAAAGGACATCATACTTGGTAAGGCAGAGGATCAATGAAAAAGAGGAAGTCCCTCAATGAGATGGATTGACACAGTGACTGCAACAATTGGCTCAAACATAGCAATGATCGTGAGGATAGTGCAGGACTGGGCAGTGTTTCATTCTGTTGTACATAGGTTTGTTATGAGTTGGAACCAACTCTATGGCATCTAACAACAACAATATTTTTGAGGGACACAGTTCAATCCATAACAAATGCTACGTCTTCAGAGAGCCCCAAAGAGCTTGGCCTGCCTTACACAGACACCTGTACTATCTATGCCCCAAAGCTACCATATTTATCTTCGTTGTATTCATTACCACCTGGCTTTATTACACAACATTTTGGTGTTTCTTATTGCCTGTCCTCTCTCCATCTCCGTGTAATCAACTACTTCGTCTGTCTTGCTTTCCAAAGGGCCTGGCACTTAGAGCAGTGCCTGTACGTAATAGGTCTTCCAGCAACGTTGTTGAATGAATGAACAAACAACCCTAGAGAGCAGCTTTTGGAACAACTGCAATGTGGCAAGTCTTTCTTCTTTACATGAAGTGGGTTCATTGGACTTACAATCACCAAAACCGGTTGCAGTGGATTTGATTCCGACTCATAGCAACCCTATAGGACAGAATAGAATTGCCCCATAGGGTTTCCAAGGAGCATCTGGTGGATTTGAACTGTTGACCTTTTCACTAGCAGCCAAGCACTTAACCATTGCACCACAAGGGCTCCTCTAAGATCACCAACATATTGCAAATATCTTTTTTCCCCCTATTAAGCAATTGTGTTCCAAAAGCAGTAGTTTCTCAGGGACTCAATCATGGTGAGTTTTCCATGCATGCGTTTGAATCCTGTTGCAACCACTTAAGAGCTAAGTGTGCCAATGCAAAAGCTCTCAGCCCTTGAGATCCCGATGACCTTGGTATGTGTGATGACAGATGCTGGCATGCCAAAATGTAGCAGCAGCGGGCAAGGGGGTAAACTGTGGAGAGCTGTGGCAATGAGGACAGCGACTTGGGTGAGCAGCCACGGCAGGAGGCAGGAGACGGGGGCATGGACAGGGACACCATGGGCCACGGAGACTGCAGGGTGGGCGCAGGTGGGGGTGGAGCATTAGCTGACAGGTACCTTTGGAAACCACTCCGGGTGGCGTGGTGAGTGCAGGGGGAGGGCACACACAGGATGATGGGTGCATGGAAGAGGGGCCAGCGCTTCTCCCTAAAGACACTCAGGAGGTGCCGCAGCTGCTGATGAAGACGATTCCATTTCGGACAGAGACTTGGATAACTTCAGTATGTGACTTCATTAGCAGAGGTTATTAAGCCAGGTGGACTGCACAGAAGAAGGGTACTAGCTCGCCAGTGGGGGAGAGCAAACAAGGATGGCTTCCCTGAGGAGGTGAGCTTGAGCTGAGACTTGCCTGATGACTTGAGGTTGAGTCTCCTGGAGGAGATGGGAAGGAGGGATGGTCAGGCAGAGGGGACAGCTTGAGCACAGGGTGCTCAAGGATGGAATGTGATGGTTGCACAACATGATTAATATGATTGATATTACTAAATGGTACACATGAAAAATAATGAATTGGCAAATATTGCATTATATGTATTTTTACAACAATTTTAAAAAAGGAAAAAAAAGAATGGAATGAATAGGGTTAAGTATGACTGGAACCTGGGGGGCAGGGATTGCCGCTGGAAAGACAGGCCCAGCAGGGGTGCCGTGCCTCCCCATCCTGCATCTGTTGCTGAGTGGCCATGTGCATCCAGCGAGCTATGGAACACCCTAGCCTCAGCCCTCCCCTCTGAACAAGGAAGGGTTATGTTAGTTGGTCTCTTGGGCCTCTCCTTGCAGGATTCTAGGACCACGATGCATGAACAGCTGGGTGCCAGGTGGCCCGGACGGCAGGCCCCGCGTTCCTGGGTAAATTCAGAACAGCTGAGTGTCCCCGGCCCTTTGCTCCAGCCACGTTGTCCACACAGGCCTCCCTTTGGCAGGAAAATCAACTTCAATTCTCTGGTGCTCTGGGGACGGGGGGCAGTGGACAAAGCCTGCCTCTTCCTCCACCTCTATTCATTAATTACTGTCCCCAGAAGCTTGCATTTATCAGCTTTGAGCACAGGTTTTGGGGAGAGATAGACCTATTTTGAATGCTAGGGATCTGATAGGATTGGACGTTTGAAGAGCCACCAGACCACGGATGCTAGTTAATTAGGAATTGGGGGCCTGCCACTCAAAGATGGTTGATAAATAGCTCAAAGCGTTACTATCTCTTCAGCCAACTGAGCAGTTGGCTGCCCCCTGCCAAGGCACCCCACCCCTGGGAGAGATGGAGGTTTCGCCCCACTGCCAGCAGCACCTGGCATTCTGTGGCAAAGCTTTGCAGGTGAGCCCAGGTCAGCCGTGGATGGAAGCCTTAAAACCTGCTTTCCAGTCTGCTCTCATCCACCCCCAGCCTCAGTGTTCTCATCTGTCAAATGGGCTAATAACAGACAGATTTCCACCCCAAGTGGGAGTGCTTCACTGCGGTCATGGATGAAAGAGAAGGGAGAATCATAACATCATATGCAGATGGGGGAGATTTCAGAGGCATCGGAGGGTGACGTCTGCATGTCATTCCCTCCTTTATTTTTCCTTGGGGTTGGTATGCTATTACCTTGCTGGGGACTCCCTTACAAGTCACAGAGAAATCCCATCTCTTTTTCCTTGTTAGAGACTCATTCTGCAGAGGCAACACTAGTGGGACTCACCAGCTTGACTTTGAGCAGCTCCAAATCCAATATTCGCTGGATTAACAGACCCTGCGTCCCACCGCCCAGGGGGCTGCAGGAGAGAACCAGGCTGTGTTCCCCACCTATTTACATAGAGGTCTAGGATGCATCACATTGTGGAGACAATGACAGGCATTTTGGGACCCCAGGACACTTGTGACAGCAGAGATGAAGGAGAAAAGGGAGCCTATACACCTCTGGTTGAGTAAAAAGCGAGAATCTTTTCCTCTCAATCTTTCCAGAAACATTCCAGCTTGAACGGTAGCAGCGCCAAGGAAAATTAACAAAAACACTTAGGAATGGAAGTTCTGAGGTTTTTATGTGAGTTTTTCATTTTTAATTTATTTTTTGTTTTGTTTTATTTCTACAGACCATGGAGGAGCATCACAGGCTTCTCAACCAAATGGGAGCAACATCATGAGTTCCAAAACCCAAAAACCAAACCCACTGCTGTCAAGTCGATTCCGACTCATAGTGACCCTGTAGGACAGAGTAGAACTGCCCCATAGAGTTTCCAAGGAGCAGCTGATGGATTCAAACTGCTGACCTTTTGGTTAGCAGCTGAGCTCTTAACCACTATGCTACCAGGGCTCAATTGTGAGGTCAGAAGTATCCTTTTGTCGTTGGCCAAGATGCTATCATCAGAGGCAGGAGCTTGCAGAAAGAAGGCTGGCTGCCTCTGGGGTGGGCTTCCCTCCTGCGGAGCAAGCCTGGGAGCTGCTTCATGGAATGTCCCTTTCTGTGGGCTGAACCCTGGCCTTCTTCACTGCGCCTGGGAGACTTCTCTGAGATCAACCCCAGGACAGGCTCCATGCAGGGGCTGTGCTGGGAAAGCCTCTGACCCCTTGTTCCAGCCCCAGGAAGTAGGTATCACCACGGCCGTTGTACCAGTGAGGAAACTGAGGCCCAGAGAGGGGCAGCCACTTGCTCAGGGTCCTTGCATGCTGGAGTCCTAGTGAGTGGTGGAGCTGACTCAGAGCCAACTGTGCTGGCCACCCACATGGTTATTTTTCCTGAGTGTCTCAGTTATCTTATGCTGCTATAACAGAAATACCAGAAGTAGATGGCTTTAACAAACAGAAATGTATTCTCTCACAGTCTAGGCGGCTACATTTCTGAATTCGGGGTGCCAGCTCCAGAGAAAGGCTTTCTCTCTCTGTCAGCTCTAGGGGAAAGGTCCTTGTCATCAATCTTCCTCTGGTCTAAGAGTTTTTCAGTGCAGGGACCCCAGGTCCAAAGGATGCACTCTGCTCCTGGCTCTTCTTTCCTGGTGGAGGAGGTCCCTCTCCTCCTTGTTCGCTTCTGTCTTTTATATTTGTAAAGAGATTGACTCAAGATACAATTTAATCCTGTAGACTATGTCCTTCCTCGTTAACATAACTGTTTCTAATCTTGTTTCTTTAAAATCATACAGGCTAGGATTTACAACACATAGGAAAATCGTATCAGATCATAAAATGGTGGACTGCCACACAATACTGGGGAACATGGCCTAGTCAAATTGACACACATTTTTTGGGGACACAGTTCAATCCATAAATCTGGGTCTGGGGCCTATGCTCAAGACTAGCATGCTCTTTGTGGCCACCGTCCTGAGCAGAGCATTCTCCTTCAGCGGATTCCTCTCATCTGTGGAATGAAGTCCTCCCTTCTTACCATGTCACGCAGACCCATCCTGCCCATAGACTTCACTTATTACAACCCTGACTGCTCAGCTTGATGCTGCCTGGTGTTGCCCGACTCCCTCCAGACCCTGAGCATGTGCCTAGGCTTTTCTCATCCTCCTACATGGCTGTTCCTGACCTCTCTACCTTCTAGAATACTCTAGCCTGCCAAAGTCCAGATCTAGATCCCCATCCACCCAATCTCCAAGAAATCTCTCCACCCTCATGATCCCTTCCCCATAAACTCTGTATACCACTTCCTCATGTGTTCCAGGGCAAAGTTTTTCTTACTTTTATTTTAGAAATGTAATTTTCCAAGTACGTTCCTTTATCGCACTTCCCACCCCGTTTAGATTGTAAATTCCTTGAAGGAAGAGGATATAATTTCCCCAGAACCCCGTGACTCTACCCTGACTCTGTACAGAACAGATAAGTGTCCTTCTCCTAATTTTTCTATTGTGGTAAATACGTATGTATGATAACATGTGCTGTTTCAGCATTCTTCACACCTATAGTTCGATCGTGCTAATTATATTCATTACTCTTTGCAGCCATCACCATTATCCATTTCATCACCCTAATAGGAGCTCAGCAGGACCTGCTGTGCGTTCTCAGATCGCCACTCCTTTGCACTTGGGCCCTCCCAGCCTGGAATGCCACCTTGTCCACCCAGAGATTCTTCCTGGCCCTTCAAGTCACACTCCAAGCTCCTGCTTGGGTGACGCTTTCCCCAAAGAGCTTTGCCCACTACCAAGAAGTTGCCCATGACTGAGGGGCCCCATTGCCCTTTCAACATGTTCTTATCAGAAAACACACTACAAGGCAGGGCAGTTGTTTCTGTTCCCGCTAGACTGTCAGCTCCTTCATCACAGTGGTTCTGACACCCATTTGCTTTATGGGAATGTTAGACTCTCGGCATGCCTTTGCTGACTGAATAAACAAACAATGGAAAGGATGCTCAAAGCAGGCTTGCTGAATTACTGAATGTGGAACGTACTTTTGATGCAGTGGTTAAGAGGTTTGCTGCTAACTGAAAAGTCAGCAGTTCGAATCCACCAGCTGCTCCTGGGGAGAAAGATGTGACAGTCTGCTCCCATAAAGATTACAGCCTTGGGGACACTATGGGCTAGTTCTACTCTGTCCTATAGGATCATTATGAGTTGGAATTGACTTGATGGCAGTGGGTTTGAGTACACTTTTCGTGCCGATTATCCTCATTACCCATTGCCTCAGAGTAGACTCCGACTCATAACAACCCTATAGGACAGAGTAGAACTGCCCCATAGGGTCTTCGAGGCTATAAATCTTTAGGGAAGTAGACTGCAACATCTTCTCCTGAGGCATGGCTGGTGGGTTTGAACCACTGACCTTTTGTTTAGCAGCCAAGTATTTAACCACTGCTCCACCAAGGCTCCCTTATCCTCATCAGACTCTCGTATTTACCCTGGTGAAGCAGGGACGATGAAGAGAACTTACCATTTCCATTTAACAAAGGAAAAAAGCAAGGTTCAGAGAAGTTTAGCAACTTACTCAAAGACAAAAAGCTAGTGAGTGTTGGAGATGAGTCTGATACCCACTGAAGTATCAAGACAGGTCCATCCTTTCTGCAAAGATGCTGCAAGGGATCTTTGTCAATACCACAATTCCAATGCTCAACGTTTCTATGCTCGAGGTGACCTCAGACTCTACCACTAACCTCACCTCACCTTGCCTTTCTTCTCTGAAGTGGCTATGGTGGGGCCATGTACTGGCTCCAACTCATTGCGACCCTATGTATAACAGAACAAAATGTTGCCTGACCCTGGCCATCCTGAAAATCATGGCTATGTTTGAGCCCATTGTTGCAGCCACTGTGTCAATCTATTTTGTTTAGGGTCTTCCTCTATTTGTTGACCTTCTACCAAGCATGATGTCCTTCTCCAGGGACTGATCCCTCCTGATAACATGTCTAGAGTAAGAGAGATGAAGTCTCACCATCCTCACTTCTAAAGAACATTCTGGCCGTAATTCCTCCAAGATAGATTTCTTCATTCTTCTGGCAGCCCATGATATATTCAGTATTCTTTGCCAACACCATAATTCAAAGGCATCAATTCTTCTTCGGTCTCTCTTTTTCATTGTCCAACTTTCAAACGCATACGAGGCAATGGAAAATATCTTGGCTTGGGTCTGCTGCACCTTAGTCCTTAAAGTGACATCTTTGCTTTTTAGCACTTTAAAGATATCCTTTGTAGCAGATTTGCCCAGTGCAATACGTCGTTTGATTTTCTGACTGCTGCTTCCAAGGGCATTGATTGGCCATATACAACATGTGGCTAAGTCAATCCCTGGTCTCTCCGGACTTGCCTGCTCCAGTCCAGTTTCCTCCTCCACCAAGCTTTGCATGGAATGCACATCTGGGACTGCATCAGCTAGAAGGAAGGATACCATACCCCCCGCTGTTTTTAGGGAACACTTGACACTCAGGACAGATGTGAGAGCCTCTCTATAGACAGGCTCTACTCTTGAGGCCATGCAGGGTGTTTCTGGGCAGATGTTGGCCCCTGGCCACACGGGTCCACCCCACTGGGCTCCTGCTCATCTGCCCCAGCTGTGCATGGCTTTAGAACTAATCCACAAGAATGTCTCTCTCAGCTCTGATTGGCTGTTCGTGACATCATAGGAATTTGGGGGAAGTGATTTTGTTGCATATTCTGTTATATATGTCTTTGATTAATAAACATTGGGCAATCAAATTAATTATGTCATTATAAATGCAGATGGTTTGGCAAAATATTTTGAAAATGTGAAGTTCAGTCAACTAAGACCTGGTTAGAGTAAACCACTCATTGTGCAAACAAGGAAACCGAGAGCCAGTATGAAAGTTTTTGGTCTAAATTCATATCAAAACTCAAGTTTTCTGACACAACCCAGGACCTTTCTCTTTACTCTCCACTACCTGGGAAGATTTTCCGAGGAGATGGTGAGATGTTTCTTAATGCCATATATAAGGCAGCACTTCTCCTTGGTATGTCTGTGAAATGTTTTTTGTTTGTTTTTACAGAAGACAAAAATAGATACACAGCAAAAAAGTTTCCAGTTATAATACGAAGACTTCTTTAAAAGGAGACTGCGTGACATGTTGGAGACAATATGGTCTAGGACACGTTCTAGTTAATTCACCCAGGACAAGTCAATTTCCCTCACTGGACATGAACTTCCTCACCTTTAAAATGGATTCATTGATAGTTATGGGAGGGAGATATATATATTTTGGTTGGTCAAGGAAAATGATAAATTGAGGACCAGAGAAGAGCTATGCTTGACCAATTTCACAAAGAGAGTAACTGGCAAAGCTTGGGTGGGCTCAAGTTCCCTGATGCCTACCTGGCTCTTTCTACTTAATCAGGTGGCACACCTCTGTATTATGCTTTGTCCACATTGAAGTATTTCCTTCCTTTACATATAAACAAAGATAGAATGCAGAAAAAGTCCCCTGAATGAAATGAGAGAGAGCTGGATTCTATAGTCAAATCTGCCTCTACCTACCTGTGTGGGTTTGGGCATTGGCATAACTTTATTACCAAAAAAGATTTTATGCATTTGAATTATGATGTTAGAGAAGAATATTGAATATACCATGGACTGCCAGAAGAATGAACAAATCTGTCTTGGAAGAAGTATAGCCAGAATGTTCTTTAGAACTTTGAACATGTTATCAGAGGGATCAGTCCCAGCAGAAAGATGTCATGCTTGGTAAAGTAGAGAGTCAGCAAAAAAGAGGAAGACCCTCAATGAGATGGATTCACACAGTGGCTGCAACAATGGGCTGAAACATAGCAATGATTGTGAGGATGACAGAAAATCACAACATGATGAACGTAAACAATGTCACTGACATATACGTGTGAAAAAGGTTGAACTGGCAAATGTTTTATATATATTTTTATTACAACAGAACAATAAAAAATCATAAAAGAGGAAACTAATGGATAGTGAATTCAGTTTCACTATGGATCAGAGAAATGCAAATGAAAATTCATTCTGTCATACACAGGGTTACTATGAGTAGGAACTGACTTGAATGCAAGTAACAACAACATGACTTTCATTAAACATATATGACTTAGAGCTGCTTATATGCCAAGAACTTTATTTGGCTTATTAACTGGAAAGTGGTAAACAAGAATGGCAGAGTCCACCCAAATAAAATTCAGCTATGTACTATTTACAAGAGATGCACCAAAAAATACAATTATGCAGAATGTTCTAATGTAAAAGAATGGGAAAAGATACACCAGGTGGATGCTAATAAAAAAATAGTATTCCAATTTAATAGCATAAAAATAGATTTCAGGTCAAAAAGTTGTTATTATAATTTGAAAGGTTATAATTAAAAGAAGAACTTTATCAGAATATATAACAATTATGAACCTTAGTGTAACTGACAACATAACTACAAAATACATAAAACAAAAGTTTACAGAGTTACAAAGAGAAATTTAAAAATCCATAATCAGAGTAGGAGATTTTAATAGAGCTCTTTTGAAACTGTTAGTAAAGGAAGATTAAACACTTAGTGAAGGGATAGGAAATTTGAACAATACACTTAAATACTTAAGCTATACACAAAATCCTAAAAACACAAGGAATACCATGTGCTGTTTACAACATCAACCGTATAAGTTGTAATAAAAGTCTCAACCAACATCAACATGCATCAACTAGACCATGACTGTAAACACAATGCAAGAAAATTAGAGATCAATAAAATAAAGACATCTCCCAACCTTACCATATATTTGAACCCTAAAAAATAAAAATAAAAAAAGGCAAGTCTTAATAAGTTGTGGAACAAATAAGACAACATAATGTAAATAAGAAATTATTTAAAACTAAATAATAACAAAATCAAATCATTGCTTATAAAAATCTGTCAGTGCAATTAAATTGCTATTTAAAAGGGGATTTGTAACTTTAAAAGCATATATTAAAAGATATTTAAGTTTAAAAATTAATGAAGTAAGCATTTAATAAATTAGATAAAGAATAATCATGTAAACCCAAAGCAACTAGAAGCAAAAATATAAATGTTAGAGCACAAACTAAAAAAAAAGTAGAAAGAATTAATAAAACTGAAGTCAGTTATGTAAAGACTAATGAAACAAACAAACCTCTGGTAAGATTCATTGAGTTAAAAAAAAAAAGACAAAAGTCACAAATAAAAATATTAGGAACAAAGAAGTTCATAATAGATAAAATGTTATGAAAAATTTTATTACTTTCAATCTAAATGAAAACTTATATGAAAGTTATAATTATATAGAAAATATGAATGAGTAGAATTGAGATGAGAAGAAATAAAATGTATGATAAATCAATTAATATTAAAAAATAAACTTCCAGTTCCGGGCAACATGGCGCTATAGTCAGAAGCACCATGCCATCCTTCCACAGCAAAGATCAGAAAAACAAAGTCAAACAGAGTCACACGTCAATCCTGAAACCCTAAGAATCAAATGAAGGGGTAAAGAACTCAGCCAAGCACTGAATGGAATAAGAAACTGACCAAGAACAGAGGGCAAGTAGAGATAAATACAGAGGTCCCTTATCAGCTACCACAGCATGGATCCGCCATCTTGGATGCCTATCAGAGATCCGTGAACAGGAGGTATGAGAAAGCAGCTTCACGGAGCTTCCAGCAGGAGACAGAACAACTGGTAACCCATGATATAGGCTTTCCTGTCCCCCCACCCTTCTTCACCCCCACTTAGCCTCGTCTGCTTCCTGCAGGACAGTCTATTGGCCGGGAAGCACGAGCTTCCCCCTAGTGCTGCTTAGATTCCACCTACCCGCACTAGCCAGCTCCCTGCATGCCATTTGTTGCCTGCTGGTGTTGCTTTTTTTTGCTTCTTTAGATTGCTTTCTTACCTCTCACCACCTCTCCCTCCCTTCTCTCAAATATCTGGCTCTGTGTGCCATCTTTGCTTCTTCCTGAAAGGCTGCAAAACACAGTTCGGGTGTGAAACTGCTTCCCAGCCCATGCAGCCACACTGGTGGGACCCGTGGGGCTTTTTTGTTAGTTTGTATGCTCTGATTTGTTCTGTTTTGATTTGTTTGTTTTTCTTTTTCTTTTCTCAGCTTGGGAGCCCCTTCTAGCCAGGCAGTACCAAACGGCTTGGAAGCTAGTCCCTTACTCTGCACAGACACACAGTGACATCCCTGGGGGCATTTATTTTCTCTCTCTGTCTCCTTTTTTTTTTTTTTTTTTGGGTTTTTTGTTTGTTAGTTTTTTTTTTCCATTTCTTTGTTTAGTTTTCTTCTCTCATTCACTTTTTGTCTTTCTTCATTTCCAGTTTCTCAATTTATTCATTTTTTTCTTTTACCCTTTTTCTTTTTTTTTAAATTTTTGTTTTTCCCCATTTCTCAGTCTCTCAACTTTCCACTCCAATAGCAAGCTTGCTTACCACTGTTTTTTGTTTGTGTGTATGTTTTTGGCTCCTGTTCCTCTCTCCTGTCTCTCATCTTTCCCATACCCATCTTAGCTCCACACATCACAATCTACCCGCTCCTTCCTGCCTACCTGCACCGTGTGCTGAACATCACACTCCCAAGCAGCATAGGCATGGACTGCTAGAACCTGCCCTGCACTGATTCCCGGTCTACACTGTCAGCCCTAGTACGTGCCACAAACAACCCATCCCAGCAACTCCCCTTCAGCTGTACCATACCTGTACCATACCTGACTGACCTGACTGACCCTGCCCATTGGAGAAGGAGGTGAAAAGTATCGTGCCCACAGCTGAGCAAACAACAAAGAATGCACAGCCCACCTGCTCAGACATAACCAAATAAAACAAAAAAGCAGGATGAAACAAACAAATCTACAATCAATAAATGAGGAAAATAACCACTGAATGCCCAAAGACGGCAGACAATATCAACACATTTACAAAAACAGGACAGGATGGTTCCAGTAGGCATCCAAAATAAAACACCAGATGACCTTCCAGTTGAAGAAAAGGCACTAGACCTAATTGATAGGGAATTCAAATCTCTAATATTCAGAATTATCCAAGAGTTGAAGCAAAAAACAGACAAAAATGAGGAAAAAATAGACAAATTCATGGAAAAGGCAGACAAATTCATGGAAAAGGCAGACAAATTCATGGAAAATACAGACAAAAAATGGAAGAATTCAAGAAAATAATACAGGAATAAAATGCTAAAATAAATTCACAGCTAGAAATTGTACAAAAACAACAATTAGAAATCCAAAAGATAAACAACAAGATTTCAGAAATGGACAGTGTCATAGAAGGGCTGAGGAGTAGGTTTGAAACGATGGAAGACAGGATCAGAGAAACTGAAGACAAACACTTGGATACAACTCTGTTTAAGGAAAAATCAGAAAAAAGAACCAAGAAAAATGAAGAAACCCTGAGAATTATGTGGGATACAATCAAAAGCAAAAATCTATGAGTGATCGGAGTTCCAGAACAGGGGGTAAAAACAGAAAACACAGAGAGGATCATTGAAGAACTGCTGACAGAAAACTTCACCAATATCATGAAAGATGAAAAGGTGACCAACCAAGAAGTTCAAAGAACCCCATATAGGATAGACCCCAAAAGAAAATCACCAAGGCATATCATAATCATACTATCTAAAACCAAAGGCAAACAAAGAATCCTGAGAGCAGCTGGAGAAAAACAAAAAGTCACATACAGAGGGGAAACAATAAGTCTAAGCTTGGATTATTTGGCAGAAACCATGCACGCAAGAAGGCAATGGAATGACATATGTAAAACCTTGAGAAAAAAAAATTGCCAGCCAAGAATAATATATCCTGCAAAACTCTCGTTCAAATACAATGGTGAAATTAGGACATTTCCAGATAAACAGAAATTAAGGGACTATGTAAAAACCAAACCAAACTTACGAGACTTATTAAAGGAACTCCTTCGATCTGAGAACAACATCAGACCACAGGCTGAATATAGGACACAGGATTGTACTAGCCAGATACCAACCTAGGAAATGAACTCTTAAGGACTATGCAAAACGAAATGAATTACAACAGGGAACCAGACAGGTTAATCCGTAAATGACAACAGCATCAGAACAATAGAAGAGGGAATAAAGGTGTAGGTATAGAATCTTCTAATGGAGAGGAAGGCAAGTAATACCAAGTAATAATAGACTGGTTCAAATCTAGGAAGATAAGGGTAAATTTCAAGGCAGCCACAAAGAAAGTTAACAAAACTATTCATCAAAATAAAGAAGAAAAACATAAAGTCTCGGTAAAAACAAAACCTACAAAAAGCAAAAGAAATTAAAAAAAAAAAAATCCACAAGCAAAAGGAACTCAGCACAGGAGAGTAAGAGAAACAAAGAAAATGTCAGCACCACAAAAAAAAAAAAAAAAAAAAAATTATAAAATGCAGTCCCACTCCTAGGAATATATCCTAGAGAAATAAGAGCTGTCACACTAATAGACATATGCACACCCATATTCACTGAATCACTGTTCACAATAGCAAAAAGATGGAAACAACTTAGATGCCCATCAACAGATGAATGGATAAACAAACTATGGTACATACACACAATGGAGTATTATACAAAGATAAAGAACAATGATGAATCTGTGAAGTATCTCGTAACATGGATGAAACTGGAGGACATTACACTGAGTGAAATAAGGCAATAACAAAAGGACAGATATTGTATGAGACCTCTACTGTTTAACTCATGTAAAAGTTTACACACAAAAAGAAACAATCTTTGTTGGTTATGAGGGATGGGAGGGGTGGGAGGGGGAACTAAATAGATAAGTGGTAACTTTGGTGAAGGGTAAGACAGTACACATTACTGGGGAAGCCAGCACAACTTGTACAAGGAAAGGTCATGGAAGCTCCACAGACACTTCCAAACTCCCTGAGAGACTGAGTTGCTGGGTGGAGGGCTTTGGGGACCGTGGTCTCAGGGAACATCTAGCTCAATTGGCATAACACAGTTTATAAAGACAATGTTCTACATTCTACCTCGGTGAGTAGCGTCTGGGATCTTAAAAGCCTGTGAGCAGCCATCTAAGATACTCCACTGGTCTCACCCTTTCGGGAGCAAGGGAGAATGAAGAGAACAAGATAAGATACAAGGAAAAGAATAGTCCAAAGGACTAATGGAACACAGCTACCACGGCCTCCACTAGACTGAGTCCAGTACAGCTAGATGTTTTCTGGCTACCACCACTGACTGCTTTGCCTGGGATCACAATAAAGGGTCCTGGACAGAGCTGGAAAAGGATGCAGAACAGAATTCTAACTCACAAAAAAAAAAAAGATGAGATTTACTGGGCTGACAGGCTCGAGAAACCTGGAAAGTATGGCCCTGGACACCCTTTTAGCTCAGTGGTGAAGCCCCTCCCGAAGTTCACAGTCCAGCTGGGGATTGGACAACCTCATAAAACAAAACAGGACTAATGAGGCACAGCAGTTCAGGGACAATGACTAGGAGGCAGGAGGGGACAGGAAAGCTGGTGATAGGGAATCCCAGGTTGAGAAGGGATAGTGTTAACATGTCATGGGGTTGTTAACCATTGTCATAGGGCAATATGTGTACTAACTGTTCAATGAGAAACTATTTGTTCTGCAAACCTTCATGTAAGGTACAAAAAAAAAAAAAAAGAATTATCTATGTGAGATCAAATTGACAATAGCAACTCAAAAGTTTGATGGGAAGCCTAGGAGACAGTGAGTTGAAGATAATGGTGATAGAATAATTTGGAAAAGGATAGTGAGAATAGCAGCACAACTGGAAGAATGTAATCGATGTCACTGAATTGTACATGTAGAAACTTTTGAAATGGTGTAACTTTGGCTATGTATATTTTCACCAAAAAAAAGGTCCTCAAGGTTGAGAAGGGAGAGTGTTGACATGTTGTGGGGCTGTTAACCAATGTCATAAAACAATATGTGTACTGACTGTTTAATGAGCAACTATTTGTTCTGTAAACCTTCATCTAAAGTACGATAAAACAAATTGAAAAAAAATAAAATTACTAGTATATATATTATTATCAATGAATCACCTCCAAAAAAGGCACCAGGCCAAGATTGTTTAATGAGTAAAATTCATCAAACTATTAAAGAACAAGTAAACTTAAATAAAATTTTATTTAAAACATTTACAAATTATTTCTGAGTAACAAAAAATAAATAAATAAATAAAAAGGAAGAAGAGAAGGAAAGGAAGCTACCTAACTTATTTTATGATGCTAGTATTAGCTTGGAGCCCTGGTGGCACAGTAGTTAAGAGCTCAGCTGCTAACCAAAAAGTCAGCAGTTCAAATCCACCAGCTGTTCAAATCCCCCAGCTGTTAAAATCCACCAGCTGTTTCCTGGAAGCTCTATGGGGCAGTTCTACTCTGTCCTATAGGTTCACTCTGTGTTGGAACCGACTCAAAGGCACCTAACAACACAACAACAAAGTATTAGCTTGATTCCAAAGCTAGATATGGATAGGTAAAAAAACAAAACCAGAAGCCAAACCCATTGTGTTTGGTAGATTTCGACTCATAAAGAAAGGAGAAGTAAAATTACAGATCCCTGAATGAGATCAAGACAAAAATCCTAACCAAAAGTTTGGAGTTTGAATCCACCGGCTGCTCCTTGGAAACCTTGTGCCACAATTCTACTCTGTCCTGCAGGGTCGCTATGAGTCAAAATCAACTCAATGGCAACAGGTTGTTACCATGAAAGATTTTTTTTTTTTTTTTAACCCCTGGTGGCATAGTAGTTAAGGGTTCAGCTGCTAACCAAAATGTCGTCAGTTTAAATCTACCAGGTGCTCCTTGGAAACCCTATGGAGCAGTTCTACCCTGTCCTATAAGGTCACTATGAGTTAGAATTGACTCAACAGCAACAGGTCTAATCAAATTCAGTTGTGTGTTAAAATAGTACACTTTGGATTTTTCTCAGAATTACAAGATTAATTTAACACCATAAAACTTATGAAAATAGATCAGAAAATAAAAAAGGAAAAAAATCATCTAAACTTACGTAGAAAAACTATTTGATGCAATTCAATACACCTTTGTCATAAAAACGCTTGATAAGCTAAGACCAAGAACCAACAACAGAAAGGCATCTATTATCAAGCTAGACTATACAAGGTCTCAATAAATTTAAGAGGATTTAAATAATACAATGTATGTTCTCTAAATATACCAAAATTTAACTAGAAATCAATTTTAAAAATCTAGAATGTCCCAAGTATTTGAGAATTAAACAACACACTTCTAAGTAACTTTGTGTCAAAGAAATGAAAATACAAGCATGATATATCAAAATATCTGGGATAAAGCTAAAGCAGTGCTTAGAGGAAAATGTTTAGCATTAAGTGCTTATAATGGAAAAGGGAAAAAAGTCAAATTCATGATCTAATCTTCCAACAGAAAAACTTAAACAACAAGAACAACAAAAACCCTAGCCAAGCAAACCCAAAGCGATCAGAAGGAAGGAAACACTATATGTAAAAGCAGAAATCAGTGAAATAGAAAACAGAAAAACAATGGAAAAATAGCATTGAGGCCAAAATCCGGTTCTTTGAAAGAATTAATAGAATTGGTAAACTGCTAGACAAGTTGATCAAGACAAAAACGAGAGAAGACACAAACTACCCTCGTTAGGAATGAGACAGACAACATCCCCACCGAAGCTACAAATATTAAAAAGGCAATAACGAAATATTATGAAGAACTTTACACCAAAAAATCCCACAACTTAGATGAAATGGACTAACTCACTGAAAGCACAAAGTAACACATCTGGGAAGATAATCTGAAATGCCCTATATTTATGAAAGATATTGTAAAATCAAAATTGAAGTTGAAAACTTTTCCACAGAGAAAAGTTGATTTTACTGGCCCAGATGATTTTATTGATTAATTCTCCCAAACGTTTAAAGAAGACATTTTACCAGTTCCACTGGGATTTTTTTTTTTCAGAAGCTATGTGAGGAAGCAATTCTTCTCAACTCATTTTATGAGTCTTGCATCACCCCGATCCTAAAACCAAAGAAACTACACTTAAAGAAACAACAGCAAAAAGGGTGGAAGTGAAGAGAAAAGGGGAGTCTTTGCTTAGGGGGTATTGAGTTTCTCTTAAAGGAGGTGGAATCACTGGGAAGGAATGTGGTGATAGTTGCCCAACATGACGAACGTCATCAATATCACTGACTTACACATGTAAAAAAGGTTGAACTGGAAAATGTTTTATATATATTTTTATTACAAGAAAACAACAAGAAAAATAAAAGAGGGAACAAATGGATAGTGGATTCATTTTCACTATGGATCAGAGAAATGCAAATAACAACAACATTGGGCATCATTTTACTCCCATTGGAGTGAAGAAAATTTTAAAAAGATGGTAATATCAAGACCCAAAGCCCTCTTTGAGTAGCCAATATTTTATTACTCCCAGAGGCAGGTGGGGGGTGGACATTCCTTCTTCTGGCTCCCCAGCAGCTATCACACAGATCTGATCTGACCTTGGCCAGTCACATGTTCCGCCGGAGTTCTGCTGGGGACTCTGGACTCTGAGCAACTGTCACTAGTGATACCTAGATGTGGAGACATATGTAACTATAGATTATCTGTCTTTCCCTTTAGAGTGTAAGTCCTGGAGGGCAAATAGTCTTATTCAGCGCTCTGTTGTCGAGGCCTGCAACAGTGCCTGAGAAACAACAGAAGAACTAGAATTCTAGAATGAAGACGGAGGTAGCAGCAGCCGTGAGTGCTAGCAACAGCAGCTGTGCCAGGATCAGTGTCCACTGTACAGTGCCCAGTGCCAGCGGTGGTGGTCTTGCTAGGGTGACAGCCCAGCTGTGCCACCAGCCCCACTTCCTTCAGTGAGATTGGGACTGTGATTTCAGCTGCCTGGCCTCTCCTCTTGCTGCCCTTTTACTGAGTTAGTTCTTTAGACTTCCTATCTGTCAATCCCCCAACATCCTTCTAATTAAATCCTTTTCTGCTTAATTTAATGAGAGTCAGTTTCCGTTGTTTGCAACCAAGACCCCTGACGATTACAGATGCACAGCTGTTAAAACGGATGGGCCAGATCTGTGAGCATCAGCATGGATAAATCTTAAAAACAAACTTGAATGAATAAAAGCAAGTTACAGAAGGATCTATATGGTATGATGCTTTTCATGTAAATGTTAAAGACACACTAACAATACCACTTATTATTTATAAATAAAAGGGTTTGTAGTAATAATGTTAAACGATACACAACAACTTCAAAATGCTGGTTCCAAAATGCTGGGAAGATGAGGAACTGGTGGAATTCTTGCCTTTCATGCAGGAGACCCAAGTTCGATTCCTGGCAAATACACCTCATGCCCAGCCACAACCTGTCTGTCAGTGGAGAGGTGTTATTGTGATGCTGAACAGGTTTCAGCAGAGCTTCCAGACTAAGATGGCTTAGGAGGACAGGTCTGGAGTTCTACTTCCAAAAAGCAGCCAATGAAAATCTTATAGGTCTAAACGATCTGATCTGCAACCAAGCATGGGGATGGTACAGGACTGGGTGGCATTTTGTTCCATGGTGCATGGGGTCGCCATGAGTTGAAGGTGACTTGACAGCATCTAACAATTAAGGAAGAAGAGAGGGGAATGGGACAAGAGATGAGCATGAGAGGAGAGTTCACCTTTATCTCTAATGCCTTAGAGAGATCAAAGAAATCAGAAGCAGATCTGATGGAGTATTATATAACTTTATATTTTGGTGTGTCTACATAGGCATTTGTGAACTTACTCTTTTTACTTCTAGGTATATTTGAAATACTTCATAATTATTAAAATAGACACTTTTATGTCCCTGCCTTTTCAGCCTCCCAACACTCCCCATGGGGACCTCGAAACACCATGTCAGGACCTTAGTTATCTAGTGCTGCTATAAGAGAAATTCCACAAGTGGATGGCTTTAACAAAGAGAAAATTATTCTCTCACAGATCAGGAGGCTGGAAGTTCGAATTCAGGGTGCCAGCTCCAGTAGAAGGCTTTCTCTGTCTGTTGGCTCTGGGGGAAGGTCCTTGTCATCAATCCTCCCCTGGCCAAGGAGCTCCACAGCGCAGGGACCCTGGGTCCAAAAGACGGACTCTGCTCCTGGCACTGCTTTCTTCATGATATAAGGTCCGCCTGTCTCTCTGCTCAATTCTCTCCTTTATATCTCAAAAGAGATTGATTCAAGGTACAACCTAATCCTGTAGATTGAGTCCTGCCTCAGTAACATCATAGAGGTAGGATTTACAACACATGGGAAAATCACATCAGGTGACAAAATGGTGGACAATTGCACAATACTGGGAATTGTGTCCTCGCCAAGTTGACACACATTTTGGGGGGAAGCAATTCAATCCATAACAGGACCCAAGGACTTCCCAGAGCCCAGTTTCAAGTCCACTACCCCAGGTAAAGCTTCCTCCCCACTCTGGAAAATGCAGAGGTTACAGCCACAGCTGCCTTCTTCTTGAAAATAATTGAGTATTTCATGAAAATGTTAAATGGTGCTTAGTGATAGGACATTTACTCCCCAAAATGGGATTAAGGACATAATAAAATAAAATTGAATCTTTAATGTATAGTTTAACAATTGTTTCATGGAAGCAATATAAAGAGGTCTTATAAATGTTACCAAATAATCGAATACAATGAATCTTTAATTTACTGTTTAAATAGTTGTTGCATTCTTGAAATAAAGAAGGACAGTCTTTGTAT
Source organism: Dugong dugon (assembly GCA_030035585.1). NCBI lineage: Eukaryota > Metazoa > Chordata > Mammalia > Sirenia > Dugongidae > Dugong > Dugong dugon. The sequence goes on from CM057472.1 coordinate 110,444,477, forward strand.
CTTACCATTTTTTAACGATTCCTTATGAAGACTACCTGTCAATTAAGGTTATGAGGTTTTCTGGGGTTCGTTTTGCTGTGTATGTTAAAAATAAAATAAAATAAAATAAACTTCTTATGACTAGCCAGAGCCTTCCTGCTACACAAGGTATACGGATGCTTGTCTGAAAAGGCTGAGGGTTGTGATGGGATTAGTGGAAGCAAAGCTCTATGTAGTGTCCATTCTTACATCTTCATAACACTTAACACTTTGTAAGGAGCCCTAGTGGCATGTGGTGAAGCCCTCAGCTACTAACCAAAAAAATGTGGGCCGTTTGAACCCACCCAGTAGTTCCTCAAGAGAAGAGACCTGGTAATCTGCTCCAGTAAAGATTACAGTCTAGGAAACCCAATGGGTCAATTCTATTCTGTCACGTGGGCCCTCTATGAGTCAAAAATTAACTGGAGGGGACCTAACAACACCATTTTCTACATTTTTGTTCTTTTAAAATTCCCAAAACCTCCAATTAGATAAGGAGGCCAGGAATTATGCCCACATTATACACAAGGAGCCCCTGGGTGGTGCAAACGATGCACTCGGCTGCTAACCAAGAGGTTGGAGGTTCAAATCCACCCAGAGGCACCTTGGAAGAAAGACCTGGAGATCTGCTTCTGAAAATTCAGCCATTTGAAAACCCTAGCGAACACTGTTCAACTTGGGCACACATGGGATCACTATGAATCAGTCTCAACTCGATGGCAACTGGTTTATTCATGAAAGTGGTTTATAGGTGGTTTATGCATGATGTCCAGAGAGAAATGTCCATCAATGGTCTCACATTGTGTTAGTGACTATGAAGGACTAGGAGTCAGGTTCCTTGGCTGTTCTTTTTGAATTCTTTTCAGTTAATGATGTTGGCTTAGCCCAGACCCCAGCCCTATGACCTTTGTATTATTAAGGTAACTTTGTAACTTAATTAAACATACATTTATGGGACATTTTATATGTGAAGGACTTTATGCTATGCACTGGAAAACCAAAGTCCAAAATACTGTCACCTTGCTCATAGCCTAATGGGTGAGACAAACACATAGCCTAATCATTCAGTTAGATTTTGAAAGGCTTGTGATTGACATGAACACAGCCAGGCTGGGAGGTCAGAAAAGTGCTCATGGAAATAGTAATATAGAAGCTACATTTTAGCAAAGAATAGGCTTTATTGGAGACGAGAAGAGAATACCACCAGTTGCTTTTGAGGCAAGTCTGACTCATGGTGGCCCCACATGTGTCAGAGTAGAACTGTGTTCCACGGGGTTTCCAATGACTAATTTTTTAGAATTAGATCACCAGGCCTTTCTTCCAAGATGCCTCTGGGTGGACTGGAACCTCTAACCTTTTCTTTAGCATCTGAGTGCTTTAACTGTTTGCAACTAGACTGAGACTCCGAGAAGAGAATGGAAGGAACTAAAAACAGAGAAGCAACATAAACTAAGGTGTGAAATGGTATAATGTATGCTGATATTGACAAGCATTACAATCAGAGAGAAAAGGACAGCGTGGGAGGTAGGGGAACTTTTGGTTTTGATTGTGACCAGGATTCTGAAGGAACATAAATGCAGACTCCTTTCCTTAAGAATACTCTGGAGGAAGTACAGAGGGAACACTATAAGACACACCCTAGAAAATTTTTAATAAGAGATAGTAAAGAATACCTAAATAAATTGAGAATATTTATCATGTTCAAGATATAAAGCCTTAATATTATAAAGATATCAATTCTCCCCAAAGTGGGGAGTGTTTATTCAATGCAGTTCCAGTTATGAGACTTGATAAATGGTTTCTAAAATATATTGATATATCTAGATCTAGATATACTTATATATAATACACATACATATAGATGTACATATAGACATACGTATAGATATACATATAGACATACATACAGATATATATAGATACACATATAGATATACACATAGACAGAGACTGAGAGAGATAGCTGCTGTTGAATCCACTCCAACTCATGGCAACGTTATGTACGACAGAACAAAATGTTGCCCAGTGGTATAGCTTCCAGCATCACAGCAACATGAAAGCTGTCATGGATTGAACTGTGTCCCCCAAAAATATCTGTCAAATTGGCTAGGTCATGATTCCTGGTATTGTATGATTGTCTACCATTTTGCCGTCTGGTGAGATTTTCCTATGTGTTGTAAATTCTATCTCCATGATGTAATGAGCTAGATTAGTGGCAGTTATATTGCTGAAATCTAGAAGATTAGATAGTGTCTTAAGCCAATCTCTTTTGAGATATAAAAGAGAGAAGCCAGCAGAGAGACATGGGGACCTCATACCACCAAGAAAGAGTGCCGGGAGCAGAGCATGTCCTTTGGACCTGAGGTTCCTACACGGAGAAGCTCCTAGACCAAGGGAAGATTGATGACATGGACCTTCCTCCAGAGCCCACAGAGAAAGCCTTCCCCTGGAGCTGACGCCCTGAATTTAGATTTGTAGTCTACTAACCTGTGAGAGAATAAATTTCTCTTCGTTAAAGCCATCCACTTGTGGTATTTCTGTTATAGCAGCACTAGATGACTAAGACACAAGACACCACAGTACCACAAACTGGAATATGGGTGACAGAATTTGAGGATGTTGTAGTTGTTAGGTGCCATCCACTTGGTTCTGACTCATAGTGACCCTATGTACAACAGAATGAAACACTGCCCTGTCCTGGGCCATCCTAAGAATAGTTGCTATATTTGAAGCCATTGTTGGCCGCCACTGTGTCAGTCCATCTCATTTAGGGTCTTCTTCTTTTTCACTGACCCTCTACTTTACCAAGCATGATATCCTTCTTTAGAGACTGGTCCCTCTTGATAACAAGTCCAAAGTACATGAAACGAAGTCTCAACATCCTCGCTTCTAAGGAGTATTCTGGCTGTACTCCTTCCAAGACAGATTTGTTTTTTCCTCAGGCAGTCCTTGGTATAGTCAATATTATTTGCCAACGCCATATTCAGACTTCCTTATTCATCGTTCAGCGTTCGCATGCACACGAGGTGATTGAAAACACCTTGGCTTCTGTAAGGTGCACCTTACTCCTCAAAGTGACATCTTTCTTTTCTGACACTTTAAAGAAGTCATTTGCAGCAGATTTGCCCAATGCAATACTTCTTTTGATTTCTTGACTGCTGTTACGGTGGGCGTTGGTTGTGGATCCAAGTAAAATGAGATCCTTGATAACTTCAATCTTTTCTCCATTTATCATGATGTTGCTTATTGGTCCAGCTGTGAGGATTTTTGTTTTCTTTATGTTGAGGTGCAATCCACACTGAAGGCTGTGGTCTTTGATCTTCATCAGTAAGTGCTTCACTTTCGCCCAGCAATGTTACGTCATCTGCGTAATGCAGGTTGTTAATGAGTCTTCCTCCAATCCTGATGCCTTGCTCTTCATATACTTCAGCATCTCAGGTTATTTGCTCAGCACACAGATTGAATAAGTATGGTGAAAGGTTACAACCCTGACACAAAATTTTCCTGATTTTAACCCATGCAGTATGCCTTTGTTCTGTTCAAAAAACTGTCTCTTGGGCATAGTTAAGTGTTCTGGAATATTATTATCTGCAATGTTATTCGTAATTTGTTATGATCCACACGGTCGAATGCCTTTGCAGAGTCCATAAAACACAGGTAAACATCTTTCTGGTATTCTCTGCTTTCAACCAAGAACCATCTGACATCAGCTATGATATCCTTTGTTCCAAGTCCTCTTCTGAATCAGCTTGAACTTCTGTCAGTTCCCTGTTGATGTACTGCTGTAATCGCTTCTAAATGAACTTTAGCAAAATTTTACTTGCATGTGATACTGACTGCAGAAGTTGGTGAAAATTCTTCAATTTCTTCATCTTTGACCTGAGTGGTTGGTGCTTAAATTTGAGTAATAATCTTATTAACTGGTCTTCCTTGTAAGCATATGGATATTATCATATCACTGACAGCCTTTTACTTCAGGATAGATCTTGAAATGTTCTTTTTGACGATGAATGCAATGCCAGTCCTCTTCCAGTTGTCATTCCCAGCGTAGTAGACTGTATGATTGTCTGATTCAAATTGGCCAATACCAGTCCATTTCTGCTCACTATTGCCTAGGATATCAATGTTTATGGGTTCCATTTTATTTTTGATGATTTCCAATTTTCCATAGATTCATGCATTGTACATTCCATGTTCCAATTATTAATGAATGTTTGCAGCTGTTTCTTCTCATTTTGAGTCTTGCCAAGTCAGCAAATGAAGGTCCCAAAAGCTTTACTCCATCCTTGTCGTTAAGGTCAACTCTACCCTGAGGAGGCAGCTCTTCCCTGGTCGTCTGCTGAGTGCCTTCCAACCCAAGAGGCCTATCTTCTGGCACTATATCAGACAATATTCTACTACTATTCATAGGGTTATCACTGGCTAATATTTTTTAGAAGTAGTCCACCAGGTCCTTCTTCCTAATCTGTTTTAGTCTGGGAGCTCAGCTGAAACCTGTCCACCACTGGTGACCCTGCTGGTATTTGAATACGGGTAGCATAGCTTCCAGCATCACAGCAACATACAAGCCACCACAGGAGAACAAACTGACAGACTCTTTGGGGCATTTTGCCATAGAATGCTTCAATAGTGCACTTGAGGCTTGAATTTTTTCTTCAGTTCTTTCAGCCTGAGAAATGCTGAGCTTGTTCTTCCCTTTTGGTCTCTAACTCTGGGTCTTTGCACATGTCATTATAATACTTTACTTTGTCTTCTCAAGCTGCCCTTTGAAATCTTCTGTTCAGCTCTTTTACTTCATCATTTCTTCCATTTACTTTAGCAATTCTACATTCAAGAACAAGTTTCAGAGTGTCTTCTGACATTCATTTTGGTTTTTCCTTTCCTTCCTGTCTTTTTAATGGCCTTTTGCTTTCTTCATGTATGATATCCTTGATTTCAGCCCACAACTTGTCTGGTCTTTAGTCATTAGTGTTCAATGCATCAAATCTATTCTTGAGATGCTCTCTAAACTCAGCTGGGATATACTAAAGGTCAAACTTTGGCTCTGGTGGACTTGTTTTAATTTTCTTCAGCCTCAATTTGCACTTGCATAGGAGCAACTGATGGTCTGGTCTGTTCTGCCGTTGGCCCCTGACCTTGTTCTGACTGATTATGTTGAGCTTCTCCATGTCTCTTTCCACAGATGTAGTTGATTTGATTCTTGTGTATTCCACATATGAGGTCCACATGTATAGTCACTGTGTATGTCGCTGAGAAAAGGTATTTGCATTGAATAGGTTGTTAGTCTTGCAAAATTCTATCATGTGATCTTCGGTGTTGTTTCTTTCACCAAGGTCATATTTTCCAACTTTGTCATTCCAAACACCAGTAATTATCAATGCATCTTGATTGCATGTTTGATCAATTTCAGACTAAATAAGTTGATAAAAGTCTTCACTTTCTTTATCTTTGGAGTTAGTGGTTGGTGCCTAAATTTGAATAATAGGTTTATTAATTGGTCTTCCTTGTGTGTATGGATATTATCCTATCACTGACAATGAATGTAACATCATTCCTCTTTAATTTGTCATTCTGGGCATAGTAGACCACATGATTGTCTGATTCAAAATGGCAAATATCCATTCATTTTAGCTAATTAATGCCTAGGATATCGATCTTCAAGCGTTCCATTTCATTTTTGATGATTTCCAATTTTCTTAGATTCATACTTTGTATATTCCATGTTCCAGTTATTAACGGATGTTTACAGTTGTTTCTTCTCATTTTGAGTTGTGCCACATCAGCAAATGATGGTCCCGAAAGCTTTACTCCATCCACGTCATTAAGGTCCACTCTGCTTTGAGGAGGCAGCTCTTCTCCAGTCATCTTCTGAGTGCCTTCCAACCTGAGGCGCTCGTCTCCTAGCAGTATATCAGACAGTGTTCTGCCACTATTCATAAGGTATTCACTGGCCAATTTTTTTTTAGAAGTAGATTACCAGGTCCTTCTTCTTAGTCTGTCTTAGTCTGGAAGCTGCACTGAAACCTGTCCACCATGGGTGACCCTGCTGGTATTTGAAATACTGGTGGTATCGCTTCCAGCATCACAACAACATACAAGCCACCGTAGTACGATAAACTGACAGACCAGTGATGGCATTTTGGGATAGATGACCTCAGTTCTAAGAAGCAACATAGGTAGCTTCTGATCATTATATTCTTTGATGAAAACAAATGTAAATGTACCTTTTCTCTTTCTAGAAGTAATACATGTTAATTTTTGAAAATCTGGAAAAGAAACAAAAATCTATACAGAAGATAATTGTATCTTAGAGGGAAACACTGACAACTGTGTGTATATATTGTGGAGTTTTCCACACTGAAAGCATAAATACAGAGTTATGTGTCCTCTTTTTCTCATTTTCTATGATTCGTAACATTTTCCTATACCATTAAACTTTCCTTGAAAGTGTGATTCTTAATGTCTGCATAATTTTCCATGATAAGATCGTCCAAAATTTATTTACGTATTTTTCCAATTTAGGAAGCTGCCTTTTTTTTTTTTTTTTTTTTTAATGGCATTGCAGGGAGCAGCTTTTCGTATAAATCTTTGCTTGCAACTCTGAATGTTTCCTGTTACTGAAAGGTGATTTCTTGTGACAAAAGGGAGATTTACAGAAATGAAATCAGAACTATTTTAAAATTTGGATAGTTGGTGTGAACTATCTTTCTTCTTTCCACCTCATAAGGAAAAGGTGTTGAATGTTCTATAAATATTTGTCTTTAGCTAAGTATTTTCTAACTTGTCAACAGATTGTCAACGAGCAGAAGAAAATCCAGTGGCAATTTCAGAGTAAAATTATCAGTCTGTGGATTGGCACACGTTTCACCCTTAACTGGGAATTTCTACAGTGGTTCACAGACTCAGTCCATGGAGCTCTCTGTGAAAAAACATTTCATTGGTCCTTGAGAAAATGAGAAAAATGAGGCTAATAATGTATGTGTTCCAAAGAGCTGAATGCATTTCCCTTTGGGAACGATGGTGATAGGAGGTGGTAAGTTATATGCTTGCTAATGTTCTTGCTTAGCAAAATACAAACATTTTCAACCGTGTTGTTGTCTCAAAAAGTTTTCATGTAACTTTACAAATCTATGAAGTGCCTAAATCTGGGAACGGCTGGCCCAGACAGCGTGAGCAGGAAGTGATTAAACTGGCTTCTCTGTGGCTGCCACTGCCTGGGGGAAGTTTGATGATGTTACACAGGAAGTATCATCACATTGCCTAGTGGGAGGATGTGTTCTCTGCCTGGACCCCACATAGAAGGTGACTCTTACTCTGAAAGGGATATTCAATGCCCCCTTTGTCACCACAGCAACCGCGATATGTGGATGATAACAGAGAGAACAGACAGAACAACAAGGCAGGTTATAGGGGAATCTTTCTGATCAGGGTTCAGATAAAAGCCACCTCTAAGGCAAAGAGTTAAAGAGGCAGCCCTTGTTTTGCCCAGCATATCGGAAGGAAGCAGAATGAGCTAAATTTAATCCAAGCTTTGAGCATTTGCAGATGTGAAGACTAAGATCTCCAGTTACGAAATGAGAAAGCAATGCCCACAGCCTATCACATTTTGGGATGAGAATGGTGGCGGGGCACAGAGGGCAAATTTGAACTTGAACCTGAGCTGAGCAAAGAGAACAGATAGCAAGAGGCATATGCCAGATGAGGATTCTCTCCAGCTCTTCAAGGAGAACAGGAGAAAATCCCAAACTCAGCTCAGCATGCCAGTGATTATTTTATTCCTAAACTAACTGCATAGGATACTGAAAATAACTCAGTTTTGAGGGTCAGGTTGTCAGCTTCCTGTAATTATTTTTAATATATTAAATCTTTGAAAAATTACTGTAACTCCACGAATCCCTTACCGGCAGTACCAAAGTCTAAAAAAGCTCTGAAAACCATTTTTTTTTTTTTTTTTAAAGTTTGTGGCAAACTCATTTGGCAAAGGATCTTGACCTGAACCTAGAAGAGGCTATTTATGGTTATTATCATATCTGTCTTTGTATGAATATTCAGATCTTTCTGGCAGACAAGTTCATTTGTTTAATTACAGGTTGTTACCTCATATCCTGCTGGGGCTGTTAAGTCATATACAGTACATGAATCATATTTTCTAAAATCTAAAATATTCTGCACTTTGAAATCATCTGCCCCAAGGGTTCTAGCTAAGGGATGCTGGATCTGTTTTAATTAATATACATAGCATCTGAGCATGCCCCTCTATCAAACTCTAACAGACTCTTAAGAAATCAATTAAATGTTAGGGAAACAGCTTAAATCTGTTACATATCACTCTACTATCCCAATATTCTCCCTCCTTCCTCCTCAAAAGCCCCATTTTATTTATTTATTTTTAATTTTTTTTTTTTTGTACTTTAGATGAAGGTTTACAGAACAAACTAGTTTCTCATTAAACAGTACCCGTAGTTTTATGACATTGGTTAACAACCCTACGACATGTCAACACTCTCCCTTCTTGACCTTGTATTCCCTTTTACCAGCTTTCCTGTGCCCTCCTGCCCTCTAGTCCTTGTCCCGGGGCTGTTGTGCCCCATTAGTTTCATTTTGTTTTATGGGACTATCTCATCTTTGGCTGAAGGGTGAACCTCAGGAATGACTTCATTACTGAGCTAAAAGGATGTCCGGAGGGGTGGGGGGCATACTTTCGGAGTTTCTCCAGTCTCTGTCAAGCTGGTAAGTCTGATCTTCTTTTGTGAATTAGAATTTTGTTCTACATTTTTCTCCAGCTCTGTCCAGGACCCTCTGTTGTCATCCCTGTCAGAGGAGTCAGTGGTGGTAACCAGGCACCATCTAGTTGTACTTGACTCAGTCTGGTGGAGGTCAAAAGCCCCATTTTAAGCATTGATATTTATTATTTCCATACTATTCTACTACTATAGCGTCTCTTAATGTAAATACTCATTAATGTTCTAACTATAGCGGTATATTATGTATATATGACTACGTCTAAATATATATACATGTTGATACTCACCCACGTATGTATTTGTATACGTTCCTATGTTGATATGGCTCTATACATATAATCTTAGTATTCTTTTTTTTCCCAATTGACATCTAGTTGACTCCCACTCATGGCAATGATGTGTGTCAGAGTGGAACTGTGCTCTGTAGGGTTTTCAATGGCTGTGGACTTTTGGGAATAGATTTCCAGGCCTTACTTCCAAGGCACCTCTGGGTGGGTTTGAACCACCAGCCTTTTGGTTAGTAATGGAGTACTTAACCATTTATGCCACCCAGGGACTTTACGTATTATCAAATGGTATGAATAAGATCACTCTGCAATAACTTTTACTTCTAAGTATAGTACAGTCACTTCTTGCTATTTGCAGTACTTGCGTTCTATTAAGTCACCAAGAACTCTGAATTAGTGAATTCTGAACCAATGCACCCAGGAGAAACACAGGGCTAGGTTCCTGAGAGTACCTGACCAAAGCAGTTTCATCAACTGATTGATACATATCCTTGCTTTACATGTGTTTCTGTTTAAAGAAAGCTTGTTCAACAACTGTTGTTGATTCATCAACGCTGAACTCACGGTCAGCAGCGCTTTGACTCACACCTGAATGAAGTTTCTCTAACACGTGTGTTTTCAGCATAAGGCACATCCCAGCCTTTCTGCACTTAGAAAATGAGGCAGCACTTCAGTATTATGCTTGGGGTGCATTTTACACAGCGAAATCACCAAAAACACTCACAAAACTGGTTTTGGATCCAGCAACTTTTCTTACTTTTTTTGAAATTAATTTTAATAAGTTGTCTACAGATTTTTATTAATGTATTTCAAAATTTTATTGTTTTAAATAAATACAGTTAAAGCTATGTATTTGCCTATAAATATTGACGTAGCTTCATCACATGAATTGTGATATGCAATGCATTTTATTTCTAATTAGTTTTAAACATACATAGATTTTTTTAAAAAAATTAAGCGTGATTCTCATTTTTAGCCCATCATATTCTGTGTTGAAGTATGTTCGGGGTAGGTGGTATGGACTATACTTCTATTGTTGATTGTTAAAATTTAAATGCATTCTAGGCAGAGAACATAGGCTGGTTATACTGATTCTTTTGGAATATGTTTTAACACTTTTTGTAACAATATATTTGGATATTCTATGTTCTCTGATTATACACAGTTATTTATTTGTGTATGTATATACATACACATGCATATGTATATCTATATGCACAGATATGTACATGTATGCATACTTATTTAAGCATATTATATTTCGTTCTAATCTTATTCTTCCTTATTTTTGTCCTCTTGGGTTATTATTTTCTGATAGCAACATATACTTTTATAATTTTGATTTTATAATTTCTCTTTATAATTCTGTCATTGGAATTATTTTTTATATGTCTTTAGGGTAAAATGGAGTCCTGGTGGCACAGTAGTTAAGAGCTCAACTGGTAACCAAAAGGTCACAGTTCGAATCCACCAGCTTCTCCCTGGAAACCGCAAGGGGCAGTTCTGTTCCATCCTGTAGGGTCAATATGAGTCAGAATTGACTGGTTGACTTCGGGTTTTTTGGGTATTATAGTAAAGTGGGACTCTGGGTGGCTCAAATGTGGCTGGACTACTAACTGTAAGGTTGGTGGTTCAAACCCACACAGGGTGCCTTGGAAAGTAAGGCCTGGTGATCCGCTTCTGAAAGGTCACAGCCTGGAAAGCCCCATGAAGCAGTTCTACTTATGCACACATGGGGTCGCCATGAATCGGAATTGACAGCAACTAACAACATCAATACTGGTAAAGGGTGCAATTTTTGAAATTTTCAAGTTCCTCTCTATTTCCCCTTTACTGAATTTGGTCTAAATTCCATTTTCTCTCAGTTAATGTTTTACAGCAGCTGACTAGCCTGTGAGCTCCCTAAAGGCGGGGTTATCTGATTCATCTCTGAGTCCTCTGTGTCAAGGTCCCAGGGCAGCAGATGGAGCCCAGGAAGCGGTGACCGTGATGAGTCATCATCAAACTGACCAGCCCAGCAGGCTAATCTGAACGGGTCAGAATGAAATTGCAGTTATAATATCTGTAAGTTTTCTCTTTGTCTTCTGCCCTTTTCACTTACCATTTTATTGACATTTCTTAGTGCCAGCGGTCAGAAAACTTTTTCTGTAAAGGGTCAAACCAAAACCAAATCAACCCACTGCTGTCATCGAGTGGATTCCTACTCATAGTGACCCTATAGGAAGGAGTAGAACTGCCCCATAGGGTTTCCTAGGTTGTAATGTTTAGGGAAATCCCTGGTGGTACAGTAGTTAAGAACTTGGCCGCTAACCAAAAGGCCAGCAGTTCGAATCCACCATCTACTCCTTGGAAACCCCATGGGTCTTCAGGTATCTTTAGGGAAGCCAACTGCCACAACTTTCTCCCGTGGAGCTGCTAGTAGGTTGGAACCTACAATGTTTTGGTTAGCAGCCAAGTGCTATAACCACTGCGCCCCAGGGCTCCTTCTCTGTAAATGGTCAGGTAGTAATATTTCAGGCTTTGTGGGCCTTTTGATTGGTGTCACAGTTATCCAACCCTGCCATTGCAGGGGCAAGGAGACATAAAGGAATGCTTAAGTCTGTTTTCCAGTAAAACCTTATGTACAAAAGCAGTGACAGGCCAGATGTGTCCAGGGACCAGAGTTTACTGACTCCTGCTATCTGTATTAGATCTTCTTCAAAATGGCCATATGATATTTCATGATATATTTTACCTATCCTGTATTGTGTATTTAGACAGTTTTTCTTTTCTATCATTATACATAATGTTGTAATAAAAGTTCCTAGATAAAAAAGTATGTCTACGTGTTTGATTTTTTTTTGATAAATTGTGATTTACCTGGGACATAGAAGATGTTCAATAAATAGTTATTGAATGAGTAAGTGAATTTCTATTATGTCCAAAAATACTCCACTGGGTAGTGTGAGTGTAGATTTAAAATGAAGAAGGTGAAGTCAGCCAGAGAAATTCACACACTAGAGGAAGAGAGAAACAAGTCAAGTGTGTTGCATTCTAGCTGTGTGATTTTGGTCAAATCATTTAACCTCCCTGGGCCTCAGTCTCCACAGTTTAGAAAGAGAAAATAATGACTTTCTAGAAAATTTGCTCTGAAGGTTGGATGACATCAGGTGTCAAAGTGCTTAGCACCAAGTGTTTAGGGAAGGGTAGGTCTCAGGAATATCCCATGGCCTGCCAAAAGAATGAACAAATCTGTCTTGGAAGAAGTACAGCCAGAATGCTCCTGAGAAGTGAGGTTGGTGAGACTTCATCTCATAGACTTTGGACTTGTTATGAGAAGGGACCAGTCCCTGGAGAAGGACATCATCCTTGGTAAAGTACAGGGTCAGCGACAAAGAGGAAGACCCTCAATGAGATGGATTGACACAGTGGCTGCCACAATGGGCTCCAGCATAACCACGATTGTGAGGATGGCATAGGACCCGGCAGTGTTTCCTTCTGTCGTGCATGGGGTCGCTATGAGTCGGAAGCTACCTGAAAGCACCCAACAAGTTTTCAGGAATCAGCATTACAGGGTTGACACTGGGAAACTCAATCACATTTTCCATTTTTATTCAAAATTCTTGAATGCTTTGAGGCCATGGCCTGTGGGCCGTTGCAAATTCACATAAATTTGCATATATTTGCATGGGAAGATGAATACTTGCAGGATCATTATTGTGAACTTGCTTAGATCTCAGCTTTACATGGCATACATAACACAGTTCTGAATTCCCAGCTCACCTCTTGGAGTATAATCCAGAAGTGTTGGGTCACAGACTGGCACATTCTGGACAAAAACAGAGACCCTCTTAATCATCAAATTGCATGTTCCAAATATAAGTAGGAAAACAAACACACTAACAACTTAGAGTATGGGTCTGATGTGGTCAATGTTACTTTTGAGGAAGAAATTTGGATAATTTTGGTAAGTGATAACTCTGAGAAACAGGGTCAACTTGTTTTGTATTCATTTTACATACAAACAACCTTAGAAAAATTGGTTGTTTTATTTTTACCAGAAAACAAAGAAACACATATCAATGATACAAACAGATATATATTATACCAGAGCTGCACTTCAGACATACTTCGCAAAAAATGTTGCCTTTCAGTAGATCAGTCACTAGGATCAGTTATCTACAGAAAAACCTGATGTGAACATTTCAAGCCACCAGGTTGTTATTGTGCTGTTTTTCTGCAGACCACATAAAGGTGAGTGATAAGAAACATATGCAGTGACTGCTTCCCAGTCCTGAATAACAACAACTAAAATATGTGCATCTCTCCCCCAGCAGTTATAAATCTGTAATTTCAAATGTCACAGGAACACTCTGCAGTAAATATCACTCCATCATTCACTCATTCCTTATTTACTCAAGAAACTTATTGCGAGGGTAAGCAAGGCTTGTGGAAGTGAAAGGACGTGCCCAACTACGCGGTGTTAATAGACATGAAGGCGGAACCTTGTGGTGTGTTTGCTGAAATTGCCAACGACCCTCTCCACTCTTCCCACATTCATGCTCCTGGATAGTTACCTCCCAGGATGAGTCTGGGCTTGGCCATGGACTTGCCTTACCCAAGGTGGCAATAGAAAATGTGACTCAAGCAGAGCTTGACACGTGTTTGCACATTGGAGTGTCTTTCCCTCTGGCTGCACTTGGAACTCTGAGACCACCATGTAGGGAGCCTAAGCAATCTCAAGGTAGGGTGGGGCTTCCAGACGCAATCCATTCAGGCCCAATGCACGTCAACCACTGCATGCCTGAGCCAACCCTTCAGAAATTTTGGCCAAGGAATTGCCTAGAATATCACTGCTTAACTTGGATGGAATGAAAATCATAAACTAAATTGCATCTAAATTTGAAACTCCAGAGAGGACAGTCCTGGGAAGGGCCCTGGGAATACTTGATGAAGTGGGAAGTCATCGGTTGGAATTATAGTGCTTGTGGTCATGTGAGAAGGCAGAACAGGAGGGGTCACAGTACCGGTGCTGGGTTCTGACTGCAGCTTACTCGCCGGTTCCTTTCTTTCTTCATATCTAAACCTGGAATAATACCTGTACCTATATTATGATGAGGATAAATTTACCTAAAAGTAAGCTATCATTATATTATTTGTTACATGATTATATTTTTATACTACCTTTTTGATTTTTTAATAATTTTTGTTGTTGTTGAGAATACGCACAGAACATACACCAACTCAACAATTTCTCCATGTACAATTCAGTGACATTGATTACATTCTTTAAGTTGTGCAACCATTCTCACCCTCCTTTCCAGAATTGTTCCTCCCCCATTAACATAAACTTACTGCCCCCTAAGTTTCCCATCTAATCTTTCAAGTTGCTGTTGTCAGTTTGATTCCGTATAGATAGTTCTGAAAAGAGCATAATGCTCAAGGTAGACTTTTTTATTAGTTAAGCTAAACTATTGTTCAGTTTTAAGAAGAGTTCAGGGGATATTTTTGGTTTAAGTTTTAAACATTACCTGAGGGCAGTATTTTGGGGGTTCATCCAGCCTTCATGGATCCAGAAAGTCTGGATTCCATGAGAATTTGAAATTCTGTTCTGCATTTTCTGCCTTTTGAGCAGGTTTCTTCTATAGAATCTTTAACCAAAATGTTTAGTAATGGTAGTTGTGCTCTGTTTAGTTCTTCTGATCTCATGGCAGAGAAGGCAATTGTTCATGGAGGCAATTAGCCACACATTCCTTGTCCTCTTCCTATTCCTAACCCTCCTCTTCCTCTCTTGCTCCAGGTGAATGGAGACCAATTGTTGTGCCTTGGATGTCTGTTTGTGAGCTTTGAAAATCCCAGGCACTACACAACAAACTAAGAGATAGAACAGAAGCACTGAAAAATGATATTAGGCCAACAGACTGGACTGTCCCACGAGACCATGGAATCTAAACCTCCAAACCAAATCCCATAAAGAGTTTGGCTGTACCTCCTGGTAAATCCTCTTGATTTAGAGCATATAGCAGTTAATCGTGGAAACTGACAGAGCAGTGTTTTTGTTTTCTTTTTTTTTTTTTGGTTCTCTTACTTTTGATGAGTATCAACTGTGTTCTTGGCCCAGTGATAAATATATAGACACATTTCCTACCTTCAAAAGTCTTCTAAACTAGTGGTGGGCAGGTTGTGGTTGTTAGCTGCCACCAACTTGACCTCAAGTATGGCTATGGATGGGACCATTGTGATCCATAGGTTTTCAATTGGCTGATTTTTAGAAGTAGATCATCAAGCCTTTATTCCTAGCCTGTCTTAGTCAGAAATTTCTGCTGAAACTTATTCAGCATCATAGCAACACTCAAGCCTCCACTGACAGACAGACGGGAGGTGGCTGCCCATGAATTGCATTGGCCAGAAATCGAACCTGGGTCTTCTGCATGGGAGGCGAGAATTCTACCACTGAACCACCATTAAAATAATAATAATAATTTAATAAACATTACATACCAGGTCCTGTTGTAAGCAGTTTTCATTATTAAATGATTAAATAATTTAATCTCCGTAATAGTTCAATAAGCGTGGTACTGTTATTTCCATTTTCAGAGAGTGAGTGAGGTGAAGAGAGTGGTTAGGTAACTTGCAGAGGTTACCCGATTCGTGTGTGATGTATGAGTTTGAACGTATGCAGACTGGCCCCTAAGTGCAGGCTACTTGTACCATAGTACAGTGACCATTCATGTTATACTACCTTGAAAGCCAACAGTATTGCACAAGATTTAGAAAGTAAATATTGTACGGACACATAGGTGGGGCGACTAATTTTCCTGTTAGAGGAAGGATTTTCAGAGCACACCCTGCAATGAAGCTGAGCTATGCAGAATGAATAGGATTTTCCAGGTGGACTTATTTGCAGATATAACTTTGAGTTGGAGGTTAAACTGCCGGCAAAGGCATAAGGATAGGGAATGACAAATTTAATTTTTATTGAATATGTAGATTTTCCTTGGTCAGATGAAGGGAAGGCACAGATTATGAGTCAAAAAAGCTTAAGAATAGCCTAATAGTCTTGCTTTTGGGCTTTGGCTTCCAAAGTCTCTTCCTGTATTTGAAACTAAGAGTGAAACACTTTGATACTGAAAAACCGTAGAATCCTGTCATTCTGGAAACTCCGTGTGTGCATGAAAGGACAAGCACATCTGGGATATGACATTCCTGATGCAAGATATAAATACCCTGTAATATGTTAGTGGTAGATTGCAAGGAGGTGAAACCCTTGATGTTGATTTTTTTTTTCCTACTTAATGGTGCTGTAAGTAAGACAAATTTGATCAGAAAATGGGTCAACCCATCAGTGATTGGGATACAGATGTTTCCCAGTTGGAGAGATGAACATAAAAGAATAACAGATAATTGATTCAAGTGCACCAGTGTTGGGAGTGAGAGCAGGAGCGTGACACCTGAACATAATTTTACATATTTTAAGGACTATTGTATTATTTCTACATTTGCAAGCAGCTCCAGGAAAATTGTGCATGAAAAATCAATGAAGACCTAATGCATCAAGTGGGAGAGCTTGTGATAATATGGGGTGATCATCTCACAGAAGGCAGAATTATCATTGGGAGAGAGCTTTAGTAGCTGTGTATCTATTTATCTATCTATCTATATCATCTGTCTCTCTGTCTATCTTTATCTATCTATCACTTTATTATGAAATATTTCAAATATTTATAAAAATACAGTTGCTATTCCAATGATTGATTTTTTTTTTTTTTAAGAAACATTGATAACATGCGAGTACTAAGTAGATTCCAAAATCCCCGCTGAACACTTTGGAAATCTGAAGGCAAATGCTCTGGCTGGAATCTGTTCTCCAAGTCAAAATGCACACGCAGTAGTTGCAGGCAGAATCTCCAAGGTTCCCTACCTTCCATTCCTTCCACTCGAATGGCAGCCAGGCACCAGCTTGGTCTTCTATGATAATGCTTTCGTGACCTTGCTCCCCTGCTTAAGACAATTTGGTTTCCCCCCATTATTCTCCATGTAAAAGTTTAACATCCTTATAGTATTGAAAGTCAAGCTTTTGCTATGCCCTAACCTCTGAGCGTGAGGCAGTAGTGGTCCAGTGGTCCATATAAAAGACCAACCACTAAGGCCAAAGATGAAGAAATTGAAGATTTTTTACCAGCTTCTGTGGTCTGAAATTAATTGAACATGTAATTAGGATGCATTGATAATTACTGGTGATTGGAATGCAAAAGTTAGAAACAAGGAAGATGGATAGGTAATTGGAAATTACAGCCTTGGTGACAGAAAAAGTGCTGGAGAAAGCATGATAGAATTTTGCAAAACCAGTGACTTCTTCATTGCAAATACCTTTTTTCAACAGCATAAACGGCAACTATACACATGGACCTCGCTAGAGGGAATACATAGGAATCAAATTGACTACATCTGTGGAAAAAGACAATGGAAAAGCTCAATATCATCAGTCAGAACAAGGGCAGGGGCCAACTGTGGAACAGACCATCAATTGCTCATATGCAAGTTCATGTTGAAACTGAAGAAAATACAAGTCCATGAGAGCCAAAGTATGACCTTGAGTATATCCCACTTGAATTTAGAGACCATCTCAAGAATAAATTTGATGTGTTGAACGCCAGTGATTGAAGACCAGAAGAGGAGTGGAACAACATAAAGGACATCATATTTGAAGAAAGCAAGAAGTCATTAAAAACAGAGGAAAGAAAGAAAAGACCTAAATGGATGTCAGAAGAGACTCTCAAAATTGCTCTTGAACAATGAGTAGCTAAAGCAAAAGGAAGAAATGATGAAGTAAAAGAACTGAACAGAAAATGTCAAAGGGCAGCTTGAGAAGACAAAGTAAAGTGTTATAAATACGTATGCAAAGAGCTGGAGATAGAAAACCAAAAAGGAAGAACATGCTTTGCGTTTCTCAAGCTGAAAGAACTGAAGAAAAAATTCAAACCTCAAGTTGCAATACTAAAGGATTCTGTGGGGAAAATATTAAACAACACAGGAAGTATCAAAAGAAGATGGAAGGATACAAAGAGTCATTATACCAAAAAGAATTGGTTGACATTCAACCATTATAAGAGGTAGCATATGATCAGGAACACTTGGTACTGAAGGAAGAAGTCCAAGCTGCACTGAAGGCATTGGTGAAAAACAAGGTTCCAGGAATTGATGGAATATCAACTGAGATGTTTCAGCAAATGAATGCAGCGCTGGAAGTGCTCACTTGTCTATGCCAAGAAATTTGGAAGACAACTACCTGGCCAACCGACTGGAAGAGATCCATATTTGTGGCTATTCCCAAGAAAGGTGATCCAACTGAATGTGGAAATTATCAAACAGTATCACAGGCAAGTAAAATTTTGCGGAAGATCATTGAAAAGCGATTGTAGTGGTACATTAACAGGGAACTGACAGAAATTCAAGCTGATTCAGAATAGGACATGGAACAAGGGATACTACTGCTGATGTCAGATGGTTCTTGGGTAAAAGCAGAGAATACCAGAAGGATGTTTACCTGTGTTTTACTGACTATGCAAAGGCATTGGACTGTGTGGATCATAACAAATTATGGATAACATTGTGAAGAATGGGAATTCCAGAACACTTAATTGTGCTCATGAGGAACCTGTACATAGAGCAAGAGGCAGTTGTTCAAACAGAACAATGGGATACTGCATGGTTTAAAGTCAGGAAATTTGTGCATAAGGGTTGCATCCTTTCACCATACCTATTCAACCTGTATGCTGAGCAAATAATCCTAGAAGCTGGACTATATGAAGAAGAACGGGGCATCAAGATTGGAGGAAGACTCGTTAACAACCTGCGTTATGCAGATGACACAACCTTGCTTGCTGAAAATGAAGAGAACTTGAAGCACTTACTCATGAAGATCAAAGGCCACAGCCTTCAGTATGGATTACAACTCAGCATAAAGAAAACAAAAATCTTCACAACTGGACCAATAAGCAACATCATGATAAACAGAGAAAAGATTCCAGTTGTCAAGCATTTCATTTTACTTGGATCCACAGTCAACGCCCATGGAAGCAGCAGCCAAGAAGTCAAAGGAAGTATTGCATTGGGCAAATCTGCTGCAAGAGACCTCTTTAAAGTGTTCAAAAGCAAAGATGTCACCTTAAAGACTAAGGTGCGCCTGACCCAAGCCAAGGTATTTTCAATTGCATCATATGCATGTGAAAGCTGGCCGATGAATAAGGGAGACCAAAGAATTGATGCTTTTGAACTGGTGTTCGAGAAGAATATTGAATGGACTGGCAAAAGAAGGAACAAATCTGTCTTGGAAGAAGTACAGCTAGAATGCTCCTTAGAAGCAAGGATGGCATGACTACATGTTAACATACTTTGGACATATTGTCAGGAGAGATCAGTCCCTGGAGAAGGACATCATTTTTGGTAAAGTGGAGGGTCAGCAAAAAAGAGGAAGACCCTCAATGAGATGGATTGACTCAGTAGCTGCAACAGTGGGCTCAAGCATAAAAACGATCGGGAGCGCGGTGCAGGACTGGGCAGTATTTCCTTCTGAAGTACATAGAGTTGCTATGAGTCAGAACCAACTTGAAGGCACCTAACAACAACAACATATGAGAGACTCGGGTTTGATTCCCAGCCAGTGCACTTCATGTGCAGCCACCACCTATCTGTTGGTGGAGGCTTGTGTGTTGCTATGATGCTGAACAGGTTTCAGTGGGGCTTCCAGACTAAAAAGGACTAGGAAGAACGGCCTGGTGATCTACTTCTGAAAATAAGCCAATGAAAACCCTATGGATCACAATGGATCTGATCTGCAACCCATCATGGGGATGATACTTGACTGGACAGCATTTTATTCTGCTGTTCATGGGGCCCCTACGAGTTGGGGTAGACTTGACAGCAGCTAACGACAACAACATGGGGCCCCCATGGAGTCTAGGCTGACTGCACGGCAGGCAACAATAACAACCACTGAACTACCAGCCTGTCCCCCATCCTCCAGTACTCCACGTGTCATGGAGCTTGCTGATAATGGAAGAGACAGAAAATTAATTAAAAACTCTTTTGAGTATGAAATCTGAAGGATAGGTAGGAGTTAGCTAGAGGAAGGCTGGAGAATGCCTTGTTCAGGCAGAGGGGACAGATGGAGGTCTTTCCTAATCCTAACCATTCTTCTAGATCAGCGTTAACCAACAGAAAGAAGAGGAGGTACATAGGCAACACTGAATCTTCTAGTATCCACAGTAAAAAAAAAAAAAAAAAGTAAAAAGAAACAACTAAAATTAATTTTAATAAAATATTTTATCTTACCTCATCTATCCAAAATATTATCATTTCAACATGTAATCATTGTTTAAGAATTACTATTAAGATATTTTGCATTTTTTTCATACTGAGTCTTTGAAACCTGGTGTACATTTTACACTTATAATTTATCTCAATTCAGACTGGCTACTTTTCATGCATTCAATACCCATGTGTAGCTCATGACTACTGTATTGGACAGTGTGGCTCAAACCTTACCCTATTTTTGTTTTCTTTGTAGCCTGTATGGCTGTCTGAAAGTATCTTGCTTATTTTTTTATTTATATATTTTTTTTCATCTTCCTCCACCAAAATGTGAGATTCATGAGACCAGGAGTCATTTCTAGCTGTTCAGTTTCCGAAAGAGATAAAAGCACTTGGCTCATGGTAAGCTCTCGTTGCATATCTGCCGAATAGTGGATGAGCTGTAGGAGTGAGGGCCTGGGCATGGGAAGGATCTAGCATCTTGAACCCCATCCCAGGAGCATGGTGAGAATGGGGTATGTAATGTGGAGGAGGCAGGTGGCCAGCATCATAGAAGATGTCTGCTATGTCTCTATGTCACCCGCTACATGGAACTGCCTCGATCTTTCCTTTGCTGACAAACTTCCCCATCCTTCAACCCAACTGACTGCCAGTCAAGCCAGTAACGCTCTCCTATGAGTTTACCAGATGAAGAACATCTCAGATTCAGCACTCACCATATTGGACCACCTTTCTGTCTGTTTACAAGATGATCTCCAACTACAACTAGATGTCTTTGAGAGCAGAGGCAGGTCTTGTGTGCATCTCCAGGGCTTACTTCTATGCCTGTTACGAGCAGGTAACCACTGACCATGGGTTGTGTGGATAGGTGCAAAGAGATGAATGAAAGTATACCTTGTGTGTGGTCTTCCAGAAACTGTAGAGGATGAGGTCTCCTCTCTGTCAAATCAAGTGGCAGTCTCTGCCTTCAATTTGCAGACCACCTTTTATGAATTAATCATACAGCCTTTCTTTTCTTCTGGCTATCCCAAAGGGTATGCAATGTGCCTTACAGTAAAGTTTTAAATATTTCCAGAACAAACCATTTAAAAATATATGTGCAGTATCTACCCATCTAGATAAAATGAACTGATCAATAAACTTCTTGTGTTTAAAATACCAGTATCAGATTTTCTCCTTCTGATAGAAGGCACATAGCCCATCATTAAAGAATAAAAGTGGTCTTAACTTACAATGGTAAAGGAGTGAGGGACTTACTTGGATCATTTGAGCCAGCTGTCCTTATTATTGTTTTTTTTTTTTGAAATTTAATTGGTATGTAATTCACATGGCACAAAATTCACCATTTTGAAGTGTGCAATTCAGTGAGTTTTAGTATATTCACAAGGTTGTGCAACCATCATCACTATCTAATTTCAGAATGTTTTCATCATCTCAAAAGAACCCCCTTATCCACTAGAAATCATTCGCCATTCCTCCCTTCTCCCATCTCCTGCAACCACGATTCTATTTCCTGTTTCTATGGGTTTGCCTATTGATATAAATAGGAGTCCCTGTGTGGCCCAAACAACAGCTAAGCACTTGACTAATAACCAAAAGGTTGGTGGTTCAAGCCCACCCAGAAAGTCCTCAGGAGACAGGCCTAGTGATCTGCTTCTGAAAGGTCACAGCCTTGAAAATCCTATGATGAAGTCTACTCTGCACACATGGTGTCACTATGAGTTGGAATCAACTCCACGGCAACTATCAACAACAACAACAAATAAATAAATAGAATCATATAATACGTAATCTTTTGTGTCTGGTTTCTTTCATAAGCATAATCTTTTCGGGGTTCAACCATGTTGCAGCATGTATCAGTGCTTCATTCCTTTTTATGGTTAAATAATGCATTCCGTGTGAGTTTATCCATTCATCAGTTGACGGACATTTGGGTTGTTTCCACTTTTTGGCTATTACAAATAATGCTGCAACAAACGTTCATGTCTAAGTCTGTATGTGGATGTATGTTTCCAGTTCTCTGGAGCATGAACCTAGGAAAGGAATTGCTGGGTCATATGGCGACTCCCTGTATACCTGTTTGAGGAACTGTGCCTTTACTTTTGTGGACCTTGTAGGATAAGTGTTGAAAGTGAAGTCTGGGTTTTTTGTCTGGGTCATCCCTTTTTGGATCCTTGTCTCAGTTCCCCCACTTGACTTGGTGTGGGGATTCACAGTGGAAGCATCTTGGGTGAAGGCTGAGGACAGCCAAGTGTCACTGATGAGCAGAGCTACAGTTTTGTGGTACAATGATTTCTGTCTCCACTTCTGCAGCGGGGGCACTGCTGCCACTAAATGATCCAGATGCTAAGATGCTGCTTTACTGGAGCCCCGTCTGGGTACTGTTGGTTTCCAAAGTCTGGTGACTTTTGTATTGAAGAGTTTATGAAATTATTTTTAGCAATATGTTCATGGACAAAAACCCTTTTACTTGTTGGGGTTAGCACTTACATTCTCTGCTGCATTGGGAAGGCATCTCTTGGGTGGACTGTCTTCATTTCTTTGCTCCAGGCTTGCTGACAGCATGCTTCCCTGCTGGTAAATAAGCTCTAGTAATTCTGGCACCAGTTGGGTAGAATTTTCTCTCTAACTATGGGATAGTACTACAAAAATCCACCGTTCTCGAGGGTCCTTTGTATAAAGCCCCTTTGCTAAGCCTCCCATTCCAGAAACCTCTTGGAAATGCTATGAATTATGTATAGATAGACAATTGGGTCTGGTAAGAACAAACATACACTTTGGATGTGCTAAGAACTGGGATACCTTATAGTTTCCTCATTTACCGTGAAGAGTTGTGGGAAATACTATGTGTGTTTAGCACCATGCCTGGCACATAGCATTTATCACTGCAGTGACAGGTACAGGCAGTGCTCAAAGTAATCCAGCTGTCAATGTTCCCATGGTTCCAGGTCCCATTCTTTACAAAAGACCATTACTGCTGGTTTCCAGAGTAATGCCTCATCTTGAACTGTCAATAAAAACTTACAAGCTTTCAGCATATTTGAGAAACCAAACCAGAAAACTACCAAGTTGTCTGAGGCTATTGGTGCCACCTAGAAACTGCTTATCTCTGTCCTATTATCTTATCCCACTCTGCCATCAGTTTTCTAATCTTCTCACTTTCTTTCAACTCAGGTCAGGTAATCCACCCTTGACTGGCTTTCTATAGCCACTTATTTTTTAAAGTCTATTTTATTGAAGTCTGTGTATACACATAGAATTGACATCTTCCAATGTCATGAATGCAGTCCCTGGGTAGCACAAATGGTTAAGCATTTGGCTACTAACAGAAAGGTTGGCAGTTTGTATCCACCCAGAAGCACCATGTAAGAAAGGCCTGGCAATCTACTTCTGAAAGATTACAGCCATTGAAACCCTTATGGATCATAGTTTTACTCTAAGACACTTGGGATCACCATGAATCAAAACTGACTCAGTGGAAATGTTTTTAATTTTATTTTTAATGTCATGAACATAGTATGATTTTCCATTTATTAGGTCTTCATTACTTTCTTCTCAAAAGCATTTTATAGATTTTAGTGTTAAATCTATCCTTAATTATTTCATATTTTGAAATAGTATTGAGAATAGTATTTTAATTCAATCTCCAATTATTTGCTGCTAATATATAGAAATAGATTGATTTTCATATATTGATCTTGTGTTGTGTGATCTTGATGAACTCCTTTATTAGTCCTAGGAGATTTTTTTCTGTAGATTCCTTAGAATTTTCTACATACACAATAATGTTGTCTGCAAACAAAGACAGTTTAACTGCTTCTTTTACGATTTGTATGTTTTTATTTCTTTTTCTTGCCTTATTGCACTGGCTATAACATCCAGTACAATATTAAGCAGAAGTGGTAAGAGCAAGTATCTCTGTCTTGTTCCCTATCATAGAAGGAAGCCATTAAATCTTTTGTAATTAAGTATGATTTTAGCTGTAAATGCCTTTTATCAAGCTGAGTATCTTCTCGTCTATTCTTAGTTTGCTTTTTTTTTTTTTTGCATTTAGTGAGGTGAATATATGGTTTTTAATTTTTAGACAGTTAATATGTTGAATTTTACTTTGATTTTAATGTTAAAGCAACCTTGAATGTACTGTATTTGACCAAGCTTTATAAATGTTAGATATATTATCATATTATTAAATATTACATATTATTATATGTATTACTTTATATATATGTGTGTATACATATGTATTTGTGTGTGTGCACATGTGTGTGTGATGTGTGGTGAAGCAATTTGCTAGTATTTTGCTGAGGATTTTTTCTTCTATAATCAAGAGATTTCTGTAGTTTTCTTTTATTGTAATGCATTTGTGTTTGTTTGGTTGTAATGACAAAACCATCCTTGCCCTGTTAAATGAGTTGGGAAGTATTCTCTCTTTATTTTTCTGAAGTAATTTAAGTCTAAATTTTGTCTTAAATGTGTGATAGAATTAACCAACAAAGCCATCTCGGCCACAATTCTTGTGTGTGTGGCGTAATTTCTAATTATCAATTCATTTAACAGATACAGGACTATTTGTATTTTCTCTTTCGTCTTGGCTCAGTTTTGTCAATTTGTATCTCTAAAGAAGTTTGTCCATTTAATTTAAGTGGTAGAAGTTATTGGCATACTATTGCTCATAGCATTCTCTTATCTTTTTAATGTCTGTTGAATCTGTAGTAATTTCTCCTTTTTCATTCCTAATACTTGTCATCTGTGTCTCCTCTCTCTCTTTGTCTCTCTGTCTCTTTTGATCAAACTAGTTAGAGGTTTATCAACTTTTGTTAATCTTTTATAAATCAGTTTTTGGTTTCATTGATTTACTTTATTGTTTGTCCATAATCTCTATCATTGGTTTCTGCTTTTTAATTATTTCTCCCTTTACCTTATTATTTGTTATTTTCTTCCTATACACCCTTCTTTTTCTATCATCTTACTATAGACTTTTAGAACACTAGTTTTTTACCTTTTTTCTTTTCTAAGTATTTAATGTTATATTTCCTCTAAGAACTCTTTAGCTGCATCCCAAAATTTTTGATATGCTGTGGTTCTATTTTCATTTATTTAAAAATATTTTAAATCTTTTACGATTATTATCATGATTTTTTTGATCCCAGGGTTACTTAGAAGTGCTTTGTTTAATTCTCAATTATTTGAGTTGTTTTAAGATATATTCTTCCTTGTTGTGTGCCATTGAGTCAATTCTGACTCATAGAATTAGACAACAGAGTAGGACTGCTCCCATAGCATATCCTAGGCTGTAGTGTTTACAGGAGCAGATTTCCAGGTCTTTTCTTCCTCAGAGTGGCTGGTGGGTTTGAACCACTGACCTTTTAGTTAGCAGCCAGGCCCTTAACCAATTGCGCCACCAGGGCTCCTGTATTTCTGGTGATGTTTCTAATTTAATTTCATTGTGATAAGAGAGCAGACTAAATTTATGGAGACCTGTTTTATGGTCCAGCATATGGTATATTTTAGTGAATGTTTCATGTGCACTTGGGAAAAAAAAGTGTATTCTGTTGTTGAGTGAAGTGTTCTATAATCATTCACTAAATTAAGTCAGCTAGTAGTGTTCAGGGCTTCTACATGCTTAGTGAGTTTTGTTTACCTTTTTCTTAACCTATTATTGAGATACTAGTACTGAAGATTCCAAGTATTACTTCGGATTTATGTATTTTTATTTTCAATTCTGCAAAATTTTAACTCATGTGCTTTGAAGTTCTGTTACTAGGTGCATACACAATATTGAAAAGATGAAAAATTATACATTTTAAAATGAAATTAAACCTAATGAAAATCTTTATTACACTCAATATCTCAGGTCTTTGAAAGTGCCTGAAACATATATGTAGTAAATATGACAGGCCAATGATTAATGTCAGCTTTATACCAAGAGTTTATAAAAATTAATAAATAAATAAAGCATTGAAATCTCAATGCATAAATGTACAAAGAACATATAAAGACCATTCAGCAAAGAGAAAATTTAACTGGCAAATAGGTAAAAGGATAAATACAAAACTTTTCTAAAACCAAAAACCAAACCCAATGCAGTCGAGTTGACTCTGACTCATAGTGATCGTATAGGACAGAGTAAAATTGCCCCACAGGCTGTAATCTTTATGGAAGCAGATTGCCATATCTTTCTTAAGTGGAGCGGCTGGTAGGTTCAAACTGCTGACCTTTCAGTTAGCAGCCAAGCATTTAACCACTGTACTACCAGGTCCCCTTAAACATTTATAGTAACCCAGAAATATAAACCAACTATGAATTTTTTAACTATTAATTGACATATATATGTACATATATATTTTTATATATGTTCTTATATATATGTACTTATATATATTTAAAGTTTTAATACCTAATGTTGGGAAAGGAGCAATACTGTTACTCTCCCACACAATGCTAATGATACTGTGAAGTGATTAAAAAAATGTGTAAATAAATACTGTCTGAAAGTAATTTAGCCATATTAATTAAGAGCAACAGAAATGGCATTTGATCATTAATTCAACATATTTTTTAGTATCTATCTTATATTAGCCACTATGCTAAATGCTGTGGGTACATTTCTTATTAGAAAAACAGTTTCTGTTCTTACGGAAGTTAATCCTAGTTTTGATATATAGCCTAAAGAAATAATACCCAAGTGGCTCATATTATATGAGTGGAGACATTTATCATGTCACATATAACTATCATATTAATTAGGAATAAATCAGCTGTACATTGGCTAAGATAAACTATGGGACATCAACATTTTAAAAAATTATACATGCACTAAAATAATTGTATTTATCCATTTGTTAACTAAACAGAAGCGTATTTATTATCCGATAAGTGCCAAGCATTGTGTAGGCGTAAAAGATAAAAGAGAACATGAAATAAAAGTTCTTGCCCTGATAGGGATTATACACTAAAGTGAAAATACAAAGACTTAAGATCTAACATTATGTCAAAAAAGCAGTACATGAAATAGATTCGGGGACTATGATTCTAATTTTCCTGTAAAAACATGATGGTTGTTATTGTTAGGTGCTGTCGAGTAAATTTCAACTCATAGCTTCCCTGTGTGACAGAGTAGAACCACCCATAGGGTTTCCTAGGCTGTAATCTTTCTGGAAGCCGATCACCAGGTCTTTTCTCCCATGGAGCCTCTGGGCAGGCTCGAATCGCCACCCTTTCAGTTGCCGAGTGCTTAACTGTTGTGCCACCAGTGCTCCGTGAAAACATGACAGGAGCCGAAATATCCAAATTACTAGTTTTTCTGTTTAACACATTACCACAAACTTAGCAGCTTACAACAACACATACATTTACTATCTCACAGGGTCTGTGGGTGAGGAGTCCAGGCTCAGCTTAACACAGTCCTCAGCAAGACTAATCAAGATGTCAGCCACAGCTGGATTCTCATCTGGAGGCTCAACCTGGGAAGGGTGGGCTTCTAAGCTAACTCATGTTGTTGGCTGTAGGTCTCATAGAAATTGTATCTGCCAAGCCAGGAGGAGAACCAGATTCTAGAATGGTTCTGCAGTAATGAGATGACATCCTATTGTCTTTGCCACACAACGTAACATAATCATAGGAGCGCATCTCATCACATTTGCCGTATGACATAACAATCTCGGGAGTGATATCTCGTCATCTTTTCCATATTCTGTTGGTTAGAAGCTAGTTGCAGGGCCTGCCCATACTCAAAGGGAAGGGATTATACAAGGCAATGAGCCAGGAGGCAGGGAACAGGGGACCACCCTAAAGCATGTCCACCACACCAAAGAACTATGATTTTGTTACAGTGGGGGCATTACAGCTGATTTTCCTGCTTCTGCTTTTTTACATTTATGGTAAAGTTGCTATGCCTGTCATAATTTAATATATTTTAATTTTCAGTGCCATTGTTAGCTCTCTATTCCCTAATCAACCTGTAACCAAGCATACCTATTTTTCAAGGACATACTATTAATCATTTCTTTTAAAACAGCCAATTTCCCTTGACTTTTATTTTTCCATTATGTCTCTTAATACAGCAGTAGACCTCTTTTCTGCTGCTTTCTTTGCAAAAGCACATTATTTCAGCTATGGTTCATTATTGGCATTTTCTGAGCTAGTCTTGGAAAATGACCACTATTTATACTTTTCTTTCTAAGTCTATTGATTCTTCTATGACCATTTATAGTCAGACATTGGTAATGTAACCTATTGCATGCCTCGTAACCTAAATATTCAGGGACCCAGGGATGGCAAGGATAATGGTCTCACCCGCACATGCTTTCCCCAGGTGAGAAACAGAGGAGCTGGGTACAAGGGAGACCCAGGAAGGAGTTGAGGACCAGAAGGAAACGTGGCTGTGTGCCTGGATATAGGTGCGCTGAGAGAGAGGTTAACAGTGAAGTCCCATAATCCTTCACCTTTCCTCCTTGACAAAGACCCCAGCAGTGAACGAGCTCTGTGCCTAACTAAATCCTGATTACGAACTTACACTTGGTAGACATTGAGGGTGTGGTAATTGTTGTCATTTTTACAATATTATGATATTAATCTCATGGAATATTGAATCTCCAAATAGCCCATGACATAAAGAGACCTTTATTGGCTCCGAAGGAGTGATTGTATTTCATTATCTCATGAATCTTCAGATTTAAAGAGTCCTCAATGAGACCTTGACATAATTAAGCCTAATGAGTCCAAGGAGTTACAATGGTCCATTGTGTCAGTAATTTAGATGTGACAGGCCTTTGCCATAAGTAGGGCCTGGCATCCCAGCGTAGCCTGCGCATTGTGTAAGTAAGACTGACAGCTGAGTTAGATGGTGAACTGTAGATGTTCAAAGGCACTTCATACATCAACATACAGGTTAAAAGTTGCAAATAGAGGTTTTTTTTTTACTATAGTAAACCTATCTTTTAATGTTTCCTTTGCATCAACTCATTCATTCATTCATTCACAACGTTTGGTGGCGCAGTGGTTAAGAGCCCAGCTGCTAACCAAAAGATCAGCAGTTTGAATCCACCAGCTACTCCTTGGAAGCCCTATGGGGCAGTTCTACTCTGTCCTATATGGTCGCTATGAGTCCGAATCAACTTGACGGCAACGGGTTTTTATTTTGCTTACTCATGTATGTGCTGTGCTAGGTATGGAAGTTTTGGAAGTTCAAAGGTAAAAGAAAACATACCCCTGCCTTCAAGGAGGTGAGCAACTCAGGTTTTTAAGAAGTTTACGGTCTAAACTATGGTTTACAGGACAGCTGCCTGTTTTTGTAAATAAAGTTTTATTGGAACACAGCAATGCTCATCCATTTACATTTTGTCTATGTCTGCTTTCACACTGCAGCGACAGAATTTAGTAGTTCCAGTGGAGATCTAATGGACCACAAGGCTAAAAATACTTACCATCTGGCCCTTTAAGGAAAAGTTTGCCAACTGTTAGTCTAGTGTTTGGAAGATCTTGTTGCTGCTTCAGTAAAGCCCAAATATGTCTGAATTTGCAGTTTCAGCTTACATAGTTTGGATGTAATTCAGAGAAGAGGACTTCTTTTCTCATTATGGCTTATTCATGTATCTTAATATGAATGGAATGTATCAGCTAATTCTTGAAACCTTTACTCAGCACTTCCTCAGTTCCAGGCCCTGTGATCCTCTCCCAGTGTACTTCCTGAAGCGTAGAGATGCTCAGTTAATGTTTACAAAGCATGGATCCCTAGCGTCTACACCATGGAGAAGAACGTGGTGGTTTTAACAATAAGTTCTCCAATTCTTTGATACTTCTCTCCTCAAGGCGTGAAGCTTATTTCTCCTCCCACTGTGCAAGGGTGGAGTCCCTGGGTGGCACAAACAGTTAAGTGCTAGGCTACTCACTGAAATGTTGGCAGTTTGAATCTGCCCAGAGGCACCTCAGAAGAAAGACCCGGCAATCTACTTCTGAAAACTCGGCCACTATAAACCCCATGAACAGTTCTACTCTGCAACACCAGGAGTCGGAGCTGACTCACAGCAACAGGTTTGGTTTTGGTTTTGTGTGTGCGCTGGACTGTGACTCCCTTCTACTGAAGAGAAATACATGGAGCATGATGAGACATCACTTCCACGATTAAGTTATAAAAGTCCCGCAGCTTCCATCTGAGGTTCTCTCGCTCTCTCTTCCATTGTTACTCATTCTGGGAGCATCCAGCTGCAGGCACAGAGGCACTCCTGGAGAGGGAAGCCGGCTGCCTTGGATGAAGGCAGCTGAAGGAGAGGCCCACGTTGGTGCAGAGCTGAGGCCTCCAGCACCTCCCCACGGCAGGCGTGTGCTTGCAGATGGGTCTTCTGAAGCCTTCCCAGAGCCAGGTGAGTTTGCTTAGGGGGATTCCATCTCAGTCTTGCGATGCTGCAGCCACAGCTGCCAGGTTCTCTGCAACCTCATGAGAGATTCTGAGTCAGAACTACCCAACGGAGCCACTCCCTGACCTCTGACCCACATAAACTGTGAGATAATAGACGTTTGTTGTTTCAAGTCCCTGAGTTTGGGGTGATTTGTTATGGAGCAAAAGATGACTAATACAGCAGGTGAGCAACCGACAGGGTGTGAGAAACAGGGACAGTAATCACTTGCTCTGAACTCCCCCCAGCGTCCCTGCATGACCTTTGCTCCTTTGATCCTGCTGAGATGGTTTAGAAGCTTTCCTCCTGCGTGTGTTGTTCTTGTTGTTAGCTCCCCTGCAGCTGGCCCAACTCATGGCAACCCCACACACAGCAGGAGGAAAAGCTACCCTCTCCTGCACCTTTCCCATGATCGGCTGCAGATCAGACCACTGTAATCCATGGGGTTTTCACTGGCTGATTTTCAGAAGTAGATCACCAGGCCTTTCTTCCTAGTTGGTCTTAGTCTGGAAGCTCCGCTGAAATGTGTTCAGCATCACAGCAACGGGCAAGCCTCCACTGACAGATGGGTGGTGGCTGCACATGAGATGCATTGGCCCTGAATGGAAGCCAGGTCATCCTCATTCATGGAAGGCAAGAATTCTACACTGAACCACACTGCCCTCTTTCAGTGGATAAGAATTATTAATTAAAAATAAACACAGTAGAATGAGGTGGGGAGAAGGCAGAACTCCGTCTTGGTGTTTTCAGGGACATGGGGGAGGGAAGCCACTCGTGTAGCCGGCCAACTTTCCAGGGTCACTTGGCCAGCACCACCCTGGCCCCTGCTGTGGTCACGGCAGGGCTTTGTGGAGATGTGCTGCCCACAGCCATCATTCTGAAGACAGGCGTCTTCACCTTGTCGGGGCTCTCAGATATCAAACAGCCTACAAGCAGGTAATTCACAAGGATCAGTGCCAGATCCATCCAACTTTGAGCTCTTTGAAAAGTTTGCCTTAAGAATTGAGACATCACTTTTCTCTTCCCAGAAAATGCGAATCTTTGCAGGATTCAAAGAGGCTGGAGAAAATGTCCTCATTTCTCTTGACGGACGCGGCGCTGTGTTCTCCAGGTTGCAGATCCACACGTTAGGGCGGACAGCTTTTCCTTTTTATCCCTTCCCGTTACCCCGAAGTGGCTTTTTGGTCTTTCTCTAAATGAAGCCCTGGGTGAGACATCGCAAGATGAAAGGGACATGGGTTGAACTTGCTGTCACCTAGCCGATCACGGATTTAAGGTTTTGATTGATAACTCTGCCTTGCGGGTGACACATGTGTTTAACAGGCCTCTGAAGCTCTGGGCGGGCATATGTGAGAGGGAGTCAGGCTTTGCCCTGAGAGGAAAGGAGACACAGGTCAGGCTGCTTTCTCACACCCTGCGGTGTAAATCTTGCCTTTATTTTTCGGACATTTAGTGTGCAATTGGAAGGTTTTGTGCCTGAGACAGGGGGTTTGGAAGAGCCTCTCTCTCTCTCTCTCTCTTTTTTTTCTAATGTAACACACCCACTTCTCCCCAATCCTCCTTTATCCAAAGCACACGTGAGTGCTTCCTTGTTAGGGACTTGGGAGACAAAGGGAGATTACTGAAAATTACTGACCTCTGAAGCGTCGTAAGTGGATTACATGAGACCCAAGGATTTCCCAGGACAAAGAAGCAAATCCAGGCCAAGACTGTGGCCTCAGATGAGCAGAGCCTACAGGCCAGGGTGGACCTCATTCCTTAGGAACTGCTCTGGTGTGGGCACTGACCAGATCCTCAGCAATGACATCCTGGCACCGCCTGTTTACAGACTGCCACCAGGTTGCCATGAATGCCAGTGCTGGATGGAAGACCATGTGCTTGGACCCCCCAGAACACCTCTTTGGGAAGCCTGGGTTTCTGGTTGTATATTGTGGCCTATAAGGTTGGGAGTATATTAAGGTACTTAAAGAAGCAGTAAGTCTGCGGTCAGACAAGCTACCCAAAACGTGGCGTCCTACTCACCTACTGTGCGATGTTCAGAGTCACTTGAGTTTTATAAACCTTGGTGGCTCCTGCTCCTCAAAATATCTGCAAAAACAGCAGCCCCCTCATAGGACCGTTGCAAGTACCATGGGGGAAAACTTAAGGCGCTACCTCAGTGCCTGGCAAACAGTAAGAGCTCATTTGATGCTCCTTGCCTTCACCACCACTGTCATTGTCCCTATCATCTTCATCTGCTCATTTAGAGATGGGCATGGCGTCCCCCGGACCCTGTGCCTCTCTGATCAAGTGGCCAGAGTGGTCCAGTTCTTTGGTTCCCCCTCGACCTCTGTTAAATCTTCTTTGAGATTCTGAGTATACCCTGCAAGCGAAGTCAGGATGAAGCAGATTGCATTGTTTCTATTTCTCTCTAAAGGGGAACCGAAGCAGGGTTTACCCCTCTTCCGATAGACAGTCTCTACCCCACGCTGGTCTGGTTCCTGTTCCCAACATAACTTTATTTCCCCCATTGCTGGATGCAGTAAAACCCCTCTTTGTACAAGGCCCATTAAGACTGCCCATTCTTAAATTAGCTCAGCAGAAAAAGAAGTGCATTTTACAGGCAAGCCAGCAGTAATTGGACACTGGGACTAGAGTGGTCCTTGCAGTGTTTGGACGGGAGCCAAATGTGCCTTCTGTCTGTCTCTGACACAGGCAGACAATAGCGGTGTTATTTACTGCGTCGGCTCTGCGCAGTCCCACAGGCCAGCTGCGAGAACAAAAGACTCGCTCACACTTTGCCGAGCCCCAGACTCCACTGGAGTCTCTATCTATGTTTCGTAAATAATTCACCTTCCACCCCAAGGGCTGGGCCATCTCTTCTTTGTGTCTTTCCTTTTGCGCTGACCATGGCTGCAAGGAGGGGACACATCAGTCCTCTGCATCACTGGAGTCGGGGGGTGGGTGCAGAGGTGTGTCTTACCTTTCTTCGTGCATGTTGTGTTGGGGCATGTGGGCCAGGCTTAGCCTCCCCTAGAAAGCTGTGCTTCCCAGGAGTAGAATTCTGAATTTTGTCCACGGAGTTTCATGAAGGAGCTCCACGTTCAACCAGCCAACATTCGTGGTTTTCCACACTCACGGACGTATGGTCCTTGTGTTCCCGGCAACCTGGACTTCCAGCAGGCTGCACAGAGGGTATCACAATTGACTTGGCTTCGGTTCCCTCCTAGAATCTCGGAAAATGGACCCCAATGGATGATTCAGCATTCTCCAGTAGTAATTTCTATTCACACAACATTTACTGGAAAATGGCCGCCTCAGACATTGGATGCCCAGCTCGTGTGAGGGGATGGAGTGTCCCACAGCTCTTACCCAGACCTGGGCCTGTGAAGCCACCAGTCCGACATGAGCCACACCACCAGCTCATAAGCAGAGGAGCCCCTGGCCTTCTAAATCTGCTCATGGCAAGCCAGGGTCCTTATCATCTCTGCCCACCTTGAGCTGCGTTTTCTGACCTGTTCCTGCTGTCTCCAGCTCCTGGCCCTTTGCCCAGGCTTTGGAGCCGGGCCTGCCGTTGCCCTTGGGATCTGCTGCCTACTATTGCTCTTCTTGGATAGAGGGAGCCCCCTCTGCAGGCTCTGCCTCTGTGTCTTCCTGCACGGCAGCATCTGTCTCCAGCTGCCTGACCAACACCTGGCTCGATGAAACCTAGACCCAGGGAATCTGTCACGCCACCAAAGCAGACACTCTGGATCTCAGAGGTTCTGGAAATTCTACGAGGAGCATTGTCCTAGACCATTCACGGCCACAATTAACTATCACACTCCTAATGATTCATAATCTTCTTGTCTCTCTTTTGCTCATTTGCCTCTCACACTCTATGACACAGGCCAGGCAGGCATTATCATTTCCATTGTAGATTTAAATCAGAGTTCCAAAGATATTCTGCCAAAAAAGAGCACAACCAAATCTAAGGTTTTCAATCCTACAAGTCCAGGGATCTTTTTATACCCTGCAGAGTCAGAGGGAGGGAGGCAGGGGGAAGTTAGAGTCTTGCTCACCATGGTGCTCAAAGATCTGACCCCCTCCTCAGCTGACCTCACGCCCTGTCCTTGGGATTTTTCTCTTGTGGGCAAAGCTCTCTGAAGAGCAGACTCCGTACCCTTTAAGTTGGCAGGGCTGTGTTTATTCTCACTCACCTTGTATCTCCTGGGCCTAACACAGGTCTCAATATAGGCCAAGTGTTAATGAATGAATGGGTGGATGGATGGATGGATGGGTGGATGGGTGAGTGAAAGAAGGAATGAATGTTTGGTCTGTGATGCTGACTGATAAGTTCATTCTTTCATTGTGCTTGACACTGGGCTCCTATCTGTCTTTTTCTTGGGGTCCTCTTTCTGCCCCTAGAGCTCCTCCTACCCTCTTCCCTAGATACCCTTGGCATCTGAGGAACAAGGGAAATGGCCCTTCTCACTGCAAAGGAAGACTTTTTTCCTCAGCCTTCCATAGCCCCACCTGCCATCTCTGTATCATCTTGGAGTATACAACTTTTGGTTATTGTATGTCTCCTTCCAGGGCACCCTTGCTCCCTGTCTCCTTTGGGGTCTCTCCCTTGAGGTGAGGTGTATGGGGCCCAGGTGCCAGGAACCAGGGAGCTCCTCTCCCTTACCCCCTGACTTGATCCACCATCTTCTACCAACATCCCTGCTTGAACTCATGTTGGATTCTCTTCTCAGGGGGTCTCAGAACTGTACAGGATTACCAGGACATCATTTGGTTCCTATTTCTCAGACCAAGAGAACTGGAGCTCGGAGAAGTAAAGGGTCTTGCTCAAAATCTCGTGGCCCTTTAGTGGCAGGCAGGGCCTCACAATCACAGTGCTGCCCGAGGGTCCTGAGTCCCTCAGGCCATTCTCTTCACCAGTCACAGTGCACACCATCTTTTCTTCGGGCTGTGGCCTAGAGGGATTTTGACACCTCCAGAGTGGTGATGCGGGCAGCTGGAGTGTCACTGCATCTACTGAGAGAGAAAGCCAGTGTTCCCTTAGTTCAGTGCTTGCAAATAGCAAAGTTAATTAATCCCTTGTAAATAAACATTTACAAACTGCCGCTCAATATATCACTGGCCAGGAAGGCTTCCAAATGTGTTCTGAGATGAGATAATAAAAGGGCCAAGGCTGAAAAAAAGTGACCGTGAACCTGCAGGCCTGGCCTGTGGGTTTATGGATGTGACAGATATGGCTTTGTGGTTCAGAAAGACCCGGGCCTGGGTCCAAGCCCAGCTACTAGCTCACCAAGACCTTTGACAAATCACCAACACTGAGCCTCTCTGAGCCTATAGTCCCTGAGCAGGAACGTTGAGACACCATTGTGGGCATGATGCTAGATGCTGAAAGCAGCAACGTCTGGTATGAGGCCAGGCACCTGAGAAGTGCTCCATAAATCCCAGGTCCCTCCATCCCTTCCTTCTCCCTCCAAACCTCCCTGCCTTCCAGGGTAGCTGCTGCCTTTCAGTGCATCTGACCTCCAGGGACGCCTGGGCTTTCAGAAACCTCTTTGGTTAATGGAGGTGTTGGGCAGGAGGCTGGAGCCAGACCATTTCCAGCTTCTTCTAATGTTTGATGGCCTTCCACAGGCCACTGATTTGCATCGTCCACCTCCCACTTTAATGAGCTCATGTGTGCACAGCTAATGAACTAATTACTTCTGGGAAAGATCAGCCTTAAGTTGCAAACCTGGCTTCTGCAGCCTCCACCAAACCAGCTTTCTTTTGTCAAGTCAAAGGAAGCGAGGCCGTGCGGTGACTCAGCCAGATCCTGACAACAGGTCTTCCCGGCTGAGGAAGCATTCAAATCGGCCAACACCACTGGAATGAAAATATCACGCCCGATGAGAGACATCAAACCTGACAGGTACTTCTTTGAGACCCAAGCTGAGGTGGAACTGCGGGCTCAGACCAGCTTCATTGCTTCCCCAGTGAGCAATACAGCCCTTCTCAAAGGCTATAGACAGTTTTCCTCCAAATGACTCGTTTAGTGGTGATACAAGGGAGGTGTGCCAAACGGCCTGATTTGAATTCAGGTGGTGGTGAGTGGAGTCTTTCTGAGAATGCAGAAGGGAGCTTCTAGACAGAAAGCGCATCTTAATTTGAACACACTTTCCACTCTGTGAAACATTTAAGCAATTCGCCTGGGGAAACATCTTTAAGTGATGTGGTACAAGTTACTTGCTGGAAGAACCCCCTTTTCACCCCTCCACGTTTACTCAGAAGCCAGAGCACAGGTTTCAGAGTTAGTCATCCTGGGTTTGAACCCTGGCCTTGGCCCATTAGCTGTGTGACCATGGGAAAGCTACTATATCTCTTTGTGCCTCAGCTTTCTCATTGATGACATGGGGACATTGATAGTTTCCATAGCACTAGGGTCATTGTGAAGTTAAAATGAATGGAATGGAAAAACCAAACCAGTTGCCGTTAGGTTGATTCTGACTTCATGGTGTCCCCAAGTGTGTCAGAGTAGAACTGTGTTCCATAAGCTTTTGATGGCTGATTGTTTGCAAGTAAATCTCCAGGGCTTTCTTCTGAGGTGACTCTGGGTGAATTTGAACTTCAACCTTTTGGTTAGCAGCCAGGAGCATTAACCATTTGCATTACCCAGGGACTCCAAATGGAATGGGGATATGTTTAGTTATTCAACCAATAGTTACTTAGCAACGTGGCAGAGAACATGGTCTCTGGTCTCTTGGTCTCTACCAGCAGTGACCTGGATGATCACATGTTCCAGGTGGTGTATAATGGAGTAGACTCTGGGACAGTCTGAGTTCTTGAGTCACTGTGTGGAGCCAAGCTACTCTCTGACACTTTGTGTTGGCCATGTAACATGAAACATCATGATAAACAGAGAAAAGATTGAAGATGTCAAAGATTTCATTTTACATGGATCCACAATCAATGCCCATAGATGCAGCAGCCAAGAAATCAAACAACGACATATTGCATTGGGCAAACCTGCAACAAAAGACCTCTTTAAACTGTTGAAAAACAAAGATGTCACTTTGAGGACTAAGGTGTGCCTGATCCAAGCCAAGGTAATTTAAATAGCCTCATATGCAAGTGAAAGTTGGACAATAAATAAGGAAGATCAAGGAAGCATTGATGCCTTTGAATTGTGGTGTTGGCAAAGAATATTGAATTTACCATGGATTCCCAGAAGAACAAACAAATCTGTCTTGGAGGAAGTACAGCCAGAAGGAGGATGATGAGACTTCCTCTCATGTACTTTGGACATGTTACCAGGAGGGACTGGTCCCTGGGGAAAGACATCATGCTTCGTAAAGTAGAGGGTCAGCAAAAAAAGAGGAAGACCCTCAATGAGATGGATTGACACAGTGGCTGCAACAATGGGCTCCAACACAGCATTGGTTGTGAGGATGGCACAGGACCGAGCAGTGTTTTGTTCTGCTCTGCACAGGGTCACTATGAGTCGGCACCTACTCAACGGCACCTCACAATAATAAAACAACATATAACACATGTGAGACAGTAATCTTCAGTGTGTTAAGACAATGGGATTTGGGGGTTAATTTGTAAGCAAAGTATAGTCTAACCTATCCAGACTCTTCTCTGGCACTCTGCCAAAGGATAGGACTAAAATATTTAACAAGGTGGAGGCAGCTCCTGTCTTCCTGGAGTTTGTGGTCTATTTCAGTGCCTGGGAAATAGTAAGTGTTCCACGGTAACTATTGAAATTGTTATTCAAAAATAAATAAAACAAAGTTCCTATCTTAGACACCTCGCTGTGTAGCTGGGGGAAACAGAGAAGAAAACGTAGATTTACAAGATAGGTGACTCACTGGACGTGTGTAAAGTGCTTATTTTTGGCACAGAGAAACGAGTCTTCAGCTCTCCCAGGAGTGGAATGTAGGGTGTGAGGGTGTGGAGCGGGGCTGGAAAGAGGCCACACCAAAAAGGTAGTGGGTGCCAAGTACAGAGCGTGGGGACCCACTGAATGGCAAGGGTGTCAGCAGACTTGTATTTGGCAGGAAGGAGGTCCCTATACCTTTCCTTCCTAGACTATTGAAGTAGCCTTTGGCTGGTCACTCCCCCTGGGCATTGCCTCCCTCTGGCCCCACACCAGAGTCCTTCTCCATGACCCCAACTTTTACCAGGTCACGCTCCTTTAAAAATCTTTCAAAGCTTCCCACTGCCTATGGGGTAAAGGCTGAGCTACTCTACCCGTGCACCAGGTTGGCCACAACCTGGTTTTTTCCAATCTTTCCTGCCTTATCCCTCCACTCCCTTTCTCACACTTTATAAACTGCCATTATGAACTTCTGTAACCTACTGTATACAGCATGAAGGTCTTGGCTCGCACTCTACTTTCTACCTGGAACAGCCCTGTCACTGCACCAGGCTAAGGCTTTCTCACCCTTCAAGTCCCAACTCAGCCTCATCTCCATGAAGAAGCCCTTCAACAACCCTCAGTGGATCATGGAACCCAACTTTGCACGTCAGCCTCTATTATGTTACACTGGAATTGTCTGTCTGCCTTCCTATGTCCTGCTTTCTTCTAGAGTAAAGAACACGCATTGATGCATCTTTTGGACTAAGAGGGCATAGCATACTCTTCAGGATACTTGGTAAACTGGAGGACATGCTGTGGAGTCTTCTCCAGGGACTCTGGCTTGCGTCTCTGCCCTTGTAATCTTGCTGTCCACAGACAGACAGTTTGGAGGAGAAAGATGTTTGAAGAAGAGAAGATGATCACTTCAGTTTTGTACATGCTGGTGTTGAGATACCTATGAGGTATCCTGGTCAAACTGTCCCATAGGATTTGGAAAGAAAGCAGCAAGGGGAAGTCTGTGTGGGAGGTACAGATGTGGGAGTCACTAGCACATAGAATGAGGAGAAGAGAGAGGAGAGGAGGAGAGGGGAGGGGAGGAGGAGGGAAAGGGGAAGACGAGAGGAGAGAAGAACAGGAGATGAGAAGGGTGGGGAGAGGGCCGAGGAAAGCTAACATATTATTTGACCTTCACAACAATACTTTCTGTGGAAAAGGAAACAGACTCAGAAAGAGGTTAGGAGAACTTCCAAAGTCCCACAGAAAGCGGACAGTGGAGTTCGACTAAAAACCAAACCTCTATGTGACTTCAAAGAGGTGAGGAACATGATTACCTCCACTTCCCAAAAAAAGTCCACTTCTGCTCTACTGAAAACAGTTTCCATAGGTGAGGGGAGATGTCTCCTTGGAACATTCTTAAGGCACATGATTCACTTTCTGATGTGTCGCTGCGGCTAGGCACAGGGCATGGGACACCAGGTCTTGCTCTGAGAAAATCTAGACGTTTTGAAGAAGAGATCAGAATCTTCTGTGATGAGCACATGGACTTTTTGCTGGGGCTGAAGTCGCTGTCTCTCCATCTTGGCCTTTGTGTTTGGTGCTTGCTCTCCACAGTATTACTCATCTTGACAGACACCCCTTCCAGCTCTCCCTGTTTCAACCCAGACATCAACCTCCCCATGAGGCCTTTTCTGGTTCCTTCATTTGGAATCAACATGGATCTCCTCTGTGTACTTTGTATCTTATATAACTCTGAGTTGTGCATATATGTACATGTTCAAATAAATTAATTCAGCAAATACTGAGTGTCTGCCTAGTGCCAGATCCTGAGCAATCATAACACATCAAGTTTTTACAAATATGTTTCCATCCCCCATTCATTCACCTGTGTTGACCCCTTTGCAAATAATGCCCCTTCTTCATCTTTCCTCTGGTTCAGTCTTTCATGGCTTCAATTTCCTCATTATCTCCTCCAGGATTAACCCCTCCACGTGTGTCAAGATCTTACCATGTATTAGTCCTCTGTATTGCTTTCCTCTTGCTGCTGTAAGAAATTATCACACACTGGGAGTCTCAAGACAACGTCGACTAATTACCTTACAGTTCTGGAGGTCAGAAGTCCAACATGGGATTTACTGGGTTAGAAATGAGGCATCTGCAAAGCTGCATTTCTTCTGGAGGCTCTGCATTTCTAGGGGAGAATCTGTTCCCTTGATTTTTCTAGCGTCTAGAGGCCACCTGTATTCCTTAGCTTGTGACTGCATCATTGAGAACTCTTCTTCTAACATCACATTATCTTCTTTGACTCTTCTACCTCCTTCTTTGTATTATAAGGACTCTTGTGAAGACATTGGGCCCATGTAGATAATTCAGGCTTATGCCCCCTTCTCAAGATGATTAACTTAATCACATCTGCAAAGTTATTTTTGCCATGAAAAATGACATGTTCCCAGGTTATGAGAATTAGGAAATGGGCAGCTTTAATACTTTATTACTTTGTTGTTAGCTACTGTTGAGTCAGTTTAGATACTGTCGAGTCAGTTCTGACTCACAGGGACTCTATGTACAAACAGAAGGAAACACTGCCTGATCCTGCACCATCCTCACAATTGTTATTCTTGAGTCCATTGTTGCAGCCACTGTGTCAATCCATCCCCTCTAGGGTCTTTCTCTTTTTTGATGACCCTCTATTTTACCAAGCATGAGGTCCTTCTCTAGGGACTGATCCCTTCTGATAGCATGTCCAAAGTGTGTGAGATGTAGTCTCGCCATCCAAGCTTCTAAGGAACATTCTGGTTGTACTTCTTCCAAGACAGATTTGTTCGTTCTTTTGGCAGTCCATGGTGTATTCCATATTCTTCGCCAACACCATAATTCAAAGGCATCAAGTCTTTTTTGGTCTTCCTTATTCATTGTCCAACTTTCAAATGCATAGGAGGCAACTGAAAACACCATGGCTTGGGTTAGGTGCACCTTAGTCTTCACGGTGACATGTTTGCTTCTGAACACTTTAAAGAGGTCTTTTGCATCAGATTTGCCCAGTGTAATGCGTCTTCTGATTTCTTGACTGCTGCTTCCATGACCAAAAGGTCAGCAGTTAGAATCCGCCAGGCGCTCCTTGGAAACTCTATGGGGCAGTTCTGCTCTGTCCTATAGGGTCGCTATGAGTTGCATCGACTGGATAGCAACAGGTTTTTTTGGGTATTTTTTGCTTCCATGAGTGTTGATTGTGAATCCAAGTAAAATGAAATCCTTGACAACCTCAATCTTTTATCTGTTTATCATGATGTTGCTTACTGGTCCAGTTGTGAGGATTTTTGTTTTCTTTATGCTGAGATACACACTGAAGGATGTGGTCTTTGATCTTCATCACTAAGTGCTTCAAATTCTCTTCACTTTCAGCAAGCAAGGTTGTGTCATCTGCATAATGCGGGTTGTTAATGAGTCTTCCTTCAATCCTGATGCCCTGTTCTTCTTCATATATTCTAGCTTCTCTGATTATTTGCTCAGCCTACAGACTGAATAGGTATTGTGAAATGATATAACCCTGATGCACACCTTTGCTGACTTTAAACCATGCGGTATCCCCTTGTTCTGTTCGAATGACTGCCTCTTGATCCATGCACAGATTCCTCATAAGCACAGTTAAATGGTCTGGAATTCCCATTCTCAGAAATGTTATCCATAATTTGTTATGATCCACACAGTTGAATGCCTTAGCATAGTCAATAAAACACAGGTGAACATCTTTCTGGTATTCTCTGCTTTCAGCCAGGATTCATTTGACATCAGCAAGGATATCCCTGGTTCCACGTCCTCTTCTAAAACCAGCTTGAATTTCTGGCAGTTCCCTGTTGATATACTGCTGCAGCAGCTTTTGAATGATCTTCAGCAAAATTTTGCTAGCTTGTGATATTAACGATATTGTTGAATAATTTCCGCATTGGGTTGTATCACC
Source organism: Dugong dugon (assembly GCA_030035585.1). NCBI lineage: Eukaryota > Metazoa > Chordata > Mammalia > Sirenia > Dugongidae > Dugong > Dugong dugon. The sequence goes on from CM057472.1 coordinate 110,486,986, forward strand.
TTTCTTGGGAATAGGCATAAATATGGATCTCTTCAAGTCAGTTAGCCAGGTAGCTGTCTTCTAAATTTCTTGGCATAGAAGAGTGAGCACTTCCAGTGCTGTATCCGTTAGTTGAAACATCTCAATTGATATTCCGTCAATTCCCTGAGCCTTGTTTTTCACCAATGCCTTCAGTGTCACTTGGATTTCTTCCTTCAGTACCATCGGTTCCAGATCATATGTTACCTCCTGAAACGGTTGAACATCAACCAACTCTTTTTGGTATAGTGACTCTGTGTATTCCTTCCATCTTCTTTTGACGCTTCCTGTGTCCTTTAATATTTTCCCAGTAGAATCCTTCAGTATTGCAACTCTAGGCTTGAATTTTTTCTTCAGTTCTTTCAGCTTGAGGAATACTGGGCATGTTTTTCTCTTTTGGTTTTGCATTGCCAACTCTTTGCACGTGTCATTATAATACTCTGTCTTCTCGAGCTGCCCTTTGAAATCTTTTGTTCAACACTTTGACTTCATCATTTCTTCCTTTTGCTTTAGCAACTTGAAGTTCAAGAGCAAGTTTTGGAGTCTCTTTTGACATCCATTTAGTCTTTTCTTTCTTTCCTGACTTTTTAATGACCTCTTGCTTTCTTCATGTATGATGTCCTTGATGTCATTCCACAACTCGTCTGGTCTTCGGTCATTAGTGTTCAACGCATCAAATCTATTCTTGAGAGCGTCTCTAAATTCTGGTGGGATATACTCAAAGTCCTACTTTGGCTCCCATGGACTTGTTCTAATTTTCTTCAGTTTCAACTTGAATTTGCGTATGAGTAGTTGATGGTCTGATCTGCAGTCGGCCCCTGGCCTTGTTCTGACTGATAATATTGAGCTTTTCCATTGTCTCTTTCTGCAGATGTAGTTGATTTGATTCTTGTGTATTCCATCTGGTGAGGTCCACATGGATAATTGCCATTTTCTTTGGTGGGAAAAAAAGGGATTTGCAATGAAGAAGTCATTGGTCTCCCAAAGTTCAATCGTATGCTCTCCAGCATAGTTTCTGTCACCAAGGCCATATTTTCCAACTACTGATCCTTCTTCTTTGTTTCCAACTTTCAAATTCCAATCACTAGTAATTATCAGTGCATCCTGATACTATGTTTGATCAATTTCAGACTGTGGAAGTTGGTAAAAATCTTCAATTTCTTCATCTTTGGCCTTAGTGGTTGGTGAGTAAATTTGAATAATAGTCATATTAACTGGTCCTCCTTGTAGGAGTTTGGATATTATCCTATCACTGACCATGTATTACTTCAGGATAGAGCTTGAAATGTTCTTTTTGACGATGGATGCAATGCCATTCCTCTTCAAGTTGTCATTCCCAGCATAGTAGACCATATGGTTGTCTGATTCAAAATGACTAATACCAGTCCGTTTTAGCTCACTAATGTCTAGGCTATTGATCTTTACGGGTTCCATTTCATTTTTGATAATTTCCAATTTTCCTAGATTCATACTGCATACCTTCCATGTTCTGATTATTAATGGATGTTTGCAGCTGTTTCTTCTCATTTGGAGTCGGGCATCAGCAAGTAAAGGTCCCAAAAGCTTGTCTCCACCCACGTCATTAAGATTGGCTATATTTTGAGGAGGCAGCTCTTCCCTACTCATATTTTGACTACCTTCCAACCTGAGGGGCTCATCTTCTGGCACTATGTCAGACAATGTTCTGCTGCTATTCGTAATTTTTTCACTGGCGAATTCTTTTCAGATGTAGACAGCCGGGTCCTTCTTCCTAGTCTGTCTTAGTCTGGAAGCTCAGCTGAACTTGTCCACCCCTGGTGATCCTGTTAGTATTTGAATACAGTGGCATAGCTTCCGGCGTTACAGCAACATACAAGCCTCCACAGTATGATAAAATGACAGACTCATGGGATATATATACACAAATATATATATAAATGTATATATGTGTATATGTATACATGTACATATTTGTGTATATATGTATACATACATTATGCTTTATTATAAAATATGTATAATACTTTATTATACTGTGTTGCAATTTTCTTTGGCTTCCTTCTTATGGGCCAATGAGATCCTGAGGATAGACACAGTGAGTGATCAGTCATCACATCTCCAGAGCCTATCAGATAGATAGCTGCCATTGAGTCAGCTCTGACTTGTGGCAATCTGGCGTTCAACAGAACAAAATATTGCCAGGTCCCATGTCATCCTCACTACCACGGGCATGTTCAAGTCCATTGTTGTGACTACTGTGTCAGTACATCTCATTGGTGGTCTCCCTCATACTTGCTGGCCCAATCATGATGTCCTCCTCCAGCGGCTGATCCTTCCTGATGAAGTGTCCAAGGCAAGTGAGTTGGACAATGTTCCGTTGTGATTCATAAGGTTTTAATGGACTAATTTTCAGAAGTAGATCAGGAAGCCTTTCCTCTTAGTCTATCTTAGTCTAGAAGCCCTGCTGAAGCTGTCCACATCAGTGACCCTGCTGGTATTTGAAATATTGTAAGCTTTCAGCATCACAGCAGCACACAAGCCACAACAGTATGACAAACTGCCAGACAAATGGTGCTGGTAATACTTAAGATCCCCATAAAAGTTTGATGAAAGAATGAATGCAGCTTCCATCATATCCTGCATTCTCTTCTGTTTGAAAACCATTTTGGACCACCAGTAGAACAGAGATGGCAAATCTTGGGGTGCCACTGCTGAAGCAGAAGGTCTCCTGCAGAACTGAGACACAGAGACTTTGAGCTCCTCAGGAATCCAGGAGAAAAGGGGTGTTCCCATTGTGACTTCTGAAGGCCTGACTGCAATCATTCGCACAGCCCTATGTTGACAAGACTGATTGATTCTTCATCTTTTATTGTCTCTTGGTTTCCACCCTGGACCCTAAACATGGGTAGGAGTCATTTAATAGGTGAAAAAAAGTACAGGCACACTCTTCTAACATATTTCTGGGTTAAATGATTGAGCACATTGTAAACTGAGTCTTGTTTTCAGATACTTGTGAATGTCAGGGTACAGTTCCCTTAAATGAATCATGAAATCAACTCCTGGCTTTTATTGCAATGTGCTAGTTGCTGTTATTTTGGTTGTTATTTTAATTATTCTCCAAATGATGGAGGAGATGTTCCTGTGCTAACAATGCGTCACATTTGCAGCCAGAAGGGAACCAGGCTCATCTATATTTGAAGGCAGTTGAAGAGGGGAGGGAATAAAGCATCTAAGCCATATTAATCTTCTGATATGCAGATGGCTCTGTACAGAATTAAACTCACTGTAACAGTCAGCTTTAACACAATGCTGTGTAACACATTATCCCAACCTGCTGTGGCTTACAAGTAGTAATTATTCTCACATATCTGTAGGTAGATCAGGTAGCTCTTCCTCTGGCTGCAGTTCTGTGGGTCTGGCTCTGCTCCACATGATTTTCACCCTTCACAGACCAGCAGGCTGGACAGAGCGTGTTCTTGTCCTGGCAATGGTGGAGGCATGAAAGAGAAAGCAGAAACCACAAGACCTCTTACTTCCTAGACTAGTGCATGCTGTTGGACAAAGCAAGTCATACAACCAAGCCCAAAGTCAAGGGCTGGGGATGCAGAGAAAGAAGGAAAGTTGGAATCAATCATTCAGTCTATCACATTCATAAAATCAGAGTTAGGCCCAATATATGGATGAAGAAATTGAGGTTGGAAGAGATGCAGTGATTAGCACCAAAGTAAAGAAAAAAAGACACTAGCGAATGGTAGAACCTGGAATCAGGTCTAGGTCTGTCTAATCGCTCCCAGTCAGGAGAGATTTTGCCCTCCAGGGGACATCTGGCAATATCCAGAGACACTTTTGTTGTCACAACTGGGATGGGGGAGTCCTACGGGCATCCGGTGGCTAGAGTCCAGGGATGCTGAGAAGCCCACCTACAGTGCATAGCACAGTGCCACAACAAGGAATTATCTAGCCCTAAATGTCAATCATGGCGAGGTTAAAAAACCTGGATCCAAGCCAGTCTGCTTTCTAGTCTACCTAACTAGCTCCCGTAGGCAGAGGGAACTGACTCAACATGTCCCAAGTTCAGAGAATGATCTCATAGCACTTAAGACTCTCATACTCTCATTTTGGTGCTTAACATGTTCACTTTGTCCCTTATTTGTGTTATTCATTCAACAAGCATTTTTGAGCATCTCCTGTGCACTTGGCTCCACGTCCATGCACACGGCTCCATGTCCATGCACTTGGCTCCCTGTCTATGCATGCGGTTCCATGTCTACACACATGGCTCCATGTCTATACACACGGTTCCATGTCTATGCACATGGCTCCATGTCTATGCACATGGCTCCATGTCTATACCCACAGTTCTATGTCTACGCACACGGCTCCATGTCTATGCACACAGCTCCATGTCCATGCGCTTGGCTCCCTGTCTATGCACACAGCTCCATGTCTATGCACATGGCTCCATGTCTATACACACAGTTCTATGTCTATGCACAGGGCTCCATGTTGTCTTTCTCATCGAGGCTACGAAGTCTCCAGCAGTTTATCTCTGTCTATTTCTGGGTGTCTCTCAGTGTCTACTGCAGCGTCAATAACATGTTGGCTCAATCAGTCTCCATTCCATTGAAATCCCATTCTTGATGGTTTAATTAGCACAGGGCCTGGCACGTGGGGATCTCTAGCTCCATGTCACCTGTCATAATTGCAATCCCACCTTAGAAAGCTCAGTAGCTCTCCAGCTTTCTCCCTAGCACATCATGAACTGAATTCCCCCCAACATAACATGGTGTAACCCAATTCTCTTATACACTATTTAATTGTCTCTCATGTAGAAAACACTCCTCACTGGATAAAATACTCAGTAGACTCATTTGATGGGAGAAGCGAACAGTGATGTGTAACATTTCATTTGTTTTTTTCATTAAATCTGGCATGACCATTGTTGGCGACGGGGAGTTCAGGACCACAGGTCTGACACTGACATTACTCATGTATTCACAGTCACTTTGAGCACTAAGGAAGTGCCTCATTTTCTTTCTATTTACATTAGCCAAATAAATTCATCTTTTATATCGTTGAGCTGACGGCTTCCGTCTGTGGAGCTGCTTATGAGTCCCACCAATTTTGTTTTTTTTACTTACTTTATCACTGATCTTTTTTTAAACTGAGACAGCCTTCTCATTAAAATGTCTTTTAGCTTTCAGACATGAAGGCAGAAAAGGATTAATTAAAACTTCCCTAGTTCTGTGATATTGAAAATGGGGAAATATCAGATGCACATGATCAGCCAGGTACAAACAAAAAAGGGTGACCGGTGGGGCCACATTGGGACTTGGATTGCAAAAATCCCTTCAGAAACAAAGTTGATAACTAGGACAATTGAATTAAGCCAATCGCACTGGCTGCTCACCTGGCCCTCATCTGGGATTCAGAGGCCACTGGGAGGGCATTTGTGAGGCTTGGTCTCTTAGCTGAATCCAAATTCTCCCAACAGTTCTGTTCTGACTTTATTGTGCTATTTAAGTGGACTAAATCTTGGTGAAAACGATCATTTTCATAGATAGCCTGTAGCACTTTGTTTCCATTTATGTTATCAGCATTTTACTAGTGTATAAAAGACCTACTTCATTAACTTGTTGCTGTTGAGTTGATTCAGACTTATAGCGACCCTATAGGACAGAGTAGAACTGCCTCATAGTGTTTCAAAGGAGTGGCTGGTGGATTTGAACTGCCAACTTCTGGTTAGTAACCAGATGCTTAACCATTGTGCCACCAGGGCTCCCTACTTCATTAAGTAGGTGCTGTATATCAGACAGGATCCCTGGGTGGTAGAAATGGTTAACTGCTGGGCTACTAACTGAAAGGTTGGTGGTTTGAACTCATTCTGAAACACCTTGGAAGAAAGGCCTGGCAATCTTCTTCCAAAAGGTCACAGCCATGAAAACTCCATGGAGCACAATTCTACTTTGACACATCTGAGGTTGCCATGAGTTGGAATCGACTCAATGGCAACTGGTAGGTTGGTTGGTTGATTATATACCAGACAACCTGATCATAACTCGTTTACAGGCAGAATCTATTTTTATTCTCTCAACAATACTGAGAGGTAGGGCCCTAAAGAATCTTTTTTTATTGGGATATAATTTATTATTGTTGTTAGTTACTGTTGACTTGGTTCCAACTCATGGCGAACCTCTGTATGACAGAAGAAAATGTTGCCCGTCTGTGCCATATTCACCATCATTGGTATGCTGAGTCCATTGTTTTGACTACTGTTTCAACCCATTTCACTGAGATTTTCCCTCAACGAGAATTTCCTCCAGGAAGCTGACCTTCTACTTTACCAGACATAATGTCCTTTTTTTAGCAATTGACTTTTCCTTTGATGTGTCCAAAGTAAATGAGCCAAAGTCTCACCATCCTCACTTCTAAGGAGCATTCTGGTTGTATTTTTTTCTAAGACTGATTTGTTCATTCTTCTGGAAGTCCATGGTATATTCAATATTCTTCACCAACACCACAGTTTAAATGTATCAACTCTTCTGCTGTATTCCTCCATTCATTGTCCAGCTTTCACGTGCATACCAAGTGATTGAAAAACCATAATTTGGGTCAGATAATTACATACCATAAAACGCATAGATCTTCGAAAGAAAGCTCTTTGAGTTTTGAAAAATTGACTCACCTGTGTAACACAAACCACTATCAAGATAATAGGCTATTTTTATAACCCCAGAAAGCTCCATTATACCACTTCCCAGTCAAACTCTGCCAACCTCCAGTCTACTGCTGTAACCACTGTTCTGATTTCCTTCACCACTGGTTGGCTTTGCTTAATGGAGAACTTCAAATAAATGCAGTCATTCTTTATGAGCTGTTTTGTGTCTGGCTTCTTTCACTCAGCACAATGATTTTTGGGATTCATGCATCTTCTGTGTCAGTGGTTAATTTATTGCTGAGTCATAATCTATTGCATGAGAATACTACAATCTGTTTGTTTGTCTTTTGATGGACATTTCCAAATCTGGTTGTTTCCAACTTTGTACTATTGTGAATAAAGATGCTTTGAGCATCCTTGTATAAATTGTTTTGTACATTTCTATTGAGTAAATACCCAGGAGGGAAGATGCTTAGCCATTGGGTTGCATATGATTAATTTACAAGAAATTACCCAACTGTTTTCCAAAGCTGTGTACCATTTTACTCCCAACAATGGATAGGAGTTCTGGTTGCTCCACATCCTCACTAATATTTGGTGTTGCCAACATCATTTTAACTGTACTGTTCTAATGGAAGAGCCTTGCTGGTGCAGTGGTTAAGAGCTCAGGCTGTTAACCAAAAGGCCAGCAGTTCTACTCTGTCCTGTAAGGTCACTGTAAGTCGAGTTTGTTTTTTTGCTTTTTAATGGGCAGGTAATAGTACCTCATTGTGGTTTTTAATTGTCTTTCTCTGATAACTAATAATGCTGAACACCTTTTCATGTGCTTGTTGCCCACTTGTATATTTTCCTTTGTGAAATGTATGTTTAAGTCTTTTGCCCAATTTTTATTGAGTTGTTTGTCTTTTTATTATTGTGTTGTAGGTTTTATTTTTTTAATATTCTGGATATAGATCCTTTGTCAGATATATGTATTACAGATATATGTACTATCTGATATGTTCTAGAAGTCCGGGACTTGGCTGTTCATTTGCTTGATGTTGTCTATTGAGGAACAACAGTTTTGGGTTATGTTGAAGTCCAAGTTTTCAATTTTTTTTTTTTTGTTTAGTGCTTTTTGTATAATAAGAAGCCCTCACTTGTCCCAAAGTCACAACAATATTTCTATATTTTCTTCTAAGAGCTTTATAGTTTTAGCTTTTGTGTCCGCTTAGACCTATGACCCGTTTCCCAATTAAGTTTTGTATGTGCTGTGAGAGAGGGGTAGAAGTTTATTTTATTTTATTTTTGGGGTAGATATCCGGTTATTTTTGCACCATTGTTAAAAAGACTTTCTTTTCAAGGTAGAGCATACTTATTGCCAAGCGTACTTTCTTTTTTAACAGTTTAGAATATGTGGTTGGAACTAGTTAAGTGATTTTTCTAACATCACAAAGGTAGTAAGCACCAGGGCCTGGGTTAGAAAGAAGGTTTTGATTCCAGTGCCCAGACACTGTTGCTCCACACTCCAAAAATCACCGTCAGAGTTTCTCATTTGCTTGTATCTTCTCTCTTCATGGAGCCCTGGCTTGGCTGCTAACCAAAAGGTCAGCAGTTCAAATCCACCAGGCGCTCCTTGGAAACCCTATGGGGCAGTTCTACTCTGTCCTCTAGGGTTACTATGAGTTGGAATCGACTCGACAGCAGTGGGTTTGTTTGCTTGATTTTTGTTTTTTGGGTTTGTACTCTTCATGTGAGCCTGGTGATTCAGCTATTTTGACTAAATACTTTGGTCAAATAACTGGTTTGTCTGAATTTTTTTTTCTGATTTGATTTATCTAGTTCTAATCTCCAGTTTGAACTGATGGCATCAGTCTATGTGTTTGAGGAAGTGTATAGACTCCTTATAAATTAGATCTTGTTATAAAAACAACTGATGGCTCACTCGGACATGCATTTCTTGTTGTTGCTCTCCCTCTGTATCCCTGTAAATTGTATTGAAAATAAAATAGTAGACTCATTAAACATCTACTATATAAAATGCAAAGGAGCCCTAGTGCTGCATTGGTTAAACACTCAGCTGATAACTGAAAGGTTGGCAGTTCGAACCAACCCAGGGGCTCCACAGAAGAAAGACCTGGCAATCTGTTCTGTAAAGATTACAGACTTGGAAACCCTGTAGAGCACAGTTCTACTCTGTCACACATAGGGTTGCCATGAATTGGAATCGACTTGATAGCAACGGATATAAAGGGCTTCAGGCAGATTGAAAAATCCATCACAGTCAATGAATAAATGTCTGAATAAATCTATCACTTCGCCACAACCTACCAACTGCATCTTGATGATTGTGATGTGCTAAGAGCCCTAATAAGGTCAGCAGCCAGCAATTACATAAACACTGGGGCTGTGGAGAACAAGTGCAGGAAGACATGGCTCCATTGCCTACCCACCTTCTCCAGCGGATGGACTTCAGCATGACACCTTCATTAAACAACTTTTCTGAGGTCTCAGAAATACAATTCCTTCTAATCTGCAACGTTTTACTGAAGAAGGTTATTGGACACTGCCTCTGAAAGAGCTACTTATGAGGGTGAACAACGTGGTTGTTGGAGAGAAATGTTTCCAGTGAAGCGGCCGTCAGATCCTGGGCCTGGAGGGACCCTAGGAGCCACAGCTCCTGGAGCAGATACCTCCGACCTCCAGGCAGCTCTGGGCTAATGGGTTTCCCGTTCTGTGCTGCAACCTCCCCGTGGCTCACATTACCATCAGAGGCACACATTTCCATTTTTGGCAAGTCCAGAACGAACCTGGCCGGCCCTGTGGCACACTGACATCTGCTCCCTGGACTTTTCACCTCGTGGGCTCAAGTCTGCCATCTGGGATTACAAAGAAACACTCTAAACAGAACTGCATGTGTATTTTAAGACGGCCTTTCGAGCCCCTGAATCTCCCCTTTCTCCAGCCTGCCACCATAGCGCTGTCACCTGCTCCCGGTCTTCTCTAGCAATATGCGGAGCCTGTCATCGGGACTCTGGAATGCTCAGGCCTCTCAAACCCACCATGGTCCTGTTTTTTCCCCTCTCTCACATTGATGTATTCTTTTAAAAGTGTCTACTTCACAAATATATTCCCATTCTAAAAATTTGAATCATGTAGATCAGTGAACCCTACTGCAGTCCTAGATGTAAGCTGTGTTAAGAGTTGGGAGAGGGGTGCAATCTAGCAGACTTCCCTGGTCTCAGCCCAGCTCCTTCATTTACCTGCTGTGTCCCTGGGAAACGTGCTTAACCCTAAGCCCCGGGTTGCTAAGGTGAAAAATGGGAATAAAATTGTGTCTACTTCATAGGATTGATGTGAAGATTGGACAGAGTATAGGTCCTTTAGGAGCATACCTGGCACGTAATAAACCAAACCAAAAAACCAAACCCAGTTCCGACTCATAGTGACCGTATAGGACAGAGTAGAACTGCCCTACCGGGTTTCCAAGGAGCGGCTGATGGATTCAAACTGCTGACCTTTTGGTTAGCAGCCGAGCTCTTAACTACTGTGCCACTAGGGCTCTGGTACATAATAAGTGCTTGATAAATAATAAATACAAGTTCTCATAGTTAATATTTCAGATCTTTTTTCCTATGCCTTTACACGCATATGTATGAATAAAAATACAGGATATTTTTAATGTAATCTGGATTATACCCCAATTATTGTACTGTATTTTTTCCACGCTTTTCTTAAAAATCTTTCATTGTGAACATCAGTTTATCTACTGCTTCATTTTTACCTAGTAAAAAATGTTCTACATGGGTGTACCATAATTCATTTATACTTTCTTCTTTTGATGGACATCTAGTTTTTTCTGTTTTGTTTGTTATCAGTCAATACCAAAAACCGAACCCACTGCTGTGCAGTTAATTCCAGCTCATGGTGACCCCATAAGCTGCAGAGTAGAACTGTTCAATAGGAATTTCATGGCTATGATCTTTATGGAAGCAGATCATCAGGGCTTTCTTCCGTGGTGCCACTGGGTTGGTTAGACCCACCAAACTTTAGGTTAGTAGTCTTGCATAAACTGTCTGTGTCACCAATAGATAAATGAGCATGGGGTATAAACGTGCAGTTCATAATCGAAAACCTCCAAATGTCAATAAACATGTAAAAAATGTGACTAATCTTACTAGGGATTAGGAGATAAAAACTAAAATAAAAATGAGCTTTTGTTTTCTTTTCCAATTTGATTAGTGATGTTTAAAAAGACTGATGATATCCGTTGTTGGAGAGTATATGGTCACATAGGTACTATTGCACACTATTGATGGAAACTTTAATAATTAGAGCCTCTCTGGCTGATGGTAGTGATTAATTTATTGATTTGCTCAGTTTATTTTTGAGATGCATCGATGCTGTTGCTTCTGTCAGTAGTTCCTTTTTATTGCTGAATGCTATTCCAGTGTATGGATATAGCACAATTTGTTTATCCATTTTCCTGCTGATGGACATTCGGGTTGTTTCCAGGTTCAGATGATCATGAATAAAAGTGCTATAAGTATCTGTATTTAAGTTTTTTGTGGGAATATATATATACGTTTACATATCTTCTGGGCAAATGAATATCCAAGAGTAGGGATGCTGGGTTATCTATTAAGTGAATACTTAAATTTAAATGAACTTGCCAAGTTGTTTTCCACATTTTGCGTTTCCATCAGCAAAGTGTTAAGATTCCATTGCTCCACATCCTTGCCAGCAATTGATATTGTCAGTCTTTTTCACTTTAGCCATTCTGTTGGGTATGTAGTAGTGCACTATTGTGGTTTTAATTTGCGTTTCCTTGATGACTTTTCCTATGTTTACAGGCCATTGGTACACCTTTTGTGAAATGTCTCTTTAAACTATTTGCCTTTTTGTTTTCTTGTGTTGTTGGTCTTCTTAAAAATGAGCATGGCATGTAAGAGTTCTCTATATATTCTGGACACTAGATATGTGTACTGAGAACATTTTCTCACAGTCTTTGACTTGTCTTTTTATTTCTTTGACTATGCCTTTCAAAGAGAAAATATTTTTAATTTTGATGAAGGCCACGCATTGTTTGAGGGATGAACTTTTTTGCTATTGTTTAATTTTTATTATAATTGCTTTCACTCTCTAAATTAATTTTGCAATTTACATTTTTCTTGGTAACCATCCATTGCATTAAGCTTTTCAAATTTATTGGCAATAAGTTAGCATATAATCTAATTTCAAAATTATCCCCTGCTTCTATAAATTTATACAATTTTTTTTATTCTTAACGTTTCCTATTTTTGCCTTCTTATTTTTTCATTTTGGATTTCTTGAGAAAAATTTAGTTATTTTATTGGTATTTTCAAATAATCCATTTTGAACTTCGTCACTATACCATCATTGTTTTTTATGTAAGACATTTCTGCTTTTAGATTAATCATTTTTCTAATTTAGTTAGATTAATTTTATTGTTTTTAGCATCTTAAGTTAAGAGGTCAAGTCACCTTTTCCATTCTATTTTCTAAGAAATGCAGTTAAGATTTTTTTTCTTTTGAATATATCTTTTTGGCCACATGTTTTGGGATTTTTTATGTAGTGTTTTCATTTTCGTTTATATCTAGCATATATTTTTTTCTGTTTTAATGCCTTCTTTAACTCAAGAGATTTGTAAAAGGCTATGTATTCAATTCCATGTTGGAACATTTTACTTTGCTTTTTTCCTATTATTATTTTTAAAAAGACTATAGTTAAATGTTTTTCTTGCTGTTTTCTGCTTTGGTGAATATATTTCCTCCATTGTTAATTTTGAAGTTTGGAAGGACTTGTGTTTTCTGTTCAGTACTGCATGTTAATGGTGTGTTCAAATTTTCAATAATTTTACTTGTTTTTACTTTTTTCTTGTTTACTTGATGTGACATTTGATCTGAGAGGAATGTGTTAAAATCTTCTATTATGATTGTGGATTTATTACTTTTCTTTGAATCACCAGCAGGTTTTGTTTTATGTAGTTGGAAGTTTTGTTACTAGATGTGTGAATATTCTTCTTGATGGAGTGTAATATTCAATAATATTGAAATCCGTTTTTGTCCTATTTGATATTTTTAACTTGGATTCTATGTTGTCTGATATATATATTTTTTCACCTCTTTTATTTCAGCATTTGCTGGTTTCTCTTTTTCCATCTGTCTGTTTTCAGACTTTCCCTGCCATTTTGTTTTAAAGGCATGTCTCATAAATATAACATAGCTGCATTTTTCTTAAATTTTATTTTATTTTTTTACATAATCAGAAAATCTCTATTTTTTAATGGGGGATTTGACCCATTTACATTTATTGTAATTGTTGATATTATTAGACTTATCAATGTTATCTTACTTTCTCTTTACTCTGCTCTCTTTTCTGTTCCCAAAATTATTTGCATTACGGGTTTAATTTTCATTACTCCATTGTATTTCTCTAGGGTATCATAAGATACATATCCTATTTTCAAATAATTATTGATGAATAGCATAAAGAAATTAAGAAAAATTTAATAGAGTCCATCAGATTAATACAACATGGCAGTTGAGGCACAGAATTTTAAAGATGAAAAAGAATTTCAGTCATTGGAATCACAATAAGACACTCGTCAGTAAGACAAAAACAAAATAAGTTTTCACAAATTCCTTTTTTTTGAAAGTATTTATCGAATACCTGCTATGTATCAGGTGCTGGGAAACAAAAGACAGTGAATAAGACACAGTGTCATGTCATCCAGGGTGGACCCAGGAACCAAAGTTGTCTGCTATGTTGAGTGACAGAGTAGAAAGAGAAGAAGGTGAGCTGGGTAGGGTACAGCGAGTAGGTGGTGGTGGTGGCTCTTCTGAGCACTGAGTACAGTGTGCACAATAAAAACTGAGCAGTTTACAGTGGCTGGGTCCTGTTTGGGGTGAAAAATTACAAGCAGTGGGGTTGGAGAATATGCAGGGGGCAGACCATAGCAGGACTGAAATCTATTCTTCCACAATAAGAAAACGGTGTGGGAAAACCCATGAGGTCAGGCTTCGGGATGGGAAAGATGTCAGCAAGCCAAGAAAAGTCCTTTTTAGGACCTATTACATTGGAATTGATATTTGGCTTCGTCTTTGGTGGAAGAAAATAAGAGTTTGGAGTCTCTGTGTGAAGTCTGAACTGTTGTTAGCTGCTGTAAAGTTGGCCCCCAACTCATGGTTACCTATGCACAATGGATTGAAACACCGCTCCTGTACAATCCCCATGATCAGTTGTGGTTTGGACTGTTGTGATCTGGAGGATTTTCATTGGCTTATTTTTGGAACTAGATCACCAGGCCTTTCCTCCTAGTCTTACTCTGGAAGCTCTGCTGAAACCTATTCAGCTTCATAGCAATCCGCAAGCCTCCACTAACAGATGGGTGGTGGCCGCACATGAGGTGCATTTGCCAGGAATCAAACCCCAGTCTCCATCATGGAAGGCGAGAATTTTACTGCTGAACCACCAGTGTCCTCAGGAAGTCTGAGCTAGTCATTATTAAAAGGAAACTCACATTTTCTAGAATCTTCTATAGTCTAGACACTTCCCTTGGAATATCCCACTGAATTCCTTCAGCAATCCTGCCTCTTGGGTGGTCCTACCATCACTTTACAAATTAGGAGGCTGAGATTCAGAGGTGAAACCACTAATCCATGCTGGGAAGTGAAGGTGGAATTTTAAACTCTGACCTGTCTGACCAGTGGGATGTGTGCTTTTTGAAAGGGAAGCTTGTAGAGCATTTTAAAAGCATGGGCTTTTTACTACCCACGATGTCTAAGTAACAGACATTAACAGACCTGCAGGTTTTTAAAAGGTAGTTGGTGTTTCAAGGCAGCCCTCCTGGGGGAAGTGTCAGAGCAGAGTGAGTGATGGGAGAGCCCTTGGCCGGCCACGTGACCACAAAACCACAATGATAAGGATCCTGCCAGACTGAGCATGCAGACGCATTTATAGCCACCCACAAATGACGGGACCAGGGTGGTCTGCTGGCCACAGAATAATAGACCTTAACACGGGGCCCTTTCTCTGTGAGCTCCCAGCTCCAGCCCTGAGTAGCTAGAACCAGAGATTTCCATTTTCTCATTTCTAGGGGGTTCACTGAAGCACCCTTGCAAACCAGGTGACTCCTTGGCATTTGAGGACAACTTCCCTGTTCTGTCTCACTTCCTTATGCTGTGTTCTCTTTGAGACCAGTGATGGGTCTTGTTCATCACCCCCAAGGATTTCCTGTACCTTAGTAGGTGATCCACAAACAAAAAAAACCCCAAAACCTTGCTGTCATGGACTGAACTGTGTCCTCCAAAAATGTGTGCATCAATTTGTCTGGGCCATGATTCCTGGTATGGTGTGATTGTCCACAATTTTGCCATCCGATGTGATTTTCCTATGTGTTGTAAATCCTGCCTTTATGATGTTAATGAGGGGGGATGGGCTGCAATTGTGTTGATGAGGCAGGACTCAGTCTACCAGATTGGATTGTGTCTTGAGCCAGTTTCTTTTGGGATATAAAAGACAGAGGTGAGCAGAGAGATCAGGGGTGCAGGGTTGAGGGGTGAACACTCATACCACCAAGAAAGTAGTGCCAGGAGCAGAGTGCGTCCTTTGGACCCGGGGTCCCTGTGCTGAGAAGCTCCTAGTCCAGGGAAAGATTGATGGAGAATAAACTTCTGTTTATTAAAGCCATCTACTTGTGGTATTTATGTTATAACAGCACTAGATAACTAAGACACCTGCCATTGAGTGCATTCCAATTGCTCCATAAGGTTTTCTTGGCTGTATTCTTTAAGGAAGCAGATTGCCAGGACTGCCTTCCACAATGCCTCTGAATGGGTTAAAACCACCAACCTTTAGGTTAGTAGAGCAGTGCAAACCATTTATGCCACCCAAAGACCTTCAACCAGTTGCCATACAGTTGTTGCTGACTCATGGAGACCCCATATGTTTCAGAGTAGAACTGTGCTCTGTAAGATTTTCATGGCTATGATCTTTGAGAAGCAGATCACCAGGACTTTCTTCTGACTTGTCTCTGGGTAGCTTGGAACCACCAACCTTTTGGTTAATAGCTCAGTGCTTAACCATTTAAGCCACCCAGAAACTCCACGCATGGGTAAATGAATGAGTGAGACTTGAAGAAGATTGAGATTCTATAAGATGAGAGTTGAGTTTTCCTTCTCTTAGTGTCATGTGGGCTGTGGGCTGGGAGGTGAGCGTATTCTACATTCCTTTCTTCTGCAACTACTGTCTCTCCTCACACTTACCCCACAGCCCCTTTGGACGCAGTTTATAGACCCCTGTGGGCCTGACCCTGTCTACTTTAGTAGAAGTCACCTGCCAGGAGGAAAGCAAGCTGAAACTAGATATGCAAAGAATTAGAGGCCCCGGGGAATTGCTTGGGAGTTTGTGCATACCTTTTAGCCTGGATGGGTCCAGGTCTTTGTCGCTTAATTAAATAATATTTCTCTTTATAATGGAACCTTGCCTATCAAGATGGAGATTTGCAACCCATGTTCTGGGAGAGAGATGCTGTTGCTAATGGCCACAAGCTTTATTGCTTTATGAAGAGGCATGAGGATGTTAAATAACACAGCAGAACCATTATGGAATTTAATGTGTTTTAATATTGCCGGCCATGTAAATCTGCCTGAGTTCCAATTGCTAAAGGGATGTATTTACCAGAGGATCTCAAAGCACTTTGCAATTACTGGAGTATTATTTTGTTCTCTATTGTGGGAACCATTAAAAACATCTTTCAAAGGAAAATTGCAGCGAGAGAAAGATTATGAATTAATAATAATAATAATAATAGCAATAATAACTAAAAAGCTTTTGTGAAAAGTCCATGTGAACAATCAGCGTCGCCTTCCAATCCATTATTTCACTTGATTCACACAATAACCCTACAAATTAAGTAATATGGTTCTCATTTTACAAACGAAATTAAGGTGCTTAGCAAATTTATAGATTAAAGTAGGTCCTGGTTTGGGAAAATGCCTGCCTCTGACGAGACCTGTGTAGGCAGATAGAAGGACTGTGTGTTATCCATACAATCATTCTCAAAGTGTTGGAAAGGCATGTTCAACACCAACTCTGTCAAAAATGCCCATCATTGAGCACTGACCTATCTGTGCTACTGGATGCTGCAGGTTTTGTTGATGCGTGGGCCCTTCTTACCAGGTGCCATGGAGCTCATTCCCACTCATGGCGCCCTCATGTGTGCCAGAGTAGAACTGTGCTCCATAGGGTTTTCAACTGTTGATGTTTTGGAAGTAGATTGCCGGATCTGTCTTCCGAGGTGTCTCTGGGTGGGCTCGAACCACCCACCATTTGACCGGCAGCCCAATGCGTCAAAACGTGTCAGCCATTTGCACCACCCAGGGACTCCACACACAACTAGAAAAAAGAAAAAAAATTACCTTTGAGTCGATTCTGACTCATAGCGACTTATAGGACTGAGTAGAACTGCCCCATAGGGTTTCTAAGGAGCAGCTGGAGGATTTGAACTGCCGACCTTTTGGTTAACAGCCAAACACTTAATCACTCCTCCACCAGGGCCCCCCACACAACTGAGAGCTCTTTAAATTAAATTAGCGTACCGACTGCCCATGACTGTGACGACCTCCACCTCTTTAATAGCAGAGTCTTCAGGGTTTTCCTTCCCAAGTGGTTCTGTGCTTCCTCCAGGATGTTCACAGGTATCCCTGATATAGTCTTTGTTGCTGTTACCTGTTATTGTGGATGTGTAGGGAAGTGGGGCTCTTGAGGCCACATGGGCTGCTGCTGAGTCCTACAGTCCTGCTCATCTGAAGATCTTACTGGATCAGGCACAGCCCCCTACACGCCACGTGGGGTGGAGCCTGGGTTTTGCAGGCCTGGTACTGTGGAGTCTGGGTTTCAGTGTCCACTGCACCTGAGATCCTGCAAAGGTATTATTAACATGGCCAAGATGTGCCATGCTGCTAGCTTTGGTCCTCTAAACACCAATGCCCTTGGCATCGAGTGGCCCAGTTCAACTGACTCTGGTTCAACTCTTCTCTAAGTCATTCACCACAAGATGGTTTCTAGACTCCTTCCTTCTCTGCCATCATGTAGCATTCTGGGGTTCGCGACCATAAAACGGCCTGATGAGGGTAATACTGCAGATGGTGGTGGCTGAGAAGCATTGAGCTTCTACTGCATGTCTGGCACAGTGTTACGCCTTTTGCACACGTCATTCCTGACTGTAGCAAATCTGTGGCTGTAGAGTCAATTCTGATGCATAGTGACCCTATAGGACAGGGTAGAACTGCCGCATAGGGTTTCCAAGGAGTAGCTGATGGATCTGAACTGCTGACCTTTTGGTTAGCAGCTGAGTTCTTAACCACTGCGCCACCAGGGCTCCCTGATTGTGGCATCCCTCTCAAGTGGGTGTCGTCATCCTGGAGGCCCACCTTTTTAGCTCTTTGTATTTATAACCATGCAGACTTTCTCCCAAGCACATCTACAGAACCAGGAAGTTAGCTGAGCTGGGCTGTGTTTTCAGGGGCACACCACGTCCTGAACCAGCATGCTCACTCTCCGTGGAAATCGGGCTGATGGCCTCAGAGTCCAGCTGAGGACTCCAACATGTCTGCACTAGTTTGTTTGCAGAAACCATTTTATTGTTTCTCCTCTTCCCTGCATCCATGCCTCTTTGCCATGTGGCCTTGCAGCCCCTCCCATCAAAAGAAGGAAACAATTCTGCTGCCTCTTGAGTCTGGGCAGGCCTGTGACTTACACTGACCCATAGGATGTGACAGAAGTGACCCTGGCCCAGCCCTGAGTCTAGTCCTCAAGAAGCCTTGCATGTCTCCACTTGTTCTCATGGAGTAACCTTAAGGTAGCCAGCTGGGTGATGAGAGGCAGGGACCCATGTACCTACCCATAAAACCCAAGCCCACAACCTGACTACCAGCAGATGTGGGAGGGACCCATCCCAGAGCAGCCAAGCCCCAGCCAAGCTGACCACAAAAGCATGATTGGCCCCAGCCAGGATCAGCCAAGCCAGGCCAGGTCAGCAAAGTATGGGCTGACCTACAGAATCATGAGTAATAATAAACGGTTGTTGTTTTCAGCCACATTGAGTTCTGGGGAGGTTTGTTACACAGCAAGAGCTAACTAGTTCACCCTCTTCTCCAAGTGGCTTCCTCGGGACTCCATTGCCCTCTCCAGCAATTTGACCTCAGATGGACCTCATCCAGTGCCAGAGCAGATGCTCCAAGCCCTGGCTCCATGTGCACCCACTGGCCTCAGCCTTCATGCTTTCCTTGATGCACATGCAGGCTCCTCTTTCCCAGCCTCCCTGCCTCTCAACCACCTCCTCCGTGCATCCTTCCCCTAGAAGAACATGATGTCTTATCCCTCCTGAGCTCTCATGCTGGGTTCTCTCTGTGATGATTAAGTCTGTGGTTTATCTTCTGTGGTTTGCAGATTGAGCACCCCTTGTGGGCAGGTCCTGGGTTTCAATCCTCTCTCCCACTCCAGCAATGGGGCACAGAGAGGCATCCAGCGACTGTGCATCTGGTGGCTAATGGGAGAAAGAATGTGTGAAGGAGCCTGTGAAAGCGGAGGGCTGGCCTCTACTAAGAACTTAGGCTGAGTTTTGGAGTCTCTGGGTGGTGCAAACGGTGAACACACTCAGTTGCTAACAGAAAGGGTGGAGATTTAAGTCCACCCTGAGGTGCCTCAGAAGAAAGGCCTGAAGATCAACTTCCAAAAAACCAGCCATTGCAAGTCCTAGGAGCACAGTTTTATACTGATACACATGGGGTTGCCATGAGTTGGAACCGACTCTACAGCAACCTGTTTGGTTTAAGAGTGAGCGTTACATGTGTCAGCTCATTTCATTTTCGCGGCCACTTTAGTCCTAGGAATATCTCATTTTATAGGCAAGCACAGCTACATTGCTTCCCAAGTTGCATGTACAGATTGATCAAGCTAGGATCTGAAGCCAGTCAGCCTGGGTCTAGAGCCCATGCTCATCCCGACCACATCACTCTTTCCTAGGGTGTGAGAGGATGGATGAGTCAATGAGAAGCCACTGGGGCCAGGAGGGAAGACTGGCCAGCTGGAGGAGAGAGCGAGTGCCTGGGCATAGGCATGAGTGAACGCATGGCAAGCGAACGATGACTAGTTGAGTGAAGGAATACTGAGACACGCAGATGGGTAAGTAAATAAACAAGTGTGTGGAGACACGGCTGAGTTCAGAGACAGATGTCCCGCATGACGAAGAAGTCCTTGTTGGGAGATTTTCCTCTTGTGCCTTGCCCACTGGGGCAGCCTTCAGGACTCCCGGCCCCCAGGCCCAACCACGTTTCCTCCTGTTGCCACTCACGCTGCAGGTTGCTTCCCGGCTCACAGAGCTGCAAATCCAATTTCCCAAAATAGACCCAGATAGCACACGGCACAGAGACCCAGGGCTGTGGAGCCCACTCCAGATGTGGTGAGGGGCACTTGAGAGGCTCATTATAATCAGCAGACAGATCCTGGAGCAGGCTGTTGTCTCCACTCACTGCTCCTGACTTTCAACGAGGCCCTTGGCTTCCTCCTTCCCTGGGTCTTCAGCTCAGCAGGAGGCATAGCTCAAGAAGACTGCACACAACTCCCTACTGATGACTACCTGGTCTCTGCTGCCCCCAGCATCCCCACCCCTGCCCAGTTGATGTCCCAAGTGTGTGGGGGATGCCTACGGCCTTACCCAGTCTTTCTTCCAAAGGTCTTTGCCACTGACTCATCCTACTCCTCCGCATCCTTTCCTGCTCCTCCTTACAGAGCGTCCACCAGGCACCTGCAGTCCGTTTACCCCTTGTCCCTTTGTCTGGCATGCCCTTCCTTACCGCATTGGAAACCCTGCCCCCCTCCCAGCTCTAGCTCACATGCCACTGCCTTGGTGGTTCTCCAGTCTTTTCGATTCCAGCTAACCTCTCCCCACCAAGCCAAGTGTGTTCTGAACATGCTGTTTGTACTTTCTGCTTTTTGTTTCCACGCCTTGTACGGGGTTGGGAGCTTCTTAAAGGCTTATTGATGTGTGTATTCTAGTTCACTGATTGCTGTTGAATATGTATATTATAAACTACAATTACTGATCATTTTATTCCAATTCTTGTCTATTTTTTTTTTTTTTTTTGTTCCAGCAGAACAACCAGTTCTGAACCAATAGGCATGGTCTCCTAGTGTTTGCTTCAGCTAAACCCCATTTGGCATCTTGGTTCCGCCACCAGCTGTGTGATCATAGAGTCACGGCTTCCTTTGAGTTTAGCTCCTAGTTCTGCCACTTACAAGCTGTGTGATTCTGGTAAACTACTCCACTCCTCTGCACCCTGGTTTTCTCCTCTGTAAAAGAGGAATAACATTGACCCTACAGGATTTTTGCAAAGATTTAGGATAAAACATGCGAAGCAACTTACAGGTGCCTAGCCCAGCTGATGTTAGAATTATTGTCATTGTGATGGAAAAAAAATCACAGCAGCTCAAACGTGTTGACTGATTATAGAGTGCCAAGCCCTGTGCTGGCTTCCCATTCATTACCTTATCTGATACCTACAGCAGAACTCCAAGCAGGTGCCGCTAGTCTCACTATCCTAATTTTGTTGTTGTTGTCACCACTGAGTTGGTTCCGACTCAGCAATCCCACGTGACAGAGTAGAAAAGCCCCATAGGTTTACAGGAGCAGATCGCCAGGTCTTTGCTTCCATGGAGCCACTGAGTGAGTTCGCACCACTGACCTCTTGGTTAGCAGCCGAGCGCTTAACCTTTGTGCCACGAGGGCTCCTTATCCTAATTTTAGGGCGGAGGGAACTGAGTATCAGGGCTTTAAGTGACTTCCCCGAGGGCACACTGCTACTGGGTGGACGTTAGGCCATCATCAGCTCATTGATGAGGCTGAAATTTAAATGGAACTCCCCCCTGCCACTTTGCCAACTGTTCTTGTTTCCTCACAGCGTGTAAGGTCTCAATACGGTTTTTTTGTGATGTGAATCAGCGAACCAATGAACGTGTGAACATCACTCACGTGGTTCCTTCCTGTGAAAAGTCTGTGGCTCTAAGTCTCTCCAGAATAAAGTATCCTAAGAGAATGTCACCTTTCCACAGATTGTGAACCACTTTGAAAAAAAAAAAAAATAGTCATCAAGGTGTTGCTGCTAAGCACCTCCCAGCTCTGGCAGGCATGACTGAAATTAGTGCCTGCCCGCAATGAATGCTTTCACTATGGACCTCAGATCCACGTGAACTAACCAGGGAGAGAGCCAGAACGCCAGGCAGGGAACTCAGCTCCTGTTGAGAACAAGGGGGGTCCTGAAGGTGTCCCGCAGATATCTTTGCATCCACAGGAAATCTGTCCTTGATATGGGAATAACACTTGAAAAAAACCTTCAGCACTTTCCAAATTGTGTGCAGTGGCATCTCAGCCTCACCCAAGAAGCGTCACTGGTAATACTGAAAGACATGCAGCCACGGATGCAGTGGCCACGGATGGGAAGTTCTGGAAGCAGCATTTTCTTCATTGGAGGAGGACGTTTCCCCCTGGCTCTTTAACCTTGTGAGATGGGACTTAGCTTGCTGGGCCTGTCCGGTTCTACTTTGGGTAGTTTTTCTCCAGCCACTCCCTGTGTTACCCATGGCTATTAAGTAGTTTCCAACTCATAGAGACCCTATAGGACTGAGTAGACCTGCCCCATAGGGTTTCCTAGGCTATAATATTTACAGGAGGGAGCCCTAATGGTGCAGTGGTTAAGTGGTTAAGTGGTTAAGCTAACCAAAAGGTTAGCTGTTCGAACCCAGCGGCCTCACGGTGGGAGAAAGACGTGGCAGTCAGCTTCTGTAAAGATTTACAGCCTTGGAAACCCTATGGGACAGTTCTGCTCTATCCTGTAGGGTTGCTATGAGTCAGAATCGACTTGATGGCAATGGTTTTTTTTTTCTCTTTATAGGAGTAGCCTGCCACATCTTTCTCCCACAGAGCTGCTGGTAGGTTAGATCTGCCGACCTTTCAGTTAGCAGCCAAGCACTTAACCACTGTGCTGCCCGGGCTCCCACCCGCTGTGTTAGCTCTAGCTAACTAATTCTAGTTCTCATTTTCTCCCACTCTACACTCCACCCCTCCTGGGGTTTCGCTGTCCTAGATAGCCAGAATCTCACCTTATTTGACAAAGTTCTGCTCCATCTCCCAAGAACCAAAAACGTCTATTACTGTTGAGATGATTCAGACTCATGGTGACCCCAAAAACCCAAAACTCAAACCAAACCCACTGCCATAGAGTTGATTCCAACTCATAGCGACCTTATAGGACAGAGTAGAACCACCCCATAGGATTTCCAAGGAGTGGCTGGTGAATTTGAACTGATGACCTTTTGGTTAGCTGCTGAGCTCTTAACCTCTACACCATCTGGGCTCCTCTGAACAAGAACAATCTCTAAAAAAAAGTTTTTTTTTTCTTTTTGGGTTTCTACGTAAGCTTCATAACCATTACGTTTTAGGTTTATTGTTTGGTTATTTATTTTTACAAAATTAATGCGTGCTCATTGTAGAAAATTTGGAAACACACAATATTCAAGAAAAAACAATCCTGGACACTCACAATCTGAGAAAACTACCCCTGACCTGTCACGGCCATTACTTTTAAGCATAATGTTTCGTCAGGCTAAAACCATACTGAGCACCCCTAATGGCGCAAAGATGATTTCCCATCTGTGTTTTAAAGGAAGCCTGTGGTAACAGCTTTATGCCTGTCATTTTTTTCACGCATGTATTAAAGAATATCCATTTAGATGATAGCCTATGTTATAGAAAGCAGTGCATTGCAGCGCAGCCCCCCGGGGCTCTCAGCAGGGTCCCTGGATGTCCTCACACACATAGTAGAGTCTCTGTAAGGAAAGGCAGACAGGAGTTAGAGGAAAAGGAGAGGAAGAGAAGACAGAAGGCTGGAAGTTCAGGGGCCGTTTGGAGATTGCGGTTCTCAGCTCTGCCTGGCATGGAACCCCTGACCGGTCACCGTTACAGATTGAATGGTGTGCCCTTAAAGATACGTTGAAGTCCTAACTCCTGTAGCGCTGAATGTGGCTGCGTTTAGGGAGATTGAGTTTTTTTTTTTTTGTGTGTGTGTGTGTGTGTGTAAAGATGTTATCAGTTACATTAATGAAGTCCTACTGGATTATTAGTCCTAACCGTAAACTTTTCTCAGTGGCCTCTTATAAAACTGAAGGACAGACAGCGAAACAGTCACACACCGCGGAGGATACCATGCAAGGATCCGTCCACAAGCCAAAGAACCCCAAGAAATGCCCAGGGCTGCAGAGGCTGCAAGAGACAAGGGAAGACCTTCCCTGAAGCCGCTGGAGAGGGAGCAGGGCCTGCCTACATCCTGAACTCAGACTTCTGGCCTCCAGGCTGTGAGACAATAAATTTCTGGTCTTTAAAGCTGCCCACGTTGGGGCCTTTCGTTACAGTAGCCACAGGAAGCTGAGACAGTCGCTAATTACCTCAACAATGCTGACCTATTGGCTTAAGCCCTCCGGGTTTCAGATTCTCCAGTCTGTAAAGCAGGGATAATGTCGCTATTGACAGAACAAAGGAGGTCTCACAGGTGAGGAAGGGTACGTACGGAGACTGCCCAGCTCAGTGAAGATTAACTGTTACTGTGGGTGACTGACTGGCCACATGAAAGCCAGGGACAGGTGGCCTCTCTCTGCCCTGCCGGCTTCCTCCTGATCACCCTTCCTCTGTGAGGCGGCATCCCCACACCCTGGCCGGTGGTTAGAGAAAGTCCTGGGGTGCCCGATGGAGAGCATACGCGGTAGCTCAACCCTAACAGAGCCTGCCTCAGTCTGGCAGCCCATGTGTGACTCTGGAATGTCTCCTGAACTTTCTGGGCCTCGGTTTCCTCATCCGTAGAATGGGCATGCAGCGATAGGGTCAGGGTGAGATGTAAACTGGCTGAACAGAGTCTTGTGGAGGCTGCAAAGCTCTGTGCCAGTGGATGGGGGTCTGGAGAGCGGTCAAAGGAGCCCTGATGGCTCGTTGATTAAGTGCTCGGCTGCTAACCAAAAGGTCTGCTGTTGCAAACCACCAGCCACTCAGTGGGAGGAAGATGTGGCAGTCTGCTTCCATAAAGATTACAGCCTTGGAAACCCTATAGGGCAGTCCTACTCTGTCCTATAGGGTCATAGTGAATCAGAATCGACTCGATGGCAATTTTTTTTTTTCCCCTGGTGAGAGGCTCAGGGGGCATGGTGGAAAGGGGAGTACATAGGGGTCTGAAATGACTGGGCATGAGGTCACTAGCTACGTGACCTCAGGGACCTCAGAGCCCCACCTCCCTCTGCTGGTCTGGGGGCTTTATCACCTGACTTGGGGAGCTCATGAGCGAATTAAGTGAGATGTCCTGTGCCCGGCGCACTACTGGATGCCAGGCCCACAGCAGGGCCCAGGGACCTGCTACGGTTTCCTGCCAGGTCCCCGGGGGCCCATGGGATCCCAGGACCTTGGAGGGCAGGCCAAGGGACATTCCCATCCTGGGTTTGCTCTTGAGAAGATCCAGGGTCTTTGCATCCTTGTTCTTTTTTTCCCTGGAGTAATGGGTGCAGGGGAGGCTAGGGAGGGAGCGCGGCACCCCTCCAGCCTGTCTAGTCAATGACTCATTTTCTAGCTCTCCTGGGGCCGGAAGACTGGGATGAGGCCCCCCCTGATGGAGAGAAACATATGGAGGGAGCACACTGCTGGTGCCTGGTCCTCGCTGGGGACTCCTCGCTGGGGACTCTCCAGGTGGACGGTGACGGCCCCTGCCCACCCCCAGGAAGAGTTGGGAGCCCTCACTGAGCACGGGATTGGTCCCAGGGAAGGAGATGAGGAGGCCTGCTTCCCCACCTCTGGCCTGCCCACCGCTCTCTGCGGAGGAAGACACCTTTTCTTCCAGGTGCATTAACTTTCAACCCACAAGACGTGACAGGTCCACAGGGCCCAGACGCGAGGGAGGTGGCGGGGATAGCCCTGGCAGCTGCAGAGACTGGCCTTTTGTCTCTGGGGCAAGGGGGCTGGCCAGCTGGGGAGGCTGGGAGCCAAGTGGGTCTGGTGGGAACTCTTCCTCCTCCCCCAGGGAGCAGGTGGGGTCAGGACAGGGAGTGCTCTGCACGTGAAAAACAGGACATGATGACAGGTGGCAGGGATCGCAGGGACAGCCCAGCCTGGCACAGCTGCAGGCAAGCATCCCCGGGCCCACAGGCTTAGCACAGCCAAGCAGTCAGCTCTGGGCTGGGGGTGAGAGGGCTGCAAAGTGGGGGTGGGCTGTCATTCATTAAGCACATGTTATAAACCCTTTAAGGAGCCCTGGTGGCAGAACTGTTAAACTCTGGGCTGCTAACCAAAATGCGGTGGTTTGAACCCATTTAACCGGTCCATAGGAAGGAAGAGATGGCGATCTGCTCCCGTAAAGACTATAGCCCAGGAAACCTTATGGGACATCTCTACTCTGTCTCATGTGGTCACTATGAGTTGGAATTGACTAGACAGCACCCAACAACAACATGAATGCTTTATCATGTTGGAAACTTGAATACTATTTTTAAGATTGATCTTTAGAAAGTACTGTAGATACACCAGTTGCCTTCCAGTCCATTCTGACTCATGAGGACCCCATTTGTGTCAGAGCAGAACTGAGCTCCATTGGGTGTTTTGGAAGTAGATCATCAGGCCTTTCTTCTGAGGTTCTTCTGCGTGGATTTGAACCACCAACCTTTTGGTTAGCTGGCCATTGTGTTAACTGCCTGCATCAGACTGCAAAGTCTATGTGAACCCCATTTTATGGATAGAGAGACCCAGAGCCAACTCCTGCGTTTGTCACCAGATGCAAAGCTGCCCCTGCCTCACAGGGCTGTGGGGAAACCACCTGGGGCCGTGCACAGCAGTGGCTTAGCAAGCCCCTGGTGAGTGGGGAGCCCTCGCTAAAATTCATTTCCTCTTTGCATCTGTGGGCTGGGCTTTCCGGAAAGCAGACTCTGGGATGATGGTGGGCATGAAGGATGTTTAGCAGGGGCTGCGCTTCAATCCACGCCTGTGGGTAGGGAAGGAATCAGGACTGGTGGAGGGGATTGTGCAGCCTCAGTGCTGGAGCTGAGATGGCCTTCAGGCTTGTCTGCCTTCAGTGGCCCATCTACTGGTCACTGAACACCTGCGAATCACCCCATATGGGAGTGACCATGGGCCAGGCAGCTCTTTGCAGCTCCTGAAGGGCCCTAACCACTCCCAGAAGCTCACAGGAGAGACCCATTGACGGGTGTCTGGGCGATGAGTCCCAGCGTCTGCAGCCAGCTATCCCAGGCCCCTGCCCTCCTGGCTGGCCTGTGGTTCCCTGTGAGATGTCGGCTTCCTGTTCTATCTCCCCGTTGGCCTGACGTGCTACATAGCCCTTCTCCTTCCCCCAAGCTCATTTTAGACTGCACCTCGTGAGTTCTTCTGTGGAAACAGACCCTTCCCACAATCCCTCACAACTCTCCTGCTACTCCTCCGGCACTCAGCACGGGCCTGGACCAAGGTACCCAAGTCCCTGGGTGTTGCAATAGCACCCACCGTGCTCTGCCCTGCTGACAGCCTGCCCAGGACCCCCAGCACAGTCCCCACCTGCTCTGCCTTCCCTCTCCTCCCTGCCCCCACACCCTGGTCCCAGAGTTCACCCAGTGGCATGAGGTCATTGTCCCTGTTTAGATAAAGAACTCTGTTGGAAGGTAAGAGCAGAATAGCCTGATTCAAACTTGCTTTGAAAATGTCTAGCAAAGACATAAGAACCAATGGTGATTTCTCCTCCCTCTATTCCAGGTGCCATTTGCTCCAATGGGAATCATCCTCTCCCATGCAGACGACCTCCGTGGAAATGTGTGTAATTGGAGAGAAAGGGGCGTCAGCTAAGCAAAGACTCAGAAGCTAATGTTACTTGAAATGAAGAGCAGTTAAGGGACAACTTCCACAATGATGCCCTGGAGCAACAGAACCTCTGATGATGGTGTAATAAGACCCAGCAGGGGACAGGGGAGGGGAGGGCACCTCCTGTCAAGGGTTTCTTCAGGTAGGAGACAAAGCCTGACCATCTTTTTTCAAGGAGCCCAGACTGTTGGGAGTTTTGTGCAACCAAGAGCCACTGCTGCAAGAGCCATTGCGTCTGGACAAACACTGTCCTGAGCCCTGTCGGTCACTCCTTTTGCCTGATCACCACTGCCCTGGCCTCTCATTTTGCCTCTGACTATAGCCCACTGTGTTCTGTCAAACCCCCAGATCCCACCATGGTAGCCTGCAGACAACCCTGCCTTCCACCCACCCTGTGCCCCATGCAACCCAGCCTCTAGGGTCCTCCCCAAGGCTGGTGGTCTGTCTTGCCCCTGAGGCAGGGACTGAGACTTGCCCAGCCAGCTGGCGCCTACTCTAAGTGGTACCAGAGGCTGTGCTCTCTGTTGCCTTCTCTCCCTTCCTGATGCTTATCTAATCTGTCTTGGAAGAAACACAGCCAGAATGCTCCTTAGAAGCAAGGATGGCAAGACTTCATCTCACATGCTTTGGACACGTTATCAGGAGAGATCAGTCCCTGGAAAAGACATCATACTTGGTAAACAGAGGGTCAGTGAAAAAGAGGAAGACCCTCAATGAGATGGATTGACACAGTGGCTGCAACAATGAGCTCAAACATAGCAGCCATTGTGAGGATGGCACAGGACCAGACAGCATTTTGTTCTGTTGTACATAGGGTTGCTATGAGTCAGAACTAACAACAAATAACATCTAACCTTAGACTTTCATGGGAGTCCCTGCATGTTGGAAATGGTGAACATGCTTGGCTGCTAACCAAAAACTTGGAGGTTTGAGTTCACCCAGAGGTGCCTGGGAAGAAATGTTTGGTGAGCTACATCCAAAAAAATCAACCATTGAAAACTCTGTGGAGCACAGTTCTACTGTGACACACGTGCAGTTGGTCAGCTGGAATTGACTCGACAGCAACTGGTTTGGTTTTCTGTTTGTTTGTTTGCTTTCCAGTTCTGTAGGCTTTCACTAGCAACTCCCTCTCGCTCTAGGTTTATCACTGAACAAGGACATTGGACTGTAATGTCTGAGTAAGTAGGGCTTGAGTGTAAGGATGAAGGAAACGTCTGAATTTCTTAATTTTATTCCATTGGTTTTGTGGCTACATCTACAGGATAAGCCTAGTGTTCCCCTGTCCCACCATTTCGTGACTATTGTTTTGGCTAATTACATAATATCAAATCAATAACACTGAGCACCCAGTCTGCGATGAAATCGTAGGGTATGGTGCCACTCAAAGTTGGTAGAATCCACGAAACTGGTTTTAATGTGCTAACCGCTCCTGATACAAATGGAGGGCATCGATTACGCTAATAAGCTATTAGGTGGAGGGAGATTAATCGTGTTAGCTTAAATTTAACCTGTTTCCTTGGATTGTAGAACATTAACCACAGCCATGCACTTGTATTTGTCTGCATACATTCCTTCTATGCAAAAATCTATAAAACTAATCCAACTGGCAAAGAAAGTTTTGTGCTAATAAGGTTGCTAATGGAGCTTAGGACTAGGGTTTAAATAACTAACATTGAATGCAGAAAAGAAACATGTTAATTATTTAATAGGGCATGAAAAGGAATTCCAAAGTATTTCTGCAGAAGCGATCCCGATGGGTATAATTTTGGTCCCCAAGTTTTATTCTTATTCTTTGAAGATGATGGCCTGAACTTCTTATTTCATTGGATGAAAGGAATTGAAATTCTCCGGAGGAGGGGTGACAAGAGAATGCACCAATTTAGAGACCAGCAGGGGAGGCTGTATTCCAGCAGAGGGAGGCATCTAGGAAGAGATTAGGTGTTCCAAAGAAGAGATGGAAGAATTGAGATGCTGGGAATATGTCTTGGGATAACCCTTGGGTCCTTATAAATAATCATTGCGATTTGCATCTCGGTGTTTTTCATAATTCGTGGTGCAGTTTCTCATGTTTCTTCATATCAGATACTCACTAGAACTCTCTCAAGAAGACATTCTGGGTTTTATTACCCCTATTTTATAGACAAGGAAACTGAGGCTCTGAAAAATTATGGAA
Source organism: Dugong dugon (assembly GCA_030035585.1). NCBI lineage: Eukaryota > Metazoa > Chordata > Mammalia > Sirenia > Dugongidae > Dugong > Dugong dugon. The sequence continues at coordinate 110,516,749 of CM057472.1, forward strand.
TACATACCTGTCGTTGTTGTTAGGCCCTATTTTCAACTCATAGCAATCCCATGTGGCAGAGTAGAACTACCCCGTAGGGTTTTCTAAGCTGTAATTTTTACAGGAGCAGATCACTAGGTCTTTCTCCTGAGGAGTTGCTGGGTGGATTTGTACCAACAGCCTTTCAGTTAGCAGTCAAGTGTTTAACTATTGAGCCACTAGGATGACCCTGACTCATAATGACCTTATTTAACAGAAAGAAATGTTGCCTGTCCTGCACCATCCTCACAATCATTGCTATGTTTGAGCCCATTGTTGTACCAATGTGTCAGTCCATCTCACTGAGGGTTTCTCTTGTTTCTGGTGATCCTCTGCTTTACCAAACGTGATGTCTTTTTCTAGCAATTTGTCCCTTCTGATTCCATGTCCAAAGTAAGCAAGATGACGTCTTGCCATCTTTGCTTCTAAGAAGATTTCTGGCTGTACTTCCCCCAAGACAGATATTCAATATTCTTTGCCAACACCACAATTCAAATGCATCAATTCTTCTTCAGTCTTCCTTTCTTAGTGCCCAGCTTTCTTTCACATGCCATCCCACTGTGTGTCAGGGTGAAGAGGACTATGGTATCACCCTTCGAGTTCTGGATTTGGGTGCCATTTCTTCTAGAAAGGCAGCCAGGAAGTCAGGAGAGGCATGCACCAGGATTCTCCAGATTTTGGTACTTCTATTTCAAGTCTTAGCACATTGGTATTTTGCTAGGTTGTCACAGAATTCTTCTCATTAACAGTGAAGATGGAGATACCCTCTAAGTTGAGTTGGACCTTGGTCTAAATCCAGAAGCAAGAAATCACTGCTCAGGAGAGTTTGGCTGGAGCAGGCATATGTTAATTTGTTAATTTCTGGGTGGAGTCCTTGAGTGGTGTAAATGGTTAACTGGCTCAGCTGCTCACCAAAATGCTGCAGGTTCGAGTCAACTTAGAGGCACCTCAGAATAAAGCCCTGGAGATCTACTGCTGAAAAATCAGCCATTGAAAAACCTATGGAGCATAGTTCTACTGACATGCATGGGGTCGCCATGAGGCAGAATCAACTTGATGGTAACTGGCTAATTCCTGGGTACTTCAACATCTTAATGCTCTCATCTGAACAGACTCACCATCCCACTTGGTTTTGGGCTGTTCTGGGATCTGGTTTTGGTGGCCTTCTTCCCTGTGTTGTTTCAGTCCAGACCCTTGCCCCACCTTGGGTCTCCCCAAGAGGCCAAGTATGTACATCTGCTGCAGCCACCTCAGAAGAGGAACTTTCTGGACCCCACTGATGATTTACAACATCCTCCATTCAAAAGTTTGGTGGAGGGGCATATTGATATAAGGTTCATCCAAACTCCTTTATAGTTTGCAGTTTTAGAAGCAGAGCTTTCTCCTTCCGGGTGCATTAAACTTGCTGTTAGTCCAACAGATCTTTAGGAAAGTTGTTTTGTAAGTAGCGAAGTCCTTCAGACATTAAGTGATTTTTGGGTACGGTTTTGATAAGTTCAAGTAAATCTTATATTGAACTGAATGCTCTGGAATGTGCAAGCTTATTCATGAAGTCAAAAGTGCTTGACAAAATGTATTTTTTGTTTCTGCTGAATCTTGAATGTTGGAATAATTTATTTGCAGTCTGTTCTTATTGCATGTCAAATGCCACGATTTCGACTCTGTACAGGGAAGAATAGTAATCAGTGGGGTATTCCAAAACATGTGTTCATCTGCATGGCACCCTCCCATCTAAGTCTAGCAGTGAGTAAACTCTAGAATAGGCATCTTCATTGAAGCATGGAGAAATGAGAAACAAAATGTGTTTTTGAATAGAAAAGAGAGATAGTTATTAGAGATGACTTAGCTGATGGTTCCCAAATTTAGGTTTTAGAAATCCCTTTCCAGAGGCAACTTAGCAATTCATTAAACAAGAAGCTCGGAATTGGAAAATCAAACACACTAAAAATCATGGGCTTGAAGATTTGAAGATTGTGCTGTTTTATCTGAAATGTTCCTTTAAAGATTCACATCAATGTGAAAATTATTTTGTGGTCTGTATATATTTATCTATGAGACAATGATGATCTCAGGGCATTTAGTAATGTCTAACTTGGAGCCATGATCCGCATCACCTATAAAATATACCCATAGCGACTGAGTCGATTCTGACTCATAGTGATCCTATAGGACAGCGTAGAACTGCCCATAGGGTTTCCAAGGCCGTAATCGTTATGGAAATAGACTGCCACATCTTTCTCCTGTGGATTGGCTGGTAGGTTCAAACTGCTGACCTTTCTTTCAGCTAGCAGCTGAGTGCTTAACCACTGTGCAGCCAGGGCTTCCCACAAAGTATAAAACCAAACCCAATGCGGTCGAGTGAATTCTGACTCATAGCGACTCTGTAGGACAGAGTAGAAAGGCCCCATAGGGTTTCCAAGGAGCACCTGGTGGATACGAACTGCCGACCTTCAAAAAACGGATTGCCATTTTGAAATCTGCAGTAAATGCTTGTGCCAAGAAGTAAGGGTCAGCCTGAAGTCTATTATAGATGTTCTCCCATGTGGGTCTGGTTCTGTGCTGTCAAATTCGTTATCATCATCCTAGTTACTGTGCAGGATAACACTAGATGTGTGGCACTGACACGCTGCCAGGATTGGATACTATTCAGGTTGGCTAGCCACTGAATTCCCTTTAGGTTCTTTTAGAAAGTGGTTGAAATCCATGTCCAGTAGACCACCACCCAAAGTCTGTCTGTACCTGGCCTTTTCCAGTCTTGTTTCTGACACTTCACCTTCTTTCCCTCACCTGGTAATCTCATGGAACCTTCTGGTAGACCTTCTGGAGTTCATGCTCTTTGATGCCTTTTGGGCTCTCTTTGGCTGTTCTGACTCTTCCCTCTGTCTATGATTTCTTTTCCCTCTCCTTGAGCTCTTCTTCATCTCAAGATCTAGCTCATGTCATGTCCTCTATGAGAGCGCCCCTCATGTTCCAGGTTGAAATGAGTCCTTCTGTTCTCTCTACTGCATTGGCCCGTATTCTTCCATTTTTCTTATCTGTTCTGTTTACTTATTTGTCTCTGGTTCCCCATGGACTGTGAGCTTCATGAAGACACTGGCTGGTAAAGATGTGTGTTTGTTTTTTGGTTGGTTCTGTTTTCTGTTCTGCTTTCTTTCTTTCTCTCTCTCTCTCTTTTTTGTGAGATATCTGGAGGAAATCGCATGCCACAAATCCAGGGATGTGGATTGAGATGATTGCAGGATCACAGGAGCTAGACAGGGTGGACTGGGGAGCTGATTTCAGAGCCAATACGATGTTTCAGTGGGCTGTATTTATTTATTTGTAATTTTATTGTGCTTTAGGTGAAAATTACAGATCAAGTTAGTTTCTCACTCAAAAATTTATACACATATTGTTTCATGACGTGGGTTGCAATCCCTGCAATGTGACAGAACTCTCCCCCTTTCCACCCCGGGATCCCCGTGTCCACTTGTCCATTTTTCCTGTCCAAAAATACGGAAAGCTTCATGAATTTGCTCATCATCTTTGCTCAGAGGCCATGCTAGTCTTCTCTGTATCATTACAACTTTAGTATATGTGCTACTGAAGCGAGCACTCAGTGGGTTCAATTTAATCCAAGACCTAAACAAGTAGGAATGTGGGTGAGTGATCAAGACTATGCCCTTTAAGTTCCAGGAAGTTTCTCAATATCTTGAGTAAGGTTCGTGTCCAAAGACTTGGCTAAAGTGGAATTCCAAGGATGAAATCCAGGAAATAGTAGAGGTGACAGGGGTGGGGTGGGATGGACAAGGAGGGTGATTTGATCAGTTTTGCAAAGTGAAGGCTCCTCATTGATGGCTATCTCTGTGGTTTGCAATCTTGGGTCCTCTGACATATTAAAGGTGGTTGGCATCTGCTCATGTTTTCAGTAATTGTTTCTGACCTCCATGCGTGTTTTCTTAAGACAGAGTTTATTTTTGTTTCATTCATTCATTCATTCACACATTCAACAAAAGCATGCCAGACATGGTTGCCAGCTGTATGGGGGAGACATAAAAACCAGATGGGGCCCCATCCTCGTGGAGCTCACAGTCCTGTGGCTGACAATGACATGGTAACAGATGGCACGACAGGGTGCTGAGGGGGCAGAGAGGAGGTGCTGTAATCCACCCTGGGGATAGGGTGGTGTGGGGGAGGCTTCTAGAAGAGAGGAAGTCTAAGCTGTGTCTTAAAGAACAAACCAGAGGGGGCTGAACTGGCCATACTGTGGGAGGAGAGCAAGGCGGAGAGAAAGAACAGCCCACTGGGAGCTCCAGGGGTGAGAGGGGCTGAGGAAGGTCAGAGGCCTGCACAGAGCTGAGCCTACCTGGACAGTGAGCTGCTTGGCTGCAGGGGCTGGAGGGGAGGACAGGGCAAAGGCAGAGGTGCCTTGATGGGAGACCTGAGAAGCCAGGCTAAGGGGCTTGAGTTTGGCCCTGCAGGCTCAGAGAATGAGGAAAAGCATTTTAGCAGGAGGCTCAGGATGAGATGTGTGCTTGGGAAAGATCCTCAGGCAGCCACACTATGCAGGAAGGGCCTCTGTCTGCAGAATGACAAGTAGCTCTGCTCACGCTGGGATGCTTCACAATTGCAACTTGTGAAGTTGATTGCCTGGTGTGCTAATGACCTTGATATGCGGGGAGCAACCAGGCTCGAAGAGGTCTCACAAACAGGATGATCTGCACCTGTTTGGGTGCACGCCTGTCTGCAGGCACAACAGGGCCTAGGCTAGGAATTTCCAGACAGCGTTCCAGAAGCAGAAACTGCCAGCTCCTGGCAGGTATTTCTCAAGCAGAGGTCAGGTTTATCTGAGGCTTGGCATGGTTTAAGTTAATATGGAAGAGCTTTCCCAGATCAAGATCATCTTCGTCTTTTCTACCCAGGTCATGCTCTCATGCCCACCTCTCAGTGGTGTTTGATTCCAAGCATCATTGATTCCCAGGCAGAGGGTCTGTGTAAATGCATCACCTACAGGCAGAGACCACCACCCATCTGTCAGTCTATCCTATGTGGCGGTTTGCATGTTGCTGTGATTTGGGAAGCTGCGCCATCGGTATTTCAAAGACCAGCAAGGTCACCTGTAGTGAACAGATTTTGGTGGAACTTCCAGACTAAGACAGACTAGGAAGAAAGCCCTGTTGATCTACTTCCAAATGTTGTTAGATGCCGTGGAGTAGGTTCCGACTCATAGCGACCCTACGTACGACAGAAGGAAACACTGCCCAGGTCTGCATCATCCTCACAACCGCTAGCCTCACAATCCAAACAGTAGCCAGTGAAAACTCTACGGGTCACAACAAAATACTGTCCCATTTAGTTCTGGAAGAGGAGCCACCTCTGTTGGAAGGCACTCAAAATACACAGTGGCCTCAGCAATGGACTCGAGCATGCCAATGATCGTGAAGATGGTGCAAGACCAGGTAAAATTTCCTTCTATTGTACATGGGGTCACCATGAGTTGGAGACGACTTAACAGCAACTAACAACACCAGGCAGAGAACTGAGGGCCACTGATTAAAGGAAAGAGCTTTCTTGAGGCGGAGCCTGTTGAAGATGGAAGAGACTGCCACATGTGGCCGTGGCTTCCATCCTCGGTCTTGGAGAGGTACCCAGAGCTGCGCGGGCCGCTCTAATACATGTGTGATGAATGGGCTCCCAGGAGGGAACATGCCCAGAACATACTTTCTAATGGCAGCAAAAAGTTCCACAGTGCAGACTGAATGAACTCTTCCCCCAGATTCCAATGTTTGCTCTTTTACAAACATCGCTAAATCGATCATCCAAATATGTATTTTATATTATAACATTGTATGGTAAATTACATGTTATTTTTGTATGCACTTATTCACACGCAGGAGTATTTATAGAAGGCTAAAAATAAAATTGCTGGACTAGAGTATGCATATTTTTAATTTTGTTAGAGAAGTCAAATGGGTCTCCCAAGACAGTATCCATTTTCATTCCAATCAACATTGCTTGAAAATGACCTCTTTCTAACTCTCACCAATTAACATTTTCAATTTTTATTTATTTATTTTTGTCAGCCACAGGGGTGGGAATTGTATCTCAAGTTTTAAATTTTCATTTCCCTGGTGGATAGTTACTCTGTGCATCATTGTATTGGTTTATTGGTTATTTATATTTATTCTTCTTGAATTAGCTCTTCATAACGTTTAAACTTTTTTTTCTTTTATTTGTTTCTTATTAACTCTATGTACATAAAGAGTTCTTACAATTTGCTGAGATGTTAATGGGGTAAAATAATCTATTTTGGAAATGACTGTTTGCATTTTCCAACCTATACGTGCTCCATAAAGACTCTCATCCCCTGCCTGTCCCCACCTTCCCCCACGCGGGCTGCCAGGTTTTCTCTCAGCCTCAGGATTCTCTCTAATCCCAAGGCCTAGAGAGCTTTGTGTGTTCCAGGTCCCGAGAGGAGGACATGGCAGGTGGTGGACGCCCTCCCTAAACAGGTCTTTGATCTCCACTCCTGGGCCCACTGAGGCAATTAAGCTGGATCTGTCTCACGGGCCAGAGGATCAAAGTTTTGATGTTTTAAGAACTGAAGAGGAGAAAAGCTCAGCTTGAGAAGGGGAGGGAACATTCCTCCAGGACAGGGGTGATGGGCCACTCTGTGGTAGGAACCTGAGATGGAGAGAAATCAGCCCCTTGATAAGGGAAGGGGTGACTTCAAGGTGCTTTCAGGGCCGGAGCCTTTGGTGTTGGGGCCTGGGAGTCTGACCATGGCACGGCTAGAGGGAGTCAGCCAGACCTCCTAGGAATGGACCGTGCAGACCTGAGTGAGGGGCCAGGCTGCAGCATTCATCCTGAGTTCTCTCCACTCCCAGGACCAAGCCCACCCATGATACCACTGCCACAGAAGGGCTGAAGGTAGTGCTGCTGCTGGTCTGCCCCTCACTCTGGGTGGACACTCAGTCATGTTTGTTTTGAATTAGACACAAAAAGGGACATGTGAGGGGCAACAGAGCATGGTGGAGACAGGAATGGACCCTGGAGCCTGACGGCCTGGGACTGAGGTCGGCCTCCTCCACCCACTAGTTGTGTGTCCTGGGGCAAGTCAGCTCACCTCTCTGCTTCTTGGTTTCCTTGTCTGTACAATGGGCACGATAATAATGGTTGCGTATGGGAAAGTGTTTAGCTAACTTTGGCCAAGCTCATATCCATCGCTCTGTAAATGTTTGCTATTAATATTTTTATGACATAATTGCACATGTTTTCTCCATTGTCTTAACTTTGTTTACGGTGAAGTCTGTCATCTAGAAGGAGCAGGAGTGGTAATACTAGTGGTTGTGGGGGTGGTAGTGGTGATAGTACTTGTTGTTTCATTGGTGAAAGTATCCTGATCTCTCCTCATATGGCATCTGGGTTTTGCATCCTTGGTAGAAAGACTCTCCCCACTTCTCAGTGGAAGAGTCAGCCATGTTTTCTTCTAATACTTCTTTTACTTGTCTAGTTGGCATTTAGGTTTATAACACTGCTTACCCACTAACTTCATCTCTCTAGCCACCGTTTAGGCTGTCTAGGTCCTCTAGTTTCTATAACATATCAAGCTTTCCTCCTTAGGTCTTTCACAAGGCTTTTGCTCTGCCCAAAACTCTATCCCATATCTCAGTTTAAAGGCCCTCTGAAGACCCCATTTAGTGGAAGCTCCCATTCTTCCTTCTACAGAAATGCATTGGTTTCCTTCTTAGCACATCTCACAGTTGTAATGGCATCTTTATCACCTTTCCAATGGTCTAGTTCCTCACTGTAAGGACATTAATTCAGGGCCTATGTCTATGTTATTCACCTCTACAATCCCAAGTGCCTAGCTTGGTACTTGCTCATAGATGTCCAATAAATATTTCAGGAGAGAATGAACAGGTCCATCTAAAATTTATTTTGAAGATGGTATTTCATTATTTTTTTCCGAATGGATAATCTAGTATAACTTCACTTTTCAAATAAGGCATCATTCCTCCGTTGATTTGAAATGCCCACTTTATTATGCGCTATATTCCCAGATACACTTGAGACAAATTCTAAACTCCTTTTTCTCTTTTGTTGCTCCACTTGTCTCTTCCCAAACTGGTACGACATGTTAATTATTGTACCTTTATAGCCATGTTGAATGCTGAATATACCAGGGACTGCAAGAAGAACAAATAAATCTGCCTTGGAAGAACACAGCCAGAATGTTCCTCAGGGTGGAGAAACTTCGTCTCATGTACTTTGGACATGCTATCAGGAGGGATCAGTTCCTGGAGAAGGATATTATGCTTGGTAAAGCAGAGGTCATTGAAAAATAGGAAGACCCTCAATGAATGGACTGACACAGTGGCTGCAACAATGAGCTCAAGCATAACAAAGATGGGGATGATGACACTGGACCAGGCAACGTTTCATTCTGTTATGCATAAGGTCACTATCAGTTGGAACCAACTCAATGGCACCTAATAACAAGAACAATGTAGCCACGTTTATGAAATTTATAAGGCAAGTTATCCCTCCCATTATTCTTAATTTTAATTTTTTCCCTAGGTTTGGTCCTGTACATTTTCTTTTCTGAAGAATTTTGGTGTTATCTTGCCACGTTCTGTGAGAGATTCCATTGGGATTTTGATTGAGTTAACATAACCATTGCAGATTAAATTGGAGAGTCTTGGAACCTTCACCCCACTTCTCATCCAAGACATTGTACATGTCTGAATTTTTTCATGCTTGTTATGTTTTTAAAATCAATCTAAACAGTTCTCTGGAGTCCCTGGGTGGTGCAAATGGTTAACGTGCTTGGCTGCTAATAGAAAGGTTGGAGGTTCATATCCACCCACAGGTGGATCTACTTCCAAAAAACCAGCCATTGAAAACCCTATGGAGCACAGTTCCACTCTGAAACACATGGGTCACCATGAGTTGGAGTTAACTTGATGACAACTGGTTTATAACTGATTTCAGATGGCTCTCTAGTTTTCTACATTTAAATCTTGGATAGTTCATGTCATTGGATGTTTCATATTTTATTACTAGATATTTTTAATATAGTTTTTAATAGTGTGAATGGGGATTTTCCATTACATTATTTTCTAATCTAAAGTAACTTCAATTTTAATAATTTCGAACACTATACTTTTCGTGTTTCTGTGACTGATATGCAGTAATACTAATGATAAATCTTAATAGCTTCCCATTACTAAATGCCTACTAAGTGCCAGGATAGAGTGCTCATTGCACAGTGGTTAAGGTCTTGGCTGCTAACCAAAAGGTCAGTAGTTCAAATCCTCCAGCTGCTCCTTGGAAACCCTATGGAGCAGTGCTGTTCTGTCCTGCTGGGTCTCTCTGAGTCAGAATCTGCTCGAAGACAATGTTTTTTTTTGGTAAGTGCCAAGAACCATGTTAGAGGTGTTTCCACAAAGCTATATCTTGTTTAATGATCACAAAAATACCACAAAGTTGCAGACTAACTGTCTGTATGTTACAGATGCAGAAACGGAAGCTCAGGGAGTTAAATGCAGCAGTCCAGGATCATGGGGCCAGTGACTGGTGCACAAACTCAGATCTTCCTAACGGCAAATGCAGCCTTGCCCCCTTGTCCATGCCGTCCAGGGGAGAATCGCCATTCCAGGCATATGCTCTATTAGAAACTGTACAATGACCATCAGCAATTTTACCCCCAGTTTCCAGAAGTTACCAGAATGGAAGTGGATCTCAAATTTCATCAAGTCCCCACTCAGTACCTAGGCTGCAGCTCTATTGTAGTATTGGTCAAGAGATTGTGAAGCTACTGCTTTGTACCTCCAGTAATGGGGAAGTCACCACTTTCATGGCAGCCCATTGAATCTTTGGACACCTCTGATTGTCAGAACACCATCCTTGGGTTGAATGAAACCTGTCCCCCGCTGATCTCCACTCCTTACCATGAGATCCCACTGCCCCTGTACCTTCATCTTATAGTTGGCATTTGTTCAATGGGATCTCTCTCTGGAGGCGTCGAGCTGAATTAGGACAAGGGCTGTTTCCATTCTGTCTTCCACTGAATCCCCAGTGCTGAGCTTCATGTTGGGCATGGAGAAAGTCTTCAACAAACACTTGTTGAATGAGTTGATAAGTTGCCTTCATTGAATTCCCAGAGCAAGCCTGTTCCCACTTCTTCGTGGAGATTTCTCAAATGTTAAGGTAACACATCAGTATGCACTTCTGAGCTGGCTAAAGAGTCCCAAGGCAGACGATCCTCCAGAGGCAGTCTACTTCAAAAGACCTCTTTAAAGTGTTAAAAAGCAAAGATGTTACTTTGAGAACTAAAGTGTGCCCAACGCAAGCCATGGGATTTTCAATTGTCTCATATGCATGTGAAAGCTGGACCATGAATAAGGAAGACTGAAGAAGAATTGGTGCCTTTAAATTATGGTGTTAGCAAAGAATATTGAACATACCAGGGACTGCCAGAAGAACTAACAAATCTGTCTTGGAAGAAGTACAGCCAGAACGCTCCTTAGAAGCAAGGATGGTGAGACTTCGTCTTACGTACTTTGGATATGTTATCAGGAGGGACTAATCCCTGGAGAAGAGCATCATGCTTGGTAAAGTAGTGGGTGAGTGAAAAAAAGGAAGACCCTCAATAAGATGAATTAACAGATGCTGCAACGATGAGGATGGTGCAGGACGGGGCAGTGTTTTGTTCTGTCGCGCATAGGGTTGCTATGAGTTGGAACCGACAAGATGGCACCTAACGACAGCATTTCAATCTCATGCCTCTTCCAAAGACACATATTTTCTGAAAGAATTTTCTGTCCATTTTTTCACTGGGAGATACTGTGCAGAACAATAGTAAGACAAGAGGAGGGACCCCCTACTCTGACTTTAGTTTTGTGGGTATGGGTTTCCCCTAGGGTGTGAGCACTGGCTGGGGCTCACTGGGCCAGACCATGGGGAGGGGCTGGTCTCTGAGACTCACCAGAACAATGTGGGGCCAACATGGAGGGCAAGCTCAGGCTGAGACAAACACTCACACCCCTGTCTCCGTTTGGCTCCCAACGCCCAGGACAAAGCAAACATTGTGCTGAAGTCAGTCTTCTGCTGTCTGTGAATGAAAGGCCCTGCCTTGTACAGAGGGAAAGAGCTTAGGGGAGGGAACGGTGAGGGGAGAGGGCACAGAAGAAGAGCCACCCGAGGGGTCAGCCGATACCAGGAATGGCGGGGGAACAGAGACCAGGGACAGAGATGCAGGGCAGGAGAGATGCCCCATAGAAACCAGGAAAGAGGGAGGTCACAGCCTAGGTAAGGGACAACAGAGGAGAGCCAGAGACAGAGAAAAGGAGGGGGAGGGGGAGGGGGAGGGATCAAAGGGAGAGAGGACACAAGCCTGGGGAGGTGGAGTGGATTCAAGGAGAAAGAATGGGGTAGCAGGACTCTGGAAAGGAGAGAGATGGGACGGAGAGGTCCACAGAGGTAGATGGCATCGAAGAGTCCCATGACAACCTCACCCCTGGCTCCCACGTTGGGAACCACCCGCTGGTGACCACCTTTGATACAGGCCCCAGAGGGAGTGATCACAGGGTGGCCCAACCTGTTGTCCTAGTGGTCCGTGCCTGGAGAGGGACTGGCAGCCTTCTGAGGTCTGGAGGAGGTGAAGGACAAGGACATGTGTGAGTGAAATGGGGATAGGATCTGTTTGACGCCTACAGGCTGGGGTCTGTGATGCTAATTGGAGGTTAATTGAAGACGTCCAGAGCTGTGTGGCCTGCACATACCTAAACCAAGAGTGTGGTTACAATGGGCCCTGCAAGGTGAGCTCAGGGGGACTTGCAGATCAAGGGCACCAGACTCAGTGTGGACATTAGCTATTAGCAGCTCTCCCAATCCCAGTGTGTCTAGGATGCTCTTGCTGCAGCCAGTACAAGGTGTTAAACCTGAAGGGGCAGGGGAGACACACTGTGGATCAGGCCCTTGGGGATAGAGAGAAGGGAAGGGTCCCCAGGTAAGCAGGGTCTGGAGTTGGGCACAATGGCTGACTGTGCTGCTCTTGGCTGGAGCAGAGAACAGCTAGAAGTTCCTCACAGGAGCTCACAGGAAGACCCAACATCTGGTCTGGCATGAGGGTGGGTGATCAGGGAGCTGTCCACTGGAGGTGACACCTGAACTCATTCTTTGAACCTCTTTCCATCAGTCCCTGCCCTTTGACACACTAACCCCCCAACACAGCTCTGCCCTGGGACTTTTGTGATTGTTAGTTGCCATCGAGTTGGCTCTGACTCATGGCAACCTTAGGAACAAGAGAAAGAAATGTTGCCCAGTCCTGCATCATACTCATGCTCTCTGGCATATGCGAGTCCATCTTTGTAGCTACTGTGCCAATCCATCACACTGAGGGTCTCCTTAGCCCAAGCTGGCCCTCTACTTCATTAAACACAATGTCTCCCTCCAGCAATTATTCTACATGTCCTCTTGTCCCAAGCAAGTGAGTCAGACAGTGTACTGTTGTGATCTGTAGAGTTTTCAAAACAGATCACCAGACCTCTCATCCTAGTCTGTCTTAGTCTGGAAGCTCCATTCTGTCCATCATGGTTGACTCTGCTGGTACTTGAAATACTGGTGGCATAGCTTCCAGCACCACTGTGACTTGCAAGCCACCACAGTAGGGCACACTGAAAGCCAGGTGGTAGTCAGGGGACTCACCTTCCTTTTATCAGGGATGTATCACTGACACTAACAATCACAACAATGAGAGACTGGCTTGGTACTGAGCCCCCATGATGCTTAGTGTTTCACTCTTGGCTTCTTTAAGGCTGTGTGGTAGGTCTGAGCCTCTCCATTTAAAAAAAGAGGGAACACGTTAGTTGGCACAGGGAGTAAAGAGAGTTGAATGCACCGTCTGACTCTCCACTGGCGACTTGACTGCAGTAGGATGTTGTAGCAGGGACCTGTGATCTGGCAGCAGATTCCTTGGGTTTGGGTTTTCCCCTTGACCTTGGCCAAGATGGTAGGCATCCATGGGCCCCAGTTCCATCCTCTTTACACTGAGAATAAATCCTCTTCCCTATTTGTGGATGAAGACAGCTTTGGCTACCTGGAGGGATGATTCAAGTCTTCTATTTGCTGCTGCCCCCAGCCTCTCCTCCCTGCTCTTCCTGTCCTACAGAAGTTTTTCATGTGGGACTTCATTTTTAATTTTCCATAGAGCTTCTAGCAGTATAGGTGAGGGCATCTTTTATATGAAATGAGACCTGTGGACTCAAGTGATGGTTAATGTTATACGTCAACTTGGCTGGCCATGATTCTCAGTGGTTTGGCAGACACTGGACTGGTTGCTGTTCTGTAACGTAATGTAATGTAATCACTTTCCATGATATGATCTGTTGAGAGTAAACAATCACTTGAAAGGGGAGTGTCCTTGGGAGGTGTGGCCTGCCTTCAGAATATAAATGGATGTTCTCTCTTCTTCAACTCTACACTCTTTCCATCACCTGACCTACAGATCTTGGTACGTAGCCAGCAGAAAGTCTCTGGCCTGCTGCCTAATCTATGGAGTTTGGATCTGCCAGGCCACAATTACATGAGCCAATCCCTTGAAGTAAATCCCTCTCTCTCTGTATGTATATATATGTACCCGTCTCACATACTTTGGACATGGTATCAGGAGGGATCAGTCTCTGGAGAAGGACATCATGCTTGGTAAAGTAGAGGAAGACCCTCAACGAGATGGAATGACACAGTGGCTGCAACAATGGGCTCAAGCCTAACAATGATTGTGAGGATGGTGAAGGACTGGGCGGTGTTTCCTTCTGTTATACATAGGAACCGACTGGCTATAGGTCAGAACCAACTCAATGGCACCTAACAACGACAGTAACATACATGTCTCACTGATTTCGTTCATCTAGAGAACTGAAACTAAGGCATCTGGTATTTGGGACCATGTGATCCTGGGCAACATAGTGCACCTTTCTGGTTCTCTTTCCTCATCTGTTTACAAAAAAAAAAAAAAAAAAGTTGCTGTTGAGTCGATTCTGACTTATGGTGACCCCATGTGTATAGAATACAACTGTGCTCCATAGGGTTTTCAAGGCTGTGACCTTTTTGGAACAGATCTCCAGACATTTCTTCTGAGGCACCTTGGGATGAGTTTAAGCCTCCAACTAATCGTCGAGTCCTTAACCATTTGCACCTCCCAGGGACTCCTCTGTTTACAATCAGATGCTACTCCCGTCTGTCCCAAAATGTTACTTCGAGATTTAACTCTGGGCATGAATGTGAACCTACTTTGACACCTGGAGAGTGAGGAGCAAGTGGGAGGCGGATCTGACCCTCAGGACAGTTGGCCCGTAGCAGGCACCTAGTGTTAGCTGAGCGATGGAGTGAATGTCTCTGAGGCAGACAATTTGGATGTTGGAATTTCTTGGACAGTAAGGCTCTTTCCCTCCCTTTCTTCTCTGTGGGACTGATGTGCGTGTAATATTCCCAGAAAGATTGACCAAGGTTAATGAAAGCAGCTGATGAAAGTCCCCCACAGCTCAAATCTGGAGCTCGTACACAGCCACCTACAGAGGCAGCAGAAGACAGGTCCTGCCAAGTCCAGGGCTGCACTTCCCACTCAGAGCCAGAAGCCTGCTCACCTCCAGCTTTGGAAGATGCTGGAAGGAGAAACCGTGCAGCGTTGAAAGCAATCACAAAGAGTTGGCTCGGCTGTCCCAGGTCTCCCCACTTATTTAACCACGTCAGCTCTCTGGCAACTCGACAGAATAAAACGGCCTTGGGATGCCTCCTGGAATATGTTGTACATTAACCCACAGCTGGCAGCAGTTATGGCAAAATTAGAAAACACTGCAGCAAAATTGTCATCCTTTTTTTTTTTTTAAAGTTAAAAGTCTTCTTCGAATTCAAGGTGGGGAGCCATTGAAATGGGTAGGGTAGGAAGAGAGGCAGAAACCATGACCTCAGCCTCCCAGTCCTGCTGTGCTCACGACTGAGGTGATTGCCTCTCAAAGACAGATGTGAATTCTAGAACTCAGTCCCATCTCAGGCTTGTCCCAAGGACAATTCAGTAGAGAAGAGGTCTTTGTAACAACTGACACCAGAGGGTTATAACAAAGAACACCAATCAATTTCACTGAGGGTGAAAATGTTTACTAACCCCTAGTCTTACCAGCTTATTTATTTCTTGATTTAAATTTTTACTGAGGTATTTGCAGATTCATCAAGAGTTATAAGGAATAATACAGACAGATTCCTTGTATACTTTACCTAATTTTTCCAACAGTGACATTTGGCAAAAGTATAATATGATATCACAACCTGGATATTGACATTGATACGATCCACTGATCTTATTCAGATTTCCCCAGTATTCATTTGTGTGTGTGTTTAGTGCTATATAATTTTCTCACATGTGTAGATTTGCTTATCCAACATCACAGTCAAGACATTGGACATTTCCATCACCCAAAGCTCCCTCACATTGACCTTTCATAGCCACCGCCACCTCCCTTCTGCCCCCCATCCCGATAATCACAAATCTGTTCTCCATCTCTGTAGTTTTGTTATTTCAGGAAGGTTGTAGGAATGAAATCGTGCAGCATGTAACCCTTTAGGGTTGACTTTTTTACACTCAGTGTCGTTCCCTTGAGTGTCATCTGGGTTGTTGCACATACCAATAGTTGGTTCCTTTTTATTGCTGAGGAACGTTCCATGGTATGGCTGCAATACAGTTTGTTTAACTACTCACCCACTGAAGGGCATCTTTTTTTTTTTTCCCCCAGTCTTTTGTTATTATGAATAAAACTGCTATGGACATCCATAGACAGGTTTTTGCATGAACATAAACTTTTATTCCTACTTTATTTTTGCATCAAGGATTTGGATAGTGGTGAGTGAGGAGAAACTAGCATTGGGATGTGGGTTTAGGCCAAGCTCTGCCATTGATCAGCTGAGCAGCCAAAGGAAAGTAGCTCAGCCTCTTTTAGATTCCACTTACTCATTTGTAGAACAAGGCTAACCAACTCTTCCAAATTTTTTGGTAGAGTGTATATAAAAATGTTCTCTCTCAGAAGCACTGTAGAAATGCACATTAGCATCACTATGGCATTTCTAAATATCTCCACTGCAATTTGCTTTTCACCGGAGATAAAGGACCAACAACATATATTATCCCACACATGCATCTAAGGGACCAGCTAGAAAGTGTCTAAATAAGCTAAGGATAAATGTCCATGTGTTGGGCTTTCCTCACAATACTGTGCACTGCCACGGCTAGAGGTGGCATCCAAGCAAGGTTCCCATTAGGTGATTTTGAGCAGCAGATGAAGTTAGGGCATTCATGGGATGCTTGCAGTAATCTTCACACTAACTAGAGTGACTCTCCTAGAGATGAAGAGCTTTGGAACTCGAGCTTTGCAGAGGTGATCTATCCAAGGTCACATGTGCAGGACCAGGTCTCAACAACATGCTGCTTCTCTTCCTTAGAGAAGGGTTTTTATTTTCTCTCTGTGATTACCCATGGAAGTAGCAGTCAAGAAATCAAACGACACGTCGCGTTGGACAAATCTGCTGCAAGAGACCCTTTTAAAGTGTTTAAAAGCAAAGATGTCACCTTGAGGACTAAGGTGCTCCTGACCCAAGCCATGGTGTTTTTGATTGCCTCATATGTATGCGAAAGCTGGGCAATGAATAAGGGAGACTGAAGAAGAACTGATGCCTTTGAACTATGGTGTTGGAGAAGAATATTGAATATACCATGGACTGCCAAAAGAACATACGACTCTGTCTTGGAAGAAGTACAGCCAGAATGCTCCTTAGAAGCAAGGATGGTGAGACTAAGTCTTATATACTTTGAAAGTGTTATCAGGAGGAATCAGTTCCTGGAGAAGGACATCATGCTTCGTAAAGTAGAGGGTCAGAGAAAGAAAGGAATTCTCAATGAGATGGATTGACACAGTGGCCGCAACAATGGGCAAAAGCATAACAACAATTGTGAGGATGGTGTGGGACTGGGCAGTGTTTCGTTCTGTTGTACATAGGATCTAAGTCAGAACCGACTCGATGGCACCTAACAACTACAACAACAAGAAGTCAGGGCTCAATGCCCACATCTCTCAGATGCTTTCACAGTAGATAACAGTATACATGGATTGTAGGATAGGATTTTGGTTTAAGACCTTGTGGGTTTCAGAGTCAGTCTGCCTAGCTGAGAGCTGTGTGACCTGGACATGCGAGGAATCTCTCTGAGCCTCAGTATCTTCACCTGTAAAGTGGACGTGCTGACATCACTCTCCTCATGGGCTGTGGTGGGGATCAAATGAAGTGATATGGGTAAATCCTTGCCTGGTGGCTGACAGAGAGTGCGGTTTTAATAGATGGCTTTAAAATATGTATCAAGAGTCTTTAAAATATGTACTTTCTTTGCCGCCTGCAACCAAAAGGCTGAAAATCTGCCTTCACTAAATTATTCAAAATTAAGAGAAAGTTTCATTTTTTTAACAATTTAAATTCACATTCATGTATTGGACTGTGCAATAAATATTAATGAATAAAGGTGAAATATAAAAAGAAATGTTGATGTATCAGGTATTTCTCAGCACACCATGTTGGGTGGAAAAAAATTAGGATCCATATGTATCTACGGTAGGATATTAACTACAGTCAAAAAACAATATTCAAGGAAGGAGAGAAAAATATCCAAAAGCTAGTAATGGATGTAATTAGATGGCAGAATATTTATTCTTATACCTACCATCCTCTGATTTTATATATTTTCTATAAGAGGAGGTGTTAATTTTGTAATCAGAAAAAAAAAAGTTTATTTAAACATCCAGCAGTGAAATCTATTTTTGGAGGCATGGAATTGTACAAGCAGAGATGGTAAAGGGTGAGTGGTTGCATTTGAAGAATGTGGCCAACAGGTTTAAAAAACCCTCGCCCTAGATGGATGCAATCTATTCGTGGAATGTTGTGAGGAACCCTTAGAGCATAAACAAAGGGCCTGACTATGAGAACATATGCTTGCTGCTCTCTGTGGATTCAGAGCCAGATAACTCAATCTCCCCTTACCTCAGTTTCCTCCCCTGGCTGAGGGTGATAACAATCTCTACATCTCAGGTTGCATTGAAAAATAAATAGAAAGTGAATAATGCAGTGCCCAGCACATAAGTATGCATTGTATAATTGGTAGTTATCATAGAAAAACTGAAACAAAATTAAGAGTGAACCACTGATAAGCAGATCCAGTACAAAGAATACTGAATATATCATGGACTGCCAGAAGAATGAACAAATCAGTTTTAGAACAAATCACTGTTAGAAGCAAGGATGATGAAACTGTGTCTTGCTTACTTTGGATGTGTCATCAGGAAAGACCAGTCTCTAGAAAAGGACATCATATTTGGTAAAGTATAGGGTCAGTGAAAAAGTGGGAGACTCTCAATGACCTGGATTGACACAATGACCACAGTGATGGACTAAAGCATTGGTTTAATGGTTTAATAATTATGAAGATGGGGCAGGACCTGACAAAATTTCTTTCTGTTATACACAGGGTTACCATGAGTTGGAGCTGACTTTACAGAAACTAAGAACAACAACCTGTAGAATTAAGATCTGAGAGAGAGAGAGAAAGGTCCAAGTATTGCCAGGAACCGCAATGACAAGGGCAGAAGACAGTTCTCCTGAAGAAGGACACAACATCCATGTGCCTCTGGCCACCGGGCAGGGTTGGCCCTTCTCCATGAAGCCTGTCCCATCCACTTCCTGGAATTTAGGGCTCTGCTTCCTCGTTTGTGGCACATGAAGACCCTTACCATTTTCTGCCCAGGCCACGGGGTTGGTGGAGACAGAGCCTCCTTCCACAGGGGTCTCTGGGGTCAGGCAGCCTGGGCTGAGTGCCCCGTGACCTCAGGAAAACAACTTCTGTAATTTCAATTGGCTTTGTTGTTAGTAAAATGAGGATTAATAATAGATTATTGTGAGGATGAGTTGAATTGAAAGTGCCTGGCATATAGTAAGTGCTCAATAAATATAATCCATGATTGTTATTAACAAGCTGTACAGACTCAGTTATGTCTACTGACTGTTGGTTCCCTAGAGTCTGACATGCAGTGTCTGAACTGTCTGTCATAGGACGCAGTGGTAGATGATTCGCCCTGCAAATATATACGGGACACCAGCTCTGTGCCAGCACCGCTCTAAGCATGGGAGATAACATGGTAACAAAACACGCAAAATTCCTGCCCTTGTGGAGCTCACACTCCTAAAATAAAAAGAAACATTGCGAGAATCTTTTCCTCTCAATCTTTCCAGAAACATTCCAGCTTGAATGGTAGGAGCGCCAAGGAAAATTAACAAAAACACTTAGGAATGGAAGTTCTGAGGTTTTTATGTGAGTTTTTCATTTTTAATTTATTTTTTGTTTTGTTTTATTTCTACAGACCATGGAGGAGCATCACAGGCTTCTCAACCAAATGGGAGCAACATCATGAGTTCCAAAACCCAAAAACCAAACCCACTGCTGTCAAGTCGATTCCGACTCATAGCGACCCCATAGGACAGAGTAGAGCTGCCCCATAGAGTTTCCAAGGAGTGCCTGGTGGATTTGAACTGCCCACCTTTTGGTTAGCAGACGTTGCTCTTAACCACCATGCCACCAGGATTTCCCTCACACTCCTAGCAGATACATAAACAAATAATCCTGCCTTGGTGAATGCTAAGAAGTATAGAGTAAGGCGATTGGGAGGGAAGACCCCTCCGGAAACCTGGTAGGGGATGTTACAGGACAAAGGATATCTGCTGCTGTTGTTAGTTGCCTTTGAGTTGGCTCTGACTCATGGTGACCTTATGGATAACAGACCCTAACACGGCCCAGTCCTGTACTTCCTTCATGATTGTGTCACTCCATCTCATGGAGGGTGTCCCTCTTTTCTGCTGACCCTCAGCCTTACCAAATATGATGTCCTTTTCTAGCAATTGATCTTCCCTGATGAAGTGTCCAAAGTAAGCAGGTCGAAGTCTCACCATCCTCACGGCTAAGGAACATTCTGGTTGTGTTTCTTCTAAGATTGATTGGTTGGCTCTTTTGGGACCTACGGTTTATTCAATGTTCTTTGCCAACACTGCAGTATGAAGGCGTCGACCCTTCTTCTGTCTTCTTTTTTGTATAATAAAAAAGGAAAAGATATCTACGCCATATTAATTTTCTAAAACCCAAGAAATCCTGACTTTCAAAGACCAGGTATCTCAGGTAAGAGATCTTGGAGCTGTGGAGTACGTTCTAAGTGCAGGGAATTATTTTTAGGTGCTTTCAAATTTAGCACCTCTTCTAAGGCTCTTGGGCACCCAGTGAGGTGGGCGTTACTGTAGAAACACTGATGGGAGAGTGAGGATCAGAAAAGTTGAATGCTTTCCCGAAGGTCACTCATGTGTCGCTCATATATTGCAAGACTTAGTCAGGGTCTGCAACTCAGTCTAGGACTCTTCTCGGTACACCTTCCTCCCCTCTAGAATCTGTGATTCAGAAACGTCTCTTACAGGGAAATCACCCGCTCCTGGCTCTCCATTGTTTTATTTCCACCCTGAGTCTAGGGTAGAAGCTGGAGTTGCTAATGGGTCACTCCAAGGCCCTTCAAATGCAAACAGAGCAGCTTTCATTATTTCCCAGGGACAAAAGGAATCAGGGTCAGTATTAAATATAATCACCATGCATGGGCTAATAAATGGCATTTTTATCCTGTGTGTGATTGTGGGGGCCAGGAGGCCCTGCTGCGGCCTTCAGGTCACCTAATCCCCCCTTTGCTTTCATCCTCAGAATCTGAGCAGATGGAGGCCGGAGCTCTCAAATTACCTTTCTTCCTTTTCCCTTTGAGTACATTCTCTGACTGATGAGGCTTTCCCTTTTTCTCCAGCATTACCATGTCCCGCCTCTTTTCTTCCCGCCTAGCCTAGCCTTTCCTCTCCTCTCCAGCCTGTGGACTTCCTACAGTTTAACATCCTAAATAGTCTCAAGTGTGAGTTTGGGGTCCTTGTGATTTATCCCTTTCTGGACTCAGAAGAACCCATGCTTAACTTCGTTGTTCCAGTTTGCAATGCTGGGGGCAGGGTAGGAATTTTCAATATCCTGTTACAAGCCTCACCTAACAGAACCCATGGATGTTGCCCAGGTACTTCACACAGCTATCACTTTGATCACAGCAGTTCCGGGCTGTGGTCTGAGAACTGGCTGCCGTGTACTGGAGTGAACGGTTGAGCTGTTGAATCTCTCTGTGTTTGCTGTCCTTCCTCATCTGCTACGTCGAAGGAGATCCTGGCCACTCCGCACAACCCCACCAATCAAGCAGTGGTCACTTCTCTGAAAGCTCAGTTAGGGCAGGGACCAGGCCAGCTCTGCTAACCAGCATGTCCCCAGCACAGAGTACAGAGCTGAAACATTAGTGTTCAAAATGCTTGTTGAATGAATGACTAACATACCAAAGCATTCAGCATGGAGTCTATATCACTGGGGGGATGCTCATAGATACCAGTGTCTATTCTTCTCTGTCAGCATTAAAGACTAAGTGTTGGGTCAGCAGTTAGAAGACCCAGGGTCTCGTTCTGACTCAGACTGGTTCCCATTCTGCCACATGGGAAGGTGGCCCTCCCAGACTGAGACTTACGTGTCTAAGGAGTAATTGAGGATATTGGATAAGGAATCTCCAAAGCCCCTTCCACCCCAAAATGCTGAGATATAACAATATATAATGAAGTTATTTGTGCCCTTGAATGAGTTCACTGGGCACAAGAGACCTCAGCCTCACTTTTCACTACTGCAGGAGGCAGTAATCCTTTAATCTCTGGTTTTCCAGAGAGAATTAATTAAGCTTTCATCAAGGTATGCTGAAAGGAAGTACAGTTGGCACTGCTTCCAATGTATGTCCAGAATTGCACCACTTCCCACCACCTTCCTGTTACATCTCTAGTCTGGTTGCCATCTTGTCTCACTTGGATGGTGCATTGACCTCCTAACTGGCTCTCTGTATCTGCTCTTACTATTCTGTAGTCCCTTCTCATAGCCCTTACAAGTCATCCTTCCAAGTTGTGTGACATCACCCTCCTGCTTTACACCCTCCAATGCTTTCCAAATGCAAGTCAAATGGACTCCAACTTTCTTCCTTGGCCTCAGATACTCTACCTGCTCTGGCTCCACCTACCTGTTTGGTATCCTCTCATAACTCTCTCTCCTTTATATCTTAGGATCCTGCCACATTGACCTTCCATCTTTAATACACCAAACTCTTTGAGCAACCTGGCTTTTCATGTTGAAACAATCTTCCCATAAAGGTTACTTATGGGAAAGTAGTGGTTTGAGAGACACAGATATTGGGGTTACAGTTCTTCTCCAGCTGGGGAGAAAAAAAAAAAACAAACTTTGACCAGAGCAATAAGGAGAACATTTAGAAAGCATTTGATTGTCCAAACATGCTTTCATAGGCACCATCTGAGTCACAACAAACTTTTCCTCCACCAGCCAACCAACCAACTAGTTGCCATCCGGTTGATTCCAACTCCTGGCAGTCCCATGTGTTTCATAGTAGAACTGTGCTCCATAGGATTTTCAATGGCTGTAATCTTTCCAAATTAGATCACCAAAGCTTTCTTCTGAGGCACCTCTGGGTAGACTAGAACTTCTAACTTTTCAGTTAGTAGCAGAGCACTTCACTGCTTGCAACACCCAGGGACTCCTAAACTCCTCCTACGCTTGTAATATTTAGCTCTATTATACAGATGGGAAAGCAGCCCTGGTGGCGCAGTAGTTAAACTCTCGGCTGCTAACCGAAAGGTCAGGATTTGAACCTACCAGCCAATCTGTGGGAGAAAGATGTGGTGGTCTGCTTCCGTAAAGATTTATAGTCTTGGAAACCCTATGGGGCAGTTCTACTCTGTCCTACAGGGTGACTATAAATTGAAATTGTCTTGATGGCAATGGGATACAGATGAGAAAACTGAAGTTGGGAGATTTTAAATGAGGATAGGCCAAGTGTTTCCTAGGGTTGCTCTCAAGTATAACATTTTGAACTGACAAGCACTGCTAATTCTCTGCATATCCCCGTGGGAGGGCTTGCAGTCCTGCATGGTGTCTCCTGGTTTGTGTCTAAACTTTGAATTTGCTTAGTAAGCCCAGGCAGAGGGTCGATCCCAGCCCTCCTCTGGGGGTGAACTCATGACAACAAACACTCTCCTATTAGGATGAAGGTTGTCTTAGAGATAGGATGGGGGTATTTAGACAGGAACATGGGAGCCTTTCACCCCTAGTGGTGGCCTGGGAGGCCATCAGCGGTGCTTCTGGGGGCTACATTACAGACAAGTTGTGACTGCCTTATGAACCCTTCAAATATTTAGTTGAGATTCTCCATAAATTTTTCAAAAAACAATCAAAATACAACCCAGCTGAGTTGGTAAATGATAAAAAGCTTAGCCCTCGAGACCTGGCAGACCTGGCTTGGTATCTGTCCTTTCACTTACAGCCGTGTGCCACTGGGCATGTTAGTTAGCCTCCTTTGAGCTTTGGTTTCTAAACCTACAAAATAGGAGCAAAAAGTACACTTTTCTCATTGAGAAGTTGTGAGGATTACCTGAGATGATGTTTATAAAGCTCTTAGCAAGTACACAGTAACTGTCGGAAAGAACGTGGTTAGTTTAGTACATCTGTCCTTCTGCATCAGAAAACATGTGGGGGGAAGCAAGGGCGTCCCCAGCTCTGTGCTGGTGCAAAGCCTGTGGCTCAGACAGACCTGGATGTGCACTCGAAGCCACCACTCATGGGCTATGTGACTCTGGCCACTTGTCTCCACATTTCGGTTTCCTCATCTGCAAAGGGGAGATTAAGCCTGACAACACCCTAGTACTTCCACTGTGAGGACTATATGAGATCATGTGTGTCAGCATGGGGCCTAATCTGTAGTAAGAGCTTAAGCAATGTCAAAAACCACCATGATGGAAAATTACCAAGTCCCTGCCCTTGAAGAGCCCATAGCCAGTGCAGATGACAGTCATGTAGAATACAATAAAAACACCAACACACACATAACAAAGCAGCAGAAACTCTGCTATGGTATCAAAGTACTGAAACAGATATTTGCCTGAAGAGCACAGAAGACAAAGAGGCTACTTGCCATGAAAATGCCAGCAAGTCTACCCAAAGGATGTAATAAATAAACCAGACCTCAAAGATTGAGTAAGACTTCCCATGACAAGAGGAGGAGAGAAGGAGTTGGAAATGTCATCTCAGGTAGAATCTTCCAGAAGCAAAACCAGAAACATTGAGTCATATTCATATGGGGTTTGGTGGACCAGAGAAGGGCACCTGGGAAGAGAGTGTTGCCACAGGAAGGGAGAAAAGAAGGATGGGGTGGCTCCCCAGGGATGTTGAGTTTTAGCTTCATCTTCTTGGGTTGGAGTATCCCAGAGGGGTTTTAAGCTGGGGAGCGACATCGTTGAGTAGTGCCTGGGTGGATCATTGTTGTGTTTCCTGTGTTGGTTCATTCACTCACACATTCATACAAAAAATACTTGTATTGATAACAGTAGAGGACCATTTTCAGGGATGAGGGAAGAGAATTGCTCTAGCCCTCAGTGTTCACAGTCCACCAGAGACAAAAGACATACATCATGTTATTTGGAAGCAGAGAAATGCCAAGTAATTGGCTTCAGGAAGGGCAGAGTGTGGGGAGGTGATTGAGAGCAGAAAAGTGAATTCCAGGGGAAGAAACCCATGGGAGCAAAGACCCACGGGTGACAACAGAGGAGATCTACACAGGGAAGCAAGAGCAGAAAGGGAGGCTGTGGGAGAAAGATCAGAAAGCAAGGCTGCTCATAGATCTTAGAAGTGCCTCAGAAGCCAGGCAAAGGCATTCGTACCTTTCCCTGGAGATCTGGCACAAAACAGAGAAACAATAGCATGCAAGGTTGCTTGGTTGCAAAAGGACTTGTCCTAATCACCATTTTAACCTCGTCTTGCGCATTTAAAAATTTTCTGATTCACTTTCTCAACTTCTAATCCAAAGCTCAGCTGGAGAAGCTGCTGTTTTCAATTTGTGTTATCTTTTTTCCCCCCACATTTTAATCCTCTTAGATCCTATTTCTGCTGGGTTAGTGAACCCACTAATCAGGTAAGCAGTGAGAGGCAGCCGGTCCAATTATGAAGAAGAATGAGAGAGGCAAAGATGGGTCAGGACATCAGGGGGTTCCAGCCTGCCAAGAAAGCTGCCCTGGGGCACGTGCTCCTCGTCCGGGAAACATGGAGACACCTCATGAGGGAGGCAGCCAGGGGCTGCTCACTGCCTGGAGAGAGTCCCTCTGCCCTCACCTGGCTTGGTTTCCTCTCATTTCTGCCATTTCACAGGTGGCAGCATGACAAGGTCTCACTTATTCATTAAGGTTCAACTCAAACGCCGCCTCCTCTGGAGCATCTTGGAAAGGGGCCAGGCTGAGTTGAGAAAGACTGAGTCTTAAGGCAATGGAGCTGGGTTCCTACTTTGCTGCTTGCAACTTCTGTGGCTCAGAGAGGGACTGAAACATTGTGAGCCTCAGTTTCCTCTTCTCTCATCAGCCTTTATTAGTTTCCTAGGACTGCCTTCATAAAATGCCACCGAGTGGCTTATAAGAACAACAATGTACTCTCACAGTTCTGGAGGCAGGGAGTCTGGATCTAACGTCTTGGCAGGGCCATGTTCTCTCCGAAGGCTCTAGGAGAAGATCCTTCCTTGTCTCTTCCAGTTTCTGGTAGTTCTTGGTGTTTCCTGGCTTGCAGCTACAGCTTAACTCTGTGGCCACATGGCTGTCTCCCATCTGTAAAAGGGAGATTGCCTGTGAGGCCATCACCCTAACACACCCACCTTGAGGACTATATGAGATCTGTGGGTGTCAACATGGAACCTATAACGTATAGTAAGACGTTTATCAATGCCAACAATTACTACAATGGAAAATTATGGAGTCCTTGCTGCTGAAAAGCCCATACTCGGTGTTTCTTTTCTCCTCTTTTATAAAGATGTCACTCATATTGGACGAGGACACATTGTTCTCTGGTATGACCTCACGTTAACTGAGAATATCTTCAAAGATCATATTTCTAAACACGGTCATGTTCACAGGTACAAGGGGCTAGGACTTCAACATATCTTTTTGGGGGACACAATTCAATCCCTAACAAACCTCACAGGGCTCTTTTGAGGGTTAAGTAGTGAAAGTGCCTAGCAGAATTTTGAGCACATGTGAAATGCTCAACATATTTTTTGGGTGAAATATCTTCCATAATCCTCAATGCTTGGCAATTTCTATTCCCATAGCTGTCTTTCTCTATCACTTGATTTATCACCGGTATTAATGCTTTCCATGCCTGTATCTCCTACTCAGCTGTAAGTTTCTTGATGGCAGAGATTTCATCTTGAATATTCTTGGGCCTTAGATATTAACAGTACCTCACACAAGTGCTCACTAAATAATTATTGGGTTCATACATGAATGAATAAATCATGAGCACAGCAGTCAAGTGGCTTGGGAGAGCTGTAAGGTGCTAGAAGAGTTCCTGGCACAAACTAAGTGCTAGATAAGCATTTATGGAATACATAAATGAATGCATCAATTAATCAACAGGTAGAAGAGTTGACTAGGTTGAAGGATGAATCAAACCATGTTCTAGGAGAGTTGTCCAGGGAGGTGAGAATGGTCAGGAGTAAAACCTAAGGAATTTGGCCAAGTTGAGGTGAAGGAAAGGAGGAATCACGAAGAGACAATCATTTGATGCAGTAGTCACATGTTCTTTTTCATCTCTCACTGCGATGCCAAGTGCTATGTGGGGATGTGCTATGTGAATGGGCAGGGGTTCCCCCAAATCCCATACTGCCTGGTAATCTCATCCCAACTCAAACCCCCTTCTTCACTCAGCCTTCACCCAGCCTTCACCCAGTGCTCCAGCTCCTCCTTTCCTTCTCTGAACATTCCTTCACTCTCATTACAACTTGTGTGTTCACTGTCAGCTTTTCCTGTAGAGAGTTTGTGCAACACTTTACCCATTCTGTTGATAGTATTTGGCATGTGTCGCTTATTTCAAGGTCTAAGTGTAGACCTCATAGCTAACCAACCCCTGTTACAAAGAGTTGGTGATTCCCCAAATGATACAATTTTCCTTGCTGTTTGGATACAACTATGCACCTATCCTGGTGTTTGCTGCTGTGCCAAAGGTTAACATGCTCAGGTGCTAACCAAAAGCTTGGAGGTTCATGTATACCTTGCAAGGAAGGCCTGGTGATCTGCTTCCAAAAATCAGCTATTAAAAACCCTAAAGGGAAGAGCTTTACTCTGACACACATGGGATCCCCATGAGTCAGAATTAACTCAGTGGCAACTAGTTGGCTGTGGAGTCAGGTTATTTGGTTCAGAGATATACTGCCTTTGGTGTGAGATGTCAGATAGGTCTGGAAAGAGGTTGTCTCTCATTTCTATCATCCTCCACAGCAGTAGATTTAATCTGGAGCTGTAGATGCCACAGCCATAATATGAGTAAAATGTTTGGGGGACAGGGCTATTGTGCTACTGTCCATGGTGCTGAAACACGATGGTTATTTCTCTTCACTCTAGGACACTGGAGGTTCCGGTAGAATTTCTTTCAGAAGAACAATCCATTAAATATTATTTGCTTTCCATTTCTAACAAGTTGAAAAAATGTGACCTATAGTGCAACATTTACATGTGCCTTTTTTCACTTTCAGCATAATTCCAAAAATATGTTCACATTTTGCCTCTTGGAAGTTAGGGCGATACACCCACCCCGTGGGCCCTTAATGCTGTGTTTCTGAAGGTGCTTCTGTCTGAGAGACTCTGTTTATGTGGGGTTAGGTTTGGGTCCAGGGAAAGAGACCTAATGTTGAATCTTTAGGTTTGGCCCTTTCATAATTTCTTATGGGAATAGAAAACAAAATTAGAGACTTGTGGAGGAGGAGACCCTAGAGCTGGTACACTTCAAAGCTCAGCCCGCAAAGGTAGATGCTCAATTTAACAAAGACTATTGAGTACCTATTTTTCCTGGAGGTTTTAGAGTGAACATTTTATATTCCCTTCTTCTAAGAAGCTACTAGTCTGATGGGAGATAAATAAATTCAAAGAAATAAATACAGTTGGCATGATATTTGAATGGTAGAAATATATACGAGGCATAGAAAAAACCATGGGCAGAAGGAGTGATTAGCTCTTCTCAGAGAGGCAACAAGACTTCATAGAAGTTTTAAGGAGGATTGGCAGGGCTCTAGCCAGATGAGACGTAGTGGGGCAGGCCTTAGTGGATGAAGTAGAAACACTTATAAATACAGAGGCAGATGATGGCTTGAGCAGAAGCCCTGGAAGCAGTAGAGGGGAGATTCAGATGAAGTACCTATCACAGAACTCAAATTGTGCAGCAGGTACTCGGAGAGAGTACAGGTTACACGGAGGTAAAACCCATCATCGGTGGAACTTTCAGCACTTTTGGGGTGCTCAATCAGTGCTCACTAAGTGAATGGAGACCTGAACAATTCATTGTCTGCTATTCTTCCATCTTAGATAGTGAATCAAGGATGACATTGATAGGATGCAGAGATCCTGAATTTGTACAAATAATTCATGCAGTTAAACTTACAAGTATTGATTCTAAAAACATCTTCTTTTCTGATAAGTTAAAATTTCATGAATACAAGATATTTCAATATAAAGTTCAAAATTCGCTGTATATGGCCATTAATGAAAACAATGGATTAAGAAAATTAATCTTACAGGGCATTGTGGGGACTATATAATATACCCATCCTTTTTTTATTTATGGAAGGCTCACTTTACTTTTATAACTGATTTACTTTTATAATGAAACCATAATATAATCATCTAAGTTCAGTTTTAGTATTTGGATCAATTCTTGATATCTTTAGAGACATTGATCCTATTATAAGCTCATGACAAATTCACAGTCTCATAAACTTACTGTATTAGTTACCAAATGCCACAACAGTGCTGTGTAACAACCCACCCCAAACCCAGTAGTTTAATACAATAAGCATTTAATTAGCTCATGGTGTGCAGTTAGGCTGGGCAATCATTGTAGTCTTGGATGGGCTCTCTTACATGTCTGCAGGTCGCTGGCTCTTGACTGACCATAGACAGCCTCACCTGGGTCGAATGGGGCAACACCTCTGCTCCAGGTGTCTCGTCGTCTGTCAGGCTAATTTGGACATGTTTTCATGACAAAGACTGAGGGTCAAGACAGAAGCAGAAATGTACCAGGACTTTTTCAATCTCTGCTTGCATCACAGATGCTAACCTTCTGTTGGCTGAAGACTGTTTTGCAGCTAAATTCAGAGCATGGAATATGCTTCAGCTTTTGAGGTGAGGAGCGCCAATGTTTCATTGCAAAGGGCACTGATATAGGGAGAGTTAAGAATTGGGGCCATTTATGCAAATAATTGCTCATAAATTTTAAGGAGCTACCAATACTCAAGTCCATTCATGGCACTCACTCCTGCTGGTATGAGCACACTCAGGGTTTATGCCTTACTCTCCTGTGAACAATTTAGTGAACTAGGACAAAAGAGATGTGTGCAAAATATAGTCAAACACACAACATGTAAACGTGCGTGTGCACAAACATTACAGTGATAACTCATTCTTTGGAGAGCAGTGTGAAAATTTATGTACAGAAAAAAAAGCAGATAAGACAAGAAATGGAAAACACATCAAACAAACAACAGATGTAGCACAAAGAAAATAGAAAGAATGTGAGGGTAATAAGTCCACATATATCAGTAATAACAATAAAAGTGAATAACTTTACCTTTAGAGAGAGACAGAGTTACAATAAAAAGGAAAAGTAAAAAAGAATTTTTACTTACAGTTAGTACTTAGAGACATTTAAAACAAAAAGAGCACAACCATTTAAAAATTATGAAAGCATATAATATGTAAAATTAAAATGTATTTGTATAGCAATATTAATATAGGCTAAAAAATTCAAAATGAAAGGTAGTTAAAAGGACAAAATGAGATACTTTGTGTACGTGAAAGGTACATAATGCCAAGAAGATATAATCGACACAAGCTTTTATACAGCTAACAGCATAGATTCAAACTGTTAGGAATGAAAGAGAAATTGACAAATACATAGTCATGAATTATGTCTTAGTTTCCCAGTGCTGCTGTAACAGAAATGCTCCAGGTGGGTAGCTTTAAAGAAGAGAAAGAGAAATGTGTTTTCTCACAGTTCAGGAGACCAGAAGTCTGAATTCAGGGTGGCTTTAGGGGAAGTCCTTCATTGTCTATTACAGCTTCTAGTCGCTGGCTTGTAGATTAATCTCCCTCTGTGGTCATCAGAAAGGAGCTTTGGTGGCGCAGTGGTTAAGCTCGGCTGCTAAATGAAAAGTCAGCAGTTCGAACCCACCAGTGGTTCTACAGGAAGAAGATGTGGCAGGTTGCTTCTGCAAAGATTACAGTCTTGGAACCCCAATGGGCAGTCCTACTCTGTCCTCTAGGGTCGCTATGAGTAGGAATCAACTCGACGGCAACTGGTTTGGTGGCCTTCAGAGAGTGTCTGTCTTCCCCTTTTGTCTGCTTGTGTTTCTGTCTGTGCTGCTCCTTATAAAACTCAGAAGTGATTATGTTTATGATCTATCCTACACTGGTATGTCGTCAATTCATTGACTGGTTACATTACATTAGATCGCATTATGGAAGTTGATGCCTTTACATTCGGTTTTATTACATCCACAGGTACAGGGGTTAGGATTCCAACATGTATTTTGGGGGGACACAATTCAATCCATAACAATCATGGCAGAAGACATTACTGTTTTTCAAAAATAGAGGTAGAAATAAAAATGTATGTAAATAGGAGATTTAATTAACTCAATTAAGTTGCTACACCAAACTCGCACACATGCATGATACTGATGCTCGCTGAGGATAACACAG
Organism: Dugong dugon; assembly: GCA_030035585.1. Lineage (NCBI taxonomy): Eukaryota > Metazoa > Chordata > Mammalia > Sirenia > Dugongidae > Dugong > Dugong dugon. The sequence continues at coordinate 110,547,727 of CM057472.1, forward strand.
ATTAAAATCATGAAGATAAACTCTCCAAAGCTATAAACCAAGATAAAATATGAACAAAGAGAAGTTTAAAATAAAATTGAACCAATTTGAATCAAGCTCTATATCAAAAGAATAATGTGCTATAGCCAAGTAGGGTTTATTCCAGGATAGCAAGAATGAGTCAACATTGTATCCTATTATCTTAATTCACATCTTTAATACCTAGATTAAAAAAGGAAAAAAAAAATACAGTAATCTCAATAGAGATATCGTGGTAAAATCCAGGAAATAGTCTCGCTAAAATTAAACAAAGAGTAAATTAAAAATCTAACAAAATAGATAAATGGTATCTACCAGAATTTTCCAAAATACTCCACCTTTAGTGGAACAATATTAGAGGCACTCCCAATAATAGTATGGATAGGACAATGATGTTGGCCACCTTTCAAATAGTTTACAAGAAGCCCTAGTCAGTGCAGTGAGACAGAAGTAATACTGGCTGTAATAAATATTTGAAATCAAGAGCTACATTTATTATCATTTGAACATCAATCAAATAAAATATCTTAAGAGAATTAACAAAATGTTGGGATATGAAGTAAAAATTAAAAAAAAAATTAATACCTTTCTTATAGACCAAAAATAACTACACAGAAAATGCAATAGAAATGTAAAGATCTAATTATCAGTAAGGAAAAATACACAGGAATGAATTAAAAATCTGTAAAAATTTCCTGATGGACGTAAATGAGTATTGGAATGAATAGCTAGATATACTATATACAAGAATGGGAAATTTTAATATTATAAAAATATTAATTTCCCCCAAAGTTTTACATAAAGTAAATTTGATACCACTCAAAATTACAGTGCATTTTAACATAGATTTCGAGTAAGAGAAAATGTGCAAAAATATCCCAAAAAGTTTGATAAGGAGAAGCCTGAGGAACAAGTAGGGTTTTTTCTACACATTATATAAACATTACAAAGCTAGAGTAATTAAAACAGTATAGTGAAAAAGTGGATCCACAAATAAATAGAACAGAACAGAGAGTTCCAAAACAGAGCCATTTATTTGTGGACATAATAAAATATTAAAGATACATGTCAAAACAGTAACAAAATGATAAAACCATGTGCCAGTCTGCTAACTGTAGCTCTAAAGCATACATAATGTGTAGAGAAGCTACTCTGGTGGCCTCAGCAACATTCTGCTTAGCCTGCAAAGCAATATGGGAGCTTCCATCCATTTCATCTCAGACATCTCAGAAGAGGATCTTTACGTTAAATTCCGAGAGTGACACTGGGCTAGCTTTCTAGGTCACCCTCAAAAGTGATTTCACGTCTCCATCCTGGAGAAATGGAGGGCCTCTCAAAGCTTTGAAACTGAAAATTTAGCTCCTTTAGTTCTCATCTGGATTTTAGAGACTTTAGGATTAAGATTTCACAACCGCTCAAGGTACAAGAGCTGGTGTCTGAAGAACGTGGGCTCTGGAGAATGATGGACGGGGTGCGGACCTAGGATGCCTGGTTCACTGACTTCGGGACTTCTGGAAAGTCCTGAAGCTCTCTCTGCCTCAATATTCTCACCTGTAAAACAGAGAGAACAGTAGGCTTCACGTGAGCATTCAATAACACAAATAGGGCATTTAGCACAGATCTTGACACATATTAAGTCCCCAGTGAAATGTGAGTTTTATTGATGTTGCTTTTGTTTGTATATTTCTTCTCTTCTTCCAAGCAGTCTTCCCAAGCAGGAAATTTTCCTCCTGTGCAGCGTAAAAATGGAAGTTCTTCCTTGAGATGAGGCCAGCAAGAGGCCTGCTTTTCATCATCATTTGCTCATTTTATTTATTCGTTTAAAACACGTCAGGTACTGACCAGACACTAGGCAGTGTGCTATCTTAAAGGAGGACCAAAACATTAATCAAGTTCCAGACCCTCAAATAACAACCCTAGTATATGTTCAAAAGGAGCCCTAGTGGTTAAGCACTCGGCTGCTAACCAAAAGGTTGATAGTTTGAACCCACCAGCGACTCTGTAGGAGAAAGATGTGGCAGTCTGCTTCCATAAAGATTACAGCCTTGGAAACCCTATGGGGCAGTTCTACTCCGTGCTATAGGGTAGTAATGAGTCGGAATCGACTCCACAGCAATGGGACGGGTATATGTTCAGTTGATAGTCCCCGGGTGGTGCACATGGTTAATATGCTCAGCTGCTAATCCAAAGGTTGGAGCTTTAAGTTCACCCAGAATTGCCTCAGAAGAAAGGCCTGGTGATCTACTTTCAAAAAGTCAGTCATTGAAAACCCTGTGGAGCTCAGTTCTATTCTGACACATGGGGAGTTGCCATTAGTTAGAGTGGACTTGACTGCAATCGGTAATATGTTCAGTTAGAATCATAAGATTACAGAGGGCGGGGTGTGGGTACCCACCGAGCCCTGGAATCCCTGCCTTTCTCCAGCTACACAACCAGCATTTCTTGTATTTAGTTTTCTTGTCTCCTAACTAAATTCGGGGTTATTTGAGGACAGAGAATGTCTTATAATTCTGTATTCCCTGACTTCCCCCTTTTAATCAAAACAGTTCTGGGGTTCTAAGTAGATGTGCAAAGATTTTTTTTTTTTTACTAAAATATTCAAATGTATGAATAATTCTGTTTGGGACTTGCCTGCCTGTTTGTTTTTTGGAGAGTGCAACCGGAGAGAATTGTGGTTTTTCTGGGCTTATCATAGATGGCAGGCACCTATTGTGAGCGTCAGGTATTTAGGTGTTTGGACCCCATCATTTTTATTTTTTTTTAGATTTATTGTGGTGAAGATATACATAACAAAACATATGCCATCTCAACAATTCCCACATGTACAGCCCAGTGACATTGATGACGTTCTTCAAGTTGTGCGACCCTCCTAGCTTTCCTTTTCCAAATCGTTCTACCACCATTGACATAAACTCAAGGCTCCCTAAGCAAAGCCCCCCCTCCCCTTCCCTCCCACCCTTGGGTGCCACTCATCCGTTTTGGTTTCTATGTATTTGCTTATTTCACGTAAGTGAGATCATCCAGTCTTTGTCCTTACTTCGCTTGATGTTTTCGAGGTTCATCCATGTTGTGGCATGCATCAGGACTTCGTTTCTCTTTATGGCTGAGTAATATCCCATTGTGCATATACCCCACATTTGTTTATCCAGCCATCTGTTGATGGACCCCAGCCCTCTGTAAACCATCTTTCTTCTCAAAGCCTTCACTGGGGTAGAAGGAGTACGATACCGGAGTTTTGTTCTCCTGGATTTGAATCCTGCCCTCACTACAGAAAAGGCGGCTAGGGACAAGTCACTCCGATTCTCAGAGACTCAGCTCCCACATGAATAAAATGGAAATAACAATACCTTCTTTGTCTTTTTTTAATTTTTAATAAGGGAAATGAATAGAATGTACGTGAAAATGCTCAGCATTGCATCTGTGTTTCAAGAACTCTTTGTTTTCTAACTTGGCCTTAAAAGTCTGCTCTGAACTTGAATTCAGTTTATAAAAATCTCTGCATATCAATGCTTGGAAAGTCAGGGCACAAGTTAAAAAGGACCTCAAGTGGGAGGGCGGACGCTTTACATTCATGCAGTGCAGAGCCTGAAATCCGGACCGTGCTCCTCCCATGGTTTGGTAGGATGTGTTTCCGGCATATGGAACTAAAAGAAAGCATGTGTCGCAACTATTTCTCTTCAGGATTCTCAACAATGCTCTTCAAACAATGGAATGAAATCGCTCTTAAAAAGTAACTGCCAGCTATGGGGTAATTAATAAGCATATTAAGCATTCTAAATATATATTCCATCAAATGGTAATATACATTGCCTGGCGCGATGTGTGCATATGTACTCACCAGGCTGCAACGTCTGTGGAAGCTGCAAAAGGCTCCATGGTTGGTGCTGCTTGAAACATTCAGGAAATGTGGCTGAGCAGGTGGAAGGCAGGTAAAGAAGGTAGAAGTTTTTCTCTGTCTGCGAGAGGAGGTGGTGCTATCGGTGTAGGGCAGGGGAAACTGAGCGTCAGGTAAGAGATGCAAGTTCAATGTTGGATTGTGCTTTGTGTTCCTTTTGATTTCTAAGGACTGAAATGGCTTTAGGAACACGGAACAGCAAGGCAGGCTGAGGCCTGGGCCAGTCCCCGGCTCCCGAGGATCTCTCTGGCTACACCGATCACCATCTTCCTTACAAAGAAGATAGTTCTTCAGTCCAGTAAAGACATTGTTCTTTAAAGTCCTCAGAGGTGCCTGGGTGTTATATACAAATAGCACAGAAAAAAGAAGCTGGGTTAGTGTTAAGCATGCTGACCTAGGATGTCAGGGGTCCAGGGTTCAAATCTTAGCCCCACCAAAACCAGCTTATGACCTGGGCCAGTGATGGGGTCTTTGAAGCTGGTTTCCTCAAGGATAACAGAAGTGCAATGATCACAGCAGCAAATGTCACAAAGGTTCTGCCATGGTGCATGCTGCAAGATGACAGGGCCACCTTGGAGGGGTTTGGGGAGCATGGGGCATCCCTTTCTGGGAAAACAAGCCTGTCGTAAATTTATTACTGCTTTGCATGCAGATATTGGAACGTGAGTTGGGAGTGGACAGATGAAAATGGGGAGACCTTGGGTGGAGAAGAGCTTAAAGCAAAATTTGGCTTTTGGATGAAATCTGGGATAATTAGGGCCCAAGAGAAAAGTGGCCTTTCCTGAAGCTCGAGGTAGAGACGGGGCCTAATCAGCATGGACATGTGAAATGAGATGCAGGGCTGGAACAGTGGCTGAAAGTTGACGCTGGCAAGGCCGTGTTGGATCTCTCCTTAACTCCCACGCCTGACAAGTGCCTTGCCCATATTCGAGTGACACCCCTACTCACGTACTGCAGAGGAAAGATGGGGTGATTGGCTGGTGGAAAACCACAAGGATGGGCTCGGCTCTCAGGGTGAAGGAGGAGGGGCCAAATGCACCTCCCTGATTGCCTTGGAGAGCAGGTGGTGTGGGTGGGAAAGGGAATGGGAGAAGTAGCTGGTTTGTACAGGGAACCATTCCAGTGGGGTAGAGGATGTTGCATCAAATCATGCCGCCATTTACTCAAAGATGGATTTAATCACCGCTTGATGAGTGCCTGGCACTGTGGGGTGAGCTGTTTTACATGTCATCTCATAAATCCCTCACACCCATGCTGGAAGGCAAGCATTTCTAGAATATGTTCTATAAAAGAAATTCATTATTCATATAAATATTGGGATTGAAATTAAGGCCATATTTACACTGGCCTAAATAAATTAATGGAGTCCCTGGGTGTTGCAAATTGTTAACCTACTTGACTGCTAACCAAAAGATTGGAGGTTTGCGTCTGCCCAGAGGTACCTCAGAAGAAAGGCCTAGTGATCTACATCCAAAAGATCAGCCATTTAAAACCCCACGGAGCACAGTTCTATTCTGACAAACAGGATCTGTGTTTCAAGGACCAGAAACTTCACAAATATAAAATAAAATTACATTTGGGAAATTAGGGGATTAAAATTACATTTCGAAAGTTGGAGGATTAAAAGCTTTTGTAGCTTTTCATTTTTCCAGCTAAGGACATAAAACAAAAACAGAAAAACCCAAATTACCATCTGCTGTCAGCATCATTATGTAAGAGAAAAGACATTTGTGCACCGAAAAATAGGAAGAACATAATCTCTGAATAAAAGATAGTCATTGAAATGACTCTCCTCTCTCTCTCTCTATACATGAGTGTATGCACACACACACACACATGCACACATAAGTACTTGATATATATATTTAATTACTGTACACATTTTCCCTACCTGTATAGCTTTAAATGACTTGATCTCATTGCTCCTTGGTTTCTCCTTTTGTAAGGAGAAAATATGGAGGAAGGAAAATCAAATCCACTCTTTTGACATCAGAAGTTCAGGGAATTAGGTCAAGATCTATAACCAGCTCTGTTCTTTCTTCAGTGTGATTGCCCCAGCATGTCTGTTATTGTTCTCAATTGCATGGGGCAACTGAGGGGCTCCCCTGGTCCCAGCTGGGCTCACTAAGCACTGGCAGTCAGCTGCAGTTTGGGGTAGGCCAGCTGCAGTTTGGTTTGGGATGGCCTCAGCTAGGATAACTGGGGCATCCAGGCCCCCCCCGACATGTGTCCTATGGCCTGGCAAGCCAGCCAGGTGTGATCTCATGAGCTCTGCAGAGAGGAAGAGAGGAGGCAGAAGTGGGCAACAGTGTTTTTTTACAAAGCCTGAGCTTGAGTCTAATTTGCTAATATTCCTTTGGCCAAAAGAGTCCTAAGGCTGGCGTCCAAGAGTGGGGCCTCTTTGAAGAGACCCACTCACTGTGGAAGGGACTGTCATGTCATATAGAGAAGGACATGGGTTCTTGAAATGGGAGAATTTTATCTATTTTTGCAATCATTTACACAGTCACACTGAGCGAGTTCCTTTTCCCCTGCCCTATCCCACATTGCCTGTCTCCTCTACCCTCACTCCAGTGGGTCAAGCCCTGTTGTTGTTGTTCGCTGCCATCAGGTGGACTCCAGACCCATGCTGACCTTGTGCACAACAGAACAAAATGCTAGCTGGTCCTGTGCTATCCCCATGATTGGCTGTGGATTGGACCATTGTGATCCGTAGGGTTTTCATTGGCTGGTTTTTGGAAGTAGATCACCAGACCTTTCTTCCTAGTCCATCTTAGTTGGGAAGTTCAGCTGAAGACTGTTCAGCATCATAGCAATGCACAAGCCTCCAACGACAGATGGGTGGTGGCTGTGCATGAGATGCATTGGTCAGGAATTGAACCTGGGTCTCCCACACGGAAGGCAAGAATGCTACCATTGTACAACCACTGTCCCCTGTGCCGAACCCTAGACTTCCACTATTTAAAGTGTGTAATGTGAAAATGGCTAGAGACTTACAAGGCGTTATTGGCTTTCTGCTTATCCTCATCACAGTGAACAGTCAATTTCTCTCTTTATTCTCTCACTTCTTATATCCTTGGTTTGGAAGACAGTGTTTGAATTGAAATTATATTTGCCAAAATCTTGTCGGTAGCAGGAAAAGGAGGAAATAAAAGGAATTCCATGAAACGGTGTGACAAAGTCCTTGTGTACTTGCATGTTTTTGTTTGTGTGGCTCTGAGCTTGTCAGGGGGCCCGCATCTGTGACGCCTGTCTGTGTACGTGTGTGTGTCATATGTCACACATTACTGATGCCTTTTATCTCTTTCTTTATGTGAGTGGATATAATTCAATGGCCATTCCAATGTAGCTGTCAGCACCATCATCTTATGAACAAAGCCATATTTTGCAGCTATGGTAGAATGTAGTCAGACGGTTCTATTTGCTTATGCACAAGCCCCACCACTCTTTTGACCATAGCAACTAGGCACCATTTACAAAATTAAAAACATAAATTGCACAAGCAAGCCCAGTGAGTTGCATTTAATAAGTCCATGGCTGGTGCCAGAAATATGTTCCAAGTGACTAACCATAATGAAGGAAACAGCCCTGAACACAAACTCTGGGCAGTTGTAAAGTTTGGAATTTGTGTCTTGCAAGCATCCATTTGCATCAGCAGATTTTGGTAGTTCCAGGAGGCTCTGAACATTGTGCTTTCCACATGGGGGATGAGAGCTCAGTCTTGGATCTTCAGGGCCTCTTCGAGGGATGCTGCATTCAGGGAATTAGAAAGGACATGGGCCAGCTGGGGTCAGACTGCAGCTCCACACCACTGCTGGACACGAAGTGACTCAAAAATAGTGTTCCATGTCAGTGTTCACAGGGGACTGATTTGCTCACACACTCAACACGTATTTCCTGAGCACCACTGCCTTCAGTATGGATTATCCTCGAATGTAATGTTCTTACAACTGAACCAATAAGCAACAACATGGTAAATGGAGAAAAAAAATTGAAGCTGTCAAGTACTTCATTGTACTTAGAGCAACAATCAACGCCCATGGAAGCAGCAGTCGAGAGATCAAATGACTTATTGCATTAAGAAAATCTGCTGCAAAAGACTTCTTTAAAATGAGGATGGCAAGACTTTGTCTAGCTTAGTTTAAACACGTCATCAGGAAAAACCAATCATTAGAAAAGGACATTATGTTTGGTAAACTGTCAGTAAAAAATGAGGAAAACTCTCAATGAGATGGATTGACACAATAGCCTCAACAATGGGCTCAAATATATCAAAGATCAGGGAGATGGCACAGGGCCAAGCAACATTTGTTCAGTTATGCACTAGGTTACCATGAGCTGAAGCCAACTTAACAGCAATTAGCAACAGCAACAAATGGCAGGCACTGATGATTGGCTACTCCACGTTTCTTCCCAGCCCCATTTGCCTGACTTACTTCCATCTCTAGAGACTGTAAAGCCTGATAATCACTCTTCCAGCCTCCCTTGTAGCTAGGAGTGGTCAGTCACCCAATTATAGATAATAAAACAAAAGATGGAGTCTACTAAATGGCTTCTGGGAAAGATGATTCTTCCCTGATAAAAGGAGAGCACCTATGAGGAGACCTCTTTTTTGACACCCTAGCCATCCTTTGCTTTCCATCTTTGTGGTCATGGGAGGATACAACACTTAGTGCTCTGCCAGCCATTTTGGAATCATGAGGCAATAAGCCTAAAATGAAAGGTCATCATGCTGAGCATGGTGGAGATGAGGGAAGAAACATATTGGTTTCCTGATGATTTCAATGAGCTGAAAAACCAATCTCGGGACAGCCTACTCTCAGACTTCCTGATAAACAGTATATTCCACTTGACTTAAACCAGTGTTTGCTATCGGCAGACAAGAGCATTGCTATTCAAAGCTGGACAATAAAAAAAGGAAAACAGAAGAATTGATGTGTTTAAACTGTGGTGTTGGCGAAGAATACTGAATATGCCATGAACTGCCAGAATAACAAACCAATCAGTCTTAGAAGAAATACAACCAGAATGCTCCCTAGAAACGAGAATGGTGAGACTTTGGCTTGCTTAGTTTAGATATGTTATCAAGAAAGGCCAATTGTTAGAAAAGGATATCAAGTTTGGTAAAGTAAAGGGTCAGCAAACCAAGAGAAAACCTCCATGAGATGGATTGACACAATATCCACAAAAATGGACTCAAACATACCAACAATCATGAAGGTGCACAAGAACAGGCAGTGTTTTGTTCTGTTATACAAAAGGTCACCATGAGTTGGAGCCAACTCAATGGCAACTAACAACAACAAGCCAACATAACCTATTGTGTCAGAGGCGATATGTTAGACTCATAGCGGTGAACACAACATTGATGTTTCCTGCCCTTGTGGAGGTTCAAGGCCTTCAGGAGAAGAAGTTATGGAGAGGTAGGAGGTGAGCTGAGGTGAGATAGGCAGGGGTGGATTCATACAGGGCCATCGTAATGATTTTGCATTTTACCCTTGGTAAAATGGACACACACTGAAGTATTGTAAGCTGGTAGGTAGCCTGATCTGATTTTCTACAGGAAGTTTGATGGTTTTTCACAGAAAACGCTCTGTGCTTAGACTCCCAGCAGGAAGTGAATCAGCCTTCACTTCATGACCACAGCACAGAGAGGGTGCTTGGGCCAGAGAGGCAGAGCTGTTGCTCCCCACGCTCAGTCCCAGCATGACACTGGAGGAATGAGGGTGTCTTCATGAATCTATGGGAACGGATGCAACACTGAAGGACTATGAGGGAACCAGAGTCGTCCCTGACGAACTCGTCAGTCAGGTGATCAAGGTCAACATCAATAGTAGTAAGTCATGTTGACAGTATGCACCGTTGACATAAAGTGATGAGAAAGGCACTTCACCTCTGTGGTCTTCCTCCCCACAACCCGTAACCCCAGGCAAATCCTGAGAAAAACATGAGACAAATCCCAATGGAGGGATGTCCTACAAAGCACCTGACCAGGATTCCTCAAAACTGCCAAAGTCATCAAAAACAAGGAAAGTCTGAGAAACTCATAGTCTAAAGGAGCCTAATGGGACATGATGACTAAATGTACCGTAGTGTCCTGGATGGGATCCCAGAAGAGGAAAAAGACATGGTGGTGGTGGTGGGGGGGGGGTACTGAAAATCTGAATAAAGTATGGACTTTAGTTAAGAATGATAATGTATCAATATTGGTTCATTAATTGCGACAATTTTACCGTACATTATAACGTAAGACGTTAATATGGAAAATCAAATGTAGGGTGTACCGGAACCCTCTGTACTATCTTTGTAATAAGCCTATAAATTAAAAACTTACAAAATAAAAAAGTTATTTAAAAAGAAGTATGAGGGAGAAAATCACTTTATATACAAAGGAGCAAATGTAAGAATACACGCAGAATTCTTGTCAGAAATTGGGCAAGCCGGAAGACAATCGAATAGTATATTGAAATGGTGAAAGGAAAACTAAAGTAATCCTGAATTCTGTATTATAGAAATACCTTCCAACCATAAAGGTGAAACAAAGACGTGAGGATACACAGATAGATCAATGGCAGAGATTAGATTACCCAGGAACAAACTCACGCATATTTGACCAAATGATTGTCAACAAAAGTCCCAAGGGGGAAAGGATAGTTTTTTTTTTTTTTTTTTGACAAACGGCATTGCAACAACTTTGGAATTTGGGGAAAAATTAAACCTCGTTGCTTATCTCACACCACATGCAAGAAATTAAACTGAAATAGAAGGAACATAAAAAAATATATCTATATATATTTGCAAATTTAGGGTAGGCAAAGATCATTGATAAGACACAAAAAGCTCAAAGCATAAAAGAAAAAAAATGATAAAAACTACTGCTGTTTGAAAGAAGTCATTAAGAAAATGCAAAGGCAAGCTACACACTGGGAGAAAATATTTTCGATACAGACGTCTGACAAAGGACTAGTATCCAGACAATATGAAGACTCTTGTGAGTCAATTATGATATGACAACCAACCCATTTTAAAAATGGGTACAGATTTGGAGCAGAAATTTCACAAAACAAGATATTGAAAATCCAATACTCTCATGAAAAGAAGTTCAAAGCATTAGCTACCAGGGAAATGAAAAGTAAACCTACAAGGAGATACCACCACACGTCCATTGAATGGCTAAACGGAAGGAGATCTCCCAACACAACCACTGAATGGCTAAACATATAAAGACTAATGACACCTGTTAGTGAGGATGTCAAACAACTAAACTCATAGGTTGGGAAATGAAAAACCTTTTTGTAAGTTCCTTACGCAGTTAGATATACACTTAGCAACAAATCCTATCCTGTTAATTTATCAAAGAGAAATGAAAATATCCATCCATATGAAGACTTGTCCAGAACATTCATAATAACTTATCATTAATAGTCAAAATGTAGAAATAATCCACGTGTCCATCAACAGGTGCATGGATAAATGAATTAAGATATAGCCTTATAATGTAGTATTACTACGTTATAAAAAGGGGCAAGCTACTGATACATGCAACTACAAGGGGATCTCCAAACGGTTATGTGCGTGAAAGACATAAAGAGTATGTTTTGTATGATCATATTATCTGGAATTCTGGAAAAGGCAAAACTAATCTACAGTGTCAGAAAGAGGAGCCGTGGTTGCCTAGGGCAGGGTGATGGGGTGATTGACAGAAAAGATGCACAAGAGAATTTTGGTGTGATAGAACAGTTCTCTTTACTAATTGGGCAAGTAAGTCTGCTGCAAAAGACCTCTTTAAAGTGTGCAAAAGCAAAGATGTCACTTTGAGGACTAAGGTGTCCCTGCCCCGAGCCACGGTATTTTCAATCACCTCATATGCAAGTGAAAGCTGGATAATAAATAAGGAAGCCCAGAGAAGAACTGACATCTTTGAATAGTGGTGTTGGCGAAGAATATTGACTATACCACGGACTGTCAGAAGAACAAACCAGTCTGTCTTAGAGGAAGCACAGCCAGAATGCTCCTTAGAAGGGAGGATGGCGACACTACGTCTTACATACTTCGGACGTGTTATCAGGAGGGACCAGTCCCTTGAGAAAGACATCATGCTTGGGAAAGTAGAGAGTCAGTGAAAAAGAGGAAGACCCTCAATGAAATGGATTGACGTAGTGGCTGCAACAATGGGTTCAAACATAGCAAAGTTTGTGAAGATGACGCAGGACTGGGCAGTGTTTTATTCTGTCATACTTAGGGTTGCTATGAGTTGGAACTGACTTGGCACCTAACAACATCAGCAACCTTGATGGGTGTTCACATCTCATATCTCATTAAATTATACTTAAAATTGATGCATTTTATTTTATATAAATAATACCTCAAAAAATAACTAAAAGTTGTATTGTGTCCAGATTGTGGAGGGTCTTGCGCACTAGAATATTCTATCCATGAACACAGAGTGTTTCTACTTATTGCTGTATGTTCAGAACCTAAAATAGTGTCTGGCACATAGTGAACATTTAATATGCCTTTGTTAAGTGCATGAATGAATGAGTGAAGGAATACCAGTGTTAGAATTTTGAACTCTTGTTGCAGACCAGGCCCATTTTCTGGTTTTGTGGAATGGCATCAACAGATCATTTCAAAAATGGCCGAAGAGGGGCTGTGTGGGAGGGAAATTTTAGAGGCCGTTTGTCATTAGTGACCAGTCAGTGAAATCCATAAGACTGGTCAGAACACCACCGCACTAGTCCAGCTGAGAAGTAACCCAGGTGCACTACTCTTGGGGTAAACGCATTGCCATCAAATCAATTTCAACTCATTGAAACTCTATAGCATAGAGTAGAACTTCCCCAGAGGGTTTCTAAGGCTGTGATCTTTACAGAAGCAGATTGCCACAACTTTCTCTGGTGGACTGGCTGGTAGATTCGAACTTCTGATCTTCTGGTTAGCAGCTGCATGTTTAACAACTGGGCCACCAGACTCCTTCCACCCTGGGTAGCATCGTGATATTTTTACCTTGAAAAAGACTTGTGGATAAGTAGAACTTCATCTCAACAGAAAAAAAATGAAGTTATCATACGTCCTGCCAGGATGTTTCCTAAATGTGAATGAAAGCTGAGAGGATGTCAGTGTGGAATGAAAGGAATAGAGAACATTCTCCTTCAAATTCTGCATGAACTGTTAACGGGATCTCTCGCTCAGCCTGGATCTTTGAGTAGTGTTGTCAGCTGGCCTGATGACTCCAGAGAAACACGACTCTTGAGGAGGAAGCCAGTCTCTCCCTCTCTCTCTCTGGCTGATTCAACTGTAAGATTTTATTAGAACTTTCCTACCAGACGCAGGTTGCCAACTTTGGACAGAAGCCAGCTTTACCTTTAAGAGAAGCTGTGTTATTGTCTTCATAACTGGAAGCAGCAAATCAGAAATTAGAAAGAAGGAATGTTGACAGTGATTGATGTCCAAGGCTTTCTCCTGATTTGCTGATTAAACTCATCAATCTATATGCAGAAGATGTGTCCGAGGCAAATGGGAGCAACCAGCCTTAACAGATCTGGTTGTCAGAGGGCGAAGGGCAAAAGGAGACTCTCAGCTGGGTGATGCACAGAGAAGATGGAAAAAAAGAAGTGTACGCCAGGAGAATGTTTACTTCCAAGTGGGAGAAACTCTAGGGACACAGGGTGCCCCCAAGAGGAAATACGGATACTCTCGTTGGAGGAGTGGAGAAGTGCGGAATGAAGGATCCCCTAGAGAGTCTCAAAGATTTGTCAAGCTTCTCGTTGGGAAACGGGGAGGTCTCTAGAGAAATTAGAACCAGAGAGAAACCCTTTCTTTCCTTATTTGCTGATTAACACTTCAGGGGACTTAAAATATCCTAAAATTGTTCAGATTTTGTGGGTGAGCACAAATATGTATTTTCTAGGGAGACAGCTCATAGCTTTCAGTACATTCTTAAAGTTTCTAAAACCCCAAAATATTATAGACCAAGGTGGTGTTGTTGCTGTTAGGTGCTATTGAGTTGATTCCTACTCAGAGTAGATCTGTCCCATAGGGTTTCCAAGGAGTGGCTGGTGGATTTGAAGTATTGACTTTTGGTTAGTAGCTGAGCTCTTAACCACTATGCCACCAGGACTCCACAGATCAAGATAGTATTTAAGGAATGTTAGAGTACAACTAAGATTCTGATTGAGAAATAAATTATGAGACACTTTCTCATGTGTAGTAATAGGTCACAGAAGGAGGACTCATGATGAGCTGGGAAATTTCAGGATTGCTGCCATGGAAGGTGACCGCATGGGATGAGGACACCCTGAGGGTGGGAATGAGAAAGACTAGTCAGGGAGCTGCAGTGAAAGCAATTCATACCAAATGGATATTTCTGAGGCTCAGGACTGAAATTTCCCAGTTCAAGCCAAAGAAAAGGAAGATTTTTGAGTTGCTGAAATAGCAAATAATTTACTTGGGGAGGAAGAGTAGAGTAGTCTCTAGAATTAATCCTTATAATTCAGAGAGGGCTAAATGTCAACCACTAGTAGGGCCACTCCAAAAGGACATGGGCTTGAACTACAAGTAAGATTTTGATGGTTGAAAGGAAGGACTTGTTACTGACAAAACTAGACTGATTTTATTTTTGGTGAAAATGTGGATTGCTAGGATCTTGTTCTTCTTTATTCATTTTGATGCGTAACTAAAAAAACATGGAAATCATAATGATGCATTGCCAAGTCTTTCTCCAAAATGCCTTCTTCCCGGGCCCACCTCTTTTTCTTACTACTGCCAATGCAGTCTGGTCTTTCGACCTTCATTCCTTCTCCAATGCAAGTGACATAATGGTGATGACATGAGGTCATAAGTGAATACACAGGAGATTTGCAACTTTCACAAAGACAAAAGACATGCCCTTCCGTGGTGCTGAATTCCAGAATCTTCTCTCTGTGTTCTTCTACATGTAAGTAAGTCATTCTTTTACATAGCAGTCTTCAATGGAGGTACAATGTCTGTCTCTTAACAGAGCTCCAAATCCTTAGCATGGCCTTGCCCTTGTCTTCCTCTCCATTCTCCTCTCTACCACTCTCTAGGGTATCCTCTGTGCTGTAACTAGTCCTCTGCAGGTTGGGACAGGATTAGGGGGGATGTCCTATATGAGGAATAGTGCCTTATTCAGAGTAGGCATTGAATACATAGATGTCTCTTTGCCTCATGCCCTCAGATCCTAGCGAGATACCAAGATGGCCTCCTCTCCTGCTCTGACCACCTTTTATTATTATTGTTATTGACCATTTTTGTTCTTACTGATGTATTTCATAGTCTATGTGATGTCTTTAGCAACTTCTACCGTCACATAGTACCCATTGCTGTCGAGTCAATTCCAACTCATAGTGACCTTATAGGACAGAGTAGAACTGCCCCATAGGGTTTTCAAGGAGTGGCTGGTAGATTCAAACTGCTGACCTTTTGGTTAGCAGCCAAGCTCTTAACCACTGTGCCACACAGTAGGGAAAATAATTACCTGGCCTATGACTACTACCACCACCTATCTATCAGTCTGTCATACTGGGGTGGCTTGCGTGTTGCTGTGATGCTGGAAGCTATGCCACAGGTGTTTCAAATACCAGCAGTGTCACCCATGGTGGACAAGTTTCAGTGGAGTTTTCAACTAAAATAGACTAGGAGGAAAAGTCTGGTGATCTGCTTCCAAAACCTAGCCAATAAAAACCCAATGGCTCCCAACAGAACATTGTCCAACTTGCTTGCTTTGGACATGTCCTTGTGAGGCATCACTCCCTGGAGGAGGACATTGGGTTTGCTTAAGTAGAGGACCACTGAGGGCGAGGGAGACCTTCAACGAGATGCATTGGTACAGTAGTTGCAACTATGGGTTTAAACACGCTGGTGGTCATGAGAATGACCGAGGACCAGGCAACATTTCATTTTGTCGTGCAGAAGGTCACTATGAGTTGGAGTCAGCTTGTTAGCAGCTATCTCTCTCTCTCTCTGTGTGACAACTACACTGTGGTCAAGATTCAGAAGGGTTCTTTTTGCTGACCATCTTTATATTGTGTGAGAACTGGCAATGTCCTTGAAGATTATGGCTAAAGTTATGGAGAACAATAAAGCTTATGTGTGGCCGTTATGTAGAAAAAATAGAACAGACCCAGGATTTCGTGAGCAGCTACTATGTGGTAGGTAGGAAATACACATTACATTTAATCGCTATAAGAATTCTACAAGGCCTGTATAGATATTATACACATTTTATTGATAATAAGACACAGGTTAGAGACAGCAGGTGGCTTGGAGAGTCAAAGAGAAAGGAAGACAAAAACAGAAGTCTCCTGAGCCTGTCAGCTTCTGTAGGACCAACTTTAACTCAACATCGTAAACCTGTAAAGTATCCCTGGAATAGCAGAGGCAGTTACACGCTGGTACTAGAGCCATTTCCAATGGGCTTAACACATTCTCTAACAAACCAATAAAATACCACTTGCCCTTTCGCATTAGGTATTAACCTTTCCGCCTGATGGCCAGTCCCCTGATTTACGCTTGCTGATGGCCACAGGGCTCACCCTTTCTCTGACCTAATGACCTGCCTAAGGGCCATCCCACTGACAAAATGACCTTCTGAGGCCCGGGTTTTACTACTGCACTGATTTCAGATGTCAAGGCTGATTTATCAAGTTAAAGGGACTTCGCTGAAGTGAAAGGCCTGCTTTCTTAGCTGCCTACTCCTCTCTCTCCTCTCCCGCATCCCTGCTCCTGAGTGCTCGGCAGAATTAATCTTCTTTAAGCAGAAGGGATCAGTCCTGGAGAAGGACATCATGTTGGTAAAGTAGAGGGTCAGCAAAAAAAGGAAGACTCTCAATGAGATGGCTTGACACAGTGGATGCAACAATGGACTCACACACAACAATGATTGTGAGGATGGTGCAGGACTGGGTAGTGTTTTGTTCTGTCGTACCTAAGGTGGCTATGAGTCATAAATGACTCGATGGCACCTAACAACAACAAGCATAGTCATGTGTGCATAGCTTTCCTTTCTTTGCTACTTTTTTCAGGTGGCTAGGAGCCCTCGTGGAGCAGTGGGTAAGCACTCAGCTGCTAACCAGAAGGTCAGCATTCAAACCCACCAGCTGCTCCGCGGGAGAAAGACGTGGCAGTCTGCTTCCATAAAGATTACTCCTTGGAAACCTTATGGGGGCAGTTCTACTCTATCCTACGGGGTGGTATGAGTTGGCATCCACTTGACAGCAATGATATACAGATGAGATAACGAGTTGGGAGATTTTAAATGAGGACAGGTAAAGTGATTTCTAGGGTCAGAATTGACTTGATGGCAAAGGATTTGGTTTTCAGTTCACCTAAACATTATTTGTCTTTCCCCAGAAGGGTTCTACAATTCCAACCCTTTCCAGAATCTCTTTATGTCTGGTCCTTTTTAACCCTTACCTGGGTTATTGCCCCCTAATTGATGCTAAAATAGTAGCCACTACTTAAATTTAAATGAAGTAGAATTCAGGATTCAATTCCACAGTCGCACTGGCTACATTTCAAGTGCTCACACGGCTACCATAGTGAGCAGTGCAGGTATAGCTCTGTTGGACAGCAGAAAATTCTACTGGACGGTGCATCCTCAATGCTCTCCCTGCCTGCAGTTTCCCCACTTCCAAACCATGGGCACTTTCTAAATGGGGTTCAGAGGGATAGTCAGATTTTTCAGAGCAAAGTTCAATTCGCTTAGCATGATGCTGGAAAGTTTTCACTTGGTTTCAAACTACCTTTCTAGTCTCATGTGAGTTCAAATGACTGACTTTGGAGGAGAGCTGGATTGTGGGCAGGTGGGGATTCGAGAGCACAGCATGCCTAATTTTCTCCCTGCTCGTGGACGTGTACATTTATACCACAGTGAAGAAGATGGCAGTTTCTGGATACTTATAAAAAACTTAGTATAGTCATTCAAGTGTGGTAAGCACTAAGAATAAGTACAATAAAGTAGAGCATGTAATAGAGGAAGGTTCGTCGGTGGTGCAAGTGGTTTGTGATTGACTGTCATCTGAGAAGTTGGAGGTGCAAACCTGCCCAGTGATTAAGAGGAAGAAAAGGCCTGGTGATCTGCTTCCCTAAAGATTACCACCAAGAAAACCCTATGAAGCAGTTCTACTCTGCAACACATGGGGTTGCCATAAGTCAGGGGCTGACTCAACGGCAGCTAACAACAACAGGAACACTTTAGTTTAGTTCTTAAAGCCTTCAACTGATTGGACAAGGCCCACCAACATTTTTGAGGGGAAGTTTTTACTTAAAGCCAACTGATTGTAGATGTTAAACATATCTACAAAATTCCTTCACAGCAACAGATAGATCAGCGTTTCGTTACAAAACTGGGTACTGTAGCATAGCCCAAGGAGGGAGCCCCGGTGGTGCAAATGGTTAGGCATTTGACTTCTAACCAAAAGGTTGGCAGTTCAAAACCACCCAGCGGCTCCATGGGAGAAAGACCTGGCTATCTACTCCCATAAAGATTACAACCTAGGAAACCCTATGGGGAAGTTCTACTCTATCACATGGGGTTGCTATGAGTTGCAAATGACTCAGCAGCACACCACAGCAACAGCATAGTCTAGTCTAGTGGACACCTAAGACTAACCGTCATTGAGTCATTGGAGTTATTGAAAATAGATGGGCCAGTCTAGGGAATGGCCATCAGGGCAAAGAGTTCATGGCAAACGTTTGAGATGTAGTGAAGCAGGCACCTCATCTTCAACACCTACGGCCTCCTGCACCTTCTTCACCCAGGTGACCCCCAAACCTGTGTCTCCAATGCCAGATTTACTGTCTGACTACTTCCCGCAGCTCCAACTGCCTTCCGTATGTAGAAGTTAAGATCTGCAAGGTGTTTTAAAAATGCAGCTCCTACCTGAGACATTTAATGGACTGCACATCTCTTAAACAAAATTTTTCAAAACAGGAAAATCAATATTAAATCAATAAAAGCACAGCTATTTTTCTCCTGGACAGAGGAGTTCAATGGCATTCAAGTGGATAGAATTAGCATTCCAGTGAGGCATCTTGAATTATAGAGTACTGAGCAGTCCATGCCTCCCGACCTTGTAACTTAGACTTCTGTAGTTCTCCTCATTGTGTTTGCTGCTGGTTTCCAGTTTTATTTTGAGTTAGTCGTCGCGCTTGCTGTATTCCCTGTTTATAAAGACTCCAGCTCCTAGTGTGGAGCATAGTCACACCACACCCTGTATTTGGGTCGTAAATCAATTGCAGCCAGAGAAGCTGCACGTTATTCCAAGCAATTCATTTAATATTGTTTCAAAAAAATGTAATTAGAATTTTTTGAAAACAAGTTTCTAGACAATCAGAGGAAATAGCCACAGCCAGTTTATAAGATTGGTTGTGGGTAGAAGGTTTTGGGCATCTGGGCCAACACCTTGAGCTTCTTTGTTGTTTGCTGCCCTTGAGTTGGCTGTGACTCACGGCCACCCCAAGTGAACCAAAGGAAATGTTGCCCTGTCCTGCACCATCCTCATGATTGCTGCTTTGCTAGGGTTCATCTTTGTGGCCACTGTGTTTCCTGTGTGCCTTCTCACCTTGGAGGCTCATCTTCCAGGACCGTATGAGACAATGTTTTGTCGTGATCCATAGGGTTTTCACTGGCTGATCTTCAGCAGTAGATCTCCAGGCCTTATTCCTAGTCTGTTTTACTCTGGAAGCTCCACTGAAACCATGGGCGACTCTGCTGATATTTGAAATACCAGTGGTATAGCTTGCGTCACCACAGCAACATGCAAACCACCACAGGGGGACCGACAGACAGATGGACTTAATTCTACGCTTCTCTTCCACTGGCCTGCAGAGGGTGAACATAATCTCTTGACAAGAGCCAAGGAGAAAAGATGGGTAGCAACCAAAAGAGAAAGAACTTCTAATAGCCCACCTTAAGTTAAATTAAATGGATAAAGCAGTCTTACATTGAGACTTAAAATCAAAACAAACCCTTTGCCTTCAAGTTGATCCTGACTCATGAGGACCCTATAGGACAGAGTAGAGCTGCTCTATAGGTTTCCAAGGAGCGGCTGGTAGATTCAAACTACTGCCCTTTTGGTCAGCAGCCAAGCTCTTAACCACTGCGCCACCAGCACTCTGTATATTGAGACTTGCTGTACATAATTTGCTTTGTGGGGGCCTGACTGAAGGATACCAGTTGTATATGTATATGCTATGCATATATTTTACAACAATTTAAAAAAAAGGAAACCAGTTGCTGTGGGGAAGATCTAACTCATGGAGTGGAGTGGCGCTCCATAGGGTGTTCAATGACTGATTCTTTGGAAGCAGATCACCAAGCCTTTCTTCTGAGGTGCCTCTGGGAGGGCTTGAAACTTCAATCTATCAGTTAGCAGCAGAGCATGTTAACCATTTGCACCACCCAGGAACTGCAACTGACAAATAACAACGAAAACCAAACCCGTTGTCGAGTTGGATTCTGACTCAGCGACCTTATAGTTCAGAGTAGAACTGCCCCTTAGGGTTTCCAAGCCTGTAATCTTTATGGAAGCAGACTGCCACATCTCTCTCCCTCAGAGCTGCTGGTGGGTTCGAACTGTTGACCTTTTGGTAAGCAGCCGATCACTTAACCACTGCACCATCAGGGCTCCTTCATCCTAACTGGTAGCACCCAAGAAAATCTGGAGAAGGAAGCGCCCTTTAAACCTCATCCTCAGGAATCAAAGTGTGAACTCTGCGTCTAGGTCATAAAGTGCATGCTTCTCTGTGCATGTTTGGGGGTGAGATGCAGAGCCCACTGTGTATTCACCAAGACACTCATTTCTTTCTGGGTGCACGGCTCACCCTCGGTTCAGTTCCTGCCCTCTGTGGAGCCAGAGTCACCACGTGCCCAAGTTCCAGCCAACAGCATGTGGGTAAAAGTGATGGGGGTCACTGCTTTCGCCTGGCCCATGGAAACTTCCTTTCTCTTTCTCACTTCTCTGCGTGGAGGATTGGCAAACAAAGGCTCATGGTCCAAACCCAACCCACCGTATGTGTTTGTACAGCCCACAAGCTAAGAGTGGTTTTACATGTTTCAATGGCTGGAAAAAAAAAAAAAAAGAATATTTTTTGACCTGTGAAATTCAAAATTTAGTTTTAATAAATAAAGTTTTATTGGAACACAGCCATGATCATTTGTTTATGTACTTTCTAAGGTGCAGTGGTTATGCACTTGGCTGCTTACCATAAGGTTGATGGTTGAAACCCACCAAGTTCTCTGTGGGAGAAAGATGTGGCAGTCCGCTTCCCTAAAGATTTACAGCCTTGGAAACCCTGGAGGGAAGTTCTACTCTGTCCTATAGGGTCACTATGAGTTGGAATTGACTTGATGGCAACGGATGTGCGTCCGGCTGCTTTCACGCATAGGAGAGAGTTGAATGGTTGCAATAGAGACCTTACGGCCTCAAAGCTAAAAAAAAGTTTACTTCCTGGCCTTTACAGGAAATGTTTGCCAACCCCCATTCCAGATGAATGATAAGAACTCAGAGAACCCACAGGCAAGGGAGCCACAGGTGGGAGGAGCCCGGGTCCGTGGGTGACCAATGGGGAAGCGGAGGCTTCCAGGCTCATCTGCACTGGATAGGCTAAAACCATAAATAAATAAATAAATAAATAAATAAATCTTTTTAGTGACTTAAGGCACTGAAATTTCAAGATTTCTCTCAGTTACCTTAAATGATGCATTGTGGATTGCAAAGGGACAAGAAATGGTAACCCTATCACGAGGGTTTGATCACCAAGTAAATACTTAACTCTGTACTAAACTGGGGGTCAGTTCTTGAATAGAACTTCATATAGAACATCACAGCTGTGTCTCAGTAGGTCAGAGTATATGTCCCCTTCAGAAATATTCAGTCCACTAGCAGAAACACAGACCAGCAAGATGACAACCACCACCACACCACAAAGACAGCAACAGAAAACAAAGGGTGCTAATATGAGTAGTTCTAGAAAAATAAACATGGTTACATAAGGCAATTTATATGGAAGAACGTTCAGCTTCCTATTTTTTATTTCAGCCACAACTCTGAAATAACCTAAATGTTCAACAATAGGGAACTGGTTGAATAAATCATGCTACTGTCATACTATAGTCACTTAAAACAATGTTGCAAACAGGGCCACGTGATGACTTTCACTGGCCCTGGGTACTTCAGCTTTCGTAAACTGCTTCAATAAAAATAAATAAATACATACATAGGAAACATATATTTTATGGCTCCATTGATATAAAGACAGATATATTAATATTATACATTAAAACCTTTTCTTCAACCTAAAAGTTCATTTTTTCTTTGGATTTGAAAAGAAATTAAAACATTTTCATGGGTCACTACAAGTATCCTGGGCCCTAGGCCCTGGTGTGAAAAGATTCTTTAATGCTCACCGCAAGTGAAAAAGTCCTGTTTTGTATGTTGGGCTTTCAGTGGTAGGACTTTGGATGAAAATTCATTTTTGTTTCTTTTTCTTTATTTTCAAAATCATTTACATGAATAATAAATTGTGATTAGAAAAAAGATACAGTTATATCATCCCTTTAATGTTACCATTACTTTACTTCAGTACATTTATTTTAAAAGGGAACCCTGAATAGCAGGTAAGTGCAAAAATAAACCCAATACGAACAGAAGCCTGAGGGCTGCTCCTTCTTGCGGGGGGATTGGCAATGTAGAGATGGGATACAGACAAGTTTGCTCTGAACGGGCCTTTTCCTAAAATCACAAGGATGGAAGGAGACCTGAAAAGTGAGCATCTTCTCCCCGTGTCATGTAATGCTGTTTGGATGCTGGTCAGTGAACCACCTAACGTCATAGCTAGGAGACCCAGGTGTGGTGCAGGGAGCATGGATCAGGTGTCAGAGGACCTTAGTTAGAAGCCCATCTTGGCTGGTCCAGCCCTCCAGCCCTCCGTGTCTGATAAGCAGGGACAATGACACCAGCTTTGCCCATCTCAAAGGGTGATCTGCGGGGATACTGCCATCAGTGTTGGAAAAAAGATTCTTCCGTTGAACTTTCTGGGGCTAAGCCAGGCATTTTGGAAATTTAGGGATCCTGTGTTGATCGTCATGATGTTTGGAGAGTGAGGGGGCACTACAAGCATTTAGTGGGTGGGGCCAAGAGAGGCCAGATGTTCCATGAGTGCAGTGAGGTCCTGCCCAGCAAGCAGTGAACCATCTCGCAGTCTGCAGCTCTCAGTGTCCCCCCAGGTACATTCAGTCCACTTGCCTGCTTGTCACAGCCTGAGCCCAGAGCTGAGCTCCATTTACACATCAACTAAGCCTCCCTCCCTTCCCCCCTCCCTTTCTTTCTCCTTCTCCCTCCTTCCCCCCTCCTTCCCCCCTCCTTCCCTCTCTCCCTCCCTCCTTCCCTCTCTGCTCCCCTCTCTCCCTTCTTCCTTCCCTTCCTCCCTCTCTTTCTCCCTTCTTCCCTCCTTTCCTTCCTTTCTCCCCTTCTCTCCCTCCCCTCCCCTGTACTCTCTCCCCTCCCTCTCTCCCCTTTTCCCCGTCCTTCCCTTCTTTTCCCTATTTCTTATCTCTTATTCTGAAATAATTTTAGCTCACACAGAAGTTGCAAATATAGTAGCGAGTTTCTGTGTACCTTTCATCCAATTTCCCCCGATGATAACATCTTACATAATCATAGCACAATTATCAAAATTATCCATTGACATCGGTCCAGTATTATGAACTACACGATAGAGCTCATTCCTACCTTACCAGCTTTTACATGCATTTATTTATTTATTTTTGGCATTTAGGTCTATGAAATGTTATCACGTCTATAGATTTGTGTATCCGCAATTACAATCCATGTACAGATACAGTCCATCCCCAAAAAGGAGCTCCCTCATGCTACTCCCGTATCTATCCATGTTAAAACATTCTTTCAACTCAATAAACATTTATTGAATTAATTAACAAAATAATGCGTTACTATATAGATGAGGTCTCACTTCCTGAACTTTTGGAAGAGTTGACTTAGTGATGTCATAGCCTGAATGAGCAGCACCCAAAGATAGAGCCTATTTTTGAGGATGATATCAACACAGGACTAAAAACAGTAGTTGAGTGAGAAGAGCCACTGCTTCACAGATAGAGTTCCCCAATGCCAAGTCTGATTGAGATCAATTTAATTAACTAACAAAGGTAGTTGCTGTGGCAACAATGCCAATCAGTATATTGACCTGTTACTAGGCAACAGCCAATAGGTTGGAGGACAGATGATGACAAGTTTCATCTGGTGCAGATGTTGCTATCCAGTTGTAAATTAAGCCTTCGGTCATGGAGAAGTTTCCCAGAGAACATTACTGAGATATCAAAACGATATACCTGAAGGCTTACTACTTCGATGAGAACCAGAAACGAAGCCAAACCTTGTATTGTGTCTATAGGTTAAAGGTCCAGTAAAATAAATTATTGTGGAAATTAGGGCCAGTATGTATATACCCAGTATTCCCTGTTAAAAATGATATAGTTATTTTAAATGGTTTAAAAACTCAAACTCATTGCCGTTAAAATATTTCTAAAAAATAAAACCATTGTCTCTATCTTTGTAAAGATGACTTATACATTTATGAAGATACACCTTGTGTATGGAGAATAAATCTGTTTAGGCAGAATTGTTGGGAGCAAAGCGAAGATAATTATTTCATTCAACAATTCAGGATCCTTGGAGAGAGCTCTCTCTCTCTCTCCTTTCTTCTGCTCTCCCCTTCAAGATGGCCCCGTACTTCACAACCTAAACCTTACTCACTTCCACTTGGGATAATAAATTACTTATTTCTCAGATTGCAAAGCAATGGGCATATCTCTCACTGTCTGACCCTTTAAGGTATTCAAATGAGCTCCAAAGGAAATATAAATAGATGGATGCACTATGGAGTAAGCTGAGGATGAAATCACTCTCCTGCTTGATTAAGGATCTGCCTGGCTGGGTTAGCACAGGTGTTTTTAGTAAAGTGCTGAAGTGGTCACTCTTTAGACCAATGTTTGCAGACTCAACATCGCTCAGGTGCCAGGCAGGTAAAGGCAAAGTGTGAAGTAGCCAGAAGCAGGACAATAGGGAGAGGTGGGGTCTATGCCTAACTAGAGAAAATAGGTTCTACCAAGAGGCATTTGAGTAAAAATAATTTTGTTAGCAAGGTGCTCCCTTCTACCCAACAACATTTCATACAACTGCTGAACTGGGCCCACTCACTGGCTGTGTGGACCCCTGAGTAAGACACAGAGACTTTGATTTAAAGATGAAAACAGGGTTTTGTAGCCTGAAGAGATGTGCTTTCCTGGGGCTCACATGACTTGGACTCAGAGGATCGAGGTTGAGCTCGTTTCTAACTCTGGTTGCTGTGTGACCATGGGCAAATACCTTCTTCATCTGGGCTCCCCATCTGCTAAAGGAGGTAGGGTCCAGAAGGGCATTCCCAATCCTTGACCTGCATAGTTCCAACTATGCACTTCTTCTCTGGCCTCAAGAGATAATAGTGGAAGAGTTTGAGAAAGATTTCATCTAGCCCTTTCCTTACAGGATGAGGGCTAGGAGGCCTGTTGTACTGGTTTTGGACATTGTTGAGATTCTCTATAGAAAGAACCGAGTGAAAACCATGACAATATTAATGCAGAATAATTATTTAAATGATAAGGGTTTGTGGGAGTTATCATTCTCCATAGGACTACCTGGATGATAAAAACCTGCCTTCCTGATTCAGAAAGGGAGAGGACCCGACGGTCTTCTATAATTAAGGGGGTGGGACTTGGAGACAGAGAAGCTGGGGACTGAGAAGAAGAGAAAGGAAGGGAGGGAGGAAGGAAGGAAGGACGGGAGGGAGGGTGAGAGGGAAGGAAGAAGAAAGGAAAACTGATTCCTTGGGAGTGGAGTTCAGATATATTTTAAATACATATTAAAGTGTCCTTTTCTGTTAATATATACTCAGGCTATTTGTCCAGTACTTACTCGATTATCTGCACATATATGTATGCATATATACACATACAGCAGCGATTCAGTGCCATCAACTAAAAATTATTGCATAAGGGGAAGCTAATTTGGGAGGAGCAATTTGCTCAGAACTGATTGCAGAAACAGCCATACAATTATCTCCACAGAGCACTTGGAGCAGTGCAGAAGGCCTGTGCCCTCTGGTTCACCCAGGCTGCTGCGTCATAGCTTAAGTTCCTGGATCCAATCATCCTCAGAATGAGCTAGAGGAAGGTTTACCCCCTGAGAGCCACCTCTGATCAGGGGATGGCCACGGCTTGGGGTTTAAGGCTCTCTCTCTTTCTGCCCTTCACATCCTCCCCTCTTTGCAGACCGATTTCTCAAACAGGTAGCTGGACGATGGACACCTGCTGTCACACAGCGCAGCCTGCCTTTGTTCAGAAGTGCCCTGGGCCAAACTATGGAACTTTCCTGAGCTCCCGGTATTCTGTTTCTGAAGGAAAATATTTGCAAGAATGCTTTGTAAGGTGCTATACAGACGGAAGGTGGTAAAGTGACTAGACAGGGATCTGAGCATGCTTCTTTGGCCTGAACTTTAGAAATAAGGGAGTGAGCACACATGTACACCAGGCGCTAGGGTAGTTAGAAGAGAAGAAATAAAGCTAAGTGTGTGCATTCAGGGTTTTAATGACATTTACTAGTGGCCAATTAGTAGCCATGGGGCCTTGGGCAAGATACTTCCTTCTCCCTAAACTGGAGTTTACCTTTATGTAAACAGGGAATTAATGTTGTGGTTAGCTGCCATCGAGTTGGCCCCCACCTCATGGCACCCCATGAACAACGGAACAAACTGCAGCCTGGTCCTGCGCCGTTGCAGTGATGGGTTGTGATCCACAGGGTTTTCACTGGCTGATTTTCAGAAGTAGATCGCCAGGCCTTTCTTCCTAGTCTGTCTTAGTCTGGAAGCTCCGCTGAAACTTGTTTAGCACCATAGCAACATGCAAGCCTCCACTGACTGATGGGTGGTAGCTGTGCATGAGGGGTATTGGCCAAGAATAGAACCCAGGACTCCCCCACTGAAGGCGAGAATTCTACCACTGGGCCACCCACTGCACTATTGGAGCAATTAATAGTGTGTCCTTTACAAGGGTCAACGTGAGGATAAATCTGCAGTCTGGGTGAAGTACCTGGCTGTAGTTTCCATTCCATACATGTTGGGCATGGTTATTGCCACTATCATTACGCTCTGCCTGCAATAATCCTCCCTATTTGCCCAGAGGAGGAAAAAGAGGCTCCAGGTAGTGAAATGGCTTTCCAAGTATCACCAGTGGTAAGTGAGGTCTAGGGCTTCCCCCCGGCTGCCTCCAAAGCCCACCCTCCATCCGCGAAGCTTAATGAGGGTTTCGGCGTCATGCTTCTCTCCCCTTGATTGGGTGTTAAATATTTACCATCTTGCCTTTCTTCCTTTGCACCCTCTTTAAAAACGGTTTAATTAAAATCCTTCATTGAGCTCATGATAAAAATATGTAAATGTGATGATTTTTGGAAAATGAATCTCTTGTTTCCCTTTCATTCCCAAAGGACTGTGGATAAGGGGGATAGATAGCTGGGTCTTCCAATGAATTTGAACAACACTCGATAATACAAAGTAGAACCCATTTCAGGGTCTGGTGGCCACAGGACCCAACAACTCATGAATGCTAAGCACACTGGTCTCATGGGCAGTGGAGGGGGTGTTGCCTCAGAGTTTCTGGGAGAACCAAGTAGAATGAGCCTGATCACTGAAAGGAAACCTGGTTTGCTTCCCTGCTTCCGCCCGGCTTGCCTCCCTCCCAGCTCTAGCTTGTCCGCCATTGTACCACCAGGCAGGTTGGGCAGGCTTTGCCTCCTTCTCTGGGGCCACTGCTGCTGAACACCCATACCTCCCCAGTGGTCCTGCCTCAGCTGTCCTCTGTTTAGCTCAAAGTGCTTCATTTGTTCACTGTGCACCTGTTATATGCCAGCTTTTAGGAGTCCTGAGTCCTTGCATTCAACACATTCAACCTACTGGGGGCCAGTGGGCCAGGCACTGGCTTGGGGAGGGCCTCCTTCCTTAAGGTTTCAAGGAATCGAAGAAGGGTTATGTCTTCTTCAGAACTGCTGGCCTAGACTGGGTCCGGGAAGGACCGTCTCCTCGTCTCCCTTTGGCTGCTCCTGCCTCTGGCCAACTGTAATAAACACCTCCAAAGCTGACTCCCCAGCCTAACCTGAGCAGGTTTAGGGGTCCTTTTTTGGTGTAGTGGTTAAGATCTCAGGCTGCTAACCAAAAGGTCATCAGTTCAAATCCACCAGCTGCTTCTTGGAAATGCTATGGGGCAGTTCTACTCTGTTCTATAGGGTTGCTATGAGTCAGAATCATCGGCAATTTTTTTTTAAATAGGCTTTATTCTTAGAGCAGTTTTAGGTTTATGGAAAAATTATGAAGAAAGTATTGAGAGTTCCCATGTGCCCCCCTCACCCCCTGCAGAGTTTCTCCTATTAACATCTCGCATTCTTGTGGTTCATTCGATAAAATTGATGAACCAGCATCGACACATTATTAATCACTAAAGTCCGTCATTTACATTAGGGTTCACAGTTTGTGTTGTCTAGTCCTGTGGGTCTTCACAAATGAGTAATGTCACGTGTCCCCACAGTAGACATTACAGTATCACACAGAACAGTTTCACTGCCCTAGAGATGCCCTGTGCTCCACCTCGTCATCCTTCTGTCCCTTCCCTCTGAGGCCCTGGCAGCCACTGACCTTTTTCTTGTCTCTACATAGTTGTGTCTTTCCCAGAACGTCCTATGGTTGGAATCACACAGCATGTAGCTTTTTCAGACGGGCTTCATTCACTTAGCAGGTGTGTGTATGTTTCCTCCACGTCGTTTTGTAGTTGAATGGCTTGTTTCCTTTCATTGTTGAACAATATTCCGTTACATGGCTGCACCACAGTTATTTATCCATTCTCCTATTGAACGACACTTTAGTTGCTCCCAACGTTTAGCAATTATAAATAATGTTGCTATAAATATTCACTTGCAGGTTTTTATGTGGACATGCATTTTCATTTCATATAGGTAAATACCTAGCAGTGTGATTGCTGTATCATATGGTAAGCCTATATTCAGCTTTGTAGGAGACTGCCAGATTGCCATTTTGCATTCCCACCAGCAATGAACGAGCGTTCCTGTTGCTCCACATCCTCACCAACATTTGATGTTGTCAGTGTTAGGGATTTTAGCCATTCTAACTGGGGAAGGGGGAGCTTTTTAAATGGTCCCCTCTCCCCCAGGATTGAATAGGGTAGGTGATCATAACAAACTGAAGTCAGCCGGATGGAGTTATTCAGAGACCAAGACCTCTTCCTTCTATGACGACCTTCCTCTAGGTCTCTCCATTTAACAACGATCATGTGGGAAGCTTTTATGGGCCAGGAAGTGGTGCAAACTTCTAATGTTCCATAGTTCCAGAACTTCATCACATGGCCACATCTAACTGCAAGTGACACTGGGAAGTGTAGTGTAGCCATGTGCCCAAGAAGAGGAGGAACATATGAATGAGTGAGCACCAGGATTCCGGCCATGTCTGTATTCTGAGGGCCCTTGTCATCCCTTCCTGTGTGATATCTTGAAGGACAGACACAGCGTCACCCAACTATGTGTGCACCTTACTCAGTGCCTGGTGCTGTTCAAGTAAATTTAAACATTTCCTAACAAATGAGTGGATGAATTAGTAAGTGAATGGAGAGCCTATAACCATAATTGGTGAATGAATAACTATAACCAGAACCATTAATAAAATTACACTATATTGCATGTCTACAATTTGTTTCCAAAACATGCTTTACTCTCCTAAGCTGGGACGGACAAGACAGTAGAGAAGTGGAACAATGCTTGGATGTTTTCAGATCTTTCCTCAACCTTCCTGACTCTTCAGCTGGAATTTCTATTATCTCAAAGCGCTGCACACTGTTCTCTAAACAAAGGCTTGTGGGCTGGGAGGTACAGATTCTTTAGGTGTTGTTCATACTCTGGTCTCATTCTTTCCAAATCACCCCCGTTCCTCTTGTCTGCTCCACAGTTTTTTGTTTGGTTACTCAGTCCCAAAGGAGATGTGCTGAAGACACGTCCTGCACCCTTTCTACCAAACAGCTCACAGGAAATCTCGTGGCCCAGCCGTCTGAACATTGCCCTCGATACATAAACGGAATTTTTTTTTTTTAATTTGTAAAACCCTTTTCTTCCTCAAAAAATCAACACTGACAAGATCTTTGTTTTCTTTAGACTTAAAAAAGGCAGAAATGGAGCTCAGGGTTGGGCCGTTTGTTCTACATAGCATCTGCCCTCTCTGAGAACATAACCCATGGATCCAATGCTTGTGAACCACAGGGAATGTGCTTTACGAGGGATGAAACCCACCCTGCTTTGATATTCCAGAACACCGTTGCCACTACAATTATCTCATTTAAAAAAGGATTGAAGAGCAAACTTACACTTCTGTGTTCCTCCTGCTCTCCCTTTCTCACCCCCAGACTCCACCACATGGAATCCCAAGGAAATGTCAAAGGGATTCTGAGGAAAAGAGGATCCACATGCCAATTCCATTAGGAATTTCCACTTCTCTTGTGGCCTTCTCCCATCCAAGCAAGAGGTTCCAGTCTCTAGGACTTGGAGTCGTAGGGGGTCATGACGATTGTCCTAACACATATATACACACCCCATCAGCACACCTGGAAACCATTGACTTCATGTAACCTGGTGAAACAGTGACATCAGATATTAGGAGGAATCCTCTTTTTTTCCAATGAAGATATTCAATAAAAGATGTCAGTCAACTTGAAAGGATAAACTTTTAGGAATGAAGATAAGATAGTCAAGTGTTTACTTATATTTATTCCCACATGTATATTTAAAATACCTAAGAAATACAGTCATTACTTTGATACTGTAAATGAAATAAATCTGCAAAATAAATAAACTAAAATAGACTACTTGGAACTTACTAATCACTTTATCAATTTGCATTTTTTTTTTTGTTGTTCCTTATTTTTTTCTTTTGGTTTTGATTTGTTTGTTTTTGAATTTTACAAAATCAAGAATTTGTTTAAAAAGTATCCTGTTAGTGATACATAATTTAGCAATTTAACTCAAGAATTATCCCCTGAAGAATTCTCAAGGAAAATGAATATTTTGAGAATCTTGTTTTTAAAGATTTCCTCTCTATTCCTTACTAATTTTGAGAAACTCAAGTTTCTAAAGATTAAAAGCAATCATTTAAAAAACTTGAGAATTCATGATTCTACTTATACCACCAAAATGGTTTTCAAAAAGAGAAATTTTCAGATGTTGTACTGATTGTAGTTGAAAATGCCTCTTTGGCTTCAAAAAATTTGTAGTAACTTTAGATTACTGACTACATTGTTACTGAGTGAAAAGCAAAAGAGCCCCTTTGGGACAAACTACAATAGACTATGGGCAAAGTATCTAAAACCTTTGCTTACCCCAATTTTTTTTTGCTTAGAACTCAATAATTAAGAGATTTTTCCAGAAACATAACAACACAGATGTAGAACAATTTCTTCTTTTCCTGAAAATACTTTTCCAGAAAAGATGCCATCTTATGCTTAAACAAAACAAAAATAACCAAACCCATTGCCGTCGAGTGGATTCCTATTCATAGCGACCTTAAAGGATAGAGTAGAACTGCCCCACAGGGTTTCCAAGAGCACCTGGTGGATTCAAACTGCTGACCTTTTGGTTAGCAGCCGAAGCTCTTAACCATTTCTCCACCAAGGTTTCTATCTTATCCTCAGGCATAAACCACAGTGATAATGAGAAACTGCTGCTCGGAATGTTGGCCAAGTTGGGGAAAGGGACTGATTTGGGGGCCATTGCAGAATGCCTTCCCCCTTCCTCCCACTGAAATTCTTGATCTGCTGAATCCAGTGCGATGGAAATGTTGGCGCTAGTTGTTTTAAATTCTTTAGGTATAACCTACCCTGTACAGCAGAGCTGTCCTATAAAAATTTAACTCGAGCCACATAGGTGATTTCAAGTTGTCTAGTATCACTTTAAAACAAGTCAAAAGACCTCAGAAATCATCTTAAACTGAACAATAGTTTAGCTTAACTAGTAAAAAAGGTCTGCCTTGAGCATTATGCTCTTTTAAAAACTAACTATATGAGATCAAATTGACAAGAGCAACTCGAAAGATTAGGTAGGAAATTTAGGGGGCAGTGAGTTTGTGTTAATGGCGGAGAACAAGTCAGAAAAGCAGGGTGAGAATGGTTGCACAACTCAGAATGTAATCAATGTCACTGTTGAATTGGTGTCTGTTTTGCTATGCAGATCCTGAACAACAACAAAATAAATAAAATTCAGGGGAAAAATGAACTGAGGAAAAGAAAAACAAGTCAAAACAAATAGGTAAGTGTACTTTTAATAACATATTTATTTAACTCAACACGTCCAAATTATGTTAACATGTAATCAAAATTTAAAAAAGCATTAATGAGATAATTGTACCTTCTTTTTTTTCATATTAAGTCTTAGAAATCTGATGTGGATTTCATATTTACATCAAATCTAAATTTGAGCTTGCCACATTTCAACATTTGCTAGGTACCTGTGACTACTGGCTACTGTATTGAACAGAGTTGTTCTAGATATAGGGGAATGTGATATACAGATTTTTTTTTCCAGCACCAAAACCAAAAGCCCACAGCCATTGAGCTGACTGAGATTCACAGTGACCCTGTGCTTCAGAGTAGAACTGTGCTCCACAGGGTTTTCTGGGCTATAATCCTATGAAAGCAGATCGCCAGGCCTGTCTTCCCTGACACTGCTGGGAGGATTCAGAGCACCTACCTTTCAGTGAGTACCCAAGAGCAAACCATGTGCACCCCCCCAGGGATCCGTTTCCAGCATAAGGGAGTCAACATTCTGTACTTGCCAACTGATCGAGCACATATTTATAAGGGGGTAAGTCAGGGATGGGGATTTTTTTTTTGTTTTTCCCAGCTAGTTCTGTTGGAGACATGCTGTTGTGATTTCACAGGAAGACCCTTAATTGGTTCGAAGCCTACCCCGACATCTAGGGCAAGCTGGTCTTCAGGTTCTCTGTCTCCACAATTCCGAACATTCCTCTTCCGCTGCTTCCCTGGGGTCCTGGCCTGAGGGGCTGTGGGGAGCTCGGTTTTTTTTTGTTTTTTTTTTTTTTGGAGTCTGTTACACTGCTGTCTCTTAAAAGCTTCAAACTTTAAAATTAAAAAAAAAAAGCATGATAGATTTCAAGTTTCATTTATTAGACATTCAATAGGAAATGCTATTCTATTTGCTACTATCTTAAGCAATAATTAATAATAATAACAGCTGTTATTTATTGCAAGCCTATAAACACTAGATATTTTTCTAGGTTCTGTATCACCTTATTTAATCCTCATAACAACAACATGAGGGTAAAAACACCTGTTTTAAAGACGCTAAGTAGGCCAAAAGGAATTTGTTCGAAACATGTAGCTGGTAACGGATGGCTCAAGGAGCTGAGTAAAAGCTATTTCTTCAAGTTCAGGTTAGTCTGATCTCAAAGCTCGCGATTTTGTCATTGTTTACAGGATTGCTTCCAAGTAGTGTTATTGAAACGAGCCCAGGTGGCGCCATGGTTAGATACTCGGTGGCTAACCAAATGATTGGTTGTTGGAACCCACCAGTGGTGCCATGGGAGAAAGACCTGGTGGTCTACTTCCGTAAAGATTACAGCCAAGAAAACCCTATAGGACAGTTCTACTCTGTCACATGGAGATTCGAGGAATTGAAATCCACTCAAAGGCACCCGACAACAACCACAGTGTTATTGAACTTTTCTCTGCAGTGGATCGCCTGGACTTCGGGTCAGAATAACCCCGATTGGGTTGTGGCTCCCCTCTTAACACCTTGGAAAAGCCATATATTTGGGCTCCCCCTTCTTCCTCTGAAAACCTGGGTAATAAAGCCTGCAGCACATAGACATCCATTCAGTCTGGGCATCAGACTGTGCCTCAGCATTAATGGAAGTTATGAAAGCTAGAATCAATTCAATGGTTTATCAACAGTGGGGCAAGTTCAATAAAATACAATTTTGTTGCCAAACAATAGATATTATATTGTCACTAAAAGTTTAGTTTTCAAAGAGTATTTCCTGTCTGGATGCTGGATTCAATGGTAAGAAATTAAAATACATATACATATGTATATATAACGATATATATCATATGATCCTAATTTGGTAAGTCACAGACACACATAAACACTTAGGAAAAATAAATCCACCTGGGAAACGTATTTATTGTAGTTATCTTTGGGTCATAAATTATAAGTGAGTTTTTTCATGGAGTTCATTTCTGTATGTTCCAAAATTTCTACAAAGATCATGTATTAATTTCTCTTCCTTAATAAGAAAAAAAATATATATATATTTTTAAGTGGCATCGCCTACTTCCCAGGAAAAAGTTCACTTTTAATGAAGAGCATTTGATTCATCAAATAAAGTTTTCTACCTCCTACACTTAATGAACTATTTTAAGTCTTCTCTTTCCTTAGACACCTACCGTTCCTCTTAATTCTAATACACTATCAGCCCTCATTATAACACCCCTGAGGGACTGTGGGAACACGCGCATTTTCCAACAGACATAAAGTGAGGTCATGGAGAAAGTAAGGCAAAACTGAAGACTTTTCAGTTCCCCTGTGACCTGAGGGATTCTTTTCCCCCAAGTCAGTAAGACTTGGATGAATTATAGTGGCTATTTCGTAACAGCCCTAGATGAAAAAAGTGATCATTTATATAATAACAATTTCCTGCTTTAGGTAGAAAAGCGAACGTGTCCCATGGGGAGGAATTTAAATGTCTAGGAAAATGTAAGGTCTCTCAAAAGGAGAGTGAACCCCAACTGTGCTTCTGAGGAAATGAGGATTGCAAAAGGATTCCTGGAAGACAGGGTTTGATTCTTGTCTCTGCTGCTTGGAGCTAGCCATTCAACACTCCAGAGACGTACTGGCCTGATCCGTGAAAAGGGCCTGGGATTCCTTCCTCCCAGCCTTGTTGTGCGGGTGAAACGGGGTATTCGCTGCTGGTCTTACACTAGTGAAGGTGGAAGAGGAATTAGAATTTTTGCTCCCAAACTCCAGCGAGACTCCTGAATCCTTTGAGAACACCGGGACGTTCTCCTCCAACTTCCCCAATCAAAGTAATAGGACTTTGCTAGAATTTGAGCACAGTCTGGTGGTCCCCTGTCCTGCAGGGAGACTAGGGTGGAGCAGAAAGGACTGTGGGGTCCAGGGAACAAGGAGGGGTTTCCTACTCTTTCTGTTAGGTCACTTGTGTGTGTGTGTTTTCTGTCTGAGTGAATAACTGAGATGAAAAGTATCTGTTCCTAAAGGTGATGTCTGCATATTTCCAAGGGAAAAGTCTCATAAGGAGACACATGGGGTAGTGGGAAAGAACTGGATTTCATGTCAGAACAAGGTGAGTGCAAGGCCTACCTCTTCCACTTACAAGCTGGGGGCCTTCCTCAGGTTACTGAAGCTCCCCAAACTTCAGGTTCCTCCTGTGGAGAAAAGGGATTTCACCATCTGTCTCTCTGAGTTGTGACAAGGATAAGCTGAGAGAGAGAGGATACACTCCAAAATAGTAATGGATTACTACATTGGAGTCCCTGGATGGTGCAAACCGTTCACATGCTCAGCTGTTAACTGAAAGGTTGGCGATTCGAGTCCACCCAAAGGTGCCTCCAAAAAAAGGCCTGGAGATCTACTACTGAAAAATCAGTGACTAAAAACCCCACGGAGCACAGTTCTACTCTGACACGCATGGGGTCACCATGGGTCAGAGTCAACTGGACAGCAACTGGTTAGTTAACAGATTTTACTCTTTTT
Source organism: Dugong dugon (assembly GCA_030035585.1). Classification (NCBI taxonomy): domain Eukaryota; kingdom Metazoa; phylum Chordata; class Mammalia; order Sirenia; family Dugongidae; genus Dugong; species Dugong dugon. The sequence goes on from CM057472.1 coordinate 110,583,550, forward strand.
CTAACTGATGCAACACAAGACATCTTACTAAAACTTTGTTTGAATGACGACTTTTACAAAGGGTTTCTCCCTACCTGTTCTCATTTACAGTCAAAAGTAGAGTTGCTCGTGGTGACAAAATATCAACTTGTTGAATAGATCAGACCCAAACTCTGATCTGTGAGTCCCAGGGGACTGTCTCTGGGGGTAACCTACCTTCTCATGGGGAGGCGCAGGGTAGAAGGAACAGCAAGTTCAGATCTGTACACTCCCTTCAACTGTTTTCCTAGGCACTCCTCCTGCTGCAGACACCTAGAGGAAGGTTTACAAAGGAACTGAGAAATTCTTTTCTGTCCTGAAAAAATTAGGTTTTTTTTTTTTTTTTTTTTTTTTTTTAAGTGGGGGAGCGGGGAGCTTTATAGCCCAACACAAAATCCAAAAAAAAAAAAAAAAACAAAAAACAAAAAACAAAGGGGGGTAATTTTATGAAAGTTATCCATCAAGTGTCAGGGATAATAATCAATTTTCTGTCACAATGAACTGATAAAAGCTTTCAGTAATAATGTCACGGGGGGAAAAATTTGTGTTGGAACTCGAAACACACAGCCCTGATATCAAACGAATTCATAAAAGCTTGATGCCGTGGTAGCCCTCGGGGGCACGACCAAATACAATTTCTCATCCACAGGATATGGAATAATTCCCCTTTTTTATGTTTACACTGAGGGAAGCAAAAGGAAATCTGAATTTCAAAAAAAAAAAAAATTATTACACAATCCTGCTTCTGCAAGTAAACATTAGCGATCATTTCGGGCTCTGATATCACAAAGCGTTCTGGTGATTTCTCTCACATCATGCAAATGGCTGCATAATGCCTGCTCCTCTTGGAATGTAAAATCAAATCAGCATTCTAATGCTACAAGCCGGTGATGAGCTTGGGAATAAATATGCAGGAGCGCAGAAAAAAAATCAAGGCAATCACGGGGAGCCCGCGCCCTGGCTCGGACTATAAATCTTTGTCTATTTCAATAGTAGGGCCGGCCGAATCAGTGTAAAATTCCAGCGGGGATGTCATCAATTTCTGTTAACCTCTCTATTCCTCTTTGTGTTGGCTCCGGAGTGATGGATTGGTTTTGTCACTTCTGCTCCGTTCACAGTGTGTTAACATGGAAGGGTGCAGGCAGGTTATGGGGAAAGGTTACTGCGGTCCAGCCCTGACCCTCACTAGGATCCTGGATGCCTTGCTGTCGGGGTAACATGGTGGCCCTCCGGCTCTTGGATGTTCACCTGAAAGCCTGCATGTTGGCTGGTCCAGTGTGGAATCGGGGATCACCCTTCTGATGTGAAAATAGTCTAGCATTCCGCTTCCAGAAAAACAGCTGACAGGGTGTGAAGACCAGGGAAGGGAGGAGATGGGACACTGGGTTCCAAGCAGGACTCAGACGTTAACTCACTGCATGGCCTGGGACATGGATATGTCTCTCTCTGCTTCCCTTTCTAAAGCATACCTGGCTTTTCCCAGTCACAAAGCAAAAGCTCTCGGTCCAACAATCCTAACGAACTATTGAAGGTCTCCTTCACCCCCAAGGGTGCATTTCACTACTCTATACAACTTTGCCTGTGCAATATGTGAACATTGACCAGTCAGCTCAGTAGCAAACTCCAGATTCTCATGACACGCACAAGCTGTGACTAAAGATCGCTGGACTGGTTATTTTTGTTGTTGCTGCTGCTTTTAACACACAGCTTATAACTGTGCTATCCAATATGGTAGGCCACCAGCCACATATGGCTTTCTAAGTTTAAACATTACATTGATCACAACCACATACAATTTTAAAAAATTTAAAAATTCAGTGAAGAATGTTGAAATGGCAAATGTGTTAATTATGTATATATTTACCACAATAAAAACATCGACATACAACTTCAACTTCTTAGTCTCATTAGCCACTTTCAAGTGCGAAATAGTCACTGGTGGCTAGTGACTGCAAGAGTGGATAGCACAGACGTAGAATATTTGCATCCTTCTAGAAAGTTCTATCAGACAGCACTAACTTAGACTGCATTTATCTAAATGGGTTTGTGCCTTTCAACGTAGCCACCAAGGAAGGCCAGATACTTATTTCCACACAGCCGCCATTACTGCAACACGGGAGCTTCTTACACAGCTATTAATCAGAGATAAGGAACGTTCATAAGGTAAAGGCTTGCTTAGAAACCGACTCTAAAGGAATTCCAAACAATTTTCAAGTTTGTTTTGAGGGATGGCAAGGTTATTGAAATAAGTATGACAGAAGGAGCCTATAGGCATTTGCTTCAGACTGATCTGAATTCCAGACTCCGATCGGACACTTTGTAGTGCTGAGACCCTAAAAACTTCACTTCACCTTCCCAAGCCTTTATTTTCTCAGGCATAACGTAAGAAATAACAATATCTACCTCATATGTTTGTTTTTCTTTTTTTTCCCTGAGTTTAAACAAGATAGTAAAAAAAGTCTAGGATGGTACATCAAACAGAACAGGAGCCTAAAACATATTTGCTCATATTTGTTGATGCCTCTAAAATTTCTCCACTAGAATTCTCACCTTCCATGCAGGAGATGAGAGTTCAATTCCCAGCCAATGCATCTCATGCACAGCTACCACCTGTTTGTCACTGGAGACTTGTGTGTTGCTATGATCCTGAACAGGTTTCAGTGGAGCTTCCAGACTAAGGCAAACTAGTAAGAAAGGCCTGGCAATCTATTTCCAAAAATCAGCCAATGAAAACCCTATGGATCACAACAGTATGACCCACAACTGATCATGGGGTTGAAGCAGGACTGGGCAACATTTCATTCCACTGTGCAAGGGATCACCATGAACTGGGGGCCCAATCGATGCCAGCTAACCACCACAACAACCATCTTTATAAAGGACTACGAAGCAGTGTAGAATAAACAGCACAGGTGCTATGATGGTTTTTAATCCCTGGAACATGGAGCCAAGCATGTGCTCCCTATGTTGGGGTGGAAGCTGTTCTTTGCTTACATTGGGGTGAAGTCATGTTCACATTCATGTTCCATTCACAGCCCAAGTCGGCCTGGATTTCTAAGACCAGTTGCAAGCTTAGCTTTCCCCCAAACGATGAGTCAGCATAGCTTAGGCGGGCCAGGGTGCTTTCAGTGGAGTGGCTGGTGATCCTCAAGCCTGGGACCCCCGTGGTAGGCACACGGGTCATATTGTCTAAGTCCCCTGACATCACTCAATTCCAATCAGAATTGGGGTCCAGTGTGCAACAAGGTGCTCCCGCCTTTATGGAGGGCCTTGGTTCTCAGCTCTGGTCTCTGCCCCCTTTATCTGCTCAGCATCTCAGGAGCCATCCCTCCCCACAAGCCCTGCAGAGCCAGAACATTACCCTGGACCCTAGAAAGTGGCTGAGGAGGGGAAACTTGCCAAGGTGGGAAGTCCAGTGACCTAGTGTGTTTTATGCCCAGTCAAGATGTTCCACCTCTGGACAACGTGCTCCAGTTGTTTGTGCCTCCAGCTTGTCGGTCTTTGTCTTGCAAATAGTAAATCATCCAGAAATATTTGAAAAAAGAGTAAGGGAATGTGAATGAATGTTACATGTTAACATCACATGCTCTTGTTGTTAGCTGTTGTTGTTGTTGTTAGGTGCCGTCAAGTCCGTTCTGACTCATAGCAACCCTATCTACTATAGAACGAAACACTGCCTGCTCCTGCGCCATGCTCATAATCATTATGCTTGAGCCGATTGTTGCAGTCACTGTGTCAATCCATCTTATTGACGGTCTCCCTCTTTTTCGCTGACCCTGTACTTTACCGAGCATAATGTCCTTCTCCAGGGACTGACCCCTCCAGATAACACGTCCAACATGTTGTTAGCTGCCGTCCAGTCAATTCCAACTCATGGTGACTCATGTGTGCAGAGTAGAACTGCTCTACAGGGTTTTCAAGGCTTTCAGAAGCAGATCACCAGGACTTATTTACAAGGAGCCTCTGAGTGGGTTTGAACCACTAACCTTTCGATTAAAAGTCCAGTGCTTAACCATTTGCACTGCCCAGGGGCTCCTACATTACATGCTACATGTTAACATTGTTATATGATGTTCTTAAGTACTACAAATGTCCAGGAGACCAGTTTGCTTAACAAGATGGCAGCATTATTTTATAGCTATACTTAAGATCCGTTGATTAATTAATTAACAAATTGTTGTGTGTCACCGAATTGATTTTGACTCATAGAGACTGTATACAACAGAATAGAACTGCCCCATAATATCTCTTAGGCTGTAATCTTTACACGGTCATTTCTTCAGGTCTTCTCTCCTTCACATTGGCTGGTGGGTTTGAACCACCACCCTTTTGGTTAGCAGCCAAGCTCTTAACCATTGTGCCACCCGGGTTCCAGTAAATTAATTAGTTTACTTGTTTTCTGTCATATTACCTCGCTCCAAGATTTAAGGCTAGTAGGAAGATATATGGAATAAACAAGATTAAAAGAAAGTAAATGAAACGGAAGAAAGGGAAAATAATGTCAGTATAAATGCACATTAGATATATTGCTGGCCATTGAGGAAGAATAAAATTTGCCTCCATAATAGCAATATTTTATTGGATTTCCACCACGGGTCAGAATCTTTTGCTATATAATGTATAAACCTCAAACCTTACTTGGTATCTAAGCCAGCCAACATACAGAGAGGTTAAGTTACTTGCTCAAGGTCATTCAGTAAATGCAGCATCCTGGATAAGAATATTGGTCTCTCTTGCTATCCTATGGGGCTGCCACTACAAAACCCAGTTTGATGACCATCCAGATGAAGGAATATGATCAAATGGCTGAGGCTATTGATTTCCATGATTTGGGCAAACAATTGTGTTTAGAGGTGGATAGAAGTGCATACAGTAAGGGCCTGCAAAACAAAACTTTTGTTCAAATCCATAGTCTGTCATCTCAAGCAGTATGGAGAGCCTTTGATCTGTCCTGGGAAATTATAAGCTACAGTTAAACAAACAAACACATATTCTAAGGTAGCAATGAGGTGTGGTGATAAAGCACAGAGGGACTGAAAGCAGACCACCTGCAGTGGAAAACCAGCTCTGCTCTTTACCAGCTCTGTGACCTTCAGCAAGTTATTCAAGCTCTAAGGCCTTGGTTTTCTCATCTGTGAAATGGAGTTCTGGGTACCTTCCTCACAGGGCTGCTGTGAGGCTAGATCTGATAATCTGTGTAAATCCTGTAACATTGTGCTGGCTAGGGCTCAATCTATGGCACCTACTAATACTGTCATAGTAACCGATGCTTTCCCAATGTCCTAGAGTGTGTGAAGTCATCCACATGCATGGCCTTGACTTGACCCTGAGCTGACAGAGTCAGAGGCAATACCGAGGTTATTACACCTATTTCATAAATGAGGAAGCTGTGTTTCAGGAGGCTAAGCAACCTGCCCTGATGCTTGCATGGTCCAGTTGATTCCAAGTTGACAGCATTTCACAGAGAGCTGGTCTGCGCAATTTAGAACTCATAAGGAAGGTTTACCAAGTAAACTGAAACGAGAGGTTAGCACGGCTATGGCGAGCACATTTAAGAAAACTAGTCTGGTCAAAACTCCATGTTGATCCATGTTTATCTACATGATTGACAATTGATTTCAGAGATGTAGAATAAGTGGATCCTGATGGGAGGTGGTGGAGACTATCTCTGAGAACGATCAGGAAATAGGATAAAGGCAAGACAGAGACATCCATTGACTACTAGCTAGGTTGTAAGCTCCATGAACACAGGGTCAGACCATTTCTTTTGCTGTTATCTCAGCAATGCTCAGGAGAATGCCTGGTATGACATTCACATCTGTGATTAAGTGGATAGATGAATCAATGAATGATTTGATGGAGAAATGAATGAATGAAACCAGAGAGGAAATCAGACTCCAACCAGTTCAGTAGTTCTCAATAGAATTGCAGTCGAAACGGAGAGCTTTTAAAAATCCCTGATGCCTGGAACCCATTGCTGACCAATAGAATCAGAATCACTTAGTGTGGGGCTCTCACAGGAATAATTTTCGGTGTTCCCTCAGGAGAGTCTAATATTCAACCAGCATTGAAGACGATGATCTAGTCCCATCCATTAATTGTACAGGTTGAAAAACTGAAGGTTCATGAGCAGAATGGACTTGTCCAAGGATACAATGCAAATCAATGGTAATGCTTGAAGGGAGAGGCTGCGGGCTTGAGTGCATGTGTGCGTGTATATGTACCTTTGTGTGTGTGTGTGAATGTATACCATGGCTTCTCATGCTGTGGTTTCTTTACTCGTACACATGGACCTTCTGCTTCCGGAAAGTCTTTCTCCATTTGTCTTCTTGCTGCATATTTCTTGCTCATATAATCTTCTCTTCTAGGGGTTTCTCCTTTTGGAAGCCTCCATTGACATCTCACATCCACAAACTGGGTGAGCTTCATCTACTCTGTGCTCCCACTGTCCTCTGGTTCCCCACATGGGTCATTGTGGGTTTTTTTTAATTATCTATTTATTTATTTATTTTATTGTACTTCAGGTGAAGGCTTACAGAACAAATAGTTTCTCATGAAACAGAAGTACACATGTTTTATGACATTGGTTAACAACCCCACAACATATCAACCCTCTAACTTCTCAAACTTTTTTTTTTTTTGGTGAAAATACACATAGCCAAAGATACACCATTTCAAAAATTTCTACATGCACAGTTCAGTGACATTGACTACGCTCTTCCAATTGTGCTGTTATTCTCACTTAAGATGAAGGCTTATAGAACAAAATAGGTTCTCATTTAACAGTTAATACAAATACTGCCCTATGACAATGGTTAACAATCTCACAACACATCAACAATATCCTTACTCAACCTTGGGTTCCCTATCACCAGCTTCCTTGTCCCCTTCTGCCTTCTGGCCCTTGTCACTGGACTCCTGTACCTCGTTAGTCTTATTTGGTTTTACGGGGCTGTCCACTGCCAAGCTGAACAGTGAACCTCTGAGGTAACTTCACCACTGAGCTAAAAGGGTGTCTGGGGGCCATACTCTTGAGGTTTCTCCAGTCTCCTTTAGGCCAGTAAATCTGGTCTTTTTTTTGTGAGTTAGAATTATGCTCTACTTCCTTCTCCAGCTCTGTCCAGAACCCTCTGTTGTGATCCCGGTCAGAGCAGTCAGTGGTGGTAGCCGGGCACCATCTATCTGTCTGGACTCAGTCCGGTGGAGGCCTTGGTAGCTGTGGTCCATTAGTCCTTTGGACTAATCTTTTCCTTGTATCCTGTTCTCTTCATGCTCCCTTGCTCCCGAAGGGATGAGACCAGTGGAGTATCTTAGATGGCCACTCACAGGCTTTTAAGACCCCAGACACTACTCATCAAGGTAGAATGTACAGCATTGTCTTTATAAGCTGTGTCATGCCAGTTGAGCCAGATTTTCCCCGAGACCATGGTCTCCAGAGCCCTCCGCCTTAGCAATTCAGTCCCTCAGGGAATTTGGATGAGTCTATGGTGCTTCCATGACCTTTCCTTGTACAAGTTGTGCTAGTTTCTCCTGTATTGTGTACTGTCTCACCCTTCACCCAAGATACCACTTATCTGCTGTCTATTTAATATCCCCCCTCCAATCCCTGGTAACCAACAAAGATTGTTACATTTTGTGTGTGAACTTTTTCATGGGATTTTGCAATAGAGGTCTCATACAATATTTGTCGTTTTGTGATTGACTTATTTCACTCAGCATAATGTCCTCCAGTTTCATCCATGTTATGAGATTCATTGATGTTCTTTCTCGTGGCATAGTACTCCATTGTGTGTATGTACCATAGTTTGTTTATCCATTCATCTGTTGATGGGCATCTAGGTTGTTTCCATCGTTTTGCTATTGTGAACAATGCTGCCATGAACATAGGTGTGCATATGTCTATTCGAGTGACGACACTTATTTCTCTAGGATATATTCCTAGGAGTGGGATTGCTGGATCGAATAGTATGTCTATTTCTAGCTTTCTGAGGAAGTGCCATATCATTTTCCAAAATGGTTGTATCATTTTGCATTCCCACCAGCAGTGCATAAGAGTTCCCATCTCCCCGCAGCCCCTCCAACATTTGTTATTTCCAGTGTTTTTGATTCGTGCCAGTAATGCCGGGGTGAGACGGTATTTCACTGTGGTTTTAATTTGCATTTTTCTGATGGCTAGTGATCGCCAGTATTTCCTCATGTGTCTGTTGGCCATTTCAATGTCTTCTTTGGTGAAGTGTCTGTTCATTTCCTTTGCCCATTTTTTAACAGGATTATTTGTCTTTTTATTGTAGAGGTGTTGGATTTTCCTTTAGATTATGGAGATTAGACCCTTGTTTGACTTGAACTGTCCAAAATTTTTTTCCAAGTCTGTAGTTTCTCTTTTGACTCTTTTGGTGAAGTCTTTTGAAGAGCGTAGGTGTTTGATTTTTAGAAGATCCTAGTTATCTAGCTTATCTGTTGGGGTTTGTGCGTTGATGGTTATGGTTTGTATCCTGTTAATGCCATGTACTAAGGCCTGAAGTGTTGGTCCTATATTTTCTTCTATGAACTTTATAGTTTTAGGCTTTATATTCAGGTCTTTGATCCATTTTGAAGTAGTTTTTGTATACGGTGTGAGGTATGGATCCTGTTTCATTGTTTTGGAGATGGATATCCAGTTTTGCCAGGACCATTTATTAAAAAGACTGTCTTTTCCCCATCTGATGGACTTTGGGCCCTTGTCGAAGATCCAGTGACCATAGGTGGATGGATTGACATCTGGGTTCTCAATTCTGTTCCATTGGTCAATGTATCTGTCATTGTACCACTACCAGGCTGTTTTGACTACTGTAGCTGTATAGTAGGTTCTGAAGTCAGGTAGTGTGAATCCTCCAACTTTATTCTTCTTCAGTAGTGCTTTACTTATTCGGGGCTTCTTCCCTTTCCATATAAAGTTAATGATTAATTTTTCCATCTCTTTGAAGAATGTTGTTGGTATTTGGATGGGGATTGCATTGTATTTGTAAATTGCTTTGGGTAGAATTGTCGTTTTCACAATGTTGAGTCTGCCTATCCGTGAGCATAGTATGTTTTTCCATTCATGTAGATCCCTTCGGGTTTCTTGCAGTAGTGTTTTGTAGTTTTCTTTGTATGGGTCTTTTACATCCCTGGTCAGATTTATTCCTAAGTATTTTATCTTTTTAGGGGTTATTGAAAATGATATTGTTTTCCTGATTTCCTTTTCATCGTTGTCCTTATTGGTGTATAGGACTCCAACTGATTTTTGTATGTTTATCTTGTATCCTGCTACTCTGCTGAATCTTTCTATTAGTTCCAGTAGATTTCTCGTGGAGTCTTTAGGGTTTTCTGTGTATAGTATCATATCATCTGCAAACAGCGACAGTTTAACTTCTTCATTACCAATGTGGATGCCCTTGATTTCTTTTTCTTGCCTTATTGCTCTAGCTAGAACTTCCAGCACAATGTTAAATAGGAGTGGTGATAAAGGGCATCCTTGTCTTGTTCCTGTTTTCAAGGAGAATGTTTTTAGTCTCTCTCCATTAAGAATGATGTTGGCTGTTGATTTTGCATAGATGCCCTTTATTTTGTTGAGAAATTTCTCTTCTATATCTATTTTATTGAGAGTTTTTAGCAGAAATGGGTGTTGGACTTTGTCAAATGCCTTTTCTGTGTCATTTGAGATGATCATGTGATTCTTTTCTTTCCTTTTATTTATGTGGTGGATTACCTTGACTGATTTTCTAATGTTAACCATCCTTGCATACCTTTTATGAATCTTACTTGGTCGTGGTGTATTATTTTTTTGATATGATGCTGAATTCTATTGGCTAGAATTTTCTTGAGAATTTTTGCATCTATATTCATGAGAGATATTGGTCTGTAATTTTCTTTTTTTGGTGACATCTTTTCCTGGTTTTGGTATCAGCATTATGCTGGCTTCATAGAATGATTTTGGAAGTGCTGCTTCCTTTTCTATGCATGAAATAGGTTGAGTAGAACTGGTACAAGCTCTTCTGTAAATGTTTTGTAGAATTCTCCAGTGATGCCATCTGGGCCAGGGCTTTTAATAGTTGGGTGTTTATTACCTTTTCAATCTCTTCTCTTTTTATGTGTCTGTTCAGATTTTCAACATAACTTTATTGTAGTTTGGGTAGGCCGTGTGTTTCTAGAAATTTATCCATTTCATCTAGGTTTTCAAATTTGTTGTAGTATAGTTTTTCATAATATTCTGTTATAATCCTTTTTATTTCAGTTGGGTCTGCTGTCATGTCCCCAATTTCATTTCTTATTTGGGGTATTTGTGTCCTCTCCTGTTTTTCTTTTGTCGGTCTGGCCAGTGGTTTGTCGATTTTGTTGATTCTTTCAAAGAACCAACTTCTGGTTTTGTTGATTCTTTCTATTGTTTTTCTGTACTCTATTTCATTTATTTCTTCTCTGATCTTCACTATTTCCTTTCTTCCAGTGGTTGTGGGCTTTTTTTGCTGTTCTCTTTCTATTTGTTTGAGTTCTGTAGTTAATGTTTTGATTTTGTCCCTTTCTTCTTTTTTGATAAGTGCATCTATTGCTATAAATTGTCCTCTGAGGACTGCCTTTGCTGTGTCCCAAAGGTTTGGGTATGATGTGTTTTCATTCTCATTTGATCTTAGGAATTTTTTTAATCCATCTCTGATTTCTTCTATTACCCAGTGTTGTGTAAGCAGGGTATTATTCAGTTTCCATGTAGTTGATTTTTTTCCCTTGCTCTTTCTGTTGTTAATTTCTACCTTGATGGCATTGTGGTCAGAGAAGATACTTTGAATTATCTCAGTGTTTTAGATCTTGTTGAGGATTGTTCTGTGGCCTAAGATGTGGTCTATTCTGGAGAATTTTCCATGTGCATTGGAAAAGAATGTGTACTTTGCAGCAGTTGGATGGATAGTTCTATATATGTCTATGAGGTCCAGTTGGCTGATTGTGTCCTTTAGGTCTTCTGTATCTTTGCTGAGTTTCTTCTTAGTTGTTCTGTCCTTTACTGAGAGTGGTGTGTTGAAGTCTCCTACTATTATTGTGGAACTGTCAATTTCTCTTTTCAGTGTTGTTAGAGTTTGTTTTATGCATTTCGGAGCCCTGTCATTGGGTGCGTAGATGTTTATTATGGTTATGTCTTCATGATGGATTGTCCCCTTAATCATTATATAGTGTCCTTCTTTGTCTTTTATGGTAGATTTCATTTTAAAATCTATTTTATCTGAGATTAGGATTGCCACTCCTGCTCTTTTTTGGTAGTTGTTAGCTTGATATATTTTTTTCCAACCTTTGACTTTTAATAAATTCACATCTTTGTTTCTAAGGTGTGTCTCTTGTAAGCAGCATATTGATGGATCCTATTTGCTTATCCATTTTGTCACTCTCCATCTCTTTATGGGTGCATTGAGTCCATTTACATTCTGTGTAATTATTGATAGATGTGGTTTGTTGCTGTCGTTTTGTAGTGCTTGTTTTGTGGTGCTGATGTTTTCTTTGTTCTTTTTACTCTCTTGTGCCTAGTTACTTTTGTTTGTGGATTTTTTTTTCATTTCTTTTGTTTTTGCTGAGACTTTATGTTTTTCCTCTTTTTTTATGAGTATGGTTTTTAACTTTCTTTGTGGTTACCATAAATTTTACCCTTATCTTTCTTAGCTTGAAGCAGTCTACCGTTACTTGGTATCACCTTGCCTTCCTCTCCATTGGAAGGTTCTATACCTATGCTGTTTATTCCCTCTTTTATTGTTTTGATGTTGTTGTCATTTACCAATTAACTGCTCTGACTCCCTGTTGTATTTCTTTTGGTTTTGGATAGTCCTTGAGAGTTCATTTCCTAGATTGGTATCTAGCCGGTACGATTCTGCGTCCTATGTTCTGCCTGTGAGCTGAAGCTGTTTGTCCTCGGATCGAAGAACTCCATTTAATAATTCTTGTAAGTTTGGTTTGACTTTTATATATTCCCTTAATTTCTGTTTATCTGGAAATGACCTAATTTCACCATTAAATTTGAACGAGAGTTTCACAGGATATATTATCCTTGGATGGCAATTTGTTTCTTTCAAGATTTTATATATGTCATCCCGTTGCCTTCATGCCTGCATGGTTTCTGCCGAATAATCTGAGCTTAGTCTTATTGTTTCTCCTCTGTATGTGACTTCTTGTTTTTCACGATCTGCTCTCAGAATTCTTTGTTTGTCTTTGGTTTTGGCGAGTGTGAATATGATATGCCTTGGTGATTTGTTTTGGGGGGGTCTCTTCTATACGGGGTTCGTTGAGCTTCTTGGATGGCCAGCTTTTCATCTTTCATGATATTGGGGAAGTTTTCTGTCAGCAGTTCCTCAATGATCTTCTCTGTGTTTTCTGTTTTCTCCCCCTGTTCTGGAATTCCAATCACTCGAAGATTTTTGCTTTTGATTGTGTCCCACGTAACTCTCAGGGTCTCTTCATTTTTCTTTGTTCTTTTTTCTGAGTTTTCCTGAAACAGTGTTGTATCCAGGTGTTTGTCTTCAGTTCCACTTATCCTGTCTTCCACAATTTCTGATCTGTTTCTCAGCCCTTCTATTACACCGTCCATTTCTGAAATCTTGTTATCTTTTGAATTTCTAATTGTTGTCTTCGTATAATTTCTAGTTGTGAATTTATTTTGGCATTTTGTTCCTGCATTATTTTCCTGAATTCTTCCAATTTTTTGTCTGTATTTTCCATGAATTTGTCTATTTTTTCCTCATGTTTGTCAGCCTTTTGCCTCAGTTCTTGGAGAATTCTGAGTAGTAGAGATTTGAATTCCCTATTAGATAGTTCTAGTGCATTTTCTTCTAGAGAAGAGTCATCCGTTGTTTTATTTTGGATGCCGATTGGAACCATCCTGTCCTGTTTTTATAAATGTTTTGTTACTGTCTGCTGTTGCTGTCTTCGGGGCATTCAGTAGTTATTTTTCTCGTTTATTGATTGTAGATTTGTTTGTTTCGTCCCTTTAAAAAAAAATTGACTATGTCTGAGCAAGCAGACTGTGTGTTCTTTGTTGTTTGCTTGCCTGTGGGCACAATTCTTTTCGCCTCCTTCTTCAACTGGCAGGGTCAGTCACTTATATATAGTTCAGCAGGGCAGATCTAGCTGAAGAGGAGTTACTGGGATGGGTTGTTTGTGGCACTTAGTACAGCCACCAGAGCGGGTCAGTAATCAGTGCAGGGCAGGTTCCAGTAGGCCGTGTCTGTGCTCCTTGGTGGTGTGATGTCAAGCGCATCGTGGAGGTAGACAGTATGCAGCGGGGAGATTGTTACGTGTGGAGCCAAAATGGGTATGGAAGAGAGGAGAGAGGCACAGGAGCCAAAAACATACAAACAAACAGAAAAGAATGCTGGGGGAGCTTGCCGTTGTTGTGGAGAGATGAGAGACTATGAAATGGAGAAAAACAGAAAGGGGAGGAGGAAGAAAAGAAAAGAATGAATAAATAAGAATCAGAAAGGTTAAAAAACCACAAACATCCCAGAGATCCCACCAGTGCAGCTATGAGGTCTGGGGAAGTCACTGTCAGGTGTTGCAGTACAGCCTGGCTAGAAGGCGTAGAGATATACAATGCCAGGTATTCAGGGAACAGAAAGAGAAGGAATATATAGAGAGATGAGAAACTGAGCAATGAGGAAAGACAAAAAGGAAAAAAGAGGAAAAAGAAAACAAAACAAATTAAAAGAAAAAAAAAAAAGATGCCCTCAAAGAAACAGAAAAAAAAAACAAAAACCATCGTAAAAAGAAATGCTCTCAGGGATCCCTCTGCATGTCTGTGGAAGCCAACGGGGAGTCTCCCTGCCACACAGATCAGTCTTGCCAGAAAGGGCTCCCAACTCAAGAAAAGGAAAAGAAAACAAACAAACAATTCAAAACAAACAAATGAACAAAGCCCCGGGATCCCACCAGGGTTGCAGCCCAAACCGGGAAGCAGCTCCACACTTGAACGGAGCTCGGCAGCCCCTCAGGAAGAAGCAAAGACGGCGCACGGAGCCAGGTACTTGCGTGAAGGGAGGGGGAGGTGGTGAGAGGTAAGTAAGAAATCAAAAGAAGCAGAAAAAAGAAAAAAAAAAGCAACACTAGCAGCCAACAAATGGCACTCAGGGAGCCACCTGTTCAGGTGTGTGGAATCCAAGCAGCCGCTGTTTCCCAGTCAAGAGACTGTGGCCGCGGGTAGTAGAGGAGGCTGAGTTGGGGTGAAGAAGGGTAGGGGGTGGGAAAGCGTATATCGCCAATTACCAGTTGTTTTGTCTCCCACTGGAAGCTCCGTGAGGCTGCTTTCTCATACCCCCTGTTTGCTGGTCTCTGATAGGAGTCCAAGATGGCGGATCTGTGCTGTTTTAGCTGGTAGGGAAACTCTGAATGAATCTCTCCTCACTCTCTGTTCTCTGTCAGTTTTCTCACTCCATTTGGTGCTTGGCTGAGTTCTTTATCTCTTCATTTGATGTTTTAGGGTTTCAGGATTGTTGTGTTCTCTGTTTGGCTTAGTTTTTCAGATCTTTGCTGTGGAGGAACGGCATGGTGCTTCTGCCTAGAGCACCAATTTGTCAGAACTTGGGTCATCATGTTTTGAACTCATCAATTCCTCTGGCAGTATCTTCATTATATAGTGAGCTCATCAAGGGCAATGGGGTGTCTGTTTTAGCCACTTGTCTCCAGGGCTTGACACATGGGCTCAGTTAAAAGATAATGAATAAATGTAGATCAGTTGCTTTACATATGAAAGTGATTTGCATATATATATATATATATATATATATATATATATATATGTGTGTGTGTGTGAGCTTTCGCAGGCGTATGAGCCAATTGAAAATACCATGGCTTGGGTCAGGCACACCTTAGTCCTCAAAGTGACATCTTTGCTTTTTAACTCTCTAAAGAGGTCTTTTGTAGCAGATTTGCCCAATGCAATGTGTCTTTTGATTTCTTGACTACTGCTTCTGTGGGCGTTGATTGTGGATCCAAGTAAAATGAAGTCCTTGACAACTTCAATCTTTTTTCCATTTATCATGATGTTGCTTATTGGTCCAGTTGGGAGGATTTTTGTTTTCTTTATGTTGAGGTGTAATCCATACTGAAGGCTGTGGTCTTTGATCTTCATCAGTAAGTGCTTCAAGCCCTCTTTATTTCAACAAGCAAGGTTGTGTCATCTGCATAACGCATGTTGTTAATGCATCTTCCTCCAATCCTGATGCCCCATTCTTCTTCATATAGTCCAGCTTCTGAGATTATTTGCTCAGCATACAGATTGAATAAGTATGGTGAAAGAATACAACCCTGATGCACACCTTTCCTGACTTTAAATCACACAGTATCCCCTTGTTCTGTTCAAACCACTGCCTCTTGATCTATATACAGGTTCCTCATAAGCACAATTAAGTGTTCTGGAATTCCCATTATTCACAATGTTACCCATAATTTGTTGTGATCCACACAGTTGAAAGCCTTTGCATAGTCAGTAAAATCCAGGTGAACGTCTTTCTGGTATTGTCTGCTTTCAGCTAGGATCCATCTGACATCAGCAATGATCTCCCTGGTTCCACGTCCTCTTCTGAATTCCCTTTGAATTTCTGGCAGTTCTCTCTCAATAAATAAGGAAGATCAAAGAAGAATTGATGCCTTTGAATTATGGTGTTATCGAAGAATTTTGAACATACCGTGGACTGCCAGAAGAATGAACAAATATGTCTTGAAAGACGCACACCCAGGATGCTCCTAACAAGCCAGGATGGCAAGACTTCTCACATATTTTGGACATGTTGTCAGGGGGGACCAGTCCATAGAGAAGGACATCACGCTTGGTAAAGTAGAGGGTCAGCAAAAGAGAGGAAGATCCTCAATGAGAAAGACTGACACAGTGGCTGCAACAATGGGCTCAAGCATAATGATCATGAGGATGGCACAGGGCCAGGCAGTGTTTCATTCTATTGTACATAGGGTCGCTATGAGTCAGAACTGACTCGTCAGTATCTAACAACAACTATCTGTGTGATTGTATATCATTTGTGTAGGACTTATTTAAAGGATATATTTTAAACGTACATTAAAAAACAAACAAACAAACAAAAAAAAACAAACCCGTTGCCGTCAAGTTGATTCTGACCCATAGAGACCCTATTGGACAGAGTAGAACTGCCTCATAGAGTCTCCAAGGAGTGGCTGGTGGATTTGAAACACCAACATTTTGGTTAGCAGCTGTAGCTCTTAACCACTGTGCCACCAGGGCTCATTAAATGCCTTAAATGTACATAAACGTGATGAAATATGTGATAATTTGACAGAATTTATTGAGTACTTACTGAGTGGGAATCGACTCAAAGGCAAAGGGTTTTGGTACTGCATCTAAAGCACTTTAAAAACAGGAGAATTAATAATTACTAAGACAGTCTCCAACCTCAATGGTGCTCACAGGCTAAGGGCGACACATGGGCCATCTAATTACAATGCAGTGCACTCTTTGAAGTATGTTACCCTTGGTGACGGACCAACAAGCAAAGCCTGGAGGAAACAAAAATGAGCTGAAAACACTTGGTGAAATGAAGTGTTAATCCAGTGCTTCCTCAGCTTTCTTTGTAGGGGAAGTTATAGGAAGTTGGAGAACCTGATGAACACTATGGATACTCTTCCCAGGAAACTTGCACAAGACACACCCACAGAACTGTAGGGTAATAAATGTGCATTGTTTTAAGCCACAGTAGTAATTTGTTGTGACAGTAACAGAAAACTAACACAGATGTGAACTCCTGGGTCAAGATATAATAACATTGATAGCCTTTATTGTTTCATCAAGAACAGTCTTAAATAAGCCTAGAAGTGAAAATTGAAATGACTGTGAATACAATCCTCTGCTACTGCCTTGATTAGTGCTAAGATTCCAGTAGTTTTACCCACTATTGCTTTTGTGTTATCAGTTCAAACAACAATACAGTGAAAAGATCAAATAACATCTTGGCATTAGTATTAAAAAAAAATTAGTTTTGACCTTACAGACCCTCTGAGAGAGTCTCAAGGACCCCCAGTTTCTGCAAACAATACTTTAGAGTTGCTGATTGTAGTTTTACGATAAATTTTCCAAATATCTTGGAAATTTTTATCTGCCTTCTTCTTCTTTCAATTTGTGAACTACCCTAAGAATTAAGCTAAGCGGTTATGACTATCAAAAAAAAAATGATGTGAGACGGAAGTTTGGTGATTCTGAATCTCACTTTTTGAGAATTTCTTCCATAATATTCAAATAAATGTAAATACATTGCTGGAAAACTTTCAATGCCACTTTGGATTTTAACACATCAATGACCTTCTGAATATAACCATTTTTCAGTGATTTAATTTTGGTTTCTGTGGATCTAATATACCCCAGAATTGGTTGATTTAAACAAAAGGAAGATATAAATACATGCATCCTTCCATTTCAATACATATTCCCATCCATTTCAATCAAGTTATTCACTTGTTTTCCCTCTCCAATAACGCAAACTATGACGCCAATGAAGTTTTCCCATGTGGGCAAACCTGAAGAACAACTTCCAACCATCCAATCTGGGAGACCTGGAGCTAAAAATGTGCACTGTGGGATTTCAGTACCTGAAGGTGTGCATTTAAGACGTTTTTAAGTGCTCTCATTAACAGACATGTTCTCTCTGAATGATTGATTGATTTTCCAAAAAAAAAAAAAAAAAAAAATCTGCCAGTGAACTAATTCAGCAATAGTTGAAAGTTAGCAGCAGTAGCAAGAGTTGGAGTGAAGAAACCAAAACCCTCTCTGTGATGAGATCCAGGAGGGTACATGGCATCCTATCAACCCAACACCACAGGATTAAATGAGAGACAGAACAAATAGGTCCTTTATTTCCAATAGCCAAAAACATCTAGAAGCATGCCAATTCAGTTGAAGAAAAATACAGAAGCATCTAGTTTGAGGTCAGACTTGGAGATTTATGACCTTGGTCCAAAAAAAAAATGTACTTTGTAGCTCCCCTATATGTATGTAATTTGGAACAATTTTATCAATAATCCTAATGTCTTCTAAAGAGGGTGGGTCATGGAAACTGGAAAGCCCTTTGTTTGCTAAGGGCTTTTAGGAATGTGTGGATATGGCAATATCACTAGAGAAGCAGAGAAAGGGCTGGACTTTTCACAGTGGAGGGTAGGCCAATTAGGATTCCCAAGGAGAAGATACCAGTAGAAGGAGACAGAAACTTCAAGGCTGAGTACTGTGGGAGGGGAGGGGAGGAAAGAAGACTCCTTTGATGAAGAAGAAGAGGAGATTTGGCAACAGGCACGCTTGATGGAATTTTTTTCCAAGTTTATTTATGGGTGTCAAGTGTACCCTTTCCTTCTTTATGAAAGCTCCAGAGAAATCTACAGTTGTCATAATGGCTTTGGCACAAATGGATTCCTTTTGGAGGGTGGGAATAGATTTTTGAGTTCTTCTTCAAGATTGGCATGCACAATCGTGCACATCTAAGATCTGGATGATGTGTAAAAAGCAGCTACCTCACAGGCAACCCTTGTAAAAACCCCTGCCTAAGGCAGATGAATAGCATATGTTTTCTGAATTTGACTCAATAAAGTTTACCTGAACGTAAGTGTTAACTTTAATTATGAGGCAAGAGTTGGAACCAAAAGCAGCTGACTCTGTGCCTAGCTGTAGGCAGGGCTGATAAAAGATCTGACCCAGCAAGTCATAGTTCCTTGACGGTTAAATCCTCCACTCTGTAGCAAGGGGAAGGTGGAGAAGATTTCTCTTTCTAGCTCAAGAATAATGATTCCATTTCTTGAGTGCTTGTTATCCACCAGACAGATTACCGTCCTTTTCTCTCACAGCAGTTCTGTGTTAAACATGAATTAGAGATTAATTTTCTTAAGATCTCAAGGGACTACTCCCTGGAGGATATCAGCGAAAAAGAGCTAGAGCCTCAGTGAGATGGACTGACACAGTGGCTGCAACAATGGGTTCAAACATAGCAATGATTGTGAGGATGGCGCAGGACTGGGCGACAGTTTGTTCTGTTATACATAGAGTCACTATGAGTAGGAACTGACTCAATGGCACCTAACAACAACAACAACAAGATCTCAAGACCAGTAATTGTTCTCAAGACCAGTAAATATTTCTTCTACATTGTCATGACATTTGACAAAGTAGATAGAAACCCTCCTATCGGGGAGAACCAAAGGACAGCACTGGTGGTGGAGGGACTCTTCAGATCACTTGGCCCCCTGCTCCTACCCAGTGTGGAACTCCTAGCTCAACCTCAATTCCACCACTCCTACAGCGCCTTCCATTCTCTGTTCAAACAGTGGGAGAGTGGTGCGGAGGACATGGTATTATAAAAGAGCTCATGGTTTAACATCTAGAAGTTTGGGTCCAAGTGTCTGGATTGTGATACAATAGTGGGCTGATCTGAGCTGCAGAGACTTTCTGGCTGTTCTCCAGACCCCTTTCTTCTTCTTTCCAAGAAAATCCTGGACTACATGTCCCAGCCTGTTTTGCGGTTAGTGGTGGCCATGGAACTGAGTTTTCACCAATGGAATGTGAGCTGAAGTGAAGGATATCTCTTCCACTAGTGGTCCTTAAAACCCTCCCACACAATGTTCCCTCCAGAGCGAGTCTAGAAGTCGTGAGGTAAAGCCTCCACAGCTTCTGTCAGCCTGGATCCCGGAATGGTTGCATGGAGCCGTTTCTCCCCTCATCTCTGTCCCACCGCCACTGGACTTTATTTGAAGGATTTATCACTTATCTTGGGCTAAGCCACTGAGATTTGGGGGTTTACCTGTTCTAGTTACAAGCACTATCTTAACTAAATTAATGGTAGGCATTTGGATATTATATATTACAGCCACTCTTGATAATAACCCATTGCCATTGAGTCAATTCCAATTCACAGCGACCATGTAGGACAAAGTAGAACTGCCTGATAGGAGTTTCCAAGGCTGTATTCCTTTTTTTTTTGATTTTCCATTTCTTTGTCTTTTTTTATTTTATTTTATTGTTGTACTTTAAATGAAAATTTATAATTCAAGTTAGTCTCTCACACAAAAATTTATACATACATTGCTATGTGACCCTAGTTGCTTTCCCTATACTGTGACAGCACACTCCTCCTTTCCACCCCTGATTTCCTGTGTCCATTCACCCAGCTCCTGACCCTCTCTGCCTTCTCATCTTACCTCCAGACAGAAGCTGCCCATTTAGTCTCATGTATCTCTTGAGCTAAGAAGCACACTCTTCACGACTACCATTTTATGTCCCACAGTCCAGTATAATCTTTGTCTGAAGAGTTGGCCTAGGGAATGGTTTTAGTTCTGGGTTGACAGAGAGTCCAGGGGCCATGCTTTCTGGGACTCCTCCAGTCTCAGTCAGACCATTAAGTCTGGCCTTTTTACTAGAATTTGAGTTATGCACCCCACTTTTCTCCTGCTCCATCAGGGACTCTCTGTTGAGTTCCCTGTCAGGTCAGTCATTGGTGGTAGCTGAGCACCATCTAGTTCTTCTGGTCTCAGGATGATGCAGTCTCTGGTTTATGTGGCCCTTTCTGTCTCTTGCACTAATACTTGCCTTATGTCTTTGGTGTTATTCATTCTCCTTTTCTCCAGGTGGGTTGGGACCAGTCGATGCATCTTAGCTGGCCGCATGCTAGCTTTTAAGACCCCAGACGCCACTCCCCAAAGTAGGATGCAGAACATTTCCTTAATAAACTTTGTTATGCTAATTGACCTAGAAGTACCCTGAAAGCATCGTCCCCAGACCCCCGTCTGCTACTCTGTCCCTCAAGATGTTTGGTTGTATTCAGGAAACTTCATACCAAAGTTGTATTCCTTATGGAAGCTGACTGCCACATCTTTCTCCTGTGGAGAGACCGGTGGGTTCAAACCAATGACCTTTCAGTTAGCAGCCAAGTGCTTAACCACTGCACCACCAGGGCTTAGTCTCTTGATAATAGCTATCATATACTGACCACTTCGTTTAAAGGGTTAATGTGATCACCTACTAAGCAAAAGGTTGGAAATTCAAGTCCCCTCAGAAGTGTCTCGAAAGAAAGGCCTGATGATCTTTCTTCTGAAAAATCAGCCACTGAAAACCCTACGGAACACAGTTCTACTCTGACACACTTGGGGTCACCATGTGTCAGAATCAACACGATGGCAACTGGTATGTTGCCCACTTACTGTGAGCTAATAGATGAACAAGCATTATCTCATTAAATGTCATCAAAACACAAGGAAGTAGATAATATCATCCTTATTCTACAAATGAAGAAACTGAGCCTCTCAGAGTTAAAGTTATTGCCTGGGTCTTGCAGCTGCTAGATTGTGGAAGATGCATTAGGAGCTGCATCTTCCTGATTAAAGTTCATCCTTTGTTATGCCACCATACTATCCTGCCCTCCTTTTCTCCTTGTTCAGAGTCTCCATAGAGCCTATGAGTTGCTTGGTCCCAGGACAGAATATTTATTAATTGAATTGAATCTGAAGCAAACCTTTATTTATTCTTTCAGATTTACAGTGGTCACTCTGAGCCAAGCTCTTCGCTGACCCTTTGAGGAACACATGGAGAATCACTTATGAAACCTTCCCTTGAAGTATGTAGATAGCGTTATGGATTGAATTGAGTTCGCCTAAAACAAGTGTTGTAAATCCTAACCTCTATGCTGTTTGGGAATAGATAGTCTTTGTTATGTTAATGAGGCTGTATTAGTGTAGGGTGTGTCTTGAGTCAATCTCTTACAAAATATAGAAGGAGCAGATTAAGGAAGCAGAGATGGGGGAAGATAGATGCCAAGCCACATGGAGATCTCTGAGGAATCAGGAAACATACTGAGAGACAAGGACCTTCCTCCAGAGCCAACAGAGAGACAGTCCTTCCCCTAGAGCAGATGAATTTGGACTTTTAGCCTCCTCAACTGTGAGAAATAAATTTCTGTTTGTTAAAGCCACTCACTTGTAGGTATTTTTATTATAGTGGCACTGGGTAACTAAGACAGTTAGTCTGGCATGTGTCATCTCAGATCAGTGAGAAAATGAATCCTGAAGTGTCCCACATGTGGTAAGGGTTATGTCAAAGCATGTTGAAGAGGTTACTCTCTCTGGTCTAGATTGGGCCCCTTCTGAATGAAGGCTCTCGTTGCCAGCAGCAGAAACCATGGCTGGCTAGCTTAAGTAGAAGGACATTTACTAAGTGGGAAGTGGAGGGTGGGAAGCAAGCAGGGACCAAGGGGACTTCCAAGGGAAGGATGGTCCCATCTCCTAGTTGGGGCAATTCTCATTCATCCTTTCAGGTCCCATTTTATTATTACTTAATTCAGGCCTTTCCTCACCCTTGGACCTCCTCATATGCCAGCCACCCCCGTAACACCAGGGAGCACATCACTGAAGCCTCAGCCCTTTGGGGGTGCTTGAAGGAGAGAAGATTGGGGCTGGTAGATATGAAGAGAAGGAATTTCAGAAGTAACACGAGGAAAGGCAGTCAGGGAGATTTGGCGTTCATTCTGGGAACACTAGGATTTCCCAGGGACAACTTAGCTCTACTGAGGAGTAAAGTTAAGGATACAAGTCTGTATTGACCCAGGATGCACAGCTATGGCTCTCTTGGTGGTTAAACATTTATAAAATTGATGAAGAACAGCCTTTAAGTGCATTCCCCTCAATACTTCAGTAACCCTTGACCATCTCCAGGGATTCTAAGGATCACCCCATGACCCAGCAACCAAAGGGACAATGCCTGGGACACCAGGATGTGCCAGGTCCTTGCTCTTACACTAAGGCCAGAGTCTATTCTGTCTGACTGGGCCCCTTCCCTGGCACAGCACACTCTGTGATGGTTAAGGTTATGTGTCAGCTTGGCTAGGCCATGATGCTCAGTGGTTTGGGAGATATTCCATAATCATCCTCAACTTTGTGATCTGATGTGAGCAGCCAATAGGTTTAAAGGGGATGTGGCCTGCCTCCAGTATATATAGATGTTCTGGTAAAGCTTGCCTTTCCTAAATCCTACATCTGACTTGTCATCCTCTGACCTCTGGTTCTTGGGACGTGAGCCAGAAGCCTGCTGTCTTACACTAATATGGGGTTTGTCAGCCCCTGACATCACATGAGTCAGGAGAAGCCTCCAGCCTGACATCTGATTTGGGACTTGCCAGCCTCCACAACAGTGTGAGCCATTTCCTTGAAATAATGCTCTCTCATATACATGTATATATATAGAAAGAGAGAGAGAGAGAGAGATAGATATATGCTTCTATGGTTTTGCTCTTTCAGATAACTCAGCCTAAGATAAACCCTGTTCCATGCAAGAGATGACTATTTAGGAGTGGGTGATATAGTTATATATATCCTTAGAATATACCAAAAACAAACAAACAAACAAACAAACAAATATTGCCATTGAGTCAACTCCAACTCATGGTGACCCCATGTGTGACAGAGTAAAAATGAGCTCCATAGAGTTTTGTGGGCGGTAATCTTTACGAAGTAGACTGCCTGGCAATTCTTCCATAGCACTGCTGGGTGGGTTCAAACTGCCAACCTTTTGGTTAGCAGCTGAGTGCAAATTGGTTGAGCCACCAAGAGACCTATTCTTAGAACATATATATTCTTAAATACCTCAGTTAGGTGTAGGTCGAGGTATGAGGAAATAGGATGTGAATAATTTGCTTTCTTATTATTGGAAACAGTAAAAGGGATGAATAATTCATGTCACCTTTAAGTGGAGAAGACAACCGAGCACACGTACTTACTGAATAGCGTGCTTCTGAGTGGCTGAGGTGTGTATAAGACACTATAGGTTAACATCTGCTTTGCGTGTGACCTGCCAATCACTGTGTTGAAAACCAGGAGCCCAGTCCCATCATTTGATCCTTGACATCCCACTGCTGTGGGTCATGGCTTGGAACCCCTTGCTGGGTGCTTGGTGTTACTCCTGGATTCCTGCTGGTGGAGGCTCTCTTCATCTGCAGTCATGCACCTGCCTCCCACAGCTAGATGCTTCTGCCCCTCTGGGATTTTGTGTCTGCCCAGATCCTGTCCAGCACAGAGTGTGACCTTGAGGGGCTCTGGGGAGGACTCTGTAGGATGTGACCTGCTCTGTGTCCTTGGGAAGTTGTGGTCCCAATGGGATCAGTCAGCTGGTAAGTGCACATAAACAATTAGCTAACACTAGGTGGTAAAAGGAGCCCTAGTGGTGCAGGGATGAAGTGCTTGGCTGCTAACTGAAAGATAGGCAGTTCAAACCCACCATCCACTCCATGGGAAAGAGCTGTGGCAGACTGCTCCTGTAAAGACTATAGCCTTGGAAACTCTATGGGGCAGTTTTACTCTGTGGTTAAGAGCTCAGCTGCTAACCAAAATGCTGCCAGTTTGAATCCACCAGGCACTCCTTGGAAACCCTATGGGGCAGTTCTACTCCGTCCCATAGGTTCTCGCTATGAGTCAGAATCGACTTGATGGCAACTGGTTTGGTTTGGTTTGGTTTATAGGATCTCTATGAGTTAGAATTGACCTGATGGCAATTTTTTTTTTTTTTGTTTGTTTAGGTGACAAATATTGGGAGGGCCTTCTAGGAGATTGGGCATGTCAGGGTATGCTTATTAAGAAGGGGACACTTAGGCTCATTGTAGTCCAATTTTAAAGGCTTAATTTTTTTTTAAGTACTCAGTTCAATATTCGATATGCATAGAGATTTGCTAAGCGTGCTGGTGCATTGAATTCAGGGTACCTCCCTCTTCCCACGTGGATGGCGGCCCCAGAGAAGGAGGTCTGCTTGCTCTGGTCCTGTTGGCCGCAAGGTGCTGCGCATATGAGGTTCTCATCCTGTATCTGCTCCCCGTTTCCTTCCACTTGGCCCCTTGGCTTTTCTTCCGTGTCTCACTCATTATTCTACAACTGCCCTGGCTTTGACCCCTCCCACTTTCTAAGGACATTTTCTTTCTTTAGGTTAATCTTTGGCTTTACCCTTTCCTAACTACCTTGGGATACTATTCTTACCAGACACAGCCCTGGGACCCCAGTTCTCATTCTAACCCAGCTGGGTCACAGTCTTACCTGGGTAAGGCCATGTGGATGATATCCTTGGCCTGGCATGGTCTCCAATTACTGGGCCTGCCTTGTTTGCCGCTATGTCCCCTCTTTCTAGAACAATGCCTAGTACACAGTGAGAACTGGTTGTTGAATAAATACATGGAAGCAAGCACATGGAGATGGAGGAGGATGCTTCCTAGGGGCTGAAACAAAAGAAAAGTTCATGAGTGCTGGCTCAGTACAGTCCTGAGGTCGACAATTCCGTAACAGAGTGAAAACAAATTAAGCCAAAGAAACACCTCCCCTGAGACACTTCATTACTTTCCCCATCTAGGTGTGGTGTGGATGCCATTAAGGCAAATTATTACCTCTCAAATATTTTTAGCTCGATGCCCATTTCTGTCTGCATTTGCCTTAGAGGTACATGTTTTCAACTAAGTAATAGGACACACAAATTAAATGCAATTTCAAATTTAAACCTGTGCAAGTGTCAGTTACCAACTCCCCCCTGATAGTCCCAGGGGGCTGCCCATAGCATTGTTGGAAAGTATATTACTGTACTTGGTTCCCATTATTTAGTCCAAGAGATTCTTATTAAAATAAAAGTCAGCACTAAGGTTAATATTTTATATACTGCACAACCACAGAGAATGTTTGGGCCCTAACAAATAAATTTATTTTCTGTATTCTTCCTTTCATTTATGTTATTTTTTTCTTATTTTATAATGCACATACTGACATATACATATAAGTGACCACCAAGGACATTTCAAGATGAAAAAGCAGCATGTACTATAAGCATCTTAAACATTGAAAACTGTTATGGAAAATGTTGGTATATTCAGGAGTCCAGCAATTCTGGTTGGATACTGAGCTCCAAGTACCCCAAGGTACTGTGGCCTGGAAACCATTCCAGGTGTGGGTAGGAGGTGGACATTCATGATGGTACCTCATTGGTTGTACGCTGTTACTTGAAGTTCTGATTTCCAGTCTGGCGTTGTTGTATCCTGGCCACCTGAGAAGCTAGCTGGCTCCTCAGATTCTAGTCCTGGTTATAATGAACTATAGGTTTACCACTCATATCACTTAGCACAACCAGGACTGAACAGTCTTGGTACTGGGTCATGATCACCTATGGGAGAGGGAGAGTGCTGAATTGTCTTTCCATTCCCAACAAATAGTGCAGTACCTATGCAATATAGTACCAAGTGGACTCTCTGGGTAGTGCAAACGGTGAATGGTCTCAGCTACTAACCGAAAGAGTGGCAGCTCAAGTTCACCCAGTAGCACCTGGAAAGAAAGGTCTGGCAATCCACTTCTGGAAAATCATCCATTGAAAATCTTATGGAGCACAGTTCTACTCTGACACACATGGGGTCATCATAAGTTAGAGTCAACTCAACGGCAACTGGTACTTTGTTGTTATTGTTGTTTTGGCACAGTAGGCTCTTTAAGTAAATGTGGCATTGTTGGAATTACCATGGATTTACTAACTCTCTTGTGAAATTGGGCCCTGGCTATTGCTCCTGCTTGATTATTATCACTCCCACCCCATATCACACAGTAGCTGGCTCCACAGACCTTGGGTGCTGTTCTGGGGTTATCTGTGCTTACTGTTAGGTATCTACTTCTGTCCTCTGGTAGCTAACCACAAGGAAAACCCCATTTTTAGTTTTTCTGGACTAGCATTGCAAGAGGACTTTGACCCTATAAAAAGTGGAGAATTGAATGACCCCTTGACACTGTATGTTGCTTTAGATGAATTAGTTAACCTCTTCAATTTATGACCTCATCTGGAAAATGAAGGGATTGGATTAAATAACAGGTCTTATCTCTTCCACATCCTTGATTCACTGTTTCTTACTCCACAAGTATCAGGCTGTATACTATTAACACAGACCCAATAAAAATAGCAAAGTTTAGGGATTTCCCATCTGACACTATACAGTGTAATATCACCATATAATACTTGAAGGAATATCATTAGGATCATATTATTTCCTTAAAAACAACCTGTTTTCCAACAGGAGAAGACAAACCACACCGTGCTGGAAGGCAAAGCACACACACTCTCAGAACTAGGAGGCTCAGCGTTTACAGGGGCATCGGACACCTTCTGGGTCCCTGGTTTACCAGGTAATGTAGCAAGAGTTTAAAGATTAAAACAACAACAGCAGCAAAACAAGCCAGCAACTCATTCCTTCATTCACTAAAAAATGCTTCTTGAAATTCCTCTCTGGGCTATGGATCTTTGTGCCACCAAACTTAGTTCAGAAAATGTAGAAAACAGAGTGGAAAAAATGAAATACAAGTCTGCCACAAGCTATTCAACGGTGTGTGTGTTCTTCAAACATTTATGCATCTCTCTATGCATGTAACTTTTTGTATATTTTCAAAAACGGTGGACACATGGGTAGACGTTCTGCTCCTCTCACTGAACATTAATAGCTTAAACACCTTCCATGTTGCAACATAGTTTTCATAATCATCATTTTATTCTACCAGAATTTAATTTAACCAGAATGCTCTGCAGTTGGTTGTTTAGGTTTTCCGTATGTTTTATTGCAAATAACACTTGAGTGAAAATCTTCATGATCACAACTTTTGTTTTTTTTTAGGTTGTTTCCTTTGAATCGATCTCTCAAAATATTAAAGTATGGGAGCGATTTCTTTCTCTTTAACTACTTATCTTAATTTTAAACAATATTGATTATCTCATCTCCAGAGGAGACAAATTTTGTCATCTTAAGCTCTCTGAAGTCTTCTCTTCTCTTTCCTCCATAACCTTTTGTAGGGTACATTGTTGTTTTTTCTTCGCCAAGAGCATGTGAATGCTGTCCTTCTCTCACAATCCCCCAGCTTTTGGTTGGAGTTCTTTATTTAAATGGATTCAATGCTCACTTCCTGTTGTTTTACTTAAGGTTTGCCATTCTTCATATTACTTGGATTTCTTTCTACCTGAATGAGTTTCATTGGCAAATTTTCTAGAAATTACACTCTGATCCCATCTTCCCTGAGTTCTGTGTTTGCGAATGTATTATACTTTAAATGCCGTGCAAATGGTTAATAGTAACTAGCAAGAATTATTGTTAGATTCTAATTAGTAAATTACATTAATAAAATATAATAAAGAAGATGGTGATTGAGTACGGCTGTCATGGTTAAAATCCCAGACTTTGGAGGCAAAGAAGTTTGCATCAGAATCCTGGCTAAGTCACTTAATGGGCTGTGTGACCTTGGGCAAGTAAAGTAATGTCTCTGAGCCTCAAAGTCCTTGTCTTAGTCATCTAATGCTGCTATAACAGAACTATCACAAGTGGATGTCTTTAACAAACAGAAGTTTATTCTCTCACAGTCTAGGAGGTTAGACGTCTGAAGTCAGGCTGCCGGCTCCAGGGGAAGGCTTTCTTTCTCTGTCAGCTCTGGGGGAAGGTCCTCGTCCTCAATCTTCCCCAGTTAAGGAGCTTCTAAGCGCAGTGACCCCCAGATCCAAAGGATGCACTGTGCTCCTGGTGCTTCTTTCTTGGTGGTATGAGGTCCCTCTGTCTCTCTATTAGCTTCTCTCTTTTATATCTGGAAAGAGATTGACTTAAGACACAACCAAATTTTGTATGTTGAGTCCTGCCTCATTAAAATAACTGTCTCTAATCCTACCTTATTAACATCATAGAGGTAGGATTTGCAACACATAGGAAAAATCACATCAGCTGACAAAATGGTGGACAATTACATAACACTGGGAATCAAGGCCTAGCCATGTGGACACACATTTTGAGGGGACACAATTCAATCCATGACAGTCTTCATCTGAAAAACAGGGCTGATAATGGAACCTTCCTAGTAAGGTTGCCATGAGGATTAGATACTATTATGGACTGAATTGTGTCCTGTCAAGATTGCATATTGTAAATCTTCACTCTTACATCTGTGGATGCAATCCCATTTGAGAATAGGGATGTTTTTGTTGTGTCAATGAGGCCATGTTCTTGTAGGGCGTGTCTTAAATGCATCACTTTTTGAGATATAAAAGAGCAGATCAGGCACAGAATTAAGGACAAATGGGAAAGACAGATGCCACATGAAGATTGCCAAGGAAACGAGGAGGACCAGAAGCTGAGACAAAGATCTTTCTCCAGGACCAACAGACAGAAAGCCTCCTGAGAGCCCTGGTGCCCTGAATTAGGACTTCTAGGCTACTGAACTGTGAGAAAATAAATTTCTGTCTGTTAAAGCCTTCCACTTGTGGTATTTCTGTTACAACAGCACAAGATAACCAAGACACACGCGGTGATGCATATAGAGCATTTAGTGCAATGCATGGCATAGAGTAAACAATAACAACTGTAACAACTCCCACCATTTACATTTTTTTTTTTTTTTGGTTAAAGACGTACCTAGTATTAGTAGCTTATTAGTATTAGTATCATCCTGCAATTCAAAGAACACTTCCTGGGTGTGCTCTGTGTGCCAGACTGTAGACTAAGTGCTGAGTAGTCAAAGAATATGAGTTATGACACTTGCCCCCTCCTCTGGCAGTCTATTATCCAGAGAAAATAAAGCACTAAGCTTGTAAGTTTATGAATGGGGAGTGGGAATCATATTCAATCGTCCTTTTTTTATAAAAAAATAAGCTTTTGACTATGTGCTTTCTTATTCTAGTTTTGGAAAAAGTAGAAATAATAGTGGTATTCCTTCACTGGTGACACCACTCATGTCTCTCCTGACACTTATGGCATTTAGATGACATTGGAACTTGGGAGCAGATGAGGCAGGAGCTGGATTCAGAGCTGATGTCAAAACAAAAACAAACAAACCAGACTTCCTGAAGAAGCATCTTAGCCCCATTTCTTGCACAAGATGGTGCACAGAAACCCTGCAAATTTGAGGGGACACTTGGAAGTAAATGGAACTGAACACAAAAAGTTCACAAGCTAGGTTTAATGCGTTTTATAGACTCAGCATTACTTTCTGAGTTTAATGTGGAAATAACTCATTTCCGTATGGAGTAGATGGAATTTCACGAATTCAACCAGAAAAACCAAACCAAAACCACTGCCATTGAATAGATTCCGACTCACAGCGACCCTACAGGACAGAGGAGAACTGCCCTATAGGGTTTCCAAGGCTGTAACCTTTACGGAAGCGGACTGCCACATCTTTCTCCTGCGGGGCAGCTGGTGGGTTCCAGCCACCAACCTTTCAGTTAGCAGCTCAGCAGCTGAACTCTTTAACCACTGCCCCACCAGGGCTCCTTCTCAGGAATTCAGACCCTACTAAAGCATCTTACATCATTTACTGACTTTTGTGAAAAAGAATCTGAGTGAACCCTGTGCCACCATGTGAAGCATGCCGCCCATCAGTGTGTGAGCTGGGAGAGACAGCAGGGGTGAGAATTGGGGCGTGCCCCAACAGGGGAGGGAGGGCAATTATCTGTTTGCACCCAGTCATAAAGGGGGCCATACCACATAGGATCAGAGAATTGCTTAGAAGTTATCAGTGGCCTTCTTGGCACTTGAAATCAAGTCCTCAGTCCCCAAGATGAGCTGAGGTCTACTGGGTTGTGTTGTGATCTTGGTTTCTCCCCTCCATCTGCAAGGGCTAATGATTAGCAGGTGAGAACTCAGAAAGTCCTGACGGTCTGGGCTGAGCTCTCAGCTCCAAAATGACAAGTCCCAGAGCCACAGGAGAATTGCTGAGGCAGGGGGTTTGGGGCAGGGTGGGAATGGTGGTATTTAAAGAAACAAAAAAAAAAAGTTGCTATTGAGTTGACTCTGACTCATGGTGACCCCATGTGTGCCAGAGTAGAACTGTGCTCCATAGGGTTTTCAGTGGATGATTTTTTGGAAATAGATTGCCAGGCCCTTCTTCCAAGACACCTCTGGAGTGATTCAAACCTCCAACCTTTTGGTTAGCAGCCGAGTATGACAATCATTTGCAATACCCCATTGCTCTACCGCTTAAAACCTTCCAGTGACTTCCCCTTAGTGAGGCTCATGGCCCTGTGTGTCCGGCTACCTCCTGCTTTGCAGCCTCATCTCGCTCTGCTCTCCCGCGCTGTCTTTGTGTTCCAAGCCGTGCCTTCCTTCCAATTCCTTGAGTGCAGTGTGGCCTGCCCACCTCAGGGCCTTAGCCTATGGAGTTGCCTCAGCCTGGAGCGTCTGACCTACCTGCTCTCCTTCTGTTCGCTGAATAAACTCTATCCATGCCAAGTTCTCAGCTGGACTGGTGTTTCTTCAAAGCTTCCTGGTTGCTGGGCCCACATCTGCTTTGCTCACCGTGGTGTTCCTATTTCACAGTACAGCCCAGAAAGTAGTAGTTGTTAGGTGCCGTCGAGTCCCTCCAACTCATGGTGACCTTATGTATAACAGAACAAAACACTGACTAGTCCTGCACCACTTTCACAAGTGTTGGCATGCTTGAGTCTATTGGTGTGTCCACTGTGTATTTTAAGTGCCTTCCAACCTAAGGAGCTCATCTGCCAGCACTATACTGAACAACATTCTATTATGATCCACAGGGTTTTCATTGGTTGATTTTTGAAGGCAGATCTCCAGACCTTTCTCCTTAGTCTATCTTACTCTGGATGCTCTTCTGAAACCTGTCCACCTGACCCTGATGATATTTGAAATAAGGGTGGCGTAGCTTCCAGCATCACAGCAACACACAAGCCACCACAGTACTGACAGATGGGCAGTGGGGCATAAAATCAGCATATTTCAAAATACACATTTTCAAGGGGGAAGGTATATAAATAATAAGTAAAAGATATCTCTCGCCATCTAATGAGCTCAGAGCCACTCTCTTTGGTGGCAATTTTTCTCCTTTAAGTGCTGTCCTTGAAAGAAGGCACAATCAAGGTGCTTGATAAAGTCAAATGCTTCACTGATCTAAACAAAAGGCAGTTTGACGATGTCTGGTTGGCATCCAGGGAGGGGGAGGATCCATGGAGAAACATGTCACATCCCTCCTTCCTTTCTTTTCTTCCCTTGGCTGGGGAAGCTGGGATATGTGCACTGGTGAGGGAGAAGTTATTTTTTGAAGGATTTTTTTTTTTTTTTCTACCAAGGACCAGGGTCAGGAAGAATCCACCCCAAGGGTAGTTGGAGGGAAGAAAAATAACAAGGCACACGAGTGTCTGGGGACCACAGCCTTGTTCACATCCGCTGTAATCATCAGTGCATGGCTTGGCTGTCTGGGTAATTTACATAATCCCATCCTGACACCTTCACTTCAGTTATCCATCACCACTCAGACGGAGTCTTCCTGCCTGACGCACCACTGCCTGCTCTCTCGGAGCCTTGGTCTCTGTCCTTAATGCTCATGTTTTTCCTCCTTCTCCCCTTGTGCCCCTTAATGTTCCTGCTTCTCTTTCTTCCTTTCCCTCTTTGTGCTTACGAGTATAGGGGCCAAGCAAAAAACAAAAAACAAAAAAGCCAGCCTACGAGAAAGAGAGAGATTTCACATCATTTCTACTCTTCTTGTTCAACTCACATGCATTTGGAAAACTCTGAAGCACCAAGTCAATGAAGTTGGAAAATGTGCAGAAGATGAGTGCTGTCTTTTTCTATAATAAATAGTATCCCTGGGGTGGGAGGAAGGGAGCTACCTTAATACATTTCTGCAGGAACACTCTGGAGCGGAGGGAGGTCTTCAGCTTATACATTGTTTGGAACATAAATCAGTTGATACTTTACATTGAAGATAAATTTGCAAATAGAGAAAAATTGGACACTGAGTATTCATCTATCAGTATAACCTAAAGAGTCCATAAATAAATAAGTTCAAGAACCACATGCCCTAGTAATATAATTAAGGAACCCTGCTAATAATGTTTTGAGAATGTTTCCATTGGTTGTGTTTTTATTCAATTGGTTGGGCCACCAGCAAATAGACAGAAAATCGCAGGGATTGATAGTCTTTTCCCTCACACCACATTTTAGGGGAACAGGAATTAGTTAGGGAAGTTTTGTAAAGCGCTTAGAAAACCTGTTGCACAGAACATATACTTTGTAGTCTTATTAATATACAGTGAAAGTTACTGTGAAATGTTTTGCAAAGACCAAAGAAAGTCAAGGTCACTAGGGGTGGAATGCTATGGAACAACAGGTTATGTGGTTTTGAGTCATAAAGGTGACAGTTATTAATTGAATTGACTCTAATGGTAGTTCTTAAAATTAATGCTTTCCTTTTCTTCTTTTAATATCCATTCCACCCACCACCCTCCTTTATATATATGTATATGTGTATATATACTTTTGTTTTGTTTTAAATTAGAAAAGATAAATAGGACATATAGGTAAATAATACAAGCTTTCAATAACTATTTCTTGAAAGGCAGACCCAATGTGTTAGCCCTGCCTGGATAGCCTTTGAAAAAGAAATACTGATGCTTATAACCCCATCCACAATAAATTGAATTGGGATTCCAAATACAGAGCGGTCTCTGAGTTCCTATGTATTTTAATAGTCTATATGATTCCCTATTTGTCATTTTAATTGTCCCCAGATCTTTCTGGAATTTTCTAGGATCTTCCATATTGATTAAGAAATGCATTAAAGTAGTCCCTAATACCTGCTTCTTGTTTTTAATGTTAAAAAGACAAAAACAAGGGGAGTCACTTTCTCATGCATAGGGAATTTGTGGCTACCTATACATGTGTGCTAAGAATTTTAAGTATTATCTCACTTACCTTCACAACAACTCTGTGTTTGTTGTTGTTCGGTGCAGTTGAGTTGGTTCCAGTGCAGAGTGACCCTGTGTACGACAGAATGAAACACCATCCTCACAATCGTTGCTATGTTTGAGCCCACTGTTGCAGCCACTGGGCCAATCCATCTTGTTGAGGGTCTTCCTCTTTTTCACTCACCCTCTACCTTACCAAGCGTGATGTCCTTCTCCAGGGACTGGTACCTCCTGATGGCATATCCGAAGTAAGTGAGACCATGTCTTACCATCCTCACTTGTAAGGAGCATTCTGGCTGTCCTTCTTCTAAGACAGATTTGTTCGTTCCTCTGGCAGTCCATGGTATATTCAATATTCTTTGCCAACACCATAATTTAAAGGCATCAATTCTTCTTTGGTCTTCCTTATTCATTGTCCAGCTTTCACATGCATATGAGGCGATTGAAAACACCATGGTTTGGGTTAGGTGCAGCTTAATCCTCAAAGCAACATCTTTGCTTTTTAACTCTTCAATAAAGAAATCTTTTTCAGCAGATTCGTCTAATGCAATATGTCATTTGATTTCTTGACTACTGCTTCTGTGGGTGTTGATTGTGGATCCAAGTAAAATGAAGTTCTTGACAACTTCAGTCTTTTCTCCATTTATCATGATGTTGCTTACTGGTCCAGTTGTGAGGATTTTTGTTAGCTTTATGCTCAGGTGAAATCCATGCTGAAGGCTGTGGCCTTTGATCTTCATCAGTGCTTCAAGTCCTCTTCACGTTCGGTTCTTGCTATGAGGCAGGATTGATAACAACATTAAAATGGGTGGAGCAGGAGGGTCAACGTCATCAGGAAGCACGTTGACGTAGGGTCAGCAGATGAGCGGGGAAGAGAGTTTCTTGAGGTTCTTTCAGCAGCTCCCTGCTGAGCCAAATAGCTGGCCCAGAGCAGGTCTTGGGGGAGCAAGGGGCCTGTCTGTTTTCCTCACGGTTGGGGCCTAGGATTTAGTGCACAGCTTGGCACGTGGAAGAACGCAGTTACTTCTTGTGGGTTCAGTGCATGAGTGAGCAGAGGTATGGCGCACGTTAATATTTCTGAGTGTGACTTCCTAGGCAGAATTTGCGTTGGGCAGGTTTCTCAGGGTCCCCTCTGGGCAAACTACTGCTCCCCGAGGAAGGATTATACCTAGATACATAATCCTGCCTTCTCAAGTGACAAAGCTTCCCATGTCTGCCTGCACCCCCCGATAACAGACATACCAAACAAAACACTGAGTCTGTAACATAAGAAAGGGGGCACACGAGCCAGGAGGCTTCCTATCTCCTTTTCTGTGCCACCATCTACCTGCATTAATTTTGTAAATATGTATTTGTTTACTTTCATTTATTCATCCAACAAATACTTTTTGAGCATCAAAAAGGCTTTATGTCTGTGTACCTTGCTAAAGGAGTCCTGGTTGTGCAGTGGTGAGGCACTCAGCTTCTAACCAGAAGGTTGGTGGTTTGAACCCACCAGCAGCTCCACACGAGAAAAATGTGGCAGTCTGCTTCTGTAAAGATTACAGCTTTGGAAACCCTATGGGGGCCATTCTACTCTTTCCTATCGGATTGCTCTGAGTTGGAATTGACCGTGGCGGCAGGTTTAAAGGTACCTTGCCAGGTGTGATGGTGTTGATGTCGTTGTTAGCTGCCGTCGAGTTGGCCCTGCCTCATGGCAGCCCCATGCACAATGGAACAAAACACTCCCCGGTCCTGCACCAACACTATGGTTGGTTGTGGATCAGACCAGTGTGTTGCATAGGGCTTTTATTGTCTGATTTTCGGAAGTAGATCACCAGGCCTTCCTTCCTAGTCCATCTTAGTCTGGAAGCTCTGCTGAAACCTGTTCAGCATCCTAGCAACATGCAAGCTACTACAGTCTGATTATTTGCCTGTTGCCCTGAGTAGGATGCAAGGTCCATGGACTCAGGGGTCATAAACAAGCCTTGTTTGTCACTGCATGGCAGGCCCTCCACTACCATTTTGCTGAACAAACATATGAAGGAATGAAGGAGCCACACCCTGTGCTGGACACTGGGGATGCACAGTTGATTCAGAAATGCTCCCCACCTTGCCCTGAAGGGCCCCCCACTCTAAGAAGTTGCACTTACCCCTAAACTACGCGGGAGACTGTAACAATGTATCACGTGTCTATGTAGAAACATGCCATCAACGGGTAACTGCTGGTGTCTGTGAACGCTTGCCCCAGTGTAATGAGCCCGTGAGAGTCAGGGATCTTGTCAAACTCATCTTTGCATTCCCCAGGGCACCCACCATGGGGCACTGCCCCTCGTAGGTGCTTTGTAAGTGCTGGTGAACTTGACATTTGAATGAAGCCTTCAGGCCACTCCATGTCAGAACCCCCAGGCTTAATGTAACAATGTTGACCAAAGATAGAAACGTAACTGAGTAGGAGTAGAGTTGCCATTGATTGAGTTCTTACTGTGTATCAGCACAGGCTAAACACTGTACAGACATTGCATTTAATCCTGACAGTAACCCACGGGCTACATTCTTGGGTTCTTGCTTTATAGGATCAGACACTTACGTGGGTTAAGATGTGCTTGCAGGGTTACACAGCTGAGTAGTGACACACCCGGGCTCCCACACCAAGTCAAGCTGTTTCCTAAGCCTATGCCTTAAACCATGAGAAGAAATTGGTCCCTCAAACAAATGCCAGCACATCATTACCCCCCGTGGATGATCCACTTATTGTCCACCTGCCGTTCTGGTCAGAACACACCCAGTGATTGGTCTTTCCTGATGTTGTGTCCAAAGTAAGAGAGTGAAGTCTCACCATCCTCACTTCTAAGGAGCATTCTGGCTATGTATCTAGGTAATGCTTCCTAAATTGCCTTTATTTTTACAATTGTTTGGCATTTGCCGTAAAACTCCTAGCTCCCTGCTGTAATGTTCATGATCTAATTGGGCACAGAGTGTGTTATTTTTTTATTCCTAATAAATTTACAAAGCTGGGTGGAATCCACCTGGAATTTACATGCAGAGAGGAATTCTCATCAAAAAACTAATATTGTGCTTCTGTCATTGACAGTTGTACAGGATTCTATTAGCACTTGATTAAAGTACATCTAGAGATATAACACCCCCCCACACACTCCAAAAAGAAAAAAAGACAGAAAGGAGTAAGGAAAACCAGGAATCATTTGACCATTTGTGGCAGGCGCCTTCTATTTCCACAGGGTTTTATTTGGATATTGTTTTTCAAACCTACCATCTGCAAGTCCAGAACAATTTCAGGCCCATCGAGTTTCACAGTGGTTTATTATTATTATTTTTTGTATCTAATGTTATGAAGTTACTTTATTAAGATTGGAGTTTATGCTATAAATCGAATTAAGGCACAAATATATACAGTTCATTTTGTGTTTCAGTGCTGCCCCTATCTTACTTTCTCTTGTGATAAAGAAAACCATTAGCTTCTGTCAGAACCACAAAGAAGGAGATCATTTTTGTTGAAATAAGAACAAAATGATCGTGTCAGGCACTGAGTCCGAGAGATAAAATATTACATCTAATAAACATGCTACATATGGGATTCGACAAGGGGTCCTTGAATTACAGAAAAACAGAAGCTACAGAAAAACAATAACATTAATACTGAAAAATAATGACTAACGTCTCCATCTTGGAGAAACCTGCATTTTAATAAACAGAATGGAAATTTGGGAATCTCTGGGAAAGCAGCTTGATGATATCAAGCATATTGGAGGGGTGGTCTAAGGAGGACCAATGGAATGGTGGACAAAAGTGTCCAAGGTGACCAAGAATTAAAACAAACAAACAAAACAACAGCAGCAAAAAACAACAGGAGACTTCATTGCTAGAGGCAGATTTGTCAATCCACGTTTAAAATATTGTAGAGAAGCAAATTAAGTCATAGACAGGAGGGAACTAAATTAAGGTGGGTGAAACTTACAAAAAAAAAAAAAAAAAAAAGATCCCTAGTGGCTACCTGGTGCGCCAGGTGAAGAAACTTTCTGAGTCTGTGTCCAGCCCAATGGCGAGGGAGTGACTGATGAACGAGGTCTGCTTTAAGGATGAGGAGGTAGGGTGAAGGATCAAGTGGGAGGATTCTTGGCATGCTATTATTGTTAGCTGTTATTGTTCTTATCTGCCATGAGTTGGCTCTGACTCATGGCAACCCCACGTATAACAGAATGAAATGTTGCCCAGCCCAGCGCCATCTTCATGATCATTGGTATGTTTGAGCCCATTGTGGCTATTGTGTCAGTCCACCTCACTGAAGGCCTCTCTTATTTTCACTGACCCTTCAGTTTATCAAACATGATGTTCTTCTCTAACAATTGATCTTTCTTTATGACACGTCCAAAGTAAATGAGCTGAAGTCTTGCCATTCTAGTTTCTAAGCAGTATTCTGATTGTATTCTTCAAAGACTGATTTGTTCATTCTTCAGGCAGTCCAGTTCTTGACTTACTACTCTATATTTGCCATCATTGGCCTAAATGTCCACAGGGAACACTTGGCAAGTCTGGAGACATATGTCTTGGTTGTCATAACATGGAGGGAGGGATGCTACCAGCATCATCTAGTCGGTAGAAGCCAGGGGTGCTGCTGAGCAGCCTACAATGCCCAAGATGGTCCCACCACAAAGAGTTCTCTGGCTCTAAATGTCAATTGTGTCAAGGGTGAGAAACTGTGGTCTAAGTCTGCTTTTTCCCAATTCCCAGTTAAAAAACAAACAAAAAAAAGCCCCATCTGCTTACAATTGACAGGTCTGGACCTCAACCATGTCCCTGTGAAATCACACCAGTGCCCCTATGGGACACTGTCCTTTGGCACTGTCTTAGCTTCTGTGCCAGACTTTCAGGTCAGATGGACATGGTCCACCCAGGATCATGTGTGGGCTCATTAGAGGATCCAGGTCTTCACTTGACTCATCACACTGGTGTAGTATTTTAAAAAAAAAAAAAAAAATAGAGTATTGTTATTAACAGCTTCAAAAACTATGATAATCAGTGAATGATTATAATAACTATCACTTACTGAGTTACTACAAATGAGCCCTAGTGGCTCAGTGGTTAAGCGCTCAGCTGCTAACCCAAAGGTTGGCAGTTCAAACCCATCAGTTGCTCCATGGGAGAAAGATATGCCAATCTGCTTCTGTAAAGATTGTCGTTAGGTGCCGTTGTGCTGGTTCTGACTCATCGCGACCCTGTCTTTGTACAACAGAATGAAACACCGCCTTGTCCTGTGCCATCCTCATAATCGTTGTTATGCTTGAGCCCATTATTGCAGCCACTGTGTCAATCCATCTCGTTGAGGGTCTTCCTCTCTTTCACTGACACTGTACTCTACCAAGCACTATATCCTTCTCCGAGGACTGGTCCCTCCTAATAACACGTCCAAAGTGTGTGAGA
Organism: Dugong dugon; assembly: GCA_030035585.1. Lineage (NCBI taxonomy): Eukaryota > Metazoa > Chordata > Mammalia > Sirenia > Dugongidae > Dugong > Dugong dugon. The sequence continues at coordinate 110,622,701 of CM057472.1, forward strand.
TGAAATCTCGCCATCCTCGCTTCTAAGGAACATTCTGGCTGTACTTCTTCCAAGACAGATTTGTTGGTTCTTCTGGCAGTCCATGGGATATTCAGTATCCTTCACCAACACTGCAATTTAAAGGCATCAGTTCTTCTCTGGTCTTCCTCATTCATCATCCAGCTTTCGCATGCGTATGAGATGATTGAAAACACTATGGCTTGGGCCAGGCGCAACTTCAGTCTTCAAGGTGATGTCTTTACTTTTTAACAATATTCACAGGGATAGAAAACAGTTAACTGATCTCCATGAAATTAATCAGAAGAAAAGAAAAGTCACTTCCATGCTGTCCCTCCCCTCCTTGTTAGAAAGGCATTGGCTGTGTCTGTAACATGTGTGAAGTTGAGGATTTTCTCCATAGATTACTTGTTTCCAAGAAAACATACTGGGAAAGTTCCACAAGCGTCAGACTCAGGCCTCTGCCCCAACTTGACCAGAGGTGCAGTTTCCTGCCTGTGTGCCTGGATTTTGTTCCAGCAACATGGTTACCTGATGTATTTCAGTACCAGTGATCACAGCAAACGTTCACCATTCACGAACACCTGGTACGCACAGTTTATGGCGCGTTAGCTGGGAGTTGGAAGTTAAGGACCTGGCCCCTAGTTGTGTGCCCCGTGAGAAGGAGACAGGAATTTGAACGCAAAGCTACTGACCATAAAGCTACTCAGATAATTTTAGCTACACGATTCTCTCTCCAACTTCCTGATGCCAGTGATGTATCCATTTCTCTGAAATTATGACCATTGTTGAAACTGGGTGATGGGTGAATGTTTATGCTTTTCTCTCTGCTTTGCTATATATTTGAATGTTTCCACAATAAAAGATTTAAAAAAATAACAATTCTCCTTCTCATCTTCCCACAGAAAACAGAATCACTCTTCACGTGCTTGATTTTAACCTAAGTGCCCGAAGACAGTTTTCCAGTTGCCTGGAATCCAAATGTATACGTTTCCTTTTTTCTTTTTTTCTGGAAAAGTCTCAGTCTCCTGGCAGAGACTTGGCACTTAGATGGCACATGGAGCCACGTGCTTCCTAAAAGTGCCTACAGGAGAATGTCGTCTTCTTCCTGTGCTTTTCTTGCCTGACACTGTGCTGGCCATTGGTCTGGACCCAGGGGTAATGTGTGGAGCCCCTGCCTGGTGTGGAATCTCCCTTAAGCTCAGTGGCCCAGCTGCCTGACTTCCTGGCATGCAGATACCAAGGTAAGCCAAGAAACGACTTCAAAGGAGACTCACAGACATGTTCCCTCATACCTCTCTCTCCTGCTCATATTTTAAACTCTGAGCAGAGTGAGAGAGAGAAGTTGCGGAGAGCAGGGACAGAGAGACACCAGCTCCTGAATATTTCACAAGCCTGTCTGCCCTGGAACAGGCTCTAGAGTCACCTTCAGAGAAAAAGTAAGGGAACAAGTACAGTGGCCTCGCTGGGTAAAGGTACCCAAGAAAACTCCCATTTTTCCCCATCAAAATGAAAGCAGTAGCAGAGGCTTGGTATATCAGATTAATTCTGCTATTAATAACGTAAGCATAATCCTCGTCTTAAGCAGTGTGCTAAAAATAGACATTGTGAATATAAACTGCATCTTTCTAACCTGACAGCTGTTTGGGAGATTAGAAAGCGTTGTCTGAGAAGCCAGCACTTTCCTCCCTGCTTTCTTCTCTCTCTCTCCACCTTCCTCCCCACCCATAATCACAGATTCTCTACCTTTAGATGGGCTTGACCCATGATTCCATTGAAAAGAACTTCGGGACTTATACAAGGCATCCTTTTAGGGTCTCTGCAAGCATCTAAATGTGACCTTTCTGTTAGCAGATTTGAGATTTTCTGTGCTAGGATACATTCTGATTCGGGGTAATTTAACCACGTTATTGCTTCCATTTATTTCAAAAGAATCCAGTGTTGCTACCGTGTATCTAATGCAGTGCAAACACTGCAGAAACAGGAAGACATGCTTCCACTACCACCACTACTACTAATGATGATGATGGTGATGATGATGGTGATGATGATGGTGATGATGGTGATGATGGTAATGATGGTGATGGTGATGATGATGGTGATGATGATGATGGTGATGATGATGATGGTGATGATGGTGATGATGGTGATGGTGATGATGGTGATGATGGTGATGGTGGTGATGGTGATGATGGTGATGATGGTGATGATGATGATGGTGATGATGGTGATGATGGTGATGGTGATGATGATGGTGATGATGGTGATGATGGTGATGATGGTGATGGTGATGATGATGGTGATGATGGTGATGTTGATAGTGATGATGGTGATGATGGTGATGATGATGGTGATGATGATGGTGATGATGATGGTGATGATGATGGTGATGATGGTGATGATGGTGATGGTGATGATGGTGATGATGGTGATGATGATGATGGTGATGATGGTGATGATGGTGATGATGATGATGATGGTGATGGTGATGATGATGATGGTGATGATAATGATGGTGATGATGATGATGATGATGATGGTGATGATGGTGATGATGGTGATGATGATGATGATGATGATGATAACAACAATGAGCAAGAAGCCTTGATCTTGAGTTACCCCCAGTGGGACTCAATGCCCAGGAGTAGGCAGATGGAGCGGCTGTAAGGGGCATGGAAGAAGTACAGACCTAACGGCAGGAGTGGAAAAGAAGATCTGGAGATAATTTTGTGCAGGAAGAGCTGAAGGTGGGGTTCAAAGGTGAGTGGGAGTTTACTGGAGGGTGGGGGCTGGGATGAAGAGCTTTCTAGGCAGAGGGAATGGCAAAGAAATGGTGGAATGAGAGTCGATCTTGTGGTCCAGGACCTGCAATGAGTCTCAAACAATGATGAACATGAGGTTAAGGTGAAAAGCAGTCTGATTCAAAGCCCAGACATCGCCGTCAGGGTCATAGGAAGCCGGCCAAAGGATAAATCTGGGAAGGACAGAGCCATGTTGGGTTATTTATTTATTTTTAGACAGCCTTGTTGTTGTTTTTAGTGGTAGTTGAATCAGCTCCAACTCATGGCAACTTTCTGCATAACAAAACTGAATGTTGCCTGGTCCTGTGCCATCTTCATGAGCATTGGTATGTTTGAGTCCATATTGCTGCCATTGTGCCAATCTGCCTCAGTGAGAGTTTCCCTTGTTTTTGCTGACCCTCTACTTTATTAAACAGTATATCCTTTACTAGTGGTTGGTGTTTTCTAATGATGTGTCCAAAGAAAGTGAGCCAAAGTCTCACCATCCTGGCTTCTAAGGAGCATTTTGGTTGTATTTCTTCTAAGACTGATTTGTCTTTTCTTCTGGTAGTCCATAGTATATTCAATATTCTTCGCCAACACCACAACTCAAATGCATCAATTCTTCTTTGGTCTTCCTTTTTTCTTGTCCAGCATTCACATGCATTTGAGGAAATTGAAAATACCATGACTTGGGACAGGCACATCATAGTAATCAAAATGACATCTTTGCCTCATCGAGGTATAATTCATGTACAATGAACTGCTCACATTTAAAATGCATAGTTTGATAAATTTTGACATCTAGATATAGCCACGAAAACCATCACTACAATCAAGATAATGAACAAAACTATAACTCCCAAAACATTCCTTGGTGCACGTTTTATCTCTCCCTCTCGCCCTTCCTTGGACTCTACCCTCAGGTGGCCACTGATCTACTTTCTGTCACTATAGATTAGTTTGTTCTTTTGTGTCTGTTTTCTTTTACTCAGTACAATTATGATGCACTTCACCTGTGTTGTTGAGCGTATCAGCTGTTCGTTCCTTTTTATCACTGAGTAGTACTCCATTGGATGGCTATACCATAATTTACTTATTTATCTACTCATTTGTTGATGGACATTAGGGTTGTTTCCAGTTTGGGGCTATGACAAGTAAAGCTGTTATGAGCATCCATGTATGAGTCTTTATATGGACATATGCTTTCCTTTTTCTTGGGTAAGTACCTAGGAGCAGAATGCCTGGGTCATATGATAGATACATATTCAACTTTTTAAGAAATTGTCAAACTGGTTTTCAAAGTGGCTGTGCTGTTTTATAGTTCCATCAGGAGTGTATGGAAGTTGCAGTTGTTCCACATTTTCTATATTACTTGCTGTGATTGTTAAAGTTGTGTGTCAACTTGGCTGGACCATGATTCTCAGTGGTTTGGCAGTTATAATGTAGTTTGGGAGTCATTTAGTGACGTAATAACCCCCATGATGAAATCTGATATAGTGTGATCATCTCCATGATGGAATCTGCAGTGAGTAACCAATCAGTTGAAAGGGCGTTTCCTTGGGGATGCGGCCTGCATCCAATATAGGCAAACTTTCTGGCAACACTCATGGGCTTTTGTTCACTCTGGATCCTGCAGCTGGCTCCTGTTCATCTGACCTCTGGTTATTGGGACTTGAGTTAGCAGCTTACCTGCCTTCTTACCTGCTGATCTTCCAATTCATCAGCTTCCACAGCCTGTGAGTCAGAGGCCTGCTGTCTGACCTTGTGATCTTGGATTTGCCAGCCCTTGCGGCTATGTAATTCAGCAGAAGCCTCCAGCCTGACACATGGACTTGGGACTTGGGACTTTCCAGCTTCTACAACTCTTTCTATATATTTATACACTGTACTGGTTTTGCTTCTCTAGAGAACCCAGCCCAAGACACTTGGAATGTTCAGTCTTTTTACTTTTAACCACTTTAATGGAGTGGAGTGACATCTCTCTGTCTTCACTATCTTAATCTTTGTAACTAGATTTAAGCAGTCAATTTATGATGTGCCTTGGTATGGTTTTAGCCATATTCCTTGTGCTTGGGTTTCACTGATCATTTTGGATCTGTAAGCTAAGTTTCCATCAAATTTGAAAAAAAAAAAGGATGTTCTTTCAAATATTTTTCTGTCACTTGTAAGCAACCTGTAAAATGACCCCTGATGACCCCTGCCTCCTGATATGTATGACCTTGTGTAACACCCTCCCAAGTTATGCCACAGTTGGTTGATGTGACCATTAGAATGTGGCAGAAGTGATGGCACGTCACTTCCAAGATTAATTTATAAAATACACTGTAATTTCTGTTTTGTGCTCTCTCTCTGTCTCTCACTGGGAGAAACCAGCTGCCATGTTGTAAGGACACTCAAGCAGCTCTGAGGCAAGTCCTATGTGGAGAAGAACTAAGGCCTGCCAGCAGCTACACAAGCCAGCTTGGAAGCAAATTCTTTCTTACTAGAGCCTCAGGTTGACTACATCCTGAGCCCACAGCTTAAATGAGAGACCCTGAGCTGAAGCATCCTGCTAAGGTGTTCTCAGGTTCTTGACTTTAGAAACTAATGATGTAATAGATGATGTTTTAAGTTGCTAAGTTTTGGAATAAGTGCTCATGCAGCAACAGAAAACAAATGCAGCTTTTCCTCCATTTTCTTCTACTTCTTACACATATCCTAAGGGGAATGACATTGTCCCACAGCTTACTGATACTCAATTCATCCCGCCTCCCCCCATCTTGCTTCTCTCTGAGTTTCATTTTGGAAAAATGACTATTGCTAGAACTTCAAGTTTAATAGTATTTTCTTCTTCAATATCTAATCTGCTGTTAGTACCATTCAGTGTATTTTTCAGTTTAGGGAATTTAGTTTTCATCTCTAGAAGTTCCATTTGCTGTTTTTTATATTTTTTATCTCCGTACTTAACTTTTTGAATGTATGAAATACAACTATAACAATGGTTTTCATATTCTTATCTACTGATTCTATTATCTGTACCATTTGCCCCATTTCTGCCTCAGCATCCTATGGTTTGAAAACTCTTTGGGGAAGTTTATGTTTCAGTTTACTTGTTGCCCATCTTTCAGGGATCACTGCTTTTGTCCTCTGATGTTAGTGCGTTGAATAACCCTTTTTTTGCCCAGCAATGCATACAGCGGTCATGAATTTTTCAGCTTCTGGGTTTACTGGGAGGCTGCTTTCCCACTGACAGCACAGGCTGCTCCAAGGCAGGAGCCTTTATAACTGTTTGAAACTAAATAAAGAGGCATGTGCCACAAATTACTGTTTTTACAGGGTATTGTATGAGGTGTCTGAATTTTTGGTAGGAAAAATAGAAATTTTGAAAATCGTTGTTACACGTACATATCAATAGACCCCAGTAGGGACTCTGGGGTATAATTAGTGATACTTTATATATACCACTAAACACTTAGGGTAGGCTTGTGAGAGGGGGCAAGGAAAGAATATCCATACTACCTACCAAAAATTCAGACATGCTCAATGACTCAGCATGCTTTCATTAATGAAAATACAAGGTATAAACAAAAATTTCAAAGCAGAAAATAATTGGGTCACACCAAAGGGTTAAAACTGTTGTTTCATATATTTAGTCTTTTTTTTTTTTTTTTTTTCTTCGCTTGTTTCAGGTGAGAGCATAAATGTGGCCCCTGTTATCCCATGCAGTCTGGAAGCAGAAGTCTTCCCATGCGGTGTTTTTGAAGGCTCTTTGGCTGGTGTGTGCAGCATGAACTGGGATGGTTAGGGAGGAGGTGGGACACCCTTTTGGAGACTAGTGATAGGTCTTCATGACAGATGTGAGGGCTTGTGGAATGTGGGAAAGTGGGAAAGGAGAAGAGGGGAAGGGATTTGGAGATATAAAGAAATTAGAACGCTGTCTCTGATTAAATGTAGACTGAGTGAGGCATAAAGGGCCAGTCCTTGTTTTCTGCCCTAGGTGAGCAGGTGAATCATCTTCAGATCTTTCTGGATTTTTATGGGACTCTGCCTATGACTTCGTTCTGGGACAAACCATACACTTCACTGCTTCCCCCCAACATGGACCATTTGCTTCCTGATTATGCCATAGAACATGACAGGAAAATGTTTAAAAAATGCATGGGAATGTAGAAAAGACATCAAGTTCTAAAAGGCATAAGAAGATAGGTGAATGTTACCTAAAGTAGAAAAAAAATGATACCTTACAATAGGTCTAATCACTGTGGTCTTCTTCTAGAGTTTAACAAGACTCTTTCTGTTTCTAGATAACCACTTCATCTTGCCCATTGGTGGGTGTTTTTTTCTATGTAATTCATGTTCTTCTGCTATTATTCTTTCCAGAGACTCAATCATATTTAAATTAAAAAAAAAATCACACACCTTATTAATTAAAACACAGATGAGAGCAATTGATAATTCATGCAAAGGAAAGAAAATGTCTTCTCTATAAGTATTTCTCATCTTGATTCTTTAGGTGCTTATTATTTAAGCTTTGGGAAACCACTTTATGCTCTACACCAAACTGTAATTAATAATAACCACTTAGATGAGCACAACAGGTCACAGTATAGAAAGCTCTTCTTTTATCTACCATTTAATTTCATCTTTACAGCCATCTTATGAAGTGGGCAGGGCAAGGATTAATTGCCCTGCACTTTACAGAGGAAAAAACCAAGACTGTTGGAATAGAAATAGCAAACAGTTGGCAAGCAGTAGAATCTGACTCCATGTTCAGTGGGTTTCTGACTCTTTCATGCCTTGGGCTGTTCTGACAACTGAAGAATGAAGGAATTGTATTTTCTAAGTGGGATCTAGCTCTTGACATGATTCTAAACTGCTGAAGCAGGTGAGTAGAAGCTCTAGCAACAGGAGAATTTAGGGGAAAGAAAACACTGCTTCTTTCAGATCCTCTGAATGACAGCTTGATGGCTATATCAACACAACTTCACAACCAAAGAGAGAAGACAGAAGCAACCCTGCCTCACCAGTTATTTGCTGCCATATGAGGCAAATAAGAAAGAGTACATTTCAATCACTTTTAAAATGAATTAATTTTTCAGTGCAGAAGTCAACCATCCTGGTTTCAGCATAATGTCAGCCAATCTGGATTGCATCTACAAAAGTAATCTAAATAGTTTTACTTGAAGTATCAGAGCAATGTTTTTAACTTACCTTAATGGCTATTTTTGGAAACCCTGGTGGTGTAGTGGTTAAGAGCTATGGCTGCTAACGAAACGTTCAGCAGTTCGAACCCACCAGGCACTTCTTGGAAATGCTATGGGGCAGTTCTACTCTATCCTGTAGGGTTGCTATGAGTCAGAATCGACTCGATGGCAACGGGTTTTGGGAATGGCTTTTTAAATTGTGTGTTAAATGAAGGTTTACAGAACAAACTAGCTTCTCATTAAACAGTTAGTACACATATTGTTTCATGACATTGGTTAACAACCCCACAACATGTCAACACTTTCCCTTCTCAACCTTGGGTTTCCCGTTACCAGCTTTCCTGTCCCCTCTTGCCTTCTAGTTCTTGCCCCTGGGCTGCTGTGCCCCTTTAGTCTCGTTTTGTTTTGTGGGCTTTTCTAATCTTTGGATGAAGGGTGAACCTTAGGAGTGACTTCATTACTGAGCTAAAAGTGTCTGGGGGCCATACTCTCAGGGTTTCTCCAGTCTCTGTCAGGCCAGTAAGTTTGGTCTTTTTTTGTGAGTTGGAATTGTGCTCTACATTTTTCTTCAGCTCTGCCCAGGACCCTCTATTGTGATCTCTTTCAGAGCAGTCAGTGGTGGTAGCTGGGCACCATCTAGCTGTACTGGACTCAGTCTTGTGGAGGTTGTGGTAGTTGCGGTCCATTAGTCCTTTGGACTAATCTTTTCCTTGTATCTTTAGTTTTCTCCATTCTCCCTTGCTCCAGAAAGGGTGAGATCAGTGGAGCATGTTAGATGGACTTCTTAGTGCAGTAAGCAGCACGTCAGTCTCATAATCTGAGGGAAGGGCTATTTTTAATTTCCTCTTTACCACAAAAGTCCTAAGGTGATGCAAATGGTTAATGTAGTCAGCTGCTACCCAAAAGACTGGAGGTTCAAATCCACCCAGAGATGCCTTGGAAGAATGGCCTGGTATTCTGTCAACAGGTAGTCCCTGACTTATGACAGGTTTCTGTTCTGATGACATCGTCCTAAATTGGTTTTGATGTAAGCTGAATATTTCATTTATTTATTTTTTTTAGTTTTCATTATTATGAGCTGTTATTATCAGTATATTTATAAATCTGATCTTTATTTGTCTTCAGCAGTTGGCATGAGAATGATAACATCAGCAAACTACAAGCTGCAACGTTAAAAAAAAGCCCGATGGTTGTTAGTGCTGTTCATCATAACAGGAATATGTCGTAAATCGGGGACTACCTGGACTTCCAGAAAGTTAGTCATAGAAAACCCTGAAGAGCACAGTTCTACTCACATACAGCTGGAATCGACTTGACAGTGACTGGTTTTTACCACATGGGTCTAGCAAGGAGCCCTGGTGGCATAGTTGTTAAGCATTCAGCTGCTAAGCAAAAGGTTGACAGTTCAAATTGACGAGCTACTCCTTGGAAGCCATATGAGACAGTTCTACACTGTCCTATAGGGTCCCTATGAGTTGGAATTGACTCCACGGCAACGGGTTTTGGCCTAGGAATTCTCTGAAATCACAGAGCCCGGATGGAAATTTTGGATTCAGAATGAAGGCCCAGCTCAAGCTCCCTTTCCCCTGGAAAAGTCTGTTCTCGCATCTCATGCCACAGAGAACTTTCTCTTCTTTGGACCACCCAACTAACACTAGCTTCTTAAGACAGTGGACCTAAAGTTCATCTGAGTTTTCCCAAGAAAGTCTAATGTGGCTGACCTCACTGTCAGGCCCCTTACCCAGGGCATGGCCTTAACTAATGATTGGCTGATAAGGAGTATAAAAGCCTCACCCTGTCTTCCAGGCAGGACAACCCTGTGGTACCATTCATGCTTCAGAGCTCCCCACAGTATCAGGCTCAGGCTAGCCTTCAGCTAAAGCCACATCTTTCTGGAGCTTCTTCCCTGGCCCTAACTTGTTCTTACATCGCTTATAAGTCACACCTGAGAGCTGTCCATCAATAAGTGACTTGCAAAATGATTCCTGCTCTGGCTTTTAGCTAGGAAACCTCACTAAAGCATAGGGCACCATGCAGATCCAGGTCTGCTGAGCAGGGAGGAGAGGGGATGGCTCCTGGAGACGTGTAGGGAAACTTCACTGTCCAGCGGGGCCTGCATGTCACTTTGAAGGATGCATTGGAAAGAAGATGGTGGCAAAGGGATGACACATGTCGAATACCTATCCAGGCCCTGGTGCGTAATACCTACTCAAGAAAGGCTAGTTTTCCTCCTTTCCTTCCCAATGTAGGAGCCCTGGTATCACAGTGGTTAAGCATTCAGCTACTAACTGAAAGGTCAGCGGTTTGAACCCACCAGCTGCTCCGTGGGAGAAAGATGTGGCAGTCTGCTCCTGTAAAGATTTCAGCTTATGAAACCCTATGGGGCAGTTCAACTGTGTCCTATAGGGTTGCTATGAGTTGGAATTGACTCGATGGCCATGGAGTTTTTCCAATATAGGCAAATAACTACAGTGACAAAGTCATCTCGATATGAAAGAATGTGGTGTTCTGAGAATATCAAGAAAAGTTTCATTGCCTGGAACCCAAGAACCTGGTGGGGAGTGGGAAGTGCGAGTTGGGTCCCCAAGAGATCTATGTGCTGCACTTTTTCTTGCACACAACGAAGAGCCAGAAGAGGTCGTAAATCAGGAGGGTGGTACTATTAGATCTATGCTTTGAAAAGATAATTCTGGTGTCAGTGGGAGGACGGATGGGAGCAGTAAGACAGGGAGATCAGATAGACCGTATTTGCAACAGTTGAGCCAAGAGAAGCTTTAGAGATAGAGACGATTGTGTGACAGGAGTGGAGGGCTTGGGGTTGGGGATATATTCAAGGGATTTTTAAAAGAATGAATCTTCAGCATGAAGTGACCAAGGCAGAGGGAGCAAAGTGCTAGTATAATAGTGAATGACAGTATTCCAGCAGTTTCCAGTGATAAAATATTAAATGTGAACATGGGTTACTCCATTAACTAGATTGGTAAAAAGACAATTCTAATGAATGGTGCCACCCAAGTACAACATACATTATCCTCTTATTTGAAACCTCAGTGTAATTTAAGACATCACTGATGCATTAAAAAGAATGCATTATTCCACGTGCTAGTAGCAGGTCAACATTCATTAGCAACCCTACAATAATAGCCAACAAGTGTGAAGAGTGAGCCCATGATTGAGGAAAACAATTTCAGCTAGAAAATAGACTCTCATTTCTACTCTCGCAGAGTTATTACAGCAACAAGAAAATGAAAACACTTTTACTTTTCAAATTTATGAAGCAGCCTGAACCTCCACTGTCATTCTAGGCAAGAAAACATCTTTAGTCGATGTAGCCTTTTCTTCTCTGAACTTAAATAAAGACAACTACCACACAGCAAGAAGAACGGGAGATTTTGTTGGTTTCTTTATCAAATGCAAATGAAAAATCAGTTGTTAGGGAAGACAGCTTTTTAATACAGAAATCAAAGTAGACTTATCTTCAAGGTGTTGTTGTGTGTGTGTCTTTGTGTTGTCTGAACTAAGTGTGTATACAAGTGCCGGTTGCTCAAGGTCTGTTAGGACAACTTCGGACTCTGTGTATGTCTGTGGTCCCATAAGGTTGTTTTTCAAAGGGAAAACAGCTCTCCTTTTATTTATTATTTCCTCCAATTGTTTCAAAGCTCTGTGGTGCAGCGGTTAAGAGCTCAGTTGCTAACCAGAAGGTTGGCTGTTCAAATCCACCAGGTGCTCCATGGAAATCCCATGGGGAAGTTCTACACTGTCCTATAGGGTTGCTGTGAGTCAAAATCGCCTCAATGGCAATACATTTTTAATGGTTTTAAAGACCCCAAACCTAGACTCTTGCAGCAGCGGGCCACAGGTGGAATATAGGCAGGTAAGACAGAGGACATGGCTTTGGGTGGGGGCTCTCAGGCTTTGTTCAGCGGGCAGTCAGGAGGCATCTGCGGGGCCCAGGCTCTTCCTGCTGCTGAGGCAGGAGGAACAACAGGCAGAGCTGGGCATTCCACTTCCTCCTCCTTCACTTCCTCTAGCTCCTCTACTGCTGCCACCCTCTCAGCCACTGTCGCTGTTACCTGCTCCTCCCTCCTCTGATAGCAGCAGCGGGGGCAGCAGTGGCTGTGAGACTGACTAGAAGTGGGCTCCCGTAAGGTTTTAATATGGTGTTTGTACAACGTCCAAATTATGTAATGTCCTGTTTCACAGAACCTATGGTGGACGTTAAGCAACGCATACCTGTATGTGTGTGTATTTATCTGAGATTCCTGGGGGAAATGTGATGTTCAGATTCAACGTAATACTTTGAATTGTTAGCAATTACTATGATTTCTCCTACTTTGTTTCTTTTGCTCTTCGTAAGAACCCTGTTGGATAGGTATTATAAAGCCATTTTGAAGATGAAAAAATTGAGTCTCAGAAAACTCAGGTAACTTACTCAAGATCACTTGCCAATGAATGGAGCGAACACTGATTGGTCTGGGACAGTATAGGAGACAGATACTGAGAGTCATTTGGCAAGTTGTCGAGTAACTTGTAATTGACAGCCAGACATCAGCTTGTGTCTGCCGATTCCAGAGCCCCATCTCCACACTCGAGCATAGAGTAAGGCTTTATAGAATGGTGCAGGGGCTCCCGATCTTGTCTGCACGTCAAGACCATTTGGGAGCTTCTAGGAACATTGCAGCTGCAGCAGTATATTGACAGGGAACTGCCAGAAACTCAAGCCGCATTCAGAAGAGGACTTGGAACCAGGGATATCATTGCTGATGTCAGATGGATCCCGGCTGAAAGCAGAGAATACCAGAAAGATGTTGACCTATGTTTTATTGACTGTACAAAGGCATTTGACTGTGTGCATCATATAAATTATGGATAAGACTGTGAAGAATGGGAACTCCAGACTGCTTAATTGCGCTCATGAGGAACCTGTACATAGATCAAGAGGCAGTCATTCAAATAGAACAAGGGGATACTGCCTGGTTTAAAGCCAAGAAAGGTGTACATCAGAGTTGTATCCTTTCACCGTACCTATTCAATCTGTAATGTGAGCAAATAATCTGAGAAGCTGGACTACATGAAGAAGAATGTGGCATCAGGATTGGAGGAAGACTCAATAACAACCTGTGTTATGCAGATGACACAACCTTGCTTGCTGAAAGTGAAGAGGACTCGAAGCACTTACTGATGAAGATCAAAGACCACAGCCTTCAGTATGGATTACACCTCAACAGAAAGAAAATAAAAATCCTCACAACTGGACCAATAACTCACATCATGATAAATGGAGAAAAGACTGAAGTTGTCAAGCATTTCATTTTACTTGGATCCACAATCAACACCCATGGAAGCACCAGTAGAGAAATCAAAGGACACATTCCATTGGGCAAATCTGCTGCAAAAGACCTCTTTAAAGTGTTGAAAAGCAAAGATGTCACCTTGAAGACTAAGATGTGCCTAACCCAAGCCATGGTGTTTTCAATGGCCTCATATGCTTGCGAAAGCTGGATGATGAATAAGGAAGACTGAAGAAGAACTTTGAATTGTGGGGTTGGTAAAGAATATTGAATATACCATGGACTGCCAGAAGAATGAAGAAATCTATCTTGGAAGAAGTGCAGCCAGAATGCTCCTTAGATGCGAGGATGGTGATACTACGTCTCACATACTTTGGACATGTTATCAAGAGGGACCAGTCCCTGGAGAAGGACATCATGCTTGGTAAAGTAGAGGATCAGCAAAAAACAGGAAAACCCTCAACAAGATGGATTGACACAGTAGCTGCAACAGTGGGCTCAAGCATAACAATGATTGTGAGGATGGCACAGGACAGGGCAGTGTTTCATTCTGTTGTACATAGAGTATCTATGAGTCAGAACTGACTCGACGACATCTAACAACAACCTAAGCATTGCTGCCTGTGTCCGGACACCCTTTTCCAACCCATAGCAATCCTATAGAACAGAGCAGAACTACATCATAGTGTTTCCAAGGAGCGGCTGGGGGATTTGAACTGACAACCTTTTGGTTAGCAGCCAAACACTTAACCACTTCACCACCAGGGTTCCATACGTGTATATGTGTGTGTGTGTGTGTGTGTGTGTGTGTGTGTGTGTGTATCACTTAGAAATGTTTGCCCATATTATTTAATAAAAACGGCAAGAAATAATACAAAATGGGACACCAGCTTCTGTGCTGGGTGACCAGGAGGAAGAATGTGGCAAAAAGAGACCAATAGAGGAGGCCACCAAGGTCACCACGACAGCTTGGGACTGGGAGAGCTCCATGGAATCTTAAGCCATCAGAGCTGGAAGGGGCCTTGGACAGCATGGCCTCTCCCCACCCTGCCACAAGCAGCTTTTATTGACAATAACACAGAGGCCCAGAGAGCGTAAACGACTTGCCAAATCCACATAGCAATTGTAGCACAGCTGGGCTAGAACCCAGGCTTCCTCACTCACTCTCTGGAGTGAGTTCTGCTTTATGGTGACTGCTTTTGGAGGGCTCTAGGGATTGGGTGGGGGCAGTGGTGGTTCAGTGACAGAATTTTCACCTTCCACACGGGAGACCTGGGTTCAATTCCTGGCCACTGTACCTCATGTGCAACCCCCATCTGCCTGTCAGTGGAGACTTGCATGTTTCAGCAGAACTTCCAGACTAAGATGGGCTAGGAGAAACGCCTGGTGATCTACTCTGCAAATCAGCCAGTGGAAACCCTGTGGGTCACAATGGTTCCATATGTCATTGACCATGGGGATGGCACAGGACTGGGCAGCTTTTTGTTCCGTTGTGCATGGGGTGGCTGACTCTGAGGCAGCTAACCACAACACCAGGGATTCAGTGGGGCCCCTGAGGTGGGTCTGTGGACTCCCATGGGGAAGCGTTTGGGCTCTGAGCACGCCCTCCAACTTTCACTGGCCTCCCCACACAAGCTTTTGAGGGACAAGCCTCAACTGACCAGCCAGGCTGGCATTTGTCATTTCTCCTCTGTGTGTCTCTTGGACGTGCCCTGACTGGTGGAGAGAAATTCCCTTGAAAGAATCCCTGAATTGGAGTCATCCGAAAAGGGTTTGCTTTGCTTTTCAGCGTTTTAAAGGGAGAGATTGTCGCTTGTGTACGGTAGCAATCAGCTCAGCCTCTCAGTCTGTCAGGAGCCCCTGGCACTGTGCAGTTGTACACGCTCTAATGACTGAGGCGGTTCTTGACTCATTCTTTCTGCACTTGAGTTTTCAAAGGACATGTAGCTGAAGCACATCTTTTCAAACAAAATCTTTGGGCAAGTGTTGGCATCTGTGTGGGCTTGGGGTATAAGGGAAAGACGGGCTTCAGAATCAACCAAACACGACACCCACATTACTCAGCCTTGCAGGACCTCATTTGTCTTATCTTTAAAATGGGCATTACAGCTGCTTTGTGGTGAAGCTATGAGAGCAAATCAGAAAAAGCTGAGATAAGACAACCATCACACAGGTCACTGGATGAAGTCTATTGGTCAAAGAGCACATCACGGAAATGTCCACAGATCAGTGTCACGGAAAGCACGGTGTGGTCTGTGGCAGTAGGGTCAGGCAGCATCCTTGCCTTCAAGAAACATGTGGCCTAGTTAGAAATAGGAAATGAATAGCAAATAGACGTAGTGAGCGCTACTGCAAAAAGCAGATGGCCCCAGTGAGGCAGGGTGTCAGAAGTGGACATATACACTGTAAAATGGATCATGAGCTAGCAATTTTTAAGTTATTTTTAGGTTTGAGGACAGTTTTAGTTGGTCTTTTTTATTACAAAGAAAAAATGCAAAAAGGAAGGACAAAAAACTTTTGAATTGGTTGCCAAGATTTTGAACTCGGGATTTCTCATAAAAATCTTTATTTCCTGATACTGTTTAAAAATGGAAGGATTTGGAAGCCCTGAAACAACAGTCCACTGGGTTTTCATCACAGCTGTGCCCTTTGGATGCTGTCTTTAGGTTGCCACGGTCCCCACCACCTCCTGCTGCCTCTCTGACTCTGATGCTTCTTGCAATCTTGCCCACACTGTTGCTCTACCCTCAGTAGAGTTAGGAGGAAATAAAATGCACTGGGTACCGGGAACGTGTTTCCAGGAAAACAAGACAGAGCTATCATGTTTTACAAGAGAAGATCATTCTTAGCTGAGTGATAAGCAAACCAACAAGGACTTCCGTGATGCAGAATGCAACTTAAAGTTTCATTCATTATGAAATAAAATATTGCAAAAGCTATAAAAGGTCTAAGGAAAACTGCATACAGAAAAGCAAAACTAAAAAATGACAGAAAAATCCACCTTGGTCTACTTCCCTCACTGCATTAGCCATTGGTAACTGTGCCTCTTGGGCCTTGGTATAGAAACATGGGCCTTGGCATAGACCCAGAAGCATGGAACTGAATCCTTGCTTTCAGAAACAAAGCAGGGAATTGAATCCTTTGCTGCTTTTGAGCTACATGACTTTGATCTTGGTGAGACTGATTTTTGTTTTGCAAGGTAGGGACTATAACATTGACCTCCTAGGATTTTGGGAAGACTTAACGATTAACAGGAGCCCTGGTGGTGCAGTGGTTAAGAGCTCAGCTGCTAACCAAAAGGTGGGCAGTTTGAATTCACCAGTGTCTCCTTGGAAACCCTATGGGGCAGCTCTACTCTGTGGTATAGGGCCACTATCAGTCAGGATCAATTCAACAGCAATTTTTTTTTTTTTTTTGAAATAAGTGACAAGAAGGCAGCAGTGGTTCAGTGGTAGAATCCTCTCCTTCCCTGAGGGAGACCAGGGTTCAATTCCCTGCCAATGCACCTCATGTGCGGCCACCACCAGTCTGTCAGTGGAGGCTTGCATGTTGCTGTGATGCTGAACAGGTTTCACTGTAGCTTCCAGACTAGGACAGACCAGGAAAAAAGGCCTGGAAATATGCTTTCAAAATATGCTTCCAAAAATCAGCAAAATTTCTATGTGTCACAAAAGTCCAATCCATAACTGATCATGGGGATGACACAGGACTAGGTAGCGTTTTGTTCCATTCTGCATGGGGTTGCCATGAGTCAGGGGCCACTCAACAGTAACTAACAACACAACAGCACAGGAGTAACACACACCAAAGTGCCTGTAGTTGTGGCTCATGGGTGATGATAAATGCACACTAATTAAATCGGGATTTAAAGGGGGATAAAGGGAGAAACTTCGAGGTCTGGAGTAATCAGGAAGATGTTATTCAGTAAGTAGGACATCAGTGGACCTTCTTGGAGAAAGAGTAAGACTGAAATGGACTTGGGGCAGGGGTTGTGGGAGTTGAATTGCGTGGCATCCAGCAGGCTGAGTGGGGTCGGGGCGTGTGAGACAGTGAGCTACTGACCCAACTGGGCGAGGTTACATGTTGAGCAGAGGCTGAGCAGAGGGGTGAGTGGGATGAGGCAATTCTCCTGGAGTCCTGACCGTGGGGTCCCTCAGTTTCTTATCCCTTAACTCAGAGTCCTATCTACCGTTATTCGTGGGTCTCTGTGTGTCAGACATTGGGCTAGGTCCTGGCTAGTGGCAGAGATCTACTAAAGCTTAGATTCTAGGTTTATTCGACCTGAAGTTAAACCATAGCTCTGCTGCTTAAAAACTGTTAGCCTGGGTACATCAATTAACCTGCCTCCACCTCGGTTTCCTCATCTGGAAAATGGAAATAATGATACCGGCTGCCTCATTAAGTTTTGTGGATTTGGTGTTGCTGTGGATTAAATGACAGAGTCTCTAAAAAGTGCTGGAGACAGAGTGAGTAGTTAATACATGTGAGCAACTGTTTTTAAGGAGCCCTGGTGGTACAGTGGTTAACCACTTGGTTGCTAATCCAAAGGTTGGTGGTTAAAACCCATCAGCCATTCTGTGGGAGAAAGATGTGACAGTCTGCTTCCATAAAAATTATAGCCTTGGAAACCCAATGGAGCAGGTTTTTTTTTTTTTTTTTTGGTTTAGACTCTGTCTTAGTTATCTAATGCTGCTGTAACAGAAATACCACAAGTGGATGGCTTTAAAAACAGAAGTTTATTCTCTCACAGTTTAGGAGGCTAGAAGTTTGAATTCAGGTTGCCAGCTCCAGGGGATGGCTTTCTCCCTCTGTTGGTTCTGGGGGAAAGACCTTGTCATCTATTTTCCCCTGGTCTAGGAGCTTCTTGGTGCAGGGACCCCAGGTCTAAAGGAAGTGATCATCTGGCTCTTTTTTCTTGATGGTTGAGGTCCCTCTCCTCTCTGCTTGCGTCTTTCTTTTATATCTCAAAAGAGATTGACTCAAGATACAACCTAATTCTGTAGATTGAGTCCTGCCTCATTCACATCATAGAGATTAGCATTTACAACACATAGGATAATCACATCTGATTATGAAATGGTGGTTTACTCACACTTACTGGAAATCATGGCCTGGCCAAGTTGACACACATTTTAGGGGGACATAATTCAATCCATGACAGACCCCAACCACAAATAGCTCATCATCTGGAGGGAAAGAGTGAGGAAAAGAAATCCTTGCAACTGAGTGGAGCATGTGCAGATTTTAGGGTGTGACTACAGGGCCGCTGGAATGCAGAGAGTGGCATGCCTGGCTCAGCCCAGATGACTCAGAATTTAAAGAGAAGATGACGTGAGTCTTCACCAGGGACTGAGGATGACAAAGCTCTCCAGGCAGGTGGCCAGTGTGTTTGCACCCTTGTGCTGCTGTAACACAAATGCCATAACTGGGTGTCATTAAAGAGCAAGAATTTATTTTCTCACAGTCAGGAGGCTTGAAGTCAAAATTCAGAGCATGGATCTAGGGGAAGGCGCTTGCTTCTCTGTTTCACAGATTGAGCATAACATCATTTGTGAGGATGGTGCAGGACTGGGCAGTATTTTGTTCTGTTGTACATACGGTCACTCTGAGTCTGAACCGACTGGACGGCACCTAACAACAGCAACAGGAGATGCCAACATTCCTTGTAGATGCATCTGTCCCTGTTGTCCGACTTCTTCTTCCCCTTGTGTGTTTCTTTGTCTTTTCTGGTCTTTTTATAACTCATAAATGATTAGGTTTAAGACCCACTTTAAGCTGATAGGAAGTCAAGTGATTGATCCATTGCCATACATTATATTGCATTATGGAAAGCAATTACATCACATTACCGTCACTTACATTACAGAAGGTGATCCAGTCTACCCAAGGACAACTGATTTAATCCCATGTAAATATTCTAGGTAGCAACTAGGCTAGTGTTTGGCCAAACCATTGGGAACAACAGTCAAGTTGACATGTATAATTGACTATCACTACCATGTGCTCATGAGGTAACTGTACATAGATCAAGAGACAATCTTTCGAACAGAACAAGGGGATGACTACGTGGTTTGAAGTCAGGAAAGGTGTGCATCAGGGTTGTATCCTTTCTCCATACCTATTCAATCTGTATGCTGAGCAAATAATCAGAGAAGCTGGACTATATGAAGAAGAACCAGTCATCAAGATTGGAGGAAGACTCATTATCAACCTGCATTATGCAGATGACACAACCTTCCTTGCTGAAAGTGTAGAAGACATGAAGTGCTTAGTGATGAAGATCAAAGTCTACAGCCTTCAGTATGGATTCCACCTCAATAGAAAGAAAACAAAAATCCTCACAACTGGACCAACAAGCAACATCATGATAAACGGAGAAAACACTGAAGTTGTCAAGGATTTCATTTTACTTGGATCCACAATCAACACTCATGGAAAGCAGTCAAGAAATCAAAAGACACATTGCATTGGGCAAAGCTGCTACAAAAGACATCTTTAAAGTGTTGGAAAGCAAAGATGTCACCTTGAAGACTCAGATGCACCTGACTCAAGCCGTGGTATTTCAATCTCTTCATATGCATGGGAAAGCTGGACAATGAATAAGGAAGACTGAAGAATTGACGCCTTTGAATTGCGATGCTGGCAAAGAATATTAAATGTACCATGGACTGCCAAAAAGAACAAACAAATCTGTCTTGGAAGAAGTACAACCAGAAGATCCTTAGAAACAAGGATGATGAGACTATCTCTCACATACTTTCCACATGTTATCAGGAAGGATCGGTCCCTGGAGAAGGACATCATACTTAGTAAAGGGTCAGCAAAAAAGAGGAAGACCCTCAGGAGAAGGATTGACACAGTGGCTGTGACAAGGGGACAAAAACAGCAATAATTGTGAGGATGGTGCAGTACTGGGCAGTGCTTCTTTCTGTTGTACATAGGTTGCTGAGTCTGAACCGACTTCACAACACCTAACAATAAAAACAACATGCATTGAACACTAACGTATTGCAAAATATTACTGTTCAGTGTTGCTTGAGTTTTTATAAGGAGATAACATTTATTGTTTCTAGTAAGACTGATGAGGGTGTTTTCATCAGCAATCCACCATGCTTGAGGAACGTGCTTTTCGGTAACATTGAGCAATGTGGATTCCACGGTTTGGATTGTATGTTTCCCAGCAAGGTGAGCTGAGCTGGAGGTGAGTTCTTCCTGTCTGAGAGGTTTGGGAGGCCTCCAAAGTGAGTGTTACAAATCCAAGAATATAGTGGGCACTTGGCAAATACTCACTGAATGTCTGAATGAAGGAATTATTCTCCAATCACTCCATAATAGCACTCTATGAGAGAAAAGATCTGGCAATCTCTCCCTTAAGATTGTTGATGTTGTTTGGTGCCATTGAGCCGGTTCCAATTTATAGTGTACAACAGAATGAAACACTGCCAGATCCTGTGCTATCCTCACAATCATTGCTATGCTTGAGCCCATTGTTGCACCCACTGTGTCAATCCTTATCGTTGAGGGTGTTCCTCTTATTTGATGACCCTCTACTTTACCAAGCAAGATGTCCTTCTTAAGGGACTGGTCCCTGCTGATAACATGTCCAAAGTACATGAGACAAAGTCTCACCATCCTCGCTTCTAAGGAGCATTCTGGCTGTACTTCTTCCCAGACAGATTCGTTTCATTTTTCTGGCAGGTCGTAGTATATTGAATATTCCTGACCAACACCATAATTCAAAGGCATCAATTCTTCTTTGGTTTTTATTCACTGTCCATCTTTCACAGGTATATGAGGCAATTGAAAACACCATGGTTTGGATCAGGTGCACCTTAGTCCTTACAGTGATGTCTTCGCTTCTTAATACTTTACAGAAGTCTTTTGCAGCAGATTTGCCCAATGCAATTTGTCATTTGACTTCTTGACTGCTGCTTCCATGGGTGTTGATTGTGGATCCACGTAAAATGAAATCCTTGACAACTTCAAACTTTTCTTCATTTATCTTAACGTTGCTTATAGGTCCAGTTATGAGGATTTTTTTTTTTTTTAATGTTAAGGTGTAATCCATACTGACGGCTGCAGTCTTTGAATTTCGTTAATAAGTGCTTCAAGTCCTCTTCACTTTTAGCAAGCAAGGTTGTGTCATCTGCATAATGCAGGTTGTTACTGAATCTTCCTCCAATCCTGATGCCATATTCTTCTTCATATAGTCCAGCTTCTGGACTTATACGCTTAACATATAAATTAACTAAGTATGGTGAAAGAATATACCCTGACACATACCTTTCCTGGCTTTAAAACACACAGTATCCCCTTGTTCTGCTGGAACAACTGCCTCTTTGTCTATGTACAGTTTCCTTATGGGCACAGTTATGTGTTCTGGAATTCCTATTCTTCCTAATGTTATCCATAATTTGTTATGATTCACACAGTCGAATGCCTTTGCATAGACAATAAAACACAGGTAAACATCTTTCTGGTATTCTCTGCTTTCAGCCGAGATCCATTTAACATCAGCAATGATCTCCCTCATTCCACGTCCTCTTCTGAATCTGGCTTGAATTTCTGGCAGTTCTCTGTTGATGTACTGCTGCAACTGCTTTTGAATGATCACTCAGTTATGATATTAATGATATTTTTTGATAATTTATGCATTCTGTTGTATTGCCTCTGTTTGAAATGGGCACAAATATGGATCTCTTCCAATCAGTTGGTCAGGTAGTGGTTTTCCAAATTTCTTGACATAGATGAGTGATCGCTCCCAGCACTGCATCCCTTTGTTGAAATATCTCAGTTCGTATTCCGTCAATTCCTTGAGTCTTTTTTACCACCAATGCATTCACTGAAACTTGGATTTCTTCCTTCAGTACCATCAGTTCCTGATCATATGCTACCTCCTGAAATGATTCAATGTCAACCAATTCTTTTTGGTACAGTGACTCTGTGTATTCCTTCTATCTTCTTTTGATGTTTCCTGGGTTGTTTAATATTTTCCCTGGAGAATCCTTCAGTATTGCAACTCAACTTTTGAATTTTTTCTTCGGGTCCTTCAGCTTGAGAAATGCCAAGCATGTTCTTCCCTTTTGGTTTTCTAACTCTAGGTCTTTGCACATGTCATTATAATACTTTGCTTTGTCTTCTCAAGCCACCCTTGGAAATCTTCTGTTCAGCTCTTTTACTTCATCATTTCTTCCTTTTGCTTTAGCTACTCAACATTCAAGAGCAACTTTCAGAGTCTCTTCTGACATCCATTTTGGTCTTTTCTTTCTTGTCTTTTTAATGACCTTTTGTTTTCTTCATGTATGATGTCCTTGATGTCATTTCATAATTTGTTTGGTCTTGGGTCATTAGTGTTTAATGCATCAAACCTATTCTTGAGATGGTCTCTAAATTCAGGTGGGATATACTCAAGGTCATACTTTGGCTTTCTTGGACTTGTTCTAATTTTTTTCATCTTCAACTTGAACCTGCGCATGAGGAATTGATGGTCTGTTCCACAGTGAGCCCCTGGCCCTGTGGACTGACTGATGATATTGAGTTCTTCCATTGTCTCTTTCCACAGATGTAGTCAGTTTGATTCCTGTGTATTCCATCTGGTGAGGTTCAGGTGTATAGTAGCCATTTACTTTGGTGAAAAAGGTATTTGCAATGAAGAAGTCATTGGTTTTGCAAAATTCTACCATGAGATCTCTAGCATTCTTTTTATCATTAAGGCCATATTTTCCAACTACTGTCCCTTTTTCTTTGTTTCCAGCTTTCCAATCACCAGTAATTATCAATGCATCTTTATAGTATGTTTGATCAATTTCAGATTGCAGAAGTTGGTAAAAATCTTCAGTTTCCTTATCTTCGGCATTAGTTGTCGGTGTGTAAATTTGAAGAATAGTCATATTAACTAGTCTTCCTGGATAGGTGTATGGATATTATTCCTATTAAGGACAGCATTGTACTTTAAGATAGATCTTGAAATGCTCTTTTTGACAATGAATGCAACACTGTTCCTCTTCAATTTTTCACTCTCATTATAGTATACCATATGCTGGTCTAACTCAAAATGGCCAATGCCGGTCCATTTCAGCTCACTGATGCCTAGGTTCTACTCTGTCCTATAGGGTTGCTACGAGTAGGAATTGACTCCGCTGCAATGAGTTTGTTTGTTTGTTTTAATGCCTAGGATATCAATGTTTATGCATTCCATTTCGTTTTTGACAACTTCCAATTCTCCTAGATTCATACTTCGTACATTCCATGTTCTGACTATTAATGGATATTTGCAGCTGTTTTTTCTCATTTTGAGCCATGCTACATCAACAAATGTAGGTCCTGAAATCTTGACTCCATCGTCGTCATTAAGGTTGAGTCCACTTTGAGGAGGCAGCTCTTCCTCAGTAGTATTTTGAATGTCTTCCAATCTGAGAGGCACATCTTCCAGTACTATATTAGGCAATGTTCTGCTGGTATTCATAAGATTTTTGCTGGCTAATTTTTTTCAGAAGTAGACTGCTAGGTCCCTCTTCCTAGTCTGTTTTAGTCTGGAAGCTCAGCTGAAACCTGTCGACCATGGTTGATCCTACTGGTATTTGAAAAACCGGTGGCATAGCTTCCAGCATCATAGCAACACTCAAGTCACAGTACGAAAAACTGACAGAAGTCTGGGGCCCATAAGATTATAGCCTAGAAAACCCTGTGGGGCAGTTCTGCTTGGTCATATGGGATCACTATGAGTTGAAATCAACTCAACAGCACCCAGCAAAAACAATGTGTTTGTGTCGGGGGTGATTAAACAAATGTATGCTAGCTAGACTTTTTTTGTAGTTAGCCTTTTTTTCTATATTTTTGCAAGTTTTATAAGTACGTTAATGCCTTCTTGGCATTAAAAAATAAAGACATGAAGGAAGTCTCATTGACAGTCCCCTTCCAAGGTACCCCCTATTCTCACTGGTGTTCATCCTTTGAAACCTGTTTCTGTATGTACACACATGCACAGCTGTATTTATGTATGTATTTGCAACTGTGCTGTATCTCCATGTGCTTTTGCATCTCAGCAAGGTAGGGATGATTTTCCTGGTTTAAGAGATGGGGAAACTGAGGCTCAGAGAAGAGGTGTTCCATGTGGTATTAGTTTCCCACTGTGTTGTTAGCTGTGTCAAGTTTTCCCAACTTATAGCGGCCCCATGAACAACTCAAGGAAACACAGCCTGGTCCTCAACCATCCCACGATTTGTTGTGAATCTGACTGTTATAATCCATAGAGTTTCCATTGGCTGAATTTTGGAAGTAGGTCTACTTTTGGAAGTAGATATCCAGGCCTTTCTTCCTAGTTTTTATTAGTCTTTATTACAACAACGTGCAAGCCTCCACTGACCAATGGGTGGTGGTTTTGCATGAGGTTCATTGGTTGGCAGTGGAAACTCTGCCGCCTGCATGGAAGATGGGAATTCTACTACTGAACCACCAATGCCCCCGTATTAGTTTCTTAGGGATGCTATAACAAAATACCACAAATTGAGTGGCTTTATAAGAACATAGATTTATTCTTTCACTGTTCTGGAGGTTAGAAGTCCAAATTCAGGGCATAGACAGGGTTCTGTTCTCTCTCTCCACTCTAGGGTAAGATCCTTCCTTGTCTCTCCAGGTTTCTGGTAGCCCCAGGCATTTCTTGGAGTTCCTTAGCTTGTTGATGCATTTTCACATTTCCCTCTGCACTTGTCTCTCTGTGTCTCTTCTCCTCTTTTATAGGGACTTCACTCATATTGGGTTAGGACCCACTGTACTCTAGTGTAACCTCATACTAACTTAACTGATAACATCTTCAAAGATTGTATTTCCAAATAAGGTCCTGTTCACAGGCACTGGAAATTAGGACTTCAACACAGGCTTTGGGGATCCCATTCAATACTCAGTGTGTGTCAAAGGTCACTCAGCTAGTTGGGAGCAGAGTCAAGGTTTGGATCCAGCTGTGGTGACCGAAGGACCCGTGCTCTTTTGTCCACCCCAGGCTGCCCCTAGGGGAAGCTGCAGGAGCATCATTGGCCTGGTCCTCACACTCTCTGTGTGTTCAACTCTGAATGGAGATGAGAGAACATCCTATCCATGTGGGAGAGGACAGCTGTGATGGTAAAAACCCCAGGGTGATGAAGAAAGTGAATGTCCACTCCTGCACCGTCCAGTATAGTCACACTAGCCACACGTGGCTAATGATCCTTAACTTTAAATTAGGTAAAATTAGAAATGAAATTAAACTAGAAATTCGGTTCCTCAGTCACACTAGTCACATTGCCAGTGCTCAGTCACCACATGTGGCCGCCAGATTGGACAGCCCAGCTATAGAACATTGCCATCATCTCTGAAAGTTCAACTGAACGCACTGCAGCTAGACTGTGAAACATTGTACCATAGAGAGGGTTTGTTAATATTATACAGGAAGGGGCTTTGTAGTAGATTTCCATTTTAAACACTGACCTTAAACTCAAACTAGCCCTACCTCCATTGCTCCCCAAACATGCTGAATTTCAGCTTAGCCATGAATCTCTTCTGCATGTTCTAGTGATTATTTGCAGTAGAAGTATTCTGACTGGTCTACCCTTTCTGACTACTGACTCCATTCAAGGCCAAACCAATCCAGACGACCATGGTTAAGCTGCTTTTACCTCTCATAGAGGGCTTTTTTAAAAAAAAAATTTGCTTTAGGTGAAAGTTTACAGAAAGTTTACAATTCATACACAAATTGTTTTGTGACATTGGTTGCAACCCCTGCGATGTGTCAGCACTCTCTCCTTCCCCACCCTGGGTTCCCCATTTCCATCCTTCCATTTTTCCTGTCTCTTCCTGCCTTCTTGTTTTTGCTTTTGGGCAGGTGTTGCCCATTTGGTCTCCTGTAAATGACTGAGCTAAGAAGTACGTTCCTCATGAGTGTTATTGTTTGTTTTATAGACTTGTCTAAACTTTGGCTGAAGGGTGAACTTCAGGAGTAGCTTCAGTTCTGAGTTAAAAGGTTATTTGGGGGCCATAATCTCGTGGGTTCCTCCACTCTCTGTCAGACCAGCAAGTCTTGTCTTTGTGTGTGTGTGCGTTAGAATTTTGTTCTACATTTTTCTCCCACTCTGTCCGGGACCCTTATTGTGATCCCTGTCAGAGAAGATGCTGGTAGTAGCTGGGCACCATCTAGTTGTTCTGGATTCAGGCTGTTGGAGGCTGAGGTAGTTGTAGTCCATTAGTCTTTTGGACTAATATTTCCCTGGTGTCTTTGTTTCTTTTTTTGTTGTTGTTGTTTGTTTGTTTTGTTTTTGTTTTTTCATTCTATTTTGCTCTGGATGGGATGGGACCAGTAGACGTATCTTAGATGGCCTCCCACAAGCTTTTAAGACTTCAGATACTACTCACCAAAGTTGGATGTAGACCATTTTCTTTATTAACTATGTTATGCAAAATGACCTAGACAACCCCCTTGACTATGGTCCCTAGCCCTCAGCCCAAGTAACTCAATTCCTCAGGGTATTTGGCTGTGTCTAGGAAGCTTCTATGACTTTGCATTGGTAAAGTGCTGACTTCTCCTATATTGTGTGTTGTCTTTCCCTTCACCAGAGTTGACACTTGTCTACTATCTAGTTAGTGATTTCCCATCCCCATCCCTCCCCTCCCTCATAACCATCGAAGATTGTGTGTGTGTGTGAACTTTTTCTTGGGTTTTTATAATAGTGGTCTTATACAATATATGTCCTTTTGTGATTGACTTATTTCACTCAGCATGAAGCTCTCCAGCTTCATCCACGTTGTGAGATATTTCATGGATGTATCATTGTTCTGTACCATTGCGTAGTATTCCATTGTGTTTATGTACCATAGTTTGTTTATCCATTCATCTGTTGCTGGACACTTACGTTGTTTCCATCATTTTGCTACTGAATAATGCTGCAGTGAACACGGGTATGCATATGTCTATTCATATGATGGCTCGTATTTCTCTAGAATATATTCCTAAGAGTGGGATTGAGGGGTCATATGGTATTTCTGCTTTGGCTTTTTAAGGATGCCCACCATGTTGTTTCCCATAGTGGTTGTATCATTTTACATTCCCATCAGCAGTGCATAAGAGTTCCAATCTCCCTGCAACCTCTCCAATGTTTGTAATTTTCCTTTTTTTTTTTTTAATTAATGTTAGTAATGTTGGGATGAGATAAACACTTATGCCCGTAGAGGGCTTTTAATGGAGCTGAACTTTTCTGTTGTCAACTCTGCTTATCATAGGGGTGTTAAGAAATAGATTTACTGTAGGATTGCCATTGGGAATATTGTTGATTCCTCTCACAGCTCCCACACTCAGTGTACTTTTTATGAGGACATCCTGGAGAAATTTCTTTAGACTCAAGTTCTCCTAAACGACTTGTTTAATAATTTTTCCTCTCTGGATACTTTGGATTGTATAAGTGACTGTGTTTCCTTCTTTGCTTTGGCTTGCAGGAAACTCAGAACTAAAATTTCAAGTGAACTTTAGCAATTAGGAAGGGCCTTCTACCACATCTTGTTGTGAACTAATTCTTTTCTGTATTTATTTTACTAATTGACTCTCTGTCTGTCTTAGTTATTTAGTGCTGCTGTAAAAGAAATATCGCAAGTGCATAGATTTAGCAAGCAGGAATTTATTTTCTCATAGTTTAGGAGGCTAGAAGTCCAAATTCAAGGTGTTGGCTCTAGGAGAAGACTTTATTTGTTGGTCTGCTCTGGAGGAAGGTCCTTATCTCTTCATCTTTTGCTTCCTCGTTCCTTGGAGATCTCCATATGTCTTGGCATCTATTTTACTCCATCTCTTCTCTGCTCACTTCTTTAATCTCTTTTATGTCTGAAAAGAGATTGACTTAAAAGCCATCCTATACTAATCCTACCTCATTAACCCATTCCCAAATGGGATTATAACCACAGGTTTAGAGGTTAGAATTTACAACATATATTTTTGGAGGACAAATTCATCCATAACACTATCTTCTCTCACTTTGATTTCTCTGTCTTATTCTTTATCCAGGGAGTCCCTGTGTGGTACAAACGTTTAACCCACTCAGCTGCTAATCTAAAGGTTGGAGGTTCAAGTCCACCTTGGAAGAAAGGCCTGGAGATTTACTTCTGAAAAATCAGCCATTGAAAACCCTATGGAGCACAGTTCTGCTCTGACACTCACAGGGTTGCCATGAGTGGGGATCGACTTGAAGGCAATTGGAAGAACTGTATTCTTCATCCTATTGTATTGCAGGGTTTTTTGTTTTTTTGTTAATGGCTGCATCAACACCTTGAGATGGAACACACTGGAATAAAGACATGGACAATCAACTGCAAAAGGGGTTAGCCAAGTGGGGCTGGGGAGGAGAAGCACCTGCCAGGGGGGCGGGCTGTGACCCAGCTTAACTCCTGCAGTTTGGGAGGAGGTCACACTGCATGGAGGCCACTCCTTCAGAATCCTGCCACCTCGGCCTCCGCACATGAGCTGGCCTCCCAGGGAAGGGAAGGCCGGGGTGGCCTGTCTGGGCATATTCAGGCCTCTGGGCTCAGAGCTGGGGTGGCCCCACCTGTCCCCACTCCTGATGGTAATCAGGAGCATCGAGGGTGAGTCACTTGAGCCTTTGGCCTCTCTCCTTATGGGGTGAGGCTTTCCCAGCACAGCGGTGTCCCCCCACCCTGCCCTCTCTTCCCTGTGAGTAACAGTCCAAATTATGGGCCAGAGCAGGGTGTCCTCCAGGTCGCTGACCTTCCCCATTTAGGAGATGATTTACTTCTTAGTGCCAACTCCTCATCTTCCTCGGGGAGGAGGCTGTTAGGAGACCTTGGTCAGCAGCGTGGAGCTAGCTGAAGGGTGCGCCCTGCCCACATGCCAAGCCAGTCAGCTCCGTGGTTCTGGAAAACAGCAAGTCCGGGCCGACCAGAGACCAGGCGTTGCCACCCACGTGTGCTCTCCTGATGACTTGTATTAGGATTTGATTTAATTTTTACCTGATGCTTCACCTATTACAATGAGACATAAACAGGGAATTTGCAGCTGCCTGCTTATCAGAAAAGATCAACTGTTTCTGTAATTAATATGGAAGATAACAATTTAAAATAATGAAACACCCATAATATGCTTAGGGGAAGCAGCTTGTTGCTATAATTAGAACGAGAATCAAATTGTTCTGATGGCAAACACATCATTTATTGAACTGAAGCAACTCTATGAATGGAAGTAAATAGCACAGCAGGAAAAAAAAGCCAGTAAGAGACGTGTTTCGTGAAACTCTGGGTCTGAGAAAGATCTCGGAGGCACCCAGGGACGGGGCATAACAGAACCGGACGTTCCTGCAGCAGCACCCAGGGGCCCCACCCAAGCGCCTTTATGGTGTTTGTTTAGTGCCCTTTGAAGCCCTGGAGATTTTTCTGAAGCACAGTTCTGTTGATGTTACACCACCGCTTAAAAACCTTCCATGGTTAAATAGAAAAGGATCTCTCTCTCTCTCTCTCTCTCTCTCTGTGTCTCTGTGTGTGTGTGTGTGTGTGTGTGTGTGTGTGTGTGTTACCAGTTACCGTTGAGACAATTCCAACCCATGGCAACTCCATGTGCATCAGAGTAGAACTGTGCTCCGTAGGGTTTTAATGGCTGGTTTTTTGGAACTAGATCACCAGGCCTTTCTTCCGAGGCTGTTCTGGGTGGACTAGAACCTCCAACCTTTCGTTTCGGTCAGCATTGAGTGCATTAACTGTTTGTGCCACCTATACATACATGTACGTGTCTCCACATACACACGTACAGACTTCAGGCTTTCTCTGCACAGAGACTTCTAGAAAGATACACAGGAAACTGCTGTTTGCTTCTGAGTCCAGTTCAGCTTGGAGGTGAGGATAGACGAGCCTCTTTCAAGTTATGCATCACTTCTCACACTCTTATTTAAAAAAAACAAAACAAAACATGAGTACATATTATTTTTACTGTTAATGAAAAAGTTGCTATTGTTTTCCCTTGAATCTCCATTATGCATAGATCTGAGTCCCAGGTCCTCGGGAGGCTAGGACAAGCCCAGCTTGTTCCTCCCATCTCCCACCAATGTCCTGAATCAGCACCAGCTCCCTGAGCTGCAGCCTCCTGGAGGACTCCTAACCTGTGGCCTCCCACATGCTCACACGTCATGCCTTTGTCCCCCCTGGTCTCTTGACATGCAACTTTCTCCCCCTCTTTTGCCTATCTGGAAGGCTCTTACTTATCTGCAAAGGTCTGTTGCAAAAGCCCCTGCCTCCTCTTAGCAGTTTTCTCAGACCAGTCCTCTCCCCTGGGGGCACAGTTAGCTGCTCTCTCCTCTAAGTTCTCAGGTCGTGGCCCCACAAATCCAGATCCAGGCATTATATGGCATTCTGCAGTTGCTTGCATGCATAAATCCCATTCTCAACACTGTGTGTGTGTGAGTGTGTGCTTAGCTTGGCACACAGTAGGTAGGAATGTCTACTAAGATGGTGTTAGATTAGTTTGGATGAACAAGGGCACATTTTGGGTTCATTAGACATGTTAAGATATTTTTAAAGTTTTGTGGTTTGAGTAAAAATTTGAAGTGTGTTTTGCCAAACGTGTTTCTCCCTACTTTGTAAAGCCCATATGTCTGTTAAGGGGGAGAAGCCATATGGTTCTGATTTCTTTACTCATAGATCAGCATTTCATTTTTTAGGATATCTGATGTTCACGTTGCTGCCTGCGCTGTGCGCCTCGGCCCCTCTTTCTGAATATGTTTTTCTTTGAACTGAGGAGATCAACTTTCCCCAAAATAGAAACTGAACTCTGAACAGGAGAAGAGTATTCTCAGTACTCTACGCGTGAGGCGGGGGTGTCGGATTCTCAGATGAGAAGGTGTTCTCTGTCTTTTTCTTGCAAAGGAAAAGGTGCTCACCCTCAGAGAGCGTCCCTCAGCCAAAACAAACCCAGGCCGGCAGCAATCCATGTTGGGGCGTGTGGGTTTATTTTGGGCTGATTGAAGATCACCCATGTGCACCGGTGTGATATTAATCAAATGCATGAATGAATCGAGTGAATGCATGAACGAATGAAAGCAGTCCAGGGAGGGATGATGCAACAAACACTCGTTTTAAGATTAGAGACCCTGGATTCACTCACTTGTGCTCTCCGCTCTGCGCCTTATTCGCTGAGTCTTGGTGTGGTGTGTTGCCTCCCTGAAAACGATCCACTCACTGAAAGATGAAGTTGAAAATGTCCACATCCTCAAGTTCCGATGAAGAGTGATTGCCTCTGAGCAAGATTTCTCAAACTTTACTCATTCATCTTGTATCTTTATAATCTTGGCCACGGATGGATATTTTATAAACTATCATTTATGTAACCCTTTGCTTCAACGTGAGTTTTCTTTATTTACTGAAGTACTTAAATGTATTTACAAAGGACACATTCTATCAAAGTTGCCAGCGGAAAAAAAAGATACCCCTTGTTGTAAAGTAAATTGTGGAAAAAGAGATACTTAATAATTTTTTTTTTTTTTTTTAGCTATTACTCTGTGTGCCACCTAAGATCACCTCTCTCCCCACCAGTGGGACCCATACCAATCTTTGGTGAGCACCCACTTAGTGAGTATAGCTGGGGGCATTCTGTAGAGTGTATGTCTCTGTAATCATTCTGAACAGCTATTACTGTTGTTATTGAAACTATTGCTATAGGAGTTACCAGAAACGATGGCTCAGACCTCTGCCCTGGCATTTCACTAAATGCACAATGATGGAGCAGTGGCTTGACCTTCCTGAGCCTCAGTTTCCTTTTCTGGGAAACAGAAAGAGTTATTTTGGAAGCGTGGGGCAGAATGATGCAAGGCACTTACTCCACTCTCTGCTCCTTTGTGTTTTTCCGTGCCTGCCTCCTTGGGACGCCAAACACCTGGGTGGCAAGTGAACACTTCAGTCAATCATGTCAATGCAGCTAATTATTTGTACATCTGCCACCACCTTTGTCACTGTGCACTTTCTTATATGGTGACTCAGGGGTTAATTGCAGCATCTCTATGGGGCAGGTATGACCAGGATTAGGATTCTCATTTTGAAGGTGGCGAAATCAAAACTTCAAGGTGGTGCCATACTGTTCACAGGGCCTCATAACTCATAACTCATAAACAGCTGAGCTCATTCTAGAAGGAGCCTGAGCCTTCTAACTCGCGCTGGTCGTGACCACTTGCTTTGTGCCACTCAACAGATAACATACAATGACGTAAGAGCAGGTCAACGAAGAATGAGGAGAGGTGGAACTTTGCTGAGAAGCTACAACATGAAAAATCCTCAAAAATCTCCTTGCTTTGTCTTTCTGCTTGTCTGGGTAGAGCTCTGAGAGTCTATTTTTGACTTAACGGGTCATTCTTTGAACTTGGGAAATTTAACACATGCTACACAGAAATAAAACATGTCAGGTCCTAAGATAGTTGCTGGAGAATCAGAAATAATCCACTTCTATGCCTTCTTGAAAGAATTCACAATATTCAGGGGGAGACCAAGAGATTAGGAGATTCACTGAAATCAACCCCAAACCGAATAAAACAAAACAATGTACAGTGACGGACAAGGTGAACCTATGGACACAGTAGCCTTAGAGGACAGAGAAAATAGCTGCTGTTTTTATTAAAAACTACGTATGTGATGCATTTTGAACATAGCTTAGTGGAGTTTCAGCTTGCAAACTGTATTTTCTCTTTGCCTTTAAAAGTAGTCATTTAGAAAGAAAGCTATCTCTTTTTCTTGTTAGAAATAGGCTGATTATTTTCCTAATCAAAGTCTCTTTTGGTAGTATCAGGGATTAAATTCTGTCCTTCAGAAATATGTGTTGAAATCTTAACCCCTTATACCTGTAAATGGAGCCCTGGTGGCGTAGTGGTTAAGAACTTGGCTGCTAACCAAAAGGTCAGCAGTTCAAATCCACCAGCCACTCCTTGGAAACCCTATGGGGCAGTTCTACTCTGTCCTACAGGGTCACTATGAGTCGGAACTGACTGGATGGCACCTCGGAACAATAACAATATGCCTGTAAATATGACCTGTTTGGAAATAGGGTTTTTCTTTTGTTATGTTAATGAGGTCATACAAAAGTGTTGTTGTTAGGTGCCAACAAGTCGGTTCTGACTCATAGCAACCCTATGTACAACAGACCAAAACACTGCCCAGTCTCAGGTCATCCTCACAATTGTTGCTATGTTTGAGCCCATCATGGCAGCCACTGGGTCAATCTGTCTTACTGAGGATCTTCCTCTCTTTCATTGACCCTCCACTTTACCAAGCATGGTGTCCTTCTCCAGGGACTGAGCCGTCCTGATAACATGTTCAAAGTAAGTGAGAGATAGTCTTGCCATCCTTGCATCTAAGGAGCATCTGGCTGTACTTCTTCCAAGACAGATTTGTTCATTCTTCTGGCAGTCTATAGTATATTCAATATTCTTTGCCAACACTATAATTCCCAGACATTGGAGTAGGTGGGTCCTAAACCTAATCACTTCTGATTTATGAAAAGAGCAGGTTTGGTACAGAGACACACAGGTGAAAATGCATGTGAAGACAGACACACCCAGCCGATGGTCTGCAAGCCCAGGAACGCCAACGACTGCCACAGGTACTGGAAGCTGAAATAGACAAAGAAGGACCCACCTCCAAAGCCACCCATTGAAGTTGGACTTTCAGCCTCCTTGACTCTGGGAAAATAAATGTTTGCTCTTTAAACACACCCATTTATGGTTTCTTTTTGTTTTTGTTTTTTTTTTTGGTTACTGCAGCACTAGTACACTAAGCCAAGTAAGTTTTTAAAATGATCATAATTTTTATGTTAACATCTATCTCAGAGTGCAGCTTGCCCCCAAGCTTTCAGAGCCCAAGTGTGAGGAGGTCCCTTGCATTTTACAACAGACATTGAAAAAGTCTCCCCAACTGGCACTACTGTGATACAGAATCTTCAACTTGGCAATGGGAAGCAGAGCAATTCATTTTTAGATTTTAAAAATAAAAATGTCCATCTTCAAGTCACCACATTTCCAAGATTTGGCATCTCAAACCAACTTAAAAACAACAGAGAGAGATTTCCAGTTTACCTTTGCATCTAAAAGAATCGTCTTCATTCCGCATTCCTAAATCCTTGGATGATGTACATAACAGACGAGGTTAGGAATTCCACACCCACAGGCTTGCCGCCCCTGGGGCTCAACTGGCCGTGGCTGGGTCAGAAGGGGCAAAAGCAGGAAAAGTCGACTCTAGAGCAAAAGCCAACTGGTTTGCATGCTTGTCCCAGTCCTGGTCCCCCTGAAGGCCCTGGGGACACAGAGGAGGAGGTGGAGACATGCTGGAAGCATGGTGCACAACCAGGAATGATGCTCACGGACAGACCATCCCTGCATGTAGGAATGATCTTTTATTTTTTGCCTTTTTATTTATTTATTTTTCTATTGTACTTCAGGTGAAGGCTTACAGAACAAATAGTTTCTCATGAAACAGTAGCATACATATTGTTTTATGACATTGGTTAACAACCCCACAACATGTCAACCTTCTAACTTCTCAACTTTTTTTTGGTGAAAATACGCATAGCCACAAATACACCATTTCAAAAATTTCTACATGCACAGTTCAGTGACATTGACTACGCTCTTCCAGTTGTGCTGCTACTCTCACATAAGATGAAGGCTTACAGAACAAAATAGTTTCTCATTAACAGTTACTACACATGTTGGCCTACGAAAATGGTTAACAATCTCACAACACATCAACAATATCCTTACTCAACCTTGGGTTCCCTATCACCAGCTTCCTTGTCCCGTTCTGCTTTCTGGCCCTTGTCACTGGACTACTGTAACTCATTAGTCCCATTTGGTTTTACGGGGCTGTCCATTCCCAGGCTGAACGGTGAATCTCGAAGATAACTTCACCACTGAGCTAAAAGGGTATCTGGGGGCCATACTCTTGGCGTTTCTCCAGTCTCCTTTAGGCCAATACATCTGGTCTTTTTTTTTTGTGAGTTAGAATTATGTTCTACATCCTTCTCCAGCTCTGTCCAGAACCCTCTGTTGTGATCCTGGTCAGAGCAGTCAGTGGTGGTAGCCGGGCACCATCTAGCTGTGCTGGACTCAGTCCAGTGGAGGCCTTGGTAGCTGTGGACAATTAGTCCTTTGGACTAATCTTTTCCTTGTATCCTGTTCTCTTCATTCTCACTTTCTCCCAAAGGGATGAGACCAGTGGAGTATCTTAGATGGCCGCTCACAGGCTTTTAAGACCCCAGACACTACTCACCAAGGTAGAATGTAGAACATTGTCTTTATTAACTCTGTTATGCCAATTGAGGTAGATGTTCCCCAAGAGCATGGGCCCCACAGCCCTCCACGCAGCAGTTCAGTCCCTCAGGGAGTTTGGATGTGTTTATGAAGCTTCCATGACCTTTCCTTGTACAAGTTGTGCTACTTTCCCCTGTATTGTGTACTGTCTCACCCTTCACCAAAGATACCACTTATCTATTGCCTATTTAGTATTTCCCCCCACCCCTCCCATCCCTGGTAACCAACAAAGATTGTTACATTTTGTGTGTGAACTTTTTCATGGGTTTTTACAGTAGAGGTCTCATACAATATTTGTCCTTTTGTGATTGACTTATTTCACTCAGCATAATGTACTCCAGTTTCATCCATGTTATGAGATGCTTCACAGATTCATTGTTCTTTCTCGTTGCATAGTACTCCATTGTGTGTATGTACCATAGTTTGCTTAACCATTCATCTGTTGATAGGCATCTAGGTTGTTTCCATCGGTTTGCTATTGTGAACAATGCTGCCATGAACCTAGGTGTGCATATGTCTATTCGAGTGACGACTCTTATTTCTCTAGGATATATTCCTAGGAGTAGGATTGCTGGATCAAATGGTATGTCTATTTCTAGGTTTCTAAGGAAGCACCATATCATTTTCCAAAATGGTTGTATCATTTTGCATTCCCACCAGCAGTGCATAAGAGTTCCTATCTCCCCGCAGCCCCTCCAACATTTGTTATTTCCAGTGTTTTTGATTCGTGCCAGTAATGCCAGGGTGAGACGGTATTTCATTGTGGTTTTAATTTGCATTTCTCTAATGGCTAGTAATTGTGAGCATTTCCTCATGTGTCTGTTGGCCATTTCAATGTCTTCTTTGGTGAAGTGTCTGTTCATTTCCTTTGCCCATTTTTTAATAGGATTATTTGTCTTTTTGTTGTAGAGGTGTTGGATTTTCCTGTAGATTATGGAGATTAGATCTTTGTCTGACTTGAACTGTCCAAAAATTTTTTCCCAGTCTGTAGGTTCTCTTTTGACTCTTTTGGTGAAGTCTTTTGAAGAGCATAGGTGTTTGATTTTTAGAAGATCCCAGTTATCTAGCTTATCTGTTGGGGTTTGTGAGTTGATGGTTATGGTTTGTATCCTGTTGATACCATGTACTAAGGCCTGAAGTGTTGGTTCTATATTTTCTTCTATGAACTTTATAGTTTTAGGCTTTATATTCAGGTCTTTGATCCATTTTGAAGTAGTTTTTGTATATGATGTGAGGTATGGGTCCTGTTTCATTTTTTTGCAGATGGATATCCAGTTTTGCCAGCACCATTTATTTAAAAGTCTGTCTTTTCCCCATTTGATGGACTTTGGGCCCTTGTTGAAGATCAGGTGACCATAGGTGGATGGATTGACATCTGGGTTCTCAATTCTGTTCCACTGGTCAATGTATCTATCGTTGTACCAGTACCAGGCTGTTTTGACTACTGTAGCTGTATAGTAGGTTCTGAAGTCAGGTAGTGTGAGTCCTCCAACAGTATCCTTCTTCAGTAGTGTTTTACTTGTTTGGGGCTTCTTCCCTTTCCATATAAAGTGAATGATTAGTTTTTCCATCTCTTTGAAGAATGTTGTTGGTATTTGGATTGGGATTATGTCATATTTGTAAATTGCTTTGGGTAGAATTCTCATTTTCACAATGTTGAGTCTGCCTATCCATGAGCATGGTATGTTTTTCCATTTATGTAGATCCCTTTGGGTTTCATACAGTAGTGTTTTGTAGTTTTCTTTGTATAGGTCTTTTACATCCCTGGTTAGATTTATTCCTAAGTATTTTATCTTTTTAGGGGCTATTATAAATGGTATTGTTTTCCTGATTTCCTTTTCATCGTTCTCCTTATTGGTATATAGGAATCCAACTGATTTTTGAATGTTTATCTTGTATCCTGCTACTCTGCTGAATCTTTGTATTAGTTCCAGTAGATTTCTCATGGAGTCTTTAGGGTTTCCTATGTATAGTATCATATCATCTGCAAACAGGGACAGTTTAACTTCTTAATTACAAATTTGGATTCCCTTTATTTCTTTTTCTTGCCTTATTGCTCTAGCTAGAACTTCCAGCACAATGTTAAATAGGAGTGGTGATAAAGGGCATCCTTGTCTTGTTTCTGTTTTCAGGGGGAATGTTTTCAGCCTCTCTCCATTAAGAATGATGTTGGCCATTCGTTTTGCATAGATGCCCTTTAATATGTTGAGAAATTTCCCTTCTATACATAATTTATTGAGAGTTTTTATCAGGAATGGGTGTTTGACTTTGTCAAATGCCTTTTCTGTGTCAATTGAGATGATCATGTGATTCTTTTCTTTCCTTTTATTTATGTGGTAGATTCCGTTGATTGATTTTCTAATGTTGAGCCATCCTTGCATACATGGTATGAATCCTACTGGTCAAGGTGTATTATTTTTTTGATATGATGCTGAATTCTATTGGCTAGAATTTTGGTGAGAATTTTTGCATCTATATTCATGAGAGATATTGGTCTGTAATTTTCTTTTTGTGACGTCTTTGCCCGGTTTTGGTATCAGCGTTATGCTGGCTTCATGGAAGTGTTGCTTCCTCTTCTAAGCTCTGAAATAGTTTGAGTAGTACTGGTACAAGCTGTTCTGTAAATTTTTTGTAGAATTCTCCAGTGAAGCCATCCGGGCCAGGGCTTTTTTTGTTGGGAGTTTATTACCTTTTCGATCTTTTATCTTGTTATGGGTTTGTTCAGATTTTCAACATCACTTTGTTGTAGTTTGAGTGGGTAGTGTGTTTCTAGAAATTTATCCATTTCCTCTAGGTTTTCAAATTTGTTGGAGTATAGTTTTTCATAATATTCTGTTATATTCATTTTTATTTCAGTTGGGTCTGTTGTCATGTCCCCCATTTCATCTCTTATTTGGGTTATTTGTGTCATCTCCTGTTTTTCTTTTGTCAGTCTGGTGAGTGGTTTGTAGATTTTGTTGATTCTTTCAAAAAACCCACTTTTGGTTTTGTTGCTTCTTTCTATTGTTTTTCTGTTCTCTATTTCATTTATTTCTACTCTGATCTTTACTATTTCCTTTCTTCCAGTGGTTGTGGGCTTTTTTTGCTGTTCTCTTTCTATTTGTTTGAGTTCTGTAGTTAATGTTTTGATTTTGTCCCTTTCTTCTTTTTTAATATGTGCATCTATTGCTGTAAATTGTCCTCTGAGTACTGCCTTTGCTGTGTCCCAAAGGTTTTGGTATGATGTGTTTTCATTCTCATTTGATTCTAGGAATTTTTTTTATTCCATCTCTGATTTCTTCTATTACCCATTGATGTGTAAGCAGATTATTATTCAGTTTCCATGTAATTGATTTTTTTTCTTTGCTCTTTCTATTGTTAATTTCTACCTTGATGGCATTGTGGTCAGAGAAGATACTTTGAATTATCTCAGTGTTTTGGATCTTGTTGGGGATTGCTCTGTGGCCTAAGATGTGGTCTATTCTGGAGAATGTTCCATGTGCATTGGAAAAGAATGTGTACTTTGCAGCGGTTGGATGGAGTGTTCTATATATGTCTATGAGGTCAGATTGGCTGATTGTGCCCTTTAGGTCTTCTGTGTCTTTGCTGAGTTTCTTCTTAGTTGTTCTGTCCTTTACTGAGACTGGTGTGTTGAAGTCTCCTCCTATTATTGTGGAACTGTCAATTTCTCTTTTCAGTGTTGTTAGAGTTTGTTTTATGTATTTTGGAGCCCTGTCATTGGGTGTGTAGACGTTTATTATGGTTATGTCTTCATGATGGATTGTCCCCTTAGTCATTATATAGTGTCCTTCTTTGTCTTTTATGGTAGATTTTTTTAAAAGTCTATTTTATCTGAGATTAGAATTGCCACTCCTGCTCTTTTTGGTAGTTTTTTGCTTGATATATTTTTTCCAACCTTTGACCTTTAATAAATTCACATCTATGTTTCTAAGGTGAGTCTGTTGTAGACAGTATATTGATGGATCCTGTTTTCTTATCCATTTCGTCATTCTCCATCTCTTTATGGGTGCATTGAGTCCATTTACGTTCAGTGTAATTATTGATAGATGTGAGTTCGTTGCTGTCATTTTGTAGTGCTTTTTTTGTGGTGCTGAAATTTTCTTTGTTCTTCTTACTCTCTTGTGCTGAGTTATTTTTGTTTGTGGATTTTTTCCCATTTCTTTTGTTTTTGTAGGTTTTGTTTTTTCTGAGACTTATGTTTTTCCTCTTTTTTTTTTTTTATGTTTGTTAACTTTCTTTGTGGTTACCATGAATTTTACTCTTATCTTTCTAAGTTTGAAGCAGTCTACCATTACTTGATATTGCCTTGCCTTCCTCTCCATTAGAAAGTTCTATACCTATGCTGTTTATTCCCTCTTTATTGTTTTGATGTTGTTGTCATTTACTGATTAACTGCTCTGATTCCCTATTGTATTTCTTTTTGTTTTGGATAGTCCTTGAGAGTTTATTTCCTAGATTGGTATCTGGCTGGTACTATCTTGCATCCTAGATTCTGCCTGTGAGCTGAAGTTGTTTGTCCTCAGATCGAAGAACTCCCTTTAATAATTCTTGTAAGTTTGGTTTGACTTCTACATATTCCTTTAGTTTATTTTTATCTGGAAATGACCTAATTTCACCATCAAATTTAATTGAGAGTTTTGCAGGATATATTGTTCTTGGCTGGCAATTTGTTTCTTTCAAGATTCTATATATGGCATCCCATTGCCTTCTTGCCTGCATGGTTTCTGCCGAATAATCTGAACTTAGTCTTATTGTTTCTCTTCTGTATGTGACTTCTTGTTTTTCACAACCTGCTCTCAGGATTCTTTGTGTTTGGTTTTGGTGAGTGTGAATATGATATGCCTTGGTGATTTTCTTTTGGGATCTCTTCTATATGGGGTTCGTTGACCTTCTTGGATGGGCAGCTTTTCATCTTTCATGATATTGGGGAAGTTTTCTGTCAGCAGTTCTTCAATGATCCTCTCTGTGTTTTCTGTTTTCTCCCCCTGTTCTGGAATTCCAATCACTCACAGATTTTTGCTTTTGATTGTGTCCCACATAACTCTCAGGGTCTCTTCATTTTTCTTTGTTCTTTTTTCTGCGTTTTCCTGAAACAGAGTTGTATCCAAGTGTTTGTCTTCAGTTCCACTGATCCTGTCTTCCATGGTTTCAAATCTACTTCTCAGCCCTTCTATGACACCGTCCATTTCTGAAATCTTGTTGTTTATCTTTTGGATTTCTAATTGTTGTTTTTGTATAATTTCTAGTTGTGAATTTATTTTGGCATTTTGTTCCTGCATTATTTTCCTGAATTCTTCCAATATTTTGTCCATATTTTCCATGAATTTGTCTATTTTTTCCTCATGTTTGTCAGCTTTTTGCCTCAGTTCTTGGAGAATTCTGAGAATTAGAGTTTTGAACTCCCTATCAGGTAGTTCTAGTGCATTTTCTTCCACAAGAGAGTCATCTGGTGTTTTATTTTGGACACCTACTGGAACCATCTGTCCTGTTTTTGTAAATGTTTTGCTATTGTCTGCTGTTTTCAGGGCATTCAGTAGTTATTTTTCCCATTTATTAATTGTAGATTTGTTTCATCCCCCCCCCCTTTTTTTTTTTAAATTTGACTATGTCTGAGCAGACAGACTGTGTGTTCTTTGTTGTTTGCTCATCAGTGGGCACAATACTTTTCACCTCCTTCTCCAATTGGCACAGTCAGTCACTCAGATATGGTACAGCACGGCAAGTCTAGCTGAAGAGGAGTTACTGGGATGGGTTGTTTGTGGCACTTACTAAAGACACCAGGGCAGGTCAGTAATCAGTGCAGGGCAGGTTCCAGTAGGCCATGCCTGTGCTGCTTCGTGGTGTGATGTTAAGTGCATGGTTCAGGTAGGCAGGATGTAGTGGGGAGATTGTTATGTGTGGAGCTAAGATGCATATGGGAGAGAGGAGAGAGGACCAGGAGCCAAAAACATACAAACAAACAAAAAATAATGGTAGGGGAGTTTGCCTTTGGAGTGGAGAGACGAGAGACTATGAAATGGAGAAAAACAGAAAGGAAAAGAGGAAGAAAAGAAAAGAAAAGATTGAATAAATAAAAATCAGAAAGGTTAAAGAACCATAAAGTTCTTAGGGATCCCACCGGTGCAGCTATGAGGTCTGGGGAAGTTGCTCTCATTTGTTGCAGTACAGCTTGGCTAGAAGGTGTAGAGGTATACAAAACCAGGTATTCAGGGAACAGAAAGAGAAGGAAGATATAGAGAGACGAGAAACTGAGTAATGAATAAAGACAAAAAGGGAAAAAGGGGGAAAGGAAAACAAAACAAATTAAAAAAAAAAGAACAAAAAAAGCCCCCCCAAAAAATAGAAAAAGAAAAAAGAAAAATACCAACAAAAAAAGAAATGCTCTCAGGGATCACTCTACACGTCTGTACAAGCCTAGGGGGTAGTCTCCTTGCCACGCAGCACCGCCTGGCCAGAAAGGGCTCCCAACTCAAGAAATGTAGATGAAAACAAACAAACAATTCAAAACAAACAAACAAACAAAAGCCCCTGGATCCCACCAGTGTGGCAGCCCAGACTGGGAAGAAGCTCCACACTTGAAAGGAGCTCCACAGCCTCTGAGGAAGAAGCAAAGATGGCGCATGGAGCCAGGTATTTGAGCAAAAGAAGGGGGAGATGGTAAGAGGTAAGGAAGAAATCAAAAGAAGTAGAAAAAAAAAGCAATACCAGCA
The DNA here is from genome assembly GCA_030035585.1 of Dugong dugon. NCBI lineage: Eukaryota > Metazoa > Chordata > Mammalia > Sirenia > Dugongidae > Dugong > Dugong dugon. The sequence goes on from CM057472.1 coordinate 110,664,969, forward strand.
GCCAACAAATGGCACTCAAAGAGCCAGCTAGTGCGGGCTGGTGGAATCCAAGCATCCAGTGTTTCTCGGACAAGAGACTGCATCTTCGGGAAGCAGAGGGGATCAAGCGTGGGTGAAGAAGGGTAGGGAGTGGGAAAGTGTATATCACAAATTACCAGAGCTCTGCAGCATCTCAGTAAGAAGCAAAGATGGCGCATGGAGCCAGGTATTTGAGCAAAAGGACGGGGAGGTGGTGAGAGGTAAGGAAGAAATCAAAAGAAGCAGAAAAAAGCAACACCAGCAGCCAACAAATGGCACTCAGAGAGCCAGTCCTTTCGGGTGTGTGGAATCCAAGCAGCTGGTGTTTCCCGGTCAAGAGATTTTGGCTGCGGGAAGTAGAGGAGGCCGAGTGGGGGTGAAGAAGTGTGGGCGGTGGGAAAACGTATATAGCAAATTACCAGTTTTTTTGTGTCCTGCTGGAAGCTCCGTGAAGCTGCTTTCTCGTACCCCCTGTCTGCTGGTCTCTGATAGGAGTCCAAGATGGGGGATCCGTGCTGCATTAGCTGGTAGGGTACCTCTGCATGAATCTCTCCTCGCTCTCCGTTCTCCGTCCATTTTCTCACTCCATTTGGTGCTTGGCTGAGTTCTTTATCTCTTCATTTGATATTTTAGGGTTTCAGGATTGTTGTATTCTCTGTTTGGCTTTGTTTTTTGGATCTTTGCTCTGGAGCGATGGTGTGGTGGTTCTGCCTAGAGCACCATTTTTCTCCATTCTGGGAATGATCCTTTTTAAAATAACATCAAGCTTCTAACAAGTAGATCCACTTGATCTGAAAACCAACTGTTAAATTGAATGAATTGTGCCCCCGCCCGATTACATGGAAATCCTAAAATCCAACTGTGCTTGGAAATAGGTATTTTCTTCTGTTACATTAATGAGCTCAGACCAGAGTAGATTTGGTCCTAAACATAATCACTTCTGCGTAGGGTCTTATAAAAAGAGTAGAATAGACACAGGCACACAGAGGGGGAGACAGATGCCATGTGAGGATTGTCTATAAGCAAAGAACACCAAGGATCACCGGCAAATACCAGAAACTAGGAGAGAAGCCCACAGAAGAAACTGACATGGCTAAGACCCTGATTTGAACATTTAGCCTCCAAAATTGTAGGAAAATAACTTTCTGTTCCATACAGCCACCCACTTGTTGTATCTTTTGTTACAGCTTCTCTAGGTTACTGAGACACCTAATTTCCCCAGGCCCTGCCCTTTGTGCTTGGTTTGGTCTTATTTTCCAAACACTGACAGATATCTACAGTCTTATTACACAGCTATAAATGATGAGGAGCCCTGGTGGTGCAGTGGTTAACAGCTTGGCTGCTAACCAAAAGGTCAGCAGTTGGAATCCACCAGCTGCTCCTTGGAAACCCTATGGGGCAGTTCTACTCTGTCCTATATGGTCTCTATGAATCAGAATCAACTCTACAGCAACAGGTATAAGCGATGAGCTCTGCAACTCGAGAGCTTGTGCGGCTTCCCTAACCCTTCTGAGCCTTGATTTCCTCATATACAAAGTGGAGATGGTAGTAGTGCCTCTGTCATATAGCTGCATAAGTGTTAATTGCATGAAGCATGCTTAACGTTATGCCTGGTACGTTTAAGGTACTCAGAAGATGCCACCAATTGTTACATGATTATGATAATAGCTATCAGTTCCTGTTAGTCTTCACACACACACAGAAAATCTGTAATATGGGTTTCACTGTATCCATTTTGCAGATGAAAATAACTGAGGCGAAAGGTTATGTTAACCTTTTCTATGGAGATATTGCCAGAAAACAGAAGAACTTAAAAGGGAACCTAGACTTACATGATGTCAAAGTCCACCATCTCACGCTGTTCAACATATGAATGGTTTTCTGGTCTCTTTAGGCTGTTGACAGGTGTCAGTGTCTTGACTGAAAGTGAAAATCTTAGGCATTCAATCCGTTGTTTTGTCTTAACAAAGCTCAAATATCAGATGTTTTAGGTTTTTTTTTTCCTTTCCAAGGATTTGTCTAAATAGGACAAGTAACAGTGGCCATTTATTGAGGACATACCATATGACAGCATCTGCTCCCCACCTTCCCTGACAGCAAAAGGAGTGGCAGGTGTTAGTATTCTATATCACTGTGAGGAGATGGAGCCAGGAAGGAAATCCAGGTCTGCCAGGTGTGAGAAACCCCAGCTCTTCCCACGGGCTTGTTTTAGCCTTTCAGCATCTTGAAACACTGGATCCAGACGTTCTCTTAGATGTCTCAGGAGCCTATGTGAGGACTCTAGAAAGCATTGGTGACACAAGAAGAAGAGGGGATCTTCATAGGCTTGAATGTGCCTCTTGGGAAGTTAGAAATGTAGTGTATGATGTCATCAGTTAAGCTGATTTCTTTATAAAATGACGTAATGTCTTCATTTTCTGTTTCCCCAATATCTGCGTCTAATTATCGTTGACATTCCCCATACTCTGTGAAGTCTATGCGGACAAGGAGACGTTTATCCCTATTAAAACATGAACCAACCAAAGGCAAACTGATTTTAAAAAAATGCTTTCACTATAAGACAAAATGAATCTATTTGGAAAACTAAAAACAAACAAAAAACTAAGAAAATCTTTATAATCTTGCAGAGTCCTGCTAAACCGAAGCAATGAAGACATAGTAATTATCATATACTGTGCCAGATTCTGGGGTATTGATTCCTGGTGGTAAGCTGCGAGGTACTTGGTGTTTGAGTACCCATTCCTATCTAAAATATGTGAATCGAAGAATATTAGGAAAAGTGGAAAAAGAGATAATTAGGCCTCAACAATTCTACCACTCAGAGCAGTATTTTTACCTTTCATTTATTTTCTTCCAAAATTTTGTTCAACGCTTTAAAAAATATATAAAAAATATATTGCGTACATTTATTTTTACACAGAGTTTAATTATTTTGACAAGAAATTGGAAATAAATACAAAAGTACCAGGATGATAATAACAAACAATCATGTTCTATGAACATTAGAATATATTTTTCCAGTCTTTTCTCCTATTATAAAAATAAGCGTGTGTTAGATAATATAGGAAACATTCTCCTTTTATTAAAAAAAATGAAATAAGTTAGAATATCATAGATATTTTCATTTTTGTCCTGATTCAAGACAGGAACTCTGGTGCATTTCTATTTCTATTTGTACTTCATTCCCTTCAGCTTTATATTTTCCTTTCCCACATTACTGCAGCCTGTGGTTTTATGATGAGCTTGTTAAAAATTGTATAAATCACACTGCAATTTCTAAGGAAAGTAGTTATTCGAATTAGCAGTAGCTGACTAGTGTCTTCGTTCTTTATTGCTTTCCATATTTCACTACTTTCTTCTGGGCTAATTTTCTTCTTGCTAAATATTCTTTAGGGATTATTTTAGAAAAAGCTTATGGGTAGTAAGCTTTTGAAGTCAGTTTCTGTCTTTTATACTCACTCCAAATGATATTTAATCTGGGTATAAAATTTTAAAACTTAAGCCAAAAATATCCCCTCAAATCTTCTTAAAACCAAACAATAGTTGAGCTTAACTAGTAAAGAATGTCTGCCTTGAGCATTATGCTCTTTTGAGATCAATCTATATGGGACCAAAGTGACAATAGCAACTCTCTGGAAAGATTAGATAGGAAGCTTAGGGGGCAGTGAGTTTAGGTTAATGGGGGAGGAACAACTCAGAAAATGAGGTTGAGAAAGTTTACACATTTCAAAAAATATCAGTGTCACTGAATTGTACAATTAGAAACTGTTGAGTTGGTGTATGTTTTGCTGTGTATATTCTCAACAACAAAAATAAAATATAATAAAAATTAGGTTCTAAGTTTTTTTTATTTCTTTTTTTAATCAATTAATACAGAGGTGTTGCACCCAAGTCTTCAGTGTTTCTGACAAGAAGTCTGAAATAAATTGGATTCTCATTTTGTCTTGGAAAATATGATCTTTCTCTTGGGGAGATTTTACAGTTTTCTTTTTATGCTTGATTTTCATAAGGTTTAACAGAAAGCCTGTAATTTTGGCTATTTCTGCCTTTTTATTAATTCTGCTTGATAATTGGGATAGATTTTCTCCATCTGAGGTCTCTTGAATATCATTAACTCCAGGAAGTACTTGCCTATCATATTTTTAAATGTTACCTGCTCTATTGGAGTTTCAGTTAGACTGAGTTGGAAATATCTGGATTTGTTCTGTATGAAACACAGCTTTATTTCCAAGTTCCCATTTATTTTCACTACATTCTGAGGAAATAACTCAAACTAATCTTCTAACCTATTATGTGTAGACAGAAGAGGGGTCAAGTTTCATTTTTTTTCACACAGATATCAACATAATTTAGCCCAATTTATTTAAAATATATATATTTTAATTATTGCATTTGCTTGGTCTCTTGGTTGAAAATTAAGTGACCATATATGAAATTATAGGTACTCTATTCTGATCCATTGATTTATTTGTCAATCCTTCTGCCAATATCACAATTTCTTAATTACTTGAAATCTTGAAACCAGGTATTGACTTTTTTCTTTTTCCAAAATAATTTTGGCTATTTTAGATTCTTTGCATTTCTGTATGTATTTTTATATCAGCTTATCAATTCCAAAAAAGCCTGCTGAAATTCTGATTGAGATTATGTAGAGTCTAAAATTCAATTTGGGAGGAATTTCCATCTTAAGAATATTGAATCTTCTAATCCGTGAACCCAGTATATATCATCATTAATTTAGATATTTCAATTTTTTTTTTTTTTTTGGTTTTCAGTGTAGAAGTCTTGCATAGCATTTATTAAATACATTGCTTATCTTACATTTTTGATAATATTGTAAATGGTAATAAATTTTTATTTTATTTTCCAATTGTTTGTTGCTAGATACAGAATTACAATTGATTTTTATAGATTAATTTTGTATTTTGCAGCTTTACTAAATTTACTTATTATTTCTGGTAATATTTACGTGTATTGCATAAGATTTTCTATATATACAGTCACGTCCTCTGTGTATAATGACAGTTTACTTATTCAATTCTAGCATTTAAGCCTTTCCTGTCTTTTTCTTGCCTTGCCTTGTTGCACTAACGGTGAGAGCAGATATTGTTGCCTTGTTCCTGACCTCAGTGGAAAAGCTACCCAGTGCCATGTTAGCTGGAGCTTTTCCTGAATGCCCTTATTAGATTGAGGAAGTTTCTATTAGACTTCTCAGAGAGTTTTTATCTGAACGGATATTGAATTTTATCACATATTTTTGTATGCATATATTGAAAAAAGTGTATGATTTTTCTTTTTTCATTTAAACGTTGGGTTTTTGCTTTTTAATATACAACCTGAGTATCTCCCCCTTCTAAGTAGCATGCTCAGTACATGTGCATTTAATGGATTGACTGGTTGGGTTTGAGTCTACCATTCCAATCATTCTCTTGATTCCACCTGCTCCTTGTTTCTGTGTTCTTCCTTTCCTGCCTTCTTTTGGGTAAACAGTTTACTTTCTGGAATCCCATTTTATTTCCTCTGTTGATCTATTGCCGTAAATTTTGTGTGGGTTTTTAGTGATTTTCTTAGAGATTCCTATATGTGTCTTTAACTTATCACTTATAACAATACTATACTTCACAACTTAAGAATTTTATGGCAATATAATTCCATTTACCTTCCCTCCAGTCCCTCTTTTTTTTTTTTTTTTTCTGTTTTTTTGCTTTTTTCTTATGTTTACTGTAGAAACCACACAATATATTGTTACCGTTTTTCTCTTTAATAGACAACTATATTTTCAGGAGTTCACATATAAATACATACACATATATACAGTAACACTCTAGGAGTAAATACATTCTACATATGTAACAAAAAACAAAAGACTGATATCCACATATCCAAAATATATGTAGAACACAAGTAAATAAACAAGGTAATATTAACACAATAAAACAAGACAAACTTTATGAACTGGCAATGATAGAGGAAATACAAAAGTCAATAAACATATGAAAAGAGATACAATATGTAAAATAAACTCAAGCAAATGCAAATTAAGACCGTGATATATCATCTTTTCACACATCAGAATGGAAAAAAATTAAAAAGTTAAAAATATCAGGCAGTGGTAACAGTATGATGTTGCATTATCTCCCTCTCATAAACTGCTACTAGAGCTTTAGGTAAGGAGACCTGGTTGCACAATGGTGAAAGCACTCGGCTGCTAACAGAAAGGTTGGCCGCTTGAACCCACCAGCCACTCTTCAGGAGAAAGACGTAGCAGCCTGCTTCCATAAAGATTATAGACTTGAAAACCCTATAGGGCAGTTCTATGCTGTCCTACAGGGAGACTGTGAGTGGGACTCGACCTGAAGGCAATGGGTTAGGGATTTAGGTTGGAATAGGTATTGAGTTACCTCATTGTCTATAAGAAAGAACATGTTTAAACTGTGATATATGCATGTAATAGAAATAGTTAGATATCTAGATAGATAAGTGTTGTCACGTTGACTACAACTCATGACATCATTATGTGCAACAGAGGCCCTGTGTCATCCTCATGATTAGCAACATATTTGAGTCCATCTTTGCCACTATGGGGCCAATCCTTCTAAATTAGGGTGTCCTTCTCCCTCGCCAGCCCTCTGCTTCACCAAACATGAGGTCCTTCTCCAGTGATTGATCCCTCATGACCTGCCCAAAGCAAGTGAGTTGAACAATGTTCCGCTGTGATCCATAAGTTTTTTACTGGCTAATTTTCATGAGTAGATTGCTAGACCTTTCTGCCTAGTCTTTCTTAGTCTGGACGCTCCACTGAAACCTGTCCACCAGGGGTCACCTTGCTGATATTTGAAATACTGGTGGCAGAGCCTTCTGCATCATCACAGGCCAGCCACCACAGTATGACAGACTGACAGTTTGTGGTAGAATCATACACATTAGTATGAACTGATGATATTACACTAGGTGCAGAGATTGGAAAGAGGTTTCAATATGCATTATTCAATGAGAAAATGAATTCTCAGGTCATAATGTAACCTATGATGCTATTTATGTAAACCTCACTTTCACATACATGCGAACACACAGGTCCATGCACGCACACACACACCCTGATGCACTCCCACAGGTGCTAATATTACAAGTACACAAATGCATAGAAAAATATCTTAAAAAATATAAGTGCCAAATATACTAGTGATTAATTTGGGGAAGTGGTAGACTATTTGCAGAGGACTTTGGTCTTATTTATACTGCTTAATTTTTTTATGCTGGAAATGCTTTCATGAATTACTTGTGCAATATAGTTATTTTATAAAGAGCTAACTTATGTCAGAAAGGTAGAAAAAACTAATACTCCTATTCCAAATTGAATTATTTATTTATTCCAATCATTTTTTCTTGAGCATATATCATTCATATGCATGACGTATCTTCATAGGTAATATCTCTCATAAAAGCAGTAGTTTTCCACCTGTGAATGTACAAATAAAAATCTGAAATCTCTATGGAGCTTAAAAATTTTTTTCCACCAAAAATGTGTATGCTTCCTTGAAGCGGTATTATATAGTAGTTGAGAATAACTGCAGTAATTACTCAATAAAGGGCAGCTGTAATAATGATGATGATGGTAATTCACAGAAGCATGATTGTTTTCGGTCAGGTCCAAATCATATCTATGCCTGCCTTTCTTTTTCCCCTCCTTCCTCCCTCTCTCTGTCCCTTCCTCCTTCCCTCCATCCCATCTTCCCTTCCTTCCTTCTTCCCTCCCTTCCTTCTTTCCTTGCTCCTAGTTTTCTAGAACCCACTGTCAGGTACAACACTAAATCCTGGCAACGTGTAGAAGAACAATGCTTGTTGCCTGTCTTTCAGTCAGCCTGTCTCCACTCTTGGATGATATAAAAGTTGTATAGCTTGAGAAAACCAAGACAGGGTGGCCCCTGTAGCATGAAAGCCAAAGCCCCTTACAAAAATCATCAGCAGGCATTCAACTATATTTCAAGGACCAGAACTTTGTGACAAAGAAGATGCTAGCTGCAAGGGAGCCTGGAAAATTTCAATTTTATGTTTTCCAACTTCTACAGTAAAGTCAGGTAAGTAAAAAGGAAACTGAGGGTGAAGGGGGACTTGACATGCGTGTTGAGTGAGAAAAAACTTTGGAAGCTGTTGGCATGCAAAAAATAGTGATATGATGAACCGTGTTATGTAGACACAAATGGAGTATTACAGAAGTCCACTCTGACAGGTTAACTAGCTCATTGTAATTCAATCCCAGCAACATAATGTTTGACTTCTTCTCTATCATCATTTTCATCACCAGCATCCACTGCTTAGAACAGTGCTCAGCAGGCACTCAATGCATATTAAAATAATGAAGGAATGTAGCATAAATATCACCTCATCCTCATCATCATAGCTGCCAATTATTTAGTGCCTACTTTATGTCAGACACTATAATACATAATATTTCATACACAACATTTAATTTAATGTTACAACGATCTTTTTTGAGTGGCAGAGACTGAGGGCTGGAGAGCTTAAATAATTTGTTAAAGTTCAAATAGCTGCTAACTTTGAGAGCTAACATTCAGACCCAGTTCTCTCTGGGTTTATTCTCTCCACCAACATTCACTCCATCCCATGGACAGCATACGTCTATGAATTATTAGTATTTTGATGACTGCATTAGCTTTTTGTTGCTGTGAACATCAGGAAATAGATGGTTTGTTAAAAGAAATGCAAAAGACGATTTCTTTGAAGACAGTAGCCAACATAATGTTAGTAAATATAATATTTATAGGACTCTGCAATTATTTACAACATTTTTACATCAAAATTTGCCCTGATGATCTTATTCTTTGGGGACAACAATTGTATCCTCGGTGATGTTTTCCTACTCTAAAGGCAATTATTGTTGCTTCTAGCTGTAATAAAAAAATAACCGAAACAGAAGTGTCTTCATTGAAATTGAGCTGAAACTCCCACTGTGGAAATAATCAGAAAATTAAAAGCACTGCAATCTTGCAAATAACATTGCAACTTAATATTATTGGAACATAACATTATTATCTTTTTTTATAGGGAAAACAAACATAAATATATTTTCAAATGACACCATAATATTAGTTTCATTTTATTGGAAATGGAGCGGGAGGAGAACAATAACTTTTTACAATTGAGCAAATGATACAATAGAGATTTATAAAAAACGTCAGCAGGGTGAGGGTATGCTGTTTGTCTCACTCTGGGGTCAGAATCTTCCAAATACACTGTGGTGGTAACCCAGCCCCATCTGTGTGACTTTTGGAGCTCGTTTTATCCACAATTCTAGATGGTGGCAAACTAGGGACAGGGTTTGACACCTGCTATACATTTCTGCTCCCGTAAAGATCAAAGCCTAGGAAACCCTGTGGAGCAGTTCTACTCTGTCCTATATGGTTGCTGTGAGTTGGAATCGACTTGACAGCACATGACAAACAACAAGACATTCAATCAATGTGGTTTTAATGAGTTTTTAATTAATACTGAAAGAGATCAAAGTAAAACCTTTCCTTTGTCCATATTTTCTCTCTTCCTTCCTTTCCCTCTTCTATCACTTCTTCCTCCCCTCCTCCCTTCATTCTTTCATCCCTCCCTCCATTCCTTTTTCTTTTGTATTAGTTTGTGTTACGTGAGGATGCAAAACATGATAGTTAATCCCTACACATAAAATAAGTACCCTGATTGCAGATAATCAATTAAACAAACGTTCACTCAGGACACACCCTGTGGAAGATACTCTACTAGGCCCTCAGGATAAAAGAATGAACATGTCCTAATGTCTGACTTCAAGTAAAGTCCGGTTCTTGTGGTAGCCCCCATACTGTCCGAGGCTCTGGGGGTAGCCAATGTGATCCAGTCTTGGAAATGGCTTCAAAGAATGTGTGGTTAAGTGTGAGTGGATTGGAGGGTGTCATTTACAGCCATGTTGAAGTTGATGTAAGAGATAGCTTAGGGGAGTGGTGGGGTGGGGTGGAGGTTGGTGAGTTCAATGCTAGACAGGTTGCCTGGACATTACAACAGTATTCTCCAGGAAGTTGGGAAGTTGAAAAGTCTTTGGGTTGGTTTTTCAGTTGTTTTCTTTAATGAGACAATAATTAAAAAATTGCTCAACCATTATTTTCTTAAACAATGTGGAGCAAATGCGATTTTTCTTTTTTCTTTTTTTTCTCAGAATATCCTGACTCCTTGACGTAGTTGGAAATGCTCTCCTGTCTTAAGAATTCAGCATATCTGGCTGCTTAGCTGCTACCAGGCAAACTTTTACTCTCTTCCCAAGATGCTCAAAATTAAAGCTGGTTTTGGCAGCCTCCTTAGGAGAAGTAACTGGAATGACTTCTGGCACTATTTTGGGGCACAACAACTACACTTTTGTAGAGAAAATACAATGAAGTGGGAAGAGACAGGCTTTGGACTTAAGTACAACTCCAAGATCTGCAACTTCCTAGCTCTAAGATGCCCGACAGTTTTCTTAATTTCCTTCCATCTTGGTGTTCTTGTCTACGAAATGGACGTGGATTCAGGGTCAGGCGAATATGGCATAATAGACAGTGACTGGCTGAGGACCTAGGGTAGAAAACAGGCTCCATCTGGTTTAAGTGACTGGAGTTCTCTGCAGTACAGCTTGGGTCCCAGCCCAGGTAGCAAGGAGGTAGCAGTTTTCTCTTTTGTTGTCATCTTTTATGCATATTTTCCTCTCTCCAGAAGCCCGTGGTCAAATATTCCTGGATCTCTCAGCTGAATTCTACCTAATGACACCTCATTCTGAGTAAGAAGTCCAACAGAATTTAGCCAATTTACAGGCAGGCCAAGACAAGTCCTCGCCAGTCACTAGCTTGGTTTCTGGGCTGAGAAGGGGTTTAAAAAAGGCTGTCCCTGCTTCCTCCTTCTTAGAGCCTTACATGGCCTGGAGACCAGAACTGAAGATACGACCCTGGGACTTCTTTCCTGACTTGGCCAGAGTTGAAACGAACAGGCTGGAAATGGAAGTTATACAAAGTAACTGTCTTCCTTTTGGGACTGCTTTGTTTAAAGAGCTTTTTTATGATCTGATGAGTGCTGTGATATATATATTTGTACGAAGGGTTTGAATATGATTTGGATCTGAACTTGCTGCAGAGTGAAAAAGAGTTGCTTCTCTTTTATCCAAAGTGCTCAATATTTAAATTGTAAGTTAAAGACATGCTCAGCTTTCGACTCACTAAATCAAGGCATCTTTCTTCAATTTAATTCAATCCAGTGTATGCCAGATAAATTTGCAAGTATTGAACACCTGACATATATTAGGTGCAAGGCCCTGGGTGCGCAGAAATCAGTAAGACTTGTTAGCCACCTGTGTCTCCCAAAAGTGCCCTGAACTCTCCGCTTCTCTCTTCAGCCCCCATCATTACTTGCTCTGCAGATACAACCTGTCAAGTAGTCTCCTTGCGTTGCATGGCCCTGTCCATATTCTACCCAACAAACCAAACGAACATTTTGAAACATAGCTCAGATCCCAACATTTCCCTTCTTGAAAACCTCCGGTAGCTTCTATTGCATTTAGAATGACATCTAAGCCTCTTAGGCTGGTTTGTGACCTCCATGCTTTCCCCCCACCCCACCTCTCTGAACCCCGTATAAACCATGCTACAAGGTGGCTGCAGTCTTTAGCCCCTAGCCTTCTTGCTGTCTCTGATCCACTTCACGCCTGCGCCCCTCTGCAACCCCCTCTTCTGGAATGATCCTCAGCCTGGTTTTCTGTCTCCGGTTCCCTCCTCTCCTGTCACTAAAAGCCACCTCCTCAGAGGTCCTTCCTCCTCACTGGTCTAGAGTAGGTTCCCAGTTGCTTTGTAACATAGCTTCCAGCAGGAGCACTGGTCACTCGATATTGTTGGTGCTTATTCATTATGTGTTAACTATCTGCCTCCTCTCCCCTCATCCCACTATAACATAAGCTTCATAGAGCTTGGACTGTGTCTGACTTGTTATGGCTGCTTTTCCAGTCCCTAGAATAGAGCTAGGAGACCCTGGGTGGTAGAAAAATTGAATGTGCCTGGCTGCTAACTGAAAAGTTGGAAATTGGAGTCCACCCAGAGGTGACTTGGAAGAAAGGCCTGGCTAACTGCTTCCAAAATAATCAGTCATTAAAAACCCTATGGAGCACAGTTTTACTCTGACACATATGGGGTCACCAAGAGTTGGGGTTGACTTGAAGGCAACTGGTTTTTACTGGTATAATAGTACTAGGCCTCTTGGAAATGCTCAGTAGATAAAGGATACTGAATAATTAAATAGATAAATAGGTAAAGGAATGAATAAATACCTTTAAGGTGTTTATGGGCTAATGGAGAGACAGGTAAGAATCCAAAATGCTACAGTCAAAGAGATCAAAGAGAGGTATAGGATTTAAGGGAGAGGTGCACAGCCACACTACCATTGGGGAAGCCCAGTGGGCAGGCAGGTGGGTCCCCACAAGGTGACATTACCTAGTTAAAGTGTTTCAGTGTCCTGCCCTCTGCCTTGCAGGCTCAGGAGTCTGATTTACAGATGCGAAATATCAGCTCTTTCAGGAGTAAACTTGCTCAAGAGCATGATGTGTAAACCTGGATGGAACTCTATCAACTTTAAATGAGAAATGTTGCTGCTAATTTAGGTAATGGGATTAGGTAACAGCATCTTCCGGCAGGCACATTTTCACTCTCCAGGTAAGGTATTTGGGAGCCAATTTACCCTCAGAAAGTTACACAGTGGACTTGAAGTCAGATCACAGGGACTTGTGATCTGATAGGTAGAGTTTCAATGGAGTCATTGAGGCAAAAGCTGGGAAATCCCAGTAGGTTAATGGAATGCAAATGGATTAAGGGAAATCGTTCAGGACCCAGATGATGTCCCCGTGCAATCACTTGGGAGACCCCTCTCACGTGAAGCCGTTTGCATGAGCTGGTTGAAGGCTGAATGCTTAGAGGAGCCACAGTGAGCTAGCTGCACCCTTACTCTCTACCTTGCATAGTAGATACGTGTGCACGTTTTCTTTGCAATCCATGAGATGCCTAGCTTTGTAATTAAGCCCCCTCTATGGAAGTAAACTTGAAAGTGTTCTGCTCTTCATAACTGAGATTTTCCCTACTGAGACAGGTGTCCAAAGTGATTTTAAAGGTAAAGCTCTAATTCTGCAGCTCTTATCAGAACCCATTTGGAGGAAAAGGACAGAGTCTCCTGCCACGGTTCTCTGGTAGGGCAAAGTGATGGTACAGTTGTGGTCTCTTGGAGTGGGCCAGCCTAAGAACTAAAGACCCAGAGACACAGCCTGAGGAGATAGAACCCTTCACTATGAAACAGGATGGAGCCTTTGGCAGAGACCCAAGTAAGAAAATGAAAGATGCTTCTCTAGGACTATTGCTCCGTTGACATGGTCTTTCTTCTTTGGGGCCAGGGTGATTTTGTCGTGGTCAACTCTGTCCTGGTTCCTCCTGCCAAACCCAAGCATCTTAGTTTGCATTCAATCTGGTGCCCATCACCTGATTCCATCTTTCCTTCCCCTCTGTTCTTCACCACCCCAGACTGAGGACACATAAGTACAGAGATAAGCGGATATAGAATTCTCAACTTGCCTTGGGAACCATAGAATTGTTAGTGTTTGTCAAGCTCTGGTAGATCATAAGATCATTTCATTCACCACCTTTGTTGTGAAGCCCAGAGAGGACCGGCCCAAAGTCAGAGGTTATTGTTTCCAGGGGAAGAATGAGTGGAGGGCCTAGAGAACGCTTGAAGGGTGGGATAAAAAGATTTTGAGTCTTAATGAGCATGTTTTAGTTTTATTTTAGGTATGTGTGTGCATGTTTTCCAGAAGTAGAAGGTTAAATTCTATTAGACTACCACCTGTGAAACCAGGAAAACAAAATGGTGGCTGGAGGCCACGAGATAGGGGATGAGAGAAGAGAGGTAGCAAAGAAGACACAAAATATAGTGCCCATCTAGGATGTCATCCATCTGTAGCTGAAATGGAGTCTTTTCAGCAGTAGGGGCCTAGCCAATTGTCTGCTTGAGTATTTTCATAGGACGTATTATATATACCATTAGTTTCTTTGTGTTCTGCTGAAAATCCTTGGCCAAAAATTATTAGAAAATACTGGCACATCTCAGCTGTACTAAAGGAACCAAGGCAAGAAGTTGTGTCTACTCAGGCTAGAACTCCTCCAGACGGAGTGGAGTTTTGTACCCTCAAAGAATACTGAGATGACTGCTATGGAATTATGACTCCTTGGCACTCTGATCCAGTTGCCTTGCTAGGATATACAGTCTCCCTCCAGTATTTTTTTCTGCTCAAACTTCAAAGGTGTGTGCTTTGTTTGCACAAGGGCTGAGAGAAAGGCCTACAGCTCACAGTTAACTTTGGAGGGGCCATTTCTGAGTGACCTGGCACACACAATAACCTGTCCTTTGGCTGGCCGATGGGGCTCTCTGATAAGGCTACCTGATACGTCTTAATGGATGCACACCTCCTTTTAGAAGCACACACATTCCTCAGATGTCTGGCTCCAACATGACAGTCTTTTGAACTTCCTGTATTCTGAAAGCCCCTTCCTTGACTTAATAATTCGGGGGAGATTTGAAGGCTGTTCTTGCCAGAGTTTTTCAGACATTTGTCTAATGGGAAAGATGTGGTTTGTAAGAAAAGATTTTTGAAAACTATCTCTGCAGATGATCAACATGCTCAGGTCTCTCTTTGACCTGGTGACCTGGCACCCCCTCCAGCATTCCTGCCTCAAAAGAAGGGCTCTAACTAGCTGTCTCTGCTTTGTCATACCCCCAAAACTTACAAAATCCACCGATAAGCTACCCCACTGGTCCCACAAAATTGTGGGTTCCATGGTCCTCATGAACTAGTTGCTGGTACCACTGAACTCCTTCTGCCCTAATCTTGACCTTTCAGGTACATTTGACCCTGACAGCCACACACACCCATTTTCTTGGACCGCTTTCATCAGCTTCTATTCTCACCTAACTCTTCTTCTGTTTTTCTTACTATTTCTCTTCATTCACATGTTGTGCTCTCCAGAAGCAGATGCTGAGATGGAGTTTGAGGTGCAAGATGTTTATTAGGTGTCAACACCTGCGAGAGGAAGGGGAGGGAGGCAGATAATGCAGAGGGAGCAGGCAGACTTCGATGCAGGTACAATAATGTCTCAGGTAAGCCTGGGGTCTCTGGGGTGAGTATTACCTATTAGAGTGCCCCGTATCCAGATGGAATTGGCAGGCCATTATCCCCACCTTGCTTAGTCATAAGATGAAGGACAGGACCTCAGCCGGATGGTTCTCTGCAGGAGCTGACATCTGGGTGTCATTTATAGACCACGTTCCCTGTAGCTGGGTAGCAGGTTAGGGCCCAAAGTGTGTCTGGGTGGTTTTTGGGAGTTGTGTCTACCACATTTCTCTTTACCTGCCCCTTTGCAATGGGTGATCACAAACACCTCTGAGAATGATAAAAACCAGTGGACCTTCCTTGCAGAAGAAAAATGCACACACACGGCAATTGATTAATATGTTGCCAACAATTCCAAAGTGTCATGAATGTTTCAAAACCCAACAAGGGTTCTAACACTTGATAAAGCTAGTTAGAGTCAATCACCTATTTAATTTGATTCTTCTCATCATATTTAAATTCACGTGAACCCTATTTCAATGAAAACCCAAAAACCAAAATGCTTCTGGGTGCCTTCTTCTGCATTATCTCCTTAAATCCCTATGACCCACCTCTAGGTTGGGTACCAGTGATCTTATTTACTTATTAGGAAACTGAGGTCCAGGGAAGATCAATTATTTGTGGAAGATCAAACTGGTATCAAGTGGTTGAACTAGGATGCAAAAATAGTTTGGTTTACTTTTAGCTTGTGTCTCTTCTACTCTATCTCCCTGCCTCAAAGAGGTTCTAGACTCCGAAACCAAAGCAGAACCAAACCCACTGCTGCTGAGTTGATTCCTACTCACAGTGACCCAATAGTGTTTCAAAGGCTATAAATCCTTATGGAAGCTGACTGCCACATCTTTCTCCCGCGGAGGGGCTGGTAGGTTTGAACCGCCAACCTTTTTATTAGCAGCTGACTGCTGAACGAGCTTACAAATGAAAAGAGGCATGGGAGACAAGGAAAGTACACAAACACAGAGCAAAGACAAAGAAATACCGAGTGCAGTCCAGGCGGGAACAACACTTGTGTGAGAAGGAACGCATTCGTAGGTTCTTTTAACATGTGATAATTTTTTCCATCAGAGTTCTTGTGAGAAGAAAACTCGAATTAATTTTATTAGTTGGTAGAGACAATTAAATGGTCTCTGCTTGTATACTATCCACGTTTCCATAGAAGACATTTCAAGATTTCAGATGATTATTTTTAAAGGTATTTAATAGGCATTCATTCAGCCCATATGGATCTCCAGGACCAATGGCTTCAGACAAACAGTCTCATGCGCCACCCTTCAGTGTGGATTTCCTCTTCATCTCTCCCACCTCTCTAAGGGCTTCACAAACACACGCTAATGAAAACACAGAGGAGATAGACTCTGAACCTAGCAGAGTGCAGGTTGCTGTGGGCACAGGATCCAACACATCATCCTCTGCTGAGGGAGGAGCTGGGTAGAGTGGTAGGAAAAGGTTGACTCCATGTCAGACTGGTTGGGCTGACCCCTTAGCTCAGAGACCCCCAGAACCAACCTCTCTGAGTCTCAGTTTCCCCATCTTTAGAACAGGGATGATAGTAGTACTAATGTTCCAGGATTGTGGGTTGTCGTGAGCGTCCCTTGATCATAGTGACCCTGTGCACAGTGAAATGAAATGCTGGTCCTTCGCCATCCCTGTGATAGGTTGCAGATCAAACCACTGTGACCCCCTAGGGCTTTCATTGGCTGATTTTCAGAAGTAGATGCCAGGCCTTTCTTCCTAGTCTGTCAATCTGGAAGCTCTGTTGAAACCTGTTCAGCATCATAACAATATGCAACCTCCACTGACAGACGGCTGGTGGCTGTGCATGAGGTGCATTGGCTGAGAATTGAACCTGTGTCTCCTGCATGGAAAGTGAGAATTCTACCACTGAACCACCACTGTCCCCTTCCAGGATCGTAGTGAGGATTAAACGAGTTAGCACACTGAGTGTGCAGAACCAACTCTGGCACAGAGTAAGCCCTGGATTAGAGGTAGCTTTTAGTCAATGCTCCTACTATCCCACAGAAGAGAGGAAATCCATGCAAAGACAGACATGAGAAAATCAATCAAACATATGCTTTGGGGTCAGACATTTGTCTGAATCCTGATCGTGTCATTTAAATGGGGTGCAGTATCAGACAATTCCCTTCACCTCTCCCACCCTCATCTTCATCACTTAGGAAGCAGAGATGTAGAACCTATGTGACAGAGTTATTGGGAGGTCCAAATATAATAATGTAGGTTAATAATGTGCAAAGATTAAATAGTTTACTGGCAAAGAAGAAGATTTTTCATCAGAGAAGCTATGAGATAAGGATGGCACTTGTGAGAGGAAGGAAACCCTGGTGCCGTGGTTAAGAGCTACAGCTGCTAACCAAAAGGTCAGCAGTTTGAATCCACCAGGCGCTCCTTGGAAACCCTATGGGGCAGTTTTACTCTGTCCTACAGGGTCGCTATGAGTTGGAATGGACTCAATGGCAATGGGTTTGTGCGAGAGGAAGAAATTACAGCGTCTGTTAGAGTCTTTCATGGGGCTAAAATGAGACAGGGAGGGCAGTGAGTGTCTTGATAACCCACACAAGCACAGGGAGGAAGGACTGCAGAGTTCTGGTCCTGGGAAATAGCCAAAGGCTGAGGCCAGGAGTTGAGGGAGCTGACCTTCTGCTGCCATCACAACACAGGAACACAGGATAGGACCCCTTCCAGAAGGTTCTGAGGAGCTCAAAGAAGGTGTGTTGCCCCACCCAGAAGCAAGACTGAGCATTGGGATTGGCATGTGGCTGGTGGAGACGGGCAGGAGCCGGCACCTGGCACAATTTCTGTCCAGGAAGGCGCTGCGAGCCAAGAGAGAGTGGATTAAGGGGGTTTAAAGTACAAAGAGCAAAACAAGCTGGATTTACTTTTTCTTTTATTTTTTTTTTAAGACAATCATTACCAAAGACAGTGAGTGAGTTTATATTATTTTAAATAAGGAATATGCCAGTGGGGGTCGGGGGGAAGAGGAAGAAGAAAAATCCTCAATGCTTCTCTTGGCAGAAGAGCAAGACAGCAGACCAGTCAACGTGCTAAAACACAGCCACGCCCAACACTGGAGGCCACTTAGCTGAGCTTCCTGCATTTTTCTGTGATCCTTTCTCTGCCCCTCACACTCCCTAAAGTAGATTACTCTCTCCTTCAGGGGCTCTTCAGTTTTCTTCCTCCTTCAGAGGAAGTCAGCAATTCCCTCCCAGCGATTTCTCTCTATCGTCACAAATGTGGGTGATCAACCAAGTTCATTGAGAGTCAACTCAAGCACTATGGCTGATGCTTGATATGAAAGCTAAGGACTCTGTATAAAGGCAAATTGTTGTCATTATTCTGGAGGGAAGTCTGGAGTCTAGGATGAGGATGACTCTCAAAAGGCATCGGAATATAAAATAACAGCAAACACAACAAGTCAAGTTAGTACAGCACTTCTTTATAAAGACCATTTATACTGATTACCTCATTTAATAAAAAAAAAAAAAGATAAATCGGAAATGATTGTTAATTAACCCCATTGCAAGGAGAGGAATTATCCAGTCACACAACTTTTAACTCATGGAGAAATGTCTTCCCTATCTTTAGAGGTGATTTCTGCATCCAAGACTATCTTATCTATAAATTACTGCCTGCTATGCCTATCTTGTGGCGCAGTGGTTAACAGCTATGGCTGCTAACCAAAACGTCGGCAGTTCGAATCCACCAGCCGCTCCTTGAAAACCCTATGGGGCAGTTCTACTCTGCCCTATAGGGTCACTATGAGTGGGAATCCACATGATGGCAAAGGTTTTGTTTTGTTTTGGTTCGGTTTTATGCTTATCTCAGGGAGGACCATGGCTAGCCATGGTTGTACTCGCATCCTGCTGTCTGGCCATTGGGTGACGTAGGTGTGCACATCTGAATGAATCTCTGCCAAGCTCTTCTAGTTTCTCTCCTCTAAGAATATATTTCACCCATTCATTCATTCACAAATATATACACATAGGAGAACCAGGTAGTGCAAACAGTTAACATGCTTGGCTGCTAACCAAAAGATTGAAAGTTGAGCTCAACCAGAGGTACCTCAGAAGAAAGGCCTGGGGAACTACTTCCAAAATATCAGCCATTTAGTACCCTGTGGAGCACAGTTAATATTTTGACACATGTGGGTTTGCCATGAGTCGGGATCTACTTGACAGCAACTGGAAATGCAGGCACACATGTACATATTATATATATATACACATATATACATATATAGAGAAATATACATTTGTTGTTAGCTGTCACCGAGTTGGCTCTTACTCCATCCTTATGTATAATAGAAAGAAACCATGTCCCATCCTGGTCCATCTTCATAATTGTCGGTATGTTTAAGTCCATTATTGTGAGCACTGTGCCAATCCATCTCATTGAGGGTTTCCATTCCCTTCACTGGCCCTCAATTTTACCAAACACAACGTTCTTCTCCAGCCATCGGTCCCTCCTATTGATACATCCAAAGTGAATGCATTAAAATGCAATATTCTGTGATCCACAGGGTTTTCACTGGGTAATGTTCAAAAGTAGATTGCCAGGGTTTTCTTCCTAGTCTGCCTTAGTCTGAAAACTCTGCTGAAACCTGTCCACCATGGCTGACTCTAAAGGTATTTGAAATACCAGTGGCATAGCTTCCAGCATCACAGCAACATCCAAGCTACCCCAATATGATGAACTGGCAGATGGGTGGGCACGTACACATATAAATATATATGTGCAATGTATAGATAGATAATTTCTAGACACCCTGCCTAGCATACTATTATAAACAAGATGGTAAAGACTCCTTCTTTCATGAAGCTTAATTTTTTCCTAGAAATGGAAAAAAAAAAAAAAAAAAAACAGAAAAATCTAGTATAACACTCATATTACCACCACCTGGAATGAACATTTATTCACCTGTGGTCATAAGCTTGGCATTTATTTTAAAGAGATACAATGTTATAATGTTTTAAGCTCCCTTTAACCATTATCCTCGGTGCCATTGCCTTCCCGCCTCCCCAGGTACTCACTGCCATGATATGAGTGGTTCATACCAACGTTCCTTTATCATTGAGTTGATTCCGACTCATCGCAACCTTGCAGGACAAAGTAGAACTGCCCCATATGGTTTCCAAGGAGTGACTGGTGGATTTGAACTGCTGACCTTTTGGTTAGCAGCTGTGCTCTTAACCACTATGCCACCACAGCTCCAAAATTAGGTATAGTTTATACAATTTTAAATAAAGTTAAGCACACAAATGACATTATGACAACACCTAATAACAAGAACATATTTAATTTTAAAGAATTTTTTTATTCTTTTCATTTTTTCCCACCTGACTAGATTGTTCAAGTTTTGATTATTTCCTTTATTTTTCTTCTATAGTTTCAGATCTTACACAGGATATACCTAATATTTTGATACTGACTTAGGTTGGCTTCTCCCAAAGCAGTGACTGAAATGAGGATGTGGGTGAAAGAGATTTATAAGGAAGCATTCCAATGGAAACCAGTTGGGTGACAGGGATAGGACAAGAAATGGAAGGAGGAGGTCAAGCCTGAATGTGAGATTCAAGTTCCAAGGAAAGTCACTTTTGCTCAGTCCTGCAGGGGACAATCTATAGACACTGTGGGTCAAACCTCAGAGTCCCACCAGTCAGAGGGAAGGGAGCTGGGGTATTTATACCACTCACCCATCAGTTTGTCATTGGTTAAGTGCAGGCTGCCCCACTGGAGGTGGGAAGAGTCTTAAACTCCCAGACAAAGTTGTCTTGGGGTCTTCTGCCAGCAGAGACACAGGTGCTATTGTCCAAAGTGAGAGCAGCACCTGGAGCAGGAGAGCAGGAACATGTAGAGGAATCAGAAGGGATAGAAAGGGAGTGATGATGGCTCTTCTATAGCTACCCTTACATTTTAAATTTGTTCATTTAAATTTGTACTTTTCTAACAAGTCTAAAGCAAATTTTTATCTCAAATGTCCTCTCAAACAAGGTAAGGTCTTTAAAGTCCTTTAACTCACACTGAAGTCTACTCATTCACATATACTCCCAGTTATTATCTAATATTTAATTCTAACTCCTTTTTATGCATAAAAGATTAAAAGTAACAACTACAATGGTTATTATCATATAAAGTCATGCCGATTTAACATTTCCAACAGATATTACTAATGTGTTTGCTGATCACTGCTTCTTGCTTCACATGCCTTCCTTCTAGCTTAGTTTTCGTTCTTAGTGGAGTACCTCCTATAGGGGCTCTCTCAGTGAAGATCTGTGAATAGAATACTAGTAGTCTTTCAATGTCTGACAATGTCTAATCTTGATCTTTTAAACATTATGTCAGCTATTAATAAAACCAAAAAAAAGAATCCAAACCCATTGCCGTCAAGCTGATTCCAACTCATCGTGACCCTACGGGACAGAGCAGAACAGTCCCATAGGGTTTCCAGGGCTGCAAATCTTTATCAAAGCACACTGCCACATCTTTCTCCTGTGGAGCAGCTGGTGGTTTTGAACCACTGACCTGTCAGTTAGCAGTCAAGTGCTTTAATCACTACACCATCAGGGTTCGGATGAGTAAGACAGTGTTCTTCAAAACAGTGGTGTAAACTGATTAGAGTTTTATTTTCGTCACTCAGTAAAAAATTTAGAATCAGGAAAACCCTGACTTGTACGACAGCTCAGCAACTGGTTTTCTGCTTGTTTCTGTTTCACTGGTGTCTAGGTCATTTCATTCTCACAGTATGGTGGGTGGTGCTCCAGCCTTCTCTCTATGTGCCAGGCAGAATCAGTGGGAAAAGTTAAAAGGTAAAATTATGTGTCTGTGGAGTCACATCTCCCCAAAGAAATTATGGTTTCACCTTATTGGCTATAATTTATAGGTAGAAATGCTAAGATCTATAAGGTAAAAGGAAAAAAATTAGTTTCTAAACTAGGCACATGGCCACCCCTGGTAAAATCAGCCTTTTGTTAATAAAGAAAAGGATATTGGATATTGAGCAGAGTAGGCAACCAGAGGTCTTTCCTACAGTTTAAATAATGAATAATAGTTTAGTTGGGTATAACATTCTAGACTGATGGTTGTCTTCCCTCAGGATTATGAAATCATTACTCAATTATCTTCTGACATCTGTTCCTCTTGGTATGAATGCCACTATCTAATTTTTATTCTTTTTTATGTAAAATTTCCCACTTTCTATGGTAGTTTTTAAGAATTCTATTTTTCTCTTTATTTTTTGGTTAATAGTCTACAGTTTCATATGCATTTCATACAGTTGATATGCATGGTGTGATTTTGTTTTTACTGATTCTATCTAACATCGTACTTGGTAAAGTAGAGGGCCAGTGAAATAGAAGAAGACGCTCAATGAGATGGATTGATGCAGTGGCTGCAACAATGGGCTCAAACATAACAACAATTATGAGGATGGTGCAGGACCAAGCAGTGTTGCCTTCTGTTGTACATAGGGTAGCTATGAGTCAGAACCAACTCGATGGCACCTAACAATAAGAACAACATTAACATCTATAAATGGTATTTCCTTATTGTCAGTCATTGTCTCTTTGGATATTGATTAACCTGTATTCTATCTATTTTATTTTAAATTTCTTTTTCTCCCCCATATTGCTTTATTTTCCATTCATGTGCCATTATTGTCGGCATCTCTGAGAGGATGTCCAGTAAATAGTAATTCTATTCTCCACCCACTTTCTCAACAAATGGAGAAATAAGGCAAGGAGTGACATATGGAAGCCAAAATAGAGGTCAGGTTGGAGGACATGGCTTTAGCTATTAGCCCAAGTGGGTTTGCAATGTTTATATGGGATAAGCTCCAAGCACTGCAGAGGAAGACTGTTCCCATGAGGAGCAAAGCACAAAGCTTGGTCACTCTGAGAAGCTCACTCTCAAGAAGTGTGAGTTTTGATCTGAACTTGCCCAGTTGATTCTTTCTAAGTTTACCAAAAAGATCAGCCACTCCCCCTTTTGGGGGGAGGAATAAGTAAACAGTCAGTTAGTGGTCATCATTGAGCTTTCCTCACAGGAAAGGAAACACAGAAAGCTTATTCTTTTGCAACTGTTCTTTGTGATTTCCTCAGAATGATCTTCCAGTTCTCTAACTCACTCTTTGGCTCTGTCTACATACTTTTGAATCAACTAAAGAGATTGTATTATGTATATTTTCATTCATGACTCAGTGTTGGCAGCTTGCTCTTGTCTGCTATTCTGTCCTGACTCTATAGTCCTTGGTCATGAATGTGAGAGCACTTTTCTGGACCCCACATTTGGACAGTGAGCTCAGCTCCTGTTTCCCACTCTTCAAAGGTTCTGTGTTTTCAGGTTCCAATCACTGAATGAGGGTTGGAACCCAATACTCTCTAGGGATATATCTAGTCCTTTTGTCCTGAGAGATGGTCAACTTTTATTTCTGTAGGAGTTTTGGTTCTAGATTGTCTCCTCACTGCTGTCACCTCTTGGTTTTTCTTTTCCTACTTTCATGTTTGTCTTCATGGATGTTTTGTAAAATAAAAAAAAAGTGTATATATGGCATGTGTGCATTTGAGTGTGTGTGCGTGTATGTGGGTGTGTGTGTAAAGTGAAGATGAGGTTGTAGTTGTTTTCTTCTAAACTAGATATTACTAACTCTCTAAGTCCATTGTATTTTAAAATATTTTTGTTTCTTTACCACTTTTAAATGATGACTTGGCTGTGATTAGGATTCTGGGTACACCCTTATTTACCTTAACCTTTTGTGGACATTGTTCTTATGTTCTCTGGCTTATGTTATTTTTTATTAGAAGTCATGCCATTCTGATTGTTTTTCCTTTCTATGTAACTGTTCTTTACTCTTTAGTGGCCCTCAGAATTTTCTCTTTATCATTCATGTTTTTCAGTTTTATTGTGATTGAGTTAAATATGGACTTTTTTTTTTTTTCCCCAGCCTGTTTGGTACTCAGTTGCCAAACATTTTCAATAGGAAGTCTCAAGTGTTTTTTGTTTGTTCGTTCGTTTTTTTTTCTGGGTGTAACTTAAGCATTGACACTTCAAAAATTGCTTTTCAAAAGTCTGTTTTCTCCACCTAGGTCTTCTAATAGAGAGAACTGAACTTTATTCGTTAGCTTATCTTTCATAATTGCCATCTATCAATCTTATGAAAGACATTCTTTGAGTATTCTTCTATATTCAATTTGCTGATTTTCTCTTTATCTTCATCAAATTTTATGTGCTACTCAGATATTGAAATTAAAAATAAAAATTTTTAAGGATTGTATTATTCATATCTAAGCATTCTAATTGGTTATTTTTCTGATATGTTTTCCTTTTTCTCACTTTATGAATGATATTCCTTTCTTTTTCTTGGAGTATTTTAAACATTCTTAATTTTAGTACTTTCCTGGCTTCTCTACTTTCTCTGGAACTAGGTCTAAATTCTCCCATTTTTTAATCTGTAGACTGTCATTTGTGATGTTTTGTGTTTTGTAATTCTTGTGTTCAAGGTCATTTCCTATGGACCTTATTCTCAATCGACATTCTCTCACCTAGATGGTCTGAGGTGTAGAGGTATCCTTTTGGGAACTTTTGGGTTTCTTTTGCCCAGACCTGCAGAGTTCAGCAGCTATGAATCAAGTTTTTGGCCTCCACTTGGGATTTCATGAATTTCTTGGGTTTCTGTATT
This sequence comes from Dugong dugon, assembly GCA_030035585.1. Taxonomy (NCBI): domain Eukaryota; kingdom Metazoa; phylum Chordata; class Mammalia; order Sirenia; family Dugongidae; genus Dugong; species Dugong dugon. Next base: position 110,689,880 of record CM057472.1, read on the forward strand.
TCATGGATACTCTATTTGAGTTCTGTACCCATTACTGTACATGTTTGGGGTACTTATCTCTCATCAGTTACTCTTTTTCACCATGACTTGGGATAGGCAGCAAGCTTAAGACTAGTGGGTTCTAGTCCCAGTTTACTGAAGGGGCAGTGTGTGACTAACTCTTCAGTTTATGCTTATTGTCCTCTTCCTGATGTACCCTGGGCTTGTGTCCTAGACTCTCACATCTAGGAGTGGTTGGTTTGGAGTGATCTAACTGCAATAGCCAGGGCGTGGTTCAGATTACCCAATTTGGGCCACATGCTTCAGCTGCTACTTAAGTCTCTGGGTTTCTTCTTCATTTTTACCTCTGGGTATTTTCTTTCTTGCTTTGGAGCTCAGCTAAATATTTGTAGGATAATTTTTACACCTAATCTAGCAGTTCCATGTGTTTGGAGCAGGGAGAATGATATTAATATGTGTTTAATAAGAGAGCTTGCCTTGAAATTAGAAACTACAGCATATGGGGGGAGAGTTTATAAGTGGGATTGAGAAGCTCTATTTGCTTATGGGTGGTTGCTTGGATTGCAAATATGTACCTTGGAGGCTTCACAACCGCCTTGTGTGCCAGGCACTTGCCTAAAGGCTGAATGCAGCAGAAGAGATAAAAGAGAAATGAATAAAGCCCTTTTGCTGAGCAGGGATGGGTCATGAAGGGAAGCCTGCTGAGTTCCCAATAGCTTTCTGACTTCTGTTTCCAGCCCCTAATATGGCCATACCAAATTTTCTGTCCTTGATTCCACAAGATAGTCTATTATCCTTCATATCTGTTTGTGTGTGTGTGCACAAATTAATTTGGGTGGATTTACGTACTTGCAAAAAAAGAGCTCTCCCTAAAATTTGGAATTTAAACTAAGACCCACAAAAAGACCAACTTGGATAGTTCTATTTCCCCTGAGAATGGGTTGGACAATTTGATTATAACAGCAGAGGCTTGCTTAGGTCATTTTCAAGAAGCACAATTGAAATAAGAAAATTTCAGTAAGTCATACAGTGGGATTCTCCAAGTTAATTTCTCTGTATCATCACAGAGTATATGAAACCAGCCAGAGCAATTGCTTTGGAGATGGACATTGTTTCACTGTGCCTTAGTGGTTGAGTAAGCCTAATCCAATTAGTTAACCTTTCAAACTCTCAGATTTGTCGCTTGAGAAATGGCAGGCTATTTTGAAGATTAAACACATTAATGTAGGTGACTAGCCCAAAGCTCCACCAGCCGCTCCTTGCAGATCCTCTGAGGCAGTTCTACTCTGTCCTACATGGTTGTTATGAGTCAGAACGGACTCAATGCAATGGATTTGTCTTCTTAGCACAAAACAGACTCTTGATAAATGTGTGTCCTCTCATTCTCTCTTTACCTTATTATGAGCCTAAGAAAGGAAGTGTGAGTGTTGCTAGGGTAAGAAAATCCCTTAGAGGAAGGATCTGGTGTCACATTTGGGCAGGTGGCCAAAGCGACATGTGCCTGCTGGGAGGAATGTCCATGCCCAATCTTCAGCTGTTCTTGGAATAGCCCTCTATGGCTGGGTTTTTGGAGGCTGAAACCTCCTCTTTTTGGTATCAGGAGCAGTAAATTGACGTTACATGTCATTCGCCTTAGGATTCTAATGCCTTACAAGGGGAGGCAGGTAAGTTCACATAAGGAAGTTCATCAGGTTCCCGATTACTATGCATGCATTCATTTCTCCAGCCCGTCCTACAGCTTAGCTAATTAGTGTTCAATGTCCATAGTGGCAGAGATAGACATCACCACATGGGTGCAACTTATATGGGGACAGAAGGAGAAGGTCCTGGCCTTGATCTTCAAGGGAAACATTTGCCAAGTTTTAAATTTTCTACTTCTTTTTCCAATTAATCATTTGCAAAAGCCCTTTTTTGCTGAAAAGGACCGAGAATGATGACAATTTAGGGGTAGGCAGAGAGGAGTTGAATTTACGTACTGCTTACTTCTCCCAGATAACACAGGAATTGTCTCTTTCCAGGCAAGAAAGTGTGTGGGGGTGTGTGGGTACAGTGCTTATGAAGTGCTGCAGGGATGCCTGTATGGCCAAGCTGGATTGTATTCCTGTGTGATATCGTCATGATGAAGAGCTGGCCTCTTCCAAAATGAGATTTAAATGTGTGTGTGTGTACTCATACCTGTACACATTACTGAGGAGGGGTGACACAAATGCTGTCTTAGAAGTGCAGGCCCCGGCAATGCCTCATGGATTATCACACCACCTTCCTAATCCATCTCTCTTTCTCCATTTGCTCCGTCCACTCCACAAAGTAATCAGCATCATCTTTCTAAAAGGCAACTCTGCCCAAGCCTCCTTTTGAGATGCTGCTCAGTCCTCACAGTGAGCACAGGCTTTCTACTCTGGCATGTGGGGCTCCATGCAGCCATGTCATCCACTTGCCGTTCCTCTGTGCTTATGTCAAACCATTTGAAGGATACAAAAATCTAGAGAATGGAAATAAAAATCCCGTTTTTATGTCCAAGAAAGCCACTGTTCACATTTCACAGCTTACCTTTATATACGTAACATATATTTATATATATATTTTCTACATATCTATAAGGGTCATAGTCTGGTTGTATTTGAAGCGGGTGCTGAGATAAATATTCTGTGCAAATAGTTTAGTTGGGTTGTGATCCCAGGAAACACATGTAGGAGAATGGGAAAGTGAGTCTGAGTAGAGGGAGTTAACCTGCAACTTACCACCAGGGCAACTGAGGCTTAATCAATCCAAATCATCACACATAGGAGGTGAGGAAGCTGGGGTGCTGATTCGTCAACTCTTTGTAGGCATTGGTTGAACACTGTTCTTGGGGCACTTTCCAGACCTTTCTGGCCTGCTGCCCACATGGGTAAAGTTGGGAATATGATGCCAGAGGAAGGAAGATTCTTCAGTTACAGCAGGGTTAGTGTGTCCTGAAATGGTAAGGATGAAGGATGTTATGTATTGAATTGTGTCCTCTCAAAATGTGTGTCAATTTGGCTAGGTCATGGTTCCCAATATTGTGTGGTTGTCCACCATTTTGTCATCTGATGTGATTTTCCTATATGTTGTAAATCTTATCTCTATGATGTTAATGAAGCAGACCTCAATCTACAAGATTAGGTTTTGCCTTGAGTTAGTCTCTTTAGAGATATAAAAGAGAGAAGTGAGTAGAGAGACAGGGGGCCTCATACTACCAAGAAAGCAATACAAGGAGAAGAGCACATCCTTTGGATCCTGGGTCCCTGTGCTGAGAAGCTACTCAACCAGGTGAAGACTGATGACAAGCATTTTCCCCCAGAGCTGACAGACAAAGGAAGGCTTCCCATGGAGCTGGTGCCCTGAATTCAGATTTCTAGCCTCCTAGGCTGTGAGAGAATAAATTTCTGTTTGTTAAAGCCATCCACTTGTGGTATTTCTGTTATAACAGCACTAGATAACTAAGACAGGGGATAAGTTGGGCCCCCATCCATATTGCTCTTCCTTACCTACTAAAAGGGTATACTATAAATAAATACTCTGTGATAAACTTGCAGCTCAAAATTCCAAGCAGCAATAAGACTGCTAGGACAAGGATTCCACCTAGTGACATCACCATTCCATGGTGTTATGCCTGTCTGATCAGCACCTGAACACACATTAGCATATGGAAATTAACTTTTATTACAACAGGGAACAGATAGCACACCAGCACATATGTGGATCCATTTTTGAACAAGTCCCCCCGACTTGAAAAGGCTGTCTGGGCAGTGATGACAACTCTTCCATGTGTACCTCACTTTGCCAGTGAAGGACTCAAAGGTTTTTCCTTCAGCCAATCCCCCTTGACTAGGTAAGCTAGTTAGGTGGGCTGAAAAACTCTGTACATATGCTTCCACCTGTACTGTACCCCAGCCATTTTTATACCCCAAAGCCTATATACCTCGCTACACGGAGCACAATATAAATTTTCCCACCTGACCACCTGAGGAGGGGGTGTTAGACATTTTAGTGCCAACTCAAGATGGTGTATCTTTAACCTTGCTAATAAACATCAGGTCTCAGAGGGTGGAGGATAGTGGTTTGTTCCAAGGCCTACTACATCATGCCCCACTCCCTTTCTGAGGCCTGTTGAAGGTGATAAGTTGGGGTCTCCCAACTTATTTGCATATGTTTAAGTGTTGCCTGGCAGTTTTAGAAAATGAAAAGAATCTTGATTGCTCAAGAATTCCAAAGGCTGTTTTCAGAAATCCTTGACAAAAGACCAAACTGAGTTCTTCTTCGCACATTGGCAATACATGGTTAATGAAAACATCATATTTTTAACAAGTCCCTTTTCCTCAGGTGCAACCCTAAGGATGCTAAAATATTAGATCTTGCTGTGTATACCTAAAGCCCTGGTGGCGCAGTCATTAAGAGTTTGTCTGCTAACCAAAAAGGCTGGCACTTAGAATCCACTGGTAGCTCCTTGGAAACCCTACGGGACAGTTCTACTCTGTCCTACAGGGTCGCTATCAGTCGGTGTATACCTGATGTCTATGCGTTCTTTCGTTCTTTTTTTCTTTTAATAAAAAAGATATTAAGTGATCAACTTTACTGTATACACCATGGTGATTGTTGGATGCCACCTTGAATATGCCATAAGATTTTGGTCTTCACTGAGCTTATAATTTAATGATGGGTAGTGGCGTCCGGAAGCCATACAGACCAGAAACCAGGCACTTCCATTATATTGTGACAAATTCCATGGTAAAGGAAGAGCAGACTGATATGAGAAAATCTAAGAGGGATGTGAAAACTTAGCCGAGGAGCCAGTTAAGACTTCCCTGTGGAAAGGATGTTTAAGCTTTAACTCATTCGATGTGTTGAGGTGAAGCAGTGTAAGAGATAGGAGGCCATGTCTGATGTAGTCAATGTTAATGGGTAGATAAGTTTCCTTATTGGGTCCAGTAACAAATGGTCAACAAGACTTCTGAGACGTATACACACAAGGAAAACATAGTTACAAATTGGCATGTGATATATATATATATATTATACCTATGGGCATTGGGCCAATTCCAACCCATAGCAACCATAGGGTTTCCAAAGCTGTGATCTTTATGGGAGCAGATTGCCACATCTTTCTCCCGAGGAGCAGCTTGGGGGTTCAAATTGCCAAATTTTGAAACCGCTGTACCGCCAGGGCTCTCTCTCTCTCTCCTAAAATGGCATGTGTCTCCCCCTCTGTCTTAGTTATCTAGTGCTGCTATAACAGAAATACCACACGTGGGTGGCTTTAAAGAACATAAATTTATTTTCTCACAGTTCAGGGGGCTAGAAGTCCTAATTTAGGATGTGGCTGTAGGGGGAGGTGCTTCCTTATCTATTTCAGCTTCTAGTAGCTTCCAGAAATCCTTGGCTTTCCAAGACGTATCTATTTCTTTGTCTGGCTTTCTCTTTCCTCTGTGTGTGTCTCTGTGTACATTCTTCTTTTTTATAACTCAGAAGTGGTTCGGTTTGGAACATACCTTACTCTGGTACGACATCCATAATATAACAAAAGAAAGCTATTCCTTATTTCCAAACAGAGTCTTATTTACAGGTACAGGAGTTGGGCTTTCAACACATGTTTTTTGAGGACACAATTTAATCCATTGAATCCATTGGGCCAGTGGTACTCTTCAAGGCATTCTTTTTCAACAGAGACGTCTCTGGAAAGGCATGGCTTCTCTCTTTATCTGCATCAGACAACACTTCCCCAGAAAGAGATGCTACAATGCCCAGAGTCAAGAGTGAACTCTCCTTTTAGAGAGAAGAAAAAATGGCGGGGGATGTTCCTCGTCCTTTATTTTTATGTATCAGAGAGACGAACCATCTTTCCCCTCTCTGTGCTTGTTGTAACTACTTGCACCAAGAAATATGCACACCCTGAGACTGTAAGGTAATATAACTGCTGTTTACTTTTAATGAACATTCCAACACTTGCCCATCTAAACATCCATCACCCTTCAAAATAACCACTTTGGGAAGCTACAAATTATTTTCAAATATATTGTTTGCTGACTTTTGTTGCTGTTGTTGGTTGGTTGTTTTAATGGCAGAGTAGAATAACCATGAACTTCCAAACCAAAGATCTTGGGTTTGGGGCTTGTCATTTGTAGTGCTGAGACCCTCAAGACAGCCATCACCTATCAGAGCTCCAGCACCATTCTCGTTAAGGGGATGGACGCTGTTTGTCTCCCAGAGGTTGTGTGAAGATTAAAGAAATGAATGAAGCACAAGTTTCTGGTACTTGGAAGATGCTCAGGTGTTGTTTAAAAAAAAAAAGTCAAATGCTATGGGGGGAAAAATTAGATGAACATACAAATTTCAAAGCTTTATTTTAATGCCAGAACCATCATATATAACCAAACTTTGCAGAGTGCACGGATCTATGAAGCAGACTCAAGATGAGCAGCTCAGGTTTGGTGGGGGTGGGTGATGAGCTCAGTCCTCTTGCTGCCCTTAGTTTCATGGGACAGACTTTCAAGCTCTCCAAGAAACTTCTGTGTTCAAGAGAAGACATTTACATTGTGTAGGCTCCACTGACCCATGAGGGAGTAAAGGATTCTTTGGGCACATAAAAGCCACAGTCAGGCTCACTAAAGGGCTCTGGATCTTTGCTACAGAAAATGTGAATGCCAAGTCATCTGACCATGCAAGTGGAATGAACCCATAAACTGACTGAGGATGATCCGTTCAACCCCTGTGTTTGTGAAATTCCCAAACCAATAGCACAACTATAAAGACATATCTCAGTTTCATGGAATATAAGAAAGAACAACAAAAATTACCTTTTGTGTGTGCATATGTGTATTTCATTATATTCTACTTTAGTCTAACATCAGCATCCAGCTGAGTTGCCCCATGTCATGAGTTGAATTGTGTCCCCCAAAAATATCTGTCAACTTGGCTGGGTCATGATTCCTAGTATTGTATGATTGTATACCATTCTGTAATCTGATGGGATTTCCTTATGTGTTGTAAGCTCTATCACTATGATCTAATAAGATGGATTAGTGGCAGTTATACTGATAAGGTTTACAAGATTAGATAGTGTCTTAAGCCAATCTCTTTTGAGATATGAAAGAGAGAAGTGAGCAGAGACATGTGGGAACCTCATACCACCAAGAAAGTAGTGCTGGGAGCAGAGCTCATCCTTTGGACCTGAGGTTCCTGCCCAGAGAAGCTCCCACACCAAGGAAAGACTGGTGCATCATGAGGAACTGCCTCCAGAGCGGACAGACAGAGAAGACCTTCCCCTGGAGATGATGCCCTGAACTTGGACTTGTAGCCTACTTGACTGTGAGAAAATAAATTTCTCTGTTAAAGTGATCCACTTATAGTATTTCTGTTATAGCAGCACTAGATAACTAAGACACCCATTCTCTGTAAAGACCTCCCAGTGTTTTCCCCAAAGAGCTAACCTCTCCCTTGCCAATGCCTTCTATTGACAAGCTTAATTCCTCCACTAGATCCTGAGCAACTAGACAACAAAAACCTTGATGAGTTCATTCAGTGTTTAGAATAATACCTGGGGTCATCATGAGTCAGAATCAACTGAATGCTAACAGGTTAAAAAAAAAAAAGGATCAGAAGATGGTGGACCAGGCATTGAAATGGAATCACACCGAGGCTCTGAGTCTTAAGCAAGCTTTTTATGTGTGTTTCATCTTTTCCACGGAGGAGGAAGACATCACATGAAATCCTTCTCCACCTTATCAGCTGAGTGGAGTCTATTGTTCTCCCTGGCTCTTTCTGCCAAAGAAAAAAATTGTGACCGGACAAATGACTTATAGAATGAGACAGCTCAGAAGAAGCACCAGCCCTCTGGGTCTAAGGAAGTACAGTGTCAACTCAGGGGTTTGAGCTGAGGACTGTAATGGCTTCTTAAACATTCACTGACTTGAGGCAATGCTTTGCACTGGAAATGTCTCTGACTGAGGGTCCAGGCCCCCAGCTCTGCCTGTGATCTCTGCTGCCTTGGGGAGGTCACTTAAGTACTCCGGGCCTCAGGTGTAGCATCAACTGAACAAAGAGTGGGGCTAAATGGGAGAGTCAAATTTTATTTTTTGGTAAGCTGGGAACCTGGTTCTGAAGAAGGCAATCATGGAAGACAAACATGGGAACTAGAAAAAAGCAGGCTTCTTCTCATTGAAACAGAGGGTGTGCGTGTGGGGGTGTGTCTCAGGGGGGTTCTTGCTTGTTGGCCTGGCCCCTTATCTTGCTGCACCACCACCATATAAGCCCTAGAGATTCCTGAGAGCCTCTGAGAATACCCGATGGTTCACAGTAGGATAGCATAGGAGAACCAAAACAAAAGCGTAGATTAAATTACTTCTAAGTCTCCTTCCAACTTGACCATTTCATAAACCTACAGATTTAATCAAAGACATGTTATTCCTCTTACTAGAGTTACTCCCCAGAGAAAAGTTCCTGGATGTCCAGAAGGTGCCTGATGGAAACAAATAACGTCATGTGAGAGGCAGAGCAAGTTAACTCTGGAACCTACTGTTAACTGAGAGCTTCAAGGTAAATTGAAGACCAGCTCCACTAGGATGTGAGTGTCACCAAAGAAAGAATGGCTGAATCTCCAGCAACTAGAGCAGTTGCTAGCACACAGTAGGTGCTCATAAATAGATATTAATTACATGACTAATGAATGAATTTTCAACCCGAGATTTAACCCTAGCTTGTTTCTGAGCTTCAGCATTCTGATTTGTAGAATGGAAATGAGACCTTCTTCCTGGGATTTGTTGGAAGAATTTAATGTTTAAATGTTGAATCACCTGTAAAAAGTGTTGGCTCACAGTAGGCTCACAATACACACCACTGTTGTCATCCTTATTAGTAGGACTAGTAGCTATGACATGCCCATTGGGTTGGATTTTATAAGCTATGCAGTATGAGAGGGCAAGAATGAGCAGCCCAAGGTCAGTCCACCCTAAGAATCCTGAGGAAAGCCATACTGGAGAAGGACCTTAAGGGGAGAACAAGGCTTCTGGATGAGAAAGCAAAATTCAGAGAAGGAATCCTTAACGTTTGGAAAGGGATGGTGGTGCCTGGCAGTGGAGACCAGTTTTGTGAACTTTCACCTGCTTTACCTTCTACTGGTTGCCATTTTGTGAATACTCAGTAGGTGGCACAGTACTGAGTGCTCCACATACATTTTCTCACAAATACTCACAATAACCCTAGAAGTGTTTATTGACATCAACTTTTTAGTTAAGAAAACAGTCTTCAGAGGGGGGCTGCTATATCTTTATTGGAGGGGGCACATCTTTGGGAAATCCCTTAATTTGGGGCATTTGTCTTGGTGTCAGCCTGCACTTGTGGGTAGATTTCCCTTGCCTTAGTGGGCCACTGTTGAACAAGAAAGATTCACTGTGTTCCTTCTAATATGAAATGTGGAGCCAAGATATGCTCATAATCCCCTTAGATCGTTCAGTGACTCCCTGTGGTGACCCTCCTCTGCCATCCCTGTTCTTGCTGGCATACGAACCACTTGTTCCTGCCAGAGGAGTCTGTTGTGATGAGAACATTAATTTCCTTGCATGGACATGTGTCCATGTCACTTGGAAAGAACAACACTATACCTAACACATCACATGCAGAAACAGGTGACAGTACTCCTTTCTAGAATGTGCCATCAAACAGTGGAAGAAAGAAAGAGAGTGATTAAAAGAGATGATGCCTGCGAATCACACAACACAGCCCCCGTACTACGGTCAGGTGACTCTACATAATGGCTTCATTATTATTATTGTGGTTGTTTCCATTTTTGTCATTGATATTCCTTGTGGTCACATGGCCCTTTATAGCCTGTGTAAAAGGGGCACAAAGTTTCCCTCATTTAACGCCAAAAAATGTTTCTGGGAAGAGATAACCATTCTAGGTATAGAGAAGAGAAAACTGAGGCTGTGAGAATGGGTGGGATATAATGTACTCAGGACTAGATAGCTGGCAACAGTGAAGCAAGTATTTGGTTCCAGGCTTCCCAACAGCTGGCCCAGTGCTCCTTATGTTAATCCCAGCTACTTCTTCTCATTGGACCATAATGTTAAGGGACAGATCATTCACACTGAAACTCACTCCCTGCTCCATGAACTAGATTTGAGCCACAAAATACAGGCGAGAATACACATTGTGATTCCATTTATATAAAATGCAAACACAGGCAAAATTAAACTATAATGTAGAAACAATATTCTCCTCTAAGACTGAAACGTGGCCCTTGATTGAGCAGCCCCTAATGAATCATGAGGCTATTTTGCTTCCTCCAAAAGCCAAGGTCCCGTATTCAGAAGAAGCTTATAGCGTTAGTTTTTTTTTTTTTTTTTAGCATCTATTACAGTAGGTTGATTTCATTGGGTAGGTCAAGACAGAATCTGGGGGCTTTGATTTTGGAAACATGGGTATTCCCTTATGGCTTTAAACCATGAAACCACATTTTCCATGTAGTCCATAAGAAGCCAGTATGGAGGTGGTCCCCTATGGTAGAGAATCTTCAAAGATGACTGTGACAACCCTTCCATCTTCAAGTATTTAAAATTTCAAGATGTCACATTGAAACAACGTTAACAATGTTGCATGCATGTGCATATATGTAGATGCACTCAGGAACAATCTTTCAATCTCTGAGGGCTTATGCTGCTCCTTCCACCAGAAGGGAAGTCTACTTTCCCCCACCTTGAATCTGGGTTGACACTGTGACTTGTGTTGACCAAGAGAATGTGGTAGAAATGACAGTGTGCCAACTCTGGCCTAGAATTTAGGAGGCCTGGCAGCTCCTACTTTCACTCTCTTGTAATCCAGCCACCATTTAATGACTCTCAGTTCAGATTACTGAACAATGCAAGATTATGTAATGGATAGAGACTGCATGAAGGAAATCCAAGGCCCCCAGACAGCACCACATGGAGCAGATGAACTGACCAGCTGAACCTCACCAATCTACAGAATCACAAGACATAATACATCAATATTTCTCTAAGCAACTGAGTTCTTGGTGTGGTTTGTTACACTACGTCCAAGGTCCAGTACACTTTAATTTTTAAAGTGATGCTTTGAGCTTTTAAATACTTGAAGATGCTAAAACATTAAGTCATTTAGGCTCACAGGAACTGAAGACTAAGTCTCCCCAAAAATCCTCTATCCCTACAAACTCCCCTGGGCAATAAACAATAGTAGTTCCCATTATAGATAGTGACAATTATTTTTGTATGGCATTTTACATGTTACAAAGCAGTCTTGGTGGTCTCACGTCATCAGATCACTCTCCTCATTTGTGAAAAAAGAAACTAATAAAACCTACCTCAAGGATTCTTGTGAGAATTGAGTTCTTAGAACAAAACCTAGTATAGAGCTAAGACTCAGTAAACATTGTTCTTGTTGTAGTTAGGTGCCATTGAGTCGATTTTCTACTCATAGTGACACCACGTGACGAAGTAGAACAATCCCATAGAGTTTTCTCGGCTGTAATCTTTAGAGGAGCAGACAGCCAGGCCTTTTTCCCATAGAGCTGCTGGGTGGTTTAGAACTGCCGGCCTTTTGGTTAGCAGCTGAGTGCTTAAAAGTTGTGCCACCAGGGCTCATTTAGTAAACATCGGTCATTATAGTTATAAACACACACACACGCACACACATAGATAGATAGATAGACGTCTATGTCTATGTCTACACCTATACTTATGCCTATATCTATATCTATATCTGTAACTAGATCATCATTACTGTGTACGAGAAATACAAGGTTCATATCATTATTCCCATTTTTGCAATGAGGGAGCTGAGACTTGTGAATGTTATTGTCAACTAGTTAGTAATTACTAGAGGTAGGGTGAGATACCAGCTCCCCCAGCCCTAGCCCAGGACTCTCTGCCTGCAGGCATATTTGTGAGTGTATGTTCATGAGTACATTTGCATATATGCAAATGAATGCATTACATATATGCATACGTTCACGTGCATCTGCATAAATTCACAGATATGGAGACCAAGGCCATCATATTGTTAATGTCATTTGCTGATGGATTTCGCTGTAAAGACATCAGAGTTATTCAATAGTAATAGTAATAATGGTAATTATAAAGTCTAAAATCAGAACGCTCTTATCTTAGGTATTGGCCATTGTCATGGATTGAATAGTGTCCCCCCAAAATATCTGTCATCTTGGCTATGTCATGATTCCCAGTATTGTATGATTGTCTACGTTTCTCATCTGATGTGATTTCCCTATGTGTTGTATATTTTATCACTATGAGGTAATAAGATGGATTAGTGGCAGTTATATTGATGAGGTGTACAAGAGTAGATAGTGTGTTAAGCCAGTCTCTTTTGAGATATAAAAGAGAGAAGCAAGCAGAGAGACAGAGGGACTTCATACCACCAAGAAAGCAGTGCCAGAAGCAGAGGGCATCCTTTGGACCTGAGGTTTCTGCACAGAGATGCTCCCAGACCAAGGGATGACTGATGCATCACAAGGACCTTCCTCCAGAGCCGACAGAGAAAACCTTTCCCCTGGAGCTGACGCCCTGAATCTGGATTTCTAGCCTACTGGACCATGAGAGAATACACTTCTCTTTGTTAAAGCCATTCACTTGTGGTATTTCTGTTATAGCAGCACTAGATGACTGAGAAAGCCATTGAGCAAAGTGCACTGCATACATTATCTCACTGACCCCCTACATCAACCCATTTTGAACATGAGGAAACTGAGGCCTGAAGGGATTAACTGACCTTCACAAGGTCACACAGCCACTTAGTGGCAGATCCAGCATTTACGGAAAAGTGGGTCACCAAGAGCTGTCTACTTTACCTCTCCATTTGGCTCCTTCCTCCTTCTCAAGTCTCATCAGCAGCATTAATTTATATGTATGTTTACATGTACGTATATGCACACAAAGGCACACACGTATAGACTACATGTAAGTATTACTGGAGAGAAGTATAGCTACAGATGGAGATATATTAAACCACTTAACAGGTATGTCTGAGGCAGATTCATGCCAGACTCTGTTGAGAGAGAAAGAAATGAATCAAACCTTGAATGTAGGCTCTGGAAGCTCATAGTCATCGTAAAGTAAACATGACATGTACAAATAATTTTATAAAAGGCAGTAAGAAACTTGGTGGCATAGGAGGTGCCTCGGTATAGTTGGGTAGGGGCTCAGGAGAGAGGAGAACTGGTTCTGCTGGAAGAATTAGTAAGATCTGGACCCAAACAGACAAATAGAAGATTATTTCCAGAGGAGGAACTACGTGGAAAGAGATACCACAAAAGGACAGGAAAGAGTAGAGAGGAAGAAGCAGAAGTGCCAGAACTCAGTTTGTTTCAGATACAAGCTGCCTGAAGGTGAGTGTCTTAGTCATCTAGTGCTGCTATAACAGAAATACCACAAGTGGATGGCTTTAACAAAGAGAAATTTAGTCTCTCACCGTCTAAGCAGCTAGAAGTCCAATTCAGGATGCCAGCTCCTGGGGAAGGCTTTCTCTCTCTCAGTTCTGAGGGAAGATCCTTGTCATCAATCTTCCCCTGGTCTAGGAGCTTGTCAGTGCAGGGACCCCAGGTCCAAAGGACATGCTCTGCTCCTGGCACTACTTTCTTGATAGTTTGAAGTCCCCTTGTCTCTCTGCTCGCTTCTCTCTTTTACATCTGTAAAGAGATTGACTTAAGACACAACTTGATCTTGTAGAAAGAGTCCTGCCTCATTAACATAACTGCCTCTAATCCTGCCTCATTAACATGATAGAGGTAGAATTTACAAGAGGTAGGAAAAATCACATCAGATGACAAAATGGTGGGCAATCACACGAGACTGGGAATCATGGCCTAGCCAAGTTGACACAGATTTTGGAGGGACACAGTTCAATCCATCACAGTGAGAATGAGACATATGGCAGGAAGGGCAGTTAGGGCCACGTAAGAGGAGGCTGCTGCTGCGGTTAGAAACGTTCAGATTTTTGACAATTCTTGTTTTCTTCAGTTGGTTATTGTTGTTATTACTAGTCGCGGTTGAGACAGCTCCAACACGTGAGAACCTTCTGTATAACGGAATGAAACGTTGCCTCACCCTGCACCATCTTCACAATCATTGGTATGTTTGAGTCCATTGTTGTGGTCACTGGTATTTTAAACTTCCAGCCGAGGGGGCTCATCTTCCAGCATATATGGAACAATACTCTGCTGTGATCCATAGGGTTTTCATTGCCTGTTGTTTGGAAGGGGATCACCACACCTCTCTTCCTAGTCTGTCTTAGTCTGGAAGCTCCACAGAAACCTGTCCACCATGGGTGACCCTGCTGGTATTTGAAATACCAATGGCACAGCTTCCAGCATCACAGCAACACGCAAGCCACCACAATACAATGAACTGATAGACAGACGGGTGGTGGTTTTTCAATTTAGTTGTTGCATAAGCCAAGTGTAGAGGTTTTTGACTAATGATGTTTATGTTCCTCATAGTCCAAGCATTAAGTATCAGGAGAATCTCTTGGATTTCAATATTCGTTACTGTTTCACTGTGCAGCTATCACACACTGGCTCTGCTGATAGCGCATTTTATCCGTTGTTTCTCATACATTCGGCATCTGGGAGGAGGAGGAAAGGTGCGCTATGTCCTTGCCGTTCGGTTCATAATCCTCCCTGCATTTTACTTATTTTTCATTAAAACATTTTTAACATTCTTTTTTTTTTTCTTCATAATTTGGTTTGGGACTTCAGGGAAACAGCAGTATTGAACGATTGTTTGACAAATGCAGTGCCTTCCTTGAGGGACCTGGCCAAGAGGTTTACAGAGAGAGCATGGGCCTCAGGAGCAGACAGAGGCCCCACATGTAAATCAAGTCCCTACAGCTTCCCACCCTGGTGTGCTGTGCATGTTTTCTGGATTCTGTGAGCATCCCCTGTCTCAGCTTTCAAATAGGGCCCTGCTATACTGTGATATATTTGTTTCCAAAAAAAACTTGCACCAGCAAAATCACATACTAAAAATAACAGGGATTAGGGCAGAAATAGCATTAGGGGCTAACAACAGAAAAGGGAGGGGACTTTGCAATCAGACCCCTAAACAGATGGATGGAAATACTAGTGCAGTTAAAATAGGTGTTTAAAAAATGCTACAAAAACTACAGTTTTTTTGTTTTTAACCTGTTAAAATAAAGGTGAAAGTCCCTAATGGAAGCTGGTGGAAGGAAAGGTTAAAGCTGCTGAGTTTAGACAAGGGCAAAATGTATCAGGATGGAGGAAAATCACAAAAGAAGTACTTCTGGGAAAGAGCAGGTGGCTAAACTGAGCCAGGAGAAGAACAGAGGGGAGTAGGCAGGGGTGCAGAACTGTTTTCTTTCCCACCTTGCTGTGTTCCTCTGGGTTGGTGCACTTTAGGTTTAGCCCCTGTTGCTCAATGGTGTGAAATTTAACATACAGGAAAAAAAAAAAAATCTCATATGAACCAACCCAGATTTTGCATTATGCTGACAGCATTCCCTGTTTACCTACTATGTGTGAGCTAATTTCCTGTTCCCAGAATATGCTTCATAGCAGAGCCAATTGTCATATATCTTAAAGAGTTGTTTTGATGCTCAGAGGAAAGAAATGTAAAGGGTTCACCAGTGTCTGACACTTAAAAAGAAAACAACAACAACAACAAGAACAACAACAAAAAAAAAAAACAGTTGCTGTTGAGTCAGTTCTGACTCCTGGTGACCCCGTGTGAGTCAGAGCAGAACTGTCCTCCATATGTTGCCGGGTGGAAACCCCAGGTTTTTCCTGGTGCAACTCGTCTCAGCCAATAAATAAGAGACCACGGTGGAAGATCAGAAAACGCTTTAATTCATTGGCCAAGGAGAGGAAAGAGTCGGGGTTGCCGCTGCCAAGACGGCTCAGCAGGGAGAGAGGAAAGGTTACTTTTATGGGGTTTATAAGCAAGATGTTAATGTAAAACTACAGGGCGTACCAAGCAAGATGCTTGAGGCAGTGGAATTTTCTGCAGCCTGGGAATCTCTGTCTTACATAAGGTTTTCAATGGAAGATATTTTGGAAGTAGGTTGCTGAAACTTTCTTCCCAGGCCTCTGTGGGTGGACTTGAACTGCCAGTCTTTAAGTTAGCAGCTGCCGAGCACCACCCAGGGACCTCTTCGCTTAGAAGGGCAAGAATACATGCTGGTTCTCACCCATGCTATGCCATTCTTAGTTTTAGGTAGAGAAGAAGAAGCTATAGTTTCGCCATAATGCGTTGTCTGACTTCTTGTCTAATCTTTCTCCAAGGAACACTGCTTCTCGTTTTTGAAGACTCCCTATTGATCTGTACAGAGGATCCAGACAAAATGGCATCTTCCAACATTGGGGAAGCTTGTGTAAGGTGATCTTGTAGAGGACCACCTTGGGAGAAGGAATGAGAGAGGGTCCGTGGGAGGAAGTGAAAATACAGACTTTCAAATGTGCATCTCATCAAAGTAGCATCTTTTAGAAAAGTAAATTTATGTCCTGATGATTTATGTCCTTGGTATTTGGCAAGGTTGTAAATAGAACCTCTGTTACACATGACCAGGGGGTGGAGGCAACATAAATAAAATAGTCACCTAATTAAAGAGTATCTTTGCTGTCTTGATGAACCTTGTGAGATCTGGTACGTAAGTGCAAACATATCACCAAAATAGTCGTCCTGAGCATGGAGGGTGGACGAGAGGATCGTTATCATTGGGTTTTGTGCGACATGGGTTGTTTAAGTAGAGAAAGCTGTATCCTTCAGGGGTGGTGAAGAGAGAGGTAGGTGGATTTGAAATCACACTGTATGACAACCAGCCTCAATTAGCCTCTAGAAGATGAGCTCAAGGGCACAAGTGTTATGCTTAACTCTCTCACTTGTTCAAAATTCACTGGAGGTTAAATGAGAGCAGTGGGTGAGAGCAACTAACAATTGGTATCCTTTAGCCTGATAAAGAACTCTCAGACACTAAAGTCTGCTCAGTTCTGGAAGGCTGCATTGCCAGAAGTGAGTGTGCTGTCTCTGGAGGCATTTAACCAGATGGATAGTGACCACTTTGTGAGGAAGTTACCTCACCTGGACCTGCTTTCCAGAAGACTCACATATATGGTGCGTTCCCCCAACTCTGAAAGGGCTTTCCCATGCAAGGCAGCCAAGAGAAAAACAGGTGGCCACTGGGCATGCATTATGTACCGTGGCCTCCATGACAATCCTGTAAGTTAGGTGTCATCACTCCCATTTGCTCAGGAGGAAACTGGAGCACCGAAAGGTCCAGCGATTTGCCTAAGGTCACACAGTGAGTAAGTGCAGAGCTGGGGTTCAAACCTGGATCTGTCTGAGGCTAAAGCCACAGCTCCAACCTCCAAGCTCTATTGCCAGTTGGAATATCGGCAAGTCAGGGAGGCCATTGTCTTGCAGGAGAAGTTAAGATGGGCCCCAGCAGTCAGGGGCTGGGCAGCAGGAAGTAAAGGTAAGGGGAGTTGGGATGGCAAGGTACTGGGTGCAAGTAGGAGCAGAGCAAGCATAAACCAGCTGGACCTGGGGACACTACTGTGGACTCTCCTTAACTTCCAGACCAGCTGGTGTGCAGTGCACATCTTAGTCAGGTTTCCTTAAGCATCCTGACTGCAGACAGCCCTAATGAAAGCTGCTCCGAGTGTATTCCCACTAGACAGCTGCTTCCTAGCTGGAAAGACAAGGGTCCTGGGAGCTGAGCGTGAGCTGTGAGCTCATTTCGTTCTCTACATCAGAGATGCTACACTAATATGAACAATGGGAGGTTGGCCCATTGCTAATTGTTCTGGGAGAAGAAACAGTGATCATCACGCGTGTGTGCAGGCACACCAGAGACATCATAAACACCGTCTGAAATATCACCAGCTCCTGTGCAAGGCTGATTTGCAATTGTAAATCCATTAGCAGCGCTGTGTATGAATACTAAGAGTGTAGGAATGCCAGGCAGCGAATTTGCCAAGGAAACTGACATGCTTTTCTGCAAGAGAAGAAACATATACCCAGTGGAAAATGATGTTCTTCCTGTGCAATTAGGTCTGTCTCTCAATTTAAATCATTTTTAATAATCTCCTCATCAGTGCTACGCTTTTAAGTGTGAATAATACAACTATTATGTGCTTACATTAACCATTAGACCAAAAAAAAAAAAAAAAGTGCTTAATAAACTTGAAATGCTCCTTCTCCCCAAATAATAGATGCAAATTGATGAATTTGTGCAAGCAGGACAATCCAGTACAGACAGTGTCCTTGGAAAGACAG
Organism: Dugong dugon; assembly: GCA_030035585.1. Taxonomy (NCBI): domain Eukaryota; kingdom Metazoa; phylum Chordata; class Mammalia; order Sirenia; family Dugongidae; genus Dugong; species Dugong dugon. The sequence goes on from CM057472.1 coordinate 110,708,158, forward strand.
AGACACAGCGTTTCACCCTATAAAGCAGGGATCAGCAAACCACAAGCTGAGGGACGAGTCCAGCCCACTGTTTTTGTAAATAAAGTTTTATTGGAACACAGCTACACTCATTCATTGACATACTACCTACAGATGCTTTGACTGTACAACAGCAGAACTGAGTAGCTGCAACAGAGGTGTATGGACTGCAAAACCTAAAATATTTACTATCTGGCCCTTTACAGAAAAAGTTTGCCAACCTCTGCTCTGAGCCTCATACTGGCAAGTCCTTTTCTCCAGCACAGGTGGCTGTTTCTATGGAGACATAAGGGAAATGCGTATAAGGCTTCTCTCAAATCTGCTTCTGATTGGCTTAAGCCAGTGATAAATAATGCTAGCTGCCACTGAGGCTTGTTCCTAGTAGTGTCTTTTACTCAACTATCAACAGCAGTTTCTAACTCAGATAAGCCAGGAGAACCATCATAAAAAGAAGGAAATAATGCCCGATGGGAGCCCTGGTGGTGTAGTGATTAAGAGCTATGGCGAGCTACAGTGGCTAACCAAAAGGTCGGCAATTCAAATCCACCAGCCGCTCTTTTGAAACCCAATGGGGCAGTTCTACTCTGTCCTTCCTATAAGGTCACTATGGGTGGGAATTGACTCAACAGCAACAGGTGTGGTGTGAGGTGTGTAATACCCAATGGGGGGCAAAATCACTATCTTCACCTATTAAAGTTATCTTGCCATGAAGGCAAAGGGAAGGGCAACATATATAGCAGTATTTCTGTTTGAGTTCAACTCATCATCCTGGCTTTGTTCCAGGAACAAAGTGTTTATGCTAGTCCTTTGCCCAGTTAACCCCAGACCCCTTCCTTATTCTGGCCCTGTTCAACTCTCTATCCTAGAGTGCTGACCCCTGCAGGCTGCATTTCCAGGCTCCCCTGTCAGCTGGCTCCTAGCTGGGTGTGGTCACTGGGAGACACAGGGAAGAGAATGGAAGGCAGGTGAAAGGAAAAAGCCAGGGTATTTCTCCTCTCCTCTCCCTCTCGCTTGGGTGTGTCTCTGGCAGCAGCTTCATTTACTCTCAGAGAGGTTAAGCATAAGCCAAACACATGATAGCTAGGAAATCAAGGAGCTAAGAATCAAACCCTGATGTGGCTGTTTCCAAAAGCTCTGCTCTTTACAACACCAAGTTGTCTTTCACGGCATGAGTGATCTCAAGAAACCACATCTATAGAAGGACCAAATCAAGGCATGGTGAGAGAAGGCGTTCAGTTAAATCACCCATGAGGTGAGGGGAGAAGCAGACAAGGGCAGCATGAAAGCTGGGCAAGGAGGGAGATCAACGTCCTCAGGAGAATTTCCTCGAACAAAGCCAGAATGATGAGTTGCACTCAAACGTAAATACTGCTGTATGTGTTACCTTTCCCTTTGCCTTCATGGCAAGGTTACTTTAATGGGGGAAGGGGGTGATTTTGCCCCCATGGGGCATTTGGCAATGTTTGGGGACATTTTTAATTGTCACAACTGGATGGGGGATACTGGCATCTGATGGGTGGGGGTCAGGGATGCTGGCAAACATCCTGTAATGCATAGTACAGCCCCCAACCCCCATAGTGCTGAGGTTGAAAAATCTTCAAATTAACTGTATTCACCTGACAACATATAGCAATTGTGGCCCAGCAAGATTAATAAAATGAGGGTCCCTGGCAGATCCTAGGAAAACATGGAAGATATATTTCCTCAAGAGTATACATTGTCTGCATTTTCTCCTCCTTCTCACACACATGTAAATTATTTCAATCCCCTCCTTTCCAGTAACTTCATGTGACTAACCACATTTCACTGCAATTGCAGTACCAGTTTACCTAGGAAAATGTATTCCAGACACATCAAAGGAAGCTGAATAAGGAATATCATGTGTATCTTTTTTTTATTTTTTATTTTTAAAGTCAGATTGCAATGTATTAGCGATAGATACAATACTTTAGCTTTTTCTTTTTTGGTCAAATCATGTTTGATTTGGTTAATCTCAGTTGAACAGCAGTTTAACACTAGGTCTTTTAAGTGCGATCATTCCTATATTAATGAGATCCAGACTGATTCAAGTGAGAAAAAATGATTAAAAAACTAAAATGTCCCCTTGCTGTTATTCAAATGAATGGAAGGAAAGAGGTGGTATTTTTTGAAGCTCTCTCTTGCTCTCTCTTTTTTTCCAGCCTAATTGACTTGGATCTGGTTCATCTTGAGTAGGTTATGTTTTCTTATTGTAACAGCCTTTCCCCAGCAAAATCATTCCCCTCACTAATGAGCTCCATCCTCCTATGATAAGGAGAGAGTTTTAAAAACACCCACTGTTCTCTCCTGTTCATTTGAATAGCACCAAAGGGACACCTTTTCCCATGATTTCTATCAGAGAGATTGGGCTGGATCTCATTAAGGAAGAGATGATTTTACTCCAAAGAGCCCTCAGCATTGAACCCTAACCTAGTTTAGAACTTTGTCAAACACTGAGACCTTGCCATTTAAACTGCCTCTTGAGTTGTGTCTACCCCCAGGGTCACTCACCCTGGCTGAAATGTCACTGAGCAAAGGAAAGGTCAGTGAGGATCCAGCTGTGCCCTCAATTCCCAAGCCTGCTGGTCTTCTACTGTGGGGCATTTTCACCTTTAAACACCCCTGTATTTCATAGCGGCCATCTCACACCTGATCCTGAAATACAATGGCCCTCCCACAAGTCATGCTTGCCAGAGCACACATGGAGACAAGGACTCCATCTGAAGCCCTTGCCCAGCTCTACCCTCACTTCCACTCTCTCCTCCTCTGTCACAATGCTTTGCATTCATCTTTCTGTGTCTCGGTTTCTATTTGTTCATATTCCAGCTCTATCTATGTATTTTGTTACAGTCAGAGCTTTTTGTCTGGACTGATGGCTTCAGCAAACCTACTGCTCTTGCTTATTATCCCCTGGAGTAATAAGATGCACTGTCTTGTATCTCTGACCCAGGAATCTTGTGCCTTCTACTTGCATCCCTGAAACTAGAGCAGACTAACTAGTTAGCTTATAGGTAACATAGCGCCTCAGATGCTCACAGTTTTTGATGACCCTATTGTTTTTGAGCCTCAGTTTCCTCAGGAGTAAAATGAGAGAATAATGAAAGTTGTTGCTGTTTTTCTTAGCTGCTGTTGGGTTGGCCCCTGACTCATGGTGAAACACTGTCTGGTCCTGTACCATCTTTATGACTGGTTGTGAAATAAGAGTACTGATTTCATAAAGTAGTTGCAAAGACTCAATGTGATATTCAATGTTAATTCTGTGAAACAGAAGCAGGCGAAGAGTAAACCATCAATTAACATTAGTTCATTTTTATTATGCCAAGTACCTGGTTGGCACAGACGGTTTGTACTAGACTGGAGCCCTGAAGGCCCAGTGGTTAAAGGTCAGCAAAGGTCAGCAGTTCGAATCTACCAGTGGCTCCTTGGAAACCCTATGTTGCAGTTCTACTCTGTCCTATAGGGTCACTACAAGTTGGAATCAACTCGACAGCAATGGGTTTGGTTTTTTAGTTTACTAACTTAAAGGTTGGTGGTTTGAAACCACCCAGAGGCACCACAGAAGAAAGCCCTGTCATTCAGCTTTGATGAAGATTACAGCCAAGAAAACCTTCTGTAGCAGTTCTACTCTGTGACACTTGGGGTTGCCATGAGTTGGAATTTACTCAACGGAAATGAGTTTGTTCGTTTGTTTGTTTTGGTTCATAGACCACTTCAGTCTCATTTAGGACTGAGGGTGATCAGAGGATCTGATTTTTCTAAATGACAAGTAACATCTGACTCTGTTGTCAGTTACAGTGGTAGAGACAAGAAAAGTGCATAACTGAACTACAAACTGGGAGGGGTTGGTGATGTTTTCCCCTCGTTTAAGTTCCTATCTGTAACTGCAGTGGACCATGTTTTATTTTATCAAGGTCCTTGCCACTTGTACGTTGTTGTTGCTGTTCTTAGGTGTGGCTGAGTAGGTAGGGGCTCAATAAGTAAATTATTGAATGGGAATGAATATATGAGTATGAACTGAATTCTTCTGGCCAGGAGGGAATACCACATGTGACATATGCCTATTTCTTGGCATTTGGAGTCATATTTCTCCTCTGTTAAAATCCCTCTCTAGCTCCTTACTTCAGGATAAGATCAAAATACCTTGTTGTGGATTATAGGTGCAAAAACAGCATGGAGGCAGTATCTGCCCCCCTCCAACCACGCAAGAGGGAGGGAGAACCAAGATCAACAGTGCGAGGCTGACTCCCATGAGGCTGAGACCAGACAGCCTTCTCTCTCCGCCATCTTTACTAATTCTCACACCAACTGTCCCTCACACAGCACACTCTACTTCTCTGCAGAGTTCAACATTCATTGCAATGGCCACACAGAACTCAAAGACAATACTCAAAATTATGAGGTTTATTATGAGGGAAGTAACGGTTAAAATTCAGGCTCAGGAACACTCGGGATACAGTTCTTTCACCAGGACAGCCTCTCCCCAGCTGTCCTCTCAGGTATGCCTCTCCCTGGCGATCAGTCTCTGCCCAAAGGCACTCAGCTTTCTCTCTCCATGGGCTGGGAAGCCCACTGCGCCATCTCCTCTGCCGGGTCTCTGCTGCTGAGTCTCTCCAGCTGGTCTCTCCTTCCTGGTGGTAGTGGGCTCCTCCTACTGCTCTGGAATTGTTTCTTTTAAGGCAAAACTGACCAATCCCCTTGGTAAGCTGCAATTACCCTATCTCACAGTCACCTGGGTGGGAGTTACCAAGATCATGGCTAGAAAGGCCACACACAAAAGCAATTAATCGCACCGCAACAGAACACCACGGAATGTGGCTCTACCTCCCTCTCTAGTGCATCCCTGAGTGCACACACACACACACACACACACACACACACACTTTGTCCAGACAGACTAAACGTTCACCGGTTCCTCTTATGGGCCTCTGACATTCTCACATCTTGTATCTTTTATTTTTTTAATTTTAATTAGTTTTATTTTTTTTATTGTACTTCAGGTGAAAGCTTACAGAACAAAGTTTCTCATGAAACAGTAGTACACATATTGTTTTATGACACTGGTTAACAACCCCACAACATGTCAACCCTCTATTTTTTGGTGAAAATATACATAGCCAAAGATACACCATTTCAAAAATTTCTACTTGCACAGTTCAGTGACATTGACTACTCTCTTCCAATTGTGCTGCTATTCTCACTTTCGATGAAGGTTGTCACATCTTGTATCTTTTGCCTAGTGTAATCCATCCCCCATTGTCCTTACTTTCAACTCCTTCCTCTGTTACCTCCTATTTATCTCTAAGATATTGACTTAATATCACTTTCCTAGAAATTTATTTCTCCTTGAGACCACATGGCCCCCAGCTAGCTTAATATTCTTATTATGTGACTCTCTAGTCCCCAGTGTTTCTTCTTTCCCAACTCCCATTACATTTTTTTGTTTTTTTGTTCATTTTTCTTGCTAGGCCACAAACCCTTTGAGTGCAAAGATTGTATGTTTGGCTCACCAGTGTGTCCCCTGTATCTAACACTATTCTAAGAACTTTCTAGATGGTACAAAAATATTGGTGGAATGAATTCATCAGTCAATAAACTCTTCAATCACTCTACGGGTGTTACTTCAGAACGTGGTTTTTAATGCTTCCTTTTCTAAGAAAATGCAAGTTTATGTTAGTTCTGGTATTTCAGCACTGTTTTACTCTTCAGATATATTTTACTCAGTTTCATAGTCTCCTGAAGAAACATAGCTAGTTTAAAGAGTATCAGATAAGGAGATTTGATGTCTAGTACCAGTTCTGACAATGAATGATGTGTGAACTTAGTGGAATCAGTTTCCTCTGAATCTGTGGCCTTCTTTGGAAAGTAGGAAGTGGCCACCATGGCTCTAAATAGGATAAGATGAGGGGAGCACAGACAGGAAAAACAGGCCACTGAAAACCAACATGGCTGACTTCACAGAATCATTTAGACTAATTTATGATTCTCAATATATTGAACTTAGTATCTCTATGATTGTGTCTGTTGTTTTTTATGCAATGCAAATGATATGGCTTTTACTATAGCTCTCTCACAAACAGGGAATGCATTCACCAGTTTATTAAAAAATATGGAACATTGCATAACCATTAAAATTTGCCTATTCCAGGGTCTAAATAGCTGTCTATTCAGTTCCTTTTTCCTGAACTATATGATGCTGGGCCTTGGTCCAATTGACCTACCAGCTCTGATATGTTATGTATATCCATACTGTCATATTTTAATAGAAAAGACATGTTTTGGAGTGAATTAGGGGCCTGAATTCTGACTCTATCACTTACTAGTTTGGTGATTTTAGGTGTACTAGTCGACTTCTCTGAATATTACTATTCAGTTAATGGTAAGATCTTCTTCATCTTCTTCATAAGTTTTATGAGAATTAAATTAATTAATGAACATAAATACTTAGTATAGGGCTGACACATTATCTTTACTGTTATAAATATCCCTTCCCCCACTGGGTGACAATTCTCCAAGGATGTACTGTGATTTTGTACATTTACTTTTTTTTTTTTTTTTTTATTAAGTAGAGGCACTGACTGGCTTTGTTAAAGATTATTTTTTGCAGGATAGTTTATATTTATAAAACATGCAGCCTTTAAAATCTAGTATCTTCCTTTAGAACAAAAGGCAGGCATGCCTACTGTTCAGTATAATAAAGATACTTTCTCTCTCTGAAGCAAATGTCAGGCATGTTTATTGACCGTTATAAAATATTTGGGTTCCCTAAACTCAATCTTTTACTCCTGTAATTCAACCCTAAGTGTGTGCAGGTGGAAGCAGGCACACTTCATATCACTGTGGAAATTTGGAAATCAGCAGAAATGATGCCTCTCCAACTACCGCTATTGTTGTGAGTAACAAAGTCCTTTGTCTCTGACCCAGGAGTGTAGTGTGTCTTTGCTTTCATCCATGAAACTATGTCAGGGTAACATGTTAACTTAAAAGTAGGATAAAAACTTCAGGCCTTCAATGTTCTTGATCCCCCTAAGCCTCAATTCTCTGTTCTTTCATATTAGGATTATAGCATCTGCCTCACAGGTTCCTATGGGTAGTAAATGAGATCACAGACATAGACACATGACTTGCCCTGGGCCCAGAATGTATTAGGCCCTAATAAATCACTTCCTTCTACTCTGTTATCCATTCATGACTTTTTGTTGTTGGTGTTCTTGCTTAATTATTTGGATAGATATAACCTGCTTCTGACAATGAGCATACCTGGCCAGTACTTGGACTCCCTTACTTGGAACTTGTGGGTTACAATATATGTAGGGAGTTAACGCAGCATGGGAGCTTGGACTATTGGATCTGCTACTAAAAGTAACTTAACATCCGACACACCTGTAGAGATTTTTAAAAATATAAGTACCAAGATTTTACAGTAAGAACGAGTCTGTATAATTCCCTCTCTCTCCCATCTTCTACCTGACAACCATACAAAAACAGATAGGACAGCAATAATAAAAATCCCCACATTCTGTGTGTGTGTGAAATTATGAAACAGATATAATTGACAGGTGCTAAAATACATGCAGCAATCTCCAAAGAAGTTTGGATCAGGAGGAGGCCACATGGAAGAACATGAAGAGAAGCATGGAGAGAGTAAGAGGGCATGATAGTAACAGATCTCAGAAACTTCCACTAAAAAAAAAAAAAAACAACTTCTGAATTTTAGGAGGATTACTCCGAAGTAAAAAAGCAATATATCCTCTTTGAAATAAAACAGATACAGTAATACAAGTGAGAAAACCTGGCAATATATGCTCTACTGAAACCAATTTTGGCAAGCTGAGAATGAGGGGATCCACAAAGAATTACACAGAAAAATCATATTTTTAGGGGCACTTTGTCCCATAGCAGCAGAGAAGAAAAAACCCCTTTGGGTGAAAAGTCAGAATGAGGACCACTCTCTCTTTTTTCTGCCAGAAAATTCCTTCAAATATTCAGTACAGGAAAATACAATTTATTTAATAATGAAAAATTAGAAAGAAATTATGCCAGCATAAATTCAAGGATACTATGAAAGGATACCAAAAGATGAAGAATACTCACTGGAAAAATGAGACCAAAAATTCTGACATTAAATTAAAATTAATGAAACAATTGCCTATTTGAAGCTAAATTCCAAATCAAAATTTTGCAGTTCATGAAGAAGATGGCAAGATAACAGGAAGAGATGAAGCATGAGCTGTCATAACTCAGAATATATGTAGAAAGAAAAACACACAAACACACGTGCACACACACACAAAGAAAGGAAGCGCAAATTGTAATAAGCCTGAAGTGAATAATCTCATTGCCTTCCACATGATTCTGACTCATAGTTACCCTATAGGACAGAGTAGAACTGCCCCCTAGGATTTCCAAGGAGCAGCTGGTGGATTCAAACTGCCAACCTTTTAGCTAGCAGCCAAGCTCTTAACCACTGAAGTGAATAGACACTAGGTAAACATAGTTAGGCTAATAGAAGATGAAAATAAGAAAATGGAACAAATTTTAACAAATAAAGAAAAGGTTCAGAAGGAACTGAGAGAGAATAATAGATATAAAATATAGGAAAGAAGATCCAACACATGCATAATTGGGATCCTACCTTCCAAGAAAATACTCCCTCCAAAATAGAATGTAGACATTGTATAAATAATTATATATGCATATAATACACATAATTTCTGAAATTACAAAATCTATGTCTACATTTAATAAAGACACACCAAAAAATAGGAATATTGATTCAGAAATACAAACCCTAAAACATAATTTAGGAAAGATATTAAATTTTAAAACTAAAGAAAGAATATGTAAGGCAGCCAAGCAAAAAGATCAAATCAATAGTAAGGGAAACAATATGAGGCTAATATAATTTTTTTACAGAAACATTTCCTAATGCCTATGATATGCTGAATAATATAACCACTTAAAAATATCCACATTCTAATCATTGGAAGCTATGACTATGTTACCTTATTTGGTAAAAGGGACTTTGCAGATGTGATTAAAGATTTTCACTTGATAAAGTTATCCTGGATTATGTATGTGGGTCTAATGTAACCACAAGAGTTCTTATAAGAGGGAAATTGGAGGATCAGAGTCAGTAGTAAGAGATGTGAAGATAGAATCAAAAAGATGGAGTGATATGAAGAAGGGGCCATGAGCCAAGGAACTCAAGAGCCTCTAAAAGCTGAAAAGGACAAGAAAAACAGTCTTCCATCAGATCCTCCAGAAAATTCCAACCCTGCTGATACCTTGACATTCACCCAGTGAAACTAACTTTGGATTTATTATCTTCAAAACTGTAAGGTGAAAATTTGTGGTCCTTTAAGCCACTAAGTTTGTGGTAATTTGTTACAGCAATGTGAGAAACTAATAATGTTCAACGACAGTGTGGAAACACTCACGATCTGATGCTTATGGAAAGAAAGTGTGAACCAAGGATGAACATCTGTCATATCAAGGGGACCTCAGGTGTAAACCAATTTGTTGTATTAATATTAATTACTTGTCTGTAATAGGGCAAGAAGTGACCTTGTCTATCTTGTTCTCTGCCATGATCCCAGAACTCAGCACAGTAGCTGGCACACGTAGGTGACCACAGATATCTGTGCCATTGAAGGAAAAGCAGCAAAGGCTGGGAGACAGTCAGAGATGGGAGAACTTGTGCAAAGGCCCTGAGCTAGACTGTTTGGTGCATTCTGAGTTGCTGATTAGGGAGATGCTAGGGCATACAGAGTCTTCTGGAGAACAAGAGAGTTGATACTAGGCAGATGGGATAGCCGTTCCAAAGCTGGTGTGAAACATACAGTCAAGGCAATCAGTAAAGACTTTTTTTAACAATGTGATTTGTCCTGTGCTTAATAGCAAGCCTACGGTGGGCTAGAGATGTAGAGAGAATGGAGGATGGGCTTTTGAAAGGCAGGGGCTTCAGGGTGGAGAACATTACAACAGGCCTTGAGTGCCCATTGGGACTGGGATTCTTCCCTGGGGATGGTCACTTTGGGGACTACTCCATATTGTATGAATACTGCATATTTGTCTCACTCCCCTTCTTAACTACAGCTTGTTCCTTCTACACAGCCTTTTCAAATGTCATTTGCCATCTTTGCCTGGAGTCATCTCCCATCACCTTCTCCTCCAACACTCTTTCCACCTATCAGTGAAGGTTGCCAGAGTTAGCAAATAAAATTACAAGAGGCTCAGTTAAACAACACTTGTTCTTTTTTTTAGTATAAGTATATCCCAAATATTACTTGGGGCATACTTACACTAATTGCTTTCTTTGTTTATTTGAAATTCAAATTTAACTGGGTTTCCTGTGTTTTTTCTGGCAACCCCACCATAAGTATTTCTTTCAAGGTCAAAAACTCTTTTTCAGGGATTACTCCTTATTTTGGAGGCCTTATTCTAAGATGAGTGGCGGCTGGGGGGGTCGGGGAGGTAGCCTGGTATCCATTATCACAGTGTTTGTGGTTTTAAGCATGTCACATAACTTCTCTGAGTCTAGCCCTTTCCTTACGTAATATGAGACCATTAGCCTAGATGACCTCTAAGGCTTCTTCCAGCTCTAATTTTATAGTATTCATTATACTGGTTCCCATCACCATTTTCTTTCCACTACACCTTTCTTCCTGCCTCCCTCCCAGAGATCGGATTTTCAAAGCTTAACTTTGTTACGTTGGTTTGTTTGTTTTTGTTTTTTAATACAATATCATGGATTGGGGTCTCTGGGGCCACGGATCCAGCAGTAGACCATTAGAGACATTCCTTTGTGTTGTGTTTCATAGATACGAGTGGCAGACAATCCACATCACAATTACATGAAGCAAATGTACTGCTTGTGGGTCCACTCATTCGAGACACAAAATTTAGAGACAAAACTCTAAACCCAAGGTAATGAGTTCCACAGGAATGTGGGGGCAGTGAGAGAAATGGAAATCTTCAGAACAGAAATGAGAACAACCTGGTGAAACACAAGGAGATCCTTCAAGAATTTCAAGAACTCCTATATTTAAAAGAAAACATTAACAATACCCTTGACATTTAAAAAAAATGTTATTTTCCCAGACCTTATTGCATATGAATATTGTAAATTTCTTGTGAAGAATGAAAGATAGTTATTATTTTCCCAATGAGGAAAGTAACACAGCCTAGGTCATAGCATTTATACATGGAGAAACTAAGACTCTCACCCTGGTTTTTGGGATCCAAGTCCTATTCCACCACTCCACATTAGCAAACAGGTCTGACCCCATATGGCTTACATTAGAATAACAGAAACCTGTGAAAGAGGCACATTCTGAATCAACAGACAAGAATCAGATTCTGCCAAAGGGAGCATGAATTGCGTCTTAACATGTGGTGTTCTATGTCCATGGTGTTGGCGAAGAATATTGAATATACAATAGACTGCCAGAAGAATGAACAAATTTGTCTGGGAAAAAGTACAGCCAGAATGTTCCGTAGAAGCGAGGATGGTGAGACTTCACCTCATGTACTTTGGACATGTTATCAGGAGGGATCAGTCCCTAGAGAAGGACATCACGCTTGGTAAAGTAGAGGGTCAGTGAAAAAGAGGGAGACCCTCAATGACGTGAATTGACATGGCAGCTACAACAATGAGCTCAAACACAGCAATGATTGTGAGAATGGCGTAACATTTTGTTCTGTCATGTATAATGTTGCTGTGAGTCAGAGCTGACTCAATAGCACCTAACAACAACAGCAATAACAAGAACTGTATTTCTGGAGGTTTTTAATCAGAATCCACAGGAATTGTCTTGAGGAGTGGTTAAGAAGGGATTCATGAGAAGCGTAGAAGTTTGGACCAAATAATAATGCCATTTCTAACTGACCTGTTAGTAGAAGGCCCAAGATTTTGCCCACCCAACCACCTTTCTCCCCAGCCCCAACCAAAGGAGAGCAGAAAAATGAATCCTTGTCTTCTTATTTCTCCCTAGGCTCCATGGGGTGCTTACTCTCTTTGCAGTTCCTCACCCCCTGCCGGTGCATCTTATATTAAAACACCTTATCATACTTTACATAATTATCTCTTTACATGACTATTTCTTACACCACACATTTTGAGATCCCAGACGGTAGGAGCCTCCTCTTACTTGTCTTATATCTGCTGCACTCCATATATTCCTCTCTAAATGCTTGTTGAGAACAACTGAACTTCCTGACTGAAGTGACAATGTGCAAACCGACTCTTCCTTTTTCTAACATACATTCACTGATTTTACCAAAATGCTCCTCCTCTCAAATCTTTCTCGTTATATTCTCTTTCACTACTAAGGACATCCTATCCCTTGGAAAACATTTTTTTTTTTCTTTCTTCCAAGTCACTGATGCTTCTTCCCCTTTGCAAACAGAAAATGACAGAGGCTGTGGACCTCTCTTCTCCCCTTGGAAGAGTCCTTTCTACAGACAGTCAGTAACCAATTGGTATTATTCATTTGCCAGAGGTAAATTACAGATCACGTTCCTCAGATATTGATAAAAATAGTGATTAGCAATTGCTTGCTTAATAGAGAAGAAAAAGTCTGGCTTGGGTCTAATGGGAGTTGACAGGGTTGTTTTATTAATGTTTCTAATTGATTCTTGATTTAGTGGCAGCCATCTTAGTTTAAAAGATGGCCCCTAACAGGAATGGACAACCAGGAATAAAAACCTTTCAATTAACATGCCAGATACTCTCACGTATAAATCTGTCCTTGGTCAGAAAAATTATTAAAACTCTAGTATTGATTTGAGGAGGGCTGCTTAAGACAAAGTCTGAGAAAGAGAAGGAACAAAGCGACTTCTTCCATTATTACTTTGCACTCTCATTTCCTTTGTGATGATTTATACTGCCTTAGCCACCTCAGCACCTCTGTTGTATTGCTTATACTGTATATAAAACAGAACAAAAAAAGGCTCTGTAAAGCACTCCAGTAACCCGACATTAGAAGATTCTACCTGTGTAGTTAGAGACCTGAAATCTACAGTTGACCGTACCACAACATTTTACTTATTTACCAAGCACGCATATAAAGCTTACTATGTAGCTGGTCCCTGCGTGGAGCAAATGGTTAAGCACTGGACTACTAGTCAAAAGGTTGGTGGCTCAAAGCTACCTAGAGGCACCTTGGAAGACAGGCCTTGCAATCTTCTTCTGAAAGATCAGAGCCTTGGAAACTCTATGGAGCAATTCTACCTGCACACACGGGGTCCCTATGAGTCTGAATTGACTCAACAGCAGCTAACAACAACAACAATACGTAGCTGGCACTGTTGTGAATACTTTATAAATATTCACCGATTTAATCCTCACAAAACCCCCGTGGTTGCATTGACCTATCTCATTTGCAGATGAGGAGACTGAGTGAGGTTCAGAGAGGTTAAGTGACTTGCCTCAGGTCACACAGCTAGGAGGTGATTACACTAGGATTCTTATCCCGAAAATTTGGATCTGGAGCCTATACATCCACCACTACACTATTTCCCATCTCATTTATTTTCGCAAATGCTTCCCCATTTTATACCTACCCCTGGGGGACAGGCATTACTGTCACTTCCACTTCGTAGATGAGTAAAATGAAGCTTCTTTGAAGAAGCACTTTTGGGTTGGACATTAACCTTTAACATTACAGTTTCTGAGACCTCAATGTGGTTAGAAATTATTCAAATTAATGCCTTATGTCATATTTCCATACAAAAATATACTTTCTTTTGTTGTTTTATGATTGTGTTGTTGTTAGCTGCTATTCAGCGGGTTCCGACTCTTAGTGACACTTTGTACGACAGAATGAAACACGGTCTGGTCCTGTGCCGTCTCCGTGACCTTTGCTATGCTTGAGTCATTGTTGCTGCCACTGTATGATTTGTTTGTTTGCTTACGATTATAAAGTGAATAAATATTTATGTCAAAAAATCAAATACAGAGAAAAGTAGAAAGTAAATTCACCTGAAATTCTATAAACCAAATGTACACTGTTAACATTTAGGTGAACATATTTTCAGAGAGAATTATTTTATCTGTGCGTGTTTATATAAATGAATTAATGCTATATTGTTAAAATGCTATCCTATAACCTGCTTTATCTCTCAACAATGAGTCATGGAAATTTCCCCATGTCAACATAGAAATACATCTGTTCTTTTAATAAGCACTTATTAGTCCATTGAATAGATGTACCACAATTTATTTAACCAACTCTTCCAATAAATATTTGTGTGCTTACCTCATTTCACATTATAGAAACCAAATCCCAGGGCCTTTACAAATATTTTAAAGGCTCAGTTAATTCAATGTGTATGTTTACATACCCTTTTGATAAAATCCTTGATGTGAAGAGGCCTGGTAACTGTCTTCAAGAATAATGAGCAGAGAAATGATTTTTCCACCATCTCTTTGGAGGATAAAAGGGGTTTAAACTATGTCCAGAGTAGATTAGACCTTGTTACCCTGCAGATCAGCCAGTGGGTCCCGCAATGCCTGCAGGAGAGCATTATTAGAGAGGGGAGACGGGGCAGAAGCCAGGTGCAGTCAGTGACCTCTCCCACCTTGCGCCAGGAGTCCTCTGCCAGCTCTGTTCTCACAGCAGAGTTGCACATTCCTAATCCTTCCCAATTCCTGCTACAGGTCACCTGATGCAGTTATGAGGATTGAATGATTTCCTTCACTTTAACAAAGGCAGCATTTGAAACCTGGTCCCAAAGCTGGGAGGCAAGTGTACTATATACCTGTCAACTAACAAGAGTCGTCAAAATGAATTTCCACACAGGAGGAAGCACACGATCATGATTGCTGTTCACACTGGGAAACACCATGCACAGCAAAGTAAATAAAATGCTAGGTGGTGATTGTGCTAGGCCAAATCTCTTTATTAAAGGACCTTGGAAACACAGTCTTCTAACGAATTTAGTGCACCTCCGATATACAAGAAAGAAATCAGGTGATGGAATGGGGGCAGATATATGTTCTTCCCAACAGAGAATTAAAAAAAAAGATGTCTCGTTTTGAACGCATTTAAAATTTACGTTTTAAATCTATGTATATCTTTCCCTGTATCTCTACATGTAGGTCTATCTACTTAAATTTTACTTTATATATGTGTGTATAACTGTGTGCACATATATACACTCTCTATATATGTATGTAGGTGTGTATATGTATATAGGTACATATACGTACATATATATATTCACACACATATATACACAATGTCTCTAGGTGGTGCAAACAAGTTGATGTGTTAGGCTGCATTCAAGTTCACCTAACAGCACCTCAGAAGAAAGACCTGGTGATCTATTTCTGAAAAATCAGCCATTGAAAACCCCAAGGATCACAGTTTTACTCTGACACACGAGTCAGAGTTGACTCAACAACAACTGGTTTTTTTTTATACATACATATAAATATATATTATATCTTAATTTATATTTATATACGTATATATGTATCTCTTTACATATAATATGTATATACCTATACATACACATGTATACATATATACACACACATATATACGTATATATATACACATATACACACACACACACACACACACACACACACATAGAGAGAGAGAGAGAACATTTTCCCTGAAATGTATGTTAAAAATACTATGTTGGCTATAACATTAGCAAAATTAATGGGTTAGGTGTTTGGGTGCTGTTGTGGGTATGCAATTTCAATCAAGGGTAAGCTTTAAATTGACCACCTTTTAAAAAACCATACTGGTTTCCCATCAGAAAAATATCTTAGCAAAGCATCAATTTTATACATTGCCGTGAAAAGAGGAATGAATAAAATGGGAACATTGACAAGTAGTTCACTAAAGTGAATTGAAACAGCTACTTGAAATGGGATTTGGAAACGTACTCGCCGCTGAGAGATTCCCAAAGGAAAAAAAAAACCGAGGCTATGGCAGAAGAAGGACACTTAGAAGTTGGCTCACTGTCAACCTTTGGAAATTGACTCTGTCACCAAGTGTCTTCAGTGACCAAGGACTAAACAGTTGTCAAATAATCCAGACACACAATTAAGTGCTATACAAGAGCATCTGTGAACTTGCTCAATATCCACCAGCCACATTTCTAAAATCCTTGAATGCAAGAGTTCAGGTATGAATGCCTTAGCACACCTAAGGTGGAGACTCAGCTTAGCTGAGTAATTTCATGTTACATGTAAACCTTCTGTTCCCCTGAGACTTACTTTAGGGAAGTAAAGCATAAACATATCTTTGATAAAATTGTCTGTTCTTGGCATTTCCTTTTCTTGAAAGAAGCAGAAAACAGTATAAATTTATTACAAATATAAACATAATGTACATATGACTACACATATACATGTACACACACAGATAAATACACAAAGATACATATAAATATACATAGACAGCTACATACATACATACATACATACTCACACATACTTTTCACAATTTGATATCCAGTGCTACCTGGTTAACTAAGTTGAGTCATGGTAAACAACTAAAATGACCCAACATTACCTGAGAGATAAGATCCATTTATTTATCACACTAAAAATCCATACTTTGGAGGACTAGAATTACAAGAGTGTACCCTAAGTATTGTGTAATAAGAACTATTTAATGAATATTGCTTTAAAAATACTATGCAGCATATTATTTGGGACCTACTTGTAATAACTCTATTTCTTCATTCCTTCCATGATAAAAAGAACAGCGATAACTAATTTAGAGATTTTCTTGGTGACTTCTGTTTGAAAGTAATGGATTGAAAGCATACATTTTTTTCTCTGCTTCCTTATTGAAAACCAATAAAATGAGTGTAAAACTAATACAAGAAATATAAATCCAAGATATAAAGAGAATTAAAATTTGACAACAGCAAATGAGATAGGTTAAAGTTTGGCAGACGACAGGCAGATGAACAAGTGGCCACCACCTTAGTAAGGCAGAGAGAACTAGAACCTCACTTTTTGCAGGAGGTGACAATAATAAGTACATTCTTGCTGCAAAGAGAGATTAAAAATGGAAAGAAAAATGAGGAACACATTAAAAAAATGAAGTTCTGATATATGCTGCAACATGAACGAAGCTTGAAAATACATGCTAAGTGAAAGATGTCAGTAATAAAAGATTATCCATTGTATAATTCCATTTGTATGAAATATCCAGAACAGGCAAAATGCTAGAGAGACAGAAAGGAGATTCATTATGGTCATGGGCTGGGGGATGGAGAACTGGAGAGTGATGGCTGTTTGGTACAGGTGAGGTTTCTTTTTGACGTGATGAAAATACTGAGGTTAGAAAGTGCTGGTGGTGGCACAACTCTGTAAATATAGTAAAAAACAAAACAAAACAAAAAAACCTGGATTGTACATTTTAAAAAGATCAGTTGTATGGCATGTAAATTATATCTCAATAAATCTGTCATTTAAAATAAATTAAATTTCTCCAGAATGGAGAGCAAATAGACAAAGATATGGATAGTCAGGAAGAAAGGATAAGAAAACTAGACAATCAATCTAGGAGGTAAAAAATCCAATTAATACAATCTCCAAAAAGAGAGAACAAAGGTAATTGAGGAGAGAAAATTATAAAACAAAAAAATTAATCAATAAGTAAAATAATAATATTTTCTAGCATGGAAGACCATGAGCTTATAGATGTAAAAGTCCACTAAGTACTCAGCACAATGAGTTAGAAAAGACCCAACCAACGCACAGTCCCAAAACTCCTGAAATAAAAAGAGGTGCTGCAGGCCTTCTGGAGGGAAAAACTCAGATTACATACAACAGTTAGAGAATTGGAAAGTCACTGGAATCCTCAGTGGCAATATTAGGAGCTAAATGAAAATAAAGAAATACCTTCAAAATTCTGAGAGAAAATAATTACTAAGATTTCTATACCCAGTTAAACTATCAAACAGATGAACAAGTAGAATAAATAGAGGCACCTTTCCAAGGAAGCTTTTTGAGAATTTGCTCAATCAAAATAGACAAGTAAACAAAGAAAGATGAATATGTGGAATCAAGGAAATGAAAACTGACATAGAATACAGGTAAAGGGACTTCCCATAATGTTGGTGAATAGAGGTCCCAGGTGGAGGGCTGTATGGCAGAACTTGAAAGCAATCAACCCTGATTGGAGAAGGAGAATAAAGGGCTCTAGGATGAAATACACACACACATACATCCATATATACATCCATATATATATATATATATATATATATATATATATATGTTGTTATTGTAGGTGCCATCACGTTGGTTCCAACTCAATGCTACCCTACGTACAACAGAACAAAACACTGCCCGGTCCTGGGCCATCGTCAGAATCGTTGTTATGCTTGAACCCATTGTTGAAACCATTGTGTAAGTGGTTGGATTTCCTGACTGCTGCTTCCATGGGTGTTGATTATGGATCCAAGTAAAATGAAATCCTTGACAAAAAAGTCAATCTTTTCTCCATTTATCATGAAGTGGCATACATTCCATGTTCCAATTATTAATGGATGTCTGCAGCTGTTTCTTCTCATTCTGAGTGGTCCCACACCAGCAAAGGAAGGTCTCGAAAGCTTGACTCCATCCACATCATTAAGGTCGACTCTGCTTTGAGGAGGCAGCTCTTCCCCAGCCATCTTTTGAGTGCCTTCCAACCTGAGCGGCTCATCTTCCAGCACTATGTCAATGGTCCGCCGCTATTCATAAGACTTTCACTGGCCAATTTTTTTCACAAGTAGACTGCCAAGTCCTTTTTCCTCATCTGTCTTACTCTGGAAGCTTTGCTGAAACATGTCCACCAAGGGTGAGCCTGCTGGTATTTGAGATACCAGTGGCAAAGCTTCCAGTATCACAGCAACATGCAAGCCACTACAATATGTGTGGTGCATATATATATACGCATATACATATATATGTGTATGCGTATATATATATGTATATGTATATATATGTGTACATATGTATATCCTTACGTGTTTAACCATATAGTGAGGAATTTCATAGCATTATCAAAAAGTTTGGGACTGAAATCTTTATAGGTAGTTAGAAAATCAAGAAAATAGAACAAAAATAGATGAAACAATTATAAGAAATGTAACCATAAGATTCTAAGTGGCTGAGTTGTGAACATTATTTTATAGTCATTATGGGAACATCAAATATTGAAGTAACTGAAAATTATGCTGTAACAATATTTTGAAGATGTAGGGAGCATAATTGTGTGTAGGAAGGATGGCATAAGAGAGATAATGTCAAAAAATTGAAAAGCATTTCAAGAAATGGCAGTGATACAAGCACATTATTTAGGAATACTGGAGCATAAATGCCAGCAAGGACAGCTAAGGAGCTGCAGACACTTACTCTGTGGAGAGTAATGGGGTGGAGTACCATGGAGGGAAGGACTGCTTTGTTATTGCTACTAAGATTAAAGCACGGTTTAACTTTTAAGAAGTATGTATGTGTAATAATCGGATCAAAACATTGAATAAATAAAATGATTTGACTTCACTTCCACAAATGATAAGGCATAAATAGAAAGAACACAGATGTAGAAGTCAAGGGCCCATGGTTGTTGGCCCATCTCCTCTGTTTACCACCATGTGGTGCTGGACAAACCATTTAATCTGACCTGGTTTCTTATCCTCATCCTTGAGTCTTATACACTCCACACTATCATTGGGTAGCACCCGTGATTTAATGCACATGTGAGTTCCTTGCAAACTCTACAAATGTGAATAGATATTAATAACTGCTGTAATTTATTTGTTCATTGATTCATTGTTCCATTTATTTTTGAAATATGAAATGCCTAAGGACACACTGGAGCCCTGGTTTCGTACTGGTTAAGTGTTTGGCTGCTAACCAAAAGGTCAGCAGTTAGAATCCACCAGCTGCTCCTTGGAATTCTGTGTAGGATTCAAATATGTCAGCCTATGGGGATAACACCACGTAATCAAAATAATTACAATGACTACTCTATTAGCTTACAAGGGCATTGATCTTCTCTTTTAGTCATTGTATGGAGAAAATGTTCTATAGCTTAGAACTGGGAAACCTCCTGACTGATGGATCATTCTCCACTCACATCCCATACAGTCCATTTCCACATGGCACACTAGTAATTTGAAAATTTATACTGTTGGGTGCCCTCACTGAGTTGGTTACTGCATTGAGATCCCACTTCTAGTTGAAGGGTCTACAGTCATTGAATAAGTGAATTAATCTTTCCATTTCCCTGTGAGATGTCACTTGGGATACAGTGTTCTAGCTGTCCCTGTCCTCTCTGACTGGGAATATCAGTTGTCCTCAGGGATTGCTAGAAGATATAAGAGGATAGTAATGAGATCCCTGGAAGACATGAGACTATACACTTGACTAGAGGAATGATTGCATTTCGGGTGTGCAATTTTTCACTATAATGATTGAGAACCACTGATTCAGTCCAAATCTGTCATTGTGATGATGAGAAACCAAGACTCAGAAAGGTTAAGTAATTTGTTCAAGATCACTTGCATTTTTACGTGGATGAAAACTTTAGTAGTAAAGACGAATATACATTTGTTTCTATAAATCACATCTTTAATGTCAGTATGTAAATGAGAGAGACTAATAGTCAATGATTAGAGTTAATATTTATTGTGGATGCTAATTAATTGTGCTCAGTGGTTTACTAACAATCATCTTACAGCATCCCTAATGTGTGTAGGTATCTTTTTTCCAGAATGTAAAAGGTTCAGGGTCAAGCTTACTGGTTGTTAGGATTTAAGTAACTTTTTCAGTGCAAGCAGCATAGCTGAAGACAGAGACAAGAATCAAACCCAGGTTTCTCTGTCGTTATTATGTGTTAGGTACCTTCTATGTGGTTCTGACTCATAGCGACTCTGTGCCATCCTCACAATCCTTGTTATACTTGAGCTCATAGTTACCACCACTGTGCCAATCCATCTCATTGACAGTCTTCCTCTTTTTTGCTGACCCTCTACTTTTCCAAGCATGATATCCTTCTCCAGGGACTGGTCCCTCCTGATAACATGTCCAAAGTACTTGACACGAAATCTCACCATCCTCACTTCAAAGGAGAATTTTGGCTATACTTCTTCTGACACAGATTTGTTCGTTCTTCTGGCAGTTCATGGTATGTTCAATATTCTTCCCCTATACCATAATTCAAAGGCATCAATTCTTCTTCGGTCTTCCTTATTCATTGTCCAGTTTTCACATGCATATGAGGCAATTGAACATATCATGGCTTGGATCAAGTGCACCTTGGTCCTCAAAGTGACATCTTTGCTTTCACACAGTTCAAAGAGGTCTTTTGCAGGAGACTTGCCCAATGCAACATGTGGTTTGATTTCCTCATGGCTGCTCCTGTGGGCATGGATTGTGGATCCAAGTAAAACGAAATCCTTGACAATTTCAATCTTTTCTCCATTTATCATGATGTTGCTTATTGGTCCAACTGTGAGGATTTTTGTTTTCTTTATGTTGAGGTGCAATCCTTTCTGAAGGCTGTAGTCTTTGATCTTCATCAGTAAGTGCTTCAAGTCCTCTTTACTTTTAGCAGGCAAGGTTGTGTCGTCTGCATAATGCAGTTTGCTAATGAGTCTTCCTCCAAACCTGTGCCACGTTGTTCTTCATATAGTCCAGCTTCTTGGATTATTTGCTCAGCATACAGATGGAATAAGTATGGTGAAAGGATGCAACCCTGACGCACACTTTTCCTGACTTTAAACCATGCAGTATCCACTTGTTCTGTTTGAATGACTGCCTCCTGGTCTACATACAGGTTCCTCAGGAGCACAATTAAGTATTCTGGAATTCCCACTCTTCACAATGTTATCCATAATTTGTTATGATCCACACAGTCGAATGCCTTTGCATAGTCAATAAAACACAAGCAAACATCTTTCTGGTATTCTCTGCTTTCAGCCAAGATCCATCTACATCAGCAAAGATATCCCTCATTCCACATCCTCTTCTGAATCTGGCTTGAATTTCTGGCAGTTCTGTATCAATGAACTGCTGCAGCTGCTTTTGAATGATCTTCAGCAAAATTTTTCTTGTGTGTGATATTAATGATATGGTTTGATAATTTCCATGTTCTGTTAGATTACCTTTCTTTGGAATAGGAACGAATATGGATCTCTTCCCATTGGTTGAAATTGTCTTCCAAATTTCTTGGCATAGACGAGTGAGCACCTCCAGTGCTGCATCTGTTGGAACATTTCAATTTGTATTCCATCAATTCCTAGAGCCTTGTTTTTCACCATTTCCTTCAGTACAGCTTGGATCTCTTCCTTCAGGACCATTGATTCTTGATCATATGTTACCTCCTGAAATGGCTGAATGTTTATCAGTTCTTCTTGGTCCAGTGACTCTGTGTATTCCTTCCATCTTCTTTTAATGCTTCCCGTGTCATTCAGTATTTTGCCCATAGAATCCTTCAGTATTGCAACTTGAGGCTTGAATTTTTTGTTTTGTTTTTAAAGTCAGGCTTGTCCGGAGCCTTACTATTAATCTTTATTCCATACTGGATTCCACTGAAACGTAACAAAGTAAAGAGTGCACAGTCACACAAAGGTAGACAGTGTTGACAATACAGACAGCTTTTTATCAGGAAGTGCAGTCACATTCCACAAGAGGTTGTGAAATATTTCCCTCACTTCTTTCTTTCTGTCTCTCCTAGTCCCTCCTCCATCCCCAGGACCTCCATGTTATGTATAACATCAGATTTAAGGCTTTTCTTTTTTTGTGGACTCTTCTATGTCCCGGGGACAGTGGTAAGTACTAGGAATACAATTTTGATCAAATATAGCTCTTTATATTGGTTTCTGCTGCAGTATTATCCCCTGTGTATCAGTCTGGTAAACACTGATAAACAATCGATATGTTTCAGCCAGAGGGAATTTAATACAGGGGATTGGTTACACAGGAGATAGAGGAGCAGAGAAGACAAGCGGTGGGCGGAGAGGCAACCTAAAGATCAGATACAGGTGGAAGTCACCGGGGTTGGATGGAGATTTGGAGAAAGAAGTTGGAGGCCCCTGGCAGAAGCTAGCAGTGAGAACTCAAAGGAGGTGGGACTTTAGAGTGCAGATTCTCCACTGAGTCAGAGAGGACATGCAGCCCCTGCTGGTGGTACCACCAGGATCAAAGAGAGAGAGAAGGGGGGCATCACTGATACAGTTTCCCACGATCTGCTGCAGTCACTTGACACACCTTACAGTTCCCTGAACACGCTATCCCTTCTCAGATTTTGCACAACTTCCCTCCTCACTTTGCACCCTCCAGTTATCTCACTCCCTGCCCCTTCTCCTGCTAACACCACCATGTTCTGTATTGAACTCTGCATGCATTTCTGTTCTATCAGGGCCCCTTATCCATTGATGCATATCCCCATTTCCTAGCACAGCGCATGAGACCATATAGCAAGATGAGAAGAAGCTTAGCATAAAGAGTGGGGAAGAGTCTGAATTAATGACCATGAACCATCTGGGCCTAATGTGTCAGAGACATAATTTGGGGTCTCACCACCATACAGCAGATTCCAGAAGCTATTCTGGTTTGGTTACCTTGGTGTGGAGGCCATGCCTTAGGTGAAATAACATTGTGAGGAGAGTTGAATTGTCTGAACACCACAGTGTGCTTCACAGAACTGTGCTCCATAGGGTTTAAAATGGCCGAGTTTTTGAAAGCCGATTGCCAGGCCTTTCTTACAAGGTGCCTCTGGGTGGACTCAAACCTCTGACCTTACAGTTAGCAGCCAGGTGTGTTTGCACCACCCAGGGAATCTTGAGACAGAAGAGGAGGATACAATGTGACCATGAAGGCAGAAACAAGTGATGTGGCCACAAGTCAAGGAATACCTGCAGCCGCCAGAAACTGGAAGAGGCAAAGAGAGGATTTTCCCCGAGAGCCTCCGGCGGAAGTGTGGTCTTGCTGACATCTTGATTTCAGACTTCAGGCCTCCATAACTGTGAGAGAGTACATTTCCTCTTAAGCCACCCAGTTTGTGTTAATTTTTACAGCAGCCTGAGGTAGCTAGTGCAGGGAATAATTCTTTTTTTTTTTTTGTATTCTAAAAATGGGGAAGCTGGATTCACTGAGTAATAATAAGAACTAGCATGTTTTTAATGTAGTTTACTGTATGTTATTGTTCAATTAGGCTTCAGGGTGGAAGTTAATCATGCCCTATAATAGGGTCGTCATGAGTCAGAATCGACTTGACAGCAACGGGTATAATGTGTTTATGGCACATTATCATCCGTTGTCTGTCTTCCCCCCTCCCTTCCTCCCTCTGTCCTCTATCCTTCCCTCCTATCCTTCTTTCCTCCAGTCAATCATTCATTCATTTATTCATTCTCTTTTATCTTCATATGCCATGTTCCTTCCCCCATCCATGTTTAACATTTATCCAATGAGTCATTGCTAAATGAACATTGTTGTTTTCTATGACTGTATTTTAATTTACACAAATGTTGTTGCATTTTGCATCATATTGTATATTTTACTTTTTTCACTTCACTAATTTTTTGTTCTTTAAGATGTGTTTCTGTGTACTCATCTTAACACGCGCATGGGTTTTAACTGTGGCAGGGGGTACTCTGTGGTCTAAGTCCACCCCATTTGACTATCTATTTTCCCAGTGATGAACCCTGCCCCCGGCCCCAGTTGCCTCAAATACTCTGCCACCATAGTGATGCAGTAAGCATCCTTATACTAGTCCCCTTATGGGCTGAAATAATTTACTTGGGCTATACTATGTTGGTTAGCATTTATTAAACAATTATTATGTGCCAGGCACTGTGCAAAGCTCTTTACACTTTTTTTTTTTTTCTGGCTTTTTTAAAAATTCTTTTTTTAGAAAAAGAAGTTGTGGTAAAACACACACCATAAAATTTGCTAATTTAATGTATACTAACTATTTAATGAGAAACTATTTTGTTCTGTAAACCTTCATTTAAAGTGAGAATAGCAGCACAACTGGAAGAACGTCATTGATATCACTGAATTGTACATGTAGAAATTTTTGAAATGGTGTATCTTTGGCTATGCATATTTTCACCCAAAAAAAAAAAAAAAAGGTCTTCCAAAGTTGAAAAGGGAAGGGAGAGTGTTGACATGTTGTAGGGTTGTTAACCGATGTCATAAAACAATATGTATACTGTTTAATGAGAAATTTTTTTCTGTAAACCTTAACCTAAAGTAGAATAAAAATAAACAACAACGATTCGCTATTTTAACCATGTTCAAAAGTACAATCCAATGGCATTAATCAGTCACAATGTTGTGTCTAGCCATCTCCACTATTGATTTCTAAAACTTTTTCATCATCCCCTGACAGAAACTCTGTACCCAGTAAGCAATAACTCCCCACCCCCTCTTCCCCCAGCCCCTGGGAACCACTAATGTACTTTCCGTCTCTATGCATTTGTCTGTTCTAGAGATTTCATGTAAATGGAACCAGACTATATTTATCCTTTGTGTCCGGCTTATTTCACTCAGCATAACTTTTTCAAGGTTTATTCAAGTCATAGCATGTATTAGAACTTCATTCTTTTCTAAGGCAGAATAATAATATTCCATTTTACCTATATACCACATTTTTAAAATCTATTTATCTGTTTTTGGACACTTGGGTAGTTTCCAACTTTTGCTCTTCTGAATAATGCTGCAATGAACACGGGTGTACAAGAATTGGTTTGATGGTCTGCCTTCAATTCCTTGGGGCGTATATCCAGGAGTGGAATAGCTGGGTCATATGGTAATTCTATGTTTAACACTTTGAGGAACCATCAAACTGTTTTCCACTGCAGCTGCACCTTTTTACATCCCCCCCAGAAGTGAACGAGGGTTCCAATTTCTCCACATCCTAGTCAACACTTGTTATTTTCCATCTTTTTGATAATAGCCATCCTAGTGGGTATGAAGTGATATCTCGTTCTGATTTTGATTTGCATTTCCCTAAAGACAAACGATGTTGAACGTCTTTTTATGTACTTAATGGCCACTTGTATATCTCATTTGAAGAAATGTCTGTTCAAGTCTTTTGCCCTTTTTTTGATGGGATTGTCTTTTTGTTGTTGAATTCTAGGAATTCTCCATATAGTCTAGATATTAAACCCTTATCAGATTTATGATTTCCAAATATTGTCTCCTATTCTATGAGTTGTCTTTTCACTTTGCTGGCAATGTCCTTTGATGCACAGAAGTTTGTTCTCATTTTGATAAAGTTCAATTTATCTATTTTTTTCTTTGGTTGTTACCCTTATTTTAAGCACTTATTTTTCTGTCTCCTTTTGACAGATATGTAATTGAGATGTAGAGAGGTTTAACATCATAGAAGAATACACCATTAATAATAAATACAATTCAGACTCAAACTAGGTCTGCCTGACCCAGACAACAAAACTTTTGAACGCTACTCCTCAAACTTTAAACACTCTTCTTTGAACTAGAGGACATTGAAACTTTATATCCAGTGGGTCTGCTTGTGGGAGACTGGGCAATGACAGTGTTTTAAATTTGCACGTAATTTACGCTTTACAAAGAGCCTGTATGTTATCTTATGAAATCTCATCATTTAAAGAGAAAATGGACAGAAGGCTTAAATGATGTGATAAGAGGCAAACAGCAGATAAACCAAAACAAACATATCAATAAGCAAATAAACCTGTTGCCATCTAGTCTATTCTGACCCATGGAGACCCCATATGTTACAATGGAGAACTGTTCTATAGTGTTTTCTTGGCTATAATCTTTACAGAAGCAGATTGCCAGGACTTTCTTCTGTGGTGACTTTGGGTGGGTTCCAACCACCAACCTTTCGGTTACTTGTTGTTGTTAGGTGCCATTGAGTCAATTTTCAACTCATAGTGACCCTATGTAACAGAGTAGAATTTCCCCATAGGGTTTTCTAGGTTGTAATCTTTACGGGAGCAGATCTCCAGCTCTTTCTCCCATGTAGCTGCGGGGTGGGTTTGAACCACTGACCTTTTGGTTAGCAGCTGAGTGTTTAAATGTTGCGCAAACTCTTTGCTCTGACCTCTGACTCATTTTTCATAGAATCGAAGAAGAAAGTATACTCACCTTTGAAGACTGTTAATTTTTGGATTGTGAAGATTGAATAAGTGCTGTCTTTGGATGGCATGTCACATTTGGTAGCTTACTGAGTGACGTGTGTCCATCTGAAGGCCAGTGTCCATTCCTCAGCTTCCATGCAAATGAGGATTGATGTCCTTCCTGGAAAGCACCCGCCCTCCGCATCTCTTCATGTTGATTTAGAAACTGAGTGAGACCTCGTTACTGTGCATATCCCTCATCTCAAAATTGGGATGAGGAGACTGGAGGCTGAGATGAAGCAATGGCTTCACTAAACAAATTAGTTGTATAAACAAATTTCTGGGGAAATATTCAAACAGCTTAAGAGTGCACACTGTTTTCAAGCATCCTCAAGCATCTCCCAAGCACCCTTTGCCATACAAACAAGTGACGGACCAGTTGCAAACTATTCTTATCTATTCATTAAACCTTATCCTCTGAGGGCCGCTACTTAACTGCATGCTGGCCTACTTCGAGTTAGTGCGTGTAAAACTGAATTTCTTTAAAAAAATATTTTCTAGATCCAGTTTCTCACCATTCAGCCAGAAGGTCCTCCAGATAATTAGTCTGAATTAGTGAGGTTTTGTGGTCACTGTGCTTTAATGTCTTATTCACATTGCCCAGAACTTACAAATTGAAGAAATGTGAGTAACATGAAGGCATTTTCTCAAACTGTACATCAGTTAAGGATTATTGGAAGAACTTAAATTGTAGCCTTGATTGAGGTTTTATCTGAAAGTAAGTCTAACAGGGAAAAAACAAGCAATGGCCAAATATTTAGAAAGGAAAATGCTAAGGTGGAATTTGAGTTTTAGACAATTTTAGGCTCCTCTCTGTTTCTTCTTTGGCCCATTAACCAAGGATACTCCACCCGTGTCTCATGTCCAGCCAATATATACAGCAAGATTCAAAACTAGCTGTTTCCAAGCCACTCATGGAGCTCCCTCCGGCCCATCTCTTGCTCCATGGACTCTGGCCAGCATGACTTCAGTCTCTTCATGGAAATCCTCATCTTGTGACTTGGGATCTGATCCTGAGCCTCAGACCTATCTCTTCCCATATTTCTATTACGTTACTGCCCTTTCCTTCTGCCTTGCCTTCCTTTCTGGCATTGGGAATTGGGCTTTTCTGGAATATTGCAAAGCTCCATGACGCCCTAGGTTTCATAATACTTGAGACTCCTCAGCTAGTAGGGACCTACCCCTGTTTTGGGTCCTTAGTTAAAGCCCAGCTGGACATATTATTTTTTTCTCTGGAAGGTAGGCTCTTGCAAAGATACCAAAGTCCATGTCAAAGAAAGTTACCATTCTGGGCTATTGATATATACGTAGAATGACAAAAGATAAAAGATCATATTAATCCATCCTCCATCCATTCATCCATCCATCTACCCCCTCACATCCCACCCATCCACCCATCCACACATCCACCCACCCACCCATCCATCCATCCATCCAGGCAACAAATGGTTGCTAAGCAACAAGTAAGTACAACACTATCACAAGGTAAACAAAAACAGGACTCTTCTCTTGAGGAACTTACAGTTCAAAATCAGTGTTAAGAAAAGTAAACAGGACCAAAGTACTTCAAGAGAAAACAGGCATAAATGAAGTGTGGTGGTAATTCAGGGAAGGACGAGACCATGTCCATCAAAGGAAATTAAATAAGACTTTGTGTAAGAGATAGATTTTGAACAGAATCTTGAGACATACGAACACGTGAAGAAGAGCTTAGAAGAAAGGAATTCTGGTTACAAAGTTCTGTGCAAACTTTGGTCAAAAGTATCCCATTATTTTATGTGAACAAAGTTTATTTATTAAGAAAATCCTGCATGCAAATAGACATTTCTATTTTCCTTCACTCATCAGTGTTTTCAGGAGAAAAAATATGTCCAACCACTGCTCACATTATCAACCTGTGTGTTAGAAAGGGCACAGTGACTGCTGTTGTAAATTTCCTGGGATGATAGATCCATCAAGATATTTCCATGTGTTTAATAAACTACTGAGGACAGAGTTCAAGGCTGAGAATAACTTAGGCTGAAAGTGACTTCCTTCCCTACAATCAGTGATTAAGATGATTACATCATGTCTTGAGAATACATTGCTAAATCACAGCATTGCTCAGAGAATGGCCAATCTTGATTTTCCATAAAATTACATGAAAATTCAACACACAGAAAAGGTATCCATTAGGAGCTAGCACTCAGCTCTTATGTGAAGTGATTAGAAACAGCAGTCATTATAAAAGCCTTGAAGATATTCAGATACTCCAAATATAGCTGGCTCAAGTATGCATGCTTACACATGCACGGGTGCGTGCACACACGCAGGCACACACACGAAACCTTTGGCTCCATGCCAGGCCTGGTGAAGCTCTCCATTCCTTTCTCTGCAGAATGCTGCGGCAGGGAGTTAAAGACCTCACCGTTGGGGGGTTCTTAGATGGATTATCTATGTGCTTACACCTCAAGTCCTACTCCCCAGTCTCCTGAACAAATAAATAATTGAAGCCTGTTACCACTTTTTGGGCTCTTTCGCAAGCTTCTTAGGCTCCCATCAAAGCTGAGATCCGATCCGTGTCACAGGCAGCAGCCACAGTGAGCAGAGTCTCAGGGAGACTACTGATTAATTGCTTTTGCATTTTGGAAGTGCATCCAAAGATGTTGTAAAATACTGTTTGTTTTTGCTTTTGCCAAACCTTGTTTAGGAGGGCTGTGGAGGATGACAAGGATGTGCTCAGGATGGAGAAAGTCATCAGCCCAGGTGTGCTTGCCAACTCTGCTCCCCAGAAGGATTCTAGAAACAGGTACAGGGAAGAGCTTGAGGGATGGAGAGGGACTGAAGTCCACCAAGATGTGGATGGCCCCAGCAATGCCATGCCTGTTTCCCTTGGCTTAGCTGGCGACTCAGCACAAACAAAGACAGCCAATTAGAGTGCTGAAAAATCCCTGGTTTCTCTGGCAACCTGGAGACAGCAACAGAAAACTGGGAGAGCTTCGTGGGTGCCGGCGACCTTACTGAGATTCGGTAATAGATGACTGGGAGCACGGACTCATTTCACTACGGCAAATTCTATCAACATCAGCAGGCCTCACACTGCAACCGGCCTTTCTGCCTCTCCCTCTATCAGCTCCACATGTTGCCCCAGTGGCTGTCTTTGTACTTAATAGAACTTGTCAAAACAGATCTAACGGTGGAACCGGGAACAGACTTGGGTGGCCACAGGGGCCCTGGCCGGTGCCGACTGCCATTCCTGGCAGCCACAGAAAGCCCCCGCCTCGTTCGCCCCCAAATTAACAGGGGATCAGAGCACACTGTTGAGTCACTGAGTTTTAAATGATTCCCACACCCGCAGCTGCATTAACAGGACACTTTTGTTTATTTGAAGTCCCCAAACTCTACTTTGATGTGGATTTTTGGTGGTTCTCAAAACGGTTAGAGACACAAGATGTGTTTCCACTTGCTTGATGAAGTTTTTAATCTCTTGGACGAATACATTTATGGACACATACTTACACACACAAATATAAAGATATGTGGATATACATTATTTTATATGTTCACTTATGTGTATATTAAGGGGAAGGAGCTCTGATGGTGCAGTCATGAAGCACTCGGCTTCACGGGAGAAAGATGTGGCAGTCGGCTTCCATAAAGATCCCAGTCTAGGAAACTCTATGGAGCAGCTTTACTCCACCAGATAGAGTCGTTATGAGTCAGAATGGACTTGATGGTGCCAAACAACATATTAAGGAGCATGGATGTGCGTACTTGTATATGTATACGTCTAATTGTGTTTTTTATGTACAAAACGATATGTGCATAATATTCATACACACACATAGGCATACACATTCATATATAAATGTATGAGAATGTGTACAGGCCGAGCTGAATGTGTGTGTGGGCACACATATACACACTCACTAACACTGTATACACATCTACCCATTTCTGCTCCAGGAATCACAACACAGCCTGTCCTTCCAAGAAGTCGGTCTGTGTGGTTCCCAGTGACATCTCCCTGCCAGGCGTCTGAGTCTCCCTGAGCCATGTCCAATGCCACTGGAATGCTTTGTGGCTGGTGTCCAGTGGGGACTCACTTATCCACTGCTGGCCTTGGAGCTAGGACGTGCTAGTGATGGAACGGATCAACATGTCCCTTGGCTGAACATGAATCCAGCAACCTTTGTTCAGTTCCTTTGTGCCACTGAGAGACGGATTCCAGGAGGAGTCCAGAGGGGACAGTGAAGTTTGTCTTTGTGACGTCCTCAATCATTTTATCTGAAACATGCAGGCAGCAAATGTGTGTAGAGGTGCAGCTCCGTTGGTAGAATGGGCATGGGTGATGGAGACTCTGCAATTCCTAGCTGTGAGATCTGAGCAAATCCATTTTCTTACTAGGTTAATAATACTGTTATATTCAGATTAATACTACTAGCTGCTGTACAACCCCCTGCCCAACATCAGCGGCTTAATACCATAAGTTTTATTTCTTGGTCACGTCAGCATTCCATGGGGGTACATAGACCAGAATGCGGCTGAGATACTTTGCTGCAGGAACTTGGTCAGTGATCCCGGCTCTGTCCTTCTGTGGCTCTGCCATGTTACGGGGCCTCAGAGTTCCCCGCTAGATCCTCTCCATCTTGCCAGCCAGAACACAGATAGAGAGAACCCGAGGACAGCAGACTGATTTCACTGGACAAGACAGGAAGGGATGTATGTCACTTCCAGCCACATTCCAATGGCCAGAAATTAACCTTGTGACCCAAGCTAACTGCACACAAGTTTGGGAAATGTACTTTAGCTGAGTGCCCCGAAGACAAAGGGAATGGGGTTTCTCAACGTTTGTTTGGCAGGGTTGTGAGCATTAAATGAGACCAGGCATTTAAAGCCTTCAGTATAATGCTGGGCTCATAGGTGGTATTCAGGTCATTGTATCTACCTTTATTATTATTATTGTTGCTGCTATTATTTTATGCCAACCAGAAAAAAATATTTTGCAACATTCTTTATAACAACTTATTTTAAGTTGATATTATGATTATAAGAAGCTCTGGTGGTGCAGTGGGTAAGTGCTCGGCTACTAACCGAAAGGTCAGTGGTTCAAACCTACCAGCTGCTCCACGGGAGAAAGATGCTGCAGTCTGCTTCCACAAAGATTATAGCCTTGGAAACCCCACGAGGCAGTTCTATTCTGTCCTACATAGTCGCTGTGAGTTGGAATCAACTCGACGGCAGTGGGTTTGGTTTTTGGTTTTCATTATTACTACACTCAGTAAACGGTTTTTGCCAATATTCTGCTATATTCAGGGAATAGAAGTAAAAGATATGGTATCTTCTCCCAAAATTCCTAACTTATGGAAAGTATGTGAAATATGGAAAAAATTTACGTATATATATATATATATATATATATATATATATATATATATATATGCTTGTTGTTGTGTGCTGTGTGTGTATATCTGTGCCTATATATATGCCTACATATGAATATATACGTATATGTATATATACGCTACGCATATACACATAGGCTATACACATACTCACACAAATATATACACACATATGCTATACACATACACACACACATATATATGCACTCATATATATACACACACATATGCACACTCACACATATACACACTCACACATACACACACTCACATATATACACACACTCACACACATATGCTATATACACTCACACACATAATTGTGGCCTACCAAGGGGATTGGTCAGTTTTGCCTTAAAAGAGAGCCAATTCCAGAGCGGAGAGGAGGAGCCCACCACCAAGGAAGGAGAGGTCGGCAGGGGAGACCCAGCAGCAGAGACTCAGCAGCGGGAGACATTGTGGTGGGCTTCCTGGCCCAAGGAGAGAGAAAGCTGCATGCCCTTGGGCAGAGGCCAAGGACCAGGAAGAGGCATGCTATTCATACACTCACACTCCAACACAATACACACATATGCTATAGACACATGCACACACATGCTACACATACACATGTACACACACTCTCACACACATTCACACACATGCTATAGACATACACACACTCACACACATATATACACACATGCTATACACATACACACTGTCACACACATATAAACACACATGCTATACACATACACTCACACACATATGTACACACATATGCTATACACATACACACACACATATATGTACACACATATGCTATACACATAGACACACTCACACACACTCACACACATGTACACACGCACACACATACATATACACACGCACACACATGCATATACACACATGCACACACACATATACACACGCACACACACATATACACATGCACACACACTCACATACACAGATACACACACACCTAGCACTCTGTGGATTCACTGGCACTTAAAATCTTAAAATCGTCTGTCTTTCTGTGGCCATTAGGTTCAGGCACTGCCCGGGCACATGGTGGGGTCCCACGTCTATGCTTAGGGAGGGTCACTTCCATGGTGTTTACAGTGACGTGAGCACGGTGGGTGGGTCTCTTATGCCCTACAACGTATTTGCTGCAGTTGGGAAGAAGCATACCTAAACTTCCAATCCTCCTTGCTCAGCTAACAAATATTTAAGTCCCAGAGATTCCTCATTGGCTGGAATCTCATGGATTCACCTGAGCTCCTCATTTGCTCACGACGTTCCTCACCAAAAGACCCCTTGGCAGACAGCTGCCTGGGCTCAGCCAGCAGCAAGGGCTTGCCTTGGGCTGGGTCTGGAGGAGCAGGGTCTCTTACCTGAAACTGGGAGGTGTGGATGTGGAAGGTGGCAGGCCTGGAGTGAGAGGGACACTGAGCTTCATGTACCAGGGAGGAGAGTTCAAAGGGCTCACCAAATGCAAAAAGCCAGAACAGTCACCAAGTCATGGATATCAAACCAGGATATTTAGAGCAATGGGAGCTGGGAAAATAAACCCAACTACCCAGCAGTGCAATGCACTAGTCCCCAGGCCCGTGTTGGCCTCTGACTATCTGTTCCTTGCAGTATGGATTTAAGTGAAGCACTCTCCTTTCTTGTTACATATCTTATCCACAAAACGTGCAACAGAGAGCCAAGCTTTAAGAGGTTAATTATGATGATCAAGTGAGATAATGTTCACAAAATCCTCCGCACAAAAACAAACTTGTAAAACTTAATGACCTCTTCTCGCTTTTAGGGGGTACGTAGAGGGGGCGGAACATACTCAAATATACACAGTAACTCTAACAAATGCATTTCCCATCTGGAAAAAAACCGCTTGGAGGCAGTGTCTGACCTCCTCCAACCCCACAAGGGGGAAGGAGAACCAAGATCAACAGCGCAAGGCTGACTTCCATGAGGTGGAGGCCAGACAAGCCTCCTCTCTCTGCCATCTTTATTAATTCTGACACCAACTGTCCCTAGCACAGCACTCTCTCCTTCTCTGCTGGGTTCGATAATTTATTGCAATGGCCACACAGAACTCACAGACCACACTCACAATTATGGGACTTATGGTAAGGAAAGTAGCAGTTATAATTCAGGCTCAGGAACACTCAGGATACAATTCTCCCATCAGGACAGCCTCTTCCCAGCCGTGCTCACAGGCATGCCTCTTCCTGTCCCTCAGCCTCTGCCCAAGGGCATGCAGCTTTCTCTCTCCTTGGGCCAGGAAGCCCACCGCAATATTTCCTGCTGCTGAGTCTCTGCTGTTGGGTCTCCCCTGCCGATCTCTCCTTCCTTGGTGGTGGGCTCCTCCTCTCTGCTCTGGAATTGGCTCTCTTTTAAGGCAAAACTGACCAATTCCCTTGGTAGGCCACAATTACCCTATCACTCAATCACCTGGGTGGGAGTTACAAGACCATGGCTAGAAAGGCCACTCACAAAAGTAATTAATCGCACCGCACCATCTCGACTGACCAAGTCACCCCATCACCAAGAACAAGGCTGGCTGCTAGGCTGATCCCTCCAGAACACTCTCCACTTCCTTATCCAAAGAATACAAAGCACTTTGTATCTGTGAGCCAACAAGCTTTGAAACAGTCAAGGGTAGGTTTTCTTCTTTTTCAGTGTGAGGTCTGTGGACATAGAATGGACATTCTGCCCAATTCACAGTTACTAGCGGCTTACACACATCAACAGTAGAGACTGTGTTTTGCTTTTGGAAGTAAATGGCACTGGAACGCTTTTAAATCTTAAATGTCCCACACTCCCCTGAACTTACAAACACAGTGTCACCATGAAAGTATGTCTTCACTTCTGAGGGCAGCTATAACAAAGAATCACTAGCTAGATGGCTTAAGGCAACAAACATATTCTCTTATAGTTCTGGAGGGTAGAGTCTGAAATTAAGGGGTTAACATAGCCAAGCTGTGTCTGACGGCTCTAGGGGAGAATCTGTCCCAAGCCTTCTCTTGGCTCCTAATGTTGCTGACGATCCTTGGCTTTTCTTCACTTATGGCTGCATCAGGCCGATCCCTGCCTCTGCAGTGACATAGCATTCTGCCTGTGTGCCCTCACTTGTGTCTTCTTGGAAGAATACAGGCATTTGGGTTAGGGCCCACCCTAATGACCTCATCTTAACTTGATGACATCTGCAAAGACTCTATTTCCAGATAAGATCAGCTTCATAGGTACTGGGGGTTAATACTTCAACATATTTTTTTGGCAGACCCAACTAAACCCACGACAGTCTGCCGAAACTCATGCCCCCTCCCATCCCCAAAAAGGAAGGCCTTTCCTTTCCGTGTAAAAGTAATGCAAACCATGAGATGGTTGTGCATCTTCGATTTGCACTTTTCAGTATCCTGGGTACACGGGTGTCATGCTGCCTGTTCACTTCTCAGCCTCGTGAGCTAAATTACACTTAAATCTCTCCATGCCCAGCGTACAGGGCACAGTGCCCCAAGAGCACAGGTGACTGGTTTTGTTGTTGTTGAAGGTATCGATGAATGAATAGCGGCATCAAAAGAAGGATGATTTTTGTGAAACATTTTCTTTTGGGATTATGGATGTTGGGTTACTTCCTTCCATGTGGCTCTTTCTTCAATACATTACCTGTTCATTTCTCCTAACTTACACCTTTCTGCCTGCCTCCCAGAGACAAGACGCTTAGATTACAGAGCAAACTGGTCCACTGACAGAGACTATGTCTTAGAGCTGCAAATGCCAGGTCATAGCACCAGATGTGCCACTGAGCAGCCCCGGGAACCTGGGCAAGTTACACACAGCAGCTGAGCTTCCTCATTTGTGCAAGGAGGAAGTTTGCCCTTAATGAGCTTCATCTACTGAGGAATACAGGGGCAAGAACACACAATGTTGTTACTGTGTGCTGACGCATCAACTCCGACTCATAGCGACCCCATGCGACAGAGTAGAATTGCCCCCATAGAGTTTCCTATGCTATGATCTTTATGGAAGCAGATTGCCACATCTTTCTCCCCAGGAGAGGCTGGTAGGTTTGAACCACTGGCCTTTAGGTTAGCAGCCCAGCCCTTAACCACTGTGCCACCAGGGCTCTTTGAACAGGCAATGAGAAATGCATAGACCAAGTAGAGTCTGACCTGCTAAGATAGCAGAGAACTCAGGTGCTTAACCCCACCTTGGGAGTCACGAGGGACTACTCTGACAGAGTGACACCTAAGCTGAGCCCTAAAGAGGTGGATACAATCCAGCTAGAGACGAGAGTATGCTCAGCGGCGGGAAAGCAAGTATAAAGATACGTACTTGCATTTTGCACTTGGACGAGGTTATCTTTTGCGGTTGACACACTCTCTGGCTCCCTCCTGGTCTGCACTGCAAAGCTATCCTGGGTTTCTGCTCCTTCTTGGGCACTTCCCGATGGACCTAGCCCAGGCCTGGGGGTCTCTCTGCTCTGACTGTGAATGAGCTAACAACAGTCGTGCATTTGCAGACCCAAACACTTCTGGTACGTCTCCAACATTACTTTTCTCAGATGACCCATTCTCCCTTCCTCCCTCTTCTTCTTACACAGTAGCCTGTGCTTCCTTCTACGTGGACACTCACCAAGCAAGGGTCACAGACTCACACACCTACTCAGCCCAGAAGCGTGATGAGTGCCTGTAATGAATCAGCCATGAGATAAGGCAGTAAGGAGCACTGGGCCTATGGGGATCCATACAGCACACGCCCTGTCTAAACGAATTCAAATTCATTGTTTTGTTTTTCTCAGACACTGAACCAGGCAAACAGAACACCTCTGCTGACACATTTGGCCCACTAGCACATCACTGGTGACCTCTGTCTGTGAGGTCCTTGGGGGCAGATACACAAATAAACATGGCACTGATTTCCCAATCCCACAGCTTGGTGAGAAGTAGGTGTTGAGGAATTGTTTGTGGTTGAATCGAAATGAACTTTCCCAGCAGAGTTGTGGAAAACACCAATGTGTATGTTCAGGTCCACCTGGAATGATTAGTACTGATGAGTAAGAAAAGTGAGGCTCCAGAATTCGAGAAAACCTACCTCAGATCCTTCACCTAGTACGAAACAGAGCGAGTACTCATACACAGCTGTGCCTGACTCTAAACACCGTGGAGTTCCATGCAATATAAGCAAAAACACAAATTGCATATCCTAAAGATTAGAGCTGAAAGTTTTTTTTCTCTTCAGGGGGCCAGAACGTCTCGTGGAAGGCTCTTCTCATCGTTCTAAGCCTAAACATCAAGGCGGTATGTCACACGGTCCGCACCAAGACCCCCTCCCCTTCTGACCTCACCACGCTATCCTTACAAACCTTCGGATTTTCCTCCTTTGCTCTAAATTTGCACTCACATCACCTGTGCTGCACACCCCTCCCCCCGACCAGCTCAGTGCTCACATATGACTTTCCCATCGGATCTCTGCTTCAGAGTCTCTTCCTCAGGAAGGCATCTCCTAGCCCCCGGGTCAGCTCTCTCTGCAGATCACACTGCAAGTTGTTGTTAGCTGCTGCTGAGTCAGCCCCCAGCTCATGGCGATCCCAAGCACCACGAAACGGAATAACACCCATTCCTGCGCCATCTTCATGACGGTTCGGAGGTTGGACTGTTGTAATCTATAGGTTTTCATTGGCTGATTTTATGAAGTAGGTCACCAGGACTTTCTTACGAGTCTTTCTTAGTCTGGAAGCTCCACTGAAACCTCTTCAGCATCATGTTATTGCTGTTGTGTGACATCTAGCTGATTCTGATTCACAGAGACCCTCTGTGACAGAGTGGAACTGCCCCTTGGGGTTTTCTTGACTGAAATCTTTATGGAAACAAATTGCCAGTTCTCTCTCCTGCAGAGCCGATAGGTGGATTCAAACCTTCAACCTTTTGGTGAGCAGCTGAGCACTTACTGTTGTCCTACCAGGGCTCTTTGGTAACATATAAACAAACCTCCACTGACAGACGGGTGGTGGCTGTGCGTGAAGTGCATTGGCTGGAAATCGAACCCTGGTCTCTTAACACGGAAGGTGAGAATTCTACCGCTGAACCAGCCAAGCCTGTCACGTTCCACACTATCCCTTTATAGCATGAGTGCGCAATCATGTAATTAACTACCCAGAGCATTCCTTAGCACTGGCAGGGACAATATCTATCTTGCCCTTGTTATATTACTGACACTTAGGGGGATTTGGCATGGAACCAGTGTTCAACACATACTTGTTGAGTGGATGAGTGAGAGAGGCAGATGTTGCCCATTGCTGGGGGTGTGTAAGTGTAGGTCTGTAGGGGGCACAAACGGTTGTGCTCAACTACTAACCTAAAGACTGGCGTTTCCAAACCACTCAGTAGCACTATGGGTGAAAGACCTGGCAATTTGTCTCCATAAAGATTACAGACAGGAAAATTCTATGAAACAGTTCTCCTCTACACACATAGGGTCTTATGAGCCAGAATTGACTTGACGGCAGTGGGTTTGAGTTTTGGTTTGGAAGTGTTGGTCAGCTGGCCACGTGTTAACGATACGGCTGCTGAGTTATGTGCATAGAAGGTGGCGGGGAGGTCAGGGTTAGGATAGATGACACTGAAGATCCCCTCCAGGACCCTTAGTCTGCACCGTCTCTAGCCAGGGGCCCCGAGAATGTTTCTGGGTCTTGTGATGCAGGTACTGCAGTCAGAGACTTGTACAAAATAGGTCAGGTACCATAATGTAACTCGACAACTCACTCACAAGAGGCCCGGCTGTCCCAGGCAATTCAAGTCAGAGAGCCAGGACATGGCTGAATAAGCAGAGGACGGGGCGTTGATGAAGGTGATACAACATAATGAACCCAGAGAGGGGCGTCTGACTGGCTATTAGATCAGTTATCAAACACTGCTGCTGGAGTCCCTCATCCCAGCAGAAGTGACACTCACCTGTGACATGGTAGGTCAGCCAAGACATGCAGCCACGGTCCCTGTAAACCCCTTCTTCAAGTCTAAGTCAGGGCTGGCATTTCTACTGGAACATGATCACCTTGTATACCAACGCCATGACAAAGTGACGGTGGGGCATCCCTTCCCCAGCTGGGGGTGTGTAAGTGTAGGTCTGTAGGGGGCACAAACGGTTGTGCTCAACTACTAACCTAAAGATTGGCGTTTAGTTTGGGTGGTGCAAACGGTTATGGGTTTGACTACTAACCACAGGGTTGGTGGTTCACATCCACCCAGAGGCACCTTGGAAGAAAGGCCTGGTGATCTCCTTATGAAAGATCACAGCCACTGCAAACCTTATGGAGCACAGTCCTACCCTGACACACATGGGGTTGCCATGAGTCAGAGTCAACTTGATGGCAACTGATAACTTCAAATCTATTGAAAGTCAATAGGGTTTAAAGACTATATGCATAAACCAAAAAACCAAAGTCACTGCCTTGGAGTTGATTCCAACTCATAGTCACCCTATAGGACAGAGTAGAACTGCCTCATGGAGCTTCCAAGGCTGAAATCTTTATGCAAGCAGATTGCCACGTCTTTCTCCTGAGGGCAGCTGGTGGGTTTGAACCACCGACTTTTTGATTGGCAGCTGAGTGCTTTAACCACTACGACACCAGGACATACCTGTTGTAAGAGACATTTGAGTCTCATCAAAGATGCTTTAGCAAGTGAGAAAAGGATGTTGAAATAAAGTGTTGCTCAAAGGTAAGTTGATCACAGTGTTTCCCTGATTAGAAACTTCTGTTGAGTTACTGTTGCCAAGAGCAGAACGTCCACACTTCTAGCCAGTATTTGGCATCTTAATTGGGTGCCAACCTGCTTCTCTAATTCACCCCGTCACCTTACTCTCCAAACACATAGGCTGCTTTGCTCCCCAAATTTCTACCACCCAAAGTCCATCTCGGCAGAGAAACCTTCCCGAACTACTCTCACTGCAAAATACGATGGCAAAATGTATAAACATACATGTCAGCTTTTGTTAAATCATTGGCCACTCACTCCCCTGCAGATACGGCACCTCACAAGACTCTTCAAGAGCAAGACCTTTATTTGTGTCTTTTCTCGTATAAGCCCCAGTGCCTGGTATGTTTTCTGGCAAACAGGCAGTATTGGGTACATATTTCTGGCATCCTATACATATTCATCAAGGAAGGAGTGAATGAATGAAGGAGGGCAGGATTGGGAGGCAGTGGGTTGATCCTAAAGACAGCTCAACTTCCCCCAAGGGCAAGGTGAAGCTGCTGAAGGGTTTAATGGGAGAGTGATTGGTCAGATTTCTTCTGTAAAGATCACCCTGACCACAGGGGTGGGGCGGGGGAGGCTGGATTCAGAGACCCTTAGGGAAGCAGTTTTAGCAGTTTGCCAAAGAAACCTTGGTGGCCAGGGGGAGGTGTGACAGTGGGGGGAAAGAAGCTAGTAGATAAGGAAGATAATTAAGCACCAAAACCAAACTCGTTGCCATCTAGTGGACTTCTACTCAGAGTGACCCTAAAGGATAGAGTAGAAGTGCCCCACAGGGTTCTCTAGGCTGTAATGTTCACAGAGCAGATGGCCAGGTCTTTTCTCCCACGGAGCAGCTGGTGGATTCACATCCTGACCTTTCTGTTAGCAGCCGAGTGCTTAACCACTATGCCACCAGAGCTTCCTAGGGCTCCAAATAAGTAAGATGTGGTGAATATGTGGATATGGGTGGTGAGGGTAACTTCCAAATCTCTGCCATCTCAGGAGGTGGGAACATCGTTGTAAATTACATTAACAATTCTTTCAAGAAAGCAGGACCCTAAACTCTAAACCAAGAAACCAAATCCCATGAGCAGCCTCTGCAGCTGCTCATTTTGTTGTTGTTGTTGTAAAAATACGTATCACACAACATTTGCCAGTTCAACTTTTTGCAAGCGTACAACTTGTTGACATCAATTGCATTAATCGGCTATGCAACCATTACCTTTAGTCAATTCGAAATTTTCCATCACAATAAATAGAAACTCAGTGCTCCCTGGGTGACTTCCCCTCTTTGCCCTTCTCTCCAACCCCTGGTAACCACTAGTAAACTTTGGTCTCTGTGTGAAAAGGAACCCTGTTGGCACAGTGGTTGAGAGCTATGGCAAGCTACAGCTGCTAACCGAAAGGTCGGCAGTTCAAATCCACTAGCTGCTCTGTGGAAAGTCTGTGGGTCAGTTCTACTCTGTCCTAGAGTCACTGTGAGTTGATTCCCATCAGAGACAATGGGTTGTTTGTTTATTTATTTATTTTTTGGTTCTATACCAAAAAAAAAAAAAAAAAAAGAATTGTTTTTGACATGTGCATTTAATTCCATAATCGTATTAATAAATGATCAGTTGGCTTGAGCTTTTTTTTTTTTCATAATAAAGTTATGTGAACGGTGCTGTTTTTGAGAACTTGCATGTGTGTCTGTTGCCCTTCCCCATGATGGTCAGCTAGGTCAGCACAGAGCTCTTGGGTCCCAGTTCTCTCCTATATGAATTGATCTCCTGCCTGTAGATGTACGTGTGCAGGGATAGCTGACGACAAGCTGACTTTTTTTTCC
Source organism: Dugong dugon (assembly GCA_030035585.1). Lineage (NCBI taxonomy): Eukaryota > Metazoa > Chordata > Mammalia > Sirenia > Dugongidae > Dugong > Dugong dugon. Next base: position 110,750,268 of record CM057472.1, read on the forward strand.
TTGTGGATACATTAGCTTTTCTGCCAAGAAACTTGTAGAACTTTTCTTTATCATGGAAATTCAAAACTTCCTCCTGGTGTTACCCACTCTTTGACCAATCATTTTATCAGGGGGTTACCAAGTGCTGTCTCGTGGGAACCTTGCACCTCTTACTTTTTACTTCATCATATTCTTCATTTCAACCCTTTCTTTTGGATTCTAGAAAATATTCTGGAACTATTTTTTTTTTAATTAATTCAGTTTCTGTCTTTCCTGGCCTGCTATCTGCTGTTCCCATTGTATCTTATTTAATAAGTTGATTTTGTTTGTCATAATCTGAGGTTCTTTTGGTTTGGATCAGAGTAGTTGATTCCTTACATTTATTGTTATAATTAATATGCCCGGTCTTGGTCAAGCCATTTAAAAATAATTGATACTGTTTATGCTTTCTTTCTGTCTTGTTTGTTTTCTATCTCGTATCATCTGGTTAGTGTTGCTTTTATTTTACAAGGTATGTCATCTATTTTAAATTTCTCGAGGGCCGTGGCTTTTAACCACAGACCCTCAAGGAGATTCCCAAAGGACATCTGCAAATGGGCACGAGGATGAGGCGAGTGGGCAGTCATCCTCGGGGTTGTACAAGCACACGGTTGGGAACTGTCTTTATTTAAAATGTTACTATTTTATTCATCGTGGATTTTTCATTAATTTGATTTTTTAAAATATTACACACAATATTATTTATCTTGACTATTCAGTCTTTGGAGCCCTGGTGGTGCAGTGGTTAAGAGCTAAGGCTGCTAACCGAAAGGTCAGCAATTCAAATCCTTCAGTCTCTCCTTGGAAGTCCTATAGGGCAGTTTTACTGTGTTCTATAGCGTTGCTGTCTGTCTGAATCAACTCGATGGTGATGGGTTTGGTTTAGTACTCGATCTTTTGACTTCTATTGCACATTGAATTGTACCTCCTCCAAAAGACGTGAAGAAGTCCTGTCCCTTGCCCCTGTGAATGTGACCTTGTTTAGAAATAGGGTCTTTGAAGATGTTATCGGCTAACATGAAATAATAGTGGACTAAGCCAATATGGGAGGCAGTGGTGGTTCAGTGGGAGAATTCTCATCTTCCATGTAGGAGACCTGGGTTCAATTCCTGGCCAATGCAACCCTCATGCATCCTTTCGTCAGTGGATGATTGCATGGTGCTCAACAGGTTTCAGTGGAGCTTCCAGACTAAGACAGACTAGGAAGAAAGGCTTGGCGACCTGCTTCTGAAACATCAGGCAATGAAAACCCTACGGTCAATGCCATTGTGCATGGAGTCTCCATGACTCGCCACGAGTTGAGGTCCACTTGAAAGCAGCTTACAACCATGACCCAATGGGAATTTTGTGCTTATACAAAGAGAAGAGATGCAGCCAGAGAGACACAGAGGGAAGACGGCCTTGTGAGGATGGAGGCAGAGCCTGGATGAGTTGCTACAAGCCAAGGAGGCCTGGGGCCACCAGAAACCAGGAGAGACAAGAAAGGACCTTCCCCTAGAGCCTCTGGAGGGAGCATGACCCTGTTGGCAACCTGAGTTCGGACTTCTAACCTCGAGAATAAATACATTTCTGTTGTTTGAAGCTACTCAGTTGGTGGCACTTTGTTACTGGAAGCCCTAGGACAATCAGAGCCTCTCCTTACGTTTTGCAAAGGAAGAGGTCTAAGTTTCTCAACCACATTAATCTAATCTAAGATTTGTAATTCAAAACAATGAAAGATACGTATATGTAACTGCTACGTATACATTGTGTCGTGACTGATGACAGCTTACGCTTCCTTCATCTACGAAGTGTGAGTCTACAAAGTCAGGGACATCAGTCCTATAGCCACCCCATGATGTAAGGATATTATATCAAATTGCAGCCTGTTCTTTCTACCAAGCGATTCGGTGGAAGTGAGAAACTTTATCTGAGCAGATGTGTGTTAGTGGAAATAAATAAATTATATCTTTAAATGACATATATTTCCTTTTTATTATTATAAGCGAGACAGTGGTGGTTAGTGGTAGAATTCTCGCCTTCCATGCAGGAGACCTGGGTTCAGTTCCTGGCCAGTGTACCTCAAAGGCAGCCACCATCTGTCTGTCCGTGAGGCTTGTGTGTTGCTATGATGCCGAACAGGGTTCTGTGGAGCTTCCAGACTAAGACAGACTAGGAAGACAGGCCTGGTATTATACTTCTGAAAATTTACCAGTAAAATTCCTATGGAGCACAAAGGTCCAACCTGACAGCAGCCAACTCAATGGCAGCTAATAACGGCAACGATATCTTTATTGTGTTGTATTTTTATTAAATTTTATAAATATTTCACAATCAAGCTTTTCGTCCTATGAGAAATAGAGAAAAGATGAACTTATAGTTTATCAATATGCAGTAAAATCTGAGAAAGCCAGAACCTGTGTAAGACGGAAACCTGTCAGAGAAGGAAAATGCAATTATTTTCCGCTAAAATGAGCGATAGAAAAGTGGTAAAGACTGCACCCCGTCAAAGGCGGGAAACTTGTGAGACCCAGGAAAACAAAGCAGTCCCATTGAGTTCTGGCTCTCAAAGGTTTACTGTATAAATTTTAACTACTTATCTCTGTGCCAAGAAATACTGTTCATTAAGTTCCAGTACATTCAGTTGTCAAGCACTTCTGAATTCGAAGAGGAAAATGTTAACAATCCTCACACTATCCTCAGTACTGGGGACATGTGGATGGCATTGTTCAGGGTCCTTCCCTTCAAGGACCTCAGAAGCTGGTCGTGAGACAGATATGTGAATGATCAATAGTGGTGCTAAGGTGAATGTTGTTGTTGTTACCTGCTGTAGAGTCAGCCCCGCCAGCTCATGGTGGCCCCGTGCACAATGAAACGAATCACTGCTGGCCCTGCCCATCTCCATGATTGGTTTCAGATCCAACCATTGTGATCTATAGGGTTTTCATTGGCTGATTTTCTAAAGTACATAACCAGGCCTTTCTTCCTAGTCAGTCTTAGTTTAGAAGCTCTGCCATATAGCACATCTAAGAGGGAATGAATCCATACTCCCTCAGCGAAGGGAAAGATTTCTGCTCCTCAGAGTGGTTGAAACCAGGTATGGAGAAAGACTTCTGGGTAGAGGTGGTTTCTGCCCTGAAATGTCATAGGGGCATGGCACGTTAAGCTGTGCTCATAAAACTGTCAGCAGTTTCTTGTTCCTAGACTATAACATTCAATGAGAGGAGAGATACATGATAAGGCTAGATCAAGAAGCTTCTGTGAAATAAGTACTTTAGAATGTATTCTGAGGGCCAGGAAGAGACACTCAGTTGTTTGATGCTGGGCAGAGACACAATGAAATCCAAGGTGGTTTCTGAGGTATATCCCTCCGTGCCTCCTCCATCTTTCTTGGCACAGAATCCTGTGATCAAATATACCAAGAAATCTGAGTGACATCTTTGGGGTCCATTTCATTTTGAACAAAATGGAAGGCAACTTCAGGTACCTCCCACAATCAATGATGTTGGGTGCAATATCAATGCCAAGGGCGAAGGCCCCATTCTCCATCTGAATATGTCCACCCTCAGTGGTGGCGACCAGGCAGGTGTGTGCCATACTCTGCCATTTCCCTGCTGTTGTTAGGTGCCATCAAGTCAGTTCCAACTCACAGAGACTCCATAGACAACAGTATGAAACACTACCGGTCCTGTGCCACCCTCACAATCATTGCTATGTTTGAGCCCGTTGTTGCAGCCACTGTGTCAATCCATCTAGTTGAGGGTCTTCCTCTTTTTGGCTGACCGTCTATTTTACTAAGCATGATGTCCTTTTCAAGGAACTGGTTCCTCCTGATAACATGTCCAAAGCCCGTGAGATGAAGTCTCGCCATCCTTGCTTCTAAGGAGCATTCTGATTATACCTCTTCCAAGACAGATTTGTTTGTTCTTTTGGCAGTCCTTGATATATTCGATATTTTTCACCAACACCATAATTCAAAGGCTTCAATTCTTCCTCAGCCTTCCTTACTCATTGTCTAGCTTTCACATAAATCTGAGGCCATTGAAAACACCACGGCTTGGGCAGGCTCACCTTGGTCCTCAAGGTGACATTTTTTCAACACTTTAAAGAATTCTTTTGCAGCAGATTTGCCCAAGGTAATACATCATTTTATTTCTTGACTGCTGCTTCCATTGGCATTGATTATAGATCCAAGTAAAATGAGATCTTTGACAACTTCAGTCTTTTCTCTGTTTATCATAATGTTGCTTATTGGCCCAATAGTGAGGATTTCTGTTTTCTCTAGGTTGAGGTGTAATCCATACTGAAAGCTGTGGTCTTTAATCTTCATCAGTGTTTCAAGTCGTTTTCACTTTCAGCAAGTAAGGTTGTGTCATCTACATATCTCAGGCTATTAATGAGTCTTCCTCCAATCCTGACGCTGCATTCTTCTTCATATAGTCCAGCTTCTCAGATTATTTGCTCAGCATACAGATTGAATAAGTATGGTGAAAGAATATAACCCTGACATATCTTTCCTGATTTAAAACCAGGCAGAATTACCTTATTCTGTTCAAACTCTGCCTCTTGGTCTATGGACAGGTTCCTCATAAGCACAATTAAATGTTCTGGAATTCCCTTTCTTCACAATGTTATCCATAATTTGTTATGATCTGCACAGTTGACTGCCTTTGCGTAGTTAATAAACCATAGGTAAACATCTTTCTGGTATTCTCTGCTTTCAGCCAAGATCCGTCTGACTTCAGCAATGATATCCCTCATTCCACATCCTCTTCTGAATCTGGCTTGAGCTTCTGGCCATTCCCTGTCCATGTACTGCTGCAACTGCTTTTGAATGATCTTCAGCAAAATTTTACTTGCGTGTCATATTAATGATATTGTTCAATAATTTCCACATTATGTTGGATCACCTGTCTTTGGAATGGTCACTAATATGAATCTCTTCCAGTCGGTTGGCCAGGTAGCTGTCTTCCAAATTTCTTGGCCTCCAGCACAGCATCCGTTTGTTGAAACATGTCAGTTGGTATTCCGTCAGTTCCTGAAGATTTGTTTTTCAACAATGCCTTCAGTGAAGCTTGAACTTCTTTCAGTGCCACTGGTTCTTGATCATATGCTACTTCCTGAAATGGTTGAAAGTTGATCAGTTCTTTTTTGTACCTTGACTCTGTGCATTCCTTCAATCTTATTCTGATGCTTCCAGAGTAGTTCAATATTTTGTCCATAAAATCCTTCAATATTGCAACTCAGGGCTTGAATTTTTTCTTCATTTCTTTCAGCTTGAGAAATGCCACATGTGTTCTTACCTTCTGGTTTTCCAACTCCAGGTCTTTGCACATTTCACTATAATATTTTACTCTGTCTTCTGAGCTGCCCTTTGAAATCTTCTTTTCAGCTCTTTTGCTTCATCATTTCTTCCTTTCACTGTAGCTACTCTACGTTCAAGAGCAAGTTTCAGAATCTCTTCCATTTTGGTCTTTTCTTTCTTTCCTGTCTTTTTAATGACCTCTTACTTTCTTCATATATGATGTCCTTGATGTCATTCCACAACTTGTCCAGTCTTTGGTCATTAGGATTTAGCGTGTCAAATCTCTTGAGACAGTCTCTAAATTCAGGTGAGATATACTCAAGGTCATATTTTGACTTTTGTGGACTTGTTCTAATTTTTCTTCAGCTTCAACTTGAACTTGCAAAGGAGCACTTGATGGTCTGTTCCACAGTCGGCCCCCGGCCTTGTTTTGACTGATGATATTGAGTTTCTCCATTGTTTCTTTCCACAGGTGAGCCCTCTCCCTTCTCAGAGTTTTTTTTTCTTTTCACAGAGACAATGTTATTCCAAGCAAATTGCCAGGAAGTTAGGAAGCTGCGTCTCTTTTCAGCTGTGGCCCTGAACACTCTGGCCTTAACAATGGCTCAGCGGATAGCAACAGGCTGTTGAAACCTTATTGTGCTCTCTAGATTTTGTTTTGTGCACTTTTTCTTTGTGTGAAAAGAGAAGGAACCATTCTTCCCAGCACCCAGCACGTTTTTTCTCCTCCACAGAGTCATTCATCAACCTTGAAGTTTGAAGCAGTCGTGAAAACAACTTTGCTTCCTCATTCTGCCCTTTGGAGGCCAATGCTGGCTTTCTCAGGGACAATGGGTTGAAAATTTCCCAGATATCAATTCTTCCAGTTAAGAATAATAAAAAATATCATCTGCTGAGAATGTTTTGTATGCAAATACTAAGCTAGTTTGCTTTCCATTCTTAATTAAAATTTTCAAAACTTTATACATTGAAATAATTTCTAATATACAAAAAGTGGTATAAAAAGAGTACAAATTCCCAGATACCCTTCAGCCAAACCAAAAACCCAAATCTGTTGCCTTGAGTTGATTCTAACTCATGGAGTTGAACTGAGCTCTATAGGGTTTTCAAGGCTGTGACCTTTCAGAAGCAAATTTCCAGGCCTCTCTTCCGAGAAGTCTCTGGGTGGGTTTGAGCACTTAACCATTTGCACCACCCAGGGGCTTCCTACCCTTCACCCAGCTTCCCTAAATGTTAATATCACAAAGCAATGGTCAAAGGCAGGACTTTGACATTCATATATTACTACTAATTAAGGTACAGACCCCATCAAATTTTGTCAATTGCCCTTTTTTATGGCCCAGGATCCAATTCAAGATCAGACATAGCATTTAATTGTCATGCCCCCTGTCTTCTTTAGTCTGGAACAGTTCCTTCGTCTCTCCTTGTTTTTCTTGACATTGTGAATTTTGAGGAGTACTGCTCTGTCATTTTGTAGATTTATTGTCTTCATCTGGGTTTGTCTGGTGTTTCTTCATGACCCATTTCAAGCTATACTTTTTGGGCAAGAATACCACAGAAGTGATTTGGTGGTCTTTTTGGTATCAGGGTCACAAGACAGCGAAATGTCTTGTTGCTGGCAATGTGAACTTTGGTCACTGGATTCAGGTGATATCTGCCAGGCTTCTCCACGGTAAAGTTGCTATTTTGCTCTTTATAATCAATTACGTTCTTCTTGTCTGAAACAGTCTTTACTTTGGTGTTTGCCAAAAGGTGATTAAAAAAAAAAAAAAAAGAAAACTTCTGTCATTCTGTGTTGTTGTTAGGTGCCGTCAAGTTGGTTCCAACTCATAATGACCCTATGTACAACACAACGAAATACTGCAAGGCCCTGCACCATCCTCATGATCGTTGTTACGCTTGAGCCCATTGTTGCAGCCACTGTGTCAATCCATCTTGTTGAGGGTCTTCTTCTTTTTCGCAGACCCTCTACTTTACCAAGCATGATGTCCTTCTCCAGGGACTGGTCCCTCCTGATAACATGTCCAAAATATGTGAGACCAAGTCTCGCCATCCTTGCTTCTAAGGAGCATTCTGGCTGTAATTCTTCCAAGACAGATTTGTTCATTCTTTTGGCAGTCTATGGTATATTCAGTACTCTTCACTAACACCATAGTTCAAAAGCATGAATTCTTCTTTGGTCTTCCTCATTCTGTATACTTTTCTAATCTATAATTCTGCTATAATAAATCATTTCCTTCTCCCTTATTTATTCATTTATTCACATATTTATTTATATCGGTATGGACTCATGGACTCTTATTTTATTCTATGGGTTATAGTTTCATTATCTTTTTGTTTTGTTGTTTAAATTGTCCCAGATTTGGCTCTTGGGAGGCCCTTTATGTTGTGTCTTGGGTCCTTTCAGCACACCCTCATCTTTTTCTGGACATGCTCTTATTTTCTGGCACCACAAGACTTTCCAAATTCATCTTGCACTTTCCTTGCCCCAGTCCTGGAATCAGCCATTTCTCCACTCTGATTCTTTGTGTTGAAGACTGATTCATAGAAACCAAGATCTGGCTTCTAGGAGTACTCATTGCTCCTGGGATATCATTGTTTCTAGGCTCTTTAAGTGGACAATACAAAGCAAGCTTTTAAATACTGTGATCATCTTATAGATGGTGGAAATGAGAGTTGACTTGAATTAATCGAGGTCTCAGTCTAAAATGTGGAAGAACTAAGGTGCAAACTCAGGTGTGTTGGCTTACAAAGGCAGTGTCCTGGCTGTGTTGGGCTTACTTCAGGAGGATGAGGGCTGGGCTGAACAAAGACAGCTTTGGGCTTGCTCCTGGTGGCATATGAGACCCATGACCCTTCATGCTTCTTCCCTGGGTTTTTCCCCTGCAGACTGGACTGGGGCATCTTGGGGTCTGTCTCCTTTCAGCTACAGTTCTTATCCCACTCCTGTCTGAGGTTAAGGGTAGTCTACTTTCTGGAATCTCAGCTTGGACCCTGTTGTGGTCTTTGATTTGCCCACAAGTTCACCGCTTTCTTGGTTGATTTCTGCTCACTCGTCCAGTCATTCATTCCACGCAAGATAATCCTTTCTTGACAACCACATACTAGTAGCATCTAGTCCTTATACATCAAAGTCCGGATTTTAATTGTAGCCAATCAATTGATTAAATATGTGACTATTTTCTTGGTTGGTACAGAGATTATCTGCTGGAATTTAAAATCCGAGAGCATAGGAACCATGGCTGGCAGATGGCTTGGCATATAATAAGTACTTAACGAATGTTTGTTGAGCGAGTTAGTAGAAGGCTGCAGGACTGTTGGCACTACTCCGCACTTCATTCTAACATCAAGCTCTCACAGAGACTTCCACCTTTGTTCTCCATGGTTCCCCTGCCCCTTGCAGATGTTGAATGCCTGCGTCCCACCCCACATGAACTACAGTAAGAGTAGATACTAGAACTAATTATATTCCCAAATGAAGTGAGCCATGTGTAATTAAGTCAGAGGGACTGGGGGCTATGGGCCAGGCTTGTGATTAGCAGAAGGCTTGGCTGAAGGTCAATTGCTTGCAGATAGTGGTGTGGAACATGCTGGAGAGTATAAGGGAGCCAGGAAGAGAGAGTCTGCTTCAGGGTCTGTTGACACAGCCCATGGAACAGATAATGGCAATGGAAGAAATGCAGGGACATGAGGGTGCAGAGAAGACGCCATTTGGAAGACATTGCAAAGGGAGAAGCAACACCACAAGGTCAGAGTCCATCATAATCTGATTCTTTTGGGAAAAAAAAAAAAAAGCACAATCTGGGAATAGCAAGGTGGTTGATCTGAAACTTTGCCTACCAAGGGGACACATTTATGGATTCTGCTCATTCTGGGAGAACACTCTTGTGCTTCCCCACGCTCATGTGTCTCCCCAACATCAGAAAGGCTATTCCTCTGTCATTTGCAGGGGCTTCTTTCTACTCTTAATTGCTTAATTGTTTAATTAAGCATAATTGTATAATTAGATTAATTACTTCTTTTCCTAAGGGGCATCAGATGTGGACAAGCTCTCCACCCACTGGGAAGGTTATCTGCTGCAGGGACGTCTAGATGGGACCTCAGCCTTCTGGTCTCCTTTTATTTGTGACGTCTGGATACAGCTGAGAGTCTCTCTAGATTAACCTAGCTTGGATAGAAGATTAGTCATAGCGTTTGGGGGAGACTTTGGGTCCAGAATAAGTCATTGCACTCTAGGATGACAGCAAAGGTCTCACATCCAATCCCAGTAATCCTTAATTTTCCCCAGCACTCCACAATGATGGAAGTCTAGTGGAGTCAAGACTAAATCACTACACTCTAGGGTGAGAGCTAAGATTCCAGGTCCAATTCCACTTACCCTCAATCTTCACACAGTACTTCACAATAATGGAAGTCACATCTAAACTCAGTACGGGAGGGAATGAAGGGGACAAAGAGAGAGTAGCTCACCGAATAAAAAGAACTTTGCCAGAGTGGATCTGACTCATAGCCTTGGGTTCTCCTCCTCTCTCTGTAAATTGGGCCTCATGTCAGTTTCCCAGTGGGCTCAGGCCCAATCAGTCCTCAGGGCTACAATCAAGCCTAATCTCACTGGTGATATTTCAGGAAATCTAGTTCAACCATTAGACAGCTTTGAATATTCTGATAACTGAGATTTATCTTTAATTTGGAAAGCTTTTTGCTCTGATAGTAGTTCCCTGTCTTGTTGAGCAAGCCTGAGTCCATGCAGTGGTAAGCTTCCTAGATGTATCTTGAAATAGCGAATGATTAAAATTCATGAAGGCAGGGGCCATGTCTAGTTTGTTCATGTGCTATATTCCCAGAGCTATCCCCAGGATCTAGCACATAACAGGAGCGCAATAAATATTGAGTTATTGGGTGAATGGAAGACGTGTCTTTTTTAAAACTAATAGCTGTATCCTGTGTGACTCAGTGTCTTAGGCTTCTCTAGAGAAACAGAACAAGTAAGATATGTATATATCTACACCTATACCTATCCCATCCCCATCCAGCTATCCGTTCATTTTTCCATACATTCTTCCATCTGTCCATCCATCCAGCCATCCAGCCAGCCATCCTTCCATCTAGCCATCCATCTGTCCTTCCATCAATCTATCAATTGAGAGAAAGAAAGAGATTTATTTTAAGGACTTGTTTCACATGATTGAGAGGGACTAGGAAGTACTAAACTGATAGGTCAAGTGACAGACTGGAAGCTCCTGCAGTCTTCTGTCTCAAGATATGTAGCTAAGGTGATGAGAAGAGTTCTGCTAAGATGTCTATTTTGAGTCTGAAGGCAGAACGCACCCTACCGGGAGCTGCCTTTTTGCTCTTAAAGTCTTCAACTGATTGGATAAGGCCCTCCCACATTATGAAGGGTAATCTACTTTAGTTAAACCTAACTGATCTAATCACATGTAACTTCATAACAGCACCTTGACTAGTGTTTGACTAAAGAACTGGACGCCATAGGCTAGCCAAGTTGACACATGAAATTAGCCGTCATACTCAGAATGGCACAACAGGGAGGTGGGTTTTGGTCCAGGGTAAGGAGGTTGAGCAGTCAGCGCTCCTATGGAGTCAAAGATGGTGTCTCCATCCTAGGAGGACTTCAGGCTGCCCAGGGACTTCCCTGAGGGGACACTGGAAAAGGAACAGCTCCAGATGACTTTTGTGACCCTTGTAGCTCTCAGATGTTGATTCAAAAGTGCCAACAACGAATAGGGTTTAGAGCTCAGAATGCTGGTCATATACAACTGAGTTTTATTCCTGATTTTATCATTTTCCAACTTTGTGATTGGACCTCAATGCCCTCTCCTGTTAAATCGGGCTTGGGAAGGCTAATTCATTGGGTGGTTGTGAGGATTAAGGGAGCTAAAGAGCACAAGGTGCACAGTACAGTAAGTACTCAGTAAAGGTTGATCTCCCCTCTCCTCTGCATCGTCTTTTCAGTGTGAAATGACCAGGGAGACCACGGCAGAGAGGTTAACGTCTGCTTGAACAATTTTACCCATGCTTTGCATTTGGGAGATTTTTTCCAAAAGACCGTTCTCCACACTCCTAGCCAGCATCATTGCTACTGCCCTTCCTTGTTATTCACACACTTTCACACTCACACTCACACACCCACACACACACACCACACCAAAGCATACATACACAATCACATACATATGCACACATACGCACAAATCACAACACACATGTGCGATACATACATGCATACACACAATCACACATACACACACACTCACAAATGTGCAGTCACCCCCACACACAAATCACAACACACACATACCACATTCACCCATACCTGTACACATAATCACACACATACACATATATACACACACAACACGTTCACACACAGTTGTACAAACTCACACACATGCACAGACACGAACACATACACACACGCACACACACACGGACACACACATACAGACATCAGATTGGACCGGGGATGTTTTTCGCATTTAGGCACCAAAACAATACAAAAGAAAGACATGAAAATTCATTGTTTGCGCCACTTTCCTTCCTTGCAAGGCTCAGGGGAGAAAGTCATTTTTACTGAGTCCAGGAGGCAACCTGACGCAGTCTCCTCCGTTCCATTTCCAACTTCTCAGCCAACACGTTGTATAATCGGGGATCAGCTGCTCCCCAATTCTTCAAGACCACAATGTGGCCCTTTTCTCATGGGGCGAGGTGTGTTTGTGAACACGGAGATGGAAGCGCACACCTCCTGCGAACAGGCGCTGGTGGCCTGCTGGCACGGCATTCGGTTACCTGTTCCTGGACTATTTTCGGATGTTTGACGCCGGAGGCCCCTGTAAAAGTGTTACTTTTTGACGACGAATTTTGCATTTCAGCATATGAAAATTTCAAAGGAGAAAAATCTGCTTTTAGCTTTTTTTCTTCTCAACCTCTCTAGCCGTTGCTGTAATTTGCTGGAAACTATACTTACGCCAACAGAGCAGAAGTGACTATTTTAGGGCCTGGGTTAGACAGCTAAAACGAACCCACCAAAGGACTGTAAGGGCAGGTGAAAACACGGATAGTTAGAGGGGATTCCCTAAGCCCCTAGACCATCATGTTGACCTAGTTCAGCCAAGAGGAACTTGGGATAGATATCTGGAGCCTGATTCTAATCTAATTCTGTTTCAGACTTTTGCAGACGGAGACCTTGCAAAGTCACCTAAATACTTCATTCTGTGTCCATCAGCTGAACAACGTGAAGGATACAAGACACAGTGATGCACAACATAACGTCCACTCGGGCAACGACTGACAGCATCATATACGTCTGTGGTCTCATAAGGTTATACTCTTTACTTTATTCCCTACAGAGCAATGAATAGTAAGAGGTCTGGGATTCTAATCTTTGTACTGTCACGAGTGTATTGCGTGACGAAGTACCTCCCTGGGTCTCTTTTGTCTGCCCAAGGAAAAGGTTGGGAGCCATGATGGCACCACCCTTTAAGACTCCAAAGTCAGAACTGAAGCTCATGCATGATGGAAGGCCCCCTGACCCCAGGCCCGCAGGCTCCCTTGTGTGGGTTTAGTTCATAAGGACATGAGGGCAGCAGGGTTGCAGGCAGACTAACCCCAATCCCTACTTAGGATTGCCACCCCAGAAGAGGATGGGCAGCACCATTATCTGTATGTGTCTGTGGGCACTGCTTGGGGCACGGGAATCTGGGCTTCAACGCTGAAAGGAGGAGCAGCAGCCCCATGAGCGCCCTTGTTTGCACAACGCCCAAATCACATAATGTCCTATTTCACAGAAGATCTTGTGGACGCTAAGCAACACATGACAGTAAAGTTAACTTGCTGTAACTATTCTGTACAAAGAACATTAGAAACATTTTATTCAAATCAAGGCTTTTAATTTTGTAGTTTAGTGCCAAAAGTCATCTATCCTATTACCTAAAAAATAATGATTTTATAATAATTTTGGAGCACCATGTTCCAGAAGGTTAAATGCCTGACCTCTAACCAAAAAGTCAGTGGTTCAAACTCACCTGTGGCTCCACAGGAGAAAGAACTGGTGATCTGCTCCCATAAATATTACAGCCTAGGAAACTGTGGGGCAGTTCTACTCTGCCAAGTAGATTGAGTAGCTATGATTCAGAATCTACTTGACGACACATAGCAACAATAATACACTATGTGCCAGGAACTATTTAAAGCACTTTCCATGCATTTTCACTCATCATTTTAGAGGAGTAATTCCCTCGGAGGTGCAAATGGTTAATCCATTTAACTGCTAACCGGAAGGTTGGGTTTTGAGTCTACCCAGAGGCACGTTGAAAGAAAGGCCTGGAGATCTTCTTCTGAAAAATAAGCAATTAAGAACCCTATAGAGCACAGTTCTACTCTGATACAAATGGGATTGCCATGAGTTGGAATTGACTCAATGACAACTGGTTTAATTGAAGCTCATGGGGTTAAGTAACTCACTCAGGAAAGAATAATGGAAAAGGGTAAAGTTCTCCTAATCCAAAAGCCCATGGTCTTAACCATCACAGAATAACAACTTTCACTAAAAACACTTCCATGTCCTCTGTTACAGTCAAATGAGAGTTTGAGAGGACCTTCCAGCTGGAGCTTCACTCCAGTTGAGAGGTAGGCAATTGATGAACCCTGGAGTCCTGTAACATCAATATGAAGGAGACCTGGAAGCCCAGAGCACTGATTGGAGCTCCAAGACACAGAACCATGAAGACAGCATCTTAGTGACAGTTGAACTAGATTCAGTGCCTCACATGTGGAGCTGAAAGGGGAAGAGACAAAGTTTCGAGGCAGAGAGATCTGGGTTAAAATATGTCTTTGAAACTGGCTAGGTGTGTGACCCTGCAAACTCAAACAGACATCCTCAGCTTCTCCGTCTTTTGGATGTACCTCACAGGATTGCTGCAAGAGCTAAAATGAGATTTCACACGTACTCAAGAAGAAGCACCAAGTTTTGGTCCCCCTTGATGTCCATCATTTTTGTGTTCTAACTATGAGTGTCAAGTCTGTTCCTTAGTCTCCTTTATTCAGGAAATAACCCAGTGGCTTTGCCTCGTAATCAAGGATTAACGAAACACCAAGATTTAATTTAACCATGCATGGCCAAGCAGCATTACTGGAACTGGTCTGGGGGATAACTCAATATTGTCCATTTTTCATTTTCTCAACTGGTGATCAAGTTAGAACTTCTCCTGTTGATCTTTATCATCTTCCTTGAGAAATGAGATTTAACTTCTAGCAGCTAGGAATGGGCATTAAATCATGAAAAAGGATATTTTCACATAAGCCTCTTTTTATGCCATGGACAGGGTAAACCAAAAAAAACGAAAAAAAGTTGCTGTAGAATCAATTCCAACTCATGGTGACCCCACGTGCCTGAGGGTAGAACTATGCTCAGTCAATGGCTGATTTTTCACTTTTGGAAGTAGATTCCCCAGACTTTTCTTCTGAGATATCTCTGGGAGGACTAGAACCGCCAACCTTGCTGTTAGCAGTTAAGCACATTAACCACTTCCACTTCCCAGGTGCTCGCGTTGACAGGGTAGATGCTATTATTATCTTCACTTAATGATGAGTACACGGAGCTTTATAGACTCTAAGTCATGTGCCCCAAACCACATGGTTACTAAGAAGTGGAGCAACTTAATACATAAAACTTAAGTCTTCTGAGCTTAAGTCCAAGGCTGTTTTTTTTGACCTACACATGAAGGGCAACCTACTAAGAGTTCTATGTTTTATTGACGCTTTGGTTATGGACAGACTCTGGCTTTTTGATAGACACATTTGTTCATGCATTTCTGTATTGTTTCTCAACACAACTTAGCCTACAGGTCACAGTCAGTACATAATGACTTTAACAGCCAAGTTCACGGGCCTCTGAGGACCCAGAACCAAGGCCAGTGAAAGCTGATTGCTTAAACAGCTCCCCATAAATGTTTAGCCATGTAAACCAGTATGGGGAATATATTACCATCATCTTGGGTCAGTTTGACATTCAATAAATCAACTTCTGTTCCATATTTATCTCTCATGGCTCTAGTCTCACTATTTTTCAAAAAATAATGGTCACATTTTTTTACTTTCAAAGAGACAGTGCTCCAATTGTCCAAAGCATGACTTCAATCTGACTTTGAAAAATTTGGAATCTCCAGGTGCAATGAAAGGGAAAAAAACAAAAAACGGATGTGCCCCAAAAGTGTCAGTATGAGTATTTAACCTTGGGAAATTTACTTGACTATAAGTTGAGTTTATATTTCTCACTTGGGTCTTGAGGGAGGGATTTGAAATTTTGGGAGCCAGGTTACACTTATTAAAAAATAGAGGACTCTTGAGGCCAACCATGCTGAAACCCGGAAGGAAAACAAGGAGTGACCTTCTATGAAGTGGGCTTCTCCACATACGGAGAACTTGGAGTAGGATGAGCTGAGAAGTTATGAAAGCAAAATGCATAGAAAACAGTAGCGGTAATGTTCTGTTTCCTTCCATCAAGTTATGTATGTAAGTTATCTTACTAAGTTAGGGGACCCAAAAAGGGACCTTAATAAAGTCTCAGAAATATGTTTAAACACTGTCTAAACACCATATTAATGATTTAATTTGCAGTTTAAATGAAGAATTTCTGTTGTGTTATTGTATAGGGGGTAATATGTGTTTGAAATGCAAATATTCTATTGCCAGTTCACATCCTCAGTCTTTACTGGAATTTATTAAGTTTTTCAATGAAGCTGGGTCAGAGTGCATTATTAATTTTGATTGATAAATAGATAGATAGATAAACAAATAAATAAAAATAATACTTCACTGAGCTGAAAGAGGAGCCCCGGTGGCACAGTGGTTAAGCACTCAGCTGCGAACCGAAAGGTCGGCAGTTCGAATCCACCAGCTGCTCCTTGGAAACCCTACGGGGCGGTTCTCCTCTGTCCTGTAGGGTCACTATGAGTGGAAATCGACTCGACGGCAAGGAGTTTTGCTTTTGTTTTTAGCTGAAATGTCAGTCATTTCGGCACTTTATTTGTAATTAGCACATCTTTGTTGTTGTTGCTATACAACAAGAGCGCTGTAAAGCACAATTTTGCTGGATACTTTACTGGTTGAGGTAACACAATAAATGCCATAAATCCAGTAATTACTAATTGTCTCCTCCGTTATCAAGGAAGAAATGAATCATAAACCTTTTATGACTTCAGCAGTGGACTACAGGAAGGATTACTCTCCCAGAGAGGCATATTTCATCTTAACCTGGTGCCAGATCCCACCCCACCCTCACCCCACCTTCCCGGGCTTCCTGCTTAATGCTCTGCAGTGGCCTCTGTTGAGATCAGGATGTCTTGAACTTATCAGCAAGGTTTGGAAGCTGGTGATAAATCTCTGCAGCCTTCGGTGACTTAGCAATTACTCTCTTTCCCTCATTGGGAAGGGAGTAAAACAGCAGAGGCAGTAATACAGAGCCGTTCTATCAAGTGCTTTGCCTCGCTGTGGGCGGGGCATGTGGGCTATTGCTCTCAGTGCCCAAGGGGAAGAGCAGGCTTTAGAAATACCACTATGCAGCCAGCAGCCTGTGCTTGAAAAGAATGGCTCTTCCCTGGCGAGTTGCGTCTTTGACCTTCGTATTGATTTTTCATGTGTGATATCTTGAGTTTATTATCTCCTACAGGTTAACTAACACAGCCAAGTGCCTTCGTGAACAGAGCTATTGATAACAGGGAGAGCACAGCCGTCGCTGGAGCAGTAACCTGGAACTGTTTCTGAAGTACTTCCCCACGGGTCATAAAGGCAGGCCTCTTGCCACCATCCATTCCTCACTCTTGTCTTCTACCTCTCTTCACTGTTAGCATTTCATTGGTCTCGAGACATGTGGGGCTGTTAACATCCAAGACTTGGGTTACGGTGTGCCATGTGGACTGGGGCGTAGGATGTGATCTTTCTGATTCTCAGCTTTTATAGCCATAATCTGTCAATGGTCTCTATCACACAGCAGTGGTGCAGGTAAGTCCTTGTTATATAAGGTTCCTGAGCCTTGGGAACACACTTGACAGCTCTTCTCTACACTGGTCTTTGCTGACTTATTCTGGCTGCCCATCACTGTGTCTCTTTGACATAATTGCTCACGCCATATGCTGTGGATTGAATTGAGTTGGAAGGCTAACCCCTATACCTGTGCATGTGATCCCTGTTGGGAATAGGATTTTCCTTGTTATGTCAATGAGGCCATATCAGTGTAGGGTGTCTCCTAATCCCAATCACTTCTGAGACATAAAAAGAGCAGATTAGACACAAATTAGACAAGGGGATCTCGGCCGAAAGCAGAGAATACCACAAAGATGTTTACCTGTGTTTTATTATCTATGTAAAGGCATTCAACTGTGTGGATCATAACAAGTTATGGATAACATTACAAAGAATGGAAATTCTAGAACACTTAACTGTGCTCACAGAGAATCTGTACATAGATAAAGAGACAGTTCTTTGAACAAAATAAGGGGATACTGCAGAGTTCAAAATTGGAAATGATGTGCAGCAGGGTTGTATCTTTCACTTATTTATTCAATCTGTATGCTAAACAAATAATCCTAGAAGCTCGATTATATGAAGAAGAATATGGCATCAGAATTGGAGGAAAACTCGTAAACAACCTGTGGTATGCAGATGACACAACTTTGCTTGCCAAAAATGAGAATGACTTGAAGCATTTACTGGTGAAGGTGAAAGACTATGTGCAGCCTTCAGTATGGATTACGCCTCAACATGAAGAAAACAAAAAACCTTACAATTAGACCAATAATCAATATCATGATAAACAGAGAATATATTGAAGTTGTCAAGGATTTCATTTTACTTGGATCCGCAATCAACACCCATGGAAGCAGCAGTCAAGAAATCAAATGACGTGTTGCAGTAGGCAAATCTTCTATAAAATACTTCTTTAAAGTGTTAAAAAGCAAAGATGTCATTTTGAGGACTAAGGTGAGCCTTACCCAACCCATGTATTTTCAATTGCCTCATATGCATGCAAAAGCTGGAAAATGAATAAGGAAGACCGAAGAAGAATTGATGCCTTTGAATTATGATGTTGGTGAGTAATATTCAATACATCATAGACTGCCAGAAGAACAAACAATTCTGTCTTGGAGGAAGTTCAGCCAGAATGCTTTTTAGAAGTAGGGATGTTGTGACTTTGTCTTTCTTACTTTGAACACATTATTAGAAGGGACCAATCACTGGAGAAGGACATCATGCTTGGTAAAGTAGAGGGTCAGTGAAAAAGAAGGGACCCTACGTAAGATGAATTAACACAGTGGCTGCAACAGTGAACTCACACACACATTCTATTGTGAGGATAGTGCAGGACCAGGCAGTGTTTTGTTCTGTTGTACGTAAGGTCACTGTGAGTCGAGTCAGAGCTGTCTTGACAGCACCTAACAACAACAACAGATGCAAGCACAACCTGGGGAAGACAAAACTCAACCAAGGAATGTCTGGGCTACCTACAAGGATCTTCCCCTAGAGCCGACACCCTGAATTCAGACTTCTAGTCTCCTGAACTGGGAGAAAATACATTTCTGTTCTTTAAAGCCAACCACTTTTGGTATTTCTTTTTTTAAGCTGTACTTTACATGAAGATTTACAGAACAAACTAGTTTCTCGTTAAACAGTTAGTACACATATTGTTTTATGACATTGGTTAACAACCCCATGTCATGTCAACACTCTTCCTTCTCAACCCTGGGTTCCCTATTACCAGCTTTCCTGTCCCCTCCTGCCTTCTAGTCCTTGCCCCTGGGCTGCTGTGCCCCTTCAGTCTAATTTTGTTTTATGGGCTTGTCTAATCTTTGGCTGAAGGGTGGACCTCAGGAGTGACTTCATTATTGAGCTACAAGGGTGTCCAGAGGCCATACTCTCGGTGTTTCTCCAGGCTCTGTCAGGCCAGTAAGTCTGGTCTTTTATTGTGAGTTAGAATTTTGTTCTACATTTTTATCCACCTCTGTCCAGGACTCTCTATTGTGATCCCTGTCAGAGTAGTCAGTGGTGTTAGTCGGGCACCATCCAGTTTTACTGGACTCAAACTGGTGGGGCCATGGTTGTTGTGGTCCGTTAGTCCTTTGGACTAATCTTTCTCTTGTGTCTTAAGTTTTCTTCATTCTCCCTCGCTTCCTAAGGGGTGAGACCTTTGGAGTATTTTACATGGCCGCTCACAGGCTTTTAAGACCCCAGTCACTACTCACCGAAGTAGAACGTAGAATATTTTCTTTAGAAACTGTGCTATGCCAATTGAGCTAGATGTTCCCCAAGACCAGGGTCCCCACTGCCCTCTTCCCAGCAATTCCATCCCTCAGGGAGTATGGCTGTATCTATGGAGCTTTCATGACCTTGCCTTGTACAAGACGTGCTGTCTTCCCCAGAATAGTGTCCTGTCTTACCCTTCACCAAAGTTACCACTTATCTACTATCTAGTGTTTTTCCATCTCCACCCCTCCTCTCGCTTTTAACCATCAAAGATTGTTTCTTTTTGTGTGTAAACCTTTTCATGAGTTTTTATATAGTGGTCTCAGACAATATTTGTCCTTTTGTGATGGACTTATTTCACTCAGCATAATGCCTACCAGATTCATGCAAGTTGTGAGATGCTTCGCAGATTTATTGTTGTTCTTTATCATTGCATAGTACTCCATTGTGTGTATGTACCATAGTTTGTTTAGCCATTCATCTGTTGATGGGCATCTAGGTTGTTTCCATCTTTTTGCTATTGTGAACAGTGCTGCAATGAACTTGGGTGTGCATATGCTTATTCGTGTGATGGCTCTGATTTCCCTAGGATATATTCCTAGCAGTTGGATTGCTGGAACATATGGTATTCCTGTTTCTAGCTTTTTAAAGAAGCACCAGATCATTTTCCAAAGCGGTTGTACCATTTTGCATTCCCACCAGCCGTACATAAGAGTCCCAGTCTTGCTGCAGCCTCTCCAACATTTGCTGTTTTCTATTTTTTTGATTCGTGCCAGTAATGCTGGGGTAAGGTGGTATCTCATTGTGGTTTTGATTTGCAGTTCTCTAACGGCTAGTGATGGTGAGCTTTTTCTTATCTGTCTGTTAGCTGCTTGAATGTCTTCTTTGATGAAGTGTCTGTTCATTACCTTTGCCCCTTTTTTAACTGGATTATTTATCTTTTTGTAGTAGAGGTGTTGGATTTTCCTGTAGATTTTAGAGATTAGATCTTTGTCGGATTTGTAATAGCCAAAATTTTTTTCCCAGTCTGTAGGTTCTCTTTTTACTCTTTTGGTGAAGTCTTGTGATGAGCGTAAGTGTTTAATTTTTAGAAGATTCCAGTTATCTAGCTTAACTTCTGGAGTTTGTGTGTTGTTAATTATGGTTTGTATCCTGTTAATACCATGTATTAGGGCTTCTAGCATTAATCCTATTTTTTCTTCTATGATCTTTATAGTTTTTGGTTTATATGTAGGCCTTTGATACATATTGAGTTACTTTTTGTGTATGATGTGAAGTATAGGTCCTGTTTCATTTTTTTGCAGATGTACATCCAGTTTTGCCAGCACCATTTGTTAAAAAGACTATCTTTTCCTCATTTGATGGACTTTGGGCCCTTGTTAAAGATCGGGTGATCATAGGTGAATAGATTTACATCTGGGTTCTCAATTCTGTTCCCTTGGTCAATGTATCTGTCATTGTACCAGTACCAGGCTGTTTTGACTACCATAGCTGTATAGGAGGTTCTGAGGTCAGGTAGGGCAAGTCCTCCTACCTTATTCTCCTTCTTCAGTAGTGCTTTATTTATCCAGGGCCTCTTCCCTTTCCATATACAATTAATGATTAGTTTTTTCCAACTCTTTAAAGAATGCTGTTGGTATTTGGATCAGGATTGCATTGTATCTGTAGATTGCTTTTGGTAGAATTGTCATTTTCATAATGTTGAGTCTACCTATCCATGAGTATGGTGTGTTTTTCCATTTATGTAGGTCTCTTTTGTTTTTTTGCAGTAGTGCTTTGTATTTTTCTTTATATAAATCTTTAACATTCCTGGTTAGATTTATTCCTAAGTATTTTATTTTTTAGGGGCTATTAAAAATGGTATTGTTTTCCTGATTTCCTTTTCATCATTCTCTTTATTGTTGTATAGGAATCCAACTGATTTTTGTATGTTTATCTTGATCCTGCTACTCTGCTGAATCTTTCTATTAGTTCCAGTAGTTTTCTCGTGGAGTCTTTTGGATTTTCTACGTATAGTATCATATCATTGTCAAATAGGGACAGTTTTACTTCTTCCTTACCAATTTGGATGCCCTTATTTCTTTTTCTTGCCTTATTGCTCTAGCTAGGACTTCCAGCACAATGTTAAATAGGAATGGTGAAAAAGGGCATGCTTGTCTTGTTTCCATTCTCAAGGGGAATATTTTCATCCTTTCTCCATTAAGAATGATGTTGGCCATTGGTTTTGAACAGATGCCCTTTATTATGTTGAGGAATTTCCTTCTATATCTATTTTATTGAGAGTTTTTATCAGAAATGGGTGTTGGAGTTTGTTGAATGCTTTTTCTGTGTCAATTGAGATGATCATGTAATTCTTTTATTATGTGGTGGATTATGTTCATTGATTTTCTAATGCTGAACCATCCTTGCATGCCTGATAAGAATTCTACTCAGTTGTGATGTATTATTTTTTTGATAGGATGCTGAATTCTATTGGATAGCATTTTGCTGAGAATTTTTGCATCTATATTCATGAAAGACACTGGTCTGTAATTTTCTTTTTTTGTGATGTCTTTCCCTGGTTTTGGTATCAGGGTTATGCTGGCTTTCTAGAATGAATTTGGAAGTATTGCTTCCTTTTCTATGTTCTGAAGTAGTTTGAGTAGTACTGGTGTAAGCTCTTCTCTGAATGGTTGGTAAAATTCTCCAGTGAAGTCTTCTGGGCCAGGGTTTTTTTTGGTTGTTGTTGGGAGTATTTTTTTTTTAATTACCTTTTCAATCTCTTCTCTTGTTATGGGTCTGTTCAGATTTTCAACATTATTTTATGTTAGTTTGGATAGGTAGGGTGTTCTAGAAGTTTGTCCCTTCTGTCTAGGTTTCCAAATTTGTTGAAGCATAGTTTTTCATAACACTCTGTTATGATCTTTTTTATTTAAGTTGGGTCTGTTGTAATGCCCCCCATTTCATTCTTTATTTGGGTTATTTGTATACTCTTCTGTTTTTCTTTCGTCAGTTTGGCCAGTGGTTTGTTGATTTTGTTGATCTTTTCTAAGAACCAGCTTTTGACTTTGTTGATTCTTTCTATTGTTTTTCTATTTTCTATTTCATTTATTTCTGCTCTGATCTTTATTATTTACTTTTTTCTGGTGACAGTGGGCCACTTTTGGTATTTCTGTTACAGCAGCACAAGAACACTGAAGCACCATGTGTGTGGAGAAATGGCTCTTTGCACAGGTTAATTCTACATGCAGTTTTGTTCACCTCCTGTGTGACCCATTTTGCCTTGATCCATGGCATACTCACGGCCACTTTACGTAAGCAGAACAAAACACTACCCCGTCCTGTGCTATCCTCGCAATAGTAGGTATGTTTGAGTCCATTGTTTTAGCCACTGTGCCAGTGAATAAGACAGACAGAGGTGTCTGCTTCTTCGTGCTTACATGCTAACGGGAAAGAAAAACAACAGATAGACATAATAATGAAACAATTCATATAGTGTGTTAGAGGGTAATAAGTGCTGTGAAAAAAAAAACGCAGCAGTATGGGGAGTTTGCAAGTGCTGGAGGTGGGAGGTGGAGATGGTTGTAATTCTGAGCAGGGCGATCGGGAAGCCTTCAATAAGGAGATCTTTGCTTACTGCACACCAGACCCATGTCCTATTAACTTTTTGATGTTCTGCCTCAAGGGCTTTGGGGGGAGACTATTTTTTAATGCCAGAATGAATAACTTCTTAGTCTAAACAAAAAGTAAATTGTTGAAGAAATAGAAGTTTTTGTCCCTATAGGTTGCCCCCCTATCAATTACCCAAGATGCCGTCTCAGCTTCCCAAAAGATGCATCAGTGTTCCCGAGGGGAAAATGGGAAAGGACAATACATGACATTGTTGAAAGCCTGATAGAATATGGCATATGATAGAATATGGACCCACTTTGTGAACATATGAAACCTGCCTCTATTCTATTGTGTCATATGGTGGTGAAAAAAAAGTTTATTTTCCATCTGAATTCATACAAAAAGAGAAAGGCAAGTATGAGTGCTCATGTCTCTGGCTCCATTTATCAAGTTAATCTTCTTTTTGCATTAAAGAAGAGATGGAATTTTTTTTTTTTTAATCTGCTCACTTTTATTTAGGGAGAATGCCCTTAACATGAAAAAAAAAAAATAATAATATTATCACTATCTAGGTCGGGAGACACGACAAACCTGTCCGTTTGTCCTACTGTGGTGGCTTGCGTTTTGCTGTGATGCTGGAAACTATGTCACTGGTATTTCAAATGCCAGCAGAGTCACACATGATGGACAAGTTTCAGCTGAACTTCCAGACTAAGATAGACTAGGAAGAAGGACCTGGTAAACTACTTCTGAAAGATTGGCCAGAGACAATCTTATAAATAACAGAGGAACATTGTCTGATAGAGTACCAGAAGCTAAGCCCCTCAGGTTGAAAGGCACTCAAAATACCACTAAGGAAGAGCTGCCCCCTCAAAGCAGAGTAAACCTCAATGACATGAATGGAGTAAAGCTTCAGGACCTTCATTTGCTGATGTGCTGTGACTCAAAATGAGAAGAAACAGCTTTGAACATCCATTAATAATCAGAATGTGGAATATACGGAGTATGAATCTAGGAAAATTGGAAGTCGTCAAAAATGAAATAGAATGCATAAAATCATTATCCTAGGGATTAGTGAGCTGAAATAGACTGGTATTGGCCAGTTTGAATCAGAAAATCACATAGTCTTCTATGCTGGGAATGACAAATTGAAGAGGAATGGCATCACATTCATTGTTAAAAAGAACATTTCAAAATCTATCCTGAAGTACAACACTGTCAGTGATAGGAAAATATCCATACGCCTACAGGGAAGACCAGTTAATACAACTATTATTCAAATTTATGCACCAACCACTAATGCCAAAGATGAGGAAATTGAAGATTTTTACCAATTTCTAGACTTCTGAAATTGATCAAACATACAATCGAGATGCATTGATAATTACTGGTGATTGAAATGTGAAAGTTTGAAACAAAGAAGGATCTGTTGTTGGAAAATATGACCTTGGAGACAGAAATGACACTGGAGATCACTTGGCATAATTTGAAAGACCAATGATTTCTTCATTGCAAATATCTTTCTTCAGCAACGTAAACGGTGACTATACATGTGGACCTCACCAGGTAGAAAACACAAGAATCAAATTAACCACGTCTGTGGAAAGAGACAATGGAGAAACTCAACATTATCAGTCAGTAGAAGGCCAGGAGCCAACTGTGGAAGAGACCATCAATTGCTCATATGCAATTTTAAGTTGAAGCTGAAGAAAATTAAAAGAAGTCCAGGAGAACCAAAATACGACCTTGAGTATATACCACCTGACTTTAGAGACCATCTCAAATATGATTTTACTTAGTGAATACTAATGACTGAAGACCAGATGAATCGTGGGATGACAACAAGGACATCATACATGAAGAAAGGAAAAGGCCATTAAAAAGACAGGAAATAAAGAAAAGACCAAAAGACCATTAAGAAGACAGGAAATAAAGAAGACACTCTGAAACTTGCTCTTGAACGTAGAGTAACTAAAGCAAATGGAAGAAAAGATGAGGTAAAAAAAATGAAAAGAAGGGCAGCTCAAGTGACAGAGTAAAGTATTGAAATGTGCAAAGACCTGGACTTAGAAAACCAAAATAGAAGAACTTGCTTGGCATTTCTCGAGTTGAATGAACTGAAGAAAAAATTCTAGCCTCGAGTTACAATTTTGAAGGATTCTATGGACGAAGTATTGAACGACGCTGGAACCATCAAAAGAAGATGGAAGGAATACGTAAAGTCACTGTATCAAAAAGGATTGATTGATGTTCAGCCATTTCAGGAGGTAGCATATGATCAAGAAGCAATGGTATTGAAGGAAGAAGTCCAAGATGCACTGAAGGCATTGGTGAAAACTAAGGCTCCAGGAATTGACGGAACACCAACTGAGATGTTTCAACAAACAGGTGCAGCCCTGGAGGTGCTCAGTCATCTATGCCAAGAAACTTGGAAGACAGCTACCTGGCCAGCCTATTTGAAAGAAAGGTGATCCAACATAACATGGAAATTATTGAACAATATCATTTATATCACATGCAAGTAAAATTCTGCTGAAGATAACTCAAAAATGATTGCAGCAGTACATTGACAGGGAACTGATATAAATTCAACCTGGATTCAGAAGAGGTCATGGAATGAGGGAGATCATTGCTAACGTCAGATGGATCTTGTCTGAAGGCAGAGAATACCAGAAAGATGTTAACTTGTGTTTTATTGACTATGCAAAGGTAGTTGACTCTGTGGTTCATAACAAATTATGGATAACCTTGGGAAGAATGGGAATTCCAGAACACTTAATTGTGCTCGTGAGGAACAAGGGTATGCTGCATGGTTTAAAATCAGGAAAGCTGTGTGTCAGTGTTGTGTCCTTTCCCCATAGTTATTCTATCTGTATGCTGAGCAAACAATCCAAGAAGCTGGACTATATGAAGAAGAGCATGGCATCAGGATTGGTAGAAGACTCATTAACAACCTGCAATATGCAGATTAAACAAACTTGGGTGCTGAAAGCAAAGAGGACTTGAAGCACTTATTGATGAAGTTGAAAGACTACAGCCTTCAGTATGGATTACACATTAACATAAAGAAAACAAAAAAAATCTTAGAACTGGATCAATAAGCAACATTATGATAAATGGAGAAAATACTGAAATTGTCAAGGATTTCATTTTACTTGGATCCACAATCAATGCCCATGGAAGTAGTAGTCAAGAAATCAAAGGACATACCGCATTGGGCAAATCTGATGCAGAAGACCTCTTTAAAGTGTTAAAAAACAAAGATGTCACCTTGAGGACTAAGGTGCACCTGACCCAAGGCATGATGTTTTCAGTTGCCTCACATGCATGAGAAAGCTCAAAAACGACTTGGGAAGACTGAATAAAAATCGATGCCCTTGAACTATGGTGTAGTTGAAGAATACTGAATATACCATGGACTGCCAGAAGAACTAACACGTCTGTCTTGGAAGAAGTACAGCCAGAGTGCTCCTTGGAAGTGAGGATGGTGAGACTTCATCTCACCTACTTTCGACATGTTATCAGGAGGGACTAATCTCTCGAGAAGGACATCATTCTTGGTAAAGTAGAGGGTCAGTGAAAAAGAGGAAGACCCTCAATGAGTTGGACTGACATAGTGGCTGCAACAATGGGCTCAAACTTAGCAACAGTTGTGAGGATGTCACAGGACCAGATAATGCTTCATTTTGTTGTAAGTAGGGTTGCTATGAGTCAGAATCGACTAGACAGTACCTAACAACAACAACTACCAAGTAAAGCTAAACAGGTTTTTCATTTTCCCTAAGAACTGAAAGTTTAAATGCTGTTTGACAGATCAAGAGCCACAAACTAAGTGGGTTTGCTTCAGAAGAGATGCGATCTCCAGCACGGCAGCTGAAATTATAGATACTATCTGGTAAAATAACCCACTGAGTGTTTCAGGGGCCAGGCATGTGGGGTCCACCACACCTGCATTCTGTAAGTTTTTGATGGTGGCATTAATGTCTACAATGAATCCTGGCATACGGTATTTCTTCTAATTTACTCTTTGGGTCAGTGACTTTCAGAGACAACCACTTCACTTTTTCTACCATGTTGTTGTTGCTGTTGTTGTGTTCCATGGAATCCATTCTGATTCATACTGACTCTGACAGAGTAGAATTCCCCCACAGCGTTCCTAGGCTGTAATCTTTATGGGAGCAGATGGCCAGATATTTTCTCTCATGGAGCACTGGTGGGCTCAGAATGCCAACATTTCAGTTAGCAGTCGAGCGCTTAACCATTGCTCCACCAAGTCTCCTTTTCCTTCAACCATAATGCCTTTTAATTTACAATCAAGAAACCAGTAAGAGTGTTATGCCAGATTCTAAATATGTATATCCCAACTATATACTGGAAAATGAGTGAATAATAACGGGATCCCTATAATTGGTCCCAAAAGACCTCTTTAAAGTGTTAAAAAGAAAGCACGTCACTTTGAGGACTAAGGTGCACCTGACCCAAGCCATGATATTTTCAGTTGCTTCGTATGTATTTGGAA
Organism: Dugong dugon; assembly: GCA_030035585.1. NCBI lineage: Eukaryota > Metazoa > Chordata > Mammalia > Sirenia > Dugongidae > Dugong > Dugong dugon. The sequence continues at coordinate 110,777,936 of CM057472.1, forward strand.
GCTGGACAATGAATAAGGAAGACCAAAGAGGAATTGATGCCTTTGAATTACGGTGTTGGCAAAGAATATTGACTATACCATGGACTGCCAGAAGAATGAATAAATCTGTCTTGGAAGGAGTACAGCCAGAGTGTCCTTAGAAACAAACTTCGGACATGTTATCAGGAGTGACCAGTCCCTGGAAAAGGACCTCATGCTTGGTAAGGTAAAGGGTCAGTGAAAAAGAGGAAGACCCTGGATGAGATGGATTAATATGGTAGTCCCAACAATGGGCTCAAACATAGCAATGACTGTGAGGAAGGCACAGGACCGGGCAGTGTTTCATTGTGTTGTACATAGGGTGTCTATGAGCCAGAACAGACTCGAGGGCACTTAACAACAACAGCAAGGTTGGAGGACAGTGGTGGTTCAGTGACAGAATTCTCCCCTTCCGTACAGGAGGCTCAGATTTGATTCACCCACCTAATGTGCAGCCACGACTTATCGGGGGAATGTTTCATTAGAGCTTCCAGACTAGTATGGAAGAAAGTACTCAAGATCTACTTCCAAAAACTCAGCCAAAGGAAACACTATGGATCACAGTGGTCCTATCCCATTATGCATGGAGTTGCCATGAGTTGGGGTAGACTCAAGGGCAACTAACAACAACAATAAGGTTGGGTAATAAAAGTTGTCTACTACCAGGCAAAATGAACATGTGTAGACCATCTCCAAACACAGTATGATTCTGTGCTTTTAGAATACCATACTGGAGTGTTGTTACAAAAAGGAAAAGATGATTTGACTGCAGCATTCTCCATCCTGTACCCTCTGAAGGGATTTCAAGTGGATAGATTGAAATCACTCAGAAGATGGAACAGTCAGTCGGTCCCCAAGCTCATCCATGAGGTCAACCCTATACAGTTTTTCATTTCCAGCTCATGTGTCTCTTCCTCTGTGGAGCCTGCTCAGACTCATTTCTACAGAGCCAGTGGTCACTTGCCCTTCTGTTGAGACACTGTCCTTCCATTTACCTTCATCATAGAGGTTCACACTTTTTGCAATCTACTTGGGCATCTTGCTTGCTTCTCTGAGCTCTCCATGAGAGCAAGGATTGTCTCTGAGCCACCTCTTTGTGTCTTGGACCTGGAATGTTGCCTGGTAGCAGAGAATAAGTGAGCTGTGGAATCCATCAAACCAAAAAACCAAATCCATTGCCAATGAGTTGATTTTGACTCATAGCGAACTTATAGGACAGAGTAGAACTGCCCCATAGGACTTTTAAGGAGCAGCTGGTGGATTCAAACTGCTGACTGTTTGATTAGCACTCAAGCTCTTAACTACTGCACCACCAGGGCAAACAAAAAAAACAAATCTGTTGTTGTGGAGTCAATATCAACTCATAGTGACCCTATAGAACTGAGTAGAACCATCCCATAGGGTTTCCAGAAGGGTCCTAATCCCAGGTTCAGTCTTTACTACCTCTGACATGAGCAAATCAAGTAAACTCTTTGTGCCTTCCTTTCTTCTACTGTAAAAATCAGAATAACACCAGTGGCTTCTTCATGGACTTGTGATTAGGATTAAATCAATCCACTAGAGGTAGTCCCCAACTTACAATGTATTCAAGTTACGATGAACTGTACTTATGACTCCTTTTTTTTTTTTTTTGTACATCTTCTCATTAGTAATATGTACTATATACAGTGTTGCAGCACAGAATGTGCTGATGCTTTCATTCTGAGATGTTCACTCTCAGAAGTTCAATGTTATAACTTATTGTTCAAAACACTGCCATATAGCAGGCTATGGCCTGGTCTGCAATGAAGTTGGTGTCAGTGTCAGGAGTCGTAACGGGTAGAGCGTTGGGCAATGTTCAACTCCAACAACATGTGACAATTGATCTGCACGTGCACCTAATAGCTCTTACCACTCTGACTTCGTTGTTTTGACACTGATGCTGCCTTCACTGTAGACCTGGCATATAGGGTGATCTTCTTCATCATTTTGTACAGTAAGAAGCATCAGTTGTTAATCTGAAATGAGGTATTTTACTTACATCAGAACTGACGTATGGGAAGTTGTGGGAACGGAACCCCATGTTAAGATGGGGACTTACTTACAATGTCTAAAATGTTAGAGTAAATGCCCTCAAATCCTTACCTACTCATGGAGGCCCCGAGTCTCAGAGTAGAACTGTGCTCCACAGGGTTTTCAATGGCTGATTTTTCAGAAGTATATTGCTTCTGAGGGACCTCTAGGTGGACTTGAACCTCCAACCTTTTGCTTAGCAGTTTCGTGAGGTCACCATCTACACCACCCAGCGACCTATGTATGATACCTCTTGTAGGTCCATGCAAAAGAAGTGCCGTTTCCATTGTTGTGAGCCTCAAAAACTTTCTTCTGTTTCCAAAAATGGCTGGTATGAATCTGTTGCCTTGGTAATTGAGTTAAAAAAAAAAAAGTGATGAGGATGCAAAATGGTACCACCATTTTGGAAAACGACATGGCACTTCCTCAGAAAGCTAGAAATAGAAATACCATACAATCCAGCAATCCCACTCCTAGGAAAAAATCCTAAAGAAATAAGAGCCGTCACACGAATAGACATATGCACACCCATGTTCACTGCAACATTGTTCACAAGAGCAAAAAGATGGAAACAACCTAGGTGCACATGAACAGATGAATGGATAAACAAACTATGGTCCATACACACAAGGGAGTACTACACAACCTTAAAGAACGATGATGAATCTGCAAAGCATCTCACAACATGGATGAATCTGGAGGGCATTATTCTGAGTGAAATAAATCAATCACAAAAGGACAAATATTGTATGAGACCACCACTATAAAAACTCATGAAAAGGTTGACATACAAAAATAAACAATGTTTCATAGTTAAGAGGGAGGGGAAGAGTGGGGATGGGAAAACACTAAATAGACAATAGATAAGTGGTAACTTTGGTGAAGGGTAAGACAGTACACAATACTGGGGAAGCCAGAACAACTTGTCCAGGGCAAGGTGAAGAGGAAAAAGAAAAAACTATTTGCCTGGAGTGTTCAGAAAACAAGGGACTATCTGCCTGTCAAGTGGTTTCTACTAGTGTTTGTGTGGGTGGGTGGGGGGACGATGGAATAATGGGCCCTGTGGCAGGACAGTGAGTCATGAACAAAACATCGATGAAGGAGTATCAATTGTCACAGCTGCACCTCCCCCCCAAAAAAATAGTTAATTAAAATGATTTTTTTCTCCTTGGAATCAAAGAGGCTATGGATGAAGAACTCTGCAGAAATTATCTAAAGCTGCTTCAACCTTAGCATTTATTATTCAACACCTCACTCATTGCCCTGGCTATAAATATTTAATCACTCAACAACTGTAAGTGGTTGAATATTCCAATAGGATCTGTGAGCATTACAGGGGGCAAAAGGCAGGGGGGCTGGGGAGCCAGTGGGGGAAGATCAAGACAGAGAGCCACAAAGCTGTATCTAGATGGTTTAGGGCCAAGTGAGAATGTATGAAGGACCATGTGGAAGTGGGCCTTTGAAAGCAGGTTACCAAGAACCTGAAGGTGAAACATTTGGCTTCTATTCACTGGACTTCAAAGCCACCTCACTCTCCCACGTTCTGCAGCCATGTCAGAGGTGACTCAGAACCCAGCAGAAAATGTTCTTAATCAAACAGGCTTCTCAGCAGTGAGAGGTGCCATCCCTGACCACACCTTTGGCTGCTCCCCTCTCTCTGTCTCAAACACACACACAGACACACACACACACACACAGAACCACTTGCTGCCAGCAAGCTTGGCAAGCTTGGGGTCTATCAATAATGCATGGGCAGAATTGCATCCACCACCAGGCCAGGACAGGAAATGGGGGAGAAAGGGGTTGTGCTACTTCTGAGCCTGGCCAAGGTCATGTCTGCAATTGGCTGGTTGAGGAATGACTACCCATGAGTGCAGATGTGATGTGAGTGTGTTCGCCAGATACCATAAGTGTCACGTTCTCAGCAACTGCCGATTCTAACCAAAGCAAGCGTTATTCAGGGGAGTAGCTGGCCAGGACCTGGGCAACACCAGTCTGCAAGGAACTACCTTCCAGAGAATTCTCTCTTCCTCCTCTTCCTCACTGGTTCTTCACCAGCAGAACTGCTGAGAGCGAGCCACACACTGGGACGCAGACGTAAATATCCCCACCATCACTGGTTGACAGCTGTGATACACACACACTGTAACACCAAGTGGAAGGAAGACCCTGTGGGCTAATTATCAAGATCAAAGTATCCAACACCAGATGGATTTAGATTCTAGCCTTGGCTTCAGCACTTACTAGGTAGTGAATTCAACCCTGAGTCTCAGATTCCTCATCTGTTAAATGGTAAAAATATTTTTAAAGAAAGAAAAAAGAAACTCCTTGCTGTGGAGTCATTTCTGACTCATGGAGACCGTATAGGACAGAGTAGGACAAAGCCCTATAGGGTTTCCAAAGCTGTAAATCTTCATGGAAACAGACTGCTACATCTTTCTCCCCTGGAGCAGCTGCTGGGTTTGAACCCCTGACGTTTTGGTGAACAGCCTAGCGCTCAACCACCGCACCAGCAGGGCTCCTTTGGTAATAATACTACATACTTCATAGTGTTTTTGTGAGAATTAAACCTGTAAATCATGGAAGGAGAAACTTGGTGAAGTGCCCAGCATATACTAAGTTCTTAAAATAAGTGAAACTTGTTATTATTAGTTACTATGGGATCATCATTTCAACCTTCATCATTATAGTACCAAAAATAATTACCATTCATCAGAGGTGCAAGTACAATGCTCAAGCAACAATGCAGAAAAGGACAAATGGCTGGAACCGCCATCTTGCAGTAATTTGCAGAAATGAGGCACACAAAGTGGGGAGAAGAGTTACGTGCTCTGTGTTCTCCCGACCTTTTAGAAAACGCGGAGTTGTTCCTTTGCCAACATGCATGAGGACCTGCAAGGAAGGTGTTATTGTAGACATCAAGGGAACGGGCACTGCCCAAAAAGGAAAGCCTGACAAATGTTGTTGTTAGGTGTTGTGGAGTCTGTTCCCACTCACAGTGACCCTAAGTACAACAGAATGAAACACTGCCTGGTCCTGCGTCATCCTCAAAATTGTCGCTGTGCTTAAGCCTATTGTTGCATCCTCTGTGTCAGTCCATCTCGTTGAGGGTATTCCTCTCTTTTGCTCACCCTCTACTTTACCAAGCATGACGTCTTCTCCAGGGACTTGTCGCTCCTGATAACATGTTCAAAGTATGCAAGATGAAGTCTCACCATCCCTGCTTCTAAGGAGCATTCTGGTCGTACTTCTTCCAAGACAGATTTGTTCATTCAAAGGTTACCACAGCCAAACTGGGAGAGTCCACAGTGTTACCCAGCAAGCTGTGGGCAGTGCTGTGAACAAACAAGTTAAGGGCAAGATTCTTGCCAAAAGAACTGCTGGGCGTGGTGAACACATTAAGCACTCCAAGAGCCAAGATAGCGACCTGAAACGCATGAAGGAAAGAGATCGGGAAAAGAAGGGAACCCAAGAGAGAGGTACCCAGGTTCAAGTGAACGCAGCCTGCCCCACCCAGGGAAGCACATTGTGGGAACCAAGGGAAGGAACTCGAGCCGCTAGAAACTCTTTCTTATGAATTCATGGTATATACCCCAAACCAAACCAAACCCACTGCCATCAAGGCAATTCCGACCCACAGAGACCCTATAGGACAGAGTAGAACTGCCCTACAGGGCTTCCAAGGCTGAAATCTTTACAGGAGCAGACTGCCACATCTTTCTCCCAAGGAGCAGCTGGTGGGTTCAAACCGCCAACCTTCCGGTTAGCAGCTGAGCACTAAACCACCGTGCCACCAGGGCTCCTAATCCATGGCATAATAGATGCAAAATAAAGATGTCTGGGATGTAAAAATGTTAGGTTTTTGATTGTAATTGCATAGAAGTGTAGTGTCCGCTCCCCTAAAGGTGTAATATTTAAAGCAATCTCTTTCCTAGTTTGCCGGATAGTAAATCTCTCTGCTGTTAGAATGGAGTGTTTTCTTGCGGAGGGAAGAAAAAAAAGGATGGAGGAGGGTAAATGACAATGCTCGCACGTGTGACAGGAGGATGTGCCTGTTGCAAGTGTGTCTAGGTTTCTGCTCACACGCAGAGCTCAGCTTCGCTCATTGTTTCCTGCTGGTTTTCCCTGATCTTTTCCCATGAGAATATTCTCTTGTGATGTGGCTTTGTTTCTTAGGGTATCTAATCGGAGCCTCTGCTTATAAACTTCTGTAAATAAACTACTACCGTCTTCAGGCCTTATTGTTGTTGTTAGGTGCCACTGAGTTGGTTCCGACTCATAGCGACACCGTGTACAACAGACCAAAACATGGCCCGGTCCCGAGTCATCCTCATGATTGTTGTTATGCTTGAGCCCATTGTTGCAGCCACTGTGTCAATCCATCTTGTCGAGGGTCTTCCTCTTTTTCGCTGATGCTCTACTTTACCAAGCATGATGTCCTTCTCCAAGGACTGGTCTCTCCTGGTAACATGTCCAGAGTATGGGAGACCAAGTCTCGCCAGCCTCGCTTCCAAGGAGCCCTCTGGCTGTGTTACTTCTGAAACAGATTTGTCCATTCTTCTGGCAGTCCATGGTATATTCAATATTCTTTGCAACACCATAATTCAAAGGCATCAATTCTTCTTTGGTCTTGCTTATTCATTGTCCAGCTCTCCCATGCATATGAGGCCATTAAAAACACCATGGCTTGAATCAGGCACTCCTTGGTGCTCAAATCACCTTGGCAGGTCATGTGACCTCTAGGAGTTCCAGCCTCCCCACATGCAGAATTTTAAATAGTCATAACTTGCAGGGCTCAGAGCAAAATAATAATTTTTTAAAAAATTAAGAATTTCAAGATGATACTAAACCATTTTCACAGCCGAGCATTAAGCCCAGCATGGACCCTCCTCAGCTCGGGGACTCGTGTGATTCACAGATCGCCCTCCTGTGAAGCTGGCCTGGACAAGGGTCTTAGATACAAGGAACCGAAGTTGACTCTTGCTGATTCAGGAGGAACACCATCAAGGAAAAGGCTATTGGGTAGCTTGCAGAACTGCTGGGAGGTATTCAGAACTACTTTTCAGAACTTTCCTGGTAGGAGGCTGCACAGGGGCCAGGATGCAGCCCGACCAGACTTGCCAGTGCAGTTGGCAGGAGGCCACTTCTGCCCCGACACCCGACCTGACAACCACTATCTTCTCTGAAAGCCTGATGTCTCAGCCAGCGGCCTCTCTAACAGAATGGACTGGGTGCAATGCTTGCTTCCCTTGGTTGCACGTTTCCAATCTCAGCTTCACAAGGCTGTATCTGGAGGTCCTACGACAAGCCTGTGCCCTGGCTGCAGTGAAGGTGGGGGAGTGAATATCCTGGGTTCTACTGCAGCACAGAAGATATACACCCCCAACCCTAGCAATAACGTCCAAAAGGCACGGAGCAGACAGAAAGAGGGGAGCTTCCCAATGCAAATGCCCCCTTGCCTGTTGGTTGTAAGCATCAGGAACAACACGCTGTAAGTGCCCACCGCCAGTGCCAACACAAAGACGCCCAGCAACACATGAGAGGGATAGTCTTTATTGTTGTTGCAATGATGTTATTAGCACTTTTATGACTGGTGTCATATACTGTCTTCTAGTAGATCTTAAGGGCTGTTAATAAAATATTAATGCATTTTATTTATTTTTTCATATATGTCACTGCAGAAACAAGGAACACACTGATTCCTCTCACGGGCAATCATTAGTGAGTCCAGTGATTGGCCCTCTGAGCTGGCAACATTTAACCTATGATTAAACAGAGGCTTCAGGAGGCGTGGGTCCCTCAGTGGCACAAACGGTTTGCTCTCAGTTAATAACCAAAAGGTTAGCAGTTCGAATCCACCCAGTGGTGCTGTGGAAGAAAGGCCTGGTGATCTGATTCTGTAAAGATTACAGCCAAGAAAATTCCACGGAGCTCAGTTCTACTCTGTAACATGTGGGGTCTCCATTAGTCAGAAATGACTTGATGGCACCAGTTTTGTCTGGTTTTGGTTTCAGGAGATGTAAGCAGTGTTTATTGGAGCTTTGCCACTGTGGCTTTTTGGCAATTCCTGGGAAGACCAAATTCTATGGAGTCATCTTCTGGATATGAAAATCAGGTTGATGTCAGCTGGGTTAGGAAGCATGCATGGTGCGGAACAGTATCCTCAAATGTTAGAGACTTGTCTTAGTCATTTACTGGTGCCCTAACAGATACCACAAGTGGATGGCTTTAACAAAGAGAAATTCATTCTCACAGTTCAGGAGGCTAGAAGTCCAAATTCAGGGCACCAGCTCCAGGGGAAGTCTTTCTCTCTCTGTCAGCTCTGGAGGAAAGCCCTTGGTATCAATCTTCCCCGGTCGAGGAGCTTCTCTGCGCGGGGACCCCAGGTCCAAAGGATGCACTCTTCTCCTGGAGCTACTTGCTTGGTGGTATGAGGTCCCCCCATCTCTCTGCTCAATTCTCTCTTTTATATCTCGAAAGAGATTGACTTAAGACACAATCTAATCTTGTAGATTGAGTCCTGCTTCATTACCACAACCGCCACTAATCCCACTTCATTAATGTCATAGAGGGAGGATTTACAAATATACAGAGAAAACACATCATATGACAAACTGGTGGACAATCACACAATATTGGGAAACAGGGACTAGCCAAACCGATGCTCAGATTTTGGGGGGACACAATTCAATCCATAACAGGATTCCTGGTGTATCACTTCTCTTCTAAGTTCCAGTCTTTCCTGCTGATACGTTTGGTTAATTATTTGCATCCAGGACTCATGTTTGATGGGTCCTACAGCGTTGCATTCTCCTCCATCCCCAACATCCTTCTTTCTTCTATGCCCTTCTTCAGCCTTTTCTAGGATTTCAACTCCGGCGTTTTGTTGATTATCTCCCCTCCATTGTTTTTGACTTACAGCACACAGTTCAGCAATTTATACCCTTTCCAAAACCTTTAAGAAGTACATGAAGTCAATCCATATGATGTTAACAAATCATAGTCTAAAAAATCCCTACCTAAGAGGGTCAACAAAAAACAAGGGAAATCTTAATGAGGCGGGTTGACACAACAGTCACAACAATGGACTCAAACATACCAACGATCGTGAAGATGGCACAGGACCAGGCAGTTTCCTTATGATACATATGGTAGCCATGAGTCTGACCTGACTCAATGGCAGCTAGCAACAACATGCCTCCTGCTGCTATCAACCTTTGCAAGTTAACTCACTGCTTTCCATGTGATCCCAGGATGTCCACGCATCTATTTGCAGAAGTTGCCAAAAAAATCATCCTGGCTGGTGGGAATTTGAGGGCAGCATTTTATTCAAAGAGAAAAGAGGCTTGCATCCTTCTGACAATGAGATCTCCTGGCTTTGCAAGAATGCCTTTCTCTTGCCCCCAAGCTGGGTTCTCTCTTAGGGAAGCTCTGGCTGCTTTGTGTGGCTGCACTGGCCCGGTATTGATGCATTCTCTGTGATGATGATGGTCGCTTTCCAGTTGGGGTCCAAGATAGAAAAGGGTCCCCATTTTTCCTCACTGTGCAGGTGCCTGTCCTATGAAACAGCTTGAAGGCGCCCTCTTGTCTGTGGCTGCTCTGAGTGGTTGTAAATGCATGTCGCACCCATTGACAAAGAGGCTAACAGTGTTTCCATACCTGCAGGAACCTAGTTCAACAGCAGAACTTTCACTGGGGATTCCTGGATTCCTTCTCTGTGTATAGGAGGCCCTGGGTGGTGCAAATGGTTACCACACTCAGCTGCTAACTGAAAGGTTGGAGGTTTAAGTCCACCCATAGGCACCTCTGAAGAAAAGTCTGGCAATCTTCCAAAAAATCATCCATTGAAAACCCTGTGGAGCACAGTTCTCCTCTGACACACATGAGGTCTCTATGAGTTCAGGTTGACTTGATAGCAACTCTCTTCCTTATGCTCTGTGGAAATTCATGACTTCTGTGACTTCCCATCCGATGGGGAGCTCTTGAAGGGCAAGGAATTGTCACACTTAGTCCTGTGTCTTGCAGAATGGTACTCAAAACATTGTGTAGTAAACACATAGATTAGTTGGGTCTCTCTTGAGCATATTCAAAGATTACAAGATACAGAGTAAATCTAGTTTTGGAGTCCCTGATAGGCAGGATATTACCACACTGTGGAACACTTTTTGTCACCAAAGGCTCAACCTGTCTACCACCCATGGGTCCCCTCCAAGCCTAGCTCAGGAAGTCTTACGAGCTGGTCTCCAGTCTAACCTCCTCCGGAAGCTCCAGGCTGCTGAAAACAGGCAGGCAGGCACAGAAGCTGGGGCACAGGTCATGCCAACAGAATGAATGGTGCAGTAGCATTTCTTGGCAGCCCTGCAAAGAAAGTCAGGACCATCACAGGTGTGGTCAGAGAGTCTCTGCCTAAGTGCCTGTGGGGGGTGGGGGATATTTCTGTATCCTGGGATGCTAGGATGCATGGAGCTCATAGGAGGTGTCTGTGCCTTGTTTTGCTTGTTAGATTCATAAACTCCACCAGTGCACACAGACTCTCTCAGGCACGTTTCACCAGCAGGAGTTAGGAATCTGGGCTGAAAGAAAAAGTCTCAGGAGCCACCCCGGATCTGTTCCTTCAGGGCAAATTCCTTGTGTCAGCTTGAGCTTGGACCTTGCCCCAGTGAAAATGTGCTCTGTTCTGAGGAAGAAAGCCATTTCAGACACAGCATCCAATCCCCCAGGGCTCGAAACCTGGAGAACAGCCTGCGGAGGGAGTGGTGGTATAGGAGGTTCTCAGCAGACAAGCCCATGAGATAACAGATGCTGGAAGGAGGCTGTCCTAGGGTGCTCCACAGTTCACGAGGATCGTGCTGTGCGTTAATACATATCAACTAGGAAACCCAGAATGAGAGGAATATCTCATGCTCCCTACTTCAAACTCAGGAAAGGCACAAGGCTAAGTTCCAGCAGCTGTCACCTGTGCACTCTGGTTTTGTGCTCACAATGGCCTCACTGCATGGGTACCTTTCCAGCAAGTTGTTAACAAAGATAATCTGAGGTCCAGTAAAGGTTGGAGCCTTGGTAGCTCAGTGGTTAAGAGTTTGGCTTCAAATCCATGAGCCACTCCTTAGAAACCCTACAGGGCAGTTCTACTCTGTTCTATAGGGTCACAGTGAGTCTAAATCGACTCAGGGGCAACCTGTTTGGGTTTTTGGGTTTAGTGAAGGTTAGTCGTTTCTCTGAAGTCACTCTAAGGACCCATTCTGGAGCTTGGATTCATTCAGACCTAGATGACTCAAATATGTCCTCTACACGTTAGCTGCTCTCAACCGACTCTGGACCTTCAGCCAAATTCCAGCTGATCTGCAGGTCCATGAGGATCCATGCTTATGGATTGTGCCAAGACATGCATCATCGTCATCATCATCATCATCATCATAATGATTGGGGGATGAAGATGATGCCAATGTCCGTCAGTGTATGCCTTGCTTGACTCGTGATTCAAATACATCAACTGAAAAAAATATATTTTTGAAACCGTGGATAGATCTGAATACAAATGAGATATGGCACAGATTAGCTAAGAACTATTTGTAATTTTGTGAGATGTGGTGTCTGTGTGTGTATGTTCTTACTTTTTGGAAATACACATTGATGAAGTAGTTCCAGGTAAAATGGCATGAGGTGTGAGACTTGCTTTAAAATATTCAGACATAAGAAAAATAGAGCGGGGGAGGGTGGGGAGAATAAATCAAGAGTGATTCACTGTTGAAGCTGAGCAAAGGGCACATGGCTGCTTTTGTGTATGTTTAAAAGTTGTTATTATTAAAATAGATGTTGGCAGCATTATCTCTAAGAAGTGGGGATTGAGTGACTTCTAGTTCCTTTTTTTTTTTCTGTACCTTTAGGAATTTGAAAATTTGATACAGTAAATACACACTACTTTGGTTATATTAAAAAAAGTACAGTCTTGTTCCACATCTTAAATAGCTGATGCTTAGATGCTAAACTTTCATCTGTCTGTACAAAACACTCTTGACAGTAGTTTATATGCTGTAGTTAGCTGCTGTCAAGTCTGCTCTGACTTATGACCACAGAGTCAAAACACAGCAAAAGAGAACCGAACATTGCCTGGTTTCGTGATCGCATGCACCTTCAAGTCAATAGTTGTGACTTCTGAGCGGGTCTGTCTCATCAAGGGTCTCCCTCATCCTCGCGGCCCTCTGGGTCCCCAAGCATGTCCTCCTCTAGAGATCAATCCCTCCTGATGACGTGTCCAAAGCAAGTGAGTTGGACAATGCTCAGTTATTCATTGGCTAATTTTAAGAAGTAGTTTGCCAGGCCTTTCTTCCTAGTCTTAGTTCAGAGGCTCCACTGTCCACCATGGGCCACCCTGCTGGTATTTGGCATAGCTTGCAGTTGCATAGCAATACACAAACCATCACAGTAGGACAAAATGAGACGGGTGGTGGAATAGTTTGCATACCTCCCTGCTTTCCTCTAAAGATGGAATGAAAACTATAAACCAGGCCTTTCTTTGTGACTGGTAGATTGCAAAAGCTCCCCAATTCTCCATCCCAACCTGATTCTACACCCGCTGCAACTGACTTTGTAGCTCCTCCCATCATGAGACAGAGCTTGCTCCCTTCCCCTTGAGCCTGAGCTGGCCAGGTGACCTGCTTTTACCTCTAGAATACAGTAGAAATGATGGAGTGTCAGTTCCAAGCCTGCAGAGGTCTTGGAGACTTTCTTACTTTTGGGAACCCCTCCCACTGCCCAGGGAATAAGCCTGGGTTAGCCTGCTAGAGTGTGGGAAATCACATAAAGTATAGACAAGCCGTCCTAGCTGAGGTCAGCTAGAAGAGCCGGCCCTCACCCTTCCCACTAGATGACCTAAGATTTATGACTGAGCCCAGCTACAAGAAGCCAGTCCAGCCCAGATCCACAGAACTGCCTGGTCGGCCCATAGACTGGAGAAAAATGCTCACCACTTGTTCTTGTGTACTGCTGAGGGTTTGTGGTTTTTTGCTACATAGAATTATTGTGGCAATGGATAACCGGTGCGCTATCTCTGACTCATATTTCATGGAAATAAATGATGACACACTGAAGTGCCTCTCCTTTGATAGTCCTTTAAGGAGTGGAGCTGAGCCTGCCCCTATTTTGAACGACCCCAGTCTACTGCACTTGGGTGATTTCTGCTTACTACTTGGCAAGTTTCTTTTATGACTAAGACCCTATGCAAGACAGTGATGAGAAGGTTCAGATTTACAACCCTACTTCCAGGGAGGCCCGCGTACTTTGTCCCTTTCTCGATGCCAAACCATAGGTGAGCTTTGTGCTTCTGGGGGTGGGTGTATGAGGCCTTCACCCACTTGCTAGGTTCTAGGGGAAACATGTGCTTAGTTTAAAGCTACTGAACTCTAGTCTGAGAAAATGTGTCCACAGACAGAGAAATCCCTTACTACATTAAATCGATTAATGATGCTAAAGATCTGCTTTCTTTCCAACAAATCCCTATCTTGTGCAATTAAGGAGATATAATCAAACAAGATATTCGCTACAGATTTTTTTTTCTTTTGCACACACAGATGCAATGAGTTAAAAACTCCAAACAATAGAAAAACCAGAGCAGCTATCCATAAATCTATCCTAGAGAAATAAAAGTACAAGCTATACAATTTAATCTTAAATGCTTTTTTTTTATTAATGAAATGAAGTGCACTAAAATATTAATGTTCCTTAAATTTCTTATAACTGAAATACTGACATATATTTAAAAAATAATATTCCAAAAGAAGTGACTAGTTCTGTGAGGCAAATTCAAAATGACTGGGTTCTCATTCTTGGCTTTCACTAGGCTGCTAATTGGTGTACAAATTACAGTTGTTGAAAGCATGCACATGCAAACATTTCATAAGCTTAGTTGAACAAACTTGTGCTCAGTGCTCACTCTGTTTCAGGGAGTACAAAGCTAAAGAAGATACTTCACCTGCCTCCAAGGTGGTTACCTGCTGTTATGGACTGAACTGTGTCCCCCAAAACATATGTTGAAATCCTAACCCTTGTACCTGTGAATATGACCTTGTTTGGAAATAAGGAATTTTATTTTATTATGTTAATGAGGCTATATTGCAGCGGGGTGGGTCCTAAACCTAATCACTCCTAAGTGATGTCTTACAAAAAGGAAAGACAGACCCAGGGCGACACTTACCCACGAGCAGGGAAGAGATCATGTAACCATGTGAGGAACTATCTAATAACCAAGGAATGCCTAGGAACACGTAGGGCTACTGACTAGGAGGGGTCCTAGAGATGATGCCTTTATTTGGACTTCTAGCCTCCAAAACTGTGACACAACACATTTCTGTTTTTAAAGGTACTCATTTGTGGTGGTTTTGTTATGGCAGCCTTAGGCAACTAAGACATTGGCGCAACAAGAATTCAAATGGTCAATGTTCTTACAATGGAATAAGAGCTTCTTGGTGGTGTTGTTAGCTGCTGTGGAGTCAGCCTCTGACTCATAGTGATCCCATGCACAACAGAATCAAAAGATGTCTAGGGCCATACCATCCCCATGATCAGCTGCAGATTGGACTGTTGTGATCCATGGGGCTTTCATTGGCTGATTTTCGGGAGTAGATGGTCAGGCCCTTCTTCCTAGTCCATCTCAGTCTGGAAGCTCTGCAGAAACCTGTTCAGCATCCTAGCAACATGCAAGTCTCCACTGACAGATGGGTGGAGACTGTGCATGAGGTGCATTGACCAGGAGTTGAACCTGGGTCTCCTGCATGGAAGGTGAGAATACTACCGGGAAAGCATCATTGCCTCACCAAACAAGTGCTAGAGTAGAGGTAACCTCAAGAACCCAAATAAACCCTGCCAAGAAGACTCAGCCTGGCCTAGAAAGACAGGGCTTTTCTGGGGCTGAGAGGTCCAATCTGAAAAGACAAGGAGTTGGTGGAGTTAACTGAGTGTAAGGGTAGAGGTGAGGCTGATGCTGGCACTGGTGGAAGGAAGAACTTGTAATTACTCTCTAAACCAAACCCATTGCCATCAAGTCGATCTCGACTCATAACGACCTTACTGGACAGAGTAGAACTGTCTCATACAGTTTCTAAGGGGTGGCTGGTGGATTCGAACTGCTGACATTTGGATTAGCAGCCAAGCTCTTTTAACCACTGTTCCACCAGGGCCTGAACTGCTTTATGGTCTTCTTAATCCCAGAGAGGTTACCCATGCCTTACTAACTTCCCTTAACCTTGTCCACAACTTTGTAAGTTCTTTCTGTGTTGCCTTTTCTGTACCCTATAACCCAACTACAGGAAGAGGTCATGAACCTATACACTTTATAGAGAATCAGCCATGTCCCAGGCATCGTACCTAGTACTTTATATAACTGGTCTGAACAGGAGAGTGGTATCTCTATTTTACAAGTGAGAAACCTGAAGCTGGGCAGAGCAGACTATCTTAAGCAAGTCCAATTACAAGTGGTAGAACTTGGGGTTTGAACCCTGAAGTCTGTGACATTTCTACAACACCTGCCATCTTTCTTCCAGAAAACATCTCCCATCCTTGTAGGAAGGGTGCGTGGTCTGGTGCTCTGCACCTAAGCATGAAAATGCATACTTCCAGGTCGCTGACAATGTGGCCTGGAGGTTGAAGAGGCAGGTTATATTTCGGCTTAAAGTCAAACCGAGTTTGCCAGTGCACCCTGATGCACTTAGTAAAGAGGTCTGCAAAATGAGCTATTTCACATGTATACATTCCCTACCCAGTGAAGTCAGATGAAGCCATCCCTCAGATCTATCCACCACCTTGAGGCTGCTCTGGGCTCTGAATTATCCCAGCAAAATTATGTTTGCAAGCATATTTGAAAATATCTGCTTACTAGGGAGCCCAAGGTCTAGAAGGGAGAGTGTTGACATGTCATGGGGTTGGTAACCAATGTCACAAAACAATATGCGTACTAATTGTGTAATGAGAAGCTAGTTTGTTCTATAAACCTTCATCTAAAGTACAATTTAAAAGAAAATGCTTTAAATAGCAAAAAAAAAAAAAAAAAAAAAAAAAGGGTGCATGGATAGGACTAAATAACATCCACACACACAGGCACACACACAAAATCTGCTTCCAAAGCAGCCCTGACTCATCCTATTCCTTCCCACCTTCTCAGCATCATGCTCTGTGAGTGGCTCCTCATTTCCTAAGTTCCAAACAAGCTGGTATTCTTTGACTTTATCCAACATGCCCATCTCTTTGTCACATTAGAGGTTTTGCATTTATTTGCTGCGCCTCTGCCTAGTACATACCGCAACTCTCTCTGCTCCCATACGTGCATGTTGAGCTTCTTCTCATCACATAGACTTAAACTCAAATGTCACCACCACCTCAGTAAAGCCTTCCCTGACCACTGCCCACTCAACCCAGACTTCCCATGAGGTTTCTACGAGTACCACCATTCTCTATCGCCAGTCCATGTGCTTTGTGTCCTCTTGGCTGTAATCCACCTGATATTTTCTGGTTTATTTATGTGTTTGCCTGTTGATTTTATGTTGCTGGTACATGAAGGCATGGACTTTGTCTTATTTTCACTGTATCTTTACTCTAGTGCCTAGAACAGTCTCCAGCACATATTAAGCCTTTAATAAATATCGATCGAATGAGAGAACAAATGAATGATGCATGCATGAATATTGATGAATCAGAAAACAAAAGCATGCATGAATGATTGCTACCTTAGGTTGTGAGTGAACTCCTTCTCTGACTATTTTGCTAAAAGGTAAACTCCTGGAAAGCAGGGAATTTTCTATGATCAAGACTGCACAATTAGTGTTGAATCTAGCTGATAAATTTTGAGGGGTTTTTGTACTACTCTCAATTTTTGTTAATGTTTAAGTTTTTTCCCTAATAAATTTTTGGTTAAAAATCTGTTTCTCTTTGACTCCCTGAAGTTCTAGTTTTGTCTTCTAGAACAGGGGTCAGCAAACTATGACCCATCACCTGTTATTGTAAATAAAGTTTTATTGGAACACACACACACAAAGAACACACAATTAAAATGCAGTAGCGTTGAGTTTGTGACCAGGGACTTAATAATATCATAGTTTACGCATCTCTCTTTAAAGCAGGCTGCCTCTTGGTGTTGGAAATTAATTTCTTATTTGTCAATAGAATAAGCTCTCAAATTTCAGTTATTACATGCATAAATTCTGTTTGCTACCCTGTCTTTGAACTAGTTGACAAGTATTTATAGAAGCACTTGATGCTTTGCATACCTGTAAAACGGCATCTGCGCCTCCCAATCTATTTTCAAGTTAGTTTAGGTGATGTGCATATTGTGATTTATCCTACTGTGTAGATGAGAAAACCAAGCTTCACTGAGTTCAATTCACTTCTCTGAAAAACGCAAGTCATGCCAGAAGCAGTCAGAACTGAGTTTGCAGGTCTTCCTGCTACTTTTCCTCCTTATAGCCTTAACCCTGGTGGGCACAGAATCCGTCAGGAAAGGAGGAAATCATTGTCCTCAAGGAACTAACAATTGCAACCCAACTTTGATGTGTTAGAAACTGAGCATCGCACCCAGGAAATACTTAAAATGTACTAGAAGAAAATGTTAAAATACAAAAAGCTGAAATTATCTGTTATCACTCTGTGGATTCTCTCAAATGACAATATAGAGGAAAATCAATAATTACAAAGCTTCAATTAACAACAAAATGTGAATACAGTGGCACTAGATACCTTGACAGAGGTCACGCAAGTGATATCAGAACAAGACGGTTTTATTAAACAGAATCACGTGTATACGTGGAGTTGAACCTTAAAAATGGTGTGGTTCATATTCCAACAATCCTTGCTCTATCCTGTTACAAGTGTCCTGGGCAATGTAATCTGGCTAGAGTAAAGAAAAATGTGAGAAGTGAATGTCCTTCTCTTCACATATTGTATGTTTTTAGTAGATCACTCCAGAGCTCCTTGTCCCTCTCTGCTCCTTAGAGAGATAAAAGTGCCTCATTACCTTGCATCACGTTAATATTTAAGATACAGGAAGAGACAGAAACAGCAATGAGAGGCACAGAACAAGAATATGTGTGTTGTGAGTGGAAAATGATGGGGAGTGGTACATATACAGCTAACAGGCCACTGGGTAAAACAAGCACAGATACGATTTGGATTTGAAAAAGAGGTACCAGGCCATTTTCTATTGACTTAATTAACACATGGGTATCTTTGGAATATCTGTCTTGGGAGAAGTACAGCCAGAATGCTCCTTAGAAGCAAAGATGGTGACACTCACCTACTTTGGACACGTTATTAGGTGGGACCAGTCCCTGGAGAAGGACATCATGCTTAGTAAAGTAGAGGGTCAATGTAAAAGAGGAAGACCCTCAGCAACATGGATTGCCACGTGGATGCAACAATGAGATCAAATAAAGTAATGATTGTGAGGACGGTGCAGGACCAGGCAACATTTCATTCTGCTGTACATCGGGTCACTACAAGCTGGAATCAATTCGATAATACCTAACAACAATAACACATCTTTGGAATAAATCATAGGCATTTTGAACCTGGACAAGATAAAATAATGGCTTTCGAAGACATAAAAACAAACAAGAAAGCAACTTGAGGTAGCAAAGAGGCAATGATTGTGAAGGGTGAAACTGACTTTCCTTTGAAGAAAGAAGTTTATTTGCAATTAATACTCATTTCATATATTTTTTTTAAATCCTTAGGTGGTACAAATGGTTAACGTTCTCTTCTGTTAAACAAAAGACTGGAGGTCTGAATCCACCCAAAGATGCCTCAGAAAAAAGACCTGGAGATCTACTTCCAAAAAACAGCCATTGAAAACCCTATGGAGCACATTTGGGGTCATATTGAGTTGGAGTCTACTCAACAACAACTTATTGTTAGTTTTTTTTTTTTTTTTATTGTGTTTTGTTTTTATTATTGTTTTTAGATTTCAGAGAACCAAGCGGGAAATGGATATTTCTGCCCTGTGACAAAAATGCACCTCTATTTCGAAATGTGTCTAGCAAACCAGTAAAGACCAGGTCAACTTAGAATATCTGGAAAAGAAGGAGCTAGCCAAGCTCCCTTGGGTCAGTTAATTCATCATCTTGTACTAAACACACTCCATCTGATTTTATTCACAAGTTGCAAGACATCACATAAAGACCTTTTTAACATATATTATTGAAAATCTCTATTATAATCCTCCAACTTAGTGAATTTGATTAAATCTCCATGGCAGAAAATAAGGCATTGTAACATAAGCACTCACATTGCAGAGGTCCTATTATAGCTTAGGCATGCTAGCCTTATTATGTTAAAAATGAATGGTCCTGGGAAAATAATTTAGTGAGCGATGAACTTAGAAGAACTAAAAGCATTTAGTACTGAGCAAATTACCAAGAGAAATTGCTTTGCTATGAAACTTTGGGCTTATTGTCAGAGATGTTTAGTCTGCTCAAAATGTTTGATCTAGGAGAATGCCCTGTGTTCAGAGAGAAAATCAATTTCCATGGTGGGGGCTGCAGAGCCTCCAGAAGACTACCACAAATTGGCTCGGAGAAGGAGATTTGATCTAAGCCCTGGAGCCTAGAGGACCCAGGCATCCCTCTGCAAAGGCCTGGCTCCGAGTCCTGGACCCAGAAGATCATTATTTGTCCATCTGGGCTAGTGAGGAGCGCGGTGTGTCTACATTATAGCAAACTGACTCAGGTGAGTGTCTGTTATGCATTCAATTGAGTCCCCCCAAAATATGTGTTGGAATACCAACTCCTGTCCCTGTGGATGTGATCCCGTTTGGGAACAGAGTTTTCTTTGTTATGTTGATGAGGCCGTATCAGTGTAGTGGTGTCTTAAACCAATCACTTTTGAGCTATAAAAAGAGCAGATTAGACACAGAAACAAAGAAGTAGATCCAAGCCACATGAAGATCACCAAGGAACAGAGGAACAGAAGCTGAAAAGAGACAGGGACCTTCCTCCAGAGCTGATATAAAGAGAGAGCCTTCCCCTAGAGCCAGTGCCCTGAATTGAGACTTCTGGTCTCCTAAACTGTGGGAAAATATATTTCTCTCCTTTAAAGCCACCCACTTGTGGTATTTCTGTTACAGCAGCACTAAGAGACTAAGACAGACTCTCATTGTGGATAAGGCTATCCTTGCTGCCGGGCATTTAACCAGCCCGGCAGAGCCTGGCTCAACATTGGCCACACACAACCAGAAACTCGAGGAGACAGCTGTCTGCACACAGCAAAGGGCAGAGCAAGGAATGGTTTCTCTGGTGGATACATACTTTTTAAAGGATATCTTGTCAGTTATACCAAAAAGTGTTAATTCTTAGTGACAAAGACATGATAGACTCACAGAATTCTTTATGACACCTGGGACACCTCAGAGACCATCAAAGGTCTAGATCTGGATCAATCTTCACATGTTTTTAGATGGTGTCTTAGTTATCTAGGACTGCTGTAACACAAATACCACAAGTGGGTGGCTTTAAAGGAGAGAAATTTATTTTCTCACAGTTGAGGAGTCTAGAAGTAGAAACTCAGTGAGTCAGCTCTAGAGGAAGAGTCTCTCCTTCAGCTCCAGGGGAACATCCTTGCCTCTGTCAGCTTCTGTAGGCCAGGTGTTCCTCGGTTCCTTGGTAGTCCTCGCTGGCATCTATCCTTCCTCTGTTTGTGTTTGCTTCTGTTTCTAATCTGCTCTTTTCATGACTCAGAAGTGATTAAGTTTAGGACATACTCTACATTGGGATAGCCTCATTAACATAACACTAGATTGTGTTATGGAACGTGATTACATTACATTACATTGCATTACATTACCTGCCATCCACAGGTATAGGGATTAGGATTCCAAAACATATTTTGGGGGGATACAGCTCAATCCATAACAGACAGGGAAATAGAGGCTTAGAGAGATGCGACACATGAGTTAAGGGGAATCTTGAGACACTTGCCTGGAACTCAGGTCTGCTAACATCCCTAACATCACAGTCAAGGCTCTCACCTTGACCTAAACTGTCTTGGCTTCTGTAAAGAGACAAGATTCCCTGTTGCTTCTCTGATTTTCACTCCCAAGAGGCAACCAGAGCAAATATTGCCAACACCAATTTACAAATGTGGAAGCAGAGGCCTGCCCGGCAGAGAGGTCTTGATCCAGAATCATTTGATTCTGTATCTTGGGGCTTATCCCCATATAAACTCCCTGAATGTAAACATTCATAACCACACCAGTCAGATTGATTATATGAATTTCAGAGTGCTCAGGCTCTCCACTCCCTACACTTAAAATAAGCGAAGCTGACCCTAAACTTGGCATAGCACGCCATGTCTTACTTGGACTTGAGCTATGAGATAACTTTGCAAAGGCCATCCACAACCAGAGGGCCAAAACTGTGAGGAAGTCTGAGGCCTCGGACATCATTCTGCAGGCCAGGACGCATCCTCGGGCAATTTGCAGGAGTAATGTGGCTTGATCTGAACTGTAGTTTAATACCATATCTACTGGAATTAATTGGTCAGATACACCTTGGGAGATATCCAAAAAGGTCTAACCCAGCAAACAGGAAAGCATTAAAAGCTCCCTGTTTCACTGTGGTTTGCTTAAAGGTCAAGAAAACTGTAGAATTCAAATTGCCTTGCAAACTGATGCAGCAACGGGGCAACCCACACCTCACCCTCCTACACATTTGTCAGAATTTGGCTTAGAAGCATCTTGCAGAAGCTATCCCTGATGCTCCCAAGAATGGGCTGATGCTCTCACGCCTCAGCGCTCTCATGGGACTAGTGCCCACTGCTGCAAAAGCCCATTACACCCCTCTTGAATGACTCTTGGCCGGACCCTGGGCATCTCAGAGTAGCGGTGTTGTCACATTCCATTCACAGCTCTGTCTCCAGGTCCTAGGCCCAAAGTCTGGCGACAGAGCCCAGGCCCAGCCCTCCACCCGTGTTTGTTGAATGAATGAAGGGAAAACAGGCTGCCTTACCATTTTGGTCTCAGTAAATATTGACAGACTCACTTTCTCTCCTTGCAGTCTGGTGTCACTGTGTCTGCTGTTGCTATATAAATGCGGGTGAGGCTGGCAAAGGTTCATTTGCTGCTATTGTGTATAATGTGTGTGTGTGTGTGTGTGTGTGTGTGTGTTTCCCTCTTTAGCTGTGTAAAAAGAAGCAAGTCTCCATAAATCTCCATACTGATCATATGCAAAAAAAAAAAAAAAAAAAAAAAAAGCAGCAACTCCTGTCCAAATTCTGAAGGGAGTGTGTGCAAAGACTCGTGGTATGGAAGGAAATTCTGAGGCGAGAGCCAGGCTAACCCCTGCTTTTTATAAATGGAGACGTGAAAGCCCAGCTAAGCACAGGGTCCTGCTGAAGCTCCTACAGCTCATTAGAAGCTGGGCTTTTACTGCAACCCCAGTATCCTTTATCCCAGCCTATTACTCACCCTCCAGGAGCTCTCAACTTAATTGATTTAAATTGTCACTGAGATGTCATACTTAGGATGGGACCAAAAACTGAAACTGGCTATGTCCACAGCAAGGGAGAATAATTAGCAACATCACATGTTGTGCTGATTCTTATCCCTCTAATCTCAGGGCCAATTATTGCTTTAAGTACAACCATAAGCCGGAAGAGAGATGCCAGTATGTGAATACTTTTCCCAGAATCTGACAAGGTAGAACTTGTACTTTTTCTTGGACGCCTTCTGGGCAATCTAAGGTGGAGAAGAAGCACAGGGCTCACGACTTCTCTCCCTGTCCCATTTCTCTTTCTCCCTCCCTGTTCCTGACTCTGTCTTTATTGACTATGCATTTCATCTGTAAAGTCTTGGTATGCAATATGTCTTGTACAGATTTATCACACTGTTACTTAACCATTACATCATAATACCTAGATGTTAACTAGAATATTAACCCTTGGAATGGGTTGAATTGTGTCTCCCCAAAAAGATATGTCCGATTTCTTAATCTCAGTACCTGTGAATCTGACTTACTTGGTAAGAGTCTTTGCAGGTGTAATTAAGTTACGAATCTTGAGATCAGATTATCCTAGGTATAGGGTGTGCCCTAAATCCAATGACTGGGGTCATTAGAGAAACACAGAGGGGAAGTCCAACTGAAGATGGAGAAAGAAATTGGAGTGATGCATCTACAAGCCAAGGATGCCAAAAAGCCTGGAGGGAAGCCTGGGACAGGTCCTCCCTCAGCCTCCAGAAGGAATCGACTCTGACAACACCTTGATTTGTAACTCTGGCCTCCAGAGCTGTGAAAGGAAATGTTTCTGTTGTTATAAGCCATCCAATTTGTGGAGACTTGTTATGGTGCCCTAGGAAAGCACTACACACTTCTCTTAGTCTGTGTTCTTTACAGGAATAAAACCAGTGAGATGTACATGTAAATAAACAGAGAGAGATTTATTTCAAGGAAATGGCTCACACAATTATGGGGGCTGACAAGTCCCAAATCCATGGGTCAGGCAGCAGGCTGGAGAACTCTTCTGTCTCATGGGGTTGTGGGGGCTGGTGAATCCAAAATCTGCAGGTTATGCAGCAGGCTGAAGACTTCTGCAGGACTACATCCCAAGAGCCAGAGGTCAGGTAACAAGAAAAATGCAGGGTTGAGAGAGAGGGAGGGAGGGAGGGAAAGAAAGAGAAAGAGAGAGAGAACTTTGCTGGAACATGAATTTATATACCTGAGGCAGGCCACACCCCCTAGGACACTCCCTTTCACCTGATTGGATGATGACATTAGGTCACCTAATGGAGATGACTACATTATACACCATTATGGAAAGACAATCAGTTCGTTGTCTGCCAAACTACTGAGAATCATAGCCTAGCTAGTTGATACATAACATTCCCCATCACGATACGTTAGCAAGGCCATGCCTTGCTGTTCCTTGCTTCCCTCCCTCTTTCCCCTTTGCTGCACAATCATTGACTCTTTACATGTCAGCATTCAATCTATGAGTTGATTTTATTCCATTTTTAATATCAGTTTTGCAGAACTTTATACAAAATTTTATTATCTAGTGGTCACTCATGATCCTTGTTGAGGCAGAACTTCTTAATTCAGCAAAATGATAGCTTTGTAATAGACCTGTAACTAGAAACATAATCAGTTCCCTTCTCTACCAAGGATATGCATAGTTTAGTGTTTTAAAATTGCTGCTGTTCTGGGCTGGCATCTCTGTGGTTCTCTTGACTTCCCCTTCTTGGCTGCAAGATGGCTGCAGAACAACGTGTGTTGGATCCTCATATACTGCATTCATAGTCAGGAAGAGAGGTTGACACAGGCCTGGAATTTCTTCTCATATGCCCTTTTCTAATGAGGAAGGTAGTATCTTTCCCTCAACAAGATGGATTGACACAGTGGCTCCAATGATAGACTCAAATATTTCCATACATCTCACTTGTGAAAATGTGATTCTAGCTGTAAGCCAGTAGGAAAACGGTAGGAGAATGACTGGCTTTTTAAGTCTCTACAGTGGAGCCAGGCAAGGGAGAAGGAGATAGTTCACAAGCAATACCTGTACGGTTCCTAGCCAAGGCACCTGTTATGGATTAAATTGTACCCCCTCAAAATGTGTGTTGGAATCCTAACCCGTATACCTGTGGATATAATCCGACTTGGAAATGGGATTTTCTTTGTCATGTTAATGAAGCCATACCACTGCAGGGAGTGTCCTAAGCCTAATCACTTCTGGGTGATATAAAGAGCCACCTAAACACAGAGACAAGAGAGACAAACAGGAAAGCAGGTGCTATCTGTCTTAGTCATCCAGTGCTGCTGTAACAGTAATACCACCAGTGGATGGCTTTCACAAAGATAAATTTATTCTCTCACAGTCTAGTAGGCTACATGTCCAAATTCAGGGCATCAACTCCAGGGAAAGGCTTTCTGTCTCGGCTCTGGAAGAAGGTTTGTGTCATCACTCTTCCCTTGGTCTGGAAGCTTCTCTGCGCAGGAACCTCAGGTCCAAAGGACAGGCTCGGCTCCCAGCGCTGTTTTCTTGGTGGTATAGGGTCCCCATGTCTCTCTGCTGGCTTCTGTCTTTTATATCTCAAAAGATATTCGCTGAAGACACTACCTAATCTTGTAGCTCTCATCAATGTAGCTGCCACTAATCCATCTCATTACATCCTAGTGATGGGATTTACAACACATAGGGAAATCACATCAGGTAACAAAATAGTAGACAATTATACAATACTGGGAATCATGACCTAGCCAAGTTAACAGATACTTTTGGGGGACACAATTCAATCTATGACACTATCTAGTGAAGAAGCAGAAGAATCTACAAGCAACAAGAATTATCTTCGGGACAGCACTCACTACAGGGGAGGTCAGCACAACTGGACTAAACCAAAGCTAAGAAGTGTCCTGAATACAACCAAAAACTTCAAGGGACAGAGTAGCAGGGGCGGAGTTCTGGGGACCATGCTTTTAGGGGACATCTAGGTCAATTGGCATAACAAATTTATTAAGAAAATATTCTGCATCTTACTTTGGTAAGTGACATCTGGGGTCTTAAAAGCTAGCGAGCAGCCATCTAAGATGCATCAATGGGTCCCAACCCACCTGGAGTAAAGGAGAATGAAGAACACCAAAGTTACAAAGAAAGATTAGCCCAAGAGACAGAAAGGGCCACACAGACCAGAGACTGCAACAGCCTGAGACCAGAAGAACTAGATGGTGCCCGGCTACCACCAATGACCACCCTGACGGGGAACACAACAGAGAGTCCCTGAGGGAGCAGGAGAAAAGTGGGGTGCAGAACTCAAATTCAAGTGAAAAGACCATACTTAATGGTCTGACTGAGACTGGAGGAACCCCAGAGAGCACGTCCCCTGGACTCTCTGTCAACCCAGCGCTAAAACCATACCCGAGGCCAACTCTTCAGTCAAAGATTAAACTGGACAATGGGACATAAAATGATACTCTTGAAGAGTGCGCTTCTTAGCTCAAGTAGATACATGAGACTAAGTGGGTGAGATGAGAAGACAGAGAGGGTCAGGAGCTGGTTGAATGGACACAGGAAATCAGGGGTGGAAAGGAGGAGTGTGCTGTCACAGTATAGGAAGAGTAATTAGGGTCACATAACAATGTATATATAAGTTTTTGTATGAGAGACTAACTTGAATTGTAAACTTTCACTTGAAGTAAAATAAAATTAAAAAAAAAAAAAAAAAAAAAGAGAATCTACAAGCCCAGGACATCCAAGGATTGCCAGCTGCTAGAAGCTGAAATAGACAAGAAAGGACCTCCTCCTATAGCCACATGTCAAACTAGGTCTTTTAGCCTTCCAAACTGTGAGAAAATGCTTTTCTGTTCTCTAAAGCCACCCACTTGTGGTGTTTCTCTTACAGCGCCTCTTGAAAACTAAGACATCACCCAGGCTATGGGTGCCTTTACGTGCACTAGGGCATCTATTGCTTTGGTCTAGATTGTTGTTGTCTGGGGCCATCAGGTTGGTTCCAACCAACAACAGAACAAAATATTGCCTGGCCCTGCACCATTCTCTGAATCGTTGTATGTTTGAGCCCATTGACGCAGCCACTGTGTCAATCCATTCTACTGAAGGTCTTCCTCTTTTTCACTGATCCTCTACTTTACCAAGTATTCTGTCCTTCTCCAGGGATTGGTCTTTACCGATAACATGTCCAAAGTAAGTGAGATGAAGTCTTGCCATCCTCACTTCTAAGGAACATTCTTGCTGTACTTTTTCTAAGACAGACTTGTTTCCTTATTCATTGTTCAGCTTTCACATGCACACAAGGGGACTGAAAAGACCATGGCTTGGGTCAGGAGCACCTTAGTCCTCAAAATGACGTCTTTTACAAGGATGCCCTTTATCACCACTCCTATTTAACATTGTGCTGGAAGTTCTAGCTAGAGCAATAAGGCAAGAGAAAGAAATAAAGGGCATCCAAATTGGTAATGAAGAAGTTAAACTCTCCCTGTTTGCAGATGATATGATACTATACATAGAAAACCGTAAAGACTCCACGAGAAATCTACGGAACTAATAGAAAGATTCAGCAGAGTAGCAGGATACAAGATAAACATTCAAAAATCAGTTGGATTCCTATAAACCAGTAAAGAGAACGATGAAAAGGAGATCAGGAAATCAATACCATTTTCAATAGCCCCTAAAAAGATAAAATACTTAGGAATAAATATGACCAAGAATATAAAAGACCTATACAAAGAAAACTACAAAACACTGCTGCATGAAACCCAAAGGGATCTACATAAATGGGAAAACATACCATGCTCATGGATAGGCAGACTCAACATTGTGAAAATGGCAATTCTACCTAAAGCAATTTACAAATACAATGCAATCCCGATACAAATACCAACAACATTCTTCAAAGAGATGGAAAAACTAATTATTAACTTTATATGGAAAGGGAAGAAACCCCGAATAAGTAAAGCACTACTGAAGAAGAAGAATAAAGTTGGAGGACTCACACTACCTGACTTGAGGACCTACTGTACAGCTACAGTACTCAAAACAGCCTGGTACTGGTACAACAACAGAGACATTGACCAATGGAACAGAATTGAGAACCCAGATGTAAATCCATCCACCTACGGTCACCTGATCTTCAACAAGGGCCCGGTGTCCATCAAATGGAGAAAAGACAGTCTTTTTAACAAATGGTGCTGGCAAAACTGGATATTCATTTGTAGAAAAATGAAACAGGACCCATACCCCACACCATATACAAAAACTACTTCAAAATGGATCAAAGACCTGAATATAAAGCCTCAAACTATAAAATTCATAGAAGAAAAAATAGGACCAACACTTCAGGCCTTAATACATGGCATTAACAGGATACAAACCATAAACATCAACACAAAAAACCCAACAGATAAACTAGATAACTGGGATCTTCTAAAAATCAAACATCTATGCTCTTCAAAAGACTTCACCAAAAGAGTCAAAAGAGAACCTACAGACTGGGAAAAAAATTTTCGGACAGTACAAGTCAGACAAAGGTCTAATCTCCATAATCTACAAGAAAATCCAACACCTCTACAACAAAAAGACAAACAATCCTATCAAAAAATGGGCAAAGGAAATGAACAGACACTTCACCAAGGAAGACATTCAAATGGCCAACAGACACATGAGGAAATGCTCGCGATCACTAGCCATTAGAGAAATGCAAATTAAAACCACAATGAGATACCATCTCACCCCGGCATTACTGGCACGAATCAAAAATACTGGAAGTAACAAATGTTGGAGGGGCTGCGGGGAGATGGGAACTCTTATACACTGCTGGTGGGAATGCAAAATGATACAACCATTTTGGAAAATGATATGGCGTTTCCTCAGAAAGCTAGAAATAGACATACCATTCGATCCAGCAATCCCACTCCTAGGAATATATCCTAGAGAAATACGAGTCATCACTCGAATAGACATATGCACACCTATGTTCATGGCAGCATTGTTCACAATAGCAAAACGATGGAAACAACCTCGATGTCCATCAACAGATGAATGGATACACAAACTATGGTACATACACACAATGGAGTACTACGCAACAAGAAAGAACAACAATGAATCTGTGAAGCATCTCATAACATGGATGAAACTGGAGGACATTATGCTGAGTGAAATAAGTCAATCACAAAAGGACAAATATTGTATGAGACCTCTATTGTAAAAACCCATGAAAAAATTCACATGCAAAATGTAACAATCCTTGTTGGTTACCAGGGATGGGGGGGGGAGGAATACTAAATAGGCAATAGATAAGTGGTACCTTGGGTGAGAGGTGAGATAGTACACAGTACAGGGGAAACTAACACAACCTGCACAAGGAAAGGTCATGGAGGCCCTATAGACACATCCAAACCCCCCGAGGGACTGAGTTGTTGGACGGAGGGCTCTGGGGACCATGGTCTCGGGGAACATCTAGCTCAATTGGCATGACACTACTTATAAAGGTAATGCTCTACGTTCTGCCTTGGTGAGTAGTGTCTGGGGTCTTAAAAGCCTATGAGTGCCCATCTAAGATACTCCACTGGTCTCATCCCTTCGGGAGCAAGGGAGAATGAAGAGAACAGGATACAAGGAAAAGATTAGTCCAAAGGACTAATTGTCCACAGCTACCAAGGCCTCCACCGGACTGAGTCCAGTACAGCTAGATGGTGCCCGGCTACCACCGCTGACTGCTCTGACCAGGATCACAACAGAGGTTTCTGGACAGAGCTGGAGAAGGATGTAGAGCATAATTTTAGCTCCCCCCCCAAAAAAAAAGACCAGATTTACTGGCCTAAAGAATACTGGAGAAACCTCAAGAGTGTGGCCCCCAGACACCCTTTCAGCTCAGAGGTGAAGTTACCTTCGAGGTTCGATGTTAAGCCTGGGAGTGGACAGCCCAGTAAAACTAAATGGGACTAACAAGGTACAGGAGTCCGGTGACAAAGGCCAGAAGGCAGAGGGGGAGTAGGAAACTGATAATAAGGAACACAAATTGAGTAAGGACACTGTCGATGTATTGTGGGATTGTTGACCACTGTTATAGGGCAACATTTGTAGTAACTATTAAATGGGAGGCTGTTTTGTCCTGTAAGCCTTCATCTTGGGCGAGAATGGCAGCACAATTGGAAGAGCACAGTCAATATCACTTAAATGTGTAAGTAAAAAGTTTTGAAATGGTGTTAAAAAAAAAAAAAAAAAGCCCAAATGAGATTGATGAGGTACAGTAGTCCAGTGACAAGGGCCAGAAGACAGAAGGGGACAAGGAAGTCCCCTGGTGATAGGGAACACAAGGTGGAGTAAGGATATTCTTGATGTCTTGTGAGATTGTTAACCATTGTCATAGGGCAACATTTGTAGTAACTGTTAAATGAGAAACTATTTTGTTCTGTAAGCCTTCATCTTAAGTGAGAATAACAGCACAGTTGGAAGAGCGTAGTCAATGTCACTGAACTGTGTATGTAGAAATTTTTGAAACGGTGTATCTTTGGCTATCTGTATTTTCATCAAAAAAAAAAAAAGGTTGAGAATAGAGGCTTAATATGTTGTGGGGTTGTTAACCAATGTCATAAAACAACATGTGTACTACTGTTTCATGAGAAACTATTTGTTCTGTAAGCCTTCACCTGAAGTAAAATAAAATAAAAAAAAAAACAAAAAACAGACGTCCTTGTTTCTGAACACTTTAAAGAGGTATTTTGCCGCAGAGTTGCCCATTGCAATGTATCTTTGATTTCTTGACTGCTGCTTCCATGGGCGTTGATTGTGGATTCAAGTAAAATGAAACCCTAGATTAGTGATCCTCAAAATTTAGTATGCATCAGAATCACCCAGAGACTTTGTCAAAATACAAATTCCTGGGCCCCACCCCAAGGGTCTGACAGGCTCCTCAGGGATGTTGAGGCTGCCGTCTCCTGGCCCATACTCTGAGTGGCACTGATCCAGATCCTGCTTTATTGTGGCTTCTCAAGTAACGTGAGCAAACAAGGAGTGGGCAAGAGGGCTCCTGACTTATTACTATCATCACCACTATTACTAAAAATAAAAAAGAAGGAGAAGAAAGGGAGGTTTCTAATTCTCTTTTAGTTAGCAGCAACTTCACCCAGTGGGATGTAGTCTAAAGTCATTGATCTGGGAGTTTGGAGAAGAAGTCGTAGTACTTGTTCAACCCTGGCATAGCTGTTTGTCCTTGGGGTGGTCACTGGCCTGGGTGGGTCTCGTTCTTCATCTGTCAAGAAGGAGTGCTAACCTGCCCTGTTATTTCCTCTTCTGCTCTCGATTTCTATAATTCATTGCTTTGTTCACCTAGAGAAAGTCACTCGTTAACAGATATCTTTTGAATATCAACCCAGTGTCAAGCTGAACACTATGCAGGAAGCCTCCAATTTCCTTGTGTTTTCTCTTTGAATAGGATTTTTACTTCTTCATGTTGCAGATGTAGGAATCAAGGTTAAATGCTCTGTGCATGAGTGTTCAATGGCGAGAAGATTATTGAGTAAGATTGTGTGGACAATGAACACAAGCACTCCTCTTTGCCTTGAAAGCTGATTAGATCACTCTTCAACTTGATGTACCTCAAAGGACCTGAATGGAAGTTCTCAGTGTTCACAAATTCAGGTGCAAGAAAGGACATGCTTCCCTTGCTTAGAGGAAACATTTGTTGTCCTTTGTAAAGCAAAGAACAAATTGTTTAATGAATTTGGCTCTTTTAGCTTTAGTGTCTTAGAAGAGAGACAAACAGAAAGAGAGATAGGGAGGGAGAATCACAAACCCATTTAGTTTGATAGCCGTCCATTGATTGTCTCCTTAGTAACCAAACAGTTACCATCGAGTCTGTTCTGACTTATGGCCACCTTATGTGTTTCAGAGCAGAACTGTATTCCATGGGGTTTTGAAGGCTGTGACCTTTTGGAAGCAGATTGTCAGGCCTTTCTTATGCGGTATCTCTGGGTGGGTTTGAACTGTCAACCTTTTTGGTGAGTAGCTGAGTTCTTAACCCTTTGCAGCACCCTGGGACTCCTGTCTCCCAAGTAGACATAAGTAATTTCAGCACTTTGCACATCAGTCAGGTCTCATTTGAGTGCTTTCCAAAATGAGCAGGCCCTTCTCCAACGCACCTTTGGCCTCTTCTTGCAGCTCCATCCAGATAGGAAGGTGTCCCGTGCAAGAGAGAGGAAATCTGACTTGCCACGGACAAGCCATCCAGTGCCTTATGCCAGTGCTCCACATTCCAGAAGAATTAAATAATTATGGGGGTGGAGGCACCACTGTCACAAACGATTTTGAATGCATTCTGCATTAGAAAGCAGAGGCCTCTTAATGACATTGGATCAGTATGCCAGAGGCACTTTCCAAATCCAAACTGCTGGCCAGTGAGCGTGGGGGCACAAGCAGCAGAGACCACACACGCCATGCTCAGCTGCTCCATTGGGCGCTCGCCGGCTATTGTTAAGGTCAGAAGAGAGGCAGGCTGAAAATCCTAATGTTCCTGTTGATCCAAGGACTGTCCTTTCTTTCACTTCCCTTTTGCCTTCTTTCATTGGAGCTTTTCATGTTTGCACTTGACCAGGATTAGTGAGATTGCTGCCATGAGCCAAGTTGGAGAGGCAAAGGGAGAGACACTGCCTTGGATACCACGAGATCTGAGTTCTCCTGGGTCCAGCTTTGAGGATAAACCAGTGCCCTGTAGGACAACCAATTTACTCGTTATTTGCTAAGTCCTAAACTGGGCAGCTGCCTCCAGGCGACCAGCATTCCTTCAGCTGTCCCAACGCTTTCTGTTGACAGGGAATGGGGCACACTGCTTTGATATTCTTAGAACTTTTGAGTAGAAAGCCTTGTGAACACTATCATAAATTTAGGTCTGATAATTTTTTGGTTGGCGTTCACAAATGGAAATATTTTTTAAAAATTTTACTTTTCTTTCCTTTTTTCCAGTTTCCGTTGATCTGATTGTCTTGTGATATTGTCCTGAGTTGTCAAAACTATGATTGTGTCAAGGGCTAGAGAACATAATTTAAAGAGTAAGGGAGGTTTCTGTGTTATCAACTCAGTAATTATTTCTGTTGGTACTGTTACCACTACTATTATTATTACCTTCAATACTATTATTCAATTACTATTATTACTACCTCCACTATGACGAAGACTATGAAGATCACAACTATGACCACCACTACTACCACATTGCTATTACTACTACTACTGTTACTACCACTATCACCGTTATTACTGCTACTGTACTGGGGTTATTATTGCTGTGGCTGCTACTACCACTATACTGCTGCCATTATTGCTGCTGCTATACCACCACCATGCTGCTATGAATGCTGCTAGCACTACCATTATTACTACTACCGTACTACCGTTATTACTGCCGCCGCTGCTGCTGTTACTATCACCATTGTTACTACTACCGTACTACCGTTATTACTGCCGCCGCTGCTGCTGTTACTATCACCATTGTTACTACTACCGTACTACCGTTATTACTGCCGCCGCTGCTGCTGTTACTATCACCATTGTTACTACTACCGTACTACCGTTATTACTGCCGCCGCTGCTGCTGTTACTATCACCATTATTACTACTACCGTACTACCATTATTACTGCCGCCGCTGCTGCTACTATCACCATTATTACTACTACCGTACTACCATTATTACTGCCGCCGCTGCTGCTGTTACTATCACCATTATTACTACTACCGTACTACCTTATTACTGCCGCCGCTGCTGCTACTATCACCATTATTACTACTACCGTACTACCATTATTACTGCCGCCGCTGCTGCTGTTACTATCACCATTATTACTACTACCGTACTACCTTATTACTGCCGCCGCTGCTGCTACTATCACCATTATTACTACTACCGTACCACTGTTATTACTTCTGATGTTGCTACCGCTACTACTAGTGTTACTATTATTACTGCTCTATACTACCACCACGCTACTGCTACTACTGCTACTTCTACTATGACTATTACCATTATTACTACGACTATACTACGACTATCATTGCTGTTGCTTCTGTTGTTGCTACTGTTGCTGCTGTAGTTGTTGCTACCACTATTACTACTACTACTCCTGAGGCTGCTGCTTCAGCTCTGTGGTAACTGATTGACACCCCAGGCCTCCTTACAGATAATGTTTAGATCAATGAACTAGGGATGAGGATTTTAATGCAGTTATATTTGATACCAAAAGCTGTGTTTTTAACAGTGTTGCAATATTGCCTCTGATCTCAGAGGTATGAAAGAAAAAAAGTAAAGTATATCAGAGTTTAGTTGAGGCCTGAAAACCCCCCCAAGGAGCCCTGGTGGTGCAATGGTTAAAAGGCTTGGCTGCTAACTAAAAGGTAAGCGATTCAAACTTACCAGCGGCTTCCCAGTAGAGAGATTGGTGACTTGCTCCTGTTAAGATTACAGCACAGAAAACCCTATGGGGCAGTTCTACTCTGTCACATGGGGTTTCTATGAGTCAGAATCAACTTGACAGCCCATAGCAACAACATAAACTTGCCATAAACTTGGTGTTTATTACTATCATTCGTTTATTCATGTATTAATTAGTGCAAGAATATTTATGAAGCCTGAGCCAGGCTCCAGGCTGGGGCCACAAAGGTGATGACGACACTACCTGGGGACTTGAGGTGCTGAATCTGGTGGGGCAGACAGATGTGGAGATGACTTGCTGTTGGGACAGATGCTGCCCTAGAGGGCACTCAAAGTGGTATAGAGGAACAGAGAAAACAGCCAAGCTCATCTGTTCCCAGGTGACTTCTCAGAGGATGTACCACCTGAGATGGATAGTGAAGCAGGATGAGAAAGTGCTGACAAGGTGGATAAGAGGCAGGGCACTCCAGCTGAGGGGCAGCATGACAGAGATGAAGAGGAAAGAAAGCAAGGAGAGCTTTAGAAGAGCGCATGTAAGGCTCGAGCAAAGGGTGCTCCAAACTCCAAGCTCTCAGAAAGGAAGGTGTGTGTACAGCTATTAACCCAGAATTTCAGTAGACTTCTCTGTCCACAAGGATCTCACCTTGGCTTCTATCCCCTTCCAAACTTAGTATGCCATGCAGGGAACTCAGTATGGCACCCACTCAATAGAGATTTGGCATTCTCCATTGTCAAACTCTGATAAGGCTCCTTGGTTGAACAACTAAAAATTACTCTTTCCTCCTGGGATAGACTTGTCTTCTACACACTGTTTCTCCAGAAGTGTTGTTCGGCACATGTGATATTGATCCTCACTCAGTCCATCACAAAGCCAGCACACACTGTATACCTGGAGCCTCACAGGCCACCTATGGGAAGCATGAAATGGGTTCATCCTTATCCCTCATACTTACTTCGATTTCAAATACTTAGAATGGAGATGACAGCAATTTACCCAAACTGTATCATAGAATGATACGTTAGAAAGTGGTTAACAAACCGTAAAGTTGTTGTTGTTGTTGCTGTTATTGCTGTTGATTTTCTCACCATGGTCGCTTTGTAAACAGTAAGCAAGTCTCCTGGTCATCTTGACTATCTCCTTCTTTCATCTGGCCTTCCTGATGGTCTATTCCTTCCTTGGTGAGGACCCAGGTTCTCTTCTTCCTGAACTCAGCAGAAGTGTACCGTTTGGGCTCTCAGAGTTTTCACGTGGCGTGAAGAAGGGGCAAAGGCATGAGTGTAAGCAATATTGGGTGCTTGAGTGTGGGGAGGGCTGTTATGGAAATGGGTCTTCTTTGGGGTGAGTCATTCAGTGTTGTGCTTTTGAATTAGCTGAATTTACCGTCTACAGTCAAATACGTTATTTCAACCCAAACATAAATTATTTCAACCTGAAGATTTGGGTCGCCTGAGGTCACTCTGACTGCTGCCCAGAAAGAACAACAACTGAGTACAGTGGGAGTTCGGGGTGTGTCAGCAAAACAGCCAGACAGGGAGCAGGTCTGGACTGGAAGCAATACTGAAAAAGAGGCTCAAGGTTGTTGGTCCCTGTTCCTTTGGCCTCTTTAATTACAGTCCTCAGAGGTGATGCAAAGTCCTGTGGATTCTCCTGGCTAATTTCTCCTGCCACATCCCTTTTTTTTGACTACTTCTTCCAATTCCCTCTTCTCGATGTTCATTCCTTCATCCGAGTGGTGGCTAGAAAGCCGAGGGGGGATTAAGTAAGAGAACAAGTAGGTGATGGAGAAAATTCAATGTGTGATTTCTTTTCCACCTCAAACTCTGTTTCTATTTTTTTCTTTTTTTTTTTTTGCTCTTGCCATCTACTCTCTGTCTTAATTGGGAAGCTCCACTGAAACCTGTCCACCATGGTGACCCTGCTGGTATTTGAAATACCAGTGGCATAGCTTCCAGCATCACAGCAACATCCCAGCCACCACAATATGACAAACTGACAGACAAATGGTGACAGAGGTCCTGTAAGTGCCTTTACCTTGGCCCTTCACATAGTGTATTCATTACCTATGGGGTAATGAGGATAGAGATTGTCTTATCTTGCTCATACTCAGAAGCCAGCCCCAGCAGAACACAAGGAGGAGACACATTTCTGTTTGCCCTTTATCCAGTCCCTTGTCATCATTCAATGCCTTGACCTGTTTCTCTTTCATGAAACCCTTTTCTCAGTAGCTTTCTTGATGCCAAGAAAGTGTTCTTCCTACCCCTTGGGATCCTATTTGTCAATCTCCAAATGCAATCACCCCCTCCAGAATTGGTCCTGGATCGTCTCCTTTCTTCTCTCTCTAGGTTTTCTCATTATTTTTATGTCCTTAAATAATATGCATAATCTGACAGCACCCAAATATAAATCATCAGTCTAGACCTTGCTGCACTCTAGACTTTTGACATTTCTACTTGGGTATAAAATTAGAACCTCAAAACAAAGTATGTCTGAAATGAACTACTTTCCGCCTCTCTTACTCTTTTATGGATCAGTAAATCCCTTTCCCCATTACTAGTGTTAGAAGCCTATGTTTCTACACCCTACTCCAAAACAGTTCATCAGTAATTCCTCATGGTTCCAACTCTACCATTTATCTCCATTCCTTCCATTTCTATCCCATTGTTAAGGGTTGAACTGTGTGACACCAGAATATGTATCGGCATCCTAACCCCTATACCTACTATCAGGAGGGACAAATCCCTGGAGAAGGACATCATACTTGGTAAAGTAGAGGGTCATCAGAAAAGACAAAGACCGTCAATGAGATGGACCGACACAGTGACTACAACAATGGGCTCAAGCTTAACGATTGTGAGGATGGCACTGGACCGGGCAGTGTTTCCTTCTGTTGTACATAGGGTCACCATAAGTTGGAACCTACCTGATGGTGCCTAACAACAACAAATACCTGTGGATGTAATGAAGTTTGGAAGTAAGTTTTTCTTGTAATGTTACTAAGGGCATATCAGTGTATGGTGTGTCCTAAACCTAATCACTTCTGAGTTATACAAAGGGCAGATCAGACACAGAAGCAAGCACAAATTGGGGGGAAGATAGATACCATGTGAAAATTGTCAAAGAACCAAGGAATGCCAGGGCTACAGAAGTTGAAACAGAAAAGGATGTTCCCTCAAGGCTGACAGAGAGAGTGCCTTCCCCTGTAGCCAAACTACTGACTTTTTGGTTAACAGCCAAACGCTTAACTAGTGCTCCACCAGGACTCCTGCTAAGACATAGTAGACGCTAAATAAATATCAGTTAACTGTAGATCTTTAAAAGTATTTTGTCCAAGGATGTGTTTAGCAGTAGCATCAAGTGTGGGGTTATATTTCTTCTTAAACTAAGTAAAAAATATCTTTGCTTGCAGAAGACCCATTTCTTGGGGAAATATTTTTGGAAGAAGGATGAAATGCTGATTTTCATCCTCTGTTTAAACTCCAAGGGTATAGAAAAAGCCTACTTAGCCACCTCATGTTAATCATTCTTGTAAATGACTTATTTTTCATTAAGTGCTTGATTATTAAATGATAGGATCTATTGACTGAATGGCTAATATGGTACTCTCCGTTCTGTCTCGTTAGAGTGTGGCCAGGTAAGAAGGCTTCTATCATGTAAGTCGCTTAACCCCATACCAGGAGTTGTTCTGATGAGGAGCCTGTCTCAGACTTTGCTGTGCATACTCTGTGCTCACAGCAGGAGTCCCATTACACAGGAAGTCAACCAAAGCTACTGGAGAGTGCAGCAGGAAAGAAGCCTGCTCTCCCTTAGCGTTTCCTAAACTTCTTTTGACATACGACACTTTTATCTCAATGTTCTAATACCTTGCTCTGCAAAGTGTGGTCCGAGGTTAAGCATCATGGGGTCCTTGAAGCTCAGACCCTAGCCCAGGTGTAATGACTCAGAATCTTGATTTTAACAAACTCACTCTAAGCGGTCCACATGCACATTAAGGTCTGAGATGTGGGGTGATGGTATCTCACTTGATCTTCTCAAGGACCCTTTGTAGCTGGTCTTATTCCCATTTTAGAGATGAGGAAACTGAGGTCCAGAAAGGGACTGCAATTTGGCCAAGTTTTCCAGTCTAATAGGCAGCAGTCTCTAAGAAGACAAGAATCCACATTTCTGCCTCCCAGTCCTTTCATTATAACATGATACAAGAATATCAGAGCAGAATGAAACATCAGGGAAGTGTTGATTTTTCAGATTCCAAAGGAGACATTCCATCAGGGATCAGAACAAGGAATAGCCAGTCAATCATCCATATTAAAGAGCCTAGGGAAGGAGGACAAGAGACAAAGGAAGTAGAGATGGGAACTCCCTCAAGTCTTCTGAAGAAAAGGAGGGTGAATTTGGGATTTGCATTCCCCCAGCTCCATCCCTGCAGGATTGCAGGATCGGTTGGCTGCATCGCTCTCCATACAACCTCCTCAGGATCTGGCAACTACTCCTCATGTGTACTCATTCAGGGCTGAGGGTGATCCACGCTCCTCACTCTTACTGGATCCAAGTTCTGCACCATCTCTTGATGGTTCTTCTAAAGCTGACCCACTTTTGTAAACTGTCCCTGCAGTTAGCCCCCCTCAAATTCCCCAATTTCAATATTTCATCTATTAACTGCTGGGATCCTAGCAATAGTGTATTCCTTTATAATCCCCTTTTACACTTTTACATTTACATGCAATTTACATATGATTTGCATACAATTAAATATGTAGACAATAAGCAATATGCTTTTTTTTCACAAAATATTTTATTTATTGTGTTATATATTAAATAAAACCCACTTATCTGGTTTGTTGCTTTAAGAGCTATTCCATCACAAGTGGAATTTTGTTTAACCATTTCCATGTTAATGGGCATAAAAGTTATCTCCAATTCTTCACTCTTGTAAAATGTGATACATTGAGTCCCTTGCACACATGTCTACCGTGTGTATGTGCCAGCGTTGCCCTAGTGAAGCACTTACAACTGGTTGTTGTTAGTGGTGGTTGCTGTGCAGTCAGCTCTGACTTGTGGCCACCCATGTACAACAGAATGAAATGGTGCCCAGTCCTGTGCCATCGTCATGATCATAGGTCTGCTCCAGTCCATTGTTTCAACAACTATGGTGGCCACTTGGGAGGCTCATCTTCCAGCATTCTATTGGAGAACATATTGCTGAATAATTGATGCATGCACAGCTTTTCCAGACAATGCTAAATTGTGCCCTAGGATGTCTCCAACACTCTGCACTCCTATCAGAGGTGGACGGTTCTCAGCTCGAAGTTATCAAATCATTCAATCTTTGCCAACCTGACATATGATAAATGGTGTCTCCTTGTTGTTTAATACTCATTTCCTAGTGATTTCAGAAGCTGAGCATCTTTTCGTGAATTTATGGGCCATTTAAATTTTCTCTTGTACTTGGAATCTTGGCTTATTTTTTTTATTTTCATAGTTTGATTTTTCAACATTAATTTGTAGGTCTACTTTATATATTTTGAATAAGAATGCTGTTGTATATGTTGCAAATGTTTTCTCCTAGTGTTGATTATGCCTTGTACTTGGTTCACTGACTGAGCCAAGTTTTCACATGAGATTTCTTGGTTGGACTTTGATAGAGTTAAATTTATCATTTTTTTCTTTAAGATTATTGTTTTATTCTGTTCTGCATTTTGTTTAAGAAAGCACTCTTAATTCCAAAGTCACAAAACATTTTGCTGTATCACTTTGTTATACTTTTAAATGTATTTTTAGATGGTTGCATATTTATTCTTTCCTAAATTTATTCTTCTGTTTGGTAGGAAATATATCAGTAGTGATATTGCATTTTCTCTCTATAGTAGATGCTATGGATTGAATTGTGCCCCCCCAAAATATCTGTCAACTTGGCTGGGTTATGATTACCAGTATTTTATGATTGTGTACCATTTTGTAATATGACGTGATTTCCTTACGTGTTGTAAACTCTGTCACTATGAGGTAATAAGATGGATTTGCAACAGTTATACTGATGAGGTCTACAAGATTAGTGTCTTAAGCCAGTCTTTTTTGGGATATAAAAGAGAGAACCAAGCAGAGAGATGTGGGAACCTCATACCACCAAGAAAGCAGCGCCGGGAGCAGAGTGCATCCTTTGGACCTGAAGCTCCTGTGCAGAGAAGCTCCTAGACCAAGGGAAGATTGATGACACTGACCTTCCTCCAGAGCCGACACATAAAGCCTTCCCGTGGAGCTGACACCCTGAATTTCGACTTGTAACCTACTAGACTGTGAGAGAATAAACTTCTCTTTGTTAAAGCCATCCACTTGTGGTATTTCTGTTATAACAGCACTAGATGAATAAGACAGTAGATAACTATTCATCCCAAATCATGCAATAAGTATTCCACTGTTTCCATACTGTATTGACTAGAGGCTTCATGCTAACTAGTATTATTCCTCTATGACTTAGATAATTACACGTCTATCATAATTCAATATAGGTTGAGTTCTGTGTGCATAGTTCAACGCCTCAGGGTGAGGCCACAGAGATCTGGCTTATTCTATCTTGAGTTCCTGCCATCTTGAAGTCCTTCGCTTCCAATCATGCAGAGGAAAGACATGTAAAAAATCACTCAGAATACTTAAGCGGCGAGATCTGGAAATGACATTCATCACTTCCAACCATATTCTATTGCTCATTCTTATGCAAAGGTGCAGGGGCGAGTAGATTTCCCATTTGCCCAGGAGAAAAATGAGGAGATTTAGTGAATACCTGGCTGTATCTTTGCCACATTCACTGATTAGCCACTGTTCCTCTCTTTTATACTAAATTCCCATGTATGCAATTGTCTATTTCTGCACTCACCATCATGTTCAAGAATTTTTATGGGATGCAGCTCCCAGCCCAGACCCTGCTGTGGCTTCTTCCCTTCCCTTCTCATCATAGCCCCATATCTCAGTCCCTGTTAGGAATTGAACTGTCTCCCCCAAAAATATGTGCTGTAAATTCTACTATACCTGTGGTTATAATCCCATTTGGGAACAGGGTTTACTTTGTTATGTTATTGAGGCAGTATTAGTGTAGGATGTATCTTAAATCGATCTCTTTTGAGACACAAAAGAACAGATTAAGAGAGAAGCAAAAAAGAAGAAATGGGCAAAGATAGATGTCATGCCACATGAAAATCACCAAGGAGCCAAGAAACAGAAGCTGAAAAGAGACAAGGCCCTTCCCCCAGAGCTGAAAGAGAGAAAGACTTCCCCTAGAGCTGCACCCTGAATTTGGACTTTTAGTCTCCTAAACTGTGAGAAAATAAATGTCTGTCCATTAAAGCCACCCACTTGTGGTATTTCTGTTATAGCAGCACTAAATAACTAAGGCAATCCCCATAAATAGTATGGTTTGTGGACCCATATCTTGGAGGGGGGAAACAACAGAGCCCTTAGCAAAGACAAACAGCTCTACCTCGGAAGTAACCCCAACAGAGTCTCCGTAGCAACTCTTCATGAGCAGGAAGTGTGTTCCCATCCCCAGATTCTCTTAGGGAGCACAGATGGACCTACCCCAGCCATCACAAATAACAGTTTTGGCCCTGGCTTCCCCTCCTATGTGTCCAGATGCCCTAACTGCTCTCTAGCTCTCATATCCTGCCAGGCACTTCCCATCCCCCATGCAGGGCCACATGCCTAACCAAAAAGAAAAACCAAACTCACTGCTGTCAAGTCCACTCAGACTCAGCGCAACACTACAAGACAGAGTAGAACTACTCTGTAAGGTTTCCAAGGTTGTAAATCGTTCTGGAAGCAGACTGCCACATCTTTCTCTTACAGGGTGTCTGGTGGGTTCCAGCCACTCCCCTTTTGGTTAGAAGCTGAGCACTTTAACCACTGCACCAACAGGGCTCTGCCATATGCCTACCTTCATTTATGACCATGAGCCCTAGTCTGCCTCTCTCTCTCTGTCTGTCTCTCTGTCTCTGTCTCTCTTTCTCTCCC
This sequence comes from Dugong dugon, assembly GCA_030035585.1. NCBI lineage: Eukaryota > Metazoa > Chordata > Mammalia > Sirenia > Dugongidae > Dugong > Dugong dugon. The sequence goes on from CM057472.1 coordinate 110,819,916, forward strand.
ACTCTCTCGAAGAGATAGTTCCATTTCTGGACTGCAAAAATTTCTATTTCCTTTTTTCTGAGCTTGTTTGTTGCATGTTTTATTATTTTTAATATATTTTTTCTGTAATATACATTTTGGAACATAAAAGTAACATTTCATGATATGCTCGATCAAATCTACCATCTTAGAAATATTTAGTCTATGGAATTTTAATTAATATGAGTTGGAATTTTATATTAATTATAATTGATAGAGTATCTATGTGAATTTATATCTTAGAACTGATTTGAATGTAGAGATCAAAGCCCAAAAAAATTGAAATTTGGTTACAAAAATTGATTTTTTTAGCATTTACAGTGATAAATCTGTGAAGAGAAGCTCACAATATCAATCCCACTGGTCCATTTCTCTATGCCTCCAAAGAAGTGTTGTTAAGGCTTGGTTAAGATCAAGGATACTGCACTGCACTCTTTTAAAGCACTAACTATATGAGATCAAATGGATAACAGTAACTTCAAAACACAGATGAGAACTGTCTTAGTCATATAGGGCTGCTATAACAGAAATACCACAAGTGGATGTATTTAACAAAGAAAAATTTATTCTCTCACTGTCTAGGAGGCCAGAAGTCCAAATTCGGGGTGCCAGCTCCAAGGGAAGTCTTTCTGTCTCTGTGGGCTCTGGGGGAAGGTCCTTGTCATCAATCTTCCCCAGTCAAGGAGCTTCTCAGCACAGGGACCCTGGGTCCAAAGGACACATTCTTCTCCTGGCACTACATTCTTAGTGGTATGAGGTCCCCACGTCTCTCTGCTCACTTCTCTCTTTTATATCTCAAAGGAGATTGGGTTAAGACACCACAACCTAATCTTGTAGATTGACTCCTGCCTCATTAATATAACTGCTACTAATCCCGCCTCATTAACATGATAGAGATAAAATTTACAACACATACGATAATCACATCAGATGACAAAATGGTGGACAATTACACAATACTGGGAATTATGGTCTGGCTGAGTTGACACACATTTTGGGGGGACACAATTCAATTCATGACAAGAACTTTAAGGGGCAGAGAGTCTAAGTTAATGGTACGTGAGTAAAAATAAGAAAACCGGCAGGAAGTAAATTCAGTGATCCCAGCAAGAAACAGCTAAGGCCTGGGTTAGGTTAATAGTGATAGGGTTGGAGACAGGAAGGTGGATATGAGATTGCATTGGGAGTAATAGTAATTCTAAACACAGTAACTCTAAACAGTAACTCTAAAACACAGATGAGAACTTTAGAGGGTAGAGAGTCTAAGTTAACAGTGGTGAAACAATATGGACTGAGACAAGGAGAATGGTGACACAGTTTGAATCGTTGTCAATGAACCATACATGGAAAAATTGTTGGATGGCTGTATATTTTTTCATGTATATTTTCACCAAAGCTAAAATAATAATAATAATAATAAGATGATCAAGTGTATTGATGATACCACATTATCTAGGATTTAGTCCAAGAAGCCAGGGCACAAATGAGCCTGCATAGAGGCAAATGCCTTATTTGTTCTTCACACGCTCCTTTGTTAGGGTAGTCAGACCTGGGACTTGGCACCAAGTTTAGGTCAAAGGAGACAAGGAAATCATGTAGCTAAGTTTCATTCAGGCTGTTATTGGGGTGGTCAAAGAGAGGTTCTGATTTGGTCCAAAATCACTCAGCAGAGATGGCGTTCCCATTTAGGACAAAGCCACCAGGTGATAATACACCATCCCTCTGTCTCGTCACTTCTGTATATGCCGTGCACTTGAGAAACTCATAAAACTAAAAAAAAAAAAAAAAAAAAAAATCCATTTGCCGTTTAGTCAATTCCAACTGATAGCGACCCTACAGGACAGAGAAGAACTGCTCTATAGGATTTCCAAGAAGAGAATGGTGGATTTGAACTGCCAGTCTTTTCATTAACAGCTGAGCTCTTACCCACTGTCCCACCAGGGCTCCATGAGAAACTCATAGCTATTCAAACAATCCTATGTCCCAAATTCCTATATATCCATTCCCATTAGATTGCAAAGAACTGAAATCTCCAAATTGTCCAAAATGGACAGAACACCCTTTAGATTGACAGGAGTCTTGTTAAAAATGTGTAACACTGAGTGAATGTAAATATGTGCTTATTTGTCTCAAAATACAAAGAATTTAAAACAAACTAATTATGCCACTGCCACACTCCTATCATACGTTGCAAGAACAAGAAAAAATAGTGCCTCCTTTTTCTAGCAAAGTTTTTTTCAGAGGTGGAAAAATACTTCACAGAAAACTTAACCATGGGGATTCATCAAAACACTGCTTGGAAATAATTGTTTTCAGACTTAAAATACTTGTGCCTGTGCACAAGCTCACTAAAGCTAGCTACGTATATTTTAAAAAATCCTAATTATTTACCGAATGTGGAAGATAATTTCCAATGGAAAAAATAAATCCTTTAAAGTTAAATGAAAGTGAAGTTTGAAATTAAAAGAGACAAGTATGGAGAAAAAATGGAAAGATAAAATCCATAATATTTGTTTTCTTTTTTAAGTGCAAATATAATTTGGGAAGATTTGGGGAGCTTCTAAAACATGTACATTATTGCAAAAATAAGTTTACTGTCTCGGGGCCTAATAACACAATTACCTGTGTATTATTTATAAAGTCTTGAAAGAAGAACCCACTAAAACAGCATCTGGAAAGGAAGAAAGGAAGGAAGGAAAGAGAGAGGGAGGGAGGGAGGGAGGGAAGGAAAAAAAGGAGGGAAGGATGGAAGAAAGAAGGGTAGGAAGGAAGGGAGGGAGGGAGGAAAGGAAAGGAGGAATGAAGGAGGAAGGAAGGGAGGGTAAGCTTTAAAACATTAGATAAATGAAAACAAATAAAATATTCCATTGGTTGTTGCAGAAAAGATTTTGCCTCATGTCTGTCCTATTGAGTTATTACGAAGACACAAAACGAGCCCACGAAAGGAGCTTCTTTTCATTTTATATTTTTTCTACTTAATCTTGAACATTCTCGTTCTGGTTGTCTTCCTTCTCTCTGTCTTTTCTTTTTTTTTTTTTGCAATCTGTGCCTTCAAACAATCACCCGTGTACCATTTTGCTACTGTGGTTGGTAGAACAATGGCTTCCAAATTTGTCCACACCCTAATTCCCAAAACTTCTGAATATGTTACCTAAGTATCAAAAAGGGGCTTCGCCGATGTGTTGAAATTAAAGACCTGGAGATGGGAAGATGATCCTGGATTATCTGGTGGGCCCAGTGGAATCCCAATGGTCTTTATAAGATAAGGGGAAGTGACAGTAGAAGCACAGGTTGGGATGATGTGATTGCTAAAAGGGAGCCACAAGCCAAGGAATGTGGGGAGGCGGGCTCTAGAAGCTGGAAATAGATTCTTCCCTAGAGCCTCTCAAAGAATACAGCCCTGCCCACACCTTGAATTTAGGGCTTCTAACTTCTGAAACTATAAAACTAATAAATTTATGTTGTTTTAAGCCACTAAGTTTGTGATGATTTGTTACCATAGCATAGGAAACTACTGCAAGTACCCTCCATGAAGCGCTGAAACATGTGCTATCTCTCAAGTTTTCTTCCTGGTTTTTTCTTCCAAATGTCTCCCAGACAAGTTTCTCCCAAACTTGCCCATGAATCTTTGAGCCCCTGAGACTCAGTAGAAGCCTCCCTTGTGGTATCGAAGTTTCCTTGTCTTCGATACCAGATACACTTACCTTTCGTTGAGTGCCAATCCCATTTAATAACTGGAAATGATTTGAATCAAGCCCTAGTCCAAGTGCCCTCCCAGAGCACAGTGAAGGGATTGCCCTACCTCACTGCCCATCCAGTTCCCTGGGGACAGCCATGGGGACATTTACGGAACCCAAACCTGACCATTCAGTGCCCCTCCTTAGCACTCTCCAGTCACTCTTCATGTAAGTGGCTTAGGAGAACCGAGCTCTGTCTCCAGCCTCACTTCTCCCCAGTCTGCTGTCAGCATCCTTACCATCCTCACTCCATCCTCCACGCTCACCAAACCTCTCCAGGTATCCACATACCTCAACCATGCTCTTTCCTCTTGGTCTAGATTGAGCTAATTCCTTCCACCTGGAACACTTATCCTCCCCCTCCTCTCTGCCTTTTCAACTCCTTCCCTTCCTTACCTTTTCCCAGGAATCTTTCCTTGACATTGTCCACTCGCTAGACTAGGTTCATGGTTATCTCCTCTTTGCTCCTGTAGGTCTCTGTCTCCCACCCTTGTTGTTCTTGATGTGTGCTGTCAAGTGGATTTCAACTCATAGCAACCCTATAGGACAGAGTAGAACTGCCCCATAGGGTTTCCAAAGAGAGGCTGGTGTATTTGAACTGCTGCCCTTTTGGTTGGCAGCCTGGGTTCTTAACTACTTTGCCACTCAGGGCTCCATCCGCCACTGTTAGATGTCCTTGATTCATAGCACATTTTACAGAATAACTAATGGTCTGTCATTTCCTAGGGCAATGGTTCCCAAAGTGGGGTCCCCTGACCAGCAACATCAGACTCACCTGGGAACCTCTTTGAAATGTTCATTCCTGGGCCCCACTGCAGAACTGCAGAATGAGAAAGTCTGGGAGTGGGGTCCCTGATCTGTGTGTTAGCACGCCCACTTTGTGATTCTGATGCATGCTAAGTTTGAGAACCACTTTCATAGAGAATGAATACCAATTCTGTCTTATTCACCTGGGAGTATGCTGGCCAATAGTTAGTGTTTGATAAGTATTTATTGAATTATAACAGCAATTTCACATTAGAGGGTATACTATTGAGAGACGTAGTGATTATCAGAATCTTACACAGACTATTCCATTAATACTCACAAAAATCCTAGGTAGTCAGTATTGTTATTCCAATTTTATAGCTAGGGAAACTCTGACAGACCTGCCTTATATTATAATCAAAGATTATATATATATATACACATATATATATTATATATACATACATATATATATTTTTTTTTCCTTCAAAAGTGTGGGACATCAAACCAGGCCTAGCTGATTCCAAAGCTTCTATCCAAGCTCCACTTCATGCTACCTTTGGATACTTCCATTTGATGGTTTTCAACCTTGGATGTACATTAGAATCACCTGGGGAACTTAAAAAAAAAAAAGAGAAAAAACCACCAAAGTCTGGGGCAAAGCCCCAAGTTTCTCATATAATTGCTCTAGGGCGGGACACAGGCATCTGTGATTTTTTTAAAGCATATTCTACTGTGTCGGCAGGGTTGAAAACCACTGCTCTCACGGAACCATCTACCCTAGTCTAGCCAAGGAATTGAGTAGAAGAACGTCTCCATGGGGTGGCATTGGCCACCTCCCCATGAATCCAGACTACCCACCCCCCATTGCCTGCACTGACCCGCGGCTTCTGGTTATTCCATCATCAGCCTAGGATTTGGCTTCATGTTCTTGGTGTCTATAATTCCTCTAGCTCCTTCACTGACAACCTATCTTAGCAATTCTTTCTGGTATAGGTTGTGATTTGTCTCCTAGCCGCATGCAGCATGACTATGGGCAAGGGGCGCCCTCCCCTTCCTCCCTCCCTGGGCCCTGTCTTCCTCTCCCGATTAGCGCCTGCCTGGGGAGGGGAAGCGGACAGATGTCAACTTTCGAGTGCTGGCAAACGCCTGGCAGCAGTCTCACTACAGGCACTGTTACTGCGAACACACACGGAAAGCTCACAAACAAAGGAGCTCCATCAGGTCCCAAACACAAGCTTCAGTATGTGGCAGACCTAGACTGAGACAGCGAGCTGGTCAACGTTGAATACTCACATTCCATTAACGCGTCTTACAAATTACTTTCCTAATTAAGTGTCTGCTTATTAAAGATGCAATCTGTCACCACATGGGTGATGCCTGACTACATTCCTGTCTCCTCTTTGCTTCATCCAGATGTTGTTCACTCAAGTGTGGTTCCTCAAAATTCTACTTTGCCGTCCCGTTCCTGAAGATGGCTAGCCACCTGATGACCACTCAATGAATAGTAGTCTTTAGGAGTCTGAGTTAGAATAGCTTGTTGGTTCTGCCAGGCTGAATGAGCCAATTCCTATTAATCTGTAGTCCTGGAAGAATTTCCTTTTACATGAATCGATCTGTCTATTCCTGTTTCCACCACCTATCTGTCAGTTTGTCCTACTGGTGGCTTGCATATTGCTGTGATGCTGGAAGCTATGCCACCAGTATTTCAAATACCAGCAGAGTCACCCATGGTGGACAGATTTCAGTGGAGCTTCCAGACTAAGAGAGACTAGGAAGAAAGTTCTGGAGATTTACTTCTGAAACCCCTATGGATCACAACAGAATATTGTCTGATATAGTGCTGGATGATGAGCCACAGAAGGCACTACACAATAGCCACTGTGCTGGGCTGAAACATACCAATGATAATGAAGATGGCACAGGATCCGGCAACATTTTGTTCTGATAGACAGACATAAGGTCAGATGAGTCTGAGCTGACTCAACAGCAGCTAAAACAACAAAACCAAGCTCTATCTGGTTGATAGACAACTGAGAGACTACTGCCCTCAGAGGTAAGGAGTTCTCCATCTATAACCTCAAAGCCAGGGATGGACCATGATTGTCAACAGAATAATCAAACCATGGAAATGATTGGTAATGACTGTAACCCTCATAAGAACTGGGCACACGTGGTCCAGTTTTGGAGCCTTATTATGTCCAAGAAGCATGATTTTAAGACCAAAAGTAATTTAAAAAGATTTTTTTTCTCTACTCATTTTTTCTTGAAACCTATTAAAGGGGATCCAGTTATAATGCTCAGAAGCATTCACCAACATGCCCTTCGTCTTCTTAAATATTTCCACACAGACCATTGGTCTTAAACACATCTCCGCACAGTAAACCAGCAGAAAAACCTTGTCTCCCATCCCCACCCACATGGCTTTTTTGCTACCTCCCTTCCCTCCAAATCTTTTTGTCCTTAAAATGTAGACCCACCCATCCTTTCTCTCAACTGGAAAGAATCCTTCTCCTTTAGGAAGGAGAATTCTTTGTGTGTGTGTGTAATTGGAGGAAGGTGATATCTGTGAATATTCTCATATTAAAAATAAGTATACCATCAAATAATAATAAGTAACACTATTTAATGCTTACTAGGCCCTGGCTGTAGCATAGAGTTAATAGGTTTGGCTGGTAACCAAAAGGTGGAGGCACCTCAAAAGAAAGCTCTGGTGATCTACTTCTGAAAAACCAGCCATTGAAAACCTTATAGGAGCACAGTTCTACTTTGACACACATGGGGTCACCATGAGTCAGAATCAACGTGATAGTGCCTGATTATATGCATTACAACAAGCAGTGTTTATTTTTCCTTAAGTATTTCCAGAAAATCTGAATAGGTACCATTTGGTGCATTTTACAGCATAAGAAACTACACCGTACCGAGGTCATTGATTAGTTTGGGGAAGGTCACGCTGCTAGTCCTTGGAGCCAGTCAAAGTTGGCAGGTGTAACTGTTTGCTCTTCTCATCTCTCACTGGAGAATCAGCTGCCCAAAACATCACTAACAAAAGGGCCCAGAAACCTGATTCCAGCCTCTGTTCCTCAGTTAAAAAATGAGGTTGAACGAGGTCTCTAAGTTTGTTTCCACATTTCACAAATATTTACTAAGTACTTTCTACGTGCCGGGCAGCATCCTTGTTTGTGAGTGGGGATTTGACCCCAGGGAGAAGCTGGTGCAGCAGGGGATCCTGGGATGTGAAAGCAGACAGCTCTGGGTGCTTCTCCTTGCCCCACTGCTTTGTCTTTCAGGATATGCCTTGGAGTCCCTAGATGGTGCAAGCAGTTAAACACACAGCTGCTAACTGAAAGGTTGGAGGTTCAAGTCCATCCAGAGGCATCTAGGAAGAAAGGCCTGGCAGTCTACTTTTGAAAGGTCAAAACCATTGAAAACTCTATGGAGCATAGTTCTACTCTGACACATATGGGGCCTCCGTGAGTAGGAATCGAGTTGATGGTAACTATTTTTTCTGGTTGTAGTATATTCTTTAACTTCTCTGGAGAGCTCTGGTGGCACGGTGGTTAAGAGCTCAGCTGCTAACCAAACGGTCAGCAGTTCCAATCCACCAGCCACTCCTTGGAAAACCTATGGGCCAGTTTTGCTCTGTCCTATAGGGTGGCTATGAGTTGGAATAGACTCGATGGCAACAGGTTTGGTTTTGATTTTTAACTTCTCTGAGGGACAGGCCCCACAATTATAAACATCAAGTAATTCTGCCCATTATACAGAGATGTCCAGGGTTGCTATTGAGTCATTTGGACCCTGGGAACAGAAGACCCTGTTCCATGTGCCGGTGGAGGGCCAGGAGCCTAGCATGTTGGCTCTGGTCAGTAAGGTGGGCCACAAGCTGCAGGGTTGGTGTGATCAAGGAGGTGTAGCTGCTGCTTGGGGTGGTCTGATTTTTAGTGATCTGCTGTAACTCTTGAAAGGCTGACCCACCTGTTCTCATCTATGACGACTTTTTTTTTTCATCTTTTTTTACTTTATTGTTGTACTATAAGTGAAAGTTTACAATTCAAGTTAGTCTCTCATTAAAAAATTTATACATGAATTGGTTTGTGACCCTAGTTGCTCTCCCCATACTGTGAAAGCACACTCCTCCCTTCCACCCCTGATTTTCCATGCCCATTCAACCAGCTCCTGACCCTCTCTGACTTCTCATCTCACCTCTGGACAGGAGTTGCCCATTTAGTTTCATGTATGTACTTGAGCTAAGAAGCACACTCTTCACGAGTATCATTTTATGTCCCATAGTCCAGTCTAATTCTTGTCTAAAGAGTTGGCCTCAGGAATGGTTTTAGTTCTGGGTTGACAGAGTCCAGGGGCCATGCTTTCTGGGGTTCCTCCAGTCTCAGTCAGACCGTTAAGTCTATGACTACTTTTGACCCTTCCCCACACCTCATTTGGAAGCTGAAGTAACCTGTGGCCAAACAGAAGACTGAACTGATTGCTCAATTGTGCTGTGGGATGGACTCCGACTCAGAGGTCTGTCCACTGATGTTTAGCACATGATTACGAGGCCCACATACCTAAAAAGGGCCTGCGGGACACTGCTGGGCCCATGGAGAATCATGAATCACGCCGAATCTGCTCAAACTGGTGTCATGAAGTTATTTTAAATGAAACAAAGCATCTTCCAGAAAAAAATAAAATAAAGGGTTTAGCCAGAGGGAGTGGGTCACTTAAGGCTGCTCCTTTCCCTCCCTTTATCCCTCTAGATTCTCAATGCTGAGCTTATTGTGTGAGAGCGAGAAGGCTGACTCTCTGTGGTTTCCACTGTGGGCCAAGGTGGGAGGGAAGCATGGCCCCAAGAAAATCTGAGTCACAAACACAACCCTGAACTTGAGCTCCAACGGTGAAACAAAGGCCAGTACTTCTTGGTTGTCCTAATTTCTTCCTTTCCTCCTGCAGCAGCAGTGCACTCCTTCTGCACTGGCCACAGCTGGCCCAGTCTGCCTAGTGCTTTTCTCCTCCTCGTTCACAATGCTGAAGGTTCAGCCTCCTTCACGGCTGTGAGCTCGTCACTGAGCTCCCCGAAGGCACTTCTGATGTCAGCACGTGAGGGGGAGGCTCAGAGGGTATAGAAGGACAATATCTCTTCTGGAGACACAGAACACACATGTGAACAACCTGCCCACCCAACACACCCGGCCATGGGAGGGATCCATTTTCTTCATGATGGAGTCACCAAAAGATCAAAAACCAACTCTATTGGACCAACTGAATCACGTACCATCTCTGGCTCCATTTTCTATTTCTCTAGAATTCTGCAGAAGTTTCTCAACTGGGGATGAGTCCCAAGGCAACATGCCGACTAAAGCAAACGTGCAAAAAGAGGGACCCTGTGGCTTAGGGGAGGGCTAGAGAAAACATCTGTTGGTAGAGATTTCTCAGCTAGTGATAGTCTCAAGTCAAAGTCTAGACGTGTTTTTACAATAAACTTCACCTTTAATCAAGAAAACAGAACCACTAGGTATCTTGGACATCATGCTTGGAAGAGTGTCAGCAAAAAAAAAAAAAAGACCCTCAATGAGACAGATTGACACAGTGGCTGCAACAATGGCCTCAAACATAGCAGTGATTTTAAGGATGGTTGCAGGACTGGGCAGTGTTTCGTGTTTCGTTCTGTTGTACATAGGGTCGCTATGAGTCGGAACCAACTCAATGGCACCTAACAACAATAACAACAGATATCTGGGAAGGATGACGTTGGTAACAAGGGATAGTAGATGGAGAAGTCTACCAAGACCTACCGAGGGGCACCCACAGCAGGGGCAGCCAGGAGAGGGGGGACCGGCCGTGGAGGGAGAGCTGTCCCCTGGAACTGTAGCCAGAGAGAGACACAGAAACGCTAGAGATGCTCAGGGCGGGGCAGAGAGGTGCACTCTGGCTTCTCCCCCTCCTCCCGTCCTTCCGTCTTCCACCAGGGCCCACCGTTAATCCAACCAGTGAAGATGCTGGAGGACCACGACCAAGGGAAACATAGAGAAAGACAAGGCTGGTTAGCAATCACCTGAGTTCACATAGACAGTGGTCTCACCTGGCTCAAGGAGTTTGTCCATGAAGCTCAAGGTCTATGGTGTCATGCCCAGGTATCTGAGAGAGCGGAGGGTGGACCAGAACAGTGGCATTGTGGGGGACAGGGAGGCCGTGTCTATTAGCCACTTCCTCCCATGACCTTTAACTAAATAGATTGTCTAAACAATAGCCCTGAAGGAGCCCTCATGGCACAGTGGTTAAAGCTGTGGACTGCTAACTGAGCCCTCATGGCACAGTGGTTAAAGCTGTGGACTGCTAACTGAAAGGTCAGCCGTTTGAAATCGTCAGCAGCTCCATAGGAGACAGAAGTGGTAGTCTGCTTCTGTAGAGATTTACAGCCTTGGATACCCTATGGGGTTGCTATGAGTTGGAATCGACTCAATGGCAGTAGGTTTTTTTTTTTTTTTTAAAAAAAACAAAACAAAACAAAACAAAAAACTATGGCCCAGTTGTCTTTTTTATTTCTATCTGGGTGAAGATAATGTAGATGAGAATAAGATGCACTTCCTGCAAGTGGGCTGTGTGTCCAGCACAGTGTTAGATGCACTGAACCCATTTCCCTTATTCAACTCAAGAGTCTCAGCAAGTCAGGTTTATTGCCTCCACTTCACTAATGAACAAGTACAACAAAGGCATGGGAGGACAGTCCACCTGCCCCTGGTCCCACGGCTTCTCCGAAGAAGGTCCAGCCAGGGTCGGAACCCACCTGTGGGTCTAAAGTCTGAGTTCTTTCCACATCTTGTGTCCACCAAAGAGTTCCAGAGAAACATGGGGGAGAGAAAGAGCCACACCGTGGCGTTTGTTTAGCGAGCACTCACGTTTTCTCTGCTTCTGCATTAAAGGAACTAAACAAAAGAAAGAGAAAAAGAAGGGAAAGGAAAGCAAACAGCAATGACAACTAATGGGCATTTTGATTTCAGATAAAGCTCACTGCAGCAAAAGGTACGGGAATTGCTGTTTCGTGTTCTGACGTGATGCTCTGGACCCAGAGGTAGCAGAAGCTCCCTTTCTGGACTCAGTCCCTGCTGAATGCAGGCCGTCTCATTCCTTGTATGTCCCTGCCCACTTCCTTCTGCGAGAGGTGTTCTCTCCCTCTCTTCCCTGGGAACCTGGGTCTCCTGGAGCATTTCATTGGAACCGTGTGCCACTCATAGAGAACAAAGGAGCCAGAGTGTCACCAGGGAATGTGCTGTGATGTCAAAGTCATAATTACTGAAGCCAAATAGAAACAAAGAGTGACAATTCATGTGAGGCACCCAGTCACTCAGGATTCTTTCGAAGACATTGGACAGCTTCCACCCCAACCGGGCGGGAGCAGAGGGGTCTTTCCAAATTGTCCCCCAGGCAGGCAGCACCGGTGGGGAGAGTAGCACAGGGCGGCTGAGAACCAAAGCTCACGGCCAGGCCTCTCCTCTGTCCCGCCTCAGAGGACTGGCCCACTGTCTGGAGGGGATGAGAGGGGGCTCATTCATCTTTTGTTCTTGCTTATTTTCAAAACATATTCCCTCGGCCGCCAGGCAGCTTTAAAAAGCATGACTGCGGGCTCTCTGAGAGGCAGGCGGTGGCAGATGGGTAAGTGTGAAATGTGATCTATTTGGGATCTCACACCGTGTGAAAGGCACCAAACACCCCTGGAACTGCAGCTTCCAAGGGGAGTGCTCTCAGTCGACCACCAGGAATGGTGTCTAGCATTTGGCTTTGGAAACGGAATGGACAGGATGGCCAAGGGTTTAGAATCAAGGCCTCCTTGGCATGCCCCCTCCATGCTTTATTTGTATTATCTTGAAAAATGTACACAGCAGATACAGAAGTTCATGTTCAATGCAAATTTATATGCACAAGATAGTGTTTACATTAAAAATGTTGGAGGGGGTGGCCCTTTCCACTCCCAGCCGTATCTGTCATTGCTACCTGGCTCAGCCACACTAGTGCAAACAAAGCCAGATAAAGACACCAGCTAACAAAATACAAAGTCTGCTTGATTTGAAGATAAAAAGCAGTTGAATTAATGCAGTCGTTTATGGCACAGCCATTCATAACCACAGAGCACATGCCAGGCAGTATTCTGGCCCTGGAGAAAATAGAACAAAAGGGATGAGTGCTCTGCAAGAGTCTGATCTAACAGACAAAGTCGTCATTGCTGTCAGCTGCCGTCGAGTCAGCACCTGACTCGTGGTGACCCCACACACAGCCAAATAAAATGCTGCATGATCGGTTGCAGATCAGATGTTGTGATCCATAGGGTTTGCATTGGCTGATATTTGGAAGTAAGTGACCAGGCCTTTCTTCACAGTCTATCTTAGTCTGGAAGTGCCTCTGAAACTTATTCAACATCACAGCAACATGCATGAGGTGCATTGGCTAGGAATCGAACCCAAGTCTCAAGTGGGGAAGGAGAGAATTCTACTACTGAGAGCCACCACTGCCCTCAGAAACAAAGTAATGACACTGAGTTATCCTCAGTGCAGACCCTGAGGTGCTTACGGTGCTCTGAGCCCTGCAGGAAGTGCCTTTGCCTTTCCGGAGCACCTAGCACAGTCCTGGTCCCCAGGAAGCACCACTCAGATGGTATGAATGGACAGAACCAAGCCTATTCAGATGAGGTGAACTTTATGTTGGGATGTGATGGATGAGTTGAAGTTTGCCAAGGGAGAGAAGATGAGAAAGCTCTGGAGCAATTCAAGGAGAAAAACAGTATTGCAAAGGTAAGGAAGCCGGAAACACCTAGGGGAGCCTCAATCTGGGTGTTATGGATTGAATTGTGTCACCCTAAAATGTGTGTCAACTTGACTAGGCCATGATTCCCAGTATTGTGTGATTGTCCACCATTTTTCATCTGAAGTGATTTTCCTGTGCTGTAAATCCTACCTCTATGATGTTAATGAGGCAGGATTAGAGGCAGTTATATAAATAATCAGGACTCAATCTACAAGATTAGATCGTGTTTTCAGTCAATCTCTTTTGAGATCTAAAAGACATAAGTGAGCAGAGAGACATGGGAACCTCACACCACCAAGAAAGAAGCACAAGGAGCATAGTGCATCCTTTGCATCAGGGTCCCTGTGCTGAGAAGCTCCTCAAACGGGGAAGACTGATGACAAGGACCTTCCCCCAGAGCTAACAGAGAGAGAAAGCCTTCCCCTGGAGCTGGCACCCTGGATTTGGACTTCTGGCCTCCTAGACTGTGAGAGAATAACTTTCTCTTTGTTAAAGCCACTCACTTGTGGTATTTCTGTTAGAGCAGCACTAGATGACTAAGACAATGGGAAAGTGGGGCTCATGAGGACAGGGCTACACTGGGCAGGTTGTCTTCATCATTCTCCATTATCAGTTCTCTTTGTCTTGGCAGCTACTCACAGCTGATATGGGTCTTTCCCTTAGCTAACTTCTCCTAGCTTTGGGTGAATGAAGTCTACCCTGAGTCTCCTTCCAACCAACTACGAGAAGCCCCACACCTGCAAACTTCATGGAACACACGATCTTTAGCTTTCTAGATCACTTACTGTTTCAAAATCACAGTAACAAATTTTTTTTAATATTTTCTTGAAATTGTTTGTATTCTTACATTAAAAAAATTTTAAACAGGCTATTCCCATACTCAGAACCCTGGTTGCATAGTGGTTAAAAGTTCGGCTGCTAATCAAAAGATGGGCAGTTTGAATCTACTAGCTTTTCCTTGGAAATCACATGGGGTAGTTTCTACTCTGTCCTATAGGTTTTCTGTGAGTCAGAATGGACTCGACAGCAATTGGTTTGGTTTTTTTTTTTCTTTTTGGATTCCCATACTCTGGAATCTTGCATTAAGACATGAATAATATCTGGTTTTCTCCCCTGGACGCTCTGTTAACCCAGAACTAAAACGATTCCCGAGGCCAACTCTTCAGACAAAGATTAGACTGGACTATAAAACATAAAATAATACTCATAAAGAGTGTGCGTCTTAGTTCAAGCAGATACATGAGACCAAATGGGCGGCTCCTGCCAAGAGGCGGGATGAGAAGTCAGAAAGAGATAGGAGCGGGTTGGATGGACACGGGAAATCCAGAGTGGAAAGGGGGAGGGTGCTGTCACATTATAGGGATTGCAACTAGGGTCACATACCAATATGCGTATAATTTGTCTGAGAAATTAACATGAGCTGTAAACTTTCACCTAAAGCACTGTGTGTGTGGGCTATATATATATATATATATATATATATATCTCTGGTTTTCTATACGGCAAAACTACTTCCAGGTTTTAACAAAGTTTCCTTTATGAGATTCTTATCTCTCAATAAATATTTACTCACTTTTAGAATTCAGTTTGGCAAGTTGATTTATTTATTTACTTATTTTTGTTTAATTTAGTTCAGTCTTTAAATTATTCCTCATCCTTACGAGAAGACTGTACGGTGAGTATCACTTTTTCCATTTTACACCTGAGTAAGGGCATCATGTTGGGTAAAGTGGAGGGTCAGCAAAAACAAGAGAAATCCTCCAAGAAATACATCAACTCAATAGCTACAACAACAGCCTCAAGCAGACCAGCGATCACGGAGATGGCTCAGGACTGGGCAATGTTTCATTCTGTTATACATAGGTTGCCATGAGTGGGAGTCAACTCAATGGCAGCAAATAACAACAACACAAGTCATAGCTCAAAGATCTGTCCAAGATCATGGCTGTGAGCATCCAAGACCAGATCTGAGGGAGGCTTGTTGAAGCACTGATCCTGTCTTTCTTCTCATTTTGCTGTTCTCTCATAGCTTGATAGCTAGAAGGAAAAATAAATAACTTGGTTCAAGAATTGAGAAGCAGAAACTCTACTAGTCCTTTCCAGTATACTTCTAGAAGGTTTAATGTGGGCCATTTTCTCACCTGCCTACCTGGCCTCTGAAACCAGGAAGAAAAACAGATAAAATTCTGACCTCATCTTTTTATTTTTGCCTTACATCTGCTTTAGGTGGAATAAGCTAGGAATGGGCTGAGGTCTGCTAAACCAGCTCCTTCCAGTGTGCTTTGTGGGAACCTAGTCACCATTGATTCTCATCACAGTTGCTTCAATCATTTCTTACTGGTTAACTCACATTGGGATGCTTGGGAGCAGATGACCACAGAAATCGAACTCTCCCCGGCCGAGGCTGAGGCTGAGTTCCTGAAGCATGAGTCATCCAGGAACAATTAATAATGAAAATGGCTAATTTATAGCCAGGCACATCCAGGAAAAGTATGGGTACATATGTGTGGATGGACTAAGTCATGGTGATTTTTCTCATTAACAATAGAGCCAACTTGAGTGATTGAATCTGTAACACAAATGAGTTGCCCAGAAGTTTCAGAAAAATTGCCACACCGGACCTATGGTGCTCAGGCTGGGAAGCAGCATTGGCTTGTCCACCACTCCACGATGTCCTCTGCCACTTCTCTCTCCAGTCTCCCCCTGCTAGAGAGAAACTCTCTCCCTTCAACCTTCCTGCTTCATTATCTTCTTTCTTCACTGTCTTATCCTTTTGGTTTCTATTTCTCTGCCATCCCCTCTCTCTTTTCCATCCTCCCCCAACTTTTGCTTCACATTCTTTCTCTGTCTTTCCAACCCTTCTGTTTCTGCCTGTCATCTCCTCACTTCTTCTCGTCCCTGTGTTGCATCTCTCTCTTCCTCCTTTTCTTGTAGTCCTTTCCCTGTTCTTTCCTCTCTCCTTCCTACACCAACCTCCGTGGATACTCTTGGCATAAAATCAAGACTCAGGAGATTTGAAGTGGAAGGACCTTTAGCTCAGTGCTTATCAAATGTTAATGTGTACATCAGTTACCCAGGAATCTGTTAAAATGCAGATTCTCATTCAGTAAATCTGGGCTGGGGTCCGAGATTCTGAATTTCTCACACGCTCCAGATGATGTTGATGCTCCTGGCTCCAGGTACCACACACTTTGAGTACCAAAGCATCAGAGCATCTCTGTCCTGTGTTCTCTCCACCCAGCAGTGCAGGAGACCAGGTCCTAAGAACAGAGAGGCTTGCCCAGAGCCTGAGGCACTCAGTGACCTGATGGCAGAATGAGAACCCAGTTGCTACCAGGGTTGGTGGGAGAGAAAGTACTTCATTCCCTCTTTGTAGCTGGGTGCTCATTGATGTGCCATACTGTTCATATCTACAGCATAAAAACCAGTTGTGTCAAGTCATCTCCAACTCATGATGATCCATGTATGTCAGAATAGAGCTGTGTTCCACAGGATTTTCAATGGCTGATTTTTTTGGAAGTAGATTACCAAGTCTTTCTTCTGAGAAGCCTCTGGGTGGATTCAAACCTCCAGCGTTTTGGTTAGCAGCACAGTGCTTTATCAGTTTGCACATCCAGGGACTCCAGCTACAGAATAGTGTGGAGGAAAACTATATTTTTCAATTCAAGGCAAGGTGTACTGTTAAATAGAATAGAAGCCTTGGACTCAGACAGTACTGGGTTCAAATTTCAGTTCTGACGCTTATTAACTCTTCAAAATTGGACTGGCCATCTAACCTCTTTGGAACTGAGTCTTTTTATTTGTAAAAATATTGATATTTACCTCTCATCATAGTTGTGAGAATGAACGGTTATATGCATAACCTAGCTTAGAGCTGACACTCAATGAAGCAATGCTCGTCTCAGCCCTCACCATCCCAAGCTGCCTGCTTCAGGCATGCAGTTCTTATTTGGAACATGGGCACTTGTCTTTCTTATGGAAAGGCAGATTGAAAGATGTGTTGTCTATCCCTTTACAACTCTGTGGGCAGCACGTCTCACTTTACAGCCAGTCTTTCATGAGTCAACAGCAGATGAGGAGCCCGTGGCCAGAGAGCAGAAGGCACCTTCCCAATGTTGCCCCAGTGTTTGCAGTGGGTCAGATGAGTATTTCAGTCCCTCTCTCTCTGCCCAGGCATTTTTGGTGACTGACCACTGACTTTCAACTTAAGTCATTTTTCAACCATGGTTTTTCAACTTATCACCTTTTTAAGAACCAAAATAATATTTCCAAACCTTCCCTGCAACAATTAATCCACACCCTGAGCCACATACGTTAATCCAGCTAAAACAGTCTGGGAGTTTAAAGTCCAAAAATAATCTCACATGGGAATGCAAAATGTTTAGTATTTTGTTATCCTTGAAATAAATGGAAATTGCCCAAACTTGGGCAAGATTCTATTGGTATTTGTTATTAATTTTTCTGTTATTACAAATAGCTTTTCATTGCACTGTTTTGTGCTACCTCTCTGTGTTTCTTTTCTTTATTCCCCCCTCTCTCTGATGTATGTTCAGCTACATTTCTCCAGATGTACCTTGCTCCTTTTCGTCAAACTCCTACATGGCCAGAGGACGTTAGCCAGTTGCAGTTTGATTGATTACTGATTGACTACTTTTGTGTGGCCTTTCTAGCCATGATCTTGTAACACTCACCCAGGTGATTGAGCAGGACTGTGTGATAGGGTAACCAAAGGGGATTGGTCAGTTTTGCCTTAAAAGAGAGCCAATTCCAGAGAAGAGAGGATCCTACCACCACCAAGGAAGACCAGCAAGAGAGACTTAGCAGCAGGAGACAGCACAGTGGGCTCCCAGCCCAAGGAGAGAGAAAGCTGAGTGCCTTTGGGCAGAAACTGGGGGCCAGGGAGAGGCGTGCTTATGAGCACAGCTGGGAAGAGGCTAACCTGATGGAAGAAGTGTATCTTGAGTGTTCCCGAGCCTAAATTGTAACTGTTACTTCCCTAATAAACCCCATAATTGTGAATATGGTCTGTGAGTTCTTTGTGGCCATTGCAATGAATTATCGAACCCAGTAGAGAGTGCTGTGGAAGGGATAGTTGGTGTCAAAATTGGTAAAGATGGCAGAGAGAAGAGGCATGTCTGACCTCCACCTCATGGGGATCAGCCTTGGGCCCGTTGATCTTGATTCTCCTTCCCCCTCATGAAGTTGGAGGAGGTCAGACTCTACTCCCAAGCCGTTCTGACGCTAATTAAGGAAAGTGATAGACTGTTGGCAGTTTCCAGGGTTTGGGTGGGGAACGGGTGGTAGACATTTTGTTTTGTGTCCATCCCTGTAAGTCATGGAGATCTTAAGTTTGCGGGTCTTTGATGCCTCTCAACACAGTGGAGCCACTCAATATGCCAGTCTTCAGCTGCCCAGGAAGGTTTCTGGAAGAGCCTGGAAACCAGAGGGAGGCTGAAGACGCTGAAAGAGACAAGAAAAGAAAAGGGTGCTTCACCTGCGGGGCCTGTGAAGTGGGCAGGTCCTTCCTCCTGAAAACCTCATTGTCCCCATCTGAAACATGGGGGTAACAATTCTCACCTGGGGATGACTTCATGTTCACCTTGTACCTAGTGTAGTGCCTGCCAGAAAAAGACACTTAATCCATGTGCTTCTTCCGCCGTCCCCTGCCCTGTCTGTTCTGCAGGCCAGCTCTCTCATGCCCCTAACCTCTTTGGTCTCAGATCAACACGACATAGATTCTGAGCTTAGTAAGAGACCAAGGTTGGACATATGACCCTGGTCTATGAGTCACGCCAGCAGACCTCAGGCCCCACATCATTTTGGTGGTTTTTTTGCTTTGTTGTTGCATTTCTGTGACATCCACCATAAAACTGAATATGTTTACATTCTGATTTCAGAAAGCAGGAAAGGTAAGATGCTCACTTAAATTTAATTACAGGCCATGGAGTATGATTAAAAGAGATGGTTTTAGAAAATATGTTGTGTGTGTGTGTCCCCGCTTTTTTTTTTCTTAAGAAACAACAACACTATAATTTTGCCGGTCTTCTTTTCCTGGGTCTCCTCTTTCCACTTTTTTTTTTTTTCCTTTTTCTTTCCTCTTCTCTTTTCTTAATTCCCTTTCTGCCTTTCCTCCTTATTTTCTAAATGGCTCTGGGTCGCTGCCAGTGATTATTATAAGCTGAATGTGCTGGCGGTGAGCCAGGATGCTGATAGTTAAGCAGGAAGCCAAAATGGATGGCTTCTCTCCTGTTGTCCCACATGCTACCTTCCATGATACCTTATGGGGTGGGGTACACCCTGCTGCTGCCCAGATTCTGCAAATATCCTCCGAAAGGTGTGAGAACCGGGTCACGGCAGGAGTACAAAGGGTAAGGTGACTGAAAAACCTGAGTGCAAAGGCTTTTTAGGACCCTCTCCTGCTTGTTAGTTATTTGGGGAAATCAAGCTGGTGACCGGCATCACGGTCTGACAGAGGTGTGAGGCTGACCTGTGAAATCCTCTCCGGCCGGAGCTTCTTGGTGCGGAGGTGGGTGGTGGCCTCCACAGGAGATATACCACTGGATCTAGCTTGCTTGAGCTGCCTCGGTTTACCCCACATGGCAGCTCCTCTCACTTGCTTTGCCTCCGCAGCCCCAGCTTGTCCTTCTCCAATGCAGCAGGTACTTTCTGATGCTAATATTAGGAAGACGCTTAGGCAAAAATAAATAAATAAATAAATAATATATATAAACAATAAATAAATTGCCTAGGAACTGATTCTAAACCAGACCTCAGCATCTTGAGATTTGATCTCACCCATAACATAACCACAGGGGTAGGAGAGAATAGTTAAAAGGGGAAGTCCTCAAACTCAGCTCTCCCCACCTTTCTGCCCTCGTTACTTCAGCTGTTGTGCTAACACTTTCAGCAGAGATGAAATCCCCAACCACAGTTTCTTTTAGCAAGTGATTTCACAAAAATCTCAAAATGCAATTGTATGGAAATCCTGCAGACAAGCCTGGAATGCCAGATATCCAGGACATTCGGGTCTCAACCCTGTTCAGGATACGCATGGAGACTCAGTCATTCTGGATTTTTAAGCAGCCCTGCTTCTAGAGTGAGCAAATTAATATATTAGCAATTCAAAGAAAGATAATCAAATCAGAGTTAAAAAAAAGAAAGAAACATTAAGTCTTACAGGAGACAGGAGAGAATTGGTTAGATCTCAAATGCTAAGGAGCAGAATACACACAGAAGTCTGTCTGTTTCATATATAAACTCGATATTATACCATTGCAATAACCTTTGCTCGATGCAGATATTAAAACTTCATGGTTTGAACATATTTTTGAACAAGTGAATAAACAAAAGAATATTATTGATATACTCCCCAGAGGAAAGGCTTAATATCTCTTCGTTATTAGAGATGTGCAACTTAAATTATTTCTTCAGGACTCCAAACGAACTAGATTGCTGGTCTTTTTAAGATTCTTGGGTGTTAGAATATGACACTGAAGGTACTGCTGACTTATGGAAAGAGAGCTATATTTTTTTCTGAGAAATTCCGTGTTTGGTAAAGGGAATCTAGGGTCGTTTTGTGACTTCCTCATATTTGCCATCTTTGTACATTAGACACGTCGCCATCTCGGCGAAGAGCCTATGAGACTGTCTTTAGAGATGAGAAAAGAGAAGGGAGTTGAGGCACTTTGCTCTGAGATGCGTCAGGCTTGGGAGACAAGCAGCCTAAGGTTGGGCAGGCTGATGAAAAATATTTGGGTAGAAAGAGAAGGAAAATGAGAAAGTGGGGCTGGCCTGGGGCTGAGAATTGGTACTCAGCAAATGGAGTCCCTGGGAGGTGCAAGCAGTTAAGAGTTCGACTACTAGCTGAAAGGTGGGCTGTTTGAATACACCCATAGGCGCCTCAGAAGAAAGTCCTGGTGATTTGCTTTGGAAAAGTCACAGCCTTGAAAACCCCATGGAGAACAGTCCTATTCTGCACATGTGAGGTTGCCATGAGTCGGAATTGACTCCAGGGCAACTAGCAATAACATCAGCAACAAGATGCTTAATAAGCACCTACTGCTCTGTGTTAAGGAGCCCTCGTGACACAGTGGTTAAGTTCTTGGCAACTAACTGAAAGGTCGGTGGTTCGGAGCCACCAGCTTCTCCAAGAGAGAAAGATGTGGCAATCTGCTTCCTTAAAGATTATAGCTTTGGAAACTCTATAGGGGCAGTTCTAAGTCTGTTCTATAAGATCACTATGATTTGGAATCTACTGTACGACAATGAGTTTGGTTTGGTTTTGTGTTTGCCCTCCCAATGGTGTCTGGACTGCCAAAGGAATGAACAAATCAGTCTTAGAAGAAATATAACCAGAACGCTGCTTAGAAGAGAGGATGGCTAGACTTTGGCTTGCTTGCTTTGGACATGTCATCAGGAAAGACTGATCACTAGAAAAGGACATCAGACTTGGTAAGGGAGAGGACCAGCGAAAACAAAGGAAACCCTCAATGAGATGAATTGACACAACAGCCACAAGAGTGGACTCAAACATAGAAAAGATCATGAAGATGGCACACGACTGGCAACACTTCATTCTGTTATGCATAAGATCGCTGCGCGTCGGATAGTGCTTCTCTTTCTCGCCGTATTTTTCCGTGCTGACTAGGATGTTTCTCATCAGCTGTGGGTTCTTGGAAGACTGGACCTGCAGGTCATCTCTGGTTCCCTACAACTATGACTAAGGTGACTTAGGCCCCAGATAGACGAAGAACAGATGAAGGTCAAGAAGCCCATGGCAGACGCTTCCCTCATTAGATTTCATTGGGTCTGCCTAAAATAAGTGACAAATAAATATTAGCTATTAATAAACATCCCCTTACCACTCAAAGTTTATTCCGTGTGCAGTTTGGGTACATTCCTAAGCCTCCAAGTTTATAAAATAGGGTTTATTAAGGATATGAAATGACATCAAGGACCCTGGTGGCACAATGGTTAAGTGCTAGGCTGCTAGCCTAAAGGTTGGCTATTTAAACCCACCCAGTGGCTCAGTGGTAGAAAGACCCAGCAATCTGCTTCTGTAAATATTACAGTCAATAAAACCCTATGGGGCAGTTCTACTCTGTCACATGGGGCCGCTGTGACTCGGAATCAACTCGAAGGCACCCAACAACTACAATTTTTTCTATATGATGCACCTGACCGTTTGGGGGTTAATTAAATTCACAGTTCCTCAGTTCTTAAAGGCAGAAATGATTGCTAAGATTAAAGCTTCATCATTTGTCAATTGCTCATGACTGATTTAAAACTATTCAATTTAATCAATTATGAAGGCACTTACTTTATCCTCAACATGTATAATCTGTGCCTCAGACATGTGGTGTTGAAATGGAGAGGTACATTCCATCTTTTTTTGTTGTTTTAAAGAAGACCCAGAAAAAGACATTTCAGGCTCCAATTAGATTTGAGTCTGCCTCCCACCCATAGCCAGAGGTTCTAATTGTCTTTATGCACACATGTAATATTTTTTATGAATCTGTAATCTGAAATCCACAGAGGTTGGCTCTTCAGTTCTTTTCTTGATGCTGCGTTTTTGTGTGATTCCTCTACTGTTTATTCCTCTGCTGTTTATTCTTATCTAATGTAAGCCCAGAATCTCGGTGGTTCGGTGGTTAAGAGCTCGCCTGCTAACCAAAAGGTCGGCAGTTCGAATCCACCAGCCACTCCTTGGAAACCGTATGGGGCAGTTCTACTCTGTACTATATGGTCGCTGTGAGTCACAATCAACTCAAGGGCAACAGATTATGTAAGTCCACATTACATCAACATTTGGTCCTTACCTAAAAGCCTCCTTCTATTCACAAACTTGGGAAATTGGCAAGAAAACTTAAACTTGGAGTAAAGGCATTTTTATTCTAGATACAACTTTTCTTTCCGTGAAGTGTGGCCCATCACTTCCTCCCTCTAAACTTGGATTTTCCCTATGCAAAAATGAGGAGGTCAGACTAGGTTATGCCTGGAATTACTTTCTGCTCTACCCTTGTGATCTTTTCACCAGTGAAATCTCTCTTAAAAAAAAAAAATAATAATAATAAAGAGCCTGCTTATTTCAGGAGTTCCCTATCCAAACTTCTCAATAACTGAAATTTTCCTTATTTTTTTGAGGAAAAGAAATTTAAAAAATCATCTTTCTTGACAATCAAGAATAGTATCTTAAAGTCATTCATAATTCTTTGCCATCTACTTACCAATTGTCTTTGGAGAGAAAACATAGTATTGGATGGATGATATCAGAAGATCTTAATTTACTTGTTTCTTCTCTGTACTTTTGAGAAAGCTATGAGATTTTTAACATTTGATTTTTGTCTTCTGAAACTAGAAAAATAGTGCAATCACTGTTCTACCTCAGAGTGATTTTTGCAAGATCTAAAGGGAGGATTTTCCTACCTAGACATGCATGAATAACAGTAATAGATTCTCATCTGCATCTCTAAATTCATCTGTTGTTGGGCTACCAGAAGGATTCACGCAAATCAAAAGCTTGACTATGCCCTGTTCTGGCCCCACCATCTTCAAAATGTGCTGGTAATTTCTTTTTTATTTTGTTTTTTGTTTTTTTTAATATACTTCAGGTGAAGGTTTACAGAACAAATAGTTTCTCATGAAACAGTAGTACACATATTGTTTTATGACGTTGGTTAACAACCCAACAACATGTCAACCCTCTCCCTTCTCAACCTTTCTTTTTTTTTTTTTTTTGGTGAAAATATACATAGCCAAAGATACACCATTTCAAAAACTTCTACATGCACAGTTCAGTGACATCGACTATGCTCTTCCAATTGTGCTGCTATTCTCACTTTAGATGAAGGCTTACAGAACAAAATAGTTTCTCATTTAACAGTTACTACACATGTTGCCCTATGACAATGGTTAACAAACTTACATCACATCAACACTATCCTTACTCAACCTTGGCTTCCCTATCACTAGCTTTCCTGTCCTCTTCTGCCTTCTGGCCCTTGTCCCTGGACTGCTGTGCCTCATTAGTCCCGTTTGGTTTTACGGGACTGTCCACTCCCCGGCTGAATGGTGAACCTCGGAAATGACTTCACCACTGAGCTGAAAGGGTGTCTGGGGGCCATGCTCTTGGGGTTTCTCCAGTCTCCTTTAGGCCAGTAAATCTGGTCTTTTTCTTGTGAGTTAGAATTTTGCTCTACATCCTTCTCCAGCTCTGTCCAGACCCTCTGTTGTGATCCTGCTCTGAGCAGTCAGTGGTAGTAGCTGGGCACTATCTAGCTGTACTGGACTCAGTCCAGTGGAGGCCTTGGAAGCTGTGGTCCATTAGTCCTTTGGACTAATCTTTTCCTTGTATCCTGTTCCCTTCATTCCCATGCTCCCGAAGGGAAGAGACCAGTGGAGTATCTTAGATGGCTGTTCACAGGCTTTAAAGACCGCAAACACTACTCACCAAGGTAGAATGTAGAAAATTGTCTTTATAAACTGTGTCATGCCAATTGAGTTAGATGTTCCCCAAGAGACCATGGTCCCCAGCCCTCCGACCAGCAATTCAGTCCCTCAGGGAGTCTGGATGTGTCTATGGAGCTTCCATGACCTTCCCTGATACAAGTTGTGCTGGTTTCCCCTGTATTGTGTACTGTCTCACCCTTCACCAAAGATACCACTTATCTATTGCCTATTTAGTATTTCCCCCCACCCCTCCCATCCCTGGTAACCAACAAAGATTGTTACATTTTGTGTGTGAACTTTTTCATGGGTTTTTACAATAGAGGACTCATACAATATTTATCTTTTTGTGATTGACTTATTTCACACAGCATAATTTCCTCCAGTTTCATCCATGTTATGAAATGCTTCACACGTTCGTCATTGTTCTTTTTCGTTGCATAGTACTCCATTGTGTGTATGTACCATAGTTCGTTTAACCATTCATCTGTTGATGGGCATCTAGGTTGTTTCCATCATTTTGTTATTGTGAACAATGCTGCCATGAACATACGTGTTCATATGTCTATTCGAGTGACAACTCTATTTCTCCAGGATATATTCCTAGGAGTGGGATTGCTGGATTGAATGGTATGTCTGTTTCTAGCTTTCTGAGGAAATGCCATAACATTTTCCAAAATGGTTGTATCATTTTGCATTCCCACCAGGAGTGTATAAGAGTTCCGATCTCCCTGCAGCCCCTCCAACATTTGTTATTTCCAATGATTTTGATTCGTGCCAGTAATGCCAGGGTGAGATGGTATCTCATTGTGGTTTTAATTCGCATTTTTCTGATGGGTAGTGATCGCGAACATTTCCTCATGTGTCTGTTGGCCATTTGAATGTCTTCTTTGGTGAGTGTCTGTTCATTTCCTTCGACCATTTTTTTAATAGGATTATTTGTCTTTTTGTTGTCGAGGTGTTGGATTTTCGTGTAGATTATGGAGATTAGACCTTTGTCTTCCTTGTACTGTCCAAAAATTTTATCCCAGTCTGTAGGTTCTCTTCTTACTCTTTTGGTGAAGTCTTTTGAAGAGCATAGGTGTTTGATTTTTAGAAGATCCTAGTTATCTAGCTTATCTTTTGGGGTTTATGCGTTGATGGTTATGGCTTGTATCCTGTTAATGCCATGTAGTAAGGCCTGTAGTGTTGGTCCTATTTTTTCTTCTATGAACTTCATAGTTTTGGGCTTTATATTCAGGTCTTTGATCCATTTTGAAGTAGTTTTTGTATATGACGTGAGGTATGGGTCCTGTTTCATTTTTTTGCAGATGGATATCCAGTTTTGCCAGCACCATTTTGTTAAAAAGACTGTCTTTTCCCCATTTGATGGACTTTGGGCCCTGTCGAAGATCAGGTGACCGTAGGTGGATGGATTGACATCTGGGTTCTCAATTCTGTTCCATTGGTCAGTGTATCTGTCGTTGTACCAGTACCAGGCTGTTTTGACTACTGTAGCTGTATAGTAGTTTCTGAAGTCAAGTAGTGTGAGTTCTCCAACTTTATTCTTTTTCTTCAGTAGTGTTTTACTTATTCGGGGCTTCTTCCCTTTCCATATAAAGTTAATGATTAGTTTTTCCATCTCTTTGAAGAATGTTGCTGGTATTTGGATCGGGATTGCATTGTATTTGTAAATTGCTTTGGGTGGAATACTCATTTTCACAATGTTGAGTCTACCTATCCATGAGCATGGTATGTTTTTCCATTCATGTAGATCCCTTTGGGTTACTTGGAGTAGTTTTTTGTAGTTTTCTTTGTATAGGTCTTTTACATCCCTGGTCAGATTTATCCCTGAGTATTTTATCTTCTTATGGGCTCTTATAAATGGGTATTGTTTTCCTGATTTCTTTTTCATCACTCTCCTTATTGGTGTATAGGAATCCAACTGATTTTTGTATGTTTATCTTGTATCCTGCTACTCTGCTGAACCTTTCTATTAGTTCCAATAGACTTCTTGTGGAGTCTTTAGGGTTTTCTATGTATAGTATCGTATCATCTGTAAACAGTGGTGGTTTGACTTCTTCATTACCAATTTGGATGCCATTTATTTCTTTTTCTTGCCTTATTGCTCTAGCTAGAACTTCCAGCACAGTGTTAAATAGGAGTGGTGATAAAGGGCTTCCTTGTCTTGTTCCTGTTTTCAAGGGGAATGTTTTCAGCCCCTCCCTATTAAGAATGATGTTGGCCATTGGTTTTGCATAAATGCCGTTTATTATGTTGAGAAATTTCTCTTCTATACCTATTTTACTGGAAGTTTTTATCAGGAATGGGTGTTGCACTTTGTCAGATACCTTTTGTTCGTCAATTGAGATGATCATGTGATTCTTTTCTTTCCTTTTATTTATGTAGTGGATTATGTTGGTTGATTTTCTAAAGTTGAACCATCCTTGCATACCTGGTATGAATCCTACTTGGTCGTGGTGTATTATTTTTTTTTAATATGGTGCTGAATTCTGTTGGGTAGAATTTTGTTCAGAATTTTTGCATCTATATTCATGAGAGATATTGGTCTGTAATTTTCTTGTTTTGTGACGTCTTTGCCTGGTTTTGGTATCAGCGTTATGCTGGCTTCATAGAATGAATTTGGAATTGCTGCTTCCTTTTCTTTGCTCTGAAATAGCTTAAGTAGTACTGGTACAAGCTCTTCTGTAAATGTTTTGTAAAATTCTCCAGTGAAGCCATCTGGGCCAGGGCTTTTTTTGGTTGGGAGTTTTTTAAATTACCTTCTCAATCTCTTCTCTTTTTATGCGTTTGTTCAGATTTTCAACATCTCTTTGTTGTAGTTTGGGTAGGTCGTGTGCTTCTAGAAATTTATCCATTTCGTCTAGGTTTTCAAATTTGTTGGAGTATAGTTTTTCATAATATTCTGTTATAATCCTTTTTGTTTCAGTTGGGTCTGTTGTAATGTCCCCCATTTCATTTCTTATTTGGCTTTTTTGTATCCTCTCCTGTTTTTCTTTTGTCAGTCTGGCCAGTGGTTTGTCGATTTTGTTGATTCTTTCAATGAATCAACTTTAGGTTTTGTTGATTCTTTCTATTGTTTTTCTTCTCTATTTCATTTATTTCTCCTCTGATCTTTACTATTTCCTTTCTTCCAGTGGCTGTGGGATTTTTTTGCTGTTCTCTTTCTATTTGTTTGAGTTGTGTAGTTAATGTTTTGATTTTGTCCCTTCCTTCTTTTTTGATGTGTGCATCTATTGCTATAAATTGTCCTCTGAGGACTGCTTTTGGTGTGTCCCAAAAGTATTGGTATGATGTGTTTTCATTCTCATTTGAATCTAGG
The DNA here is from genome assembly GCA_030035585.1 of Dugong dugon. Taxonomy (NCBI): domain Eukaryota; kingdom Metazoa; phylum Chordata; class Mammalia; order Sirenia; family Dugongidae; genus Dugong; species Dugong dugon. The sequence continues at coordinate 110,847,984 of CM057472.1, forward strand.
AATTTTTTGATTCCATCTCTGATTTCTTCTATTACCCAGTGATGTGTAAGCAGGGTATTATTCAGTTTCCATGTAATTGATTTTTTTCCTTGCTCTTTCTGTTGTTAATTTCTACCTTGATGTCATTGTGGTCAGAGAAGGTACTTTGAATTATCTCAACATTTTGGATCTTGCTGAGGATAGCTCTGTGGCCTAAGATGTGGTCTATTCTGGAGAACATTCCACGTGCATTGGAAAAGAATGTGTACTTTCCAGTGGTTGGATGGAGTGTTCTATATATGTCTATGAGGTCAAGTGGACTGATTGTGCCCTTTAGGTCTTCTATATCCTTGCTGAGTTTCTTCTTAGTTGTTCTGTCCGTTACTGAGAGTGGTGTGTTGAAGTCTCCTACTATTATTGTGGTACTGTCAATTTCTCTTTTCAGTGTTGTTAGAGTTTGTTTTATGTATTTTGGAGCCCTGTCATTGGGTGCGTAGATGTTTATTATGGTTACGTCTTCATGATGGATCGTCCCGTTAATCATTATATAATGTCCTTCTTTGTCTTTTATGGTGGATTTTGTATTAAAGTCTATTTTATCTGAGATTAGTATTACCACTCCTGCTCTTTTTTAGTAGTTGATAGCTTGATATATTTTTTTCCAACCTTTGTCTTTTAATAAATTCACATCTTTGTTTCTAAGGTGTGCCTCTTGTAGACAGCATATTGATGGATCCTGTTTTCTTATCCATTCTGTCACTCTTTGTCTCTTTACAGTTGCATTGAATCCATTTACATTCAGTGTAATTATTGATAGATGTGAGTTTGTTGCTGTCATTTTGTAGTGCTTTTTTTTGTGGTGCTGAAGTTTTCTTTGTTCTTCTTACTTTCTTGTGCTGAGTTACTTTTGTTTGTGATTGTTTTTTCATTTCTTTTGTTTTTGTAGGTTTGTTGTTGCTGAGACTTTATGGTTTTTGTCTTTATTTTTACGAGTCTGTTTGTTAACTTTCTTTGTGTTTACCATGAAATTTACCCTTATCTTTCTGAGTTTGAAGCAGTCTACCATTACTTGGTATCACCTTGCCTTCCTCTCCATTAGAAGGTTCTATACCTATGCCGTTTATTCCCTCTTTTATTGTTTTGATGTTGTTGTCATTTACTGACTAACTGCTCTGGTTCCCTGTTGTATTTCTTTTGGTTTTGGATAGTCCTCGAGAGTTCATTTCCTAGATTGGTATCTGGCTGGAATGATCCTGCGTCCTAGATTGTGCCTGTGAACTGAAGTTGTTTGTTCTCAGATAGAAGAACTCCCTTTAATAATTCTTGTAAGTTTTGTTTGACTTTTACATAGTGCCTTAATTTCTGTTTATCTGGAAATGACCTAATTTCCCCATCATATTTGAATGAGAGTCTTGCAGGATATATTATTCTTGGCCAGGATTTTTTTTCTTTCAAGATTTTATATATGTCATTCCATTGCCTTCTTGCCTGCATGGTTTCTGCTGAATAATCTGAGCTTAGTCTTACTGTTTCTCCTCTGTATGTGAATTTTGTTTTTCATGAGCTCCTCTAAGGATTCTTTCTTTGTCTTTGGTTTTGCTGAGTGTGATTATGATATGCCTTGGTGATTTTCTTTTGGGTGTATCTCCTATATGGGATTTGTTGAGCTTCTTGGATGGCCAGGTTTTCATCTTTCATGATATTGGGGAAGTTTTCTGTCAGCATTTCTTCAATGATCCTCTGTGTGTTTTCTGTTTTCTCCCCCTGTTCTGGAATTCCAATCACTCGAAAATTTTTGCTTTTGATTGTATCCCACATAACTCTCAGGGTCTCTTCATTTTACTTTGTTCTTTTTCCTGAGTTTTCCTCAAACAGAGTTGTATCCAAGTGTTTGTCTTCAATTCCACTGATCCTGTCTTCCACCATTTCAAGTCTGCTTCTCAGCCCTTCTATGACACCATCCATTTCTGAAATCTTGTTTTTTATCTTTTGCATTTCTAATGTTGTTTTTGTATAATTTCTAGTTGTGAATTTATTTTGGCATTTTGTTCCTGCATTATTTTCCTGAATTCTTCCAATTTTTTTGTCTGTATTTTCCATGAATTTGTCTATTTTTCCTCATTTTTGTCTGCTTTTTGCTTCAGCTCTTGGATAATTCTGAGTATTAGAAATTTTGATTCCCTGTCAGGTAGTTCTAGTGCCTTTTTTTCTGCTGGAAAGTCATCTGATGTTTTATTTTGAATGCCTACAGGAACCATCCTGTCCTGTTTTTGTAAATGTTTTGATATTGTCTGCTGTCTTCAGGGCATTCAGTCATTATTTTTCTTGTTTATTGATTGTAGATTTGTTTGTTTCATCCATTTTTTTTAAAAAAAATTGACTATGTCTGAGCAGGCAGGCTGTGTGTCCTTTGTTGTTTGCTCGTCTGTGGGCACAATACTTTTCACCTCCTTCTCCAATTGGCAGGGTCAGTCACTCAGACATGGTACGGCAGGGCAGGTCTAGCTGAAGAAGAGTTACTGGGACGGGTTGTTTGTGACACTTAATACAGCCACCAGGGTGGGTTGGTAATCAGTGTAAGGCAGTTTCTGGTAGGCCGTGCCTGTGCTGCTTAGTGGTGTGATGTTAAGCTCGTGGTGCAGGTAGGCAAGATGTAGTGGGGAGATTGTTATGTGTGGAGCTAAGATGGGTATTGGTGAGAGGAGAGAGGAACAGAAGCCAAAAACATACAAACAAACAAAAAAGAATGCTAGGGGAGCTTGCCGTTAGAATGGAGAGATGAGAGACTATGAAATGGAGAAAAACAAAACGGGGAAGAGGAAGAAAAAAAAGAAAAGAAAAGAATGAATAAATAAAAATCAGAAAGGGAAAAGAATAGCGAAGTTCCCAGGGATCCCACCAGTGCAGCTATGATGTCTGGGGAAGTTATTCTCAGGTGTTGTAGTACAGCCTGGCTAGAAGGCATAGAGATATACAATACCAGGTATTCAGGGAACAGAAAGAGAAGGAAGCTATAGATAGATGAGAAACTGAGTGATGAAGAAAGACAAAAAGGTAAAAAGAGGGAAAAGAATACAAAACAAAATTTAAAAAAAAAAAAAAGGAACAAGAAAAGCCCCCAAAAAAACAGAAAAAAAAAAAAAAAAAACAGTGAAGAAAGAAATGCCTTCAGGGATTCCTCTGCACGTCTTTGTAAGCCGAGGGCGTAGGTTCCAAGCCACGCAGCACTGCCTGGCCAGAAAGGGCTCCCAACTCAGGAAATGTAGAAGAAAACGAATGAACAATTCAAAACAAACAAACGAAGAAAAGCTCCTGGATCCCACCAGTGCGCAGCCCAGACCGGGAAGTAGCTCCACACTGGAATGGAGCTCAGCAGCCCCTCAGGAAGAAGCAAAGATGGCACACGGAGCCAGTATTTGAGCGAAAGGATGGGGAGGTGGTGAGAGGTAAGGAAGAAATCAAAAGCAGGGGAAAAAAGCAACACCAGCAGCCAACAGATGGCACTCAGAGAGCTGGCCCGTTCGGGTGGGTGGAATCCAAGCAGCTGGTGCTTCCCAGACAAGATATTGTGGCCGTGGGAAGCAGAGGAAGCCAAGAGGGGGTGAAGAAGTGTGGGGGGTGGGAAAGGTTATATCACAAATTACCAGCTGTTTTGTCTCCAGCTGGAAGCTCCATGAAGCTGCTTTCTCATACCCCTTATTTGCTGGTCTCTGATAGGGGTCCAAGATGGTGGATCCGTGCTGCGTTAGCTGATAGGGGACCTCTGCATGAATCTCTCCTTGCTCTCCGTTCTCTGTCAGTTTTACTCACTCCATTTGGTGCTTGGCTGAGTTCTTTATCTCTTCATTTGATGTTTAGGGTTTCAGGATTGTTGTATTCTCTGTTCGGCTTAGTTTTTCAGATCTTTGCTATGGAGGGACAGCACCTGCCTAGAGGGCCATTTTGCCGGAAGTCCTTAACTTCTTTGTTTTCATCTCCATCCTCGTCCCCCACCGTCTTCCCCAACCCAGCCATGTAGTCAACTTGCAGACTCTGAATATACCATCTCCTTGTCAAATTCAGACTACTATCAGCTTTACTCTCTGCCTGGAATACCCTTTCCCACGTCTTCCATCTGGTTAAATTCTTCTGGTAGTTTAAGTGCCATCCTTTATAAGAAGACCTTCCCCAGCTTCATATTAACAACAGCATCAATAGCAGCAAAAGCAACAACAAACATCACAGTCAAAATAACCGGGCTCCATTCTCTGATCTATCCCTCTTCCTCTCCAGAAGTAAGCATTATCTTCTGTTAAGTGATTTACAGTCCCTTGATTGTTTTTTATAAATGTCTAGACAGGCATGTTGCCATAAACTATATTGTGTTGCTTAGCATGTTTTAAAAGTCATATGTTTGCTATGGGTTTTTTTTTTTTTTTTCCAATTTGCTTCCCGTCCTCACCCCCCACTGGATACAAGTCCAGAATCTCTTTACTAAAACTCAAATTCAATAGGTCTGAAAACAAATTTTTTTTTTTCATAATGTGTTTGGCAGCAACATCTGACATCATCTGAATCCGTGAGATGACAAAATGTGACCTGAATTGATGGGAAATTATTCAAAGCTTTAATTTATCCCATTCAGGGGAAACTTCATGTTTTTTTTTTTTTTTTTTTTCCCAGAAATGTTAGTATGTTTGATTATGTAGTGCTGGCCCAGGTTATGCAGGCGACTGTTACCAGATATAGGATATATGCTCCGCTGAAATAAAAACACACACACACACACACAAAAAAACAATCAGTCCTGAAGCACATCAAGCCCCCAAAGGTTTTGGAAAAAAGGAACTAGAACTGGTACGTTTTTGACATCACCCATGCTGACTTATAAAGCTCTAATGCATTAATTTTAACAGCTCTAACAGCTTGATCATATTACATTGTATATGATATGGCACAATTTCTTTATTCAGTCTCTGGTTGATGGACATGTAAAGTCTTTCCAGTTTTTCACAGTTTCAAACAGTATGCTCCATGATTCAGGTACATCAACCCTTGTGCAATGAGTAGGGGTTTTCTAAAAGCAGAGGTGCAGATGCATGGTATGCACCTTTCTCATTTTACTAGCTATTGCCACGCTGCTCTCCAAAATGGCTGCACCAACGCAAACGCCCACTGTCAGGACCTGAGAGGTCCTTTTGCTCCACATTCTGGCCGACACTTGCATCTGTGGTCTAGGAATGGTCAACGTTAGTATATGCTCCAAGCATGTTAAAAATGAAGGTTTAATTTCTAATTGAAGGTGGTGGTGTTGTCATTAGGTGTCAGTGAGTCAGTTCCAACTCAAAGTAATCCTATATACAACAGAAAGAAACACTGCCTGGTCTTGTGCCATACTCACAATTTTTCCTATGTTTAAACCCGTTGTTACAGCCACTGTGTCAATCCATCTCATCGAGGGTCTTCCTCTCTTCCATGCCTTCTACTTTATCACGCATGATTTCCTTCTCCAGGGACTGGTCCCTACTGATAACATGTCCAAAGTACATGAGATGAAGTCTTGCTATGCTCTCTTCCAACGAGCACACTGGCTATATTTCTTCCAAAACAGACTTGCTCATTCTTCTGGCAGTCCAATATTCTTCACCAACATCATAATTCAAAGGCAACAATTCTTCATCGGTCTTCCTTATTCATTGTCAAACTTTTGCATGCATATTAGACAATCGAAAATGTCGTGGCCTGGGTCAGGCACATCTTAGTCCTCAAAGTGACATCTTTGCTTTTCAACATTTTAAAGAGGTCTTTTGCAGCAGATTTTCCCAATGCAATATGTCATTTGATTTCTTGACTGCTGCTCCCATGGGTGTTGATTGTGGATCCAAGTAAAATGAAATTCTTGATAACGTCAATGTTTTCTCCGTTTATTGTTCCAGTAGTGAGGATTTTTGTTTTCTTTATGTTGAGGTGTAATCCATACCGAAGGTTGTAGTCTTTGATCTTCATCAGTAAGTGCTTCAAGTGCTTCACTTTCAGCAGGCAAGATTGTGTCATCTGAGTATAGCAGGTTGGTAATGAGTCTTCCGCCAATGCTGATGCCGTGTTCTTCTTCATATAGTCCAGCTAATCAAATTATTTGCTCAGCATACAGATTGTATAAGCATGGTGAAAGTGTACAACCTTTTCTTGATTTTAAACCACATGGTATCCCCTTGTTCTGTTCGAACGACTGCCTCTTGGACTATGTACAGGTTGAGCATGAGAACAATTAAGTGTTTTGGAATTCCCATTCTTCACAATGTTATCCATAATTTGTTACGACCCACACAGTCAAATGCTTTTGCATAGTCAATAAAACAAAAATAAACGTCTTTCTGGTATTCTCTGTTCTCAGCCAAGATCCATCTGACGTCAGTAATGATATCCTTGTTCCATGCCCTCTTCTGAATCTGGCTTGAATTCCTGGCTGTTCCCTGTGGATGTACTGCTGCAACAATTTTTTAATTATCTCCAACAAGATTTTACTTGGGTGTGATATTAATGACATTGTTTGATAATTTCTACATTCTGTCGGATCACATTTCTTTGGAATGGGCAAAAATATGGATCTCTTCCAGTCAATTGGCCAGTTAGCTGTCTTCCAAATTTCTTGGTGTAGACCAGTGAGCACCTTAAGTGCTGCGTCTGTTTGTTGAAACATCTCGATTGGTGTTCTGTCAATTCTCTGATGCCTTCGGAGAAGCTTGGACTTCTTCGTTCAGTACCATCAGTTCTTGATCATATGCTAACTGCTGAAATAATTGAAGGTGTATGGGGTTCTGTGTATGTCATTATATCACACTTATAAACTATGTTGTCAAATATTTGAGAACTTTATTATTTTGTTCCTGAGGTATCAGTTACTGGGAGAAGTGTGTAAATATCCTCCAATATCATGGTATGATCTTCAACATTTTATTGCAATTTTGTCATTTCTTTTATATAATTTGAGAAAATGTAATTTTGTATATATAAGTTCTGAATTTGCTATACCTTCCTAATGCAATTTGTGTCCCCAGTAATACTTTTTAGCTTCAAGTATTCTATTTTTCTTAACATTAAAATAGGTACGCAAGCTTTTTTATTGTTGTTGTTAGTTTTTGTCTGATATACATTTCATTTTGCTTTACTTTCAAGTTTAATGACTGATTATTCTTCAGTTAGCTCTCTCATACAATTTGACAATTTTTTTTAATCTGGCAAGTTAAGTCCATTTACATATATTATGATTACTAATGTATTTGAGTTTTTCTATTTGTTTATAATTTCTTATTGTATGTGTCCTATTTATCATACTTTTGTTTTCTTTCTTTCCCTTTTCTATTGAATCGATGAAGTATTTTTATTCCTGCTACCCTCTCCCATTGAAGCAGAGAGTCCCATGAAAGGGACACTTGGTGTCAGAATTGGTAAAAATGGTGGAAACAGGAGGCATGTTTGACCCCTGCCTCATAGGAATCAGCCTTGGGCTGTTGATCTTGGTTCTCCTCCACCCTTGTGAAGCTAGAGGAGGTCACACACTGCCACCACGCCATTCTTACAATATGGGATCAAATTGACAACAGTAAGTTGAAAGGTCAGATAGGAAACTTAGAGGGTAGTGGGTTCATGTTAATGGGGGAAGAACAATTCAAAAAAGGAGAACAAGAATGGTTGTGCATTTGAAGGATGTGATCAATGTCACTGAAGTGTACATGTAGAAATTATTGAATTGCTGTATGTTTTGCTGTGTATACTTTCAACAACAATAAAACATGTCTATTTCACATTCACACTTGAATGACAGTTTAGCTGGTTATAGAATTATTTATGGACTCTTATTTTCTCCAGCAATTTGAAGATATGACTATGTGTTCTTCTGGATTTTAATGTTATAACAAGCTTATAATTTTTGCCTTCAACATTCTTTCATATTTTAAAGAATTTAAGTGAAGAAATACACTCTATTAGACATACCCAAGTATTTACCATTTCTATTTTTCCTTCTTTATTCCTGCAGTTACAGGTTTCCATCTAATATCATTTTCTTCACTTTGAAGAATTTCCTTTCATATTATTTAAAAAGTATATTTGTTGGTGAGAAATTCTCTTAGTTTACCTTCATCTGAGATTATCTCCATTTTGCCTTGATTTCTGATTGGTATTTTTGTTGAATACAGAATTCTGGCTTGAAAGTTCTTTTGTTTTCACACTTTAAAATTATGTTTTACTGTGTTCAGCCTTTTATTGTTTCGATGAACACTCCATAGTCATTTGAATTGTTGCTCCCTTATATAACTGCTGTCTGCTCAGAAGTTTCCCCTCTCTCCGTTAGTTTTTGATAGTATTATTATTATAAAAGGAGCCTTAGTTGCACAGTGCTTAAGCATTTGGCTGCTAACCGAAAGGTTGATGGTTCTAGCCCACCAGCTGTTCCGGGGAAGAAAGATGTGGCAGTCTGCTTCCATAAAGATTACAGCCTTAGAAACCTTATGGGGCAGTTCTACTCTATCCTATAGGGTCACTATGAGTTGACAGCAACTAGATGGCAAAAGGTTGTATTATTATCATATATCAAGGCATAGTTTCCTTCCAGTTTGTCCTGTTCAGATTTCACCAAACTTATTGAATCTTATAAATGTAAAATTTGAGAATATTTTAGCCATTATTTCATCAAATATTTTCCCTTGTCTATTTCTTTATCTTCTCTTTATGGAACTACAATGGCATGACATTAGGCCTTTAAAAACTTATCTTTGGATTCATGAGGCTCTGTTCATTTTTTTATAATTAGTTTTTTCTTCAAAGATATTGTATAATTTTTAGCTATCTATCTTTAAATACCTGAGTGGCACAAATAGTTAAGCATTTGACTACTAGCCAAAAGGTTAGCAGTTCAAGTACACCCAGAGGCTTCTCAGGAGACAAACCTGGTGATTTGCTTCTGAAAGGTCACAGCCTTGAAAATCTTAGGGAACAGTTCTACTCACACATATGCAGTCACCATGAGTCGGAATCAACTCAGTGGCAACTAACAACAACAGTATATTGAATTCATTCATTCTAAAACTTCTATTTTCTTCTTTTTATTATTATTATTATTTCTACTTCTCTGCTGAGAACTTCTATCTTTACATTCATCTCCAGATTTCTCACCTTTACTTCACCGAAGAGTGCTATAATAGCTGCTTTAAAGTCTTTGTCTGATAATTACAACATCTGGTCCATCTTGGAATTGGTATCTGATGATTGTCATAGCCCTTTAGAATTGATCTGATTTCCCTGTTTTGTTGTCATGTAATTTTGGATTATATCTTGGACTTTCTGAATATCATTTTATAGGATTCTATGTTCTGTTAAAACCCTTGAGAGATTGTTGATTTTTGTTTTGTTTTACTTTAATAAGCATTCAAGCTGGTTAGCCTCAGATTGCAAGTTATATCTCATTTTCTATGGTTAGTGGTTTCGATGTCAGTTAAATTTTTAAAGTATTTGCTATGCTGTTTGCCTTCATAGCACCACCCGGGAGTTAGTCTGGGATTTAGGCTGTGGTTTACTTCATAGATCAGTTCTTAAAGCCTTGAGTCAGCTCTACCTAGGCAAAGCTCAGAAGTGAGCCTTGGGTTTACGCCAGTTCATATCCAGAAAATGGAGGAGCCTATTCTCTGGATCTCTCCTCTCTAGATTTTCTTTTATGCTAGCTTCCACAGGCCACTTTCCTAGTGTTAGATAGAAAAACTGTTGTCTCTCTAGGTTTTAGCACCCTATACTGTCGTACAATTCATGTGACTAGGGCTGCCTTTCGGCAAAGTAGTGGAAGAAAAAAAGAAAAAAGAAATCAGGAATTCTCTTCACCCTCTTCAAAAAACAAAGGTCCATTTTCTCCATCCCTCTTAGCAGAGAGTAAGGTATTCTTCGGGGTTCTAGGTTCCTGCGCTGCTGAAATGGCAGCAGCACAAGCAGTACAGTTTCACTACTCAGGCTGGCCTCAGAGCATGGCTGGGAGAGAAAATAACAGAAAAAGTAGAGGGAGATGTTCCCCCATACTCTCTGGCATGCAAGAGCCCCCTTTTCCAGTCCTCTGGCTATTAATTAAAAAATAATAATAAAAACTTTCTCCAAAAGTTTTTCTTTCCACATCTACTGTGCATTTGGCTATTTGACCCATCCTTGAATCAAAACTGGGAGAAAGGGAGGAAAAAAAAAAAAACCCCTACAAGTATTATTCCCATAATGGGAAGTTATTCATACTTTTACTTTAGTCTCCAACACTCCTGCTATGGTTTATTTTTCGGAATCCTCAGATAGTTGCTTTTTGTATTCTGTTCAAAGTTTTCATCGTAATCAGACTGTAGTTGACTCACTCCATCTTGGCCAACGCTGGAAATTCCACTTTTGCTTGAACTTACATCTTATATTTAGGAATTATTTTATTATTATTATTATTTTAATTATATGAAATATTTGCAAGATTCCCAAGCAAAAAAGAAAAAACTAGAAAATAGGGTATATTCAGAAATATTTAGCCAAGCCAGGTCTCTGCTATAAAAACCCATCCTCCTTCCAATGTGTAGAACTGCTGGAGGTTCTCCACATGAGTAAATAGGTCACATGAGTTCTAGGTCATGGAAGCTTATTAACAACAAAGGACAAAGTTCATATAAAATACTCTGCATGGATTGTTTACTGACTTACCATCTTAAGTACACAACATGGAACTTGAGAAAAGACAACCTCAGGGATCCCCATTTATCAGCATTCGCCCAAGGTGCTCAAGTTTGTTGGAGCATAGTGCACTATTAGGGACCACTGCCATAACTCCAAATGACTTCAGGGTGATGGTCTTTCTGTAGTCTATGTCTGCTTTTCATTCTTCTGTTTCCCCCTTAACTGTTAGGACGTTGCCTTTCCCCTCTTCCCACGGTGTGTGGCAGCCTCAGACAACGGCCCCACTTCCTTTCCCCTAATCCTTTCCTTTCCCCTAATCCCTTCCTTTATGTGCATTCTAACACATTTTGAGTTGAGAAATCAGATAATTTTACACATTTTCACAATTTCACGTTAACAGTCAAGCATTTCTTGGTAAAGGGCTCAGAAACTGAGATACAATTAAACCCAAAAGTATAGGCAATTTACTACAAGATGAACCCTCTACCTTTGCCACAATGATCACCCTTCAAGACCTAGCCAAGTTTTCAACATTCTCAAGGAACGTGTCATGGATTGAATTGTGTCCCTCCAATACATGTGTCAACTTGGTGAGGCCGTGATTCCCAGTATTGAGTGATTGTCCATGCTTTTGTCATCTGATGTGATTATCCTATGTGTTGTAAATCCTGCCTCTATGAAGTTAATAAGGCAGGATTAGAGGCAGTTATGTTAATGAACTGGCACTCAGTCTACAAGATTTGGTTGTGTATTAAGCCAATCTCTTCTGAGATATAAAAGAGAGAAGTGAGCAGAGAGACATGGGGGACCTCATACTACCAACAAAGTAGTGCCAGGAGCAGAACATGTCCTTTGGAGCTGGGGTTCCTGCCCAGAGAAACTCCTAGACCAGGGGAAGATTGATGACAAGGACCTTCCCCCAGAAGCAGACAGAGAAAGTCTTCCCCTGGAGCTGGCACCTTGAATTTGGACTTCTAGCCACCTAGACTGTGAGAGAATAAATTTCTTTCTTAAAGCCATCCACTTGTGGTATTTCTGTTATATTAACACTAGATGGCTAACACAGAAAGCTTTCCTGACCTCTCTCTCCTAATAGATTTAATTTATCCCCTTCTCTGTGCTGTCTACTAACGTTGCTCTTATCCCACTGTACTATAAATTATTTGCTTACAAGGTTGCCTCTCTTATTATTGTATGAGAATAGGGACTATCTTACTCAAGTCTGTGTTTTCAATAGTTAACACAAATCTTAGAACCTACTTAATATTTGTTGAATTGAGTAGAATTGGTCTTATTGAATTGTCTCTCTATCATTTATTTAAACTAAGATAACTTGTCAGTTTTATTCCAGATTGTCACCTGTGTTCTGAAGAATCGAGAGAATTATAAAGTTATTTTAAAAGACACACAATTCTTACTTTTTGGAGTTTTGCTTTTATTTGGGATAAAGCATCGACAATACAATATATGGTTATATTGCTTAGTTAAATGTTACAAAAATTCCATAAAGTGAACAGCCTCAAATTCTCAATATCACTCAAACTAATTGTGTTTCTTCCTCTTGAGTTTGCAGGTCCACTGGTGGAAACTGCAGGGGGCACAGAGGAAAGGGGACCACGTTGTGACAATCTAGAGGCAAACATTTACTATCTTGGAGTGTTCAGTGCTGCTGATGCCAAGTCTGGAGAGAAGAAGCAGGAGAAGCAATAGCAGGAGTCTGATCATGGAGAGCGTGAAAGCCTTGACCTGGAGTTTTGACTTTATCCAGATAGACTGAGAGCACATTACTGGCGGTAAGGGGCGATGTCAGATTAGGTTAAAGGATGACCCCTTTGGCTGCAGCCTGCATTGTGGAGCAGGGAGAAGAAGAGAGGACTTAGTGGGATCAGGTAGGGGACTATTGCAAGTATCCAGGGAGAAGATGGGTGTGGCCTATGAAGACAGCTTGTCTAAGGTTCAGTTCCATTGTCTTAGACTGGGTTATCTCGAGAAGCAAAACCAGTAAAACGTGTAAATGTATATATGTAGAGAGAGATTTATATCAAGGGAATGGCTCACACGGTAGTAAAGTTTGGAATGTCCCAAGTCCATGGGTCAGGCTGGAGGCTTCTCCTGATTCACGTAGACATAGGAGCTGGTGAACTCAAGATTGGCAGGTCAGACAACAGGGCTCTTGCTCACAGGCTGCGAAGACTGAAGTATCCAAAGATTGGCAGGCAAGACGGAAGGTACGCTGCTCTCTCAAGTTCCAAGAACCAAAGATCAGACAAATAGAAGCCAGCTGCAGGATCCAGAGTGAGCAGAAGCCAGCAAGATTTGTCAGAAAGTCTACCTATACCGGATGCAGGCCACATCCCCAAGGAAACTCCCTTTCAGCTGATGGGCTACTCACAGCAGATCTCATCATGGAGGTGATCACATCATTATACAACTGCTAAACTACATCATAACTGCCAAACCACTGAGAATCATGGCCCAGCCAAGTTGACAGGCAACCTTAACAATCACATCCACTGAGCAGTGAAAACATCTCAGGATACAAAGTTGGGAAGACTTTGAGGTTTCCTAGTATGAACTGATTTTTGGGACTAGATCGAGGAGTCCTGGTAGCTTAAGTGCTTGGCTGCTAACCAAAAAGGTGGGCAGTTTGAACTCACCAACTGCTCCTTGGGAGAAAGGTGTGGCAGTCTTCTTTCTTAAAAATTACAGCCTTGGAAACTTCATGGGCAGTTCTACTCTGTCCTATAGGGTTGCTATGAGTCAGAATTGACTCAATGGCAAAGGGTTTTTTTGGGGACTTAACTCAAATTTCTCCCATCTACATTTTTTTTTACCAATGCCTCGTGCCATTTCTTGGTTAATATCATTGTCTCTATTTAATGTAAAGGGGAAAGATCTGGTGATCTGCTTCCTTAAAGGTTACAACCTAGGAAACCCTATGGAACAGTTCTACTCTGTCATATAGGGTCACTATGACTCAGAATCAACTTGATAGCACACAACAACAGCAACATTTAACAGAGGGTCCTACCTTCTACATTCCTTCTTGTGGCCATATCCACATGCTCTCTCGCCACCTGTGAACTGTGGATAGTATACTCTCTGTCACCAGAGACATTAGAGCACAGATTTTCAGGTGTGCTATGGGGTTTATGTTCACCTGGATGGGAGGCTGGGATTGATGGATGATGGATAACTATTTTCCATCAGTGATTTCCCATGATTTTGTGATGGTATAGTATTTGAAAAATGGCAAATGTCACAAGGGGAATATTGTTCTTTATGTCAAAAGGGAACTTAATTGGTAAGTGAGAAGAAGTAATCTACACAATCACTGGTTCAATAGATTTAGGGTCTCTTCATGAAAAAGATAGGTAGACAGACAGACAAACAGACAGATATATAGATAGATAGAGATAAACCAAAAAACCAAACCCATTGCCATCGAGTCAATTCCAACTCATAGTGAACCTGTAGGATAGAGTAGAACTGCCCAATAGGGTTTCCTAGGCAGAAATATTTATGGGAGCAGATTGCCAGGTCTTTTCTCCCACCAGGCAGCTGGGTGGGTTCAAACAGCTGACCTTTCAGTTAGCAACCCAGTGCTTAACCACTGTGCCACCATTACAAAAGAACTACCTAGTACATTTGAAAGCACTTTAGATATTGAAAGACTCTATACAGATGTTACATAAATGTTACAATTACTTGTAAGGTGCCCTGGTGGTGAAATGGTTAAGCACTAGGCTGCTAACCAAAAGGTCTGAATTGTTTGAACCCACCAGCTGCTCCTCTGGAGAAAGATGTGGCAGTCTGCTTCCATAAAGAATACAGCCTTGGAAACTCCATGGGGCAGTTCCACTCTGTCCTGTAGGGTTGCTATAAGTTAGAATATACTTGATTACAGTGAGTTTGGTTATTTTGGTTTGTAATGATTAGGAAACAAGGGATGATCCTTGGAAAACGAGAATAGAGAGGGTGGAACTTGAGGGCACACCTCAGAGAAAGCAGTTCTTTGGCAATCCCCTGCATTGGGACACACTGCTGTGCCTCTGGGGAGCCACCCAAACATGACTTGTCCTTGTGGACTGAAAATGGACTTTCCAACTTCTTATCCATTCACCTGATTAGGGAGAGCTCACTTTTTTTTTTTTTAAATGTCTCTAGCCATTTTGTATAGGTTGGTTCACTTCATCTTGAGCTGAACTAAATTTAAATTTTACCAATATGTGGAGATCCCTGCCATGGAAGAACCTGGACCAGGTGTGTAGGATAGAGTGGGCATGGTGTCTATCCTTGTAGAGACCAGAAACATGCAAAAAATAATTACGCTGAGTTTGGGGTAACTGTCCCTACTTTACTGAAAGGAAGCTGAGGTTCAGATAAGTTAAGATTTGCCTGTTATTGTCAGCAGCCTTTGAGTAGGCCCTTGACTCAGGGTGACCCCAAGCACAACAGAATGAAACACTGCCCAACACTACGCCAGCCCTATGATAGGTTGCTGACCAGACCATTGTGATCCCTATGGTTTTCATTGGCTGATTGTTGAAAGTGGCATTTCAGGCCTTTCCACCTAGTCCATCCTAGTCTGGAAGCTCCACTGAAACCTGTTCAACATCGCAGCAACATGTAAACCTCCACTGACAGATGGGTTGTGGCTGCACATGAGGAGCATTGCCCAGGAATAGAACCTGAGTCTCCCAGATGGAAAGTGAGAATTCTGTCACTGAACCACCATTGCCTGAAGACTTGCCGAGGAGAAGCCTAGTAGTTTATATACATGGATTTCTTAAGATGGCAAACGAGAAGATGGCATTCTTTTCTTTTCTTTCTCTTCTGCCCAGTCTCCATTTGCTCAGTGTTTACTGTTTACCTTTGTATGTGCCATAAGGAGGGCACAAATGGTATGCACTCGACTACTAACCGAGAGGTTGGTGGCTTGCACCCACCCAGTGACGTCATGGAACAAAGCCCTGACAGTCAGCTTCTGTAAAGACTGCGGCCAAGGAAACCCTATGGAGCAGTTCTACTCTGTAACACATGGGGGTCTCCGTGAGTCTGAACTGACTGGACAGCAACAGGGTTGGTTTCAGTTCATGTGCCATAACCTCACAAGATTGGTCTCTTCTTTACTTGCCCCAACCCCTCAGGTTTAGTATTTTTGCTTTTATTTTTAAGACGAAAAAACCAAGGCTCATGTATACTACTATTACTGATGGGCAGAATTGTTGCTACACAGCCCAAACGCTCCATGCCCCATCACACTGCTGAGTTAAACTCAGCAAATATGGAGAAAAAAGTGAATACACAGCAATGTGGTTTTCTAAGTTCTCATTTAACTGCAACTCAAAAGCTGAAGAGTAATGAAAAAAGGTCATGTTCATTCAGCTGTCTTTCCCTCCTTTTTTTTAACCATTGTTCATACAGTCAGGGCAGTGGTGATCCCTTCCTGAAAAATTTTGGCAAACTCCAAGCACCATTCAGAAACATGAAGGGCTCTCAATGGGAGCTTCTTATTCCAAACGTTAACACAACGCTGTTCTGTAAGATACAATGCAACCTGATTTTGTATAGCACCCCATTCAAGGAGGGACCCCAACCGAAACACACGACACACGCATCCTGTTTTTAATCATATTTGAGTGACTTAATTTCAGACACATGACCCCTTTTGCCTAATGCAACCTGTATTTGAAGAAAGGTCCCTCCTTGACAACTGAATGAGAGGATGACAAGGGTTTTATTCTGACTCCTACTCAATGGGCCACATCTTCCCTCTGATGAGGGAACAGAAGTACCACCTAGGGGAGAGTGAGTGATGGATGACGTGAGATTTTCTGTCTCTCCCCCGTATGAAGTGCTTACGTGTTAAATTATAGTATTGAATAACAACAAAAACTATATTAAAAAAAAAAGACTTGATTTTTTTTCCCCCTTTCCTTATGGGGGAAAAAGAAATCATTTACCAGATGATGATAGAAAGGTGGGTTGGAATAGCTGGTTGAGATTCCGGGCTTTTGTTCCCGGCTCTGCCAGCTGACCAGTATTGTGACCTCAGGCAAGCCACTTCCTTCCCTGGGATTGGGTTCACACTGGAGAAGCGAAGCATCGCCATTTGAAGCATACCCCTCTGCCCTGCTGTTCATTGACACAGACTGCTCTGTGGCTCCTTCTGCTTAGGGACTGACTTTGAGTTAAGACAATTCACAAATCCATAACCTAAGTGGTTTAGGACATACTTAAAGAGATGGTCATGTACTAACAGTCTTTTTAAGAGTTAAAGATAATGTTTTGGGGGCAGCAATTGGACTGGGGGATGGTATTAACAAAGAGGGTTGAAACTGACACCAGAAATCAAGAAGAGAACTTCCTTAACCAGATACCCTGGTCAAGAAGCTGAATGAGTAATGATGAGGCAGACTCTAAAGTTGTCTTAGACCCCTAGCATTGCTGTAACACAAATACCACAAGTGAATGTCTTTAAAGAACACAAATTTATTTTCTGGAGGCCAAAAGTCCAAATCAAGGTCTCAGCCTTGATGATTTCTTCCTTGTGGGTAGCCCCAAGCATTGCTTTGTTCCTTGGCATTTTTTGGCTGGAGACCCTCCCTGCCCCCACCCCAGTGTATCTTTGTGTCTCTTCTGCTCTTTTTGTAACTCAGAGTGATTAGGTTTGGGATCTACCTTACTCTGATATGACCTCATTAACATGACAAAAGGAAGTCCTTATTTCCAAACAGGTCACATTCACCGGTGCAGGGTCGGGACTGCAAGATATATTTTTGGAAGGCACACTTCAATCCATAGCAAAAGAAAATATGCAAATACTCCTATCAATCTAGAGCATGGACCACACAGGTAGTAAGCTGCAGAGCCAGCATTTGACACTAGCTGGTCTGGCTCCACCCTAAGCCCTCTTACCATTGTATCTACCTTCAATTTGTTGCTGTTGTTGTTAGGTGCTGTCGAGTCAGTTCTGACTCATAGTGACCCTATGTACAACAGAATGAAACACTGCCAGGTCCTGCACCGTCCTCACAATCGTTGTTCTGCTTAATCCCATTGTTGCAGCCATTGTGTCAATCCATCTCTTTGAAGGTCTTCCTGTTTTTCACTGATCCTCTACTTTACCAAGCATGACATCCTTCTCCAGGGACTGATCCCTCCTGATAACATGTCCAAAGTATGTGAGCCGTAGTCTCCCCATGGTCACTTCTAAGGAGCATTCTGGTTGTGCTTCTTCCAAGAAAAATTTGTTTGTTCTTTTGAATGTCCAAGGTATATTCAATATTCTTGTGATTTAGGTAGAATCTTTATACCCTCAGAGCTGTTTCCTTAGCCACCCCCAGCACCATGGGGTTCCTGGGATGACTCTATGCCATGGGACAAGAAAGGCAGCAGATCTCCTCCAGAATAATATACCCCAATGTAGCCCATGACAATAATCTTCAGAGGTGGGCAATGAACACCCAGGTCATCTGCAGTTTGATCTTTCTAATTCAGAGAGCAAAGACAACTGTTTTTATTTCTCCTGCAGGATGAAGGACTTCAGTTTTTCTGACTGCTTTGTCTTGCATTTCCCTACCATCCTAATTCTATCCATTTCAGTAATTCTCTTCATTGCTGTGGAGTGTGACACCAGGTGACATGTCTGATGACCCTGTTTCCTTAAGTAAAGCTCATCATCAATTGCCTTAATTAGTAGATAAAGGGAGGATGAAGACTCTTCAGGGCCAATGAGAGCAATTGCCCTTGTCCACCCTCTGTCAGTTCCCAGTCTGTTCCTGCTGGCTAGAGTCCTGGCCTAGATCTGGACGCTTGGATTAAGTAACCACTTAAGGCCTCTTGGCCATATGTGCTGGTGCTTGGTTTCACAGGCTGTGATCTGTGGCACATTCCATGGACTTTGGCTCAGTCTGAACTGTGGCTTGTTTAGTTTTGGCTTCTTTGAACCTAATGCCAACATCTCAAGCCAGGTCCCACTTCTTAGACAGCAACCCAGTCACCAACCCACTTTGCTGTGTCCCTGCCCCTAGAGATGAAGGGTTTCTTTAGATAATGCCTTTCTAAAGTCTCCCTATACAATTTGCAATAATAGAACTCTAAATCCCTGAGAGAGAGAAAGTTAAAAGCATTGAGCTATCAGACTACCATTTTGGGGAACCTAATAAAAATCTGAACTCAGTGAAGTCAATGTAGACAAAATTCCAAAGAGAGATCTATGTGGTCAGGAAGGGGAGAGACCTCCAACTTGCAGGACCCTGGGCTGCAAAAACTAAAAAGGAGCTGTTACGGATTAAATTGTGCCTCTCCTCCCCAGCCAAAAAAAAAAAAAAAAAAAAAAAAAAAATGTGTTGGAATCCTAACCCCTATCCTGTGGATGTAATCCTGTTTGGAAATAAGGTTTTCTTTGTTACATTAATGGGATCCTACCCAAGTAGGGTAGGTTCTAATTCACTTCAGAGTTATGAAAAGACCAGAACAGATGCAGATATACATCCGTGGGAAGACGGACACGATATGAGGATTGTCTACAAGCCAAGGGTTGCCAAGGAACCTCAAAGAACAAAGGAATGCTCAGGGTACTGACGAGGAAGGAATAGACACAACCAAGACCTTGATTTTGACTTTTAGTCTCCAGAACTGTGAGAAAATACATATATGTTCTTTAAAGCCAGACACTTGGGGTATTTGGGTTATAGCAGCCTAGGAGACTAAGACACAAGCTCAGTTGAGGGTCAAGCACAGCAATGTTGAACACAGAGACACTGAGTCACCCAGCTTTACTGAGCACCTACACTATGCCTATACAATACAATACACCTACAATATCCCTGGAGAAGGACATCATGCTTGGTAAAGAAGAGGGTCAGTGAAAGAGAGGCAGACCCTCAATGAGATGGATTGACACAGTGACTGCAACAAGGAGCTCAAGTATAACAACAATTATGATGATGGCACCGGACTGGGCAGTATTTCATTCCACTGTACATAGGGTCACTATGAGTTAGAACCAACTCGATGGCACCTAATAACAACAACAAGCAAAGCTGGGAGATACCTGTGGGGACATGATAAAGCCCCTTTCCTTTAGCAGGAGAATGTGATACTCATGGTGTCTGTGAAGACTTCCCTAGGAGACTTCCTTCAGTTGCAGAGCAGGGCATCTTAGAAGGAAAGGTGAGGTGAGAGGAACAAGAATAAGAAGGAAGTGCCAGTAGCTGAGGAAGAAAGTACTCAATCCACTAATGGGACCCAAACAGGAAAAGTGGGTAGAGTGACCCTCTGCGGGACTTGGAAGTCAAAGACATGGATCTCATGGAGAGGTCAAGACTCAGAACATCCATAGAACTCTGATCCCCTCAGAAGAAAATGACCACCTTCTAGAGTAACGGCTCAGGAAAGAGAGGCACCATATCCACCAGCTCTCTTTGTCTCCTACTCTCCCCCTCTTCTCAGTTCACTGTAGCCCTGGGGGCCTGGGGAATGTTCCTCCAACAGGCCAAGCATATTTCTGATTCAGGACGTTTATACCAGAGGGTCACTTTGCTTAGCATACTCTTCCTTCTGATAATCAAGTACTTCACTTGAGGTCTTGACCCATGTATCACCTAGAGTGCTATTCTCTGCCTATGATGTATCAAACACACCCTCCACATATACATATGCCGTCACTCTATCCTCTCACCCTGCTTTACTTTTCTTATTACAACCTGCTTTATATATTACTTCTCTATGTATACCCCCACACAATTTCAAAGTTACCTTCACATGAGAAGGGTATTTCATTATTTTATTCATGACCTGAACCTGGAACAGTGTCCAGCACAAGGCAAGTGCTTAATTATTTGATAAATGATAGTTGTTTGAGTAAGTATAGATGGCCTTATCCTATGTTATGTGACTAGGAATGCTGGCCAAAGATGACTGGTCCAAAAAAAAAGATATAACACCTTCTAGCCAGACAATCTACAGTGCGGTAGACTACCTAAGAGCTTTGCCTAATTAAAACTATGGACCCATCAGATCTTTTCTCTTGTGGTTTGGAAAGGGAGATGCTGAGACAGAGGCAATTGGTGGAGGGAATATTTGCAGAAGGACTACCACTATGCCCCATTAGAATATGGATGCACAAGTTTCCTCTGCTAAAGGCAGGAAGAGACAGCCCAGCCTTTGGAGAAGCAATGACTCATCAGGCCTGGCTGTGCTGTATTCTTGTTCTTTCCAGATGTTTCTGAAGCTCCCTAAAGCCTGGGCAGATGACTGAGAATCCAGTTTTCTTTTTGTACAAAGGTTACACTAAACCCTTCTGGCCTGGAGAGAATTGAGAAGGTCTCTTGTTCCTTGGAAACCAAGAAATCCTAACAACATTTTCATACTTTTTGTTGTTTTTCAGGCCTGGTAATGTCAAGAGATGTTTGGGTTACAGAAAGAAGAGAAGTGGATCAGTGAAAGGAGTGCAACAAAGTGAACAGGGAAGAAAGTTAACGAACAATGTTTGAGGACTTGGGTACACTATCATATCAGCTGTGTCAGGCATTAATTACCACATTTGATTTTTACATTTCTGCAGTTAGGATGCTTTTGGATACACACACACACACACACACACACACACACACACACACACACACACACACACACACACACACATATTGGAGAGCCCTGGTGCCACAGTGGTTAACAGCTTGGCTGTTAACCCAAAGATTGGCAGTTGGAATCCACCAAATCCACCAGCTGCTCCTTGGAAACCCTACGGGACAGTTCTACTCTGTCCTATAGGGTTTCTGAGTTGGAATCAACTCGATAGCAACGGGTTCAGTTTTTTTTTTATACACACATATATGTGTGTGTGTATGTGTGTGTGTGTGTATAAAAATATAAGTAAAAATATATATATTATATACATATATATGAAATAATTCAGAGTGGCTTAAAAATAAAGGAACTTATCTCATGTAAGAGGAAGTCCGGGTATAGCATGATCTCCAAGTATGATATGATCTGGGACCTATCTCCATTTGTCTCCTATTCCCTTCCTTCTTTTTGATGCGACAACTTCGTTTTCAGTTGGCTTCCACTTCTGGTCCCATGATGGATTCTAGAAGCAACACACTTTCAGAGTGGCAGAGTGAGACAGCTACCCCTCAAGTTACAGACAATCTTCAATTGCCCCACACTGATAAGTGTAGGCCTGCATCCTGGACTGTTCACTCTTCAAAGAGATGGGATTACCATTGCTGGTTTTGATTATTCAAATGTCACTCTTGGGTCTGAGTGTCTTGTCCACCCTCCCATCCCCACCCCGAGTCACATGAGTTGCATGGGAGAGAACTGGAAACTTGAATCAAAGACGGATTCTTTTAGGAAGAAGGAAGTGAGTAATGGCTGTATCATCAACATTTCACAGATAGACTCAGTGAGGTTAAGGCTCATGTTCACACAACACAAATTAACTGTACAGCTGAAAAGTGGGAGCTTTGGGATTTGTACAGGCCAGTCTACTCCAAAGCCTGTGTATAAACATAATGCATAATGGAGAGAGGAGGGGAAGGAGGGGGTGAGAGGGGATAAAGGAGGGAAAAAATAGGAGTGAAAGGAAAGGCAAGAAAGAGGGAAGTCACACGCTTCTTCCCCAGCCTGCTTAACTAACACGCCAGGACCAACTTAAGAACCAACTGTCTCCGTGTGGTTTTCCAGTTCATTACTCCTTGGCATCAGCACATTATCATTTGTGAGAAGAAAACAATGACTTTAAAAGGCTCATAAAGATTCTTGGACATCAACAGAGTCTTCTCCAAATATGGTCTCATTACATTTAGAGAAAAGTGAATCTGCTTTTTTCAGAGACAATCTTTGCTTCCAGATATATTAGTTTACAAATGAATGGAAAACAAGTGTCCTGTGGTTGGCTGAACCCCAGATATTAGAGGAAGAAAAGAGCTGAAGCCACTCAACTAAAGCCAAATGTACCAGAGACCTTAGTGCTTAACGTTTAAAGCGGCTTCCAAATTTGTAATTTCATTCTGTTAACTTCTCTTTTTTATATCGCTCAAAAAAGATTGGCTCAAGACACAACCCAGTCTTGAAGACTGAGTCGGGTCTTATTAACATATCTGCACTATTCCCATCTCATCAACATCATAGAGATAGGATTTACAACACAAAGGAAAATCACATCAGATGAAAAAATGGTGGACAATCACAAGCTGACAGATATTTTGGGTGGACACAATCAATCTATGACAATCACACACAAGTAAAATTTTGCTGAAGATCATTCAAAAGTAGTTGCAACAGTTCATTGACAGGGAACTGCCAGAAATTCAAGCTGGATTCAGCAGAGAAGGTGGGACAAGGGATATCATTGCTGAGGTCAGATGGATCAGAGAATAGCAGAAAGATATTTACCTGCATTTTATTAACTATGCAAAGGCATTCAACTGCATGGATCGTAACAAATTATAGATAACATTGTGAAGAATGGGAATTCCAGAACACTTAATAGTGCTCATAAGGAACCTGTATTTAGACCAAGAGACAGTCGTTAGATCAGAACAAGGGGATACTGCGTGGTTTAAATTCAAGATAGGTGTGGGTCAAGGTTATATCCTTTCATCATACTTATTCCATATGTATGCTGAGCAAATAATCCGAGAAGCTGGACTATATAAAGAAGAATGGGGTATCAGGATTGGAGGAAGACTTATTAACAACCTACTATATGCAGACAACACAACCTTGCTTGTTGAAAGTGAAGAGGACTTCAAGCACTTACTGATGAAGATCAAAGACTGCAGCCTTCAGTGTGGGTTACACCTCAAAATAAAGGGAACAAAAATCCTCACAACTGGACCAATAAGCAACATCATGATAAACAGAAAAAATATTGAAGTTGTAAAGAATTTCATCTTACATAGACCCACAATCAATGCCCAAGGAAGCAGCAGTCAAGAAATCAAAGGACACATTGCATTGGGCAAATCTGCTGCAAAAGACCTCTTTAAAATGTTAAAAAAACAAAGATGTCACTTCAAGGACTAAGGTGGGCCTGACCCAAAGCACTTGTTTTCAATGGCATCATACGCATGCGAAAGCCAGAGAATGAATAAGGAAGACTGAAGAAGAATTGATGCCTTTGAATTATGATGTTGTCGAAGAATGTTGAATGTACCATGGACTGCCAAAAGAATGAGCAAATGTGTCTTGGAAGAAGTACAGCCAGAATGCTCCCTAGGAGCAAAAATGGTGAGACTTCATCTCACATACTTTGAATATGTTCTCAGGAGGGACTGGTCTCTGGAGAAGGACATCATGCTCGGTAAAGCAGAGGGTCAGCAAAAAAGAGGAAGACCCTCAAAGAGATGGATTGTCACAGTGGCTGCAACAATGAGCTCAAGCATAACAATGGTTGTGAGGATGGTGCAGGACTGGGCAGTGTTTAATTCTGTTGTACATAGGGTCCTTACGAGTCAGAACTGACTCTGTGGAACTTAACAATAACAACAACATACAGGGTGGTAATCAGTCTTAAATGATGTTGTTTACAAAGCCTTTGGGAAGAGGTAGGGTCTCAATAAAAGTTAGTTCTTACTTACTGTAAGGTCCTATTGTATACTGTCTGTGGGTGAAGTCTGTGCCCCTGAGAATTAGTTAAGTGAAAATTTCTAACTTAGGTAGCAATGTCCTTGTCCACAAAATACTTTTCACTGGTATCAATATTTCAAAGAGAGCTGTGTTCTGGTCAAATCAGAGTGACTTTTACTAGCCATACTCCCAGTAATAATCATAACTCTAAAGAAACCATAAAAATAAAAATTTGAAGAGATTAGAGAGCAAGCAAAAGAAGACAGACATGATTTTTGAAATAAGAGAAGCAAATTAGGTGAGGGTCACATTTAACTGATTTTTCTTCCAAAGGTATTTCCCAGTTTATCATGGCACATGGAGGAAGAGCACTCACACAGGAAAGTGCAGTCTTACAGGCCAAAAGAGAAGGAAGTATGAATTCTGTGTCAGAAATTGATGGAAAATATAATGCAGTATAACTTGTGAAAGCTGGAACCTCTGTAAGGTAGAAACCTATCAGAGAAGGAAAACTCAAATATGTTCCCCAAATAGAGAGCGATAGAAAAGTGGTAAGACCACACCCTGTCAAAGACAAAATTTTAGAGACTATTAAAAACAAGGCAGTCCTGTTGGATTCCGGCTCACAGATTTCGCTGTAGATTGGAGGATGCCACAGAGGCAGAGTCCTGAATTCTGTATAGCAGTTATTCTCTAATCCTTGGCTGACTCCTAAGCTTCACATTCCTGGGACAGACACCAAGGAACCACCAAAAAGCCCTGTTGAGACCAGCACTTGAGAGCTAACGAACTGAGTAGACTAAACACTGGTTGCACTAGGAAAGGCAAAATTTTTAGTTGAAGTCCCATCAAATGGGAGGAGTTATTGTTCCATAGGAAGGATTATTCCATAGAAGCCAGAATTATTAGCTGGAGTAAAACAAGTGACTAAGTGTAAAACCAAAATAAACTGGTCCTAGAAGACACACATCCCAGTTGTTACAGGATCAAGGTGCTCTCCTAGCAGTTTAGTTGCCTGTGAGGAAAACAAAAACTCAACATTTTTTAGAGGAAGACAACAAAATCCAGCAATAAGTGACTTTCTTATCACTAAAAAAAAAAAAAGCAAACAACCAAACCCAACCCGTTGCCGTCGAGTCGATGCCAACTCATAACGACACTATAGGACAGAGTAGAACTGCCTCATAGAGCTTCCAAGGAACTGCCTGGTGGATTCAAACTGCCGACCTTTTGGTTAGCAGCTGTAGCTCTTAACCACTATGCCACCAGGGTTTCCAATTAGAGGTATTAATTGGAAGAGGGTTCAACAACTTACCAAGTTTTACTCCTTATTATTGCCAAAATGAAGTGTGGTTCAAACACTTACTATCCAGGTGTCTATGAATGGGTTAACCTAACTGAATCTCAATGTCATCATCTATAAAATGGGGATAATAATAACTACAATGAAGATTTAGTGTAATGATTATTGGTTACCTGTATCAAGTGCACGATGATCTATTACTGAAAATCAACCAATAGAAACCCTATTAATCACAATGGTATGGTCTGCAACCAATCAGAGGATGATGCTAGACCAAGCAGTGTTTTATTCCAACAACAACAACATATCAAGTACCTAGCCCATCATGAGTGGTGTATGTAGTCATCATCACTAAACATACAGTTACTAAATTCCTGTTACATGCCGAGCCCTGTGCTGGGATTCACAGTTCACTAGGGAATACAGACACAGCAAGATATTACTATAATACTAAATGAAAAAAAAAAAGTGTGAAATATGAAAACAAAATCTACAAGTACAATGAGGAAAAACTAACTGCCTGGGTAATTATGAAGTAAATCGGAAAATTAAAAATAAACAAAGCTCAATTGTATTTGATTATTAAATTTGAAAGTTGACAGTGGTGCTTGAAAAGCACTCTGAGGTATTTATATTTCATATAATTAGAAATGCAGACTTGAGATATTCAACCTGGTGAAGGTTATAATAGAAAGAGAAAAGACTTTGAAGTCAAAGAGGTAACAGTTTGAGTATTGAATTTAACTTTATCCGTGTGATCTTGTGTAATTAATATACACACTGTGCCCCAGTTACTAATCTGTCAGATGGGACAATACAGTCCCTCTCATAATGCTGGTGCTTAGAGTTGAATGGCATAATACATATTAGATCGTCCATCCTAGAACCAGATGCAGCTAGATAAATGTTGGGTTGCTACTCCTGTAAGATGAGAGGGTTGGTATATCAGGTAAGATGATTTTAGCTCCAGTGTCAGAACACTCTAAATAAGAGTAGTTTAAACAATCAGAACATTTTATTATCTCACATAATAAGAAGTCCAGTGCTATGTCAATAGAGCTGGTTGACTCAACAGCTCAATGATGTCAGCAAAGCTCCATTTTTTACCCCATAGTCCTGCTCTGAAATCCTCAGAGTATTGGCTTCGTCTTTCACCTGTTTCAAAATGGCTTCTTCACCTCCCAATTTCATGCCCTTATGTAAAGACAGCCAGAAAGACAAGAAGTTTCTCCTATGGGTCTGGTATGTCCCCTCTAATGCAGTGATTCTCAAATGCATTGGTCTCAGGACGCCTTTGCACTCTTAAAAATTATTGAGGAGCCCAAGGGGCTTTTGTCTATGTGCATTATATATAGTGACATTTACCGTAATCCAAGTTAAAACTGATGATTGAAACATATCAGTTCTTTAAAAATAACAATAACACATCTATTTTATGCTAATACAAATACCATATTTTTAATTGAAAAACAACCATATGTTCTAAAACAGCAACATATATACATATATACATACATATATATACACACATATATATACATACACATACATATATATATATATATATGTCTTGGTTTGGAAGCTCTGCTGAAACCTGTCCATCAAATGTATTTGAAATACTGATGGCAAAACTTCCAGTGTCACAGCAACATGTAAGCGAGTATGGCAAACTGATGGACACATGGTGGTATATATATATATATGCATATGTATACATTGTTGTTGTTGTTGTTGTGTGCCATCGAGTTGATTCCTACTCTTAGTGACCCTATAGGGCAGAGTAGAACTGCCCCACAGGGTTTCCAAGGAATGGTTGGTGGACTCAAACTGCTGACCTTTTGGTCAACAGCTGAGCTCTTAACTGCTGTGCCACCAAGGTTCCTACATATATATATGTATAAATATATTTTTGTATATATATATATATATACACACACACACACACAAATACACATATATATATGTATATAGCTGTTTTTAAGTAAAAAAAAAAGTGAGAAGTAGCATGGTTTTTCATTTTTGCAAATGCCTTTAACATCTGGCTCACTAGAACATAGCCAGATGCTCATATCTGCTTCTGCATGCAATCTGTTGTAGTATGTTCTTTTGGTTGAACTATATGATATAAGCTGGCCTTACACAGGTGGGTGAGAAAAGGAGGAGTATTTCAGTAGTCTATTCAGATAACTGCTGATATTTTTCTTTGCTACTACACCAAAACTCAACAAGTGGTGGTTTCTTAAAGGTTAATTGTAATGTGGGATCTGAAACTACATCAGCGAACATTTTGTACTGTTACATTATCTATTTCTCTAGCAGTTGGGATGGCTATTTCACCTATGGACAATTTTGTAACAACATGTATTGGTTATTTGAAAAATACTGCTTCACTAAATTATGCAGAACTTCCAAATTTCATTACACAATATTTTAAAACAAATCCCCATCCTTAATGTCAAGAAAAATCTTTAAGTATTGGGAAGTTGTCAAGAGTGTGGTGGAAGATACAAGTTTTCAGAAAATTCTGTTTTTGTCTTGAAAGCTTGAATCTTGTCATCATCAGCAAACACTATCAGTGTTTGTTCTCTGAAATGGAGGGTTCACTTCGTTTTTTTTCACAAAAATGTTGGTCAAATACCCAAGTTTAATGACTATCGTTCATTTGTCAGCTCTTTCAAGTAAAAATGGTGACCCCATGGGAAGAGCATCTAGTTCCATTTGTAACTCCAACAACACACATCTCTCCCAAGCACTTGGGCGTACAGCAGAAAAACCATGTATTTTCTCACACAGCAGAGTAAAAAGATGTGTACTCCGGGGCCAAGATTCAATAAAATTAATATTCTTATTGCTTCACCAAGGACATGCTTAAGAAAAACTGGCTTTATTTATTTATTTATTTTCCTTACTGTGAGCACATGGCAGTGAATAGAGTAACCACTCCGACAAGTTGGTGCCACCACCTTGGTTCGTACTAAGGAGTCAGCAGTTTCATCTTCCATTGCTTTTGCACCATCCGTGTAAATGTTAACACAGTGACAAAGAGAAATAACATCTTAATATTACTATGAAGATAGTTTTGCCATCACTGTCTCCAGGAAAGGGTCATACTTTGAGAACTGCTTCTTATTTTAATAGGAAAAAAGAAAGAAAAGAAAATATCTTCAGTTAAGAAAAACTCTTAAAAAAGGAAAAGAGGAAATATAATTTTACAGTAAAGGGCTAATCTCATTAAAATGTGCTGTACCTGGTTTTGTTTATATGACTGGATATTTAAAAAAAATAACAATTATTATCTTTTATATATTAAAAAGTTAGTTTTTTTATTGTAGAAAATGTAGACCTGCAAAAAAGAATAAGAAAATTAAAATGATAATACTCTCCCCACCTGGAGATAAATCCTGTTACTGTTTTAGTGAACGTTCTTTTTTTCTTTCTTTCCATGCAGATATACTATTTTGCAATCTGCCTTTTTTACTTAACATTGTCTCATGAACATTTTTTCATATCATTGAATATTTATGTATGACATCACTCTAAATTATTCAGGTCCCCTTCTGACAGGACATCACATTCTGGCTGCAGTGCAGTGCCTCTGATTGCTTGGTGAGATAGGTTGGAGAGAGGATGGCTGGGCATTTCAGGAATGCTTCCTTTTGATGATCTCGTACAGTGATGAAGATGCCACCCTGAGTCCTTGCAGCTAGTCAGCATCTTCTGGTTACCCATGGGCACTCCCTGTGGCAGCTCCATGCCCCCATCTTTCCCCTCTGTACTTTCTACATTACTATTATTACAGTTATTATTATTACACTATTCCTGTAGCCACCCATAAACCCCTTACAGGCCCCCTTGCCTGCCTGGGCAAGACCTCCTCCTCTTTTTTGTGCCACCAGGTCTTCCCCTCTAATATTTATCCTTCCAGTGGTGGCACAGATCATCTCCTTTTAATGCTGTTTTGCTATTTTCTCCTTATCACTCATTGAATCTCAAATTCACTATGAGTCCCTCTGTCTCCTACAGCAAATCTAAGCACCTTAATCTACACTTAAGGATTCACCACTTGTCCACAACCTTGGTTCTCATTTACTTCTTTACTTCAACTTCCCTGCCAGCCAGTCTGTTGATGGACCATAGAACACATACACTCACCAGATTGTATTTTCAAAAATCTCCACAACAACATTTCCAGATCTACATGCCCTTTCAGAACCTTCACATGTCCTCATTAAAAGGAGTCAATTTTCCCTGCCCTTGAAGCTGGGCAAGCTTTTGAGACCATATTGAAGAATGGAATGTGGCAGAGGTGACCCTGTATAATTTGCAAGGCTGAGTTCCAGAAGGAAGTTCAGTTTCAGCCTGGCACTCTCTCTTGGGACATACATCTTTGGAGCCCTGGGTCAATGTCTAAGAAGTCTGGCTACTCTGAAACAACAATGCTGGAGAGGACTTTGGAGAGACCAGATAGAGGTATAGAGAGAATGAGAGGCCAGAAGAGGTCCAGCTATTCCAGCCCCCATCTGCTTGAGTCTTCCCAGTACAGATCTAGGAAGTAAGAAAGCCTCCCAAGGATTCAGTCCTACTCCTTGAGCTGGCCCAGCCAGTGCTAGTAGAGCAGAAAGAAACCGACCCTGCTGAGCCCTTCCCTAAGTGCAGATTCATGAGCAAAATGGGTGTTTGTGTTTACACCACTGTATTTTGGGATATTTTACGTAGTAATAGATAACCAGAACACACATCCTGCCCCTTCTTGCCATTATTCCACAGCAGATCATTTTTCCTGTCTTTTTAGTAATCCAAGTCCCAAGCAACCTTTGATACCCAGGTCACTCACTCGCATAAAGCCATTCAAGGTCTCTCTTACCCTATTCTGACAGCTTTGCATTCCTTAAGCACTTGTTGCTGCTGTTAGTTGCCCTCAAGTTGGCTCTGACTCATAGTGGCCTTCTGTATAACAGAATGAAATGTTGCCCTCTCCTGCTCCATCTTTGTGATCACTGGTGTGTTTGAATCCACTGTTTGGGCTATTGTATCAATTTGTCACATTGTGAGGGTTTCCCTTGTTGTTGCTGGTCCTCCACTTTACCATGCATGATGTCCTTTTCTAGTCATTTGTCTTTCCTAATGAAGTGTCCAAAGTAAGCAATCTAGAGTCTTGCCATCCTTGCTTCTAAGAAGCGTTCTGGTATTGTGAGAATTTTTGTTTTCTTTTAAACACTCATATTTCCAGTTTGTCTTCTGTGTAATCCCATATCTTTTTAAAACATAATTATTTTATATTTGACTCCTACAAAATAATATACTTAATACATAAATGTTAAGAAGCATAATAATAAAATAAACACTTGTCAACCAGAACGTTACCAGTACCCTTATGTCTACCTCTTCTGTTACCCTATGAGCTCCCCGCCCAGAGGCCACCACTCTACAGAATTTTGTATTTATCATCCCCTCCTTATAGATTTGTATCATCTATGTAAGTGTATTTCCAAATAAAATATTGTTTATTTTTATAAACAGGCTCATACCATGCATAGCCATCTACACCTGTAACTTTTCAATCCACTTTATGCTTTAAGATATACTCATGTTGGTGTGTGGAAGTGGTTCATTTCAACTGATATGGAATAATCCACTTTGTAAATATACTTCAATGTATTTATTCATTTTACAGTTGATGGGTATTTGAATTGGGCCTGTTTTTTGCTACTACAAAGAGTACTTCTATAAACATTCCTTTACATGTTTCCTGGGGCACATGTACAAGAATATATAAACCTGGAAACAGAACGCAAGGTGATTGGGAATGGAGATGCTGAGTTTTACAAGATAATGCCAAATTGCTTTCCAAACAGGTTGTACCAATTTACAGTCTCAGCAGCAAGATATGAGTATTATCACCAACACTTGGCATTGTTCGGCATCTTAATTTTTACCTATCTAATGGTTCTACCAATTGAAATGTTTAACCAACAGATGCAGCACTGGAGGTGCTCACTTGTTTATGCCAAGAAATTTGGAAGAGCTGTCTGGCCAACTTACTGGAAGAGATCCATGTTTGTGGCCATTCCTAATAAAGGTAATCCAACAGAATGTGGGAATTATCAAACAATATCATTAATATCACACACAAGTAAAATTATGCTGAAAATCATTCAAAAGCAGTTGCAGCAGTACCTCAAAAGGGAACTGCCAGAAATTCAGGCCGGATTCAGAAGAGGCTGTTGGATGAGGGATATCCCTGCTACTGTCAGATGGATCATGGTTGAAAGCAGAGAATACCAGAAAGATGTTCACTTCTGTTCTATTGACTCTGCAAAGGAATTCGACTGTGTAGATCATAACAAATTATGGATAACATTGTGAAGAATGGGAATTCCAGAACACTTAACTGTGCTCATGAGGAACCTGTACGTAGACCACGAGGCAGTTGTTCTAACAGAAGAAGGGAATACTGAGTGGTTTAAAGTCAGGAGAGATGTGTGTCAGTGTTGTATATTTCACCATACTTATTCAGTCTATTTGCTGAGCAAACAATCCAAGAAGCTGGACAATACGAAGAACGCAACATCAGGATTGGAGGGAGACTCATTAACAACCTGCGTTATGCAGATGCCACAATCTAGCTTGATGAAAGTGAAGAGGACTTGTAGCAATTACTGATGAAGATCAAAAAGTATAGCCTTCAGTATGGATTACACCTTAACATAAAGAAAACAAAAATCTTCGTAACTGGTCCAATGAGCAACATCATTATAAATGGATAAAAGTTTGAAGTTGTCAAGGATTTCATTTTACTTGGATCCACAATTAATGCCTATGGAAGCAGCAGTCAAGAAATAAAAATATGCATTGCTTTGGGCAAATCTGCTGCAAAAGACCTCTTTAAAGTGTTAAAGAGCAAAGATGTCACTTTGAGGACGAGAGGTGCGCCTGACCCAAGCCATGGTATTTTCAGTCGCCTCATAGGCATGCAAAAGCTGGACAATGAGTAAGGAAGACTGAGGAAGAATTGATGCCTTTGAACTATGGTGTTGGCCAAGAATATTGAATATACCATGGACTGCCAGAAGAACCAAAAAATCTGTCTCGGACGAAGTACAGCCAGAATGTTCCTTGGAAGCGAGGATGTTGAGACTTTGTCTCTTGTACTTTGGACATGATATCAGAAGGGATCAGTCCCTAGAGAAGGACATCATGATTGGCAAAGAAGAGGGTCAGTGAAAAAGTGGAAGACCTTCAAAGAGATGGACTGATACTGCAACAACGGGCTCAAACATAGCAAAGATTGCAAGGATGGTGTAGGACCAGGCAATGTTTCATTTTGCTGTACACAGGGTCGCTTATAAGTTGGAACCGACTTGATGGCACTTAACAATCTCAACCACAATGTATGTGGCATTTGTGTAAATTTGGGATGAATTTTTATTTTCTGCATATAAATAACCAAATGATCAAAATTATCCATGTGATTGGTCATTTTTCCCCCACTTATCTGAACTTCTATCTCTACCAAATGCTAAGTTTGAATACATGGGATCCTGAGTGGTGTAAACAGTCAAAGTGGTCAGCTGCCAACCAAAAGATTGGAAGTTCGAATCCAACCAGTCCATAGCAACTGGTATCTGGGTACTCTCTTCTGTTACATTGAAAAAATTGCCCAGTTATGCTTTAATATAATCCCGTTCCTTTCAGGTCAGTTTTGACTCAGGGTGCTCTCATGCATATCAGAGTAAAACTATGCTCCATAGAATTATCAGACTGATTTTTCAAAAGTTGACCACCAGGTCTTTCTCTTACACCTTGTCTGGGTGGACTTGAACCTCTAATCTTTTGTCTACCAGGTGATAGTATTAACTATTTACATTACCCAGGGACTCCTATTTACATAATTTTACTGGAGAATTAGAAATATGGTAGGATAATCTCTTCATCCCATCTTATTCTTCCTCAAGAGTGTCTTGAATATTCTTAGGCCTTTGCACTTCCATTTGTACTTACTATCAACTTGCCAAATTCTAAAACAACCTGCTAGGAGTTAGATAACAATATATAAATATAATATGTAAATAATACAGAAATTGTATACTATAAATTTATAGAATTTAAAATTCTATAAATCAGTTAGAGGAGATTTAACATCTTTAAAAAATTGGGCCTTCATATTGATAAATATGCTGCATCTACAGGGTCGCTACAAGTCGGAATCAACTCAGTGGCAATGGGTTTGATTTTTGTTTGATCCATTTATTTGGATGTTTTAAAATATGTATGTTTTGATCAAGGTTTATGATTTTAATATTGACGTTACTCATTCTTTAACAAAGAATATACTTTTATTGCTATTGTAAATAAAATATTTTATTATTTTTTGCCTGAATATAGAGAGAAAACTTAAAAATATTGACCTCATATGTAACCATTGCACTAAACTGTATTTTTTAATAATTTGTAGATATTTTGTGATTTTCTATACGGGCAATCACGATACGTAAAATATTAGTTTTTTTCTTCCTTTTTATTTCCTTGTAAATGTTCATGTTTTTACCCTTACTCTGTTGGTTAATCTTTCAGGACAATGTGGAAGGAAATTAGTTAGAGTGGGCATCCTTGTCTTGTTGATAGTTTAATAGGGAATACTTTTAATGGTTCATCATGAAAAATATTTGCCATATACTTTGGGTAGATACACTTTATCACATTAAGGATATCCCCTTCTATTCCTCATTTTCAAAGAAGTTTTTGTTGTTGCTGTTGGTTTATCATAAATGCCCCTTGAATTTTATTAATTGCTTCTTGTCCATCTATTGTGTAATCTTTTGAGATTGGCCACTTTCACCCAGCATAATGTCTTGGAGATGTTGTTGTATCAAGAGTTTAGGCCTTTTTATTGCTGAGTGGTATTCCAGGTACTACTGTTTGTTTATACATTTACCCACTGAAGAACATTTGAGTGGTTTCCAGTTTTTGATGATAATGAATAAATCTGCTATAAACATGCAGGTACTCTGTGTATGTGTGCATAACTTTCTAATTTTCCGGGATTAATACTCTGAGGACAAGTCAAACCTTATATTATTATACTGTAAACTTTTTATTTGTAAGTAGGGAAAGTTCACATTAACATAACAATATAAATTATAGTACAGTACATACATAAGCCGGTAACATAGGCTTTTATTAAGACCATCAAGATACATGTATTATAGATTATATATGTACTGTACCATAACATGCCTGGCAGCATAATTGCTTTGTATACAAGAGACATGAGTTAAATGGGTTGTACTTGGGAAGGCTTTGCATTCCTAACATCCAGTTACCTCCTCTATGTCCCGTTCTCTGATCAGGATTTCTGAAATCTATTATAAGGCTTTCAACAAGATGGATTGACACAGCAGCTGCAACAATGGGCTCAAACATAGCAACGATTGTGAGGATGGTGCAGGACTGAGTGGCATTTTGTTCTATTGAACATAGTGTCACTACTTGAAGGAACCTAACAACAACATGATGCTTGGTAAAGTAGAGGGTCAGTGAAAAAGAGGAAGACCCTCAACATGATGAATTGACACAGTGGCTGCAATAATGGGCTCAAGCATAACGATTGTGAGGTTAGCACAAGACAGAGCAGTATTTTGTTTTGTTGTACATAGGGTCGCTATGAGTCTGAACCAACTCAGTGGCACCTAACAACAACAACAACAACAATTATAACCTTAGGGGGACCATGGATGTATATGCAGTAGGATGTTGCCCAAATGGACGTTATGTGGTGCATGACTGTATATTTTTTAATATTTATTTTAGCCATTCTTGTAGGTTTGTAGTATTGTCTCATCATAGTTTTAATTGGCATTTCCCTAATGGTTAACGATGTTTAGCATAGATTCATGTGCTTATTTACTAATGGTATGTTCATTTGTGAAACTGTCGTTGTCGTTGTTAGTTACCATTGAGTCAGCTCTGACTCATGGCAACCTTAGGTATAACAGAATAAAACATTGTCCAGTCCTACACCATCTCGATGATCATTGACATGCTTAAGTCCATGGTTGCAGCTAGCATCTCAATCTATCTCACTGAGAGTTTCCTTCATTTTTATTGACCTTCTACCAAACATGATGTTCTTTTCTATTGATTGGTCTTTCCTAATGATTTGTTCAAAATAAGTAAGAGGTAAAGACCCAAAGTCCATCAAATGGGGAAAAGATAGTCTTTTTAACAAACAATTCTGAAAAACTGGATGTCCATCTGCAAAAAAATGGAATAGGACCCATATCTCACACTGTACACAAAAATTAATTGAACATGCATCAAAGACCTAAATGTAAAATCAAAAACTATAAAGATCACAGAAAAAAATAGGATCAACTCTAGAGGCCCTAATCCGCAGCATTAACAGGATACAAACCATAAACAACAACACATAGACTCAGAAGATAAGCTAGATAACTGGGATCTTCTAAAAATTAAACATCTATGCTCATCAAAAGACTTCACCAAAAGAGTAAAAAGATAACCTACAGACTGGGGGAAAAATATTTTGGCTATTACTAATCCGAAGAAGGTCTAAACTCTAAAATCTACAGGAAAATCCAACACCTCTACAACAAAAAGACAAATAATCCAGTTAAAAAATGAGCAAAGGAAATGAACAGACACTTGACCAGAGAAGACACTCAAGCAGCTAACAGACACATGAGCATATGCTTGCCATCACTAACCATTAGAGAAATGCAAATCAGTACCACAATGAAATACCATCACATCTCGGCATTACTGGCACAAATTAAAAAAAAACAAAAACAAAACAGAAAATAACAAATGTTGGAGAGGCTGCAGAGAGATTGGAACTTTTATGTATTGCTGGTAGGAGTGCAAAACAGTACATTTGGAATATGATATGGCACTTCCTTAGAAAGTTAGAAATAGAAATACCATATGATCCAGCGATCCCACTCCAAGGAAAATATACTAGAGAAATAAGAGCCATCACATGAATAGACATATGCACAAGCATGTTCATTGCAGCATTGTTCACGATAGCAAAAAGATGGAAACAACCTAGATGGCCATCAAGAGATGAATGAACAAGAAACCATGGTACATACACACAATGGAGTACTACGCGATGATAAAGAACATTGATGAACTACAAAGCATCTCACAACATGGATGACCCTGGAAGGCATGATGCTGAGTGAAATAAGTCAATCACAAAACGACAGATATTGTATGAGACCACTACTATAAAATTCATGAAAAAGGTTTACACACAAAAAGAAACAATCTTTGATGGTTACGAGAGAGGGGATGGGTTGGGGTGGACAACCACTAAATAAACAATAGATAAGTGGTAACTTTCGTGAAGGGTAAGACAATACACGATACTGGGGAAGCCAGCACAACTTGTACAAGGCAAGGTCATGAAAGCTCCGTAGACATAGCCAAACTCCCTGAGGGACTGGGCTAAGGGCCAGGGGACCAATGTCTCTGGGAACATCTAGCTCAACTGGCATAACATAGTTTATGAAGAAAATGTTCTACATTCTACTTTGGTGAGTAGTATCTGGGGTCTTAAAAGCCTGTGAGCGGTGGCCATCTAAGATACTCCACTGATCTCATCCCTTCGAGAGCAAGGGAGAATGAAGAAAACTAAAGACACAAGGGAAAGATTAGTCCAAAAGACTAATGGACCACAACTACCATGGCCTCCACCAGACTGAGTCCAGTACAACTAGATGGTGCCTGGCTACCACCACTGACTTGTCTGACAGGAGTCACAATACAGAGTGCTGGATAAAGCTGGAGAAAAATGTAGAACAAAATTCTAACTCACAAAAAAAAGATCAGACTTACTGGCCTGACAGAGACTGGAGAAACTCTGACAGTATGGCCCCTGGACAACCTTTTAGCTCAGTAACGAAGTCACTCCTGAAGTTCACCATTCATCCAAAAATTAGACAGTTCCATAATACAAAATGAGACTAAAGGGGAACACCAGCCCAGGGGCATGAACTAGAAGGCAGGAGGAGACAGGAAAGTTGGTAATAGCAACCCAAGGTCGAGAAGGGAGAGTGTTGACATGTCATGGGGTTGTTAACTAATGTCATAAAATAAAATGTGTACTAATTGTTAATGAGAAGCTAGTTTGTTTTGTAAAACTTCAACTAAAGTACAATTAAAAACATCATAATAAAACAAAGTTAGTAAGAAGGTCTCGTCATTCTTCTTCTAAGGAGCATTCTGGTTGTATTTCTTCTAAGACTGATTTGTTCATTATTCTATCAGTCGATAATATATTCAATATTCTTCTCTAATACTACAGTCCAAATGCATCAGTTCTTCTCTCTTTCCTTTTCATTATGCAGGTTTTTTTTTTTAAATTGTACTTCAGGTGAAGGCTTACAGAACAAATAGTTTTTCATGAAACTACTAGTAGTACACATATTGTTTTAGGACATTGGTTAACAACCCAACAATATGTCAACCCTCTCCCTTCTCAACCTTTTTGTTTTTGGTGAAAATATACATAGCCAAAGATACACCATTTCAAAAATTTCTACATACACAGTTCAGTGACATCAACTATTCTCTTCCAACTGTGCTGCTATTCTCACTTTAGATGAAGGCATACAGAACAAAATAGTTTCTCATTTAACAGTTAGTACACATGTTGCCCTATGACAATGGTTAACAACCTCACAACACATCAACATTATCCTTACTCCACATTGGGTTCCCTATCACCAGCTTTCCTGTCCCCTTATGCCTTCTAGCCCTTGTCCCTGGACTGCTGTGCCATGTTAGTCCCATTTGGGTTTATGGGGCTGTCCACTCCCTGGCTGAATGGTGAACCTCAGAAATGACTTCACCACTGAGGTGAAAGGGTGTCTGGGGGCCATACTCTTGGGGTGTCTTCTGTCTCCTTTAGGGCAGTAAATCTGGTCTTTTTCTTGTGAGTTAGAATTTTGTTTTACATTCTTCTCCAGCTCTGTCCGGAACCCTCTGTTGTGATCCTGGTCAGAGCAGTCGGTGGTGGTAGCTGGGCACCATCGAGCTGTACTGGACTCAGTCTGGTGGAGGCCTTGGTAGCTGTGGTCCATTAGTCCTTTGGACTAATCATTTCCTTGTATCCTGTTCTCTTCACTCTCCCTTGCTCCCAAAGGGATGAGATGTATCTTAGATGGCTGCTCACAGAATTTTAAGACCCCAGATGCTACTCACCAAGGTAGAATGTAGAACTTTGTCTTTATAAACTGTGTTATGCCAATTGAACTAGATGTTCCCCGAGACCATGGTCCCCACAGCCCTCCACCCAGCAATTCAGCCCCTCAGAGAGTTTGGACGTGTCTATGGAGCTTCCATGACCTTCCCTTGTACAAGTTGTGCTGGTTTCCCCTGTATTGTGTACTGTCTCACCCTTCACCAAAGATACCACTTATCTATTGCCTATTTAGTATTCCCCCTCCCCCATCCCTGGTAACCAACAAAGAATGTTACACTATGTGTGTGAACTTTTTCATGGGTTTTTACAATAGAGGTCTTATACAATATTTGTCCTTTTGTGATTGACTTATTTCATTCAGCATAATGTCCTCCAGTTTCATCCATGTTATGAGATGCTTCACAGATTCATCATTGTTCTTTCTCATTGCATAGTACTCCATTGTGTGTATGGACCATAGTTTGTTTAACCATTCATCCCTTGATGGGTATCTAGGTTGTTTCCAACGGTTTGCTATTGTGAACAAAGCTGCCATGAACATAGGTGTGCATATGTCTATTCGAGTGACGACTCTTATTTTTCTAGGATATATTCCTAGGACTGGGATTGCTGGATCGAATGGTAGGTCTATTTCTGGCTTTCTGAGGCAGTGCCATATCATTTTCCAAAATGTTTGTATCATTTTGCATTCCCACCAGGAGTGCATAAGAGTCCCGATCTCCCCTCAGCCCCTCCAACATTTGTTATTTCCAATGTTTTTGATTCGTGCTGGTAATGCCGGGGTGAGATGGTATCTCATTGTGGTTTTAATTTGCATTTCTCTAATGGTTAGTGATCGCGAACATTTCCTCATGTGTCTGTTGGCCATTTGAATGTCTTCTTTGGTGAGTGTCTGTTCATTTCCTTTGCCCATTTTTTAATAGGATTATTTGTCTTTTTGTTGTAGAGGTGTTGAATTTTCTTGTAGATTATGGAGATTAAACCTTTGTCTGACTTGAACTGCCCAAAATTTTTTTCCCAGTATGTAGGTTCTCTTTTTACTCTTATGGTGAAGTCTTTTGAAGAGCATAGGTGTTTGATTTTTAGAAGCCTGGTTATCTAGCTTATCTTTTGGGGTTTGTTCTTTGATGGTTATGGTTTGTGTCCTGTTAATGCCGTGTAGTAAGGCCTCTAGTGTTGGTCCTATTTTTTCTTCTATGAACTTTACAGTTTTGGGCTTTATAATCAGGTCTTTGATCCATTTTGAAGTAGTTTTTGTATATGACGTCAGGTATGGGTCCTGTTTCATTTTTTTGCAGATGGATATCCAGTTTTGCCAGCACCATTTATTAAAAAGTCTGTCTTTTCCCCATTTGATGGACTTTGGGCCCTTGTCGAAGATCAGGTGACTGTAGGTGGATGGATTGACATCTGGGTTCTCAATTCTGTTCCATTGGTCAATGTATCTGTCGTTGTACCAGTACCAGGCTGTTCTGACTACTGTAGCTGTATAGTAGATTCTGAAGTAAGGTAGTGTGAGCCCTCCAACTTTATTCTTCTTCTTCAGTAGTGCTTTACTTATTCGGGGCCTCTTCCCTTTCCATATAAAGTTAATGATTAGTTTTTCCAACTCTTTGAAGAACATTGTTGGTATTTGGATCGGGATTGCCTTGTATCTGTAAATTGCTTTGGGTAGAATTGCCATTTTCACAATGTTGAGTCTGCCTATCCATGAGCATGGTATGATTTTCCATTCATGTAGATCCCTTTGGGTTTCATGCAGTAGTGTTTTGTAGTTTTCTTTGTATAGGTCTTTTACATCCTTTGTTAGATTTATTCCTAAGTATTTTATCTTTTTATGGGCTCTTGTAAATGGGTATTGTTTTCCTGATTTCCTTTTCATCGTTCTCCTTATTGGTGTATAGGAATCCAACTGATTTTTGTACGTTTGTCTTGTATCCTGCTACTCTGCTGAATCTTTCTATTAGTTCCGGTAGATTTCTCATGGAGTCTTTAGGGTTTTCTATGTATACTATCATATCATCTGCAAACAGGGACAGTTTAACTTCTTTATTACCATTTGGATGCCCTTGATTTCTTTTTCTTGCCTTATTGCTCTAGCTAGAACTTCCAGCACAATGTTAAATAGGAGTGGTGATAAAGGGCATCCTTGTCTTGTTCCTGTTTTCAAGGGGAATGTTTTCAGCCTCTCTCCTTTAAGAATGATGTTGGTCATTGGTTTTGCATACCTGTCCTTTATTATGTTGAGAAATTTCCCTTCTATACCTATTTTATTGAGAGTTTTTATCAGGAATGGGTGTTGGAATTTATCAAATGTCTTTTCTGCATCAATTGAGATGATCATGTGATTCTTTTCTTTCATTTTATTTATGTGGTGGATTACATTGATTGATTTTCTAATGTTGAGCCATCCTTGCTTACCTGGTATGAATCCTACTTGGTCGTGGTGTATTATTTTTTTTGATATGATGCTGAATTCTATTGGCTAGAATTCTGTTAAGAATTTTTGCATCTATATTCATGAGAGATATTGGTCCATAATTTTCTTGTTTTGTGACGTCTTTGCCTGGTTTTGGTATCAGTGTTATGCTGGCTTCATAGAATGAATTTGGAAGTGTTGCTTCCTTTTCTTTGCTCTGAAATAGCTTGAGTAGTACTGGTACAAGGTATTCTCTAAACGTTTTGTAGAATTCTCCAGTGAAGGTACCTGGGCCAGGGCTTTTTTTTGGTTGGGAGTTTTTTTTATTACCTTTTCAATCTCTTCTCTTGTTATGGGTCTATTCAGATTTTCAACATCACTTTGTTGTAGTTTGGGTAGGCTGTGTGTTTCTAGAAATTTATCCATTTCCTCTAGGCTTTCAAATTTGTTGGAGTATAGATTTTCATAATATTCTGTTATAATTCTTTTAATTTCAGTTGGGTCTGTAATCATGTCCCCCATTTCATTTCTTATTTGGGTTATTTGCGCCCTCTCCTGTTTTTCTTTTGTAAGTCTGGCCAGTGGTTTGTCGATTTTGTTGATTCTTTCGAAGAACCAACTTTTGGTTTTGTTGATTCTTTCTATTGTTTTTCTGTTCTCTATTTCATTTATTTTGTTCTGAATTTTACTATTTCCTTCCTTCTGGTGGCTGCTGGCTTTTTTTGCTGTTTTCTTTCTATTTGTTTGAATTGTGTAGTTAATGTTTTGATTTTGTCCCTTTCTTCTTTTTTGATGTGTGCATCTATTGCTATAAATTGTCCTCTGAGGACTGCCTTTGCTGTGTTCCAAAGGTTTTGGTATGATGTGTTTTCATTCTCATTTGAATTTAGCAATTTTTTGATTCCATCTCTGATTTCTTCTATTACCCAGTGATGTGTAAGCAGGGTATTATTCAGTTTCCATGTAATTGATTTTTTTTCCTTGCTCTTTCTGTTGTTAATTTCTACCTTGATGGCATTGTGGTCAGAGAAGATACTTTGAATTATCTCAATGTTTTGGATCTTGTTGAGGATTGCTCTGTGGCCTAAGATGTGGTCTATTCTGGAGAACATTCCATGTGCATTGGAAAAGAATGTGTACTTTCCAGTGGTTGGATGGAGTGTTCTATATATGTCTATGTGGTCAAGTTGGCTTATTGTCCCCTTTAGGTCTTCTATATCTTTGCTGAGTTTCTTCTTAGTTGTTCTGTCCTTTACTGAGAGTGGTGTGTTGAAGTCTCCTACTATTATTGTGGAACTGTTAATTTCTCTTTTCAGTGTTAGAGTTTGTTTTATGTATTTTGGAGCCCTGTAATTGGGTGCATAGATGTTTATATGGTTATGTCTTCATGATGGATAGTCCCCTTAATCATTATATAATGTCCTTCTTTGTCTTTTATGGTGGATTTTGTTTTAAAGTCTATTTTATCTGAGATTAGTATTACCACTCCTGCTCTTTTTCAGTAGTTGATAGCTTGATATATTTTTTCCAACCTTTGACTTTTAATAAATTGACATCTTTGTTTCTAAGGTGTGTCTCTTGTAGACAGCATATAGATAGATCCTGTTTTCTTATCCATTCTGTCACTCTCTGTCTCTTTATGGGTGCATTGAGTCCATTTACATTCAGTGTAATTATTGATAGATGTGAGTTTGTTGCTGTCATTTTGTAGTGCTTTTTTTTGTGGTGCTGAAGTTTTCTTTGTTCTTCTTACTGTCCTGTGCTGAGTTACTTTTGTTTGTGGATTTCTTTTTCATTTCTTTTGTTTTTGTAGGTTTTGTTTTTGCTGAGACTTTATGTTTTTCCTCTTTATTTTTATGAGTATGTTTGTTAACTTTCTTTGTGGTTACCATGAATTTTACTCACATCTTTCTAAGTTTGAAGCAGTCTACCATTACTTGGTATCACCTTGCCTTCCTCTCCATTAGAAGGTTCTATACCTATGCCATTTATTCCCTGTTTTATTGTTTTGATGTTTTTGTCATTTACTGATTAACTGCTCTGAT
Source organism: Dugong dugon (assembly GCA_030035585.1). Classification (NCBI taxonomy): domain Eukaryota; kingdom Metazoa; phylum Chordata; class Mammalia; order Sirenia; family Dugongidae; genus Dugong; species Dugong dugon. The sequence continues at coordinate 110,891,213 of CM057472.1, forward strand.
TCCCTGTTGTATTTCTTTAGGTATTGGATAGTCCTTGAGAGTTCATTTCCTAGATTGGTATCTGGCTGGTAAGATACTGCATCCTAGCTTCTGCCTGTGAGGTGAAATTGTTTGTTCTCAGATCGAAGAAGTTCCTATAATAATTCTTGTAAGATTGGTTTGGCTTTTACACATTCCCTTAATTTCTGTTTATCTGGAAATCACCTAATTTCACCATCATATTTGAACGAGAGTTTTGCAGGATATATTATTCTTGGCTGGCAATTTTTTTCTTTCAAGATTTTATATGTGTCATCCTATTGCCTTCTTGCCTGCATGGTTTCTGCTGAATAATCTGAGCTTAGTCTTATTGTTTCTCCTCTCTATGTGACTTTTGTTTTTCATGAGCTGCTTTCAGGATTCTTTGTTTGTCTGTGGTTTCGGTGAGTGTGATTATGATATGTCTTGGTGATTATCTTTTGGGGTCTCTTCTATATGGTGTTCATTGAGCTTTTTGGATGGCCAGATTTTCATCTTTCATGATATTGGGGAAATTTTCTGTCAGCAGTTCCTCAATGATCCTCTCTGTGTTTTCTGTTTTATCCCCCTGTTCTGGAACTCCAATCACTCGAAAATTTTTGCTTTTGATTGTATCCCACATAAACTCTCAGGGTCTCTTCATTTTTCTTTGTTCTTTTTTCTCTGTTTTCCTCAAACAGAGTTGTATCCAAGTGTTTGTCTTCAATTCCACTGATCCTGTCTTCCACCTTTTCAAATCTGCTTCTCAGCCCTTCTATGACACCATCCATTTCTGAAATCTTGTTTTTTATCTTTTGGATTTCTAATCGTTGCTTTTGTATAATTTCTAGTTGTGAATTTATTTTGGCATTTTGTTCCTTCATTATTTTCCTGAATTCTTCCAACTTTTTGTCAGTATTTTCCATGAATTTGTCTATTTTTTGTTACTTTTTGTCTGTTTTTTGCTTCAACTCTTGGAGAATTCTGAGTATTAGAGATTTGAATTCCCTATCAGGTAGTTCTAGTGCCTCTTCTTCCACTGGAAAGTCATCTGGTGTTTTATTTTGGATGCTTACGTGAACCATCCTGTCCTGTTTTTTGTAAATGTTTTGATTTTGTCTGCTGTCTTCAGGGCATTCAGTAGTTTTTTTTTCTCGTTTATTTATTGCAGATTTGTTTGTTTCATGATTTTTTTTTTTTTTTAAAATTTGGCTATGTCTGAGCAGGCAGGCTGTGTGTTCTTTTCTGTTTGCTCGTCTGTGGGCATAATATTTTTCGCCTCCTTCTCTAATTGGGGAGGGTCAGTCACTCAGATATGGTACGGCAGGGCAGGTCTAGCTGAAGAGAATTTACTGGTATGGGTTGATTGTGGCACTTACTACAGGCACCAGGGCGGGTCTGTAATCAGTGCAGGGTTGGTTCCAGTAGGCTGTGCCTGTGCTACTTGGTGGTGTGATGTTAAGCACACAGTGCAGGTAGGCAGGATGTAGTGGGGGGATTGTTATGTGTGGAACTAAGATGGATATGGGATAGAGGAGAGAGAAACAGGAACCAAAAACATACAAACGAAAAAGAATGCTATGGGAGCTTGCCGTTGGAGTGGAGATATGAGAGACTATTAAATGGAGAAAAACAAAAACTGGAAGAGGAAGAATAAAAAAGAAAAGAAGGAATAAATTCTAACTGGAAAGGGAAAAGAACAGCAAATTTCCCAGGGATTCCACTGGTGCAGCTATGAGGTCTGGGGACATTGTTCTCAGGTGTTGCAGTACAGCCTGGCTATAAGGCATAGAGATATACAATGCCAGGTATTCAGGGAACAGAAAGAGAAGGAAGATATAGAGAGACAAGAGAATGAGTATTGAAGAAAGACAAAAAGGGAAAAAGAGGGAAAAGAAAAGAAAACAAATTTAAAAAAAAAGAACAAGAAAAGCCCCCCCTTCAAAAGAATAACAAAGAAAAATAAATGTCCTCAGGGATCCCTCTGCACATCTGTGTAAACCGAGGGCGTAGGTTCCAAGCCTTGCAGCACAGCCTGGCCAGAATAGGCTCCCAACTCAAGAAAAGGAAAAGAAAACAAGCAAACAATTCAAAACAAATGAACAAAAGCCCCGGGATCCCACCAGCACAGCAGCCCAGACCGGGAAGCAGCTCCACCCTCGAATGGAGCTCCACAGCCCCTTAGGAAGAAGCAAAGATGGTGCACACAGCCAGGTATTTGAGCTAAAGGAGGGAGAGGTGGTGAGAGGTAAGGAAGAAATCAAAAGAAGTAGGAAAAAAAGCAATACCAGCAGCCCACAAATGGCACTCAGAGAGCCGGCCCGTTCGGGTGGGTGGAATACAAGCAGCTGGTGCTTCCCAAACAAGAGATTGTGGCAGCAGGAAGCAGAGGAGGCAGAGTGGGGGTGAAGAATGGTGGGGGTTGGAAAGCATATATTGCAAATTACCAGTTGTTTTGTCTCCTGCTGGAAGCTCCGTGAAGCTGCTTTCTTGTACCCCTGTTTGATGGTCTCCAATAGGAATCCAAGATGGTGGATCTGTGCTGCATTAGCTGATAGGGGACCTCTGCATGAATCTCTCCTTGCTCTCTGTTCTCTGTCAGTTTTTTCACTCCATTTGGTGCTTGGCTGAGTTCTTTATCTCTTCATTTGATGTTTTAGGGTTTCAAGATTGTAGTTTTCTCTGTTTGGCTTAGTTTTTCGGATCTTTGCTGTGGATGGACGGCGTGGTGCTTCTGGCTAGAGTGCCATGTTGTCAGAAGAGCTCATTATGCAGGTTTCACCTGCATATGAAGGAATTAAAAAGACATCGTTTGCATCAGGCATATCTTAGTTATCAAAGTAACACCTTTGTTTTTTAAAACTTACAGAGGTCTTTTGCAGCGTATTTGTGGAATGCAATATGTTATTTGATTTCTTGACTGCTGCTTCCATGGAAGTTGATTGTGGATCCAAGTAGCATAAAATCATTGACAACTTCTTGACTTTTCAGGTTGTTTATTTTCTTATTGTTGAGTTTGAAGAAGCCTGTATATATTTTTGAAACAATTCTTTATTGGTTATGTAATTTCAGTATATTTTCTCTCAGTTTATCCTTTCATTCTTTTAATATCATCATTTGCTGACTTCTTTTAAAACTTTCTTGAAATCTATCCTGTCATTTTATCTATTTATGGATCATAATTTTTCCATCATATTTTCATGAAGTTTTCTTCTATGACTTCCACTAGATTTACAGTTCTACACTTTACTTTTTTTTTTTTTTTGTGAGTGCCTGCTGATGACAAATTACTTAGTTTTCTTTCATCTGCCTTTGTTTTATTCATATTCATTGTTAAATAAGGTTTTCACTGGATATAGATTTCTGGGTTAACAGTTCTTTACTCTCAGTGCTTTAAAAATATTGCCCACTTTCTTCCAGTCTCAATGGTTTCAGATGAGAAATCTGTAGTCACACACATCATGTTCCCCTAGAAGTAATTAGCTATTATTCTCTGGTCGTTTTTACATTTTTTTGTTGTCTTTAGTTTTCAGCAGCTTGATTATAATGTGTCTGAAAATAGGTATGTTGAATTATTGTTATTGTTTTTGAGTTCACTTAGAAAGGCATTGATGAGATGCCTGTGAAGGCTGGAGTAAGTGTGAAGAACTTTCAGACATTCATGCTGGCCTGGTCTGTAAAAGGAGAGGGGGAAGGAAGGAAGATTGGATAGGAAGGGTTTAGGACTGCAGTGTAGTTCTAGGAAAGATGTGGCCGGGCCAATGGGATTCCTTATCTAAAGCCACTGACTGGAACAGTCCCACATCTTTTAGGAATGATTCCCCATAAATGTCCCCATTATGATTGATCATTGGCTAGGAGTAGCCTAAAGCAGCATGGCCTTGGCACAAACATGGTGGTGGATCCAGAGGGACAGCAGCTGGGTCCTCGATTGATGATGCTCCCTGCTTCAGAAGATCTGATTAGCACATTTTCATGGATGCCACATCTGATTTACTTTGTAAAATATAATTCTGGAAGCTGTGTGGAGAGTAGAATCTAGGGACAATGGAAGGAGTAGGGATACCAGTTAGGAGTCTACAGCAACTACTAATGACAGAGTACAGTGCTAGTGTCTTAGCCTGCATCCTCTTGGGAAGCAAAACCAGTAAAGAGTATAAGTATATATATATATATATATATATATATATATATATGTGTGTGTGTGTGTATATATATATATATATATATAGAGAGAGAGAGAGAGAGAGAGAGAGAGAGTTATATCAAGGAAATGGCTCACACAGTTATAGAGGCTGTAATGTCCCAGTCTGTGGGTCAGGAAAGAGGCTTCTCCTGTTCCACGTAGCTGCAGCAGCTGGCAAACCCAAGATCAGCAGGACGGAGAGCAGGGCTATTGCTCTCAGGCTGTGAAGATCAACAAATCCCAAGATCAGCAGGCAAGACTGCAGATGAACTGCTAGCTCAAGTCCCAAGAACAGGAGGTCATACAAAAAGGAGCAGCTGTACAATCCAGAATGAGGAAAAGCCCCTGAGCCTTGCCAGAATGTGCCCCCACACTCAATGCAGGCCATACTCCCAAGGAAACTCCCCTTCAACTGATTGGCTACTCACAGCAGATCCCATCGTGGAGGTGATCATGTACCAAATCTCAGCAGAGCAGTGATCACATTATATGATTGCCAAAACACTGAGAATCCTGGCCCCGCCAAGTTTACACACCATCTTAACCATCACAGTTAGTGGTGAAATTGTTAAGAAGAGCTCAGATTTTAGCTCTCTTTTGAACATACGTCCAACAGAATTTTCTGATATAGTTTTGGTGTATGGGATCAATATCAGGGGTAACTAAGGGGTTCAGCCTGAGCAGCTCAGACCCAGCTATACAGTGAAAAACCCAAAGTTCTGTCAAATTTAGAGGTAGGAATAAGGAAGACAGAAGAAAATTAATATGGAATTCAGCATTTGTTTGTAAGCAGATGAGAGTTAAAAGGTGGGAGAAAAAAGCACTCCCTAAAGAATAACGCAGTTTTTAAGAAATGACAGAGGAAAATTGAAGGTTAATGTGGATGTGAAAGAACAAGACCCAGAGGAGTGGGGAGACTGGCAATTAACTGGTAGACCTTTATCACAGACAAAGCTGATGTTTTGCATAGTCTGGGTCAACATAGCAACCTTATATGTATGTGTGACGTGACACTTAATAGGCTGCTGAAATCAAACTTAACGTTGGAGTTCTTCATGCAAATGAATGCTTAGCAGCTCAGATTTTTTCCATTTGAAAAAGTCCTTAGGGATTCTGCCTCCATTCCCTCAGCATATGGGTGGGGAAATTGAGGCTAGGTAGGGGCTGAACATGCTCTAAATTCACAAAGCCCTTTAGTTTCAAGAACAGCAGTGAATCTTGCTACTCTGCTGTTCTATTTTATACTTTCTGCTCACTTCTGAATTTAAGGCAGTCCTCCCAATCTTCAAGTGTATATTGTAGTGTGCACTCCAACACCTCTGAGGGAGAAATCAGTCTATTATGACCAGGGTTCCTAAGATCCTACACACAGACAGTGGTTTACCAAAATGAGTACAGCCCTAAAGAATTTTCAACCTAACAAATACTATTGTCTCTTCCCTCCAACTCCCTGTCCTAGCCTTGAATAATTGGGACATTAGGATCTGGCCCTTCTGATTTCCACATTCAAATCCTACCATGTTAACTGTCCTGTTTACATACCACCATCTCCAAAGGACCCCCCTGAATTTTATCAACAGAAAAGATCTATTTCTTTCCATGGACCTGTAAAATTGTACTTGTATTTCTCTTGGAAGTTATCACTTCAACCTTGTGTTAGAATTGGTTTGTATAATCTCCATGCCCTCTCCATTGGTCAGCTTTGCCGCTGTAACAAAAAACTCTAGAATTTCAGCAATGTATATTAAGATTTATTTCTCACTCATGATACTTGTAAGCTGCAGAGTGGCTCTGCTTCATGTTCTAACTGTGGGATTGAGCTCTACTCCACGTCTTGTCATTCTAGGACCCATTCTGATGGAGCAACACCTATCTGGAACCTACCATTATCATGGCATAGGTAGATAAATGGCAGAAGAAACGTGCAATATCTTTAAAGCTTTGGCTTGGGCATGATATATTTTATGTCTCCCATATCCTACTGGTCAAGTCCAAAGTCAATGGGGCAAGAACTATAAAGCTTCCATGGGAGGTGGAAGTAAGTCACGTGGCAACGAGCAGGGATGTATGATGTAAATTAATTATATAATCAGCCATACCTTCCTTTACTAGTTTTGAACTTCTGAAAGCAGGACTTGCGAATAATTCCTCCCTGATATCTGTAAGGTCTAGCAATATGGCTAATGTATAGTAAGTGCTCAGCCAGCTTCTGAATGAATGAATGAATGGATGTATGGATGAATAAATGAATATTTACATAGCAAAGCTTCGAGATGTTTGGATATTTTATTCTTTTTGTTTCCAGAATGTTGTCACTTTCTGAAGAAGTAAAATGGTCCTGATCCTAAAATTCCTACGAATTATTATACTTACTTTTTCATGACCTTTGATTACGGAGTGTATCAGCTGGATTAGGGAAACAGTGTAGTGGGCATGGGGCAGTTGGGCACCATGCATTCAAGCAGAACTGGGTTTGAATCTTAGCTCCATGTATAACAATCTCAATGGACACAGCAAGATACTTCACCTCTAGGAACCCAATTACTCAACCACAAAGTGGGGACAAGAATTTCTAACTTGCTAACATGTAGAGAAAATGTATGTAATACATTTAGTTCCACAAATAGTCTTTTTCACGAAATTATGGAACACAACCATAATAGCTAAAACGTATATGATATATTCTAATAGGTAATGTACCTTCTCCTGGTAAAGCAGGTGCAGAAATATGCATTTCAGGTCCTCTGTCTCCCTGGACCTCAGTTTCTTCACCTCTGAAATTCAGGGTTGGGTTTAGGTGGTCATCAGTGCTCTTTGGCTGGGTCTTTTCAGGGAATGAAACTCTGCAATTCTGTTGCAGACGTGTTCTAGCAGCCAGATTTTTCAGGGAACCACCAAACACAGGTCATTTTGACAACACAAGCCACTGGCAGTCTGTAATACCTCCATCAAGCCCCTTCCCTTTCTGGGCCTCAGTTTTCCCACGTGTAAATTGATCGTATTGGGCAAAATGATCTTGTAATTATCTTCTGTTAGAGAAGATTTAGATTATCTGTATAATCATCACGATTGCAGCTAGTCATCTTGAAAAGCCAAAGTATGGAACTCACTTCTGTAATTTATCAAGTGGCCAGCATGCTTTATTTTAGTGGTATCATCCTGAAAAAAAAATGAGTTTGATTCTTCTGCCTCAGCTACCTGGGCTGTGAAATCAAGCAACCATTGAAATTCCTTTCTTTTTCTACAAACTTTTTGGACATTAGTGGTTGGATATTTGCTCTGAGAGGACAGTTTTGTCTCAGACGTGAACTACCTGCTCTGGAGGCTCCACAAATGGGGATTTTGGTGGATTGAGCTTTTTCTCTGCTCAAGTGCGTGAGAAATACTCCTGGTTAAGCAGAGGCCTCTGAGTCTCTGAGGCTGAATTTTCTCATCTTCTTTCCACTGCCAATAGCAATGGTAATTATTCTTAATTCAGATCTCTGAGGGCAAGTTCCTCCTCTTGGCAATGACTGCCAAATAATCCCATTCCAGGAGCCACGAACAAATGACCTGATGAAGACTTCAAAGGAGAAAAGCATAAAACCAGACCATTAATTCTAATCATCATTCAGTGGATCCTGGGCCTGTTTACTTCTTCCCAGGTAGCTTGGTTGTAGTTAGGTGCCATCGAGTCGGTACTGACTCACAGCGACCCTGTGTACAGTGGAACAAAACACTACCTGATCCTACGTCATCCTCACAATCATTACTATGTTTGAGCCTATCATTGCAGCCATTGTGTTAATCCATCTCATTGAGGGTCTTCCTCTTTTATGTTGACCTTCTACTTTTCTAAGCGTGATGTCCTTCTCCAAGGAATAGACCCTTCTGATAACATGTCCAAAGTACCTGAGATGAAGTCTCGTCATCTTCACTTCTAAGGAACATTCTGGCTGTACTATTTCAAAGACAGATTTGTACATTCTTTTGGCAGTCCACGGTATATTCAATATTCTTTGCCAACACCATAATTCAAAGGCATCAGATCTTCTTTGTTCTTCCTTATTTGTCGTCCAGCTTTTGCATGCATATGAGGTGACTGAAAATACCATGGCTTGGGTTGGGTGCACTTTTCCTCAAGGTGACATCTTTGCTTTTCGGTACTTTAAAGAAGTCTTTCACAGCACATTTGCCCAGGGCAATGAGTCATTTGGTTTCTTGACTGCTGCTTCCAAGGGTGTTGATAGTGGATCCAAGTAAAATGAAATCCTTGACAACTTTAATATTTTCTCCAGTTTTCGTGATGTTGCTTACTGGTCCAGTTTTGAGAATTTTTTTTCTGTATGTTAAGGTGTAATCCATACTGAAGGTTGTAGTCTTTGATTTTCATCAGTATGTGCTTCAAGTCCTCTTCACTTTCAACAAGCAAGGTTGTGTCATCTGCACATCATAGGTTGTTAACAAGTTGTCCTCTAATTATGATGCCCTGCTCTTCTTCATATAGTCTAGCTTCACGGAATATTTGCTAAACATACAGATTGAATAAGTATGGTGAAAAGATACAGCCCTGATGCACACCTTTCCTGACTTTAAGCCATGCAGTATCCCCTTCTTCTGTTCGAACGGCTGCCTTTTGGTCTATGTACAGGTTCCTCATGAGCACAATTAAATATTCTGGAATTCCCATTCTTTGCAATGTCATCCATAATCTGTTATGATCCACAGAGCTGAACGCTTTTGCATAGTCAGTAAAACACAGGTAAATATCTTTCTGGTACTCTCTGCTTTCAGCCAGCATCCATCTGACATCAGCAATGATCTCCCTCATTCTATATCTTCTTCTGAATCTGGCTTAAATTTCTGCCAGATCCCTGTTAATGTACTGTAGCAACCATTGATTAATTACCTTCAGCATAATTTTACTTGCATATGATATTGTTCGATAATTTCCGCATTCCATTGGATCACCTTTTCTTTGGAATAGGCACGTATATGGATCTCTTCCAGTCTGTTGGCCAGTTAGCTGTCTTTCACATTTCTTGGCATAGATGAGTGAGTGCTTCTGGTGTTGCATCCATTTGTTGAAACATCTCAATTTGTATTCAGTTAATTTCTGGAGCCTTGTTTTTCACCAGTGCCATCAGTGCAACTTGGAAGGAGTGGTATATGGTTCTTTCTTCAAAACCCAACCTAGCAGCTGAAAGGATGAGGGGCCAGATTAAAGACTCAAACTATCTCTTTTAATGACTGTGATCTTGTGTTTCAGGAAAGCGAGATGTAGGTTAACCCCACGTTTGGGGCAGGTTGATTTATCTGAGTGTGACAGCATCTCTACCCAGATGCCTCCGAGAGCAGGTGTTCTCACCCTTAAGTGCTTCAGAGAACCTTTGTGTTCTTAGGTGCCATCGAGTTGGTTCTGATTCATAGCGACGCTAAGTACAACAGAACGAGACACTGCCTGGTCCTGTGTCATCATCACAATCGTTATGCTTCAGCCTTTTGTTGCAGCCACTGTGTCAAACCATCTTGTTGAGGGTTTTCCTCTTTTTTTTTTTTTTTAATATTTTATTGTACTTCAGGTGAAGGCTTACAGAACAAATAGTTTCTCATGAAACAGTAGTACACATGTTGTTTTATGACATTGGTTAACAACCCCACAACATATTAACCTTCTAAATTCACAACCTTTTTTTTTTTTTTTTTGGTGAAAATACACATAGCCAAAGATACACTGTTTCAAAAATTTCTACAATGTTCAGTGACATTGACTACTCTCTTCCAATTGTGCTGTTATTCTCACTTAAGATGAAGGCTTACAGAACAAAATAGTTTCTCATTTAACAGTTACTACAAATGTTGCCCTATGACAATGGTTAACAACCTCACAACACATCAACATTATCCTTACTCCACATTGGGTACCCTATCACCAGCTTTCCTGTCCCCTTATGCCTTCTAGCCCTTGTCCCTGGACTGCTGTGCCATGTTAGTCCCATTTGGGTTTATGGGGCTGTCCACTCCCAGGCTGAATGGTGAACCTCGGAAATGACTTCACCACTGAGGTGAAAGAGTGTCTGGGGGCCATACTCTCGAGGTTTCTCCAGTCTCCTTTAGGCCAGTAAACCTGGTCTTTTTTTTGTGAGTTAGAATTATGCTCTACATCCTTCTCCAGCTCTGTCCAGAACCCTCTGTTGTGATCCTGGTCAGAGCAGTCAGCGGTGGTAGCCAGGCACCATCTAGCTGTACTGGACTCAGTCCGGTGGAGGCCTTGGTACTGTGGTCCATTAGTCCTTCGGACTAACCTTTTCCTTGTATCCTGTTCTCTTCATTCTCCCTTGCTCCCGAAGGGATGAGACCAGTGGAGTATCTTAGATGGCCGCTCACAGGCTTTTAAGACCCCAGACACTGCTCACCAAGGTGTAGAGCATTGTCTTTATAAGCTGTGTCATGCCAATTGAACTAGATGTTCCCCGAGACCATGGTCCCCACAGCCCTCCGCCCAGCAATTCAGTCCCTCAGAGAGTTTGGACGTGTCTATGGAGCTTCCATGACCTTCCCTTGTACAAGTTGTGCTGGTTTCCCCTGTATTGTGTACTGTCTCACCCTTCACCAAAGATACCACTTATCTATTGCCTATTTAGTATTTCCCCTCCCCCATCCCTGGTAACCAACAAAGAATGTTACACTATGTGTGTGAACTTTTTCATGGGTTTTTACAATAGAGGTCTCATACAATATTTGTCCTTTTGTGATTGACTTATTTAACTCAGCATAATGTCCTCTAGTTTCATCCATGTTATGAGATGCTTCACAGATTCATCATTGTTCTTTCTCATTGCATAGTACTCCATTGTGTGTATGTACCATAGTTTGTTTATCCATTCATCCCTTGATGGGTATCTAGGTTGTTTCCATTGTTTTGCTATTGTGAACAATGCTGCCATGAACATAGGTGTGCATATGTCTATTCGAGTGACGACTCTTATTTCTCTAGGATCTATTCCTAGGAGTGGGATTGCTGGATCGAATGGTATGTCTATTTCTAGCTTTCTGAGGAAGCACCATATCATTTTCCAAAATGGTTGTATCATTTTGCATTCCCACCGGCAGTGCATAAGAGTTCTGATCTCCCCGCAGCCCCTCCAACATTTGTTATTTCCAGTGTTTTTGATTCGTGCCAGTAATGCCGGGGTGAGATGGTATCTCATTGTGGTTTTAATTTGCATTTCTCTAATGGCTAGTGATCACAAGCATTTCCTCATGTGTCTGTTGGCCATTTCAATGTCTTCTTTGGTGAAGTGTCTGTTCATTTCCTTTGCCCATTTTTTAATAGGATTATTTGTCTTTTTGTTGTAGAGGTGTTGGATTTTCTTGTAGAGTATGGATATTAGATCTTTGTCTGACTTGTACTGTCCAAAAATTTGTTCCCAGTCTGTAGGTTCTCTTTTTACTCTTTTGGTGAAGTCTTTTGAAGAGCATAGATGTTTGATTTTTAGAAGATCCCAGTTATCTAGTTTATCTGTTGGGTTTTGTGCATTGATGGTTATGGTTTGTATCCTGTTAATGCCATGTATTAAGGCCTGTAGTGTTGGTCCTATTTTTTCTTCTATGAACTTTATAGTTTTAGGTTTAATATTCAGGTCTTTGATCCATTTTGAAGTAGTTTTTGTATACGATGTGAGGTATGGGTCTTGTTTCATTTTTTTGCAAATGGATATCCAGTTTTGACAGCACCATTTGTTAAAAAGACTGTCTTTTCCCCATTTGATGGACTTTGGGCCCTTGTCGAAGATCAGGTGACCGTAGGTGGATGGATTGACATCTGGGTTCTCAATTCTGTTCCGTTGGTCAGTGTATCTGTCGTTGTACCAGTACCAGGCTGTTTTGACTACTGTAGCTGTATAGTAGGTTCTGAAGTAAGGTGGTGTGAGTCCTCCAACTTTATTCTTCTTCTTCAGTAGTGCTGTACTTATTCGGGGCTTCTTCCCTTTCCGTATAAAATGAATGATTAGTTTTTCCATCTCTTTGAAGAATGTTGTTGGTATTTGGATCGGGATTGCATTGTATTTGTAAATTGCTTTGGGTAGAATTGACATTTTCACAATGTTGAGTCTGCCTATCCATGAGCATGGTATGTTTTTCCATTTATGTAGATCCATTTGGGTTTCATGAAGTAGTGTTTTATAGTTTTCTTTGTATAGGTCTTTTACATCACTGGTCAGATTTATTCCTAAGTATTTTATCTTGTTAGGGGCTATTGAAAATGGTATTGTTTGCCTGATTCCCCTTTCATAGTTCTCCTTACTGGTGTATAGGAATCCAACTGATGTTTGAATGTTTATCTTGTATCCTGCTACTCTGCTGAATCTTTCTATTAGTTCCAGTAGATTTCTCGTGGAGTCTTTAGGGTTTTCTATGTATAGTATCATATCATTTGCAAACAGGGTCTTCCTCTTTTTTGCTGACCTTCTACAGAGGACCTTCAAAAGCTTTTAAAAGTGTGTAATTTTGTGGGGTTTCAGGTAGATTCATTGATAACTTTTATCAGACTGTCAGGATAAGCAACCAAATGAATGAATAAATGAATAAAAATGCTTCAAAACCACTGACACTGTATGTGCTTCAGAGCCATTGAGATTTATGCTGATGCTTCAATGACCATTACTGATTAGCAGGATGGTTCCACCCAAGGGATAGGTTTACAGACAGAATCCTGGGCTCATTCACTGATTTTGCCAAGTCCCAACTCTGTGTGGCTAGGGGTCGGGGTGCCGGGTGCAGCAGTAAAGAAAATAATCCAGATTCCTCATCTTGTATAGCCTTTATCCTAGTTGTGAGACAGTGAATAAAATGTCCAAAATTTATAAAATAAAGCCAGGTGGTAGTTATGATGATTTAGATGATATTTGGCAAATTGATTATCATCCTCTGAGCCTGCTCTGACAGTCTTAGGGCTGTGGAAGGACACAGAAGACAGCACAGGAAAAGGGGAATCTCGCAGGTGAAAGAGCCGCCCTCCACTGGGCACTTGTTGCCCTCCAGGTGCCATTCAATGTACTGTCCTATTATCACCATGAAAGCACCATCAGCTAGGTAGTAGTATCTTGATTTTATAGGGGGAAGCTGAGGCTCCGAGAGTCTGAGTGACTTACCCAAAGTCATACAGCTGGTGAGTGATGGGACCAAGATCTGGCAAGGTTTATGGGACACAGAGTGAGTGCCTTTCCACGAGGCATCCTTACTTGCTCTTCAGGTGGGGAGAGACAAGAAACAGCTCACTGCATGAGTGTCACAGGACAGGAGGAGGTGAAGTTCTAGCATTTACTCTGCCCCACGCTTCTCAAATGGGGGTGATAGTGCAGGTCCTAAATGGACTGAGAAGTTGCAGATTTCAGTGTTTTTCAGAATTTTGAAAGGTAATGTGGACGCACTCTCTGACCCAGATCCCAATGATTCTCACCTCCTGGGAGTCACATCCTTGTCTAGCTTCCTCCCTTGAGTGTGGGCTGGATCCCAGGACTCTTCTAAGGGACAGGATATAGCAGAACTGATGGACTCTCACTTCTGTGGTTAGGCTACAAAGAACAGTTCTTTTGTCTTGTTTGTGTTTCTCTCTTACATGCTTGGCTTGTTCTTATGGAGCAAGTCACTTAGGAATAACCTGGGGTGGCTTCCAGCCTGCCAAAACCCACTGAGTAATCTTAGAGTAGGACTCTGTTCTAGCTACACCTTGAGATGACTGTGGCTACCAGCACCTTGTTTGCACCTGTCTGACAGATTGTCTTACTCTGGTCACTTGCATGTTACATGATGCTGGAAGCTACACCATTAGTACTTCAAATACCAATAGGGCTGTAGGGTCACCCATGGTGGACAGATTTCAGTAGAACTTCCAGGCTAAGACAGACTAGGAAGAAAGCTCTGGTGATCTACTTCTGAAAATTAGCCAATAAAGACCTTATAAATCACGACAGAATATTGTGTGATGGAGTGCTGGAAGATGAGCACCCTAGGTTAAAAAGCACTGAAAATACACAATGGTTGCAACAGACCAGAGCAGACCAACAGTCATGAGGATGAGGCAGGACCAGGCAGTGTTTTGACAACAACTAACAACAACAAGAGACTCTGATGCAGAAGATCCAGTAGTGTCGTGCCTAGTTTGGGGATACCTTGTTACTCAGCTATTAATAACTAATACAGGGAATATATGCATATACAGTATTTCGTGTATTCTCCAGTGGGGTCTGGGAGAACATCCCATAATTAAACTCAATATTTGCTATCCAAAATCTATGAGTACTTCCATTCTGTGGGATAAATAAAAATTATAATAGCATCACATTTGCTTGGTTCAGATTTTGCTGCCACCTTGGTTTGTGCAAACTTTATGAACAAACATCTGGCTTTCACGTCTTTCTGAATTTGGGGATTTTAGATAAGTGGTGGGGGGCCTCTTGCCCCATCTCCTGGGGAAGCCCCAGGATGAAATAACAACGTACTTGAAACATACTTAGCAAGCTGCAGAGCGCTGTGGTAATTGGTTCCTGCAATGCCTGACAATGAAAGTCCAACATACGACCCTCACACTCAGCCCCCATGCCCTCTGCCAGGCAAAAGGCGGCAGGAATATGGCCAGGCCCTGCCACTGATGTCAAGTTGCTGCTTAAAGAAACAACTATGCAGCAAACATTTGCCCAGCACCTGTCATGGAATATTGTCTAAGCCTAAAAGAAGGCATGGATGAGTCACCAAAACCAGGATCCAAGCCAATGCCTGGGTGAGCCTCCCCCTGTTCCATGGCTTGATTTCCAAGAACAAAATTCAGTCCTGCCAGAATGTCCTCAGAAACCAAGTTAGGAACTTCCTGAAGACCACATTGTGTGCAGGAAAGGTAGGTGGCCCATGCTAGTGTTCTTTGTCAAGTTGGAGCCACCAACCTGCCCAGCCTAGTGGTAACAAAGTCCCTGTGAGAGAGGTCCAAGCCGGTCCTTATCCAGTCTCAGACTGGACTAAGCAGGGTTGCAGGATTGTCCAGCAGGAAGACATTCTAATTCTTGAAAACATTGGCACTACACACTGACCACGTCTGTATTAGCAAAGTGATAGCAAATCATAGGGTCTTCTTTACAGGCAGAGAAACCACTCCACTTCAAGGATTTCATTGACCATGTCATGGATTGAATTGTGTCCCCCAAAAATATCTGTCAGCCTGGCTATGTCATGATTCCCAGTGTTTATGATTGCTACCATTTATCATCTGATGTGATTCCCCTATGTGTTGTAAATGTTATCACTATGATGTAATAAGATGGATTAGTGGCAGTTATACTGATGAAATCTGCAAGATTAGATCGTGTCTTAAGCCCATCTCTTTTGAGATATAAAAGAGAGAAGCGAGCAGAGAGACATGGGGACCTCACACCACCAAGAAAGCAGTTCTGGGAGCATAGTGTGTCCTTTGGACCTGACGTTCCTGCGCGGAGAAGCTCTCAGAGCAAGGGAAGATTGATGACACAGACCTTCCTCCAGAGCCGACAGAGAAAGCCTTCTCCTGGAGCTGATGCCCTGAATTTGGACTGGTAGCCTACTGGACTGTGAGAAAACAAATTTCTCTTTGTTAAAGCCATCCACTTGTGGTATTTCTGTTAGAGCAGCACTGAATACTAAGACAGACGTATCTACATTTTTCTGGTTTCCGTGTTTGGGAAATGAAAAGAGGGTTCCAGTTTACCAGTTGCCATCAAGCTGACTCTGACTCATGCGACCCCACGTGTGTCAGAGTAGAACTGTGTTCCATAGGGTTTTCAGTGGCTGTTTTTTTTCAGAAACAGATGGCTAGGTCTTTCTTCCGAGGTGTCTCTGGGTGGAATCAAACAACCCACCTTTTGGTTAGCAGCCAAGTGTGTTAACCATTTACACCACTCCAGAATTCTGAAAAAAGAGGAGAAGGCCTTTGATTTGTTTCTTGATTTCTTCCAAGCTTCAGGCTGAGTTGTTTTGTTTTTGCTTTTTTTAACCAAAAGTAGTAGTCAATGTGTCAATGACTATAGAATGAAATGAACGTGAGGATCATTTTCACCACCTTTATATACTGATGTAGGAAAATGCTCCTTATTTTCTTGAAGTCTCCCTAAAAATTTACAAGAAAAGAAAAAAAAAGCTGATTTGGTGTTTAAAACCAGAGTGATATTTAAGAATTCAGAGGGATGGTTTTGGCAGTGGCTTAATTGTAATACTGTAATATCACTACAGGCAATTTTCTTTGATTTAATTAGATGAACTGTAGTATTTTTTTTTCTTTTTGCAAAAAGGCTTTATTATGTAGAAATGAAATATGTATAAATTTAATTTTTAATCTTGTCACTACAGTGTGGGAAGGAGCAAGCTGATTCTTTTAATTTACCCTCTTTGTTTAAGAAAAAAATTAAATTAATCTTATCACAAGTGTTTATGAGTAATTGATTTGATTTTTGCACTCCAGTAAGAAGTGAGAGAGTTAAGACTGCCTGATTCATCCTTAGTGTAAGAGCTAATGGGACTGTCTCTCTCTATGTAGATGCTAACAGTCAGAGAGTCAATGACAAGTCCCCTTCTCAGATGGTCACAGCATTTAATACATACTTGAGTGAGGTAATAGAGTAATCCCTAACCAGCCTTCAGAAAAAGAGGCAGTGGTGGTTCAGTGGTAGAATTCTGACCTTCCATGAGAGAGACATGGGTTTGATTCCAGGCCAAAGGACCTCATGCACAGCCACCACCCATCCATCAATGGAGGTTTGCATGTTGCTATGATGTTGAGATTTCAGGAGAGCTTCCAGACTAAGACAGAACAGGAAGAAAAGCCTGGCAATCTACTTCTGAAAATCAGCCAGTGAAAACGTTATGGCTCACAACCATCGGATTTGCAACCAATCACAGGGATGGCGCAGGACCAGGCAGTGTGTCCTTCCACTGTGCATGGGGTCACCTTGAGTCAGGGGCCAACTTGACAGCAGCTTACAACAGCAGTCCTTCAGAAGAGAGACCCCATGGCTGAGACAAGCATTGTCACAGGTGTCAGGTCCTTTTTGGAACTCTGGAACATACTGTCTGGTCTTGGAGAATGGAGTAAACGCTAAGCTTCCATCTGTGCTCTTCTAATCATCAGACCTTCCCTGCCCAACATGCAGGGCAGAGATGACATCAGATTGGGTTATAGATGTGAAAATGCTCCATTTCTTGAACATCAAATGACTAGACCTGTGGTTCTCACAATTCTGTGTGCATACTAATCTCCTGAGGAACATCTGATTTTTGGAAGTAGATCACCAGGACTTTCTTCCTAGTCTCTCTTGGTCTGGAAGTTCCACTGAAACATGTTCAGCATCCTAGCAACACACAAGCCTACACTGACAGATGGATGGCGGCTGTGCATGAAGTGCATTGGCAGGGAATCAAACCTGGCTTTCCAGCATGGAAGGCGAGAATTCTACACTGAGCCACCACTGCCATAACTTTCCGTTTTCAATAAACCATTGTAAGATTTATTTTCTTTCCTTGCCTTTCTTACCCTGTTCTTCCCTTTACTCCGTTTTTCTGGGCAAATAATCAGTGTGTGTGTGTGTGTGTGGGTGTGTGTAATTATATATAAGACACAATATACATGCAATCTTATTACATATATATTTTTACTATTACAGAGAATGTTAAGCATACACAGCAAAAAGAGGAAAAAAATCACATTGGTGACATTTTTGCATGAATTCTAGGTTTTTGTTTGTTTGATAAATTAATTTTGAAGCTTTTGAAAGAAATAATTATCCATTTAGCCAAGTTTCTCAACCTTGGCAGGATGAGTATTTGGGGCTGGTTGTCGTGAGGGGCTGTTTAGTAACATCCCTGGTCTCAACCCACTAGATGCCAGTAGTACTTGCCTCTAGCTGGGATGACCAAGCTGTGTCTAGACAGTCAATTGTACCTTAGTGGCCAAAGTCATCTCTGGTTGAGAACTGCTGGGTTAGACAAGTCCTAGTGTCCAGCTGTGCTTGGGGCACAATCACCCAGACCATGGCTCCACGCCTTAAGAGGGACTTTCCCCGTGGAATGGACACAGACACTGAGTCTCTAAGGACCTAGCTCCTTCACAGAAATGATATTGCTAGAAAGTGGCAAAGATGGACTTCAAAGGTAGTCTGCTTAGGAAGCCAGTTTCTCTCCATAGCAACAGGCATTCTTTAAGTAGGGGGAGTAACAGAAGTTCCTTGTGGATGTAAAGCCTTGAGCAGGGGCTGATTATCCAATAGGCAAGGTAAGCACAGAGCTTAGCTTGCTTACCACATCACCTGTAGTGAAGAGTTTCAAAGATGTGGTGAAACCCATGTGAAATTGTTCACCACAGATTAGCTCACTACAGATTAGTAAGTAAGCGCCATTAAGCTCGTGCGTACCTTGCTTACCAAACCATCTGTCCCTGTCAGGGATGGTAAATTTGAAAAGATGCTTTGATTCTGTAGGAAGGTGCTGTGGGGTTGGGAGAGAGACAGATGCCAGCCATACCTAGAATCAGAGTCTTTGACGTGGTGAAAAAATGTGAAATTGTTCACTCCGGGTGATCTGGTAAGCAAGGTAAGCACCATGCTTACCTTGCCTATTTGATAATCCACCGCTGGTCTCAAATGACAAAACAAGAGATGACGAATCGCATTTGGTCATTATTGAGCAAGAGAGGATGGGCCAGAGATGAGTTTCAGAGAATGAAGCTGAAAGAGGCAGGTAGCGCGGGGGTGTTGCTAACACATTTCAGCCAATCAGCAATGTATGCTCCCTCCTGGTGAAGTATCAGTGGTTCCTCATGCATCTGGGGAGGTGGGGCTTCTCCTTCCCTGCAGGATGCTTACCAGGAGTTGTTCTAGAGTGGAAGCCCATCTCAGACTCTATCTACCACATTTTTCTCAGCATGAGAATCGGGAAGGAGCTATGGAATGAGTTTCTGAGACATCCGCAATAGTGCACGGGGAGAGGTTCATTCTGAGGCAGGCACAGCGGTATGTGATGGCGGCATCAGCCATTCCAGGCTTTGTGAAGTGGGGACCAGGACCAAAAGGACCTCTAGATCAGAAAGTGCACTGGCGAGGTACCAGTGGGAGCATGCCGCCTTTTCCAAGCTCACAGACCTTGCACGTGCCTGGGCACTGGTGACTCACTGTCTCTCTAGCCAGTCACAGTATTTGGACACCACCTCTTTCACCCATGAAAACTGATTTATAACTTCTTTGCACTGATCAGCAAACACTGCGTGCAAATGTAGATAATATTATTTGAAGTAGTAACTGTCTCTGGGGGACAGAATCAAGTGAGTTTACACACAAATGCCTGTTTTCAGAATCTGGGGTATTTTAAACCTCTTTACATGAGGCCATCTGTCAGTTTGCCATACTGTGGTAGCTTGTGTGTTGCTGTGATTCTGGAATCTATGCCATGAGTATTTTAAACACCAGTAGGGTCATCCATGGTGGACTGGTTTTAGAGGAAATTCCAGACTAAGACAGACTAGGAAGAAAGGTCTGGCCATCTACTTCTGAAAATTATTCAGTGAAAATCCTATGGATCACCCCAGAACACTGTCTGACAGAGTGCTGACAGATAAGCCCCTAGGTTGGAAGGCACTAAAAATACACAGTGGCTCCAACAATGGACTCGAGCATTTTAATGATTGTGAAGATGGTGCAGGAACAGGTAACTGTTTTGTTCTGTTGTCCATGGGGTTGCCGAGTCGGAGACAACTTGGTGGCAACTAGCAATGGCAATTTATGAGGTAAAGGAGGCCAAGGGATATCAAATGATTTGTCCGATGTGACAGGATGGTGTAGTAGCAGGAGGGTCACGGGATTCCAGGCCACTGGACGCCACCTGCCTCATCACATCTTTCACTTCAACAGGCTTGAACTTCTTTTTGAGCCATAGTAATGGTTAAAAATCTCACAAGCAAACAAAAGCATGTATCATTAGGGGTTTGCAAATAAACAAGGATGAGATCCATTACACACCTGTTAGAATGGCGAAAATCCAAAACTCTGACAACAACAAATGCTGGCAAGGATGTGGAGCAACAGGAACTCTCATTCACTGCTGGTAGGACTGCAAGATGGTACAGCCACTTTGGAAGACCATCTGGCAGTTTCTTGCAAAACTAAACAAAAGCCTGCTATATGATCCAGCAATCACACTCCTAGATATTTACCCAAATTGACTGAAAATGCATATCTACATAATTGTCAAAAATTGGAAGCAACCAAGACGCCCTTCAATAAAGCAAACAAAACAAACCCGTTGCCATCTAGTCAATTCCGACCCATAGCACCCTATAGGACAGAGTAAAACTGCTCCATAGAGTTTCCAAGGAGCACCTGGTGGATTTGAACTGCCAACCTTTTGGTCAGCAGCCAGACTCTTAACCACTGCGCCACCAAGGTTTCCTGCTCTTCAATAGGTGAATAGATACACAACTGTGGTACATGCAAACAGTGGAATAGTATGCAGTGATAAAAAGAAATGAGCTATCAAACTGCAAGTATACATGGAGAAACCTTCAATACACATTGCTAAGTGAAAGAAATTAATATAGAAAAGCTACAAAATGCACGATTCCAACTATAAGACATTCTAGAACAGGCAAAATTACAGAGACAGTGAAAAGATCAGTGGTTGCTACCGGTTCCAGGCGAGGGTGGAGGGATGAACAGGTGGAGCTCGGGGTATTTCTAAGACAGTGACATTATTCTGCATGATACGGTAATGGTGGACACATGATATCATGCATTTGCCAAAATCCATAGACATGTACAACACAGACTGAACTCTCCTTTGAACTATGAGCTTTAGTTAAAAATAATGTACTAATATTGGTTCATCAAGTTGTAAGCAATGTATCACTCAAAGGCACAATGTCAATAATAGGGGAAGTTGGGTGTAGGCAGGGAGAGGGATGCATGGGACTCTGCATATTTTGTGTAAAAGAAAAAAATGCTCTAAAATATAAAGTCTGTTAAAAAGAAAGAAAGAAGGAAGGAAGGAAAGAAAGAAAGAAAACTCAGAGGCATAGAGGGAACTATGGGTTTGTACCCTCCCTGTGTCACCCCCTCACCCACCCACAAAGGTTAGCTTTTCCTGTCTCCTCTGAAGGCCCCCTACACAGGCGTCCACATTTAGTTATTGCACTTGTAATCTTTCCCCACATGTAACGTTTATCTTTTTAAGACACGGCTGGGTGGTCACACACATGGTATTTCCCGCTTAATGCATTTTCATTTCCCACCTTCTGGAAAAAGAAAAAAAGAAAAAAAAATTATGGGATTTTGCTGTATTCGGCTAAATATTTGGTTTATTAAAATGCTGCATGTTTCCCCGACAGTCTGATCAGTTGTAGGAGCTGAATGGGTATATTTAACCAAATTGAAAACATGCACTATTTACCTAATAGTTTAGAAGGTGGATTCTCACACTCTATAAGCAGAAGTTGAATGGCGTTAGGGTGGAAAAACCCCTAAGGAGTTTGATGAAGCCACACAATCACTATGCTTCTTTCCTTTTCGTTTGGATGCCTGGAAGAATCAAACTTAAGCTTAGACTGTTCTTTTCTTTTTAGAAAACTTTCTCCACTTGTAATTAAACTAAACTGTTGCTTGGTTTTGCCTTCAGAGTTCTGAATGCCAACCAAAGTCATCTTTATGTGACCCATATTTTGGCTATACACGGTGCCCTATTCATCTAGTGCTGCTCTAACAGAAATACCACAAGTGGATGGCTTTAACAAAAAGAAGTTTATTCTCTCACAGTCCTGTAGGCTAGAATTCTGAATTCAGGGTGTCAGCTCCAGGGGAAGGCTTTCTCTTTCTGTCGGCTCTGGAGGAAGGTCCTGGTGATGCATCAGTCTTCCCTTGGTCTGGGAACATCTCAGCACAGGAATCTCAGGTCCAAAGGACATGCTCTGCTCCCAGCACTGCTTTCTTGGTGGTATAAGGTCCCCATGTCTCTCTGCTTACTTCTCTCTTTTATATATCAAAAGAGATCGGCTTAAGACACTAATCTTGTAGATCTCATCAATATAACTGCCACTAATCCATCTCATTACATCACAGTGGTAGGATTTACAACACATAGGGAAACCACATCAGATGACAAAATGGTAGACAATCATACAATACTGGGAATCATGGCCTATCCAAGTCGACAGATATTTTGGGGGAGACACAATTCAATCCATGACACATGAGGTATATAGTTAGTCATGTCCACTTAGAGAAATTTGGTCTAAGTCTATTCTGTCATCCCAAAACCTCAGTCACCAAGTCAAAGGGAAGAATGGTGGGAGCTTTATAACACATGGTTCTTTTTCTTGCTCTCTGAGACTTTGCAGAAGGGTCAACTGTGATTAGTTTCTGCTCTTCACCAGGGCTGCTGCTACACAGCCAGAAAGGAATGGTGGTATGGATTGAATTATGTCCCCCCCCCCCACCCAAAAAAAGATATGTTGAAGTCATAACCCTGTATCTGTGAATGTGACCTTGTTTGGGGATATAGGGTCTTTCTTTAAAGATATTATCAGTTAAGTTGTACCAGAGCAAGGTGGGTCCTCGTCCTGATCCCTTCTGAGTGGTGTTGTCTTGGTCATCTAGTGCTGCTCTAACAAAAATACCACAAGTGGATGTCTTGAACAAAGAGAAGTTTATTCTCTCACAGTCCAGTAAGCTACGAGTCCAAATTCAGGGTGTCAGCTCCGGGGGAACACTTTCTCCATTGGCTTTGGAGGAAGGTCTGTGTCATCAATCTTCCCTTGGTCTGGGAGTTTCTCTGCACAGGAACCTCAGGTCCAAAGGATGCGCTCTGCTCCCAGTACTGATTTCTTGGTGATATGAGGTTCCCAGTTCTCTGCTTGCTTCCCTTTCCTTTTATCTCTCATAAGGTAAACGGTGGTGCAGGCCACGTCCTGGGGAAACTCCCTTTACATTGGATCAGGGATGTGAGCTGGGTAAGGGTGGTGTTACAATCCCACCCTAATCCTCTTTAACACAAAATGGAGGCCAACCACACAATTCTGGGAATCATGGCCCAGTCAAATTGATACACACATTTTTGTGGAGACATAATTCAAACCATGACAGGTGTCTTATGAAAGATGAGAACAGACATGGGAGGCAAGGAGATATCACATGAGGATGCATCTTGAAGCCCCGGAACTCCAGGAAACACCCAGGCCTACCAGGAGCTGGAGGAGACAAGGTAGGAAGGATGCTCCCCTAGAGCTGATGGAAAGAACATGGCCCGTCGACTCCCTGAACTCAGACTTCTAGCCTCCAGAACTGGGAGATGATACATTTCTGTTCTTTAAAGCCACCCACTGTGTGGTTATTTTGTTACAGCAGCACTAGGAAATTAAGAAAAGTGGTAAGAAAAAAGACTCCCCCAGACCAATGCTGTCCCCTTACTCATGGGGGTTCCAGGCTCCAGATTGGTGGTAGAAACTCAAGAGGCAGAAGCCATGAGGAGTCAAGCAACATAAAGCAAGACCAGGAAGATGTGGGGCTTGGTTGTGTGCCTGCTGCCAACTTACTGTGTGGCCTTTGCAAGCCACCTCACTTCTCTGAGCCTCAATGTAACCAATTCACAAAATGGCCTTGTACTGGACATGGAGGCCAGTCCCTGCTAAGGGTTGCTAAGCACGTGGATAAGAACTCTAACTGTGAGCTCATGGATTTGACCCTAGTTCTTCCTTTTATGAGGTCTTAGCCTTGAGTAGATCATGTAGCCTTGAGCCCAGGTTTATCTATCTGTAAAAAGGAAATTAGAATTTCTACTTCATTAGGTTGGTATAAGAATTAAAGAAAGTTTAAACCCAGATCTTAACCCCAAAGTCATGCTTCTTAGCATATAATCCAGGAAGACTTCTGGAAGATCACTCTGCAGTATAAATGGGCCTTAACTGAATTGCTGTAAATTACTGCCCATCTGAGATTCCACCCCCCAGTGGCCTTGGATGGCTCTCAGTTGTGCGGAAGGCAGGTCCTAAAATACCAGTGTGCATAACAATCATGGTAGCTTGAACATGTAGTTTCTTGTGCCCTCCTGGGAGGATTAATTTTGGAAGGTCAGAGGAGGTCAGGAATCTGCATGTTAAGGTGGCTTTTTAGGTGCGTGGTGGATTGAATGTTACTGTTGCTGTTAGTTGCCGTCAATTTGGCTCTAACCCATAAAGTGCAACAGAATGAAGTGTTGCCCAGTCCTGCACCATCTTCATGATCATTGGTGTGCTGGGTCCGTTGTGACAGTCACTGTGTATTTTGAGTGCCGTCCAACCTGTGGGGCACTTCCAGCACTACATTTGACTATGTTCTGCTGTGATCCATAGGGTTTTCATTGGTTAATTTTCAGAAGTAGATTGCCAGGCCTTTCTTCCTGGGTTGAATAGTGTCTCCCAGAAAGACATGTTGAAGTTCTAACTCCAGTTATCTATTAATGTGACCTTATTTGGAAACAGGGTCTTGG
This sequence comes from Dugong dugon, assembly GCA_030035585.1. Lineage (NCBI taxonomy): Eukaryota > Metazoa > Chordata > Mammalia > Sirenia > Dugongidae > Dugong > Dugong dugon. Next base: position 110,915,901 of record CM057472.1, read on the forward strand.
CAGATATAATCAAATTAAGATGAGGTCATACTAAATTAGGGTCAGCCCTAAATCCACAGGATTTAGGAGACACAGAGATTTGGAAACACACACATAGGAAAAAAGTCCACGGGGCAGCAAGTGCAAAGAGTGGAGTAGTGCAGCTGGTAGTGGAGGAACACCATGGATTGCCAACAACCCCCAGTGAGCAACACAATAGCAAGCACTAATGCCCGTCATCACCAGCACGTGCACCTCTACCACCAGCACCACCATCATCAACAATGATGTTATTGAGTGTATTACTGCTAAACAGACCCCATACTGGTGCCATAGCATCAGAGGTTGATAAAATACAACCTCTATCTCCAGGGGCAATGATAAGGCTGGGGAGGAAAGCTAACTTGCATTAAAAGATAACCCCTTCATCCTAGTGTCCACAGGGATTAGGATGCTTCTTGGCATAAATAGTTGCTCAGTCAATGTTTGAAGAAAAAAAAAAAACACAACTAAACAGCATGTGTTAACCATGAGTGTTGTTGAATTTCAAACTATGACTTCAGAACCACAGGCCGTGCAGATAGATGGAGTTAATTTGTAATGATATGGAGACACCATTTTCTTTTCATTAACGTCTACATCTGGTGCCTTTGCAGCCTATATTAAATGCCATTTGTCATGCTATGGTCTTAGAAGGGCCCCTGGACCCTGGTCCCATTCTACAAACTCTGCTTCCCACATGTTCATTTGCTATCCTGAGAGGCTACTAAAGATAGATGGGCCTTTAGAATTAATCTACTCTAAATCCCTCATTTTATATGTGGGGAAACCGAGGCTGAGGAAACAGATAGGATTTATGTGTGGTCACATCGGCTCATTCCTACCACTACAGTACACTGTCTTCCTGCCCGCATTTATGCTTTTTCTCCTATATTTAATGGGGAATATAAAGGTCAGAATTTCCACATGGAAAGGAAAACAAAAACTAACAGAGGTAGAAACATTCAGAAAAGTCTGGCAAGAGACAGGGGTTTGCTTCTTGCTATTGAGGGCATGGTGGAGGAGAAGGCTAGCTTCTCAGAGAAACCCCCAAACTAAGTTTGGTGTGAGGCACAGGCCTCGAAATTTTACACACATGTTTTCCTTTGCACTTACAGCAACACAGAGAGGTGGGCGCCATTTTCTCCATTTCACAGATGAGAGGAACGAGACACAGAGTGGTTAAGGACTCGATCAGGGTCACACAACGACTAAGGAGTTAAACTCTGATCTCTCGGACTCCCAAGCCCATTTCTGTTCACTTCACTGCGTCCGTAGTCATGGATCTTTCTAAAAGACAGGGCTGTAATGACAATCTGTTACTTAATAAATATTCCAGCGGTGTCCACTGGCTATAGAAGAGAATTCAAACTCTTTGTTATGATGGCAGGTAAGGCCCTTGACGGTCCGCAGCCGATTTTGCATCCAACCATAAGCTTCACTGGTGGTCTGGTCTTCATCTAGCAGCATTCTCTTATGCCCTGGGCTCCTGCAAATGCCATTCCTCCTTCCTGCACTTCTAGAACATCCTTCTCCACCCAGAAGGATCCTCGCCATCTTTCTCGTCCCAGTTTGTCTTCTTTTCTTCACTATCAAATCTGCAAACAGACCTCTCCCTCTCCCTCCTCTCTTGGCAGCATTATCGACGTGATGCTGCCATCTCTGATTACAATGGTTGGTTTGTACCTATAGAGGTAGACTGGTCCGACTGAATTCCAACTCTTGTTTTGTTTGTCTGCTTCTCCCTTAGATCATGAGCTCCTAGAAGACAGGGATCATATACAGACAGTCCCCGGATTAGGAACGAGTTCCGTTCCTAAGTCAGTCTTTAAGTTGAATTTGTACAAGAGTCAGGACAGTAAGATACAATTCATATCTAATGTCAGTTAGTCAAATGTTTGTCTTAGTATATGGTGTACTTTTCTATGCATAAAAAACATGAGAGAAACACTTCCAGATACTCTAAAACATCTTTAACATAATAATACAGTAATAATAATAATAATGTTTTGATGCACATGGCAAAGTAGTACCGGTTTGTTACTACGAACCATTGTATGTACCTTGAATTTGTAATATGATAGGCTTTACAGGGGTTGGTTTGTAATCACCAGTTGTCTGTAAGTCGGGTGTTCGTAACCCGGGGACTGCCTATTCATCTAAGGCACCGATGGAAGCCTTGACCCAGGGCCTCGTAGTCCATATTCCTTATTCACCAAATGTTTGTTCAACTGTATCTTTGCAGCTTGTTTGGTTTACTTTAGTTAAAACAATAATTGGCATTCACATCTGGAGATAATTTGCAGCTTATAAATCTGTTTTCTTAGAGACTTTATGGAGTAGGTGGGGCAGAACTTTCACTCCCACTTTGCAGATGGGGAAAGTGAGGCACAGAGAAGGCTTACCTGATTCAAGGTGACACGGAAAGAGGGAACACTGTGGACCCTAGATCCAGATTCCTGAGGTCAGTTCTAGCTCTCTTTCTAGAGGAGCTCAGCTCCTGGAAGAAGCCCCCAACCTCCTGGCCTCCCTTTTCTTTTTTTTTTTTTTTTTTTTTGAGAGATGACAAATTATATTCACCATTGTCCTAAAGCGGTTTTCATTTCTGATTACTTAATTTGCCCAGCGTTTGCTTCAAATGGTTTGCCACGGCCAGCTGTAGATGTTTGCGGTTGACTTTTTGACATTATAACACTTTAGTACAAAGGAAGCTACAGAAAGCAACAATGAAAACATTTACTAAGTATGTTTATAATCAAATATATCCTTCAGTAATTTAATTTGGAAGAAGCAGAGAGCCCAGCATTACAAACATAGGGCTTGTTAATAATTCATGAGTCCCGGAATAGGGAACGCTGGGATGAAGTTTTAGAATCACACCGCAGTTGGCTGCTCTGCTCAGAACCCACCTCTGCTCGCTGAGAATCTAGGATGCTCCAGTCACAGGAGACCCCTGAGAGCTTCCAGGCTAATGGACAGTGGTCCTGGGAGGCTCAGGTTCCGGGAGTCCACCTCGGGGATGAAACAGCAGTAGGGTAGGCTAGGGGGAGACTGAGTGGGCCAGGCTGGAACCCCACCCATAAGTCAGCAGGGCTGAGAGATGAGATCTACGCCCCTTACTCAAGGCCTTTGCTGTGGGTTCTGCTGAACATGTGGGGGACAACTGACAAGCCCAGGAGAAATGGAAATCAGCAAGGGAAGCCAGCACTGCCCTGTTCTGCAGCCTGCTACAAAAGATCAACTTTTAGCCTCAAAATGCACCCAGAGCTTTGTGGTTTGTAAAGGACTTTTATGCTTCTTGTTTGTTTGGCGTCACAGCCAGGAGGGAACCTGCTAACTGTACCACTTTAAGAGGAAACAAAAGCTGAAAACGGTTGTGTCTTGATCAAGCCAGAAGCAGAAGCGAGCCCCACAGTCCGTGTTTGTGAGTGACCCACTGTGTCCACAGACACATTTTCCAGATGAATTCATGATCTAAAATGTTGAAGAAAGAGGCATGGTCCTACATTGCAGTAGTCAGTCATGGAAGGAATTACAGTGAATCTAGGAGAACAATGGGCAAAGGATGAGAACAGGTAGTTCATAGAAAAGGACATACCAATGGCTTTTAAGCATGTGGAAATATCCAGCTTCGCCCATAGTGGGAGAAATGCACAGCAATTATGAGGCGCAGTTTTTCATTAATCAGACTGGTGAAGCTCCGACAGTCACAGCAGATACCGTCTAGGGCAGCGTGTCGGGAGCTCCATCCAGCAGTTTGTGGCTGCTGCGAGCGTCCAACCCTGCCTCCCTACTGGAGGGATATTCAGCAGTCTCTCCTCAAAATAAAAATTCACAATGATTTTCTTACGAAATGTGTGCAAAGGCATATGTGTTTGAGGTGTTTGCTGTCGCGTTTTCTGCAGAATCAAAAAAAAATAAAAAGTAAACAAGCTTAATGTTCATTAATAGAAAAGTGTTTAAACAAATTTTATTAGATTTATACCATGGGATAGCAGCCGGCCCTTTAAAATGGGATTGTAGACAGGCCTTAAAAAGAATAAAGCAGATACACCCAAACAGACACGTGCACACACACACCCACACACACCATTGATACGGAATGTTCTATCTATGGATAAAGGAGCCTTGGTGGCACAATGATTAAGCGCTCGGCCGCTAACTGAAAGGTTGACAGTCCAAACCCGTCAGCCGCTCCATAGGAAATGATGTGGCAGTCTGCTTCCATAAAGATTACAGCCTAGAAAACGCTATCGGGCAGTTCTACTCTGTCCTTTAGGGTCACTATGAGTCAGAATCGACTTGACAGCACACAACAACAACAAACCTATTAATAAGTAAAAAAGAAAAACAACAAATACCTTGGTTCAGAGATGTATGATGTGTGTGTATACGCGGTCCCATTAGTGTAGAAACCACGCACGTGCATACACAAACACACGGGTGCCGGAATTCCTTACACCTGCACACCTGCAAAGAACTGGCAAACTCAAGAACAATGAGGTATCGATAAGAGTCATAAGTATATGCTTTTGCAGTATTACATTGTGTATGCAATTATCTATTTAAAAATTATTATTTAAAAAAAATTTCACGGAAACCTGAATTAAAATCCCAGCTGAGAAAGGACCTTAAAATATCGTAGCAGCATCTGTTGGTTGCCTAATGCAACAACCATCCTCCCTACCTCCTTATTCTTTGCTAATCGAAGGTCGATTTCATTTATGTTTTCCCCTTGTGCTTCAACAAAGGCAGTCGGGTCCATAGGACAAGACAGCCTCTGTGACCCACTGTCTTTGTGTCTTACTGCAATACTTAGAACTGTGACAGCAATCTTAGGGCCCTGAGCGCTGCTGTCCCCAGGATAACGTGTACAGATATTTGTTATTGCTGTTGTGTGTCATCAAGTCAATTCCAACTCATAGTGACCCTATAGGATAGAGTAGAAAGAACTACCCCATTGGGTTTTCTAAGCTGTAATCTTTCTGAGAGCAGATCACCAGGTCTTTCTCCCATGGAGTGGCTGGTGGGTTCAAACCACCGGCCTTTTGTTTAGCAGCCAAGAGCTTAATCATTGTGCCATCAGCTCCTTGTACAGATATTACTGAGCCACAGACGCACGAACCTAGGAGCTGCTTTGATCCTAAATGTCTTGTTGGGGAGCTCACACATACCCTCCTTGCTCTTTGAAGTAGATTTCATTGGCTACAGTGCAAAGCATCCTAACTTACAACAAGCTCACTCAGCTTAATCACCACCACCCGATCAACAGCTGCATCCTTGGTTTAGTATTTCTGACTAGTGGACTTGCTGTTTTGTGCATAAACATCCCCAATGACAAAGAACTCACCTCCTTCTAAGGCAGTCAGTGTCTGTCTTAAAAGTTCAGTCTGCTGGGATGTTCTTTCTTTCTGTAAGGCAAGAGCTTCTTCTGTGATTCTTCTTCCCAAGGATCCCAAGTATTCACCCACACCTGTTTTTCCACAAGCAATCAGTTCACTTACTAGTCACCTATCCTTGAAAAGCCAACAACTGAGGGCCTAACAGGACTGCTAAGACTTTTGTGAAAACCATTCAAGTTCCCCGTTACCGTTCTTCAGCTCTTTGAAGGCAGTCTATACCCCTAAGAGTCAGCATTATCTTTTCCAATTGACCTTGACAATTTCTCTATGTTTCTTTTTATGCCTTGATTTTGGATCCCATCTGCATCTCAGTCAAACTCACTCCTCCCACCCACTCCGCACAAGCATATTGTCGTTGTTAGATGTCATCAAGTGGACTCCCATTCACGGCGACCCCATGTGGGCAGAGTAGAACTGCTCTACGGGATTTTCAAGGCTGTGACCTGTCAGAAGTAGATCGCCAGGCCTGTCTTCCAAGGTGCCACCCAGGGACCTTCTTTCCTGTAATTTCTGTGTGAAGTCCAGTGCTCAGAACTAAGTATAAAAATCCAAGTGGGGTCTAACAGGCATAAACTAGAACGAGGCTGTCGCCTCCCTTTCTCAAGAGCATGAAGTGGTAGGTCGTATTTCCATGTGGATGAAATTTGGGTGTGAGCAAAGATGCCAAATTTCTTTCCCAATTCTAGTCCCTAAATCATCCCTTCCACCTTGTCTCAGAACAGCTGGTCCCTATGACCCAAGAGTAGAGGCTTACTTTACCCTGATTTGCTCTCAATGTCTTCAATTTAAACCATTTTCCACCCACATTCCTTGGCCCCTCCCCAGTCCCACTTCAACCTCAGCCCCTTATCACCCTTCCCCACTTACAAAGCAGATGTTTTCTTGCTAAACGTTGACTGTGATTTCTCTGTGTCTTTTGCTTTTCACTGTATCACGCGTGCCACCGCCAGGGCTCCTCTTTCAATAAGATGCTCCTTGGTCGGAAATGGCTCCCAGTAACTCAGCCTTTGTTTTGTAAAAATATTATTGCAACATTGTATAACACTTCAGAAATGTTTCAAATTTAGGCTGGCTGGTGATTTAGCAGACTAGGGGGCTAGCATATGGAGTCCGCTGCGCTCAAGAGGCTGTGGTTTTATTGCTGGCACTACCAGGCGAGTCAGGATTAGCAACTAGGCGGGCCATAGCAAGCAACCAGGATCTGAGCTGGGAGACCACCAGTTGTGGTACCTCCCTTGGGCCAGGTGCTGAAGCGTTGCGGGTGGATGGGGGAAATAGAATTTAGATAGCCCAAGGCAGGCAGTTTCTAACAAGTTTGGTACACATGTTTTATTCATTAATTCATTCAAACTTAACTCAGCATCTACAATGTGCCAGGGATGTTTACCATACGTAAAATGTAGGTTTTGCCCTAAAAGTCTAATTTCATAGTCTAATCAAGTGTACAGAAAAGGCAATACTCATCACAGATCACCTTAAAAATCACAAGGCATAAGTGTTTTGGGGACAACTTGGAGTAAGGGATTGAGGGATTCACAGACAAACTGAAAGTTAATGTGAATTTAGGATATTCTCCTGAATCTATTTGTCCAACTGTTGATTAAATGTTTACTAAGATTCATGGCAAGTAGACAAGGAGAACACTCTGCTGATGTTAGTTGTCATCAAGTCAGCTCCGACTCATGGTGGCCCGATGTGAGCAGAGTAGGACTGTGCTCCAGAGGGTTTTCATTGCTGCGACCTTTCGGAAGAAGATCGCTAGGCCTGTCTTCCAAGGCTCCTCAGGGTGAGTTTGAACCTCCAACTTTCTGGCTAGTAGTCAAGTGCTTAACCTTTTGTGCCACTCAGGGACTCTAAGAACATTGTACCAAAAACCAAAATCAAACCTATTGCCACCGAGTGGATTCTGACTCACAGCAATCTTATAGGACAGAGTAGAACTGTCCCGTAGGGTTTTCAAGGAGCAGCTGGGGGATTTGCAGCCAAGCTCTTAACCACTGTGCCACCAGGTCTCCAAGAACACTATGCTGTTGTTGTTAGGTGCTGTCGAGTCAGTTCCAACTCACAGCAACCCTACGTACAAAAGAACGAAACACTGCGGCAGAGAGAATTACTGTACAATCACTTGGTGTGACTCAGAAAACACAATAGGTTGGAAATCACATGTGTCGCTCTTCAATCCCCTTGTGGCTGAGAGCTAGCTGGGTGATTGCAGGCCATCAGTTTACCTGGGAGCCGCAGGCTTAGCCTTTGGGAAGCACCTTCCTTTGCTGTGGTTGGAGTCCCCACATGTAGCTGGCATCTTGTACAGAATCATCCCCGTCACTGCCCACCCTTTTCCTGAGCCCCTGTGTTCATGGAGGGTTTATGATCACTAGGAATTTGAATCTCAAAGGGTTAGCTTAAGAGTTAGATTTTGTTAGCTACAGCGGGAAGCATCCTAAATTTCTCCATGTTCACTTGCCTTGGGTGTGGGTCATTATCAATCTTGAGAGTTTGCAGTCTGCTGACTCCACACAGCCTCAGTTTCCCCTTTGTACAAGGTGGGTGAAAGCCACTCCCTGCCCTGGAGATGGAGTCAGGGTCAAATAAGATACTGTGTGGAAAAGGGTGCCATGGTCTACGAAGTGCTCCACAAATGGTGGATATCTTGTCTTTGACGTTGTCATAACAACAATGACTATTTGTTGTTCACCCTGAGACAACTAGCTTCATATTTGGACAGCCCTGAGGGTCAGGCCATAACTTTATGTTGAACCCCCGTCTCCCTCCCTGTGGTGTCCCATCCACTGTTACTAAGGAGGGGTGCCTAGGTGGTGCAAGTGATTAATAGAGGTGCCTGAGAAGAAAGGCCTGGTAATCTTCTAAAAAATCAGGCACTGAAAACCCTATGGAGCACAGTTCTACTCAGACACACATAGGATCACCATGAGTTGGAATCCACTTGAGGTTTTCTTGGCTACTATAATGGATTGAATTGAGTCCCCCAAACATATGAGTCATAAACACTAACCCCAATGGATCATACCTATGGATATGATCCCATGTAGGAATAGAGTTTCCTTTATTGTGTTAATGAGACCATAAGAGTGTAGGAGCTGTCTTAAACCTAATCTCCTTTGAGATACGAAAAGAGTCTATTACATCAGAGACAAACCTATAGGACAAAGTAGAACTACCCCATAGGGTTTCCAAGGAGTGCCTGCTAGATTTGAATTGCCGACCTTTTGGATAGCAGTTGAGCTCTTAACCATTGTGCCACCAAGGCTCCATGTCAGAGACAAGCAAGCATAAATGGGGAAAGATAGATGCTACATGGAGATCACCAAGGAACTGAGGAACAGAAGCAGAAAGAAACAAAGAGTTTTCCCCAGAATGGACAGAGAGAGTCTTCCCCTAGAGCTGGTGTCCTGGGTTCAGACTTTCAGCCTTCTGAACTGTGAGCCAATGAATTTCTTTTCATTAAAGCTAGCCACTTGCGGTATTTCTATTACACCACCACTCAATAGCTAAGAAGGAGCCCAGCCTTTCAGCTAGCAGTCTATCACTTCACTGTGTGCAGCTAATGGAAAGGTGGGAGATTGGAACCCGCCAGTGGCTCTGCAGGAGAAAAGATCTGGTGATCTGCCTCCATAAAGATTACTGCCTAGGAAACCTTATACTGTAGTTCTACTCTGTTCTATACGGACACTTTAAGTCATTGATGCCTTTGAATTATGGTGTTGGCAAAGAAAGTTGAATATACCGTGGACTACCAGAAGAACGAACAAATCTGTCTTGGAAAAAGTACAGCCAGAATGTTCCTTAGAAGCAAGGATGGTACAACTTCATCTCACATACTTTGGACATGTTATCAGGAGGGACCAGTCCATGGGGAAGGACATCATACTTGGTAAGGCAGACTGGGAAAAAGAGGAAAGCCCTCAAGTAGATGCTTTGACACAGTGGCTGCAACAATGGCTCAAACAACAACCATTGTGAGGTTGGTGCAGGACCGGGCAGTGTTTGGTCTGCTGTACATAGGGTCACTGTGAGTCAGAAACGACTAGATGGCACCTAACAACAACAATGAGTCACAATAGACTTGACGGCACACAACAACTGGTAACCAAGACAGTTGCTAAGGCTTTCTATCAACTCCACTAGAATAAGTGTGACCATCCTTCCCTGTGACAACCTTCCCTAAGTCTGAGGCTGCTCTTCCACCCCCACATGCTCTATTGTTACCCCCAAGGCTGTCGTGGGGGCCTTTAGGGCAGAGCTGATGCACTGAGCAGTGTCCAAGTCTCTGAGGTGAAGGGCCTGGTCTTGTGACATCCGTCTCTTTGGGAATTGCTTTTCTCTTCTGTAACATTAACATGGGAGTTGGAGAGGAAGACGATGTACTATTGAAGATCCCCTCAGCATTTCTAAACTGTACATTCTGTAATCCTGGAATTATCTAGATCATTCTCTGAAGAAGATCTACACAGCAGGAATGGAGACCCTTACCAGGAAATCTGAGGTCATGTAGTTAGAGGTAAGGGGGCATCGTGTTGGAGTGGTCGGGGTCCATCAGAGCCCTAACAGAGGTTCGTCAGAACATGTGTCTCATTGGTCAGCTGACGATACAGGTGAGGCTGAAGATGGCATTGGAGAAGGTGGACTGTCCTGGAAGACAGCTAATCTGCAACCCCCACATTTCCTGAATTTGGAGACCAGAATACACACTGCACGGACCTCCATGGGAGTGTTGCCCCAGATCATGAGACCCCCTTCTTCCTCAAGAGGCATTAGAGAGGGTCAACCTTTTACTAATTCGTCTTGATTCTCATGCTCTTATATGCAGATGGAATGAAAAGGGTAAGGAAAAATAAGAAATGTCGGAGGGCTGTATTAATTATCTAGTGCTGCTATAACAGAAATACTATAAGTGGGTGGCTTTAATGAACAGAAGTTTATTTTCTCACTGTTCAGGCAGCTAGGAGTCTGAATTCAGGCCATGGGCTCTGGGGGAAGGCTTGCTCTCTCAGTTGACTCTGGGGGAAGTCTTTGTTCCTTGGCTCCTTGGTGATCTTCATGTGGCATGGGGTCTATCTTCTCCCATCTCTTCCTGCTCCTCTGTCCTAATCTGCTCTTTTTATAACTCAGAGGTGATCATCTTAAAACATACCCTACACTGATGTGGCCTGTTAACAAAGAAAACCCGTTCCCAGATAGCATTATAACCAGAGGTATAACCCACTGCCTCTGAGTCAATTCTGACTCATAGCAACCCTATAGGATAGTGTAGAACTGCCTTATAAGGTTTCCAAGGCTGAAAATCTTTATGGAAGCAGACTGCCACATCTTTCTCCTGTGGAGTGGCTGGTGGGTTTCAATGGCTGACCTTTCTGTTAGCAGTCAAGTGCTTAACCATTGTGCAGCCGGGGCTCAGAAACCCAAATCATACTCTGAGGGAGACTCCCTTTAAACACTCCCTTTTCCAAGCTCCTGACACATCTGGTTTGTGAAGTCCACCAAGCTTCTAACTGTTGTTCTCTATGTACTGTTTTCACAAGAGTAGAAACTTCATGAGAAAGAGGCTGATGTCAATTTTCTGTTATTTACTGCAACTTGAAGAAATTCAGTAAATATATGTTGGGTCAATGGAAACCTGGTGGCACAGGTTAAGAGCTCGGCTTCTAACCAGGTCAGTGGTTCGAATCCACCAGCTGCTCCTTGGAAATCCTATGGGGGCAGTTCTACTCTGTTCTGTAGGGTTGATTTGAGTCAGAATCCACTCAATGGCAATGGATTGGTTGTGGGATTTATGTTGAGTCAGAGAATGAGTGAATCAAGGGCCAAGTCAGGAACAAGACAGAAACAGAGGGAAGAAACAGGCTATTATAGGTTGAATTGTATCCCTCAAATTATTTGTTGAAATCCTAGCCCCAGTACCTATAAATATGACCCTGTTTGGAAATAGAGGTTTTTCTTGTGTTATGTTAATGAGGCCATACCAGTATAGGGTAGATCCTAAACCCAATCACTTATAAGTGATAAAAAGAGCAGAATAGACACAAAGATACACACCAGGGGGAAGACAGACGCCATGTGGGGATCATCTATAAGCCAAGGAATCAAGGAACATCTAGGGCTACAGACAAGGAAGAAATTGACATGTCCGAGACCCTGGTTTGGATGTTTAGCCCCCAGAACTGTGAGAAAATACCCTTCTGTTCTCTAGGTTGCCCACTCATGGCATTCCTGTTACAGTATCACTAGGAGATTATGACAGACTCAGAACAGGTCAAGGAGCCAGATGTGCTGGCTGATCAGGCTGCACGGCTCCTTCAGGTTCTCAGGACCAGCTCAGAGCAGACTACTGTCCACAGAGCCTCTAAAAACTAGATCACTGGAGCAGGGTGATCACGTGTCAGGGCACCAGGTCTGGGGTACAGTGACAACGGCCTTGGTGTACCACGTCTGGGGCTGGGTGACCATGGCATCAGAGCATGAGGTCTTGCTCTCACTGAAAGCCAGAATGTGGGCTGCAGGGAAGGGACCCTTCATTAGGGGAGCAGTGCTGCTGGGACTAGTGTTCCCTGGAAGTTGAGCAGGTGACACTATCAGAACAGCATGGAAATAATGTAGGAGACGGGGCTGGTAGGAGATGGACAGTAGACCAGCCCCGCAACAGCTGAGCCAAAGTCACCTCCCTTTGGATGCCATGAGCAGATTTGGCAGTGAGGCCCCATCGACTTCAGGGGACCACTGCAAAGATTAAGGGAGGCTGGATGCTAATTTGCACATATGGAAATGCTCTTTCTCACTGTCAATGGCTCTGTTGTGGACAGATGGAATTAGCGAGAACTTCAAAGTTGTGAAGGCAAACACATCAAAAAAAAAAAAAAAAAGAAAAGAAAGAAAAAGGAAGAGCAAGCCCTCTATTTTCTTTCCCACTCTTTCTCTTTCTGTCAGGGGGCTTCTCTCCCTCTTTCTTTTTTTCTCTATTCCCCAGTCCGTCCCTCCTTTTCTTTTCCTTTCTCTTTCATGTAAGAACCTTCAGACTGCTCAAGAGTAAATAAAGATTGCCCCAGAATGTCTCCTGGCATCAATAATGCATTGATCATATTTCAATTGCAAATTGTTCTGTAACAGGGAGTCCTCCTCTCCCCATCAAATGTAAGTGGGACTCGAGGTGCCAGAGAGTGCGGGCGAATTCAGGGCAGTCTGCAGCAAGATATGGCCTCCCCTGGCACCCACCTGCCCAGCGGAGACTCCATATTCCAACATGCACCCCCTGACAGACCTCAGCCCCTCACGTCCAGGTAGGCTTTCCTGTCAGCTCAGCTATTACCTTCCCAGCATTCCCACAGTTTACCTGAGAAAGGTTCTTCAGATGCACTTGGCTTGCTGCAGGGCTAAAAGGATAAATCCGGTGGGATTACCTTTTATTATTATTTTTCTCTCCCTTGTACTCTGCGCCTTTGACTGGGAAGGCCTGTAATATTTTATTTATTGGGCAGACGAGCCAGATTCAATGTCCCTTCAGAACTTGACACATGAAGGTGTCCACCTAGCTGAGACACCTACCTGGGTAATTGTCCCTGTTCAAGGCATGGCAAACTTTTTTTCTGGCAACAGCCAGAGTAAATACTTTCAGCTTTCCAGGCCAGCTGTCATTTTCACAGGTGTGAGAGCAGCCATTGAAAATATGTAAATTAACGGAAGTGACTGTGTCTCAATAAAGTATTATGTATACAAACAGGCTGGGGGCTGGATTTGGCCCGTGGGCTATAGTTTGCTGACCCTGGTCTAGGAAGTCTTTACATGTAGAAATTTCAGTTCTTTAAAGTCACCCAAACAGTTCCATCTACTCCCCTCAGCCTGTGTTTTCTAGTTTATCCAAGGGGTAGATGAATATATGTCTCAAACACGAGAGGGGTGTTCCAATCCTGCTTTGTCTCCACTCATTTCAGAGTATCTGCCCCTTTGAGGCTCCGGGCAGCTGAAGGGACCAAGCAGAGGTTCCTGAGACTGTTATCAGTTCCAACTGGTCACTCAGCGAATCTGCAATCTTGGCAGCAGAGGGGTCCTCAGCAGGTCTTGTGCCTCAAATCCACAGTCTTACATCTTCCTCCTCTTCTTCTTTAACCACAGAGGTGAATTAAAGTCCCAGGAATGGGGTGAGCAGCTTAATGGGCAGGATCTGCACTGTCACAGAGGAGAGCCTGTGGCAAGGAGGCCTGGAGAAGGTTTTGTTTCACTGATTGGAGACCTGGTCTCCTTGAGATTTCTAAATGCCTTTCTGCTCAAGGTCAGCCTTGGCCACCAGGGGAGGAGCTGAATGGAAAGTAATTATTCCACCAGCTGCCCGGTGACTTCACTAACTACCTGGTAATTCCAGCCATTCAGATGGTTGGTGATTTGGGGTGAATGGGTAAGGAGACACAGCCCAAAGTCCAGACGATTGTTTCCACTTTGCAGCTAGATGTTTGTCTCAGGCATCTGGTGCTGCTCCAACAGAAATACCACAAGTGGATGGTTTTAACAAAGAGAAATTTATTTCTTCACAGTAAAGTAGGCTAAAAGTCCAAATTCAGGGCATCAGCTCCAGGAGAAGGCTTTCTGTCTCTGTCAGCCTTCTTCTCTTTGGTGCTCCCCCGGACTAGGAGCTTCTCTGCCCAGGGACCCCAGTCCAAAGGACATGCTCTGCTCCCGGCACTGCTTTCTTGATGGTATGAGGTCCCCAACTCTCTGCTCGCTTCCCTTTCCTTTTATCTCTTGAGAGAGAAAAGGTGGTGCAGACCACACCCCAGGGAAACTTCCTTTACATTAGGTCAGGGATGTGTCCATGGTAAAGGTGGTGTTACAATCCCACCCTAATCCTCTTTAACATAAAATTACAATCACAGAATGGAGGCCAACCACACAATTCTGGGAATCATGGCCCAGCCAAATTGATACACACATTTTTTGGGGGGACATAATTCAAACCATGACAGTGTTTTAAAACGGACCCACTGGACTTTGTACCAGCCACTCCCAACCTGACACCCACCATTGTACTCAGTCTCCTGGGGTCTGGCGAACTTCTTGTAAGCTGCTTTGTCTTAAGGTGGCTTTGCTTCCTCCTCCATGGTTCCATATTCTGTTCCTTCAGTTGTATTATAAATTTCCTAAGCCAAGAGTCCCTCTTTTATTAAAATCATTGTATGTGATTCAGATGAAACTCGTATCCACTGTGTGCATGACACCACACAAATCTACAGTATTTTGTCCTTTACAAAGCACTAGACTGGAAGACAGAGAGCTGTGGGGTAAAATGCAAATTCCACCCCTTACTAGCTTTTGGTTGGTCTTTTGGTCAAGTAGGTTAAACTTTAAGGTTCAGTTCCTTGTCTGTGAAAAAGGTGTTATGGATTGGATTGTGTCCCCCCAAAATGTGCGTTGCAATCCGAAAACCTATACCTGTAAATATAATCCTATTTTGAAGTGGGAGTTTTCTTTTCTTCTGTTAATGAGGGCATATCAAAATAAGGTGGGTCTAAATCTAATCACTTTTGAGTTGTCATATGAACAGAGTAGACTCAAGACATACTGGAGGAGGACACCATGAGAAGACAGACACGGAAGATGCAGCCACAAGCCCGGGGACACCAAGGATTACTGGCAGCTACTAGAGGCTAATATAGACAAGGAAGGACCTCTCCCTAGAGCCACACCCTGTAGTTGGACTTCTAGCCTCTTAAAATGTGAGGAAATAAATTTCTGTTCTTTAAAATCACCCATCTGTGATATTTTTTATCACAGCAGGACTAGATAATTAAGACAGGAGGGATGAAACTAATTTTGCTAATATCTTCTGTGAATGTTTTCACGATTTATTGGATTCTTTGTGTAAGGTTTGGTAAACCCAGTAAGGCTATTGCCCACAGGATACTGGTAAAAGTTAAATAACCCCTTCATTCTGGGGCTGGAGTAAACCAAGGGGAATTTTCACCCAGGAAGACTAGAAACCGAATAGACAAAAAGAATCTGTGGGAGAGGAAAATCATGGGAAAATGATTAGATTCGAGGAGCATGTCTAAAGAATAGGCAGGAAAATAAGTTAGGGGGTCACAGCTGAGAGAAAAAGCTGTGAAGAAGGTACCAGCTCAGATGAGGGGATCAAGGGGATGAATTGCAGGTAATATGAGCTAAAGTTTAGTGACTATCTTCTATGTGTTGGACACTGAGCTCTGTCTTATACATGCATTCTCCTCAAACCTTGCAATATCCGTGACAGTTAAACGTGTTTTTCCCATTTTGTAGAAAAGACTCAGAGAAGTTTACGACCTCTTTATTAAGGCCCCACATCTGGCAAATGTGTGGAGATAAGATAGGAACTTAGCTCTCTCTGGCCTGAAACTCAAAGTTTAAGCTATATCCATTAGAACACGTGAGGATTTTAGAGGATTTGCATCTTGGAAATCTTGCAGCCAAACAATGCTTGTGTCCACATCAATTTACCCTGCCCCTGACCTCTAATCCCAGCCAAAGAACTAGGCTAGCTTCCCTGGAGCTTGCTCAGCTCTCCCAGGAGTCCCTCTGGGAAGGTGGTCCCTCTCCTGGAGTGCCCTTATGTTCAACCACGATCCCTGGGACTCAGTGGGAGATACAACAAATAGTCACAGATGACCTCAGCATCATCCTATGGCAAATATTTCCACTTCATCACTTCTCCTTGGTCACCTTGTCTAGTCTTTGACCTCTGAGTTCTGTAAGGACAGGGACAAGGTAAATTCCCAGCACTTTACACAGTACATTCATTCAACAAATCCTGACCACGTGACTCAATGATTGAGTGATGGCTGGAAAGATGTTTTGAAAACTACGTAATGCAAGGAAATCTTAGGGATTCCTTTTTCTTGATGTTTAGCTATGTGTGTACTTTTTCCTCCAGGAGAAAACACACACACACACACACACACACATGCAAACAGACACACACACACACACAAAAACCTGGTCTATTCTTTTTCTTACTGTTGTTCCCTGAAGCACCCTACTAGTATTGCAGTTGTCAGGTGGAGGATGTGCTCCCAGGCATGCAGTATTGAAGGCAGACACAATAGCACTGGAACATGAGTATATGAAGATCCAGGTTCAAGTTCAACTAACATTGTCCCAGCCATTAGATAGTTTGACCATGCTCCATGAGGGCAGGGACCACACTTGTTTGATGTAATATACTGATATTTTTCTGTATATAAATATTTAAAATCATACACACATATTTATCTATGTATAGAGAGAAAATGATATACAGCTATACACAAGTAGCAATAAAAGAATAAATGGATGAATGAGCAAAGTATGAAAAGGCAAGCCTTAGGAATTTTCTGTAATTTGCTATTTTTTTTCCTATTTTTTACAACCCATGTTACTGTTGGTTAAACACAGATCTAACAAGAATTTCATGCCTTCTCACGTTTTAATTTCTGGGTGAAATTAATTTACAAATTTTTTGAAGTGCGTTGAGGATTGGAAGGTCCAATACAGGCTTAGGGTAGGGTTGTTTTTCACCATGATCACCCTGATTGATATCTGAAAACTCCCAAGAAGTTCAATATTGTCACCAAAGTCAAATTACTAGTCTAATGAGTGATATAATACATTTCAGATGTATTAAACATTGTTGCAAAAAATAAAGGGAAAGGTTGAGAAGTTAGAGGGTTGATATGTTGTGGGGCTGTTAACCAAAGTCATAAAACAACATGTGTACTTCTGTTTCATGAGAAACTATTTGTTCTGTAAGTCTTCACCTGAAGTACAATAAAAAAAATAAATAAAGGGAAATACAATATTAAGTGTTCTTTTTTGTTCTGCGTATATCCTCACAGAAATTCTGACTGGTGACATGTTCCACTCCCAGGTTAAAACCAAAAAAACCAAGCCGGTAGCCATGGAGTCAATTCCGACACATGGTGACTCCATGTGTGCACAGTAGAACTGAGTTCCATGGGGTTTTCAAGGCTGTGACCTTTTAGAAGCAGATTGCCATGTCTTTTTTCCAAGGTACCTCTGGGTGGATTTGAATAGCCAGAATTTTGATTAGTAGCTGAGGTTTTTACCTGAGCACCAGCCAAAGACCAGGTTCAGCTTTCGGTATTGCTGACATTAAAACATCAGTTCAAAATTCTACATTTGTAGAACAATAAAACATCTTCCAGTGATTATTATTTCTCATTGAAGTGAAATTCATATATCATAAAATTAACCATTTTAAAGTGAACAATTTGGTGGCTCTAGTGATTTCTGAATGTGAAGCTGAATTTTAAATCCCCAAATACTCCTCGTGCTAGCTTTGACACCAAATTCAGTTCTGTTGGGTGTTTTTCCAGGTATTAGATACAGTTCCTTAACCTGAGCAAGGACTGGTTTCAGATGAGTGGTTATTGTTCTCACGGCCTACCTTCTAGTTAATCAGAAAGATAGACTCAGGAAAGTTTTTCCCTCTCATTACCCAGGAATATTTTACACTGCTGGGGAAAAGGAGTTCCACGGAATGTAAAAAATGGTTCAGAAATTGAGCTCAGCATCTGCCGCCTGCACTCTAGAACATGAATGGTTTAAAATCAGGGAAAGAATGAATGAAAAGAAGTACTACAAAGGAAGGAGAACATTTCCAGATTTCACTAATGGATGGCAGAAAGTGCAAACAAAGAAGAAGCAGAGGCCAGGCTGTCTCTACTGGCTGTGTGCTATTTGGAGCAGATCTCTGAGCATAAGAAAATCGTGTGAGCTAGAGACAGAGGAGGGGAGGAAGGCTGGGGAGGGGTGGGGAGGGTATGGGAGGGGAAGGGAAGAGGGGGGCAGAGGGGTGGAGTTGCTGTTGTTGGTGTTAGGTGCCCTCCAGTTGATTCAGACTCATAAAACCCTGCGGGACAGAGAAGAACGGGTTTCCAAGACTGTAGTCTTTATGCGGGTGGGATATTCAGGTTTTCTACCTGGCTCCTAGTGATGGATCTGGAATTAAAGTCTCCTGACTCCACATGGCTTGGTGAACCTCCACATTCATATCCTAATAGCTGTGGAAACTCATGGAATTTCCCATTATCCCCAGCCATCTCCATAGGCTAGTTCTATTTATGTATCTTTAAAGTCACAGTTACCTTTAACACCTGGACCTTGCTACCTCCATCCACTAAAAAGAGGATCTTCATTGACATGTCCCCGCCTGTCTTCCCCTAATGTCCTGAGGGCCAAGTGGAGCACATTGTGTAAGTGAGGCTGACCTTCTGTGCCTAAACTTAGGCTCTGGGTATATAATACACGTTTTTGAATGACGTGAAGGTTCTTGCATTTCAAAGCCAGGGAAATGATGACAAAATATACAAGGTCACTTACATCATCTGCTAATTTCATATTTTCAAGAATTTTTCAGGTTCCGAAAGAAAAGCTTGACTATTGTGGGAAAATAAAACAAAACAAAAGTTTGGATGCAGATAACAAAGAGGTGAAAATCCAAGTCACCTATAATCTCACAACAAAGGAAAAAACACTATTTGCCTTTCAGAATTTTTCATGTGTTTTTTTACGTTACTGTTATTTTTATTATATATAAAATTTTATATTGTGCTTTTTTTATTCTGCATTACAAACATTTTTTCAAGTATTCAAATTATTCTGAAACCTTTTATGGTCTGAAAATTTTTTATGGCCCACTATCCACTGAGAAGGAGCCCTAGTAGCTCAGTGTTAGAGCACTCAGCCGCTAACCAAAAGATCAGCGGTTGGAACCCACCAGCCGCTCTGCAGGAGAAAGATGTGTCAGTCTGCCTTCCCTAAAGATTTATAGCCTTGGAAACCCTATGGGAGAGTTCTACTCTGTCCTGTAGGGTCCCTGTGGGTTGATAGCAGTGGGTTTGATTTTGGTTTGGATGCATCGAGTGAGTATATAAGGGTTTGTTTAACCATTTACCTACCATTGAGCTTTTAGGGTCTTATAAGAATCACTTCACCAGGTAACTCTTTGCATCCTCTATTCTCATTCCTTTCTCCTAGATTATTTTTCTCTGCTCAGCCTTGTCCTCTCCATTGCCGGCTTAGATAATTCCTCCTCAATGAAGCTTTTTCCAATCCTTCTGAACACAATCAGTGGCTTCTGACATTATGACTTTGATACTTACATCAATGTCTGTTAATTCTTGCATGCTTTTTTTTTTTTATGTGAGCTTTACTATCTATTCCATTTAAGCAATTACTGGCTAGGTGATCATGGGCCATTTATTTTCCCTCTCTTCTCAGAGTCTTCATCTCCAAAGTGAAGGTAATAACTGTGTGACTCTTATGGGTGCTGTGAGAATTAAATGAGATACTGGATGCAAAGCGTTTAGAATAGAACCTGGCAGGTAGAAAGTGCTCTTCAATCTTAGTTTTATTATTGTATTAACTTTAGGGTCTTTATGACTTGGAATCGACTTGATGGCAACAGATTACTGGGTATTACTTTAGTTAAAAATGAGTCTCCCATTCATGATAATATGAACTATGATACCTAAATATTTCTAATTTCTCTATCTCTACCACTCTATATCTACCTATCTTTCTATCTTTCTATCTGTCTCTCTGTCTGTCCTTCCGTGCATCCAAACATCCATCCGTCCGTCCATCCGTCCATCTCTCCATCCATCTATCCAATATCCATCATCTACCTATCTTTAGCACAATGCCTGACCTATGACAGCAAGAGTTCCCAGGGATTATTATGGTGAAATGGTTAGAGTTTAATTCTGCTAACACTTGTCTTGTATGTCAAAAGTCATAAGGCCTTTTGCTCCTCAAAGTATATGCTAGTAAAGTTCTTACTTATAATAAGACTTTTCACCTATTACAGAGTATTTATATATGTGTGTGTGTGTATTCGTGTATATTTTAGGTTTTATAACTCAAAATTATTCTATCGAGAAGACTGTCATCTCACTAAAAAAAAAAAAAAAACCCTTTTAGAGGCATTCTAATAATTGCCGTATGTTCAGCGAGAGGCTCCTTTTCATCATACAAAAATGAAGTTGGTTAATGAATGGTTACGATGACTACAGAAGAGGTCTATGAAGTCACAATTAAGAGGAACCCACTGTAAGAAAAAGCAAAATGTGCTTTCTTTAGGCTCCCATAAGCTGCATTTTCAATGCGCAGATTTAAGAAAATTCCCTTTCCTAATCCTCTTTTGTCCCACATGAAAGGGACGACGACTTTTCCGCAGCAGACTTGGGCCTTAAAGAAACTAAACTGAAAGGAATGTTGGCTCTAAGTAGAACATGATGGCTCCGTCACAGCCCTTCCATGGCATTCTCCCTCCAGCTGTTGTTATCATCCCTTAACTTCCAATAAAACATGCCTTATTGCACGGGCAATCCATAATTCACTTTTCAACTGGGGGCAGTGGTTCCTTTCGGTACCACCAGCCGTGTTGAGCTCAGTCTTAAAAAAAGTAAAAATAAAAGACCTGGGTGGGTATCCTTTCCCCGGCCCCAGTGAGGCTCACCCCCAGCAAATTTCAAGATGATGCAAGCATTATGGGATTGGGGTAGACTGCACAGGGAAGAGCAAAGGGTCATGTGACAAAGACGGAAGCTCCACGTTCGTCTCCTCTTTCAAAGACAGGCATCTATGGGATACCAGTGTCTCCAATTCTATGATACATATTTATTCACATACAGATACAGATATATGCAAGCATACCTATCTATCTCCACAACCCATCTGCAAGTTCATCTTTCTGTGGTAGTTTGTGTGTTGCTGTGATGCTGGAAGCTATGTTACTGGTATTTCAAATAACAGCAGGGTCACCATGGTGGACAGGTTTCAGCGGAGTTTCCAGACTAAGATAGACGAGGAAGAAAGGCCCGCTTTTCTGCTTCCAAAAATTAGCCAGTGAAGACCCCATGGATCACAACAGAATATTGTCCAACTGTATTTAAGTATGCCAATGATCACAAAGGTGGAGCAGGACTGGGCAGCATTATGCTCTGTTTCACACGGAGCCGCTGTGAGTTAGAACTGACTCAGTGGCTAATAATCTGTCTATCCATCTCTTTGCCAGTCAGCATGAACTCACCAGTGTTTTTCTCTCTCGATGTCCACTGGATTTTGCACACATAAAGAGAAATTAGAGATTAGAAAAAAATAGAGAGAAAAAAAAAATCAAGAACATACGTGTGCCAAGGTAAAGATGGACAACAAGAAACGGAAAAGGAGAAATCAAATGAGAGAGGAAGAGGAGAGAGAATCGAAGTTCAGCCTTCTGTCTATCCGGGGCCTGGATACAGAGACAGGATTGTAGAGAGCAGGGGGCGGAGGACCCTGGCCCCAGTAATCATTGCTTTCTCACCCCCCATAGATGCTAAAACACGCAGTCAGGATGCATTGATAATTACTGGCAACTGGAACGCAAAGGTTGGAAACGAAGAAGGATTGGTAGTTGGAAAATATGGCCTTGGTGTAGAAACAATGCCAGAGATTGCACGATAGAATTTTGCAAGACCAATGACTTACCTCTTCATTGCAAATACCATTTTTCAACAACATAAATGGTGACTATACACGTGGACCTCACCAGATGGAATATACAAGAATCAGATCAACTACATCTGTAGAAAGAGAGGATGGAAAAGCTCAATATCGTCAGTTAGAACAAGGCCAGGGGCCGACTGTGGAACAGACCATTAATTGCTCATATGAAGATGTTGCAGGACCAGGCAGTGTTTCATTCCATTGTACATAGGGTTGCTATGAGTTGGAACTGACTGGATGGCACCTAGCAACAGCAACACAGATGCTTATCAGCATCTTGACATTAAGCTTGCCTTGATCCTTCCAATGCACCCAGCCCCTGGAAACCAGGAAGGTCAAGACAGGGGCGGTGAGTATAATGTAGCCACACCCAAAAGAACATGGCCACACCTAGGATGGACTCAGGGCTCAGGCATTCCACAAGGGGACCCGAAGTCTTTCTCTGGGGGTGGGGTGCCCTTGGCAGCAGTCCTCTGGATGCAACGTAGCTAGGCAGCTGTGTGCAGGACCTGGGCTTGGGAACTGCCTTCTCAATGGGTAACTGGGCCAGTAGGGACAGGTCACACCTTGTGTCAGAGTGGCCTGGGCTCAATACGTTCTCTGTGCTTCCCTAGCTGTGACACCTGGAACAATGCTTACTATCCCTCTGGGTCCCTGCCTCTTCTCCTGAAAAAAATAAAGGGGGGGGGGGTGCTCACTAAAGAGGAGAGAAATGAGCACAGAAAGCCCCCATCATGTGTCTGGTACACAGGGTGCATCTTAAAACATTAGTTCTTCCGCCCTCATTTATATTCAGAGGGTGCATAACCAGGAAGGAGTGCATCCTTTGGATAGGAGTTCCCTAAGCTGAGAAGCTGCTAGAACAGGGGAAGATTGATGACAAGTATCTTCCCCCAGAGCTGACAGAGAGAGAAAGCCTTACCTTGGAGCTGATGCCCTGAATTTGGACTTTTGGCCTCTTAGACTGTGAGCGAATACATTTCTCTTTGATAAAGCCATCAACTTGTAGTATTTCTGCTATAGCAGCATTAGATAACTAAGACAGGAAGTGAAGAGGGCAGTGGTGGCTCAGCGGTCGAACTCTCGATTCCACGCAGGAGACCCAGGTTTGATTCCTGGCCAATGCACCTCATGCACAGCCACCACCTGTCTGTCACTGGAGGCTTGTGTGTTGTTAGAATGTTGAACAGCTTTCAGCAAAGCTTCCAGACTAAGACAGACTAGGAAGACTTGGCGATCTACTTCTGAAAATCAGCCAATGAAAACGTTAAAAAAGAGAGAGAGAGAAAAGAAGAAGCCCTGGTGGCACGGTGGTTAAAGTGCTTGGCTATTAACCAAAAGGTCAGTGGTTCAAACCCATTAGCTGCTCCGTGGGAGAAAAATGTGGTAGTTTGCTTCTGTAAAGATTACAGCCTTGGAAACATGGGGCAGTGGATTAGGGCAGTGAAAGACAGTGACTTAAGATACATCTCATCCTAATCTTACCTCATTAACATAAAAAACATAACCTAATCCTGCCTCAGTAACATAACAGACAGCTCTCTCTGAAATGGAACCATAACTATAGGCATAGAGGCTGGGATTACAACACTTCACAAAATGGAGGATAATCAGATCACAAAATGGAGGACCAACACACAGTACTGGAAATTATGGCCTAGCCAAGTTGACATATATCTTTGGGAGACACAATTCAATCCATGACAGTTGCCATCAAGTCAATTCCAACTCATGGTGACCCCATGTGTGCAGAGCAGAACTGTGCTTCATAGGATTTTCAAGGCTGTGATCTTTCAGAAGCAGACTGGTAGGCTTTACTTCCGAGGTCCCTCTGGGTGGGCTTGAATCACCAATCTTTTGGTTAGTGGTCCTACGCTTAACCATTTGAGCCACCAAGGGACTCCATTGGCAGTGCTATAGATCTGCTCAATGGTGGATCCGTGTCTTGCAACAGCTTCAAGCAAGAAATGACTCTTCCTTTCTGGGGGGGGCGGGGCGGTTATACTTCCCTTCCAGTTACCCAGCTACATTGGTATACCACCCCAAACAGAGAGAACCCAGCCACAGGAGACATATGGACACCGAGGTTGGAGAGACAAGCAGTGAGCTGTCACAGCACCTTTGTCATCAATAAGTCAACATTTTAAGCAAGTGTTGAGTCAAGAGTGTGGCCTAATGAATGAAGGCACTGAAGCAAAAGGTATCTCTCTGAGTCCAGCTTGGAGGTACAGGGACAGGACTGACCTAGAAGACAATAGAGAAGGCAGAGTGGCCAACACAGACTCAATTCCCTAGAAATATGTGTCATTTTTGGAGAGAAAATGGAGAGTGACATTGAACATGTTGAGCACCAGCATGTTGAGTAATCATTCAAAGTTCTCGTAAAGAATCAGGGAGCAGTCATTCTCAAATCCTTCTTTTGCTGTGTTTGCAGAATATCAGATTAATAACTCCTCAACTGTGTCAAGTATAGCTCTCTGGACCAGGCAACTTCCACCTGACCATATCGGTTAAGATGTTTCCACCAGTAACTAACAGGAACTCCAACCAAAATGGTCTGAACAATATATGATGTCACACACACACACAGGAGTTCAGTGATAAAAGGAGGCTCCAGGTAGATTAGCACCACACAGACCAATGTCACCAAAGACTCAAGTTCTGTTTCCTTTCTTAACATGTAGACTTTATCCTCCCACTGACTTCCCTCAAAGTTCAGGGTGGATGCCTGAGACCCAACAGTAAGGGTTATCTCCTCTTTGTGTCTCTTTTAATAAGAGAAAATATTTCCCAGAAATACCAAGAGGATTTCCTCTCACAGCTCACTGGCCAGTTTTGGGTCACATGCCCCCATCTCACCAGTCACCAGTAAGGGGGATGTGGTTTCCATCATTATGTTCTCCTGATTTTCATGGGGCAGAACCATTTACCTGAACGAACTGGGACTAGACAGTAAAGCAGAAGGTCAGTGGCGTTGGGTAAGCAGACCACAGTTTCTGCTACATCGAGATTTAGAGACAAGATTCTAGCGTGCGGAGCAAGGAAAAACAAGTTAACAGCCATGTTGTAGAAATCCACACAAATGCAGTTTTCTTGTTATTGGATATGCCATAGGTTCAAAAGTCACCATCTCTCACCTCGTCTTCTTGACAAAGCTCCAATTCTTCTTCCACAGTGAGCCCAAGTTTTCTATGTAAAGCACATGTTATTTTCCTTCATTCCCCTTGGGGAAAAACAACAACAACAACAAACTCGTTGCCATCAAGCCAATTTCAATTCATGACGACCCCATGCATGCAGAGTAGAACTGCTCCATAGGATTCTCAAGGCTGTGACCTTTTGGAAGCAGATCACCAGGCTTTTCTTTTGAAATAGTCCTGGGTGGGTTTGAATGGCTAACCTTTTGGTTAGCAGTTGAGCACTTCACAATTTGCACCACACAGAGACTCAGCCATCAATTTTCTTTAGAAAGAAGTTCAAGCTTCTTAACACATTTTTCAACCCTCTTTGATCTGGACCACTCAATGGTTATGACACTGTTTTGTCTCCCAATGCAAAGTCCCTTCACCCTTCAAGATTTAACTCAAGTGCCATCTCCTTGTGACAATTCTAAGACAGCCTATTCCTTTCTCTGTGATGCACCTTTCTGTCCAAATGTTCATTTCTCAGCCTGCTGTATTCTACTTGTCTCCGGGATTCAGCTCCCCCATCACTCTCCATAGGTCTAGGACAACTTCTCTAACTTTCTAGGGCACACATGATGACCCGCTGGTCTTGGATCTTGCCAGTCTCTGTCCTTCATAGTTTACAGCTCTCTGCCCTTGTGTTGAAAACATCTGCACTCACACCTGTTTCATACAATAAGCTAAGAGCTCTCCCAGTAGACCAAGACTTCTATTCCTCTCTGCACTGCCTGCTCAGGTGATCTCAGAAAGCAATAATTTCTGTAGTAAGTGCGTAAATAAATTCCTGAGAAGCATGCATGAGATCAAGAGGGAGGTCAGAAAAGTGCTTAACTGTATTTGGATAAAAAATGCCACAGAAGCATGGAAACGTGGCTTTCACATTCATTGCCTCACTTAATCCTTATGAGAGCCCTGGGTGGTAGATTTGTCCCTTTGGTAAATTAAGAAGTTGGGGTTTGGAGAAGATAAGTTGATTGCTCAAGGTCACGGAGCTAGTAAGGGGCAGAACAGAGTGTCAAGCTTGGGTCCTCCAGTTCTTATTCTGTTGCTCTTACATGCACACTGGCGACACGGCAGAGCTACAGGCTTTTTCCTTGCCTACGGGATTGGAATTTTGCTCAATTTTTGCAGGTCTGCAGAACACAGCTGGAAACAAGACTAGGTATTAAATAGCAAGCACACAGCAGAACTTGCATTTCTGGGCTGCCAACTTGGACTGGCTAGAAATCCACAAGAGTGTGGAAATTAGATACACACAGAAGGTCCTGCACTGTGTCCATGGAGTTTATTCAAGAAGCTGTTACCCAGAATCAACCCCAGGGCTGCATTTTAGCTCCAAAGCTGTTGTGGTGGGTGAGATTTTTTCCCTTATAATTCTTATTTCATCTTGGCAGAGGGTCACAGAGGTGATAGCTTTTTACGGAGTCCCCATTTCAAAGTTTCCTAACTCTTATCCTTGATAACATTTTCTCCTTCTCTTGCCTTTTCCTTCTTATTGAATGTGGCTGTGTTTCTTCCTATGGCTTCCATATCACAGTATCCTAACAAGACGGCTTACAGCTCTGGAGGACCAGAAGTCCAAAATTAAGGCATTGGCAGGGTCATGTTCTCTCTGAAGATTCTAGGGGAAGCTCTTCCTTACCTCTTCCAGCTTCTGGTGGTCGTAGGCATTCCTAAGAGCCTTCCTTACTTCTTCCAGGTGCTGGTGGTCCCAGGCATTCTGAAGAGCCTTTCTTGCCTCTTCTAGCTTCTTGTGGTCCCAGGCATTCCAAAGAGCCTTCTTTGCTTCTTCTAGGTTCTGGTGGTTCCAGGCATCTGAAGATCCGTCCTTGCTTCTTCTAGGTTCTGGTGGTCCCAGGCATCCAAAGATCCGTCCTTGCTTCTTCTAGGTTCTGGTGGTCCCAGGAATCCAAAGATCTGTCCTTGCTTCTTCTAGGGTCTGGTGGTCCCAGGAATCCAAAGATCTGTCCTTGCTTCTTCTAGGGTCTGGTGGTCCCAGGAATCCAAAGGTCTGTCCTTGCTTCTTCTAGGGTCTGGTGGTCCCAGGAATCCAAAGATCTGTCCTTGCTTCTTCTAGGTTCTGGTGGTCCCAGGAATCCAAAGATCTGTCCTTGCTTCTTCTAGGTTCTGGTGGTCCCAGGAATCCAAAGATCTGTCCTTGCTTCTTCTAGGGTCTGGTGGTCCCAGGAATCCAAAGATCCGTCCTTGCTTCTTCTAGGGTCTGGTGGTCCCATGCATTCCTTGGCCTGTGGCAGCGTCACTCCAATCTCTACTTCCATCTCCACATGGCGTCTGTGTATCTGTCTCTCTGCGTCTGTGTATCTCTCTCTCTCTTTTCATAAGGACACCAGCCGCGTTGGTTTAGGGCCCACACTGTACCAGTTTGACCTCATATTTTAAAATCCCTTTCCCTATCATATTTATTTCCTAGAACTCCATCACTTGCTGTTGTTGGTTACCGTCAAGCTGGTTTTGACTCCTGGTGAGCCTGTGTGTGCAGAGTAGGCGTCCTGACCTTGTGTTTTAGTAACACTGCATTGCACGGATCTTTCCCTCTAGACTGTGAACAAGTAACCCGTGGTAAGATGCTCTGGGCACAGTGCTGGTGACATAGTCATTCCTAATAAATGTTGAATGAATGAATCCCAGAAACCCCGTGTTTGCTGGACTCCACCTCACACGCTGACCCCAGCGCCCAGCGCAGAGGGGAGTATGAGGGAGGTCTACTCTGAGACACACAGGAGCCTTTCACAAGTGGAGTGGACTGAAGGACTCTCCAAAGCTGGGGCTCCTTCCTCCCATGCTTCGATCCTGACAGCCACTGTTCAGAGCAGGACCTTGCTACCCTGGGCCTCCCTGCACAAGCTTTACACACAGCCTGGCAGCGGGGATTCTCACCTCCAGACTCCGAGTGTCAACTCCGGGGCTGGGAATTGTTAGCATTTAATTAAACTCCCCTTTGGCACTTTAGTTCCTGTGCGAAACATCTGTGGCAGAAGTGACACTTATTGGCTCAGTGGGTTTATTTAAAGCAGTGGGTCTCTGTGTGTATGTCACCTGCCCCACTAAGGCCTGGGTTCCAGGGAGCCTCTGGGCAGAGGGGCACTTCCACTCAAGCTCAGACTCACCAGCCAGCACTGGATTTCAGAAGGCTTGTCAGGTAAGCCAGACCCTCTGTAACAGTTGCTTAAAGTGAAAAGGGCGTGAAAGATGGAGAAGGAGAAAGCTCTTTCCCCAAGCATGCGGCTTCTAGCCGGAGGTCGAATTTAAGATAAATACACAGGGAGTTGGCAAGAAGGGGCAGGCTACGCCTACCTGCCTTCCCCTTGACTCTAGAACAGATGCTTAGTCCTCAGAGTCTTCATCTGCATAAATTCTTTATGGAAAGAGTTTCACAGAACTATCTGCCTTACTGACTCCTCCTAAAATGACAGCTTGCTCACTCACACAAAGGAGAAACAAATATATTTTCACATTTGGAAATAGAAGGCCTGCCTCCATTCACTCCGTAAATAGAGGTTGGAGGCCAGGCATCGGACTGAGATGGCCTGACTTGGAGTGACTGGCTGTGGGGCCTGGGCAGCTCAATCACCTTCTCAGGACTCAGTTTCTTTACCAGCGAAATGGGGCCAAATCTCATTCATGTCTCATCCATTGTGGAAGGATTATAAGGATCATTGCAATGGATATGAGATGGATTTGCCAACTGGCACAAGAAGCATTTACTGTTATGAGTGGCATTATGTCAGACTCCTGAGTAACAGAGGGAAGACTTGTCCTTGTCCTCAGTAATTGTTGTTAGCTGCCACCGAGTTCACTCCTGACTCATGGTGACCCAAGCACAACGGAACAAAACAGTGCCTCGTCCTGTATCATCCCAACGATTGGTTGTGGATTGAACCACTGTGATCCACTGGGTTTTCACTGCCTGATTTTTGTAAGAATCTCCAGGCCTTTCTTCCTAGTCTGTCTTAGTCTAGAAGCTTTGCTGAAACTTGTTCGGCATCATAGCAATACACAAGCCTACAATGACAGACCAGTGGTGGCTGAGCATGAGGTGCATTCAGTGGGAGTTGAACCTGGGTCTCCTGCATGGAAGCTGAGAATTCTACCACGGAATTACCAATGCCCCTATAATATACATACATAGCATACGTACATATGCCTGTAAGTGTATATGTGTGTACGTACACCTAAGTTAAAAAAAAATTACAGTTGAGTAGATTCTGACTCACAGCGCGACCCTATAGGACAGAGTAGAACTGCCCCATAGGATTTCCAAGGAGCAGCTGGTGGATTCTAACTGCTGATCTTTTGGTTAGCAGCCGAACTCTTAACCACTATGCCACCAGGGCTCCACACATATGTATATATATGCTTATTACATATGTGGATATATGTGTGGGAAACCCTTATGGAGTAGTGGTTAAGAGCTAAGGCTGCTAACCAAAAGGTCAGCAGTTCGAATCTACCAGGTGCTTCTTGGAAACCCTATGGGGCAGTTCTACTCTGTCCTCTAAGGGTGCTATGATTCGGAATTGACTCGACAGCAATGGATTTGGTTTTTATATATGTGTGTGTGTGCACGTGTGTATAGTGAATTAAATTGTATTGAACTGATGTGCCCTATTCCCTTTGCCTGCATAATGGGCTGCCCTTCCCAATTCTCAGCCATCCTTTAGGGCAGTGCCACTCCAACGGTGGTCCGTAGTCCAGTGCTGGCATGCATACTCATTCATGAAGAGACAAGCACAGAAACTGAGAGTAAGTGTTTGGGCATTGTTATAACCATTTGACCCCACCAGGACATCCAAGTGTGTAGCAGTATAATGAATTAAATTGTATAAGTGTAATGAATTAAATTGTACCTGTGTAATGAATTAAGTTGTATCAGTTTAATGAATTAAGTTGCATCAGTATAATGAATTAAGTGGCACGGGAGGGATGTGCCCAGTCTCCGGTGCGCATTAACCGTTTACATCGCCCAAGGGCTCCCTCTTGCAGGTGGACAGTGCTAAGCTCCAGATGAATGCACCAAGGGGGTGTGCAGTGGAGAGAGGGGGAAGAGATCACATCCAACCAATATAATTTGAAAAGGCTACAGGGACAAGGTGGATTTTGAAACCTTGTAAGACAAGTCAAATTTGAACATACAGAGGTAGGTAGGAAGGGAGGAACTCAGAATGCAGATGTGCAGGCTCCAGCAAAGATTCCTTTGGAAAAGAGCCAAACGAGAAGTAAGCTCCACTGACTTTCCCTTAGGGAGAGGGGCTGGGGCCAGGTTCTGGAATACTTGGAATGCTGAGCTCAGGTTTTCTTCTCTGGATACTTCCAAGGTCTGAGACATATTCACTGAACCCCACAGACAATGTCGAGATGTGGACATAGCAGGGGATATTATCCACATTTGACAGAAAAGAAAATAGAGCAGGAAGGTGACTTACACAAGGACACACACATTAGGGTCAGAGGTGACAATAGACCCAAGCCTTCTACCCCTAAATCCAGAGCTCTATAATAATCCTCTTGATCAAAAGTTCCAAGAAGAACAACAAAGCCTTACTCTCCATAAGGTTAAAGATATTATGCTCAAGCTGACCAGATCTCTGAAGTTTATTGCATCTCCATTTGTCCCATTCAGGTAATAAAGCATGCAAAGTTAAACCAAATGAAAATGTGAAGCATGGTTACATTATTAAAATATTTTAACTGCCCTTCAGCTGTTCTCTTCAGCTTCTGATCTTATTTCATGGGCATTTTAATTGCAATGAGCATAGATTTAAAGTAACAATATCTGCCGCCATGTATAGACATGTATGTATATATATAGACATACATACAAAGAAGCAACATGGGTCATGGGCTTCAGAACAGGACTTTCAGGAGTCCAACAGAGAGCTCAGCTCAGCTTGTCCAGACTTCTGGGTCCAGAAAGACTCTCACCAGACATGATGTGATAGGCTGGGAAGAGTACCACGAGAGGAAAAAAGATACATCTTCAAAGCTTAGATGTTGATAGATAGCTGCCATCTAGTCAGCTCCAACTCATGGTGACCTTATGCATAACAGAACAAAACATTGTGCAGTCCTGAATCATTCTCACAACTGCCAGCATGTTTGAGTCTGTTGTTGCAGCTACTGTGTCAATCCATTTCACAGAAAGTATCCCTTGCCTTTGATGACCCTTTAAGTAGTGGGTCATGGGTACCTCAGATGCTTACATCAGGGTTTTCTTAGGAATGAAGTCATTCTCTGCAGGGAGGCAACTACAGGGATAAGAGTCAATTAGTTTAGGGGAGGAACTGGATTTCTGAAATGGCCCAGTGTTGCAAATAGCTGGCCTAGCCTGGGCTTCTTGAGCCCTCCTCTGATGTTATCCAAGAAGTTCTAATGGCTTACTGCTCTCCAAGAGCCTTTCAGTACTCCGACTCCAGCCTTCCCTGGAGGAAACACCATCTCTCCAGCACAGACCTGCCAAATGAGTAGTATTGTTCAGGCACAAACTCGTCCACAGACGTTCATAGCAATATTATCCACAATAGCCAAAAGGCAAAACAATCCATGTGCCCATCAATTGATGAATGGATAAAAAAGGAATGAGGTACTGATACATGATGCAACATGGATGAACCTTGAAAACATTACACTACGTGAAAGAAGCCAGACTCAAAAGTCTGCATACTGTATGATTGCATTTATGTGAACAATCCATGCTAGGCAAATCCATAGAGACAAAAATTAGATTAGTGGTTGCCAGGGTCTGGGGAGGTTAAGGAGAGTGAGAACTTAATGTGATTGCTTCAGGAGTATGGAGTTTCCTTTTGGGGTAATAAAAATATACTGGGGCTAAATAATGGTGATGGTTTCATAACATTATGAATGAACCAAATGTCACTGAACTGTACATTTTAAAATGGCTGAAATGGTAAATTTTGCATTATTTGTATGTTTCCAGAATAAAAATAGTTGAGGTGGGTATAAAAATAACAGCGTCGGGTATTGCAGGACAAACAGGAATTCACCAGAGGGAATGGCATTCCAGGAAAAAAGAATCATGTGTACAAAGGACTGGAGAGCGTAACAGTTTTGCTCATTGAGGGAGTGTTGATAGGTTCCATGTAGAGGAAAAAAGCGTGAATGTGGGACAAATTGTCAAGAAACCAGGCTAGGGTGGGTGTGCAGCTTTGGAGGGACTAGTAAATGAAACTGTAGGAGTTCCAACTTCATTCTGAAAGTTACGGAAATCTAAAGATTGTTGTTGTCGTTGTGTGCTGTGGAATAGATTCATAGGGACTCTAAAGGACAGAGTAGAACTGCCCCTTAAGGTTTCCTAGGCTGTAAGCTTTAAGGGAGTAGATCCCCAGCTCTTATCCCCCTTGAGGAGACTGATGGGTTTGAACCGTAGATCTTTCCATTGGCTGTCAAGCACTTGGCAGTTTGTGCCACCAGGGCTCCTTCCCTGCACCGTATGGGGTGCTTCTGATTTGCTGTATGGGGTTGCTATGGGTCAGAATCGACTCGAAGGCACCCAACAACAACAACAATGATGATTAAGAAAACAAAATAAAATCCGTTGCTGCCAAGTTGATTCTGACTCATGGAAAACCCATGTGTTATAGAGTGGAGTTGCTCCGTGGAGTTTTCTTGGCTGTAATCTTCATGGAGGCAGATCTCCAGGCCTTTTGTACAGTGTCACTGGGTGAGTTCAAACTGCCAACCTTTGGGTTGTAGTCGAGCACAAACCATTTGTCCCACCCAAGGACCTATTCTAACAAGGATAGGTGACTTATTTTCCTCTGGATTTTCCAAGTTTTCTACCATGTCCGTGTATTATTTCTGTAACCAAGAACACAAAACTAAAAAATAAAGCCATAACTCTTGCAAAATGAAAAAAGAAAGAAAGTTATGGAAATCATTAGGAATATTTAAATAGTGGAAGGGTATGTGCAAATCATGTATAGCGTGGAAAGTTTATTCCAGCAGCTTGGAGTGGGAGGGTGATGGACTGGATGGGGTGAAGCTAGAGGCTGGGAGAATCCATTTGGATTTTTTAGTCTGGATCAGAGGGAGATGGTGTGGAGGATGGGGGCCTAGTCTATGGAACTCAACTTTAGACACCCATCCATAATGAACCCACTAGAATATTCAGTACACTTTTTTCCAGAATAGAGCATCGATTCACCAATTTGCTCTGAATAATTAAATTTGCAGTTTTAAGCCTATAGCAGTAGAGTTTGTTTATAATTGGAGCCACAGTTTGCATGCACTTTAAATGCAAAGAGGAGCTTTAACCATCACGTTATTATATTACTCAAGAGTTTAATTAATAACACACTAATTGTAGAAGCCAACATCAAGAATCACACCATATTGTTCCTATTAAGTTTGGAAACCGTTTGAAGATGATTCGGTAATTAAAAAAATGAACTTGGAAACGCAGCCTTATCTTCTCATAGATATGGAAGGTCTTTAGTTTTCTGTATCCTAGTACTTTCTAAAATGGAGGAGTCTCCCTTGGGTTTTATGATAATGAACCTCTGAATAATGCCTTCAGAATAGACGTGTGCATACATATCAAAACAAACAAAAAGGCAAAATGCTAACATACCATTGGTTAGAAAGTCCTCTCTCAGAAAGTTAAATTAAAAAAAAAAAAAGTATTAAATTAAAAAAAAAATCCATAGATTTAGAGCTGAAAGAGACTTAAGAACTCAAGCAATTTCACCCTCAAGCCCGTTTTCTAAATATGAAAACTGAGGTTAGTAAAGTCAAACAATGTGTTTGAGAATGGTCAAAGAAGGGGATTGGGTTTCTGGATCTCTAAATTCTTTTCCACCTCTAAAATGTTATGCTGCATCCTCATCTGCCCCCCAGAAAGAAAACATGTTCTTGCTCTCTCTACTGCTCCCTGTCTCCTTCTCTCTTCCCACACCTCACTCTCTGAAAAATTCAGACACCACCTAACTAAAACATGTGGAAGTGATCCATTAGGATCTGTCTTCCCACCCAAAGGGTAAGCTTCTTAAGGGCAGAGAGCTCATGCCTTTTTCATCTTTTGTTGTCAGGAACTTGGTATTCGTAACACAAGAATACCAAGTAATATCACTCAGTAGCTAATCATAAATACATTCTGAAATGAACTGGATTTACCTTCTCCCATTTCCAGTTATAGTTACGGCATCAGTAAAACAAATCTGCATAGCGACTCTGGGCAGATACATGAACCGCCTCCTTAGTTAAATGTAATAGCCACCGACTTAAAACGTGAACCAAACCAGCCAAGCCAATTTAATAAACCCATGTTTACGTCCTCCTGTGCATCTAGCTCTGCATTACTGGCGGAGATACCAAGTCAAATAGAGCTGTTACCACAGGGATCGTGTTCTTCCTCTAGCGCCGTCTATTAGAATGTATATAATCTCAAAATAGAAGGTAGAAATGTGTACCCATTACTATTGGAATACAGCTGTTATCAGAGGTCAGCAAGCTTTCTGTAAGGCTCAGCTGGTAAGAAGTTTCGGCTTTGACACTCACAAGGTCTGCTGCAACCACTCAACAGTACTGTTGGGTGAGAGTAGCCATAGACAACACAAAAGTGAAGGGGCATGGCTGTGTTCCAACAAAACTTTATTGATGGACTCTGAAATTTGAGTTTCGTATCATTTGCATGTGCCATGAAATATTATTTTTTAAAAATGATTTTTCAATCATTTAAAAATGTGAAAACCACTCTTAGCTCATGGGCCATGCAAATAGTTGGTGGGTTGGATTTGGCCCACCCAGAGTCATGGTTTGTGGATTCCTGGGGTAGCTGAGGTGAAAGGGGAGGACTCCTCAGCAGGGCTGCATCACAGAGGCATAGGGCAGGCTGAGTCTGCTGTCCATCACCTGACCGGAGAGTTTGTTTGAGGCACATTTGCATATGTGGGCCTAAAGGTAGGTTGGGCCAAATATGAAAGGGCTTTTAACATGGTGCAAAGGTTAAATGCTTGGCTGCTAACCAAAAGGTCAGTGGTTAGAAACTTCCAGCTACTCTGTGGGAGAAAGATGTGGTAGTTTGCTTCCGTAAAGATTACAGCCTAGGAAACCCGGTAGTGTAGTTTTACTCTGTCCTATAAAGTTGCTATGAGTTGGAATTGACTTGATGGCACGCAATAACAACAACATCCAACAAGGAAGTAGGAGCTGATGGAGAATATTCCAGAGGGGAACGTCAAAGTTAGGTTTGGTTTCACAGAGATCACTCAGGTGGCCACTGTCCACTCGGAGGAGATGAGCTTGGAAGGAGAGGTGCCAGCAGCAGGGTGACCAGCATGGATGTTACCTACTAGACCAGGGAAGGAACTTGCCAGAATGAGTTCTTAAATTGACAGAAGCACACTGAACAGCAATGTTAACAAGTAACTAAAAACACAACAAAAACCAAAAAACCCAAGGCAGATGCTGTCTAATTGATTCTGTCTCACGGTGACCCCAGGTGTGTCAGAGGAAAACTGTACCCCTATAGGGTTTTCAATGTCTAATTTTTCTGAAGTCGATTGTCAGGCATTTCTTCCTAGATACCTCTGGAAGAACCAAAACCTTCAACATTTTGCTTAGAAGATGACTTCATTAACCATTTGCACCACCCAGGGCCTCCAAACAAATGACTAAACAGGTTAAATAAACCTTTCAGAGCTAAAAGAGACAACTAGGCAAAATAAACACTCATGGTCTTTGGGAGAATGTCCTTATCCCTTCCAAAAAAAAAAAAAAAAAAAAACCAAACCTGTTGTTGTCAAGTAGATTCCCACTCATATCCCTTCCTATGAGACACCAAATCCAGGAATCCCATATCAAACATATAATGGAGAGAAACCTTGTCATGTTACCAGGGATTCAAGCAAAGAGATATTAAGGATCAAGGCCACACAACTAGTGTCTGATCTGCCTTGGACGTAAATCTGCATCTTCTTTAGCTCATACCTTGTAATATTTATATGCCGTTTTAGTTCCATGAAATGTAAGGGCATGAGTACAAAACAAAAACCAAGTATGCTGGCCCCAGAAAGTTCAGAAGCTCACTTGTAGGTTCGCGCAGTTGAGTCTTCCAAGAAAAAGGCATGATGAAGGTGAATCTCACAAATAATACTGAGTAAAGGAAGCCAGGCAACAGAGTACATGTTGTATGATTCCATCTACATGAAGCTCAAAAGCAGCCACAATTTCTCTAGGCTACAAGAAGTCAGGCTAGTCGTTAGCCATTGAGTGGTGGGTGGGTAGGGACTGAAGAAACCCTGAAGAGGGCTCTTAGGGGATTGGTGATGAAAAGTTTCCTGAGCCGGGTGAGGGTAATCGGTGTCTTTGGTTTGAGCACTTCTCCATATGTATGCATTCCATATACCTCAACAAAAAGTTAAGAAGACTATTCTCTCTATATCGTCCATGTTCATATCCATATCTATATCTACATGTATGTAGAAGTATGTATAATATGTAAATGATCTGTAGACAGGCAGTCCCTGGGTTACAAATAAGATCTGTTCCTAAGTCTGTCTTTACATCGAATTTGTAGATAAGTCAGAGCAGATATATACAGTTCTTATTTAGCTCAGTTAGTCAAATGTTTGTCTTAGTATATAGTGTGTATTTTACCTTGCTATTCATATAAAACACTTAAGGAACACTTTCAAACTGCACAATGTTTTCATGAGTGTGGCAAAGTAGTGTGTGCGTGCGTTGTAACAAACTATTGTGCTTAACTAAAACTTTTAATATAATAGGCTTTATGGCAGTTGGTTCAAAGTATGAGTTGTCTGTAAGTCAAACGTTCATAACCCGAGGAATGCCTATATATATATAAACATATAATCTATGTCTACCTAAACCTGTTGCCATGGAGTCGATCCTGACCCATAGCGACGCTATAGGACAGAGTAGAACTTCCCCATAGGGTTTCCAAGGAGCAGCTGGTGGATTTGAACTGCTGACCTTCTGGTTAGCAGCTGAGCTCTTAACCACTACCCCACTAGGGCTCCATATCTACCTAGCTATAGAGAATAATTCATTGCCAAACTTTTTACTGTTTTCCTTTATTACAAAATAAGTCTGTAAATCTTATGCTTGGGTAATTACTTATTCTCTCTGAAACTAACATTAATAATTTGTAAAATGGAGATAATTAAATACAGTTTATTTGGATGAAATAAAACTATATATATATATACATATATATTCATGCATATATGTATACATGTAGATATATATGTATGTGTATATATACACATATACACACATATATACATATATATATATATATATGGACTGCCAGAAGAAAGAACAAGTTTGTCTTGGAAGAAGTACAGCCAGAATGCTCCTTAGAAGCAAGGATGGTGAGATTTCATCTCATGTATTTTGGACATGTTATCCGGAAGGATCAATCCCTGGAGAGGGACATCACACCTGGTAAAGTAGGGGGTCAGTGAAAAAGAGGAAGACCATCAAGAGGATAGATTGACACAGTAGTTTCAACAAGGGGCTCAAACATAAAAATGATTGTGAGTATGACACAGGACCAGGCAGTGTTTTGTTTTGTTGTACGTAGGGTCACTATGACTCAGAATTGACTGGACGGCACCTAACAGCAATAACAACATATCAACATAGAGATAGAGATAAATGTATATTTATATGTATATACATACAAGTGTGTATGTATATTTATGTATTTTTTTCTTATGCTCGCTGTCTGGCTCATAGCAAAGGCTCAGTCAAGACCTTGGCTGGCTCCATATGTCCTGGATGAACTTATCCCACGTGGCCTGGCTGGGGTGGGGGTGCCCAAGTGTTAAGTATCCTGGGAAATTAGATGCCTGACTTCATCCAAAGCTCTGCCAAAGACCGTCCCCTTCTGCCCCCAGGGAGTCCCTCAAGCTGCTCATTCTTCTTTCATGTCATAACTGGCTGGCACTACCAGGTCCCTGGTCCTAATATCATCAAATCCCACACAATGTTCGCTTGACTCCTAACAGTGTCGTTGTATGTTGGATGGGGTCAGCATTAAGTGCCTTCTTTCTCTCCCAGAGCTACTGCAAAGGTCAAATGAGCTAATACATGGGCATGCTTCTGACAGCTCCAAAGACCTACATGAGTATAAGGATTAGCTTGAATCACTCAATAGTGTGCTTGTCTGTTGACACGTCTGTCACCCCCAGCAAGGTAAGGGCTCCATCTCAGCAAGGTAAGGGCTGGGTCCTCTTCACTGCTGCCTCCACTACCTGAGACACCTTCTGGGACATAGTCACTGAAGGGTAAATATCTGAATCAACAAAACGTTGTCACATTATCACTTGCTATCAATGCTTTATGAAGAAAAGACACATGGAAAGAGCCCCACGGTCCTCCGGCCCTTATGAATTTTCAACGTATTTTCACTGAATTTTACATTATATGCCCAGAATGTCAAGATATATGTTAGAGACCATAAACATTAATGAATGACAACACCATGGTAACCATGGAAAATCAGTGGAACACCAGGAAAACAATATCTTATTACTGGTTTGAGTGGCGCAGAAATCAAAGGCACATTGAAAAGATTAGGACTTAGATTCCAAAACTGACAACATGGTAACCTGGAATAACAATGAGATTCAGCCATATTGCTAAATGCAAAAGGCACAACTATAAGGCCATGTGCTGTAAGATGGCCTTTGGTGGCGTTACTAATGTGCTGTGAACTATTTTGACTATGAGAAGCCTACCTGAATCAGAGGCGTGTTTTATTACCCTTTTTAAACATAATTCGATGGCGTGCACCATTTCAACATTTGTCAATATAAAGAAGATCCACTTTTTCTGTGATTTACCAATTTCTAAGTTGCAGATGGACAGTGTGTAAGTTCGTAATGATTTACAAGGCAGTGGAGAGAAGATACCAGGAGCAATAGCAAGAACGGAGCTCAATTCTGTCTCTCTGTTGTCATTTACGAGAATATGAGAAGTGATCTGTCTGATGAGCAATTTCACTTCAGCCTTGGGTGGGAGAGGAGGCGATAGCATTCACTGATATGGGTCAGTACAGTTTATTCGCTCTCTGCCAATTTTTGGTCATGCATTCAGGTTTTAAAGTGTTCTGCCTCAAAATGCAGTGCACACAATTTTGAAATCCATTTTCCACCATGGGTCTCTGAATGGGATGCAGACCCAATAAAGGTCTCACAGGTGAAATTTGAAATTTGTCCCATTTGATGTGAATCCAATGGGATTTGTAGTAGCAACAACAAAGATGGTCATATTGTTTCCAATTTTAAATGGGAATGTTAGTGCTTGTGAAAGGCATCAACTTGATATAGCCCAAGAACTGGAGTCTTTTATCCACGGAGCTGATACAGCGCAAGGAGGAAAACATACCAAAATGGTTTGTCAGAGTTCCAGCTGGGTGACTTGAGATACAGGTCAAAATCAGAGTGCCTGCAAAACAGAAAGGAGACATCACTCC
This sequence comes from Dugong dugon, assembly GCA_030035585.1. NCBI lineage: Eukaryota > Metazoa > Chordata > Mammalia > Sirenia > Dugongidae > Dugong > Dugong dugon. The sequence goes on from CM057472.1 coordinate 110,955,509, forward strand.
TGTGCCTGACACCAGGCTAAATGTGGAACGTAGCTTTCTCATTCAATCCTCACAGTAGCCCATTTTTCAGACGGAAAGACTGAGACTCAGCGAGAGCCGGTGACTGTTTCAGGATCTCATGGAAGACGAGGTGTGCTCTGAATGCTGATGGTCTGATGCCAAAGCCCAGCTCTTCTCAAGACTTCTTGGAGGAGTTACTTTCTGAGAAGCTGATGCCTCACAGCTACTCATTACCCCATTGCGTCGAGTAGATTCTGACTCACAGAGACCCTGTAGGACAGGGTAGAGCTTCCCCACAGGGTTTCCAATCTGTAATCTTTATGGAAGCAGTCTGCCACATCTTTCTCCCGTGGAGCGGCTAGTAGGTTTGAACTGCTGACCTTTCCATTAACCACTGTGCCACAGGGCTTCTTCCTAGTAGTTATGGGGGATCATAAACTTACCATCCAAACCAGAATCATTGGGAGGGTGATAGGCCATGCTATCAATGATTACACCAGACAATGAGATAAGTCAGAGCTGACCGAGGCAACCTACAAACGGCACGTGTTGCAGCCCTGCTGCCGGGAAGAATGGGTCCTGTTGCCCACATCTCTGAGAAACAGACGGATGAGAGCATCTTTCATTCCAGGGAAATGGAAGAAGCCTGCAGGACCCTGGGCCCAGAATCAGCAGCCCTCCACACACAGAAACACAGCTCCTTGGTGCTGGTCTTAGAGTTTGTAATGGACACAACATGGGGGACCACCAGGCACACAGGAATTCTCCCTGGGGTCATATCCCTGCCACATCTCTTGTTTAAGTACCAAACTATTCCTGAGCCCTAACCTTGTGATCAGAATGGGAGTTGTCTTTTGGCCACTGGGATTAATCTAGAACTCCCTTCCTCTTCCTCAGTAGTTTGTCTATACCCATGACCCAAGCTGGCCGATTAGGAATCTTCCTCACAGTTTTTCACCTGGAGCTGGAGGAGCATAAGCCTGGAGCTGCTTGCTTCCCTGACACCTGATTCAGGGAGAGCCATGGGGGAGAGTTTCAAAACAAGAGAACGCTTTGCATGAATCTCCGTTTCCAGCCTTCCCCAGCTACCCTGTCGTTTTCCTTGAAATAAGACCCCTCTTTGTGTATGGGCTAATTCTCACTTTTTTGTTCCTATGACGAGCAACTAAAAGTTGTTGTTAGGTGTTGTCGAGTGGGTTCTGACTCATAGTGACCCTATGTGCAACAGAACAAAATACTGCTAGGTCCTGCACCACCCTTACAATTGTTGTTATGCTTGAGCCCATTGTTGCAGCCACTGTGTCAATCCATCTTGTTGAGAGTTTCCCTCTTTTCATACATAATATAAGCCCAACTGCCACATTCTGGCTGACTTAATGCTCTGTGATGTAAGGATATGTGACATCATAGGGACCAAAGGAGGGGATAGATTGCATGGCAGACTTGCAGCCTCCAGCAGAATGCAAATCTCAAGACTCGAAGTGAGGCCTACCAACCAGCGCTATTAGCATCCCCCAGGAACTTCCCAGAAATGCAGAACCCCAGATGTACTGAATCGGAATTTGCATTTCCCAGGAGAGTCAGAGAACATAAGATCAGGGAGGCACTTATCTAAATGATAAAACCTCACCTATTGACTCAGGGGTATGAATCAGGTGAGCCAGTGGATGGAAGAGCAAAAAGCTAGCTTCCCTCCAGGTGCTTGTTATTGACAGTTAGTGATGTGTGGGATAAAAAGGCCTTAGATTCCCCGGAGTGCACTTTGCCCATTTTATGGGTAGGGATACTGAGGCCCTTGATATCCAGAGCTGGTAATGTGTGCACAGTTTGGGAGAAGAGACTTCGTTCTTCCTATCAAACCACTACCTGCTGGGGTGATAAAGTCACGTCAGCTTGCTTATTCTGTCTTTCCTTTCTTCCTCATCTTTTTACTCCAAAAGACAGTCGTTAGAAGGTTCCCAGCCAGACCTTGTCCTCTGTGTTCAGGTCTGTGCAGAGGAGAAATTGTGCTTATGGAGAACAAGGCTGCCCAAGATCTTGGTTCCTTCCCCAGAGTGAGGAAGTTTCCCCACCAAGCATTTGGCTCATCCACTACGCCGTACTTGGGCTAAAATTCCATCCTTAGTAATTCATTCGTCAAGAATCTTCGGTAGCTTTGTAAATCTGGAAAGCAATAAAATCATCAACTTTTCTTAAACTTAAATTACTTTCAGATCCTTCTGTTCCATTTAACTAATAACAAAAGGGATGGATTCAATGCAGCAACACACGTCTGTGAGCATCTACTGACCCAGGACTTGTTCTTACCTCTCCATCGGTAAGCCTCTCATTGCTACCTCCTTTTCACGCAAGTAACGTGAAAAAATTAGCAAAGTGCATTTACAAAAATACCTTGCAGGGGGAGGACTCCGTTGGCAAACAAACATAGAAGCGTGCGTTATTTGAGTAAAAATACATTTACGTGGAAATTTAGAGTGGAACAAGTTCTTCTACATACATGGCCTCCTTTAATCCAATCAATTAATGAACGTGAAAACATTTGCACTGATGTACAGATACTAGTTAATACGGTGACAGAAATGCTGATGTTGTAGTTGCCTTGAGTTGGCTCCAGCTCATGGTGACCTGTATATATCAGAGTGAAATGTTGCCTGGTTCTGGTCCTGTGTCATCCTCACAATTGTTGGATGTTTGAGCCCATTGTTTGCAACTGCTGTATCAATCCATGTCATGGAGCGTTTCCCTTGTTTTCACGGACCCTCTACCAAGCGTAATGTCCTTTTCTAAGGCATCAGAAAATTAGTTCTTCCTGATGACATAGATGAGGTAAGCAAGATGAAGTTTCATCATTCCTGCTTCTAAAGAGCATTCTGGCTGTACTTACCCTTAGACGGATTTGTTTGTTCTTCTGGCAGTCCACAGTCAGTATTCTTTGATGATACCACACTTCAAATGTGTCACCTATTCTCTGATCTTCCATTTTCACTGTCCAGTTTTCATATGCATATAAGAGACTGAAAAGATCATGCTTTGGGTCAGGTGAGCCTTAATCATCAAATAATAATGTTAAATTAATAGTAGTAATAATAAGCCTTATGAGACTGGTATTAAAATGATTGTTGAATTAATGAACATAAAAGCCATCACATCTTGGGCCTGTGATGGCTGCCTTAATCCAAAATCAACATCAGTGATCCCCATGCCCATTCGTTCTGGCTACTGTGGTCAGCAGAATGCTTACACCCCAAAAGATGTCAACAGCCTAATCCCTGGAACCTATGAATACGTTACCTAACATGGCAAAATGGACTGTGCAGATGTGATTAAGGATACAGACCTTGAGATGTGGTCATTATCCTAGATTATCCACTTGGGGCCAATCTAATCACATGGGCCCACAAAAATGGAGAACCTTTCCTGGCTGTGGTCAGAAAGAAAGATGGGAATACAGAAGGTTCAGAAAGACACAACACCGCTGGCTTAGAAGATGGAGGAAGGAGGTCAAGAGCGAGAGGATGAAGGCACCCTCTAGAAGCTGGAAAGGAGAAGGAAACAGATTCTCCCCTGGAGCCTCCAGAAGGAACGCAGCCTGCTGACATTCATTTTAGCCCAGTGAGACCGCTCAGGCTTCTGATATTAGAAATTTAAGATGCTAAATTTGTGTTATTTAAGCCACCACGTTTTTGGCAATTTGTTGCAGTGGCAATAGGGAACTGCTTTGGATTGAACTGTGTCCCCTAACAAACAATACGTGTTGTAAATCCTAACCCTTATACCTGTGGTGATAATCCCTTTTGGGTATGGGTTTTCTTTGTTATGTTAATAAGGAAGTATTAGTGTAGGGTGATTTTAAGTCAATTTCTTTTGAGATGTAAAATAGATTAAACAAGGAAGCAGAGATGGGGGAAGACAGATGCCACACCACCTGGAGATCGTCAAGGAACTGAGCAACAGAATCTGAGAAAAGGCAAGCACCTTGCCCTAGAGCCAATAGAGAGAGAAAACGATCCTCTAGAGTCGGTGCCCTGAATTCGGACTTCTAGCCTCCTAAACTGTGAGAAAATAAATTTCTGCTCATTAAAGCTACCCTCTTGTGGTATTTCTGTTATAGCAGCACTAGGTACTAAGATGGAAACCCTGGTGGCATAGTGGTTAAGAGCTGTGACTGCTAACCAAAAGGTCAGCAGTTCAAATCCACCGGGCGCTCCTTGGAAACTCTATGGGGCAGTTCTACTCTGTCCTATAGGGTCGCTATGAGTTGGAATCGACTTGACAGCAAAGGCTTTATGGTTTAGGTACTAAGACAGAAACTAATACAACTTCATATATTATTAGGAAGACAATTAGAGAACTGTCTCTGTGCCTTAGATCAGGAAACAGCAAGGGTGGAGGAAGGCAGAGTTTGTAATCCTAAAAGGATCCCTTGGGATCTGGGGCCACATTGGCAGGAAAGCAGTGGGGGTAGGAGGTGCTAGACCAGATTCCAATTTACCGAGCAGTCCTACGGAGTGCGCAGGAACCAGGCTGCCTGGGTTCCAACTGGAGCTTTATCACTAACTAGCTTCAGGACCTTGGTCCAGCTATCCAGATTCTCTATGCCTCAGTTCCCTAAACGAGGGAGTGGGGATAATAACAATACTGATGTCCCGGAGTTGAGCTATACTACGCAAGCACTAACACAGTACCTGGTATGTCGTGAACGCTATAGAAGGGTTGGATTCCACTTCAATCAGTTTTACAACTTGTAATTTAGCTTAAGAATTCAGTTGAGGGATGGGCCGAAAAAATTAAAAAATTAAAAAAGAAAAGCTTTGGAACTTTTGGAGACTGGAAGGGACCCGAGGCATGATGTCAGACTCAACTCGTAGCTCAGCTAAGACGACAGGCACTTTATTTTTTTGGCCTTCAGTTTCCTCTCTTTGTTGTTAGTTGTCTTGAGTCAATTCCGACTCACAGCGATCTACTTGATGGTGTTACTGTGAGGCTGAATTGTGGTGACCTAGGTGGACACCCCAGTTATCTATTTGAGAGCGTCACACCAGCTGCACCATGCATCTGACCCCATTACCTTTTCATCTTCGCATATGTTCTACTGGCAATTCTCCAGCTACCAGAATGTGCGTAGCGTGAAAATTGCTTTTCAGAGTGTAGGTTGTAGTTTGCATAAGATAGTGATTAGGATCGCCTTTATTACATATACCTATTATTTTGAGTGTCAATTCTGCATCACAATACTCCAGTGTTAGCAATGATTGTAGCTCATGTGCCAAGCAGCACCTTGCACTCTTTGGTGAGCCTGGCTGTGGTTCTGCTGGGATGCTCCCAACCACTGGGGACACAGGTGCTGGCTGCCTTAGATGAAGAGTCACTGGCAATCTGATAGGACATTTATTTTTAGAATCACACTTTAAAGAGTAACTGGCGCTGTGGAGCAGGGGAAGTTGGGTAAGGGATTAGCTAAAAACCTAAGAGGGGGAGTTGCCTCTCAGGCTATTAGCATGTCTAAAATGCCCACCTAACAGTGGAGAGATGCATTGTCCCTGAAAGGATTCTGTGTGTCACATATTGCTACGGAGCCCACTTCTGTCCCCTGACAGAGAAACTAAGGTAGTGGGTTCTCAAACTGCAGGGCTTGTTGAGACCTGGGGACTGAGTAATAGCCACACCTCACAAAGGTATTCCACTGTGTCCCTCGACTCCACGTAGGAGGAAGGTCTGCTTGCCTTGTACATGCGTACCATGCAGTTCCGTCTTCTCTCTGCTCCTCATCCCTCATCCTTCTCTCCTACTCCTCCCACACCCTGAAGCCCAGCATCCCAGACTTTTCATACGGCCAATGTCTTAGTCATCTAGTGCCACTGTAACAGAAATACTACAAGTGGATGGCTTTAGCAAAGAGAAGTTTATTCTCTCACAGTCCAGTAGGCTACAAGTCCAAATTCAGGGTACCAGCTCCAGGGGAAGGCTTTCTCTGTCGACTCTGGAAGAAGGTTCACGTCATCAATCTTCCCTTGGTCTGGGAGCTTCTCTGCACAGGAACCTCAGGTCCAAAGGATGTGCTCTGTTCCTGGCTCTGCTTTCTTGGGGGTATGAGGTTTCCATGTGTCTCTGCTCGCTTCTGTCTTTTATACCTCAAAAGAGATTGGCGTAAGACACTATCTGATCTTGCAGACCTCATCAGTATAACTGCCTCTAATCCATGTTGTAGTGATAGAGTTTACAGCACATAAGGAAATCACATCAGATTACAAAACGGTAGACAATCATACAATACTGGGAATCATGACCTAGCCAAGTTGACAGATATTTTGGGGAGACACGGTTCAATCCATGACAGCTGACTCTTGGCTGTCTGAAGAGCCTTAGCATCCACGACGGAAGGGAAAGAGAAATGGAAGGTGGTAGAAGGAGCCCATGATGGAGAGTTTAGTTCGGCGGAGTTACTAGCCAAACCAAAAAACAAACCCGCTGTCATCACGTCGATTCCAAGTCGCAGTGACCCTATAGAACAGAGTAGACCTGCTCCATTGGGTTTTCAAGGTTGTAAGTCTTTATGGAAGAATACTGCCACATCCTTCTCTTGTGGAGAGGCTGGTGAGTTCTAACAGCCGACTTCTCAGGTTAGCAGTCAAGTGCTTTAACCACTGCACCGCCAGGGATCCTACTGTGGATATATGGTAGATGTGAATTATGGGGGTAGTGGGGCCATTAGCATAGGGACAAGGGTCTAGGAAGACCCCCAACCCCTGAGATGTATGACTTTGGACATGGAGCCAGAAGGCTTGGCTTTGAGACTGTTAGAAGTCACTTTGCCTCAGTGACTCCCAGTTCCCACATCTGTAACATGAGCATAATTACCACCATCTCTTGATCTCCACTGTTCTAAAAGTTCCTAGTGCAAGTCCTCACTGGTGTCTTTACATACACGTGCAGGACACCCAGAGGCCTTCAACCTGGAAATTCTCATTCTTCAGTTTTGGAACATTCTTTCAAATTGTTTTTTGATGTTTTTCATTCCTGCAATCATTTTTGTTTTATATTTGTTTACAGATCTTTTTTCTTCTTTTGGAGTAAAATTTACACTTAATGAAATGCACAAATCTTAAGTGTAACATTTGCTGAGTTTTGACAAATGCATGCACCTGTGTAACCAAACATGCTATCAAGATGTAGAACACCCCCATCACCTGACAAATTCCCTCATGTCCATTCCCAGTCATTTCCCACCCACACACCTCAGAGCAACCACAGTGCTGGTTTTTTTCCACCATACACTGATTTGGTATGTTCTAGAATTCTATGTAAAACAAATCGTATAGTGAAACCTGTGAGAGCCGGAACCCAACGGGATTGCCTTGTTTTTCTGGGTCGCCTAAATTTTCCGCCTTTGGCAGGTGCAGTCTTAACACTTTTCTGTCACTTTTTTTAGTGGAAAAATATTTGAGCTTTCCTTCTCTGACACATTTCCACCTCACACTAGTTCTGGCTTTCACAGGTTTTCCTGTACTGCATGCTTGGTAGAGGGTCAGGGAAGAAGAGGAAGACCTCCATGGAGATGGCTTGACACAGTGGCTGTAACAAAGGGCTCAAGCATAACGTTTGTGAGCTGGTGCGGGACAGGGCAGTGTCTCGTTCTGTTGTACATAGGTTTGCTATGAGTCGGAACCAACTCAACGGCACCTAACAACAACAGTGTGTTTTCCTTTGTATCTAGCTGCTTTACGTCAGCGTGATGTGTGGAGATTCATTCATGCTGTTCCTTTTTCATTTAAGAGTAGCATCCCGTGGTTTGATTATGTCACCACTTGTTTCTTCTTTCTGTTAATGGACACCTGGGCTGTTTCCCGTTTGGGTAAATTATGAAGAAAGCTGGAATGAACATTTTTGTACACTTTATGAACATTTATTTATTTATTTTACTTCTATTGGGTAAATACCTAAGAGTGAAAACTCTGGGTCATAGGGTAGATGAATGTTTAGTTCTTTCAGAAGCTGCCGGAACTTTTTGTCCAAAATGGCTATGCCATTGTTCACTACCACCAACTGTGTATGAGAGCTCTGATTGCTCCACATCCTTACCAACAATTAGTGTCTGCCATATCTTTAATTTTAGTCATTTTGGTAAGGGTATAGTGATGTCTTTTATTTGTAATTTTCTGATCATGAATGTTGTCGAGCACTTTTTCATGTACTTATGGGTTATTTATCTACGACCTTTTATGCAGTGTCTTTTGTCCATTTCTTATTAGATTATTTCTCTTTATATTATTGATTTGGAGTCGTTATTCATACCTGCTGTGTGTGTGCATACACATACATACTCTGTGAAACTACAATCTTACTTTAGTCCTCAAGATCTCTTTTTCTTTTGCTCCAGTGTTTTCTTTTGATAGTATCTTTTTCTTTTTTCGTTCAATGAAATAACTTCTTCTAGCACACTGTCTTTTGTAAATATAATTATCATCCATTCCCTATATTGTCTTGTTTTTCTTTTTGCTTTAGAATCTGCAGTTCATGCTTTCTCACGTTCCTTGTGATCTTTCATGCCTACTGAACTTCTGTGGGGTATTTGGGGTTTGTCAGATGCTTCTCTTCAGTGTAGAGTTGTCTTAGCCCTTTTGTCAGTCAACTCCAAATAAGAGTTTTTGCAAGCATTTTGCCATGGGCTGGCCACTGTTTCCAAAGCTAAGGAAGCTTCCACTCCCTTGTCTGGTGTCTTCCAACCTGAGCAAGTTCTGGTGGCCAAGGAAGGGTAGTGTGGAGGAGGTGGGAGGTGGTAAGGATCTCACTCTACCATCAGTAGACTTTTACGAGTCTTCTTGATTTCACTAGGGGACCAGGATTGGGAACCTTCATGACTCAGTTTTTCCAGAGTCTAAATTCCAGGTCTCTTGTTTCTGGCTGAAAACCCTGGTGGCGTAGTGGTTAAGAGTTTGGCTGCTAATCAAAAAGGTCAGCAGTTTGAATCCACCAGGCGCTCCTTGGAAACACTTTGGGGTAGTTCCACTCTGTCCTATAGGGTCACTGTGGGTCAGAATCAACTCGACAGCAGTGGATTTTTTGGGTTTTGTTTCTGGCTGCATCTGTGGGAAAAACACTTTGGGATCTAATGGCTCTTTACTCAGCCTTTGATTTCCTGTTTTCAGTTGGACCCTGAGCCTGGGCTTCAGAGACACGTGGTGCTGTCATCCCTTAGGCTTTACAGGGCTCCGGGCACATCTCTGTGCTCCTGGGGCTACTACTCTCCAAGTCACTCTTGGGGTCACTTTTGCTGGTTGCCGCTTGAGTATCTGTCCATCCGTCTATTCTTACAGTCCAAATATTTGACACCACTTGTCTGCTATTTCGACCTTTCTGGGTATCCCTATCTTTATGAACTAGGTATTGGTTTTAATTTTCTACTTAGTAAGGTTATGAGATGAAGCTTAGAAGACTGATCGGGTTCAACCTGCCATGTTCAAATGGAAGTCCACCATACCACTTGCACAATGTCTTGTCAATGTCACTTTACAATGAATCCTGAGCTCCTTTTGGGCAGAGCCTATGAACAAGTAGTCATCTTGATCCCTCCAGTGTCTGGCATGAAACAGGCCCACAGTCAACATTAGTTGACTTGGATTATGTTCCTGTGTTTCTTCCAGAAGCAGGACACAGCCTACCCTGGCTGGTACTCACAGAATCTAACCTGGAAGCATCCCCCTCACTATTCAGGACTCAGACTCACTGAGACATACCCTCAGCATGATTGAGCATGGCCTCACACTGCAGGCTCTCTTGGGACTCAGTCTCGCTCTTCTGTAGGTTACAGAGAGATGCTCTCAGTCCACAGTGAGCTTGGTTCTGATGTGCAGCATCCCCACCTTGAATCTCTGCTCAGCACTGAGTTTTGAGGCCCACGCTTATTTTCATTATGGGCTACTACTGGATTCTCATAAGGCAAATTGGCCCCAACTCTCTTAAAAACACAAACAGCCTCTTTTGGTGCTTCAAAATAATTATCTCCGAAAGGGAGCCAGGCAGCCTATCCATTGTCAGTCCTAAATGACATCAAGGCTGGTGTGCAGTATTCAGAAGATTAATAACATCTGCTTTTTAAATCACAGTTGGTCGCAGACCCTGGAGCTCATATCAGACATATGGTGTGTTTTGTATGCGTGATGTGCTGGCAAACTACACAGCCAAGGCCAGGGAGTAGAGGAGCCTTGTCACTTGCTTTTGCTGAGGGTCTTACGTGGGGCAGTTCTACTCGGTCTTACAGGGTTTCTGTGAGTCAGAAAATGACTCAACGGCAATAGGTTTGTTTTTGGGGGGGTTATATGCAATAAGAGCCCTGGTGGCACAGTGGTTAAGCGCTGAGCTGCTAACCAAAAGGTCAGCTGCTCCACGGGAGAAAAACGTGGCAGTCTGCTTCCTTTCAGAGAGGATCAGAGGTGGTTGAGTGGACACAGGAAATCCGGGGTGGAAAGGAGTGTGCTGTCACCATATAGGGAGAGCAACTAGGGTCACATAACAAAGTATGTATGAATTTTTGTATGAGACACTAACTTGAACTGTAAACTTCCACTTAAAGCACAACAATAAAAAAAAAATTTTTAAAAAGATTAGAAAACTTAGAAACTTTGTGGGGCTGTTCTACTCTATCTTATAAGGTTGCTATGAGTCGAAATTGACTGATGACTAAGAATTTTTTTTTTTTTAACTATAGATATGACGGGCATGTGTTGACCCCTTGAGTAGACTGTGTTTTTATTTATCAACAACAGCCTATAAAGTTGGTATTGTTATTTTTACTCAGCCTGAAAGAAAAGCTAAAGATCCAAGAGATTAAACAAATTAAGCTAACTTCCCACAGACAGTAAGTGATGAAACCAGGATTCAAACCCAAGTAGATCGGAGTCCAACAGGACTCTTTCAACTCCCCAAACCTGTTTCCAATTTTGACCTATGGAGCATATTCAGAAGAAGGCATCTACAGAATGTTCATGATGAAACAGCAATATTCATTTACTTTACCATCTTCTTCTCTCTACCCAGTTAAACATGTCCCAGAGAGTTCAGTTTGACCAAAGCAGCACTTTCATCCTTGGAGCAATATCCGTGCCTGTTTTTTGATGTTAAGCCGTGGAAGCCCTACGGGACAGTTCTACTCTGTCCTATAGGGTCGCTGTGAGTTGGAATTGACTGGACTACAATGCTGTTTTTTTTTTTTTAAGTTTACCCAATAGAAATTAAAAAAATAAATAAATGTTCACAAAGTGTACAAAAATATTCATACCAGCTTTCTTCATAATGTACCCAAACTGGAGCCCCAACCAACCCTGCTCCTGGTCTGTATGGACTCTGATGCCCCAAGACAAAGTTGGAAGCCAGCCACTGTCTGCATTTTAAATACATTTGCCCGAGTTTTTATTCTTTTTTTTTTTTTTTTTTTTAGTTTTTCAGAGTTAGAGAAATCACCAGCTCACACCTCAGTTTTTCAAGTAGGTTTCAGTGAGTGTAGAGAAAAAAAAAAGGAAAGAAGAGGTTGAAAACAATGAGCATGCACACTCAATTTCTAAATGTTTCCAGGATGAAAACTTGTTCAGGCAGCTTGGAAGAAATTAACAAAAAGACAGGAGTGGCATTCTTACTTTTATCCTGCAGACGGGAGAAGGGCCCAGAGACAGCACTGGGAACATGGAACTTCTTCCTGGGTCCCTAAGCACCAAAGTACAAATGTTTGCATTTGCCTGGATCTTTGGGAGTCAGCCTTTCTTGTCTTAACTCCAGTCCCACCACCCGCCTGTCAGTGTTGTGGTGGCTTCCATGTTGCTGTGATGCTGAAAGTCATGCCACTGGTTTTTCACATACCAGCAAGGTCACCCATGGTGGACAGTTTCAGCAGGGTCACCCATGGTGGACAGTTTCAGCAGAGCTTCCAGACTAAGATGGACTAGGAAGAAGGGCCTAGTGATCTACTTCCAAATATTTGCCAAAGAAAACCCTACGGATCACACAGAACACTCTCCGATAGGGTGCTGGGAGATGAGCCCCCTAGACTGGAAGGCACCCAAAATACACAGTGGTCACAACAATGGACTAGAGCAGACCAAAGATTGTGAAGATGTTGCAAGACCAGGCAACATTTCCATCAGTTGTACATGGAGTTGCTATGATTCAGAGCTGACCTGATGGCAACTAACAACAAGGAGCCCTGGTCGTGCAATGGTTAAGCACTTGGCTGTTAATAAAAAGGTCAGCGATTTGAACCCACCCAGCACTCCTCGGGAGAAAAGACTTGGTGATCTGCTTCCGTAAAGACTATAGCCTAGGAAACCCTATGGGGCAGTTCTACTCTGTCCTATAGGGTTGCTGTGAGTCGACTCCATGAACACTCAACAGCAACAACAACACATTTCAGATAATCTCTCAGTCTCTTAAAAAAACTTGAGGGAGGAGGATGGAGTCTGAAAAGGGAATGCATTTAACATCACTCTGCCCAAATCACTTAAGCTGTTGGTACAAGCTGAAGACGTGTAATAGTTAGCAAGGCGAAGAAAGGGGCAAGATGTTTAGAGATGTGATTGGCACCTGCTTTGTCTCCAGAAGTCTACCAGGATCAGTCTTAAAAGGTATCATGGATGGATGGTGACAAATGGCTCAGAGCATGGACTGTGAAATCTAGAAGGTGGGGTTATGCATTGCTTTCATCCATTTCACAGATATGTAAGTCACCCCCACTCTGAATCAAGTGAAGAAGGCTGTAGAACAAAGTAAACATGATCCCCGTCCTCATGGAATCTACACTCAAGCGAGGGAGACTGATGAAGAACAAGTGAAGACATCCAACTAAGCAAAGAATTGCAAGGGGAGCCGAGAGCTTTGAAGGGTGGTGGTGTTGTTATAGCTGTTGTCAGGTCAGCCCCCGACTCTTGGTGACTCCATGCACAGTGGAACAAAACACTGCCTGGTCCTGCACCATCCCCATGATTCGTTGTGGAACGGACCATTGTGATCCATAGGGCTTTCACTGGCTGATGTTTGGAAGTAGATCACTAGGCTTTTCTTCTAGTCTGTCTTAGTCTGGAAGCTCCCCTGAAACATGTTCAGCAGCATAGCAACGTGCAAGCCTCCAGTAACAGACAGTGGTGGCTGTGCATGAGGTGCACTGGCCAGGAATTGAACCTAAGTATCCCTTGTGGAAGGTGAGAATTCTACCACTGAACCACCACTGCCCTCATGTGTTGAAGGGTATGAGCAAGGGACACAGAGCAAATTACAGAGGACAATCTTCTGTGGGTAGAGTAGTTGAGAAGGGCTCTCTAAAGAAGTGGTATTTCATCTGAGAACTAAAGGAAAAGAGGAAACCAGCCACATGATAAGTGAGAAGAACTTTACAGGAAGAGAGAAGAGCATTTTCAAGTCTTAGCGGGGAGGAGTAAGTGGTCAGAATCACTGAGAAACACCGAGGGGTCAGAGCGTCACTGGGAGGTCAGGGACTGGGTCAGGGGGCCTTTGTAGAACACTGTAAGGAGGTTAGATATCATTCTAAATGCCTCAGGAAATAACTGTAGTGTTTTGAACAGGGGAACGCTATACACAAAGGTCAGCAAATCAAGAGATCACCTGTTTTTTAAATAAAGTTTTATTGTCACACAGCCATGCTCACTATTTACATATTGTATACAGCTGCTTTTGCATTACAATGGTAGAGTTGAATAGTTGTGCCAGTGACCTTATGATTGACAGAGCGTTTATCTGGTAGGTGCCCTGGTAGCACAATGGTTAAGAGCTCCGCTGCTAACCACAAGTTTGACAGTTTGAATCCACCAGCCACTCCTTGGAAACCCTATGGGGCAGTTCTAGTCTCTCCTACAGGTTTGCTGTGAGTCGGAATCAACTTGATGGCAGTGGATTTGGTTTTTGTTTTTGTTTTTACAGAAAAAACCTGCAATACACCATGGGATCTATGGGGAGCTCAGCTTCTTTGAGCGTCAGTTTTTTCATCTATAAAATGAAGATGTTGGTACAATTTAGACAGGTGAATTTTATGGTATATAAATTATATCTCGATAAAGCTGTTAAAATACAGAGACAACAATGTTATGAGTATGGTAGTGCTATGTCGTTGTGCGCCCTCAAGTTGATTCCAACTCATACGGACGCAATGTGACCCAATTGCCCCATAGGGTTTCCTAGGCTGTAACCTTTATGGGAGCAAACTGCCAGGTCTGTTCTTCTATGAGCAGCTGGGGGGTTTGAACCTCTAACCTTTTGGTTAACAACCCAGTGCTTAACCATTGCGCCACCAGGGCTCCTTGATAGTGCTATAGGAACTGTTAAAAGGGATATTGGATAAAAATCACCTAGAGGATTGTTTGGAGTCTCTGGGTCGTGTAAAGAGTTAATGTACTTGACTGCTAACCCAAAGGTTGAAGGTTCAAGTCCACTCAGAGGTACCTCAGAATAAAGGCTTGGAGATCTATTTCCAAAAAACTTAGCCGTGGAAAAACCCATGAAGCACAGTTCCACTGTGACACACATGTAGTCACCAGGAGTCAGAACTGACTGGACAGCAACTAGTTAGAAGATTGTCCAGCACATAGACAAAGCTCAACAATGAGCTGTGCTGCTGCTACTGCTACTACCAGCCTTGTAAAGCACGTCTTGTTACTTTTCACTTATCAGTACACTGTAGTTCAGAGAGGTTAAGTCATCAGCCTGAGGATGCACAGCACTAAATGATAGGTCTGGGATATCAGCCCAGGTCTCTATGACCCCAGTGCTGCTTCCTGTACCCTGCCCTGCTTTTCAGATTACTGTAACTTGCAAAGACTAGTCGGGTTGAAAGGTAGAAGTGGATCTCAGGGACATCAATGAGTTTTGGTGAGCTGGAGGGCATCCATTTAGATGTCTTCCTCCCCCTTTTGGTTTCAGGCTGTGTGAATTTGCACTGCCCTATGTTTCACTTTGAGCTGGGCGTTCATGGGAGCTCAGTACTTCTCGTGAAATCTGGCCCGAGTTTTGCTTGCTTAGGGGTGAAACTGTCAGAAATTGCTGAGCTGGGCCCAGTCGCTGGGCCCCATCAAAGGTGCTGGCCGGGGCTTCCAGGCCTGGGTCTAAGGCCAGCCCGCCCACAACTTCCTCTGGGCCAGGACACAGTCAGCTAATCTTGTTTCGACTTTCAGCTCACCTCCTTTCAAGTTTCACTCTTGAGTGGTTCACACAGAACGTTCTCTCCCCTCTGCAAGCTGTTGGTGGCTGGCAAGTGCAGCCTCAGAAACTCATGGCCCAAAGTGAGGAGTCTGGAAGGTGGAGGGTGCACCCACTGACAAGCTGGGTGAGCTTCACCCAGCCTCAGTTTAACCACTACCCGTCTGTCAGTTTGTCCTATTGTGATGTCTTGCATGTTCCTATGATGCTGGAAGCTACAGCACCAGTATCTCAAATACCAGCAGGGTCACCCATGGTGGACAGGTTTTAGCAGGGCTTCCAGGTTAAGAAGGACTAGGAAGAAAGGCCTAGAGATCTACTTCTGAAAATTAGCCAATGAAAACCCTATGGATCACAACAGAACCTTGTCTGATAGAGTGCCAGAAGATGAGCCTCCCAGATTGGAAGGCATTCAGAATACGCAGTGGCCACAACCATGCCCTCAAACTTCTGACCATCATGAAGATGCTGTGGGGACATGACACCATTTTATTCTCGACAGCGTCTCACAACAATAACAAAGTGAGGGCTTGGGCTCTGACCTCTGTGGCCTTGAGATCTCTGATAATCATCCAGGCTGGGCCTGGAAGGATGTGTAGAATTTAGACTCCCAAGTTTTACCCTTACCACTGCTTTTAAGAGTTACAACAGATTTCTGAGATTGTCCAGTTCCCTCCCTTATTTTAAAAGGGGAGTAATGAAGACTCAGACAGGCTAAAGGACTAGCCCCCAGCTACAGAGGAAGTCAGGGGAAAACAGGGACTAGTAACCCTCCACAACTCCCAGCCCAGTGCTCCAAGGCCTGTGTCTTCTATGGGCTCCAGGAACACACCACCGTCCCCATGTCGCCTTCAATTTGGGCCTCTTCTTGTAAACAAAATCATGAGAAAGGGGCCTCATTAATACTTATTACACCCTAGATAAATTCACAGCACTTTGCTTGGCTGCAGCCTGGCAGTGTTCCCAAACATCTGGTCAGGGCCTGGCAGGTCTGGCTCCCCCGCCCTGTGGAAGAAGAGTTGGGCCCACTGGAGATCACAGCCCTGGGGTTCCCCAGGGAAGCACGCTACTTAATGCACCGTCAGCCAGGATCCTTTTACTTGCACAGCATCTGCTTTCTGGGGCCCAGTTGACACTCCCTCCCAGGCCAGTGGAAACTGGGAGGCACATGGCAGCAGCTGGGGGACAATGGCATGGCAAGGAGGTTGGGGACCTCAGTGAGAAGGTGGCTAGTGGCAGGGAGAAAGGGGCAAGTGGTGTAGTGCAACATACAGCACTACTGGGGCCATCATCATGGGGTGAGTGGTGGGGTTAACATGCAGTGCTATTGGGCCATCGTGATGGGGTGAGCGGTGGGGTTAACATGCAGTGCTATTGGGGCCATCATGATGGGGTGAGTGGTGGGGTTAACATTCAGTGCTATTGGGCCATCATGATGGGGTGAGTGGTGGGGTTAACGTGCAGTGGTATTGGGGCCATCATGATGGGGTGAGCGGTGGGGGAAAGGGAGAGAGAGACTCAGGAAAATGTGCGGAACAAAGACGAAACATTTAACCCAGTCTAAGAGATCAGAACAATGGCCAGGGAACGTCAGTGGTAGAGTGGTTGCCTGAGCTGGGTTTCAACATGAACGCAGGAGTTCACCAGTAAAGAAGGGAGAGATGGCCCAGACTAAATTAAATAAATGCATTTGAAGAGACCAGAGAACACATGGTCTATGATATAAAAATAGATCCACCTCCTGACATAATCCATGCAGGACACTCATAGTGCTGAATGAGTGCCGGCCACACATATCACCACGTTGTAGGTGGCAGGAGCTCCTGGACATGGCAGTTCCCAATTTAACTCTTCCTAGGGCTTACATGCAGTGAACTCTTCTTTGTTAAGCATCTACAACATGCGAAACAGTGTGCCAGGAGCTGGGCGATTGCAGAGACCATAAATAAAGGCCAACCGTGGAAATCACTGGTAGTTCTCTACCCAGCCGTCACCTGCCATAGACTCTGATTTTGTCTGAGACAGGAGATACATGGTCTCAGAGAAGGAGTCTTGGTTGGTAATAGGCCAGCTGGGTCATTCAGTTTTGCTTTGCCAGAGACACATTTTCCCCGCCTCCTTTGCTGCGAGGTGTGGCCACATGATGCAGTTCTGGCCAGAGGAGCTCCTGGGAGCCCATTTGCTTGCTGACCAAGTGACAGAGGCATGGAAAGAGGTCTCCAGCAGACCCAACGTTCCCTCTGGTTCCCAAATACAACTCAACAACCATATATTTTAAACACAAATATCAGCAGCAAAATTGATCAGAGCCTAGACCCAGAACCAAATGACATGGCTTGGAGGCCCAGCATTATCATTTCTAGCTTCGTGACTCTCAGCAATCACTGAACGTCACTGAGCAAAAGGGAAATGAAAATGCTCCAGGTGGGAAGGCTGATACTGAGGAATGGATGAGCCATTGCATTTGAAAGTAGGTATGTGTAAACACTGAACCATTCTCCAAAAATGTCATTCTCAGTAATATCGTGATGATAGTCCCTTGATTACTCAATGTAATTATTCTAATTGCTATTTATAATTGTCCTCAGTTAATTGCCTTTTCCTTACATTTTTGACTACTAATCAGTAATGGGATATTTCCAAACCCTGGTGTTTTATAACAACTTTTTGGAAATATTTTGTGTCTTTCTCATAATATTTATGAAGTAAAAGGTGGCTGTGCGTGCTTATTCTTTTTCTTAGATTTTTTTTATCAATTTTATTAATTTTTGCATTATGCCATATTATGGCAATTGCTTATATCCCTTCATCTTGTGATAGCTCTAGTAGAGACAAAATTAATAATAAAGTCATGTTCATGTTTTAAAGAAATCAAATTGGTCTTGCTAAATTTTTGGAAAAACGTATATCCTTGGTAATCTTGGCTTCCCCCACACATAGACGGCACAACGTGACTGTGACTCTAGGTGAGCTAGGTAAGCCAGGCAACAGGTGCATTTTAGATGAAGCTTGAGCAAAGAGATTAGCTTAAGTTGGTAAATTTTCCAAGTGAAAGTGTTTGATGTGATGATCTGTAGATTTCTTTCTCGTCTATTTTAATGTTGTATTCTTTCTTCTCTTTTAACAAAATTGGGGAACTAGTACAAGTTCAATCAATTACATGCCCTAATTGGACTAGTTCCTCAGTTGAGGCAGAATGAGCTGGTCATTCACTGAGGCAATAAATATTATTAAGAACATGCCAGACCCTGCCATGGGTGCTGGGTAAATGCAAAGGACAAGATAGAGCTCATAGAACTCCTTCTACATGGGAAGGCAGATATTAAAGAAGTAATTACAACCATAAACGTTGCCAGCAAATGATGGAGCATACTCTGAAATTCCTGCCCCTAATCCATTCCTGGCACAGGAAATGGAGCCTCAAACCACACCAGTGTCCCTAGAGACCACCCAGTCCACTTAAAAGCCCTACACTCTTCCCCTTCCTTCTCATGATGTAAGAAATTTCTTTCATCTCTTCCTATCAAAACATAATCTCTCTTCTTTTTAGATTTTCTCTTTCCTTTTCTGTTTTCTCTGTTTTAACTTCCAACCTTCTAGCAGATTCTAGCCTGGTGGGGGCTGGAGCCTGTCTATCCTACCTGCCACCAGCTATGTGGAGTGAGGAGAAGATGAGATCAACTCTCAGGTTGGTGGTTGCCCGCCATCTTGTTTCTCTCGTCTGCAAGCCATGCACTTTCTGAGCCACAGAGCCTCTTCCTGCTCCCATTGTGTTCTCAAGTGGCCTTCACACCTTAAGTGTCCCAGGGGCCTTCCATAGTAGTATATGCTTGATCAAGATCCGGATCTCCCATATTTTAGCCAAAGTTCAAATGTTGACTCACCAAGCTTATTTGGAGTCTGATGTTCCCAGATAGTATTTTTCCTTGTGTGTGATAACGTTGTGCAGCATCTGTGTGGAAGAAGCCAAGATAACCAAACAGCATGATCAGGAATGATCACATCACTTGCGAAGGATGGAGCCCCCTAAACGTGGCTTGG
Organism: Dugong dugon; assembly: GCA_030035585.1. Taxonomy (NCBI): domain Eukaryota; kingdom Metazoa; phylum Chordata; class Mammalia; order Sirenia; family Dugongidae; genus Dugong; species Dugong dugon. The sequence continues at coordinate 110,974,742 of CM057472.1, forward strand.
TGCTCTCCTTTTAGGAATCCCCTCTGGGGGAGCCTTTATTCATCACCAGAAACGAGTGCAGAGAGGAGAGACGTAGAAGAACTGAGCTGGGCTTGCCCCTGGCTTGACTCCCATCTCAGGAAAGGCTAGGCAGCTATCTGTTCCCCTCACGACACAGTGGCACCGACAGGTACTAGTGGCATTAGGGAGGAGTATGAAAGCTTTGGCGACATTAATAAAAACATAAAAAGTAGGGGTGTGGAAGGGTGGGGCAGGAAGATTTTGATGGTTTTCAAAGCCTGGGACAAATGAAGGCAATCTAGGAAAATTCATAAGCAATTTAAGCTAACGTATCATGCCCTCCCTCTGGGTGGGAGTCCATAGGTAGCACAAACTGAGTCCCTGGGTGACACGCGAAGGTTGGAGGTTCAAACCCACCCAGAGTCACTTTGGAAGAAAGGTCTGTCGATCTGCTTCTCAAACATCATAGCCATAAAAACCCTATGGAGTACAGTTCTAACTGCAACACATGGGGTCACCATGAGTCACAATTAACTTGACAGAAACTGGTTTTTTATAATATCTTCCTTTTAAATGGTCAGGGAATTGGGGACCAGAGAGATGGAAAAGAATCCCATCATTGCAGTTCCTTTTTTTCTTTCCAGGTGAAGTAGAGAGTGAAAGAGACATGACTGGCTTCCTTTATTTCTATTTCCAGACATATTTTTAGTATTATGATTAAATGATGTTTCACCAGCAGACATGAGAAGAAGAAATGTTTATTGTGCCAGGGACCATGTGAAGAAATATTTATAATGTTTGTTTTGTTTTTTAACTCTTTATTTGTTTTACGTATTTATTTTCTCATTTTGCATTATGTATTCTTTTGTAATGGGGGTAGGGGTGGTTCAGAGGTAGAATCCTCGTCTTTCATACGGGAGACCAGGGTTCTATTCCCGACCCATGCACTTCATGCACAGCTACCACCTGTCTGTCAGTGGAAGCTTGTGTGTTGCTAGGATGCTGAACAGGTTTAGGCAGAGCTTCCAGACTAAGATGGACTAGGAAGAAAGGCCTGGAGATCTACTACTGAAAAATCAGCTATGAAAACCCTAGAGGTCACAATGGTCTGATCTGCAGCCCATCATGTGGGTGGTGCAGGACCAGGCAGTGTTTTGTTTTGTTGTGCATGAGGCCACTATGAGTTGAGGGGAAATCAACAGTAATGAACAAGAGCAACAGCAACTCTTTGGTAAGACACTTCAATTTTTTTTTTTTTTAATGGAAAGAAGCAGGGCAATATATTTAAAAATAAGTAAATAAATAAATGTAAGATCTCCAGGGATCCTAACAAGATACTGGTTGACTAAGATATCACTTCTCCATTTTCTAGACAAGGAAAGCAATGCTAGAAGAAGAGAGGTGAGTGTTCACAGCTCATGGTGGAGCTGGGCTCTGATCTGAGGATGGCTTACCTTAAAGTCCATTGCGTTTGGAGAATGTACTTCCTGGCTGGAGGAGGTTCCTCTCTCCCCAAGATCCATGGCATCTCGGAAAACCACTGCTACATGGCACTTCCAGCATAGAGTGCTCCATGGCTGGTAAAAACTGAACTACAGCTGTTAGGCAGATTGAACACACACTGCTGAATAATACCAATCCCCGCATAAATAGATTTTCCTAAGCTCTCTCCGTGGAAGGGTGACTTTCTTTTTTGCATTTATTTTATACTTTCAACAAATATCCATTGAGTATCTAATATCTGAAAATTAGCTCATCTTAGAGTCTGTTCAAATTGTCACTTGGGAATTTGAGGAGAGGCTTGGTTGGGTGTCACTATCTGAGATATTCGATTCCATCCGCGGTGGGGTGCGTGGGCCATGAATATCGGTGGTGTCGATTCTCCTCACTCTCATTGTAGAGGTCTTGGCATTACCGTAAACCTGGTTGTTATTGTGTCCATTTGCTTACTCTTAAAACCCATGTGTGATCACTAGCAATTTAATAATAGAAAATGTTTCTTTCTTTTTTTTTTTCCTGGTATGTTGTTATTGTTGTTATGTATCATCGAGTGGATTTTCGACTCAAGGAGACCCCATATGACAGAGGAAAGCTGCCCTGTAGGGTTTTCTGGGCTGTCATCTTCACAGGGGCAGATTCCGTGGCAGGGCTGGGTGAGTTTGAACTGCCAACCTTTTGGTTAGCAGCCGAGCACTTAACCATTGTGCCACCCAAACCAAAGCCAAATCCATTGCCATAGAGCCGATTCCAACTCACAGCGACCCTACACACACAGAAAAAAAAAAAAACGAACTGGTTGCTGTAGAGTCGATTCCAATTAATGGCAACCCTGCAGAACAGAGTAGAGCTGCCTCATGGGTTTCCAAGTAACGGGTGGTGGATATGAACTGATGAACTTTTGGTTATTCTGGTGTAGTGTGATGTTATTGGAAAAAGGCAAGTTAGATGGATTAGAAAATTCTGCTCCTAGGTCTGTTTCAGCCATCTAACAGCCTGATGCCTGTGGCTAAATACTGCACCATTTAGAGCTTCTGGACTGCCATCCATAAAAGGGAATAATAATAATAATAATGTTGCCTCTCTCACCTAATTGAGGACTAAGATCCTGGGTGCTGAAATCCTTAGGGCAATGGTGGGTTCTCTATAAATTAAGCAAATGCAAATCGCAGATGGATTGCATTGATTAAATGAACCAGCAAATGTTAAAAGGAAAAAAAAAAAAGCCATGTACATTGTAAATTACCGTATATATTTACTTTTTATCATAGCTATTTCTATTTGTGTATGTAGCAAGCTAGTTATCTATCTCCAGTCTTGTTCTAGAAATAATTTAATGTGGTCTATTTAATATTATTATCTTGTTTTATGATTCATTTTCTAGTCAACCCTATTCAGACACATTATTTTCTAGAAATAATAATTATAGTGATTTCAATATAAAGTACAGTATACATGTATTGTTGGTTTCCTTCTAAGAGGTTGTCATCTAATTGCAGGTTTAATTGCTGCTGCTGACATGAATTTACAAGGCTGCGAAACCGTAAGGTGAGCTTTCTATGCATTAACGTTCTTATGCTTCAAAGGACTTACAATAGCAAGAAAGTCTATGTTAAAAAAAATTAAAAAATAAAAACAAATCATCAGGAGTTAATATACTACCTTTGCACCCAAACTTCCATGGCACCCTGGATACTAAAGTTTTATTTCAAGGTAGACTTTTCGTATGACATTCCACTCAAAGGGAATCTAGGGAGAAAGGATTACTATACCAGAAGGTACAAAGTTTCAAAAAATTAGACTATTAGGGCTGAAAGGGATCTTAACCATAATCTGGCCTCCTGTCACCACCCAAGCAAGATTGTCTTTTGTGACACTCTTGGAAGGAGATTATCCAGACTCTGCTTGATTGCTCAGCATGGCAAGGGGCTCATTATTTAACAAGAAGGGTCAGCCCATTGTGGAGCAACTCTGACTATTAGAAAATGTTCAATTGTGAATTGGAAAGAGAGTGTGCCTGTGGATAGGAAGATCTGTGCCTTAACTGGTCCCAGTGACTTACATAGTCATGTCAACTTGCACAAGCAGCCTTCCAACCTGAACCTCAGTTCCCCCAACTGTAAAATGGGAAGAGGGATCTATTTCTTCAAGATTGGTTAGGAAAATGAAACAGGATAATGAATATACAATAAAATATCACATGTCCTCTCCTGGACTCATCTTTCCTGAGTTGAATTCTGTCTCCTTGCCAACATTCAAATATTGGGGGGTTTATTATTTTAAAAAAAGTAATAATAGTGATAATAATATGTTTTTTTAAAAAACAAAAGCTGAAGTTCTGCCTCCTTCTCATGCAAGGACAGGGTAGAGCTGACCTGTTTAGACAAGACACGTGTCCTAATCTACCGTAGTCCCCACCCAGCCAGTTCGCTCTTTCGTATGTTACGTGGCTGCTGTTGACATGGAGGTTTGTGACCTCCACTTTAATATATAAAACAGATCTAACGTCCTTCTCGATGGCGCCTAACAGCAACAACAATGTCCTTCTAGATCATCTCTTCTTCAGACTTTGCCTTTTGTTGTTGTTGGGTGCCATCGAGTCGATTCTGACTCATAGCGACGCCACATGACTGAGTAGAGCTGCCCCATAGGGTTTCCTAGGCTGTACTCTTCACGGGGGCAGATCACCAGGTCTTTTCTCCTGTGGAGCCACTGGTGGATTCGAAGTGTCCACCTTTCACTTAGCAGCCGAGGGCTTAACCACTGTGTCACTAGGGCTCTTAAACTTTGCCTTAAACCTGGTGTTTTGATCAACCCACCAATCATTCCAGCAGCTTGCCTCTATACTAGTGCAGTTGAAGACCCCGGCCAATATCCTGGGATGATCAGAGCCCAGCTCTGCTTGTTTCTCCGTTGGTACTGAGAGCCCATCCTCTCCTCGAGGAGTGCTTATCTGGCCCCAGGGTGAAGCCAGAGCAAGACATTTCCTGGCCTGTCCTCAAGGAAAGCCCACAAAAACCTTGCTTTAGAAGCTGGCTGACTAAAACCCATTGCCATCGAGTCGATTCCGACTCATAAGTGTTATCAATTCATACTGAAATTGACACTTGCTTCCCCCTCTGGTCCCATCAAATGCTGCGGGACATTCAGTCCTCTGTTCTCAAGCAGGAGAATGGTATCTGAGAACCTCGTAGCTGGTGACTTTGGGTTCACACATGGGCCAAGGGGAGTCCAGAGGGTGTGCTTTTCTAAATGTGAGAGGTATCTCCCTTTATTTCTAGTACTTTATAGATGAGCCGGTGGGCTCAATCACAGCTGGAATCTCAGTGAAGTTCAAGTATAGAGTTTAGTTGCCTTACTAACTCCCCTCCCCAGGATGAGTCTCAGGGATAGCCTCAAGAAAAAAGAGATGTGGGCTTTGTTTGCTCTTTGACCTCAGAATCTGATGACTTGTAAGTTCCCTTGGAGTGACTTGCTGAAGGGTGACCTGTGACCCTTGCTGGGAGCCCCCACTTTGTAACCAGTAACATGATGGCATTCTGAGACTCTAATGGGATTCCAAGCATTGAATGAAACCGCTCACCCTGGGCACAATTCTGTTTTGCTGTTATTTGTTCCTTCATTAACAGACATTCATGGAGCAGCTCGGGTGTCTTAGGCTCTTTTTAAGTGTTCAGGATACATCAATGAACAAACAGATAGGGGCCCCGCCCTTGTGTAACTTATGTCCTAGGGAAGAGAGAGATAATAAACAACAACACAGAAAAGTACATTGTCTAGTTGCATCTAGATGAGATGAAGACTAATGAAAATAGATAAAGCAATGCTGGCTAAGGGCTTAGAGAGGTGTGTGTGGGTGGGCTAAGAAGGATAGGCCAAGGAAGAATTAGGAAATGAATCACATGCTAGGGCTTAAGGGCATGGCTGTGATAATGGAGTTCCTGGGTTTTCAGTCTTGGCTCTAGCATATTCTACTAATATGACTTTAGACAAGTTACTGAACCTCTCTAAATTTCTTTATGTATAAAGTAGAGATCCTAATAGTGTCTACCTTACAGGGTTGCCTTGGGGGTTCATTGAGAAGTGACTGGCACACACTAGTTGCTCAATAGACATGGTAGCTCATGATTATCAAAACCCCCACATTGCAGTGGAGAAAGATGAGACTCAGAGAAGAGCTATAACGTCCCCACAGGGCAGACATGGCAAGAGCAAAGCTAGAAGTCCAGACTTCCCATGCATCTTACTTTAATTATAAATGACCATGATGACGTCTGCAAGTGTTTGCAATCTCTCAGGGTTGGAGGAAATCTTCTGCCTGGCCCACCTCTGCTCTAGAGCACTGATTAGAGACAACATCAAGGGTGGATTTCCCAGGAGCTGGGTCTCTTGGGTACCAGGTACAATCTTTATGAATAATGTTTGATTGGCTTTGGCTCTTGTGTTCGGTTTAGTAAACCTTTTCTCCCGTGCATGGCCTTGCTGGGGATGGACAACAGCTGCTTGGTGATCAGCATCCACGTGATCTTATGTATAATTGAAGACACATTAAGTTAACCACCAAATTCATGAGTCCACACAATCCCAGCGCCCTGAGTTCCCGGAGGGCCTCCTGTTCAACCCTTTTATCCTTTTTGTCACTCATAGACATTCATCTTCCTTTTACATTCCTCTTAGAAGGTTGTTCACCAGGCAAGAGGCAATGGGCTGCTGTGGTGGATGCGGGAAAAGAAGGAAGATGGAAGGGAGCTGCTTCTTTAAGGGTACCTCCTACATCTGTAGATGAGTCTGCTGGGGGAGATTGAATCCAAAGACAGGGCAATGCAGTCTTGACCTGAGATTTTGAACCTGATTTTCACTCTTCTTTGCTATCCCTCAAGCATTTAGCATTGCCAATGTGCCATGTTAGGATTTCTATACACACTAGAAAAGAAGATGAATGGGTCACTCATTCCTATACTTCACTCATTCATTCATCCACCTTATTGAGTATCTTATACGCTCTGAGCTCTGTGATAGGCCCCCAGGAAGCATAAAAGAATACCACTGCAGGATAGAAGGAATCATGGGGTGCCTGTGAGACTGGGGTGGTCACAAAAGGATACAGAGGGGAGGCAAAGCACAAGCTGACCTTATTGCATGAAAGGAGGCTAGCCAGGTGGAGAAGATGGGGAAGGCAGATAGAGTAGCGTGTGCGAAGACTCAAAGAGGAGCATGTACATGTGTGAGGGCTGGAACAAAGTGTGTGGAACAGAGTTAGCAAAGGGGCCTCAGGAGACAGGGACTGGATAAGGAAGGACCATATGAAGGGCAATAGAAGACAAGACTAGCAGATTGGATTCTATTCTGAAGGCAACAGGGACCATGGAAGGCTTTTAACCCTTTCAGGGACCATGGGGAACATATGCCTGTGCTACATTTTCCACCTCTGGAGGTACATTAGTAGGCATTTGAGCCACTTTAGTATGTTTTGGTGTCATGGTGGATACTGGTACAACTGCCTAAAAAACAAGGAATTTGGTCTGTGTCACATTTGAGTGCTGAGAGCCATTCATATGAGAGGATGCTTCCTGGAGGAGTGACTGTGAAACTTTTGTGTCTTTTGGCTTCTGTACAGCAAGATAAGGCTCGCAAGCGTGTTTACTATTTCTTTTGTGTCATTGGGAAGGTATGGTTTCCAGCATTCTGAAATATTTGAGTAAATGAGTTATTTGGAGGGAGAAAACCGTTTGTGATGCACTTTCTGGGCCATAGGACCAATATATCTCCCATGTGTGGTGTGCTTAATGGAACATGGTACAGATATGGCCCACTTGAAATCAAACTGATAACAATTAGGTGCTGCAAGTGCAATGTTTATTTAGTATTTTATGTGCGTTTTTGTGTATATTTGGAAAGTTGAGTAAGATATTTTATGGCTCAAGTATAACTAGGAAGTGTGACACACCATAGGATCGATATGTCTCACGTATATGATGTGCTTCATGGAACATGGGACTGATATGTCCCACTTGCAATTGGCACCCCATTTTTTGAAATAATAGAAAATCTACCAACAAACAATGATTCAGCATCTATTCCATTAGTGAAAAAATATGGCATCACCAACAAATTAAAAATAATAATTTATCCATGAAAGGGTTAAGGAGAAAAGGGAAGAGATCAGTTTTATGTTTTGCAGAGATTACTCCAGCTGCAGTGTGGATACTGGAGGAAAGTGGAGCAAGAATAGAGGAAGAGAAATCAGATGGGATACTTTTGCAAAGCTCAAGGAGAGATAAGATGGTGGCTGGAACCAGAACACTAGAAACATAGACAACATGGAAAAGCTGGGATCTAGGGCATTTTTGGTAGTCTCCGTAGGAATGGATGATTTGTATTCATCAACTGTATGGGGTTGCTACGAGTCATAATCAACTTGAGGGCAGTGGGTTTGGTTTTGGTTTTATCAGCCAGCATAGGCTATGCTAGAACAACAAGCAACTCCCAGAATACAGAGGTTCCTCCCATGCCATGGTCACCAAAGGAATAAGGAATTCTGTCACTCTGCAGCACATCCTCTTAATCTGGGACCTGCTGGTCTTGTGGGAGAGGGAAAAGAAAGATAGAGAAACCATATAAAGTTCCTAAAAACTGCCCAGAAGCAGCACATCTCACTTCCGCCCATATTTTATTGGCCAAAGAAAGTTGTGTGACCAAGGCTGACATCACTGTGGCATGATATATTACATTTCCACAACGACTGCTCTGTTAAAGGGGACTGCAAATGTTTTGACAATAAAGTCATCTACCAGCATTGGTCATAATTGTTCACCTTCCTTTTTTACTCATACTAAATACACTCACTACTTCTGTCTTAGGTTCCTAGTGCACTGTAACAAAAATGCCACCAGTGGGTGGCTTTAAATAGAAGACATTTATTGTCTCACAGTTTTTGAGTTTGTTGTTGTTAGGTGCCATCGAGTTGGTTCCAATTCACAGCAACCCTATGTACAACATAACAAAACACTCCGTGCACCATCCTCATAATTGTTGTTATGCTTGTGCCCGTGATTGCAGCCACTGTGTCAATCCATCTCATTGAGAGTCTTCCTTTCTTTCTCCAACCCTCCACTTTACCAAGCATGATGTCCTTTTGAGTTCAGAAGTCCAAAAATCAGAGAATTGGCTGTGTCAATTCCTTCTGATGGTTCTGAGAGAGGAACAGTTCCAAGTCTCTTTCCTAGCTCCCAGTGGCTGCTAGCAATGCTTGACGTTCTTTGCTTCTTGTAGATCCATCTTCCTCTATCATCATGCGGCTGTCCTCCTTTGTGTGTGTGACTCTGCATGTCTATTCTGCATCACTCAGAAGGGATTAGGACTAGGGCCCACCTGACTCCAGTATGACCTCATTAACGTAACGCAAGAAAGGACCTCATCTCCAAACAGGGTCACATTCACAGGTATAGGGCTTAGAACTTCAACATATCTTTTTGGGGGACACAATTCAATCTTCTAAAATGAAGATAATCTAGAAGTCCCATCTAATCACTGTGTCCAATTTAAAATCTGGGATCTTTTTCAGTCAGTCCATCAAGTCTGGAGATAGAGACTCCTGATCTGAAGACAAGTCAGGTGTACCCTCACCACCACACCCAAACACAAAGGTGTTACAGGGAGGGGAGCAGGAGGAAGGAATAAACACTCTATTTGAGAAGGGAGAGTAAGGGGCACATAGAGCTCACTTCTGTTGTTGTTGTGTGCTGTCCAGTCGATTTCAACTCATAGTGACCCTTCTTAGCAATTCTGAAATCCCACTGGACAGCTATTCTGATGGTTCTCTATCCTGGAGGTGAGGGATGTCCCTTGATTAGACCAGGTTCTCTTATATGGATGGAGCCTTGGTGGTGTAGTGGTCAAGTTCTAGGGTTGCTAACCAAAAGATCAACAGTTTGAATCCAACAGCTGCTCTCTGGAAACCCTATGGGGCAGGTCTACGCTGTCCTATAGGGTCACTATAAGTTGGATTCAACTCGGCGGCAACAGGTTTGGGTTATTTATTTATTTATTTTGGTTTTCTCTTTACTGGGAGTAGCCCCTGGTACATTGTTATCCACAGCTCTCTAAACTATTTCAGATAATTAACGTGAGTGTGTGTGTGTGTGTGTGTGTGTGTGTGTGAGTGTGTGAGTGTGTGTGTGAGTGTGTGAGTGTGTGTGCATGTTTAGGCACATATTTAAAACAGCAAGTTCACATTTACTTGCAAGGATTACCACACTCTAACTCTGATGCCCCTCTCTCCTACACTGAGTTGAATTTTTTTTATGATTCTCAATCTTCATTTGGACATGGACGTGACTCTTGGAATTCCTCCAGGCACTGCAAGTGGGTGCTGACAGAGACTGTGGGTCCTGGGAGTGAGAATGCAGTTTGTGAAGAGAAGTGAATTCAAGAACCACTCTTCTAAGACTTTGGACAAGGCTTTTAGTCTTGTCAGCTTTATTTTTGTTCTTCTTTGAAGTAACACCAGCAGTCCCTACCTCACCTCTCTCACGGCGTATTTTCCACAACTAGGTTTCTGTACCAAAAGGAGTAGGTGTTCACACATACTCCTCCGAGTGCATGTGAATAACGGTGATGCAACAGCAATCCAATGACCTTGTTAGGGGCTGGGTGGGAAGTCCAATCACAGCTTCAAACAGCAAAACGCACCCCCTGTTCCATCTACTTTGAAATGGAAAGCTTCTTTTTGGGGTTTACACAGCCCTAACTCTGTTTGTATTTGAAGTTTTACTTGTTGTTTTCATCTTCTTTCATCAAAGAGAGGGAAACATTTCAGATTTCAAAATGGCAGACATCATGGCCCTCAATGAACACACCACTTGCTCTGCCTCATTCCCAGCCTCTTTGCATTCAGGCAGGGCCAGACGACTCCTTCTGGACATAGGCTGTGGGTACAAGTGACTTTGACACCTCCTATAAGGAATCAGGAAAAGTCCATGTGCTAACCCCAGCAATCTCTTCACCCAGCATAGCAAAAGAGAAGATGCAATGTCCAGGTAAAGCAACTACAAGTGGTAGGAGTTTCTGTCACCCTGGATTCCTGGACACAATCTCGTAACCAATTGCATAGAGCACACAGCATGACAGAGAAATAAGCTGTCATTGTGTTAAGTCATGGAGATCTGGGGTGTTTGATACTGCAGCCTAGCCTGGACCTTTCTGACTAATATACTGAGAACCAAGGGCTCTTCTTTGGCCCTTGGAAGAGAATTTCATCACTCCTCTTCCAGAAAGATGACTCTGCCCACAATCTTCCTATAGCATCCTTGTTGTTAGTTGCAGAGAACTCAACTCCAACTCATGGTGACCCCACGTACAACAGAATGAAATTTGTCTGGTCCTGCATCATCCTCACGACAGTCGGTATACTCGAATCCACTGTTGTGACTGCTGGGTATTTTGAGTGCATTCCAACCTAGGGGGCTCGTCTTCCAGCACTCTGTTAGACACTGCTCCACTGTGATCCGTAGGGTTTTTATTGGTTGATTTTGGAAGAAGATTGCCGGGCCTTTCCTCCTAACCTGTCTTGGTCTGGAAACTCCACCGAAATCTGTCCTCTGTGGGTGACCTTGCTGGTATTTGAAATACCAGTGGCATAGCTTCTAGCATCACAGCAACATGCAAGCCACCACAGTACGACAAGCTGACAGACGAGTGGTGGGATATAGTAATAGGAGAAACGAAGACCCTGGGAAGGGAATCTACTGGTCAAACTTAGACAGCACTTAGGAGAAGGACTAGACCATGGTCCAGTATGTGGGCTCCTGTCCCACACTGCAATTAAAACCAGTCCCCACTTTTGACATCTAATAGATCCGGTCACGTGCTTGACATTACATTCAATATTCAAAATCACGCAAATGGCTTCAACATCAACTACAAGGTCCAAATTCAAATTAAACTATTTGTACTCCATGCATATTTATACAATCATCCCCTCTGACAAGACATAGTCATGTGCATAGACATCGAAGCTAAATCTTGTATTATATGAATAAAACAGATGAGGGGGAGGGTGGGCTGTGGTTGGGAGCTGGGGATAGCGTCTCCATTAGGCAGGCAGCTAATTTAAGGTTTAAAAACAGGATTTTCAACAGCTGATCCATGGCCGGCTTAATAACCTGACGTTCTAACTCTGTCTCTCTCTCTTCCTAGATACTGCGCCCACCTTTGGCTGGACCTGTTGCGGGATGATATGATTACCATCGTGTGCACCCTCTGGAACTATTTTAAAAAGCGAGTCCCTAATCCCTGCTTAATTTTATGAGCTGTCAACATGATTCTAAATATCTCCTCCTTTTGCATTTTCACCTTGGGACAGGAGTCCGGAAGTACAGATTGGGTGTACCACAGTGGACTTCAGGCAATTTTCATCTCTTAATACCTGTAGCATGTGAGGCTGGGTTTGTAATCATCACTAGATTATCTCTAAAGATCGCCTTGTTGTACCTGCAAAATGGTTCTGCAGGAAAAATGCAAAAGATACTGGTAGAGTAATTGATGAGATGCAGGGGATGATTGCTCTTCCTAATCCCTGATGGGGAAAAAAAAAAAAAAAAAGCAACTAGTACCAAGACAAATGTTGGTAATTTCTGTTAAACGCTGTTTGGAATTTGCAGTGGCAGAAACCAGCTCAGGAGTCATCCATGGCCTCCTGCCCCTGTAGGCAGCTCCCGATGCTGGAGCACAAGGGCTGGAGGAAATTCCCAGAATGCACATAGAAGAGGAGAGAGGATGCCCATTTAACAGAAGGCAAGCAAGAGTGGCCCCAGTGTCGAATCAGACACTGCAGGATACCTTCCTGGTGTAGCACCTGACACCTGGTAAGAGCCCAAATCCCATTTGTTCCCCTTCTTTTCCCTCCCCTGCTGGGGATGGGCAAAAAGTCCCCTGGTGTAGCAAACAATTTGCATTTGACTGCTAACCTAAAGGTTGGTTGTTTGAACCCACCCAGCAGCACTTCGGAAGAAAGAGATGGAGATCTGCTTACTTAAAGATTATAGCCAAGAAAACCCTAAGGAGCAATTCTACTCTGTAACACATGGGGCCACCATGAGTTGGAATTGACTTGATGGCAACGGGTTTGGTTTTGGCTGGGGCAGGCAGCCTGGCCCCCTTGAGGGGAAGGCAGAGTGTGGCTCCAGTGTGCTTCAAGATGCCTATGGCTTTGGGTAAAATGATGTGCTGTACCTCTCTGGAACTCTGTCTGCATCTGACAACTGGGGCGGGAGGCTCCATGCTGATGACAGCAACATATCATCATCCACGCCAACACACATGACAGTCAGGAACTGAGCCTATGTCTGCCGGGCACCGGATTCAATGACTTTCGTCCTTGTTGTTTCCTGAGGCAGTGTCAGAGGGGTGAGAGTGTAAGACAGCCCTTGCTTCTGCATTATCCCTCTCTAAGCTTCGGTAAAGGAGCCCTGGTGGTGCAACAGTTAAGCACTCGACTGCTAACCTGGAGGTTGGCGGTTTGAACCCACCAGGCACTCCATGGGAGAAAAGGCCTGGTGATCTGCACCCATAAAGACTACAGCCTAGGAAACCCCACGGGACAGTTCTACTCTGTCCTATAGGGTTGCTATGAGTCGGGATTGACTTGACGGCACACATTAACAGCAACACCCTCCAGAAAAGAGGAAAAGGCGGGGTCCGAGCAAATTAACTGCGTGAAAAGTTTGTGTGTCTGGGAAGGTTCCATCCTTCTGTGTAATGACGCTGTGTAAAGATGTGTAAATAATCATGTAGGAGTCCCGGGGCTGCTAACCAAAAGATTGGAGGTTCCAGTCTACCCAGAGGGGCTTCAGAAGAAAGACCTGGTGATCTACTTTTGCAAAATCAGCCATTGAAAATCCTATGGAGCACAGTTCTACTCTGGTACACATGGAGTCTCCAGGAGTTGGAGTGAACGTGACAGCAACTGGTTAAAGGACCACGTGTGCAAAAGACCATTGTAAAATCATCCTTCACCTCACAGTTTCAGGAAGGGAAGCTCCAGGTAATAGAGTTTTCTGGAAAATCGGGGGTTCATTAGAAATCCTGCTTTCTCTTTTGTTCGCTGGTTAAAGGAGCCAGAAGAGAAACTTTCTTCTACCTTTAATCTTGAAGACATTGGAGATAGGTTTTGGAAGTCAGTTCTTCTTTTATAGGGTTTATAAAAAAGAAGAGTCAGTGTTGAATCTACTCAGACTTCAGTTTCTGCACTTAAAAAAAAAAGTACCATCCATTCCAGACTGAGTATGTCTTCCTGCATTGGGTTGCTTTTCTTCAAATGACAAAACAAAACAAAACAAAACTTGTTCATTTACAGTTCTATTTCACTAAATAGGCCCAACCCAGACCGAGTATAATGGTGCCTTGCAGTCACTGGGTAGAAGGCAGGGCAGGGGTTCCTGGTGCCCCAAACCAGAGATCATCTGAAGGAAGTGCTCAGTGTATGTTTCTGAGCCATAACACTTCACGATGTTTTACAGGTTGATGTTATTTTATTTGTTCATTTTAAATCTGAGAAATAGTGTGTGTTCGTTTATCAAACAATTCTACACAGGGAACTTTAGTCCTTGATGGTGAAAGCTTCCCAGGTTTAAGTTAAAATGGGCCCCATGCAGTACTTGTGAATCTTCTGAGAACCCTGGTAGAATGAATTTTCTTATGCCTTAATTTTTGTTGAATACCCTGCAATGTATAGACGACGAAGCTAATTCTTTTCTTGTGAGGCACTTTCGTAGAAGGGAAAAATTTACATCACTTCAACATCAAAGCTAAACCATAGCTACCACTTTAAATGCTGGAAAATATCTAATGATGAGTCCTTAGAGTTGCTTTAAGACATTACTGTTTACAAAGTGCTTTTAACACGCGGCGTGTCATGCCAACTGGGTGGCATAATATAATTTTATGGACTAATAAAATATTTTAAATAACATTAATAATACTTAATTGTATTAATAATGTTTAACATTAAATATATATTGAGGTAATAAATGAGGAAGTTACTGCTGTAAACCAGATATTGCAGAGGTGCTTTATATTGTCTTGCTTCATCTTCACAGCTACACCCGAAGGTTGATTTTAGTTGTCATTGCACACATTAAGAAAATGAAACCAGGACAGATAAAGCAGTGGCTTGTCCCTGGTCACACACCTAGCAAATGACAGAGGCGGGGAATAAATCCAGCTCCAGAGACAGCAACTGAAATACTTTTTACAATGCAGGATATTAGCCAGGCTTAAAAACCTAAGTGTTGTTTGCAAATTATAGGACCCTCTCTTTTAAGTTCCATCGTTTGCAGAAACGGCCTATTTCTTTATTGAATAAAGTGCTGCTTGGATGTCCAAAAGCGTGTTTGGTTCGGTGAAGATATCTACCTTCTACGAAGTCTAGAAAGGAAGAGTGAAAAAAACAAAACAACTGGCAAAACAAGTTGAACATGAGTTTTCGTTAGAGAAAGCAGAAGCCTCTCTCTCTTTTTTTGGAGAAGGCATTTTGTCCTTCATCACATGGGAGACGCGTGTGCAAATTTTGCACTGCAGGGGCCCTGCGTGAACATATGGGCCCATTAATCATGAAATACTGATTGTGGATTGAAACTCTGAAACAGGTTCCATGACACATGGGTTTGTTTTGTTGGTCCAAGGTGTTAAGTAAAATAACACAGCAGCCATGTTAACATTCATCTCCTACCCTCCTTTTGTTAGCAGGTTAGCGCCCACCCAATTCACATATCCTCAGGTTTATGAATTATTAATCAAAAGAGCTAAAAAGTCAATCCAATCTGGTTAGATACAGTAGTTCTTGTGGCTTCCAAACTTTTAAATAATGAATGGTTTCATCACTTCCCCAGAGGATGTCAAGCAAGGAGAATGTCTGGAATCAAAATCCCACTGGGTAACAAAAGCAACATAGTCAAGAAAAGGTAGTAATTTTTAATAATAGCAACTCCAACCTATTGTATCATCACTGCCACTCTCTGGAGAGATCATTTCATAATGGGAAGGAGAGGTGTCTTGAAAAAAGGGCTTTATGAGATCAAATAATGCCAGAAAAAGTGATATGTCATAAAGGAGTTGGTAGAGGATATGCATATATCCAAACATAATATTGCAACAAATAAAAATTAAAAATTAACCCTGCCTTTGTTATCCCTAATTATTTAACAACAACAACAAAATGCACCTTAATTATTCTGAATACTGGAGGAGTTTTATGATGTACATCTCATCATGATTGGGAAACTGGAGAAAATAGCATAGCCTAAAAGGCAGAGATAAATGGTCTACTTAGATTGTAAGAGTATTGTGAGCAATGGGACTCGATGCTTATAGGGAGGTATTTAGTGGGCAATAAAGGAAAGAACAGCCCTACTCAGAAATGGCTGCTTGTATCAGGGTAGGACGGACGTGGTAGAGAACTGCAGACTCTAGGTAGAACAGTGAGAGAATGAGAAGTAGTATTACTGAGTCCTGCTACATGACAAAGGATTGAATAGTAGAGGCATGCTGGAGATCAACTAAATCAAATGGTTTTAGAACTCTGCACTGGTTTCAGGCAAGCTGGCCGAGCCACATTTGCTTCAAGAAGGGAGCACTACTAAAGATTAGAACCAGAGGTGAGAGTGACTTCAGATTCATCCTGTCCATTCTCATCTATGCTAAACATTCTCATTCGTTCTGAAACTTCAGTTCACTCTGAAATTCCCATACATATTGCAAGTCTCAAGTCCCTCCAGAAGTCCCAAGTCATCAGCATTGAGAAGCATGGACTACACTTAGAATAGTTTTGTGTTTATTTGACCAAGTCACTGGGCTTTTCTTGGGGAGGATGTCTGGACAAGGAACAGTGGGAAGCAGGAAGCAAGGAGTGACTTTCTTGTTAACTGGGTTTTTACCCCAAATCCCATGGAGTAGTTCTTTGGTAAAATGTGCTCAAACATGCCTGGATTAATGACAGGCCCCTAAATTAGAGATGCTATATGAAATACAAGAAACCTAGTCATCTTTGAATTCTAGATAACATTTTATAGTATAAGTGTTATGTAAAAAAAATGTATTTCTTGATTTTCTGAAATTCAAATTTAACTGGGTGCGCTGTGTTTTATTTGTAACCCTCTCCTACAACCAAACTGAAAATATCACCATCTTCTAAAGTAGTTTCAGACAAAATCTCAATGTGCCTTATGTACAAGTGACTTTAGGTTTGATAATATATGTTGCCATCACATTTTCTCCATCCTTCTCTCTCCCCGTTTCCTTCCCTTCCAGTCTAACTGCTCCTGGATTTGTGCTGTGCTTGAGGATATAAAAGAGAATCAGATCCAGCTCTTCTCCTGGAGAAGCATCCAGCCTCCTGGGAGAAAGAGGAAACCACAATGAAAACACCTTAATAGACTTTATCTCCATCTATCCATCCATCCATCCATCATTCATCATCCATCTGTTCATTATCTATCTACCCATCCACCCACGCTCCCACCCAGCCACCCATCCACCCATCCATCTGTTCTTCCATCTACCCACTCACCCACCCACTCACTTATCCATCTACCCACCCACCCACCCACTTATCCATCTACCCACTCACCCACCCACTCACTTATCCATCTACCCACCCACCCACCCACTTATCCATCTACCCACCCACCCACTCATCCATCTATCTATCTATCCAGCCAGCCAGCCAGCCACCCTCCATCTAAAATCTAAATCACTGAGGAAGAAGTTGTTGATTCTGCTTAAGGAGAAACCTTGTCACATCCCTACAACGTATCTTCAAAACAAATATCCCAATTTTTGGATAGCAAAACTGGGTCCTAGGGAATTTACTCAGCGCTGCAGAGCTCATTTGGGATCTGACCATCCGTCCTTAACCTTGAAATAGACACATTTTGCACATGGTTAAACAGAGCCAATCATACATGCCACCACTTTCTCTTCCCTTGTTCCTGTTTTTTTTTTTCTTTCCCTTTTTTTTCCCCTCACAGAGCCTCTACCCCCTTGTGCGCCAACACTCAAGCGTTTGTCTCCGCTGCCATCTGTGGTGGTAGGCCTGTGACTCCTGTCACCTGCCTGCTGGGGCTGCCTCCTGCCCTTCCCCCGCCTTCCTGACCAGCTCCGACCACAGGGGCTGGGAGTCTGGCCGTGAGCCCCACTTTCTCAGCGGGGCACTTCCTCTTGCACTCTGCTCTTGCAAGTTGTTTATCGCTCTCAAGGATAGTAACTCAGATCTTATCTGTGGAACTGTATCTGTCTGGGCCCAGATGTCTGCCTCCCTGGCAGCCTCTTAATTGCCCTGCGGTGCCTCACCTTCCAGAAGTCTTCCTCTTCTTCCCCCGGAGCCCCCTCCTTCCAGTGTGCGGATGATTCGTTGAAAAACAGCAGGGCAGAGCATGTGGCAGCCCTGCTTCGCCTGGAGACTTTAAGGTGCTAGAAGGTCCTTTTCTGGTCTTCGCAAAACTAGACTGGCTGACTGAGGCTTGTGGAGTTGAGATCCTGGTTACCCCTGGGCCAGGGACGAGGGTGGATGGGGGCGGGGGCCACAGAGACCCAATGGTCATCAGGACAGCTGATCATGGAGGACATGAAAGGAGAGGGAGACGGATCTCACCACATGCCTCATTCAGAACCCCCAGCACAGGGCCCTGGTGGAGAACTTTCAGGCCCATGCTCCCACAGAATTCTTTGTAAGGACAGGGATGCTCCATGTCTGTGCTGGCCAACACGGTGGACATGTGGCCAGTGTCACCCAGAAAGAGAACTTTTCATCTTACTCATTTTAACTAATTTAATTCAAAGTTAAATAACTACATAATATGGTCGTCCTTAGCTGCTGTCTATCATGATGGCCCCTGACTCATGGCAACCCCACTCAAACTGAAACGCTGCCCAGTCCTGTGCCATCTTATGACAGGAAGCAGTTCGGACCTTTGGGATCCTAGAGTTTTCAATGGCTGATGTATGGAAGTAACTTGCCAGGCCTGTCTTCCTAGTCCGTCTCAGCGTGGAAGCTCCAGCATCATAGCAACAGGCAAGCCTCCATTGACGTACAGATGGTGGATGTGCGTGAGGTGCGCTGGCCGGGAATCAAAGCCAGGTCTCCCACACGGAAGGTGAGGATTCTAGCTTGGTCTTCACGGTTTCAGAACATGTTGCTAGATGCCAATCTGGCATGAGCACACCTTTGGGCTGAAAAATTAGCTTCTTTCTGGCCCCTGTGAGTGCTGAGTAAAGGGGCCATTGACCTCTTCGCTCTCAACTCACTTCTTCAGTTTTCCTATTGGCAACATGTGGTTAATAATCCTTGCCTTGCCTTCTTCAAGACATGCGGGGAGAATCCAGTGGACTCATTGACGATTAACGGCTAACATCCTTAGAATAAGCACAGCCACATTGTGAGGGCTCTGCTGATGGTTCTGCAAGCACATGTCTTCGTTGAATGCCCACAGTAGTTGTTTGCACTTGGAAAGTGCAAAACAAAAGCAAGGTTCATTTTTTTGGCATTGGAATGCTGGTCACTGTTTTGTGCTGCCTACAGAGACGTGTCACAGTAATGTGATGAAAAAGCACCTTGGTGTCTGAAGAGCCTGAGTTTCAATCCCATGTAATCAGATACCTAGGGGTGCATTACTTAACCTTCCAGAGAGCCCTCTTACCCCCTTATTTGTGAAATAGAATTGAATACTCATGGCTTTGGGCTCTCAGTAAGAATTAGAGGAGGTCCTGACTTTGAAGTGTCCGCTCAATGTCAGTCCCTGCCCTTCACCTCCAAAAGAACCATAGTGTTTGATAAAACAAGCTGGCAAAGAGCTACCGGGACTATCACAAAGGGACATTCTGGGGGGTTGATCGCTGTTCGTAGTGAGTGCAGAAAGGGCTTAGGTTGCTTCCAAACCCCTGTCAGAACTCTGACGTTTCTAGACTGAAGTCACTCCTCTCCACTGGGTTTTTTTTTTACACACAGCAAAGCAAAGTTTCCAGCTTTTAAGGAGAGAGGCTTTCAGAATTATATTAAAAAGACCTCAAAATGGTTCCTAGACATCAAACAGCCCTTAAAATAATATTTTGATGGTTTAATTGTAAATAAATCAGGAACATGTGGATTAAATTTCGATCAAAATACACATGGCTTTTTAAATACAGGGATGGAGAACTTGGTGCAATGCACTTGGGGTTTATTAAACTCAGAGCATTTCAGAAATGCTGTGTGACACGGGGCAGGGCTGAGACAGAGCCTGGCTTGCCCTGCCCTGCTTCTTCTGTACACACCACAGTCAACTTTAGCTGGGAAGGGAGCTTCAGTTTCCACCAGGTCTGACTGGAAACGGCCATGATGCCCTGCCAAGTGGGAGTCCCCAACTTGCCAGAAGCTGTGCACATTGGCTGGAAGCTGAAAGGGGAGCACAGGCATCCACTTTGCCTGCAGAGCATAAGAAGTGAGAACTGAAGCCCACAGAGAGTTCAAGGAGGTCCAACCACGGCCCTCAGCTGGTGACAGAATTCGTACTCAGGTGTGCTGGGCAGAGGTGTGTCCAGAGAAGACCATGAATACTTAGACACACATGCACACATGCACACACACAAGCATACATACTCATGCATGTGCACACATACACACATGCAGAGTAGAGCCCAGAGGAGGAAATATATTTGGGGGACATATTAACATACTGCTAGAGCAAACTCACTCCCTTGTTTCCTTCAGATTTCAGACCCTTTTCTTTCCTTCTTTAAATAAATCTAAGCCCCTAAGCTCGAGTGGGAAAAGGATGCACAGGCATGAGAGATGTCTCCTCTCCTCTTCCCTCTCCTCCCCTTCCCCCTCTCCCCTCTCCTCCTCTTCCCCCACCTCATCCCCTCCCCTTGCTCCTCCCCTCCTCTTCTCCTTTTCTTTATGTTCTCTTCCCTTTCTTTTTCATCTCTCCCTTCCTTCCTTCTTTCCTTTGTTCCTTCCTCCCTCCCTCCCTCCCTCCCTCCCTCCTCCCTCCCTCCCTCCCTCCCTCCCTCCCTCCCTTCCTCCCTCCCTCCCTTCCTTCCTCCCTCCCTCCCTCCCTTCCTCCCTCCCTCCCTTCCTTCCTCCCTCCCTCCCTTCCTTTTCCCCTCTCCTCTTCCACCTTCCTTTTCACTTCTCTTTCTCTCTCCCTTCCTATCCCTGCATTTCTTTCTTCTCTCTCTCTCTTCTTCCCTTGATTGCTTCTGTTTGAGTCCCTCTCCTGTGTATGCCCAGGATTTATAATACATCCTGTTAAAACCAATCCCAAATGTCCTTCCGTGCTCAGGAAAGCCCCGGGTCCTGCTCATTCTCACCCCCACTGCTTGGGGTGCACTGCCCCACACATGGTTGATGACTGTGCCGAGTGAGGCAGCACACTTGTGCACAGTGGGAGACCATGGGCTCACACAGACCACCGCGGGGCGTGAGGCTCCCAGCCGTGTAGCTGAACAGTTAAACTTTCTTGGGGAGGTGAAGAAGCAGGAGAAGGGAGACCGTACAGCTAATGATAGGTTGTTAGAAGACAGAAATGCCCACCTGAGGCCTCACCTGCTCCCCCCCCATCCCACATCACCGGCTCTGTCAGAAGAGCATCGAATTGGGTCAAAAGCCTTGGCTGAAGCCCTGGTCCTTGCATTTACTGGTTGAGTGATAGTAAAAGCAATCCTCCAGGATGTTAGAAAACTTGCCCCACAGGGCTCATTTGATGAGCAAATAAAACTATGTCTGAAGTGAAACAGCACTACTGTCAGCTGCCATTCTTGTAAGATGCAGTGTAGACAGAGGTGCCGGGGCCGCGTAAGATGCAGTGTAGACAGAGGTGCCAGGGTCGAGGGTACACCCCCTGCTCTGCCCACTCCAGCAGCCCTTGGGGACACCACCACCAGCCCCCGCAGGCTAGTTGAAGGGTTTGGTCCCGCCTTTAGCGCTGGGAGTTGCCTGGAGCAGGACATGGGGAATTGCAGGTTCTGGAAGATTCCACCGACTGTGGGAGGCTGGCTGCTGGAGATTTCCTAGACGTCACTGAATCCTGAATACGTACAAGAGGAGACAACAACAGTGATGGTGTGGCAATAACAAAGTCACGGTCGTGACTATGATGAGTTAATCCATTACTGTCAAGTCAATGCTGGCTCCTGATGACCCCATGGGTACGAGTTCCAAAACCCAAAAACCAAACCCATTGCCATCAAGTCTATTCCGACTCTCAGTGACCCTGCAGTACAGAGCAGTACTGCCCCATAGGATTTCCAAGGAGCGGCTGGTGGATTCAAACCTCTGACCTTTTGGTTAGCAGCCGAGCCACCAGTTTGTGCCACCAGGGCTCCAGGGTAAGAGTTAGTGAGTCTGTATTATCATGACAAGCTATGCTGAGTGCTCCCACCTCATATGCAGTTCTCCTCCAGAGAATCTTGTGCTGTAGGGATTGTTGACCCATTTCACAGATGAGGACATGGAGTCTCAGGGACTTACCGACTCACCGAAGGGTATACATAAAGACGGCGGTAGAGTTTTTACACTAAGAACCAGTTGCCTTACAACAATCTAGGAAATTACTTGTTGTAAAGTTCAGATGCGATAAAACACATCCAGGAGAAGTGCCATCTCTAAAGAGCTATTCAAGATCAGTATCGTCGATAATTACATTAACACTAAAATATTAATTCTATTACTATTAATACTATAATTAGTAGTAATACTAATTACTGCTACTACTAGTAATTGCAACAGCACACCAGGCTAGTGCAGTCCATTTGAACCCAAGTTTTCTAACCAATGTCTGCCAAAGTTTCGGGCTAGATGTTGATGGTCCACTGATTTATCTATAACCCTATGTTCATGCGGGTCGGCGTGCTACATTTTAAAGCATGATTTTTATTTTTTTTAACCTGGTTGTACCTTGCTTGCCAAATACACGTCACCAAATTCCTTTGCTGGTCCTGGCCTCTCCTAGGAGGAACTGTCTTTCAAGGTACAATCTTTTCCTTACTTTCTCTGAGCCAACCTGAGGACGCCATGGCTGCTCTTGCCCTGGGCGTATGTAGTGTTTCGTAACTGGCTGCTCTCGCCTGACTCTAAGACATAACCTTCTGTCAGTCTCATGCCCCCAGTATAACAAAGTCCCCAGCTGGGCAGGGGATGGCCTGGTGGAAGACACAGAGCTTGGGTTTTGGTATCGGTTCCTGGCTCTGCTGTTTTCCAACAAGGTGGCATTGGACAAGCTAGAGAGCTTTCTGATCTTCGGTTTGCTCCTCTGCCTCATGAACATCAACATCTTGTTGCTGTTAGGTGCCATCTAGTTGGTTCCAACTCATAGCGGCCATATGTACAACAGAACAAAATGCTGCCTGGTCCTGCACTGTCCTCATGATCATTGCTAAGTTTGAGTCCACTGTGGCAGCCACTGTGTCAATCCATCTCATTGAGGGTTTTCCTCTTTTTCACTCTCCCTCACTTTACTACGTGTGATGTCCTTCTCCAGGGATTGATCCCTCCTGATAACATGTCCAAAGTACATGAAATGAAGTCTCACCATCCTTGCGTCATCTGTCAGTTTTTCATATTTTGGTGGCTTGTGTGTTGCTG
Source organism: Dugong dugon (assembly GCA_030035585.1). Classification (NCBI taxonomy): domain Eukaryota; kingdom Metazoa; phylum Chordata; class Mammalia; order Sirenia; family Dugongidae; genus Dugong; species Dugong dugon. The sequence goes on from CM057472.1 coordinate 110,997,855, forward strand.
TGATGCTGGAAGCTATGTCATCAGTGTTTCAAATACCAGCAGAGTCATCCATGGTGGACAGGTTTCAGTGGAGCTTCCAGACTAAGACAGACTAGGAAGAAGGACCTGGTGGTCTACATCTAAAAAAATCAGCCAGTGAAATTCTTATGAACAGCAGAGAAACACTGCCTGATATTGTGCTGGAAAACGAGCGCCTCAGGTTGGAAGACACTTAAAATGACTGGGGAAGAGCTGCCTCTTCAAAGTAGAGTCCACCTTAATGACGTGGTTGGAGTAAAGCTTTTGGGACCTTCATTTCCTGATGTGGCACGACTCAAAATGAGAAGAAACAGCTGCAAATGTCTATTAATAATCAGAACACGGAATGTGCAAAGTATGAATCTAGGAAGATTGGAAGTCGTCAAAAATGAAATGGATGCATAAAGATTGGTATCGTAGGCATTAGTGCTCTAAAATGGACTGGTATGGGCCATTTGGAATCAGACAATCATATGGTCTACTACGCCAGGAATGACACATTGAAGAGGAATGGCGGCACGTTTATCATCAATATCTGCGCCATGGGAGGTGACGGTGTATGTGTGAATGGTGCCTACACTGGGCCTGCTCCAGCCAGGGTTGGTGGTATTGTCTCTTCCAAGCCCCCCCCACCCCCCACCCCACCGCAGGCCTAGTGCAGACTCTGCCAGCAGGTGCACATGGAAGGTGCTGAGTCAGCATGCTCAGGGTGTGGCATACACTGGAGGGCATGGTCGTGGACAGTAGCTGTGGCTTCAGATCTCACTTCTACACACCCTGAGGTCAGGAACAAGGCAAGCCTCAACAGATTCCAGAGCATCAGTTTCCTCATCTATAGAGAATAATACCTGCCCCTCAGGACAATGGTGAGAATTAAATAAGCTACTGCTTACCCAGTACTCACTGCCAATGCACCAGGAAGGCAGGAGTTGATAGAAAAGTTTTCCTTCTCTCCCACCGTGCCCTGGGGTTAATGTCTCATTGATGGTGGTGGAGAAGGAGGGGGAAACAATGGAAGAGGAGGAGGAGGAGGGAGGCACATCTCAGTTTATGGGAACAGACGTAAGACCTTTTGAGACATTTACAATAATCTTGGGGGAAGACACTATAATCACACCCATTTTACAGCTCCAGAAACTGAGGCACAGCTAAGTGAAATGACTTGCCAAGATCCCTGGCTGGTAAATGGAAACTCTGTCCTTTTACTGCTGATCCCTTTGCTGGACCTGTCACATACCTGTAGGTCCTGAGTGGCCCCTGGTGTTCAGAACCCATGAAACAGGAACAGAGAACACCGTCCAGTCTAAATCCTGGTCATACATAGATGATTAGGAGGGCCTGGCCAACAAATCCTTCCCTTTTCAGACTGCACTGTGAAGATGGAAGAAAAAAATTAAAAAATCAACAACCTCCCCCTCCATGTCTTAAAGAATGGATTTCTTCCTCTCCCAATTCTTCTTTCAATTCTTGGCTGATGTTTCAAGCTGTGATCACTACAGGTAAGAGCAGAATTTGTAAGCTCAACATTCTACATCTGCGTGGCCAAGACAGGCAAAGGAAAGAAAAAGGATTCCAGCACCCCACTGCCACATCCCACTGTCTACCACCCCATACACACACAGCTTCCCTTCCATTCTCATTTCTGTGTCTTTGCTTATGCTGTTCCTACTACTTGATGGTCACTCTCTCCTCACTCATTTGCTCGTCTAAGCCTCTCCAACCTTCAACAATCTTCTCTAATTGCACCTTTCCTGAGTACGCCAGCCATTCCCACATGGACTTCTCCCCACTCCTAACCTCCTGAATGAGATTCTATTGATTCAGTTCACTCTGGCTCCTGACTCCTCTCCAGGGGTCTCCAGAGTCTCCAAGGGTCTGCAGGAGTCTCCTCTGGGTTAAAATCCAGCAGTTCGAGTCCCAACTAAGACCCTTTAAATGACTTTGCTCCAGCCCCTCCTGGTATTGATCCAGCACTGGCCACAGTCTTTGTCTTGGTCATTCGCTGCTTAAAGCCCCTATCTCATCCACCCAGGTGCTCTGACCTCTGACCCTTAGCTTCTCCAGCTTGACTCCTAACTGAAAGGTTAGAAGTTTGAGCCACCCAGAGGTGCCTTGGAAGAAAGCCTGGTGATCTACTGTCAATAAATCAGCCATTAGAAACCCTGAGGAGCACAGTTCGCTCTAACACACGTCAGATCACTGTAAGTCAGAGTTGACTTAATGGCAACTGGTCTACTGGTTCTCCAGCTCTAAAGCTCAGCACCATTGAAATGGTACCTGGTTCCTGATTTCATGGACTTGTAGCAACAGGAGAAAGGAGCCCCCACCTTCACCTTAGTGCCTTTGAGCCCCTGAAGTAGGATCAGCCCCTCCTGGCTGTGAGGTGTGACCCCTGACTTCCAAGCTTGGCTCTCCCCATGACTAACCCTGTGTCCATCACTCCCACCCTTGTTCTCTGCATGGGAAAAACTTCTTTCTGGGCCATAGTTTTCTTTTCTGAAAAATGATATAGTTGAACTAAATGAGTTTTAAGCCCCTTGCTGCTTTGATTACATCCTGAAAAATGACTGAATATTTGGAATAGCTTTTCTTTAAATTATCTCAGTAAAGCCCAAGACCCAAAGATTGACCTTTGAAATCAGCCTGCTGTGGTCTCTAAGAATTAATGCCCAGGCCCCATTCAAAATTCCTTTCAATGGCCTGGTTCAAGACAAAGAAAATCTCATCCAATGTGTGCGTGGCCCAAAGAGAGAGTAAAAATGGTAGATTTTGTAATACAGTTCCAAAAAGGATGCCAAGAAATTGGAATTACGAGCAAAATTTGAGTTGGCTTTCCTCCTAGAGGGAATGTTACCTGAGCCGAGCCTGAAAAGACATTTTTCCTAAGAAGAAAATGAAGACATTTAAGCTATAATGTGGGGGACACTGGGGAGACTTGGTTTCTGTCTGTATAGATGAGACTCCAGGCTTCTGACATAACACACTCTCAGGGACAAGAAGAACCAGACCCAATCCCAAAGTCGTGACCATGAGCACTGGTTGCATTCCTGCGAGGCAGAGGTCTGCTCTCGGTAAGGGACACTTTTACCACAGTCACAGCTCTCTATTTGCTCAGCGGGCAAGTGTTCCTTTTGAAGCCACACTGCCAGGACCTGGGGAAGGAGAGGAGACCAAGGCAAGCAACCTCTTCTCCCCCAACCTGTGCGTTTTAGAAGGAGTGATGCATAAAATGACTCAGGGAAGCACACCCAAGAACAGTGCATCCAGGTAAACATGCACAGTCTCTGGGTGGTGTGAGCAGTTCACGTGCTCACTGCTAACCGAAAGGTTGGAGACCCACCCAGAGGCACCTCAAAAGGAAGGTCTGGCAATCTACTTGCAAAACAAATCAGCCACCGAGAACACTATGGAGCACATTTTCTACTCCGACACACATGGGGTTGCCATGAGGCAGGGTCAACTAGATAACAACTGTTTTTATTTGTTTGCTTCTTAGCACATACGTAACCAGTGCATGATCACACCCAAGTAAACATGTACATAACCAGTACATAATGACACGCAGGTAAACCCGTACAAGAACTGTGCATAATGACACACAGGTTAACCTGTACATAAACAGTACATAATAGTACACAGGTAAACAAGTATATAACCATTGCATACTAGTATACAAGTACACAGGTAGACAAACAGTGCATATGCACACACCGTAGACAGGAGCAGCAGCCAGAGTATTCAGCACAGTGGTGAGTGTACGGTGGGAGGATACTGAATGGAGATGGCACGGGCAATGGGATTCCATGGTGACGGATGGTCAGAGACGTCTTCCCTGAATAGGTGTCACCTGACCTGAGACCAAAGGCTGGTGGAGAGCCCGCAGGTGCAGCGTCAATGAAGCAGGCAGAGTGCGGCGTTGCTGAGGACGATAAGAAGCTCAGCCTAGCTGGAACCCAAGGAACTGATGTAGCTGAGCGGACGGGGTTAGGAAGATGGGCAGGTGTGAAGCATGAAGCTCCACAACCGATAAGGAGAGCGGATGTAAGGGCTTCCCTGTAATGTGTGATCCCTGCCACCAGGGGTGTGCAAAGGGGCTGAAAGGCCACTGGTCAGAACATGGAGGAGGGACTTTAATATGAGATGGGGGCACCGAGCAAAGAGCTAAGGTGGGATGCCGTAAGCCCCTTCCATCTTTGACATCACCACGCTCACTTTCCTGCAGTGTCATCTCCTGGTAGACCTAACTGAGCACGCTTTGCCAATACTGAGGTGCAGCCACCGGGGTAAGGGGGTGCCAGTACAAATGCCAACCATGGAGAAGCAAGGGACACAGCACAGTGGACACAGAGAACAGCGGGGGCGGGGGGAGCGCAGCCCGGCAATGCATCTTTGCACCCACTACTGAAAACCATAAAAAAACCAATTATTAAATTATAAAGATCACATGTTCCCCCTGCCATTGCCTTATACTGACGGCAGGACTTTACAATACGAACGCAGTTTGAAAGAGTGTGGTCTCTTTGATACATCAAAAAGCCCTTTCCAATGGGCTGGTGCCTTGGTGAGATGCTAACAGTCAAAGCTAGCACTTGACGATTTTCCCGATGTCATCTTACAATCACAGAAGTACCCAGTATATCTATTTTTTCTCAGTTCAAAAACCCTCTTAGCTCTGCCCTCATGAAGTTAAGTGGACTTCTAACCTTTCCCAGCAGAAAACACTCGGTTGTTCTAGAGAAAAAGCGCAGGATGTGCTCGAAAGTATAATCGTATTTGGGAGAGAAGATTCTTGATCCTTGCTAGGTGTCAGGAAATCCAACCCCTAAGAAAACTCTAAGGAGCTCTAGTGGTGCAGAGGTCAAGTGCTCAGCTGCTAACGGAAAGGTAGGCGGTTCAAACCCACCAGCCACTCCGTCAGAGAAAGATGTGGCAGTCTGTTTCTGTAAAGATTTACAGCCTTGGAAACCCTATGGGGCAATTCTACTCTGTCCTATAGGGTAGCCATGAGTCAAAATTGACTTGATGGCAACAGGTTTGGTTTTTTTTTTGGTTTAAGAAAACTTTGCTACTAAGAGTGGCAGGACGGGGTTGCCAACCTGTCTGCCCCTGGTGCTTTGTGGAATGAAATACAAACAGATACATGTGACAGTCCATCCTTATCTACGTTCCAGGACTCGTGGGTGTATTTTCTCCCATACACTGGCACTTGTTACAGATAGGCCTGGGTCTGCACTGTGAGTTTTCCATCCATCAAGAGTGCTTCCCAGAGCAGAGCACGGCCCAGAGTAGAGCACAGCCCAGGCAAACCTTGATTTCCAATGTGTGGAACAGGAACAGGGGTACCCGGTGCCCTTAAAGAGAGGGTGTGTGAGTGGAGGGAAACCACGGGAGGCTGGGGGGCCCGCCACATCTGAGGTCTGAGATCCTGTCATTCTCAGCTTTCGTGACTGTCTAGGGCCTCTCACCTTCTCTGGGGACCCCTGACTCTACTTGAGTTCTAGAAAGAGAATCTAATCTAATGATCATGAAAACCCACTGGGATCAAGGTTGTATCTGCCATGTGTTGGCAAAGAACCTGAGACTCTGCTGTTTAAGAAACTTCCCAAGATATAGTAAGGGACAGATCTATTTTTCAAACCCAAATGTCTGATGCCAACGTCCAACCTTTGCCAGTAATCGTTAATTGCCCCTAAGTGCCATCTGTGGTGCATTTGAGACAGCGCTGTGGAGTCTCAGCAAGAAGCTGTGGCCTGGCCTCCAGGAATCCACCCACCTGTGGCAGGAGAAGCCCTGGCTAGCCTGTCTGAAGAGGCCTCTTCTCCATCTGGTGAGGTCTGGGAACCTCTGGTCTTGTTACCAAATCACCCACCCAGGTCCCGTCCCTTGAATTCCTGGGGGAGCGAGGGTTGAGTAACAGCTATGCTAATGACAAAGCGCTAACGGAAGGCCCAGGTAACCTCTTGGTTTCCTCCTTTCCCAGGGCCTTGGTAATGAAGCCTGGTGGGCACTGGGGGAGTAACATGATCCAGCTCAGGGTTAGCTAAGAGGTGGTTTGTGGTCAGGCGCCCAGCAGATGGGTTCAAATTACCTAACTTTAATTTCAAGTAATTGGTGGGCCAGATTACCCTTCAGCTCTGGGGACCTGGGACACCTTGGCTCTGGGGGTGGTGCCTTCCCTGGGACAGACCTGGAGGAAATGGAGATTCTGCCCCCACTAGGGATGGTGCAGGCAGCAGGGGAGGGCAAAGCTCTGGACTCAGGGGCATCCAAACGATTCAGGAAGCTAGGCAGGCTGGGCTCCAGGGATCAGGCCACGGACCCTCCTGCAGAATCCAGAGAAGGCTGGAGAGAGTTCGAGTCAGGAAGGGCAAGCTTTGGCCAGATATCTCTCCCTCCTCCATTTTTTGCTTTATCGTTTAATTACCAAAAAGTTTCTGTACACGCCCATATTTGTAAATGCGTGTTTAGTCCGCTCATGGGTCTAGTTACTCGTGATAATGGCTAGATTTTACTGAGGACTGCTCAGTGTTTCATGCACGTAATCTCATGTAATGCTCAAATGACCTCTATGGAGTAGAGACTCTTAGGAGTTTTCTCAAGGTCACACAGCCCCTTATGGAAAGTTGGACTCTTCCTAATCCCAGAGACACTATGTCACCCCAGTCCCTCCATACCTACTGCCTCTGCGGTGCTCCGGCTCCTCATTTCCCCTCAACAACATCCAACTCTTCCACCCAGCCTTCCTACCCTGTTCTGCTCATCGTTCAAAAAGCCATTCATGTGTCTGCTCATGTATTCATTCACAAAGAGGCAAGTCCCCAAGCCTGCACGGCCCCAGTGCCTGGCTTATGCCTGGCTTATATTAGGCACTCAGTAGACTTGTGTTGGGAGACTCTGTGGAAAAGAATGTCATGATTAATAAGACAGTGCCCTTCCATCAAAAGCCTGGGCACGATTTGGTGAGGAAGACAGAACTACAGACAAATCCATGCACACCAGGACAGTAAGTTTCACACTAGATAGTGATTAAAAAAAAAAAAAAAAAAACTGTTGGTGAGGATAAAGGAAGCCACCCTTGCAAACATTGCCTTATCCAGTAGTGGCTGCGCGTGTGTAAATCTGCGTTCCCCAGTACACTGTCATCTCCAGGGTGGAAGCTGCACACGTGTGTGCATGTAGACACATGGGTGTGAGTGCTCATGCATGTATGTGCCTGTGCACACATGTGAGCCTATGTTGCATGCAGACAACGTGTGTGTGCCTGAGTGATGGCGTGTGTGCACATGTGTACGTGTCGTTAATCTTCTGCGTTGTTCTGCTTCTGGGCATACCCTTGGGATCTGGCCTGTACTGAGTGCTTAAAAGAGGAAAAGCAAAGGCTGAGACCAAGAGAAGAGACAGTTAAAATGCCACCCCAAAGCTTCCTGAGGGCTTTTGGAAGGCGGCATGAGTTACTCTGCGTTCTGCATTTGTTCTAAGAAGTCCTCTCCGACACAGCATCCGGGATTAGGACCAAGAGGCAATATAGCCATCTTGTTCCCACCTGCTTGAGGGCTGCTCGCCACAGCTTCTAGAGAGATGTTCCGGGGAGAAAGAGGGTTGGACTAGGAGCTGGAAAGTGTCATCATCTGTGCAGTGGGGAGACCCTCAGCCTTGTGGGGCTATTGAGAGAACAGTCCGACATAATCTGTGGCAAGTTCTTAGTAAGCAGTCTGGTCCATTGGACAGGCACTCAACTGTAGGTGGTCCTCAGTCTCCACATCAGCAAAATGGGACCAGTGAGGCACCCAATGGGGATGCAGTGACTCTCGAGTGCGACCAGGTACCCCGGCTGCTTTATAAACCTTCGAGGGCTACAGAGGTGCAGTGATAAATGGAGGAATTCACGGCCAGGGTGAGCTGTGCACCTTCAGCATATTACATAATCGCCACTGCCAACTGAACAATTCTCACATCAGGGCTGTCAACGTTACTTGGTGGCCGCTGAAAGACCTCGGGCCCCCAGACAGTTAAACCACGCCGGGGCCACCTGGTACTTGAAACACCTCAAGGGCCTTCATAAAACTGCTGGGTGACCACAAAACTAACCACCAGTTCCTCCGAAGCCCAGCCTGGCCGCCTGCACCCGGCTAGCTCTGGAGCTCCGGAGAAAAGGGTGATGCAGCACTTTGTCAGCTCCCTGTCGCGAGCAGCCCAGGGCAGCGGCCGGTTATCAGCTTCCTCCAGACTGCTCCCTCAGCCTGCCTGCAAAGTCCCCTCACTGTGGGGATGTTGGTGCTCTGCCCCCCTTGGCTCATGCCTGGGCTGTTTGCTCAGGGGCTGCAGACCTTGAATCCTTAACGTTTTGAAGAGTTCCGGTGACTGCAGGTTTAAAGGCTACTGGCTTCTCACAGGAAGGCCGTCAGTGGATTTTTTTTGGGCTGACTTAGGGTACAGAGGGGAAGCTGGACAATCCTTGTGTTGGAGGGGCACCCCTAGTGGCAGCATCTTAACAATATCTTAGCTGTTGAGGAGGCAGGCATCTTAGGGTGGGGCCTGGCCATACCCCAATACCACCTGTTTCATCCCTAAATCTTGTTGTAGCTAGTTGCTGTTGATTTGGCCTCCCAGCCACGGCGACTCCATACACAACATAATTAAAAGCTGCCCAGTCCTATGCCATCCTCATAATGGGTTGCAGATGGGACCTCTGTGAACCACAGGATTATCATTGGTTGATTTCCAAAAGTAGATTGCCAGACCTTTCTTCCTAGTCTGTCTTAGTCTGGAAGCTCCGCTGAAAACTGTTTAGCATCAGAACAACACAAAGCCTCCACTGACAGATGAGAGGTGGCTGTACATGAGATGCGTTGGCCTTTTAGGGCATCCTAACTCTAGCCCTATCCCTCCCCTCCACACACACACGTACACTTACACACAATTGTCAGTCTCCTGTTGATTTTCTTCTTGGAAATTCAGGGAGGTCAGGTTGTTTAGTAAATCATGTCCTGGGGAGTGGGACTCGAGGTGTGGGTGCCAGTGTCAGCACCTTCTACCCACATGGCGTTGGACAGCTCATCCGACCTCCCTGCCCCTCCTCAGACCTCTCTTTCCTCCTCTGTGAAGTGGGATAATAATATCCCTACCTTGGTGTGTTGCTGTGAGCGTCAAAAGACTGGAGCATCTCATCAAAAGCCTTGGATGAGAGCTTCTTATAGAGTAAGGGCTCAGTACACAGTAATGAACCTCCAAGGCTCTTTCCAATTTGGAATGACATCATGGGATAATTTGCTTGAAGCTTGTCTCTCCACTCAGAAAGAAAGCTCTGTGAGAGGGTGGCTTGTTCATGGATTCACCAGCAACTAGCACAGGACCCAGCACTTAGGGAACTTGCCACAATGTATGTTGAATGGATGGATAGATGGATGGATGGATGGATGAATGGATGAATGGATACAAACGGGTAGGATGGATGAATGTATGGATTGATAGATGGATAGATATGCTAGGATGGATGGATAGATGGGGATAGGGTGAGTGGATGAATGGATGGATAGGTGGGAGTAGGGTGGATGGATGAGCGGATGGATGGATAGGAATAGGGTGGACGGATAAATGAATAGATGAACCTCTGCTCACATTTGATCATAGACACATATTTAGCACACTCTATTAGAGGAAATGTTTTCACATTCATATATTCACCCTTCCAGAACCTAAAATCAGCCAGGACCTGTGTCCCTTTTTCCCTGATACATCTCTACCTTGGTCTCCCCTTCATTTCTAGTGACAGGCAGCCTCCCCTCCATTCCCCCTCATCACTTGCTAGGACTCTTGATTCAGCTGCTAACTGGTCCTCATTCCTTAGTCTGGCCTTGTCACATTGTGGGCCCCACACTGTTGAGGTGGTGGCCTCTCCAGTGTACAAATCAGTTGAGATGCCTGTCCCTCTTTAAGAATGCTTCAGTGTCTGTACCAGATGTGGGTTCCCAGCTGGGAAAGGGCTGCACTGACCACATCAGTGATTTTCAGGTATGATTCTTATCAATTGGCCAAGTTGCCCAATGGAAGGAAATATAGGCAATTTCGACTGTTCACCTATTGAGCTAGTACTGATAGGCACTAACTCTGTGCCAGCACTGGGAATGAGGAGAGAGCAGTGAGCAGACCCCATCCACCTCCAGGAGCTTATATTCCATGAGGAAAGGCACACCCATAAGCACAGAATCAAAAACAGAGGTTATTTCAGACAGTGAGAAATTCTATGATAGAAACAAAGATGGGGCATGGAGGTGAGCGGTTAGGGGCTGTCACTGCAGTGACAGACTGTGTTCATGGTGACAAGGGGAGGTGAAATTGCAGCGTCACTTTGCAAAGGAGCAAACGTTTGGACTTGGTGATTTTTTGATAGGTGGATGTAGATCGGGTTTCTTAATGGGGGTGCATGGCCCCCTATAGCAATGGTTCTCAAAATTTAACGAACGTAAAATTTCCTGATAGTTAAACATGTGGGCTCCTCTTTCCCACTCCCATTCTGTTTCAGTAGGGCTAGCACTGGGGTCTGGGAATCTGCATTCAAACAAACGAAAGAGGGGGCGGTGCTGGGTGGTCACAGGACAAGCTGCGAAGTCCTGTCTGGGGTTCCATGGTGACATTCAGAGGAATGGTGACACCTGGGAATGGTAAGAGAGAGATGATTACCTTTTTCAAAGAAATGTGTGTTTCCAGGAAGGAGGTGGCACTCAAGTGTCAAAGGGATCTCCAACCTGAAAACAGCTTAGAACCAGCAATGGAGGGATTGGAGCCCTGGTGGCACAATGGTTAAGAGCTCAGCTGCTAACCAAAAGGTAGGCAGTTTGTATCAACCAGCCCCTCCTTGGGAACCCTATGAGGCAGTTCTACTCCGTCTTACAGGGTCACTAGGAGTTGGAATCAATTTGATGGCAACAGACATTTTCCTGCAGAAATATGAATGTGTCAGATTGCAGCATGCTGCCCCAGACCCCACCGGGAGGGGAGAGCGAGCATTGTTCATGCTGAATGCATGTGGCATGTTACCAGGTGGACTTGGGAACATTCTGAATTCCAAAGTCCACGCGGCCCCAAGGTTTTGAATATGGGCTGCTGAATTCATATTTGCAAATCTCGCTCCTTTTCAAGGTGGGGAGGGGTGGTTACCTCTGCACCTAGATGAAAAGAAGAAGAAACAGCCGACATGGAGTATCAGTGGTTGTTCGCTCTCTCTGAACAGGCGTGTGCTTACAAAGGGAAATAAGGAGTAGGCTCCTGAAGTGCCCAGAGGTGGTGCTGGGAGACAGCATCAAGCCCACCTCCCACCTGGGGAGTTCCACCTTCAGTGTGTTGTGATTCTGTTTACACCGTCTCAGGCGCCTTCCTGGTGAGGGGAGGGGGGCATGGGGGCAAGAAACTGCTTCTCCCTCTTCTTACGAATGGGAAACTGAGGCTCAGCCAGGCTGAGTGCCTTTCCAGAGATGTGTCACAGGGCGGCCAGGGGGTGGCACTAGGATAGTCCTTGTTGCTTTTGAGACTTACACCCAAATGGGGAGTCAGGACACCGAGCTAGGCCTGGTCCTTGGGCTTCTTTCTGCCGACCCAGCCTACACAGTGCACCGTGGGTACCCAATCAATCAAAGCATCCATCGATGTGCAGGATGGAAGTCCTTCTTCCTTCTTCCTCCTGCGGGCTCCTTCTTCACTCACTTCCTCCAGTGGCAAGGCAGGAACAAGAGCCTCACAGAGGCAGCCAGGCTTGCCTTGTAGAATCTGCACTTCAGCAGAGTTTGTCTCTGAGCTGCTCAGATAGCTTCAGGGAATTTGCTGGTTGTCTGGTCTGCTTTGTTCTGTCTCCTGACCCATCGGCAAAGACATGGCTCTCTGAAGTTTCCACTCTGAAAGATGAACACCAGGCTCTTGGGACTGGAGTCTTTGACTTGAATGTTGTTATTGCATCAGGGAAAAAAAAAACAACTTAAGCGAAACATGTCTTCATGGTGTAGACAAACAATGCTTGCTGGGAGGGCGCCACTTTGGAGTCCATGTGGATGGAGTCTGGGCCTGTTTATTTAGCCACAGCACCAGCAAGGGCCCCTAAACTTGGGGGATTTTGGAAACTCCGTGGGTTCTGCTGTTCCTAGAATCTTCTTTTTTCTATCTACGTAGGGTGTGTTTGAGAAGACACACGTTCACCATCCTTCCGGGCACACCCAGGTTCTAGCTCATCCATCAGCCACTGGCCCCTTTTCATGTCTGTTAGCTGGACTTTTTACATGTTTTCCATTCCTCTACTCCCTGGACCTCCCGGCTGACTGTGCGGCCGGGGGTGTGTGCGTGGGAGGACCCCATCGTCCAGTCCTTAGCTGGGCCCGGTGCTCTGTCCTCCTTATCCCCGGATGTCTCGATGTCAATACTCCACCACCAACCCACACTTCTGGATCCTCACATATTCAAACAGAACTCTTCATCTATTCATCACTGTCTCCATCCCACCCACAATCACACAGAGGTGCTGCCTTCTTCTAAGAGTAAGCCAAAGCAGAAACAAAAAACAGCTGTCATCGAGTCAATTCCATCTAGTTACCCCAACTCATGGAGACCCCATGTGTGTCTGAGTAGAACCGTGCTCTATAGGGGTTTCAGTGGTTGATTTTTCAGAAGTAGATCACTAGGATTTCCTTCAGAGGTGCCTCTGGGTGGATTTGAACCAGCAACCTTTTGGTCAGCAGCTATTTGCACCAGCCAGGGACGCCCTTCTGGGAGTACAGGCACTACACCTTGGGGTCATTACTGGCCTTCTTTTCTCTTTTGAGCCCTCCATTCAAAAAACCCAAATCCATTGCTGTTGAGTTGATTCCAGCTCGTAGTGACCCTGTTGGACAGAGCCTACTCCTTATTTCCCTTTGTAAGCACATAAAGGTTCAGAGAGAGCAAACAACCACTGATACTCCATGTCGGCAGTTTCTTCTTCTTTTCCTCTAGGTGCAGAGGTAATCACCCCTCCCCACCCTGAAAAGGAACTAGATTTGCAAATATGAGTTCAGCAGCCCATATTCAAAACCTTGGGGCCACATGGACTTTGGAATTCAGAACGTTCCCAAGTCAGCCTGCTAACATGCCACATGCATTCAGCATTGTTCAGCTCGCTGTCCTCTCCCGGTGGGGTCTGGGGCAGCATGCTGCAATCTGACACATTCATATTTCTGCAAGAAAACATGTACCTGTGTGAATGACACGGGGTAAATGGAGACTAGGTGTCAGTCCAGGTCAGCGCTGGCTGCCAAATGCTCATGTTGGGTCAGTTTTTGCAATCAAATGAGTTATGAAATTTAGGCTTCTGAAGATTTTGGGGTTTTGGAGTTGCCGGTCCAGGATTGTGGACTTGTGATACTAACTCACATTGACGGGTGTTTATCAGGTGCCAGCCCCTGTGCTAAGGGCTGTCCAGCACTGCCCCACAAGGGCTGTAGAAAGAGGGTGTTATAATTACCCCCCAAGTTCTAGCAGAGAAACTGACGTGTGGAGAAGGCCACGTGGGCAATAACGAGCAGGATCAGAACTCTTTGCTTAGCTCCTGAACCCAAGTTCTGAACAAGGTCATCAGACCAGAGTCCTGTGACTGTCAACGGGGAGCCTTAGGAATGGTCTGAGGAAGGAAGTGGCTCACAGGGGCCACGTAGGCAGTTCTTTATGGACTCCGGACTAAGAAGAAGACAGGGTAATGTCAGGACAGGGCAATCAGAAAACACAGAACGGCCGGTTTCTCTCCTTGTGTGTCAAAGAATCAGGACTCTGGGGCTTAAGCAGAGTGGAGTTTTCACCTCCAAGTAGGATGCCAACTCGTCTTTACCTTCCCTGTTCCATTGGGAGAGTCTTAGAACCGACTGCCCGGTCTCCAGATTTGCTCCTTCTGACATCCCCATGCCGTTGTTAGATTTATCTTCCTACAGGAAGTCTCTGAACATGGCATTCCTCTGCTGAGAAGATTCCAGGGTCTCTGCTCTCCACAGAAGTTCATGTTGTGACCTGGCCACCAAGGGTGTTGGTGTACTGCATATCTTCTCCAGTAGACAAAGTAGACGAAGCCTCCTGATGCCACCAGGCAGGCTCTCGTTTCTCCATACTAAATTCTGTTGTCCCCACTGTCTCCCCACCTTCATTGCTCTTCCCTAGCATTTTAAACTTTAAGATCTGGCTCAAATGTCACCTTCCCAAAGAAGACTTGCTTATGGTACACCAGATGGAAGCAAGCCTACACATTCTTAGCTTCTTGTTGTGTGCTGTCGAGTTGATTCTGATTCATACGGCCCTATAGGACAGAGTAGAACAGCCCCATAGGGCTCCCTAGGCTGAAATATTTATGAGAGCAGATCACCAGGTCTTTTCTCCCACAAAGCAGCTGGTGGGTTTGAACTGCCAACCTTTCCATTAGCAGCTGAGTGCTTAAACACTGAGCCACCAGGGCCCCTATCCTCAGCTTTTATAGCTCTTACTTTCAGTTTTCTTCTGACAGTTTTAAAATGCCTCTTCAATTGAAGGATTATTTTAAGTTGAATTTATTCAACGTGACAAGTTAGACTACATCTTATTAATGAAGTTATTATTATCTATATATCTTATACTTTGAATATTTTTGTAATGTTATGTTGAATAAACAGAATTCAATAGGAGATAAATACAAATCAACACAAGTTTACATCTAGGAAACGCAGGTTACAAGTTCAGTTCCCTGCTTTCTTGGGTTCATAACCCGTGAATTAGAAGCCCAAGTGTGAGGTTATTGCTTTTCAAATATTTTCCCTAGTCTGGGATATCACATAGAGTCCCTGCGAGTTGAAATTCACTCAATGGCACCCACCACCGCTAATAACAAGAAGGATACAGAGAAACTCAATTCCACAGGGTTCCTTAGAAATAATTATTTATCTACCCATTTTTATTTATATCTTCACGTTACAGTGATTTAAAAAAAAATTGTTATCCCCTTCAATTATTCTCTAAAAAGCACACAAATTTTACCGATAAAAAATAAAATAAGTCAATAGTTTCATTCAGCTCTCTGTTATTCCACATAACATATATCATGCCTCCTCTTTTCTCTGTCCAGGTTCTCAGGGCAATTTTCTGTACCACCAGGGGGTAGTAAGCAGTAAAGTAGATTTCTTGGTCTTTAATCAGGAGTTCAAGGCTTTGGAAAGGTATCTAGGATGCTTACAGACATGGCCCTGGAGGCCTGGGGTATCCATCAATGAGTGGATCCCTTGCTTTCTGACGTCATCCGTGCTTGGGTCAGTCAGGTGTGGTCAGCCTATAAATAGATTTCCCAGTGATTTGGTCTTTAAAAGTGTTTTTGGAAGTTGAGGGGTTGAAATATTTACTGTAAGAGTGGCTTTTCCTTGAAGGATTAGCTTTTCTGAGATTCTTCAGACAAGCAAGAGGCCTCAGTGTTGGGTTTAATCACAGTTTGGGGCTGGTCTTTTCCTCTTGTCCATTGCATCCTCCAAGATGTCTGCTGACTTCACAGTCCAAGGGCAGTCATGTAATAGGAAACCCTTCCCACTCAGGAGGTTTAATTATTCCCAAGGGTCCCCATTAACATGTCTTCCTTCATTGGTCCCAGAATCTATGTTGCCTTTAGCCTTTGTCCCAGTTCTGACTGGAAGGCAGTCCTGACCCTCAGCGTGTCCTCAGTAGCAAAATGGCAGATGTAGATATCTTTAGCCAGTTTGGGAGTTTGATGCCTTTGCTTGCCTTGGTTAGCCACATCAGCATAGCCAGGATATCCTTGGGGCACTCACAGGCCAGCCTGGCACATGCACACTGGGAGCCATGCCTGCCTGTCCTAGTGTGTGCTGTCTGATCCCTGTCCCCAGTTCCTGTTCACAGGTTCCCAATGGATATCTTCTCTAAGGAATAAGGGCTTGTGTGTATTTGGATTTTGGCTTTCTTTTGTTTGTTTGTTTGCCTTCTTCAATGATCTTTTGACATTGCTTAGAGTTGGATAATGTACATGAATCACTATTATTAACAATAAAGTTATTATTCTAAAATAAAATGCTCCTTCCAGATCTGTTGCTGATTCACCTTCCTATTCACCATGTGTCATCTTCAATTCAACAATAATCACAACTTTTATTGAGTGTTTACTTTGTGACACCTGTTTGTTAGTTTGTCATACTGCGGTGGCTTGCATGTTGTCAGATGCTGGAAGCTATGCCACTGGTATTTCAAATACCAGAAGGGTCACCCATGGTGTATAGATTTCAATGGAGATTCCAGACCAAGATGACAAGGAAGAAAGGCCTAGTAATCTACTTCTTAAAATCAGCCAATGAAAACTTTATGGATCACAACACAACATTGTCAGAATCACTTGATTTGAGCATATCATCAGGAGGGATCAATAGCTGGAGGAGGACATCAAGTTTGGTGAAGTAGAAGGCCAGCAAGGATGAGGGAGACTGTCAGTGAGATGGGTTGGCTCAATAGTCACTACGATAGGATTGAATTTTCCAGTGATTGTGAGGGAGATGCAGGACCAAGCAGCATTTCGTTCTGTTGTGCATAAGGTCACCATTAGTCAGAGTCAATTAGATAGCATCTATTTACTTTGTGCCAAGCCCCATGTTTTGGACTAGTGTTATAGAGGTAAGTCCTGGTCGTTTCTGACCTCAAGATTCTCCTAGTCCAGAGGAAAAGATGGACATTGGCTCTTTATAGCTGACTTAGACCCTCCCTCTTTCCTCAGCCCTTTGAGATCCTCCTGACTTATCACACACCCTCTACATCCTTGCGGAGTGCGGGCGGCTCTGGCACGCCTTTCCTTCTGGAGTCCGGGCCATCAGAATTGGCTTTCTTCTCCCTGTCTCTAAGGAGAGATGACATGAGTGGGAATAGTTGACATGTTTCTTCCTTTTGGAAGTGTGGGTGCCTGAAACATTTTCTTTCCTTCCTCCCTTCCAGAACTGCAGCCAGGAGGATGCCAAAGAGGAGTGGGTGGTTCTAACCACAGCTATCCAACCAGCCACCCTTAGTTTCCTAAGTCTTCCACATTTAAGTTGAAGTGGGGTTGAACAAGACCAGACAAGATGCTTCTTGCTTCTTTGCCCATATTAGAAGATGCTTGGAGCACTGCCAGACCAGGATACCAAGGTTATACTGATCTTCATACCATAAAATACCAACGCTGTTTTTAAGGCTAAGACTAGTACATACCAAGACTATGTCTTTATGTTCATGCACTTGAATGGCTAACTTGCAGTTCACTTCCCTTGGTTTGGACATAACTTCCTGCTCCTCCCACACTCCCTGTTATGAGCCCTCATACAATCCCATGCTTACATTGAGTTCAGTAAGCATAAGGGTATGTATTCTTAATGGCTGAAATCATCATTAGGCTAAGTGGTAAGTGACTGAGTGTCATTCATCATTTCAGTACCTGGTATGGTTCCTGGCACAAAGTAGGAACTTAATAATTGTTTAATTGAAAGAAGATTCAATACTTTGTTTGATTATCACAAAGACCTTTGGAGTTAAGCAAGATGGATCTTATCATCCCATTTACAAATGAAGAAAGAGGTTCAGGGCTGGTGACCAAGGTCAACCCAAATCTCAAGAACCTGTTTTCTAACTCATCAATATTTTCTACTAATTGTATATATGATCTCGGTCAAGATAAATGTTTGGGATTCATCATCTGTAGGATGAGGACTAGACAGTCATTAGGATCATTTTAGGCAATGATTTTAGGAAAATGTAAGTCATCGCTCACTTTGGAGAGAAGTGCTTTGGAGAGAGCCTTGCAGATACAGGCAATCAGGAAGAGTGAATGAAAGAGCTCAGTTTCCTTTCTGCAAGGTGAGGACACTGTACTTGCTATGCCTAATTCATTGTGTTGTTCTCAGGAGCAAATACAATATCAAGGGCATGAGATATTGAGAGCCTGTCCATGTCAGATGATGGGGATTGACCTCCATGATGCCACTATTTTTAGTGTCACCACATTGTAGCTCAGGTAACTCCCCAAGGACTGGTTGAAAGCTCAGTGGCAAACATTTTTGAAAGGTGCTTTTTAAAATGTCTGATGTTGTCACATTATTTCCCTAGGGGAAATAGCTTTAAGAACTATGGCCTATGTCCCCTACCCATTATTTTCTCTAAATTCTAGAATATTAGGTCTCTCAGCGTTCTATTTGAAAATTTCATCATGATCTCATCCTAGGAGCTATTATTTGTAGTTTATGGGCCAGAAAGTAGGCAGGGGTATTAAATTTGTCTTTGGGATTCACCTGGAAATCTGTCTGTCAAGAAAAAAAAATTGTTCCTCAGAGAGAGAAGAAAGTTGAAACATGTATGTTTTACTAATTTCAGTGCTTATTGGTATCAGATAACTATATACACATATTGACATTCTGCCTTCAGTTGCCGTCACCCCTGAGGTAATGTACAGTGGGCCCACCACTCTTGAAATTTCCTTTTTTAAAAAAATGTAGAACATCTTCAACAAAATTCACTTTTACATAACCGTGTCTTTTAGCCAGTTTCCCATGTTTAAAGACTAAAAAAAAAAAAAAAAAAAAAATGCCCCCACCACCAAAATGACTTGCCTCACAGTTCGTACAGATGACCTACCTTGATGAACTTTTTAGTGTTGGAGTAAAATGTATGTGCTGAGCAACAGTAGAAGAAAAGTATACCTCTAAAATGCACAATATTCTAAGTCGGGGTTCCATCTTTGGAACTTCATCCCAGATCACATAACACCAAGATGAATCACAAAAATAAAAGAAAACAAATTTTTCACACACACACATTAAATATATAAAGCTGTCCCTTCCATTTGTGTGAAAATGGGCAGCCACCTGGGATTCCTGCAGACCCACAATCAGACTGTGGTTAGTACCATAATCTGCCCCCCGCCCCCCAATGTTTACCATTTCTCTGACTCCTGTCTGGTTTAGAACTCTGGCTTACAACTCTCATTGTGGCATCTCTCCAACCTCCACCTCTTGTTCACAAGAAGGCTTCTAGGCTCACTTTTATAATTCCATCTCATTCATTCTACGGTTCTTGGAATTTGGTAGTTGGCTTCTTAATTCTCTTTGAGGAAAGAGATCCTTCTATCACATATACTCAGGAGCGTGGGACTGGCTTAAGAACATCTTATCTGATAATGCACAACTCACTAGGTCTAATGACTTAGAGAACTAGTTCAACACCTCCATCCAGATGGGATGGCATGGACACCCTGAATATAGGGATACGTGAAGTGGTGACTTCTCTGCCAATGAGCTTTATTACTCATTGACCAAAAGTCTTCTTGCAAACTTGCTACCATCCTGTAATTATGTATGAACATCTCAAGGATTTTAGCAAAGAAACATATGAGAATCTGTGGTAGAATCCCTGATATGTACATCCCTGGCAAGAAGGCAACTTATTTCTTGTGTACCTAGTTTTTTGTTCATATATTCAATTGTTATCCTATCATTCATTCATGCGTTTCTCAAATATTTGAGCATTTATCATGTGCGAGAAGGCACTGTTTTGGCACCGAAAATGCAGAAATAAATATTATTTTTATCCTCCATAAAAATAGTGAAAGATGTTGTCTTTCGCTATTTTTGCCTTAGACAAAATTGCCCCAACTCTCCCCACCAAAAAAAATAGAAAAAGGTAAAATTTTGTCCGCCTCCCAAAATGAAGGTAAGAAGAGTGGTGGAAGGATCACTGGACTGGGGCTCGGAATCCAGGAGTGTTGTCCTACTTCTGCATTGACCAGGTGTGTGCCCTTATGCCCACCCAGTTGGAGCTCTAAGATTTGTTTCCTCAGTTATGAAATGGGACTACTTGTAGCTGTCCCTGTCACTGGGCCAAACGAGATCTTTATGTATGAAAGCCCTTTGAAGAGTCTCTAATACAATGCAAACATAGAGTGATGTTATTACACACATTTGTGGGGACACATGGAATATTTTGCAAGTAAACCATGGGTGACGTGGAATGAAGAGACAAGAAGACAGTGGTCATTGTGTCTCTTGCCAATTTTGTGAATGATATAGAAGCCCCTCCAGGAAAATGCATAGACCTAAGACATTTGTCATAAATATAAGGGAGTTCTCAGACTCCCAGTGGTCCATCTATGGAACACTAAAGGACTCTCAAGCCCCAATTAAGAACTGTTGGTATAAGGCAGTGCAGTGTCTTTGGAACTCAGCGGACCGTCCCAAGTCAACATAAAGGATGAAAAGATCCGATAAGCCTAGAAATCACCAACTCAGAGAGAAACACCCCTCCCTCACCCCATGCCGCTGAATATGGCCAAGCCTATTTACAGCTTATCGTCTGTCTTAGTAAAACAAAAGAGCACCATCTGCCCAACCACATTCCGCTTCCAGGAAACTGAACTGAGGGCGGATGTTGTCTTTCACTGCTTGTTTTCATTTTTTCTTCTTCCTTTATGCGTAACAGTTTTCTTATTATTGCACTCTCAAAGGAAAACATATACTTGGAGCTATTTCTTTCCCGAAATTTCCCCCTGACTTTTCCAAAGCCTCGTCCCTCTCCTTAGGAACCAACTACCTGTCACTCTAAAGACCTGGCAAGTGGACCCTCCTTACACCTCTTCATGGCAGGGGCTGCCTTACTCTTCACATATTTTCAAACCACCAGCTCTCAGTTACTACAGGGTGAGATTCTCAGTCTGGGAATAGGTCAGGAAACACTGTGGGTGACAGGTCTCAGGAAACAGTTCAACAGACCAAGTGCCAGGGTGTGGCCTAGAGGGGGCCTTCCTGCAAAAAGACGTAATTGTCATAGGCTCCTCTGACTATGTCCCTGAGACTGAAGGTCCCTGTCTATGCAAATAACCCCCCTGAGACCCAAAGGACCGCAGGGTTGTGTCCCTTCGAAAGGTTAGACCCACCCGGAGGAAGAAGGAACAATTAGTGAGCTGCAGGCTCAGAAATAAAACGATTGATATTGCTTGGTTTTAAGAAGAATTCAAGTGGTATTTTTGGTTTAAGGTTTAAAGATTATCTCAGAGCAACAGTTTCAGTGGTTCATCCAGCCTCCATGGCTCCAAAACATGTGGATTACATGAGAAATTTAAAATTCTGTTCTGCATTTTCCCTCTTTTGATCAAAGATTCTTCTATAGAATCTTTGATCAAAATGTCTAGTAACGGTAGCTAGACACCACTCAGTTCTTCCTGTCTCATGGCGAAGGAGGCAGTTGTTTATGGAGGCAATTAGCCACACATCCCAATTCCTCCTCCTGTTCCTGACTCTTGTTCTTCCTCTGTTGTTCCAGGTGACTAGAGGCCAATTGTTGTGCATTGGATGGCTGCTTGCAAGTCTTCTTAAAACCAAATGTAGTTTAGCTTAAATAGTAAAGAACGCCTGCCTTGAGCATTGTACTCTTTCAATAACTATCTGTATGGGACCAAATTGACAACAGGAACTCAAATGATTAGATAGGAACCTTAGCAGACAGTGAGTTTATATTAATGGGGAGGAACAACTCGGAAAAGGAGGGTGAGAATGGTTGCACAATTTAAAGAATGTAATCAATGTCACTGAACTGTACATGTAGAAATTGTTGAATTGGTGTATACTCTGCTATATATATTCTCAATAAAAGCAAAGAATAAAATTAAATATATCTATGGAGATTTTATATATATCTATCTATGGAGATTATATATATATATATATATGGAGATTTTACATATATACATATGGACATTTTTAGAAGGGATCAGAGGAACTCATAAGAAAGACCGAAGCCATGAAACATGGAAAGAACGTGTTCATTGTCCCCTATTTTTCTTTCTACACAATCTTTGTCACTGCAGTCCTCAGTAGACAATTCCTTACAGGATAGTCCACTAGCTTGTCTTGGAGGGATGCTAACCTGTAAGGAGTGGGGCAGACTGTGCCTATTGAAAATAAAGTGAGTGATAGGTGGGGTAGAGTGTAGGGTGATAAAGTGTACAGCAGGTAGGGCAGTCGGTGTCTGGGGGTAGTGGCGGTGGTGAACCCTGGGACCCCATGCCAAATGTGACAGGTGATTAATGGGCTCTCTTGGTCTGAGGAGTGGCCCTAGGGCTTAATGAGAGGAGGATCTGGAGGTGTAGCCTCCACTGGGGCTATTGACAAGGAGGCAAAGACAAAGTTTGAGTGTCCTGGTCAGGTGCCAGAAGAGGGCAGAAGTTCCAAGAGAACGTGCATATCCATGTCTGGAGCCTGGAGGGGGTCAGAGATTCCAAAACAGAGCGCATATCCCTCCCTGGCAAGAGAGGGGGCTCTGAGGCTCAGCAGGGAAGAACTTGCTTGGCTAGTAGTGCTTCAGAAAAAAACAAAAATATCTTTTTTCCCAACGAGAAATGAAGATTCTGAAGATCTCAGTTGCCATTTACAAGGAGGGTAGCCTGGGAAATGTCCCTAATTTCCCTGAGATGCATTCCCACTTTTGGAAAAAAGAGAGAAAGATAAGAGCAATGCTAGCTCCCACCATCAAAGCAACTGTAAAGCTGCGGTGTGACGACATCATTTGCACGAAGCTCCTCTGAAAACTGTGGAGAGCAGTTCCAGTGCAGGGTCCATCATTTTGTACTACCAGGAGGTATTCTGGACTTACTGGAGAGGTTGCAAAACAAATGGACTCCAAATATTGACAGTCTGAGGAAGGAAGAGACGAGAGCTAACACTTACTGAATGCCAGCTTTATCTGTAGCATTGTCACGTACCTTGGTTTATTTAATTCTAGCCGTCTTTATGATCTTCTGAGGGTGTCACTGCTCTCTTCATTTTGGAGGTGAAGTCACGTTGATGGGGGGCACAGGTGCCAGTGGGCAGGAGCAGGATGTGACCGATGGTCTTCTCGACTCCAAATTCTCTCTTCCTTTGAAGATAGGATCCCTGGAGGCACTGCCTCCAGGAGCTTACACTCCAAGAGGACGCAACTTTCAAACCATATTGGCCTCTCAGACACAATGTTTCCCTATAGCACCCACGGATTTGAAGTTAGAAATGGTATCCTCTCTACTTCCCCTCACCCAGAGCTTCCTAACTATGTTAACTCTAGACTTGATTTGCTAAACTCCAGCATCCCCAGCCAAGATCTTCAATGGGAAGGGTCACTAGGAACTTTTCTCCAGAGAGACCTACTCTCCAGACTCCTCCAGTGGAGACATAAAGATCTGGGTCTGTGTGGTCCTATGGTTACAGACAGCAAGGGGAGAAACACAGGTGGATCATTATAAGCTCAACACAAGAAAATACTTGTCTCTATAGCAGTCCATTGCTCACAAAGGCTAGAGAGCCCTTTCTCTTGAATTTCAAAATAGTATCTATGGATTGGGTTAAAACATAGATGTTGAGAATCTCTAATTATAATGTAAATAAATATAATCATAACACACTCTATATAACAATGTTTTCTCTTAATTATATAAGACTTAACTGTTCAGCAAGAGCTTTCACACAGGGTGTAACAGTCTTGCCCAAGGGCAATAAGCCAGTATTCTTATCTCTGGTCATAAACACCTACACTCCTTCACTCATTTGGGTGGTCCTTTGATGATATGGGCTATGGGAGGGTGTTATGGAGCTCTACTCAGAGCATCTGGATCCTCAAGTTCAAAGGAAGTAACTCATTCTCTCTCTTTCTTTAGCATCTGGCACAGGAGTTGAGATTTGCTGTCCCTAAATGACAGTTGGTTTAGTTAATTAAAGAATTGTCATAATTGTGGACTCAAACTCACATCTTCAAACTCTATAATCAGTATTCCTTCTTCTACTTTCATGTGTCATGAGTATCTAACTCATCACCAGAAAAATTGCTCAGAAGTTCACTCTTGACACACTTTTAAGATTCTGTGATCCTTTCTCCCTCCCTTCCTCTCTCTGTCCCTCTCTCCCTCCCTCTGTCGCTTTCTTCCTCCCTTCCTTCTTTCCTTCCACCTGTTAATATGTATTGAGCACCTGAATTATAATTGTGGACAAGACAAACATGGTTCCTCACCATTGTGGATCAAGCTTAAGAATTAACATAAAATAACAACAAAATAAGGAGGGAATAGTTCTATAATGTTGAAAGATCCAGGTTATGGGAACTCACCAATATTAAATCTGTAAGGACATAAACTCAGAAAGAAGGCCAGTCCTTGCAATAAGCAAATCTAGTGTTCTGAAAAAGTACACAGCAATGTAGCTCCCTGTCCTCCAAAACTAGTGAAAATTTAACCATCCAAAAGTGGACTGGCTCTTGGGAAATACGTTGTTGTTGTTGTTAGGTGCTATCAAGTTGGTTCCAACTCATAGAGACCCTGTGTACAACAGAAGGAAACACTGCCCAGTCCTGCACCATCCTCACAAACATTGTCATGCTTGAGCCCACGGTTGCAGCCACTGTGTCAACCCATCTCCTTGAGGGTTTTCCTCTTTTTTGCTGACCCTCTACTTTACCAAGAATGATGTCCTTCTCTGGGGACTGGTCCCTCCTAATAACATATCCAAATTATGTGAGATGAAGTCTCACCATCCTTGCTTCTAAAGAGCATTCTGGTTGTACCTCTTGCAAGAATGATTTGTTGGTTCTTCTGGCAGTCTATGGTATAGTCAATGTTCTTTGCCAACACCATAATTCAAAGGCATAGATTCTTGGGGAATATGACCAACAATTAAAATTCATCTGGGAAGTGTGTTTTGTTATTTAAATGAGCTTACTTTTTAAAGCCCCATGTATGCCTCACATCACATGAGGTTATTTTTATCAACAATTGAAACACCTTACTGCCAGGTGCTGGGGCCACCAAGATGAAGAGTCAGATTCTCCACTCTCAGAATGCTCAGAGACTAGTACCTTAGACCTCTAGATTTGTGTGCTGGATTTTCCAACATCACCATGGATCAAAACTGGCTTCATGCTTTCATAACAAGGTTTCTCTTAAGAAGACCATTTAAAAATTCAGTAAACATAAGACTAAAGACCCAAGAATGGAAAACTTCTGTTTTGGTATGTTTCTTTATTCTCCCCCTTGTTTATTGGGTATATACAGGGAGAAAAAATCTAGGGGCTGGATTTCACTAGCCAATTTCATTTTGGAAGAAAATGAGGATATTGATCTGTTCATTTTGTTTAAGTAGCTACTAGTAACAGATGTTTTGGTTTGCCATGATATGACTTTATGGCATATTAGAAAAAAAAAAAAAAGATCTGTTCAAAAGAAGGGAACGCTTTTGTGGAAAGGGAGCTGGTAAAAGAAGGATGCATTCTAATGCAAAATGACAAAGAATTGATCTTCAAGTCCTTTCAAATAACAATGATAGTGACATGGATTGCCTGCTTCTTCTGAGCTCAGAACTCTTCTGAGCTTTTCTCACAAGTTAACTCGTTGAATCTTCATGATATGTTTAGGAGTCCAGCAGCATTTCCATGAATCCTGGAATCCTCAGCTGTACTAGGGATATTGAGCTTCTTAAAGAGGATCTTCCATCCTTGTTATTTTCACACAAAAAAATGTGTGAACACTCATCCAGGGTGGAGGAGGAAAAGAATGGGTAGCAGGAAGCAGGTCTGGTGTTGTGACCACATGTGGGCTTTGACCTTAGTTCACCTTCCTAAGAGATGCATGGGAAAGAGTCACAGACTTGCAGGAAATGCTCACCTGAGTTTTGAGTTTCCAGGGAACCATCCCAAATATCCCCAAAGAAATCTTCCCCAACGACATGTGCCATCTTTTCCTGGGGCCAGGTGGGAACCTTGCTGTCTGCCACACATGGCACTGCTTTGATCACGGGAAGATCTTTGAAAGTGTTTTGAATGAAATTTTCCTTGGTAGCCATGCTCCCTAACCCACGTGGAGTAGCTGAAAGGAGGCTGAGGTTTCAATTCAGTGCCTTTCACATCCTGAACGCACATTAAGTACCATCACGTTGAGTTGTTTGTTCAGTCTGTTCTCAAGAAGAGATTGTTGGAAATGACCTCATAGCCCATGCTCTGCTCTTTTAAATTCATGTCCTGCAAAATAGAGCTCCTTTTCAAACAAAGAACTCATATTTAGATCATGTCTCCCTCTAAGCACTGTGGGATACAAGAGAGCTAGGTTGTTTTAAAAAATAACATCCGGTACAAGAAGAAACAAAAGCTGAACAACGAATAAACTAAAAACCAAACCCATTGCCATCGAGTCGATTCCAACTCATAGCGACCCTACAGGAAAGAGTAGAACTGCCCCATAGGGTTTCCAATGAGTGCCTGGTGGATTTGAACTGCCGACCTTTTGGTTAGCAGTCAAATTCTTAACAACTACCCCACCAGGGTTTCCAAACAATGAATAAGGAAGACTAAAGAACTGACGCCTTTGAATTATGGTATTGGCAAAGAATATTGACTATCCCATGGACTGCCAGAAGAATGAATAAATCTGTCTTGGAAGAAGTACAGCCAAAATGCTCCTTTGAAGCAAGGATGGTGAGACTTCATGTCAAGTACTTTGGACATGTTATCAGGGGGGACCAGTCCCTGGAGAAAGATGTCATGCCTAGTAAAGTAGAGGGTTAGCGAAAACGAGGAAGACCCTCAAGGAGATGGGTTGACACAGTGGCTACAACAACCGGCTCAAGCCTAACAATGATTGTAAGCACGGTGCAGGACCGGGCAGCGTTTCGTTCTGTTGTACATAGGGTTGCTATGAGTTGAAACCGACTTGATGGCTCCTAACAAATACACGAGAACCCTTGATGACACAGCTTTCTGGTCTTAGACTGTAGTGAACAAAGCCTCCCTGATGTCTTATGGGATTGCCTTGTTATTCACCTAAAGTGTCATTAAATAGAGGCACGTAGATCTTTGTAGCCAATTCACCAATGAGAGGCAGACCCTTAATTTGATAGCTTGGTTTTCTGGAGCATTGTGTGTATATATCTTCTCATAGGTCCTAAATGTTATTTTTCCCTGAAATCATAAAATATGTTTAAATAAAAGAGGACAAGACACTGAACAAAAGACCCCTTATTAATCATTGTAATTTCATATGTATAAATGGTCCATAATTGTTATTCTGGGGAGATGTCCCTGCCCAGGGACCCAGCCTGTCCTGGACAAAGCTGGCGAGAAGAAGTACTCCTAGCCTGTCTAGAGCTGTCTTCACTCTCCATTCTATGGACACTTGGTAAATCGTTGATTGTTAAATATTTTTATGTCTACTTGAATACAAAGCACCTTGTGCAACCACATTAGACAAAAATTCAGAAACGACTGGGAGGAAATCTTCAAGCACGTGATAACATGGCAAATACCAGGGACAAGTCAGAACAAATTTCAAAACCCTCTCAGTCCCTCTGAGACCTCAGTTCGGTTCCCTTTCATATACATATATATGAATATATTTATACCTACACACACCCACACTCTTCAGGCAGCGAGCAGGCCAGGGATCAGTGACTTCAAGAAGTAGAGATGAGATGCCTTTTCACTTGTTAGAAGGGAAGTCCCCTAGATAATGAGATAGAGGGGCTAAAAACAATGCCCTTAAACTGCCTTAAGATTTCTTTCTCTCTCTCTCTCTCTTTTTGGCTAACCTGGTTTGAATAAAGCAAATAATCAGAAATGATTGGAATCCCATCCAGCAATGCAGCAAACTGTGCTCAGCTCTCTGATGGCATCAGCGGCAAACCTGGGTTGACTGTAAGCTGTGGTGAATGATGTATCTCACTGGGTCAGCAGAGGACATCGTATGGATGATGACTTGGGCTCCTTCTGTGCAAACTGGAGCTATGCTTCTCCCTATCCTCCCTGTCCGGGTTTGGGGTGGGGCTGTGCAGAGGCAAATAGCCCCCTATCATCTAGTAGGTCATGGTCTCAGGAGCAAGCCTGCCACCCTGTCACTGACAAACTTTGGGTGCGTTCCTGAGCCTCTCTGTGCCTCACGTACGCACTTGTATATAAGAGCTATCTCACAGCTCCTGACGATTCAGTGAGGTGATATGGATGCCATGATTAGAAAAGCGCCTGGTGCAGAGATGGCTTCCCAAAAATGTGAGCTATTATTATCAGCCCTACTGGCACAACAGATAAGCGCTTGGCTACTAACTGAAAAGTTGGCAGTTTGAATCCACCAAGAGGCTTTGCAGGAGAAAGACCTGGCAATCTGCTTCTGTAAAGATGACAGCCTAGAAAACCTGTGGGGCAATTCTATTCTGCCACATGGGATTGCTACAAGTCAAAATCGATTTGACAGTACCCAACAACAATCATCACCCAGTTTTCATTTGCCTGAGACGATCATGACATCAAAGTGCAAGTTATCCAATCAAAGTAGAATTGATCAAAACACATTACCTGGTCCAAGCCAGCTCAATGCCACCTCCTCCAGGAAGTCATCCCAAACCTTCTTAGTGAGAAGGAATCCTCTCTGCCTTGCTCCACCCCAAGCGTGTCATCTGTACCTCTCTTGTGGCTCCTACCCTTCCTGCCTTCTCTGAGTCCTCGAGTGGGCTGTGTCTGTTCACCTCTACATCTCCCCATGAGGCCAGGCACACAGAGGGTCCCCTCTCCCACTCATGGACATCAAACAAGCAGGTAGACTGAGGCCAGGCAATGCCAGCGTGTGATGAACAGACAGCTAAAACCCCACACACGGTGGGCAAGCCAGCATGCTTCCTCAGCCTGTGGACTGGTGAGCGTGTTTTCACAGGTGATTTCCCCCTGGGAGTGAAGTTTTTACAGACATAATTCTTGACTGAAGCTGGGCAGGACATTTGTCTTTTGGACCTGAGATCTTCTGAGGCTCTTTCTAATAGAGGGTCACTCAATCCCCCACAGACACCAGACGTTATATATAACCAACCAAAACTTTGCTTGCTTTCAATTAGGAAAAACAAAAAGAAAGGAAAGAAAAAGAAAAAAGAAAATGAATTGTCACCTGGCATGAATATCATAAGAAGAAATATTTGTAGGGTGACAGGGGACGAAATCCTCAAAGAACAACCCCAAAAAGAAATCCCAGCGTCTAGTATGGACATGATTTACATTTTCACAAACAAATCAGCTGGTTCGCCCAAAGGCGGCCGCGATGAGAAAAAGTAATCAACAGAGGAGCGGACTGTGACCGGTCGGAGTCCCCTGGAGGACCCCTCTGACCAGGCTTCACTGCATGCCCTTTCTCACAGAGAGCGCCTCCTGTACTGGGCTAATTATCTTTTAAAATTCATATCTAGAGCTACAGGCTGCCTCGTGGGATTAAGCACAGTATGCTTTGCAAATTGAAAATAAGATAGCTGTTAGGGACCTATACTTGCCTCTGTGATTACTGCAGCAAAGAAAGGCAAAACATTAATTTACATCTATTATAATAGAGAAACAAAGCTGGAGATATTCCTCGCATCTCCGGCACGAGATGAATGTGCAAAGGTTATGGTCCTGGAAGACAAGGCGGGGTGATGGGCTGCAGAGGTGAGGGGCTGGAGGCCGGCGGTGAGCCCACACTTCCTCTGAACATGGAGGTCATTGCCTCTCACCCCTCCCCTTACACACAGGAGAGAGGGCTAGAGACGGAAGACACAGAGTCTTTTCTTCCCAGCAAGTCCCAGCAAATAGAACCTTATCTTTCCTAACCCACGCTTAGATTTTTTTTTTTACTTTGTTGTTGTTGTTGAGACTATACTAAGCAAAACTACACCAATTCAGCGTTTCTACATATACCATTCAGTGACATTGATTATTTTCTTCTACTTGTGCAACCTTTCTCATCCTCTTTTTCTGAGTTGTTCCTCCCCCATTAATATAAATCCACTGCCCCCTAAATTCCCTATCTAATCTTTTGAGTTGCTGTTGTCAATTTGATCCCTTATAGATATATTTTGAAAGAACACAAAGCGCAAGGCAGACATTCTTGACTAGTTAAGCTAAACTATTGTTTGCTTTTAAGAAGACTTCAGGGGATATTTTTGGTTTGAGGTTTAAAGATTATCTCAGGGCAATAGTTTTAGAGATTTATCCAGCCTCGATGGATCCAGAAATTCTGGATTCTATGAGAATTTAAAATTATGCTCTGCATTTTCTCCCTTTGAATAAGAGGATAGCCATTAGATTTCTTCTTCTTTTCTTTTTAATCAGAGGATTGTTAAGATTGTCTAAACTCCTAGAATAAACTGTTTTATTACATCTAGTCTTTCTTAGTATCTGCTCTGTGCTAGTCTCTACTACCACTGTGGTAGGTACTATCATTATTTGCTCATTTCACAGATGAAGATGTTGACATGCATGAGTTCAAGGTACTGGCCCAAAGTCACGTAGCCAGAAAATGGCAGTGCCGAGACTGTACCACAGACATTTCTGTCCTGAAGCCAGTTTGGAGCCTCTGTGCCATCTTCCCACCCTTGGCCCTGGAAGCCCTTTTCGTCCCTCTCAGTCTGGACAGCTCCTCCACAAGATCAAGTCACAATGTCTCAGAGCCTTTCTGACACAACAAGGAGGCTTCATCATCCCCCTCTGTCCTCATGTCCCTCCTCTCAAAACTCCCCAGTGGTGTGAGGCACACAGCGCTGTGTGTTGGCATGTGTCGGTCAACAATTGGACTGTGAGTCCTGGGTGGGCAAATGCCACATCTTTCTGTCAGAGATGCATGTCTGCCCTGAGCAGCCACTCAAGGTGTCTCTCCTGAACTGAACTTGAGGGCCCCCATGTGATCACAGCCTCTTCTCTGTATCTGCCTGAGTCCTGGTGAGAACTCACTTCATGGAGACTTCTTTCTGTTTATCAGCATGGAGTCCCTAGGTGGTGCCAACAGTCAACGGTTAGTGGTTCAAGTCCACCCAGAGGCGCCTCAGAAGAAAGCCCTGAAGATCTGAAAAATCAGCCATCGAAAGTCCTATGGAGCACAGTTCTACTCTGACACATATGGGGGGACCATGAGTCAAAATCAGCTTGACGGCAACAGGTAGCCCTCCTTGCTCATCTTTCAGGCCTTCTATCAGCTCACCTTCACACACAGGAGGGCCTATGTCTTACCGTGCCCAGTGCTGACTCCCAGAAGCTACCTACTGATAAGACAATGCTGAGGTAATTCTTATTGACAACACTACCTCAATAGAGTCTTAGAGGTGTCTTGGAGAAGGGAGGGTGATGCCGGGATATCTGTGCGGTTTCGGATCTAGTTTAAGGCAGGTTAGGAATATGGCGCCATGAATGGGAATAGGGAACGGTCAAAATAGAATAGTTTGGGACTGGGAGACACAGCCAGGTGAGAGTTGTGAGGTGAGGATGGTCAGAGAGTCTTGGGGAGTAAAATGTTGGTTGCCTCTCTATTGGAGGATAGGACAGTTTGATGTCCTTTTAAACAGATTTTTCAGGAAATTCCTGAAATAATTAATAGGGATATTTACAACTTTTTTTCTTCCTGGGCAAGTTTCCTGGAATGGTAAAGTCACATTGATGTTGCCGGTAAACTGTGTGGGGTGGATGGTTTGGGTTCTCCTACATGTAATACCATGTCCCCTTGTATTGGAGCCCATGGTGAAGCCACACCACTGGTTACCTCCATGTCTTCCAAACAACATTTGACTTAGGAGGCGCAAAGTCTGGTTCTGGTCCCAACAATGTTACTCTCTCACTGCAAGGCTGTGATGAACCACTGGCACTCTGACCCTCTGTTTTCTCCTTTGTCCAGTAGGGCTTGGAGGCAAGTCTTGACTTCATCCCACAATTCTATGAGTAAGTTTATTTGCTTAAAGATGAGACTCTGAGTAGTAATATGACTTCCTAGCAGAACGAGACAGGAAAGAGGAGGAGGGGAGGGCAGTAGAGAGAGCCAGAGTGGGGGTGGAGAGGCAGGAGGGGGCAGGTGTGAAAGAGCCTAGAACAGCAAGGTCGCTTAACTCAGGCCTGGGGTTTTTAAGAGTGCAATGCATACAGCATTTACTAACTGGGAAGAACTCTGTAAACTCAGATAAGATTATCTCACTAATATTGTAGCAAGAAACAGCTCACCACAGCTTCCTTTCAATTAACCATCTAAATCACTGCCCATACAAACTCCAATCCCTGCTGCCTTATAATAAAAAAGGAAAGTTAGACTAGAGCCAGAGTTTTGATTCATGCTGCTGAATATGGAAAATCCACAATCTACTCTTGAACCTATAGTCTAATGTGACTCTTTGAAAGAAACTTCCTTCAGCTGCTGGCAAAGATATCTTCTTCTTTTTTTTTTTTTTCCTCCCCTCTCCCTCCTGGGTTGAATGGTGATTCATTATAGATAACCCCTCCTGATTAATTTTATTTTGACTTTAACTTTGACATTAAAAAAAAAAAAAAACTCTATGCGGTAAAATTCTCCCCTCTAACATTCACTGATCAGCTATTTTTAGCTGGCTTTGCTGTTTGATGCAGAAGGGAGAAAAATCTAAATTTAGAAAGAAATTAAATTGTTGATTGTCATCAAAAGTCCTGGCTGTCAGATTAGAAAGTCATCATGTTAGACCCTCTGTGATGAATAATAAATCAGCGATTTCCTTGAAATTCTTATTTGAGTTTGTTGCCTTCTGTCAACTGGAAGCATCAGAAGAGGCTGTGGTTCGTCAGGCACAAGTGGGCTAATCCACACCAAAGTCCTTTCAGATGCACGGCTGCTAAATTGCAGGGGAGTGAGTACAGCCTGGTCCCCAGAAACGGGACTGAACAGTTATCTGTATCACCAGGTTGATAGAGGTGTCATGGCCAAGCTGTATAACGGACAGGCAAACAAGGCTGAATTTGAATCTTGCCTCTAACCAGTGTGCGGATCCAACTGTGTTCCTATATTTCTATGGGCCTCAGTTGTCCAATCTATCAAATGGTTAGAATGGTATCTCTTATGCAGATTGTCAAGAGAATTAGGGATAATGTATGGAAATTGTAAGCACAGTACATGACATATATAGGCGTTCAAGATGTGTAAGCTATTATCATGATTATAATAATTATTAGTCATAGTGCAGACAGCCACGGAAATTTGATAATCCAAAAGCCACGGAGAAGCCATGTCTCAGAAAGTGACTTTCAAGAATGTTCTGTCCAGTTTGGATCACAGTTAATGACTGACTCAACGGCCATCCTTTTGCATGAAACTGTGTAGACACCATCCAACATCAAGGATCCGTTCCCTTTCATGTCAGGAGGCACTGCTGAATTCTAAATAATTCTCAGACCCTGTGATCCTTTCTAAAAGTCACAGTGAAATCATGAGGAACACTGGAATGACGGAAATCAAACTAAGCATGAACCTGAGCCACTTAAAATTAGGCAGAAGCTTTTCCTGGGTCAGTTCATACCATGTCCTTCCCCCGGTTCCTGGCCCCTTGTCCTCAGTCATAAGTATCCTTGTTGTTGTTGCTAGTTGCCATGGAGACAATTCTGACTCATGGGGACCCCATGTGTGCAGAGTACAACTGCCCCATAGAGTTTTCAAGGCCGTGACCTTCCAGAAGCAGATTGCCACGCCTGTCTTCTGAGGTGCTTCTGGGTGGGTTTGAACCATCAATGTTTGGTCTAGTAGCTGAGCACTTCACTGTTTGAGCCACCTTATAGAAATTTCTCTCTTCTCTAAAGGCCCATAGAGAATGTGGTGTCTGGATAAAAACTTCAAGATGGATTATTTATGGCACTGCCTTGTTGCAAGGCATAAAGAGTAGAAGGAAGGCAGGCGGGAGGGAGGGAGAGACAGAAGGAGGGAAGACGAAAGATGTAATAAATCTTTACAGTATGAAGCATTTTACTGATATAGAGAATTGTTTTGAGATTTCTCTGTCGTGGAGAGCAGGTCTTTCACTACTCTAAGTAGCGCTGTGCACACAGAAGGAGCTTAATAAATACCTGTTGATTAATTAAAAGGGAATTTTAATTTCTAGGTTGAATAACAGTAGTGATTTTTCTCATTATAAACAGGCTTTATTCCGTATACTGCGTACGCAGGGTTAGTTAAGCTTTTTCTTCAGGTGGATTCCAAAGATTCCTTAATTAAAATTTAATAAACAAGCAGAACTAAGATATGCCAGCTGCGTAACCTGCACTCCACTCTACCTTCTAGCAGGTGCCTCTGGAGCCATCTCTGGCTTCAACCTCCACAGAAGTCCAGAAACGTCCAGGAGACTAACAGGCCCCGCTGCTTGTTCACAGCAGAGGTGTTTGATTTGAGTTTTTAAGCCTTGGGACCCTCTCATCAAATGAACTTGCTAAAGAACCCTGGCATATGACGTTGATAGAGGCAGAAAGCGGAGCTGAGAAGCTCTGCTCTCCCAGTCTCCTCTTTGTCTCATGGAGGCTTCTGAGGTCCATCTTCCCAAGCCTAGAACCCTGAGGAACATTCTGGAAGCCCCTCATCTCATCCAACCGCTTTCTTTTCATAGCTGGTGACACTCTGGTCTGAGAGGAACAGTGGCTGGCCTAGGGCCACTAGGCAAATTAGCAGATAGTCTCGGATGAGAACACAATTTTTCAGAACCACTCTGTGGGGCTCTTTAGGTGTTTCCTCTTAGTTTTAGAGACGGAGTTTCAAGTAGGTCTCTCTAGAACTTGAAAATTCTGTCAGGATGTCTGGAACCGGCTTGTGTATTTATTTCTCGGGGTCCTAATAGAGTAAGGTTTGGTAAAGTAAAGGGTCGGTGAAAATGAGGGACACCGTCAGTGAGAAGGATTGAGTCTGTGGCTGCGACAATGGGCTTAGACATACCAAAGGTAGTGAGGAGGGCGTGGGAACGGGCAGCGTTTCGTTCTGCTATGCGCAGGGTTGACATGGGTCAGAGCTCACTCAACAGCAGCTAACAACAATAACAACAGTATAAGAATCTAGGCCAACTTTGGGGTGAAGTAACACTTTTGGAAATGGATAGTGGTAATGGTAGCACAACATAATGAAGTAATTCATGCCGCTGTATTGTGTACGTACAGATAGTGAAAATGGCCATGGAGAGTTCTATGTATTACCACAGAACAGAGGAAGAAAGAAGTCTGGACTTAGGGAAACCATTTGTAACAACCCCCAGGCTCATGTTCTTTTTTCAAGAGAGGCAGGTCATACAAGAGCCGGATCCTCAATGGATGGCGTGGGAGTCAGATGGCCCCCAAAGATGGGGGTCTGGAGACACCCCACAGGGTGTCCCCAAGTCATTCTGCAGTGTCACACCTGCCCTGTGTTGGGACATGGGGAGCCTTCACTTCCGTCTGATGAACCTCTGCATTTGTGAGGTAGCATCATGTCCACAATTTACTTCTTGGACCATTTACACCATGACTCATTGTGGACACCATTTATTTGGGATAAAACCTTTTTCTACTTTTAGTTTTAGAATGAGCTGTTTTACCTTCAACTTGGGGCGGTCACAGTACATTCATTTTAATCCTCAGCTTACCAAAGTCCCTTTCATTAACTCTCCTCTCTTCACCTGAGTGATGGCCCAAACCACGTCCCCTATATATATTTAGACAGATTTGTATCAACACTGCACTGTTACACTTGACTTCGTCTTTTTTTTAATTATGTAAAAAAAAAAAATCGCATTAAGCCGAATCTAATTACTGCAATGTATATTAGAAGCAGGGCACCATCAAAATTTTATTTAAATTAATCAGGTTTTGATTTAAGATATTAAATTCAAATTAATCATGTAAAAATGGAAATGATCCTTGAAGTGCTTCCAGCTGTGACTTCAGTCTGTTTTCTCACGAGTCACTTTCGGGATGTCTTGAGGGGAACATTACAAAAATTCACGCCGGTGCTATTTCAATTAGAGTTATTTAGCAGGACAGATGTAAAGAATATGGTATAATTAAGAAGGAGCTGATGACATGGCTACAGATTTTCAGGATTAAAAGAAAAAGAAAAAAAAAAAACCATGAACTAGAGTGTAAATTGACTCCTGGCCTAGGTACCCAAGTTCAAGTGCAGGGAGGTTACTTGGTCATTAAAGACAGAAAGGAGATTTGCAGAAAGTATGCGTCCTTTTCTCTGGAGCAAGCTGCAGACTCCTAGTTTGGTTTCAACTTTGAAGTTTCATTAACAAGCTGACGCGAACTGATACTGTAGTCCTTCTTGTTCCTGAAATGCTCTTCCCCCATGGCGACCAGAGCCATTGACTAATTTGATTCTAGGGCCGTCTGAAAGCCACGAGAGTTAAAATAATACTTAAAGACCCATTTTAAATCAAATTGCATATATTGGCACATGGAATATTGCATGTAGGGATCCGTTTATTATTGACACTCACGGACATGTCTTAGGTGGCATTATATGAATACGTTCTTCTTAAAGTAGTGCTATTTTTTCCTATTTATGTGACCGATTACAAAATGTTTGCACATACATGGCCGCATTTTTCATAACAACTAGATGGATGGTGCAGGACCGGGCCGTGTTTAGTTCTGTTGTTGATAGGGTCGTTATAGTCAGAACTGCCTTGACGGCACCTAACAACAAATAACAACAGAGAGTGAGGTACCACCAGTTGCCTCAAGTTGTTTCTGACTCATGGGGATCCCATGTGTGTCAGAGTACAGCAGTATTCCATAGGGTTCTCAATGGCTGATTTTTTGGAAGTAGATCACCAGGCCTTTCTTCCGAGGCACCTCTGGGTGGACTCAAACCTCCATCCTTCTGGTTAGCAGCTCAGCATGTTAAGCATCTGCACCACCCAGGGGCTCCAGATGGAGTGAATAATAGTTCTTTATTCATGGATGATGAACCTGGGGCCCATAAATTTAAACGATTTGCCCAAAGCCTCATATCTAGTGGGCTCTGGGGGCTAGGAGCTGCCCACTCTTCTGATCTTCCTACAGCAATACTGTACTGTTACCAGTATCTGTAGCACCCTCACCTCTAGGTGGGTGTGGTTTGCAAGTCTTCAGAAAGCCCACAAGTCAAAACATTACTGCAAGAGTTCTTTGAGGGACCACCTGGTCAGAACAGAAGTCCCGGAGAGGCATGCCTTACTGGAGCCTATCATTCATTCCCAGTGACTTGGTGGAGTCCAAGAGAAGGTCTGGGGTGGGGGGTTTCCTCCCGGAGTACGTGACTCAGCCTGGGTTTCAGAGTCTCAAATAATCAACATTTCCATGTAAACGGCAGCGTGCGTGTCCTTTCCTGCATCCACTCTGACAAACACTTCTACTCCCACAGATGTCACCTGGCCCTCTGTCCTGGTCTGGCCTGCCTGAGCCCCAGGGACTAAGGTGGCGCCCCTCCTCCCATATAGCCCCTCGGAGCCGGGGACCAGGTAGAGCCTCCTAGCCACTGAAGGTTTCCTGTCCACGGTATAAATGGCTTCAGTCCTTCCCACCAGACCTTGGAATCTTATTGCAGGTTGATTCTGCTGTTACTAGTTGCAGGTGAATAACTAGAAGGTGAGCGCCTCAAGGAAAGGAACCAAGGCTTGTTTCTCACCAAGAAACTTCATTCAGGAAACAGCGAATCCTGGGTCTTGTTGGTCTGGGGTGCTCAGAAGCTAGCACAGGGCTGGAAAGCCAGTTAGTACCTAGTGAATGTTTGTTTGAAGAGACAGAGAGGGAGAAGGAGGGAGGGAGGGGTAAACAATGGATTAGCGACCGAGCGTTTCCATGGCTGAGTTATTTGTGAACGTTCACGGTGAACGTCTGAAGCTCTGGGCCCCCTCTTCTCCCAGCCTACGTATGTGACCATCCAGTCAGAACTCTGGTTCTGCCCATGGACACCAACCTTAGTTCTATCTCACACGTTCGTCTGGACTAATTTTTGAGTTGTAGAAAGCAGGAGGTTCATTGACGGATCTGCGTCCCATTCATGTGATATAAATATGGGTAATTACTCTTTCAAACCCGCTTTTTACTATTTTCTTTCTTTAAAGAATCAGGTGGGAGATTAAAACAATTTTTTTTTTTTCCCTCTTGGTGGGCAATTGTCTTTTTCAGTTAAATGCTATTGCTGATTTCTCACAAATCCAATAATCCAGTAAAGGAAGTGTCTCAAACACTAGGGTAACAATCATGTATTTTTTTGGAATCTTTTTTTTCAATTTTTTTTTTTTTTTTAATTTTGGTGAAAGTGTATGTAACAAAACATTTGGCATGTCAACAATCTTCACATGTCCAGGTCAGGGACACTGAGGACACTGAGCTTCTGTGAAGGGCGATGGCATGATTCTAGTCTCCTTCGGCTCTGATTTTTCAATCTCCTTTTAAACTTGTGCCCTAGGGCCCAGCATCACAGTAAAGGGGCCGGATTGAACTCAGAGCTCACTGCTTACCTGCTGTGAGATCTTGGACAAGGCGCTCAGCCACTCTGAGCCTCCCTTCTCTTAGACATAATGGATGAAGTATTTTGGGGCTTGGACTTCAACCGGTTCTCATACTGCATTCTGCCTCCTGCCAGCAGAAACCCATGGGCATCCTGTCAATTCTGACTCATAGCGACCCTATAGGACAGAGTGGAACTGCCCCATAGGGTTTCCTAGGCTGTAATCTTTACGGAAGCAGACTGCCACATCTTTCTCCTGCTGAACGGCTGGTGGGTTCAAACTGCCAACTTTCCAGTTAGCAGCTGAGCACTTAACCACTGTGCCACCAGGACTCCTATATAGATTTTCATGATTATCACTTTCCATAGCCGCTCCTGACCTCAGAGGTAGGGACAGCTGCCACATCCACAATGATTCGTATTAGATAAGGTGTTAATAGCTGGATGGTGCTTAAAGCCCCATTCTAAATCCTTGTGCTCTAGTAAGGCATTGCAGAAAGAGCTGTGCTCTGTGTAGCCTTGAGCGTGAATCCTGCCTTAGCAACTTCAGAGCCCCAGGCAGTGCAAATGGTGAATAAGCTTGGCTGCTAACTGAAAGGTTGGAGGTTCGAGTCTACCCAGAGGTGCCTTGGAATAAAGGCCTGGTGATCTGCTTTCAAAAAAAGCAGCCACTGAAAACCCTATGGAGCACCGTTCTGCTCTGACACAACATGGGGTCACCATGAGTTGGAGTCGACTCCATGGCAGCTGGTATGATAGGTTAGCAACTTAAAGTTTCTGTGATATTGGACAGAAAATGTAAATATTCTGATCCACAGTTTCCTCATCTGTAAAGTGAGGTTAATGACCTCTGTCTAGAAGAATATTTGCAAAGATTAGATGAGAGGACATGTAGCTTCTCTGACCTTCTATGGTCACCTCCCTTGCACACTCTCTGCTAGTCCTTAGCTATACCAGGCATGTTTCTGCCCCAGGGCCTTTGTGCTTTCTGTTCCCTTTGCCCAAGCCGCTCTTCCCCGAGTTATTCACTTGCCTTCCTTGTCACTTCACTCAGGTCACCTCAACTGTCCCCTTGTTGGAGAATCTTCCCCTGATGAAGCTCTTGTGCCTCTGGCATTTTCTATGTCATCATCCACCCTTAGTTTTCATCATAGGGCTCATTGTCCTCCGAGATGCAGTGGGTTTTACTGATTTATGTCTATGGTTTTCCTTTACCTCACTCCCACCATTTGGCCAAGGATTTTGTCTCTTTTTCACCTAGCGCCTAAGGCGGTGCCTGACAGGTAGTGAGCGCTCAATAAAAACCTGTTGAATAGAGTAAATACATTTGTTTAAATTCAACTGGGAAATTCACCATGAAAATTCACACCATCTTGCATTCTATGAGCCATCTTCTCTTCCGAGCTAAGAGAAAGAGAATGGGACCATCAGCCTCCAAGTCTGCCTAACCCTCCTGCTCTGAGGACAGCTGGATGTTCTAGAGAGTGCAGGTGACAAGGGACAAAGAGACAGGGAGAAACACCTCCAGAGGAGTTGGATCATAGAGAGATACA
Organism: Dugong dugon; assembly: GCA_030035585.1. Taxonomy (NCBI): domain Eukaryota; kingdom Metazoa; phylum Chordata; class Mammalia; order Sirenia; family Dugongidae; genus Dugong; species Dugong dugon. Next base: position 111,037,662 of record CM057472.1, read on the forward strand.
ACCAGAGGGAGGAGGAGCTAGACCCAAAGCAAGAGAAAAATGGAGAGAAGAGAGCAGAGACCGAGAGAGAAAAGGGAGAGGGAAGAATAAGACTCTCCACCTGCAGCAGAAGTAGGGAGTGTGCGTGAGCTGAGCCTGCTCGTCCTTCCCTTCGGACCTTCCATCCACTGAGAGCTGCCTTGCACCTGCGTGCAGGGAAGTCTTGCATCATCGCCCTGGCCCCTTGGAAGCCTGACTCCATCCTGTTTTCTCAGCTCTCGTGGTCAGACACTGAGCCCTGTGGTGAGCCTCAGAGTCCCTGTGTGCACCTCAAGAGTCTGGAAGTCCCCAGAAGCACCAGGTCAGCGACAGCTAATTAATATCACAAAAGCCTTGGTTGCTGCTGCTAATTGCTGTGACCTGCCCAGGCCTTCGAGTGCTGCTATTACTTCCTCCCCAGCCCCAGCTCCCAGGGGCCACAGCCGGCTCCAAATGGAGGACGGCGAACTCCAGAGAGGAGAAAGCTTCAGAAAATCTTTGCACTGAGCCTGGAAATCATTATAAAGAGCAAAAGAAATGTGAACCACCTTGTTGCTGTTGTAGTTAGCTGTCATCAGGTTGGCCCCCGACTCATGAAGATCCCATGCCCAACAGAACAAAACGCTGCCTTGCTCTGCGCCATCCCCATGATCAGATGCAGATCAGACTGTTGTGATTCAGTATGTTTTCATTGGCTGATGTTCACGAGATTGCCAGGTCTTTCTACCTAGTTTACGTTGGTCCAAAAGCTCTGCTGAAACCTGTTCAGCATCACAGCAACCCATAAACCTCCAGTGACAGACAGGGGGTGGCTGCACGTGAGGTGCATTGGCCTGGAATCGAACCCACGTCCCCTCCGTTGAAGGGCAGAATTCTACCACGGAACCACCACTGCTCCTCCATGGACCACCTTAGAATGCTTAAACTGGCATTGCGCCATCATCTTCCCGTACTGAAACCCACATAAGGCTCACAGCAATGCTCAAGGAAGATGTGATTTTTATTATCCCCTTTTCGAACTGGGGAGACTGAGGCTCCAATGAGTTCTAAGTTGGCTGTAATCTCACAGACCTGAGCTGCTTATGCTAGAATTGGGGTTGATGTCAATCTGATAAACCCCCTACAACTGCCACTACCCAACATTGTCTATGGAACGCAGCTCCCAATTTGTGCCCCAGATTCCAATTACAGTCCCACAACCCCTTTTCTGGTGGTGCAGTCGCTAAGAGCTTGGCTACTAATCAAAAGGTCAAAAGGACTGCTGAGTCTGAATCTACCAGCTGCTCCTTGGAAACCCTATGTGGCAGTTCTACCCTGTCCTATAGGGTCGCTCTGAGTAGGAATTGACTCAACGGCAGTGGGTTTGGTTTCTTTGTTCTTGTTTTTTTTCAGTAGCCTCTATTCTGGAACCCTTGGGGCCAGATGAATTTCAGAGTTTAGAACTTTCAGATTCTAGAAAGTTGGTTTGGCTTATAACTGTATATTGTATAACCCCCTCCCCCTCCCCCCCCCCCCACACACATAGAAGTCCGAGGCAGCCTAAAGATAGAATGTGTGAATATTTCTGCAGCAAAGTGCATGAATATTCACGCTAAGTGGGAAAAATAAAGACTGTAAATAGGCTTATATTAGTTCTATTAGTTCAGGTCAGCTTTTGCAGACAAACAAATGACTAAAGCAACTTTTGCCTCAGGAAGCTTCACGGGTTTGGAGATTGTGACTACATGATTGTGGACCAGTAGAGGCTAAGAGGCAAGAGGTGTTGCTTCTTTTTTCCAGGGGACAGATGTCACATATGGTAACCCAAGGACCTGCACAGTGTTAGTTTACAAACTAGATGCTATTTGAAAGTGGAACATACATGTTAACCAGGGAAAATTCTTTAGCAGAGCCGTTCCAGACCAGAAACTGCAGTCACCTGACCAGGTCTAAATTTGGGCCAGACACTCATGGGCAAATCACCCCAACTCTGTGTATACCAGAAGTCAGTCTGACCCCTCCCAGAAAGGCAACATGGGCCGAGGACATGCTCAGGACCATGCCCAGCACACATGTCTATGTCCCTTACGATTTATTACCTGAAAGAGGCTTCATGATGGTCAGATTAAACCCGTATTAAATAAATAAACACATAGAGCCTGGATAGTAAATAAATGGTAGCTCTTATTTCTCATGTCTGTCAATGTGTCGTACTGTGGGGGCTTGCATGTTGCTGTGATGCTGGAAACTATGTAACTTCTATTTCAAATACTAGCAAGGTCACCCACGGTAGACAGGTTCCAGCAGAGCTTCCAGACTAAGTCAGACTAGGAAGAAAGGCCTGGTGATCTATTTCCAAAAATTAGCCAATGAAATTCCTATGGGTCACAACAGAACGTTGTCTGATATAGGGCTGGAAGGTGAGCCCCTAGGCTGGAAGGTACAGGAAGTCCCTGGGTTATGGACAGCCTACTTACATACAACCTGTAGTTACGAACCAAGCAAGCCCTGTAAAGCTTGTTATGTTAAACATTCGAGGTGCATACAATGGTTCGTAATAACAAATGTGCAATACTTTGTGGCAGGCATTAAAACATTATTATTATTATTATTACTGTATTATTATGTTAAAGATGTTTTAGTGTATCTGGAAGTATTTCTTTAATGTTTTATAGGCATGGAAATATATACTATATACTAAGACAAACATCTGACTAACTGACATTAGATATGAACCATACCTAACTGTTCTGACTTACGTACAAACTCAGCTTAAAGACAGGTTTAGGAACGGAACTCATTCGTGATCCGGGACTGCCTGTACCCAAAACACACAGTAGCTGCAACAGTGGACTGGAGCACACCAACCACCGTGAAGATGAACAGTACCAGGCAAAGTTTTGTTCTGTTGTACATGGGGTTGCCATGAATCAGAGCCGACTTGACTGCAGTTAACAAACACAGCAACTTATTTCTGTAAGCCTTTTTCCAATCAAGGTCTTGCCAATGCTGAGCATTTAATTCAGGGCACTTCTCAGGTGTGTCCCTGGCCCCCTGCAAGTTGTAAACTCTTCATTGTCAGAGCTCACTCACTACCCTTGTTACAGACACACAGGGTGGAGGGAGACGAGACATATAAGACGAGCATTTTATAAGGCTAATTCAGAGCACGCTCTCCAAAAGTCCGGAAGAACACTTCACTCCACCTAATGTAGCTCGCAAGAAAAAAAGAACCACCTCCCCATATTTAGACTGGGGACCTCACCACCAGGCCTGCGCCGGGGAGGGAGACAGGCTGTTTTGTCAAGGCCCAAAGCAAACTTCCCCTTCCTCCATCTGATAGGGCTGCTACTTCCTCTAGAGTTGGGGGCAGAGCAGTCCCACCCGCTTGCAGTGTGGCGAAGGCAAAGAGCAAGAACTAGGCAGAGTTTTCACAAAGGAAGCCAGGAGGCTGTGATTACATAAAGAGGTACAGTGCTGCCAGTTCCGGGGTGAGCGGGGAAGGAAGACAAGCAGGGGCTTCCAGGCCTCCCACCTCTCTGATTTCAGCAGCGGGAAGCCCATCAAATACCTCAGGCTTCCTGCAGAGTGGGTACAACCAAGGGCAAGCAGCCTTCCCCCAGGTGGGGTAGGTTGTGGTGTCTCCCTGTGTGGAATCCCAGCAGCTAGAAAGTATCTGGTGCCTCAGTTTTCTCATCTGTAAAATGGGCTGCCGATGGCCGCTTCACAGGACTGCTAGGGTGTAAAGAGCTTAAGCACGGGAAAGAATCCAAGACATAGCAAAGGGGTATCCAACTAACGGTTCCTAAGTGCGGGTTATTTTGTGAACATCTTTTCATTCAATCTTTTCCAACCTATGGAGCTGATTATTTTTTCCGACAGCTTATAAACAGGGAGACTAAGAGGTAGTATGCTCCAATGATTTGCTTAAGATCGTAGAGATGCAAATGACAGAGCCAAGCCTAAGACCCAGATCTGTCTGACTAAAATTTGTATTAATCCCACTTATTCTGCTAGTTTTAAAACTAAAACTAAAACAACAACAAATAAGGGAAGAACCGATAGACAGCAGCAAAAGCAAAATGACGATTATTCTTCCTATTAAAGTGTAAGCTTTGCCACGGCTATTGTTATCAATAAATATTAGATGTCTGTATTTGTAAAAGTATATGCACAAGTCCCAGCACAGGGTAGATGGTCAAGAAATAGCTGTCAGCTTCATCTGTGTCCAGACAAGAGATTGTGACTTTTCTCATAGGCACACTGGGGTCTGAGGTGCAAAGAAGGACATGCCTGGCCCCAGCGCAGCCCAAGTGTCCTACCTGAGTGAGTTCCTGGGACTCAGAGGGGCAAAAGTTAACCCCTGAAAGTGTCGAGCATGGGGACCAGTGTCTTTGGCCTATCTGCCTGCTCCTGCCTTTCTAGGGCAGAGTGCAGCAGCTGGGCATCCCCAGAGGCCCAGGCCACCCGGAGGCCACCCCTCAGGCCCGGGCTGCCCCCCAGGTCCAGGCTGCCTGTTTTTCACAGCCTCTCAAACCAGGCTGGCTGCTGCCCTGGGAGTCCCCTGGCCACAGGTGAGGCTCCAAGGCCCCAGCAATGCCCAGGGGGCCAATCAGGCCAGGCCTGCATGAGGTAAGAGGGAGAGTTACCCCATGTGCCTGGGCTCGCTCCGAAATCTCAGCAGATCAATCTCACTGTGACTTTTAATTACCCCTCCTTGGCCTCATCATTATTTCATGGGCTCTAATACGCCCAGCAGGCAGCCCTGGGCACACAGATAAACAGCCACCCAGCATGGCCTGGCCCCGGAGGTGGTGCCCACTGCGGCCTCCCAGCCCAAGGGAAAGTGGCCTGGTAGGCCGGGTCCCTACTGAGTGCCGACGGCTTGACACCTAGAGCTTTTGGGTATCTTGGAACAGCCCCCCTTTGTTCAAGCAGGCTTAGCACCAGTGTAGTGGGCAGAGTTTGATGAAGACCTACTGTATGCCAGGCAGCTGGCAGGACTGCAATGGCCCACATGGCTGCCCTAGGCTTCTTGCTTGTCAGTGGCCCTCCAGTCCCCAACTGCAGCCCTCCATGCTTGTGGCCTTTTGCCTAGGGCAACCAAGGGCAACTTTTCCCCCAGGGAACACATGGCAATATCTGGAGACATTTTCCATTATCACAACAAGGGGAGCAGCGCTGCCGGCGTCCATTGAGTACAGACCAGTGATGCTAACAAACATCTCACAACGCCCCAGACAGTCCCCCATGAAGACGGGTCCGGCCCCAGAGGTCAGCAGTGCCAAGGTGGAGAACCCTGGTCTGAAGAAAACAAACAACTCCCTTCCTTAACCTGGAACACGTGAGGCTGTTACATCCCCAGTGATGCCCTAGACCACTCCCTGACCCCTGTTTTATTCTTCAGGCTGAGATTTGTCAAGTCAGGAAGATGGAAGTGGGCAGGAAAAGCTTTCTAGGGTCCCTTCTCAGTCCCAATCCAGAGTTCCTGAGGGGCCTAAGGGTGCAAGAGGGGGGATTTGGGTTGAATTAAAGGCAATGGGCACTGTTGAACCCCTTCTCTGATCACCAACAGACCCACAAGCCTCAGTCCACATCTGCTCCTAACCACCGCCTCCCTGACCACATAACTGAGCTTGGTGGATGCGAGACAGTTCCAGAATCTCTGTGTAATACCATTTCCACATGTTCTAGTCACTGGCTTATCTTTCCAGGTGATCATCACATGTGGGGGAGCAGGTAGGAATGCCTTTCTGGTTCAAATTATAAAACTGGGGCCTTGGCACTTAACACAATCATCAATGAGAATTGTTTTGCTTTGTTTCCCCTTTTATGGCTTCTTAGGGGAACTGAGTCCATAATACCTCTGTTTGTTCAGTAAACTAATTAGTCAATTGCTAACTGATTTGTTAGACTTACAGAAATAAGGAAGTAACTATTTCCATTGGTATTTGCTGGGGAGAGAGTTTGTACACAAATACCTCATCACAAATTCAGCTTTAAAATATCTGAATTTACCTAAAGCTAATATTGTTTCGGGAAGAAATTCTGGAGACTTTGAAAACAAATTTGTAGGAATTTAGATACTACATGTAGATCTATTTATTGTTTGCCTATTTCCCTCCCTCCCTCACTTCCTTCCTTTCTTCCACTTGCCTTCTGGCATGCATTCTGGAATTCCATGCACATTGAACAACTACCAGAACTCTGCCTGTATGATATTTAGGGAAAACGGGTCTCATATTTGCTGAGGTCCCTGTACCGGCCAGTGATTCTGCTAGAAAATTGACTCATTATCAGATATCATCCTCATAGCAGCCCTTTGAGGGAAGTATCTCTTTCTCTGCTTTTTTGAAGTTTTCCCTATTTGTCCAGGTTCACAGAACTTGCAAGTTACTGGATTGGGTTTAGACCCAGAACCATCTGACCACAAAGCTAGTGTTCTTTCCTCCACAGACGCACACATGAGGTGCCCAAAATTCATAAGAGCCTCTAAGGCTACCCACTGACTGGAGATTGGCTCTGACAATGGAAGGCCTTAAACTTTAACTTTGACATGAAGTTTTCATTTTTCTTAGACCATGAAAAAGGACTTCTGGGAATTTTCCTGGAATGGGAGTTGGGGGCATGGTATGCCATTTGAAGCTGGATGACCAACCCCCTCCAATGTTACTTGTGAGTGCTTAAAATATAGATGCTTCTTTATCCTACAAAAGGTAGAGACTCAACTCCAGGCATCTTTGGCTGAACGTTGGCATCTTTGGCTGAACTCTAGGCATCTTTGGCTGAACTCTAGGCATGTTTGACTGAACTCTAGACATCTTTGACTGAACTCTAGGCTTCTTTGACTGAACCCCAGGCCATCTTGGCTTAACTCTGGGCATCTTTGGGCCTCCCCTGCCCTGCATGGTTCTAGGCATAGTGTGTGACCTGTGGCAGTTACAGGAGAACTGTGTGTGATGAATGGACCTTCTCCTCTCTTCCCAGTGTCTCCCCTTTGCATTCTATGTGTTTTGTTAACACCTAATGTTAACCCCTCACACTTTCTTAGCACCCTGCAATTTAGTAACATCCACACCTTTGCCCACATCTGAGCTTCAAAGCAACCTCATGAGGCAACAGCCATTTCCCCACCTGACAAGCCAACAGTCTTTGAGACCCTAGGCCATTTTTTTCTTTTCCTCTCCTTTTATAATTTCCTGCCTCTCAAACAACTTTCTCTCTTCCACTTACTCACAGGTATCTGTTACTTTTTTTTTTTTTTTTTTTAATGTGGTAGAGGTGGAGGGACCTAAAACAAAAAATCTCACAAACTTTAGGAAAATATATCACCACAACTATTTTCCCCACCCTGGAGATCACCACCATTGTAAGGCCCTTCCATAAAGGACTTTCAATTAGTCATATCCTTGGCTCATAAAACTCCGTGCTGTGGCCTGGTCACGTTTGTAAGCTCACCCTGGAATGCCCCATGTTGGTGGAGACTTTGGCAGCAGAGAAAACCACAAGCCACTGTGTCAACTGGCTAAACAGCCACCCAAGTGACTGAGGAGATGTCTCTGGGGCAAACCATCTGCACACCTGTTCCGTCCTGGGGCAGGAGGTCAGCGAGGCTGAGTCTGAGCAGGAGTCCACTGGGGTCTTGGAGTAGAAGGGAAGGGAAAAGGCTGAGAGGACCTGATGTCAGCTGCTGGGGCCAAAGTTTCCTCCAGGCAATGGATCTACCCTTCGGATAATGGCGCGTGAGGAAGCTGCGAAAGGAACAGAGTCAGTGGGCCATTGTGCAGAGAGTTCACTTTCAAATGTAAATCACCCTTAAAGTATCTCCTTGAGAGACACCCAGATACAGAAGGGAATATTTTAAAATATTAGCATTTATCAAAGGACTTTAAAGAAAAACCCACATATACGTCCTAACTGGGGAGAAGGAAAGTGACGTGCTGTGTGGTCCACAGATGTGGCCCGTATTTAACCACTGCACTCTTTTTGATCCTAACAGAAGAAAAGCTCTTCTCTAGCAGTGCCACCTTGAGGACAAAGAAAGGGTCAGTGGGAGGGCTTGTCAGGTGGGGAAATGGCTAATAATCTGAAGGCAGGCTTTCATGTTCATCATGGCATCTGATGCAGAGCAAGTGCCCAGCAAGGAAGGCAAAAGAAAGGAGGAAAACACCACTGGCAAAGGCTTTTCTATGGGCGGTAACAGCTCTTTCAAGGAGCCCTGGTGGTGCAGAGGTTAAGCTCTTGGCTGCTAACTGAAAGGTCGGTGGTTCTAACCCACCAGCCACTCTGTGGGGGAAAGATGTGGCATCTGCTTCCGTAAAGATTTCAGCCTTGGAAACCCTCTGGGGAAGTTCTACTGTGTCCTATAAGGTTTCTGTGAGTCAGAATGACTCAATGGCAGCAGGTTTTAAGAGCTCTTTCAATGGCTGGAATTTCTAGAAAAAGTCCATCTCCACTTAAGTTGTACAGATCAAAGCTCAGCTTCTTCCTTCCTTGCAAGCTTGCTCAGTGGGGAAGCATGCAAACCCAGAGGATGATTGAGTGGGTTCTGGTTTGTAAATGCCAAGCCCCACTCACCCAGTGAATTCCACACTGTTGGGTTCTCCATTGATTGGGGAGCAAGCTCTATCTCCTCTCATGAGTCATCAAGTAGCCCTACTTCTTGCCAAGTCTGTTTGTCTATGTTTGCCGAGGAAAATCGTGAGGAGACTAATTGCTTTTCTGCAGAAGGGAGTCATAGATCTGGTCTGAAAACCCATCTCCTGGGCTAGAATTGGCAGGGACTATCTTCCAGAAAGAGAATGGAGAATGCCTGAAAGTCCTGGAGTTGGTACAGAATCCAGGCCCTCCGTGTCAGCCCCATGAGCTCTCAGGGTGAGGATGAGGAAAACATGTCACGTGTGTCCAAAACACTACACCCAACATGTCCCCACTCCTTCTAAATAATCAGGCTGACATCTGGGAATGATTCTGATTGTTTTTTAACATTTTGTTGTGTTTTAGGTGAAAGTTTACACAGAAGATTTGTTTCCCATTCAACAATTCATACACAGATTTTCCGTGAAATTGGTTGTCATCCCTGCAATGTGTCAGCGCTCTCCGCATTTCCACCCTACCTTCACTGTTTCATCCCTCCAGTTTCCCTGCCCTTTCTTGCCTTCTCATATTTGCTTTTGGGCAAATGTTGCCCACCTGGTCTCCTATAGATGATTGTTTTAAAGAGCACATTCCTCATGGGTGTTATCATTTATCTTATAGGCCAATCTATTATTTGGCTAAAAGGTAACCTCCTGGAGTGGCTTCAGTTCTAGGTTAAAAGGGTATCTTAGAACGACAGTCTCGGGGGTTCCTCCAGTCTCTATCAGTCCGGTAAGTTTGGTCTTGTTTTTGAATCTGAGTTTTGTTCTACGTTTTTCTCCCATTCTGACTGGGACCTTCTATCGTGTTCCTGGTCAGAGTGGTCAGTAGTGGTAGCTAGGCACCATCTAATTCTTCTGGTCTCAGGCTAGAGGACGTTGTGATTTATGTGGATCATTAGTCCTGTGGACTAATTTCTTCCTCGACTTTTTGGTTTCCTTCACTGTCCTTTGCTCCAGATGGGCATAGACCAATAGCTGTATCTGAGATGGCCACTCAAAAGCTTTTAAGATCCCCAATGCTACTCAGCAAACTAGGACGTAGAGCATTATCTTTATAAACTGTTATGCCAATTAGCCTAGATGTCCCCTGAGACTATGGTCCTTAGCCTTCAAGCCCAGTAACTCAGTCCCACAAGGTGTTGGGATACATCTAAGAAGTTTCCATAACAGTGCCTCCTAAGTGCTCTATTATATAAGTGAATACAGACGTAGCACATATAAATATGTATATAATAATGCCCACAACTATACCTATATATGTACATACATATACTCCCATATGCCCTCCCATATATATATATATATATATATATATCATATATATCTACATATGTAACCACTCACAAACATTTGGTTGATATTATTGTTGTTGCATATGTATACTTTATAGGGTTTACCATAGTTATGCTTTATTCTTGCCTACCTTCTCAGTGTCTTTATTTACCTTGGTCATGTTGTGGTGACTTCCACCATGTTGTGTATTGCCCTTTCCCTTCACCAGAATTAACAAGCATCTACTATCTAGCAGGTGATTCTTCCTCCCTCCCTCTCCCATCCCTTGTTGTTGTTAGGTGCCTTCAAGTGGGTTCCAACTCATAGCGACCCTATGTACAATAGAATGAAACACTACCCAGTTATAAAATAATATAATAAAATCATCGGTATACTTGAGCCCATTCTTACAGCCACTGTGTCAAACCAACACGTTGAAGATCTTCCTCTTTTTCTCTGACTCTCGATTGTACCAACCATGATGTCTTCCTCCAGGGACAGGTCCCTCCTGATACTATGTCCGAAGTATGTGAGACAAAGCCTTGCCATTCTTGCTTCTATAAGCATTCTGGCAGTACTTTTCCAAGACAAATTTGTTTGTTCTTTTGACAGTCCATGGTATATTCAATATTTTTCACCAACACCATAATTCAAGGGTATTATTTCTTCTTTGGTTGTCCTTATTCATTGTCCGGCTTTAGCATGCATATGAGGCAATTAAAAATATCATGGCTTGGGTGAGGCACACTTCAGTGCAAGTGACATCTTTGCTTTTTAACATTGTAAAAAGTTCTTTACAGAAAATTTACCAAATGCAATACATTCTTTGATTTCTTCACTGCTGCTTCTGGACGTTGATTGTGGATCCAAGTAAAACGAAATCCTTGACAACTTCAAAATTTTCTCCACTTACCATGATGTTGCTTATTCATTCAGTTGTAAAGATTTTTTGTTTTCTTTATGTTGAGCTGTAATTCAGACCGAAGGCTGCAATCTTTGATCTTCATCAGTAAATGCTTCAAGTCTTCTTCACTTTCAGCAAGCAAGGCTGTGTCATCTGCATATCTCAGGTCGTTAATGAGTCTTCCACCAACCCTGATACCAAGTTCTTTGTACAGTCCAGCTTCTCAGATTATTTGCTCAGGATACAGAATGAATAAGCATGGTGAAAGGATACAACCCTGATGCATTCCTTTCCTGATTTTAAATCACACAATGTCACCTTGTTCTGTTCAAACTACTGCCTCTTGGTCTATGTACAGGTTCCTCGTGAGCACGATCAAGTGTTCTGGAATTCCCATTCTTCACAATGTTATCCATAATTTGTTATTATCCACACAGTAGAACGGCTTTGCATAGTCAAGAAAACACAGATAAACACCTTTCTGGTATTCTTTGCTTTCAGTCATGATCCATCTGACATCAGCAATGATATCCCTGGTTCCACATCTTCTTCCAAATCTGGCTTGAATTATTGGCAGTTCTCTGTTAATGTACAGCTGCAACTGCTTTTGAATGATCCCCAGCAAAAATTTACTTGTGTGTGATATTAATGACATTGTTCCATAATTTCTGCATTCTATCGGATCTCCTTTCCTTGAAATGGGCACAAGTATGTATCTCTTCCAGTTGGTTGGCCAAGTAGCTGTCTTACAAATTTCTTGGCACAGATGTGTGAGCACCTCCAGCACTGCATCCATTTGTTGAAACATCACAACTGATATTTTGTCAATTCCTGGAATCTTGTTTTATACCAGTGACTTCAGTGCAGCTTGGACTTCTTCCTTCAGTTCAGTAGGGTCTTGATCATATGCTACCTCCTAAGATGGTTGAACATGAACCAATTCTTTTTGGTACAGTGACTCTGTGTATTCCTTCCATCTTCTTTCAATGCTTCCTATATGGTACAAGGTTTTCCCTGCAGAATCTATCGATATTGTAACTCAAGTCTTAAATATTTCTTCATTTCTTTCAGCTTGAGAAATGCTGAGTGTGTTCTTTTCTTTTTGTTTATTAACACCAAGGCTTTGCACAATTCATTGTAATACATTACTTTGTCTTCTCGACCTGCCCTTTGAAATCTTTTGTTCAGCTCTTTGACTTCAACATTTCATCTGTTCCTTTTAGCTACTCTATGCTCAAGAGCAAGTTTCAGAGTCTATTCTGACATCCATTTTGGCCTTTTCTTGTTTTCCTGTCTTTTTAATGACCCTTTACTTTCTTCATGTATGATGTCCTTGATGTCATTCCACAACTTGTCTGGTCGTCAGTCATTAGCATTCAGTGTATCAAATCTGTTCTTGAGATGGTCTCTAAATTCAGGTGGGATATACTCAAGGTAGTATTTTGGCTCTCTAATTTTCTTCAGCTTCAATTAGAACTTACATTTGAACAATTGATGGTTTACTCTGTAGTCGGTCCCTGATCTTGTTCTAATTTATGATATTGAGTCTCTCCACTGACTCTTTCCACAGATGTACTTGATTTGATTTCTGTGTATTCCATCTGGCAAGGGCCATGTGTATACTCACCATTTATGTTGTTGAAAAAAATGTATTTGTAATGAATAAGTCATTGGTCTTGAAAAATTCTATCATGCGATCTCCAGCCTTGTTTCTATCGCCAAGGCCATATATTCCAACTACTGTTCCTTCTTCTTTGTTTCCAACTTTCACATTCCAGTCACCGTAATTATCAATGCATCTTGATTGCATGTTTGATCAATTTCACAGTGCAGAAATTGGTAAAAAATTTTAATTCCTTTATCTTTGGCATTAGTGGTTGGTGCATAAATTTGAATATTAGTTGTATTAACTAGTTTTCCTTGTAGGCATATGGATAGCATCCTATCACTGACAGCTTTGTACTTCAGGATAGATCTCGAAACGTTGTTTTTGGGGATGAATGTGATGCCATTTGTCTTCAATTTGTCAATCCCGGTATAGTAGACTACATGATTATCTGATTCAGAATGGCCAATATCAGCCCATTTCAGCTCACTAATGGCTAACACCCATGGAAACAGTAGTTTAGAAATCAAAAGATGCATTGCATTAGGCAAATCTGCTGTAAAAGGCCTCTTTAAAGTGTTAAAAAGCAAATATGTCACCCTGAAGACTAAGGTGCTCCTGACCCAAGCCATGGTGTTTTCAATTGCCTCATTTGCATGTGAAAGCTGGATGATGAATAATGAAAACCAAAGAAGAATTGATGTCTTTGAATTATGGTGTTGGTGAAGAATATTGAATATACCATGGACTGCCAAAAGAACATAGAAATCTGTCTTGGAAGAAGTACAACCAGAATGCTCCTTAGACACAAGGAAGGTGAGACTACATCTCACATACTTTGGACATGTTATCAGGAGGGATCAGTCCCAGGAGAAGGACATCATGCTTAGTAAAGTAGACGGTCAGTGAAAAAGAGGAAAACTCTCGATGAGGTGGATTGACACAGTGGCTGCAACAATGGGCTTAAGCGTAGCAACGATTGTGAGGATGGTGCAGGACTGGGCAGTGTTTCATTCTGTTATACAGTGTCCCTATGAGTCAGAACTGACTAGATGGCACCTACCACAACAAATGGCTAGGATATTGATCTTTATATGTTCCATTTAATTTTTGACAACTTCCTATTTTCCTTGACTCATACTTCATACATTCCACGTTCTGATTATTAATGGATGTTTGCAGCTGTTTTTTCTTATTTTGAGTCTTGCCACACCAGAAAATGAAGGTCCCCAAAGCTTGACTCCATCCATGTCATTAAGGTTGACTCTATTTTGAGGAGGCAGCTCTTCCCCAGTTTCATTTTGAGTGCCTTCCCACCTGAGGCGCTCATCTTCTAACACTATATCTGACATTATTCTGCTGCTATTTATAAGTTTTTCACTGACCAGTTTTTTCAGAAGTAGACCACCAAGTCCTTTCTCCTAGTCTGTCTTAGTCCTGAAGCTCCACTGAAACTTGGCCACTGTGGGTGACTCTCCTGGTATTTAAAATATCTTTTGTGACTGACTTATTTCACTCAGCATTGTGTCCTCCAGATTCATACGTGTTATCAGATTCATGTATGTGTACGTTTCACAGACTCATCATTATTCTTTATTGTTGCATAGTATTCCATTGTATGTATGTACCACATTTTGTTTATCAATTCGTCTGTTGACTGACACTTGGGTTGTTTCCATCTTTTTGCTATTGTGAATAATGCTGCAAGGAACATGTGTGTGCATATGTCTATTTGTGGCACTGCTCTTACTTCTCTAGGATATATTCCTAGAAGTGGAATTGCTGGATCATATGGTATTTCTATTTCTAGCTTTTTAAGGAAGAACTATAACATTTTCCATAACGATTGTACCTTTTTACAATCCCATCAGCAGTGTATAAGAGTTCCAGTCTCCCCATAACCTTGTCAGGACTTGTTGTTTTCTGTTTTTTTTTTTGTTGTTGTTGTTGTTGTTGTTCAGTGCCATTTTTGCAGGGGTGACATGCTATCTCATTGTAATTTTGATTTGCATCTCTCTGTTGGCTAATACATTGCTGGATAGTGGGTATCCTTGCCTCATTCCCATTCTCAAGGGGAACGCTTTCAATCTCTCTCCTTTGAGAATAAAGTGGCTGTTGGTTTTGTACATATGCCTTTATTTATATTGAGAAATTTCCCTAGTATTCTTATTTTGCTGAGAGTTTTTGTCAGGAAAGGGTGTTGGATTTTATCAAATACATTTTCTGCATTGATTGAGATGATCATGTGATTCTTTCCTTTTGTTTTATTTATGTTGTTGAATTCCATTGATTGATTTTCTAACATTGAACCAGCCTTGCATCCTGGGTATGAATCCCACCTGATCGTTATTTATTATTTTTTTGATATGCTATTGTATTCTGTTAGCTAGAATTTTGTCGAGAATGTTTGTAAATTTTGGTCTGTAATTTTCTTTTCTTTTTTGTGTGTGTGGTATCTTTGCCTGGTTTTTGTATCAGGGTTATGCTGGCTTCATAGAATGAACTAGGGAGTATTTCTTCCTTTTCTACGTTCTGGAATAGTTTGAGTAGAATTAGTGTCAACTCTTCTCTGAATGTTTGGTAGAACTCTCCAGTGAAGCCATCTGGGCCGGGTTTTGTTGTTGCTGTTATTGGGAGGTATTTTTGTTTGTTTGTTTTTTTAAATGACATCTCCATTTTTTTCTTTTGTTATGGGTCTATTTAGGTTTTCTACCTCTGTTTGTGTTAGTTTAGGTAGATAGTGTGCTTCTAGAAATTTGTGAATTCCTTCAAAACCAAAAACACCAAACTTGTTGTGGTTGAGTCAAGTCTGACTCATAGCGACCCTATCAAAAAAAAAAATCTTTACCGTAGACTTGATTCCGACTCATAGTGACCCTATAGGATGAAGTAGAACTGCCCCACAGTGTTTCCAAGGAAGGCCTGGTGGATTCGAACCACTGACCTTTTGGTTAGCAGGCGAACTCTTAACCACTAAGCCACCAGGGTTTCCATAGTGATCCTATAGGGTTTCAAATTTGTTACAGTACAATTTTTCATAATATTGTGTAAAAAATCCTCTTTATCTCTGTTGGTTCTGTTGTAATGTCACCTAATTCATTTCTTATTTTGGTTATTTGTGTCTTCTTATTTTTTTTCCTTTGTTAGTTTGGCCAGTGGTTTGTCAATTTTATTGGTCCTTTCAAATCTACTTTTGTTAAGTCTTTCTATTGTTTTTCCGTTTCATTTATTTCTGCTCTGATCATCATTGCTTCCTTTCTTCTGGTGACTTTAGATTTCTTTTGCCGTTCCTTTTCTATTTGTTCAAGTTGTCAGGTTAAGTTATTGATTTTGGATCTTCTTTTCTGATGTGTGCATTTATTGTTATAAATTTTCCTCTGAAAACCGTTTCTGCCGTGTTCCAGGAGTTTTCGTATGTTGTGTCTTTATTCTCGTTTTATTCTAAGAATTTTTAAATTTCATTTTTAATTTCTTCTCTGACCCAGTAGTTTTTAAGTAAGCTGTTATTCAGTTTTCATGTATTTAATTCTATCCTTGCTCTTTCTGTTATTGATTTCTAGTTTTATAGCATTATAGACAGATAAGATGCTTTCTATTACGTCAATGTTTTTGAATTTGTTGAGGCTTACTTTGTGGCCTAGAATATGATCTATTCTGGAAAACAATCCATGTGCGCTGAAGAAGAATATGTACTGAGCTGCTGTTGGGTATTAGTGTGTTCTACATATGTTTATGAGGTCAAGTTGGTTGACTATGTTATTTAGATCTTCTGTATCTTTATTGAATTTCTTTCTAGTCGTTCTGTCCATCATCAAAAGTGGTATGTTAAAGTCTCCTACTGTTATTGTAGAACTGTCTATTTTTCTTTTCAATTCTGTTAGAGATTGTTTTATGTATCCTGGAGCTCTGTCATTTGGTGCATAAATATTTATTATTGTTATGTCTTCTTGGTGGATTGACCCTTTAATGGTTATATAATGCTCTTCTTTGTCTCTTGCAATGGATTTTGACTAAAAGTCTTTATTACCCAAAATTATTATGGCTACTCCAGCTCTCTTTTGGATACTCTTTGCTTTATATTTATTTTTTCCATTCTTTGATTTTTAATTTGTTTAAGTCTTTGTGTCTAAGCTGTGTCTCTTGTAGGCAATGTATCTATGGGTCATGTTTTTTAATCCATTATGCTACTCTCTGTCTCTTGATTTGTGCATTTAATCCATTTACATTCAGTGTGATTAATGATATGCATGGATTCACTGCTGTCGTTTTGTTATACATCTTTTTTTTTTTTTTTTTTTGGTGTTAACAATTTCTTTGTTCCTCTTAATTTTCTGTGCTTAGTTATTTTTGTAGATGAATTTTCTTTTCCTGTCAATCTTGTTGCTGTTTTTGTGTTTACTGAGTCTTTTTGGTTTTCTTCTTCTTTATTTTGGTGAGTGGATTTATTACTTTTCTTTGTGGTTACCCTGAAGCTTACCTTGAATCTCTTAAAATTAAAACAGTCTGTTATATCTTGAAATTGTCTTCACTCCCATTCCATATGGAAGTTTTATAGCTACATCTTTTATTTGCTCTTTTTGTTTTGAAGTTGTCATCTTTTACAGCTTAACTTCTCTGGTTCCCTGTAGTCAGCTTTTTAGCTTTATTTTGCTTTCATGAAGTCTTTATCTGCGTTGATATCTGGGTGCTGTTCTCATGTGTCTTTATCTCAGTTGGTTGTCTGATGTCATGGATTCTCTATCCAAAGGTTTCCATTTAATATTTCTTGTAAGGCTGGTCTGGTTTTTACAGATTCCCTTAGTTTCTGCTTATCTAGCGATGTCTTAGTTTTGCCATCATTTTTGAAAGATAGTTTTTTTTGATATATGATTCTTGACTGGCAATTATTTTCCTTCAGAATTTTATATATATCATCCCATTGTCTTCTTGACTTCATGGTTTCTGATGCAAAATCAGCATTTAGGCTTATTGGTGCCCATTTGTAAGTGATATTTTGGTTTTCATGAAATGCGTTCAAAATTCTTTCTTTCTCTTTGGTTTTGAAAAGTTTGATTATGATATGTCTTAGTGACTTTTTTTGGGGGGAGGGGTTTTATCCTGTATAGACTTGAAGGACTTACTGATGAAGATCAAAGACTGCAGCCTTAAGTATGGATTATACCTTAACATAGAGAAGACAAAAATCCTCACAACTGGACCGATAAGCAACATGATGATAAACGGAGAAAAGACTGAAGTTGTCAAGGATTTTATTTTACTTGGATCCACCATCAACACTCCTGGAAGCAACAGTCAGGCAATCAACTGATGTATTTCATTGGGCAAATCTGCTGCAAAAGACCTCTTTAAAGTGTTAAAAAGCAAAGATGTCACTTTAAGGACTAAGGTTTGCCTGACTCAAGCCAGGGTATTTCCAATCACTTCATATGCATGTGAAAGCCGGACAATGAATGCGGAAGCCAAAGAAGAATTGACACCTTTGAACTATGGTGTTGGTGAAGAATATTGAATATACCATGGACTGCCAAAAGAATGAACAAGTCTGTCTTGGAAGAATTACAGCCAGAATGCTCCTCAGAAGCAAAGATGGCAAGATGTCATCTCACATACTTTGGACATGGTATCAGGAGCAACCAGTCCTTGGAGAAGGACATCATGTTTGGTAAAGTAGAGGGTCAGGGAAAGAGAGGAATATCCTCAATGAGACGGACTGACACAGTGGCTGCAACAATGGGCTCAAGCATAGCAATAATTGTGAGGATGGTAGAGGACTGAGTACTGTTTTGTTCTGTTATACATAGGATAGCTATGAGTGAGTACTGACTTACAGCACCTAAAGGAAACAATGATCCTGTATGGAGCTCGATAAGCTTGTTGAATGTTAATCTTCTCATCTTTCATCATATTTGGGAAGTTTCTAGTCAATAAACTCAAAAATTCTCTCTATCCATTTCTTTTTTTCC
Organism: Dugong dugon; assembly: GCA_030035585.1. Lineage (NCBI taxonomy): Eukaryota > Metazoa > Chordata > Mammalia > Sirenia > Dugongidae > Dugong > Dugong dugon. The sequence goes on from CM057472.1 coordinate 111,056,043, forward strand.
CATCTTTTTCTGGCATTCCTATTATGGGTAAATTAATACCTCTTGATGGTGTCCCACGTAACACTTAGGCTTTCTTAATTTTTCTTCATTCTTTTTTCTAATGGTTCTTCGGACAAATTAGTAGCTACGGATTGTCCTCTGTTTCACTGATTATTTCTTCTATTGATTCATTTGTACTTCTGTGACCTCCATTGAGCCATCTATTTCTGATATTTTATTGCTAATCTTCTGAATTTCTAGTTGTTGTTTTGTATGGTTTATGATTGTCTATTGAGTCTGTCATTTCCTTCTTGTATTGTTTTCCTGAATTCTTCTATTTTTTTTTTTTCTTCTGTATTTTCCTTGATCTCTTTGAGAATCTTAAGTATAAGCCTTTCTAATTCCTTCTCAGGTAGTTTTATTATTGTTTCTTCCTCTGAAAGGTTTTCTTTCCCTTTATTTTACTCATTTGTTTAAGCCATCATATCCTGTTTTTTTCATATGATTTGTTATTGTCTGTTGTCTCTAGGGCATTAAAGTGTTATTTTATTTATTGATTGATTGTGTCTTTTTAGTTTTGTCTTGATTTTTTATTGTGTTTTGATATATCAGGGTGGGTGGGGTGGATGTGCTCTACTAATCACTTGTCTGGTGGCATGAGATCACTAACCACCTATTGTCAGGTGGGAAATACAATGGTGGGAAGGGTGCACATGTATCAATGTTCACTGGGCATGTAGGGAAGCTGAGAGAGGACTGGGTATGTATAGGCTGCCATCTGTCATAGGTCCAGCAGTGTGAGAGTGCGCAATGGCTCTTGCCAGGTGAGTGGGGCAGTGGGTGGGGGTATGTGGTGGGCGACCAGTATTGTGGGATTACTCTTTGAAACTTACCAGTTGTTAGGGTGATGAGGGGACAGGGGGGTGGATGGAGCTGGAAGGGGGGTAAAGGGGGAATCATACTATGGTCCCCAGGTAGGCAGAGTGACAGGGGTAGGGGGGTTTATGGTGCTAATAACTAGTAGGGGGAGAGGGAATGTGCTCCTCTGGTCACTGGGCATGGATGACTGGGCTGCAGTCAGCAATCAAGACCTGGCCTCAACCAAAAGTGATGGAGGGTGGGCTACCCAGAGTCTGGTCAAGTGAGGACCTCCTGCTGATACTCTATATATCTGTTACTCCATGAGTACCACCCACCCTAATGGTCATGGATCTCCACTGGTGAGTAGTCCTGTTTCTCTTTCCTGGCTCCCTCTCTACTCTGTGGATGCAAGCATCCCTGAAGATCTTGTCCTCCTTCCAGTACTTTCCCTTCTTAGATTTGGTTCATGTCTTGCTCACCTTGCTTCACTTTGGGTATATCTACACAGTTTCTTTTTGTCCTATTGGGAATTCTGTGAAGTTGCTTTCCTGTGCTCCTCATGGGGATTCATTGCTGGCTTTATCTCAAGATGGGAATGCTGTGCCGGTCCAGCTGGCAGGGCAGCTCCACTCCAAATCTCTCCTCATTCACTGTTTTTGTTGAGTTTCTTCTTCCAAATGGTGTTCATTGCAATTCTTTATCCTTCCATTTGATGCTCAGGGTTCCAGGATTGTCATCTGTATCTGGTTCACTGGGTTTCTTGGGATTTTACTGTAAAGAAACAGTATGGAGTGTTTGATTAAGCCACCGTCTTGGGTCATCTATCTGGAGAAGATTTATAACCACTGTTTATTTGATGGAACAATACAACTCCAGTGTTTGGCAGGGTGCTGAAGGCTGCTCAGGTCAGAATGTAAATGTGATATTGTTAAGCTAAAGCTAATCCATCTATAATTCACATTGAACATTGTTATGGAGATTTCAGATTAATATTTGCTAACCGACAGAATATTGAACTTCAAAACCTTTTTTATGAAATGATCATAAGGAAAAAAAAATCACACGAACAAGATCAATTTTTTTAAAGTGTGGGTGAAGGTAGTAGGAAGAAAGTGAATTTAATTGAGGGTTCATTTTTTTTTGCATGTGCGTACTCTGACTGAGGTGCAAAATCAAGAGGAAGACATTTTGGCAAGATAGATTATAATGACAACCCCATTGCTGTAAAGTCAATTCTGACCCATAGTGACCCTATAGGACAGAATAGAACTGCCCCGTAGGGTTTCCAAGGAGGGCCTGGTGGATTTGAACTGCTGACCTTTTGGTTAGCAGCCACAGCTCTTAGCAACTATACCACCAGGTTTTCCAATAGCTAGTGTTTATTGAGCACTTATTATATGCCAGGTACTATGCTGGGTTCCTCACAACTGGGCCAATAATTATGATAAATAGACAAAATATTGAAGTAGTCAAAGACTTCATATTACTTGGATACACAATCAGTACCCATGGAAACAGCAGTCAAGAAATCAAATGATGCATTCCATTGGCAAATCTGCTGCAAAAGACTTCTTTAAAGTGTTAAAAGGCAAAGATACCACCTTGAAGATTAAGGTGCGCCTGACCCAAACCATGGTGTTTTCAGTCACCTCATATGTATGTGAAAGCTGGGCAATGAATAAGGAAGACTGAAGAAGAATTGACGCCTTTGAATTAATGGTGTTGATGAAGAATATTGAATATACCATGGACTGCCAAAAGAACAAACAAATCTGTCTTGGAAAAAATACAGCCAGAATGCTCCTTAGAAGGGAGGATGGGGAGACTTCATCTCACGTACTTTGGACATGTTATCAGGAGTGACCAGTCCCTGGAGAAGGATATCATGCTTGGTAAAGTAGAGGGTTAGCGAAAAAGAAGAAAACTCTCAATGAGATGGACTGACACAGTGGCTGCAACAACGGGCTTAATTATAACAGTGATCATGACGATCACGCAGGACCAGGCATTGTTTCGTTCTGTTATGCATAGAGTGGCTATGAGTTGGAACTGACTCAACGGCACCTAACAACAACAGCATGCTGGGAACTTTGAAGGAGTATCTCAATTTTCACAATAACACACAGAGTATTACATAACAAATAAGGTAACTGAAACACTGAGAAATGATATTGTCAACCTCAGGTCACACAGTTCACCTATGGTGATGTGAACCAAACCTGGGCTGGATGATCCTAGAGTCCTGCACCCCTACTTCACTGTCAAGGTTGAGTAGGCAGATATAACAGAAGGAGTGGGGGCTACGGGGTTAAGAAAACCCATATCCTATCATCTCCACCACTTCCTAGCTGAGCCTCCGTGACTGCAGCTGTATAATGGACCTGGTGACACTTCTTGCATAGAGCTGTCATTGGAATAACTCTTAACTTAAGCTGATAAAAATATTGATCTACCACAGTACTCAGTGCCTAGCAGGCTGTCTGGTTTTCGTTTTCTTTCTCCTACAGAAAATGAACTGAATTAGTCTTGCAACTAACAGACCAAGGGCTTGCTCTCAGCAATATGAGTGTTATTTTAGGTATTGAGATTGACTACAAAAGTTGTTGAGAAATAGCCAGATGCATGAAACAATTATTCCTGGGTTAGGACCTGGTTGGGTGGTGGGTGATGTTTGGACCTTAAGATTGTGGCATGCAAGGACAAGGCTGATAACCTGTATCTGAAAAGTCATTCACTCAGAGGTAAGCAAAGACCAGTTCACAAAGGTCCTGGTAATTGGCTCACCCAGCTGGCCAGAAATGATACTGATCACAGAGACATTTGCTTAGTGCCTGAGCCCTCCAGAAGACAAGGCCATAGCCATATATCCCTTATCTCAGGGATGGCCTGCCCTAGAGGAGTGAGTCCTGAATTGTTTTCCCATACTGCTTGAACTGGACTGGAGCCACCAAATTCTCACTGGTCCATAGTTTGGCACACCACCCATGGGATGCCATTGGCAGTTCATGTTATTATGACCTTATAATTGTCCCTGGCATTTAGTGGAGTACCTAAAATAAGGTTAGATAGATAATCATTGTTGTTGTTAGGTGCCACTGAGGTGATTCTGACTCAGAGCGATTCTATGTACAGCAGGAGGAAACACTGCCTGGTCCTGCACCACTCTCATAATCGTTGTGCTTGAGCCCATTGTTGCAGCCATTGTGTCAATCCATCTCTTTGAGGGTCTTCCTCTTTTTCCCTTATCCTCTACTTTACCAGACATGATGTCCTTTTCCAGGGACTGACCCTTCCTGATAACATGTCCAAAGTATGTGAGATAGATAGACAGATAGAAAGGTAGATAGGTAGGTAGATGATAGATAGACAGACTCCAACTCATGGCAACCTTATGTACAACAGAGCGAAACGTTGTCAAGTCCTCCACCACCCCTCGTGATGGCTAGCATGACCGAGCCCATCGTTGTGACTATTATGCTCATCCATCTCACTGAAAGTCTCCCTCACCCTCGGTTACTTCACCAAATATGAAGTCCTCCTCCAGCAATTAATCCCTTCTGATGTTGTGTCCAAAGCAAGCAAGTCGGATAATATTCTGTTGTGATCCATAAGATTTTCATTGGCCAATTTTGCAGAAGTAGATCACCGGGCCTTTCTTCCTAGTCTGTCTTAGTCTGGAATCACCTCTGAAAGCTGACAATTATGGCCAACCCTGCTGGTATTTGAAATATTGGTGGCATAGCTGCCAGCATCACAGCAACAGGCAAGCCACCACAGTAAGACAAACTGACAGTTGGGGTGTTAGAAAATAAGATCAACTTATGTTTTATTGAAAATAATATTTATGTATTGCAAAAAAATTCAAACATAAAATGGGTATACAGGAAAAACTCTCTTTTTTGCTTCACAGGTGAGCACTGATAATGTCTTGTATTCATACTTCTGGAAATAGTCTAATAATTATAAATTATTATATATATATATAAATATAATAATAATTTTTGTCAAGCAATAAACAAATGCTTTTTATTTTTTTATCCAATTAACAATAGTTTGTCAACCACGCTGTCTTGGCCCATCTGGAGCACCCCCATTTTTTTTCACAGCTTCATAGTCTTTTATTGCATGGATGAACAATCATATAGTTAGCGACTCCTGTTTAGATGGACATTCAGGTTGTTTTCAGACTTTTCGCAACCAATGTTTCAATGAACACTATTTTAGATATCTTGCATATACATAAGAAAATATATGCAGAATAAAGACCAACATTACTGGCATTTTACTTTTAATATTTTATTACTAAATTGTCCTTCTAAAAAGTGGGGCCAATTTCAACTCTGGTGCTCTTGCCAATACTTCTTAAACTTTATGGCATTTCCCATTCCAGTGAATTTTATCTCATGGCTATTTTAGTCTGAACTGCTTTAACTGGTAGTGAGAATTAGAATCATCTTGTGTCCATAAGCAACTGGTATTTCTCTTTATGTCAATTAGCCGCCCATCTCTTCTGCTGATTGTTCTATTGCACTTAAGGACTTTTCTCTACTGACTTACCTGCGCTGTTCATGCACTAGCAAGTTTAGCCTCTCATGTCCGTTACAAATATTCTCTCTTTTGGTTTTGTTTATGATACTGCTAGCACAGAAATTTTAAATTTTACGTTTTGAGATTTATCAAACATATCCCTTGTAGATGCTCAGTTTTATGTCTTGCTTAGCAGGGCCTCTCCAATGAAGAGATTATAACAAAACTTACTTCCTGTAGTTTATTCTGATGCTTTGCTTTTCACTTTATCTAACTTCTAAGTAATTGGCTATTTTTGAAGATAGTAGTATCCACATCCAACCGGCCTTAGGGGAACCAAGAAAGGCATTTGCATCAGCCCTTCCTTAAGTGGAAATTACACTTAAGGGAAAAATCAGCCCTCAGTGCTGGTTTTGCAACAGAAGTACCAGAGAGACAGAGTTCCAGGGTGGAGGGTGGTACTCCAGAGGCTAGCCCAGGCTGCTCTGGTCAGCCACATCTTATTTTCCTAGGGCTGACACAGCACAGTACCACAAGCTGTGTGTCTTGTAAGGACAAAAATTATTGTCTTACAGATCTTGGAGGCTAAAAGCCCAAATCACAACATCAATCGTACTGATGCCTTCTGAGGGAGAAGTCAGTTCCATGCCTCTCTCCTGGCCTCTGGTGGCTCCCAGCAATCCTTGGCTTGCAGTAGCATCTGCCTCCCTTGTCACATGACCCCACTTCCTCTGTGGTCCTGTTCCCATGTATTGTTATTCTTTTACAAGGACATGAGTAATGTCAGATTAGTACCCACCCTTCTCCAGCATCATCTCATGTTAACCTAAATGATAACATCTTCAATGATCGTATTTCCAAACAAGGTCAAGTTTATAAGGCCAGGCATTATGACTTCATATCTTTTTGAGGGACACAATTCAACCCCCATCTCTTCCCTCCCAATGCTAAGAAGTCTCTCTAGGAGACTGTAACTGCTCAAATGGTAGAGTCTCTCTCTATTCTTTGTCCAGCTCACAGGAGAATCATTTGTTTTCATTACCTCAAATTTTTCTGAACAAGTCCTAAATATATCAGCCATCTTCAAGAGCTAGAAATGGCTTGAGATGGAGTTTGACAAAGCAGTATGTGGGTGGAGAAGCGTCTAACTGGCTAGTAGGTTATCCAGGAGTGGTCTGGGGTGGCTTCAGCTACTGTGGGCATCAGAGGAAGGTGGAACTTGACAATGTCAAAGAATACCTGAAACTCTCCTGGAAGATGGCTCTGGGTGGACACAAGAGTTAGTGGCAAGGTCATTCATTCCGGGGAAACCAAGTCTGGCTTCTGAATTATGATTTATTTATGACACTTTGTTAGTGCAGAAATTTTAAATTTTTGGTTTCCAGGTTTACCAAACATTTCCCTTGTAGATTCCCAGTTTTATCTCTAGCCCAGTTGGACCTAGGCCCTGTTATTTTCAAGAATAGTCATGATTTGTTGTTAGGTTGTTGTTAGGTTCCATAGAGTTGGTTCTGACTCATAGTGACCCTGTGTACAACAGAAGGAAACACTGCTCAGTCCTGTACCATCCTCACAATGGTTGTTATATTTGAGCCCATTGTTGCAGCAACTGTGTCGATCCGTCTCTTCGAGAGTCTTCCTCCTTTTTGCTTACTTTCTACTTTACCAACCATGATATCCTTCTCTAGGAGCTGATCCCTCCTGATAACATGTCCAAAGTCTGTGAGAGGAAGCCTTGTCATCTTTGCCTCTAAGGAACATTCTGAATGTACTTCTTTCAAGACATATTTGTTTGTTCTTTTGGTAGTCCATGGTATAGTCAATATTCTTCACCAGCAGTATAATTCAAAGGCATCAATTCTTCTTTGGTCTTCTTTATTCATTGTCCAGCTTTCGCGTGCATATGAGGTGACTGAAAACATCATGGCTTGGGTCAGGTGTACCTCAGTCCTTAAAGTGACATCTTTGCTTTTTAACACTTTAAAAAGATCTTTTGCAGCATATTTGCCCAATGCAATGCATCATTTGATTTCTTTTCTTTCTTTTTTTTTTTTTTGGGAATACCTTTCTTCCATGATGCTGTTGGGTGGATTTGATTCACCAGCCTTTAGTTTGTGCACCCAGGGACTACATATGTCTTTTTTCAAGGAAACTGTTTAGTAAACTTGATACAATTGGAATTGATCATTATCAACAGATCCTGCTAATGGTTTTCATCAAATCCTGAGTTAAAGAAGTAGTTCATGTAGGTATACTCTCTGTATAGGACAAAGCCCACCTGACTATAGAAGTCAAGATTCTGATGCCTATGATTTTTTTCTTCTTCTTCTTTTTTGTCTTTTTTTTGATGGTACTTCAGATGAAGATTTACAGAGCAAATTAGTTTCTCATTAAACAATTAATACACGTATTGTTTTGTGACATTCATTGCCAACCCCATGACATGTCAACACTCTCCCCTTCTCGAATTTGGGTTCCCCATTACCAGCTTTCCTGTCCCCTCCTGCCTTCTCGTCCTTGCCCCTGGGCTGGTGTGCCCATTTAGTCTTGTTTCGTTTTACGGGCCTGTCTAATCTTTGGCTGAAGGTTGAACCTCAGGAGTGACTTCAGTACTGAGTTAAAAGGGTATTGGAGGCCATACTGTAAGTGTTTCTCCAGTCTCTGTCAGACCAATAAGTCTGTTTTTTGTTTTGTTTTGTTTTGTTTTTGTGACTTAGAATTTTGTTCTACATTTTTCTCCAAATCTGTCTGGGACCCCGTATGTGATCCCTGTCAGAGCAGTTGGTGGTGGTAGCCGGGCACCATCTAGTTGTGCTAGACTCAGTCTGGTGGAGGCTGTGATAGTTGTGGTTCATTAGTACTTTGGACTAATCTTTCCCTTGTGTCTTTGGTTTCTTCATTCATCCTTGCTCCAGGCAGGGTGAGACCAGTGAAATATTTTAGACGGCTACTCACAAGCTTTTAAGACCCTAGACGCTACTCACCAAAGTGGGATGTAGAACATTTTCTTTATAAACTAGGTTTTGCCAGTTGAGCTAGATGTTCCTGAGACCATGGCCCCCAGCCCTCAGCCCAGTAATTCTGTCCTTCAGGGAGTTTGGATGTGTCTATGGAGATTCCATGATATTGTGCTGGTCAAGCTGTGCTGGCTTCCGCAGTATTGTGTAGTGTCTTACTCTTCTCCAAAGTTACCACTTATCTACTATCTATTTACTGTTTTTCCTTCCCTGCCCTTCCCCTCCCTCATAACCATCTAAGATTGTTTCTTCTTGTGTGTAAACCTTTTCATGAGTTTTTGTAATAGTGGTCTCATAGGATATTCGTCCTTTTGTGATTTACTTATTTCACTCAGCATGATGCCCTCCAGATTCACCCATGTTGTAAGAAGATGTTTCACAGATTCATCATTGTTCTTTATTTTTGAGTAGTATTCCATTGTGTGTATGTATCATAGTTTGTTTATGCTTTCGTTTGTTGATGGGCTTTTAGATTGTTTACATCTTTTTGCTATTGTGAATAATGCTGTGCTGAACATGGGTGTGCATATGTCTACTCGTGTGATGGCTTTTATTTCTCTAGGATACATTCCTAGGAGTGAAATTGCTGAATTATATGGTATTTCTCTTTCTAGCTTTCTAAGGAAATGCCATATCATTTTCCAAAATGGTTGTACCATTTTGCATTCCCACCAGCAGTGCATAAGAGTTCCAATCTCCCCGCAGCCTCTCCAACATTTGTTATTTCTGTTTTTTTGATTTGTGCCAGTAATGTGGGGATGAGATGGTATGTCACTGTGGTTTTAATTTGCATTTCTCTAATGGCTAGTGATCAGAAGCATTTCCTTATGTGTCTGTTAGCCACCTGAGTGTCTTCTTTGGTGAAGTGTCTGTTTATATCCTTTGCCCAATTTTTAATTGGATTATTTATCTTTTTGTTGTAGAGGTGTTGGATTTTCCTGTAGATTTTAGAGATTAGAACTTTGTCAGATTTGTCATAGTCAAAAAATTTTTCCCAGTCTGTAGATTCTCTTTTTACTCTTTTGGTGAAGTATTTTGATAAGCATAAGTGTTTAATTTTTAGAAGATCCCAGTTATCTAGTTTATCTTCTGGAGTTTTTGTGTTGTTAGTTATGGTTTATATTCTGTTAATGTCGTGTATTAGGGACTCTAGCATTGATCCCGTTTTTTCTTCTATGATTTTTATAATTTTTGGTTTTATATTTAGATCTTTTATCCAGTTTGAATGAGTTTTTGTGTATGGTGTGAGATATGGGCCCTATCTCATTTTTTTGCAGATGGACATCCAATTTTGCCAGAACTATTTGTTAAAAATACTCTTCTTTCCCCATTTGATGGACTTTGGCCTTTGTCAAAGATCAGTGACCATAGGTGGATGGATTTACATCTGGGTTCTCAATTCTGCTCCACTGGTCACTGTGTCTGTCATTGTACCAGTACCAGGCTGTTTTGACTACTGTAGCTGTATAGTAAGTTCTGAGGTCATGTAGTGTGAGTCCTCCTACTTTATTCTTCTTCTTCAATACTGTTTTACTTATCTGGGGCCTCTTCCCTTTCCATATAAAGTTAATGATTAGTTTTTCCATCTCTTTAAAGAATGCTATAGGTGTTTGGATCAGGATTGCATTGTATTTGTAGATTACTTTGGGTAGAATTGACATTTTCACAATGTTGAATCTGCCTATCCATGAGCATGGGATGTTTTTCCATTTATCTAGTTCTCTTTTGGTTTCTTGCAGGAGTGTTTTGTAGTTTTCTTTGTGTAGGTCCTTGACATCCCTGGTTAGATTTGTTCCTAAGTATTTTATTTTTTAGGGGCTATTATAAATACTATTGTTTTCCTGATTTCTTTTCCTACTTATCTTTATTGATATATAGGAATCCAACTGATTTCTGTATGTTTATCTTGTATCCTACTACTCTGCTGAATCTTTCTATTAATTCCAGTAGTTTTCTCATGGAGTCTCTTGGATTTTCTATGTATAGTATCATATCATTTGCAAATAGGGACAGTTTTACTTCTTCCTTACCAATTCTGATGCCCTTTATTTCTTTTTCTTGCCTTACTGCTCTAGCTAGGACTTCCAGCACAGTGTTAAATAGGAGTGGTGATAGAGAATCCTTGTCTTCGTCCTGTTCTCAAGGGGGATGTTTTCAATCTCTTTCCATTAAGAATGATGTTGGCTGTTGGTTTTGCATAGATACCCTTTATTATGTTGAGGAATTTCCCTTCTATACCTATTTTATTGAGAGTTTTTATCAGGAACGGGTGTTGGACTTTGTCGAACACCTTTTCTGCATAGATCATGATGATAATGTGACTATTTTATTTTATTTTATTTATGTAGTGGGTTACATTGATTGATTTTCTAATGTTGAACCATCCTTGCATATCTGGTATGAATCCTACTTGGTCATGGTGTATTGTTTTTTTGATATGATGCTTAATTCTATTGGCTAGAATTTTGTTGAGAATTTTTGCATTTATATTCATGAGAGATATTGGTCTGTAATTTTCTTTTGTGTGGTGTCTTTGCCTGTTTTTTTGTATCAGGGTTTTTCTGGCTTCATAGAAGGAATTCAGAAGTATCCCTTCCTTTTCTATTTTCTGAAATAGTTTGAATAAGCTCTTCTCTAAATATTTGATAGAATTCTCCAGTGAAGCCATTTGGGCCAGAGCTTTTTTTTGGTTGGGAGTTTTTTTTTTTTTTTTTTTTTAATTACCTTTTTAATCTCATCTCTTGTTATGGGTCTGTTCCGGTTTTCAAGTTCATGTTGTGTTATTTTGTGTAGGTAGTGTGTTTCTAGAAATTTGTTCTTTTCCTCTAGGTTTTCAAATTTGTTGGAGTACAGTTTTTCATAGCGCTCTGTTATGATCCTTTTTATTTCAGTTGGGTCTGCTGGAATGTCCCTCATTTCATTTCTTATTTGAGCTATTTTCATAATCTCCTGTTTTTCTTTTGTCAGTGTGGCCAGTGGTTTGTAGACTTTGTTGATCCTTTCAATGAACCGACTTTTGGTTTTATTGATTCTTTCTATTGTTTTTCTATTTTCAGTTTAATTTAGTTCTGCTCTGATCTTTATCATTTCCTTTCTTCTGGTGGCTGTGGACTTCTTTTGCTGTTCTCTTTCTGTTTGTTTGAATTGTGTAGCTAATGTTTTGGTTTTTTGTCCCTTTCTTCTTTTTGGATGAGTGCATCTATTGCTGTAATTTGACCTCTAAGCCCTGCCTTTGCTGTGTCCTGAAGGTTTGGGTATGATGTGTTTTCATTCTCAGTGGATTTTAGGAATTTTTTTATTCCATCTTTGATTTCTTCTATTACCCAGTGGTTTTTAAGCAGGGTGTTATTCAGTTTCCATGTATTTGATTTTTTTCCCTTGTTCTTCCTGTTATTAATTTCTACTTTGATGGTGCTGTGATCGAGAAGATACTTTGTATCATCTCAGTTTTTTTTGGATTTTGTTGCAGGTTGCTTTGTGGCCTAAGATGTAGTCTATTCTGGAGAATGTTCCATGTGCATTGGAAAAGAATGTGTACTTTGCAGCTGTTGGGTGGAGTTCTATATATGTCTTTGAGGTCAAGTTGGTTGATTGTGACCTTTAGATCTTCTATATCTTTGTTGAATTTCTTTCTAGATGTTCTGTCCTTTACTAAGAGAGTGGTGTGTTGAAGTCTCCTACTATTACTGTGGAACTGTCTATTTCTCTTTTCAGTACTGTTAGAGTTTGTTTTATGTATTTTGAAGTTCTGTCTTTGGGTGTGTATTCATTTACTACAGTTATACCTTCTTGGTGGATTGTCCTTTTAATCATTATTTAATACCCTTCTTTTTCTTTTATGGTGAATTTTGTTTTAAAGTCTATTTTATCTGAGATTAATATTGCCATGCCTACTCGTTTTAGGTTGCTGTTTGTTTTTTATATATTTTTTTAATCCTTTGATTCTTAATATATTTATGTCTTTGTTTCTAAGGTGTGTCTCCTATAGACAGCATATTGATAGGTGTTTTTTGTTTTTATCCGTTCTGTCAGTTTCTGTCTCTTTATGGGTGCATTTAAGCCATTTACATTCAGTGTGATTATTGACAGGTGTGAGTTTATTGCTGTCATTTTGTAGCACTTTTTTATGTGGTGCTGTCATTTGATTTCTTGACTGTTGCTTCGAATGGTGTTAACTGTGAATCCAAGCAAAGTGAAATTCTTGACCACTTCAATCAGCCATCATTTAAAATTTGTAAAGATAAAATGAAAAGCTGTAAGAAGATAGAATTTTTGTCTCTGTGGACACCTGTGTGCCAAGCCCTGAGCTTGGGAGGGAGTTGGTGGCTCAGGGGTTGCTCTTGGAAAACATGGTGATCACCACTACCTTCTGGATTCATCCCTTGCCTTCCCTGAATCCTGAGAAATCCGCCAACCACTGAGGCTTGCTTCAAGCCTAACCCCAAACCCGTCTTCGGATCCTCTTCTGCATCTCTAACCCCTTCAAGAGCCTCTAGAGAACAAGGAGGTCTTTGTATAAACGCTGAGAAGGTGGTTGTGATGGCAAAGAGCAGTTCTTCCCTCCATTGTAGGAATGAGAGTGGCACTATCATTGTGGGCTGTTTGAGGAGTAAATGGGTGGCCAGTGTCTATAGAAAGTGCTCAATGACTGACTGATGTGATCATTACTGGGGGAAGCTGACATGCAAACAGATGGAGCATAATAAAACTCAATGAGTGTCATTATCAAAGGATGAGGAAAAGGCTATAAGGGTGTCTGTGGCAGTCTCTAATTCTGCTTGAGGGGTGTCTTAATTTCCTAGGGTTGCCATAACAACACAATGCAAAGTGAGTGGCTTCAAACAATAGAAATGTATTATCTCGCAGTTCTGGAGGCAGAAGTTCAACTTCAGGATGTCTGCAAGGCCATGTTTTCTCCAAAGGCTTTAGGGAAATATCCTCTCCCAGCTTCTCGTAGCCCCAACTATTCCTTGGCTTGCAGCTGTGGCATAACTCAGTAGCTATATGGCCTTCATCTCTCTGTATGCCCCTCTCTGTGTCTCTTCTCTCTTTTATAAGGTCATCATTCAGAATGGACTAAGACTCACCCTAATCCAGTTTGAACTCATGTTAACTTAACTGATACCATCCTCAAGGTCACAGTTACAGGTAACACAGCCTAAGACTTCAACATATGTTTTGAGGGGACACAATTCAAAACATAAGAAAGGTCAAAGGTCTTTAAGGATGACTAGGAAAGAGAAGAGAGAATTCTGGGGGAAGGAACATCACAGGCAGAGGAAAGTCCACAAGGCACACAGAATGTGTGTGTGGGTGGGGAGGAGGTGGTGGAGCTGGTAGCAAAGGGGGATCAAAGGGAACAGGATCCCTGGACACAGTTCTGGGGCTCTGCTGAGCCACGAGGTCATTACAATTTCAGGTGGGACAGAAACAGCCTACAGGGCTGTCTTAGTCATCCAGTGCTACTATAACAGAAATACCACAAGTGGGTGGCTTTAAAGAACAGAAATTTATTTTCTCACACTCAGGAGGCTAGAAGTCCAAATTCAGGACACTGACTCTAGGGGAAGTCTATGTCTTTCTGTCGGCTCTGGGGGAAGGTTCTTGTCTCTTTTCAGCTTCTGATCCTAGGTTCCTTGGTGATCTCCACAAGGCATCAATCCCTCATCCTTGCTTGTTTCTGTGCCTGATTTGCTCTTTTTTATCTCAAAAAGTGATTGGTTTAAGACACACCCTACACTGACTTGGCCATATTAACCTAACAAAGAAATCCCTATTCCCAAATAAGATCACATCCACAGGTATAAGGGTAAGGATTTACAATGCGTAATTTTGGGGGGACACAATTCAATACATAGCAAGGGGAGAGGGTGCCAAGACAACACAGTGCCCCTGGGACACTGGGGTTGGTGCTTCCCAAGACCCTGCCCACCCTCCACAGAATAAACCAGTACCCATTACCATTGAGTCGACTACAACTCCTGGAGACTCCATGTGTGTCAGAGTAGAACGGTGTTCCACAGGGTTTTCAGTGGCTGATGTTTTGGAAGTAGATCACTAGCTCTTACTTCTAAGCTGTCTCTGAGAAGATTCAAACCTCTAAAATTTCAGTTAGCAGCCAAGCATGTTAACCCTTTGCACACCCAGGAACTCCCTCCACTGAATAGCTCAGTGCTTGAGAGCACAGCTCTTCGGCTTCCTGTCCTGAGCCTGTTGCTTGCTATCATTTTGTTCTTCTCAACCCCTCCCTACCTCAGTTTCTTCATCTATCGCATAAGAATATGAATAAGTCTCCTTCAGTGGGTTGCTGGGAAGATTAAGTGGGTTAGTTCATGTTAAATGTTTAGAATGCAAAGGATGAGCTCAAGAAAAGCTTATAGTGATCATTCTCCTGGTAGATACTGCAAAGTCTTCTAAGCATGAGATGTAGGATAGAGCATGAGGAACCCCTGAACTCAGGGGCCCACAGATCAGCAGGCGAGTCAGACATGAATCAGACAGTTCCCATACATGTGTTCCAAGATCAGGAAGTGAGGAGAGGGTGGGAGGGAGAGGGTGGGGTGATGACTAGATCTCATACTTGAAGGAGGAGCAGGGCTGTGCCAGGCCTGAGCAAGGGCTTCCCAGGCCAGGTCGCTTCTGGATCGTTCCAATCTCTCCCACAAGGCAAGGAAGACAGAGCTTACATGACCAGTTGTTGTTAGTTGCTATCATGCCTACTAATGGTGACCCCACTCACACTGGAATTAAACCCTGCCCGTCCTGTGCCATCCCCATGACTGGTTGCAGATCAGACCCTTGGGATCCAGAGGGTTTTCATTTCCTGATTTTCAGAAGTAGATTGCCTGACCTTTCTTCCTGTCTGGTCTTAGTCTGGATGTTCTGCTGAAACCTGATCAACATCACAGTAACACACAAGCCTCCACAGACCGAGGGGTGGTGACTACTTGTGAGGTGCATTGGCTGGGAATTGAACCGGGTTTCCTGTATGCAAGGTGAAAATTTTCCCACTGAACCACCACCACTGCCCACTCACAACCAGTATCTCTCCCTAATCCTCATGTGTCCCTCGCCTCAACTGGCTTTTAAATAATGCAGCTTTGGTGGGAGGTGGGATGGACTGTGAGGAACGTACTGACTCGCTGTCCCCCCAAATGCCGGTGCCATTGTATAATTATCTGGGGGTTGGTTCAAAAGAAGGGAACTTGGTTCAAAATGTATGAGTTCATCTTTCTGTTCTACTGAGAAAATGTATTCAGTGTGGCTGCTCAGTCGCGAGAGCCGTAAAACACCTTAATCCCTGGTTGAAGAAAGGTAATACCTTGACAGATGTGTGCCTCCTACTTCCCTCGCGGCAGTGTTTCAACAACAAACCTTTATTTCTGCTTCTCTGCTGTAGCCGGGAAGAGAAAAAAATGAGGGGAGCAATAAAGCAGTCAGAAATCTCAGGAGCCAGGCTGCGATGCAATCGTAATGACAGATTTTTAATGTGGCGGGAGAGATTGACAGGGAAATGTCTTCGGAGCAAACGCAAGCCAGATGGAATGCAAACGGTTTATTGGAGTAGAGAGGTGCAGCTGAACCGAAGAGAGGGCGGGTAGAAGGTGGTCTTTCCAACTGCTGCAAGTAAACACACCAGTGAGAGGGAGAGGGAGAAGGTACAAGAAAACAAGCAGAGGAGAGAGAAAGGACCTGCGTGAGATGAGACGCCAGCTACGCCTTGCAGAGAAGGGCTTCGCCTCTCCTCAAAGCCCAAAGTGGAACCATGCTTGGGACCCGTAAATGCTGAAGGCGGGGAGAGGACCACTGTGTTTGGAAGTGGAAAAGCTGGATTCAAGGCTAGAGCTGGTTACGTGGAAAAAGTTCTATTTAATCCTGAAGCAAGGGGGTTGTTCTACAACTTTGAGTTCATCCAGTGGTGCAGACATTGTTTCCCTTCTGCAGAACAGCTGCTTGAGGCCGGGTTCAGGATCAGGTACTAGAGACCAAGGGGGAAGAACATCTATGCCCTTGAAGAGTTCAGTGAGGTACATACTTACCAGTGTGCATTAGTAACGTACTTGACAATGATTCATTGGACCTCTGTGAAAAGCAATATTATTTATAATTAAAATGATGCCTACCTTTGAATCTACAACTGTATCTGTTCATCCATCTAGTTACCCACCCATGCATCCATCCCTCCATCTATCACTTTTCCGTTTCTTTTAAAATCAGCACCTTGTGTGCTGTGGTTGTTAGTTGCTGTTGAGTTGATTCTGACTCACGACCACCCCATGTGTGCAGACCTGAACTGCTCCACGGGGTTTTCAGGGCTGTGACCTTTCCAAAGCCAACTGCCAGCTCTTTCTTCAGAGGTGCCTCTGGGTGGGTTCAAACCACCAGCTTTTTGGCTACTAGTCTAGTGCTTAACGTTTGTGCCACTGAAGTTTCCTGTGTACAACTCAAAATTTGTTTAACGTGGCGAAAATATGTAGCATCTTCAAATTCAAACATTTATGAAAACACTTGAAATTGGAAGAGTAGGGAAACCATTGTATAAAATTCTGCAAAATAGTCAAATACGAATAATATGTTGGAGCCTAGAAATATAATATTACATTGAAAGACCATATATAGATATCACACCTATATATACTTTAATATGTTAAAGTATATATAGGTGTGATTTTTTAAAAAATACTGTAAGAATGACAGAAGCAAAAAAAAAAAAAGGTGAATATTGAAAGAATCCCAAAGACTGTGCCAATGATTCAATGATCCCAGGCCTACAGATACCCTGATTCTGCTTCAGGGACTGTTCCAATGCCACCATGCAGCAGCTTTGATCTAAAGCAAATCCCTCGGCTTTCCTGGCCTCAGCTTCCCTGGCTGTAAAGTCAGGTGCCTGGAGGACAAGGTCGCCCACCCTCTTTCTAACATTCCAGGATGCTGAGCTCAGGCTTCTGATAGGGGAGCTTCGCAGGGCTAGCAGTGACTTTTAAACAACAAAGCCACGGGATGGCACGCAGACGTGGAATGTGCTTTTAAAACACGTGTGACAATAAAAACACGTTTCTGAAATAATCTAAGACACATGAATCCATCTTCCCTTTAGAAAAATCCAATCAAAAGCAAGGATTCCCCTTTTCCGCACCAGGAGCGACCATCCTCATTGTCCGCGGAAGCAAACAAATGAAGCAACCTGTTCGGAGGGTCAGGGAGTCAAGTTGAAACCTGTTGTCACAGCCCTGCAGAAAATGCAGGCCTGGACGATTCCATGTTAGACTGCGGGTGCCAGACATCTTGCAATGGGGAGGGGAGAAGGGGGGGGACCAGAAAAAGAGCGGGGAAGTGGAAAGTGGAATGGAGAAGATGAAATCGTGCTCCTTGTCGTCCAGCTGCATTCTTGTCTGACATGCCGTTGATGCTAATCTCCCCCAGGAGGAGGGTCCAGGCCAGAAGGGAGCCCGGGAGCCCCTTGGGGTGGAAGGGTGTTTTTGTGTCAGGACTGGTTGGTGCAAAGGATTTTTTAAAATCACTTTACATATGACTCTATTTTCCAGTTCCAGAGAGTGTTTGGGGGCTTCAGCTTCAGAGAAAAAAAAAGGAATAACCAAATCAGCGTGCGGGAAGGTTCCATTTGCGTAGCATGCAGCTGGCTAGCTTTCTGTTCACGTTTGGTCCTGCCCACTCCGGATCTCCACGGAAATCGCCCCAAGCCTCGCCTTGTTTCTGTTCAGCACAGTTTCACTTCTGTCTTAAAAAGAATGGCCAAAGAAACTAGTGATTTCTTTTCACGAGCTGCTGTTCTTTGACACTCCTATATCGGCCAGTTCAAACTCACTTTTAAAAAATTAAGTTCCTGCTTGCCATGAGAACCTGCATGCATGAGGACATTTGAGTCTAAAAGCTAAACAACTTGAAAGGTTTAGAAGACAGACCAGACAGACAGCTGGATTTTTGGAATATACACAATGGGTTTCTTAAGCTTTAAGAAAACAAACAACAACAACATAACTTTTTGACTTGATTTAATGCCACCTTTTCAAATTTTCTGACAAGATTTTCTAATTAAAAAAGCTATCATGAAATGTTTTTTTCCCACTCTTTCTCACAGGAAATAACACTGGGCTTGATATTGGGAGGCTCACTCCAGCTCTGCCTCAATTTTGCGATGTGACTGCAGGTGAATCTCTCGAATGATCAGATTTAGCAGAGCCTCAGTGTGTTTGCCTGGAAATGGGCTAGAAAACCGACAGGATAAGATTCATGAGAGAAGCACACAGCAAGCAGATGCCTGCGAATGGGAACTGTAAGCCAGAGGGTCCTACTCTTAGAGATAAAACAAAACAAAACCCGATGCCATCCAGTCGATTCCGACTCAAAGTAACCCTACAGGACAGAGTAGAACTGCCCTACAGGGTTTCCAAGGAGTGCCTGGCGGATTCGAACTGCTGACCTTTCGGTTAGCAGCAGAGCTCTTAACCACTGCGCCACCAGGGCTCCTCCAGTTGGAAATAATTGTCCTGATATCATGAATAACAATGATAATGGCACTTTTTAAATTATTGCTTTCCTAAACTCAAGGCTCATTTACAAACATCTACGCCTACACCTTGATGTATTTGAGGGCCGCGGAAAATGAGGGAGACCTTCGATGAGCTGGATGTGCGCAACAGACACAACAAAGATTAGGAAGATGGCTTAGGACCGGGCAGAGTTTCCTTCTGTTATACATACATGAGGTCACCAGGAGTCAGAGCCGACTTGATGGCAATTAACAACAACATCTTGATTAGAGCGGGCTTGAACCATTTTGGTTCAGAAATGGAATTTCTCAGGCATAAACGCAGCTTCTACAGTATGCCAGTTCTCATGTTACCTTTGTCTATATACAGGAGAGAGAAGCTGCAGCTAGTCTCCAGGGATTTAACTGTAGTTTAACTTTGTTCTGCTTTCGTTTGAAGATAGAATCTGTCTTTCACTTACTAATAGATATTTACTGTTCTTCATATCTTCCTTTAGTTTGTTATATTGAACAGGCAGAAATAGATTAGAGATTAAACCAGGATTAGCAAGAGCAAGCTAGGCTGTTCGTTGAAAACACCATGGAGTGAAGTCGGTTTGAGGAGGTCCAGCCCAAACCCTGCCCAGGTGAGTCTCCTAAGTCTTTGAGGCTTCATTTCCTTCATCTGTGAACTGAGTATTGGACCGAAGATGATTTCAAAGGTCCCCTGAGCTGTTCAGAACCTTGGATTTAAGTCTTCTATATTATGAAAAATAGAATCTGGAAAATGGCCCATCATGCGTTTAGTTATTTTATCGATCTTATTGTTAGCTGTCATCGCGTTGGGTCCAACTCATAGAAACCGTACCTAGAACAGAACAAAACTTGGCCTGGCCCTGTGCCATCTTCACGATGGTTGGTTTGTTCGAGTCCATTATCTGCCATTTGTGGTACTGTGGTGGCTTGCGTGTTGCTATGATGTTAGAAGTTATGTCACCAGTATTTCAAGCACCAGCAGGGTCACCCATGATGGACAGGTTTCAGTGAAGCTCCCAGACTACCACAGACTAGGAAGAGACGCCTTGCAATGTGCTTGTGAAAATTAGCCAGTAAAGACCCTATGGATCATTATCGATCCTGGTTATTAAGAAATCAAATTTTGAGATTGCCACAAAGTATTAATCAATTGATTAAAATAGAGAAGTGATAGAATCATTAGCTTACCACGTACATCAGTAGCCGTTTTGCTTTAAAAATTTTTTAAATTATTATTTTAAAAGTAACAAATGCAATAGAATGGAAGCTCTGTGAGGGCAGGGATTTCTCTGTCTTTTTCATCATTGTATCCTTCAGATTTAGAGCAATGCCTGGAACTCAGTAGGCCCTAAGGAAATATTTGTTGACTGAATAAATTCATGATAGTCCATTATGTACTGCTATAACAGAAACACCGCAAGTGGGTGACTTTAACCAACAGAAATTTATTTTCTCACAGTTTAGGAGTGTTAAAACAAAAATCATATTAAGCCAATAATAGAAATTGATTGAAGTTTGTTCAGTGTATAATTTGCAAATCAGGGTAACATTTCGACTAGGGAGCCAAAAATGTTCTAAAGATCAAAAACTTCCAAAGACGCTTATACCTCATGTTATAGACATTGTCATAGAAATGGGCCCAGGACAGTGCTTCTATAATAACAATTTACCCTAAAACACAGCTTCTAGTCTAACCCTGGAGTTTCTATTTTTCGAAATTGACTGCACATAGATAATTCTCCAAGAAAGCCCAATGCCTAAGGCAAAATGGTCTTACTAAACTATTTAGTAGGCCATTGATCAACTGAAAGGTGATTTTAGGAAACCAGTTTTCTCAAGGCTCAAGGTTCAAAAGAAGATCTCAGGGCAATGGCCTGGGTGGGTCACCCCAATTCCATGGACCCTAGAAATCTAGATTCCAGGAGAATTAAAATTTTTTCTCAAGTTCCTTCCTTTTGATCAGGATGCTGCTTTAGGATCTTTGACTGAAATGTTCAGTAATGGTAGCTGGGCACCATCTGATTTCCTCTGGTCTTGTGACCTCATTCACCTGGCTCTCCTTTTTCCCTGCTGTTCCAGATGAACCAAGACCAATTGTTTCACCTTGGATCACTGATTGCGAGCTTTTAAGACCCCAGACACTACACAATGAGCTAGGAGATAGAACAGAAGCCTTGAGAACAATATAGGTCAATTCACTGAAATGACTTAAGAAATCATGACCCTAAGCCTTTGAGCCAAAGAAACAAACCTCATGAGGTATTTGGTTATACATAAGCATCATCAGTAACTGCTTTTCATGTGCCTTAGCAGCAACTACATTATGGAAGACTTCAGATTCCATACTATTAACATAAACACAACAACATTCATCTATTAAGGTACAAACTCTTCCTTGGGAGACTTGTAGGAAATCTAGTGCTATTCTATTTTGTAAAGTCACAGCTCAAACTTGAGATACTTCTCTAGTTACGGTTTTTACAACTTTGCTAAGTTTCTCAACAGAAACTTCTAATTTGAGGGTTATAATATCTAAAACACATTTAAATTCTGATCACTCCATTTTAAATGCAAGAAGCAGCTATTTCAGTAACTAACAGAGTTATGTTGGCTACAGAGTATCTGATCATACGGTTTTTTTAAATCTTCTAATTTTTCTTTTAATTCCTTAAAGTTTCTTTCTGGTCTCAGAAAGAGCATATATTATATCTAAATTTTGAAAATGGATGCCCATAATCCTTAGCAAGAAAAGAACTTTAAATATATAATAATCCTGAGACACAATCTAATATGAATATAAAGCATATAGTTAGAATATACAAAAATTATCAAGTTTCTATCATGTTTCTTATTTCCCCTTTTGGTTAATCGATTATATATAAACACATAGGTATAGCATAACAAGAAGCAGTCAAATTTGTAGATAAAAAACCAAAACCCATTAGTTACATAGTTTAGGAGAAAAGAGGAAATGTTTTCTTATACCCAGAAAATAGGACATCAAAACAACAGCAATATTCCCACGTAAAACCCATAGTAATATTTTAGTCCACTCAGTCCTATGTAATTAATTTCTGTTTCACTCAATCCTGGATCAGCGGCAGTCTGTGAACCTGTCAACTTTTACATACAAGTTATGGAAATCTTCATTCAGTCCAGTGATATCCACATTCAGAATATCACATTCCCTTTCATAAGTCCAATGTAGTCCATCTTTTGTAGAAACATTCTGGTCAAGCAATTTCAGGGAGTAAGCAAAGCAAAAACTATCTTTAGATGACAAAACTTAAAAATGACCATGGTTAACTTATTACTAAAAATAAAAAAAAAACTTGACGAAAATTCATTACAAAATAATGCAAAGCAATAAAGTCAATTTAAAAACTTCAGACAAAGTATCTCACATAATCATTAACCCTATTTTCAGAGAAGGGTGGATATTATATCTAATTTTTGAAAATAGATGCCCATAATCCTTAGCAAGAAAAGAACTTTAGATGTAACGTATAATAAATAATCCTGAGACACACTATAGGAATAAAAAGCGTACAGTTAGAATATACCAAGATTATCAAGTTTCTAAACATCTGAATATTAATAAAACTCTGAAGGCAAATGATGTAAATTTCCCAGCAAACTATTGGTTTCCATGCTTCTAGATTCAAAACAAATAAAGCTGCAACTGAGTTAGGAATTAAAAAAAACTAATGTTATGACTAATATCATGCTCTTGTTGTCTAATATCACGCAAAACTAAGAGGATACGCTGACACATAGAAAGAAAATTAGGCATTTCTCTTGATTTGACAACAAATTTGGTGCAGCTCACCACACATTACGTAAGCCTTAATTTTTTCTAGCACTTTCCCCCTTATGAAGCTGGAACCAATCCTCTGTGTCTTCACAAAGTTTCAAAGTCCTCAAGAGTTTATATCAGGTCACTGAGGAACAATACTTAAATATCTATTTAACCAAAGAGACAATAAAACATTTTAAAAGAAAACACTTTCACTTTTTAAAAAGTCATGAGGTTTGGTTTGCTTAGTCAAGGACATAAAAATCAACATAAACTCAGTTTATTCTAATGAGACACCTTTCATCGGGTAATTAAATTTTGTCATTTTAATAGAAAGAAGCCCTAGTTATTGTATACTCTTTGATACTAAAGCTCTTCAAAATCTCATAAATTAACTCATCAAACTTTGTCCATGACAGGTAAAACACTTTGACCATAGCAAAAGAATTTTCTTTTTTTCATAAGCCTTTTAATTAAACTCTGTCTTTCTCACGTATCTCTTATAGTACAATTTTTTAAGTGGCAAAATAGACACATTCATTAGCAGACCCTAATATATGTATGGAGCCCTGGTGGTGCAGTGGTTAAGAGCTACAGTGAAAAAAAAAAAAAACAGAAGATAACACACGTTGGAGAGGCTGGGGGGAGATCGGAACTCTTACGCACTACGGGTGGGAATACAAAATGGTACAACCATTTTGGAAAATGACATGTTGCAACCTTAGAAAGCTAGAAATAGAAATATCATATGATCCAGCAATCTCACTGCTAGGAATATATCCTAGAAAAATAAGAGCTGTCACACGAATAGACATATGCACACCCATGTTCAGTGTAGCGTTATTCACAGTAGCAAAAATGTGGAAGCAAGCTAGATGCCCATCAACAGATGAATGGATAAACAAGCTATGATATGTACACACAATGGAGTACTACAAAATAATAAAGAACAATGATGAATCTGTGAAGCATCTCACAACAAGGATGAATCTGGAGGCCATTATGCTGAGTGAAATAAGTCAATCACGGAAGGACAAACATTGTATGAGACCACTACTATAAAGTTCATGCAAAGGTTTACACACAAAAAGAAACAATGTGTAATAGTTATGAGGGAGTGGTGGGGATGGAACAAAAAAAGAAAGCTACAGTGAGCTATAACTGCTAACCAAAAGGTTGGCAGTTTGAATCCACAAGCAGCTCCTTGGAAACTCTATGGGGCAGTTCTACTCTGTCCTATAGGATGCTATGACTTGGAATTGACTTGATGACAATGTTTTCTTTTATTTAAATATAGGTATATGGTCTGTTCCACAGTCAACACCTGTACTTCTTCTGACCAATGATATTGATCTTCTCCATCACCTCTTTCCACAGATGTAGTTGATTTGATTCCTGTGTATTCTATCTGGTGAAGTCCACGTGTATAGCCACTATTTACATTGTCGGAAAAAAGTATTTGCAATGAAGTCATTGGTTTTGCAAAATTCTATCATGCAATCTCTGGCATCGTTTCTATCATGCAAGTCATATTTTCCAGCTATGGATCCTTCTTCATTTCCAAGTTCTGCATTCCAAACACCAGTAATTATCAATGCATCCTGATTGTATGTTCAATCAATTCAGACTGCAGAAGTTAGTAAAAAACTTCAAGTCCACGAGAGCCAAAGTATGACCTTAAGTATATCTCACCTGAATTTAGAGACCATCTCAAGAAAAGATTTGACGCATTGAACACTAACGACCGGAGACCAGATGAGTTGTGGAATGACATCAAGGATATCATGCATGAAGAGAGCAAGAGGTCATTAAAAAGACGGGAAAGAAAGAGAAGACCAAAATGGATGTCAGAAGAGATTCCAAAACTTGCTCTTGAACATAGAGTAGCTAAAGCAAAAGGAAGAAATGGTGAAGTAAAAGAGCAGAACAGAAGATTTCAAAGGGGGGCTTGAGAAGATAGAATTAAATATTATAAGGAAATGTGCGAAGATCTGGAGATAGGAAACCAAAAGGGAAGAACACGCTCAGCATTTCTCAAGCTGAAAGAACTGAAGAAAAAATTCAAGACTAGAGTTGCAATATTGAAGAATTCTATGGAGAAAATATTAAATGATGCAGGAAGCATCAAAAGAAGATGAAAGTAATACACAGAGTCACTGTAGCAAAAAGAATTGGTCGATATTCAACCATTTCAGGAGACAGCATATGATCAAGAACCGACGGTACTGAAGGAAGAGGTCCAAGCTGCACTGAAAGCATTGGTGAAAAACAAGGCTCCAGAAACTGACGGAATACCAATTGTGATGTTTCAACAAACGGATGCAGAGCTGAAAGTGCTCACTCCTCTATGCCAAGAAATTTGGAGGACAGCTACCTGGCCAACCATCTGGAAGAGATCCATATCTGTACCCATTCCAAAGAAAGGTGATCCAATAGAATGCAGAAATTAGTGAACAATATCATTAATATCACAGGCAAGTATAATTTTGCTTAAGATCATTCAAAAGCGACTGCAGCAGTACAGGTGCCAGAAATGCAAGCCAGATTCAGAAGAGGAGGTGGAACAAGAGTATATCGCTACTGATGTCAAATGGATCATGGCTGAAAGCAAAGAGTACCAGAAAGATGTTTATCTGAGTTTTATTGCCTATGTAAAGGCATTCAACTTTATGGATCATAACAAATTACAGGTAACATTGCAAAGAATGGGAATTCCAGAACACTTAATTGTCCTCATGAGGAACCTGTACTTAGAACAAGAGGCAGTAGTTCAAACAGAACAAGGGGATACTGTGTGGTTTAAAGTCAGGAAAGGTGTGCGTTAAGGGTGTATCCTTTCACCATGCTATTCAATCTGTATGCTGAGCATATAATCCAAGAAGCTGGACTATATGAAGAAGAACGTAGCATCAAGCTCGGAGGAAGACTCATTAGCAACTTGCCATATGCAGCGGATACAGCCTTGCTTGCTGAAAATGAAAGGATTTGAAGTACTTACTGATGAAGTTCAAAGACTTGGACTGACACAGTGGCTACAACAATGGGCTCCACCATAACAATGATCATGAGGATGGCGCAAGACAGGGTAGAGTTTCGTTTTGTTGAACTGACTTGACAGCACCTAACAACAACAACAAGTTACTTAAAAAGTTTTTGGAAACTTTTTAACTGGACGTACTACAAAACATAAAAAAAAACTTTTGTTGGAATGAATCCATTTTCGTTAGTTCCTGGTAATATTAGGATTATTTAATTTTTATAAGTGCTTATTTATCACCAAATAATATGAATAAAGTCTTTTGAAGGAGTATTATACTCTAACAGCCTTGCTTGCTCAAAGTGAAGGGGACTTGAAGCACTTTCTGATGTAGATCAATGACTACAGCCTTCAGTATGGATTTCACCTCAACATAAAGAAAACAAAAATCTTCACAACTGGACCAATAAGCAACATCATGATAAACGGAGAAAAGATTCAAGTTGTCAAGAATTTCACTTTAACTGGATCCACAATTAACATCCATGGAAGCAGCAGTCAAGAAATTAAATGACATATTTCACTGGGCACATCTGTTGCAAAAGGCCTCTGTGAAGTGTTGAAAAGCAAAGAAGTCAGTTTAAGGACTAAGGTGTGCCTGATCCAAGTCATGGTGTTTTCAATTGCCTCATATGTATGTGACAGCTGGACAATGAAAATGAATAAGGAAGACTGAAGAACTTATGCCTTTGAATTATGGTGTTGGTGAAGAATATTGACTAGACCATGGACCACCAGAAGAATGAACAAATCTATCTTGAAGAAGTACAGCCAGAAATCTCCTTAGAAGCGAGGATGGTGAGACTTCATCTCACGTACTTTGGACATGTTATCAGGAGGGACCAGTTCCTGGAGAAGAATATTATTCTTGGTAAAGTAGAGGGTCAGTGAAAAAGAGGAAAACTCTCAATGAGATGGATTAATATAGTGGCTGCAACAATAGTCTCAAACATAGCAATGATTTTGAGACTGGCACAGGACCAGGCAGTGTTTTATTCTGTTTTAAATAGGGTGGCTAAGAGTCAGAACTGACTTGACAGCATCTAACAACAACAATAATGTAATAATACCATCTGGAGGTAGGAAAATATTCCATTTTTATAACCCTATCTTCTGTGTCCTTGAAAGAATCTTTTAGAGAAGCAATCAGAATTTTTTGTGTGTTTTTAAGGTCCTGTTCTTTCAATGAAAATAAACAATTTTATCCACCTTTTTCCACTGCACTTTTCAAATAGACCAATTTATATCAAAGTTTCTCAAAGTAGCTACCAAAAGCCCAGATCATCTTCAGGGAATCATGCCGTTTAGAAAGACAGGCACCGATAGGAAGCTATTTTTCTGGAATAGGAAAGAACTGAAACTTTAGATGACCTCATGAAAAATTGGCTACTGTCAGCCTTGGCCTCCAAACTGATGGGAGGCAAAAATTCAGACAGAATGCTCTCTCCAGATCAAAGCCAAGCTCTTAGGACAGAAATGAGACAGAAAATCCACATACACACATCAGTCTGTGAGGCCAGCTCAAACAACCAGTCTTATACTCTTAATAAACAACACACCATGCAAAAAAGCAAACAGGGAACCCCGTCTCTTAAAATGTCTATAGCAACATCAGGTTGTCCTTGGAAAGGTCAACTCGTCTAAACAGAAAAACAGATTATAGATAAAAGTTATTAACTTGCCAGAATCTCAGGTGGAGGAATCTCAGATCCTTTGACGAAAACTGAGAACCAAGCAGAAGTTCCCCAGAGGAAAGAAAAGACAACACACGTGAGAACTCATTTTCTTTCCAAAGTGAAAGGAAAAAGGCAATGCAGCCATTTTTTTTAGAAATAAACAACTATGTGTCTTACAGTATTTTCTACACGAACCTCAAACCAACATCCCTGTAGTGGGGAGCTCCAAGCTCACTTCTCTTAGATGCCAAGGTTCTTTAGGTTGAAACTTTAGTTTCCAGAGCCAAATAAAATTCCTAGCAGGAAGTCTGCCACAGTTTTGGTCAGTGTTTTGTTCCCACTAATTTTTGCAGCTTAAAAAGGCTTGAGATTCCTTTGTAACAATCATCCAAAACCTAGTTCCGTTTTCCTGAACCTAGTTCATTCTGCTGTATAGAGACTTAGTCTCTTATAACTTCAAAGAAATTTCAATTAAGCAGCCAAGCTGCAGTGCAAAACACAGAGCTCAAGACCCAAGAGTTCTTATCATGACCATGAAGAGACTGGAGAGAAGCAAGGAGCAAAAGGAAATTGTTCTATGGGCCCAGTTCCTGATTTCCTCCAAGGATTCTGAGATGTGGAAAGATTTGAATCTCACTTCTGACACCATTTTCTGTTAAACTAAAAATCATACTAAGCCAGTAATAGAAAATGATTAAAGTTTATTTAATATGCGACTTGAAAATCAGAGTAATATTTCTACTAGGTAGTCAAAAACGTCCTAAAGGTTAAAAAATTTCCAAATATTCTAATATCTCGTATTATCAATATTGCTATGGAAATGGGGCCAGAATAGTGTTTATATAATAACAATTTACCCTGAAATACATCTAGTCTGATGTTGGAATTTCTGTTTCTCAAAACTGATTGCACATAGATAATTTTTCAAGAGAGCACAATGCCTCAGGCAAAATGGTCTTACTAAGGTTTTTACTGGGCTCTTCTTTGATTTAAGGGTGACTTTAGGAAACCAGTTTTGAGAAAAGGCTCAAGGTTCAAAAGAAAATCTCAGGGCAATGGCCTAGACTGGTCATCCCAAGTCCATGTTGTTGCTGTTCTTGTCAGGTGCCATCAGGTCGGTTCTGACTCATAGCGACCCTATGTACCACAGAACGAACAACAGCCTGGTCCTGCGCCATGCTCACAATCGTTAATATGCTTGAGCCCATTGTTACAGCCACTGAGTCAATCCATCTTCTTGAGGGTCTTCCTCTTTTTAGCTAACCCTGTACTTTACCAAGCATAATGTCCTTCTCCAGGGACTGAGCCTTCCTGACAACATGTGCAAGTTATGTAAGACATAATCTCACCATCCTTGCTTCTAAGGAGCATTCTGGTTGTACTTCTTCCAAGACAGATTTGTTCGTTTTTTTGGCTATTCATAGTATATTCAGTAACCTTTGCCAACGCCACAATTCAAAGATATCAATTCTTCTTTGGTCTTCCTTACTCACTGCCCAGCTTTTGCATGCATATGATGTGACGGAAAACACCATGGCTTGGGGCAGGCGCACCTCAGTCTCCAAGTGACATCTTTGATTTTCAGCACTTTAAAGAGGTCTTTTCAGCAGATTTGCCCAATGCAATGCGTCTTTTGATTTCTTGACTGCTGCTTCCATGGATGTTGATTGTGGATCCAAGTGAAATGAAATCCTTGACAACTTCAATATTTTCTCCATTTATCATGATGTTGCTTATTGGTCCAGTTGTGAGGATTCTTGTTTTCTTTATGTTGAGGTGTAATCCATTCTGAAGGCTGTTCTCTTTGATCTTCATCAGCAAGTGCTTCAAGTCCTCTTCACTTTCAGCAAGCAAGGCTGTGTCATCTGCATTATGCAGGTTGTTAATGAGTCTTCCTCCAATCCTGATGCCCGTTCTTCTTCATATAATCCAGCGTCTCGGATTACCAGCTGGGCATACAGACTGAATAACTGTGGTGAAAGGATATAATCCTGATGCATACCTTTCTTGACGGTAAACCACACAGTATCCGCTTGTTCTGTTAGAATGACTGCCTCTTGATCTATGTACAGATTCCTCATGAGCACAATTAAATATTTTGGAATTCCCATTCTTTGCTATGTTATCCATAATTTGTTATGATCCACACAGTCAAATGCCTTTGCACAGTCAATAAAACACTGGTAAACATCTTTCTGGTATTCTTTGCTTTCAGCCAGGAGCCATCTGACATCAGCAATGATATCCCTGGTTCCCCGTCCTCTTCTGAATCTGGCCTGAATTTCTGGCAGTTCCCTGTTGATATACTGTTGCAGCCACTTTTGAGTGATCTTCAGCAAACTTTTATTTGGGTGTGATATTAATGATATTGTTTGATAATTTCCACATTCTGTTGGATGAGCTTTCTTGGGAATAAGCAGAAATATGGATCTCTTCCAGTTGATTGGCCAGGTAGCTTTTTTCCAAATTTCTTATTATAGACGAGTGAGCACTTCCAGGGCTGCATCTGTTTGTTGAAACATCTCAGTTGATATTCCGTCAATTCCTGGAGTCTTGTTTTTCATCAGTGCCTTCAGTGCGGCTTGGCCATCTTCCTTCAGGACCATTGGTTCCTGATCATATGCTTGAAATGGTTGATTGTTGACCAATTCTTTTTGGTATAATGACTCTGTGTATTCTTTCCATCTTCTTTTGATACTTCCTGAATTGTTTAATATATTCCCCATAGGATTCTTCACTGTTGCAACTCGAGGCTTGAATTTTTTCTTCAGTTCTTTCAGCTTGAGAAATGCCGAGTGTGTTCTTCACTTTTGGTTTTCTATCTCCAGCTCTTTGCACATGTCATTATAATAATTTTCTTTGTCTTTTTTTTTTTTTTAATTCTACTTCAGGTGAAGGCTTACAGAACGAATAGTTTCTCATGAAATAGTAGTACACATATTGTTTTATGACATTGGTTAACAACCCCACAACATGTCAACCCTCTAACTTCTCAACCTTTTTTTTGGTGAAAATACACATAGCCAAAGATACACTGTTTCAAAACTTTCTACATGCACAGTTCAGTGACATTGACTACGCTCTTCCAATTGTGCTGCTATTCTCACTTAAGATGAAGGCTTACAGAACAAAGCAGTTTTTCATTTAACAGTTACTACACATGTTGCCCTATAACAATGGTTAACAATCTCACAACACATCAACAATATCCTTATTCAACCTTGGGTTCCCTAACACCAGCTTCCTTGTCCCCTTCTTCCTTCTGGCCCTTGTCACTGCACTACTCTACCTTATTAGTCCCATTTGGTTTTACAGGGCTGTCCACTCCCAGGCTGAATGGTGAACCTCGGAGATAACTTCACCACTGAGATAAAAGGATTTCTGGGGGCCATACTCTGGGGGTTTCTCCAGTCTCCTTTAGGCCAGTAAATCTGGTCTTTTTTTTTTGTGTCTGTGTGTGTTAGAATTATGTTCTAAATCCTTCTCCAGCTCTGTCCAGAACCCTCTGTTGTGATCCTGGTCAGAGCAGTCAGTGGCGGTAGCCGGGCACCATCTAGCTGTACTGGACTCAGTCTGGTGGAGGCCTTGGTAGCTGTGGTTTACTTTGTCTTTTTAAGCTGCCTTTTGAAATCTTCTGTTCAGTTCTTTTACTTCATCATTTATTTCTTCCTTTTGCTTTAGCTACTCTACATTCAAGAGCAAGTTTCAGAATCTCTTCTGATACTCATTTTGGTCTTTTCTTTCTTTCCTGTCTTTTTAATGACCTCTTGCTTTCTTCATGTATAATGTCCTTGATGTCATTCCACAACTCATCTGGTCTTCAGTCATTAGTGTTCAATGCATCAAATCTGTTCTTGAGATGGTCTCTAAATTCAGGTGGGATATATTCAAGGTCATACTTTGGCTCTTGTGGACTTGTTCTAATTTTCTTCAGATTAAACTTGAACTTGCATATGAGCAATTGATGGTCTGTTCTGCTCTTGGCCTGTGGCCTTGTTCTGACTGATGATATTGAGCTTTTCCGTTGTCTCTTTCCACAGATGTAGTCGATTTGATTCCTGCGTATTCCATCTGGTGAGGTCCATGTGTATAGTCGCCGTTTATGTTGGTGAAAAAGGTATTTACAATGAAGAAGTTGTTGGTCTTGCAAAATTCTATCATGCAATCTCTGGCATTGTTTCTATCACCAGGGCCATGTTTTCCAACTACGGATCCTTCTTCTTTGTTTCCAACATTCTCATTCACCTGTAAGTATCGATGCATCCTGATTGCATGTTTGATCAATTTCAGACTGCAGAAGTTTGTAAAAATCTTCAATTTCTTCCTCTTTGGCCTTAGTGGATGGTGTGTAAATTTGAATAATATTCATATTAACTGGTCTTCCTTGTAGGCGTATGGATATTGTCCTATCACTGACAGCCTTGTACTTCAGGATAGATCTTGAAATGCTCTTTTTGATGATGAATGCAATGCCATTCCTCTTTAAGTTGTCATTCTCATATAGTGGACCACATGATTGTCCAATTCAAAATGGCCAATACCAGTCCATTTCAGCTCAATAATGCCTAGGATATCCATGTTTATGCGTTCCATTTCATTTTTAATTATTTCCAATTTTCCTAGATTCATACTTTGTACATTCCACGTCCTGATAATTAATGGATGTTTGCAACTGTTTCTTCTCATTTTGAGTCATGCCACATCAGCAAATGAAGGTCACAAAAGCTTAACTCCATGTATGTCATTAAGGTCAACTCACTTTGAGAAGGCAGCTCTTCCACAATACTCTTTTTGAGTGCCTTCCAACCTGAGGAGCTCAACTTCTGGCACTATATCAGACAATGTTCCACTGCTATTCATAAGATTTTCACTGGCTTATTAAATGACGAAGGAAGCATCAAAAGAAGATGGAAGGAATACACACGGTCATTATACCAAAAGGAATCAGTCGACATTCAACCATTTCAAGAGGTAGCATATGATCAGGAACCGATGGTACTGAAGGAAGAAGTCCAAACAGCACTGAAGGCATTGACGAAAAAGGGCTCCAGGAATTGACGGAATATCAATTGAGAAGTTTCAACAAACAAATGCAGTCCTGGAAGTGCTCACTCTTCTATGCCAAGAAATTGGGAAGACAGTTACCTGGACGTTCGACTGGAAGAGATCCATATTTTTGCTTATTCCCAAGAAAGCTGATCTAACCGAATCCAGAAATTATCAAACAATATCATTAATATCACACCCAAATAAAAGTTTGCTGAAGATCATTCAAAAGTGGCTGAAACAGTATATCAACAGGGAACTGCCAGAAATTCAGGCCAGATTCAGAAGAGGACGGGGAACCAAGGATATCATTGCTGATGTCAGATGGATCCTGGCTGAAAGTAAAGAATACCAGAAAGATGTTTACCAGTGTTTTATTGACTATGCAAAGGCATTTGACTGTGTGGATCATAACAAATTATGGATAACATTGTGAAGAATGGGAATTCCAGAATACTTAATTGTGCTCATGAGGAATCCGTACATAGATCAAGAGGCAGTCATTCAAACAGAACAAGGGGACAGTGTATGGTTTACAGTCAGGAAAGGTATGCATCAGGGTTGTATCCTTACACCATACTTATTCAATCTGTATGCTCAGCAGATAATCTGAGATGCTGGACTATATGAAGAAGAACGGGCATCAGGATTGGAGGAAGACTCATTAACAACCTGCATTATGCAGATGATACAATCTTGCTTGCTGAAAGTGAAGAGGACTTGAAACACTTACTGATGAAGATCAAAGATAACAGCCTTCAGAATGGATTACACCTCAACATAAAGAAAACAAAAATCTTCACAACTGGACCAATAAGCAACATCATGATAAATGAAGAAAATATTGAAGTTGTCAAGGATTTCCTTTCACTTGGATCCACAATCAACACCCCTGGATGCAGCAGTCAAGAAATCCCAAGACAGATTGCATTGGGCAAATGTGTTGCAAAAGACCTCTTTAAAGTGTTGAAAATCAAAGATGTCACCTTGAAGACTAAGGTGCGCCTGCCCCAAGCCATGGTATTTTCAATCGCATCATATACATGCAAAAGCTGGAAAAAGAATAAGGAAGACTGAAAAAAATTGAGGTCTTTGAATTGCAGTGTTGGCGAAGAATAGTGAATATACCATGGACTGCCAAAAGAATGAACAAATCTGTCTTGGAAGAAGTACAACCAGAATGCCCCTTAGAAGCAAGGATGGCAGGATTACGTCTTACATACTTTGGATATGTTGTCAGGAAGGATTAGTCCCTGGAGAAGGACATCATGCTTGGTAAAGTCGAGGGTCAGGTAAAAAGAGGAAGAGCTTCAGCGAGATGGATTGATACAGTGGCTGCAACAATGGGCTCAAGCATAATGATTGTAAGCATGGTGCAGGAGCAGGCCCTGTTTCTTTCTGTAGTACATAGGATAGCTAGGAGTTGGAACAGACTCAATGGCACCTAACAACAACAACAACAACAACCACAATTCTTTTCAGAAGTAGACTGCCGGGTCCTTCTTCCTGGTCTATTTATTCTGGAAGCTCAGCTGAATCCTGTCCACCTTGGGTGACCCTGCTGGTATCTGAATACCACTGGCATAGCTTCCAGTATCACAGCAACATGCGTGCCCCCACAGTACAACAAACTGACAGACACGTGGGGGTCCCAGCTCCATGGACCCCAGAAATTTGGATTCCAGGGGAATTGAAACTATTTCCCAGAGGCTAGAAATCTGAATTCAAGGCTTCAGTTGTAGGCTCTCTATCCACTCTGAAGGAAAACCCTTGTCTCCTTCACCATCTCTTCCTGGGTTCCTTAGTAATCTTCCTATGGAATGTATCTTCCCCTCTTCACAGTGCCTTATCTGCTCCTTTTATACCTCAAAATTTATTGGCTTAAGACATACCTTACTCTAATATGGTGTCATTAATATAACAAAGAAAATCCTATTCCAACATGGGATTATATCCTCATATATAAGCGTTAGTATTTACAACACATATTTTGAGGGGCACAATTCAATCTATAATAAGTGCATATATCATAACTTGTTTAACTTAAATCTCCCTGCACTATAATTGGAGATCCATGAGAGAGGGAGGTAGCCCCTCTTGTTCACTGCTTTGTCCTCAGCACTTGGAACAGGGCCGGTCACTTAGTAGGTGCTCTATCAATGCTGCTAAAGAAATGAACATCCAGTCTCCCAGCAGTGCACTCCACTGCTTCCAATATTTTACTATAAACCACAACGTGACAAACATCTCTGTAGTTAAAACTTTGCTATAATCCCTATATATATATATTTTTAAGAAAAACTTCC
Organism: Dugong dugon; assembly: GCA_030035585.1. NCBI lineage: Eukaryota > Metazoa > Chordata > Mammalia > Sirenia > Dugongidae > Dugong > Dugong dugon. The sequence goes on from CM057472.1 coordinate 111,090,813, forward strand.
ACAGAAGTAGAATTGTTGGGTTAAAGAGTGAGTATATGTTAAGGCTTTCAGTGCATGTTAGATCTTTCCCCCACAAAGGTGTTATTTTACCAATGTATGGTGTATGAAAGAGCCTCTTATCCTAAAACCTCAGCACCAGATAAATCACTTTTTTTAAACCTTATTAATTTTGTAGATGAAAAGTCATACCTTCTTGTTGTTATTTTACATTTCTTTGACTGTAAGGAGATTTAATCTTTTTATGTATTATGTGGGTGTTTATTTCTTCATTTATCCATTTTTATTTGATTTTTTATTTTCTTATTAAATGAATTAAAATACATAAAATCTTTAGAATACGACTTGACAATAGTAAGCATGATGCACTATTATTATAACTCAGATTTTATTTTCTCTTTCTTCTTTTTACAGATTTGTGAGAAGTCTCATATTATGTCTTATGTAGGCATGTTTATATATTATTGTCTGTCACATATGTTGAAAAAATTTTACAGCATTTTGTTTATTTATTTTATATATATTTTATTTTTACATTGTCACATCTATCCAACAGTCCCTTCTTATATCCTGCCTTTGTGGCTAACTTGTCTCTTGAACAGTGTAGGTAAAATTTAATATACTTTTTGAAGTCATACAATATTTACAGGGTGAATCAAATTTAGGAAAATATGCCAGTAGTCTAAATTATATTATTAAATAAAATCCAATTTTGTCTGAAATTTATAATTCTCAAAGCAGTTTAATATTTATCCCTTTTTAGTCTGCCAATAACCCTTGTTGTGGCAAATGAATCATTAATGTACCCATTTGTACAGATGGGGTAAGTGAGGCCTGGTATGAAGAGAACGCACATAATAAGCAGCTGACCAAGGCTTGGTAAATATTCTGAATTTAATTTCAGGATTCTATGCATTTTAACTCTTTCTCCAGAGACCTGAGACCAATGAGGATGAGGATGATGATGGTATCAAACTCTAGGTTCGATGCAAGCATGACCATGATCTCTGGCCACCTTATAGTTCCCAAGTCCAAAGTCTAGGGGGAAGAAGGAGATAATTAAGGTGTCCTGAGTGCCTATAATGTACCAGCTGCATCTCTGCACACCCTCTTAGTTAACCCCCACAGCAAACCTAAGCAGTAGGAGTTATAATTCCAGCTTCCCCTTTTCTCCTTGAATGGGTAGGACTCTGAGGCTCTGAGGTTCTCCCTGTGTGTCTCAGGACACACTGCTAAGGAAGCAGCAGTGCCAGCTCCTACCAGGCGGGTACACGCCCAAGGCCAAGGGCGCTCCACATTCACTCTCCAGCCTTCTGTCTGACAACACCGGCCCCGGACTTTGAGTGGCAAATTATAGCCTGGATGCATAATAGCTCTCCATCTCATTTATGCTTTTTTTTTTTGAATTCCTAAAAATTCATGGCAAGGAGATCAGCATGTCCCCCTACCCCCCGCACTGTGCGAGTTTGATAATGTGTGTCCTAACCGCTTAATTGATTGATTACCTCACTGCAGCTTCCTGAGGTACCGAATTTATCTCTAATAGCCAGAGTCAGGCTCTGCAGGCACCATGGGGGGGACGGGGGTCCCTTGGTGTCGATTTGCTCTTAACTGGAAAGTCATTACCACTTAATACATGTAGATTGTGTTGAAAGAAAATTATGTGTAATGAAATGAGGGAAAAATTAGTGGAGTGTTATGGGCGAAAGCAGATGTTAGGGAGGAATTACACTAGCAGAGATAATCACCTTCCTTGGTATTGTGTGTGCTGGGGTGTTAACTGAGGGAGAGGCTGGGAGAGAGCTAAATGAATGCGTTGATCGACACAGATTTGCCCTTAGAGCCAGCGGCAAGGAATGGGTCCCTCAGGACTCAGCGGCTGGGCAGCCATAGCTTGGATCACCATATCCGTGGTCCTTTCCCTCCGCAGGCTTCTGAGATGCCCAGGCACAAAGACAGGACCTGCTGGAAGATAGTGTGGACCATCCCAGGAGGCTGCCTGCTAACAGAGGCCAGGTGATAAGCATCCAGCTCTCATTCTTACACCATTAGCCGAATCTGGGAAAAACAAAAGAAAACATCCCCCTACTCCACCCCCAAAAAATAAGCAACTAAAAAAAGCTTCCCCTGTAAGAGGATAAGACTGTTGGGTCTTTTTGTAAATGGTCTTATCTCAAATGGAGGCATTTAAGTGCCTGTGGCTGGTACTTGTGATGCCAGGGGGAATAAAACCTCATTGTCTTTAGGGCCCAGGATCCTTGGGTACCGAGCCTGGCATTCACGGTGCAAACCTCTTGCTTGACTCGTTTGCTGCGAGCAAACTGAAGTTGGGAGAGAGAGAGAGACTCCTGTCCACTGTTACAGACCCAGGGAGTCAAAGGGACATTTGGTCCACTGGCAGGGTGACAGATGAAGCCCAGCAACCCATACAGGCCCTCAGGGACCGGTGGGTTGAAGCAGCTCTGATGGGATGCTGCAAAATCCAGGAATGTTTTTGATACTCTGGCAAGTCCATAATACCTGTGAGCATCACAGAACTATCTGGGTTGAAGCCTCCATTTCCAGCAGGTGGCTGCTCCCATATTCCACACCAAAGAGGCTTACCCTAGAAATGTTTGGATTCCTCTTTACTGGTGGTTCCCAATGTAAGGCCCCAAGATGCCACTCAAGGTCCCTTGATTCTCCGTAGCACTAAAATCGGTCTTTGCAAAAGAAGAAGCAGTCATCATTAACCTTGTAGGCTGCAGGCTTAAGGGGCAGGGTCCGTGTGATCTTTTAAAGACCACTGCCGGACATGACAAGTTAATAGGCTCTCAGGTGACAAGTGTCTTCATCTGTTAAAAGGGTTTGATTGCAGTTCTTAGCTCTTAAATTTGCTGTGAGTGTTGAAAAAATACTTACCAAGCACTGAGCACAATGCCTGGTGCATATAGTAAGTGCTCATTAAGTGTTGATATTCATTACCAATATGCATAGCTATTAGAGTTCCCAGGGAAGTATACTACATGTTTAAGATAGGCAGTGAAACCTGTGAGAGCTGGAATTTGATGGGACTGCCTTGCTTTTCAGGGTCTTGCAAGTTTTCCACCTTTGGCAGGGTGCTTGCCACTTTTCAGTCGCTCTTTATTAGTGGAAAATATTAGAGTTTTCCTCATCTGACAGGTTTCTGCCTTACACAGGTTCCGGCTTTCACAAGTTTTACTGTATGTAGATTCTATTTAGATTAAAATATAACAAATCATTTTAAAGGTTTAGTAAATTAATGCATTGGAACCTTGTATTCATAGGCATTTATTAAGCAATAAGTATAAGGCACACTATTCGCAGACGTTGCACACTTGTTTTGTTGTTAACTTTATGAAGATACCCCAATACTTGAGATGACTGAGGGTACCTACTCTTTACATACTAACATTGCTCCATTCTGGAAAGAATTGGCAGAGACCTAAAAGATCAACAGTTTAAATAAACAAAGACGTTTTATCTGTATTGAGTTTTCCTGTATAATGCCTGTTTTATTGCAAACACCGTTGCTGTTCCGTCTTAACAGTCCAAAGAGAAGTGGTAAAGGGGTTTTCCCCAATCCACTTGCAAATGTTAAGACAAGTAGCCTTTGGGTTTTCTTACGCGTCAGGCATCACGGCTTCACTTAGAGACCAGAGTATTTGTCAGGTAGCCCCCAGTACCAAGAAGACTACAGGTTCCCTTGGGTGGTGAAGATGGTGCGGGTCATCTGAATGACAAATGCTTGTGGTTACAAGCAGGACTGGACTATGCCGCAGGGAATTCAGGCATGACTATTTGTTTTCTGGTTTCTAAAGAAGTTACACTCAATAATGAAACTCTGACAAATGGGAAGAAACTTAAGGAAAGACACACAATGATAAAACACACCCGTAATTACTCTCCTCACCCAACAAGAAGGAAGTCACTATTAACATGCCCTTGGATATTCTTCCATGTTTTGTTTATGCGTGTGTGTGCATGTACATGCATGTGTATAGGTGTGCATGCACACATGTCTCTGTGTGGGTGTATGACTTTTTTAATGACGTCATCGTATTTGGTTGAATGAAGGCACTATGATGCTATCACCAACCCCTATCTGTGGAAGGTTTCCAGCATTTTGCTATAATAATCCAGTAATAAACACCCCATGTGTTGTGTAGCCTATCTCTTGTTATTTGCTTAGAAGAGATTTCTGTAAGTACAATATCAGTGCCATAGAGTATGAACGTTTTTAAGACTCGATAAATATTGCAATTAGTAGCTTTAGGATAGAGTCCAGGTGAAAAGAAGGATGAAAATGACCAGTTCCCTTCGAAAAAGTGTATCAGATGCTGTGCTGACTTCATGAAACCTAATGGTTTCGGTGCCGCCATTCGCCCACTGGAAAATAGCTATCCTACGTTCACCATTCCATATCCCTAGGTTCGTGTCAGGTGTTACCTCATTTTAAACACCACAAAACCCCAACAAATCAGGGATCCAGCCCTTTTATAAAATGAGAGAGCTAACTTTACACATTCAACTAATGAAGAATTTAATCATGGTTCTATTCATACAAATGCACACTGTGGTGAATTTCATAAACGCTTTGGAGTTAGATACAAAAGTGTGACCTTGTTCTATACACTTGCCGTATGACCTTTGGTTCATCACTCAACTTCTTTGAGCCTGTTTCCTTATCTGAAAGTGAGGATGGTCTCACTTGCTAGATTATCTGGAGGATTCAAAGAAATTGCATATATAAAATGCCTGATATACATTCCAATAAATGGTAACTGTTATTAGTATTGTTACAATCATTTATGTGTGTTTTAGAAGACGTTGGTGGTTCAGTGGTAGAATTGCCTTCCATGCGGGAAACCCAGGTTCGATTACTGGCCGATGGACCTCATGCTCATCCACCACCTGTGTGTGACTGGAGGCCTGTGTGTTGCTATGATGCTGAACAGGTTTCAATGGAGCTTTCAGACTAAGATGGACTAGGAAGAAAGGCCTGGTGATCTACTTCTGACAATCAGCCAGTAAACACCCTATGGATCACAATGTGCATGGAGCTGCCATGAGTTGGGGCTGACTCGATGGCCGCTAACAACAGCAGCAGCATGACTATTTTATGACCTCTGATAACCCTGTTGTGTATGACTTGTTTTCCACTTAGATTTTTTGTTTTTTCATTGATGGAATGCATGTTGAATCATTGAGTATGTCTGAAATTTTGGTAAGGTAATATGGGTTTTGAATAATATTGTGTGGGAACACACATGTCCTTCTGTGCTATGGGGGTAGTTTAGGATTATGTGCAATTGTGTGGGTCATATGTGTCCCTCCAGACTCCAGGGATAAGATGGTGGGATGAGAAATGCAACTTCCAAACAACACACAGGAACCTGAAGATATACTTACAAGGCTTATCTTGCTGTAAAAAAAAAATGCCAAAAGAGACAGAAGTTTTGCACAATCTCACGTCCAAGATGTACTGCTTAATACAATACCCTGTAAAAACAGTAATTTGTGACACGTGCCCATTTTTTCAGTTATATAGGTCCCCACCTGGTGGCAGCACACAGTAAAAAAGGGAAAGCAACTTCCCAAGAAACCTGAGAGGTGGAAAATGTAGGTGGGTGAATGTATATCCCATTACTCATGAAAGGGTTAAAGGTTTTGGACAGACCTGGTTCAAACCCCAGTTGAATGCATGGCCTTGGTGAAGTAGTTTTAATCTTTGATATTTAGTTTTCTTACTTCAAAAGTAAGGATACACATACCTGCCTTGCCTTTTAGTGATGAATTAATGAGAACACGTAAGCAAAATTGCCCAGTACAGAGCCTCATATGCATAAAGTAATAGGTAACACAGTAAGTCTTTTATTTTTTAATCCACAAAAACATCAACAGAAGCTACACTTCAAAAGGGATCAGACCCTATTTCCCCAATTCACAGCTGAGCGAGCTTTCCAAGGGGAAGCCCGCTCACTTGTCTCTGTATTAATGGCTTCAAGAGGCAAGCAGCCTCTCTTGGAGCCACTGAAAAACTATGATAAATGTTTCAGTGACTAAAAGAATAATTAAATTGCTCAGTGCTGGATGCCATTCAGTGAAATGGCACTGCATTAGTGGCATATGGCTGTTATTATTTATAAATACAAAAAAGCAACATTTAGTTAATGCTTCTGGTCTGCCTTCCACAGATCATGCACACAGGCATCCGCTGTGAAGTCCAGACTGTGCCCCCCCCCCCCACTTTCCCTGCTTACTCAGGGGGAGGGGTTGCAAACGGCTGGATCTGTGGTCGGTTTGGCAGGTGACTCGGCAAAATCTGACAACTCCCTGTCTTCCAATTCATTGTCTTTAATACCAACACCCCCCCTTACCTGTCTTCAGCTGTCTCCTAGGACTGGGCTTTGGGGAAGAACATACCTGAGTTTGAAACTGTCTCCGCCCCTTACAGATGATGTGACTTTAAACAAGAGAGTTACCCTTGAACCTCAGTCTCTTCATCGGTAGAACTGAGGTCAAACCCCTCTCAGGTTTTTATGGTGATTAGAGAAAATAAGGTGTGGAAAACCTTAGCCATATTGTAGGACCTCAGCAGGCAATTGTGTTCCTATTGCCTTTTTGTTTGTTTGTTTGGTTTCCAACCTGGTGGCAAAACTTTCCAAAACATATTCAGAACGACCTGATTAACCTTCAAACTTCATTTTGTATCTAGCACATATAACTTAGGTAAAAAAACCATGAGTTTGAAATCTGTAGGTCAATTTGACTCTATACTAAATGCCCCTAGAAGGCCATGATTCTTTTTCTAAGGTTTCCTAATTTTTTTAAATAATTCCTATAGTCTTTCTCTTCCTTCTTGGACTATAATAGGTAACTCTCTGAGTGATGGTACCTTTATCATCCACCTCAGTCTTCCTCCATTTTAAACAAGCTTAAAATCAGATAAATGTTATCACGTGTGTTGATTCTGAATTGAGCCCACTGTGTGGGACTAAGGCCTTCCACATAATTAAAGATCCTGACTTCTTAGAAAATGTTTCAGTTTCTTAGCTACTCTGTAGAGAGTTGAGAACTCAGATAAAGGTGTTCAAACCCTGATGCTGGGCATCAGGTTACAGATAGTTAAAGTGTTTTACACCCTAAGATTGGAGGACTCACAGGACCAGGTTACAGTATTACAATTTATGCCAACTAGTGCCTCCAGTTGAATATTGGATAATGAATTTACCAGTATCTACAGGAGCCCTCTGAAATATGCCATGCCAGTCATTAGCTCTCATTGCCTGTGGTTGGGGTGAGTCAGCCTTTCCAGCCCCAATCACCTCTTATTCTTACTAGAGTGAGTATGTTTGTGTATAGACCAAAGGGCTATTTCCAGTGGGCTTTTCCTTAGCAGAACTTCCCTGTGTCTTTGGGTGGCCCAGGGGTCTGTGGCAGCTACAGACCTCTGGCCAGTCCCCTCTTTTCAGATCACTCTCACAGCTGTGGCATATTAACATTATGTCACATAAATAAAATTATTTCCTATGCATGTGCTAATGTAAAACATGTAGGCAAACACAGCTAGACAACAGCTTCATACTGCAAGTCTAGCTGCTGAGAATTTCTACAGTAATGATGTTCTTAGATGTTATATCATCACAGTTTCATATTCTAGCCAGAGAAAAATATCCTAGCATGGTTACTCTCCTTCACTCTAATACCTCAGCTTGTCATCTCAAAAGCTTTATCTGACGACAAAAAGGAGCAAATGGATTAAGCTTCTTCATCAAGTACCCCAAAGGACAGGAAGATGCAATTCAGGTTAGCAGAGGGGTTAAGATCACATGGTTTAAGGACAAGCGAACCTGGATAGAATCATCGTCCCACTACTTTCTAGCGTGTGACCTTGGGCAAATTTCTTGGATTCCTCATCTCTAAACGACACTACTAAAGAAAAAGATGTGTGTGTGTGTGTGTGTGTGTGTGTGTGTTAGTTTAGAAAAGTTGAATATTGACACAATATGGACTTGCTTTGAGTTGTTTCGTGAATTCAGGCATTGATCGCCTATAAATCCAGATTCTGGGCTTAATTCACTTGGAAGAAAAGCCAAGAGCTTATACTGCTGTCAATATCAACGTTATCATTTGTAAAATCCCTTAATTCAAATTAATACCTATGTTGCTGTTGTTGTTAGGTGCCATCGAGTCGGTTCTGACTCATAGCAACCCTATGTACAATAGAATGAAACACTGCCTGGTCCTGCGCCATTCTCTCAATCGTTGCTATGCTTGAGTCCATTGTTGCAGCCACGGTGTCAATCCATCTCGTTGAAGGTCTTCCCCTTTTTCCCTGAGCCTCTACTTTAACAAGCATGATGTCCTTCTCCAGGGACTGATCCCTCCTGATAACATGTCCAAAGTATGTGAGAAGTAGTCTCACCATCCTTCCTTCTAAGGAGCAGTCTGGTTGTACTTCTTTTAAGACAGATTTGTTCATTCTTTTGGCAGTTCATGGTATATTCAATATTTTTCTCCAACACTGCAGTTCAAAGGCGCCAATTCTTCTTTAGTCTTCCTTAGTCATTGTCTGGCTTTCTCACCCATAGGAGGCGTTTGAAAACACCATGGCTTGGGTCAGGTGCACCTTGATCTTCAAGGTGACATGTTTGTTTCGCAACACTTTAAAGGGCTCTTTTGCAGCAGATTTGCCCAATGCAATGCGTTTTTGATTTCCTGACTGCTGCTTCCATGGCTATTGATTGTGGATCCAAGTAAAATGAAATCCTTGACAACGTCAGTATTTTCTCTGTTTATCATGATGTTGCTTTATTGGTCCAGTTGTGAGGATTTTTGTTTTCTTTACGTTGAGGTGTAATCCATTCTGAAGGCTGTTCTCTTTGATCTTCATCAATAAGTGCTTCAAGTCCTCTTCACTTTCAGCAAGCAAGGTTGTGTCATCTGCATAACACAGGTTGTTAATGAGTCTTCCTCCAATCCTGATGCCCCATTCTTCTTCATATAGTCCAGTTTCTCAGATTATTTGCTCAGCATACAGATTGAATAGGTATGGTGAAAAGATATGACCCTGACGCACACTTTCCTGACTGTAAACCACGCAGTATCCCCTTGTTCTGTTTGAAATATCTATGTAGAAATTCGCAAATACAGGTTTTTGTATTCACATCCATGTTCCTGGGTGGATTGTCTATATGCATGTGCTATGAGATAAAATTATTATATTTCCTCATATGTTTATGTCTATAATAGTTTATGTTTATAATGCTGTGTTGAAAAGAAGTTTCAGAGATATATGCTCCAGAATTTAAACTTTGGCCCTTACTTGCAATTGTATAAACCAGTTGCCATCAAGTTGATTCTAACTCATGGCACCTCCATGTGTGTCCAAGTAGAACTGTGCTCCACAGGGTTTTCGGTGGCTGATTTTTTCAGAAGCAGATTGCCAGACCTTTCTTCCAAGGTCCCTCTGGGTGTACTCAAACATCTAACCTTTTAGTTAGCAGCGAAGTGTGTTAACTATTTGCACTGCCCAGGGACTTCATCATAAATCCAACGATTTAGTTAAAAAAAAAAAAAAATTGGAATAACAGCCCCAGGATATCTCCTTGCAGAAGGCTTCAGACTGAAGAGTTAGTTTTCAATGCTTGCATCTTCTTTGCCATGTCCACACCACATACCCCATAGAGAAAGCAAGTGGACCTGCTATTCAGGGTCTAATCACGGTGTTTTTTCAGCCAGACACCAGACTGGTTTCAATGATTCTGTTAAGAGTGATTCATGCAGGAACTTCGCCTGTCCCTTTTATGCCTGGTACAGATGTGTATCTAGAACACGTTTAGGTCCATGTTTTCAAAGAGTGGCCGCCACTTTGTGCATATGATTAATTCTACATGCAGCTAATTATACCCTCAATTGGCTAATTGTCGGTGCAATTAGCCAATTGCCGGCCCAATTGGCCACTTGTCCCATAATTTGAAGGTGCAAGTGGACAATTGAAAGGACAATTACATGCATGTAGAGTTTTACATATTTAAAAAGGAGGCTAGCAGAACAGCCATTGGAAATGCAGTCTTGAGTGCAAAGTGAAAAATCCATATGTACAAGTCTTTGAGAGAGTCAAGGTTCACTGGGCTTGTTTCAACCTCAGGACTTTGGCTGTTCTTAATGTTTTCCTCTAACACAGAGCAAGCAACCAGCTTGTATACTAGCTTGGAAGTTTGAAATGGATCAAAATGTTTTGAATTTACATCAGAATGACCATGCCCCAAACCATCTTGTATCTGTTTATTCCCATGAAATTTTAAAGGCAATGTTTTTCATAAATAACTTTAAAAAGCAGCAACACAACATTATTTCCAGGACAGATACAGCTGAAGCCACACTTTAGACCAGTAAGAGCTATTTCCTCCAACTCAAAGCCCGCAGAATTTATGTGTTATAAAGCAAATGTCACCAAGCTTTTGGTCAAATCTCCTTGACTTTTCTCAACCTTTCCCCAATTATTCTTAATTTTCTTCATTAAAAAAGAGTTCTCACTCTATTGAAGTCCATCCTAGCTTCCATACCTATAAATACTCAGCCTCTTGCACGTCCTGCCTCCTCAGATGCCTCACCACAGGAAGCCCAAGTACAGAAGTAAACCTTCTTGTTCACAAATTGATTCCAACTCATAGCGACCCTTTAGGACAGAGTAGAACTGCCCCGTAGGGTTTCCAAGGCTGTAATCGTTATGGAAGCAGACTGCCACATCTTTCTCCTGCAGAGCGGCTGGTGGTTTTGAACCACTGCCCTTATGGTTAGCAGCCTAGTGCTTAACCGCTATGCCATTGGGGCTCCTTCGATACAGATGCAGGAGCCTAAAATAGCAAGATGTGGTTTGAAAATTGGCATGTTGTAAGCACTCAGTCAGCAGTGATGAAAGCAGAATGTCACTCCCAGGGTTTAGGGATGAGAAAGAGATGTAAAATTGTCTCATGTCGTGTGGATCTGGTGGCTTCTCATGCCATTACAAGTTAAAATGAAGCAAAATAGTGCTGCAGCTTCCCTGGTTTATCCAGTTTACATTTTCAGCGACTTCAACCCTCTGTAAATCAGCCATGGACTTGGAGGTCCACCAAGACAATGTTCATGTATCAAGAAGAGCTACCACAAAGCAAAAGCATTAAAACACCAAAGACGCTAGTGCCCCCATGATTCCCAACCTATGGCTTATCGATCATGAGTTTCAAGGGATTTTCCAAGGGCAAATGAGTTCAGGGTCAAAGATAGATTGGAACACAGCATACTATTTGCATATTCAAGGTACGAAACAAAAAGTTCAGAAATTAAAAAAAAAAAAAGTCTAACTCATTTTAACCTAGTATATTTCAAATGTCACTGACCAAGGAATTCTATTTTTCCCTTAATAGCTAACACTCTTCTACTCAATTGGGGTTAAATGGGATGCATTTTGGGAAATGTAGCACTAGACCAGGGTTTAGAGCAAAACTGACTAATTTAATATCCACCTTTAACAAATCTGCTTACTTGGTTTCGGCTCACAGGAAATTTGTAAAAAGTCACTCTTGGGGCTTCGGGGTAGAACCATATATAGCAACTCTGAAATAAAAATAAATTTGGAATCTGTGTCCCAATGTTGTTCATCAGGAGCAAAAAAATCACCTCTCTGTGCCTTAGTTCCCCACTTTCTGCAATGGAAGAGTTGTTGCATTAAATGAACTCCAAGGTCCCTCCTGCCCTTGTGTCCTGTAACGTGCGGTGGCTGAGCCAGACAACGCTTTATCTGATGACTCTGTCTTGCAGTCTTTATTCGATCTTAAGGGTGGAGTTTCAAATTACAAATTTTTCTGCATATTAGCTCATGACTTGGAATAAGCCTCTCAACTATTGCAAACCTCAGTTTCCCCAAAGAGGAACTAAGGATAACTGTAGCCCAAAGAAGACTCAGTTTGCTGATGGTTGTGAAAGCTATTTGAAAAGTATAAAACATTCCTTATTACTGTGGCTTTTTTTATTAAACACTATGTTGTTGTTATCAGCTGCCATCAAACTGGACCCAACTCAAGGTGACCCAAGCACAATGGAGCTAAACGCACAGTTGTTACCCATAGTGTTTTCACTGGATGATTTTTATAAGCAGATCACCAAACCTCTCTTCCTAGTGCATCTTAGTCTGGAAGCTCTGCGAAACCTGTTCAGCTGTATAGCAGCATGCACGCCTCCACTGACAGATGGGTGGTGACTGCATTTGAGGCTGCCAGGAATCGAACTCAGGTCTCCCACATGGGAGTAAGGACTCTACCACTGAACCATCATTGTCTCATTGAGTGCTATATGAGTCATTTACATTGATACACTTAGTAGCTGTGTTAACTGGTATAACTCACAGATTCAATGACTATCTAGATTAATTACATCATAACCACCACAAATACGCTCATTGCCATAATGAACCAATGCTGCGTTTGATGCATTTCAGCACCAGATTTTGTTCTGCTAAACTTGGGGTTTTGCTCGGAGGGGCAGACTAGCAGTGCTGGCCTTCGGGCAGTGCCAAGACAATGTGTGGGCCAGATGGCAATCCAAGTTGGTCTGATAGAGCATTTCTCTTTCTGTGGAGTCTCAAAAATGAACTGACAGACAGGAAGCAAAGGGGTGACTCATGCCCCTCAGGTCCCTGACGTACAGCTTCTGAGCTGCAATCTCCTATTGTCCTGTGGACGCCATTTATGGAGTGACACAACCTAGAATGTTCTACCACCGTCATCATCATGGTCCACTTTGCCATTGCATCGTCATCATCATCATCATCATCATCATCATCATCATCACAGCTACTCTTAACCAGCGCCTACTGTGTGCCTGGGCCCATACTGTAGTCTACTGAGACAGACTATCTTGTAATCTGCCGTGGAAGACGTACAGTCAGAATGCCCCTTAGAAACAATGATGGCAAGACTTTGAGACTTTTCTCATATACTTGGGACATGTTATCAGGACGGACCAGTCCCTGGAGAAGGACATCATGCTTGGTAAAGTAAAAGGTCAGTGAAAAAGAGGAAGACACCAATGAGATGAATTGACACAGTGGCTGCAATAACGGACTCAAACATAGCAATGATCGTGAGGATGGTGCAGGACTGGGCAATGTTTTGTCCTGTTTTACGCAGGGTCGCTATGAGTCGGAACCAACGCGACATCACCTAACAATAACAATCTCTGTAACTACCCCATGAAGCATCTACTTGTGCAGCCATTCTCCAGGAAAGGACACTGTGACTCAGAAAGATGAAGCAACTTGTTCTCTATCACAGAGATGCTGAAGGGTGGAGTTGGGATCTGAATAAGTGATGTGTACGTGTTTTTTTTTTTTCTTTCTATGTGAGTTTGCTTCTCCAATTGACAGTCTCCCAAAGATTGTAATCTTCCTGTGGGCAGCCACTGCCATGTGTGAGTGTGTGTGAGTGTGTGTGTGTGTGTGTGTGTGTGCACATATTTTAACTCCACTCCCCAGAGAGGCTAGTACAGTGCTGGTCTGACACAGAACATTTGTTGGATCAATGCTTGCTGGCTTCAATTTCCAGCAGTCCTAAAAGTTGGTCTGCAGTCATGATTTTTTTTTTCATTTATACACTAATAAAATATTAGTACTAGACCCAAATTCTCATTAGGTGATTGTAGAGGTGAGGACTTGAGCAGAACTGTCATTGGCAGAGCTAGGCTTAGAATCCAGATCTTCAGATTCCCAGGCCAACATTCTACATGCCCCATGCTCTACAAGCGGGGAGTTCTGTTTGTTCTTAGTCACCATTTCTTCTTAGTCTTCTCTTGTTGTGGATGAACAGTGATTTAATGAAATACAGGCATATCTAGATATTACAAAACTTCTTTATTATCATAGAACATTGAGAACATATGGGGAGTTACAGAATTCTGTGTTTAGTGTCTCAAATTTTTGGGGGGCACAAAATTGAACTGCAAAGAAGACCACTCGCATAACTGGAGTTCATATGGACTTGGGGGCTTTGGATGGGCTTCAGCTTGGGGTGGTCACCCAGACCTCAGCCTCAAAAAGACGTCACCTAAGGCCATCAGCACAGACAGTGGGATGGTTGTCCAGCACAGTCATTTTGGTAGTAAGCTAGTAAAATATTATTTCTGGCCCACCTTCTTGTAAGTGATTGATTTTTTTAGACACGTGCTGAAGCTTCCTTTACCAAATGAACATTTCATTAAAAAAAAAAAAAAAAGAAAGTGTTATCAAATTAATACCGTAACAAGTTTTCGGGGGAGTTTTATTAGAGTCAAATATTTAAAAAGCTGTCATTTAAACAGTAATAGTTGTTAAAATGAGGAGATAATTAGGTACCTGAAATTAATCAAAGTATATTTTTAAAAATAAGACCTATATTTGACTCATTCCAAATGTATTTCAGCCTTGTCTCTTTCCCCGTAAAATATTGGTAATTAGAAATTTGGCAAACTAACCTGCCAAATATCTTTGGCCATTATAATCCCGTTTTGGACTTTTCCATGTTGAGTTCTACAGAAGTGTGCCCCAAATGAAAATTAGAACTCTCAGAAATATGACATCCATGGGCATCCACATATAATGTATGAAAATGATAAAGTCAGCTTTAGGACCTTTATGCTCCATTTTCTATGAGTTTGTTTTTACTCTCTCTCTCTTTTGAATTGCCTTTTTCTACCAGCTAGAGCCCTGGTAGCATAGTGGTTAAGGGCTCAGCTGGTAACCAAAAGGTCGGCAGTTCAAACCTACCTAGCAAATTCACAGAAGAGACCTGGAGATTTGTTCCAGTGAAGACGGCAGGCAAGAAAACCCTACGGGGCAGTTCTACTCTGACACAGGGGGTCGCTGAGCTGGAATCAATTCCATGGCGCCCAATAACAACAACAGGTCTCCCATGATCACACCGTCAGTGCTGACAGGGAGGGAATCAGAGGAAAGACTGGTGATGTTTCACCCAGTATGAAACTAGGTGTAGGTCAATTCATACATTAAAAAAACAAACCAAAAAAAAAAAAAAAAAAAAAAAAAAAACAAAAACTGAGCACCTGCTATGTGCTAGGTAAGGGGACAACGCTGTGAATGGTTTCCCTGAGTTTTTATTCTAGTTGGAGGTAAAAGACAGTAAACAGAATAACAAGTAAATAAACAAACAGATAAATGAATGAATGAATAATAGATGATCTCTATTAAGAGCTCGACTTCTAACCAAAAGGTCGACAGTTCAAATCCACCAGCTGCTCCTTGGAAGCCCTGTGAGGCAGTTCTATTCTTCCTATGGGGTCACTAAGAGCTGGAATCCACCGGATGGCAACAGTTTAAGTTTTTTGTTTTTTGTTTTTTGGTATCAGGGGAACAAGTCCATAAGCATATAAAACAGGGCGAGAGGGCAGAGGTGACAGTGGGGTGATCTCTGGCACTTGTGTTTCTGCATCATTTTTGTTTTTTTAATACAGTGCAAGTGTTGTGGGAATGGAGGTGATGAAGCAAGCTAAGCATTCTGCTAGCAGGGCGACAGAGTGGCTGGCCTTCCGGCAAACGGGCAGAGCAGCCATGGTGATCCCTGGTACCGAGGCCACAGGCCGCGGGTCGTTCACCTACCCCCAGCTCACACCCAGACCTGGGAGAAAGCAGACCATACCCAACATAGGATGCCCTTGTTATGGAAAACATGCAAGTCTACCCTCTCTCTGCCACTTCAGATAATTGCAGGCAGGTTTTCCTAACTCTGTTGTTAAAATTGACTCTGCCTGAATGGCAGCTTGGTGTACTTTCTCTCTCTTGGCAAAGTGACCGCTTTACCAATTCTTCATTCTCTTCTTTTCTCAGCTCATAGAGCTCCTCTTCAGATGCCTTTGTCTCATTTTTGTTATTACAGGGAAGTATGATGTGATATTAGAGCCCCAAGAAAGAGTGGGAAGGTAGCCTTGGGCTTCAGGGCTGTGCCGAGACCTGGCCTAGGGGCTTTACTCGCCCGTTGGATCAGTCATCCCCATTAACAACCCTGTGAGTCAAGAATCTGAAAGATAGGTGGTTCAAACCTAGGAGAAAGATGCAGCTGTCTGCTTCCCTAAAGATTCCAGCCTTGGAACCCCTACGGGCAGTTCTGCTCTGTCCTGTAGGCTCGCTGTGAGTTGGGATAGACTCAATAACAACTGATTCGGTTTTGTTTTGGGGTTCTTTCATAGTCATGAAAGGTGAGGCCCAGGGGAGACTCCCCAGAAAGACCTAGGGCTAGTTCCCCCTTTTCTGGCCAGGCTGGTTAATCCTGCAGCTGTGTCCTATTCCTACTTTACCCCGCTCCACTTTTACTTCTTCTGCAGCACTTTCCATAGTACTTATTACCCTTTAACACAACAGCTCTGTTGCTGTTGGTCTGACTCAGACAGAATGCAGACTCAGGGGTAGCAGAGAGCTTTGCTTGCTTCTGATGGTTTCTCACTGGTGAACCCCAGCACCGAGAACCATGCCTGGCCATCGTGGGCGCTCAAGAGATCACTATTGAATTAGTTACTACCTCTCTGCACTCTCAAGGCAAAGCAATTTCTGCTGGGCATGGCCACCAGTTCCCTCCTCCAAGGCACTTGCAGCTCCCAGATTGGGTTTCAGTAGCTGTGCCTCCTTTCCACTAGTATGGTCTAATGGATGCAGTGACGAGGGTCCTTTATCTCCCTGTAAAAGCAGTGGAAACGACAGGAGGGTTTGGATGGAGCTGGAGAAGGTGGGGCTGAGTAACATTGACCCCTAAAGCCACGGGTGCTCATTTCTGTTACTGTAGGCCAATGCTAATGGTGCTAAGGGCTCTGTCAACTCTGTGAATTTGAACGTTTGGAAACAGAGTCCACAGACCCGGCTTCAGTCACACAGTTGTCACATATAAGGTATGGCTTTGAGCAAGTCACTTCCTTCTCTATGTCTCAGTTTCCTCTGTTGTCAGATGAGGAAACTAGAGTGTTAAGAGGACTAAAATAAAATAAGGTGTATAAAACTGGCTGATACGGAAAAATAAATAATTTTCGAGTCATAATCGACTCAACGGCATATGACAACAACTATAACAGCATGGACCGTGGAAAAAGAGTGAAGTGGCAAAAAAAAAAAGGAAAACAACATATATCTATATATGCATGGGGCCAGTGGTGGCTCAGGGGTAGAATTCACACCCCCCACACAGGAAACCCAGGCTCAATTCCCGGCCAATGTACCTCATGCTCATCCACCACCTGTCTGTCAGTGAAGTCTTGTGTGTTGCTAGGATGCTGAGTAAATTTCAGCAGAGCTTCCAGACTAAGACAGAATAGGAATAAAGGCCTAGTGGTCTACTTCCAAAAATCAGCCAGTGAAAACACTATGGATCTCAAGGGTCCAATCCTGTTATGCATGAAGTCACCATGAGTGAGGGGGCTGACTCAGTGGCAGCTAACAACAAAAGCAACATATATGCATAAATATATATAATTTTAATTGTATATAATATATAACATATAATTTAATATATATAATTTAAAAGTAAACTACATTGGTTTCTATTTGCTTGGAACAATAAAGAATTAAGGAGAGTCAGGAATAGTAGGAGGATATGGAATATGTGGCTAATTGCCTCCATAAACTACTAACTGCCCCCTTTGCCATGAGACCAGAAGAACTCTATGGTGCCCAGCTACTATAACAGAACATTTTGATCGAAGATTCTATAGAATCTTCGATCAAAATGGGGAAAATACAGTACAGAATTTTAAACTCTCACAGAATCCAGACTTTCTGGAGCCATTGAGGTTGGATGAACCTCTGAAACTATTGCCTTGAAATAATATTTAATCCTTAAAGCTTAAATCAAAAATATTCCCTGAGGTCTTCTTAAAACCAAACAACAGTTTAGCTTAACTGGTAAAGAATGTCTACCTTGAACATTATGCTCTTTGAAGATCTGTCAATATGGTATAAAATTTATGACAGCAACTTGAAAGATTAGATAGGAAACTTATGGGGCAGTGAGTTTATGTTAATGGGGGAGGAATAACTCAGAAACGGAGGGTGAGAATGGTTGCACAACTTGAAGAAGGTAATCAATGTCACAGAACTGTACATGTACAAGTTGTTGAATTGGTGTATGTTCTGCTGTGTGCCCCCCAAATGTCTGTCAGTCTGTCGTACTGTGGGGGCTTGTGTGTTGCTGTGATGAGGGAAGCTATGCCACTGGTATTCAAATACCAGCAGGATCACCCATGGCGGACAGGTTTCAGCTGAGCTTTCAGACTAAGATGAACTAGGAAAAAGGACCCAGCGGTCTACTTCTGAAAAGAATTAGCCAGTGAAAACCTTATGAATAGCAGCAGAACACTGTCTAATGCAGTGTTGGAAGAAGAACCCCTCAGGTTGGAAGGCACACAAAATACGACTGGGGAAGAGCTGTCTCCTTAGAGTCGACCTTAACGATGTGGATGGAGTCAAGCTTTTGTGACCTTCATTTGCTGATGTGGCACAACTCAACATGAGAAGAAACAACTGCCAACATCCATTAATAATCGGAACATGCAATGTACAAAGTATGAATCTAGGAAAATTGGAAATCGTCGAGAATGAAATGGAACACATAAACATCAGTATCCTAGGCATTAATGAGCTGAAATGGATTGGTATTTTCCATTGTGAATTAGACAATCATATGGTCTACTATGCTGGGAACCACAACTTGAAGAGGAATGGCATTGTATTCATCATCAAAAAGAACATTTCAAGATCTATCTTGAAGTACAACACTGTCAGTGATAAAATAATATCCATACGCCTACAAGGAAGACCAGTTAATACAACTATTATTCAAATTTACACACCATCTACTAAGGCCAAAGAGGAAGAAATTGAAGATTTTTACCAACTTCTGCAGTCTGAAATTGATCGAGTATGCAATCAGGATGCAGTGTTAATTACTGGTGATTGGAATGAGAAAGTTGGAAACAAGGAAGAAGGATCAATAGTTGGAAGATTAAAGGAATACACAGAGTCACTATATGAGAAAGAATTGGTTGACCTTCAATCATTTCAGGAAGTAGCAGATGATCAGGAACCCATGGTACTGAAGGAAGAAGTCCAAGCTTCACTGAAGGCATTGGCAAAAAACAAGGCTCCAGGAATTGATGGAATACTAATTGATATGTTTTAGCAAATTGTTGCAGTGTTAGAGGTGCTTACTCATCTATGCCAAGAAATTTGGAAGACAGCTGCCTGGCCAGCTGATTGGAAGAGATCCATATTTATGCCTGTTCCCAAGAAATGTGATCCAACAGAATGTGGAAACTGTCTAACAATATCATTAATATCACACACAAGTAAAATTTTGCTGAAGATCATTCAAAAGAGGCTGCAGCAGTATATCAACAGGGAACTGCCAGAAGTTCAAGCCAGATTCAGAAGAGGACATGGAACCAGGGATATCATTGCTGATGTCAGATGGAACCTGGCTGAAAGCAGAGAATTCCAGAAAGATGTTTACCTGTTTTTTGACTATGCAAAGGTATTTGACTCTGTGGATGATAATAATTATGGATAACATTGTGAAGAATGGGAATTCCAGAATGCTTAATTGTCCTCATGAGGAACATGTACATAGATCAAGAGGTAGTCATTTGAACAGTAAAAAAGGGATACTGCCTGGCTTAAAGTCAGGAAAGGTGTGTGTCAGGGTTGCATCCTTTCACCATACCTATTCAATCTGTATGCTGAGCAAATAATCTGAGAAGCTGGACTATATGAAGAAGAACGGGGCATCAGAATTGGAGGAAGACTCATTAACAACCTGCAATATGCAGAGTACACAATCTTGCTTGCTGAAAATGAAGAGGACTTGAAGCACTTACTGATGAAGATCAAAGACCACAGCCTTCTGTATGGATTACACCTTAACATAAAGAAAACAAAAATCCTCACAATGGGACCAGTAAGCAACATCATGGTAAATGAATAAAAGATTGAAATTGTCAAGGATTTCATTTTACTTGGATCCACAATCAACACTCATGGAAGCAGCAGTCAAGAAATCAGAAGATGGAGTGCATTGGACAAATCTGCTGCAAAAGACCTCTTTAAAGCGTTGAAAAGCAAAGAGGTCACCTTGAAGACAGAGATGGGCCTGATCCAAGCCATGGTGTTTTCAGTCGCCTCATATGCATGAGAAAGCTGGATGATTAATAAGGAAGACCAGAGAAGAATTGATGCCTTTGAATTACAGTGTTGACGAGGAATATTGAATATACCGTGGACTGCCAAAAGAATGAACAAATCTGTCTTGGAAAAAGTACAACCAGAATGTTCCTTAGAAGCAAGGATGGAGAGACTAAGTCTCACATGTTGTACATATTATCAGGAGGGATCAATCCGTGGAGAAGGACATCATGCTTGGTAAATAGAGAGTCAGGGAAAAAGAGGAAGATCCTCAATGAGATGGATTGATACAGTGGATGCAACAATGCGCTTAAGCATCACAGTGATTGTAAGGATGGCACAGGACCAGGCAATGTTTTGTTTGGTTGTCTACTAGGTTGCTGGGAGTCAGAATGGACTCTGTGCCACCTAACAACAACAACTGCTGTGTGCATTCTCGACAACAATAAAAATAAAAAATTACAAAACAGTAAACTACGATGATTTAATGAAGAAAGAGGAGATGACATTCAATTGTGGGTGAACTGCTGGCTGGAGCTCCATCCATAAGCCTTAACACTTTTCCGGGACACAATAAATGTTCAAAACAGATTCACTGAATGAATGGCGAAGGTGCCTTTCCTGGGTCCAATACCAGGAAGCATAGCGGCCATTCCATAAAGGTAAGAGTAAGCAAGTACAGTGGGCTCAGTGTATATCTATGTGTCAGATAAACCAGTCATGTATACTAGTGAACGGACTGGAAATAGCATTCTTTGCCAAGACCCAGTAAAACCAGGAAAAGGCAATTAGAAGATGAAGCCACATCACCTTGGGTAGCATCGGTAGAGTGCGATCAAGAGGACCTCCAATATTATTAGCAGCTGCAATAAAAAAGCACTTCTCTGAATGTTTTTTCTACCTAATTGTCAAAACTGAATAATATTATCAGCTTTTCACCCTTTGAGCATTTTCCTAAGAAGAAAGCACGGAGATGCCTTGCAAATAAAAGCAGAAGAGTTGGGGATGCAAAGCAATCATGCAAAATGACTTTCATATCAGTTTGATAAGCAGCTGAAATTTAATAACTACATCTCTCCTATGGTGCTGGATGTAAGTTTAATACTTTCTGCTCTGGCTTCTTTCTTCAGCAAGATGTTTATTCAGAACTGTAGCTTCTCCTTTTATAATCAGAAAAATGAGAGGTGCAGTGGATTAATCAAAGCTTGAGAGGCTGAGCCCAGCCCCAGCCCCAGCCAAACCACAGCGACTTAGAATCTAAACTAGACCAAGCCGAAGGCTGCCCTTGACCATTTTGGAAACAGGTCAAGCTTTCCAAATATCTCAAAATACAGGTAAAATGTTACTGTGGAAAGCATGCACATTATTAGAAAGCTTTAAAACGAACTAAAGCTCCAAAATCTCTTTCTGCTTTGGTTGAGGGCAAATCATTCCACTCCCAAAAAAGAAAGAAAGGAAAAACAAACAAATAAGCAAAAAAACCACCTGAAGTTGAATCAGGATTCCATAATTTAAAAGAAAGATTAGACTAAGATTA
The DNA here is from genome assembly GCA_030035585.1 of Dugong dugon. NCBI lineage: Eukaryota > Metazoa > Chordata > Mammalia > Sirenia > Dugongidae > Dugong > Dugong dugon. The sequence continues at coordinate 111,112,541 of CM057472.1, forward strand.
AACCGTATTCAAGAACATGATGACTCTATTACCAAAACACAAAACCCCCTGCCATCGAGTGGATTCTGACTCATAGTGACCCTATAGGACCCAGTAGAACTGACCCATGGGGTTTCCAAGGCTGTAATCTTTAAGGAAAAAGATTGCCACATCTTTCTCCTGCAGAGCAGCCAGTGGGTTCAAATTGCTGACCTTTTGGTTAGCAGCCGAGTGTTTAACACTGCGCCACCAGGCTCCTTGATGACTCTGTTACACACAGTATATGCCTTCTGCATGTAAGTGCATAGATAGTATTGAATGAATGACTGAATTAATAAAAGCATGATTTGTTTATAATTGATAATGGAAAGAATTCTAAGATTGTATCTAGCCGAACCTCCTCTTTTTAGAGATGGGGACTTTGAGATATACAAAAAGAGGAAATGATTGCCAAATCCACATTGTTAAGTGAATCATCCCGGTCCTGGACATCTGCCTCATTAGGCTTTGGAGAGCCTCCATAATCCAAGGGCTCTCCCATTCCCCAAGCTGCCTACACACCCTTGGCAGAGAATTTCCCCAGGGCCCCCAGCACCCAGCTGACAACAGCCCCAGCTTTCAGTGAACCTCTTTGGAAGGACAGAAAACTTCAAAAGTGAGGGAGGAACATTTGATTGGACGTTACCCAGACAGAACTGGGGGACGAATTCAAAACCAGTGATCTGTACTAATGGATCTTCCCAGTTCTATGTCCAACTCTGAGCCAGGAGGGCGTGGGTCTCCCAGGGCTGGTGGACTTGCCCCTGTTGAAGACTAAGCCAGAATGAGGCTTGGCTGGCTAGTTCTTGGACTGCCTCTACTGCGGAGTTTCCTGCCAGGATGTGAGATGGGTTGGCTCTAAGTTGTTTTTCATTAATGGGGGCAACTGAAGTCAACAGGGGGTTGTAACTGAGGTGTGGAAACCAGACAAAGTTCTAGAATACACACAGCAGCACAGAGGCACGCCGGAGGTGGAAGATGGATTTCTATAACATACATGCCCACAAAGACAACTTGCCTTACTTCCTAGATGAATCTGGCTAACAGAGCAGTGGTACACAAGGCTTCCTGAATATGTCCACATGTATGCATGCCTGCAGATACGTCCTAAATGTTGGGTTTTTTTTAAATATAGGTATAAACAGATAGCAATACAATGAAGGAACATCTGAGCCAGTCATCAGATCTAAACGCAGCCTTTTAAAAGGAAATGTAACTCCAGATGTTGTCTTAAGAAAACGAATCCATTAGGCAAATGAGGAATCCCCTCATAAATCAGAGGATGAGAAGAGTCCACCCCTTTGCCAAGGGAAGGGGAGGGATGGCTGGCAGGGAGGCTAGGCTGAGATCCCACGGCCATTTTTCCCGGCCAGGTAGCCCTGACATCTCTGGTTTGCCTGAAGTTGTGTTTACCTTACTGAATGCTGGTTTGATTTGGAAAGAGTGTTCTGAATGTTGCAAACCTTTTACTCTGAAGATAATAATGCCTCAGCCTTCAGGAGTGGAACCCAGCAGAAGCGGGTGTCACTATTCATAAAATAATTGAGTTTACACAAAAAGTGATTTCAGTAATAGCTGCCTTTTTATAAGTATGTACATTTTATTTAAAATTACTGACTCAAAAGGCAAGGTAGAAAAAAAAAATCACCTCCAACAACTTCCTGTAATTGCGAATTATTGTGAGGGGAACAGAAGGAAAAGATTTCGAAATTATGAGCCATTATGCTCGAGAGAGAGAGAAAGAGGGAGGGAGAGAGAGAGAGAGAGAGAGGGAGAGAGAGAGGCTGTGGGGAAAAACAGACATCTCGGCTTCATGAAACACAGCTGACAAGCTCGACTAAATTACCCCCGGACCATTACAAAAATCACTTAATTGCCAAGCATTTTGTTAGGTCAATTGACTCTAATTGAAAAAATAACAAAAAGCTTATTATGCTGCAAATGCGGCCGTGGAAAATGAGTCCTCTGTTAGAAGGAAACAATAACCCTGAATTCCAGCTGCTGTTAACACTGCAAAGTTCAGGGTTTCCTTCGGACAGAACCCGCCGGGGAGGACAGAGTCAACACGCACCCGGAGATTTTCTTTTTCCTTTTAGCTCCCCGCCCCCACTTCTTCCTCTCCCAGATCTTGCCTTCCCTGCCTGCCCCCCTCACCCCCACATCACTACCACCGACCCCCATCGCCTTCCTTCAGCAAATGCGCACCCCACTTCCAGGGTCGGGGAGACAAAGAGCCAGTTGGCAGTGGGGTGGGGGTCCCCGGATTAGCAGGATATCCCACCTCTGGGCCTCCCTGGCCCCTTGGGTAAAATGCCTCCCCCACCGTTTTTTCTCCCACAGCAGCTCCTGCCCCCCACTCCACCGCTGCCTCTTTATCTCCCTCCCCCCACTTTAAACATAGAGAATGGAATAAGGCAAATGGCTTTCGTCCGCCACATTTCTCTCAAATTGCCCTCTCCGCAACGTGCGCCCAGCCCTGGCCTTGATGACATCAAGTGTAGGCATTAAAAGCCCCCGCCGGCCGAGGCAGCTGAAGGGTTATTTATAATTACACATTTTTAGGATGATTCCTCCAGGATTGGTGCATTTAAAAAGATGTCTCGGCCACAGCTCTGTTACTGCCCGAATTAGAGACATGAATGGCGGGGGTTTATACTGGGGTGATTCTGCTTTTACAAAAAGTAGTTATTTGTCCATAAAACCACGAGGCCCGGGCGGGACAGTCTGACGGTGAAGTCTTTGTATGCAGGGCTGTGGAGAGGAAAGTGTGAGTCTGTGTGTGAGTGAGCGTCTGCGCGTGCGTGGATGACTGTGCATGTGTGTGCCTGGGTGTGCTGGGTGTGAGTGGGTGTGTGTCTGTGTGTGCACCTGCATGTCTACATAGATGTGTGCGCATGGGTTGTGTGTGTGCGTAAGTGCATGCCTCAGTGTCTGTGTGTGACTGTGTATGTGTGTGTGCACCTGTGTGTGTGCATGGGTGTGTGTGTGTCTGTGTGTGTATGGGTAGGTGTACCTGTGTGTATACATGAATGAATGTGCCTGTGTGTGTTTATGAGTGTGTATCTCTATGTGTCCATGAGTTGTGTGTCTATGTGCGTCCATGGATGTGTCTATGTGTGTTCATGGGTGTGTGCCTGTATGCACCTGATTGTGTGTCTGTGTGTGTCCATGGATGTGTGTGTCTGTGTGCACATGGGTGTGTGTATCTCCATGGGTGTGTGTGTGTGTCTCTGTGTGTCCATGGATGTGTGTGTCTGTGTGCACATGGGTGTGTGTATCTCCATGGGTGTGTGTGTGTGTCTCTGTGTGTCCATGGGTGTGTGCATCTCAGTGTGTCCAGGGGTGTGTGTGTCTGTGTCCCTGGGTGTGTGTGTGTGTCTCTGTGTACACATGGGTGTGTGTGTCTCTGTGTGTCCATGGGTGTGTGTGTCTCTGTGTGTCCACAGCATGCTGAGAGGGAGTCATGACTTGAAGGCAAAAAATAAACTCAGTGTCTCCCTTACATAAACACCAAGCTTGCCTTATCTTAAAAATTAAAAACCACGTCCACCTACAAATCCAAGATGATTGGGCCCCACTTTTGCCAGTCCCGACTGTGGGAACATCCCCATCGTGGGGCCCAGGCAGCCCGGACAGGGGCTTCCCCTGGCCTGCTCTGCCTCGAGCCTCTGTGAGGGGGAAGAGCCTGCCTTCTGATCCCCCTTTCACACCTCAGCGCTGCCACGGGTTGTGCAAAACAGGATGTGCACGCCAGCGGGCCAGTGGCTGGGGGCCGCCAGCAGATCCAGCTCCCGCCAACATCCGTTCTGAGTTGTCGCCTCTTTTAGAAGCTGGTGTCACTTTCCCAGAAGGGCAGCTCGGCGGTATCAGCCTGTGCATCGCACGTGTGTGGTTTCTGGGGGCCCCGCAGCTGTAGATGATGGCGGGGCGACCATGGGGAGATGCGTGTGTCACCTGGCGTCTTGGCAGGCAGCTGAATTTAGGAGTAAACTGAGCCACTGTGGTGCCACAGGTGTTAGAGGCACTGGGGGGGAAGGCTTGCACATCCAATGGGAGAAATGAGGAGCCACCGGAAGCTTCTCTTATGGGGGTTTCCTACCGGGCTTCAAACCTGTGCCTGGGCCAGAGCTGCAGGGCACGGGGCAGGGCAAGAAGGCAGGGACGCAAACCCACTGTCGACCTGAGGCTCAGAGGACAAATGGGGGAGGAGCGAGGCTGAGCCAGGGACCCGCCATGACACCCCAGAGCAAGCAGTACCACCACCCCAGAGCGAGCAGCCACGCCACCCCAGGACAAGCATCCATGCCATCCCAGGACAAGCATCCACATCACCCCAAAACAGAGCCAAGCCACCCCATAACAGGCAGCCACCCCAGAGCAAGCAGCCATGCCACTCCAGAACAGGCAGCCACGCCACCCCAGAACAGAGCCACACCACCCCAGAACAGGCAGCCATGCCACCCCAGAACAGAGCCACACCACCCCAGAACAGGCAGCCACACCACCCCAAAACAGGCAGCCATGCCACCCCAGAACAGAGCCACACTACCCCAGAATGCAGCAGAGCAGTGAGACTGGGGGCAGATGAGAGCCCCCCTGATGAAGCGGCAGAGAGCCCTACCGAGAGGAATAAAAGTGAGGAATGGTGAATTCCCTACCACTTGCCAGACCAATGAGCTTCATCAATTAATCACAGCCAAATAATCACCACCCACATTAAAGAATAATACATGAAAAGGACAGGGGCCTGGCCGTAACTTATTCAGAAAGGGCTGCCTCCCTAATCCCTCTGAGCCCTGACATGTTAACTGGGTAGCGACTAATTAGATGTCAAAAATTCATAAGAGCTCTTTAATATTGCATATATCTGCAGCCGACATTTCAATATGAGAGTTGTATACACAGAAGTCACTATAGCATTCAAACACAGCGGGGTGGGAGAAATAAAAGGGAACCAATAAAAACAATGTCCCTTAAAAACCCCAGAGAGTGCTGGCTTTGGAAGTGTGTACTTTCTTATTCAGAAAAGGTATCACCTTAATAAGAATTATAGGCAAAGGGGCTTCACTGCTGCATGAGACTTGGGCAGAAGGAGGGAGAGGAGACGAGCTTATCAAAGGCACTGCCAGGTAAATAGTAATTTATTGTTTATGCACAATGAATATTACCCAGTGTCCTGACACTGGGTGATAATGAAAGACATGTTATTGTGGCATCCATCGGGGAATTTCCACCCCCCGCTCCTCCCAGCGTCCCTTGTCTCTCTTGAGCAAAGCAGCTGTGATGGGCCCTGGCAGCTCCTGCTTGTTTCAAGCCATTTCACATAATATAGGAAGCACCTGAAGTTTAGTGGTTTAAGTAAGTGAGTTAGTTTGCCGGCTGGGTGATACATATGCTGCCTGCATGTGAACTTATATTTCAAATGCTGGGGACTATATTTTTATGAAACAAGCCCTTTCCTGTCGGAAGAATTATAAGGATGTGATATAATACAAGGCGTGAGATTAAAAACAACGTATCATTGTATTGAGAAAACGCACTAGTTTATGACTTGCACACGTTAATTGAACCTCTCAGGAATAAAGAAGAGGTTGTGCAGAACCTGCTGGAGAATCAGCCCTGGTTTTGACATCCAGGGTTGGTTGGTTGGCTGGTTTGCTTTTTGTATTTCTATTCGTGTGTGTGTGCTTAGCATGCATATAAATATAAATATATGTATACACACACGTACACACAGCCATGACATAAACGGTGTGTTTTGCCTTCTGTGTAAAACTGCTCTTTAAAAAAAAGCTTTTTTTTTTTTTTTGTTTCTTTTAAGTCTGCTCACATTTGGCATTGGAGTAGAACGAGTAAGTTGTACTGAAGAGAGGAAAAGAGGTGATCTGAGTTTGAGTTGTTAGCCTGATAATTGTGAGGGGCGCTGCACAAATCGCATTAGTATTCTGAAACTTCATTTTCTCTTCTGTAAAATGGGTGAAGCAATGCTTTCCTCTCGGCTTGGTTGAGATGAGGTACAGTAATGCTATTAGAAATGCAAAAAAAAAAACAAAAAACAAAAATAAAACTCATTGCTGTTGAGTTGATTCCGACTCATAGTGAACCCATGAGTTACAGAGCAGAACTGCTCCATAGGGTTTTCTTGGCTGTGATCTTTATCAAAGCAGATCACCAGGTCTTGCTTCAGCAGCACCTCTGGGTAGGTTTGAACCGCCAACCTTTAGGTTAGTAATCTAGCACAAACCTTTTGCCCCACCCAGCAACGTTTTGGGAATACTAAATCATCCTTCAAATGCTCTAATAATCGTTCATGGAGACTGTTGCTGAGGCTGCCCCTTGCCACACATATTACAATGGTGAGAAGACTCATTTTTTAGCCTCTGGTGAATTTGGGTTTTTGCTCTAACTCCTGCAGGATTGCAACATTGCAAGGTCCACAGGAGCGGTTCAGGATCAGCTCTGTGGATTGGGGGAAATTCCTTTGAAAGACAGTGCAGCACTCTGTCTCTGGTTATGTGAATGCCAGCCCAAAATTTGCAAGCACCCACAGACTCATCCCGTCCCTGGAATGTCAATTCCAAGGCAGGGACTTCAGGAGCAGGTGGATGAGTCCTGTTTTGTCATCTGGCACCGTGCTGGAGCCAATAGTCAATCTTTATCTGATTATACAGGGTCTTTGATATGGAACCTACCACATTAATTCAGGCTGGGGGAAAAGAAAGTCCTTTATGATCAATATTTAAATTGTAATTAGCTGTATTCATTTGCCATTTTTGTACCCCTGATTCTTTCTTACAGTGTTAAATTGGTTTCTTCGCTGGCTTCAGCGTTTCTTTTTTCAAAACAGGAGTCTATCAATTTTGACTTGTAGCTAGGAAAACAGGGTCTCCCCTGGATTGCCTGGAGTGAGGGAACAAAGACATTTTTTTCTTACACTTGGTTAAGATTAAACTCCAGGTCACTTCACAATCTCCTCTTTGTCACTCATTCATTCACCTATTCCTACGCTCACCTTTTAAACCTTTTCTTAGCATTGTTACTGCTGCCTCCATCTATGTTTCCTCTTGGGGATGCAGTGAAAAATAATTCAATTTCTATGCCGAAAAATTTGTAGCCCAAAGGGTTGGCTAACAAATAAACAGGTGATTCAAATACAGTGAGACCAGGACCAAGATGGAGGCAGGTGCTTGTTAGGGGAGTGTTGGGATAGCAGACAACAGTGGCACCTAATCCAGGCTGGGGAGGGATGACCAGGGGAAGGCCCCCAGGGAAATCAGCCTCCAAATTGGAGATGAGCTAGACCATCTCAGGAAAGAAATGAGGGCAGGAGAATGGAGGCAAACGGGACAGCTAGTGCAAAGATATAACTGAGAAGGTCAATGTAATGCACTTGGGTGGTACTTGTTCTCTTTCCCTTGTCCAACCGTCTTCTAGACATAGCACTTAGTATTGTTGGGATTACACCTCAACATAAAGAAAACAAAAATCCTCACAACTGGACCAATAAGCAACATCATGATAAATGGAGGAAAGATTGAAGTTGCCAAGTATTTCATTTTACTTGGATCCACAATCAACACCGATGAAAGCAGCAGTCAGGAAATCAAAAGACACATTGCATTGCGCAAATCTGCTGCAAAAGACCTCTTTAAAGTGTTGGAAAGCAAAGAAGTCACCTGGAAGACTAAAGTGTGCCTGACCCAAGCCATGATGTTTTCAATCGCCTCAATATGCATGAGAAAGCTGGACGATGAATAAGGGAAGACTGAAGAAGAATTGACGCCGTTGAATTATGGTGTTGGTGAAGAATATTGAATATACCATGAGTTGTCAGAAGAACAAACAAACAAGCAGTATTCCGACTCAGTTTTGTCTCATTCTAAAGTCCAGGTTCTGAGTAGTGGGCTGAACAGAGATGCTACTGAGAAGGCAGAGGGGCAGAGCCAGGGGACGGAGTGCCTTGTGGACCAGGGCAGGTGTCTGGGTTTGGAATGTGGCAGTGGGATATCGCATGATTACTGTTCAGTTGGATGACCCCATGACTCTCTACCTATTGCATCTTCCTCTCTGCAAGGTAAACTTGATCCCAAGGTCAGGTTCAGTCCTCCTTTCCCCAGCTGTGGTCTGGAAGTGTATTGTAGGGAGCCAGCATTCAAGGCTCACTGTGTCTGGGAGCCCACCTCTGAAAGCCAGGAGTGGACCTCGCAGCCCCAACATCATATGACCTAAGCTGCCAGATCAACCCCGCCCAACAGGATGGCTGCTCCCTCCAGCCACGTACCCTCAGAGTGAAGCTCTGACAAATGAGCCCCATTTTACTCTGGGAAGTGTCGTACCCCAGCTACTTGCCACTGACCACCAAACCCCAGGACTTGCCACCACTTCCAGTCTTCCCTTCCAGAAAAGCTATACTCTCGATCCTGAGATCTGAGTTGTGCCTAGATCCCCTCTGTATCAGAAGTAGATTTCACTCTCATCTATAATTCCCACTCCTGCTTCCTCCCATCCCATGAGCGATACTCCATGATTTCAACACTTCCATGTATGCCAGTGAGCTCAGAAATGATATCTGTAAAGAAAAGAAGAGCCTATTTGTGCATGGACCTAGGGAGCAAATCTAGAACCAGAGAACAGGAAGAAGGATTTCAACTCAAAGCCATGGGCATCTATATCCAGGCATAGTTTTGACTGTGGGGTCATGGCATATTTCTATACCCATGGTCCAGGAGTCTGAGTCAAAGAGCCTTGAGTCTGCTCCTCCCACGTCCTGACAGGCAGGGATGAAAATGACCAAAGAATAGGAAGAGGATGAAGGAAATAAGGACAAAAGAGAAGGGAGAACTTTGGAGGCCTGGACTTGACTAGAAGGCAATCTCTGGATCTAGTACGGATCGAAGCAGATGTGAACTGCATGAAAGTAAACGATGTGAGCTTGTTGTTATTGTTGTTGAAAGGTGCCGTCGAGTCAGTTCTGACTCACAGCGACCTCATGTATGGCAAAACAAAATGTTGCTTTGTCCCGCACCATCCTCTCAATCATTGCTGTTTGAGCCCATTGTTACAGCCACTGTGTCAATCCATCTCTTTGAGGGTCTTCCTCTTTTGCGCTGACCCTCTATTTTACCAAGCATGACGTCCTTCTCCAGGGACGAGTCCCTCCTGATAACATGTCCGAAGTACGTGAGATGGCGTCTCGCCATCCTTGCTTCTAAGCAGCATTCTGGCTGTACTTCTTCCAAGACAGGTTTGTTTGTTCTTCCGGCAGTCCATGGCCTATTCAATATTCTTCATGAACATCATAGTTCAAATGCATCAATTCTTGTAACTTTACTGTGTACACATTGGGACATGGCACTCTCTCATTTGTTTTTACAAATCAGAGGAGATCCCAGTTCCCCAAGCCCTTATCTGGGGTTCTGCTCTGGGCCAGGTAGAAGAGGATGCCCTGCCTAAACATCAAACGTAACCGTGGTTGAACAAAATCACTCATCACAAACTTTCCTCTAAGACTTTGTATATCTGAGTTGCTAACCACTTTGTGGTGGGCTCCATTTTTATTCACACTGAATTTGAGCTCAGTCTAGAATTAGGTTGATCAACCAAAGGGACTGGCCTATTAAGTGTCTTGATGTAAGTGACGTAAGCACCAATTCCATTGCACATAGAAGCAGAGCATGTTATAGTTATAACTTGTTTTGGAGTTTCTGGATGGTGCAAAGAGTTAGTGACCAGCTGCTAACCGAAAGGTTGGAGGTTCAAGTGCCTCAGAAGGAAAGCTGGGTAACCTACTTCTGAAAAATCAACCATTGAAAACCCTATGGATCACAGTTGTACTTTGACACCAACAGGATCTCCAAGAGTTGGAATCAACTTGATGGCAACTTGTTTATAGCTAGTTTTCTCTTGACATAGGTTTAGATTGCTCTGCTTCTGGGAATGTCCCTGAAAGTTGTATCTGTGTGCGTGCCCACACATTTTTATTGAGCATCTGCTGTAAGTTAGGCAGTGTTGGGGTCACAGGACATGTAGCACACAGTCCTTACCCGACCGAAGTTTGCCATCTGGTGAAAAGATTTGAATTAAACAAGTGGTTGTGAATGTGCTGAATGCAATCAGCAATCAAGTCTGTGGGAGATGGCCTGAGGCATACTCTAACTCTGAGATGTTGCTTTTTCCCCCAGCTGTTGTTTGAGGATCAGGACCATATCTCTGTTGCGGGGTAGAACAAGGGCACCTGTGTGCATCAAGGACCCAGGCAGAGGAGCCAGCATGCTTGTCACCTTGGGTGCTCTGCAGACCCACTTTACCCGACCAGGGCACCCGCCTCCAGTGACTGGGATTGCTGGCTGCTGCGGGCACTGCACTGCACCATTGACAGAGAACTGACCCCTGATGATGGATGACATTCTCCACCTCATACGCTTATCAGAGGTGGCTGAAGCTAGTCACTGACTGGAGCTGGGGACAAAAGGCGAGTGTCTGCCACAAGGAGGTCCACAGCTCCCTTGGGGGCAGAGCTCCCGTGGGGTCAGAGATCCCATGGGAGGAGAGCTACACATGGGTTTAGAGTTCCCCTGGGGTCAGGCAGATGCTGGGATCCAGCCAAGACCACAGCCCTCTTAGCTCCTTCTTTTCTCTCTCTTTGCTTCCCTCACTCCTTCTCAGGCTTCTCTCTCAATAAACTCCTTGTACCAGGCTTTCCATCTCAGGCTCTGGCTCTTGAGGTCACCAGGCTGTAAGGTGGGCACGAAGCAGGGTGGTCATCATGGGTTAGAGCTGAAGGCTGTGCCCAGCACTTCCCTAAGTCTATCTCCAGTGCTCCCCAGGCAATTGTGCAGGGGAAATGGACACTGTCTGAGCCCTACTAGATGATCCAAGAAGGCTCCTCGTTTTTCCTGGGCATGGTTCTTAAAACCCTACTGCTAGGGTTAGAAGGGAAAGGCAGGTGGCCCTCAGTAGCAGCAGCAGAAGGACAGAGTGGATGGGGTGGGCCAGGCAAGGGCTGACAAAAGAAAGGCGATTTTAGCTCACCCAGAGCCCTGGTGGCGCAGTGGTTAAGAGTTTGCCTGCTAACCAAAAGGTCGGCAGTTCAAATCCACCAGCGGCTCCTTGGAAACCCTGTGGGGCAGTTCTACTCTATCCTATAGGGTCGCTGTGAGTTTGAGTCTACTCCATGGCAATGGATAGGATAGCTCAAAGGAGCCCTCATAGTGCAATGGTTAAGCACTTAGTTGCCAACAGAAAGGTCGGTGGTTCAAACCTACTGGCAGCTCCACAGGTGAAAGACCTAATGATCTTGTCCTGTAAAGATAAAAGCCTAGAAAACCCTGTGGGGTAGTTCTACTCTGTCTGATAGGGTTGCTACGAGTTGAAATCAACTCGACAGCACATGACAACAACAACAAGATAACTCAAAATGGGATGATTGGATTCCAAGTCCTAAGGATGAAGAAGAGGAAGCAGGCATTTTGATGCCTGGTGGTGAAGGCTTTGTCCCTGAAGTCACAGCTCAGAAAAGACAGAGACCTTCAACTGGTGACAATGGTTTTATTTTGGAGATGTAAGAAGTAAAAAATTGAACCCGTGATAGTTAAATTTACAAACTTATAAAGTGCTAGACACTACGGAATACAGATTATTTCCCAGTTCTCCTCCTCACAATATTCTGTTGTGATAAATGTTCATATCCCAATTCCCCAGGTGAAAAACTGAGCATCAGGGAGAGTTTTCTACGTGTAGGAGACGAGCTTTAATGCTTGGGGGGGCAGTTCTACCCTGTCACATGGGGTCGCTATGAGTTGAAATTGACTTGATGGCAGACAACAGTAACAACAACAGATCCCAAATCCAGTATGTTTATTTGACTCCATGTCAAAGATCAAAATGTTGGCAGCGGGGCTCATTGCTCTGTAAACACTACATACACGGTGGAGCCCTGGTGGCATAGCGGTTAAGAGCTACGACTGCCAACCAAACGGTCGGTGGTTCGAATCTATCAGCCACTCCTTGGAAACCTTATGGGGCAGTTCTACTCTGTCCTATTGAGTCACTACGAGTCAGAATTGACTCAACAGCAATGGATATTTTGGTTCTATGTACATGGCAGAGAAGGATCTCACGGACAATGCTCAGTGATGCCCAGGCAGTGTCCCAGCTAGCATTAACCAACCCAGAAAATATAAAGTGGCAACTGCTGTACACAAAGAACGTACAACCTGGCCACATCGTTTCAGCAACACCATCCAGGTACGCAAGCATGAATTTAAATGGCATTTGTGCTTTACATTTTATTGACCATTCCTTCAATTTTTCATTTCACTTTGTATATAGCCTATTCTTTGGGAAATGATGTGGAAGAGGCAATAATAAATTCTAAGGAAATGGTACCCAAGTAGATGGTTAAAAGGTATGGCAGCATTTGGACACATAATCATACAATTTACATGAGAAATTTGGTGTGCTGGTGGTGGTGGGTGGATGAAGAGTTGACTGGCAATCTTGGCTCAGGATGTATATGGGGAAGTTATAATAAACACCGAAATGTTTGCTCTCAAAAGTGTCTGTGCAGTCCGGGTGGGCTTGTGGGCAGGGGGGCGCAGAGTGGAGACTGTCCACAGGACAGAAGAGACGTGTTCAGAGAAGATTCATTGATTAAAGTGTTGTCCCTAGAGTGCAAGAAACACAGTGCACCTTTTGCACATACAAAACCAAAACCTGTTGCCGACCGGTCAATTCCGATGCATAGTGACCCTATAGGACAGAGTAGAACTGCCCCACAGTGTTTCCAAGGCTGTAAATCTTTCCAGAAGCAGACTGCCACATCTTTCTCCCGTGGAGAGGCTGGCAGGTTCAATCTGCTGACCTTTCGGTTAGCAGCCGCTGAGTGTTTAACCATTGTGCCACCAGAGCTCCCTCTTTTGCATGTAACTACCTGGAAATGCTTTAATAGTTCATGATATATAATTGACTGGACATTGAGAAGTTCCGCTCATCAGATGACCCAGATGACTTAGAGTCATCTCCCTGGAGACTGATGATGATGATGATGAAGCAAACAACGACCACCACAAATCAGCCACAGTTGTAATGATTCCCAGTTACAGAGGCTCTGCTGTCCCACATGAGCCATTCACAGAAATGTCTGCAGAGTAGGTAGCAACTAGGAGATTACATTTGCTTCTCTCATCTCAGGTAAAGAAGGAAAATAAAGGAAGACTTTCCTGCTTTTTTTTAAGAGCTTATTCATGCAGAGTAAGATGCTTGGTACTTTAAATACAGTATCTGATTTAAACCTAAAAGCAACCCCTATGAAGAGCAGGGTATAACCGCAATGAAGGAAAAGAGGCTCAGTGGAGTTAACTGCTTTGCCCAAAGATGCACAGCAAGGCAACATAGAGCCTGATTCAGGTCATCATGCATTGCTGCTTCCGTGGAGGTGGAAATGGGCGTTCCTGATACAAATGAGTCACCCAGCAGAAATGGGGTGGGACAGACTCCTAGCCAAGTTCTCAAGATGCTGCTTGGGTCCCCCTGACTCTTCCTTCTCCCCATCATCCTCCACCTTTGTGACAAAGTGCCACTCTCCCCAAAAGACAATCAAACTATTATTTAGAAAGCAAATGCCTAGACAGGTCATGGCAGGTAAACGTTGCCCAGATTCCAAAGACTCCCAGACTGTACTCAGTGAAGGCAGACCTTTCAACCCAGGAATCTTACTTCTTTTATTATATTTAAAGGAAATAATTCAATGGAAAAATAAGTCCTGAAGGAAACAAATATTTTAGAGACATTTTATTTATTATTGTTGGGAAGAGCTCCTACATCCAAAACAAAAATATCAACAAAGAATCATGCCCCCCGCAAACCAAAATGCAACTTACTGCAAAATAGCAGAGTATCTCCCACTGAGGTCTTTATAAACAAAACCAGTGTAAAGATATGAAGCCAAAATTAATGGTATAATGACCTATTAGAAGGAAGATGCAAAATGTATATTATTGCAAATTTGTCATTACTGTGTTTGTTATGATTGTCGCTTCAAAAATACAGAGAAGTGGGAATTCACTTACATCCAAACTGATGAATTTGCAGACTTAAAGACAGTCAAATTAATCTGACTATTTAAACAAATACTGTAAGAGTCAACAGGTATGCTATGTATTAGTAGCAATCATTTAGAAAATATTGTAAAGCAAAAAATAACTCATTGTCTATAGGAGTAAGTGAAAAACGTAACATAGTGCTGTCTTTCGCAGGATGCATACAGTGTCTAAGGAGTCCTGGTGGTACAACAGTTAAGCACTCAGCTGCTAACTGAAAGGTCAGAGGTTTGAACCCATCGGCTCTTCTGCAGGATAAAGACCTGGCGACCTTCTCCCGCAAAGATTTTAGCCTTGGAAACCCTATGGGGCAATTCTACTCTGTCCTATAGGGTCTCTAGGAGTCGGAATCGGATTGATAGCAATGGACTATACAGTGTCTATATAAAGGACATTGTACAAGATTATTAATTACTCGATTTAGATACCTGGATCCTGCCTGCCTTTCGGATCTCGTCTTGTGTCTCAATCCCCAAACCTTGGTACATTCTAGTCACACCGCCCTTCATCTGTCTTCTCAGGCTCATGAAGTTCTTCACCGCGCTAGAGTATTTGTACTTACTGTTCCCTCTGACCCAAATGCTTTTCTTCCTTAGTTTTTCACGGTTGAGAGTTTACTCATATCTCAGATCAAATGTCGTCTTAAAGCGGATTCCCTCATGGCCTTAACCCAAAGCAACCTGTTCTCACTCGCAGTCAATCTCTATAGCTTACCCCTATTCATCCTTCAAAGCACTTACCACTACTAGAGACTATTTTATTCACTTGTTTACTTGTATATTTTCTGTCTCCTTCACTCAAGTGAAAGCTCCAGGAAGCAGGATTCTTTTCTTTCCTCAAGGAGTTGTTCAGCATCTATCTGTTTAATGGCATTGAAAGAAACAACATGGTTTCTACAGGAAGACTAAGTGTCATAATGATGTAAACTCTCCCCCAATACAATACGGTGAAACCTGTGAGAGGCGGGACTCAACGGGACTGCCTTGTTTTTCTGGGTCTTGAAAGTTTTCTGCCTTTGACAGGGTGCAGTCTTTACCACTTTTCTGTCACTGCTTGTTTTAGGGAAAATACTTGAGTTTTCTTTCTCTGGCATGATTCCACCCTACACAAGTTCTTTCCTAGGTTTTACTGCGCATGTGTTTGTTTTCGTGCGCGTTGAGTCCGTTCTGACTCATAGTGACCCTGTGTGACAGAGGAGAACTGCCCCATAGGGTTTCCAAGGCTGTAATCCTTACAGGAGCAAATCACCCGGTCTTTTCTACCATGGAGCCTGTGGGTGGGTTCAAACTGCCCATCTTTCAGTGAGCAGCCAAGCGCTTAACTGTTGCGCCACCACAGCTCCTCAAGGCTGGGATTGGAGAATTGATAAATGATGTCAGAGTTGACTTGGTTAAATAAATAAATAAATAGATAGATAGATAAAAGTAACACAGACAACTTTTTTTTTTTTAATTGTGCTTTTGGTGAAAGTTTACAGCTCAAGTTAGTTTCTCATACAAAAATGTATACACACATTGTTACGTGACCCTAGTTGCTGTCCCTATAAGGGGACCCTGAACAAAGGTTAAGTGCTCAGCTGCTAACCAAAAGGTCAGCTATTCAAACCAACCAGCTGTTCCGTGGGAGAAAAGACCTGGTGACCTGCTCCCGTAAAGATTATAGCCTAGGAAACTCTATGAGGCAGTTCTACTCTGTCATATAGGGTCTCAAAGGGTTACAATCAACTTGACGTCATGCAACAACAATAGCAATGTGTATACAACAACGTGTATTCATGGAAAAACAGAATGAAAATACTAACAGCAAAATGTTTACGTCAGATATCTCTGGATAGTGAAACTATGGATGAGTTTAAAGTCCCATTCTATATATTATATTCATACTCCATAAATTTTCTAAAATAATTATGTATTAATGTTATGAAAACATGAAAATAATAATGATTAAATATATAATAATAACTCAATATGTTACTATAATTAAATAGTATTTAACAATTTAACTATATTAATTATGCTGTGTAAATTCTTATAAATATTTAAGTACTAAAGATAGGTAAATATTAAAACATATTTGCATATATATATGCAATGATTGCAAGCACGTTGAAATGTTGCAAGCAACAGATGAGTAAAGACTGGAAGAAAATAGGTTGTCATTGAAATAGGTTTTGTTTTAGGCTGGTGAGAATAGAGAGACTAGAGTATAATATCTTCTTTAGAGTGATTACTATTTGGATTAAATGTGTGTTTATATCTACTGGAAGGAGCCCTGGTGGTACAATCGTTAAGGGCTTGGCTGCTAACGAAAAGGTTGGCAGTTCAAACCCACCCAGTGGCTCCATGGGAGAAAAGACCTGGTGATCTGCTACTATAAAGATTACAGCCTTGGAAACCCTACGGGACCGTTATACTCCACCTTATAAGGTTGCTTTGAGTCCAACAAGAACAACAACATATACCGTACCTGACCATATAGACTATAGATATGTAATAAATACATGTAAATATATATGGAAAGCTTTGGCATACAAGAATAGCTCCTTCTAAGTGAGAAAGCTCCATTCAGCTTTCAATTTTGTCTCTTTTTAATATGGAGCCTAAGCAAAATTTCTTAATACAATGGTAATAGCATCATAACTATTAAATTTAATTTAATAGCTAAGTTGGCTCTTTCAACCTTGATTTTGTCAAAGGGGAAATATTATTTGTGGCCTCTGGTATTATGGATTAAGTAAGATCATGGGAAAAAGGATCAAGTGCAGTGCCTGGTACAATGGAAGTAATGATAAGCCTTGCCCAATCCCTCCCACCGCTTTATTACTTAATCAGTGTTTCTCAGAATTTTCCACCAAAGTCCTCTAACCACAGGGGAGAGATAACTTGAGGCAAAATCTAAAGAGGTATTCAGTAATTTTGTTTTTATGTTTACTTAAGGACAAAAAATGTTGACCTTTCTTATACTATATCCATATTTATTGTAAAAGTTTCAACTCCTTGTGATGTAAAATTGTTCCAGGAAAATCAACCAAGTTTACCCTGTGGCTTCATGAGCCTACAGCCACACTCACCGACAGTACTTCAATTTGAGACACATGCCCTCAGAAAAATAAGACTCAGTGTTTCTCTCCAGTTCTAGAATTTCTCACGGCATGTCCTCAGAAGAAGAGTAAGATAGAATATCCAACACTAGCCTGGTGTTGCGAAACTACTAGAAAGAAAGAAAGAAAAAAAAAACAGAAAAATATAAAAATTGGGCAGGCAATAATGACAGAAGGACAAATAAAGGATGGACAGACAGAATTATAAAGCAAACACCTAGGACTAGAAGAGGTGGTAGCTCAGTTGGACAACATTATTAGAAAAGATGGGGAAATATTCAGATTCAGCCCATGCGAACAATTGTAGAGTCCTTGTATGTGAAGAAGCAACGTGGGGTGACACAAGAATTTGGCAGACCATGTCACTTTCTTATGGAATGTACTCCTCTGCTTGTTATATTTGTCATCTCATAATGTAACTTGGAAGACTGGGGTTCCCACCATAAGAACTGGAAAGAGCAACTAGACTTGAATATTAATCAGCAGTGGGATTTTCCACGAGAGGTTGTAAACACCTGTTCTGTCCAAATGCCCGTGACAAACCTAACTCAGTGCATTTATAACCTCTATAGACCACTGGTGACCACTGCAAGGGCATAACAGAATTCAGCCAACTTCTACAGCATTCCTATTAAATTAGCCTTTGCTGAATACCTGTACTGGAATTCCTTTATTATTTTGGAATGTGCGTTATCAATACTTGTTCATATAAACTGAGGACACGCTCTCTCTTCAAGACTCACTTGCACTACCTGTACTTAAAGTCTCTACTAACAAATAAGTCTACTTCACTAATGAAGGATGAGTCAAATAAGTGCATCACCTTCTACTTTATTGAAGTGAAGCTAAGAGAGGAATTGGTGACTCACCGTCGACACCTGGTGAAAGTGGATTGCATGAATAGATACAGGCATAGCGTGGGCACATGATAAATGTGTACCCACATAAGGGATGTGCTTGCTGAAAGTGAAGAGGACTTAAGCACTTACTGATGAAGACCAAAGACCACAGACTTCAGTATGGATTACACCTCAACATAAAGAAAACAAAAATCCTCACACATGGACCAATAAGCAACATCACGATAAACAGAGAAATGACTGAAGTTGTCAAGGATTTCATTTTACTTGGATTCACAATCAGCACCCACGGAAGCAGCAGTCAAGAAATCAAAAGAGGCATTGCATTGGAGAAATCTGCTGCAAAAGACCTCTTTAAAGTGTTGGAAAGCAAAGATGGCACCTTGAGGACTAAAGTGCACCTGACGCAAGCTGTGGTATTTTCAGTTGCATCATATGCACGCTAAAGCTGGACAGTGAGTAAGGAAGACTGAGGAAGAAATGACGCCTTTGAGTTGTGGTGTTGATGAAGAAGGATATTGAATATACCACAGACTGCCAAAAGAAAGAACAAATCTGTCTTGGAAGAGGTACAAACAGAATGCTCCTTAGCAGCAAGGATTGTGAGACTATGTCTTATATACTTTGGACACGTTAGCTGGAGGGATCAGTCCCTGGAGAAGGACATCATGCTTGGTAAAGCAGAGTGTCAGTGAAGAAGAGGAAGAACTTCAGTGAGATGGATTGACACAGTGGCTGCCACAATGGGCTCAAGCATAACAATTATTGTGAGTGTGGCGCAGGAACAGGCAGGGTTTTGTTCTGTTGTACATGGGGTCGCTATGAGTCGGAACCGACTTGAAGGCACCTAACAACAACGACAAGCCTGTGAGAGAATAAACTTCTCCTTGTTAAAGCCATCCACTTGTTTCTGTTACAGCAGCACTAGATGACTAAGACAGAGACCAAAGCAAGACTGAAAAGTCTCCAATATCTGCTCTGTGGCTCTGCAGAAAGAGTTTGCCGCCCTCTGAATTACAGGGCAGTTTTTAGAAGAACAATGGTGAGTTGCTTTGGTGTCTTACTTTGCCAGTTGAACTGTAGTGGCTGCCTGGGTCACCTTGTGGACAGGGGTTCTAAAAACTTGCTCTAACCATTGGTAATATTCATTAGTAGCCTTTACGTGCCAGTAACAAATAGGATTTTCACATGTGTTAACTGACTGAATCCTCACAACAACACTTTTAGGTAAGTACGTGATTTTGCCCTTTGTGAGATGACACAACTGAGCCACAGAGAGGCTAAATGGCCTGTCCAAAGACTTCCAGCTAGGAAATGGTGGGAACCAGGAGTTGAACCGAGGTAGTCTATAGGTACAGATATAGGGATACAGATACAGATGATTTAAACATACATCAGTCACAATAGGCTACCATATGCTGCAATAATAGATTACTCCAAATTTTGAGTAGCTTTCAACAAAAGAGGTTCACTTCTTGCTGATGTTACTTGTCCACAGTGGGATCACTGTGGCTCTTCTCTTGGTGTTCTTGTCTCTGGGATCCAGGCTGATGATGTAGTGTCTTAGTTTCCCAGTTCTGTTGTTATTGTTGTTAGGTGCAGTTGACTCGGTTCCGACTCACAGAGACCCTATGTACAACAGAATGAAACACTACCCAATCCTATGCCATCCTCATAATCATTGTTATGCTTGAGCCCAGTGTTGCAGCCACTGTGTCAATCCATCACACTGAGGGTCTTCCTTTTTTTGCTGACCCTCTACTTTATCAAGCATGATGTCCTTCTCAATGGACTGGTCCCTCCCGATAATGTGGCAAAGTATGTGAGATGTAGTCTCACCATCCTTGCTTCTAAGGAGTGTTCTGGCTGTACTTCTTCTAAGAATGTATCACTTTCTAGCACTGCTGTAACAGAAATACTCCAAGTGAGTGGCTTTAAAGAACAGAAATTTGTTTTCTCACAGCTCAAGAGGCTAGAGGTCTGAACTCAGGGCACCAGCTCTAGGGGAAGGCACTCTCTGTCGGCTCTGGGGAAGGTCCTCATCTCATTCAGCTCCTGGAGCCCAAGCATTCCTCAGTTCCTTGGCGATCTTCACATGGCATCTGTCTTCCCTGCGTCTCTGTGTCTATGCTGCTCCTTGTAACTCAGAAGTGATTAGATTCAGGCGCACCCTACACTGATAGGACCTCATTAACATACCAAAGAAAACCCTATTTTCAAACAGGTTTGCATCCACAGATATGGGGGTTAGGATCCTGACACATATTTGGGGGGGCACAATTCAACCCATTACACGTAGTCTCAACGTAGAACATTGCTGGCCATTGCGGCATAGGAAAAAGAGAACATTGGTGCCATCTTGTCTCTTAAAGCTTCTGCCTGGAAATGACATATGTTCTTTGTGGCCACATTTCAATCATAATTCATATCCAGCGGTTTTTCAAATGGCCTATCCTCAAGTCAGTGGGGCAGGGAAGCGTAGTCCCCCCCATCACACCCAGCTAGGGGCAGTGATTACCTTAGCACTGCAGTCCTGTTAGCCATAGAGCTCTATACCCACTCCCAACCAGTGTCACAATATCTTGGGACTTTAGCTAGAAGTTCTCTGAGCTTTTTACCTACCCACTGCCACTGACTCTATTCCAACCCATAGCAATCCTATAGGACAGCATAGAAATGCCCCATAGGGTTTCCAAGGGTGTAATCTTTATAGAAGCAGATTGCCACATCTTTCTCCTGTGGAGCAACTGGTAGGTTCCAACTGCCCACCTTTTCGTTAGCAGCCATGCACTTAACCACTGCACCACCAGGGCTCCTCCTGAGCTTGTTGTGGCTCCCGAATTCTCCGTCACTTCTCTTCCCTGTGGTTTTCCAGGAGCAAGAGGATATCAATCAGTAGGAGCCATCATTCCTTCAGCCAGCTTAGGCAGCAGTCCCACCAGCTGTTTAAGAACTATGCTTTAATGCAAAAGTCCTTCCCCATACCTCATATCACCTTCGTGGTCCTCAGAACTTCATACTAGGGAAGTTAACATTAGTTGGGGTAATAAATGAACTCCCAAATGTCTTAATGGTTTAATGTACTACAATGTTGTATGTTGCCATATAAAATTCAAAATAAATGTTCCTGAGTGGTGAATGCCTCTCCTCCAAGCAGTGACTCAGGGTCCCAGGCTCCTTCCATCTTGTTTCTCCACCATCTTTACCACAGAGCTTCCAAACTCACTCTGCTATTGGAAGGAGGAGAAGCAAGGGAAATTGCTTGTGGGTGTATCTTATGGACTAGGCAGAGATTGCCACACATCATTTCTGCTTGCATCTCATTGGCTAAAATGCAGTCATGTGACCATGCCTGGGAAATACAGTTACTCTCATACCCCAGAAGAACAAGGACAGGGTTGGTTATCTCCAAACCACTCTTTGTCCTGTTCTTGTACCCCGTCGCCTCTACAGTGATCTTAAATTTTAACACAGGCATAGGGATAAGTAATGTATTATAAAATCATTCTTTACCTTAGTTTATTCCCTTGTAAGTTGGAAATAATTCTCCTCTTTCTGATATGTAGAGTAAATATACTATGGTAGTGAAAATGTCCAATGTGGAATAGATGCCTACGATTTCTGTTTTGTTTTAAGTGGTTGAATAAAGAGCTCTACCTCCCCCAAAGGCTTAGCAAGCCCACCACACACTCCTTTCATTGGTTCTAAAAGGAGAAGGAAAGAGTTAGATGTGTCAAGGTAAAAAATCTACACTTTCTTCAATTCTGTTTCTAAAGTGTCTCTGAACATCTTCATGGCTAAAGCCTCCCAAACTGAGTCACATACCTCAGAAACCAGCCCATCTTTGTTAAAATGGGTTTCATTTCTTACTGACCCAGTCAACAGCTCTGCAAAGCTAATTTGCTAGCTCAGTGGTTCATCATCAGGTCCTCTTACACGAAACTGACAAAGGTCAACCGTGTAAAAATATTTGATTTCAGTCCTTAATCCAAGGAGTTGCAATTTTTCTCTGCTTCTCTGATTGAATTAATGAGAAACTTACCTAACTGCTTATTATACATGGATGAGATACATTGCCCCTGCTAGTCCGTCTCCCTGTCTATCTCTTTTAAAATGACACTTGAGGCCCTATTTAAGTTACCTTGGTAAGTTAGCTCCTATGATCTGTCTAGAAAGCAAACCCAACTTTTAGTTAAGGAATTCAGAAGCCATATGTCACATACCACATTTGTTGTTCTTGAAGAATTGGTGTAACACCATCATGCACCAATCAGGAACATGGACGTCAGAGGACTCGGCTTCTGGCTTTGGTTCCAACACTTAGTAACTTTGTAATCTTGGGCAAATCACATGAATTCGCTGAGCCTCTTTTCACTCCTCTGTAACACAAGTCTATGAAATCTACCCGAACGGATTGCTTTAGGATCAAATAAAGCTATTTATAGCAAAGTTCTTGGTCCACATTGGGTGCTCAGTAATTTCTAGGTCTTCTTTCTTTTTACTAAGGTGAAGATCACCTGGTCTTTAATCCATGTAGCCCTCCAGGCTTTCTTAGGATATTTATGTTTGCAAGCAGAAAATAAACAACACAAGCTGGGTAAAGTAAAACGTTGGCATTTAGTTGAAATACACAGCCTTGCTTCCAAGAACCCTAGGGTGGAAATACAGCCAGTCCTTGGGCAAGGCATGGAACAGAATCTGTGAAGCTTAGGGAATGGACCTTTTGTGTCACATTTTTTGATTACTCTTTGTTCACTACAATTTCTCCTCTTACATCTACAGATCTGCTTTCCTGCTTATTCTACCCACCTGGTGGAAGATAGTCCAATCATAGCTCTGGAGTTTTAAACACCTCCTTTTTTGGTAGGAGCTAATCTAGTATTAAATATAACTGAGGAAATTCAATTCTAGATTTGATTGACCCAGTTCGCATCAGCTATCCACACCTGGTTCAAACCACTAGGATCATCATATGAATATGGATGCTGACATCCTCCTCTCCGTGGGTGTGGAAGGCAGTTAAGGGGTTGTTGTAAGTTGAACAGATGCCACAAAGTATGTCTAGGGAGTGTAAGAAGGGGGTTGTCTTTTTTCTGAAAGAAATAGACGGAAAAAGTGTAATTTTCCCTCCTTCTTCTATCCTCCCATACCTGTCTATCAGTTTGTTGTACTGTGGTGACTTGAGTGTTTCTGTGATGTTGAAAGCTATGAATTATGCCACTGGTACTTCAAATACCAACAGGGTCACCCATGGTGAACAGGTTTCAGCAGAGCTTCCAGATGAAGACAGACTAAGAAGACTTGCCTGGTGAGTTACTCCCCAAAACTAGCCAATGAAGGTCTTATGGATCACAGCAAAACATAGTCCAATACACCTTGCTTTGGACATGTTATCCACTACTGGAGGAGGACATCATGTTTGGTGAAGGAGAGTGCCAGCTCTGGTGAGGGACACCCTCGGTGAGATGGACTGGTACTACAGCTGTAACAATAGACTTGAACATACTGGCAATTGTGAGAATGACACAGGACCGGGCAACATTTCCTTCTTTTATACATGGAGTCACCATGAGTCAGAGTCAACTAGACAGCATCTATCTATCTACCTACCTACCAACCTACCTATCTACCTACTTACCTATCTATCTATCCACCTATCTATCTGTCCATCTTCTTTTGTCCAGGATTCCACAGACATGAAAAAACTACCCTGGTTTCTGTTGCAGGTCATTATAGGGCAGACGATCTAGGATCAACAGACATGGACAAGATGATCAGCATGCTGAAAGCATCATCGGGAAGCCTCTGGAAGTTTAAACACCAATACCAGCTGAGGAGTTCTTCCTTTGCACCTAGTGTACAGTGGAAGAACATGAGAACATTGCACTTGGCTGCATCTTTAATACTCTCTCTCCAGTAAGATAGATAACAAGGGGCCTCTGACTGAAGTGTGTGGGCAGCTCTGTACCCAGAGCCCAGTGGGACACAGGCAGAGTTACAGGAGCTGCTAGCGTTGCCCACGATGCATCTTCCACAGAAGTCTAAGTGTGTTCCCAAATGAAAACGCCCTCTTCCTGGGCCAAATCAATTAATGAGGACGGACTTTTTTTCTCCCTAGAAGAAGAGCTTCAATCTCATTGTATGAGTGATACAAATATATGAGATTTCAAATAAATATTTTTGCATATATTAGAGCATATTTTTTATTAGAGAAAAGAAAAGAAAAAAAGATTAAGTTCGAATTCCCTTTTCAAAGGAGAACATTCCACAGGCCTCCCTTGACACAAATTAAATAGATGATAGATAGATTGATTGATAGAGAGATGATAGATAAGTAGATATACAGACAATAGATAGATGATAAATGATAGATAGATACATACATACATAGACAGTAGATAGATATAATAAAATTGGCTTTGAGACGATGGATGAACATTTTAGAGCATACAACTTTCAGTTTCCTTAATTAGACAAATGTTTGCCAGACTTTTCTTATAAACAAGGCTTTGTACGTATGTAATTTAATTTAACAAGCATAAATTCATTAGGGAGGGGATAGTAGTCCCATTTTAAAGACCAAACAAATACTGAGGTTCAGAGAGTTCAGGTAACTTGTCTGAGATCACGTAGCTTGAGCAAGGGTTGGTTCAAAGAGACATGCTCCCTCAGCGAAGGAAATACTTGACTGTGATCTCACAAGAGTATCAGGATTATTTACTGGCAAAAAAAACTATCCAGTCTTTTCTCAAAGATTCTAATACATGAGTCATTTTTACAATCGAGAAATAATTCCAACTTCAGTTCATGACCAGGAGGGACTAGAAGTACGCTCACAACTCAAATAAATAAAATAAAATAAATATATAAAACATCAGTTTTTTAATACATTGTACATAAAGCAATGAAAGATGGAGAGAAGGGAAACAAATGAGGTAAAGCCCAAAACTGTTCCTGTGTGTTGTTTACAAAAGCATTTCCAAGCCACAGTGGAAGGAGAGAGAAACCAAGTGGAGCTTGGCAGTCTGCCTGAGTTGAGAGAATGCAACAGAAGAGTCCAGGGAGGTCAGGGTGGCTAGAAGTTATAGGCAGATTGATGGAAAGGAGACAGCTGTCCAGAGAGAGAAGTCCAGAAATTTGTAGATGGCTTCCTTTGATTCTACGGCTGAGTACTGATCAGCATATTTATGTAAGGGACACACTCAAGACTAGGAAAGAACCACCTGAAAGGATTAGAGGAATAACCCCTGGAACTGACACAGGGCTGGGAAGAATTTCTGCTCCCACTAGCCAGAGTGGGAAACCTTTTAATTCATGGGATATCAGGTACAGTACTCAAAGGTGTTTTCCCCTACAGTAGAGAAAAATTAAACCTAAGGTAAATGTTACTCTGGTCCTGCCTAATAAAGCTTAAAAGCAGGACCCAAAAGAATCAAACCATTTCCAAATAACTGCGACACAGAATAAATCTTAATAATATTTATGGGAATATAAAGTATTCAGCACCCAGCAAGGTAGAATTCATAATTCTGGCATCTAATACAAAACTACTAGGAATTGAAAGGAAGAGGGAAATATGAGTCATAATGAGGAGAAAAATCAGCCAAATGAGATGAACTCAGAAATGACACAGATGATAGAATTAGTAGACAAGGTCACTGAAACAATTACAGCTTTTTTCCATGCATTTCACATATTGAACCATCTAAAGGAATACATGAGCATGGTAAGTAGAGACATGGAAAAAGAAAAAAAAAGACCTAAATCTAACTTCTAGAGATGAAGACAACAATGCCTGGGATGAAAAATACACTGTGTGGGATTATCAGCAAGTTAGACTTTGTGGAAGAAATGATAAACTTGAAGATACAATTGTAGAAACTATCCAAAATGAAATACTGAGAGAAAACAGACCAAAAAAAAAAAAAAGAAAAGAAAGAATAGAGCATCAGTGCCCCATGAGATGACTACAAGTGGTCTAAAATATGTGTAATTGGAAACCTTGAAGGAGGAGACAGCAGAAAAATATCTGAAGAACTAATGACTGAAAATTTTATAAATTGAGTGAAAACTATAATTGTACAGATCCAAGAATCTTAACAAAGTCCAGGCAAAAGAATTATGAAGAAAACTATACAAAGGAGCATCATAATCAGACTGCTTAAAATCAGCAAGAAAAAAAGAAAATCTCAAAACCAGCCAGAGAACTAAGACACTTTATGTAAAGAGAACAATAATAACAGACTATTCACCAGAAACAAAGAAAACCAGAAGACAGTGGCCCAATATCTTCTGAAAGGGGAAAAAGAAAAAAAAAAAAAAAACTCTATCAATTTAGAATTCTATACCTAATGAAAATATCCTTCTGGAATAAAAACTAAATGAAAACTTTCTTCTGACATACAAATGCTGAAAGATTTCATCTATTAGACCTGCAGTATAAGAAATGTTAGAGAAAGTTCTACAGGTAGAAGAAAAATTATAATAGATGAAAATCTGGATCTACATAAAAGTACCTATGTGGATAAATGTGAGATTTTTTTCTATATTATTTAAATCTCTTAGACAGATAATTGATAAAAATAAAAATTAATAACAACATTTTATGACTTTTATAACATATATAGAAGTAAAATATATGACAGCAATAGTACAAAGACCAGAAGGGGGGAACAGAAATAGACTCCTTCAAGATTCTTATACTCCACACGAAGTGCCATAATAGCACTTGAAGGTATACTGTGATAAGTGAAAGTAGCGTGCCATAAATCCTAAAGCAACTGCTAAAATAGCCAAAGAGGTACAATAATAAGCCAACAAACAAGAAAAACTAAATTCTAAAAAATCTATAGAATGAATCCAAAAGATGGGAGACTATAAAGAAGAAAAAAGAAACAAAGAACAAATGGGACAGAGAGAAAACAAAGAGAAGGTGGTAGATTTAGACCCAATGCTATCAATAATATCGTAAATGAAAATAGTCTAAGTACCCTAATTAAAAGGTAGAGATTGTCAGATTTGATAAAAAAGGAAAAGCAAAAGCTAACTCTATGCTGCCTGCAAGAAACCTGTTTTAAGTATAGAATCACTGCTGTCTAGTTGATTCAGACTCATAGCAACCCTATAGGACAGAGTAGAACTCCCCATAGGGATCCCAAGGAGTGGCTGGTGGATTCAAACTGCCAGCCTTTTGGTTAGCAGCCAAGCTCTTAACCACTGGGCCACCAGGGCTCTTATTTTAAGCATAAGCACGCAAATAGTTTAAAAGTAAATGGATGTAAAATGATACCATGCTAACACTAATTAAAAAAAAGAAAGAAGAAAGAAAAGCTGGAGAGGTTATATAAATATCAGAAAAAGTAGATTTTAGCGCAAAGAATAACATTTTAGGGTATAGAATATCATTTTGTAAAAATACAAGTGTCAACAAATCAAAAGAAAACAACCATTCTAAATGGCAGGCATCAACTAACAGTGCTCAAAATAAATAAAACAAAAACTGATAGAACTGCAGGGATACATGGGCAAATCCATAATTACAATCAAATATTTCAACACAGGCCTCTCAATAATTGATGGAACAATTAGACATAAACTCTTTCAGAATATAGAAGACTTGAACAACATTATCAACCAACTTGACCAACCCATTAACATTTATAGAACATTCCACCCAACAATAGCAGAATGCACATTCTTTTAAAGTGCACATGGACATTACAAAGATAGATCATACTGTGGGCCAGAAATACATCTAAATGTATTCAACCACACAAAGGATATTCTCTGACAAAATATAAAATGAAATTATAAATTAATAGCAGACAGATAACCAAAAAAATCGTCTAATATTTGGAAGTTAAATAACACACTTCCAAATAGCTCATGGGTCAAAAAAACAAAATAAAATAAAATGGCAGGTAGAAAGTGTTTTGAATTGAATGAAAATAAAAACATGACATATCAAAATTTGTGGGACATAGCTAAAATGGTCCTGAAAGAGAAATTTATGACACTAAAATGTGTAAATCAGGAAAAAAAAAGAAAGATTTCAAATCAGTGACTTCGACATCCCCCTAAGAAACTGGAAAAATAAAATTAAATCCAATTTAATTATATAACACCATAAATTAATAATACCATGACCTAATAAACACACACAACCATTCTATCCCCACCCATAGACAATAGAATTAAGTAGATACACAGACTTTGGAGCCATACAATCAAGTTCTGACCCTTATCTTGGGCAAATGACTCCACTTCTCTGAACCTCCATTTTCTCCTTCATAATATGAGATAATGATGGCCAATTCTAGGGTTTGATCTAAGGTATGAAGGAATTAATTTTTTGTAAAGTAATTAGCACAGTTTTATATATAGTAGGTGCTCATGAGGCAATGGAAGGAGGTAAGAAAAAGGGATATAGGTCACATACTGAATACATAAATTTACTTCTGCTTGTTACATACCATCTAGTAGGCTCTGACTCATAGCGACCCTTTGTACAGCAGAACGAAACACTGCCAGTCCTGTGCCATCCTCACAATTGTTGTTATGCTTGAGCCCATTGTTGCAGCCACTGTGTCAGTCCATCTTGTTGAGGGTCTTCCTCTTTTTCATTGACCTTCTACTTTACCAAGCATGATGTCCTTCTCCAGGGACTGGTCCCTCCTGATAACATGTCCAAAGTACATGAGACGAAGTCTTGCCATCTTCGCGTCTAAAGGGCATTTGGCTGTACTTCTTCTAAGACAAATTTACTTAAAACAAGTTAATTGAGCAGTGGCAATGGGCTAGACATTGGTCTTAACAGTTGGAAATGATGAATGATAAGACAAATTTCCTGTCCTCAAGTACCTATTGTCTTAGTAGGGGAGATACACAAGCAAATAAGTGAAAAAGTATGATCCATGAAATTATCAAGGTACCTACAGGGCACATAGGAAGGAGTTAGCGCCTCTTCCGGGTGGTGAGGAGCTAGTCAGGGAAGGGTCCATGGAGATGCTGGGACTGGATCTTGAGGATTGGGTAGGAGTTCTTTAAATGAACCTAATTGGAAAAAAGGGAGAGGTAACATTCTAGACAAAGGAAAATAAATGCAAAGTTCCAGAGACTTCCAGAAGAAGGAGTTGAAGGCGGGGACGTGTATGCAGTTTAATCTAGAAGAACCTTAGGAGCAAAGGGAGGGAGCAGGTAGAGAAAAGCCCAGGCTGACCATGGACACCTCACCTGGCATCATGAAGATAATGGGGAGGTGCCCTTGGCCATGAATTTCAGGGAGAGACATCAACAGAGGCCTATGCTTCCCAAAGACCACAGCTGTGGTCTTTGGATAATTCAACTCATACGCTTCAATTAGTCATCAAGCTGGCGTGGTTTACAAGGTGAATGAAAGGTTAAAGAATATCGTTCCACAAAATTCAACGAGAAAAACATAAGTTCGTCTGTCTGTTTGTATTAGAAATTAGTCCGTGCCGATTCATTATGAATTATTCATCTTAACTTATAAAAGTCTGACGGTAGAATCCCTAAATAAGACAAAGCCCTTAAATGTGTATTATTTCTTGGAAAGACTCTTAACATACTTTCTGATATTTTTCTTTTTCTGTTCTTTTGGTCTGATCCACTGGGTTCTGAAACAAAGACTATGCTATGGAAGTATGTAAAGAAACCTCACATTTGCATCCTGCGGAAAATATCCAGGTGCTAGGGGCAGATATACTCAAAGCAAAGTGCTCAGCAGCTTTCACTTGAGCCAGGATTCCATTAAGGCTGCTGAGGATGTCAAACATTCACCTGCTTCCATTCTTTTCCAACAACAGTGACAAACACCCATCTTGGCCACTGGAGCACAAAATTAGCCCAGTGCTTCAGGCAAAGGACAACATGGGAGAAATAAACAAGGGGTCAGAGACCCCAACCTGTGCAGGGAATAGCAAAAAAGACTGAAAAAAAATGGTGCATGTGAAATGCAGATGATGCTGTTCATGAAGCCAGACCCATCTGATTCCATGGAGGGCTCAGAGTTTCCTCCGGTCCTACACACTGGTGTGGAACCAGGCTGAGAAGAAGCTGAGCTTTGATGACACAGAGCCGTTTACTTCAAATCATCAGGAATACATTGTGCTTTGCAGTTTTTCCGCACTCACGAGCCATGTTTTCTGTAGGACCTAACATTCATAGAATGCAAAGGCAGAGGGCTTTTGAGCTCTGCTTTCATCCGAGAGCCCTGTACTGGTTAAGAATGGCAACCAGCAGCTTTGATTAGCAGAGACTTAAAAAACAGAGATATGAATAAGTTCATGATCATTTCTTCCTCCTGTGAAAGAGGTCCAGAGGTAAGCAACCTGGGGATGGTATGGTAGCTCCAATATCATCAGAGACCCAGGCTACCTCTATCATTCTGCTCCAACATCCTTAGCGTTGGCTACCATCTTCAAGCTAGCCTAAGGTGCAAGATAGTTGTCGAAGCTCCAGCTATCACAATAGTATCCCAAGAAGAAGGAGGGAAGGAAGGCAAAGGAACAATCTGCCATGCTTTTGAAGATTACTAGATGCCCCATTGAACCTTTCTACTTACTTTTCATTTGTGGGAAGTGATTCACACAGCCACACTCAGGAGTGAAAGGGTAGTGCGGTCTTTTAGCTCAGCGCTTTGCCACTTAGAATAAACGTAGGGTTATCTTACGGAAGAAGGGGAGAATGGATCTTCGGTGGGCAACTAATAGTTGATTTTTTGACTTGCAGCTAGTATTTAGAAGTACCAGTTGATGGATATAACCTGCTTTTCTGGAAAAATAAATACTTCTGGTTTTATAAAATTCAGAAAAGAGAGAACAAGTAGAGGGAAGAAAGAAAAAGATCAATCATCATCCACAAAACGCAATCACCCACCATTCAAGTTTGGCGTGTTTCCTGTTACTTTTATTTATTTCAATTTATTTTAAAAATATGTTCATATGGAATGTACAAAATCGTATGTAATTATTTTGAAATAAAAACAATTTTTTCTTATTACCATAACAGTAGTTTATTAAAAAACAGAAAAATACAGGAAAGTATACCAATGAAAATGAAATTCAGCTACTCTTAATACCTGATATAATAATCACTATGAATACTCTGAGGATCCCTGGTGGCACACTGGTTAAGCACTCGGCTGCTAACTGAAAGGTCAGCAACTGGAATCCACCAGCCGCTCTGCAAGAGGAAGATGTGGCAGACTGCTTCCTTAAAGATTTACAGCCTTGGAAACCCTATGGGGCCGTTCTACTCTGTCCTACAGCATCATTATGGGTCGAAACAGACTCAGCAGAAACAGGTTTGGTTCGAATGAATACTCTACAGTATTTTAACTTTTTATTTTTGACAGTTTTGAGGTCATATTATATAAGCTGATGTTAAATTATAATTAATAGTAGAAGATTCATAGCCATTATCTGAAATGTAATTGGATATGAAGAAATAATAAAACTCTTTGCCACTGAGAGATTCTGACTCATAGTGACCCTATAAGACAGAACAGAACTGGCCCATAAGATTCCCAAGGAGCAGCTGGTGGATTTGAACTGCTCACCTTTCTGGTTAGCAGCTGAGCGCTTAACCACTAAGACATATTTTTCACATTTTAACATCTCTAAACTTGGGATACATCTTATAATTGATAGCATATCACAGTGTAATTGGCATCTTTTTTCTCACTGGTAGATAAAACTGGTACTTCTAGGATTGATATAGAATTGGAGCTGACGTAAGCAGTGATACCTGTCTCTGGATCGCTTGTCCATCCTTCAAATTAACTCAGATCATTCCATGCAAAATTTAAAGAAGCAGAAAGTTATTCAGCAAATTCCTGGCACTAAAATGTGACCATTGTATTGCTCTGTCTAACTGTGTGTTTGGAGAGAGAAAGAGAATAGAACAGGGTAGATGGGGCCATGGCAAAACTGACCCAAAACTGTGAAGTGTTTGAGAGTTTCAACAGTTCAATAGTTTATCTGGCATGTAGTTCCAACATCATTTTTTTTTTCTTTAATTTGCATGGTGAATTGAACCGATGTTCTCAATTGTTCACTTCCCCTCTCTGGAAGAGGGCTGCACAACTTCAGCAGGGGCCACATAACTTGGGGCCCCTGCTGCAGGAGCTGTGTACTTCCCACGTTGTTCCAATGGCACAGAGTTCAGCCACGTGATTTTCTAGCTAATGGTTTGTGAGCGGATAACATTCACCATATCCAAACAGAAGCTGTGACAACTACTATGGGTCTTACCAGCCCTCTTGCTCTTTTCTCTCTGCCATGAGAACATATCCCAGTAGAAGCGGTTCCTTTAACCTGGGGCCTCACACAAAGAAGACCTGCAAAGCAGACCTCAGCCAATCTGCAGCAACTCGCAGCTCAAACGTGATGTCAGCAAAATAAACCTTTGTTGCTGCTGAATGCCTCTGAGGTCTGGGGTCATTTATTACTGCAGTAACGCTGACTAATACAAGTGGCCACCAACATTGGCAAGTAGCAGATCACCCAGTCTTTCTTCCATGACCCTGATGGGTAGATTCAAACCACCAACCTTTCAGAGAATAGCCAAGAAGAAACCCTTCACGGAGCCCAGAGTTGCATCCTCTGTATTTGTCCATGGAAATGTTATGGAAACACTGGAGCTACTTGGAGTGTCTCAGACCAACAATCCCTCCTCTCTCTTCCCTTGTACTCATTCTTCCCTGTGTTTGGGATGCCTTATTTGGGCTGTGATTTTTTACTTCCTTTTTTTCCCTGTGTAGTTTACTAAATCAGCCTTTTGGTTCCGCCTACTTCCATTCTAAAAAAAAACAGAGTCAAAGAATATTGACTTAGAGTGGAGTCAAAGCGTTGAAAGCGGGCTTAGAGAACCCTTACAAGGTGAACGTCTCCATGTTACAGCTGGAAAAGCTGAGGCAGAGGAAGGACAAGCCCTCGCTGAGCCATGTGCTCAGAGATATAAGGCCCTGCACTTCTGGTCCCAAGGTTCTTTCCACCAAGCACAGTGAGCCCCTTCTCCAACAAGGAGGGGTCAGAAGGCCTCTCCCGACCGGAAGTTTCTAGAGGGATTCCCCAGGCTGCCAGAAATGGAGAGAATGGTGCTGTTCCATCTACAATCTCCGCTACATTTTCTGACTCTTGAATCTAGGCCACCGTCTTTTAGATAGTAGAGTTTCTGATTTAATTAATGGAGAGGGGGAGGTAGGACGGAGGGCGGAGGCACATGCCTGGTAATGTGATTATTGCATTACCTTCTCTGGGGCTCTTGCAGGGCCATTTGCCAGTTCTCCTCTATTTGGACGCATTTTGGACTAGGACCCAGAAACCTGCTGGCCTTTCCCTTCACTGCCCTCAAGACATCATCAATTTCCCAGAAATAATCCTACACAAACAGGGCTCAGGCCAGTCTGAGTAGGTGAAGACTCATTCTCTTTTACGAATCAATGAAGATGAATTGCAGTTGACTTGAAGAAGGAGTTGGATTTATTTTTCATCGTGGCTTTCATGGTGGGGTGAGAGCCTGGTGTGTGTCAACTGCTCTACTCAGAGTCCTAATGGCATTTGCATATCAAGAGATTCTCTATCAGGGCTTCAGAACTACTTAGTCTTACCCGTTTGTGACAAATAAATAGATAAAATGGCTGTAAATTAAGGAGCTGATATGAAAATAGATGAAGTTTGCATCCTACTTAGCAAGCCTCAGTGTATTATTAACTTTATGCATTATTTACACTGATAGTTAAACATATCGATCTTAGCAAAGCAGAAAGCGTTGTTACACCAACAACTAGATTTGACTAAGAAAAAGTAATAATTATCCATTAGTGGGAATTACTGCTAATAGGGTCGGGGGAAGTGAAGGAAAATCCTGAGCAAGAAGAGCTGACACTTTCAATAGTGTTGTGTAAATTGCCAGGGTTTTTAAAATACATCTGCCTCGTATGATATTTAAAAAGAAAAAAAAAAGTGTCAGGCATATAATTACTAGATACATCCAAGACACAAACCTTTTTGTTGTTCTTTTAATCATTTGGAAGGAGAGGAGTCATTGCTTAGAAGATTTTTGCCCTTTTCTGTGGATAACAAGTAAAATTAACTAACAGCTCAAATTATTCCGTTAATGAGGCAATTCCCTCCTCACTTGCATAAATTTAATTTATTTTTGTTACCAATGCCCTCTCTTCTGCCATTAATCAACTACCCTTCCAGAGGGGAAAAACACACACTAATAGCGGGATCCACCGCCTGTCTGTCAGTTCATCCTACTGCGCTGGCTTGTGTGTGGCTGCGATGCTGGAAGCTGTGTCACCGGTATTTCAAATACCAGCAGGGTCACCCACGGTGGACAGGTTTCAGCAGAGTTTCCAGACTAAGACAGACTAGAAAGAGAGGTCTGGCGATCCACTTCCAAATATTAGTCCATGAAAGCCCTGTGAATCACAACAGAATATTCTCCAACAGAGTGCTGGAAGATGAGCTCCCTAAATTAGAAGGCCCTCAAAATACACGGTGATGGCAACAATGGACTTGAGCATACCAACAATCACCGCAATGCTATTATTTTAAGCAACAGGCAACGTTTTGGTCTGTTGTACATGGGGTCGCCATGAATTGGAGCCAAGTGAACAACAGCTAATAACAATAAAGAGGTGTTGGGCATTTAGACTAATTATTCATCATAATGTGAAAGCGTAAATGAACTTAACCCATGTTACAGAAGAGTCTCTGGGTTGCACAAACAGTTAAACACTCGACTACTAGTCTAAAGGTTGAAGGTTCTTCGACCCAGAGGTGCCTCAGAAGAAAGGCTTCCAAAAGGTCACAGTCTTGAAAACCCTACAGAGCAAGAGTTTTGGCACACGTGGGGTCACCATAAGTAGGAATTAACTCAGGGCCAACAAACATCAAAGAAGGGAACTGAGGCTCCAGGAGGTCACCTGGCCAGTCTGTGATGTTCAAGGCTCCAGTTCAGTTTTCCCAGCACAGAGGCTCACGTTATTAACCGACCTCGCAGGTGTCGGGAGGGAGCAGGCTCTCCGTAGGCTGCTGTTTCCTACACATGTCTAGCTGTGTTGGTCTTGCCATTTTATTAATCAGGTTGAGCTTTTAAGCTGTGTAAGGTAAGTAATACAGGTTGGATGCTTCCAGGCAAAAGCAAAGGAAATGTCTCTTGAGTTAGTGCGGCGAGCAGCTCCATCCAGAAAATAATGTGAGGTTTCCTTTTGGTGTTTTGACGCACTGGCAATTTGTCTAGAGTGGCTCTTGTGTCCTGCGAGCAGCTTTAGAAGTTCCAGGGTCCACAGATCAGGAGCAGAGCCCACCATTGTCCATTTTCTGCTCTGACACACACCCTTCAATCCATTGTTTCACATCTAAGTCAGAGCCTGTACTGGGTTGAATGGTGTTCCTCCCAAATTCATGTTCACCCAGACCCTGAACTTGGTCTTATTGTGAAATTGGGTCTCTGCAGACATTGTTAGTCAACATGAGGTCATACTAGAGTAAGTGGGCCCTAGTGTTGTGATCGACGTCCTTAAAGGAGACGAGAGACACAGAGGCACACAGGGAGGACGCCATGTGAAGACAGAGGCAGAGACGGAGTGGTGCATCTACAGGCCAAATTTTTCTAGTAACCACCATGCTGTTGTTAGGTGCTATCGAGCTGGTTCTGACTCGGTGACTCTACTTACAACAGAAAGAAATACTGCCCAATCCTGGCCATCCTCACAATCATTATTATGCTTGAGCCCATTGTTGCAGCCTCTGTGTCAATCCATCTTGTTAAGGGTCTTCCTCTTTGTCTCTGACCCTCTACTTTACCAAGCTTGATGTCTTTCTCCAGGGACTGATCCCTCCTGAGAACATGTCCAAAGTACATGAGACAAAGTCTCTCCATCCTTGCTTCTAAGGACCATTCTGGTTTTACTTCTTCCAAGAAGGATTTGTTCGTTCTTCTGGCAGGCCATGGTATACTCAGTATTCTTTACCAACACCATCATTCAAAGGCATGAATTCTCCTTGTGTCTTCCTTATTCATTGTCCAGCTTTCACTTGCATAAGCTGGAAGAATCTTCCTCTAGAGCCTTCAGAGAGTGCATTGCCCTGCCGACCTGTTGATTTTGAACTCCAGGCCTGCAGAACTGGAAGAGAATATAAGTACGTGGTTTTAAGCCGCCCAGTTTGTGGTACTTTGTTATGGTGACACTAGGAAACCCAGACAGAGTCAAATATAAGTACTGTCTTGATCTCAGTTGTCCTTTTCTATTTCCTAAGCATAGATCCCACCTAAAATAATACCAAGCACATGTTTGCTCAGAATTCTATTGTTTTGCCATATTCTTTATTACTCATCATTTTCTAACAGCACCACCATCACGCTGTCCCTTACCAAACAAACTCTCAGCATCTTTGTCGACAAGTTCCTTGGCCTGTTTGATAACCGAGTCATCTGCAATCTCCCTTCTCAGCATCTCTTGACTTCAACTCCTGTTCTCCAAACCCCACTGTCTGTGTTGTGGTTCCACCCCCATTCCCTGGATGTGCCTGGATTCCTGCAACATGTTTCTCACCAGGTGAGGTTCTCCGCCTTCTCTCTCCTTCCCATCTACTCCGTCTTTGGCACTGTTGCTAGAATGATCTATTTTTTAAGCCATGTTTATTTTTTGTTTTGCTTTCAAATCACAGGAGTAAATAAAGGATGCATTCTCATTGTAAAAAGTCTAAAAATAAATAATATAGAACAAAATATAAGAGTGTGTCATGTGTAAACATAGCATCCTCAGACCACCCTACTCCTTCCCTAAAGATTCCCAAGCCGTCTTACATTCATTGACAGATGCTTGTATGTATACCATTTTTTGTTTATTTATATAAATGGAAGGATTTGTCTGATTCTGTGGCTTATTCTTTTCACTTAACAGTGTCTTGAAGACAATTCTGAATCATTTCACAGAGTTTCAATAAATTGTTTGCAATGGCTGTCTGGTATTCCAGGATGTTAGGAATTTAGGATATTTTTATTTTTTCACCTGCTTATAGACATTTGGTATTAGTATTGGTGACATTGTTGCTGTTGTTGTTGTTGTTAGGTGCCATCGAGTAGGTTCCGACTCATAGCAACCCCATGAACAATAGAACGAAACACTGCCGGGTCCTGTACCATCCTCATAATCGTTGTCATGCAGTTGTTGCTGTTACACATACTGATATAATGAATACACCTAGTACATATATATTGTTGGGATAAACACTGTGCATCTTAAAAAAAATTGACAGTTAACTGCCAAATTGCTCACCAACAAGATGTTTCCAAAGGGCAAAACGCTCTGAGCAGCAACCTGTGGAAGCATACACTTTCCTCCTCTCACCTCAGTTTATGGTTATCATCATTTTTTTAAAAGAAAAATATTGTGATAGCTTCACAATGTTATCTTATTGCTTTGATTTGCATTTCTCTGAGTTCCAGTCGCTATTTACATTTCTCCTTTTATGAAGTGATATTTCATCCTTCTATGAATTTTCTAAATTTCCTGTTGAATTGCTTTTACAAATAATAGTAATATTAGTATGTATAAATGGCAAATATGTTCTCTCAGTCTATCAACTTTATATACGGTGACTTCTGAGAAATAAAACATCTATATTTTTACGTATTCAAATATGCTAATATTTTCTTTCTGGCTTCCAGTTCTTGTGTCTTGTTTGGAAGACCTAGTCCACTGCAAGATTTCATCTATCTATCTATCTATATATCATCTATCTACCTATCTATCTGTCTGTCTATCTCAACATTCTTTTTTTTATTTTGCTTTAGGTGAAAGTTTACGGCTCAAGTTTAATTTCTCATACAAAAATTTATACACATATTGTTACGTGACCCTCGTTGCAATCCCTATAATGTGACAGCACACTCCGCCTTTCCACCCCGAGTTTCCCATGTCTATTCAGTCAGCTCCTGTCCCTTTCTGCCTTCTCATCCTGCCTCTGGACAAGAGCTGCACATTTAGTTTCATGTATCTACTTGAACTAAGAAGCA
The DNA here is from genome assembly GCA_030035585.1 of Dugong dugon. Lineage (NCBI taxonomy): Eukaryota > Metazoa > Chordata > Mammalia > Sirenia > Dugongidae > Dugong > Dugong dugon. The sequence goes on from CM057472.1 coordinate 111,150,673, forward strand.
TGCTCTTTACGAGTATTATTTTATGTTTTATAATCCAGTCTAATCTTTATCTAAGGAGTTGGCTTTGGGAATGGTTTTAGTTCTAGGTTCTGATTTGTTATTTATCCGGGGCCTCTTCCCTTTCCATATAGGGTTGGTGATTTTTTTCTCCATTTCCTTAAAAAATGCCATTGGAGCCCCAGATAAGCAAAGCATTACCGAAGAAGAACAAAGTGGGAGGCCTCACACTACCTGATTTTAGAACCTATTATACTGCCATGGTAGTCAAAACGGCCTGGTACTGGTACAACAACAGATACATAGACCAATAGAACAGAACTGAGAATCCTGATGTAAATTCATCTACCTATGAGCCACTTGATATTTGACAAAGGCCCAAAGTCCATTAATTGGGGAAAAGACAGTCTCTTTAACAAATCGTGTTGGCATAACTCTATATCCATTTGCAAAAAAATGAAACAAGACCCATACCTCATACCATGCACAAAAACTAACTCAAAATGGATCAAAGACCTAAATATAAAATCGAAAATGGTAAAGATCATGGAAGAAAAAATAGGGACAATGTTAGGAGCTCTAATACATGGCATAAACAGAATACAGACCATAAATAACAATGCACAAACACCAGAAGAGAAACGAGATAACTGGGAGCTCCTAAAAATCAAACATTTATGCTCATCAAAAGACTTCACCAAAAGAGTCAAAAGACAATCTACAGACTGGGAAGAAATTTTGGGCTGTGACAAATCTGATCAGTGTCTAATCTCTAATATCTACAAGATACTGCAAAACCTCAACTAAAAGACAAATAACCCAATTAAAAAATGGGCAAAGGATATGAACAGGCACTTCGCCAAAGAAGACATTCAGGCAGCTAACAGACACATGAGGAAAGACTCATGATCATTAGCCATTAGAGAAATGCAAATCAAAACTACAATGAGATACCATCTCACTACACCAAGGCTAGGATTAATCCAAAAAACACAAAATAATAAATGTTAGAGAGGTTGTGGAGAGACTGGAACACTTATACATTGTTGGTGGGAACGTAAAATGGTACAACCACTTTGAAAATTGATTTGGCGCTTCCTTAAAAAGCTAGAAATAACTAATGAGGCACAGCAGTCCAGGGACAAGGACCAGAAGGCAGGAGGGAACAGGAAAGCTGGTGATAGGGAACCCAACATTGAGAAGGGACAGTGTTGACTTGTCGTGGGGTTGTTAACCATTGTCATAGGGAATATGTGTACTAACTCTTTAATGAGAAACTATTTGTTCTGCAAACCTTCATCCAAGGTACAAAAAAAAAAAAAAAAAAAAAAAGAATTATCTATGTGTGATCAAACTGACAACAGCAACTCAAAAGGTTTGATGAGAAGCCTAGGGGGGCAGTCAGTTGAAGATAATAGTGATGGACTAATTTGGAAAAGGATAGTGAGAATAGCAGCACAACGGGAAGAATGTAATCAAAGTCACTGAATTGTACATGTAGAAATTTTTGAAATGATGTAACTTTGGCTATGTATATTTTCAGCAAAAAAAAAGGTCCTCCAAGGTCGAGAAAGTAGAGTGTTGACATGTCGTGTGGTTGTTAATCAATGTCATAAAACAATATGTGTACTATTTAATGAGCAACTGTTTGTTCTGTAAACCTTCATCTAAATACAATTAAAAAAAGAAAAAAAAAGCTAGAAACAGAAGTACCATATAACCCAGCAATCCTGCTCTTTCAAAGAAATCCTAGAAAAATAAGAGCCATCACACGAATAGGTATATGCACACTCATGTTCATTGAAGCACTGTTCATGATAGCAAAAAGATGGATAAACAAATTATGGCATATTCACACAGTAGAATACTACACAGCAATAAAGAACAACAATGAATCTGTGAAACATAACATGGAGGAATCTGGAAAGCATTATGCTGAGTGAATTTAGTCAGTCACAAAAGGACAGATATTGTGTGAGACCACTATTATAAGAACTCAAGAAAAGGTTTAAACACAGAAGAAGACATTCTTTGATGGATATAAGGGTGTGGTGGGAGGGAGAGGGTTATTCACTAACTAGATAGTAGACAAGAATTATCTTAGGTGAAGGGAAGGACAGCACACACTACAGGGGAAGTCTGCACAACTGGACTAAACCAAAGCTAAGAATTTTCCTGAATACAGCAAAACACTTTGAGAGACAGAGTAGCAGGGCCAGTGGTCTGGGGACCTTGGTTTCAGGGGACATCCAGGTCAACAGGCATAACAAAGTTTATTAAGAAAATGTTCTGCATCTAACTTTGGTGAGTGACGTCTGGGGTCTTAAAAGCTAGTGAGTGGCCATCTAAGATTCATCATTTGGTCCCAACCCACCTGGAGCAAAAGATAATGAAGAATGCCAAAGACACAAGGAAAAAATTAGCCCAAGAGACAAAAGGGGCCTCATAAACCAGAGACTCCATCAGCCTGGGACCAGAAGAACTAGATGGTGCCTGGATACCAACACAGTGACCACCCTGACAGGGAACACAACAGAGAGTCCCTGACAGAGCAGGAGAAAAGTGGGGTGAAGAACTCAAATTCTAATATAAAGACCAGACTTAATGGTTTGACTGAGACTGGAGGGACCACGGAAGACATGGCCCCCAGACTCTTTGTTAGCCTAAAACTAAAACCATTCCTGAAGCCAACTCTTCAGATAAAGATTAGACTGGACTATAGGACACAAAATGATACTCGTGAAGACTGTGCTTCTTAGCTCAAGTAGAAACATCAGACTAAATCTGCAGCTCCTGGCCAGAGGCAAGATGAGAAGGCAGAGACGGTCAGGAGCTGGTTGAATGGCCATGGGAAATCCAGGGTGGAAAGGAGGAGTGTGCTGTCACAGTATAGGGAGAGCAACAAGGGTCACATAACAATGTGTGTATCAATTTTTGTATGAGAGACTAACTTGAATTGTAAACTTTAACTTAAAGCACAACAATAAAAAGAAAAAAAATTCCACTGGAATTTGGATAGCAATTGCATTATATCTGTAGATTGCTTTGGGTAGAATTGACATTTTCACAATATTGAGTGTTCCTATCCATGAGCAAGGTATGTTTTTCCACTTACGTAAGTCTCTTGGTTTCCTGCAGTAGTGTCTTGTAGTTTTCTTTGAATAGGTCTTTTATGTCTCTGGTTATATTTATTCCTAAGTATTTTATCTTCTTCAGGGCTACTGTAAATGATAATGATTTGGTGATTTCCTCTTCAAAGTTGTCTTTGTTGGTATAGAGGAATCCAACTGATTTTTGTATGCTTAGCTTGTATCCTGATACTTTGCTAAAATCTTCTATTAGTTCCAGTAGTTTTCTTGTGGATTCTTTGGGGTTTTCTGTGTATAAAATCATATCATCTGCAATAGAGATACTTTTACTTCTTCCCTATCAATTTGGATGTCTTTAATTTCTTTTCCTAGCCTTATTGCTCTGGCTAGGACCTCCAACACAATGTTGAATAACAGTGGCGATAAAGGCATTCTTGTCTGGTTCCCATTCTCAGGGGAATGCTTTCTGCCTCCCTCCATTTATGATGATGTTGACTGTTGGCTTTGTATAAATGGCCTTTATTATGCTGAGGAATTTCCCTTCTACTCCTGTTTTGCTCAGCGTTTTTATCATGAATGGGTGTTGGACTTTGTCAAATACCTTTTCTGTGTCAGTTGATAAGAACATGTGGTTCTTATCTTTTGTTTTATTTATGTGATGGATTACATTGATTGTTTTTCTAATGTTGAGCCATCCTTACATACCTGGTATGAATCCTACTTGGTCAAGGTGAATTATTTTTTTGATATGTTGTTGATTTCTATTGGCTGGAATTTTGTTGATGATTTTTGCATCTATGTTCATGAGGGATATTCGTATGTAACTTTCTTTTTTTGTGGTGTCTTTACCTGGTTTTGGTATCAGGGTTATGCTGGCTTCATAGAATGAGTTTGGGAATATTCCAGCCTTTTCAATGCTTTAGTAGTAATGGTGTTAACTCTTCTCTGAAAGTGTGGTAAAATTCTCCAGTGAAGCTTTCAGGGCCAGGGCTTTTTTTTTTTTTTTTTTTTTTGGTTGGGAGTTTTTAAATTACCTCTTCAATCTCTTTTGTTATAGGTTTCTTTAGTAGTTCTACCTCTGTCTGTGTTAGATTAAGTAGGTAGTGTGTTTCTAGAAATCTGTCCATTTCCTCTAGGTTTTCAAATTTGTTGGAGTACAATTTTTCATAGTATTCTGTTATGATTATTTCAATTTCAGTTGGGTCTGTTGTGATATTGCCCATCTCATTTCTTATTTGGGTTATTTGCTCCTCTCCTGTTTTTCTTTTGTCAGTTTGACCAGTGGTTTACTGATTTTGTTGATCTTTTCAAAGTATCAGCTTTTGATCTTGTTAACTCTTCCAATTGTTTTTCTATTCTCTATTTCATTTATTGCTGCTCTAATTTTTATTATTTCCTTTATTCTGGTGCCTGTGAATTTCTTTTGTTGCTTTCTTTCTATTTGTTCGAGTTGTAGGGTTAATGTTTTGATTTTGTCCCTTTCTTCTTTTGGTTTGTGTGTATTTATTGCTATGAATTGACCTCTGAGCACTGCTTTTGCTGTGTCCCAAAGGTTCTGGTAGGATGTGTTTTCATTCGCATTTGATTCTGTGAACTTTATTCCATCCTTGATTTCTTCTATAACTCAGTAGTTTTTGAGCAAGGTGTTGTTCCGTTTCCGTGTGTTTGTTTTTTTTTTTCCTTGCTTTTTCTGTTATTGATTTCTACTTTTATGGCTTTATGATCAGAAAAGATACTTTGTAATATTTTGGTGTTTTTGATTCTGTTAAGGCTTGCTTTGTGGCCTAGTATGTGAGCTACTTTGGAGAATGTTCAACGTGTGTTGGAAAAGAAAGTATACTTGGCTGCTGTTGAGTGGAGTGTTCGGTATGTGTCTATGAGGTCAAGTCGGTTGATTGTGGCATTTAGATCTTCCATGTCTTTATTGAGCTTCTTTCTGGATGTTCTGTCCTTCACCAAAAGTGATGTTTAGAAGTCTCCTGCTAGTATTGTAGAGTTGTCTATTTCTCTTTTCAATTCTGTTAGAGTTTGTTTTATGTATTTTGGAGCCCTGTCATTGGATGGGTAAATATTTATCGTAGTTATACCCTCCTGGTGTATTGACCCTTTAATCTTTATGTAATGCCCTTCCTTATCTTTTGTGCTGGATTTTACTTTAAAGTCTATTTTGTCAGAAATTAATATTGTCACTCCTGCTCTTTTTTGAGTGTTGTTTGCTTGATATATTTTTTCCACCCTTTGAGTTTTAGTTTCTTTGTGTCTTTGAGCTTAAGATGTCTCTTGTAGGCAGCATATAGACAGAGCATGTTTTTTTTATCAATTCTTCCTTTCTCTGTCTTTTTATTGGTGCATTTAGTCCATTTACATTCAGTGTAATTATTGGTAGGTATGAGTTTAGTGGTGTCATTTTGATTTTTTTTCATATTGTTGACAGTTTCTTTGTTCCACTTAATTTCTGTGCTGAGTCATTTTTTTCTTTATATATTTTCTTTTTTTCTATCTTTTTCATTGTTGTTGATTTTGTATTTGCTGAATCTTTATGTTTTTATTGTTTTTTATTTTGACATGTAGGATTACTAGTTTCCTTTGTGGTTACCTTGATATTTACCTTTATTTTTCTAAGTTTAAACCACTCTTTTGTTTCTTGGTATTGCCTTAACTTCCTCTGCATATGAAAGTTCTATTATTACATTATTTAGTCCCTATTTTTTCTTTTAATGTTGTCATCTTTTACATATTGATGTCTGTTTCCCTATTTTCAATGTTTTAGCTTTGATTTATTTTTATGACTTCCCTATCTGGGTTAATATTTGGTTATTCTGTTCTGTGTTCTAGTCTTCACTTGTTATCTGATGTTATTGATTTTCTAACGAGAGTACTCCCTTTAGTATTTCTTGTAGCTTTGATTTGATTTTCACAGATTCCCTTAACTTCCGTTTATCTGGAAATGTCCTAATTTTGCCATGATATTTAGAGACAGTTTTGCTGGATATATACTCCTTGGCTGGTTATTTTTTTTTTTTTTCCTTTAAGGTTTTATATATGTCATCCCATTGTCTTCTTGCCTGAATGGTTTCTGCTGAGGAGTCAGAGTTTAGTCTTATTGATTCTCCTTTGTAGATAACTTTTCATTTATCCCTAACTGATCTTAAAATTCTCTCTTTATCTTTAGTTTTGGGAAGTTTGATTATAATATGTCTTGGTGACTTTTCTTTTGAAATCTACCCTGTGTGGGGTTCAATGAGCTTCTTGGATAGATATCGTCCCATATTTCATGATATCAGGGAAGTTTTCTGCCAACAAATCTTCAATAATTATCTCTGTATTTTCTGTTAACTCCCTCATTCTGGTACTCAATCACATGTAGGTTATTCCTCTTGATAGAGTCCCCCATAATTTTTAGGGTTTCTTCATTTTTTTTAAATTCTTTTATCTGATTTTTCCTGAAATAACTTGGTGTCAAGTGTTTTATCTTCAATCTCACTGATTCTGACTTTCATTGCCTCAATTCTGCTCCTATGACTTTCTATTGAGTTGTCTAATTCTGAAAATTTATTGTTAAAGTTTTGGATTTCTGTTTACTATCTCTCTATGGATTCTTACAGCCTGTTAAATTTGTCATTATGCTCTTGTATAACCTTCTTAAGTTCCTCTGTTCCTTTGTATATGTGTTCAGTGTCTTGGTCTTCATTTTGCATGATCTCCTTCCTGATCTCTTGAAGAGCTCTGTATATTAATCTTTTGAATTCTACCTCTGGTATTTCCAAGACCTTCTCTTCCTCAGGAAGGTTTCTTGGTTCTTTGTTTTAGTCAGTTGCTAAAGCCATCATGGTCTGCCTGTTTATGTGATTTGATATTGACTGCTGTCTCTGAGCCATAAATAAGTTATTATATTTATTTATTTTATATTTTCTTTCTGTGTCTTAGCTTCTTGTTTTGATATGTCCAGATATGCTGGTCATGTGAGCTACTTTGATTATTGGCAACTTTGAAGCTCTCACATCATGTCACCAGGTGCTTAGGGCTATTACTAGGTATATGAGTCCGGGAGTCTGTTTACTTTTCTTGTGTGGATTCAGCTCAGGTGTGCAGGTCATTGGTCACCAAGTGTGTGGTGCAGGATTTCACTTACAGTCCCAGACAGGTTATGTAGTGATGATTGGAGTAGGCACAGGTATCTGGCTGCAGTAGGGGGTTATGTGCTGAGCAATGTAGGGGGCTGATGGCTGCCTGGGTAGAAGGTTTGTCCCTGCTCCCTAGAGCTCATAAGTGGGTGGGTTTTGAAGCCAGACTTTGGACACCCAATGCTGTTGACTGTAAGGACTGGGAGGCAGCACTTATTCTCAGACTCCTATCTTGGGTGGCTAAGTGGAGTGGGTAGAGCCACTAGTTCTTAGGCCCCTGATGTGGGTAGGTTAGAGCTCAGCTTAATGGGTAGGGCAGTGTCAAATGCCAGTCCCTCTTAGCTCTTGTAGTTGAAAATAGGCCTTCAGATATGTACCCTGTTGTACTATGCTAATGAGGGCCTACGCTGTTGAAATGGACCCACACAGGTCTAGGCGGGGGTGAAAGGTGTTCAAAGTCTGTGAACTCCTTATACTTGTGCCTGGGCAAAAGTGCTGTGCCTGCCCTGGGTTCCCAGCTTACTGGAGCTGGCAGATTATTTTTTCCTGTTTGTTAATTTGTTCCCTCTCCAAAGCCTGGAGAATGGCTCAGGGCAGATAGTAATGGGTCCCATTTCTGACCCAGGGGGTGTGGCAATCGCTGAATCCAGACCAGGACTGGAACAGAGCAGGGATGGGGCAGGTAAACGGAAGAGAGGTACTTCCCAGAGAGGGGAAGGGTGATTTTGATCCTGCATGGTAGGTTAGATGCTTGCCCTTAACTTTCACAGATTTAGTACTGCTTCTCCCTCATTCTAGGGGCTTGTGCAGACTCTCCACCACTTCGTTTCTCTCAGTGTGGAAAATGCATCCCGAGCACCACTGCTCGCCTGAGCTCATCCAAAGCGTGCAGGCTGATCCAGCCTGCAGGGTGCTGGCCAGGTCAGGTCTGGCAAACCCTTGCTGCTTCTGAACTGTCTCTCCCTCCTCTTGCCACTCAGTTTGACTCCTCAACTTTGCCTTTGATGTTCAGGGCTCCTAGATTGTCATATATAATTGATTCACTTGTCTTTTCTGGCCTTTGTTGTAAGAGGGACCACAGAGAGCGTCTGACTACTCCACCATCTTGGCCCCACCTCCTTATCTCATCTTGCTTATCTCCAGTAATGTTTATGGCTGTGACTAATGATTTAAAAATGCAAATCTAATATATCCCTTCTAAGTTAAAGATACTATATTTTCTTTGCCTGGTATTTTCTTCATCTTTGGAATAAAGTGCCAACTCCAATATCCTATTAGGCTCCTTGTGATTTCTCCCACCTCATCTCTCCTATTCTGCCACCAGTTTTCTAATAGGAGAAGCCACTCACAAACTTCAAAGGGCCAGACTTGCTCATACCTCTGACACTTTACACTCTCTGTCAGCTCTTCCTTAAAGGAAGATATGCCACAAGTCCTCTTAGTGTCCCTGTCCTATGCATGACAAGGAAGAATGTCTGGCTTATCCTTTGAAAAACCAAGGAAGGAAAGGAAGGAGAAAAGAAGAGAATTCAGAAGGAAGAACACAAGCCAAGCATTTACTGTTTAGCAGGAAATGATGCTGAAATCATTCCGAGTTGTGATGGACAAAGAAGGGGAGCCAAGGTTGTCCATGATGGTCAACCATTGACTGGACTTTTCTGAACTGACCACTCACTCTTTTTGAGTTCTTTGTTTCCAGTATTCCCTAACTTTGTGCTGTCAGACCTACCTACAGGCACCTCCCTAAACCAGCTGAGCAGCCACCCACAGAAAACAGAAAGAAAGTGACTTCTTCACAGTTGGAAGTGTGTATTTGATGTCATCCCCTGCGCAAAAACCATCTGTACTCTCCATAACCTCCAGGTAAATGAAACATTTTCTTGCAGTTTCAATGCCTTTCTTCCTGTCCCTCACCAGACTGTTCCTCCTTCTCTCCTAACATCCTCAGCTTGTACTTGGTCCTCTGGGAACACAGAAATGCTCAGTGTTCCTAGCAGGGATCGTTCCATTTCACTCTCTCAAGCACATGTCCATGTTAGTTCCTCTGCCTGGAGCACTTTTGAATCCACTGTTAGGTTGGCTAACTCATACTGACCTTTCATGAGTCAGCTCATGTGTCAGTTCCTGCAGAAATCAACACTGACCTTCCTAAACCCAGCCCTTCCTCTGTCCACCCCAACCCTAAACCTAATCTCACACCCCATCCCTAACCCAAAACTTTATCTCACTCAATGCATCCCTAAATATAAACCTAATCTCAACTTATCCATCCCTAACCTTAAAGAAATCTCATCTTTCCCATCTCTAACCATAAATAAATCTCTAAACTCACCTACCTGTTCTTAACCTTAAACCTAACCTTCACTCTACAAAGTAAAAGATGGATGGATGGTTAGATGGACGAATGGATGGGTGGGTACATGGGTGTGTGGATGGATACATGGATGGGTAAGTGGATATATAGATGGGTGGGTGGGTGCATGGGTGTATGGATGGATAGGTGGATGGGTGGGTGGATGGATGGATGGGTGGATGGGTGGGTGTGTGGATGGATGGAGAATGGAGTGTGCATATTAGTGTGTGTGTGTATGTTGGGAGACGATGTTGAAATGAATTCTTAGATGCTAGAAGACCTATTATAAAAATGTCATGTGAGAGGCCTGAACCAAGTCAGTGGCAGTGGAAAGGAAGATGTCAACATAAATTTACAGACAATATTTATTGGCGATGTCATTGGTGAGGAAGAAGGATGTCTACAGAAAGAAATGATGCCTTTCAGTGGGTATCAAGAGCACATGCCTCTCTGTGAGTACCACAGAAGCTAAACACATTCCTCTAGCACCTGCTGTACTTTTCACACATATGAGCACTTGGAGACTCTGGGTGCGGGGAGTGGCACAGGCTGGCTCCTGGGTGGGCATCACACTGTAATTATTAGTCCACAAAGATTTGAAGACGTGCTGTAGAATGGTGTTGATTTAGTATGCAGCCAGATGATTTCTTCATTAAGCCAGTGATTCCAAACCTCTGTGCATCGGAATCATCTGGGGGAATTTTTTAAAAAATACAGACACAGAATTACAAGTTTTGATTAAACTGGTATGTAGGGCCCAGGTATTGCTCAGGTGATTCTCATGTTGCAGCCGAGGTTGAGGGCTATGTCATCAACTTCTTAATTACTAAAATTCAACTAGAAAATCTCCTCATCTTTGAAAATGGATGTCACTATATGGTGACACTTTCTGTTTACAGAGTCAGCCAGCTGCCCTCCCAGACTTCCCTGTCCCCTCATCCTTCATTAACCACTCATGGGTCATGAGATCATGAGATGTGTACTTACCGGGGGTATGTCCCCCTCCCCCCACCACCACTGCTATCCCAGCCAGCAACCATCCCACTGCTGAGAACAGAAATCTGAGGACATGGAGAATCTCAGGGAAGCCAGTTACAAGAAGTACCGTGGTCATCCTAGGAAGTGAAAAGACATCTCTTTCCTTGGAGGTACATCCTATCTCATCCCCTTGAGCAGCTGCCTCATTCTCTCTGCAAGCTTTCTCTGGGCACAGCGATAATAAGACTGCTAAATGAATAAACAGTGACCTTGCCTCAGTCATCTAGTGCTGCTATGACAGAAGTACCACAAGTGGATGGATTCAGCATAAAGAAGTCCATTCTCTCACAGTCCAGTAGGCTACAAGTCCACATTCAGGGCGTCAGCTGCAGGGGAATACTTTCTCCATGGGCTCTGAAGGAAGGTCCGTGTCATCAGTCTTCTCTTGGTCTGGGAACTTCTCTGCACAGGAAACTCAAGTCCAAAGCATGCATTTTGCTCCCAGCACTGCTTTCTTGGTGGTATGAAGTTCCCTTGTGTCTCTGCTAACTTCTCTCTTTTATATCTCAAAAGAGATTGCAGTAAGCCACTATCTAGTCTTGTCAACCTCATCAGTATAACTGCATCACAGTGATAGAATTTACAACATGTAAGGAGATCACATATAATCTCATCATAGTGATAGAGTTTACAACACATAAGGAAATCACATCAGATTATGCAATCATACAATACTGGGAATCATGACCTAGTCAAGTTGACAGATATTTTGGGGGGACACAATTCAATCCATGACAGACCTCATCCTCCAGGTCATTGTGGCTCACGTCCCTGTGTTTCTAAAACAGATAATACAAGATGTCATTAATCTGAGAAACAGTATTTGGGGGAAAGAGTGGACATATGGAAACTATCTACATGTTCTCCATTATTTTCCTGTAAATCTAAAACTAGTCTAAAAAATAAGGTCTATTTTTAAAAAAAATGCCACTCTAAACTGTTGACTATTTCCCGGTAAGTGACAGAGAGCCCCTGGAAACAAGTTTAATCATGAATTCAATATTACATTCCTTCCATAGAGTCAGCACTGATCCAGGTACAGGGTTACAAAGTTGAAGAAGCCACTGGGCAAGTTCTCCCTTTCTAACTGGCAAGACTCAAGCTCTACTACAACACTCTGAGAAGGCAGCAGAAGTAGAAGATGTGTAGAACAGTAATTATGCCACGTGACAATAAGTATGGCATGGACCTGAACAAGAAAGGAATGGAGGACACTTCCAGCAAAATGGCGCTCTAGGCAGAAGCACCATGCTGTCCCTCCACAGCAAAGATCCGAAAAACTAAGCCGAACAGAGAAAACAACAATCCTGAAACCCTAAAACATCAAAAGAAGAGATAAATAACTCAGCCAACCACCAAATGGAGTGAGAAAACTGACAGAAAACAGAGAGCGAGGAGAGATTCATGCAGAGGTCCCCTACCAGCTAATGCAGCGAGGATCCACTATCTTGGACACCTATCGGAGACCAGCAAACAGGGGGTATGAGAAAGCAGCTTCACGGAGCCTCCAGCGGGAAACAAAACAACCAGTAATTTGCGATATATGCTTTCCCATCCCCCACACTTCTTCACCACAACTCGGCCTCCTCTGCTTCCCGTGGCCACAATCTCTTGCCCAGGAAACACCAGCTGCCTGGATTCTAAACACCCGAACAGGCCGGCTCTCTGAGTGCCATTTGTTGGCTGCTGGTGTTGCTTTCTTCTGCTTCTTTTGATTTCTTCCTTACCTCTCACCATCTCCCCCTCCTTTCGCTCAAATACCTGGCTCCGTGCGCCATCTTTGCTTCTTCTTGAGGGGCTATGGAGCTCCGTTCCAGTGTGGAGCTGCTTCCCAGTCTGGGCTGCCACGCTGGTGGGATCCTGGGGCTTTTGTTTGTTTATTTGTTTTGAATTGTTTGTTTGTTTTCATTTCCTTTTCTTGAGTTGGGAGCCCTTTCTGGCCAGGCAGTGCTGCGTGGAAAAGAGACTACCCCCTTGGCTTGCACAGACATGCAAAGGGATCCCTGAGGGCAAGTATTTTTCCGTTGTTTTTTTTTTTTTTTTTTTTTCTGTTTTCCTGGAGGCTTTTCTTGTTCTTTTTTTTAATTTGTTTTGTTTACTTTTCCCTCTTTTTTCCCTTTTGTCTTTCTTCATTGCTCCCTTTCTTCTCTCTATGTATCTTCCTTCTCTTTCTGTGCCCTGAATACCTGGCATTGTATACCTCTACACCTTCTAGCCAGGCTGTACCGCAACACCTGAGAGCGACTTCCCCAGACCTCATATCTGCACTGGTGGGATCCCTGGGAAATTTGCGGTTCTTTAACCTTTCTGATTTTCATTTATTCATTCCTTTTTTCTTTTCTTCTCTTCCTCTTCCCTTTTCTGTTTTTTTGCATTTCATAGTCTCTCATCTCTCCACTCCAATGGCAAGCTCCCCTAGCATTCTTTTTGTTTGTTTGTATGTTCTTGGTTCCTGTTCCTCTCTCCCATATACATCTTAGCTTCACACATAACAATCCCCCACTACATCCTGCCTACCTGCACCGTGCGCTTAACATAACACCACCAAGTAGCACAGGCACGGCCTACTGGAACCTGCCCTGAACTGATTGCTGACTCGACCTGGTGTCGGTAGTGACTGCCACAAACAACCCATCCCAGTGGCTCCTCTTCAGCTGGACCTGCCCTGCCGTACCATATCTGAGTGAATGACCCTGACAATTGGAGAAGGAGGTGAAGGGTATTGTGCCCACAGACAAGCAAACAACAAAGAACACACAGTACGCCTGCTCAGATACAGTCAAAGTCTTTTTTTTAAAAAAAAAGGAATGAAACAAACAAATCTGCAATCAATAAACGAGAAAAATAACTACTGAATGAATGCCCCAAAGACAGCAGGCAATATCAAAACATTTACAAAAACAGGACAGGATGGTTCCAGTAGACATCCAAAATAAAACACCAGATGAGTCTCCTCTGGAAGAGAATGCACTAGAACTATCTGATAGGGAATTCAAATCTCTACTACTCAGAATTCTCCAAGAACTGAGGCAAAAGGCTGACAAACATGAGGAAAAAATAGACAAATTCATGGAAAATACAGACAAAAAATTAGAAGAATTCAGGAAAATAATGCAGGAACAAAATGCCAAAATAAATTCACAACTAGAAATTATACAAAGACAACAATTAGAAATTCAAAAGATAAACAACAAGATTTCAGAAATGGACGGTGTCCTAGAAGGGTTGAGAAGCATATTTGAAATGGTGGAAGACAGGATCAGTGGAATTGAAAACAAACACTTGGATACAACTCTGTTTGAGGAAAACTCAGGAAAAAGAACAAACAAAAATGAAGAGACCCTGAGAGTTACGTGGGATACAATCAAAAGCAAAAATTTTAGAGTGATTGGAATTCCAGAACAGGGGGAGAAAACAGAAAACACAGAGAGGATCATTGAGGAACTGCTGACGGAAAACTTACCCAATATCATGAAAGATGAAAAGCTGACCATCCAAGAAGCTCAACGAACCCCATATAGAAGAGACCCCAAAAGAAAATCACCAAGGCATATCATAATCACACTCACCAAAACCAAAGACAAACAAAGAATCTTGAGAGCAGCTCGTGAGAAACAAGGAGTCACATACAGAGAAGAAACAATAAGACTAAGCTCAGATTATTTGGCAGAAACCATGCAGGAAAGAAGGCAATGGGATGACATATATAAAATTTTGAAAGAAAAACATTGCCAGCCAAGAATAATGTATCCTGCAAAACTCTCGTTCAAATTTGATGGTGAAATTAGGTCATTTCCAGATAAACAGAAATTAAGGGAATATGTAAAAGTCAAACCAAACTTAGAAAAATTATTAACTGGAGTTCTTCGATCTGAGGACAAGCAACTTCAGCTCACAGGCAGAATCTAGGACGCAGGATCGTACCAGCCAGATACCAGTCTAGGAAATGAACTCTCGAGGAATATCCAAAACCAAAAGAAATACAACCAGGAATCAGAGCAGTTAATCAGTAAATGACAACATCAAAACAATAAAAGAGGGAATAAATGGCATAGGTATAGAACTTTCGATGGAGAAGAAGGCAAGCAATACCAAGTAACGGTAGGCTGCTTCAAACTTAGAAAGATAAAGGTAAAATTAATGGTAACCACAAGGAAATTTAACAAACATACTCATAAAAAAAGAGGAAAAACATAAAGTCTCAGCAAAAACAAAACATACATAAACAAAAGAAACGAAAAAAAATCCACAAACAAAAGAAACTCAGCACAAGAGGGTAAGAAGAACAAAGAAAATGTCAGCACCACAAAAAAAAAGCACTACAAAATGACAGCAACAAACTAACATCTATCAATAATTACACTGAATGTAAATGGATTCAATGCACCCATAAAGAGACGGAGAGTGACAAAATGGATAAGAAAACAGGATCCATCAATATGCTATCTACAGGAGACACACCTTAGAAACAAAGCTGTCAATTTATTAAAAGTCAAAGATTGGAAAAAAATATATGAAGCTAACAACTACCAAAAAAGAATAGGAGTGGCAATTCTAATCTCAGATAAAATAGACTTTAAAACAAAATCTACCATAAAAGACAAAGGACACTATATAATGATTAAGGGGACGATCCATCATGAAAACATAACCATAATAAACATCTATGCACCCAATGATAGGGCTCCAAAATACATAAAACAAACTCTAACCACACTGAAAGGAGAAATTGACAGTTCCACAATAATAGTAGGAGACTTCAACACACCACTCTCAGTAAAGGACAGAACAACTAAGAAGAAATTCAGCAAAGATACAGAAGACCTAAAGGGCACAATCAGCCAACTGGACCTCATAGACATATATAGAACAATCCATCCAACCACTGCAAAGTACACATTCTTTTCCAAAGCACATGGAATTTTCTACAGAATAGACCACATCTTAGGCCACAGAGCAATCCTCAACAAGATCGAAAACGTTGAGGTAATTCAAAGTATCTTCTCTGACCACAATGCCATCAAGGTAGAAATTAACAATAGAAAGAGCAAGGAAAAAAAATCAATTACATGGAAACTGAATAATACCCTGTTTACACATCACTGGGTAATAGAAGAAATCAGAGATGGAATCAAAAAATTCCTAGATTCAAATGAGAATGAAAACACATCATACCAAAACCTTTGGGACACAGCAAGGCAGTCCTCAGAGGAAAATTTATAGCAATAGATACATGTAACAAAAAAGAAGAAAAGGACAAAAAACATTAACTAGAGAACTCAAACAAATAGAAAGAGAAGAGCAAAAAAAAAAAAAAAAAAAAAAAAAAAAAAGCCCACAACCACCAGAAGAAAGGAAATAGTGAAGATCAGAGCAGAAGTAAATGAACTAGAGAACAGAAAAACAAAAGAAAGAATCAACAAAACCAAAAATTGGTTCTTTGAAAGAATCAACAAATTCGACAAACCACTGGCCAGACTGACAAAAGAATAAAAGGAGAGGACACAAATAACCCAAAAAAAGAAATGAAATGGGGGACATTACAACAGACCCAACCGAAATAAAAAGGATTATAACAGAATATTATGAAAACTATACTCCAACAAATTTGAAAACCTACCGGAAATGGATAAATTTCTAGAAACACATGGCCTACCCAAACTACAACAAAGTGATGTTGAAAATCTGAACAGACCCATAACAAGAGAAGAGACTGAAAAGGTAATAAAAAAAACTCCCAACCAAAAAAAGCCCTGGCCCAGATAGCTTCACTAGAGAATTCTACACAACATTTACAGAAGAGCTTGTACCAGTTCTACTCAAGCTATTTCAGAGCATAGAAGAAGAAGCAACACTTCTAAATTCATTCTATGAAGCCAGCATAATGCTGATACCAAAACCAGGCAAAGACGTCACAAGAAAAGAAAATTACAGACCAATATCTCTCATGAATATAGGTACAAATATTTTCAACAAAATTCTAGCCAATAGAATTCAGCATCATATCAAAAAAATAATACACCACGACCAAGTAGGATTCATACCAGGTATGCAAGGATGGTTCAACATTAGAGAATCAATCAACGTAATCCACCACATAAATAAAAGGAAAGAAAAGAATCACATGATCATCTCAGTTGATGCAGAAAAGGCATTTGACAAAGTCCAACACCCATTCCTGATAAAAACTCTCAATAAAATAGGTATAGAAGGGAAATTTCTCAACATAATAAATGACTTCTATGCAAAACCAATGGCCAACATCATTCTTAATGGAGAGAGGCTGAAAATATACCCCTTGAAAACAGGAACAAGACAGGGATGCCCTTTATCACCACTCCTATTTAACATTGTGCTGGAAGTTCTAGCTAGAGCAATAAGGCAAGAAAAAGAAATAAAGGGCATCCAGATTGGTAATGAAGAAGTTAAACTGTCCCTGTTTGCAGATGATATGATACTTTACATAGAAAACCCTAAAGACTCCACGAGAAATCTACTGGAATTAATAGAAAGATTCAGCAGAGTAGCAGAATACAAGATAAACATTCAAAAACCAGTTGGATTCCTATACACCAATAAGGAGAATGATAAAAAGGAAACCAGGAAAACAATACCATTTACAATAGCCCCTAAAAAGATAAAATACTTAGGAATAAATGTGACCAGGGATGTAAAAGATCTATACAAAGAAAACTACAAAACATTACTGCATGAAACCCAAAGGGATCTACCTGAATGGAAAAACATACCATGCTCATGGATAGGCAGACTCAACATTGTGAAAATGGCAATTCTACCCAAAGCAATTTACAAATACAACACAATCCTGATCCAAATACCAACAACATTCTTCAAAGAGATGGAAAAACTAATCATTAACTTTATATGGAAAGGGAAGAAGCCCCGAATAAGTAAAGCACTACTGAAGAAGAAGCATAAAGTTGGAGGACTCACACCACCTGACTTCAGAACCTATTATACAGTTACAGTAGTCAAAACAGCCTGGTACTGGTACAAGGACAGATACACTGACCAATGGAACAGAATTGAGAACCCAGATGTAAATCCATCCACCTACGGTCACCTGATCTTCGACAAGGGCCCAAAGTCCATCAAATGGGGAAAAGACAGTCTTTTTAACAAATGGTGCTTGCAAAACTGGATATCCATCTGCAAAACAATGAAACAGGACCCATAGCTCACACAGTATACAAAAACTACTTCAGAATGGATCAAAGACCTGAATATAAAGCCTAAAACTATAAAGTTCAGAGAAGAAAAAATAGTACCAACACTTCAGGCCTTATTACATACTATTAACAGGATACAAACCATAACCATCAATGCACAAACCCCAACAGATAAGTTAGATAACTAGGATCTTCTAAAAATCAAACACCTATGCTCTTCAAAAGACTTCACCAAAAGAGTGAAAAGAGAACCTATAGACTGGGAAAAAATTTTTGGACAGTACAAGTCAGACAATGGTCTAATCTCCATAATCTAGAAGAAAATCCAACACCTCTACAACAAAAAAGACAAATAATCCTATTAAAAAAAGGGGAAAGGAAATGAACAGACACTTCACCAAAGAAGATATTCAAATGGCCAACAGACACATGAGGAAATGCTTGCCATCACTAGCCATTAGAGAAATGCAAATTAAAACCACAATGAGATACCATCTCACCCCGGCATTACTGGCACGAATCAAAAACACTGGAAATAACAAATGTTGGAGGGGCTGCGGGGAGATCAGAACTCTTATGCACTGCTGGTGGGAGTGCAAAATGATACGACCATTTTGGAAAATGATATGGCGCTTCCTCAGAAAGCTAGAAGTAGACATACCATTCGATCCAGCAATTCCACTCCTAGGAATATATCCTAGAGAAATCAGACTTGTCACTCGAATAGACATATGCACACCTATGTTCATGGCAGCATTGTTCACAACAGCAAAATGATGGAAACAACCTAGAAGCCCATCAACAGATGAACGGATAAACAAACTATGGTACATACACACAATGGAGTATTATGCAATGAGAAAGAACAGCAATGAATCTGTGAAGCATCTCATAACATGGATGAAACTGGAGGACATTATTCTTAGTGAAATAAGTCAATCACAAAAGGAGAAATATTGTATGAGACCTCTATTGTAAAAACCCATGCAAAAGTTCCCACACAAAATGTAACAATCTTTGTTGGTTACCAGGGATGGGAGGGCTTGGGGGGAAATACGAAATAGGCTATAGGTAAGTGGTATCTTCGGTGAAGGGTGAGACAGTACACAATACAGGGGAAACCAGCACAACTTGTACAAGGAAAGGTCATGGAAGCCCCATAAACACATCCAAACCCCTGAGGGACTGAATGGCTGGGCAGAGGGCTGTGGGGACCATGGTCTTGGGGAACATCTAGCTCAATTGGCATAACAGAGTTAATGAAGACAATGTTCTACATTCTACCTTGGTGAGTAGTGTCTGGGGTCTTAAAAGCCTGTGAGAGGCCACCTAAGATACTTCACTTGTCTCATCCCTTAGGGCACAAGGGAGAATAAAGAGAACAGTATACAAGGAAACGATTAGTCCAAAGGACTAATGGTCCACAGCTACCAAGGCCTCCACCGGACTAAGTCCGGTACAGCTAGATGGTGTCCGGCTACCACCACTGACTGCTCTGACCAGGATCACAACAGAGGGTCTGGACAGCGCTGGAGAAGGATGTAGAGCATAATTCTAAGTCACAAAAAAAAAAAAGACCAGATTTACTGGCCTAAAGGAGACTGGGGAAACCCTGAGACTATGACCCAAAGACACCATTTTAGCTCAGTGGTAAAGTTATCTCCGAGGTTCACTGTTCAGCCTGGGAGTGGACAGCCCCATAAAACCATGATGGGACTAATGAGGTACAGTAGGCCAGTGACAAGGGCCAGAAGGCAGAACAGGACAAGGAAGCTGATGATAGGGAACCCAAGGATGAATAAGGATAATGTTGATGTGTTGTGAGATTGTTAACCATTGTCATAGGGCAACATTTGTAGTAACTGTTAAATGAGAAACTGTTTTGTTCTGTAAACCTTTATCTCAAGTGAGAATAGCAGCACAATTGGAGGAGCGTAGTCAATGTCACTGAACTGTGCATGTAGAAATTTTTGAAATGGTGTATCTTCTGCTATGTGTATTTTCACCAAAAAAAAAAGGTCGAGAAGTTAGAGGGTGGACATGTTGTGGGGTTGTTAACCAGTGTTATAAAACAATATGTGTACTACTGTTTCATGAGAAATTATTTGTTCTGTAAGCCTTCTCCTGAAGTACAATAAAAAAGAAAGAAAGAAAGGAATGGAAAAGCCATCTTTGGTATGCTTAAGCTTCTCCAGGTCTACTCTACATTGTTATTTTCCTTCACCTTCCTTGTAAACCAATTGAAACTGTCTTCTGAGTCCACAAGACAGACTGCAACCTGCCAACTATAGGATCTACCGTTATGGCTATAAGACTAAGACTGAGTTCGAACCCAATGGGTATAATGAAGAATGATAACTCTATTAATTCCTGATTCCATGTCCTTAATTGGCTTTGCCTTGATGACAAACAGGTAGAGAATCCACTATCTGTGTTTAAGGACTTGTTTTAAAGGCCCAGGAAAGCTACTGGCAGATGGAGTCTGTTTTGTTGGAATCCCACAATTTCTTTCTTAATCTCTCAACATTCTCATGTCTTAACGCCCCTCTTTGCATTTCCCAGATATTTCAGGAATATTTTTGCCAATACCCTAAACTCCCTACTGTCTGTCTTTTACATTTATCTGGGTAAAACCCAAACTCTAGATAAACTCAGCATTCCACTTCTCTTCATGCAAGAAGCAAGTGCTGCTGGAGGAGATTGCCCAACAAGGCAAATGCATTCATGATTGGCCTGAATGAAAGAAAGAGAAGAAAAAAATTGTGAGGTAGCCTCCTTTGTTCCCATGGTCCATCAAGGTTATATTTTCATTAAAAATATTTCAGACTCTTACTACTTCCCTCAAATCTCTGACAACCACTCCTACAAGACCCAGAAGATGACAAAACATCCCATTTCTCAGAGAAGCATCAAACAATAGGGTAAGAACTCTCTCCACTTTCCCTAATTATCAAACCTTCAACTTACCTACAACCTCTCTTTGCATCCTGGTATCTTAGAGGAGGTTCCCTCTTCTGATTTCTTCTCTCAGGAATCTTAAAGGCTCATTTATTTCTTGTCTCTCTCCAGTATACTTTATTTGATCCTTCACATTGATACTTGATAATTTGATCATGATCTTCCCATTTTTAGAGAGAGAGTGAAAACTTATGGCACCCAACCTCTCTCTAGCTAACATTGTATCTCACTCCTTCTTTTCACAGACATCTTCTGGAAAAAGTCGATTCACGTCTACAACTCCCTCCACTCACTCTTGTACCTACTTCCGTCCGTACTCTGCCTGCATGCATCCTCTAGACCAGCTCTCCCTTAGGTCATCTGGATTTCAGTCCTTTTTCCATGACCTTTCCCAAGCTTCCATGACACAATACTCCTAGTTTTCCTCCTCCATCTCTAGGTTCTTCATTATCAATCCACGATCATCTACTGCCTTTTAATGCTAGGGCTCTTTTATCCTGGACCCTAACTTCTTTTCAATCTGTACTTCTTTCCTAGCCAGACTCACCCAAACCTGTGGCTTCAATACTCATTTCTATGATTACAACTCCCAACCTGATGGATAGAGTCAAGTTCTCCTCTTGAGTTCAAGCTCCATAAGTCTAATTATGTACTCACCATCTCCACTTTGAATGCTTAAAGTTATATCAAACTAAATGTACAAGATCAAATTCTTGACTTTTAATCCTCTTCCAGGAACACAGTCTTCTTCGAGAGTACCCTGTTTTAATAAATGTTGCTGTTTTTGTTAGGTTCCGTTGAGTTAGTTTTGACTCATAGTGACCCTATGTACAACAGAACAAAACACTGCATAAATTGTTATTTTAGTTTTCACAGAGACAGCTCTGACTCACGACAACTATGTGCAACATAACAAATGTTGTCCAGTCCTGCACCGTCTTAGTGACCACTGACATGTTTGAGTCCATTGTCATGGCTACTGTATATTGCCTTCCTGGAGCCCTGGTGGCGGAATAGTTAAGAGCTACAACTGCTAACCAAAAGGTTGGCAGTTTGAAGTCACCAGACATGCCTTGGAAACCCTATGGGGCAGTTCTACTCTGCCCTATAAGGGAACTATTAGTCAGAATTGACTCAATTTTTTTTTTTTTTTGGTTTCCCAGCTAGGGGGCTAATCTTCCAGCATTATACCATACGGTATTCTATTGTGATCCTTAGGGTTTTTGCTGGCTTATTTTCAGAAGTAGATCCCCAGAGCTTTCTTCCTAGTCTGTCTTAGTCTGGAATCTCTGCTGAAAACAGTCCACTATGGATGACCCTGTTGATATTTGAAATGTGGATGGCATAGCTTCCAGCAACACAGCAATGTGCAAGCCACCACAGTATGACAAATGGACAGATGTCTGGGATGCATCCTAGAGACTCACCTTCTGAGTGAAACTACAACCAACTCGAGTTAATTATACCCTCTGAAAAATCCCTCAAATCTCTTCAATACTATCAATGATTTTCACTACAGTGCTAGCCCAAGATCTTGTCATATCACAGTTGACACTTCAGTTACCTCTGAGGTGGGGTCTCTACATCCAACCCAGGTCCATCTCAATCCTATATTTCCCACACTGTAGCCCGTGTGATTTTTGAATACACAAATCTGGTTTAGTTTCTCCCTTTCGATCTTCTAGATGATCTAGGGATGGTGACTAAAGTACTCAATTTGCCTCAGAATCTGGGTGGTATCAAGAGCAGGAATCCTCCCAGCCCCTTTTCACACCTCTCCAGGCCCTATGATCTGTGCTCTGATCACACTGCTTGTCTCCATTTTTTTTACTGCTGTGAAACAAACTACACCATGTTTGTTGTTGTTAGGTGCTATTGAGTCAGTTCTGGCTCATAGTGACCCTACGTACAAAAGAACGAAACACACTGCCCGGTCCTGTGCCATCTTCACAATCATTGTTATGCCTGAGCCCATTGCTGCAGCCACTGTGTCAGTCTATCTCACTGAGGATCTTCCTCTTTTTCTCTGATCCTCTACTTTACCAAGCATGAAGTCCTTCTCCAGGGGCTGATTCCTCCTGATAACATGTCCAAAGTATGTGAGACAAAGTATCATCCTCACTTTAAGGAGCATTCTGGCTGAACTTCTTCCAAGAAAGATTTGCTTGTTCTCCTGGCAGTTCGTGGTATAGTCAATATTCTTCTCCAACACCATGATTTAAAGGCATCAATTCTTCTTCTGTCTTCCTTATTCATTGTCCACCACCTTTGGAAAAGCCAAATAGCCACCATCTCATTATGCTCAGGAATTCTATGGGCTGAACATTTAGCAGGAGCCCAGAGGGAATGGCTCTTCTCTGCTCTGTGCTGTCTAACAGCAGAGGCTGGGGATGAGAACAGCTAGGACTGAAGAATCCATTTCCAAGATGGTGTCTTCACTGCCATGCGTGGTGCCTGGGCTGCAGTGGCTGAAGACAGGCTCATCTGGGACTGCCAGCTGGAGCATCTTCATGAGACCTCTCTGTATGGCTGTGTTCTCAAAGAGGAGGAGGGGCAGATGGGTTCTGAATGGGAGTGAACAGCCTTTTCAGAGAACATTCAAACAGAACCTTCCAGAAGCTGCAGGACCTTTCATGACCTAGCCTTAGACATCATAAAGCATCACTTCTCACCTTCTATTCACCAAGGCAATCACAAAAGTCTACCCAGTTTTAAGGAACATACCCCCTACCTCTCAATGAAAGGAGTGTCAAAAATTGGCCGTGGCATGTTTTAAAACTGCGACCCTTCCTTCTTCCGTTCCTCAAAGAGCCATTGATTCTCCCGCTAGCCTTGTGATAAGCTCTGCCCTCCTCTTGCTCCCATTCCCCTGGATTAATATCACCGATCCTACAAATCTCAGTTCAGTCTTTCTCAGGAAAGACTAACTCTCCAAACTTGATTAGCCCCCTTTTCGTATAGTCTTCTCCCTTCGTGAAGTTCTTTGCAGAAATTAACATCATTGTCATTTTAACTCATAATTATTTTATTGATACCTCACTCTCCCCCATTAGATAATAAACTCTCCCAAGGCAAGGATCTTAGTGAGAGAGTGAGGAAACGAAATGAGAGGGAGAGAAGTGGAACACAGTGTCTCTGACTATGCTTAGAGCTCTTTGCACTGCATTTTGATCGTTCTCAACTGAAGAGAAGAATATTCTGGCATAGGAGACAAGAAAGGTAAGGTCTGTCTTCAGATAACTGTGTTGAGAGGGCCTGCAGGGAAGATGCATGAGAAGAACCCTCTTGCCTTACTTTCCTAATTGTCCTAGGTGAATGAACAAAGCACCTTATGACCTCTCTGGCATCAGCTGGCCTCTGTGCACAGCAGAGGTGAGTGTATGACTGAGACACTTGCCTAAGACCATTCAGGTGTAAGCAGGAGGGCATAGGTTGGGAAGCAGCAGCAAGAAACAGATGTCACAGTTACACCTGGATATCCACCCACTTTTGAGCCCTGGGGACACTTGGATACTTTCCAGGAGGGGAGCCTCTGGGTCCCCCATGGCCTGGATGGCTGCCACACACCTTTGCTTCCTGCTGAAATACAGGGCAGAGAAGCCAGCACTGAGAAACACCCAGATCCCATAGCAGGAGGTGGAGAGCAGTGAAGGGGGAACAGGAGTGAGTCATACCACCTGCCCGGGCCGTTTACTACAGCTTCTCCTGCTACTGGTTAAGCTGCCTCTATCCTCTAAGGTGGGTGTTCATCACACACACAGATTCACGCACGCACACATGCACACTCACATGTCTACATTCACACATTGTGCACACACACAGGTTCACCCACACTCACAGGCACTCACACACACGCACACAGTATTGACCCCAGTGGGTGGGGTTGGAAGATTTGCTTACTGAAATGTTCAGACAACAAAGAATCTGATCTGGGAGGTAAGAAGACGAGTACATTTTTCTATTCTGATTCAAATATGTATCAAATCCAAAAGCACAATATTCCAAGGAGGTAAGAAACGGGCTCAGTTTATATATATATATATATATATAATATTATATATATATATATGTGCATATATATATTATATATCATGTGTATATATAATATTACATATTATATATATTATATATGTGTGTGTGTGTATGTATGTATACACACACACACACACACACACACATATACGTATGTATGTTGTTAGGTACTGTAGAGTCAGTTCCAACTCATAGCAACCCTACAGGACAGAGTAGAACTGCCCCATAGGATCTCGTCAGAGCAGCCAGTGGATTTGAACTGTTGACCTTTCAGTTAACAACTGAGCTCTTTATATATATATATAGTTTTTCCCTGTATATATGTATATATATATATTTTTTTTTCCCCCTAATACAAGGTATCAACCCCCTAGTAACACAATTAAGTTTTATACAGGCTGAGAGTCCCTGAAGAATTTGGCAACCTAGTTATGTTACAGGGGCATTGGTGGTTCGGTGGTAGAATTCTCTCCTTCCATGTGGGAGACCCAGGTTCAATTCCCTCATGCCAACGTACCTCATGCACAGCCACCACCCATCTGTCACTGGAGGCTTGCGTATTGCTAGGTTGCTCAACAGGTTTCAGTAGAGCTTCTAGACTAAGATGAACTAGGAAGAAAGGTCCGGTGATCTAGTCCAAAAATCAGCCAATGAAAACCCTGTAGATCAGACAGGTCTGATTCATAACTGATCATGGGGATGGAGCAGGACCAGGCAGCGTTTCATCACATTGCACATGGGGTCACCATGAGTCGGGGGCTGACTCAGTGGCAGCTAACAACAACGACAGGTATATTGTATGCAGCTATTAAAATCAGCACCACAATCATTAACTATAAAGCCATTAATAAAAATAATTCCTTTCATTTTAAACTATTTTACAAACCACTCCCAGACGCATGACCTGAGCACCATCCAGACATTGCCTAGGATTCCATACTACTGTCACTGTATTCCAGAGGGGATACTGAGGCTCAGAGAGTGGGAACAACTCAACTGTGGTCACACAGGTGAAAAGTGACAGGTTAGGACTGGACTGTGTTCCTTCGAACTCAAGTCCAATGACGTTTCACTACCCTACCTGTGGGTGGGAAGTTTCATTGAGGTACATGCTATTTTTTAGAGAATAATCTCAGATAATCCAATTAAAATTTATTGTGAAATTATAAACCTGCATTTTCTGAATGAAGGGGTAACTTGTTAGTATACTTACTAAATAAATGCATCTTTTTTTAAAGCATACTTTTTGCAGTGGAGGGAGAAAACAAACACCAAACTAAAAAAAACAAAAAAAAAACAACCAGTTACATCAAGTCGGTTCCAACTCATGACGAGCTGTGTGTGTGTCAGAGTAGAACTGTGGTCCAAAGGATTTTTTATAAGTAGATCGCCAAGCCTTTCTTCCAAGGCGCTTCTGCATGGGTTTGAACTGCTAATCTTTCAGTTAGCAGCTATTCTTGACACTTCACATCACCCAAGATCTAAAGAGAAAACGAGCACAATATTTTCTATATGAATATGCTGTTCAACGTTTTCCCCCAGGTATTTGGAGCTGTACATTCATTTTGGTAATATGACCACTATCTCTTTAAATAGAAATTAAAAAAAAAAAAAATTTCTCTGCAGCCTCTCAACTGAACCTCCAGCCTCAGAGGAACCGCAGAGCTTTGTCTACCATCAATGCATATTCTGCTCTGTGTAAGAATCACCCATGTTGATGGAAATAGCCATGGGGTGTGCAAAGAACCCATTTCGTGTGTCAGAGAGTTAGGCCTCTGTGAGATGAAATGTCAAAGAGAGACAGCTCTTTCCATGTGAAATGACCTTAAGAGCACCCCGACCTCGCCAGAGGTAACCTTTTTCCAGCAAGAAACATTAAAATTACAACCGTATTCATGTTTCAGCTTCAAAAACAATATGTATTTCTCCTGCACACTCCCCTGACTTGGCATCCTACAAATCTTAAATGAAGATATACTGGGCCTCCTATTTCTCAGCATCACACAGCTTATTTATTCCAGTCTGAACACACCTCGGAATGAAGCTGCTCCTTTTAATTCCTCCAGAGGCCCATTGGAGGTCCATTTTATTGCTATTTTAGCTGAATGTTTTACTACGGTATCTGTATTTAATATTTCCAGTGTGGCTTCATTTTTGGATTTCCCCCCCACCCCCAAATCCCCCAGGCATGCTTGTTTTTAAGTAAAATATATGTCTGATCAATGCGCTAATCAAACTGAAGATTCTGATACCTCTAAAATATAGCTGTGGACAAGTGTCCACATCAGGTAGCATCTGGACAGGCAGTGCCGAGACAAATTAGGGGCAGAAATGTCCTTCGTAACAGTGACAAGAGGGGCAATCCCGGTTCAAAGATTACGTCTAGAAACAGGATTTACTTACCCTCCTTGGTGATTTAGTGGGTTGTTTTCCATCCATCTGCTTTTCAGTGCCTTGTCTTGTGAATGAAATCCTTTTTTTGTTTTGGTCAGCACTGATTCCAGGGGACGCAGGAAGCCTTTTACCTCCACGTCTAACTGCCAAAGTAAAAAACAAGACTTCACGGCACCTACCATTGTCAGATGGGGAGAATGTCTTCAGGGCTTTTCAAGCTTTCTGTGTTTTTCTCCACTAATGGTGTTTGAAGTCATGTAACACAAATGCTCCCAAGCCTGGACATTGGTGGGAAACCCCTGGAATTAAAACTCTTTCCAAACCTGAGAACTGGTTAGAGCTACAACCTATATTCCAAGGTTAAGACATAGGCCAGTACAAATGCAAGTAGTAAGCAATGAGATGTGTCAGGAAAGTAACAGTATTACTTATTAGATGGGTCAGCTTGGGGAAATCATCCAACTCTTTAATTTTACTCTGTGCATTGTTTGTGAAGAGCAATTGAGATGAGGTGGGGGAAAGAGCTGGGATAATGCGTAGTGTAGGGTTAGTATTAAGAGTATTAGGGTTTAGGGCTAGAGTCTCATAGAAGACACAACAGAACAGCTAGGCTACATGTCACCTCCATTCTTATATAATGGAAGGTGACAGGAAGGCAGTGGGCTAACAAGAGACAGCAGAGATTTGTCCCTTAAGTACTTGGGTCTCACATTATCGTATTACTGTTAATAAAGAGAGAGATTAATTTATTTTTCAGATAAATTCCCAAACAAAGAAACAAAAATCTCAGGGAAGCATTCTGATTGGCTTGGCTTCAGTCATGAGACCCTTTTGTGTAAGGTCACATTGATGGAGGAACTTAAACAGAATGCTGTGGTTTGAAGGAACGTTTCTCAGGATAGCATTATTCTGAGTTGGCAAAGTAATAAATGTTCAGTACAATTCATCACTGAAAGTAAAGAGGACTTGAAGAACTTACTGATAAAGATCAAAGACTACAGCCTTCAGTATGGATTACACCTCAGTGTAAAGAAAACAAAAATCCTCACACCTGGACCATTAAGCATGATAAACAGAGAAAAGGTTGAAGTTGTCAAGGATTTCATTTTACTTAGATCCATAGTCAACACCCATGGAAGCAGCAGTCAAGAAATCACAAGATGCATTGCATTGGGCAAATCTGCTGCAAAAGACCTCTTTAAAATGTAGAAAAGCAAAGATGTCACTTTGAGCATTAAGGTGCGCTGACCCAAGTCATTGTGTTTTCAATCACCTCATATGCATATGAAAGCTGGACAAAGAATAAGGAAGACCAAAGAATTGACACCTTTGAATTATGGTGTTGGAGAAGAATGTTGAATACACCATGGACTGCCAAAAAACTAACAAATCTGTCTTGGAAGAAGTACAGCCAGAATGCTCTTTAGAAGCGAGAATGACGAGACTTAGTCTTACATACTTTGGACATGTGATCAGGAGGAACCAGTCCCTGGAGAAGGACATCATGCATAGTAAAGTGGAGGGTCAGCAAAGGAGAGGAAGACCCTTGATAAGATGGATTGATGCAGTGGCTGCAACAGCGGGCTCACGCATAACAATAATCATGAGGATGGTGCAGGAACCGGCAGTGTTTCGTTCTGTTATACATAGAGTTGTTATGAGTCGGAACCGCCTCGAAGGCACCTAACAACAGCAACAATTCATTATCCCCACCCATCTGTCAGTTTGTTCTACTGTGGTGGCTTGCATGTTGCTATGATGCTGGAAGCTATGCCACTGGTATTTCAAATACCAGCAGGCCACCCATGGTGGACAAGTTTCAGTGAAGCTTACAGACTAAGACTGACTAGAAAGAAAGGTCTGATGATCTGCTTCCAAAAACTAGCCAATAAAAACCCTATGGATCACAATAGAATATGTCTGATACAGTGCTGGAAGATGAGCCCCCTAGTTCGGGAAGCACTCAAAATACACAGTGGCAGAAACAATGTACTGAAGCACACCAACAATTGAGAAGATGGTTCAGGACCAGACAACATTTCTTTATGTTGTACGTGGGGTCACCATGAGTCAGAGCCAATTTGATGGCAACTAACAAGAGCGCAATTCATTGTTGATACCACAGAGATTTCAGCATCCTACTCCCTGCCCACACACTTCCAGTAAGGCTTCATGCTTCCTCAGAAAGTGAATCTCACCTATTCTGCTGACATTCAAAGTGCTCCTGACTCTGCTGAGAATTTACTTGATAGTCTTGTTTTCCACTCTTTCCTTAGAACAGATTCTACAAATGAGTCAGGTTCATCTGTGTGCACATCTTCCTTAATTACGAGGATGGCAAGTCTTTCCATTTGTATTCTGATTTTGGAATTTCCGATGAAATTCTCCATCAACTATCTCATTTGGTATTTGAGACATAGGTAAGCATCACTGGGACGTAGGTAAGGATTATAAAACTCATATTGTAAATGGGTTTTATAATCATAAAAGACACAACATAAAAAAAGAGGAAGACTCTCGATGAGGTGGGTTGACATCATAGATGCAACAATAGGCTCAAACATAGCAACAACAGTGAGGTTGGAGCAGGGCCTGGCATTGTTTAGTTCTGTTGTACGTGAGGTCACTATGAGTCGGAACCAACTCGAAGGCACCTAACAACAACAATAAATGAGGAGAAGGAGCATGGGTGGATGGTTAAGTGCTTAGCTGCTATCCAAAATGTCAGTGGTTTGAACCCACCAGTTGCTCGACTAGAGAAAATACCTGACAATCTGCTCCTGGAAAGATTACAGCCTAGAAAACCCTATGGGGCAGTTCTACTCTGTCACGTGGGGTCACTATGAGCTGGAATCAACTCGATGATGCACAAGAACAGCAACAAATGAAGTTACTGAGGCTAAACAAGATTTATTGACTTTCTTAAGGCAAAAATCCTCACAAAGTTTCTGAAGGGTGAAGTGAGTACTGGGGCTCAGGTCATCAGATTCAAAGTCAGATTCTCTTTTATAAGCCTTGTCATTGATGCAGGAACCTTTTTTTGGTTCTCCTAGTCTGGAAATCATGGTCTTATTGCCAATGAAGCATAGTTTATCATTTTGAAGAGAGCACAGGATTGCTAGAACTTTGCCTCTCAATGCAGAGCATGAGGGTCTTCCATTCAAAACAGAGTCCCTCTTAGAATCCTCAAGTGTCCCATCAAAAGGCAGCCTCCCTGCTGCTCCACAGGCTTTCATAACAGAAAGTGTTTCCTTTATTCAGAGATCTAGACATTTTCTGCCTGCTCCTCAGGTAAGCCATCATAAAGTGTCTTGCTGCTCAGTTCTCATCAAAATCCTGGTCAAGATTTGTGGAAGCTCCTTTAAGAAACTGCAGTGTATCTACAACTCTAGCCACCTCTGACTCACTCTCTACATCCAGCCTTACCCTGGAAGACTGCATTGCCAAACCACATATCCTAGTTTTTCACAGAAAGACCTACCTTGGACAAAATTTTAATTACATGTCATTAGCTCCAATCCAACATTACTAAGAAATGATCATAAAAATTTAGGATATAGATGTTCATTAAATATTTGCTGACTGTGATTTTAACTGAATTTTCTGTAATAGTTTTGAAATATCTTACTGTAAAACTGGACCTGTCAGTTCTTCCCTGTAGTTATATAAATAAACCCCATGCCTTCGAGTCATAGCAACCATATAGGACAGAGTAGAACTGCCCCATAGGATTTCCAAGGAGTGGCTGGTGGATTTGAACTGCTGACTTTTGGTTAGCTGCCTGAGCTCTTAAACACTGCACCACCAGGGCTCCAGTTATATCAATATTTGCGTTATATATTTTGAAAAATACTCAACATTAAAATCAAATTGAGAATAATTATGTCTTCTTGATCAATTGACAACTGTTATCATTATGTAGGGATTTTATTTACTGGTATAAATCCTTTTTCTCTTAAGTTATACTTGTCTGCTTTCAGTATGGTTAATATTTGTCCACTATATCTTTTACCATATTTTATTTTCCAGCTTTCCATGTCATTAAGTGTTAGGTTCACTTTGTAAGCAACATATATCTGATTTTTTTTTAACCCAGTCTTATAATCAATAACTTTTAAATGAGTTTAGTCTATGTATATTTATTGTGATTATTATGATGATTAGACATCTTCCTTGTATCTTACTTTATACCTCTTACTTAATGCATTTAATAATAATGCTATTTCTATGAGTCTTTATTCTCCTTACTAGAATTTTGTTTTTTAGATACGATAAACCAAAAAAAAAAAAAGGAAGAGAACATTGCCAGTAAGTTGATTCTGACTCATAGCGACACTATAGGACATAGTAGAACTGCCCTATAGGGTTTCCAGGGCTGTAATCTTTACAGAAGCAGACTGCCACATCTTTCTCCCTCAGAGTGGCTGGTGGGTGTGAACCACTGGCCTTTTGGTGAGCAGCTGAGTTCTTTAACCAATGCACCACCAGGGTTCTTAGGTGGGGTAGAGCAGGAAAATTGACTCTGGGATTTTTGTTCTTACTTGAATTGTGTTTTTTCTGTATTGGTTTAGAATTTATATACGTTACTTCTTTGTTTTCAACGGTTACACTTGCATTTTTTGTCATGCATACTTAATAATGTTTAAAGTCATTTATCTTAATCATCCCCCCAAAAAAGAAACACAAAATTCTCAGATTTTCTTTCTAAAATAATTTTCTATATTCTCGAAGAGAACCCGTGATAATTTCCTTTAGAATGGTCTATTGTTGGTAATTTTCTCAATTTTTATTTATCTGAAGAATCTTTATTTCACTTTCATTTTTAATAATAGTTTTACTGGGTATAGTTTTTGCTTGAAAGTTACTCTCTCTCAAAACCCAGAAGATGTTATTCCACTGCTTTCTTGCTTTTGTTATTTCTTTTTAAAAGTCTGTTCTCAGCTTTGAATTCTCCACCCTGTCACCCCTGCGCCTGGCTGCTTTTAGGATCTTATCTCACATTCTACAGTTTTACAACAATGTGCCTAGTTGTAAAGATCTTTGTTTCTGTTTGTTTTGCTTTTGTTTAATCTTGCTTGACATACATTGCATTTTCTTTGTCTGTGGATATACGTCTTTCATTAGTTACCAAAAAAACCTCAGTAATAGTTTTATTACTTACTGAATTTCCTCCATTATACGTATTTGTTCTTATGAGACTTTGCGTAAGTTGTTTTTGTTGTTGTTGTTAGGTGCCAACTCAAAGCAACCTTACGTACAACAAAATGAAATACTGCCTGGTCCTGCATCATCTTCACAATCATTGTTATGCTTGAGCCTATTGTTGCAGCCGCTGTGTCAATCCATCTTGTTGAGGGTCTTCCTCTTTTTCCTTGACCCTCTTCTCTACCTAGCCTAATGTCCTTCTTCAGGGACTGATCCCTCCTGATAACACGTTCAACTTATGTGAGACGTAGTCTTGCCATCCTTGCTTCTAAGGAGCATTCTGGTTGTATTTCTTCCAAGACAGATTTGTTCATTCTTTTGGCAGTCCATGGTATATTCTTCACCAGCACCACAATTCAAAGGCATCAATTCTTCTTCGGTCTTCCTTATTCATTGTCCAGCTTTCGTATGCCTATGAGGCTATTGAAAACACCATGGCTTGGGTCAGACGTACCTTAGTCTTCAAGGTGACACCTTTGCTTTTCAACACTTTAAAGAGGTCTTTTGCAGCAGATTTGCCCAGTGCAATGCATCGTTTGATTTCTTGACTGCTGCTTCCATGGGTGTTGAATGTGCATCCAAGTTAAATGAAATCCTTGACAACTTCAGTATTTTCTCCATTTGTCATGTTGCTTATTAGTCCAGTTGTGAGGATTTTTGTTTTCTTTATGTTAAAGTGTAATTCATACTGAAGGCTGTGGTCTTTGATCTTCGTCAGTAAGTGCTTCAAGTCCTCTTCACTTTCAGCAAGCAAGGTTGTGTCATATGCATAACACAGGTTGTTAATTAGTCTTCCTCCAATCCTGATGCCCCGTTCTTCTTCATATAGCCCAGCTTCTCGGATTATTTGCTCAGCATACAGATTGAATAAGTATGGTGAAAGGATACAACCCTGACATACACCTTTCCTGACTTTAAACCAAACAATATCCCCTTGTTCTGTTCAAACGACTGTTTCCTCTTGATCTATGTATGGGTTCCTCATGAGCACAATTAAGTGTTCTGGAATTCCCCTTCTTTGCAATGTTATCCATAATTTGTTCTGACCCACACAGTTGAAGGCCTATGCATAGTCAATAAAACACAGGTAAACGTCTTTCTGGTATTCTCTGCTTTCAGCCAGGATCCATTCGACATCAGCTATAATATCCCTGTTCGTACAGTGGGTAAGAGCTTGCCTCCTGATCAAAAGATCGGCAGTTTGAATCCACCAGCCCCGTCTTGGAAACTGTGTGGGGCAGTTCTACTCTGTCCTATAGGGTCACTGAGAGTCGGAATCGATTCGACAGCAAAAGCTTTTTCTCCGCACGAGAGCAACTTTAAATTGTTCCTTGGACTCCTGTACTGTACTCCCTAGTATCTCTTAATTACCTTGACTCTTTCCAATATCCTCAATGTTTTTTTAATATTTGTAATGAACAATTTTCAATTAATTTGTGTGTTTTTTTTTAAGATTTAACTCATTCATTGTGTTTTAAATTTCAGTAATTTTATTTCTATAAGGTCTAAATCATTGTTTTTTTCAAATTTGGTTGGATACTTTGGATCAACTTTTGTTCTTTTCTACTTTTTGGATTTCATCTTTTTTTCTTGAAATATCTCACATGTATTTATTTTCTATTATATCTATAACTGTATATGTGTGTATATCATATCTATCTGCCTGCCTGCCTATCTATAGATCTGATATTTGGAATAACTGAAGTTTCTGTGGGCTGTAATCTGTTGTTTGTTGTTTTTGATGACTGTTACTCGTGATGGTTTGTTTTCTTGTGTGTTTAGAAATTTATTTTTTCTTACGAGCTTATTCACGTTCTACTGAATTTAATTTGTGAGAATCCTTAGGGTCTACATTTAGCATATGATATGGAGAGAGTTGTCATTTGTTTTTGCCGAAGGCCAGAGGATGTTACAGATCTAGTACCATCTTAGGCTCCTTGGACAGTTCATAGTCTCCTGTGTAGGTCCAGGTATGAGCTCTTGCTCCTTACCAGAGTCCCAGGCTCGTTTTCCCAAACACAGACTTGCTATCGCCCAAGTTCCTTTGCTTCAGCTCAGTAGTTTTGTTTGCTTCTCTTTCCTTTTTCTCTTGAAGGTTTTCCTTATATTCTATCAAGCCCAGTGACGTATTAAAATTATGTTTATTTATGTTTGTGTTGATGTCTAATTGACCCAATATTTGGTTGTATTTTAGCCAGATATTCTTCTGGTCATTTGCCTGTCATGCCACTGGATGCACATTTGCTGGAATTATTCCTTTGGAGATATTGTCTATTCCATCATTCAGTTCCCCCTGGATTTTCAAATAATGATAATAGTAAAATAGTAATAAAAGCAATTGTATACTGAGAATTTTACAAAGTACCAGAGATTATGCTAACCATTTAATGAATAGTACGTCTAGTCTTTTCATCATGGCAAAGGAGCTTCCGTTCAGAGAGTAAAATGAATGGTGTTTACTTGTCATAAAACTAGTTGATAGTAGAGCTGGGATTGATAATGGATCTGGCATAATATTCTACTTATAGTAGAGTATTCTGTGATATATCTTGAAGTAAAAAATATATATAAAATCATATAAAACCCTCATGAAGGTTGTGTTTAAAATTCATAGCTAGAAAGTATATTAATAGCCCCCAGTGACTGACCTAACTCCTCTTTTCTAACAACGAATATTCCATGAATGATCATGCCTTCATTTCACCTGGGGTCAACCAGAAAGTTCTAGAACAAATTTAAAGGTCAACTTAGACAATTATCATTGCTGTGATTGTTCATATTTTCCTGCTAGTCATAACCGTCTAGTTTTGTGTATATTTATTATATTGTTGCTTATTGAAAAATCACGCCAAAATGAATAAGTGATTAAACAAATACAATTTGAGCATCATAAATTCATGATTGTCTCATAGAAAAGTCTCAAGACAGTCAGATTTTGCTTTTAGGACACATAAAATATTCTAGTAGCTCAAATGTCCATATTGTGACATAGTTTAGTTTTATTTTTGGAGGTTCAACCCCCTGTAGTATACAAGGCAACAACAAGAAAAAATTAATCACAGTGAATTTATCTTGGTCAACATTAGAGACTTCATAAGGCTTTTCTTTAAGTTGTTCTTCAACTCAAAGCAATCCTTTCTGGGACAGCCAGGTTCTGTGCATTTGCAGATTTGAGAAAATGGAGGTGCTGAGGCTTTGTGGCTTTGCCAGGGCCACAAGACTGGCAAGTGTGAGAGCCAGGTTGGACCACCTACCCGTGTAGAAAGCCTCTTTCTCTTTCTTACTTCCTGTTATGGATTTAATTGCCTCTCAAAAAAAAAAAAAAAAAAAAAAATATATATATATATATATATATATATATATATATATATATATATAAGTACTGACTCCTGTATCTGTAAATGTGACCTTGTTTGGAAATAGGGCCTTTGAAGATATTATCAGTCAAGTTAATGCAAGCTCATACTGGAGCAGAGTGGGCCCTAATCCTATAGGAGTGGTTTCCTGATTTAAAAAAAAGAGAGAGAAAAGACACAGAGAAACAGATAGAGGAAGACAGCTGCGTGAAGATCTATCTTCAAGTTAAGGAGCCCCTGGGGCTATCAGGCCCTGGGAGATATGAGAAGAGATCTCCCGTTATAGACTGCAGAGGAAACATAGCCAGGCCAACATGTTGATTTGGACTTCTAGCCTCCAGAACTGTGAGATAATTAACTTCTTCTTTTTTTTTTTTTGGTTTGTTTATTGTTGTAGTTTAAGTGAAGGTTTACATTTCAAGTTAGTCTCTCATACAAAAATTTATACATATATTGTTATGTGACCCTAATTTTTCTCCCTGTACTGTGACAGCACACTCCTCCTTTCCACCCCTGATCTCCCGTGTCCATTCAAGCAGCTGCTGACCCTCTCTGCCTTCTTATCCTGCCTCCAGACAGAAGTTGCCAATTTAGTCTCATTGGTCTAACTGAGCTAAGAAGCACACTCTTCATGAGTATCATTTTATGTCCCACAGTCCAGTCCAATCCCTGTCTGAAGGGCTGGCCTCGGAAATTGCTTTAGTTCTGGGCTGATAGAGAATCTGGGGGCCATGCTTTCCGGGGTTCCTCCAGTCAAGACAATTAACTTCTGTTGTCATGATCCACTCATATGGTGGTGTTTTGTTATGCAACCCTGGAAAGCAAATACACTTCCTATATTGTTGAAATAAATACTGGTTGTTTCCTCATTCCCAGCTCTCCAGGAAAAAAAAAACAAAACAAAAAAAGCAAACCCTTCCTTTCATCTGCTCTCCTTGATATCTGTATTTCCCACTTTTATTCCATTAAAAGAAAATCACCCATCACCCATTCCCCTTGAAATGAAACTTTTCCCAACAGTCTTTCCATTTGGTCCTGGGGCTCTGAGTGCCCCAGAGAGGGTCTGGGCCTGACCCCCTGACCCGAGTGGTCCTGGCATCTGCTGGGCTCTTCCTCTTCTCCAGAGTCTAATAATTCTAACAAGGCCTCTCAATTCGCCTGCGCGGTAGAGTCTGTTTCTCTTGCCTTAAAATGGGGCTCGTGTCCTTGGAAGAGGCCTCTGTTTCTCTGAAAGATTTGTCCCAGTCAAGCAAAGTAAAGTCTCTTCTCTATAAAATCGTCTATTCCTACATGGGTAGTAAAGTCCTGTTAAATATGTTTTTGTTAAAACTAATTTACCTGTTAGTTTCGTTTTGTTTTTTTCTCAGATGTGAATGTTGCGACTTGAAATTCCGATGAACCACTGGATAATTCAGTCTAAAGAAGGCCAGATATTCCTTGGGAAGCTGAAATTATGAATGGAAAAGACCTCTAGATCATTCGCCTCTTTCCTTTTACATTTGAGGAAAACTGAAGCCCAGAGACAGCAAGTCACTTGCTCTATTACACACAGGTAATTTTCACAGGAGTGTTCAACGGTTAGTCATTTCGTCAAGTTTTATAACTAGTGAGAGAATCAACATTATCATAGTAAATGACAAGACCTAGAGGAGCAGTTAGAATGTCTTTGTAGTTCTCATTCTATAATAATAATTCCAAAAATAGACATTGACCCTCAAAAGATAACTATCATCAATCAAAAAAACACAGCATTTTAGAACACTCAGAAAACTTAAAGCAGGATAGAAATTTATATTTAAAAAATAATGAAAGCTTATTTATCTTCTGGACACTGTTCTTATTAGGTGCTATTGAGTCAATTTTTGACTCATAGTGACCTCATGTGACAAATCAGAACTGCCCCATAGGGTTTTCTTCTTTGTAATCTTTCTGAGCGCACATGTCCCGGTTTCTTATCCCACAGAGCAACTGAATGGGTTCAAGCCACCAACCTTTCAGTTAAGAGCCAAATGCTTAACCGTTGCGCCACCAGGCCTCCTTTTCTGGATGGTAGGCTCTGTAATTTTAATTTCATTATCTCATTTAATGCCCGTAAGAACCTGGTAAGGATTCTCTGTCTCTGAAGCCCCAGCTTCTAACTATGGATGATCCTGCATCTCAGAAGGTATTGATGAGGCCAAGCTAGGGTTCTTGAGACTTGATACCTGGCACTCAACAGACCTCCTGGGATGGATCAGATCATTCATTAAAGACAACTCAACTGGGAGGATGTCATGGATTGAATTGTGTCCCCAAAAAAATATGTGTATCAATTTGGCTAGGCTATGATTCCCAGTATTGCATGATTGTCCACCATTTTGTCATCTGATGCGATTTTCCTATGTGTTGTAAATCCTGCCTCTATGATGTTAATGAGGGGGGATGGGCGGCAGTTGTGTTGTTGGGGAAGGACTCAATCTACAAGATTGGATTGTGTCTTGGGACAATTTCTTCTGGGATATAAAAGAGAGAAGTGAGCTAAGAGACAGGAGGACCTCATACTACCAAGACAGCAGTGCTGGGAGCGGAACGAGTCCTTTGGACCTGGGGTTCCTGCGTGCAGAAGCTCCTATTCCAAGGAAAGATTAATGAGAAGAACCTTCCTCCAGAGCTGACAGAGACAGAAAGTCTTCCTCTGGAGCTGAAGCCCTGAATTTGGACTTCTAGCCTACTAGACTGTAAGAAAATAAATTTCTCTTTATTAAAGCCATCCACTTGTGGTATTTATGTAATAGCAGCACTAGATGACTCAGACAGAAGAAGTCCAAGCAGGCAGCTGGTCCACTCTCTGGAGACAGACGGGCAGAGGAGTGAGGGTCTTGCTGGTGGGCCATCAGAACTTGGGAGCCCAGGACTTAGCAGTGGGTACCATTTAGGTTCAAAGAATCTGGAGACTAGGGTGTGGAGAATCTGGAAGCTGTGTATCAAGGCAAGATGGCAGCTGGACTCAGAATTCCATTTCTTGAGCTATGGTACAAGCCCTCAAAATGTTTCATGAATAGAGCAGGGACCTGGGTTCCAGTACTGAGAAGGGGGTAGTAAGCAAGCACAGATATGGGCAGGCAGCTAGGAGATCACGATACTGAAATGGGCAGTCAGAAAACATGGTGAAGTGAAGATTTATGGGGTAAGAGTAAGTCATTCCAGAATTCCAGTGTCTCTCCTCCATGCACTAGCTGTGTGAATTTTGCTAGGTAATTAATATCTCTGAGCATCAGGCTTCTTACTGCTAAAATAAGAAGAGTCCCTGAGTGATGCAAAAGATTAATGTTCTTGACAGCTAACCAAATGGTTGGAAGCTGGACACTACCTAGAGGCACCTGCGAAGAAAGTTCTGGTGATCTGGTGTTGTTGTTATGTGCTGTCGAGTCAGTTCCAACTCATAGCGACCTTATCTACAACAGAACGAAATACTACCCAGTCCTGTGCCATCCTCGCAATCACTGCTACTCTTGAGGTCATTGTTGCAGCCACTGTGTTAATCCATCTCCTTGATGGCCGTCCTCTTTTTCACTGGCCCTTTACTTTACCAAGAACAATGTCCTTCTCCAGCTATTTGTCCCTCCTGATAGCAAAGCATGTGAGATGAAGTCTTGTCATCCTTGCATCTAAGGAGCATTCGGGCTATACTTCTTCCAAGACAGACTTTTTTGCTCTTCTAGCTGTCCATGGTATATTGAATATTCTTCACCAACAACATAATTCAAAGACATCAATTCTTCTCCGATCTTTATTCATTGTCCAGCTTTCCCATGCATATGAGGGGATTGAAAACATTATGGCTTGGGTCAGGTACACTTTAGTCCTCAAAGTGACGGCTTTGCTTTTCAACACTTTAAAGAGATCTTTTGTGATCTACTTCCCAAAAATCAGCCTTTGAAAAATCTATGGAGCATAGTTCTACTCTAACACACATGAGGTTGCCATGAGTTGGAGTCTACTTGACAACAACTAGAAAAAATTTGGAAAATGAGGAGGACCACAGATATCTCACAAGGAGGTTATGAGGAAGAAATTACATAATACACAAAAATACCTAGAGCTGTGCTTGTCACACAGTGGGTTCTCATTCTGTGTATATATATGACTTTCTGTGTGCTAATTTCTTCTTGCTGCTCTAACAAATTATCATGGATTTAGTGGCTTAAAACAATACAAATTTATTATCATTCAGTTCTGGAGGTCAAATGTTTAAAATAGTTCTGACTGATCTAAAATCAGGGTATCTGTGGGGCTGTGTTCCTTCTGGGAGCTCTAGGGAAGAATCCATTTCCTTGAGCTTTTCGGTTTCTAGAGGTCTCCCACATTCCTTGGCTCGTGACCACCTTCCATCTTCAAAGAGAGCAGTGTAATATCTTCAAATCTATCTCTTTATACTTCCATCATCACCTCTCTTCTCTGACTCTGACCCTCCTTGCCATCCTCTCAGAAAGACTCTTGTAATTATATTGGGTCCATCTGGATAATGCAGGATAATCTCCCCATTTCAAGATTCTTAATGTAACCACATCTGCAAAGTCCCTTTTGCCATGAAAGGTGGCATATTCACAGATTGTGGAGATTAAGATGTGGACGTCTTTAGGGGTCATGATACTGCTGAACATATTTTGCCAGAATGAAATGATCCCAGAGGGTTGTATGGAGCCAAGGGTACAGACAGGGCCCAGATGAAATGATCTACAGAGAAGAGTGACAATGGGGTGGGAGTGAGTCTGTCCTCACACTCTCTTGGCCATCCAAAGAAGAGCTTCTGTTTTGAAGCTGAGAAAACCGACACCAGAGAGGCAAATTGTCTTGTCTAGGGACACAGAGAATGAGTTTGGGATGTCTTTCTTCATATTAAGCAAACATGACAGAGCAGCCTGTCCTCCTTATTGGTAGGTAAAAGTGAATTATGGCTCCTGCATAAAACTCTATTGATTTTTTTCCTCAGGGCCTCAAGTCTCAATTGCATATTAACCTCTGTCTGTGTTTGATCACGGAAGTTGTCATTTTCAGAAATTATCTGGTTTTTATTTGTTTGCGTCCTAAATTATCTACATCCTTTCAAACATTGCCTAGTTCAACAAATATGTACTGGATGGATGGATGGATGGATGGATGGATGGATGAGATGGGTGGGTGGGTGGTATCTTAGGCTAGGTTCTCTAGAGAAGCAAAACCAGTAAAGCTTATATATATATAGAGAGAGAAATTTATATCAAAGAAATGGCTCACTCGATTCTAGAGGCTGGAACATCCCAGGTCCATGGATCAGGATAGAGGCTTCTCCTGATTCACATAGCTGCAGGGGCTGGTGAACCCAAGATTAGCAGGTAAGCTGCTAGCTCAAGTCCCAAGAATTGGAGGTTAGACGAACAGGAGGTAGCTGCAGGATCCAGTGCAGGCAAAAGCCAGAACATCCACTTATATTTGGATGCAGGCCACACACCCAAGGAAACTCCCTTTCAACTGATGGGCTACTCTCAGCAGATCCCATCATGGGGGTGATCACATATAAACACTGAGAATCATGGCCCAGCCAAGATGACACACAATCTTAAGCATCACAGATGGATAGATGAATGGATGGATGGATGGATGGATGGATGGATGGATACTATACATTAAACACAATACCTGGCATTTCATATAACTTATCTCATTTAATCCACATGTCTCCACAAGTTAAGTACTATTATTATCTCCAAATTTCAAATGAGAAATGGATACTTCAGGAGGTTACATGATGTGTCTAAGATCACAAGCAAGTGGTAGAAATAGGATTAGAGCCCATACGAAGCAGTCATAAGTTGGAATGAAATTTCTCCATGCCCTGGAAAGAGCTGTGCAAATACTAAATTCAAGGCCAGCTTCCTGGAAGGAAGCATTCAATTTCTTGGTAGCTAAGTAAGTCCCTTTGGGATAACTCCAGCTTTGACAGGTCCCAGCTTGGGGTCAGGGACCTCCCTGGCCCATCATTAACTGAGCTCCTACTAGGCACCAGGGTCCAAGCCAGGGAGTTTTATTTACTTGTTTGAAGGATGAGGGAATGGAAGCTCTGAGGTATGAACTGGTTTGTCCAAAGCCACGCAGCTAGTGGTGGAAATGGGAGTGAACTCAGGATGTCTGTCTGCAAAGTCCAGTGCTCAGGTCCCTGTTGCACGTACTGTTCCCTCTTGGGCCTGGGCAGCAAAGGAGATGACTTAAAATGAGGAAGGTCTTAAAAATACCAAAGGCCTGTCATCTCAGCTCCATGAGAAAGGACAGATCCTCAATAGCTATGCCCAATGACCTTATCCGGGGACACTGGGGACTTTGGCAGATGGTTTCACACACACGCAGTGCTGGGACATGCAGTCCGTGGGCTCCTCCCCCTTGTGTCTACCTGCAGGAGAAATAAGTCTCTGACCCATCCCTTGGTCTCCCCAGCCCTTCCTGCCTCAGTGAGTGCTACACACTTTTTCCAGATAGCTCTGGCTCCCGTCCTTTTCTTCTTCTAGTCTCTGCTCGAGTGTCACCTCTCCATATTTAAAGTGCAGCCTCCGCTCCCCCTCTCAGACACTCCTAAATACCCTTCCTTGTTTTAGTTTTCTACTCAGGACTATAGAAAGCCAAAGACCAGGTGCTGTCAAGTCAATTCTGACTCATGGTGACCCCACCTGGGTCAGATTAGAACGTGCTCCATAGGGTTTTCAGTGGCTGATTTTTTGGAAGTAGATTGCCTGGCCATTCTTCTTAGGTGCCTCTAGGTGGACTTGAACCTCCAGCCATTCTGTTAGCAATCTAGTGTGTTAACCATTTGCATCACACAGCAGCTCCCCACAGGACTAGCATCATCTAAAATGCCATGTACTGTACATACGTAGTTTATTTACTTTAGCTTACTTAGTTCACTTATTTGACTTATGTACAAGAGGGCAGAGTCTCTAATCTGATGTGTTCAATGCCTTGTTCCCAGCACCTACAACCGTGACTCTCACTGAGTAGGTATGGCCATAATATTCCTTGAATGAATACTCTACTGCCAAGTGTTCTTGCCAAGTGGGCAAAGGAGGTGATTTCAAAAACCAACAACCTGATTGTCCCTGATCAATGCAATGGTGACCTGACTGAGTTATTATCACAGCAGCTACCCTTGATTGCATGCCAGTTGCTTAAACAAAGATTTACCTGTAACGTCTCTCTATTTTTAATATACGCATGTATATTTTTTGGTTCTTATTGTTGTAAAAGGATACATGGAGCCCTGGTGGCACACTGCTAACCAAAAGGCCAGCAGTTCAAATTCACTAGCTGTTCTTTGGAAACCCTATGGGGCAGTTCTACTCTGTCCAATAGGGTTGCTGTGAGTCAGAATTGACTCAACAGCAACTGGATTTTTTGTTTTTATTTTATACCATTTACAAAAACATCCTTTAGTGTGTGTGTGTACAACTTAGTGGCATCATTTACCTTAGTCAAGGTGTGCTCATTTCACCCACATTCAGTGTTACCTTTCCTATTGCCTAACATACACGTGTTTGCCATCTAGAGAATGGTAATCACCAACGAGCCTCGGTCTCAATGTACATATTCTTGTACATTGTACATATTCTCTAATGTACGTATTCTTGTCTTCTTATAAAAGTGACGTCCTACATTAGTTGTCCTTTTTTGATTGACTTATTTCACTCAACATAATGACCTCCAGATTAAAAACATGCTACTTCTATCCCTTAAGTGTCGTCCCCTTCTACGGCAGGGA
This sequence comes from Dugong dugon, assembly GCA_030035585.1. Taxonomy (NCBI): domain Eukaryota; kingdom Metazoa; phylum Chordata; class Mammalia; order Sirenia; family Dugongidae; genus Dugong; species Dugong dugon. The sequence goes on from CM057472.1 coordinate 111,194,174, forward strand.
ACTACTTACTCAGCTTCATAAAATGAGCAAACAGTGGAGTTTGGACTATCATCCAGGTGGAGGTGGCTCCCAAGTCTGTGTCTAACTCATTGCAAGAAAGGAACTTCCAAGGTTTTGCAGCACCAGAATCTGATGTGTCATCAGTAATAAATGCAGATTCCCAGGCCCCACCTGTGCGGCTTCTCATTCAGGCAGACTGAGGAGAGGCACAGGAAATTGCATTTTTCCAAATGCCTCCACAAGACTCCAATGCCTGTGACCCATGGAACGTGGTTTCAGCGAACCCCTCTCTTCACCCTGCTGCCCGTCTATTAAAAATAGCTCCAGTGAGTGAATTGGAGTCTCCATTCCGCGCGTGCAGCCATTTCTGAGAATCCATGCATGTGTGCTCCTGCATGTGCACGAAAGACAGGCAGAGTAAACAGGGGAGGAGAGAATCGATCAGGGGATTTTATTATTTTATCCCCCACCCCAGGTATTTATAGCTCAAAGGGTGCCACAAAGGGACCCTTTGACTCTAAACTCATAATGTGTCTGCTTGGGAGTCAGACTGTAATTTACTTTTCTAAAGATGCCTCAATTATATCCAAGGAAAAGCCTGGTTACATTTTTAAAGCTCAGGAGCAGCAGCTTTTAAATTTATTCAGACTAATGAGCACATATAAATTTGGCGAATGCTAATTCACAGGAGTCGGTGGCGGTGGTGGGAGAAACACAACAAGCGTGTCAGCGCCAAGGAACAAAGTGAATGGGGGATATGATTGACAGTGAAGATTTCTTCAAACATCACTAAAAGGTGTCGCAGTGACAGGTAAGAGGACAGGCGCAGGATCCTGCAGCACCATGAGAATTGTGTACCATCGGGAAGGGACACATACGCTTGATAACCAACTTAATCAGTGCAGCAGAGACTAAGTGTGGGCGGACGGAGGTGGCAAGATGGCAAGAGGGCGTCCGCTCTGCTTCTTTGGGAGGTGGGAGGCACTGATCACCGTGCCTGGAGAAGGCGGCTTGCCATTTAAATGGAGGTCCCCTTCATGCAAATTTCACAGGAATCAGCACGTGGTTTTAATCTGTTTCCACAGATCTCAGAGATGAATTTAGCATCTTCTGGAGACAGCCTCCGCTTAGGATCATCTCGAAGGGAATGAAATAACTAAATCAAAACCCATCAGTGTACACCTGGAATTTGAGAGAGTCCTTCCCCAATGAAAACCACAGGCTTCCATAGCTGGAATCCTCCAGCTCACGGAGGAAGCAGTGGGATGCAGAACTTTGAAACCTTAATACGCATGGCTTTGTGGCCTCCACCTCCACTTTCCAGGTGGAGGGTCTGAATGCCATGCAAACGTGGAAGCCCACAATGCATCCCTGCTTTGGTTTCTGACAGAGGCGGGCACCTTCTCACACTGCTGTGCTGAGTCTGTGATTACGCATGTCCTTGTGGGACCCAGATCCCTGAGCTTGTCCCTGTTTACCTTTCCAGACTCTTGGGGCACCACTTCTGCCCACATCCCTCCTGAATGCCAGGTTGGTGAGGCTATTTCTATTCTCAGAACAAACCCTTTGCCTCAGCCCTCACATTCCTTGTTTCCTCTGTTTTGAAAGCCCTTCTTCATGTCACTCACTTAATAATCAAATAATACTCGGCCCAAGTAGCAAGGAGGGCCTCTCAGCTTTCTCCAGGTTGAAAGGGTGTCCCTGCACAGTACTTACTTAGCACCGAGTACCCTTCTCTTGTAACACTGAACACACTGCCTTGAAAATGTGGCTTTACCTGATTTGCCTGTCAACTAGTCTCTAAACATGTTGAGGTTGTGCTCTTGAAGTTAAATCTTCATGATTGCAGAGCTTGGCTTAGTATCTGTCAGAAATTCAGGTCTCCTTCACTGCTTGTAGAATAGATGGATGAATGGATGGGTGGATGGATGGGTGGGTGGGTGGATAAAATAAATACATAAATAAATGAGTGGATGGACAAATGGATGGTTGAAATGGATAGACAAAAGTGGATGGATGGATGGATGGACAGATGGATTGGTGAATGGATGGATAGATAGGTGGATGGTTGGGTGGATGGACGGATGAAATTAATAGATAAATGCATTGATGGATGAAGGATGGATAGATAAAATAAATAGAAAAAAGAGTGGATGGATGGATGGATGGATGGTTGGATGGATGGATGGATGGAAGGATGGGTTAACTGGTAAACGCCTATAGGCTTGGAAGGGAAGGTGGAAGCGGTTGAGTTGAGGGCACTAGAGTGCTTTCTCAATATACATCGCTCTCTTCATTAAACCTTTGCAACTAAAGTTTTCTTACTCATTCTCTTGGTGTCCTTGCTACTGGCTGCTTAATCTTTGTGGTCTTGTCTATATTTTCTTAAATCTAAGGCTAGGATCTCACCAGATCCTTTATTTATATTGGACATTGTTTATATTGGCTGATTTCAATTCCACTAAAGTAGAGTCTGCTGGAGGATGTGGAGTAACAATAATTGTGGACTAAGCACTTTTACAAACTACCATCTCATTTAATCTCCCAGATAAACCCGTGGAAGTCGGTATCATTAATTCTAAGCTATGGCTGAAAATTGTGAAGCACAGCTAATGGGACAAAGACAAGATTCAAATCACATCTTTGCAGTGCCAGCCCCAAATCACAAGATGAATAAGAGTCACTGCTACCCTGAGCTTTCTTGAAAGATGGAAACACAGTGCTATCTGAAATTGCACCTGCATTTTCTGCAAGAAGGATTAGGCTGAGAGACATATTTCTCTCTGAAATAATTTTACTGGGGAAAAGTTCTTACTGTGCTGAAAGCTGACCTCTTGGACAAACACACTGTCATAAAAATGTGTTATTTGCTATGAGTGCATTGGGAGTTTTAAATCATCAAACTAAAGTACCCCAGGCTCTGACAGTAAAATTTTCATTCAAAGAAGGACTCAGCTTCACAACATAATAAATTATATATGACTGGGACACATAAAACATTTAAAGATATACAGGATTTCGCTGTTTTTGTGTTCAGTGGGAGAGCTCAGCCCTTGAAATACTTTTTTATGTCAAACCTGCCTATTCATAAGACGAAAAGAAGACCCCTTTTTTTTTCTAAAATGAGAAGCAGCAAAATAAGTTGCCTCACTCTCACATCCTAAAGTTCAAATTTCATGTTTTATTTTTCTCTCTTTGTTACCACTTGTGTGTTGGGATAAAGCAATGCCATAGGGGACAGCAGGCAGTTAGGGGGCTGTAATAGGAGTGTTCGTGACCTCTAAAGCCAGAGTAATTAACCACAAACAGCAGAGACACGTCTCAGACAGACTTGCTGGGGCTACCTGAGACATGCTAGGATGAGGATTTGGGGGACACTGGTAAAGAATGAAGCTTTGACAAATACAAGCTGCAATGACTGGGAAACACTTTTTTTAAGGATGCTGGGTTTAGAGAAGAGCCCTGGTGGCTCAGTGGTTAGGAGCTCGGCTGCTAACCAAAAGGTTGGTGGTTCAAATTCACCAGCTACTCCTACGGAAACCCTATGGGTCAATCCTACTATGTCCTATAGGGTGGCTATGAGGCAGAATCGACTCGACTGCAATGGGTTTGGTTTTGGGTTGAGAGAAACATATCAAAATGTTTGAAACAAGGCATCCCTAGACACAAGGTAACAGCACAGTGTTGACACTTGGTAGCTGCTTAGAAAATGACAGGTTTCTTTGCCTTCCTGGGCAGAAAGATGATCTCCTGTGTAATGAGAACATGCTACAGTGTATCAGTCAGCAATTGCTGCATTAATGCTGTATAACAAACTATCCAAAACTCGGTGGCTTACAACTACAAACATTCTCATGCTCACGGGTCTGCAGGTCGTCTGCACATTTGGCTGATCTGGGCTTGGCTTGGCTGAGCAGCTGGGATTTAGGAAGCTGGTCCAATGGGCTTGTACTAGAGTGAGAATTGAGGTCAGTCTACACCATGGGTTGCCTTCTCCTCTTTGACTAAAGCTACCTGGGCCATTCTCCCCTCATGGCAAATGGTAGGAATCCAAGAGTGTCAACAAACACAGACAATGCCCTTGTGGGCTTGGTACAGAGGTTCTACCATCTTCCATTGGTCCAAGCAAGACACATGTCCACCCTAATATCAGTGAGACAGGGCAATACCACTCTTGCGTGGTATTGAAAAGTCACATGGCATGAATGTATTCAAATACAGGGAGGGTGTGGCAAACTGCAAGTAATGATGTTATCTGCCTGCCCTGGGCTTTTTCTCAGCCCCTGATCCTAACTCTCTTCAAAACGGGAGTAAATCACTTCTCTCTTCCAGCTCAATGGTCATCAAAGTGTGGTTCCTGCTCAGCAGCATCAGCGTCACCTGGGAACTTGTTAGAAATGCAGAATCTTGCCTCTACCCCCACCTCAGACCTACTGAGTCAGAAGCCAAGGTTTACGTGGTTAAAGTCACTTGCCTGGCCCACGTGGCACTCAGGGATGGTCTGGCCCCAAAACCTCTGTTCTTTTCACCATCTCATTGTCAACCAAGAAGAAAAGAGAGAGGAGAGAAAAGAGAGTGGAGCTGGCCGTTTAGAAAATATTTCTTTCAGTGAAAATGAGAATTGAAAGCACTTCCCAAACATGCAGACAGATTCACTCAGGTGCCTTTCACCGAGTGCCAAGCCCACATTCCAGGGGAGGCGTTTGGTTAATCACTGTTTGTGCAGAAACTTGATCCAAACCCTCAGGTCGCTTCACCATGATTTACTCCAGTTTGGTTGTCTGAAATCCCGTCTGCTTCACGGGCAACTTCAAGGTTCTAGGCAGGTAACAGCCCCTGTACCCACGTTTGGCATTAGCCTGAGGGGCATGCCACCCCCAGGCCACTGCAGGGAGACACCCACTGGGAGCACTGATGAGTGCCAACAATGCACTAGGCTCAGGTAGGGGTATGAATCACTGATTATAGGAGCCCCTGACTGGGAGGGGTAAGGATCACAGCACCATAGCCAGTCGGAAGGGACTCAGATCGAGGGAAAAGCGTCTGCTGCTTGAGGTGCCAGTTTTATCTATATCTAATCTATAGCAGTCCCTGGATGGTGCAAACAGTTAACACACTTGGCTGCTCACTAAAATGTTGGAGGTTTGTGTCCACCCAGAGGTGTCTCGGAAGAAAAGCCTGGCAATCTACTTCTGAAAAATCAACTATTGAAAACCCTATGGAGCATATTTCTTCTCTGACACCCATGGGATCGCCCTGAGTCAGAGTTGACTCAGCAGTGACTTTTTTTTTTTTAATGTCTATATATCTTTATCATCTTTATCAATGGATTGGACCATTGTGAGCCATAGGGTTTTCAATAGTTGATTTTTCAGAATTAGATTGCTAGGTTTTTCTTCCTAGTCCATTTTAGTCTGGAAGCCCCAGTGAAACCTATTCAACATCACAGCAACACACAGGCCTCCACTGACCAATGAGTGGTGCTGGCACATGAGGTGCGTCATCTGGGACTCGAACTCTGGTCTTCCCCATGGAAGGTGAGAATTACCACGGAACCACCACTTCCCCCAACCGATTGCCTTGGAGTTGACTTCTTGAAGTAGAACTGTGTTCCGTAAGGTTTTCAATGGCTAATTTTTCAGAAGTAGACAGCCAGGCCTTTCTTCCTAGTCTGTTTTAGCCTGGAAGTTCTGCTGAAACCTGTTCAGAATCATGGCAACACAAAAACCCCCACTGACTTCAGATGGGCTGTGGCTGAGCATGAAGTGAACTGGCTAGGAATTGAACCTGGGTCTTCTGCATGGGAGGCGAGGATTCTACCTCTGAACCACTGCTGCCCTGTTGTAGAAGAGTAAGGTCATGTTAATGCAGAGAGTAAGCTGTAGGGGGGTGGGGGTGGCAATTTGGTCCTCAGTGACCTGATTGAGTTGCGTTTTGGGGTGGGTAGTTCAGTTCTCAAGCCCCACAGGACAGAGGAGAAACAGGCTGTCCCTTGCCTAAGGCCACACAGCTCCCTGGAGTAGGATGTAGTCTCCTTCCTCCATATGGGCATATCTGTTTAAAATGAGTGCTTGCTTGCTCCCTGGGCACCCTGGGAAGAGAGAACGGGGTGTGGAAAGCTGTTTTTCCCTGTCTTTCACAGTATATACAAAATAAGCTCTTAATTTGAGTGTTTTTTTTTTAAAAAGCTACAGCCGATTTCTGATCTATTAAAGTGTTATATATGCACAGACATAAATACACATCGATCAATATTTTATTCACTTGTCATTCCCCCTTTGAGTCACCTTCAAGGCAGGTGGCTATTCAGAGTGTTCATAATTGTAAATGCTGGTTTGCAGCTAGTACTTAGTGACTTAATTTTATTCTGTGAAATATTGAAGGTGGGGGGAAAGGTGCTATTCTCTTTCAGGGAAGTAATCTGTGGGATGAATGCTAGCTGGGGTATTAAGGCTAATGTAACATGTTAATAATATAGCAGGTTAACACTACCCTGGTGCCATACAATGAGGTACCAGGCTGGGGAGTGGAGGCTCTGATGGGACCGTTCTCTGCAGCACTCCCACTTGGAAATGGCTTTCTCACTTCATAGACACAACTGAAACGCAAGTGTCACCTCCATCGTGGTCACAACACGGCATACAACACACAACTCTGCCTTCTCTTGCCTTGCAAACCCATCTTCTTTATACTGCGTGTTATTCATTTTTCAAATTTTATTAAACTCTTGCCTCCACCCCCTGATACAAAGAACAACATTTGAATGACATTGCTAATGATAAATTTCTTCTACGGATTTCATAGCCCTTTTAGAAAAGCATGATAAACGGAATTCTAAAATAAGAAGGTGAAGCAACAAATTCCCTCATGAGAAACTCTGGAGTGGAGGTCACCTGTGGAGCCCTGAACAGGGAACCTGGGGAGAAGGTCTTGGGATGCCATAATGAAGGCAAGGTCCCTGTCTCTACAACCCTTAGTACCCCTGGACACATCTGGATTTTGAGAAGCATGATCTTGTTGTTATTTGATGTCTTGAAAAGCCAGTTTCATCTATATCTGTATCATCTATATCATACCTATCTATGTACAACTATAACTGTACTTGTTCCTATACCTACGTTCTAGCTTCCTAGGGCTTCTGTAACAAAGTATCACCAAGTGAGTGGCTTAGAGTAACATCAAGGCATTGTGTCCCAGTCTGGAGTCTTGAAGTCTGACTTTAAGGGGTAGGAAGTGTCATCCTCTTCCTGAAGGTCCTAGAAGACCATCCCTTGCTCTTTCAGCTTCTGGGAAGCCCCAGGCTTTCCTTGGCTTGTGGCAGCATCACTCTGATGTCTGCCTCCCTCTTCACATGCTGTTCTTCCTTCTGGGTCTGTGTCTCTTTTCTTTTTCTAAGAACATCCCTCAGACTGGACTAGGACCTGCCCTACTCCAGTATGACCTCATGTTAATTTCACTGATAACATCATCAAAGACCCTGTTTCCAAACAAGGCCATTTCACCAGTGTCAGGGGGTTAAGACTTCAACATATCTTTTTTGGGGGCACCATTCAATCCATAACAATCTATCTCTATCCCTATTCCTATAGCTACCCCTACATTTATCTATTTCATGTGGTAATTAGGTAAATCCTGAAAATTATTCTGGCAGATAAAACATGAAGCACATGATCTGGAGTCAGAATATGCATATTTAAGCCCAAACTCTGTCATCTACCTAGCGAGTGACAGGAGGCAACATAGATACTCTCCCTGGGCCTCAGTTCTATCTATCTGCAAAGTGGGTCTAACAATTTCTGCCAAACAGGGATGCTGTATTAAATGGAGTCATGTATCTTAAAGGCCTTTTTAAATGATAAAAGTTAGAAGAGAGTATAATAAAAAAAAAAAAAAGCAGTGAATATATTTGAGTGATGGGATTATGTATTATTTTAGCTACATTCTTTATGTTATTTGATGTTTGCCCCAATGAGCATGCATTTCTCTTACCCAGAAACATATAACAAGAGAAATGTGTACCTGTGTATGTAAAAGAAAATTTGGTGATGGCATGGTCATTCCCTCCCACGCATCTGTCAGTTTCTTATACTGTGGGGGCTTGCATGTTGCTGTGATGCTGGAAGCTTTGCCACCGGTATTCAGATACCAGCAGAGTTGCCCATGGCGGACACGTTTCAGCTGAGCTTCCAGACTAAGACAGACTAGGAAAAAGGACCTGGCAGTCTACTTCTGAAAAGAATTAGTCAGTGAAAACCTTATTAATAGCAGTGGTAAAAGAACTGAACAGAAGATTTCAAAGGGCTGCTAGAGAAGACAAAGTAAAGTATTATAATGACATGTGCAAAGAGCTGGAAATAGAAAACCAAAAGGGAAGAACACACTTGGCATTTCTCAAGCTGAAAGAACTGAAGAAAAAATTCAGGCCCCAAGTTGCAATAGTGAAGGATTCTATGCAGAAAATATTAAACGTTGCAAGAAGCATCAAAAGAAGATGGAAGGAATACACAGAGTCATTATACCAAAAAGAATTGGTTGACATGCAACCATTTCAAGAGGTAGCATATGATCAGGAACCAATGGTACTGAAGGAAGAAGTCCAAGCTTCACTGAAGACATTGGTGAAAAACAAGGCTCTAGGAATTGACGGAATATCCGCTGAGATGTTTCAACAAACGGATGCAGCCCTGGAAGTGCTCACTCCTCTATACCAAGAAATTTGGAAGACAGCTACCTGGCCAACCGACTGGAAGAGATCCATATTTATGCCTATTCCCAAGAAATTCCAATTGAATGTGGAAATTATTGAACAATATAATTAATATCACATGCAAGTAAAATTTTGCTGAAGATCATTCAAAAGCAGCTGCAGCAGTGTGTCAATAGGGAACTGCCAGAAATTTAGGATGGATTCAGAAAAGGATGTGGACCCAGGGATATCATTGCTGATGTCAGATGGATCCTGGCTGAAAGCAGAGAATACCAGAAAGATGTTTACCTGTGTTTTATTGACTATGCAAAGGCATTTAACTGTGTGGATCATAACAAATTATGGATAACATCACGAAGAATGGGAATTCCAGAACACTTAATTGTGCTCATGAGGAACCTGTACACAGATCAAGAGGCAGTTGTTCGGACAGAACAAGGGGATACTGCGTGGTTTAAAGTCAGGAAAGATGTGCTTTAGGGTAGCATCCTTTCACCATACCTATTCAATCTGCATGCTGAACAAATAATCTGAGAAAGGAGCATCAGGATTGGAGGAAGACTCCTTAACAATCTGCAATATTCAGATGGCACAACCTTGCTTGCTGACAGTGAAAAGGACTTGAAGCACATAATGGTGAAGATCAAAGACCACAGCCTTCAGTATGGATTACACCTCAACTTAAAGAAAACAAAAATCCTCACAAATGGACCAATACGCAACATTACGATAAATGGAAAAAAGATTGAAGTTGTGAAGGATTTCATTTTAATTGTATCCACAATCAACACCCATGGAAGCAGCAGTCAGAAAATCAAAAGATTCATTGTATTGGGCAAATCTGCTGCAAAAGACCTCTTTAAAGTGTTGAAAAGCAAAGAGTCACCTTGAAGACTAAGGTGCGCCTGACCCAAGCCATGGTATTTTCAATTGCATCATATGCATGCGAAAGCTGGACAATGAATAATGAAGACTGAAGAATTGACGCTTTTGAATTGCGGTGTTCGCAAAGAATATTGAACATACCATGGACTTCCAAAAGAACGAACAAATCTGTCTTAGAAGAAGTACAACCAGAATGCGCCTTAGAAGGAAGGATGGCAAGACTACGTCTTACATACTTGGAACATGTTGTCAGGAGGGATCAGTCCCTGGAAAAGGACATCATGCCTGGTAAAGTACAGGGTTAGTAAAAACTAGGAGATGGATTGACACAGTAGCTGCAACAAGGGGCTCAAGCATAACAATGATTGTGAGCATGGCGAAGGACCTGGCAGTGGTTCGTTCTGTGGTGCATAGGGTTACTATGAGTTGGAACCGACTTGACGGCACCTAACAACAACAACAACAACAACAACAGTCATCACAACTATTTTGTTTTACCTAGATTAGATAGCTTATGTCTGTCACTAGCCATCATCACAGTCAAGATTTTGGTCCACTTGTTTAGTATTTTCCTCCATTTTGGACTAAAACATATGCTCAAGAAGGCAGAGTTTGCTTCAATAACACCTCCTCCTCAGTCAGGGCCATCCCTATTATTTCTAGGATGGGCAAACACTGTGAAAAAGGAGAGGTAAGCCTGGGTCCCTCTTCCCTTCCCACCTGGGACCATTCTGCACCATGAAGGGCATCCCACATGCTTGTAGACCACAAGGTTCACACACAACAGAGGGCCCTTGATGATTGACAGTACCTAACAGGAATGCTGTATCAATGCCTATATCATCTGTTATGGATTGAATTGTGTCCCCCAAAAATCTGTGTCAACTTGGCCAGGCCATGATTCCCAGTGTTGTCCACCATTTTGTCATCTGATGTGATTTTCCTATGTGTTGTAAATCCTACCTCTATGAAGTTAACGAGGGGGGATTAGTGGCAGTCACGTTAACGAGGCAGGACTCATTCTACAAGATTAGGTCGTGTCTTAAGTCAATCTCTTTTGAGATATAAAAGAGAGAAGTGAACAGAGAGACATGGGGACCTCATTACCACCAATCAAGAAGAACCAGGAACGTGTGTTCTTTGGACCCAGGACCTTTCCACTGAAAACCTCGTAGACCAGGGGAAGATTGATGACAAGGACCTTCCCCCAGACCAGACAGAGAGAGAGAAAGCCTTTCCCTGGAGCTGACACCTTAAATTCAGACTTCTAGCCTCCTAGACTGTGAGAGAGAAAATTTCTCTTTGTTAAAGCTATCTATGTGTGGTAATTCTGTTATAGCAACACTAGATAACTAAGACATCATCTATACCTATATCAATATCTATGTACCTATACCTATATCTATACCTGTACTTATACCTATACTTATACCTATAGCTCTACCTATGTATTAGTTTCCATAACAAAGTATCATAAAGGAGTTTACAGCCAGGGAAGAATCCCATGCAGACCGTGGGATTAGGATCAGGGCTTTGGCAAAGAATTCTGGGAGCTTGGATAGCAGAATGGTGACCTGGAATTGGGAGATGGGCTTGGCTGGGCTGGTCCCTTTGGACCCAGGATGTCCTGGCCTTGAGGGTAGGGGTAAGGCCGGAGGAGTGCCTAGGAGGACCCTCTGAAGTGCAGAGCCCAATGCTGAGCCCCAGGTGCCTGGTGTAGAGGCAACAGTGCCCTCATGTCTACAAGAATCTCTGCCATATGAAGGGCTCCCAGTGAACTATGGCTAAAACAATGAGTGAATGAGGTGGATCACCACACGGCATTCATGGTTCTAAGACTGACTCAAACACTAAAGGCAAAAATGTCTGCTAAGATAGCTGTGTTCATTTTGGAGACAAGAAAACTGAGACCTGAAGATGCTCTGAGGTTTGCTAATGAGTACACAACATGGTAAGAGGCACTGTTGACCTCAGAAACCACGTGCCCCCGTCTTGCTTACGGATGCCTTTCTCTGCACTCAGTCTATATTCAGTGCTGCCTGTTGTAATCCACCTGTCTTCTTTCAGATTAATATCAGTCATGGGATATGGCTATCGCCTGCAAGCACTCTGTGCCATGAGGAGCTTGTCTTCTGATGGAAATTTAATCACACAGGGGTTGGTTGAGGAGTGGCAGACAGGCATGTCTATGTTGGGGAATTTGGTAGAACTCAGGGGAAAAAAAAAAAATCTCAAGAAGTCTTGGAATGCTCTTTCTGCAGCTTTCTAAGTTATGAGAGGCAACTGGCTGTTGGAAGGAAATCGTTCATCACACTCCCTGGCATGGGACATATATTTATCAACTGAATCACTTCAGCCTTGTAGAATGAAATAGGGAGCCTTAAACCCTACACGGAGGAGGGGTAAACCGTGGCATTCTCTGAATTCATTGAAGATGATGTGAAAACGTTGTTTGGATGATTTAGTATCTGTGGAAATATCATAAAAACCAGGCTGAGCCACCAGGAGGGAAGTGCGGTCAAAGACAGAGGAATCATGAAGGCAGCGACACTGCGATTAAATGTGAAAACCGCTCGCTATGGACACATTAAAAAGCATGCTCAAACCAACAGAATGAACAAGGGGCCTCATTGTACCAGGATCCCGCAGCTACGAATGGCACCCTCGGAAGATAAGACCCATAGCGTCTGTTCATTGCCTCTCAGTTACCAAATGGTAGGCATGCAGTGTAAGCTGCAAAATACCATTCAAATGTCAGGTGGGCACTGTGTTCATTCATTTAACAAATAGTTATTGAGTGCCTCCTGAATATCAAGCTCTGTACTAGCGGCTGGAGATAGAGTTTTCAAATGAGGGAGACTGATTAGCACCAGGGTGGCAGAGACCTGGAAGGGTAGGGTCCCAAACTTTTTTTTTTTTCTTTAATGTAATGGAATTGTCTATTCATGGCTGATCACACACTCTATGTACATTTTTTTTATTATAATCATTACTGCAGTTATACATGCTCATGGAAGAAAGTTTTCAAAGTTCAGAACAGTAAGAAGAAAAACAAAACAAAAACAACCATTTCATTGCTCAGAAACAACCGCAGATTGTTGTTAGTTGCTCTCTAGAGTTAAGGTGGCTCCGTATGATGGCAAACCCAGGTATAACAGAAAGAAACGTTGTCTGGTCCTACACCATCTTCCTGATTGTTGGAATGTTTGAGTCCATTGTTGCAGCTAATGTGTCAATCCATCTCACTGACGGTTCCCTATGGAGCCCTGGTGGCATAGTGGTTAAGAGTTCGGCAGCTAACCAAAAAATCGGCAACTCGAATCCACCAGCCGCTCCTTGGAAACACCATGAGGCAGTTCTACTCTGTCCTATAGGGTCGCTATGAGTCAGAATCAACTGGATGGCAATGGATTTGTTTGTTTGTTTGTTTGACTTTCTACTGAATATGACGTTGTTTTCTAGTGACGGGTCTTTCTTGATGAAGTGTTTATATCAGACAATATTCTGTTGTAATCTGTGAGATTTTCATTGGCTAATTTTCGGAAGTGGATTGCTAGGCCTTTCTTCCTAGTTTGTTTCAGCTCCACTGAAACCTGTCTACCATGAGTGACCCTGCTGGAACTCGAAATACTGGTAGTAGAGTTTCCAGCAACATAGCAACATGCAAGTCACCACAGAACGACTGAATAATGGGTGGTGGAACTACAGATTACCTTGTATCACATCGCATTCTGATTTTTGCTTATGCGTGTATGTTTACACTGCATGCTTTTCTTGGTATTTCAGCTTTTATAAGTGTTTTTGACTTATCATAAATGCTCAGCAATATTATCTTCATGACAGTAAAACATTGAAACATATTTGGGATGCTGCACTTTAGAATCACAAGGTGAGTTTTACAAAACTCCAGAGCCTGAGCATCATCCCAGACCAGTTCTCCATGGAATGGAATATAGCCATCAGTACTTCTTTAAGCTCCAGGTGACTCTGAGGGGCAGTCAGGGTTGAGGCTCACTGACAGAGAGGAACCGTGACAAAGTTAATTATCTCTCCTTTTATTATTAGACCATTGAATTGTTTGCAATTATTTTTTCTCAGTAGTAAGCAATCCTGTAGCAAATACCTTGGTATAAAAGTTGTTAACATTCTACATTATTTCCCCAGGAGAAAATCTGAGAAATGAGATTATCACAACAACAGGATCAAGGGTCCGTTTCATTGGAATGCCCCTGTGTTGACATATCAAGACTTCTTCTCATTCCTTACAATGAAAGAGACGATTAGGTAATTTTACAGAGCGGTAAGCTAAACCTGGGAGCCCTGGTGGAGCAATGATTAAGCACTTTGCTGTTAACTGAAAGGTCAGCAATTCAAACCCACCTAGCTGCTCTGTGAGAGAAAGACCTGGTAATATACTTCTGTAAAAATTACATACAGCCTTGGGAACCCTATGTGGCAGTTCTACTCTGTCTTATAGGGTCACTATTATTTGGAATCAAATCAATGGCAACAGATTTTTTGTTTTTGTTTTTGTTTTTTAACAGAAGCTAAAACTCAGAAAGTTTAAATAATTTGCTCCATTTGGCTCCAAAGACCATACCTTTCCCACTATACAAGTGGTATTGTACTAGACAATCGTTCTGAAATCTTCGTTTTGTTTTTAGTGCAAGGCTGGGTTTTTCAGGGCAATATCTGCTAGGAGAAATTCATGGGCTTTAGGATCTTGTGTCTTGATGACTACTACAATTCTGAATGAAATGAATGTACCTTTAAAAAAAAAATTGTTTATTTTATTGTACTTTACAGAACAAATAGTTTCCCATTAAACAGTTTGTACACATATTGTTTTATGACAATGATTAGCAGCCCCATGACATGTCAATACTCTCCCTTCTCAACCCTGGGTTCCCTTTTACCAGCTTTCCTGTCCCCTCTTGCCTTCTAGTCCTTGTCCCAGGACGGTTGTGCCCCATTAGTCTTGTTTCGTTTTATGGGGCTGTCTAATCTTTGGCTGAAAGGTAAACCTCAGGAGTGACTTCATTAAGGAGTTAAAAGGGTGTCCGGGGGCCATAATCTCAGAGTTTCTCCAGTCTCTGTCAGGTCAGTAAGTCTGGTCTTTTTTTGTGAGTTAGCTTTTTGTTCTACATTTTTCTCCAGCTCTATCTGGGACCCTCTGTTGTGATCCCGGTCAGAGCAGTCAATGGTCGCAGCTGGGCACCATCTAGTTGTCCTGCACTCGGTGAATGTATCTTGATAACAGAAGATGGTGACATAGTTTTATTGTCATAAACAATGATTGACCTAATAGACAACTAGTCCTGTAATCTAGTTATTGTCAGAAAGAAAGAAAAGTATTAGAATGAAAACTACAATCCAAATCATTTTATTATTATATCCAATTTATAGATAAGGAAATTGAAACTAGAGAACTAAAATACCTTTTTCCCTTCCCCCCAAGTGACATGCTGGGATCTGACTCCAAAGCCAGTTGCTGCTCTGCTGGGCTTCAGTCAGCAGAACAATCACCTAGGAAACTTGATTAAAACGTAGATTCTGTTCCCAGACAGTCTGATTCAGCAGGTCAGGAAGTCCCAGAAATCCGCATTTTTCAAACATAGACCAGGAGATTCTGGTACAAGAGATCGTGGTCCTCAGCCTGAACATAGCCCTACTGCCCCTCTTCTTTGATTTCTTCTGGCTTCAGCGCTGGTCATGGCTACACAGATCTCCCTACGAAAGAGAACTTGCTGTGAGGAATATGATTCCCTGACAGCCTTCGATAGCCACACCTTCTGAGTCTGGAATTGACCAGGGTGCTCACTGAGCCTCCGCTCCCTGGGCTGTTCCCAGCCCGTCGGGGTACTCAAGCCAGATTGTTTCAACATCTCACAGGACTCCGCTAGTGGAGAACCTTTGCTCTGGGGCTCTCTGTCAGATGGGCGTCGACTTCCTCAGAGCTGAACCGCAGGCTGAGGCTCTCCCTAGCCCCCAAGCCTCCCTTCCCACTCTCCTTTCACAGGCGTCAGACCTACATCTTGGTGTGAAGGCTCTCCCCTCCAACTTCTGCTCCCTTGCCTCTTTATCCTTTGTAGATACTTTCCCTAATAAATATCTTACACTTCAAATCCAGTTTTGGTGTCTGCTTCCTAGAGGACTTAAACCAATACAGGTGCTACTCTGTTAAAGTCAATTAAAGAGACTGAAATCAGTGATGTGCGGGGGCTGGTGCACAGCATCTTTGAGAGTCACTTGTGGGCATCTCTCAGCAAACCTGCATTCAGTGTCATCGACTGGATTCCAACTCACAGTGACCCTACAGGACAGACTAGAACTGCCCCATAGGGTTTTCAAGGAGCAGCTGGTGGACTGGAAGTGCCGACCTTGTGGTTAGCAGCCAAGCTCTTAACCCCCGTGCCACCAGAGCTCCTACCTATTAGTAGCTTGCAATTAGCCGGTGTAAAAGTGTTTACACCATAGAAATTGGCAAATGCTGCAAATCAAGGATTTTTTTCCCCTGGAGGTTGGGTTGTTAAACATTCACGAGCACACCAGTGTCCCCAACTTCATAGCAGCTAGGATGTTAGGACATTCTGGTCCACCAATGATATTTCCCTTCTTCAAGGTAGTAGCAACTGAGAGTAGCCACAGTCCATCGCCTTGCTATCAATCTCCCATTGAGTTTTCTCCTCGAGTAGAAGGAAACCCCTGTTGCTTCATATCCCAAGAGATCATCATGTGAACACTGTCTCCACCTGTTTGCAGACAGAGTTTGTCTGTTCAAATGCTTCTTGTCTTCCCAGTGTGCTCAAATACCTCTAGTAGCCAACAAACTTTCTATAATTTCATAATCAACAAGAAATTGTACTGGCAAGGAGGCAATTACAGTAAGTCCAGTTCAAAGGGATATTCTCTGTATATAATCTCCCCCTCCACATTTTTTTTTCCAATTTGAGAATCTCAAAAGGCTCAAAGAGATCATTTGTATTCACAATGAATAAAAATGTACAGGAACCCATGATTTATTTACATCTTGGTGTGATATAAAAAAAAACAACAGGCAAAGGAATAAGATTGGGAGAAAGGAAAGAAGGAAGGAAGGAAGGAAATAAATAAGCAATTGAATGAATGAATGATGGAATAAATAGAGACGCACAGTATGGCTACAATAAAGACTATTCCTCATGACATGGGAGAAGAAGAATAATTTCCTGAGAGCGCTCGATGTATAAATACAAAAAAATTGTAGTCGAAGATTTTAACTTGCATCTTATTAGCAAACTGCAAAGTGGGTTTCATAATACTAATATTAGAGTGTGGTTTGTTGGCTCAACAGCAACAACTGTAGGTACACACACACACACACACACACATATATATATATATATGTCTATACTTACCCAACATCTCTCTATCAATCTATTGATCTATCGTATCAATTTATCTAGTATGTGTGTAATAAAGGAGGATTTATTTCTTGCCTTCTTTCTTAGTTATTAGAGAATATAGAGACTGAGGCACCAATATTTCCTTGCTGAGTGTTTTCATTATTAAAGAAGAGAGATTGCTTTCTGGTGTTTCTGTAAGTGAACATTAATGCATTAAAAGTTGAAAATAAATAAAACAGGCAGACTAAAAGGCAAGGCAGGATTCACTGTGAAAATATATCTATTAAACCTCATAAAACAAGTGTGACCATGTAAAGGCAAGGGTGTGTGTGTGTGTGCATGCGCGCGTGTGCGTTTGGGGCAGGGAAGTAGGTACACTGGGAGATTCGAAACACCATAGACTGTCCAGGCTGACTCACGTGACACGTGTATGAGTGTGTCATTAAGGAGAAAACGAGTTTTTATATATAAACAATAAAGATTTTCCAGATGCTTGCTCTGACTGGCTGCTAGAAAAGCCGCGTTGAGCCAAGCACGGACACTGGCTTTCTGGATTTAGTTCCTTCGGGCAACACTGAGTGAGGGCAGGGGAGTGAGGATGGGGAGGTTGCTTGATAAATTGCCTTGGATTTATTTATCATCATTTATATTATATTACAGTGGATTGGAAAGCAACTCAAAGGATGGACGTTGTAATAGTCCGCACATTTAATACGATTTCTGCTACAAGCAAAATAGTACCAGATAAAGCATTCATATCTTAATGATAGGTAAACAATCCTTTAGTGTCACAGATGAACATGCAACAGGCAGGCATTCTCTATTCATGAAAACACCTTTATTTTCGTATCCCATTACAGCAGAGATATCGCTACATCCGTAGCTATATTCCTACACTGATAGACAGAATAAACAATTTACAATCCCCCCACCCCACAGCAAGATAATGGTAGTATAGGCAAACAATAATAGCTCCCTTCTAGAAGCTAGAGAATTCTGTTCTCTAGTTTTCTACTGTGGGAGAAACAGTCCTATAGAATGGGAAGAAAGCTGGACTTTGGAATTCCATGAGCCCAGGGTTCATGTTCCAGGCACTCTCTTGGCCAGCTGAGGGACCGAGAACACTGGTTCCCAAACTCTAGCATACGTATGAAGCAGCCTGTGGTCACGTACAAACGCATACGATGATTCTCCAGGTCTAGTGTGCGGGCCGGAGATACTGCATGTATGTTTCACAAATGTCCCGCCACCTGCTCACACCACTGCTCCTTGCACCCCACGCCGAATAGAGAGCAGGTAAAGCATGCAGTTCGTGGTTTCTAAGCCTCAGTTTCTTCATCTACAAAATCTAGATGCTCATGTCTAATAGTGAAGGCAGCGATGTTTCAGTGGTAGAATTCACACCTTTCATGAGGCAGATCCAGGTTCAATTCCTGGCCAAAACATCCCATGTGCAGGCACCACCCGTCTGTCAGTGGAGGCTTGTGTGTTGCTATGATGCTGAGCAGGTTTCAATGGAGTTTCCAGGCTAAGACGGACCAGGAAGAAAGACCTGACCATCTACTTCAGAAAATGAGCCAATGAAAACTCTGCGAATCACAGCAGTAGGATCAGCACCTAATCATGGGGATGGCACAGGATCAGGCAGTGTCTTGTTCCATTGTGCATGGGGTCACCATGAGTCCCGGGCCACCTTGGTGGCAGCTAACAACAGCAACAACGTTTAATAAGGCTGCAAAGATGGTATGAAACAATGGTTATAAAACCCCTCTTCAAGTGTCTGGCACTTGATGCTGTTGGTGCCCCACTGGTGGATGCTATTACTATTATTATGAATAACGTACTCGCAAGAACAGTGCCGAGATTAACCACCTGATGGGCACCCGCTAGTATAAACTAGATGTCTGTGGCTCCACCGCCTTCTTTTTCCCACAGCTCGTGATAACGTTGCAGATTTATTGAGCCCCGTAAATTCCGGTGGCAATGAATTGTGTATGTCATCCTCATCTCCCCCCAAATAATAATAAAATTTGGAAGGGAATAAAAGAAGAGGCCTTGTTTGCCTGTGAGAGTTTGCACAGCTCAGCAGAGCCCTGCACGTGCTGGAGAGTAACTTCATTTCCAGGGACCTGCAAGTCCGTGATCCATGAAAATGGAGCACAAGCCCCTGCATAATGTACTTGGGCAGAAATCCACGAAGAATCACTTGCAGCTCTGCTTGAGGCCACCGAGTTCTCTTTGATAAGTTGCCTAACCTGAGAAAGCTGAAGATGTGTCCATTATTGTGGAGGATGCTGGGAGGAGATGGCATTAGAAGTGGAGACGGTGTCAGATCAGGGATCCTGGGGCGAGAGTGTGCCTCCCAGACCTCATTCCAAGAGAACGAAATCCCAGCGTGGTTTTGGAAGACACTCAGAACCCCAGCAAGGCAGGGAAAGAGGCCAGGTGGGCTCCCTTCCATCCCCTCCTTGTGAGTGGTGAGACAGGGGTGTTAGGAAGGGTTTTAACAGCTGCGAAAGTGGGAGAGCGGGCACTAGCCTGCTCCACCTCTCCTCTGCATTGGAGAGGGCACCCTGGCGTTAAGATTGGAAAGCCGGTAAAGAATGAGGCACACTGCAGGTAAGGCTCTCGGGCGCTGGGCCCTCTTTTACAAGGCTTTGGAGAGGATAAGCTGTTTCTGCTTTTCTGGAGGGCAATTTGGCATACTGCTTCAAAAGCTTTAAAAAGATGTGTACCATTGGACACTGCCAACCTGCATCTGGAAAATGATCCCAGGGAAACACGGCTGTGTGGCATCATTAGCATTAGGGTGCCTGGGCTGGAAGCAGGGCATAGGATTTTTGTTTTATTTGTTTGTTTATTTTTCTGTTAACCTTGATGGGTAAGGGGGGCAGAAAACAAAACCCAAACCACCACCAACCAATGGCCATAGTAGCATAGACACACAGCAAACAAGTGTGGTGCTTACAGGGCTGAAGGCGGCTTTCCCGCCCCAGACCTGGGGGCTGGAGACCACCTCTGGCGGAGGCTGTTCTACTGCTTGGCAGTGTCACCTACAGGGTGAAGGACATTAAGAAAAGACTCTCCCCAGTGTTTCTGGGAAAATCTGACAATGCAGGTGTTTTAGACTCAGAAGTTAAGTGTCCTACTTTGTCATGTAAATCGGTAAGTGTGTCTTTCAGCCAGAACTTCATTTCTGCACAACTGGATGCCCCTCCATAGCACTGTTTCTTTTCTCGGCAAGGATTCAGGATGCCTGCAATTTGCTTGTAAAGAGTGGTTGTTAAGCATGCAATAGACCGATCAGTGGTTGGCAGGGTCCTGGGCAGTGGAGGGGCTTGTATACAGCCGGAGGACCTGTCCTCCAGCCACTTGTGAACATCAGTGTGTAAAAAGATACCCATCGCCTTCGAGTCGATTCCAACTCCTAATGACCCTATAGGACAGAGTAGAGCTGCCCCATAGGGTTTCCAAGCAGAGGCTGTTGGATCTGAACTGCCAACCTTTTTGTTAGCAGCCGAACGCTTAACCACCACACTGTTATAAAGCAGTTCTATGCGATTAAATCAGTTACCCGTAATGTGCGCAGGCCTCAGTCAGTTAGCTGAAGGCTTTAAGAGTAAGAAAGAAGTTTCCCTGTGGTATGTTCTGGCTCCAGACTATAAATAAGCATTTTCGGCAGAACACACTCACTCTTCACTCTTTTCTTCTCCTGATCTAGGAATTCAGGGAAGCAAGCTTGCACGAGTCTCCAGCCTGTCTCCTGATCTATAGATCTTGGACTTGCCAGCCCCCCGCAATTGTGTGAGGCAATCCCTTGAATTAAATCTCTGTGTGTCCATATGTGTGTGTGTGTCAGCATGTGTGTGTGTCTATGTTTGCATCCATACACACACACATGCACACATACACGTACTACTCATTCTGTTTCTCTAGAGAACACTAAGACAGTTGTGTGTTGATGCTGTTGTAAGTGGTCAAGTCAATTCTGACACATAGCAACCTCATGTGACAGAGCAGAAATTCCCCACAGCGTTTCCTAGACTGTAATTTTTATGGGCTTCTCTATCATCTCTTTCCACAGATGTAGTCAATTGGATTCCTGTGTATTCCATCCACTGAGGGCCACGTGTATAGCCATTATTTAAGTTAGTGAAAAAAGGCATTTTCAAAGGATAAGTCATGAGTCTTGCAAAGTCTACCATGCAATCTCTGATGTTGTTTCTATCACCAAGGTCATATCTTCCAACTACTGGTCCTTCTTCTTTGTGTCCAGTTTTTGAATTCCACTCACCAGAATTATCAATGCATCTTGACTGCATGTTTGATCAATTTCAGACTGCAGAAGTTGGTAAAAATCTTCAGTTTCTTCCTCTTTGGCATTAGTGGTTGGTGCATAAATTTGAATAATATTCATATTAACTGGTATTGTAGGCATATGGATATTATCCTGTCACTGACAGCGTTGTACTTTAGAATAGATCTTGCAGCAAATCTGCTGCAAAAGATCTCTTTAATGTGTTAAAAAGCAAAGATGTCACTTTGAGGGCTAAGGTGTGCCTAACCCAAGCCATGGTATTTTCAATCACCTCATATGCATACGAAAGATGGGCAATGAATAAGGAAGACCAAAGGAGAATTGATGCATTTGAATTATGGTGTTGGTGAAGAATATTGAATATAGACAAACAATTCGATTAAAAAATGGGCAAAGAAGACATTCAGGTGGCTAACAGACACATGAGGAAATGCTGGCTCATGATCACCAGCCATTAGAGAAATGTAAATCAAAACCACACTGAGGTACCATCTCACCCTGACATTACCGGAAAGAATCAAAAAAGTAGAAAATAACAAATACTGGAGAGGCTGTGGGGAGACTGGAACTCTTATGCACTGCTGGCTGGAAAGTAAAATGGTGTAACCATTTTGAAAAATGATATGACACTTCCTTAAAAAACTAGAAATAGAAATACTAAATGATCCGGCAATCCCACTCTTTGGAATAAATCCTAGAGAAATAACAGCCATCACATGAATAGATACATGCACACCTTTGTTCATTGCAGTATTATTCACAATAGCAAAAAGATGGAAACAACCTAAGTGCCCATCAACAGATGAATGGATAAACAAACTATGATACATACACACAGTGGAATACTACTTGAAAATAAAGAACAATGATGAATCTGTGAAACGTCTCACAACATGGATGAATCTGGAGGGCATTATGCTGAGTGAAATAAGTCTATCACAAATGGACAAATACTGTACGAGACTACTATTATAAAAACTCATGAAAAGGTTTACACACAGAAAGAAACAATCTTTGTTGGTTACGAGGGAGGGGAGCTGTGGGGAGGGAAAAACACTAATTAGTTATTAGGTAAGTGGTAGCTTTGGTGGAGTGTAAGACAATACACAACACTGGGAAAGTCAGCACAACTTGACCAGACCAAGGTCATGGAAGCTTCACAAACATGATTAAACTGCCTGAGGAATTGAATTATTGGGCTGAGTGCTGGGGACCATGGTCTCTGGGGACATCTAGCTCAATCGGCATAACATATTTTATAAAGAAAATGTTCTACACCCTACTTTGGTGAATGGTGTCTGGGGTCTTAAAAGCTTGTGAGCGGCCATCTAAGATATTCCACTTGTCCCTCCCTGTCTAGAGCAAGGGAAAATGAGGAAAACCAAAAACACAAGAGAAAGATTAGTCCAAAGGACTAATGGACCACAACTACCACAGCCTCCACCAGACTGAGTCCAGCACAACTAGATGGTGCCTGGCTACCACCACTGACTGCTCCGACAGAGATCACCACAGAGGGTCCCAGACAGAGCTGGAAAAAAATGTAGAACAAGATTCTAACTCACAAAAAAAGATCAGACTTACTGATCTGACAGAGACTGGAGAAACCAAGAGAGTATAACCCCCAGAAACCTTTTTAACTCAGTAGTGAAGTCACTCCTGAGATTTATCCTTCAGCCAAAGATTAGACAGGCCAATGAAACAAACAATAATAAATGTAGCTCAACCACATATATGAGACTAAATGGGCACACTAGCCCTGGGACAAAGATGAGAAGGCAGGAGGTGACAGGAAAGATGGATGAATGGAAATGGGGAACCTAAGTTCAAGAAGAGGAGAGTGTTGACACATCATGGGGTTGGCAACCAATGTCACAAAATAATATGTGTATTAATTGTTTAATGATAAACTAATTTGTTCTGTAAACCTTCATCTAAAGCACAATTTAAAAAAAAAAAAAAGAAGGAAAGAAAAAGAATACCGAATATACCTTGGAGTGCCAGAAGGACAAACTAATCTGTCTTGGAAGAAGTACAGCTAAAATGCTCCTTAGAAGCGAGGATGGTAAGACTTTGTCTCACTTACTTTGGACATGTTATCAAGAAGGGCCAGTCCCTGGAGAAGGACATCATACTTGGTAAAACAGAGGGTCAATGAAAAACAGGAAGACCCTCAATGAGACGGATTGACAAAGTGGCTGCAATAGTAGGCTCAAGAATAACAACGACTGTGAGGATGGCCCAGGACTGGGCAGCATTTCACATTGTTCAGGGCTTTGAACCAGTTCAAACAGGTTCAGTCATGACCAACGAAGTGAAACAGGAACAGATCCAAACTTTTACAATTTGGCAGATTCGGCAAGGTATCCAGAATGGGAAAAACTACAGGTGGAAGTCCTGGAATGGAAGACTTGGAAGAAGCGTAGTGAGTGCTTTCAGGAGCCTGATGCCCGAGACTGGATTATTGGTGGGACTGTAGGAGAGCAACACACATTCACAATGGCACATTCGGCCACGATTTTGCGGGGGCGCTGCCATCTTTAGTGGGGCAGCACTGCTTTGGCCTGTGCTCAAAATCCAAAGGCAGGAGATTTGATTGCTATGCAATGTAGGTGCTGTCCTTGTTTTCAAACAGGGAGATTAAGTTTCTAGCAGCACTCTGACCTGTTATTTTTCCAATTTCATCTATTTTTCTGGTCCACTGCAACTTTAAAAATTCAGATCTGTTGCGGCGACACTTCCTGGGCCATGACTGAACCAGGCAGAACTGTTGGAAGCCCTGGTTCTTTTTTTTTCCCCCTAATGTTTTATTTATTTATTTATTTTATTGTACTTCAGGTGAAGGCTTACAGAACAAATAGTTTCTCATGAAACAGTAGTACACATATTGTTTTATGCCATTGGTTAACAACCCCACAACATGTCAACCCTCTAACTTCTCAACCTTATTTTTGGTGAAAATACACATAGCCAAAGATACACCGTTTCAAAACTTTCTACATGCACAGTTCAGTGACATTGACTACGCTCTTCCAATTGTGATGCTATTCTCACTTAAGATGAAGGCTTATAGAACAAAATAGTTTCTCATTTAACAGTTACTACACATGTTGCCCTATGACAATGGTTAACAAACCTCACAACACATCAACACTATCCTTACTCAACCTTGGGTTCCCTATCACCAGCTTTCCTGTCCCCTTCTGCCTTCTGGCCCTTGTCCCTGGACTGCTGTGCCTCATTAATCCCATTTGGTTTTACGGGGCTGTCCACTCCCCAGCTGAACGGTGAACCTCAGAAATGACTTCATCACTGAGCTAAAAGGGTGTCTGGGGGCCATACTCTCGGGGTTTCTCCAGTCTCCTTTAGGCCAGCTAATCTGGTCTTTTTTTTTTTAAGTTAGAATTTTGTTCTACATCCTTCTCCAGCTCTGTCCACAACCCTCTGTTGTGATCCCGGTCAGAGCAGTCGGTGGTGGTAGCCGGAGACCATCTAGCTGTACTGGACTCAGTCTGGTGGAGGCCTTGGTAGCGGTGGTCCATTAGTCCTTCGGACTAATCTTTTCCTTGTATCCTGTTCTCTTCATTATCCCTTGCTCCCGAAGGGATATGTCCAGTGGAGTGTCTTAGATAGCTGCTCACAGGCTTTTAAGACCCCAGATTGTATTCACCAAGGTAGAATGTAGAACATTGTCTTTATAAGCTGTGTTGTGCCGATTGAGCTAGATGTTCCCAGAGACCATGGTCCCCATAGCCCTCCACCCAGCAATTCAGTCCCTCAGGGAGTTTGGATGTGTCTATGGAGCTTCCATGACCTTTCCTTGTACAAGTTGTGCTGGTTTCCCCTGTATTGTGTACTGTCTCACCTTTCACACAAGATACCACTTATCTATTGCCTATTTAGTATTTCCCCCCCACCCCTCCCATCTCTGGTAACCAACAAAGATTGTTACATTCTGTGTGTGAACTTTTTCATGGGTTTTTACAATAGAGGTCTCATACAGTATTTGTCCTTTTGTGATTGACTTATTTCACTCAGCATAATGTCCCCCAGTTTCATCCATGTTATGAGATGCTTCACAGATTCATCGTTGTTCTTTCTCATTGCATAGTACTCCATTGTGTGTATGTACCATAGTTTGTTTATCCATTCATCTGTTGATGGGCATCTAGGTTGTTTCCATCATTTTGCTATTGTGAACAAAGCTGCCATGAACATAGGTGTGCATATGTCTATTCCAGTGACGATGCTTATTTCTCTAGGATACATTCCTAGGAGTGGGATTGCTGGATCGAATGGTATGTCTATTTCTAGCTTTCTGAGGAAGCACTATATCATTTTTCAAAATGGTTGCATCATTTTGCATTCCCACCAGCAGTGCATAAGAGTTCCCATCTCCCCAGAGCCCCTCCAACATTTGTTATTTCCAGTGTTTTTGATTCTTGCCAGTAATGCCGGGGTGAGATTGTATCTCATTGTGGTTTTAATTTGCATTTCTCTAATGGTTAGTGATCGCGAGCATTTCCTCATGTGTCTGTTGGCCGTTTGAATGTCTTCTTTGGTGAAGTGTCTGTTCATTTCCTTTGACCATTTTTTAATAGGATTATTTGTCTTTTTGTTGTAAAAGTGTTGGATTTTCTGTTAGTTTATAGAGATTAGACCTTTGTCTGACTTGTACTGTCCAAAATTTTTTTCCCAGTCTGCAGGTTATCCTTTTACTCTTTTGGTGAAGTCTTTTGAAGAGCATAGGTGTTTGATTTTTAGAACATCCCAGTTATCTAGCTTATCTTTTTGGGTTTGTGCATTGATGGTTATGGTTTGTATCCTGTTAATGCCATGTATTAAAGCCTGAAGTGTCGGTCCTATTTTTTCTTCTCTGAACTTTATAGTTTTAGGCTTTATATTCAGGTCTTTGATCCATTCTGAAGTAGTTTTTGTATATGGTGTGAGGTATGGGTCCTGTTTCATTGTTTTGCAGATAGATATTCAGTTTTGCCAGCACCATTTGTTAAAAAGACTGTCTTTTCCCCATCTGATGGACTTTGGGCCCTTGTTGAAGATCAGGTGACCATAGGTGGATGGATTTACATCTGGGTTCTCAATTCTGTTCCACTGGTCAATGTATTTGTCCTTGTACCACTACCAGGCTTTTTTGACTACTGTAGCTGTATAGTAGGTCCTGAAGTCAGGTAGTGTGTGTCCTCCAACTTTATTCTTCTTCTTCAGTAGTGCTTTACTTATTCAGGGCTTCTTCCCTTTCCATATAAAGTTAATGATTAGTTTTTCGATGTCTTTGAAAATGTTGCTGGTATTTGGATCGGGATTGCATTGTATTTATAAATTGCTTTGGGTAGAATTGTCATTTTCACAATGTTGAGTCTGCCTATCCATGAGCATGGTATGTTTTTCCATTTATGTAGATCGCTTTGGGTTTCTTGCAGTAGTTTTTTGTAGTTTTCTTTGTATAGGTCTTTTACATCCCTGGTCAGATTTATCCCTAAGTATTTATCTTCTTATGGGCTCTTATAAATGGGTATTGTTTCCTGATTTCCTTTTCATCGTTCTCCTTATTGGTGTATAGGAATCCAACTGATTTTTGAATGTTTATCTTGTATCCTGCTAGTCTGCTGAATCTTTCTATTAGTTCCAATAGATTTCTCATGGAGTCTTTAGGGTTTTCTATGTATAGTATCATATCATCCACAAACAGGGACAGTTCAACTTCTTCGTTACCGATTTGGATGCTCTTGATTTCTTTTTCTTGCCTTATTGCTCTAGCTAGAACTTCTAGCACAATGTTAAATAGGAGTGGTGATAGATGGCATCCTTGTCTTGTTCCTGTTTTCAAGGGGAATGTTTTCAGCCTCTCTCCATTAAGAATGTTGGCCATTGGTTTTGCAAAGATGCCCTTTATTATGTTGAGAAATTTCCCTTCTATACCTATTTTATTGATAGTTATTATCAGGAATGGGTATTGGACTTTGTCAAATGCCTTTTCTGAGTCAACTGAGATGATCATGTGATTCTTTTCTTTCCTTTTATTTATGTGGTGGATTACATTGATTTTCTAATGTTGAACCATCCTTGCATACCTGGTATGAATCCTACTTGGTCGTGGTGTATTATTTTTTTGATATGATGCTGAATTCTATTGGCTAGAATTTTGTTGAGAATTTTTGCATCTATAGTCATGAGAGATATTGGTCTGTAGTTTTCTTTTTTTGTGATGTCTTTGCCTGGTTTTGGTATCAGTGTTATGCTGGCTTCATAGAATGAATTTGGAAGTGCTGCTTCCTTTTCTATGTTCTGAAATAGCTTGAGTAGTACTGGCACAAGCTGTTCTGTAAATATTTTGTAGAATTCTTTAGTGAAGCCATCTGGGCCAGGGCTTATTTTTGGTTGGGAGTTTTTTTATTACCTTCTCAATCTCGTCTCTTGTTATGGATCTGTTCAGATTTTCAACATCACTTTGTTGTAGTTTGGGTAGGCTGTGTGTTTCTAGAAACTTATCCACTTCCTCTATGTTTTCAAATTTGTTGGTATATAGTTTTTCATAATATTCTGTTACAATCCTTTTTATTTCAGTTCGGTCTGCTGTAATGTCCCCCATTTCATTTTCCTTTTGAGTCATTTGCGTCCTCTCCTGTCCTTCCTCTGTCAGTCTGGCCAGTGGTTTGTCGATCCTGTTGACTCTCCCGAAGAACGACTTTTTGGTTTTGCTGATTCTCTGTACTGTTCCTCTGTTCTCCATTTCATCTATTTCTGCTCTGATCCTTACTA
This sequence comes from Dugong dugon, assembly GCA_030035585.1. Lineage (NCBI taxonomy): Eukaryota > Metazoa > Chordata > Mammalia > Sirenia > Dugongidae > Dugong > Dugong dugon. Next base: position 111,222,249 of record CM057472.1, read on the forward strand.
TTTCCTTTCTTCCAGTGGCTGTGGGTTTTTTTGTTTTTTTTTTGCTATTCTCCTTCCATTTGTTTGAGTTCTGTAGTTAATGTTTTGATTTTGTCCCTTTCCTCTTTTTTAATGTGTGCATCTGTTGCAATAAATTATCCTCTGAGGACTGCCTTTGCTGTGTCCCAAAGGTTCTGGTATGATGTGTTCTCATTCTCATCTGATTCTAGGAATTTTTTTAATCCATTTATGATTTCTTCTATTACCCACTGATGTGTAAGCAGGGTATTATTCAGTTTCCATGTAATTGATTTTTTTCCCTTGCTCTTTCTATTGTTAATTTCTACCTTGATGACATTGTCATCAGAGAAGATACTTTGAATTATCTAAACATTTTGGATCTTGTTGAGGATTGATCTGTGGCCTAAGATGCGGTCTATTCTGGAGAACGTTCCATTTGCACTGGAAAAGAATGTGTACTTTGCAGCGGTTGGATGGAGTGTTCTATGTATGTCTATGAGGTGAAGTTGGCTGATTGTGCCCATTAGGTCTTCTGTACCTTTGCTGAGTTTCTTCTTAGTTGTTGTGTCCTTTACTGAGAGTGATGTGTTGAAGTCTCCTACTATTATTGTGGAACTGTCGATTTCTCTTTTCAGTGTTGTTAGAGTTCATTTTATGTATTTTGGAGCCCTGTCATTGGGTGCATAGATGTTTATTATGGTTATGTCTTCATGATGGATCATCCCCTTAGTCATTATATAGTGTCCTTCTTTGTCTTTTATGGTAGATTTTGTTTTAAAGTCTATTTTATCTGAGATTAGTATTGCCACTCCTGCTCTTTTTTGGTAGTTGTTAGCTTGATATATTTTTTTCCAACCTTTGACTTTTAATAAATTCACGTCTTTCTTTCTAAGTTGTGTCTCCTGCAGACAACACATCGATGGATCCTGTTTTCTTATCCATTCTGTCACTCTCCATCTCTTTGTGGGTACATTGAGTCTATTTACGTTCAGTGAACCATTGATAGATGTGTCTATTGCTGTCACTTTGTAGTGCTTTTTTTGTGTTGCTGATGTTTTCCTTGTTCTTCTTACTCTCCTGTGCTGAGTTACTTTTGTTTGTGGATTTTTTTTTTCATTTCTTTTGTTTTTGTAGGTTTTGCCTTTGCTGAGACCTTATGTTTTTCCTCTTTATTTTTATGAGTATGTTTGTTAACTTTCTTTGTGGTCACCATGAATTTTACCCTTATCTTTCTAAGTTTGAAGCAGTCTACCATTACTTGGTATTGCCTTGCCTTCTCTCTACCAGAAGCTTCCATACCTATGCCATTTATTCCCTCCTCTGTTGTTTTGATGTTGTTGTCATTTACTTATTAACTGCTCTGATTACCTGTTGTACTTCCCTTGGTCTTGGATACTCTTGACAGTTCATTTCCCAGACTGGCATCTGGCTGGCATGATCCTGCATCCCAGATTCTGCCCCTGAGCTGAAGTTGTTTGTTCTCAGATCGAAGAACTCCCTTTAATAATTCTTGTAAGTTTGGTTTTGTTTCCACACATTCCCCTAACTTCTGTTTATCTGGAAATGACCCAATTTCACCATCATATTTGAACGAGAGTTTTGCAGGGTATATCATCCTTGGCTGGCAGTTTTTTTCTTTCAAGACTTTATATATGTTATTCCATTGCCTTCTGGCCTGCCTGGTTTCCACCAAATAATTTGAGCTTAGTCTTATTGCTTCTCCTCTGCATGTGACCTCTTGCCTTTCAAGAGCTACTCTCAGGATTCCCCGCCTGTGTTTGGTTTTGGCGAGTGTGACCATGACATACCTTGGTGATTCTCCTCTGAGGTCCATCCCACATGGGGTTCGTTGAGCTTCCTGGATGGCCAGCCCCTCATCTTTCATGATATTGTGGAACTTCTCTGTCAGCAGTTCTTCAGTGAACCTCTCTGTGTTCTCTGCCCTCTCCCCCTGTTCTGGAACTCCAATCACTCACAAATTTTTGCTTTTAATTGTATCCCACGTAACTCTCAGGGTCTCCTCACTTTTCTTTGTTCCCTTTTCTGAGCCTTCCTCAGAGTTGTATCCAAGTGTTTGTCTTCCATCAACTGATCCTGTCTTCTACTGTCTCGGATCTGCTTCTCAGCCCTTCTATGACACAGTCCATTTCTGAAATCTTGTTGTTTATCTTTTGGATTTCCAATTGTTGCCTTTGCATAATTTCTAGTTGTGAATTTATTTTGGCATTTTGTTCCTGCATTATTTTCCTGAATTCCTCCAATTTTTTGTCTGTATTTTCCATGAATTTGTGTATTTTTTCCTCATTTTTGTCTGCTTTTTGCTTCAGCTCCTGGAGAATTCTGAGCGTTAGCGATTTGAATTCCCTATCAGGTAGTTCCAGAGCCCCTTCTTCTGCTGGAAAGTCATCTAGTGTTTTATTTTGGACACCAACTAGAACCATCCTGTCCGGTTTTTGTAAATGTTTTGATATTGTCTGCTGTCTTTTTGGCATTCAGTAGTTATTTTTCTCATTTATTGATTGTAGATTTGTTTAGTTCATCCCTTGTTTAAAAAATTTGGCTATGTCTGAGCAGGCAGCTGTGTGTTCTTTGTTGTTTGCTCATCTGTGGGCAGAACACTTTTTGCCTCCTTCTTCAATTGACAGGGTCACTCACTCAGATATGGTACTGCAGGGCAGGTCTAGCTGAAGAGTAGTTACTGGGATGGATTGTTTGTGGCACTTACTACAGCCACCAGGGTGGGTCAGTAATCAGTGCAGGGCATGTTCCAGTAGGCCACACTTGTGCTGCTTGGTGGAGTGATGTTAAGTGCACAGTGCAAATAGGCAGGATGTAGTAGGGAGATTATTACGTGTGGAGCTAAGATGGATATGGGAGAGAGGAGAGAGGAACAGGATCCAAAAACATACACACAAACAAAAAAGAATGGTAGGGGAGCTTGCCATTGGAGTGGAGAGACTAGAGACCATGAAATGGAGAAAAGCAAAAAGGGGAAGAAGAAGAAAAAAAAAAAGAAAAGAATGAATAAATAAGAATCAGAAAGGGAAAAGAACAGTAAAACTCCCAGGGATCCCACCGGAGTGGCTACGAGGTCTTGGGAGGTTGCTCTCAGGTGTTGCAGCACAGCCTGGCCAGAAGGCATAGAGGTATACAACGCCAGGTATTCAAGGAACTGAAAGAGAAGGAAGACATAGAGAGATGAGAAACTGAGTAATGAAGAAAGACAAAAAGGGAAAAAGAGGGAAAACAAAACAAAACAAATTAAAAAAAAAGAACAAGAAAAGCCCCCAAATAAATAGAAAAAAAAGAAAGAAAGAAATGCCCTCAGGGATCCCCCTGCACGTCTGTGTAAGCCGAGGGGGTAGGTTCCAAGCCATGCAGCACTGTCTGGCCAGAATGGGCTCCCAACCCAAGAAAAGGAAAAGAAAACAAACAAACAACTCAAAACAAACAAATGAACAAAAGCCCCAGGATCCCACCAGCATGGCAGCCCAGACTGGGAAGCAGCCCCACACTCGAACGGAGCTCTGCAGCCCCTCAGGAGGAAGCAAAGATGACGCATGGAGCCAGGTTATTGAGTGAAAGGATGGGGAGGTGGTGAGAGGCAAGGAAGAAATCAAAAGAAACAGAAAAAAGCAACACCAGCAGCCAACAAATGACACCCAGAGAGCCAGCCAGTGCAGGCTGGTGGAATCCAAGCAGCCGGTGCTTCCAGGACAAGAGACTGTGTCCGCAGGAAGCAGAGGAGGCCAAGTGTGGGCAATGAAGGGTAGGGGGTGGGAAAGCATACATCACAAATCACCGGAGCTCTGCAGCCCCTCAGGAAGAAGCAAAGATGGCGCACGGAGCCAGGTATTTGAGTGAAAGGAGGGGGTGGTGGTGAAAGGCAAGGAAGAAATCAAAAGAAGCAGAAAAAAGCAACACCAGCAGCCAACAAATGGCACTCAGAGAGCTGGCCCGTTCCGGTGGGTGGAATCCAAGCAGCCGCTGCTTCCTGGACAAGAAGATTGTGGTCACGGGAAGCAGAGGAGGCCGAGTGGGGTTGAAGAAGGGTGGGAGGGTGGGAAAGCATATATCACAAATTACCAGTTGTTTTGTCTTCCGCTGGAAGCTCCGTGAAGCTGCTGTCTCATACCCCACCCCCCGTTTGCTGGCCTCCAATAGGAGCCCAAGATGGCAGACCTGTGCTGCTCCTGCCGACAGGGGACCCCTGCATGAATCTCTCCTTGCCCTCCTCCCTCTGTCAGTTTTCTCACTCCATTTGGTGCTTGGCTGAGTTCTCCATCTCTTCACTTGATGCTCTAAGGCCTCAGGACTGCTGCCCTCTCTGTTAGGCCCAGTCTCTCGGATCTCTGCTGTGGAGGGATGGCGCGGCACCCCTGCCCAGAGTACCACCCCACCGGAAGTCCTGGAAGCCCTGGTTCTGTTGTACATAGGATCGCTCTGAGTGGGAACTGACTCGATGGCACCTAACAACCCAACAACAATCTTTACAGGAGAAGTTCACCATGTCTGTTTTCCCTTCAAGTTGCTGGTGAGTGCAAACCATAAACCTTTCAGTTAGCAGTCGAGTGCTCAATGCTTGCATCACCAGGAATTCTTAGATAGTTATCTAGCTGTGTCAAAAGCCTATTTCAGATGTGAGGTCACATACTGAAATGCATCCAGTTGGCCCAGTTTTGTAACATTCTCTAGTCACAATCAGCTCCTTGGGTGCAGATGCCAAGAAAGCGGACAGTCAAGTATAACCAGGTTTAGGGTGGTGGTGGGATTATATGAGGGAGTCTGATGAGTGGAGAGCGTACAAGAAAATGAAGACTGTTTTCAAGGAATGGTTACTGTCATGGAGTCTTCATAAAGAGAGAAGTCCACCATAGTTTTGGAGGACATCTAGGTCAATTGGCATAACAAAGTTTATTAAGAAAATGTTCTGCATCCCACTTTGATGAGTGGTGTCTGGGATCTTAAAGCTTGCAAGTGGCCATCTAAGATGCATCAATTGGTCCCAACCACCTGGAGTAAAGGAGAATGAAGAACACCAAAGACACAAGGAAAATATTAGCCCAAGAGACAAAAGTGCCACATAAATCAGAGACTCTTCCAGCTTGAGACCAGAAGAACTAGATGGTGCCCAGCTACCACCAATGACTACCCTGACAGGGAACACAACAGAGAATCCTGAAAGGAGTGGGAGAAAAGTGTGGAGCAGAACTGAAATTCACGTAAAAAGACCAGACTTAATGGTCTGACAGAGACTGGGGGAACCCCTGAAACTATGGCTCCCAAAAGCTCTGTTAACCCAGAACTAAAACCATTCCTCAAGCCTGCTCTTCAGACAAAGATTAGACTGAATTATAAAACAAAAAAATAATACTTGTGAGACATGTGCTTCTTAGATCAGTCAGTTACAGGAGACCAAATGGGACACTCCGTTCTGGAGGTAGGATGAGTCAGGAAGGGACAGGAACTGGTTGAATGGACACAAGAAACCAAGTGTGGGAGGAGGGAGTGTACTGTCACATTGTGGGGATTGCAACTAATGTTACATAACAATATGTAAATAAATTTTTGCATGAGAAATTAACTTGAGCTGTAAACTGTCACCTAAAGCATAATAAAAAAAGAGAGAGACAGACGTCCACGTATGGTGAGAAACTGTACTAATCAGAAGAGGTTTGGTTATGCTGTGATAAATACAAGTCTTAAATCCCAACGGCTTATCATAACACCACTTTATGTCTTACGCAGATTGGAGATGGCTTTTGTTCACAGTGGTCACTCAGGGACCTGGTTGGGAAAGGCCCCATCTCAACAACTGCTCCCACAATCACTGTGACAGGAAAAGAGAAGTCAGTGATGTTCACAGGCAATGAAAATGTCACATGTCACTTCTGCTCACATTTTATTTGCCAAAGCAAATCACAAGGCCTCATCTAACTTCAAGAGGTGTTGGAAGACCAGTTCTATCATGTTTCAGAAAGAAGAAAAACCAGAAATTTGTGAAACAGCTTTAATAACTACCATGGATGAAAGACATTGAAAAAGTGGTAGGATCCATGGACTGGAAGTCTCAAGGAGACTGCAGAATTCTGGACTGGGAGAACTGGAGTGACCTAGAAGTTTGAAGGTGTTACATTTCAGAGATGGTAAAGCTATTGGTGATGACAGTTTAAGGGCTGGACCATGCGTGAGTGGATATGTGAGATAGGATGAAGGATAAGTTCCTTACTGGGTACTTCTGACTTTAGTGAGCATCAGGATCACCTGGAGAGCTTGGTAAAACACAGAGTGCTGGGCCTCATCTCCCAAGAGTTTTGATTCAGTAGGTTTGGGTGTAACCTAAAAATGTGCATCTCTAAAAATTTTCCAGGTAACATAAATGACCTCTACCTTCAAGTTACTAATGTGCAAGTAATAAGAGGCCTTGGTGTTTGATAGGTCAGCCATATGGATGTTGATCTTACTGAGAATTATGACAGGAGAAGGGATAAAGAAAAATGCACCTTGTCAGTTGCTAAATAATGAATAATGGGGAACAATAGTTATTAATAAGTGACAGCAACAAAGAAGATAACAGTAAACTCTGATGATGTGCACTTCAAAGATTTTTAATGCAGAAGGATGGAAAGAAGATGGTTTGGAAATGACATTGAAGAACAAAAAACACACTCACGTAGACTCCAGACTTTAAGGTATATGGGAGGTGGGAGAAAAACAGCCCCCACTTGATAATGCTGCTATGGAAATAATGACTTCAAAACAACCAGAATGTTTAATAAGAGGAAGAATGTAGAGAAAACCTTTGAAAAGAAAATTGAGGATTGGGGCAATTTCCTGCTGATAGACTGTGAGTTTCAGAGCATAGTCTTGGAGGGTTCTAGCGGACAGATAGGGGTGGGAAATAGGGTCTGATTAGGGATGATCAGGTCTGGAACTAAGAGTTCATGTAATGATGGAAGACCTGCAAGCTGAGTTTCCAGGGTTGGCTGAGAAAAATGGGAATTTTATCAAATTTTAACAAATGTATCAGAACTTATTTGACCAAGTCCTATTATTAGCCATTGAAATTGTTTTTATTCAACATTATTAATGTAATAGGAACAGCATGCATCAAAACTTGTGAATTAAAAAATGAGGTCATGGTTCAGCCAAATGGTGATGTCTGCTAGCTCCTACCTGCTGATACAGGAAGCTTGCCCCCTTAAAGTGCCTGTAGTTTGTCTTATTTTATTTTTTCAGGGAGTTTCCAGGGTCCTGTGCTAGATGTCTTTAAGAGCACAACCCATATTTATATAATCCAACCTTTTCAAGAAGCCACAGCCTGCCTGTTTCCCAAGGTTTGTAGCCTGAGTCCCTCAAAGAATGATTGCTTCCTGGGCCCAGAGCCATCTACTGCCTCTGTGGTCATCTCCTTTGCCAGCTATTAAGCAATTGTCTCTCAGCTCCAAACCCACTCTTCTATACTGCTCTTTGTGGTGTATAGCACTCTCAAAACATACTTACTCTTTATTCTAACCATCTTTCTGAAGATCTATGTATTTTTAATAATATAATTCCCCACATGTAGAAGGCATATAAAATGAAGATAATAATCCATGCTCTTACCTTATAGCAAGCTAAGGCTAATTGACTTAGAAGTCTTTTCTAATTAGAGAGACTGCCCCAGTAGTGATTCAGAGGGGCTTACGATAAAATCTACTACAAGAAAACAAACCTGTTGCCTTTGAATAGATTCTACCAAGACAGTGAAAACAGAACCAGAAATCTAAAACTCATTTAGAAGTATAGGAGAACACATTTACAAGAGTTAAGCTCATAAAATGACTGATTGAGGAACGAATTAAGTCCTGAGCTTTGTCTAAGCAAAGGCAAAAAGAGAAAGATATTGAGATGCATTTACTTATTATTTCAACAACAGCCAAAACCTACTGCATAATAGGAGGAAATAGCCATTTATAAGTCCAGGGAAATGTTTCCTGGAAATATCTGACTATGTCTGAACTCATAAAAAGTAATAGAACAATTGATGGGCATACTACAAGATAATGGATAAGAGTCAGACTAACCTGAGGTCTATCCAAAACCTGTAAGTGTCGATACATCATTCTTTACTTGGAGAAAATACTGAATATCTGTGAGCTTCCATTTCATCATCTGAACAATGAGAATAGTGATATTATCTACTTCATTGAATTTTTGTGATGTTTTTAATTGAGTTGGTGCTTCTAAAGTTCTTAGTACTTGATGTAGAAGGTGTTCAAGAATGTTACTTAGTTCATTAGAATTTTAATTATCATTATTATGGGAGTTTAAAGTTCTTCCTATGGTCTTAGATCATACTAATCCATAGTAGGAGTATTGTCACTTTGAGAATGCATATGCACCCATTCCTTCTATATATATCTTTTTGAGGACCCCACATTGTTATGCTCTGTTCAAGGAGTCAGTCATTCGGTCATTAAGAACTGAACAGGTAGGTAAGGTAAAGCCACTCCCCTTAAGGAGGGTCATGGATTGAATTGTGTACCCCCAAAATGTGTATCAAATTGGCTATGCCATGATTCCCAGTAACGTGTGATTATCTACCATTTTGTCATCTTATGTTATTTTTCTATGTGTTGTAAGTCCCACCTCTATAATGATAATGAGCCAGGATTAGAAGTAGTTATGTTAATGAGGCAGGGCTCAGTCTACAAGATTAGGTTGTATCTTGAGTCAATCTGTTGTGAGATATAAAAGAGAGGAGTGAGCAGAGAAACAGGGGGACCTCATACCACCAAGAAAGCAACACCACTAGCAGAGCACGTCCTTTGGAGCAGGGCTTCTGTGCTGAGAAGCTCCTAGACTAGGGGAAGAACGATGACAAGGACCTTCCCCCAGAACCAGCAGACAGAGAAAGCCTTCCCCTGGAGCTGGCACCCTGAATTCGTTCTTCCAGCCTCCTAGACCGTGAGAGAACAAATTTATCTTTGTTAAAGCCATCCACTTATGGTATTTCTGTTACAGTAACACCAGATAACTAAGATAAGGAGCTTGCATTCTAGCTAGAGAGACAGACAATAAGGAGATGAATAAATAATCAAGAAAAATGTTCACCGTGAAAAGTGGTGATGAAGTGGATAGTGACCCAGTGGCTACGGTGGGTGGAGGGGTTGGATGACCTGCCTGAGGAGCTGAGCCTTGGTTAAAGGTGATCAGCAAACTGTCATGCAAAGATCAGGATGAGACATTTGAGCAAGATTCCCACAATGCAAATGCACTAACATGGACACGAGCTTAGAAGGTTCAAGATCAGAAAGAAGGTTGCATGGCTTGAGCCTATTGGGCAATGGGGAGAGGTAGGAGAGGCAGACAGCAAGCTCTCCAAGGGCTGAATTCTGTATACTGTAGGACTTGGGTAAACTGGTTAAGGCATTTGAGTTGAATTCAAATATTATGGAAAACCATTGGAAGGTTTTAAACAGAGGAGTGATGTGATCTGCTTTGCATTTCCTACAGAGCTCTAAGGCTGCTGAGTGAAGAGCGCCTTGTAAGAATTCAAGAGGAAAAGCTGGACACCAGTCTGCAGCAGGTGCAGTAGCCCAGGTGAAGGATGTGGGTGATTTGGACCAGGTGATAGAAAGGCTAGAAGCAGAGGTAGATAAACTGGAGTTGGAGTCTCCTGAACTTGTGAAGAAGTGCTCCTTGCAGAGAGAGGGAGCCAAGATGCTCCAGTCTTTGGGCTGGCCACACTAGGTACACATTAAACCCTATCCTATACATGGTCCCTGGCAGGCTCACAAGACAAGCTCCTCCACACCTAAGTAAGTAGTGCTCCATCAGTCTGGGGGAGAATAGCATAAATATGTGCTCCATCTGTCTGTCTACTGTTTATCTAGGCACTCAACAAATGAGCTCTTTCAGAAACATTTGTTTAGTCTGTTCAACTACCCTGCCTAGCAAAAATTGAATTTCTTAGATTAATTCTTAAGGTACTGTACATAGTGGCTTAACAATCAAAAATATGTATTCTAGTTACAATCACACAGCCCTGCACATACATTCCCTGCCTCCTCCTCTTTTTCCACTTTCCTACCCAAGGCTCCAGTCACAGAGATGTTACTGCATGCACATGCTTTATGTAGAATATAGTAACACCCAAGACATGTTGGTTATTTGATTAAAGGTGTTGCCATTTTATTTATGGTTCTTTTTATTATGATTATGACTTTTATATCCTTTGTACTCTTGTATGTATTGATCCTATTGTCTATAAATGTCCACTCCCACCTCTACATGAAGACTCAGTAAAGATGGGTTGAATAAATGAATTCACAGAAGTTACACTCGTTTATCAAGAGCTGGTGAAAACATCAGCATCACATCCGTGAAGCTCTCCTTGACTGCTCCAAGCTTATATTTCCACACCATCAACAGGGCCCCTACAATATCTGTTGAAAGTCCTAGTACAGGACTTATTACATTGTGTTATGGTTGTTTTCCTCTCTATCTTGGGAACTTCCTGCAGAAGGAACTGTTTTTTTATTTATTGCAGAGTCTACTATAATATATTATACCATTGGCTGCTGTTGAGTCAGCCCCTGACTCATGGTAACCCCATACACAACAGAATGAAACACTGCCTGGTCCTGCACCATCTCCATGATAAGTTGAAGATCAGACAACTGTAATCCATAGGGTTTTCACTGGCTTATTTTTGGAAGTAGATTGCCATGCCTTTCTTCCTAATCTGTCTTAGTCTGGAAGCTCTGCTGAAACCAGTTCAGCATCCTAGCAACACACAGACCTCCACTGATGAATGGATGGTGGCTGTGCATGAGGTTCATTGGATGGGAATTGAACCTGAGTCTCCCACATGGAAGGTAAGAATGCTATCACTGAACCACTAAAATCTTCAATAGAAAAAGATAAATGTTTGGAGTTTGTTACACTTGGGAAGCAGAGATGAAGGTTAGAGAAAGCCAATTCATTGTTTCAAGTGAGGCAGCCATAAAGCCATTGCTGTCATACTTTAGGATTCAGCACGTGCTGTGTATTTGAGCCCTGGTAGAAGTCACCACATGGGGCACTCCTCGATGCTAGTTCCTCCTACCTTCAGTTACTTGTAGGGAATATGGAGTCCTTCTGTCACCATTGGGTTGCTTACTCTACATGAGAAGGAGAAGAGCACCCCTGGCACCCCAAATCTTCCACTATTGGCAAATCAGAAGTCACCCTCACCTATGTAAACCTTTAATCATCACTCAGTGGACCCCTTTGCCTTTCCCTATATGCATGCAAGGATTAGCCATGGGCCTCTGGGACTCAGCACACATGTGCTAACACACTGGAGCACACCACCATGCTTGCATGCCCACACACACACCACCTACACGTAAGGCATAAACTTTGGATATCATCTGCCTGAACCATCCCTCAATTCCTGGAGCTCAAATGACACTTCTTCTGCGAAGTCCACCCAGCCTGGTGAGAAGCATCCACTCTTGTCTTCATTTGTTCATCTCACGTGCAGAGTTTCATTCCTATGGTCTTCAGAAGTGCTCTTGTGGGTGGTTGACCTGTGCATTCCAGTTAATGATGCCTAAGCACAAACCAAAACCAAACCCATTGCTGTCGAGTCAATTCCAACTCATAACAGAAGACCTCCTAAAAGTATTAAAAAGCTAAGACGTCACTTTGATGACCAAGGTGCCTCTGACCAGAGCTATGATCTTCTCAATCTCCGCATATGGGTTGGAAATGTGTACAATGAAAAAGGAAGATGGAAGAATAGATGTATTCAAGACGTGGTGCTGGCAAAGATTGTGGAATATACCATGGACTTCCTGAAGAACAATTAAATCAGTATTAGAGGAATACAACCAGAATGTTCCTTAGAAGCAAGGATAGCGAGACTTTGGCTTGCTTACTTTAGACACCTCATATGGAAAGACCAGTTGCTAGAAAAGGACATCATGTTTGGTGAAGTAGAGGGTCAGAGAAAATGAGGGGAACTCTCAGTGAGATGGATTTACACCGGCCACAATGATAGACTCCAAGCATACCAATGATCATGAAGATGACGCAGAACCCGGTAACGTTTTGTTATACATGGAGTCGACATAGTTTGAGTCAACTGGATTTCAACCAAGAGCAACAAGTGCCTAAGGAACAGAAGTCCAGGAATGTGGACCTCTGTCATCCTAGGGCCCAACCTCTGACCTGCTACATGTTAATTGTGTTTAGTACGTTGACACTCAGGGGTTTGTGGAAAGAGTTAATAAATGGGGGTGAAAGGACAGAGAAAAAGAAATAAGATAGCATGGCTACCTTTTACTTACTGAGTTTCTACTAGTTTCTGATTTGGCCTTTGCTAATTGGACTACTTCAGAGGTTATATAACTATCTTGAGCCTTAGTTTTATCTTGTTAAAGCCCAAGGCCGCAGAGAGTAATGATACCTATTTTGCCAGATCATGAAACAGAGCTAGGAAGTACTACAGACGGGATTCAAACCTAGGTCTCCTGGAGCTTCCCAGCCCTCACTTCAACCCAGTTCTTCAGACCCGACACACCCTATCCACCACCCCACACCCACGTCTCCTGCTGCCTCGAGATCAGCTAGACCTTGGTAGACGGTGATCCTCACCCTCACATATATATGAACCTCACATCTCAAGGAACATGTGTCTGACAGGAAATTGATGTCAAGCCACGTTGCACTTGAGCAACTGGAATAGGGTGAAATTAACCTCTGCTCAAGGAAACCCATCCTACACACAGCCATGGAGGCTCCTAAGCTGGGAGCTTATCTTTGTGACACTCACATAAGCTCTCCACAGAAGCTCCTCTTCAGAATAAGAGCCTGCCATCCCCCAGTAAGTGTGATTACCCCAGGAGAAGGTGGTTTTATTTATTTATCTTTTTTCCTTGGGATATCAGACCTGCTAGTCTACATTTCCATGGGTTCATAATCTTTCAATTAGATACTCAGTTGAATATAAATCATTTTACCAACGATCCTTGCTGAGGAATGTTAAAAAAAAAAGAAAAGTCTTTGCAAACAAGAGGTCTCATCAGCTCAATATTACCCTTTGTCATTAACGACATTGACTGTTTTCATTCATTATTCAGCCCAACTTAAAAGTAATTTGTGCCTGATAGCAGGAGCAGAAAGGGAGAAATGAGTGCTGGAGAGAATGTGTTTATATTAGAAATAATTTTAAAAGAGTATCTCTAATACATAGTGAGAGTGAATATTATTTTCCCCATTTAAATTCAATTACATGCACAGTGGTTTTGATTTTCTCTTAAATGTTAAAATGGTCCTATACAGCCATAAATGTGGAGATAGCTTGAATATATGTATTTATGTATAGTATATATTTATATATTTATAAAAGATATATATATTTCTTTTTTGCACTGGATCGTATATATTTTTTAATTCCCAAATTAATTATCCTTCAGTGGAAAGCTTTGTAAGACTGAGGGGTCCTCTTTTAAGAGACAATTCAAGTTATGAAGAGAATGGCTCTTAAGATCACAGGTTGTATTTCAGTCAAGGTTCTCCAGAAGAACAGAGTCAGTAGGAAATTTTATATATGGAAAATTTTATGTCCCTAGATTCATGTGCTATGAATATTTTGGCATGACTTCGTCAGATTTGTTCTATATTCTTTTCACACAGTTACATTTGTTTAAGAAAAAAAAAATTGTATCCTTTCTTTTATTGGGTGAAAGACAATAGGACTAAAAAGCATTTTCCTTTGTTACTGATTTTTTTTTTAAACTTTTTATGATGACCACATAGCAATGCTTCGAGAGTGATATACATATATATTCAATGATTCGTGTATGGAAGATGGAATACATATATATTTTCTGGATTAATTTTTTTTTTAGGCTTTTGAATATTTTCTATTTTTACTGAAATGGCTTCCATCATTTGCCGGATGACTTCTTTTAAGTTTTAGGACTGTTTCTTTTAAAATTGATTTTGTTGTTTGTCTAATAAACACGTTGTGTGATGAACACGTTATTGTGCGTGTAACTTGGGGAGGGCCTTTGGGTTTGTTCACAGAGGCTAAATTCCAGTCTTCTCTCTTGGGTTTCTGAATGCCATAAGCTCCATCCCTGGTCCCATGTCTCTGATTTTCTGCATTTCATCCACGCTGAATACTAGCGTCTAGCTTGGCCTGTTCTCTTCCTCTTCCACGTGTTGGGTACCATGTTCGTCCTCCCAAGCACTGGCTAGCTCACTCCGCAGGCAGGTCTTGTTGGAGTGCCTGTCCATCTCTACCTACCTGATTCTATTAAAGTTAGTTTTCCAATTCTTAATTCATCAACAAAAAAAATAACAAAGAAAGAGAGACAGAGACAGAGCGAGAGAGAGAGAGAAAGAAGAAAGGAAGGAAGGAAGGAAAGACAGCAAGAAAGAAAGAAAAGGAAAACCCCACTCTTTCCATTCTAACCAGCTGCCTCTTTGAGGACATTTTGGCTTCCATATTTTCTCTAATTTGATTTTAAATAGAAAACTGTCAGGTACTCCAGGATGCCTAAAGAGAGGATGGTTTGGTTTTACTGGGTTGGCTGGGGTGCACAGATTTGGAATTACAATTCCAGCTGGAACAAGCATCCGTTCTAAACAACAGCAAAGTTGAGCTCCAATCCTGACTCTCCTGGTCACTAATTCTGTGAAGGTGAGAAGTGATGGAACCTCTTTGAGCTTTTGTTTCTTACCTGAAAATTGGGAATGGCAACACCTGCTTGGAAGAATCACTGTGAGGGCTTCTAAGCACTGGCTTTGTGCTGTTCACAGGGCACTCTAGTGGCTAAGCTAGCCTTGTGGACAATGAGATGCTGGCAATTAGTGCTAGAAAATTGTGACACGATCCCTATTTGTGTGACCATAGACAGACAGTCAGCCCCTTGAGCCTCAGTTTCTTCCTCTGAAAAAATAGAGATGTGCATATTTATTCCTGAGGCCTCTTCTATCAAATGAGATAATGCAGCTGAAGTGTCTGGCATATGCCGGGAACTCAATAAATATTCATTTCTTCTCACCCTCCTTCTCCTCCCTAATGCCATCTTGGACTTCACCACGAAGCGCTGGACCAGGCAAACAGGGTCATGGGGAGCCGTGGGCAGCCTGGAGCTGCACTTGCCCAGACTTCTTAGAAAAATGATTGAAGGTTAAACTGGGCCAGGAGTCTGGTGACGTTTGGGTGAGAGACAGAGTTAAATTAAGGTTTAATCTTAGCCCCTTCCATGTGTTAACCAGGCTGAGTTGAGTGAAGAGTTTGAAAGAGATTCAAGGCTGAATTTTCTCACTAATCTGATGAGAAGAGAGAGATGCGGAAAGAAAGGAAACGGGAGGGAGAGAAAGCGACAGAGCGAGAAGCAGAGTTCAGATGGCTAATTTTCTAGCCAGCAGCTACTGGAATGTTTCCACCAGGAGAAGTGAGAAGAGACAAAGAGAAATAATAACTGAAGATGGACTTTGCTGGCTAGAAATAAGTTATCACTCTGCTTGGGTGGAGGGCATCAGGCTAGAATGTGGACGGAGGCAGGGACTCAGGGGACAGATTTCATTTTAATGTAGTCACTTTGGTACCTCCCCATCTGCACATTCAATTAGCTGTGAAGGAAAAAATACAAGTTCTTCCCTTGCCAGCCTGCTTGCCAAGCTCGGGGGACGGAACTGGGCAGATGTCATGGCCTTACCTCGCCCTCCCCAGGGAGCACTTCCTATCTTTGTGTTGGACTCCAGTGTTAAAGAAAAGCAATGCATTAATTTTTTTTTCCTTTTCTGTCTCCTTCAGGAAACAAAAGGCTTCAGTGTCGTTTTAAATGAAAGCAGTAGAGTAATCATCTTTTTTGTAGCTTCTCTCTTGTCCCCAGGATCACAAGAAGCCCTCTAGGCCTCTCCGCTTTCTTCCCATCAGCTCTCAAGTACATTTGGCTGATTCATGTTGACTCCCATCTCCAAGGCATGTAGATGGCAAGTGTCAGGAAGGCAAGGAGATCTTTGGATGGAGTATCCAAGGCCCAGGGACAACCGGTTGCAAGCGATCTTCCTTCACATTTGTTCCACATGATCCCAGTTCTCCAGCCAAACCAATCTACTGACCCCATGAGGCCTTGTGTTTTCCCTGAATAATTCCTCTAGCTTGTAAGTTCCTAGGAAGCCCTTCATATCTGCCTTTTGAAATGCTACTAATTCTTCAATATCCTGATCAAACTTCATTCCCCAGGCCTCCCTGCCCCAGGTCTCCTGAAGAATCTTCTCCAATTACCCCACCTCTGCACAAACTGGAGTGAGTTTCAACTCAAAAGCATTTATTCATTTATTCGCTTATATTTTCAATGATTTTTCCAACAATGGCCATAACAGTGCTTTTGGCCCATATGCTCTTCCAAAACTTTGCCATTTCCCATCAGGAGGTGGAGTCTCTGTCCCCCTACCCCAACTTGAACCTTGGTGGCATCCTTGACTGCTATCTCAACCAATAGAGTGGAAGTGGTACTTCATGACCTGCAACACTGGGTTAGTAAAGAATGTGCCGTCCTCAGCTGGTTCTCTGTCTTCACGTGTGCAGCCTTAGAGCCCAGCCTCCATGCGGTGAGAAAGCCCAGGCCACAAGAAGAGTCTGCAGGTAGGTGTCCCCATCATTGACAGCCTACAGCCAACATCAGACTCCAGACATATGAGTCACCCTAGCCTTCAAGTATTCCAGCTGAGACCCCAGGCATCTTGGAGCAGAGAAAACCCTCCCCACTTTGCCTGTCCATGTTACTGAAACACAGAATCCATGAACCTAAAGCTGATCACAGTAATAAAGAAAAGAAGACTATTCCTCCATCCATTTACCCATCCAGCCACCTAAGAGGCATTTCCTGATATCCCTCTGTGTGTCACAGACTATATGCACGGAGGATGCCAAGAGGAGAAGGTACCCAACCCGGAGGAGCCCACAGATATGCCAGTCATTCAGCTATTGATCCATGAATCCCAAATGGCTATAAGACACCCTCCTCATACCCCAGGTCAGACACTCAGTCATCTGCTCTTGCATGTGCTTCTGCGTTTGCATATCAACTCAGCTCCTTTAGAATTAGGAACTAATTCTGTATTTCCCATGGTACACAAGACAACTTTATAAACTTAATGGATGTTTGACATAGATTTGTTGATTAAAAAATTCAGCCCATCTACTGGTTTTCGATTTTCAAGAGTCCAAGCAAATAAATACATTGATTCCATTTTGAGAAAAGATGTCAGTGAATGAAACTACTCCGTGGATAGGAGAAGGAAGGAAGACACTAGAAGTCCTCTGGTCCCCACACTGTGTAAGGCATCTGTTGTGTTCAATCCTCAGAGCAATTCCAGGAGGAAATTACCATCATCCTCAGATTTCAGGCTGACACTTGAAGCCAGACCCATTAAGTTGTATGGTCACTGAGTGACACACTAGGAAATGAGCCAACACCACTACACCCTCCTCAGCCACCATGTGACTCCCACACTGGAAGACAAGACGCAGATGACATTTGCCTCAAGACCTTTGAATGGGCCTGCTTTTGAAAGAACAGTTTTCAATGTGCAATTTTATATCTTCTGTGGCTCTGGTACTTTCTGGATACCCTCTCCCTGGCTCTATTATTCCCCGTTCTCACAGAGAAGTGTTACCGATGAATATCTCCATTACATAAATAGGAAGAACAAGGCCTCTTTAAAATCCTCAAAAAGTCTTAGAGATTAAAAGAAGAATAAGAATGTTCATCACAAAAACTCTACAGTGATTTTTGCTTTTATACATTTTGTAGAGTCCCTGGGCAGTGCAAATGGTTAACAAGCTCGGCTGCTAACCAAAAATTTGGAGGTTGGAGTCCACCCAGAGGCACCTTGGAAGAAAAACTTGGTGATCTACTTCTGGTAAATCAGCCATTGAAAACCCTATAGAACACAGTTCTACTCTGACACACATGGGGTCGCCATGAGTTGGGGTTAACTCGACAGCAACTAGTAACTGGTGTACATTTAGTGAGCAGAAGGGTTATGAAGAATTGCTAGATCTACTTCCGGGAATGAAGCGGAGGAGGGTTGGGGTCACCTCCTCCAAAAACTCAAAGCTCATCTAGCCTTGCTGCTTTGCTCCATGAGCAGAAGGGAGGGACTGCGAGTCAGGTGGCCTGGACCTGATGTTAATATGCGGCATCACATTGGTGACCCTGACACCCAAAGGCTTCGTTTTTTGTGAAGAACCCATCTGCAGTGAGGCTGTGAGTGGTGATGTCTAAAAAGATGATGTAACTGCTGACTAAAAGAAACTGTGGTCTTGGGAATAATTCTTTGGATAGGGTGACTTCTTACAAGAAGCTTCTGGGTAGCATATGTGGATCTATCGATGAAGAAATAACTTTTCTTCTGACAAACGCCTCCTCTTCTGCCTCTCAAGAACTGTGTAATTGGAATCAGAGGCCTGGAAGGAAGCCTAGTGAGTCCATTTGCCCTCACCTTCATTCTAAAATGAGGACACTAGAATCAACTTGATGGCAACAGGCTTTGGAGGCTGGATAAGGGAAGTGACTCTTCCAAGGTCAGCCAGTGTTCAAGGACAGTTATGGCCTGGCTTTGGTTTCCTGGAGTTGGCCCACTACAGCTTCCCCAGACACCCCAACTGCAGGGAACATGAGCACAATCTAGCTCCAGTGCACATATTGCCCTCAGCCATTCACCTCCCCAAGTTCTCTCCTCCTCTCCACCCTCCTAGATTCTGACCTTACTTAGAGTCTTCTGGTCTAGACCTAACTATTCCTATATGATTGGCCACCATGTCTCTTTTTTAGCAATATCTTCCCCTACTAGAAGGTCAGACATGAGTCATAGGAACTGGTGAGGACAGTCATAAAATGGAAGAGGATCATTCAAATTCAATTATGTAGACTGTACTGGCCAAAGCAGTATATCTCCTTTTGGAACTGGATGGAGCTGGCTGCATGCAAGGCAACTAATTTGAAACCCACCATGGACTATGAATCAGACCTGACATTTTGTTTGACAGGCTAGTCTAGATGACCACTGAGATATCTTCATCTCCCAGAACATTTCCTCTCTTCTGAAACTCAGTCCAAAGTTCCAAAAGCCTGTTGCTATTGAGTTGATTCCTTATCATAGCAACCCCATAGGACAGAGTAGAACTGCTCTGTAGAGTTTCCTTGGATGTAATCTTTATGGAAGCAGATTATCACATCTTTCTCCCACGGAGCGGCTGGTGTGTTCTAATTGCTGACCTTCCAGATAACAGCCAAACACTTAACCCCTGTGCCACCAGGGCTCCTTAGTACAAAGTTGTTGTGGTAGTGGTTGTTAAGTTCCATCAAGTGAGTTCCAATTCATAGTGAGAGAACAGAACAAAACACTGCCCGGTCCTGCACCATCCTCACAATCATTGCTGTGTTTGAGCCCATTAATTGTAGCCACTGTGTCAATCCATCTGGTTGAGGATCTTCCTTTCTTTCACTGACCCTCTACTTTACCAAGTATGACGTCCTTCTCCAGGGACGGGTCCCTCCTGATATCATGTCCAAAGTTACTATCCCATAAAGCTATTTTTTAAAACTCTGCCTCTCTCCCAAAGATACAGCTGTCTGTTTTTCCTTTGTGTATCTCCATTGTTATATTGCTCTGAAAATAATAATAATAGTAACAGTAATGATGATGATAATAATAATAACAATAATACTATTTTTGTTAAACGATCACATACCAGGTAAAATACTAGGTGCATTATTTAATGTAAGTACTAAAGGTAGCCTGTGAGACAGAAACTATTCTTTATACCATTTTACAGATTAGGAAACTGAGGCATGGAAAAGTTAAAGAACTGTGGAAAGTCTAGGTAATGATATAGCGAAGACTTCATGCCATGTGTGTTTTATTCTAGGACTTGAGTGCTTCACCACCAGCCTCTGTACCATCCATCCACAACTCTGTGAAGACCTCCACAACTCTCTTTTCTGATTTTGTTTGTTTAACAGTCTCTTCTCCTGCTTGACTATGAGCTTCTGAAGGACAAATGCACAGAACTTCACACACAGAAAGAACTCGATATGTTTTTATGAGTGGGGCAGCCATGCCCTTTTAAAAGGCTTTGAGCTTATAATTTGCACGTTGACCTTATCATGGACCTCGTGTTGTTGATGGAACAAATGCAGAGACTTGCATAGAGAGAACTCACTGCAGAGTGATTCCCTCCTTATTTTCTATATATATATATATATATATATATATATATATATATATATATATATATATATTTTGTTTTTGATTCACAACTGCCCGTTTAAATCATGACTTCACTGTCTCCAAGTTTTGCTGCATAAAGGGCTTTTCCTAAAATGGGATACTTCATTCTGATTGCTTCCAATTACATCCTCACTTGATGTGAATCAAATCAAGACTTTGCTGTCTAACACCCCCATGATCTCATCTCAGTAAAAACCCACCAATGCATGACTAAACATGACAGTGAAGGAGAAGAGAGCCTCAAGTGTCCCATCAGAGCAGGGAGGGTGATACCCACAGGGGGCTCCAGCATAACGCCTGAGATGGTCAGGAGTGCCCAAGGGATGGAGGGAGGAAAGGGAGAGGGAATCTGAATTTCCCTCAAGGGATTGAAGAACGAGACACCCTGATTTAGACAATTGAATACCTTGTCCAAGATGAAGGACACTTGAGATCATTGCATGTAGTTTTCCTCAAACTTATTTATTAGACTGTTAATTCCATGTGATGTTGCAAAAAAAAGCATCTATAAGCAAATAATGATTGGACATATCCCATACTGGAAGCTTCACGATGCACATTTGCGCATACAAATTTCTGAAAATGACAGTGAAGAAATCTACTCAGCTATAACCTAGTATATTGCACCCTTTCTTAGCCACTATAGGAGCCCTGATGGTGCAGTGGTTAAAGCGCTGGGCTGCTATCCAAAAGGTCGGCATTTGAACCCACCAGGAGGAGAAAGATATGACCGACAGCCTGTTTCTGTAAAGATTACAGCTTTGGAAACCCTACGGGGTAGTTCTACTCTGTCCTGTAGGGTCACTGTGAGTCAGAATTAACTCATCGACAGTGGGTTTGGGTTTTAGCCACTACGGCAGAGATTGTTAGTTACCAATGAATATTCATTATCTTTAGCTTTCTTGGTAATAGAACCCTGATTTCATTCACATTGGCAACGTTCACTGCTAAAACACTGCATTTTTCCTATCTCTTGAAGCTCAATATGGTCGTGTGACTACATGTTGGTTCATGATGATATAAAAACAGATGTGCTAAAAGAGACTTCAGAAAAAAGCTATTTAAAGGAATCTCATTTAGCTGCAAGAAGCACCATTTTGTCCACAATGCTTCATGCTTCTCTGTTCCTGCTGCTTGGAATTCTGATGTGATGGCTGGAGCTCTAGCAATCATATTAAACTACAAAGTGACTTTGAAGATGAAAGTCATATGCTAAGGAAGGTAGAGGAGAAAAAGAAGGAATTTGGCTTCTGTATCATACCAGCCCAAGACGGTTTACCCATGGACTTCTCTTACTTGAGATAAAAATAACTGTTTGCTTTGTTTAAGCTACTGTTACTTCTGGTCTTTTTTTACTAAGACTAAGACACAATTCCGAGTTGAATTAACCACCGAAGCCTTTTTCCGCATACCTTACTGTTGATCCCCGGTAGAATATACTCTGGAAAACACAGATTTGATCCAACCCTCAATATCTTCATCTGCAGGAGGGAACTGAGTTCCAAAGAAGTGAGTATCAATGGTCAGTCACCGAGGACATTATCTGTACATCCTGACTTTGCTTCAAGTAATGTGAGAGTTGGTCCCTTGCTTTTACTACTTTCACATATTATTTTCAATACTAATTCTAAATTATTTCAGATCCACAGTATAAATGACCCAGTGCATGAAGTACAGATAGTCAAGGGGCTCAGATACAGAAAAACTAAGCCATTCTAGATGATCTGGTCCTGGAATGTTCACCGTGGGCATTAGGGCAGTTTTGAAATCTCC
Source organism: Dugong dugon (assembly GCA_030035585.1). Lineage (NCBI taxonomy): Eukaryota > Metazoa > Chordata > Mammalia > Sirenia > Dugongidae > Dugong > Dugong dugon. Next base: position 111,244,311 of record CM057472.1, read on the forward strand.
CTGTCATGGAGGCAGAAGAGGCCGTCTCTCTAAGAGAAGGCAATGAGGCTGCCAGCAGGAATCATACTTCTGTCTTCTCTCCTTTCAGACTGAAATAAATCAGGAAGCCCTTCAAATCTGCCTGCAAGAATGCCACTGTGGATGGTTTGGGGCAGTCTATTAACCTGTCTCACAGTCCATAGGCCTATTCAAACACTTCAAGGAGCCTGCAAGTTACAACAAAGGCAAAAATGTGGCCCGTTTGGGGATAGTTCTCAAGTAAATAAATCTACTTTTCAAGACTTCCAGGGACTTGTCCTGTTTCCCCTCCCCCAAACTCTGAGTGTGTGCTTGTGTGTGCACATGCCCTGTGCATGCAGACATACACGTGCGTGCAAACACACACACACACACACACACACACACACACACACACACACACACACCCCACTGTGAATTCTGCTTGGCTGAAATGGAAACAAGAAGAGGGAAAGCTGCATCGTTAATTACTCTCCCATCCTTGGGGATACTTTTAAGTTATGATATTGTTACCTGAGGGCTTGCTGATAGACTTCTTCGGTTCTCCTCCACCTGGTGCAAATACACAGCTTCTCTTGTCCTCTCTTTCTTTTGAATTCCCGAATGCAGACAGCAGAATTTTCCATCAGTAAACTAATGTGTCTAAATCCCAATCATCACACTGTGTCGTGAAAGGAGGCTCTTAGCCATCAATTCACTCCATTTGTAAGCAGTGAAGTACTGGATCCTGGTGGTATTTATAGGTCTTCCCAGAATTTTCTGGGTATTTTGGAGGTCTTTCCCCACAAGTTCCCAGCCATACTCATTTTTAAGGGATTATTTAAAACCTGTATTGGTATTTCACATCTTATATACCATAGGTTCTCTCATTTTCTCTGGGGAACATGGGAAGATTTTACTGTCTTTTTTCTCTCCTCTTGTACAAGTCAATGCTAACCACTATAACAAACAACCTCACTTCTCAGAAGTTCAGCAAATAAAAGTGAATGTCTCATCTCTCTTTATCAGAGTCTAATGAGGTTAGCCCCCACCTGTTTGTCTGTTTCTCTTATTGAAGTGCTTTATGTGTTTCTGTGATGCTGGAGGCTATCAAATACCAGCAGGGTAACCCATGGTGGACAGGCTTCAGCAGAGCTTTCAGACTAAGACAGACTAGGAGGAAAAGCCTGGCAATCTACTTAAACTAGCCAGTGAAAATCTTATGGATCATGATAGAACATTGTCTGACTCCCTTGCTTTGGACATGTCATCAAGAGGAATCAGTAGCTGAAGGAGGACATCATGTTGGGTGAAATAGAGGCCCAGCGATAGTTTGGGAGATTCTTGGGTAGACGGATTTGTACAATAGCCCCTATGATGGACTGGAACATATGGGTGACTGTGAGGGTGGTACAGGACCAGGCAGCATTTTGTTCTGTTGTACATAAGTTGGAGTCAACAACAGCAGCTATCTATGTAGAATGAGCACTTTGCTTAGGCCAGGGGTTGACAATATGTGCCTCAAGTACCCCAGACAGCCAACCTTCTGCTACTCTAAATAAAGTTTTATTGGAACATAGTCACGTCCATTCATCTGCATACCATCTATGGCTGCTTTCACACTATCTCGGCAGAGTTGTGTACTTGAGATAGAGACCATAAGACTCCAAAGCCTAAAATGTTTGCTCTCCGGTTCTTCACAGAAGAAGTGTGCTGATACTTGCTCCAGGCAGGCATTCAGGGACCCAGTCTCCTTCTGCCTGGTGGCTCCACCTTGCCTTTAAAGGTTCTCCTTTCTGTTGGAAGATGTTGAGTAAGAGCAAGCCTCCCATGTGGGGATGTTTATTATGGGTTAGGCATGGAAGTGATGCAAAAAATTCTGCTCATGTCCTATTGACCAGAACTCAGTCACCTGGCCACCCTTAAGTCTTAGGGGTGATGGAAAATAGAGTGTCTCTTTGCATAGGGAAGAAGAAGAACCACTTTGATGAGCACGTACAATGTCTGTCCCACCTTTCTCTCTTGACTCCACCAACTACAGCCAAGGAATCAGTATTGCCCTGTCTTCTATCTCCATAGCCCCTCCCCACATATTCTTCCCATACTATCACCGTGATTGCCCGTGGCCTGTGTCAGAGCTTGGCATTTTTCACTTCTGTTGTTGGATCTGCATCCTCTCTGCGTTCATAGCTCCAGGCTCCATCTCTCTATTCCTTGCCAGGCCAACCCTGAAATCTCATCTCATGACTTTTGGCTGACACAACGTCAGAGGCTCTTATTTGTCTATTGCATGATTGTCAGGCTCTTGGGACTGGCAGTCAAGACCCTTCAAGATCTGACCAAGGTGCCTGATTTCTGCCTGATACCCTTTCACGCATGACCCTAGACTTTTCTCTCCAATTGAACAGACTGTCTTCTTTTCACTCTCCTGCATGTATCCACTTCATCATATGAACTCACATTTCTCCCTCTACCTGGAATGCCATCATCTCCCCATACTTCAACCATGTTATCAATTTTAACATACCCAACAATTACCCGTTCATCCATCCCACTAGACTATAAACATCAGAGGATAACAGGCACTGGTTGTTTTCAGCTAGCATATTTCCTAGCACATGGTAGATGACTAACATAGCTTTAAAAGAATGAATGGATAAATACCTGTCAAATGCCATAGACACTTGCATACCCAATGATCTGGGTACTTTGCTTCCTCTGAACTCCTGTAAGTGTGCTCTTTTTAGGTAAATTACTATTTTTTATCTTGTGTTAGCTACTTGCGTGCATTTCATATTGTCTTAAAGAGGCTGTGCACTTCTCCTGGATAAGAAGTGCACATCCTTCTACATTGTTCATTGCAATGTCTAGCACAGGGTAGGTGCTCATGAATGCATGATAAATGAATAAACAGATGAATGGATGAAGCTGACTCCTGTGTTGGTGATTCTGGCCCATACACATGCTTGAAGCATCAGAGGACTTCCTTCAGGTGGAAATGCAGAGTGAGGATATTAATTTTAGAATAAGAAATGTGTTTCTCTCTTAAAAAGGGTTTGAAAGGCTTTAAATCAAGAGCCAAGAAGATTCAAGGTTAAGTAACAGCTTAAACCTCTGAGCAGTGTAGCTCTTCCTGCTCTTTTATATGCAGACAGGAATTAAGGTTCTAATACCAGGATGAATAACTTTGGACTTAGTTGTAATATGAACAGACAAGAAAAAAGAAAAAGAAGTAGACTCTGAATAGGGAGTGTTTGAAACGTTATATCGAGTATCACATAAGCTGTGTGCAATTGGGTGGAAATAACTTGCCCTGAGTCATTTTTCCTGTCCATACAATGGGTTTCTCTTCATTAATCAAAGCTTAGCTTCAGTGTAAAGAGGGTGTATGATTGCAAAGCCTCGTTATGTGGAGGACTCAGATACAAAACTCTCAGAGTCAACTCATTGAAACTACAGGCTTTTCAATTCTATTCTAACTCTGTGAACTTAGAAATAGATTGCCAACAGGCAGGCGTCTCCTGTGCTCTTACTGTGCTTGGATGTTTGCAGGGAGCACTTTGTTGGACAGGCTGGGTGTGGCAGAGACAGTGAGCCCCAAATATCCCATTTGCTTCTCTGCACTTCCCATCCCCTTGTCGTTGGATGGTCTCATGGTGTGGGTTCCCCCAGAAGAACACCCACAACAAGGATAAATGTGTTAGTAGAATCTTGAGGAGATATTCCCTTAGTTCCAACCTTAGTTGGAAGAGGGAAAGGGAATGAAGGCAATAAAGGGTGTGTTTGAGCCAATTTTCAGTGTGGTCAACTGGAGCTTAATTCTGCTGGAGAACTCTGGAAGCCAGTATAGAACATACCTCAGAGTTACCCCGATGGAAGGGTGAGATAGTTATGGTATTTATCCACCTTCTCTTTCCATCATTGGCCACGGCCTGCCTTCAGAGATCTGAGCTCTCTGACATTCTCCACCTACACTGCATATGGACAGAGCTGATCCCATGGCACAGCAGAGGTTGGCACACAGCACTGAGGCTGTAGGGAAAATGCCAAGGAAATAGAGGCAGGGAACCAATATCAGGAGTCATGTGCAAGTTCCACTCAGCTGACCATGAGGGGAAGTACTTTGAGATTGTCAGGCCAAGGAAGTCCAGAGCAGGTGAATTTTTACCGCCTCTATCTCTTCCACTCCACAGTTGTCTAAGGCTGGGTTCTTTAGAGAAGCAAAACCAGTGAAGGATCTGTCTATCTACCTGACTGTCTGTCTGTCTATCTACCTACCTACCTACCTATCTATCTATCTATCGAGATTTGTATCAAGGAAATGGCTCACACAGTTGTAGAGTCTGGAAAGTCCCAAGTCCATGGTCATGATGGAGGCTTCTCCTGACTCACATAGCTGCAAGGGCTGGTGAACCCAAGATCAGCAGGTTGGATAGCAAGCCTCTGTCTCACAGGCTGTGGAGGGTGACAAATCCCAAGATCGACAGGTAAGCTGCTAGCTCAAGTCCCAAGAACCAGAGGTCAGATAAACAGGAGCCAGCTGCAGGATCCAGAGCAAGCAAAAGCCCACGAGCCTTACCAGAAATTTTAGCTATATTGGATGCAGGCCACACCACCAAGGAAACTCTTTTTCAACTAATTGGCTACTCACAGTAGATCTCATCATGGAGGTGATCACATTATATCATATCTCATCATGGAGGTGATTACATAATTATACAACTTCCAAATTACACTGTAACTGCCAAACCACTGAGAATCATGGCCTAGCCAAGTTGACACACAACCTTAATGATCACAGCTACCCGTCAGTCAGTTATTCGTACTTCAGTGGCTTGCATAGTGCTGTAATTGTGGAAGCTCTGCCACCAGTATTTCAAATACCAGCAGGGTCACCCATGGTGGACAGGTTTCAGTGGAGCTTTCCAGACTAAGAAAGACTACGAAGAAAGATCTACTGGTCTACTTCTGAAAATTAGCCAATGAAAACCTTATGAATCACAACAGAACATTGTCTGACTCGCTTGCTTTGAACATGTCATCAGGAGGGATCACTAGCAAGAGGAGGAAATCATGTTTAGTGAAGTAGAGGGTCAGCAAGGGTGAGGGAGAGCCTCACGAGATGGGTTGGTACGATGGCACAGCCATGAACTCTGACATGCCAGCGACTGTGAGAACGATGCAGGACTGGGCAACATTTCGTTCTGTTGTGCTGTTAGTCAACTAGACAGTAGCTAAGGATGAACGATCTTTCTTCTACTACCATTGTAACCACAATGACCACATACTTCAGATGGACCATCTATATGATGACGGTATCTCCACCAGCCTGGGTCCATGAGTGACTGCCTGGAACAAATCCCTTGACCCCAGACCCCACCCCACCACTTAGTCTGCCTCAGGGAAGGCATGAGAAGATTTTATTGCCTCATTCTCTGCTATTCCCCTCCTTCTCCATTTTTCTTATTCTCCATCTTCATCTTCATATTTGATCTTAACCGTGCTGCCTACTCCCACACACGGAACATGTTGTCGTTAGTTGCCATCAGATTGGTGCCCGACTCATGGCGACTCCATGTGGACTGTTGTGATCCATAGGGTTTTCACTGGCTGATTTTTGGAAGTAGATCTCCAGCCTTCCATCTTAGTCTGCCTTTAGTCTGGAAGCTCTGCTGAAACCTGTTCAGCATCATAGCAACACACAAGCCTCCACTGACAGGCAAGTGCTGGCTGTCCTGAAGGTTCATTGACTGGAAATCAAAACTGGTTCTCCTTCATGGAAGGCAAGAATTCTACCACTGAACCACCATTGCCCACATAGGGGGTATAGCTCCCAAATAAATTCAAAGCATCCACACTCATAAGCAAGTGAAACATGCCCACCTCCTACTCAGAAAATTAGCTCTTACATCACTGGAATCCAAGTATCAATGTGGACATGCCCTCAAGCCACAGAAGTTTACTCTTCTCCAGGATACCTGAGATGCTCCCCAAGTCCCTAGAAGACAAGTACAGAGAGGGATCCCCAGTGCCTTTTAAAATTATTTGAAAAATCCAGGGATCTGGGGCACTTGCTGCCTCCAAAAGTCAAACTCCCAGGGTTCCATCATTTGCCTAGGAGTGTTAACTCATCAAACATAGTAAGAGAAAAATTAGCTGAACTTTAAAAAGGGGAGGGTGTAATTCTAGACACTTGATAGGCATTTCTCATTCTCCTATGCAATAATCTCTAGGCATTTTAGCTTCAGCTCCAGATTTCAAGCTTGCAGCCATAGCCTGCATTTTCCACTAGCAAGCCAAATGAAATGGTCCTCTCACTTCCAGTTAGAATGTGCTGACCCACACAATGAATTATGTATTCAGGCACCATTTAGAAAGTGCCCAGATCTCCAACCTCCTTCCCCTACAAGTCTGAAGAAAAGTTTCTAGAAAACTTCTCCTTATTCACTTTTGAATAGGCAGAGCATTGGTTTAAGTAAAGCCTGAAGGGAAATAAATTATTTTCTCCAAAATGGGTAGAGCAGGAGGGAGAGGGGAAATGACTCCTTTTTCATCACAACTGGCTGGGTCGGTGACTCTTTGTGGTATTTTTGCGTAGTGAAGGTGTTTGCCCCCTGAAAACACCTGAGATTTGGAATGTAGGGAAGGATGCCAAGCAGAACAAACCCACCCTCAGCCATTTTTTATTTGCTTACATAGTTCTAGAACTTGTTAGGTAACCAAACCACTTCCTAAAGAAGACAAAAGTCTTTGTAGCCCAGCGTTGATCATGCCTTGCCTTGGTCTGACTCTGGACTTTGAAAATACCTTTGTGGTTGAACTTTTCTCAAGGTATATGACTACCTACTTGCTTCTTTCCGTTAGAGAGCTTGTGGATCCTGGTGGGAAATGGACTCCAGTCGAACCTAATACTGTGTTCGTACATAACTGATACTCTGCCAACATTTAGTAAATGAAGTGAAATGGATGGATGAATGGCTGGCTGGCTGGCTGGCTGGCTGGCTGGATGGGTGGATGGGTGGATGGATGGACGGAAGGATGGCTGGAGGAAAGAATGGATAGACAAAAACATGGATGGAAACATGGTTAGACAGAAAGATAAACAGACAAATAGAAAGACAGAAAGATAAATAGGAAGTTGGTTTAATGAATGGATAGTTGAATAAATTATTAATGGATGAATGAGTCTAGGGTTTTCAATGTATTATTATTTCTGGACTCTATATCTCCACAGAAGCTCTATTTGGTGAAAAAAAAATTATTGCATATGTAATCTAGTGGTAGAAACTAGAGTCTCAGCAACTAAACAAAAAGAGATTGCCTACAGAACTTACTATCTCTTTTGACCCATAAGTCCACAGATATACTGTTAACAAAAGTTAGGGGCATTTGTCAAAACAGTGGGATTTGAAGTAGCACAAAGAAGACTTAACTTTAAAACTACATTTCTATTCTCTCTGTCTCTCAATCTTTCTCTCTCCAAACCATTTTCACGATTTCCGCTAGGATATTTTTACAATCTAACTCTAGCCAAATCCTTCCCGGTTATAAACTTTTCAATTCAATAGTCCTCCATCATTGCCATCCAGCAGCTTACACGAGCTGTGAGTCAGCCCCTGGTCTGGCCCTTCCCACCATCCAGCCCCCATCTCCCATCTACTCTTATTGGGTACCAGCTTCGCCAGACCGCCTGTTGCTGTTCTAGTCAAGAGAGACAGTGATCAGGAGCAAGGGCTTTGGAGCCACTCTGTCTTGTCCATATCCCAGATCTGCCATAGGCAACTTGTGTTTCTGTGTCTGTATGTGGAAATAGTACCTTCCTCACACAGTTCAGTGTGAATTACACCTCAACATAAAACAAAAATCCTCACAATTGGACCAGTAAGCAACATCATAATAAACGGAGGGTTTCACTTTACTCAGATCCACAAGCAATGCCCATAGAAGCAACAGTCAAGAAATCAAATGATGTATTGCATTGGGCAGATTTGCTTCGCAAGACCTCTTTAAAGTGTTACAAAGCAAAGATGCCACTTTGAGGACTAAAGTGTGCCTAACTCAAGCCATGGTATTTTCTATCACTTCATATGCATTCGAAAGCTGGACAATGAAAAAGGAAGACCAATGAAGAAACTGACACGTTGGAATTATGGTGCTGGTAAAGAGTATTGACTATACTAGGGACTGCAAGGAGAGCAAGCAAATTAGTTTTGGAGGAAGTATAGCAAGAACGCTCCTTAGAAGTGAGAATGGTGAAATTCCGTCTCACTTTGGACATGTTACCAGGAGGGACCAATCCCCAGAGAAGGACATCATGTTTAGTAAAGTAGAGGATCAGGAAAAAAGAGGAAGACCCTCAATGAGATGGATAGACATAGTGACTACAACAAGGGGCTCAAACATAGCAAGGATTGCGAGGATGGTGCAGGACCAGGCAACCTTCTGTTGTGCATGGGATCACTATGAGTCGGAACCGACTAGACAGCACCTAACAAGAACAACACACAGTGCTTGCAAGGATTAACATTCAATAAATGTTAGTTCATTTTAAGCCTGGAATACCCTTTCCTCCTATCTTTTTGGAAAAGGCCACTCCTTTTGTCTTCTGTGAGGACATCAGATCTCTAGGACTTTGTTGGAGGAATTGACTTCACTGGTTCCACATCACCATGTGTGTCCCAAATGATCCCTTATCACACTCTAAGGTAATTATTCCCCCATGCAATTCTCCCAGCCTTAACAAATGCTAACGAGAGCTAATGTTTATTGAGTAACTACTATATTCTGGGCTCCATTTTAGGAGCTTAAATGCATGAAATCATGTTCATATTCACAAGAGTTCTCTTATGTAAATATTATTATTCCCGTTTTACAGATGAGGAAAATGATAATCACAGGATATTCAATGACTGTGAGCTCCCTGAAAGCAAGACATACACTTTTTCATTATAGTAGTTGGCACGTATTAGGTGTTGAATAAATACTGTTTAAATGAATGTCAAGTTATTTGCTCTCCATCATTCACTCATGAGCTGAGATGGATGAACGAAGGGGCGACTAACTTTTCATGTAATTTTCTGTGCAATATTAAACTGGTCTCTGCAAATTCCCATTTATTAAATTTTTCATATTTTTCATTCCTCCAGGACTTTTACAGTATTTTGAAGCTGAAAATAGGATATTGTTTTAGCATATAGCGATTCAGAGTTTTCTTTAAGATTGTGCTTCATAATCAGTTGGAGATGTCTGCCCACTAAAAGGGCAGCATTTCGTTCTGTTGTACTTAAGGTCGCTAGGGGTCGGAACTGACTCCACGGCACTAACAAGGACAAAACCCCAAGTTCTTCACCAGGTGATTACTGTTTTCAAAAGGGAAACTGGCATTCCAAAGTCAGGTTGAACTGATTGGGGAGTAATAAGGGCACTCATCCCATGGTGCATTTCATGGATCTGATTAGTGAACTCGCCTTATTCCACGTGCCACATGCCACACTCATGAGGTCTGAGGGCCAGGCGTGTATCTGAGTTTTACATCCCCAGTGTCTAGTAGCGTACCTGTCAGAGTAGCTGCTCAATAAGTGCTTGGAAAACTACCAGAATGACTCTTTGCTGTCACTTAACAGCTCAGAACTTGAATTTCATCTGTAAATTGGACAAAAGAAGAGCAAGCCCTGGTGGCGCAGTGGTTAAGAGCTCAGCTGCTAACCAAGAGGTCGGCAGTTTGAATCCACCAGCTGCTCCTTGGAAACCCAACAGGGCAGTTCTACTTTATCCTAAAGGGTCGCTATGAGTCAGAATTGACTCGATGGCAAAAGGCAACAGGTAAACCAAACTCTGGGAAAATGCATGCAACAACACCTGGGAGCTGTGTGCATCAAAATTAACACCTGGGCTGTTGTCGTTGTTGTTAGGTGCCGTCGAGTCAGCTCCAACTCATAACCACTTTACGTACAACAGAAAGAAACGTTTCCCAGTCTTGCATCATTCTTGGAATCATTGCTGTGTTTGAGCCCATTGTCGCCACTGTGTCGATCTGTCTCCTTGAGGGTCTTCCTCTTTTTCGCTCACCCTCTACTTTACTAAGTATGATGGATAGGAGGTAAGAGAAAGAAGTGAGAAGAGGCTCTGGAACAAACAGGGTTCAAGGTCAGAGATTCTAACCCTAACTTGAGGTCTGACCTTGGATAAATTACTTTATCCCTTTAAAGGCTCTGTATCCTAATTTGTACAACGTGGATGATAGTAAAACTTGCTCTACATTTAGCAAATAAAAATATAGGATGTCCCGTTACATTTGTATTTCAGATAAACAGCCAATAATGTTCAGTATAATTATGTCCTGTGCAATATTTGAGAAGCACGTATCAAAAAACAAACGAACATGTTTATCTGAAAATCAAATTTAATTGGGTGTCCTGTATACTCTCAGACAACCCTGTGTGGGGTTGTTCTGGGGATTTGATAAAATAATACATGGGACATGCTTGCATGTGATATATGTTCACCATTATTTCATCACGCTTGCTCAATAAACAGTAACTCCCTGCCTCTCTTCCCCTTTTAAAATAATCTACATTATTACTTCCATCACTGCCACCCTGCCCTCCCCCACCCCTTCCTCCGCCTCTTAATATACATTGAGATGTCAGAAGGAGCCTTGGATGTAAAAAGGGAGCAAACAGCTGCCTTAAAAAGAAGTTGCTGTCAGTTCAAATGAATGCTGAGCTAATAGGCCTATTAATAATGAGCTTTATTATAGGAGGCCACTTAAGCTAATAATTCGCTGTATTTGGTATTTGACGCTGTGACATTTATACTGAGCTGAATGGTGTGTCTGTGTGTGTGCGCGCACGCGTGTGTGTGTTTAAAGCCATTAGCTCACTTTTACTCTGAATACAGCTGCAACACTGGGGAGAAAAAGTGTTTTATTTAAACACACACACCACATGCATGTCTCACGAGATGGTGACTCCCAGCTTGGATGCTTCTGAGACCCTGCAGAGTGGAGGAATAAATAGGGGCTTGGGCAGAGGCTGAAGATCAACTTTTACCTTTTCACCCAGGGAATTGTCAGTCCAGCCCCTCACTCCTGCCCTCCAAAGCCCCTGAGACGCTTAGGGTAGATTTATTTGATTTGCATACTGGAATTCTCACAACAGTCGCTGGAACAGTGACAGGACCCAATTAGCATTTCCACCCCCTCTCTTTGCCTCTTTTCTATTTGAGGACAAGTGCCTGAGCAGTAGGAAGTTTAACTAAACCTGGATTAAGAAGTCATGCTCTGGTTCTAGAAGTTAGAACAATCAATGAAGCTTGACAAGGAAGGGGTCTGGGAAGAGGGAATGTTTATTTATATGCAGGTGTCTCCTAGGCAGGAGCTCTGGTGGTGCAGTGATTAAGAGCTTGGCTGCTCACCAAAACGTTGGCAGTTTGAATCCACCAGCAGCTCCTTGGAAACCCTATGGGGCAGTTCTTCTCTGTCCTATAGGGTCGCTATGAGTCGGAATTAACTCGAAGGCAATGTTTTTTTTTTTGTTTGTTTTTATTTGGCTCCTAGGCAAGGTGTAGAGCAGACGTTTGTATTAAATGTACCCATTGAAGGAGTTTAGGGTGCAAGCTGAGCTTCCCAAAACCCGTTACCTTCTAGTTAATTCCAACTCATAGCAACCCTATAGGACAGAGTAGAACCACCCCATAGGACTTCCAAGGAGCGGCTGGTGGATTTGAACTGCTGATCTTTTGGTTAGCAGCCAAGCTCTTAACCCACTACGCCACCAGGGCTCCTGAGCTCCCAAATATCCCTCAGTCTAGCAAGCCTGGGTTTGCACAGGACTCAGTGTGGCCTCTCAAATCCAGCAGAATCCAGTTTTCTCAGATGGGCTAAACAGTTGATTCTAAACCACACAGCTAGAAAGTGGTAGAGCCCAGGTTCAAATCCCATCAGGATGGTCTCTGCTATAACATGTTGCTTTGCAAACCAAGTGTCACATGGAGCCCACCATTACAACTATGCCTGATCCAGGTGAAGCAGGGTAAGTGCTCCATCACCTGGCCAATCTCAGATTGGTCATGAGACCAGCCACTGGTCTGGGAACCATCACTGGGAAGGAGCTGGTAAGAAATGCAGAATCTGTCTGGGGCTGAATTAAAATCTGCATTTCACCCAAATCCCTAAGTGAGTCATCTGCACATTAAGATTTGAAAAGCACTAGTATCTTCTTGAAGCCCTGGTGGTGCAGTGGTTAAGAGCTGGCTGCTAACCTAAAAGGTCGATAGTTCAAATCCACCAGCCGCTCCTTGGAAACCCTATGGGGAAGTTCTACTCTGCCCTAAAGGGTTACTGTGAGTTGGAATCGACACGAAGGCAATGGGTTTGGTTTTTTTGGTTTGTTGTCTTCTCAAATATGTCCTATGGCATGGAGCTCACTGTCACAAGGCAGTCTGTCCCCTTGCTACACAGACCTCAGTAGAGAGAGAACCCAGGAATCCATACCTCCCTACTGTTCACAGGGCAGACCCAGGATCCCTTTCATGAGGCTAGACTCCTAACTAGTCTCTTGGCCAGTAGGTGTCGCTATGCGCTCCACCCACTACTACCCCCCTCCATCCCCCTGCCTTTGCTTGAGATAGAACAATTAACGGGTTAATTTAGAGGCCCTTGTTCCATGCATAAAGTACGTGACAACTCCACCCCCTAAAAAAAGAAAACAGAAGAGAAAAAGAAAAAGATACTCAACTCAAACTGCTTATAAAAGATCAAGCTAGATGAATTTTCTTAATAAGTGGTTAAAACATCTTCAGAGTTTCCGGCACTATTTTGCTGCTCAAGGGTTTTCAGTAAGATGCTCTGATGATGGAAGAAGCACTTTTATCAAATATTAAGCTACTGTAAATTTACTGTAATTGAATAATTTGCCTCTTAGCTTTGGTTCACTAAGGCTGTAGCGAGGTTTTCCTCCCTAAGCGATCGCTCCACAGTCTATTTCAATATATGTCATGTCAGGCAAGGCTCATCGGCGGCCCCATTTGAGATTTAGTCATTTCAAAGTCAGGGGACCTTGCAAATGGTCTGGGTGATTGACCATAAAGTATGTACATATTTAGTTATATTAAGTTGTGATTAGGGTTTCGACTTCCATATTTAAACTCTGAGTGGTTTGCTGAGCCTTTATGACTTTTATGGAAATGCTGACGTGAATTCTGCCTCGCCTTTATAGGGACAGAAGCAAAGACAGACCTTTTGGTCCAGGTCGCATAAATATATAAGAGACGGAGTACCACAACTGAACAAAAACCAATAACAATAATCAACACCAGTTGGAAGTAGATCAAATTGATAGCCACATCTATAAATCACGCCTTAAGAGACAGTAAAGCAAAAAAGGTATCTTTAGATAATTTTTTTTTATTGTTTAAAAAATATAGATAAGGAGTTCCAGCAAGATGGCACTCTAGGCAGAAGCACCACGCCATCCCTCCACAGCAAAAATCCAGAAAACTAAGCCAAACAGAGAACGCAACAATCCTGAAACCCTAGAACATCAAATGAAGAGATAAAGAACTCAGACGAGCACCAAATGGAGTGAAAATACTGAAAGAGAATGGAGAGCGAGGAGAGATTCATGCAGAGGTCCCCTACCAGCCAACGCAGCGTGGATTCACCATCTTGGACTCCTATCGGAGACCAGCAAACAGGGGTACGAGAGAGCAGCCTCACAAAGCCTCCAGTGTGAGACATAACAGCCGTCTAGCTCCACACATAACCATCTCCCCGCTGCATCCTGCCTACCTGCACCATACGATTGACATCACGCCACCAAGCAGTGTAGGCATGGCCTACTGGAACCTGCCCAGCACTGATTACCGACCCGCCCTGGTGGCTGTAGTGAGTGCCACAAACAACCTGTCCCAGTGGCTCCTCTTCATCTAGACCTGCCCTGCTGTACCATATCTGAGTGACTGACCCTGCCAGTTGGAGAAGGAGGTGAAAAGTATTGAGCGCACAGACGAGCAAACAACAAACAGCACGCAGTCTGCCTGCTCAGACATACTCAAATTTTTTTTTTTTTAAAAAGGATGAAACAAACAAATCTACCATCAATAAACAAGAGAAGTATCTACCGAATGCCCTGAAAACAGCAAACAATATCAAACATTTACAAAAATAGGACAGGATAGTTCCAGTAGGCGTCCAAATTAAAACACCAGATGACTCTCCTGTGGAAGAAAATGCACTAGAAGTACCTGATAGGGAATTCAAATCTCTAATACTCAGAATTTTCCAAGAACTGAGGCAAAATCTGACAAACATGAGAAAAAAATAAACAAATTCATGGAAAATACAGACAAAAAATTGGAAGAATTGAGGAAGACGATGCAGGAACAAAATGCCAAAATAAATTCACAACTAGATTTTATACAAAAACAACAATTAGAAATCCAAAAGATAAACAACAAGATTTCAGAAATGGATGATGTCATAGAAGGGCTGAGAAGCAGATTTGAAATGGTGGAAGACAGGATCAGTGGAACTGAAGACAAACACGTGGATACAACTCTGTTTCAGGAAAACTCAGAAAAAAGAACAAAGAAAAATTAAGAGACACTGAGAGTTATGTGGGACACAATTAAAAGCAAAAATTTACGAGTGATTGGGGTTCCAGAACAGGGGGAGAAAACAGAAAACACAGAGAGGATCATTGAGGAACTGCTGACAGAAAACTTCCCCAATATCATGAAAGACGAAAAGCTGGCCATCCAAGAAGCTCATCGAACCCCATATAGAAGAGACCCCAAAAGAAAATCACCAAGGCATATCATATTTACTCTCACCAAAACAAAAGACAAACAAAGAATCCTGAGAGCAGCTCATGGAAAACAAAAAGTCACATACAGAGCAGAAACAAAAAGACTAAGCTCAGATTATTCGGCAGAAACCATGCGGGAAAGAAGGCAGTGGGATGACATATATAAAATCTTGAAAGAAAAAAATTGCCAGCCAAGAATAATATGTCATGCAAAACTCTCAATCAAATTTGATGGTGAAATTAGGTCATTTCCAGATAAACAGAAATTAAGGGAATATGTAAAAGTCAAACCAAACTTACAAGAATTATTAAAGGGAGTTCTTCGATCTGAGGACAAACAGCTTCAGCTCACAGGCAGAATCTAGGACACAGGATCGTATCAGCCAGATACCAATCTAGGAAATGAACTCTCGAGGACTATCCAAAACCAAAAGAAATACAACAGGGAATCAGAGCAGTTAATCAGTAAATGACAAAAACATCAGAACAATAAAAGAGGGAATAAATGGTATAGGTATAGAACCTTCTAATGGAGAGGAAGTCAAGGCGATACCAAGTAATGGTAGACTGCTTCAAACTTAGAAAGATAAGGGTAAAATTCATGGTGACCACAAAGAAAGTTAACAAACATACTCATAAAAATAAAGAGGAAAAACATAAAGTCTCAGCAAAAACAAAACCTACAAAAACAAAAGAAATGAAAAAACAATCCACAAACAAAAGTAACTCAGCACAAGAGAGTAAGAAGAACAAAGAAAACTCCAGCACCACAAAAAAAAGCACTACAAAATGACAGCAACAAACTCACATCTATCAATAATTACACTGAATGTAAATGGACTCAATGCACCCATAAAGAGACGGAGAGTCACAGAATGGATAAGAAAACAGGATCCATCAATATGTTGTCTACAGGAGACACACCTGAGAAACAAAGATGTGAATTTATCAAAAATTAAAGGTTGTAAAAAAATATACCAAGCTAAAAACTACCAAAAAAGAGCAGGAGTTGCGATAGCAATCTCAGATAAAATAGACTTTAAAACAAAATCCACCATAAAAGACAAAGAATGACACTATATAATGATTAAGGGGATGATCCATGTTGAAGACATAACCATAATAAACATCTATGCACCCAATGATGGGGCTCCAAGATACATAAAATAAACTCTAACAACACTGAAAAGAGAAATTAACAGTTCCACAATAATAGTAGGAGACTTCAACACACCATTCTCAGTAGAGGACAGAACAACTAAGAAGAAACTCAGCAAAGATACAGAAGACCTAAAGGGCACAATCAGCCAACCTGACCTCATAGACATATATAGAACACTCCATCGAACCACTGCAAAGTACATATTCTTTTCCAATGCACGTGGAATGTTCTCCAGAATAGACCACATCTTAGGCCACAGAGCAATCCTCAACAAAATCCAAAATGTTGAGATAATTCAAAGTATCTTCTCTGACCACAATGCCATCAGGGTGGAAATTAACAACAGAAAGAGCAAGGAGAAAAAACAGTTACATGAAAACCGAATAATACCCTGCTTACACATCACTGGGTAATAGAAGAAATCAGAGATGGAATCAAAAAATTCCTAAAATCAAATGAGAATGAAAACACATCATACCCAAACCTTTGAGACACAGCAAAGGCAGTCCCCAGAGGACAATTTATAACAATAGATGCACACATCAAAAAAGAAGAAAGGGACAAAATCAAAACATTAACTACAGCCCTCAAACAAATAGAAAGAGAACAGCAAAAGAAGCCCACAGCCAATGGAAGAAAGGAAATAGTAAAGATCGGAACAGAAATAAATGAAATAGAGAACAGGAAAACAATAGAAAGAATCAACAAAACCAAAAGTTGGTTCTTTGAAAGAATCAACAAAATCGACAAACCACTGGCCAGACTGACAAAAGAATAAAAGGAGAGGACACAAATAACCCAAAAAAAGAAATGAAATGGGGGACATTACAACAGACCCAACCGAAATAAAAAGGATTATAACAGAATATTATGAAAAACTATACTCTAACAAATTTGAAAACCTAGAGGAAATGGATAAATTTCTAGAAACACACGGCCTACCCAAACTACAACAAAGTGATGTTGAAAATCTGAACAGACGCATAACGAGAGAAGAGATTGAAAAGGTAATAAAAAAACTCCCAACCAAAAAAAGCCCTGGCCCAGATGGCTTCACCAGAGAATTCTACACAACATTAACAGAAGAGCTTGTACCAGTTCTACTCAAGCTATTTCAGCGCATAGAAGAGGAAGCAACACTTCCAAATTCATTCTATGAAGGCAGCATAATGCTGATACCAAAACCTGGCAAACAGATCACAAAAAAAGAAAATTACAGACCAATATCTCTCATGAATATAGATGCAAAAATTCTCAACAAAATTCTAGCCAATAGAATTCGGTATCATATCAAAAAATAATACACCACGACCAAGTAGGATTCATACCAGGTATGCAAGGATGGTTCAAAATTCGAAAATCTATCAACGGAATCCACCACATAAATAAAAGGAAAGAATCACATGATCATCTCAATTGACGCAGAAAAGGCATTTGACAAAGTCCAACACCCATTCCTGATAAAAGTCTCAATAAAATAGGTGTAGAAGGGAAATTTCTCAACATAATAAAGGACATCTATGCAAAACCAACGGCCAACTTCATTCTTAATGGAGAGAGGCTGAAAACATTCCCCTTGAAAACAGGAACAAGACAAGGATGCCCTTCATCACCACTCCTATTTAAAATTGTGCTGGAAGTTCTACCTAGAGCAATAAGGCAAGAAAAAGAAATCAAGAGCATCCAAATTGGTCATGAAGAAGTTAAACTGTCCCTGTTTGCAGTTGATTTGATACTATACATAGAAAACCCTAAAGACCCCATGAGAAATCTACTGGAACTGATAGAAAAATTCATCAGAGTAGCAGGATATAAGATAAATATTCAAAAATCAGTTGGATTCCTATACACCAGTAAGGAGAACGATGAAAAGGAAATCAGGAAATCAATACCATTTTCAATAGCCCCTAAAAAGATAAAATACTTAGGAATAAATCTGACCAGGGTTGTAAAAGACCTAAACAAAGAAAACTATAAAACACTACTGCATGAAACCCAAAGGGATCTACATAAATGGAAAAACATACAATGCTCATGGATAGGCAGACTCAACATTGTGAAAATGGCAATTCTACCCAAAGCAATTTACAAATACAATGCAATCCCAATCCCAATACCAGCAACGTTCTTCAAAGAAATGGAGAAACTAATCATTAACTTTATATGGAAAGGGAAGAAGCCCCGAATAAGTAAAGCACTACTGAAGAAGAAGCATAAAGTTGGAGGGCTCACACTACCTGACTTCAGAACCTACTATACAGCTACAGTAGTCCAAAAAGCCTGGTACTGGTGCAAGGACAGATACATTGACCAATGGAACAGAATTGAGAACCCAGATGTCAATCCATCCACCTATGGTCACCTGATCTTCAACAAGGCCCCAGTGTCCATCAAATGGGGAAAAGACAGTCTTTTTAACAAATGGTGCTGGCAAAACTGGATATCCACTTGCAAAAAAATGAAACAGGACCCATACCTCACACCGTATACAAAAAGTACTTCAAAATGGATCAAAGACCTGAATTTAAAGCCTAAAACTATAAAGTTCAGAGAAGAAAAATTAGGACCAACACTTCAGGCCTTAATACATGGCATTAACAGGATACAAACTATAACCATCAATGCACAAACCCCAAAAGATAAGCTAGATAACTGGGATGTTCTAAAAATCAAACACCTATGCTTTTCAAAAGACTTTACCAAAAGAGTAAAAAGCGAACCTACAGACTGGGAAAAAATTTTTGGACAGTACAAGTCAGACAAATATCTATTCTCCATAATCTACAAGAAAATCCAACACCTCTACAACAAAAGGACAAATAATCCTATTAAAAAATGGGCAAAGGAAATGAACAGACACTTCACCAAAGAAGACATTGAAATGGCCAACAGACACATGAGGAAATGCTGGCGATCACTAGCCGTTAGAGAAATGCAAATTAAAACCACAATGAGATACCATCTCACCCCGGCATTACTGGCACGAATCAAAAACACTGGAAATAACAAATGTTGGAGGGGCTGTGGGGAGATGGGAACTCTCATGCACTGCTGGTGGGAATGCAAAATGATATAACCATTTTGGAAAATGATATGGTGCTTCCTCAGAAAGCTAGAAATAGACATACCGTTCGATCCAGAAATCCCACTCCTAGGAATAGATCCTAGAGAAATAAGAGTCGTCACTGGAATAGACATATGCACACCTATGTTCATGGCAGCATTGTTCACAATAGCAAAACGATGGAAACAACATAGGTGCCAATCAACAGATGAATGGATAAACAAACCATGGTACATACACACAATGGAGTACTATGCAACAAGAAAGAACAGCAATGAATCTGTGAAGCGTCTCATAACATGGATGAAACTGGAGGACATTATGCTGAGTGAAATATGTCAATCACAAAAGGACAAATATTGTATGAGACCTCTATTGTAAAAAGCCATGAAAAAGTTCACATGCAAAATGTAACAACCTTTGTTGGTTAGCAGGGATGGGGGGGCAGGAATACTAAATAGGCAATAGATAAGTGGTATCTTGGGTGAAGGGTGAGACAGTACACTATACAGGGGAAACTAGCACAAGGAAAGGTCATGGAAGCCCCATAGACACATCCAAACTCCCTGAGGGACTGAGTTGCTGGGCGGAGGGCTCTGGGGACCATGGCCTCGGGGAACTTCTAGCTCAATTGGCATGACACAGTTTATAAAGACAATGTTCTACATTCTACCTTGGTGAGTAGTGTCTGGGGTCTTAAAAGCCTGTGAGCGGCCATCTAAGATACTCCACTGGTCTCATCCCTTCGGGAGCAAGGGAGAATGAAGAGAACAGGATACAACGAAAAGATTAGTCCAAAGGACTAATTGTCCACAGCTACCAAGGCCTCCACTGGACTGAGTCCAGTACACCTAGATGGTGCTCAGCTACCACCACTGACTGCTCTGACCAGGGTCACAACAGAGGGTTCTGGACAGAGCTGGAGAAGGATGTAGAGCATAATTCTAACTCACAAAAAAAAAAAAGACCAGATTTACTGGCCTAAAAGAGACTGGAGAAACCTCGAGAGTATGGCCCCCAGACACCGTTTTAGCTCCGTGGTGAAGTTACTTCCGAGGTTCACTGTTCAGCCTGGGAGTGGACAGCCCCGTAAAACCAAATGAGACTAACGAGGTACAGGAGTCCAGTGACAAGGGCCAGAAGGCGGAAGGGGACAGGGAAGCTGGTGATAGGGAACACAAGATTGAGTAAGGATATTGTTGATGTGTTGTGAGATTGTTAACCATTGTCATAGGGCAACATTTGTAGTAACTGTTAAATGAGAAACTGTTTTGTTCTGTAAGCCTTCATCTTAAGTGAGAATAACAGCACAATTGGAAGAGCATAGTCAATGTCACTGAACTGTGTATGTAGAAATTTTTGAAACGGTGTATCTTTGTCTATGTGTATTTTCACCAAAAAAAAAAAAAAAAAAAAGGTTGAGAATTTAGAGGGTTAATATGTTGTGGGGTTGTTAACCAATGTCATAAAACAATATGCATACTACTGTTTCATGAGAAACTATTTGTTCTGTAAGCCTTCACCTGAAGTACAATAAAATATATTTAAAAAAATATATAGATAAGATAACATTTACCAATTCAACATTTTTCACATATGCAATTCAGGAAGGCCAATTACATCAATCACATTGTACAATCATCACCAACAACTTGCCAAATTTCCATCACCGTGAACAGAAACTCTCTGCTTTCTAAACAAAGATTTCCTTCTTTCCTCCTCCCCGTCCCCCATAACCACCGTTAAGCTCTGATCCCTATATACATTTGCCTATTCTAAGCATTTCATATTAGTGAGCTCATACAATATTTGCCCTTTTGCAACTGACTTACCTCACTCAGCATAATGTTTTCAAGTTTCATCCATATTGTGGCATATATCGGGACTTCATCTCTCTTTATGGAACAGTAATATTCCATTGTATGGCTATACCACATTTTGTTTATCCATCCATCTATCTGTTGATGGACATTTGAGTTGTTTCCACCTTTTGAGTATTGTAAATAGTGCTGCAGAGAACATTGTTGGACATGTATCTGTTCATGTCCTTGTAAAGGAAAAAGATCTTGAGTTTTAGAAAAGAACATCTAAATTTGTCCCCAACTCTTACCATATATTAGTTTGCAAGATTGGCAAATGAGTTTCTAAGCACCAGTCGACCCAATAGAAACTAAACAGCATATCCCAACGCATAGACTGTTGAGGGAAAAGTAAAAATGTCTGTGAAAGGGCTTGGTAACTCTAAATTGGTGTTTCCTGGAAGTATTGTCATTGGACCACCTGCATGAGAAATACCTGCAAGACTTGTTAAAAATTCAGATTCTTTGCCATGACATCCTTGCTGCTAAATCAGTATTTCTGGAGCTGGGACTCATTCTTATTGTGCCAGAGTGGTGGGGGAAGGTGATTTTATGCTTTCCTTCAGTTGTCTTTCTATCTGCACTGTAAGATTCAGGGTTCGTAGGTTGATTAGTCCCCTATGCATGACACATGAAGACTGGAGAATCTCATGACCACAATCTAGGTCCTCAGTACTAGAAATGGACCCAAGAGCAAAATAGCAGGAGGTATGCCCTTTAAATTGGAGCAAATATCACTTGTTCCCATTGCCCAGGATAGTCTTCTTTCTCCTTTCTACTATAACTCCTATCTTCCTTCAGAACCCTGGTCAGAACCATCTCTTCTTCAAAATGTGTTCAGATCCTGACCTGGCAGAAGAGGACTGTTGTCTCCTGGGGTATACACAGGAAACACCAGTGTGGTAGACAGAAATCTAAGATGGCACCCAAGATTCCTACCTCCTAGTATGCATGCTCTCTATAATCTCCTCTCTTTGAGAGTGGACAGGACCTGTGAGTAATATGCCACTCCCTTGACACCTTGATTGCAACCTGGTGGGGTCCTGAGCAGAGGACCTCGCTAATCTGTGCCTAGACTCCTGACCCACAGCAACTGCGAGATAATAAATCTGTGTCATTGTAAACCACTAAGTTGTGATAGGAGGAGCCCTGGTGGCACAGGGGTTAAGTGATCGGCTGCTAACCAAAAGGTCAGCTGTTCAAACCACCAGCTGCTCCTCGGAAGAAAGACGTGGCAGCCTGCTTCTGTAAAGATTATAGTCTTGAAAACCCTATAAGGCAGTTCTACTCTGTCCTGTAGGGTCACTGTGAGTCAGAATCAATTCTAGGGCAGTGGGTTTGGTTTAAGTTGTGATAGGAGTCCCTGGGTAGTACAAATGGCCAGCCCACTAAGCTGCTAACCAACAGGTTGAAGGCTCACATCCATCTAGAGGTGCCTTGGAAGAAAAGCATGGTGATCTACTTCAGAAAAACCCACCATTTAAAACCCTATGGAGCATAGCTGTACTCTGATGCATATGGGGTCACCACGAGTCAGTGGTGACTCAACAGCTACTGGTAAGTTTTGATAATTTGTTACGTAGCAATAGGTAATTAGTACCACAAGGGAAGTGAGAACTGAAGACCAAGAAGAGAGTGGAGAGGTTGCTGGAATCCCTACAGTCCTGGTCATGGATGCTTTTTATAGAAAGCTATGGTTTCTGGCATGGGAGGAGAAGAACAAGGCAGGACACCACCTCATTCAGACACTACCACTCATGGTCAGATAGTCAGAAAGCAGAGGAGTCACTCACGTTTATAAGTGTTACCTTTTCAGGACGATTTTCAACTAACCTTGTTATGCCATGAGATTTCTGATCGGGACTAAGCTGGTAAGAATTCCACAGGAAACTAGTTACATCAGCATCTTAAAATCTATTATTTCCCTGTGGCTAATTGCCTCCACGAACAACTGCCACCTTTGCCATGAGAGCAGAAAAACTGGATGGTGCCTGACTACCATCACTGAACATTCTGATCAAAGATTCTATAGAAAAATCCTGATTAAAAGGGGGAAAACACAGAAAAGAATTTCAAATTCTCATGGAATCCAGAGCTTCTGGAGCCCTGGAGGGTGGATAAACCCCTGAAACTATTGACCTGAGATAATCTTTAAACCTTAAACTAAAAATATGCCCTAAAGTCTTCTTAGAACCAAACAATAGTTTAGCTTAACTAGTAAAGAACGTCTGCTTGAGCGTCGTGCTCTTTCAAGATCTATCTATACGGGATCAAACTGACAACAGCAACTGGAGCTATTAGAGGAGAAACTTAGGGGGCAGTGAGTTTACGTTCATGCGGGAGGAACAACTTGGAAAAGGTGGGTGAGAATGGTCGCATAACTTGAAGAATGTGATCGATGTCACTGAATTGCACCAGTAGAAACTGTTGAACGGGTGTATGTTCAGCTGTGCGCATTCTCAGCAACAAAAACCAAAACAAAATAAATTTAAAAAAATAAATCCCTCCTTTCCCACACACAGCCACCTCACCCTGCATTTCAGTAGGACTTCAGAGTTTATATCAGTATTTTCCATCCATCAGCTACCAACAGAATAGCTTGGCTCGGGGAAGTGCTTGGGCCTGCGTGCCCAGCGAGCATGGTTTGTGTTGTAGCTTGTCATAAAATTGCTTCCTCCCCATAGTGTATTTCCAGTGTTTTATTCATAAATATAATTATCCTCATTTTACAGATGAGGTAACTGGGTCATAGAGATGTGAGCTGTGACTTCATAACAGCCACAGAAGCAAAACCTGCCTCAAAATTCAAGCGACCTCCTGTCACTTCTCAGTGACCACAGTGTGTGTGCAGGTAGTGTGTGTGTGTGTGTGTGCGTGTAAACACCTATGTGTATATCTACTGTTCCATTCTGCAGAAGCAACATCCATGCTCGTTGTTTATCTGCCAGAGCTTCTCAGTCCCACATTGCTGCTGTCCCACTGCATCCAGCCAGCAACATTTCCAGTGATTTAACTCCAAATAAAACTCAGATGTGCTTTTATGTCTACACGGGCACAGGCACAAAAATGAGACCACCTATGGGGGCATGCTGGAAACTGGGCTGTGCATCATTCCACTTTATAGATGAAACGTTAAAAAAAAAAAAAAATCATTGCTCCTCTATAAATACCCACATTGTTGAGCTGATAGCACCCAGTGCTTTGCTTTGTTAAAACGCTGCCTGCAATATTGGCTGGCATTCTTCAACTGGGCTGTGAATATGGAAAGAGACAGCAGCAGAGACTTGGATCCACTCAGCCTTTGCTGTGGTCTGAGTGGATTCAGTCATGCCTTCATCACTGGGAATTTGAAAAGCCTGTGGAATTCTCACCAGCTCAATCCAAACCGGAAGTCTTATTGGAGGGTTGAGTGCAGATTGAATCCTCTTTAAGAAATGTGAGGCCCACTCTGTGCAACTTAGAGGATCAAAGCTCGGCTCCCCAACCCACTTGTCTTTGACAAAGATCAATATATTGTTGTTGTTGCTGTCTGTTGCTGTCAAGTCAGCTCTGACTCATGGCGACCCCATGTAAAACAGAAAGAAACGCTGGCTGGTCCTGGGCCATCTTCATGATCACTGGTGTGCTGGAGTCTGTTGTTGAGGCCACTGTACATTTTGAGTGCCTTCCAATCTAGGGTGCTCATCATCCAGCACTATATAGGACAATATTTTGTTGTGATTCACAGGGTTTACACTGGCTAAGGAAGTAGCTCTCCATTTCTTTCTTCCTAGTCTGTCTTAGTCTGGAAGCTCTGCTGAAAGCTTTCCACCATGGGTGACCCTGCTGGTATTTGCAATATTGGTGGCATAGCTTCCAGCATCACAGCAACATGAAAGCCACCACAGTATGATGAACTAACACACGAGTGGTAGCAAGAGCAATATAGTTTCTTGAAAAAAGTTTTGAACCCAGAGGTAACTATTTGATTCCATTGTGGAACTAGTTAAGATCACTGAATCCACTTTAGAAGTTAAATTGTACAAAAGAAAATAGACACTAATTTTAGTACTCTCCCCTCTCACCTAGAAGGCCAATGTCTGTTGCTGTGGAGTCAACGCCGACTCATGGCAACCCTGGTAAATAGCAGGTGTTTCATATATGGTTCTTGAACTGAAATTGAAAAAGTTCTGTCTAGCATCCTTAAATAAGGCCAAAGACAAAGAAATTGAAGATTTTTACCAACTTCTGCCGTCTGAAATTGGTCAAACATGTAATCAGGATGCATTAATAATTGCTGGAGATCGGAATGCAAAAGCTGGAAACAAAGAAGAAGGATCAGAATTTGGAAGATGTAAAGAATACACAGAGTCACTATACCAAAAAGAATTGGTCAACATTCAACCATTTCAGGAGGTAACATACGATCAGGAACCGATGATACTGAAGGAAGAAGTCCAAGCTGCACTGAAGGCAATGACGAAAAACAAGTCTTCAGAAATTGATGGAATACCAATTGAGATGTTTCAACAAACAAATGCGGTGCTGGCAGTGCTCACTCGTCTATGCCAAGAAATTTGGAAGACAGCTACCTGGCCAACCAACTGGAAGAGATCCATATTTATGCCCGTTCCAAAGAAAGGTGGCACAACCAAATGTGGAAATTATTGAACAATATCACTAATATCACACACAACTAAAATTTTGCTGAAAAGCGGCTGCATCAGTATATTGACAGGGAACTGCCAGAAATTCAGACCAGATTCAGAAGAGGATGTGGAACAAGGGATATCGTTGCTGGAGTCAGATGGATCCTGGCTGAAAGCAGAGAATACCAGAAAGATGTTTACCTGTGTTTTATTGACTATGCAAAGGCATTCGACTGCGTGGATCATAACAAGTTATGGATAACATTGCGAAGAATGGGAATTCCAGAACACTTAGTGTGCTCATGAGGAATCTGTACATAGATCAAGACACAGTTGTTCCAACAGAACAAAGGGCTACTGCTTGGTTTGAATTCAGGAAAGGTCTGTGTCAGGGTTATATCCTTTCATCACACTTATTGAATCTGTATGCTGAGCAAATAATCCGAGAAGCTGGACTATAGGAAGAAAAACGATGCAACAGGATTGGAGGAAGACTCATCAACAACCTGCATTATGCAGATGACACAACTGTGCTTGCTCAAAGTGAAGAGGACTTGTAGCACTTACTGATAAGGATCAAAGACCACAGTCTTCAATATGGATTACACCTCAACATAAAGAAAACGAACATCCTCACAGCTGGACCAATAAGCAACATCATGATAAACAGAGAAAAGATTGAAGTTGTCAAGGATTTCATTTTACTTGGATCCACAGTCAACACCCATGGAAGGAGCAGTCAAGAAATCAAAAGACACATTGCATTGGGCAAATCTGCTGCAAATGATCTCTTTAAAGTGTTGAAAAGCAAAGATGTCCCCTTGAAAACTAAGGTGTGCCTGACCCAAGCCATGGTGTTTTCAATCCCCTCATATGCATGTGAAAGCTGGACAATGAATAAGGAAGACAGAAGAACTGACACCTTTGAATTGTGGTGTTGGAGAAGAATATTGAATATACACCCCATGAACTGCCAAAAGAATGAACAGATCTGTCTTGGAAGAAGTATGACCAGAATGCTCCTTAGAAGGAAGGATGAAGAGACTTGGTCTCATGTACTTTGGATATGTTTTCAGGAGGGATCAGCTCCTGGAGAAGGACATCATGCTTAGTAAAGTAAAGGGTCAGGGAAAAAGCAGAAGACCCTCAATGAGGTGGATTGATACAGTGGCTGCAACAATGGGCTTAAGCATAACAACAATTGTGAGGATGGTGCACGACCCAGCAGTGTTTCATTCTGTTGTACATAGGGTCGCCATGAGTTGGAACTGTTACGGCGGCACCTAACAACAACAGTATCCTTAAATCTCTGTGATCCACTGCATCCCACTGTCTCTACCATGAGTTAAATCCTTTTATTCTCTTGCCTATTGAATAGCCCCCTGACTGATCTTCCAATGCCAGTGCATTCTCCCTCTGAAGCCTGGGTAGTGTTTCCAAAGCATAAATCTAGCCACACAGCCTCTCTGCTTACAACTCTTCAACTATGGTTCCCGCAAGAAATGTAGGACAAAGCTTATTACCATACAAACAAGGCCCCTGGCCTGACCCTGTCTAATTCTCTGAACAGATCTCTCAGCTCCTAATAACATTTTATTTTCAGCATCCTAGAACTTCTCCTAGTTGCCTACATAATGCTGTTCCTCACCACATGCCTGCCTCTACTTCTTCTGTTCATTCTATCTGGAGATCCATTTCCCTCTCCCAAACCAAAAATACCACTTGTCCTCAAGTTGATTCTGACTTATTCTGACCCCATGTGTATCGGAGTAGAACTGCACTCTGTAGGATTTTCAAGCCTGTGATCTTTTGGAAGTAGATCACCAGGCCTTCCCTCCAAAGCACCTCTGGGTGGACTCAAACTGCCATTCTTTGGATTAGCAGCCAAGCGTTTAACTGTTTGCATCACCTGGGGAATCCTCTCTCTCTCTAAAAAAAAAATCAATCCCGTTGCCATCGAGTCAATTCCAACTCATAGCGACCCTGCAAGACAGGGTAGAATGGCCCTACAGGGTTTCCAGGGAAAGGCTGGTGTATTCAAACTGCCAACCTTTTAGTCAGCAGCCTGAGCTCTTAACCACTGTGCCACCAGGGCTCCAACTCCCGCCTCCTACCACCTCTAAACTTCTACCCTCCACACAATGTCTCTTCAACTGAAAAAATCATACTAACCTTTGAGGGTCAGCTTAGTGCTCTTGGCTGCCAGGACACTGTGCTGATCTCCCCTACCTTCCCTAAATCTGAGTTATGTTCTGTATGCCTTTGAACCTAACTACATAGCTACGCTTACCCTAACAGTTCTGTGTCCTTGTCTGCTCTCCCTCATCACCCTATAAGTCATGGTGAGCTGAGGCTAAATTGTATCCATCTGTCTGTGTCCACGGCCCAGCACTGGGATTCACACACAGTAAGTGCTCAATAAGGTGTACTACTGAAAGAATGACTGCGTGGCAGGCAGAACGGATCCATGGGTGAGCGGATCCATGTCTGAAAAGTTCTGTTCTTAGTTTTTAGCTTCCATACTTAAAACAGTTAATTGCCTCTTACCTGGAGTTCTGAGTGCATTCCATTCTCTGGTGTCAAACTCAATTCCACTCACCTCACCCCTGTTCTAATGACATAGAACTGGACAAATAGGAAAAAGCACCCTTGGCACAATTTCTGCTGATGAATATTTCAGCAGGTGCCTGTTGGCTAGAAGTCGAGATGAAAGCCTGGCTCCAGGCAAATTAAGAGGGGAAGAAAGGCTTGTAAGTACATAAGGCTTTGGAGAAGTGCCCGGTGTGCAGCCCTAGACAGGAATCCTGCAGTTAAAAATGAGGAGATCATAGCCCAGAGCACTCTCCACTTCTCCTCCTGGTCTTGGGGAGTGGAAGAGGAGTGTCCCGAGGAGACAAGCTGCTCTCAATGTCAGAACCTAGCTCTTCCTGGGACCTGGCATCAGCAGATGGTGGCAGAGATCCAGAGCAGCCCATCATCTATGCATTTTCAGCCCGCGGTAAAGTGTGGCTTCCTGGATGAAGGCAGGCCTGGTGATCTACTGCCAGATCCTGCTCTGACATTACTTTTCACATTCTGATTTTTTTCTTCTTTAAAGGAGGGCTGGAGTGCATCAAGCCAAGCTGGGACCAGCTGTGTGCAACAATTTCCCACATCTCTGCAAAGCCTATTGGGAAAGCATCTCATGACACTTGGGTCTAGGTGGGCTTTTATCTCTCCCCTGCAATACCATCACTTGTTGGGATTCCAGGACCAGGAAAAATAGTATCTAAGCATTGCTTGCTGAATCTAGATGAAATTAAGCTTCTTAGACAAGTTGCAGCTAGATAAGCCACAAAACAGAAGCAGGAAAGAAAGCGAAGGCTAAGTAAGCTGCAGAAGGAAAGGCAACAGCAGGAGCCTGGGGTGAGTTTAGGCAGGTGGTGAGGAGGGCTGGGCATTAGGAGTCCTGGCTCTGTGCCTAGCCCTGGCCCTGGCCCTGACTTAGGTAAGTCATCTTACCTAAGCCTACCACGGACCTCAGTTTCCTCAACAATGAAAGAAAAGTACTGTCTAAGATGCTGTAAGATGCCTTGAAGTTCTAATTAACTATGAATTCATCCATTGGTCTTTTGAAGACCTCTGTGGTTCAGACATGATAGCAATAGAACCAGGCCCTTTGCAAGTAAAGCACATGTTTTAGGATATACTCAGAGGTATGAATAGCTTCACACCGTTTGGTAGTTCCCTTGCAGACATGCAATACCATAGGAACCTCTTCAAGAGTTTGTTTTAATGGAAGAAATGACTCTCAGTGGTGGAATTTCAGGCACCATGATGGGCTGAGAGGACTGTGTTCAGGGAAAGAATGCTGGAGGGAGGGTGGTGGACTTCTCAGGGAACAACCCGAAGGCAGAGGCTCACCTGCAGAGACTTTATCAGGACATGTTCTATGGGAGGGAAGGCAAAATGATAGAATTGAGCAGAGGGACAACAAGGATCCAGGCGACCTCATGGGGAGTTCTGAAGCTGGGAAGACCTTTCGGAATTGTCCAAGTTGGAGCCAGGGGGCAATCATGTATACCCCCTGCATTGATTGGATAGGGCTGCCTTTGAAGGAGGCAATTCTCAAAGACATCTGACCCCTCAGGCTGGCAGCTGACCACCTTTGCCTCTGCTGGGGGACTAGACCCTTCAGTCTTAAAGGGTCATTCTGGGAAGCACAGCAGGGCATCTACACAGAGAAATATGTCTGCATATGTCGGTGGATATCAAGCAGGTGGCCACCCGCTTTGCACACACATAGTGAAGAGGACTTGAAGCACTTAGTGATGAAGATCAAAGATCACAGCTCTCAGTATGGATTATACCTCAACATAAAGAAAACAAAAATACTCACAACTGGACCAATAAGCAACATCATGATAAACAGAAAAGATGGAAGTTGTCAAGGATTTCATTTTACTTGGATCCACAATCAACACCCACGGAAGCAGTAGTTGAGAAATCAAACAACACATTGC
Source organism: Dugong dugon (assembly GCA_030035585.1). Taxonomy (NCBI): domain Eukaryota; kingdom Metazoa; phylum Chordata; class Mammalia; order Sirenia; family Dugongidae; genus Dugong; species Dugong dugon. The sequence goes on from CM057472.1 coordinate 111,274,330, forward strand.
ATTGGCTAAATCTGCTGCAACCGAATGAAGTGGCATTGAAATAACAATAACAATAAGCTCTTTTGTTTTAATTTTACATGCAATCATTCAGTCTTGCTGCTGTTGTTGTTAGGTGCCATCGAGTCGGTTCTGATTCATAGCAACCCTGTGTACAACAGAACGAAACACTGCCAGGTCCTGCGCCATCCTCATAATCACAGTTATGCTTAAGCCCATCTTTGCAGCCACTGTGTCAGTCCATCTTGTTGAGGGTTTTCCTCTTTAACGCTGACCCTCTACTTTCCCATGTATATGAGGCAGTTGAAAACACATGGCTTGGGTCAGGTGCTTATCTTTGCTCATCTTGGGTCAGGTGACATCTGTGCTTTTCAACACTTTAAAGAGGTCTTTTGCAGCAGATTTGCCCAATGCAATGTGTCTTTTGATTTCTTGACTGCTGCCTCTGTGGGTGTTATCTGTGGTATAAATGCTATAAATGAGCTTTACATTGAATCGTAGAAACAGAAAAATGGACATGGCGGACACCTCAGTTCAGCCCTCGGCGTTTCAAGGTTGTCTCACTGAGCGTCAAGATCCCTCTCTGATTTTCTCCACCCAAAAGAAAAATGGGGAAATCTAGATATGCTACAACCAGTAACCTTGGAATACAGGTGATGTGGAGGGATAGAAACATGACCAGGCAGAGGGCCCAGTGGGGAGAGTTTCAGCCCTCTCAGCTCCTTGCTTTCACCACCTTGAAAATGGTAAGGAAAAGAATACCTAGTTTTGTCATATTCAAAATAGCTTTACTTCTAGACATCTTACTTGCATTATGTTTAAATTAAGGCTAGAATTACATGCTCCATAAAATTTCTCTGAGAACTAAGTTAGTTATACACACACGAAGTCTTTATAAATCTCATCTATAAATGTCAATGTTTATAGCAATTACCATGATGATAAAAACAAAAGAAATGGGAGACCTCTTATCATCTCGCCAAGCTTTGCAGCTCAGCTTCCTCATCGATCAGAAGGGCTATATCTAAGACATTGAATAATAGACCTGCTTCCTAGAAAAATATTTTGATGCATAGAGTATTTGCCTAGAAATCTACTCCTGTGACTTCTGTTTAATTGAATCAAGAGAACTGTAAAATTACTGACTAAATGCAAGCGGCTATTAATATTTCATAGCATAACAATAATAAAGCATAACAATAATAAAGAGTAACAGTGAAGGTTTAGCTCATCAGTGTCAAGGGAATTAGAGGAAAAGAAGGCTAGAATTTGTGTGTGTGTGTGTGTGTGTGTGTGTGTGTGTGTATACTCAAGTGTTGGAGGTTAGAAAAAAAACAAAAAAACTAGCATCTAAAGAGTGTAGAAGTAAAGGTATTGTCGTTGTTATTGTTAACTGACAGGGAGACCCCATGCACAACGTGATCAGACCCTTGTGCTCCATAAGGTTTTCATTGGCTGATTTTCAGAAATAGATTGCCAGGCCTTTCTTCCTAGTCTGTAGTCTGTAATCTCTGCTGAAACCTGCTCAACATCATAGAGACATTCAAGTGTGTGACAGGTGGGAGCTGCAGTGAACTGGCTGGGAACCAAATCTGGATGCTCTCATAGAAGGCGAGAATTCTACCGCTGAAACGCTGTGTAAGGCCCCCGGAAGGAATCTTAGCAAATTTCTTTTCTCATCTTCTAGTTTTAAAGCTTCTTTCAGTTATTTTTACTAAAAGGGATTGTTTTTTTCCTTCCTGGGTTCAGTGCATAAAAATACTAGCTTCTGTCTCTGCTCCCAGTGTGACAGCAAGAGGAAGGAAGACCGATATTTTCAGTATAGCAAGGGGTTCCGAGTGCAGGCTTGGAAATCCTGATTAAATGACAGAACCCATGGGGGAAGGCATTTCAATGCCCCACAAAGAGTAAGTGCTCGACTTCTGCTAGTTGCTGTTATGGTTGTTGGTATTCGTATTTACCTAAAGGTGATATTGATGTGAATTATGGTGGAATATCCCACCCAAGGCAAGCAATCAGCTTTAAAAATCAAATAAAAACAAAAACCAAACCCATTGCTGTTGAGTTGATTCCGATATGTCGTGACCCTACAGAGTATCCAAAGCTGTAATCTTTATGGAAGCAGACTTCCACCTCTTTCTCCCACAGAGCAGCTGGTGAGTTCAAACTACCGACTTTCCGTTAGCAGCTAAGTGCTTAACAACTGTGCTACCGGGGTTCCTTTTTTAAAAACAAACAAAAAATCCAAACCCACTGCCACTGAATTGATTCTGACTCATAGAGACCCTATAGGACAGAGTAGAACTGCCCCATAGGGTTTCCAAGGTTGTAAATCTTTACAGAAGCTGACTGTCACATCTTTCTCCCTCGGAGTGGCAAGTGGTTCCAATGGCCAACATTTTGGTTAGCAGCAGACTATTTAACCACTGCACCATCAGGGTTCCCTGCTTTAAAAATAGAAGAGAAAATTTCAGTGCATTGCTATTACTTTTTAAAAAATTATTATCTCATATATTAGGCAACTGGTAAGTTTTTTTTGGAAAAAAAGAATCCAAATCCAAGTGGAAATTGGAAAAGTGGATTTTCCCTAGCAGAGGTTCTTGTAACTCTTTCTCCTGGTAAGAATAAGTCCACAAACATGTTTAAAAGATAGCGATGTTTGAAAGATGGTGAATGGGCACATGTGTTACCTGTATGTTTACGGCAACAATAATAAATTTAAAAAAGTTGACAATGGTGGATATTCAACCCGATGCCCTTTTCTTAGAGAGGGAGACAGAGAAATTCAAAGCATACCCTTAGAAAAAGGGAATGAGCAAAATTCTTGCTAAATGTTAGCTATTAGATCTGGACAAATTTCCCCTCTTAGATAATGTAATTATTCCCCACACTATATTTAATTATCAGGTGTGCAGATAAACTGACATTTTTATCCCTCTTTTAAATATTGAAAATTAATTGAAGAAAAACACTTTCTAAAAGGTGAATTATTAAACAAATACTCCCTGAAACAAGGCCATGTGCAATTTTATTTTGTGTGTAAATTATACGTAGACCCAAAGGGGATGCAGTCTTATTATACAATTTCTTCTCCATTAGCATTTCAATAGAGAGATTTTCCTCCTGGTTTTGAGGAAAGCAGTGGAACCAGGCAGCACCTGCCAGAGCTGTGTGCAAAAGAAGACTTAAAAGTTTGTCTCCCTCCTGGGGAGGAGGGGTCCTTCATAGCTATTGCTGGCCAGGGAAAGCTACCCAGGTTTTGGATGGGGAGTCAATTCTGCTTAGCATTGCAAGAGCATAGAACTGAGTCATTTTACAGCTGGGAGAGAGTGCTGGGCACTTTTGGTCTGATTCTCTTGTTTGATGGATGGATGATGGAACTGAGGTTCAAGGAATGATGGTTGGCCTGTGAACATATAACTAGCCACTCACTGTGCCCTTTTTGCCACATGTCATTATTGGTTCACCTGAATTTAGGTAGAAGCATGGACAATGTAAATTATCTGTGGTGAATAATAATTCAACCCATTGTCCTGTGCACTTGTACTGTGCATAGGTATAAGCTAGACTCAAAAACTACACAGGGAAGGATTCTTGCTGCCTTGAAGTTGTTGCTGTTGTTAGTTGGCTTCAGCTTGATCCCAACTCATGGTGACCCCATGTGTGCACAGTAGAACTGCTCCATAGGGTTTTCAAGGCTGTGACCTTTGAGAAACTGATCACCGGGCCTGTATTCCAAGGCACCTTTGGGTGGGTTTGAACTGACAACCTTTTGGCTGGTGGTTGAGCACTTAACCATTTGTTCTGTAACCCTGTGACAACCCTAATCCTGGGCAGCCTCTGCATTTTATCGGAGGCTCACTCCTTCCCATGGCTACCCCAGAATAGCTCTAATGCTCTGACATTCCACCAGCAAAATTGCTTTCCTTACTATCCACTCTTCTGCTTTGAAATGCAAATGTTATTAAGGAGAGTCACACCTGAAAATCTTCATGTCTCAGTGGGGACTAAGTCGGGAAGGGAGACTAGAACGTTTTCATCGTCTACTATAATCATGAATTTCTCAGTATTACACGTGATCCAAAATTTGAATTTCTTAATGAAAAGGCTAGAGTTAGAATAAAAGACCCCTTCATTTGACCAGTGTTATATCTTTGTTTGATTGTTGTGTGTTTTTCTCCATGAAGCCACTTGCGTTGTATCAATGTCTACGTTTAACTGAGTAGTATGGTCTTTGTTTCCTTATGCAGGTGAAAGCTCGACAATGAAAAAGACAGAAGGAGAATTGATGCATTCAAATTATGGTGTTGGCAAAGAATATTGAATATACATGGACTGCCAGAAGAACAAACAAACAGTCTTAGAAGAAATACAACCAGAATGCTCCTTAGAAGCAAGGATGGGAGAATTTGGCTCTCTTACTTTGGACATGTCGTCAGGAAAGACCAATTGCTAAAAAAGAACATTATGTTTGGTAAAGTAGGAGGTCAGAGAAGAGGAGGGAAACTTTCAATGACCTGGATTGACACAATAGTCACAACAATGGACTCAAACATACAAAGGATCATGAAGATGGTGCAAGACGGGGCAACTTTTTTTTTATACATCAGGTCACCATGAGTCAGAGCCAACTCAACAGCAGCTAACCTCAACATGGGCTTTATATGGAAGAAAATGTCCCAAATATTTAGCTCTTCCTAATGCTATATAAGATATTCCAAATCCACCATGGTTTCATTTTAATCTAAACTACATTATGCTTTATGTTATAAATGTTATATGGTATATGTGTGTTATATATCCAAAACCAAACCATTGCCATCGAGTCAATTTTGACTTATAGTGACCCTATAGGACAGAGTAGAACTGCCCCGTAGGGCTTCCAAGGAGCAGCTGGTAGATTTGAACTGCCAACCTGTTGGTTAGCAGCCGAGCTCTTAACCACTGTGGCACCAGGGCCCCCTGTTGTATGTAGTATATGTTATATGTATGTTATGTTATGATAACTCACTATTAATAATGTTATTTAAATTAAATATTATTTAAAGGAATCCCTTAATTTCTCCCAGGCTCATGCTATCAGGACTCAGGGTGAACTAGAGAAGACAATGTAGAGAGGCTCTGGGTGATGTTGGCAGCCCTTTGGGAAGTGGTGCCAGGGAGGAGGCTTATCTGGTCAAACTAAAGTGGCTTCAGTGTGACAGGAGACTGACACTGAAGGAAAGGAGGAGAGCTTCAGTGGTGTCGAGGTTGACCAAGATACTTGTAATTGAGAGGAGGCAGAGCACGAAGGTCAAGGACCAAGGGGCAACCTGGGCGGATCACAATATGGATGTGTGGATTGGATGGGGCCAAGAGGCTCAAGTGGGAGATGAGGGCCCATCAATGCTTATCTTCAAGTATGACGGGTCATGAGTTGGGAATGGCCATGGTAGCTCCAAGGATGATCAGACAATTTCAGCCATTACAGTTGGTGGTCCATCACTAGGAAGAAAGCATCTAAGCTTAAAAGCAAGAGACCTGAATTGTTTACATGGGATCCTGTGGTTCCGCTGGGCCATAGTGTCCTTTAAAGAGGTATAAATACCAAAAATGCAGTTTGGAAGGAAATAGCAAGACAAGGAGATTGTAAAGGAATTGGGTTTCAAACATTTTAGGACAGATACATGCATTCTCAAGGAGCCCTGGTGGCCCAGTGGTTAAGAGCTCAGCTGCTAACCAAAAGATTGGTGTTTCGAACCCACCAGCAACTCCGCGGGAGAAAGATGTGGCAGTCTGATTCCAAAAAGATTTACAGCCTTAGAAACCCTGTGGGGCAGTTCTACTCTGTCCTGTACAGTCCCTATGAGTTGACATCAACTCGACAACAACGGGATTTGGATTATAAGCACTCTCATAAAAGAATAGGCTTCTACTGCATTTCCTACTGAGTTATTCAAACAGGAACTCTGCTTTGAAATTTCTCAGCAAATTCTTGGAACCCTAAAGCACAGCTTGAACCCCAAAGCAGCAGATGTTTTGAAGTAGCGTAAATGCACAAAAAATGACTTTTGAGAATCCAATAAAATGTTGGAGCAGGTTGAGAATAACATAACCGAAAAACCAAACAACACACGTTCAGTATAGCCATTGGCTGTATACACATATACAAAAGCATCCATTTTCTTTCCCAAGTTAGACCAGGTCTTTTTCCTAATTTTCCCTTAATGTAACATTCAATTTATTTTACTACCCACTTCACAGATAATTCATGGGTAGAGCCTTGAAAATTTGATATGATTCATTTCATTCCCAAGTAACATAAGGCCTTCTGCCTAATTTTCCTATATTTTTACATTCAATTTATTTTACTATCCACATCACGGATAGTGGTAGATAGAATCTTGAAAACTCAATTTGATTTGAAAGGTAGGGAACATGAAACTAGAAATGAATAGCAATATAGTCATACATTCATTCAACAAACATTTATGGACTATTTCCCTTCCACCCCACAACATGTAGAGGTTCGAAAATAATTTGACATAGACCACATCACATATACTATACGTTGACAGGGATGATGGGAGATATATAAAAGGAAAATATGGAGGTAAAAAAAAAATCGACATCTAAAATGCATTAGGAACTTTAAACACTTTATAAGATCTCTAGAAGATAGATGTTACTATGCCCACTTTCCTGGTGAGAATGCTAAATTTTAATTAGGTTCATTAAATACCCAAGATCACATTAAGTAACAAAACCATCATGATTTAGACCAGGTTTCTGAGATGCCAATATCCACCACCTTTTCATTATACCATGTTACTTTCTAACAAACTACAGACCAATTGAGAAGTTTGATCAATGTCAGAAGACAAAGGTCAAGAATGGAGAAGTGTGGAGGGGGAGAGAAACTTCTAGTTGGGCAATAACCAGGAGGAGATGGTGTTGGCATCTGAGCTAGGTTTTGAAAGATGGTGAGGTTGGGATGTGTGTGTGTGTGTGTGTGTGTGCGTGCGTGTGTGCACGCATGCATGTGTGAGTACCTTGCATTCAAGCATGTGCTATTTGGATACAATTATGAATGCAGTGGCTAGGAACTTAGCTGCTAACCAAAGGGTTGACAGTTCAAATCCACCAGCCGCTCCTTGGAAACCCTATGGGGCAGTTCTACTCTTGCCCTATAGTGTCACTATGAGTTGGAATTGACCGGATGGCAACAGGTTTGGTTTTTTTATGAATAAGCCATTGCAAAAACTGGAGCAATATGTGGCTCCTTCCAAAGACAGTTTCATTCTCGACTGTTAAGCTTTTTCTCGCACTAAGCAATGCCACCCAAAGCTGTTCCTGAAGGACATCCAGGATGCCCTTCATTTTCTTAGAGAAATGGAAAGTCATTTAGGAAAGATAGTTACAAAGAAGAAGAAGTTTGGAAGGAACAGCAGATGACTTAACAAGATGGAATCTTTGTGCTGCTCCCCTGGGTGACAGACATTGATGGTGCTTTGATGGGGTTCCACTCTGAGAAGTCATCTGGGTCCCTGTGATCAAAGGGGTTGTAGCCCTCATGTTACTACAAACATACAGATGATGGTGGTGAAAACCATGGAGTTTCAGACCTGGGAGACATTGTGATCACAACTGTCCTTTCCAGATGAATGTCTGAGATCCAGAGAGGTGCAGAGACTTGCTCATGGTCACATAGCAAGTAGGCTGGGCTGTTGTGTTAAGAACACAGAATCTCAAGAATCCCCTACAAGTCCATGACAGATGATTTAAAAGTCTCTAGACAGTATTTAGGAATATGAAAAGGTTGACTATGGAAGGAATTTGATTTGTCTATTTGCTTTAGGAACTTTATGCTCTGTGGATCTCTGCTTCCTGATTGGAGGAGATTGGATAAAACAATGTTTAAAATTCTTTCTGTTTCAAAAAATGCTGAAATCTGTGACTACTTAACAGCAGATGCTCAATAAAAGGATGGTGACTATGCTGAACTCTTATCTCCAAAATGTTATGATCTTGAGTTTTCAGACTACATATTTGAACAGAGGATATAATAACATAGCAACACAAACACCACACTCAATAGAGTTCTGAATGAATTGGGACAAATTTCTAAAACGTGTGTTGGTATTGATGTGTGTGTGTGTGTACGTGCTGTGCAATTGCAATGATCAGAGAAGTTGGATCCTATCCTTGGCTTTAATTGATGTGGAAACTTACGGAGCTTACAGCTAGCCTCAGTTTCCTAGAAGGAGAAATGGGTGTGTAATTTCTCCTTTTCATGTAAATAACCACAACAGCAATAACAATGATAACAGCTAACATGTGTTGAATGTGCATGGTGCCTTATATACTCTGCCAAGCACTCTGTGGATATCATCACCCATAATATTCAAAGCAGCTTAGTAATTAGATGGTGTTGTCTGTCCCATTTTCCTTAGCAGAGAAGAACTGGGAGATAAGTAATGTGGTAAAATGAAAAGACTGTGGATATTGGCATCACAGAGACCTGGTTTCAATCATGGTGGTTTTGTCACTTAATGGGACCTTGGGTATTTCAAATTCATTCCATGAGAAGTAAAGTTCTCAAACTTACACAGAGTCTGACACAAGACTCACATAAGACATAGTGTTTGCCTTGCTCCCAAGTCTGAACATTCATTCACGTGGCAACTCATCATAAAATGCTTGTTTTTGGTGTTAGGTGCTGTCGAGTCAGTTCCGACTCAGAGACCCTATGTACAACAGAACGAAACACTGCCCGGTCCTGCGCCATCCTCACAATAGTTGCTGTCTTTGAGCCCATTGCTGTAGCCACAGTGTCAGTCCATCTGGTTGACGGTGTTTCTTTCTTTTGCTGACCCTCTATTTTACCAAGCATGATGTCCTTCTCCAGGGACTAGTCCTTCCTGATAACATGTCCAAAGTATGTAAAGATGAAGTCTCACCATCCTCACTTCTAATGTGTGTTCTGGCTGTACTTCTTCCAAGACAGATTTGTTTGTTCTTCTGGCAGTCCATGGTATATTCAGTATTCTTTGCCAACATCATAATCCAAAGGCATCAATTCTTCTACAGTCTTCCTGATTCATTGTGTAGCTTTCACATGCTTATGAGGCTACTGAAAACACCATGGCTTGAGTCAGGTGCACCTTAGTCGTAGTCCTTGAAGTGACATCTTTGCTTTTTAACACTTTAAAGAGGTCTTTTGCAGTAGATTTTACCAATGCAATGTGTCCTTTAATTTCTTGACTGCTACTTCCATGGATTTTTATTGTGGATCCAAGTAAAATGAAATCCTTGACAACTTCAATCTTTTCTCCGTTTATCATAATGTTGTTTATTGGTCTAGTTGTGAGAATCTTTGTTTTCTTTACTTTGAGGTGTAATCCATGTTGAAAGCTGTGGTCTTTGATCTTCATCAGTAAGTGCTTCAAGTCCTCTTCACTTTTAGCAAGCAAGGTTGTGTCATCTGCATATTGCGGGTTATTAATGAGACTTCCTACAATCCTGATGTCACGTTCTTCTTCGTATAGTCCAACTTTTCCGATTGTTTGCTCAACATACAGGTTGAATAAGTATGGTGAAAGGATACAGCCTTGATGCACACCTTTCTTGATTTGAACGACTGCCTCATGAGTACAATTAAGTGTCCTCAAATTCCTATTTTTTGCAATTTTATCCATAATTTGCTATGATCCACACAGTCGAATGCCTTTGCATAGTCAATAAAACACAGGTAACATCTTTCTGATATTCTCTGCTTTCAGCCATGATCCATCTGACATCCGCAATGATATCCCTTATTCCATGTCCTCTGCTGAATCTGGCTTGAATTTCTAGCAGTTCCTTGTCAGTGTACTACTGCAACTGTTTTTGAATGATCTTCAACGAAAGTTTACTTGTGTGTGATATTAATCATATTGTCCACATATTCATTGGTAATAACAGTTATTATTATCAGAGCCGAGATCCTGAAAATGGCTGGCAGTAAGTGCCACTTTGCCAACCTAGATATTTTGTTTGACCTGCAAAATGTTGTGTTTTACTTTAAAAGGAACCTACATTTAAAATTTCTTAAAAATTCAGAAGACCTACCATCACAGATGATTGTAGCTAGGTATGCAGCAGCTGCCTCCTTTGGACCTGGAATGGATTTGTAGCTTTGCTCCAAGTTCCCTTCTGACACATCCATTCATCTATGTTACCTCCCTGGGTCTGTAGGTCATTGGATTTCCATCCTTGTCATGGACAGTTATGGACCTCTTTCCTTCTTTATTTTGGCATGGCTAAAATGAGTAGATGGATAGATAGGTAGATAGGTAGATAGATAGATAATGATGGATGGAAGGAGGCAGGGAGGGAGGGAGAGAGGAAGAGATGGACAGAGACACAGAGAGACAGACAGATAGGTAGGTAATAACAAACAAGCAAGCCATCTCTATTAGCTCCTTAACTTGGATTTCTGTAAATGAGTCACGTTGCTCTGATTTGCCTGGGAAATAAGACTTTAATATCCTGAATGTTGTACACTGTCATTATTGAAGTTTCACCTAGATTAAAAAAAACTTCTCCTGCCATTTTCTTACCTTGCTATTTAAGTTTGTCCTTCTCTCCTTCCAGGAAAGAATCTGTCTAATGTGAAAAACAACGACCATGGTACTTGGAATGACAACCTGACTCAGTAATGATTAATGGGCCAAGCATGCCCATCTCTCCTTTCTTCACACAGCTCTTCCCCTACCTTGGGTGACTTAGGTATGTGAATCTCCCCAGTAGAAAACGTACCCTGAAATCAACGCAAGGATCAGCTATGTTTTCCTTTGCAAGATGGTAACGTGTATATTTCAATGGGGGAGGGGAAAAGGGAAGGGAAGACTTTATGAGGTCCACAGATTTTAGCATTAAATAAATGTATGTGTTTATATGTGATTCTTCTGAGCTTGCCTTTCCTCTGCAAAGAAGAAAAATGTATTATTCACTTTTCAAATCTAAATAAAGCCGCTCTATGAAACATCTGTGTTGATGTACTGAAAGAAGGCCATGCTTTATTTCTGAATGTTCACACTCAAAAAATGAAAGAAAGAAAACAAAAGAAAGACAAGAATCACACCAAGTAGCATCATAATCCCTCTCTACAATTCCAGAATGGAAACTGTCCCTATCAGAAATTAATAACCTATTCCAATATGAATGAACAGGGAAGACCGAAGAAGAATCGATGCCTTTGAATTGTGGTATTGGTGAAGAATATTGAATATGTCATGCACTGCCAAAAGAATGAACAAACCTGTCTTAGAAGAAGTACAACCAGAATGCTCTTTAGAAGCAAAGATGGCAAGACTACGTCTCACATACTTTGGACATGTTATCAGGAGGGATCAGTCCCTGGATGGCGCAGGACCGGGGAGTGTTTCATTCTGTTGTCCATAGGGTCACTATGAGTTGGAACCCACGCGAAAGCACCTAACAACAATGACAAACAAACCCCAACATGGGCACACTCAGGACATCAACCACAGAGCAGAGTGTCTGCAAAGTCACTCCCGAATTTGAAGTCACAGCACAAGTATAATAGTTGAGAGAAGTCCTTCTTGGTCTTTTTTTCTTTCTTTGTCTTTGTTTCTTCCTTCCTTCCTTTCTTTCTTTATTTTTACTCTTTTTCTCTCTCTCTTTCCCTTCTTCCCTTTCTCCCTCCCTCTCTCTTGGTCTCTCTTACTTCTTTCTCTCCCTCTCTCTCTGTATGTCTTTTCCTTTCTCTTTCTGTTTTACAGGAAGCTGAACACTCTTCAGTCTTTAAATTTATGGCCACTTTTTCTCCAGTTCAGGGAAATTCAACAATTGCCTGGGGCCCTCTGGGACAGGAAGATGTAATGTTGACTTTAATGAACAGATGGCATCTGGAGAAAAAAATCTATCAAGGTTTTAAGCAGCAGGGTTTGATAGGAAATTTGCCTCTGAGGTGTCTAGGAACCTGGACAGGGGTACATGTTCTAACCTTTTGGAAAGGCAGGGTGGTGGTTTCTTAGCCTTCCAGAAATGATCGGGCTTGGAGAGTGAGCTCAAATTTGTGGTGACATATATTTTTTGTTACCAGCCAATTGTATGAATAAAACAGAACATTCATATTTTCACAAAGGAAGACTAGTATGGTTCTCAGAAACACGACAAGACCATCCTAACTCAATATAAATATTCAAAATGCTTCTGGCGTTTCAGGGAGGGAAGAAATGAAGTCCCTTTGTGAGTGGTAAAGCTAGATAGATAGATACAACATACACACATACCTGGTGTTGCTGTGTGCCATCGAGTTGATCCCGATGTATAGTGACCCTGTAGGACAGAGTAGAACTTCCCTATAGGGTTTCCTAGGCTGTAATCTTCATGGGAGCAGATTGCCATGTCTTTTCTCCTGCAGAGCTTCTGGGTGGGTTTGAACCACCAATCTTTCTGTTAACAGCTGAGCACTTAACCGTTGCACCACCAGAGGCTGCTGGGTACAGTGGTTAAGAGCTCAGCTGCCAACCAAAAGGTCTACAGTTTGAATCCACCAGTCTCTCCTTGGAAACCTTATGGGACAGTTCTACTCTGTCCTATAGGGTTGCTATGAGTCGGAATTGACTCAATGGCAACCGTTTTTTTTTTTTTTTTCGTTTTTTCTTTGTTTGTTTTATATACATACATATAAAACATTTTTTCCATCATTAATTTTCCTATGATCACCCTTCACTTCCTAGCTGTTTGAACCCAAGAGCATTATGTAACCTCTCCTAGCCTCAGTCTCCTTCTCTATAAAGTGGGTATGACGACCAACATTTTGGAGGCACTTGGTCCATCACTGGCCTACTTGCCAGGCTCCCAGTACCCTCTGAGAAACTTGGCTGCCATATTGTGGCGTCTGACCCTCCAAGTCCAACAGCACGGCTGACACATATTAAGCACTCCGTGTGTATTTGTTGAATACCACTTGAATGGGAATACTGCCTTTGAATTCAATTCCATCCACAGGCTTCCAGAAAGTCCTTGCTCACTGTCATTTGAGTTTTCAAGCATTTGTGCTTGGGCTGAAGGTCTCCGCTGCTTATTGAAACATCTCAGTCTTACTGGGGGTATCCCTAAAAGGCAGTTGCTCCACATACAAAACTAGCAAACACAGCATGGTCTCTAGAAGGTTTTCACAGACATTCAGCAATTAAGAGCTTTTCTCCTCAGCAGGGCTTCATCCCTACCCCCCATCCTGCACAGGGAGCGTGCTCCTGGATCTTGTGGCTTCAAAACAGCCAAATAGATCAGTCTCAGCACCAGCCCAGGGAGTGCTGGACTGTTAGTCATCCACGTGGCAGCCACAAATGAAGATCTTCCTTAGAGTCAAAGGAGACCGGGTAGGGGAGTGAGGATGGTTAAAATGCTCAGCTGCTAACCCAAATGCTGGAGGTTCAAATCCACCCAGAGATGCCTTGGAAGAAAGTGTTGGTGATCTACTTCCAAAAATTTAGCTGTTTAAAAGCTTGTGGAGTACAGTTCTGTTCAGACACACATGGTGTTGTCATGAGTCGGGATTGACTCGATAGCAATTGGTTTGTTTTTGTTTTTTTTTTTTTAGAGTCAAAGTTACCCAGAGCCTCCCTCTCTAGAATGTCTATGTTATGAGCTACCACACTGCTCTTTTTTTGCATTGCTCATCCATTCAATCAACAGTCTCCTGTCCAGTGCCTGCTATGGGCCCCAGAGATTTCTCCCTTGAAGGCTCATATATTCATGTCGTCACTTTCGATAAACACAACAACAACCTCTTTAGACTGAGTTATACCCCTCTATGTCTTCTGTCTTCTGAAGGTGAGGTCTCTGAACATAGTTTCACCTTTATCCGTGATTCCGGGTGATGCTTGTGAAGACATTAAAATCTCTTGGAGAGAAGAATGTAGTGAGTACTCTCTTTGGCCAGACACTGAGTGGTGTTGGATCCTGCCTTTTTTAAGATCTGCTTCTCATATTGTTCCCTGCCTTTCCCAGCTTCTGACCAGGCCTTCAGACTATCAAACTGCCTGCCTGATTGTTTACTGCTCTGCCTCTTCTGTTTTTCTATTTATTTTCTCCCTGGGCTTGGGAATGAGAAAACCAAGTAGGGTAGAGTTATGTGTAGGCAACAACACCAATGGACGAGGGTTGCAATTCTTATTCAGATTCCTACTAGTTGTGTGACTGGGCAGATCACCTCTAGGTTCTGACCTTCACTGTCCTCACTTTAAATTTGGACATTAATCAAACTCGCCTTTGGCATTGTTAGAAATTTTAGTGGAACTGTTTACAAGGCTCAGTGTCCGGATGCCTTTGGCCACTCTTGGGGCTGTTGGGGTAGGCAGGACCCTTCCTTCCTTGAATACCTTGTAGTATCCACCTTGGTTGTTCGTGGGCCATCTTCTGCTTTCTGTACCTTGGATGATGATGATGATAATACTGATAATAAAAATACTATTACTAATAAAGTTTAGTCACTGAGTGCATTTGTTTCCTATGCCTGCTGTAACAACGTACCTCAAACCGGGTGACCTAAAAAAATGAAAATGTGTGGTTCACAGTTCTGGATACTAGAAGCTCAAAATCAAGGAGTCCACAGGGCGATGCTCTCTCCAGAGGTTCTAGACAGAGATTCTTCCTTGCCTCTCCCTAGGTTCTGGTGGTTTCTGGCAATCCTAGGAGTTCCTAGGTTTTTAGATGTATCATTCCAATCAGTGATGTCATCTTCACATGGCCATCTTCCCTCTATCTGCCTTTCTGTCTCTATGTTTCTTCTTTTTATAAGTTGTATTGGATTGGGATCCACTCTACCCCAGTATGACCTTTTGTTAACTTAACAAATAACATCTGCAAAGACACTAGTTCCAAACAAGATCCCATTCACAGGCACCATGGGTGAAGACTTCAATATATCTTTTTAGGGGACACAACTCAACACACAACACTGAGCCCATGCAGTTCATGTCTGCTACATCTTTTAACCCTCACAGCCATGTAGTGATGTCAGCTCTGCAAAGCTCATTTCACAGATAAGAGCACCAGGGCTCAGGAGGTTAGCTAACTTGTTGAGATCACACAGCTAGTATGCGATTCCATCCCATGCTTCTGACTCCCAAATGGTAAATCAATTCACCCCCTGGCCTTCTCTCTGGGAATAAGACAGGTTTGCCGAGAGCAGAGTAATGGATCACCGAGGTGTAACTCTACCTTCCTCCGAAGACAGCCTGCGCCTCAGGATATTGATTATCCTCTGCAGGCTGTCACACTGAGGCCATCAAAGATGCAGACATCGAGAGAGGAGAGATTTGTTCTCATCTCTCCATGTGAGCTGAGTGTTGGGGGGCCAGGGCTTGCTTCCTGTTTCAGAGATCTAGCTTGTCTTCCTGCAGAGTGCCAGAATGTATTTAAGTGATGCCGGACTGATCAGGTGAGAATTTATGTAAGCCGAAACCGTTAGGTGGCTTAATTAAATCAGGGCATTTAACTCATTAGCCTTCTGCTCCTGGGATTAATAAATTTGAACCTGGTGCTGCTAATCACAAAAGAAGTCAAGTTTCGAGTGCCCCCTCCCCCTCAGTGAAGAGGAGAGAGAGAACAGAAGGGGAGTGAAAACCCAGAGCAAGGATGAGAGGGACATCACTAGGGTTTGGTAAGGGCTCTGATCCCGAACTGGGAGTCAGAGTTGCATGGGAGAGAAGGATGGCTTTGGGACTGAAATAAAATCCAGGATGTCACTTGGTCATTCCCCAGCAATGCTTATTTGGGATGGTCACATCTGAACCATTGCAGGAACCCTTGTCTGATGGACAACTCCTTTCATAGTCCTTGTTAACACACTTGGTGTGTCACAGCTATGGCAGCTGGGACAGAAACTTCTGATGGCCAAGCCTCATCCTCAGCTTATAAGTGAAGTCTGGATATTGCCCTCCAGTTGTTCAAGCTCACTCATCTTACTCACTGGGCTTTTAAAATGAGCAGTATTTCATCATTTTCTTACCTCTACCACCCAAATGTAGCCCTGGTGGCACAGTGGTTAACAGCTGGGCTGCTAATCAAAAGTTCAGCAGTTTGAATCCACCAGACACTCCTTGGAAACCCAGCGAGGCAGTTCTACTCTGTCCTATAAGAGTCCTATGAGTTGGAATCAACTCCATGGCAACAGGTTTTTTTTCTATTGGTTTACCACCCAAATAGCCTACAAATTCACGTCCCTTCCTCCAGTCTCACCATTTCTTCCCCATTACAGCAGCCAGATCCATCCTTTTCAAATAGAGATTATGATGCCATCTCACAATCTGAAACCCTTTGGTAGCATCCCATTAACGTCAAGATCAAGCTCACATTCGTTAACATGCCCACCATGCTTACCTTTGAGTTTCATCTCCCACTCTCACCATCGCTAGTCCTCTCTGCCACCCCACCCAGGGAGGACAAGGTGAACATCAGCACTGTGTAATGATCTGCATTTCTCAGAACATTCCACTTTTCCAAAAGCCTATGCCTTTGCATACCCTGTTTTGTGTAGAACGCCTGTTGTTTTTAGTTGGGAATAAACCTACCCACTGATAATCCGATGGCTCGGATATCGCTTTCTCTATTAAGTTCTTTTTGACATCTTCAGGTCTTAAGGGTCATGCCTCATTTGGATTCATGCTGCACGTTTCTTAAAACCCTTTCCTCTCAACGTGAAATGGTGCAGCAATTGTGGAAAACAGACTGGCAGACCATCAAAGAGTTAAAAATCACGATGGTTAATGTTATGTGTAAATTTGGCAAGGCTATGATGCCCAGTTGTTTGATCAAACAGAAGTCTAGTAATTATAGTTACAAGTGATCAAATCAGTTAGCCTTAACAGATTACCCTCCATAATGTGGATGGTCATCAACCAATCAGTTGAAGGCCTTAAAAATAAAAACGAAAGTTTCCTTAGGGTGTGTTCTGCCTCCAGGCTATATATAAATATTTTTCCAGAACTCTTAATTTCTTCACTCTTCCTGTCACCTGACCTGTTGATTTTGGACTTGATAGCCCCCACCCAAAATAGACTACAGCACTCTCTCTCTAGATATAGAGATGGATATAGAGATAGAGACAGAGACAGGGATAAAGATACAACTGGATATATAGATCAATAGATATATGTTTTCTTAGGTGCCATCAATTGGTTCTGACTTATGGCAACCTTACGGACAACAGAAGGAAACGCTGCCCAGTCCTACACCATCCTCAAAATAGCTGCTATGTCTGAGCCATTGTTGCAACCACTGTGCCAATCCATCTCGTTGAGGTCATCCTCTCTTTAATTGACCCTCTACTTTACCAACATGATGTCCTTCTCCAGGAATTGATCCCTTCTGAAAATATATCCAAAGTACATGAGATGAAGTCTCACCGTCCTCACTTCTAAGGAGCATTTGGGCTGTACTTCTTGCAAGACAAATTTGTTCATTCTTCTGGCAGTCCATGGTGTATTCAATATTCTTCACAAACACCATAATTCAAATGCATCAGTTCTTCTTTGGTCTTTCTTATTTATTGTCCAGCTTTCATATGCGTATGAGGCAATTGAAAATACCATGGCTTGAGTCAGGCCCACCTTAGTCCTCAAAGTGACATCTTTCCTTTTTAACACTTTAAAGAGGTCTTTTGCAGCACATTTGCCCAATGCAATACCTCATTTGATTTCTTGACTCTTGTTTCCATGGACTTTGATTGTGGATCCAAGTAAAATGAACTCCTTGACAACTTCAATATTTTCTCATTTTATCGTGATGTTGCTTAGTGGCCCAATTGTTCTCTTTAAGTTAAGGTGTAATTTACACTGATCTTTATCAGTAAGTGCCTCAAATCCTCTTCACTTTCAGCAAGCAAGGTTGTGTCATCTGCATATTGAAGGTTGTTAATAAGTCTTCTTCCAATCCTGATGCCACATTCTTCTTCATAGAGTCCAACTTCTTGAATTATGTACTCAGCATACAGACTGAGTAAATATGGTAAAAAGACACAACCCTGACCCACACCTTTCCTGATTTCAGACACACAGTATCCCCTTGTTGTATTCTAACAATTGCCTCTTGGTCTATGTAGGTTCCACATGAGCACAATTAAATGTTTTGGAATTCCCATTCTTCAAAATGTTATCCATAAGGTGCTGTGATCCACATAGTCAAATGCCTTTGCATAGTCAATAAAACATAGGTGTTTACCAGTTATTCTTTCTGTTATTCTCTGCTTTCGGCCAAGACCCATCTGACATTGGTAATGATGTTCCTTGTTTCATATCCTCTTCTGAATCTGGCTTGAATTTCTGGCAGCTCTCTGTTGATGTACTGCTGTGACTGTTTTTGAATTATCTTTAGCAAAATTTTACTTGTGTGTGATATTGATGATATTGTTTGATAATTTCCATACTCCATTGGTTCCCTTTTCTTTGGAATGGGCACAAATATAGATCTCTTCCAGTCAGTTGACCATGTAGCCGTCTTCCAAATTTCTTGCCGTATACAAGGAAAGGCTTTTAGCATTGCATCCATTTGTTGAAAAATCTCAGTTGGTATTCTGGCAATTCCTGGAGACTTGTTTTTCGCCAATACCTTTGTAGAGCTTGGACTTCTTTCTTCAGTACTGTTAGTTCTTGACCATATACTACCTCCTGAAATGGTTGAACATTGACCAATTCTTTTTGGTACAGTGACTCCGTGCCATCTTCTTTCGATGTTTCCTGTGTCGTTCAATATTTTGTCCCTAGAATCATTCAATATTACAACTTGAGACTTGAATTTTTTCTTCAGTTCTTTCAGCTTAAGAAATGTCAAGCTTGTTCTTCCTTTTTGGTTTTCTAACTCCAGGTCTTTGCACATTTCATTATAATACTTAATTTTATCTTCTCAAAACATCTTTTGAAATCTTCTGTTCATCTCTGTTCAACATTTCTTCCATTCACTTCAGCTACTCTATGTTCAAAAGTAAGTTTCAGAGTCCCTTTTGACTTCCTTTTTTTTTTTTTCTGTATTTTTGATGACCGTTTACTTTCCTCATGCATGATGTCCTTGATGCCATTCCACTACTCCTCTGGTCTTCAGTCGTTAGTGTTCAATGTGTCAAATCTACTCTTGAGGTGCTCTCTAAATTCAGGTGGGATATACCCAAGTTCATACTTTGACTCTTGTAGACTTTGTTTTAATTTTCTTCAGTTTCAACTTGAATTTGCATATGAACAATTAATGATCTGTTCTGCAGTCCACCCCTGGACTTGTTCTGACTGATGATATTGAGATTTTCCATCATCAGTTTCCACAGGGATAGTTGATTTGATTCCTGTGTATTCCATCTCGTGAGTTCCTCATGTATAGTTGTTGTTTATGTTGTTGAAAAAGGTATTTCCAATGAATAAATCATCAGTCTTGCAAAATTATATAATGCAATATGCAGGAACCTTTCTATCACCAAGGCCATATTTTCCAACAACTGATCCTTCTTTTTTTGTTTCCAACTGTTGCATGTCAATCACCAGAAATTATCAATGCATCTTGATTGCATGTTTGATCAGTTTCAGATGGTAGAAGTTGGTAAAAATCTTCAATTTCGTCTTGGGCCTTTGTGGTTGATGTGTAAATTTGAATAATAGTCCTATTAACTGGTCTTCCTTGTAGGTGTATGGATATTATCCTATCACTGACTGTGTTGTACTTCAGAATAGATCTTGAAATGTTCTTTTTGATGATGAAAATAATGTCATTCCTCCACAATTTGTCATTCCAAGCATAGTAGACCACATGATTGTTCAATTTAAAATGGCTAGTATCAGTCCATTTCAGCTCACTAATGCCCAGGACATTGATTTTTATGTGTTCCATTTCATTTTTGATGACCTCCAATTTTCCTAGATTCATACTTTCTACACCCCACTTTCTGATTACTAATGGCTGTTTGCAGCTGTTTCGTCTCATTTCGTACCACATGAGCAAAGAAGGTCCTGAAAGATTTACTCCATCCACTTCATTAAGGTCGACTCTACTTTCAGGAGGCAGCTCCTCCCCAGTCTTATTTTGAGTGTCTTCCAACCTGAGGGGTTTATCTTCTGGCATTATATCAGACACTGTTCTGCTGTTATCCTTAAGATTTTTCACTTGCCAATATGTTTTTGAGGTAGATAGCCAGGTCCTTCTTCCTAGTCTGTCTTAGTCTGGAAGCTCCACTGAAACCTGTCAACCATAGGTGACCCAGTTGGTATTTGAAATACCAGTGGTATAGCTTCCAACATAACAGCAACACACAAGCCACCACAGTATGATGAACTGACAGAACAGTGGTAGACATATATATATAGATGTATATAGATATATATAGACATAAAACCAAAAACCAAACCCGTTACTGTCAAGTCAACTGCAACTTATAACGACACTGTAGTATAGAGTAGAACTGCCCCATAGGGTTTCCAAGGAGTGGCTGGCGGATTCCTACTGCTAACCTTTTGATTAGCAAGTGAGCTCTTAACCACTGCACCACCAGGGCTTCTATAGATACATAGCTATACGGATGCATAGCTATATGGATATATAGATGTAGGGATATATAGATATATGGATATATATATATATACTGACATATTGATATATAGATATCACCAGTTCTGTTTCTGTGGAGAACCTTTAGACAAACATAGAAGTAACGTACGACCCAGCAATTCCACTGCTATTTATTCACTCAGAAGAATTGAAAGCAGGGATTCAGACAGATACTTGTACACCATTGTTCACAGCAGCATTATTTAAATTAGCCAAAATGTGGAAACAACCTTAGTATTCATCAACAGAGGAATGGATAAACAAAACATGACATGTACGTGCAGTAGAATATTATTCAGTCACAAAAAGGAATGGAATTCTGATATATGCTGTGATGTGGATAAACCTTGAGACTATGATGAGTGACATAAGCAAAACACAAAAGGACAAATATTACCAGATCCCTTTATATGAAATGCCCAGAATAGGCAAATGTACAGAGACAGAAAGGAGGCTAGAGGCTACCGGGGGATGGGGGAAGGGGGAGTAGCGCTTAATGGGGAATGGCACTGGCTGGTGTTCTATTATCTTGAATGGGATGGAGCTGACAACCAGAGCAGATGTGGAGCCCACCCAGGCCTCTGGGAAGGAGAGAGTGGCAGAGAGGAAGTTGACAGAAGGAGAGGAGATCTGAGGTGAGGACACAAAGTTTTAAAGGAGGGTCATGTGACTTTTTGCCACATGGTGTTCAATGAAAAACATTTCTACCTCCTGATGACCTTTTCTGTAAAAGGTTCATTTCTTTTTAATGTCTGATAAGTTGGCTCTTTTGGAAGGATGTGACAGAGTTTTCATATGGCCTCAAGTCTTACTTCGGAAGCCACCACATCTGGATTTCTGCTACCGTGACTGCTGGGTTCTGGTGAATGTCAACTGCTGAGCAATTTCCCTGCTTCATTTAATGGTCATGTTAGCCATGGAAAGAAGGATCATTATGATTATATCTCTTATTATCTTTTTTATAGAGAGAAGAAAACTGAGTCAAAGAGAGAAAGAATGACGCTCTCAAAGGTACACGCAAAGCGGGTGTTATGGATTAAATTGTGCTCCTCTCAAAAAAAAAAAAAAAGACTTGTTGAAACCCTCACCACAGTACCTATGAAATGGAGCCCTGGTGGTGAAGTGGTTAAGAGCTCAGGCTGTTAACTAAAAGGTTGTCTGTTCGAATCCACCAGCTGCTGCTTGGAAACCCTATGGGGCAGTTCTACTCTGTCTCATAGGGTTGCTATTACCTGGAATCGATTCAATGGCAACAGACTTTTTTTTTTTATACCTATGAAAGGAGCCCTGGTGGCTCAGTGGTTAAGCACTCTGTGGGAGAGAGATGTGGCAGTCTGCTTCAGTAAAGATCACAGCCTTGGAAACCCTATGGGGCAGTTCTACTGTCCTATTGGGTTGCTTTGAATTTTTTAACAGAGACCTATGAACGTGACCATGTTTGGAAACAGGGTCTTCAAAGATGCTGTCAGTGAATTTAATGCAACGCTATTCCAGAGTAAGGTAGGCCCCTGGGTGGTACAAATGCTTTGCACGAGGTGGTGCAGTGGTTAAGCACTTGGGAAGGGGTCAAAGGGTTACTAACCTAAAGCTTGGCTGTTGGAGCACACCAAGTGGTGCCGTGAAAGAAAGCCCTGGCCATCTGCTTTCATAAAGATTACAGCCAAGAAAACCCCATGGAGCAGTTCTGCTCTGTAACACAGGGGTCGCCATGAGTTGGAATTGACTCAACAGCAGGGGATTTTCATTGTTGTTGTTTAGGGTGGGCCTTAATCCTTCCTGAGTGGTGTCCTATAAAAGAGAAGAGACACAGCAAGGCACACAGGGACAAGAAGGAAGGGCATGTGAAGAAGGATCAGGCTGCATCTGCAAACCGAGGACTACCTGGGGCTACTGGCAGGCGGGAGAGACAAGAAAGGAATCTTCCCCCAGCCTCTGAGAGAGCATGCCCCTGCTGACACCCTGGTGCAGACTCCCAGCCTCCAGAGCTGGGAAACAAGAAACCTTTGTTCTCATAAATGACCTAGTTTGAGGGGTTTTGTTAGACAGCCCGAGGACACTAAGCCAGTGGGGAAGCTGGGGCTTGAACCCCAGTCTGAGGAGAGGGAAATGCGTGCCGCTAAGCTGTTCCTCTAGGTCCCAGCCTGGGATGGCCCTGGCCCTTGGACCCGACTAGCCATCAGTAGTCCCTGTGTGGAGGAGACGTGCTTGCGGGCTGTGTGGGGTGCAGTGGAGTGAGGGAGACCCGCTGAGCTTCAGAACACATCAGAATGTGCTCCCGGCTCTCGTGGAGGGCGGCGACCTCAAGAAACTCCCGTGGAGATTTCTGATGCTGCAGTAACAACCTGCCTGGTGTTTTGATATTTTTCCCCATTTCCTCTTTTCGGAAAATGTGGAATAAATGACAGGGAGCTTCTCTGGAAGTGCCCGAGAGCCCAGATCAGCTGAGTAAAAGAAAGGTTTGGAGGGAAGAAGCCATGTTCGAAATGTGTTTTGTTTTCCCCTAAATAAGATGAAAGGAGCCTTGGTGGTGCAGCGGTTAAATGCTCAGCTGCTAACCGAAAGTTTGGCGGTTTGAACCCACCGACCACTCCATGGGAGAAAGTTACAGCCGTCTGCTTCCATAAAAGATTTACAGCCTTGGAAACCCTGTGGGACAGTTCTACTCTGTCCTATAGGGTCACTATGAGTAGACATTGACTCATTGGCAGTGAGTTTTTAAACAGAATGAAAGGCAGGGTGCAGAGTTTGTAAATCTAGAAATCAGGAAGTAGCACTGCGCAGAAGACTTCTGTTTGGTTATGTAGCCATTTGTAGCAATTCAGCAAATAAAATCTACTACATTTAGACACACTTCAGAATCCCAGTCTCTTTTCCTAGAATGACAAGTGAAATCACCCTTAACTATCAATCCCAAGGGGGTTGATTTAAGGTCACACCTTGACCTCAGGGCTTGCTGAAATCATGACCTTCAATACATACTGGACATACCTGAGCTTCAGGATTTCTACCTGTGGGTTAGGACCTTCGTTCCCTGCTCCAGAGTGGCTGCCAGGGTTACCAGAAAGGGTACGCCTAGGGGCTTCCAAAAGGTCATCATCTGGTCCAAGCCTTCCTTTTGCAGGTGTTGATTTAGGCCGTGCACAGACACAGGAAGGTCACACAGCTGTCTAGTGCAGGCCACATGACGGCCAGGACAGAAGTTCTGCTCCTCTCACCTGCCACCCTCATGAGCTTACCTAAGACTCAGGGTCTGTGTCTTGTCATGAAGGCTGCTTCTCAACATTTCCTTGAGATCAGTCGTACACGAGACACAGGGGCAGCGAAGACATAGTGCGCCTTTATCTACAGTCCAAAGCGGTCGTCACGCACTATGTGTGACTATTGAGCACTGAAACGTGGCCAGTTAAATCAAGATGCACTGTAAGGGTAAAACCCAACGCACAGAATGTTGAAGAATGAGCCCACAAGAAAAGGAGGAGGAGGGGGAAGAGTGAAAGGTAAAAGTCTCTCATCCTATTTTTAATACAGTATTTTGTACAGATTGAATTGATAATATTTTGGATACATTGGGCTAAATAAAGTACATTGTTAAACTTAATTTCACCAGCTTCATTGTATGTTCTTTTAAAATGTGGCTAAGAGAGAACTTAAAATTGAGTATGTTCTTCTCATGATATTTCTGCTAGACAGTACTGCTGTAATACCTCTTTCTTTCTTATTTCCCCCGTCCCTGCTTTGGGGGCCATGGTAGTTCAGTGGTAGAATTCTCGCCTTCCATGCAGGAGACCTGGGTTCAATTCCTGTCCAGTGCACCTCATCCACCACCACCCCTCTGTAAGTGGAGCTTGAGTGTTGCTTTGACGTTGAACGGGTTTCAGCAGAGCTCTAGACTAAGACAGACTAGGAAGAAAGGTTTGGTGATCTACTTCCGAAAATCAGCCAGTGAAAACCCTACGGATCACAAGAGTCCAATGCTGTTGTGCATGGGGTCGCCATGAGTCCTGGGCTGACTGGAAGGCAGCTAACAGCCACACCACCACCAACAGTTCTTGCTGAAGTATCAGGAAAAACCCTCTGTCTTCTCTCTCTTCTTGTCTCATTTCTATTCCTAGCACAATTTCCTCTAATAACAGTCCCACAATGGTTAGGTCAGTGAAATGTGCTATTCCACTTTTTCTCTCCTCTACAGCCTCACCCACTTGGCTTCAGGCTGCTTATCTTTACCTGCCCGCCTGAGCCATCTGGGCGCCCCTGCCCGCTGGGGTGGGAAAGCAGCTTCTCTTGGCTGCGTGGCCATCATGGGGCCATATTCGGTGGGGTGAAAGGTCACACTGTCTGGCCAGCCTCCTACTGTTCCATCCACCTTTCTGAAGAAGGCAGTGCCCTGCCTGGCTCCCTCACTTCTGACCTCAGGTGGTGTGAACACTGGGGGTTCAAAGAGCAATCTCCTCTTCCTGTTCCATTCCCTTCACCTGCCTCCATAGTTCTACTCTTCACAACTCACTTCCCCACCACTACCACCAGCTGCTGGGGGCCTGATTCATTTGTTTACTCGTTCATTTGACAAACATTTTTCTGCATCTCCTAAATACCAGCCAAGGAGCTAGTTGCTGGGAAAGGAAAATAAGTTTGACCTGATCCTTGGCCCTATAATTGTAGACTAGTTGAGAGAAGATGCTCCTAATCCTAATACTGCAAGTGATGAAGATGCAGTTGGGGTCGCAAAAGGGGGCACTTTACCCACCCTGAGAGGTTTAAGGCAAGGCTGCCTATAGATATGCTGAGCTGAGTTTCAAGCTTAACTAAGGCTTATTTGTCCCTGGGTGGTGCAAATGGTTAACCCACTCAGCTGCTAACCAAAAGGTTGGTAGTTTGAGTCCACTCAGAAGCATCTCAGAAGAAAGACCTGAAAATCTACTTCCAAGACACCAGCCACTGAAAACCCTGTGGAGCACAATTCTACTCTGACACACATGGAGTCGTTATGAATCAGAGCTGATCTGATGGCAACTGTACTGGTATCTATAATCATTATCATCATCTTCATAGTTATTATTTTAAAGGTGAAGAAAAAACCTCTTACCAAGGAAACAGAAACTGCAAAGGCTCAGACTTGGGCAAGAGCATGCAAAATTTAGGGAACAATATTGTTTGGGTTATGTTGGTTCACGGTAAGCAGGGAAGAGAATAGCAAGAGATGGAGAATGAGAAGCAGGCGGGAGCCAGCTCATGGAGCCTCACCAACAAGCTTAGGGCTTCAGCTCTAATCTGAAGGGCAAGAAGGAGCTGCACACGGAGCTCATGAAGGTGCGTGACGTGATGGGACCAGCTCATAGATAGAATGAGTTGGGAGCCACTGAGATAGGAACCGCCATGACCCTGCTCTCAGAGAGCAGACCAGCCATGGGTCCAGATTCAGCCAGTTATCTTGAAAGAAGCACCTACCAGCTGTTTGCAATTTTATCTTCAGCCCCGTCATCTGTAGGTGGCGTCTCCTGGGGCACAGCTTAGCCTGTGGTATTTTTCCCACTGTCCCACCAGGCATAAAGGATTATGCAGTCAGTCCTCAGAGTTACAGGTGCCCAAAGTATGGACAACTTGTACTTACGAATAGACTGCCATAAAGCTTATCACAGTAAGTCCCAGCTTTATCAACCTCTGACTCACAGACAGCTTGTACTTACAAATGGACTGCCATAAAGCCTATTATATTACAATAATGAGTTAAATACAATGGTTCATAATAACGAATGCATGGTTTGGAAGTGTTTCTTAAGTATTTTATACGCATAGAAAGGTAAAACATACTATATACTAAGACAAACACTTCACTAACTGACGCTAAATAAGAACCGTAGGTACATGTTCCGATTTACCTACAAATTCGCCTTAAAGACAGACTCTGGGGCAGATCTCGTTTGTAATGCGGGCCCTGCCTGTATCTATGTTTCCTCCCATTGATGCTGAGGGCAAAGGTGCTGGATGTGCAGGAGCCTCAGGGGACCAGACCAGACTTGGGGGATCTGTCCTCCTGGACTCAGAGAGACTGGTCTGGTGCAGGGACCCCTAGGGCTCTGTCTGAAAAGTGGCTTTTCTCATTTCCCTTTGATCAGGCAGTTCATGGTGTATTTGGTAGGACAAGGAGTGATTTGTCTCCCACATGTGTTTTCATTTATTCCTTACAGGCAAAGCTAAAACATTAAGCAAGAATGGGATGAAGCCCAGTGGGCAGACAAGCTTCAAACAGTCTTAAAGGGCACATCTAAGATAAGCTCATTTGTCTACAAGTCACGTTTCTAAAGTAGCTCACCGAAAACACAGCATAATGAAATTATGACTAAGTAAATAAGAATAAAGACACAATAAGAAGATGCCAGGCAAGAAGTCAATTTTGAGAAAGGTTGCCGTGAATTTCTGCATACTTCACCAAGCAAAATTATCACTTAGGCTTGAGCTTCCCAGTAGCCAATGAAATAAGGGACAGTGTTGCATAGGGATGAGGTGTGGGGGAGGAATTAAGTACTTCTGGTACTTAGAAGGAAGAGATACCATATTGGTTGTCATTGTTACCAAAAGAAAAAAAAGAAGTAAAACACAAAACCCATTGTCGTCAAGTCAATTCTGACTCCTAGAGACCCTATAGGACAGAGCAAAACTGCCCCATCAGGAGTTCCGGCAAAATGGTGCTCTAGGTCGAAGAACCACGCCATCCCTCCACAGCAAAGATCCGAAAAACTAAGCTGAACAGAGAATACAACAATCCTGAAACCCTAAACATCAAATGAAGAGATAAAGAACTGAGCCAAGCACCAAATGGAGTGAGAAACTGGACAGAGAACGGAGAGCAAGGACAGATTCCTGCAGAGGTCTCCTACCAGCTAATGCAGTGCAGATCCGCCATCTAGGACTCCTATCGGAGACCAGCAAACAGGGGGTATGAGAAAGCAGCCTCATAGAGCGTCCAGTGGGAGACAAAACAACCAGCAATTTGCAATATATGCTTTCCCACCCCCCACCCTTCTTCACCCCAACTCAGCCTCCTCTGATTCCCGTGGCCACAGTCTCTTGACCGGGAAACACTGGCTACTTGGATTCCACCCACCCAAACGGGCCGGCTCTCTAAGTGCCATTTGTTGGCTGCTGGTGTTTCTTTTTTCCACTTTTTTTGATTTATTCCTTACCTCTCACCACCTCCCCCTCCTTTTGCTCAAATACCTGGCTCCGTGTGCCATCTTTGCTTCTTCCTGAGGGGCTGCAGAGCTCCGGTAATTTGCGATATACGCTTTCCCACTCACTACCCTTCTTCACCCACACTTGGCCCCCTCTGCTTCCCATGGACACAGTCTCTTGTCCAAGAAACACCAGCCCACACTAGCTGGCTCTCTGAGTGCCATTTGTTGGCTGCTAGTGTTTCCTTTTTTTCTGCTTCTTTTGATTTCTTCCTTACCTCTCACCACCTCCCCATCCTTTCGCTCGAATACCTGGCTCTGTGCATCATCTTTGCTTCTTCCTGAGGGGATGTGGAGCTCTGTTCGAGTGTGGAGCTGCTTCCCAGTCTGGGCTGCCATGCTGGTGGGATCCCAGGCTTTTCTTCATTAGTTTGTTTTGAATCATTTGTTTGTATTCTTTTCCTTTTCTTGAGTTGGGAGCCCTTTCTGGCCAGGCGGTGCTGTGTAGCAACAAGACATCCCCCTCAGCTTGCACAGACGTGCAGAGGGATCCCTGAGAGAATTTCTTCTTTTGTTGCTTTTGCTTTTTTTTTCCTGTTTTTTTGGGTGACTTTCTTGTTCTTTTTTTTTTTAATTGTTTTGTTTTCTTGCCCTCTTTTTCCCTTTTTGTCTTTCTTCATTGCTCAGTTTCTCATCTCTCTATATCTTCCTTCTCTTTCTGTTCCCTGAATACCTGGCATTGTATACCTCTACACCTTCTATCCAGGCTGTACTTCAACATCTGAGAGCGACTTCCCCAGACCTCATACCTGCACTGGTGGGATCCCTGGTAACTTTGTGGTTCTTTAGCCTTTCCGATTTTTATTTATTCATTCTTCTATTTTCTTTTGTTCCTCTTCCCCTTCTTAGTTTTCTCCATCTCATAGTCTCTCATCTCTCCAGTCCAACGGCAAGCTCCCCTACCATTCTTTTTTGTTTGTTTGTATGTTTTTGGCTCCTCTTCCTCTCTCCTCTCTCCCATATCCATCTTAGCTCCACACATAACAATCTCCGTGCTGCATCCTGCCTACCTTCACCGTGTGCTTGACATCACACCACCAAGCAGCACAGGCAAGGCCTACTGAAACCTCCCCTACACTAATTACTGACCATCTCTGGTGGCTGAGGTAAGTGCCACAATCAACCCATCCCACTAACTCCTCTTCAGCTAGACCTGCCCTGTGGTACCATATCTGAGTGACTGACCCTGCCAGTAGGAGAAGGAGGTGAAGGGTACTGTGCCCACAGACGAGCAAACAACAAAGAACACAGAGCCTGCTTACTCAGACATAGTCAAATTTCAAAAAAAAAAGGGATGAAACAAACAAATCTACAATCAATAAACTAGAAAAATAACTATTGAATGCCCCAAAGACAGCAGACAATATCAAAACATTTACAAAAACAGGACAGGATGGTTCCCGTAGGCATCCAAAATAAAACACCAGATGACCTTCCAGCAGAAGAAAAGACACTAGAACTACCTGATAGAGAATACAAATCTCTAATACTCAAAATTCTCCAAGAGCTGAAGCAAAAAGCAGATAAAAATGAGGAAAAATAGACAAATTCATGGAAAATACAGACAAAAAATTGGAAGAATTCAGGAAAATAATGCAGGAACAAAATGCCAAAATAACTTCACAACTAGAAACTATACAAAAAAAAAATTAGAAATCCAAAAGATAAACAACAAGATTTCAGAAATGGACGGTGTCATAGAAGGGCAGAGAAGCAGATTTGATATGGTGGAAGATAAGATCAGTGGAATTGAAGACAAACACTTTGCTACAACTCTGTTTCAGGAAAACTCAGAAAAAAGAACAAAGAAAAATGAAGAGACCCTGAGAGTTCTGTGGGACACAATTAAAAGCAAAAATTTACGAGTGATTGGCATTCCAGAACAGGGGGAGAAAACAGAAAACACAGAGAGGATCACTGAAGAACTGCTGACAGAAAACTTCCCCAATATCATGAAAGATGAAAAGCTGACCATTCAAGAAGCTCAATGAACCCCATATAGGATAGACCCCAAAAGAAAATCACCAAGGCATGTCATAATCACACTCACCAAAACCAAAGACAAACAAAGAATACTGAGAGCAACTCATGAAAAACAAGAAGTCACATAAAGAGGAGAAGCAATAAGACTAAGCTCAGATTCTTCAGCAGAAACAAAGCAGGCAAGAAGGCAATGGGATGACATATATAAAATCTTGAAAGAAAAAAATTGCCAGCCAAGAATAATACATCCTGTAAAACTCTTGTTCAAATTTGATGGTGAACTTAGGTCATTTCTAGATAAACAGAAATTAAGGGAATGTATAAACGTCAAACCAAATTTACAAGAATTATTAAAGGGAGTTCTTCGATCTAGGACAAACAGCTTCAGCTCACGGGCAGAAACTATGATGCAGGATCATACCAGCCGGATACCAATCTAGGAAATGAACTCTTGAGGACTATCCAAAACCAAAAGAAATACAACAGGGAATCAGAGCAGGTAATCAGTAAACTACAACAATATCAAAACAATAAAAGAGGGAATAAACAGCATAGGTATAGAACCTTCTAATGGAGAGGAAGGCAAGGCAATACCAAGTAATGGTAGACTGCTTCAAACTTAGAAAGATAAGGGTAAATTTCATGTTAACCCAAAGAAAGTTAACAAACATACTCATTAAAAAAAGAGGAAAAACATAAAGTCTCAGCAAAAACAAAAGACATGAAAAAAAATCCACAAACAAAAGTAACTCAGCACATGAGAGTAAGAAGAACAAAGACAACTTCAGCACCACCAAAAAAAGCACTATAAACTGAAAGCAATAAACTCACGTCTATCAATAATTATACTGAATGTAAATGGACTCACTGCACCCATAAAGAGGCCAAGAGTGACAGAATGGATAAGAAAACATGATCCATTAACATGCTGCCTACAAGACACACACCTTAGAAACAAAGCTGTGAATTTATTAAAAGTCAAAGGTTGGAAAAAAATATATCAAGCTAACAACTACCAAAAAAGAGCAGGAGTGGCAATTCTAATATCAGATAAAATAGACTTTAAAACAAAATCTACCATAAAAGATAAAGAAGGACACTATATAATGATTAAGGGAATGATCCATCATGAAGACATAACTATAATTAACATCTACGCACCCAATGACAGGGATTCAAATTACATAAAAGAAACTCTAACAACACTGAAAAGAGAAATTGACAGTTCCACAATAATAGTAGACTTCAACACACCACTCTCAGTAAAGGACAGAACAACTAAGAAGAAACTCAGCAAAGATACAGAAGACCTAAAGGGCACAATCAGCAAACTTGACCTCATAGACATATATAGAACACTCCATCGAACCACTGCAAAGTACACATTCTTTTCCAATGCACGTGGAATGTTCTCCAGAATAGACCACATCTTAGGCCCCAGAGCAATCTTTAACAAGATCCAAAACTCTGAGATAATTCTAAGTATCTTCTCTGACCACAATGCCATCAAGGTAGAAATTAACAATAGAAAGAGCAATGGAAAAAAATCAATTACATAGAAACTGAATAATACCCTGCTTACACATCACTGGGTAATAGAAGAAATCAGAGTTGGAATCAAAAAATTCCAAGAATCAAATGAGAATGAAAACACATAATACCAAAACCTTTGGGACACCGCAAAGGCAGTCCTCAGAGGACAATTTACAACAATAGATGCACATATCAAAAAAGAAGATAGGGACAAAATCAAAATATTAACTACAGAACTCAAACAAACAGAAGGAGAACAGCAAAAAAAGCCCACAACCACTGGAAGAAAGGAAATAAGAAAGATCAGAGCAGAAATAAATGAAATAGAGAAAAGAAAAACAATAGAAAGAATCAACAAAACCTAAAGTTGGTTCTTTGAAACAATCAACAAAATTGACAAACTACTGGCCAGACTGACAAAAGAAAAACAGGAGAGGGCGCAAATAACCCAAATAAGAAATGAAATGGGGGACATTACAACAGACCCAACTGAAATAAAAAGGATTATTAGAGAATATTATGAAAAACAATACTCCAACAAATTTGAAAACCAGAAGAAATGGATAAATTTCTAGAAACACACAGCCTACCTAAACTACAACAAAGTGATGTTGAAAATCTGAACAGACCCATAAAAAGAGAAGAGATTGAAAAGGTAATAATAAAAAAAAAAAAAACTCCCAACCAAAACAATCCCTGACCCAGATGGCTTTACTGGAGAATTCTACAAAACATTTACAGAAGATCTTGTACCAGTTATACTCAAGCTATTTCAGAGCATAGAAGAGGAAGCAACACTTCCAAATTCATTCTATGAAGCCAGCATAGCACTGATACCAAAACCAGGCAAAGATGTCACAAAACAAGAAAATTACAGACCAATATCTCTCATGAATATAGACGCAAAAATTCTCAATAAAATTCTAGCCAATAGAATTCAGCATCATATCAAACAAATAATACATCATGACCAAGTAGCATTCATACCAGGTATGCAAGGATAATTCAACATTAGAAAATCAACCAACATAATCCACCACATAAATAAAAGGGAAGAAAAGAATCACAAGATCATCTCAATTGACGCAGAAAAGGCATTTGACAAAGTCCAACACCCATTCCTGATAAAACTCTCAATAAATCAGGTATAGAAGGGAAATTTCTCAACATAATAAAGGGCATCTATGCAAAACCAATGGCCAAGATCATTCTTAATGGAGAGAGGCTGAAAACATTCCCCTTGAAAACAGGAACAAGACAAGGATGCCCTTTATCACCACTCCTATTTAACATTGTGCTGGAAGTTCTAGCTAGAGCAATAAGGCAAGAAAAAGAAATAAAGGGCATCCAAATTGGTAATGAAGAAGTTAAACTCTCCCTGTTTGCAGATGATATGATACTATACATAGAAAACCCTAAAGACTCCACGAGAAGTCTACTGGAACTAATAGAAAGATTCAGCAGAGTAGCAGGATACAAGATAAACATACAAAAATCTGTTGGATTCCTATACACCAATAAGGAGTACAATGAAAAGGAAATCAGGAAAACAATATCATTTTCAATAGCCCCTAAAAAGATAAAATACTTAGGAATAAATCTGACCAGGGATGTAAAAGTCCTATACAAAGAAAACTACAAAAAACTACTGCAAGAAACCCAAAGGGATCTACATAAATGGAAAAACATACCATGCTCATGGATAGGCAGACTCAACATTGTGAAAATGACAATTCTACCCAAGGCAATTTACAAATACAACACAATCCCTATCCAAATACCAACCACATTCTTCAAAGAGATGGAAAAACTAATCATTAACTTTATATGGAAAGGGAAGAAGCCCCAAGTAAGTAAAGCACTACTGAAGAAGAAGCATAAAGTTGGAGGACTCACGCTACCTGACTTCAGAACCTACTATACAGCTACGGTAGTCAAAACAGCCTGGTACTGGTACAAAGACAGATACATTGACCAATGGAACAGAATTGAGAACCCAGATGTAAATCCATCCACCTACCGTCACCTGATCTTCGACAAGGGCCCAAAGTCCATCAAATGGGGAAAAGACAGTCTTTTTAACAAATGGTGCTGGCAAAACTGGATATCCATCTGCAAAAAAATGAAACAGGACTCATACCTCACATCGTATACAAAAACTACTTCAAAATGGATCAAAGACCTGAATATAAAGCCCAAAACTATAAAATTCATAGAAGAAAAAATGAGACCAATACTACAGGCCTTAATACACGGCATTAACAGGATACAAACCATAACCGTCAATGAACAAACCCCAAAAGATAAGCTAGATAACTGGGATCTTCTAAAAATCAAACACCTATGCTCTTCAAAAGACTTCACCAAAAGAGTAGAAAGAGAACCTACAGATTGGGAAAAAATTTTTGGACAGTTCAAGTCAGACAAAGGTCTGATCTCCATAATCTA
Organism: Dugong dugon; assembly: GCA_030035585.1. Classification (NCBI taxonomy): domain Eukaryota; kingdom Metazoa; phylum Chordata; class Mammalia; order Sirenia; family Dugongidae; genus Dugong; species Dugong dugon. The sequence goes on from CM057472.1 coordinate 111,308,100, forward strand.
GAAGAAAATCCAACACCTCTACAACAAAAAGACAAATAATCCTATTAAAAAATGAGCAAAGGAAATGAACAGACACTTCACCAAAGAAGACATTCAAATGGCCAACAGACACATGAGGAAATGCTCACGATCACTAGCCATTAGAGAAATACAAATTAAAACCACAGTGAGATACCATCTCACCCCGGCATTACTGGCATGAATAAAAAACCCTGGAAATAACAAATGTTGGAGGGGCTGCGGGGAGATCGGAACACTTATGCACTGCTGGTGGGAATGCAAAATGATACAACCATTTTGGAAAATGATACGGAGCTTCCTCAGAAATCTAGAAGTAGACATACCATTTGATCCAGCAATTCCACTCCTAGGAATATATCCTAGAGAAATAAGGGTTGTCACTCGAATAGACATATGCACACCTATGTTCATGGCAGCTTTGTTCACAATAGCAAAACGATGGAAACAACCTAGATGCCCATCAACAGATGAATGGATAAACAAACTATGGTACATACACACAATGGAGTACTAAGCATCTCATAACATGGATGAAACTGGAGGACATTATGCTGAGTGAAATAAGTCAATCACAAAAGGACAAATATTGTATGAGACCTCTATTGTAAAAACCCATGAAAAAGTTCACACACAAAATGTAACAATCTTTGTTGGTTACCAGGGTTGGGAGGGGAATACTAAATAGGCAATATCTAGATAAGTGGTATCTTAGGTGAAGGGTGACACAGTACACAATACAGGGGAAACTAGCACAACTTGTACAAGGAAAGGTCATTGTAGCCCCATAGACACATCCAACTCCCTGAGGGACTGAATTGCTGGGCGGAGGGCTGTGGGGACCATGGTCTTGGGGAACTTCTAGCTCAATTGGCATAAAGCAGCTTATAAAGACAATGTTCTACATTCTACCTTGGTGAGTAGTGTCTGGGGTCTTAAAAGCCTGTGAGCGGCCATCTAAGATACTCCACTGATCTCATCCCTTCGGGAGCAAGAGAGAATGAAGAGAACAGGACACAAGGAAAAGATTAGTCTGAAGGACTAATTGTCCACAGCTACAAAGGCCTCCACCAGACTGAGTCCAGTACAGCTAGATGCTGCCCAGCTATCACCAGTCACTGCTCTGACCGAGATCACAACAGAGGGTTCTGGACAGAGCTGGAGAAGGATATAGAACATAATTCTATCTCACAAAAAAAGACCAGATTTACTGGCCTAAAGGAGACAGGAGAAACCTCAAGAGTATGGCCCCCAGACACCCATTTAGCTCAGTGGTGAAGTTATCTCCGAGGTTCACCATTCAGCCTGGGAGTGGACAGCCCTGTAAAACCAAATGAGACTAATGAGGTACAGTAGTCCAGTGACAAGTGCCAGAAGGCAGACGGGGACAAGGAAGCTGGTGATAGGGAACCCAAGGTTGAGTAAGGATATTGTTGATGTGTTGTGAGATTGTTAACCATTGTCACAGGGCAACATTTGTAGTAACTGTTAAATGAGAAACTGTTGTTCTGTAAGGCTTCATCTTAAGTGAGAATAACTGCACAATTCGAAGGGTGTAGTCAATGTAACTGAACTGTGCATGTAGAAATTTTTGAAATGGTGTATCTTTGGCTATATGTATTTTCACCAAAAAAAAAAAAAAGGTTGAGAAGTTAGAGGGTTGACATGTTGTGGGGTTGTTAACCAATGTCGTAAACAATACGTGTACTACTGTTTCATGAGAAACTATTTGTTCTGTAAGCCTTCACCTGAAGTACAATAAAAATAAAATAAAATAAAGTAAGCATTATCCCCCCCCCCAAAAAAAAGAACAAGGGGATACTGCATTGTTGAACATCAAGAAATGTGTGCATCACGGTTCTGTCCTTTCGCCACACTTAATCTGTATACTGGGCAAATAATCTGAGAAGCTGGATTATATGAAGAATAATGGGGCATCAGGATTGGGGGAAGACTCATTAACAACCTGTGTTATGCAGATGACACAATATTGCTTGCTGAAAGTGAAGAGCACTTAAAGCACTTACTGATGAAGATCAAAGATTACAGTCTTCAGTATGAATTACAGCTCAACATAAAGAAAACAAAAATCCTCACAACTGGACCAATAAGCAACTTCACGATAAATGGAGAAAATATTGAAGTTGTTAAGAATTTCATTTTACATGGAGCCACAATCAATACCCAAGAACCAGCAGTCAAAAAATAAAAGGATGTATGGCATTGGGCAAATTTTCTGCAAAATACCTCTTTAAAGTATTAAAAAGCAAAAATATCACCTTGAGGACTAAGGTACGCCTGACCCAAGCTATGATAATTTCACTTGCCTCATCTGCAGGCAAAAGATGAACAATGAATAAGGAAGATGGAAGAATTCACGTTTTTGAATTACGGTGTTGATGAAGAATATTTAATATACCATGAACTGCCAGAAAAATGGACAAATCTGTCTTGGAAGAAGTACAGCCAGAATGCTCCTTAGAAGCGAGGATGGCGAGACTCAGGTCTCCTGTACTTTTGGACATGTTGTCAGGAGGAACCAGTCCTTGAAGAAAGACATCATGCTTAGTAATGTAAATCGTCACTGAAAGAGAGGAAGATCCTCAACTAGATGGATTGACACAGTGGCTGCAACAATGGGCTCAAATGTAGCAACGATTGTGAGGATGTCATAGGACCAGCATTGTGTCATTTTGTTGTATGTGGGGTCACTATGAGTGAGAATGGAATCGATGCCAGTTAACAACAACAACAGCAACAAATTGTGAAAAAATAAATTTCTGTTTCTTGCAGCCACCCACTTGTGGTATTTCTGTTATAGCAGCACCAGATGACTAAGACAGACACTAAGAAATCAGTTCCATACATTGGTAGCCAAAGAGTCCAACTGATAATCATATGGAAGAAGTTAGCTCCAATAAGCCTTGTAAATGTCCAGCAATAAGGTTCCATAGACTGAATATCCATGGAGATTATTTCATTTCTTAGAGTTGTTTAAAGAAATAACAAAAGCTAGTGTCACTGGCCATTCTCCCCGCACCTCTCTATTCAGGAAAGTTTGCATGTATGTGTACCTGGGATAGGGGCCTGGGTCCAGTGAACTCAATTTGGATCGTCCCTTCCATCTCTCAGTCACGATAACCTACTTTTTCTCAAGCTGAGGTATGAACTGCTAAGTCAAACCAGCCTTTGACAGGAGGAGGATTACATGTTTCAGAGGTCAGGAGCCCAATCTTTTGCTTTGAAAGTGCCTGAAGCTGAAATTGAGCCAAGTTCAAAAGGAAGTCTAATGGACTATTCTTGGTCTAACCTCCCTGGGAATGGGTGCCCTTGGACTTCTGATATGTACCTGCAGGAGTGACCAGTGTGACCCTGGAGAGATAGTCTTTAGAACACCACAGGATGGCACCACCCCTTTGGGACAAGATGGCTTCTAGGATCCTCCCTAGGATCCTCATTTTTATTAGCCAAATTGTTGTTGTTGTTAGGTGCCATCGGCCCCGACTCATAGCGACCATATGTACAACAGAACAAAACATTGCCTGGTCCTACACCATCCACGCTATCATCACTATATTTGAGCCCATTGTTGCAGCCACTGTGTCAACTCATCTTGTTGATGGTCTTCTGTAGGTTGTTAATGAGTCTTCCTCGAATTTGGATCCCATTCTTCTTCATATAGTCCAGCTTCTTGGATTATTTGCTCAGCATAGAGATTGAATAAGTATGCTGAAAGAATACAACCCTGGCACACACTTTTCCTGACTTTAAACCATGCAGTAAGTATCAAGTAGGCAGAGCTTAATCAAATTTTGTTTTCGTTATGTTTTGGTCCACGTCTCTGGTCATCTAAATAGTGAAAGAAAATGTTGGAATTAAAAGGAGATATGTGGATCTTGGAGCCCTAGTGGTATAATGGTTAAGAGCTCCACTGCTAACCAAAAGGTTGGCAGTTGGAATCCACCAGCTGCTCCTTGAAAATCTTATGGGACAGTTCTACTCTGTTCTATAGGATCTCTGAGTCGGAGTCAACTCAACGGCAACAGGTTTTTATTCTTTTTATATGTGGATCTTAACACTTAAAGGCTTTCTCTGTCCTGCTTTAGGACCTTCTAGAGAGGAGACATGAACACAGAAGCACAAGCAATGGGAAAGGAGAGAGGAAGAGAGGAAACATTGGGCATCTTTGGGGGTACTTAGTAAAACTCAGTGGGCATGGAATAAAGGGAGGATCCTTAATAATGATTTGTAGAAATGATTGGCAGTTTCTCTTGCAAAGACAGGTTCTTTGAATGGCATTGACATGGTGACAAGAATAAACGGCTTCTTCTACTTTTAGATGACATTGGTTCCATGAATAAAAAAATAATTATGAACACAACTCCCATGGAAGAACATTGTTTAGCACACAGTATTACGTTAGTTGCCCTTGAGTCCTCTCTGACTCATGGTAACCCCAAGTGTGCGGAGTATAACTGCACCCCATAGGGTTTTCAAGGCTTTTTGGAAGCAGATCACCAGTTCTTTCTTTTGAGACAACTTTGGGTGGAAATGCTAACCTTTTGGCTAGTAGTCGAGCATATAACCATTTGTGCCTCCCAGGGACTCTTTGACACACAGTAGATGTCCAATAAATACTTGTTGAACAAATGAACTACACACAGAGAGGATCCTAGAAGCCATCTTATCCCAAAGAGGTGGTGCCATCCTGTGGTGTTCTAAAGACCATCTCTCCAGGGTCACACTGGTCACTCCTGCAGGTGCAGATCAGCAATCCAAGGGCACCAGTTCCCAGGGAGGTTAGACCAAGAGCAGTCCGTTAGACTTCCTTTTGAACTTGGCTCAATTTCACCTTCAGGCACTCTCAAAGCAAAAGGTCAGGTTTCTGACCTCTAAAACATATAATCCTCCTTCCACCAAAGGCTTCTTTGACTCAGCAACTCAAATCTCAGCTCAAGGAAAATTAGGAAAAATGGAAAACACCACACACATTAAAAAACCAACCAATTATGCCTTCTCTCATCTCCTTCAGTCTATGGACATCAAAGAGGGGATTTGTAGCTGCAAATAATTGAGTTGGGAAGAAGACTGCCTTGCTATTTCAGACATTTTCTTTGGTGAAGGTTAAGGGGGCAGTAATGGTAGAAACGTTGGCTGAGGAAAAGCTAAAGAGGGAACCCAGAAGGAAGAGTATGTATGTAGCTTCAAGAATTCATGTGTGATGACTCCTAACTGGCAAGGTGAGAATGCACACTCTTTAGGAATTTCTCTACTTAACTTCCAGCCACTTGTGGGGAGGCTCTGATAAGTCAATGGACTGTTTATTGGTGGGAGGAGAAGTACCAGCATCATTTTTTAGTGTACAAATGGAGGACCTAAGGAAAAAATGCCACTACGTATCAGTTCTTCATACTGTGGTGGCTTCTGTGTTGCTGTTTATGATGCCGGAAAGGAGCTCTAGTGGCGCAGTGGTTAAGCACTTGGCTGGTAACGGAAGGGTCAGTGGTTCTACCCCACCATTCACTTCGCAGGAAAAAAATGTGACAATCTGCTTCCATAAAGATTACAGCCTTAGAAACCCTATGGGGCAGTTCTACTCTGTCTTACAAGGTCACAGTGAGTCAGAAACAACTCCACAGCACAGGAATACAACAACACGATGCTGAAGCTACGCCACTGGTATTTCAAATACCAGCAGGGTCACCCATGGTAGACTGGTTTCCCCAGAGCTTCCAGACTTAGACAGACTAGGAAGAAAGGCCTGGCAGTGTACTTCCAAAAATTAGTCACTAAAAAACTATGGATCACAACTGAACGTTGTCTGGTATAACGCTGAAAGAGGCGATTCCTAAGTTGGAAGATGCTCAAAATATACAGTGGCTGCAACAATGGACTTGAGCGTACCAACAATCCTGGCAATGGCACAAGCAATGCACCTTTCTGTTGTACATAAGGTCATCATTAGTCAGAGTCAACTCGATGGCAGCTAACAACAGCAACAAGGAAAAATTGTGTCTATCATATTTTAAAAGGCTCTTTTTTGCAGAATAAATAGTTAGTATTGCTGGTGGGGAAATACAGCGGCTCTTGAATTCTAGTCTTAGTTGAGGTTTGCAGGCGGACCCAAGGTGTTGGAGCTTATGACGAGGTCTGTATTTGCTAAGCTTATGATAGGACTGGCTTTCACACAGCATGAATTGTTTTAAGGCACTGGACATGTCTTCACGAGAGAGCTATTGACAGCCAAGTGTTTTATAATTTACAGAAACAACCAGACTGGCATTAATTCAAGTAGACACACTTAGGATATTTTCCCTACAAGATGCTGAACAATTCTAATGGGATAACAGCAAAACAGATACCAACGTTCATGGATCTTAATTGGATTTCATCGGGTTGTTTCAAAAAAAGCCCATGTTTTGCATCTCCTTAAAAGGTGAAAGATACTATACAAGTTCCTTTTTTAAACCAGTTTTTAAACTATATCCAATATTTCATGAACAAGGCAATATTTTTAAAAATGAAAATTATTTTTATCGCAGAAAAATCCATGATCAACAAAATATCAAAATTGTAAGTAAAGACAGGATCCACAGAAACACATTTTTACTTCAAAACTGGAATTACAGCCCATGTTATGTTGTAACTGGAGTCCCTGGGTAGTGCAAATGGTTAATGTGCTTGCCTACTGACGGAAAGGTTGGAGATTCGAATTCACCCAGAAGAGCCTCAGAAGAAAGACCTGGCCATCTACTTCAAAAAAAACCAGCCATTGCAAACCTTAATAGCAACTGGTTTGTTTTGTTTTTATTCTAAAGGATAATAATTAATACAATTTGACGGATTGGTTGGTTGATATCCTTCCTTATTCTAAAGAAGGCCAGTACTGTTGGTTCGAATACACTTGCAAAGACATAGAAAGTTAAAGTAGCAAGAAAATGGCTAAATACAGCCCTCTGTGCATGCTTAGGTGTATGCACTCAGGGGGAAAATTCTCGGGCAGTTTGGTGTTGATTAAGTGCTTAATATGTGTAAAGCACTGTTTTGTTCCCTATATATATATATATATATAAGAAATGTAGAAAACAATCTCTGTCCTCAAAAGTTTACTGTCATTTGGAATGAACAGGTTTAAGTGCCAAATGTCTAGGGATCAACCAAGAGGTAGGATGGTGCCAGGGAGAGAATACTTGACTGGGAGGCCAGGATTCTGGGTTCCAGTGCACGAGGCACCAATAGTCGCACCAGGGCCTTGAGTAAGCTACTACCCCCTCTGAGCCTCAGTTTCAGCGTATATAAAATGGGGGTGATGAAGGCAGCTTGAATAGAGGATATCTAATGTGTTATCACCACCACCCATCTGTCAGTTTGTCATACTATGGTGGCTTGTGTTTTGCTTTGATGCTAGAAGATATGTCATGGGTATTTCAAATACCCATGCTGAACAGGTTTCAGTGGAGTCTCCAGGCTAAAACAGACTAGGAAGAGAGTCATGGCAATCTACTTCCAAATATTAGCCAACGGAAACCTTATGGATTGCAACAGTACATTGTCTGGCTCACTTGTTTTGGACATGACATCAGAAGGGTCAATCATCAGAGGAGGACATTAGGGATGAGGGAGACCCTCAGTGAGATGGATTGGCACAACAGCCTTAATGATTAATTCAAACGTGCCAGTGATCGTGAGGATGAAGCAGGACTAGGCAATGTTTCATTCTGTTGTAACTAAGGTAGCCATGGGTTGAAGTTGACTCAAAAGTAGCTGTCTATCTATCCATCCATGCATACATCCGTGCATCCATCCATCCATACATCTATCCATCCATCCATCTATACATACATACATCCACCCACCCCTCCATCCATCCACCCACCCACCCCTCCATCCATCCATCCATCTATCTTCTATCTAATGCATTATCAAGAGCAGGGTAGAGAGATACTGACTACATAATCTTTGGAAGGTTTGATAGACCACCTTAGTGGGGCTGTGCTCCACCAAGGATCAGAGAGATGATGCAGCCATAGTCTGTGCCCTGGAGGAGTACATGCCTCATAAGGGAAATAGCAACAAAGATGGGTAATTATAGCCCCATAGAGCAGGTGCACTGACAGAGAAGCACAGGGGCCATGAGCTTCCAGGGACGGGACACTAGGACAGGTGGCTAAGAGAGTGCTCTGAACAAGGTGGTTCCTGAGATCCAACAGGTTAAGATGAGTTGGCCAGAGGATATAAGGGAAGGAGCTTATTCTTTCAGAGGGTAATGACTTGAACAAAAGCAGGGAAACCACAACAACAAAAGTAAAGAGACAAAATACAACACAGTCTACGTAGAAGCGTGCGCGGTCAATCATTTATCCCTTTGTGCATTCATTCCTTCATTCTACGTATCGCCACCGGAAGCTCACAGTGAGATGGGCTCTGAGCTAGGCTCTGGGGATATGGTATAGAGCAAACAAAGTCCCTCAGCTGTTGGAGCTCACATCCTAGTAAACAGCAAACAAATAACAGGAGATCAGGTAAAGAGAAATGCTATGGATGGAAATAAAGCGGGTGATGGGGTGGGGTATAGTTTGCTGCTCTGGATACAGTGGTCAGGAAGGCCTCCTCGAGGAGGTCAGATTGGGTAACCAATGGTCCTGCATGGCTGGAGCACAAAGGGAGGGGTCCGAGGTGGATGTCAGTGGGTGAGTGCAGTGAAGTGGTCAGTTTTGAATGTTGAAAATATCCCTGGGGTAGTGGCGTGCAGGGAGGAGACCAGCAGAGAGGCCATCACAGTGGCCCAAGAAGACCATGCTGAGTCAGAACCATGGTGGGACAATAGGTGGAACTTCAGTTAAACTTTAAGGGTGACCATCCCTGGAGAGGTGAGTAGGAGAGGCTTGACTTGGAGTCTGACCCACACGACTCAGTTAATAGCAAGTCTCAGGAGATGTGTGGGAAAGAATAGAGAGATCTCAGCAAAGGACTCATGTTAAAAAGCGTAGAAGCCAAGTGCACGTGAAACCATGGGACACACTCTGAAGGCTTAGGTGTTCAAAAGAAAGAACATCCTCAAGGGCATGGCCAACTGGCTTCCAGGAAGATGTAGGAAGTATTTACCCAGAATCCTCTGGGGCCCATTTAGCCTTGGAGAATCATTTGGCTCACAAATGTCAAAAGTGCAGAAACATTGCAACTGAGGATAATGGGAACAAGGGACCACCTTAATAAAGGGGGTATAAGTCTATGAAGAAGCACTCAGGATGGCCTGGGCCAAAGGGTCATTCTTTTTCCACAATTAGAGTTGCAGGCAGCACAGCAGCTTCCAGGATTTTACTTATTCTTCATCACTAAGACCTTTGCTAAGGAATGTTCACACCCCCTGTGAGCCTGGACTTGTTCGATCTCCCAAGTCCTTATTCCCAGGGCAAGTGTCCTAACTGGGTGCCATGGCCTGGATAGAATTGGGGGGCATAGACCTGAGGAGAGTAAACCCAGGGATCCTGCCAGCCACTGGAGACACCCCATGTGGAGGAAGTTCTTCAGGGTTTTGGCCACTAAGCGTGTCTCCTTTTCTCAGGAATTCAACTCAAAAAACATTCACGGAGCAACTATTAAATGCCAAGGTCCCTGCCCTAGATATTGGTGTGATTAAGATGGTAGTTCATAAATGGAGATTGAATTAATTGATTGATTGCCTAATCTGTTGGTTTAACAATATTTTTATGCATTCCATCCACTTGCCTTGATTTCAAATGGTGTAGATTTCTCATCAATTAACAACACAGACTGCCATATCCCTACCCACCCCTCCCAAAAAAAAGACTGCGGTCCAGTCAATTCTGATTCGTAGTGACCCCATAGGGTTCCCAAGGCTGTAAATCTTTAAGGACGAAGACTGCCACATGCTTCTCCTGAGGGAGCAGCTGGTGTGTCTGAACTGCTGACTTTTATGTAGGTAGCCTAGCACTTTAACCCCTGCACCACCATGTCTCTAGGCCCTCCTAAAACAACACAGTCTCAGATGGTCTGCTCTCCAACGCCTACCAAATTTGGAGAAGTGCTAGTTAAAGAAGACTGTGTGAAGCACGTATTATTTATCCACTCATGTAAGTTGCTACATTGAGTTAGGGTCCTTTACGGAGTTAGATTCCTGGAAAGCTATCGACCTGGACCACTTTATCTAGCCACTTGCCAAATCACCTCTGTCCAGTTGTATTCTGTTACATCTTTGAGTCTTATTGAGAGTTATTATGGAAAACGGTCATAAGAAATTAGGTACGCATTTATTCTGAAAGATGGTATTTTGGAATTTGTCTATGATGTTAACTAGCTCTCCCCAGAGGGTTTGATCTGTGCCCTCTTTTCTTAAAACAAAACAAAAATAAAAGCAAAACTTTACAAATGACCAGATTCTCCCCTTGACTTGGCTGCCGGGAAACTCAGGTGCGAATTGGCTCCCAGGTGAAATAATTATAATTCTGGTTAGCCAAAGTGTTTCCTCTTCCTTTCTATGATATTGAATTTCTACGCTTGGCCATTAGTTATTTACTCTTATTGCATGCAAATTCCTCAAAACACGTTTCCCAAAGAAAGTTCAAAGAGATAAGTTATGTTTAAAATGATCATAAAGACAGTAACATATTGTCTTCTTTGCTGTTTGCATATGTGTGAATCCTGTCTTGAGTTAGACTCTAAATCTTAGAGAAGAGAGTTGGTGTTACCTGCCTTCAAGTTGCTCTGACTCATGGCAACCTCATGGTAAAATGTTGCGAGGTTCTATGTCATCTTCATGATCTTCGATACATTTGATTATTGTGGTTATTGTGTCAGTTCATCTGACTGAGGGCTTCCCTCCACTCTGCTGACCTTCTCTTTTACCAAACATGGTGTTGTTTTCTAGGGATTGACCCTTCGTAATGATATGTCCAGGAAAGACACACTCACTTCCTCACTTCTAAGGAGCATTCTGGATGTACTTCCCCCAAGACTGATCCATTTGCTCCTTTGATAGTCCATGGTATATTTTTCACCAACATCACAATGCATGACCTTTTATTTTATTTCTACTCCCTGTGATTTCTAGAACAGTGCACATAGGAGTTCAATGATTTCAATGTTATCAATCACTGGAGATTTAACAGACATCTAATTAGCATCATCCTTTGCCTATATTGGAGCCCTATTGGCACAGTGGTCAAGCGTTCGGCTGCTAACCAAAAGGTCAGTAGTTCAAATCCACCAGCTGCTCCTTGGAAACCCTATGGGGTTGTTCCACTCTGTTCTATAGGGTCGCTATGAGTCAGAATCAACTCAGTGGCAAGGGGTTTGGTTTTAAGGTTTGTTTTGGGCCATATTGCCATTGGAAATCTGTATTCCTGATCCATCAACCGTCTATCATCCTTGGCCCCCTTCCAGCAGAGGAGACAATGTCCCAGTAGAGTATGCTCCTCCCCCTCTCCCTGTTCAGACGGAGACAGGAGGCTCATGGGAGGCAATGGCCTTGCCTGTCACATCTTGTTGGTCCTTGTGCCTGGTTTAGTGCTTTGCTCAGAATAGATGCCCAGTAAATGTTTGATGAATTCCTTGTTCTATCTAAAGGTGAAGATAAAGATAATCCTGCCACTTTCTACCTAGGTTACATTGGATCTATTCTGGATCCTTTCATTATTTGATTAAAAAGGGATAATGCAGATTAATTTTCTGGCATAAAAATAGTCATCACTGTATGTCTAGCTTTCTCCCCAGGCTCCTCCCAGTCACCTTCCAGGCTTACACCCTGCCTGTGTTGTTTAGATGGTGCCCATGGGGCAGGACGGCAGATAACTTTCTGACTGTTACAGCACCAGTGGGGGGGATTAACGTGACTTGCTCTGGGAATATCAGCTGGCTTCCTGAGAATTTCCTCAGGTGCAGGTTCTAAAGTCTACAGGGGAGGGTCACAGCAGGCACCCTGGAATTCTGTTGCTCTACATTTTCTTAGTATTTTCTCCTCTCAGCCCTTACTTGGGCCTGGCCTGAGAAAAATTTAGATGGTGAGGGTCTCTGAGGATGGCTGAGCTCCACCCAGGATGTAGTAGACTCTGGGCTGTGTTTTTTATCTATACTATCTGTAGGATAAGGGCTCTGGTAGATCTGTGGTTAAGAGCTATGGCTGCTAACCAAAAAGTCAGCAGTTCGAATCCTCCAGTCATTCCTTGGAAACTCTATGGGGCAATTCTACTCTGTCCTATAAGGCTGCTATGAGTTGGAATCAACTAGACAGCAATGGGGTTTGGGTTTTTTGTTTGGTATCTCTAGGATACCTGAAAAGTTTCTGGAAGAACTGTCTCGTTTTTACAGGCCAGAAGCTGAGAGGAATTAATGACTTTCCCAAGATGCCGTAGGTTATTTTTGGAAGAGTGGAGATAAAAAACCCCATGCCTGCTGATTCTAAAACACCCCAGCTTCTCCCACACCAAGAAATGGGTGCAGCGTTTGACCCTGCTCCTCTGCCCCGGCCTCACACCGTTTCAACTACGTGGTGGAATTCAAGAAGGCAAACAGCTGGCTCACCTCTCTCACCTCCCTCTTTTCCACCTCCCCCCCAACCCCACATTCTATCCTGACGAATGGAGTCATACCAAGGTGGGTGCTGGGTCTGCTCCTGCATTTACTAAACACTCAGGATGGCAAAGGACAGAGTTAAACAAAACCTCACATTCGCCCACAAGGGTTTTATAATCTATTAGGGCTGAACTATGTGCAACGGACAACATTTGATTACTTCTGACAATTTCATATGGTTCCATCTAAGAGAAAAGCAATAGGAAGCAGACGACCATTTACTGAGTGTGTGCTCTGACTCAGGCACTGTGGTAGCTGACGTAGAACCATCATCAGGCAGCTCACAGTCTACAGCAGCCCTCTAGGAGCACCCCCGCTAAAGACCTGAGATCCAGAGGTCAAGTTGCTGGCCCAAGATCACAGGTTTAGGAAGGGGCAGGGCCCTGATTCATGTCCCATCTCCTCAGCTCTGAAGTCTGTGTCCACGTGGTGGTTCTAGCAGGGCCAGTGTGGGGGCAGGGGAGTGGATGGTGGAGAACAACCACCCAACTGCACAACACCATGATACGTGCTACTTCACCAGGAGCACCCCCGTCCCCCATCCTGAGCCTTCCTCCAGCTCACTGTGTCCCCACTGTGCTGGTCACCCTCCGTCTGCCCCTATAAATCCATTCTCTGCCTTTTGTGCCCCTGCCTTGTGCCCTCAGCAGGGTGTCACCCACGCTTCCTGGCTGCCTGGTGTCTGTTGAACTCAGCCACGTGGAGGTGCTTGCAAGAGACACCAAAGCAGGAGAAGAGAGGCTGGAGCTGTGAGTGTGCCCTTCAGCAGGTGCGTCTCACCTGGACAGAGCTCCTGCCCTGCAGCCTTGCCTCTGCACCTCCAGCAGCACTGCCCCCACCCCTTCCAGCCCCTGGGTGGGGCAGCTCCTCACTGTTGCTGAATCCCCATCTCCAGACCCTGGGAGGCACATTCAGGTTGTCTCTATAAGCATGACCACCATGAACCTCTGAGAGACAAAGGGACTTCTTGCTTGAAGTGATGAGCTGGGAATTGATGAACCACCATGATCCAGGCCTTTGACTTTCACACAAGCTCTCTTCTTCCTGTGGCGGTTCTGACTTGGCTCCATCCTCTCTCCCATGCTGCCCTTGGAATGGCAGGAATTTGACACAGAGGTCCATTGGTGTGGTGGTATCAGGACTCAGAAGGGTAACCTTTGTGGTGTCATTTTAGATACTGAAAATCAAGGGCAACAGTCAGACTATTAGAAGCAAATAATATTTTGGGCAGGAGTCCCTTGGTGGTGCAAACCATTAAGCACTTGACTACTAACGGAAAGATTGGCGGTTCAAACTCACCTAGATGCACCTCAGAAGAAACGCCTGACAATCTACTTCCAAAAGGTCACAGCCTTGAAAACTCTATGAAGCAGTTCTACTCTGCACACATGGAGCTATTATAAGTTGGAATAAACTTGACAGCAACTTTTTTTTTTTTTTAAGGTTTGGGCACTCATCAGTCAGAACTGACACTTGACCAGTCAGAATGGATGTTGGCTGGAGATCACCAGGAGGGCATTAAGGGGATTGCAACTCTGCTGATAACAGAGGAGCAGTGGTGTGGCTCTTGTTTTCTGAGTGTTTTAAGGGTATTTTTAAGAGTTTTGATTACTTTTCAGCAAGCATCCACTCCCCCAATACCGGTGATGTTCGGCTTGGCCATGTGACTGGGCTTACCACTGGGATGCGGGTGGACATGATGCCTTTGGAGAGCTATGACCCCTCTGCCCTGAAGCTGTGTCATGATGTGCCTGTGGTAGCCACTGCCCCTGCAGCCTGTCCCCAGAACAAACACATGTGGAGTAGACATGTACCCAGCCTGCAGTCTAGAACCAAGCTCGGCCAGCACGCAGCCTACAGCAGAGCTGCCCAGCTGAGCCCAGCCAAGCTCAGCAGAACCTCGGTGGACCTGGAGAGCAGTGAGCATGAGAACGCAGACTCAGCGCCGCAGCATCTGAGCCAGGATGGTCTGTGATGTGACTTCACTGTTGCAATCACCAACAAAAGCAGGACTAGAAAACTTCATCTCAAAGAGTGTGGCCTTTACAAACACATAGAATAGATCTTTGTCTGAACTGGAATTCCACTACTGCTTGGCAGTGTGATCTTGGACCCCACCACTTTAGGCTCCCCGACTTCCAAATGGTTACGTTCCTTTTTTCTTGTAGGACTTTTGCTTTAAGCAAGAGTTTCAGACAAGGTTGTCAGGGCTGTGTTAATCCATGGTGGTGTCTACTATGAATGCAAAATGCTCCGTTAGTAATGTGATCATGGATTCATGGATACTGATATTTGTCCATTGCCAGATGCTGTCGAGTTGACTCCAATTCATGGCGACCCCATGTGTCAGAGTAGAACTGTGCTCCCTGGGGTTTTCAATGGTGGATATTCTGGAAGTAGATCACCAGGCCTTTCTTTCAAGGCACCTCTGGGTGAACTCAAACCTCCCTCCGTTCAATGAGCAGCTAAGTGCATTCACCATTTGCACAACCCAAGGATTCCTTTGCAGAGTTAACAAAACGTAAATCAGTGTGAGGGGCAGGGCCTCTGGGAGGGAGCACGCTTATTTCCTATGGACCCGGTGGAGACATGACTACACACTGTTACATTTCCTATTTGCTCGGCGAGGTACATCGAACATTGGCGATAAAGGGTAAGAGAGACAACAGCAGCCCAGAGAACATTTGTGATGCAAAGCTCTAAACCAACGCTTCAGACAAGGCTGTCCGGGTAACGTTAATAAATAACGATATCCAATAATTAAGAATATCCTCCATCACCATGACCGTCTGTCGAGTACTTCCCGGGCGAGCCTGTGAGTGCAGCCTCTTGCTTATTCTCCCAACACATGCCAGTGAAGGCATCTGAGTCCCAATTTTTCACACGTGGAAAATAAAGCTCAAGGACGTTAGTTGATTTGCACAAGGAGTGTACGTGAAATGCCTCAGATACAATAAATGCATCCACTCTTTCCCCCGCCCCACCTCTCTGACCCCATGCAAGGCACAGGGTGGGTCACGGCCATGCAGTGCCCATGGCCTCCCGCTGCACGTGTGGATTGACAGCATCAGCTGGCCTCAGAAAGCAGGGATGGCTTCAGCCTGACACCTTTTGCTCCAGGAAGGGTGTTATCCCGATTATACATTATTTCACTCTCATGGAAATTAGCTGCTGCTTCTTGTATAAATAAGCAATAATGAGCAGCAGCGTTCTCCCCATCGGAGCCTGATTAGGGCCATGGAGATACCTGGGACTCACCTGAGCTCGGAGCCGCTCGGCCTCCTGCAGCTGCAGCAGCAATCCCCACTGTACTGATTTCCAGGTGAGACGTTCCTCACACAGTGGTTCTGTTTCCTTATCCGGGTGTGTGCACATGTGTGCGCATGTGTGCATGTGTTTACATGTGCTCTGTGTGTGTGTGTGTGCTTGCCTGTGTGCACGTGTGTGTCCATATAGGTGTGGCTGCACATATACCTGCTTGTGCGTGCGCTTGTGTGCATGTGTGTGTGTGTACATGTGTGTGTGAGAATGAGCCCTTTCCCTTCCTCTTCTCCTTATTAAAGGAATGTCCTGCAGCTGGTAGGGAGCCAGGGGAAGGGGGTGAAGAGTCCAGGGAGTGCAAGCAATCACAGGAAAGATGAGCGTGCTGAGATCCGCCAGCCACTGTCTTCTCAACCTTCTATCGGAAGGCACATGTTGTTGGTCCTAGAACTATCTCCACACCACTTCAGAAGACCTGGTCACCCCAGTTTGTCCTGACGCAGGAAAAGTGCAAAGAAAACATCACGGCAGTAATATATGGTCTATTTTCAAGCCACGTGGGGGAAAAAAATAAAGGAAGGACAAGAGAAAAGGCCCATGCTGCCAAGTGCTGGCACGGAGACGCCGGACAGAGGGTGGCCAGCTCACCATAAACAGGCCCTGCAAACCATGTGTGTGTTTGATGTCGTCCTGCAGCAATGCGTTTGACGTTTGTAGCAACCGTTCTATTTGTAAACTTCGTGCGATCAGATGGGACTTCTTTCCTGGCATTTTGTGTGTTTCATTTTCTTCTTAACGCATCTTTACGACCAGAAGCACGGACACTGATGCATTGCCTGGTCCAGCCCTGCTCACCCTCAGCTTGCAGCCGACCAAACACTAGCTAGTTGCCTGAGAAGCCGGGGCAATCTTGCTCACAAAGGATAGCAGAGACAGAGCAGGGATGAGGGATTACAAAAAAATGTTGTTGCTGCTGTCTATCAGCTGACACCCTGAAAGGCAGGGCTGCTGTGTATGTCCCTAATAATAATAATAATAACAACAACACTAATATGCATTGGGTGTCGGCTGCTGACAGTGTTTAGAGGCTGGCAGCTATGACCTGTAGCCTCAGAGACTTCCAATGAGGTCAGAACTGTTTCTAGATCTTTAAGATGATGAGATTGGGTTGAAGGACTTTGAAAGCCTGTGTCCTAAACCACAAAGCAGAGCTGAAGCTAGAGCCCAGGACTCTGGCCTAAAGACTGGCATTTCTGTTCCCTTCCTGGCTTTAGAATCCCCCAGGATCTGAGTGCCCAGGAGGTGGGGAGATGGTTCTAAGTGGAAGAACCTGAGGGTGTTTGTGGTAGTCCAAGATTTAGCAAAACAAGAGGGAGCAGTCATTATTTCACAGAGAAGGATACCCAGAGACAAAAAGGAGAAAGAGATAAAGTGGCAAAAAGATTAAAACAAGGTTGAATGTAAAAATTGCTGTTTTAGGGCGGAGGGGAAAAAAAGTGACAGCTCTGTGACAATGGAGGCTGCATCACTAAGAAAAGGAGGTAGAGGTAGTTTTAACAACAGCTCGCTAAAAACTCTTGCTGCTGAGTTTCAGGCTGCAAGAGACAATGTCTGCCAAGAATGCCCTCTTCTGGCGATGTTCTTGAAGCCCGGATGACAGCAAGGCGGCCTGAGACCTGTGTTCTCCAGATCCTAGGCAGATTCCCTAGTCAGCCATGGGTTCACCTAGTCAAATATCACCACCCTCTATTCGCCTTTCCAGCCCCTAAACTAGCTATAGGTAAATTCTTTAGTAAGGCAATAGAGATGATAGTCGAATTTGCGTTCTTTTTATTTTTAACCCCAAATAATACTCTCTCTGTCATCTGTATATTTATGATAGCTCAAAGACATGGGTGTGTGGTTCTAATTAAAAATGTGAAAGGGTTTAGCAGCCTGCTGCTTCCCTGCAACTCTGTGGTTGCCAAATCTTGGCAGCCGTGTTGAAATGGAGCCAACTGTTTAGCCTTCAGCTGAACTGCTGCCAACCGGAGCACTGCATTGTGGGAGGAGAGCACCTGGAGGTGCTGCCTTAAAACTAGCTTGCACAGGGCGGCGGGCGAGATATCAACTCAGCCACCCCTGAGGAACCGGGAGAAGAGGCCAGCTCTGTCATGCTCTCTGCTGGGGGCCCAAACTCCAACTCTTTGCAAATGCAAGTCAGGATCAAGTATGTCATGTTTGGGGTTAGTGAGGGCTTCAAGGGGCTAGGTAGGCAACTGTACCAATAGCTTTTGCTACAGTTTAGTTGGGATTCAGAGGAGGAACATTTTGCAACTTTGTTTCAGCAGCTAGCAGCAGAGCAGACAACCGCCTGGTTCCTAGCTGTGTGTTTCCGTTGAGTTCCAGGGATTGCCACTCTAAGTCTGAGCTTGTCTTAATGCCTGTGATTTGTCCTGTGTCTTCTTGCGAAAGAAACAGGCCAGGGACGGTTCCTCAAACTCTGTTGTGCACACACACCCCTTGAGGGTCTTGTGAAAACACAGATTCTGATCTAACAGAAAGACAGGAGAATTCATTTTGCCTTCACCAGAACTGACTAGAACTGCCTGTGTTCTGAATTATGATTGCAGACTCAAACCTTCATGGATTCAAGGTTGCTGGGCTCTGAAAAAGTACATCTTGGTGGTTCCAAGTCAGAGAAAAAGAGGAAAAAATATTCAAAGAACTCAGCATTCTCCACAATATGTTGACAAGTGAAACTCAAGCCCATCAAAGACATAGGTGACTTTTTATTTTCTCAAAATGTGCCACCGAGAAACAAGTTAAAGAGGAAAAAAGGATCTTATTCTTTCTATTCAGGAACGCTCCCTTGCAGAGAGTCAGAAATTAGCTTTAAAAAGATCTGCTAAGATATGTGGGGATAACATAGTTTGGGGAGACTGGAATAAGCAATGAAGGAGCCTTGGTGGTGCAGTGGTTAAGCACTTGACTGCTAACTGAAAGGTCAGTGGTTCGAACCCACCAGCTGTTCCACAGGAGACAGACGTGGCAGTCTACCTCTGTAAAGGTTAAACCTTGAAAACTTTATGAGGCAGTTCTACTCTGTCCTACAGGGTCACTGTAAGTCAGAATCAACTTAATGGCAATGGTTAGAATAAGGGATGAGTGGGAACTTTTCCTTTTAATACTATAATGTGTGTGTTATTGATTTTCCAGGAAAATGAATGATGATTTATTACTTCTGTAATTTAGAAAGAAGGAGGAAGAGGAGAAGGAGAGGGGAGGAGGAGAAGGGGGAAAGCACGAACAGGGCGAGGTCCTATAGGGAGCCTGGATGCCCGTGTCCAGGGCAGACCACTCTAGTGGAGCAAGCAAAGGCGCTGGCAGTCCCTCAGTCCCGGAATGCAGTCTGGACTATGGCACTGCGCTTGGGACAGTTGACATTGCTGAGCCTCTGCTGCTCCGTCTGCAGAATGGGGTAACAGGAACCTTCTTGCAGTGCTCCTGTGAGTACTGGGTACCCAGTAGGCTTGCTGGGTGACTCACACAATCAGAACCTCCTCCCTCTGGGGCCAGGCAGGACCCCAGATAGAACTCCATCCCGGCAGACGGCTTCGAAACACGAATATATTCTGAAACCTCTGGATATGAGCTAATCACTTTGAAAGTTATAGAGCCTCCTTTCCCGATATCAGAGGAGCCGGGAAAAAATTAGACCCTAGGGAACAGCAGGGCATTTTCTCTTTCTTTTTGACTGGTGCATTTACACATATGCAAGTTTACAATGACATGCCAAATAAACCATATGGAGTCAGGATTCAGGCGGCCACTTGCATTATGAAATCAGCAAAGGCATGAAGGCAGTTCTAGGGGTGATGCAGGTCGGGGGCCCTGTGCAATTAGGGGCTGATACTGTCCTAATAGCCTAAATCGACACGGCACGTGGCTCCCAATGTGGTTGGGTTAATGCAGAATTGGCTGTTCCTATCAGGGAGAGAGGCTATTTGCTTCTGAGAATCCCAGGCTTTTCCTAGGAAAATTCCACTCCAAGAGACTTTATCCAATCTCATCCCTAACACTCGAGCAAGTGATTGTCTAAACCACCAAGGGAAGATGCTGGAGGTAAACAACTAATTAATTAGAGAAAACCTCCTTCTCCACCCCAACCTGGAAAATGCCCTGCAAATGAGAAACACACTCATACACACATACACACACACGCACACATACAAACATACAGACACGTACACACACATACACAGATATACGCACAAGCACACAGACATACACACTCATACATACATACACACACACACATACAAACATACAGACACGTACACACATATACAAACATATACATGAGTACACGCATGTGCCCAGACATACATACATAAACACAGACATACACACATACACACATGCACACAAATACACAATACACACACAGACATGAAAACACATACACACATATGCACACATACATATACATATAGGCACACACATACACACACATGTACGTATACACATAGACATACACCCATATGTATGTATATATCTACACACACATAGACATACACCCATACACATGTATATATACACACATAGACATACATGCACACACATACACACATATGCATGTATACATATACACACATAGACATACACCCATATGCATGTGTATATATGTACACATAGACATACACACATATGCATGTATATATATATATATATATATATATACACACACACAGACATACACCCATATGCATGTATATATACACACATAGACATACATGCACACACAGTCACACACATACACATGTATGCATATACACATATAGACATACACACATATGCATGGATATATACACACATAGACATACACGCACACACATGCACACACATACGCACATACACACATATGCATGTATATATATATACACATAGACATACACACATATGCATGGATATATACACACATAGACATACATGCACACACATACGCACATACACACATATGCATGTATATATATATATACACATAGACATACACCCATACACACTGTTAAAAAGGCTTCCAGGCACCTGAACCCTGTAGCCTGACTGCCTGCGTTAACAAACTCTACAGACTTTAACCCGCCACCTCCCTTTCAGCGTCTTCGTGACCGCAGCCCCTCCACTCTCTCCAGCAACATTTGCTCCAACTTAATATTCCGATGCTTTCAGGAACAACATTTAAAAATAAACCGTTTTGGCACATTGTTGAAGTCTTGTCTCAATTCCTTCATGACAAGCACCCTACATGAGATTTTAAAAGCCAAAAGGAATTGGGGCAGAAGGAGGCCCCCCACCTAGAGTTATAATTTCAGATCGTGTCAAATGAGACTTTCTTTCGTGATTTGCTGCTCCCCTTTCTAACTCTCTCACTTGCGTGTGGGGCGTCTGAACCCCACTTCCTGGCTCCTCTGCCCAGTATCTTTTGTCTTGTCCATGGAGCCTGGGCTCCTGAGTTGCTGGGGAACAGGTTCTTAAATCCTGCAACACCTTTTGGCCCAAGGCCCAGGCCGGCCACTGGAGAAAAGAAGGGCTGGGCGGAGAAGCGGCCCAGGCAGGTGTTAAAATGTTGCTGCTGGCTCCTTGGTCATAATCACTGCAAAACACTCCTGTCTGCTCCATCCCTATCAACAACCTGCTCTCCTCGGTCTGTTGCTAAGGGACCAGTCTGTTGTTTACAAGATTCGCGGTGGCATAGATGTCCGTAATTTACAATTTATTATCTTAGTGTCAAAACTTGTGTTGGTTTTTATTTTATTCTACCATAGATCCAATCATTGTTATGTGCAACAAAGGTCAGGCATCCGCGGGTCAATGTGGTGTTTGCTCCAATACCGTCCCTGGCGGCCCCTCAGTTTAGGTCTGAACTGAAGGTGAATTTCATTTTTGTCCACTAACTTCACTTATTATGTGAGTACTCAGGTCAGCGGATTCCCTCAGGATTTGCTCACTATTGAAAACATGTTTCTGTCTGACGAAGAAGGAAATGAACTGAAATGATTTCAATTATCACAAAAAAGGCGCTGAGTCTTCTTGCTGTATACTTCAGCAATATACTTCAGCAACTAATAGTTCAGCTTGCCAATCCTCCTTCTACAAAGTTCAGGGCCAGAGAAGTGTAACCAGTGCTAGGAATTACTCCCCAGGCTTTGCAGGGCTTTGTGGGAACACAAAACACCTTGTGAAGGTGTTCTCTACTTATGGCAATTCAATCTATTCAGGGAGAAAGTAATGGCACAGAATAAAGCAGACCGTTTACAGCCCAGATGCAACGCAATGGTTTCTAGAAGAGGAACGGTAAGGGGGTTGCTAACGTTTGTTGTGCCCCTTCCTTGGTACCAGAAACAAGACTAAGTGCTTACCCTGGAAGAACTTACAGCAATCTCCCAGCACATCTTTGAGGAAAATTCTAGTATCAGCCCCATTTTACAGATGATTACGTCAGGGTTTTGCAATCTCAAATTTGGTGTCCAGCTATACCCAGCTATTAAGCGGGGGAGCTGAACCCAGGGGGAATGAGCCCAGAGCCATTCTTTGCAAGGATTAAAAATATCAGTCTTGGCTCTGTAGTTGATTCCCTGATCACAAATGCACCACATACATTCTATGAAGCACGGGAATTAACGTAGGTTCCCAAATCCTATCACCGCACTCTCTCTCTGCAGGGTCTTCGGAATCGCTCTAAAAACCACACAGCGTAAGAAGTGCCTGGGAAGGGCTTTTGAGTTTCGCCATCAGAAGACCTGGCAAGTTCTAATGACGTTTTACTGGGAATTTGAAGTGCCTCTTTTTGTTTCCCAGAAAGCGATTATGGCAATAATCTATACCGGTGTTTTTCACCACTGAGTGCCCACCCTTTTGCTGGCAGCGTAGATGCCACCACCCTACATTTTACCAGGGTCTCCTGGGCTGTCCCTGGTGGGGGCTGGCATCCTCTGTTTTACTGACGTGGTGAAAATAGATAAACAGACAAGCCAGAAACCACTGACCATCAAAGACACAATCAGCCTCTTGATGAATTAACAGTTTTCAAGGCTTGTCTACTTGCTGTTCCTCTCCCAAAATCAGTTGCCATGGAGTCAACCCTGACTCATGGCAACACCATGTGTGTCAAAGTAGAACCATGCTCTATAGGGTTTTCAGTGGCTAATTTTTGGAAGTAGATCACCAGGCCTTTCTTCTGAGGTAACTTTGGGTGGACCAGAACCTCTAATGTTTTGCTTAGCAACCCAGCACATTAACCATTTGAACTGATGAAGAACTTCTTTCCTCCTCCAAGCAGAGATTCAGTCTCATTCAAAAGTGCAGACTCATGATCTGGAAGCCACAGGTGTACCCCCAACAACAGAGAAGGGGTACACATCCCTCAGTTTATTTTACGAGATCACCTCTGTCAGATTGGAAGCTCTTGAGGGCACAAAGGGGACCTTATTCAGCTTTGTATTTGTAGCTACATCAACTATGAGCACAGTGCTTTTGTATATGTATAAACCGGTTGCTGTCGAGTCGATTCTGACTTATAAAAATCCTATAGGTCAGAGTAGAACTGTCCCATAGGGTTCCCAAGGAGCCGCTGCTGGTGGATTCAAACTGCTGACCTGTAGCTCTTAACCACTATGTTTGTTTTGTTTTGTTTTGTTATATGTATATGTACACACACCACAATAAAAAGAAAGAAAAGGTAACGAGAACATGATTTTACTGGCCACCTAGATGGTACGGCCGTCTGTGTCAGCTGGAGCCATCATACTGGTAAGGCCAGTACTGACCCCCCTGCCACACTCCACTGACTTTAACCTCTCTTGTGATCCATAGCCAAGCAGCAAGCTAAAACCTCAGGGATAGTAGGGTCAGCCAGCTGCTTTGCCAGGATAACATCCAACTCTAAGTGTGGTCAATGCAGGAAGAGAGAGATGATGGAGAAAGGGTGACAATTCCCTGGGAACCAGAAGGGGTTGGGCTAATTGAACTCGGCCATTTTTAAGTAGTGACTCTGGGCAAGTCACTTAACCTTTCCAAGTTGCCTTCCTCATCAATAAACTGAGGGGGCTAACGACACCTCTCTCATGGTGTTGGTGTTCACGTGGATTAGATCACATGGCTCAAACACCTAGAACACAAGAGGTGTTCAAAGAAGGCAGTTGCCCCCCTACCAAGGAGGCTGAAATACTGGCGGTGCTGGTGGAGGTTGGGGCATGGCTGGGGTGATGGTTTCTGCCCTGATCTTAGGGGTCAAATAGAACTCCATCACCAGGGTTTGATTCCCTTTCATCCACATTGACCTGTTAATATAGTTCTTGACTTCTGCTCCCCTCTCAAACTTCTAGCATCTAGCCAATGCGGCTGCCCAGTGTTTATTTATTTATGGAAAACTGTAAATGGGTGGCATTGTCAGAATTAGCTTCTCCCAAACTGAAGCATAGTTTGCCCACCTCTAAATCTTACCCCTTCCAGCCTTCCCAGCATGGCAGAACTCTCCACTCTGATGCCCAACACAAGCATCAAGACGCCATCAGTGATCCCCAGCTCCCGGTAGGCCCTACCCCTCTATCCCACCAGTCACTAAAGCCTGTTGATTCCCTTTCCTCAATATGTCTCCTCTCTTCCCCAGGTTTCTAATTCTTCTGCCAGCATCTTAATTCTGGTTATATCACTTCTTTCTCAGAGTACAAAACCAGAGTCCTAACTCTTTCAGTTGTCTCCAGGGTAGTGAATGAAGACATGATTTGAAACCAGAATGAAACTTGTTTCTCATCTTCTTGTAAAGTTCTGATGGTGGTTCATTTCCTGCAAGAGAAGCCTCAAGCTCCTTAGCACAGGCTCCTGATCCGAATCTTAGTGTGTCCCAGTATCTTCTCAGGTGTCCCTTCAACACAAACCCTTTGGATGTGCTACATGGACTTGCTTCCTGTTCTTTGAGCATGCCATGCTGGGCCAGGACTCTGACCACACATGCAGCCCCTATGTCTGGTCTGCCTTCTCCTATCCCAGCAAATCTCTGTTCAACCTTCAAGACACAGCCCAAGTGTCACTTTCTCTGAGAAGCCTTCCTGGCTTCTCTGGGCAGTTAAATAAGCTAAGTCTGATGCATCCATCTCTTTATCAACAAAGCTTCACACATAATAGAGTCTTAGTATAATACTATGGCCCGTCCTTCTGAAAACACTCACCACCTTGGACTGCCCTAGCGCCACTGGATCTTGGTTTTTCTCTTGCCTCCCCTCTGTTTATTCTCCTCTCCAGAATTGCCTTCCTCCACCAGCCATTATATGCTGATGTTTCGCCAGGCTTCACCATACGCCATTAAAAATATAATAATTTTTTGCACTCTCTCGGTAATTCATCAGTTCCCCAGGCTGCACCAACTGCTCATGTGCTGGTGATGCCCGGAGTTTCATCTCTAGCCCTGTGTTTCCTTAGACCACAGCATCCATGCATGTGACGGCCATCTTGAGACTTGGCCCCTTCACAGAGCTCTTAAACTCAGTCTGTTCAAAACTGTTTTTAGTTTCAACTCTGTAGGCCCTCCCTTAAAAATCCTTATTCCAAGGTTGATGCCCTCCAGCTAATGGCGTTACCATATACTCAATGCCCATTCGAGAACTGTTGAAGTCTTTTCTGACTTCCCTCAATATCGTCACAACCACCTGATTCATCAGCAAGGCCTTTGGAGTCTACCTTTTTAATAGTTTCCAAATGTGTCCAGTCTCTCCAACCCCACCACCACTCTCCACTATCCTCTTAGTCTTGATGTTGATAGGTGCCATCACCATGTCAATTTTGATTCATAACAACCCTATTGAACAGAGTAGAACTGCCCCATAAAGTTTTCTAGGCTGAAATCTTTACAGAAGCATATCACCAATGTCTTTCTCCCATGGAGCCACTAGGTGGGTTCGAACAGCCCACCTTTTGATTAGCAGCCAAGTGCTTAACTATTGTGTCACCAGGGCTCCTAGGCTACCATGATTTCTTTTCTGGGTTTCTACAACAAACTCCTAATCATCTTCCTGCCTCTTATCTTCCATCCTTCCCATCTATTCTACACATGGTGTTGTTAATTGCCATCAAGTCATGTGCACACAGTAAAAATTCTTCACAGATTTTCTGTGACCTTTTGGAAGCAGATCACTAGACTGTGTCCCAGGCACCTCTGGGTGGCTTCAAAATGCCAACTTTTCAGCTAGTAGTCAAGCGCTTAGCCATCTGTGCCACCCAGGGACTCCTCATTCTCCACATAGTAGCCAGGTTTATTTTACTAAAACACAGGCTTTGTCATGTAATTTTTCTGTTTAAGATGGTCCCATGTTCCCCCACTGATTTGGGGATAATGTTCAAAATTCTCTGTATGGTTCACAAAGATCTTGGCCTGTGTCTAAAACAGCTCTGGGATTTTGTGCCTTGCAGCTACTGGCTTTGTAGCCATATTGGACTCCTCTTTGTCCCTGAATTGGGATCTGCTCTCTTGGGGTCTGTTGTTGTTGTGTGCCTTTGAGTCACTTCTGACTCAACCCTTGTCTGTTAACTGAAAGGTCAGAGGTTTGAAACCACCAACTGCTCCGTGGGATAAAAGACCTGGTGATCTGTTCTCGTAAAGATTACAGCCTAGGAAACCCTGTAGGGAAGTTCTACTCTGTCCCATAGTGTCTCTGTGAGTCTTAGGGTCTAGACCTTCAAGTATGTTGCTCTCTCCTCAGCCCTAGGTAAGACCTAGGCAACTGTCATATCTCAGTACACAGTTTACTTCTTAGAAAGTCCTTTCTCCCTTGTTCACCATCGTATTCCCAGTGCCATGAATGAATGAATTAATTAAGTGAAATAATGTATTTTTAATAAATTATTAATAGTCCCCTATTTTCTTGATATCAACTACAGGACTAACTTGGTAAGACCTTGCCTCAAATATGGTAAAATGCCTCCATGAGCAAATGTCCCCTTTACTATGAGACCAGAAGAACTAGATGGTGCCCAGATATAATTACTGAAAATTTTGATCAAAGAGAATAGAAGAATCCTGGTTAAAAGGGGGCAAAATTCAGAACATAATTTCAAATTATCATGTAATCCCAACTTTCTGGATCCATTGAGGCTAGATGAACTCTGAAAACTATTGCCCTGATATAATCTTTAAACCTTAAACAAAAAATATCCCCTAAAGTATTATTTCGTTTTATTGTGCTTTAAGTGAAAGTTTACAGCTCAAGTTAGTTTTTCATACAAAAATTTATACACATATTGTTATATGACCCCAGTTGCTATCCCTATAATATGTCAGTGCACTCCTCCTTTCATCCCTGGATTTCCTGTGTCCTTTCAACCAGTTCATGCCCCTTCCTGCCTTCTCATCTCACCCCCAGACAGGAGCTTCCCATTCAGTCTCATGTATCTACTTGAACCAGGAAGCACACTCTTCACACGTGTCATTTTATGTCTTACAGTCGAGTCTAATCTTTGTCTGAAGAGTTGGCTCTGGGAAAGGTTTTAGGTCTAGGTTAACAGAGTCCAGGGGCGAAGTCTCCTGGGGTTCCTCTAGTCTCAGTCAGACCTTTAAGTCTGATCCTTTAACTAGAATTTGAGTTCTGCACCCCACTTTTCTTCTGCTCCATCAGGGACTCTCTGTTGTGTTCCCTGTCAGGGTGGTCATTGGTGATAGCCAGGCACCATCTAGTTCTTCTGGTCTCAGGCTAATGGAGTCTCTAGTTTATGTGGACTGTTTTGACCTGAAGTATTCTTAAAACAAAAAAATAATTTAGCTTAATTAGTAAAGAAAGTTAGCCTTGGGCATCATGCTCCTTTAAAGAAATATCTATACAAAATCAAACTGACAATGGCAACTCAAAAGGTTAGACAGGAAGCTTAGGGGGCAGTGAGTTTATGTTAATGGGGGAGGAACAATTCAGAAAAGGAAGGAGAAAATGGTTTCACAACTTGAAGAATGTAATCAATGTCACTGACTTGGCCATGTAGAAATTGTTGAATTTGTGTTGTTAGGTGCCGTCATGTCAGCTCTGACTCATAGTGACCCTGTACACCACAGAACGAGACCCTGCCCGGTCCTGCACCATGCTCGCAGTCATTATTATGTTTGGGTCCTTTGTTGCAGCAACGGTGTCAATCCATCTCATTGAGGGTCTTCCTCTTTTTCGCTGACCCTGTACTTTACCAAGCATGATGTCCTTCTCCAGGAACTGATCCCTCCGACAGCATGTCCAAAGTATGTGAGATGTAGTCTCGCCATCCTTCCTTCTAAGGAGCATTCTGGTTGTACTTCTTCCAAGACAGATTTGTTTGTTCTTCTGGCAGTCCATGGGATATTGAATATTCTTTGCCAACACCACGATGTAAAGGCGTCAATTCTTCTTCGGTCTTCCTTATTCATTGTCCAGCTTTCATATTCATATGATGTGATTGAAAATACCATGGCTTGAGTCAGTCCTCAAAAGTGACATCTTTGCTTTTCAACACTTTAATGAGGTCTTTTGCAGCAGATTTGCCCAACGCAACACGTCATTTGATTTCCTGACTGCTGCTTCCATGAGTGTTGACTGTGCATCCAAGTAAAATGAAATTCTTGACAGCTTTAATCTTTTCTCCATTTATCACGATGTTGCTTATTGGTCCAGTTGTGAGGATTTTTGTTTTCTTTATATTGAG
The DNA here is from genome assembly GCA_030035585.1 of Dugong dugon. Taxonomy (NCBI): domain Eukaryota; kingdom Metazoa; phylum Chordata; class Mammalia; order Sirenia; family Dugongidae; genus Dugong; species Dugong dugon. Next base: position 111,336,660 of record CM057472.1, read on the forward strand.
GCATAATCCATACTGAAGGCTGTAGTCTTTGAGCTTTACCAGTAAGTGCTTCAAGTCCTCTTCACTTTCAGCAAGCAAGCTTGTGTTATCTGCATATCGCAGGTTGTTAATGAGTCTTCCTCCAGTCCTGATGCCACTTTCTTCTTCATATAGTCCAGCTTCTCGGATTATTTCCTCAGCATGCAGATTGAGTACGTACGGTGAAAGGATGCAACTCTGACTTTAAACTACACAGTATCCCTTTGTTCTGTCGAAACAACTGCCTCTTGATCTGTGTACATGTTCCTCCTGAACACAAATAAGTGTTCTGGAATTCCCATTCTTCACAATGTTATCCATAACTTGTTATGATCCACGCAGTTGAATGCCTTTGCATAGTCAATAAAACACAGGTAAACACCTTTCAGGTGTTCTCTGCTTTCAGCCAGGATCCATCTGACATCAGCAATGATATTCCTGGTTCCACATCCTTTTCTGAATCCGTCTTGAATTTCTGGCAGTTCCCTGTCAACATACTGCTGCAGCCGCTTTTGAATGATCTTTAGCAAAATTTTACTTGTGTGTGATATTAATGATATTGTTCTACAATTTCCACATTCAGTTGGATCACCTTTCTTAGGAATAGGTGTAAACATGGATCTCTTCCAGTCAGTTGGCCCGGTACCGGTAGCTGTCTTCCAAATTTCGGGGCATAGACAAGTGAGTGCTTCCAGCGCTGCACGCGTTTGTTGAAACATCTCAATTGCTATCTCTCTCTTGAATTTTTGTACGTTTCCAAAAAAAAAAAAAAAAAAAAAAAAACACCAAACCTGTTGCCTTCAAGTTGGTTTTGACTCATAGAGACCCTATAGGACAGAGCAGAACTTCCCCATGTGGTTTCCAAGGGGCAGCTAATAGATTTAATCTGCCCACCTTTTGGTTAGCAGCCGAGCTCTTAACCACTGTGCCACCAGGTCTCCAAAGCTGTATATATTTTCAACAATAACAAAAATAAATAAAATAAAGTGGTGCAAAAGAGTCTTCTGTCTCATCAATCTGATTTCTCATCCATTCTCCTTGAATATCCCTGAGTGCACACCTTCAGATACAGTTTCATTTTCTCTTTGAGGCTTATGCTGGAACTTCTTCCAAAGACATACCCTATATCCTACCATGGCTGTAAGAAACTTCTTCTTCTTGTTGCTAGCTGCCATTGAGTTGGCCCCCGACACACAGTGACCCCCATGTAAACTGAACTAAATACTGCCTGATCCTGAAACACTGTGTATTGCAATAAGCAAGACTTCACTGACAGATGAGTGGTGGCTGCACATGAGGTGCACTGATGGGGAGTCCCTGGTTCTCCTACGTGGAAGACGAGAACTCTATCACTGAATCACCACTGTCCCACAAAAACTTAGGGATTCTGTTTCTGTTCCTAAGGTTCTGCTTATAGAATGCACACATGATTGATCAATTCAGATGGGGCTTTTTATTTTCTGTCACATTGTCATAGTAAGCAGTGGTGAACTATCCCAGTCAGAATCTCTAAGCTATTCTTTTATTGACCACACGTTGTGGGTCCTCCCTTCCAAATGCATTTTTGACAATTTCTAAGAGTACATTTTGAATCTTTCCCCAACTTTGAGATCTTCCTAAGGAAATAATTTCCCTGTGAAAATAAAAAAAAAAAAAAAAATAGTTTTTCTGCCAAGCACCCTGCATTTTAGCATCCTACATTTGCCCTGGTTTTTGCAATTCTAGACCCTTGTGCCAGAGAGGGCAAATCCTCTAGTCCTTTGATCTTCACAATCCCTCAGTTATCTTCCTGCTTTCTTCTGTCGCCTTTTGGGGTAAGTCAGTCTTTGTACCTGTCCGTGAAAGGTCATCTTGCTTTTCTTTCAATTATTTTGGGATCCCTTTGCTGAAGGCCTTCCAGTCTGCATGCAGTGTTCTTGTACTGCACAGCCCAAATCTTACCAACCAAGTCCAGGTGCAGTCTCCTCAGAACTACAAAGCAAAGAAAGATCACTCACAGCCCTTCTCCCTCCCCGAGAAGGCACAATGACCTCGAGGCTGTCACCATCTGGTCAGCATGTTCAACTTAAATGCGGTTGTCCTTTTGAGCTGGTACATTACATTGAAGCTTGAGCACCGCCTGTTGGGCACTCTTATCATGAATTTTCTTCCTGTATTTCTTATACTATATATACTAGGTAAGCAAAGATGTCACTTTGAAGACTATGGTGTGCCTGACCCAAGCCATGGTGTTTTCAATCATGACATATGCATGCGAAAGCTGGACAATGAATAAGGAAGATGGAAGAAGAATTGGTGCATTTGAGTTGTGGTGTTGGCGAAGAATGTTGACTATACTATGGACTGCCAAAAGAATAAACAAATCTGTCTTAGAAGTACAACCAGACCGCTCCTTGGAAGTAAGGATAATGAGACTACGTGTCATATACTTTGGATATATTAACAGGAGGGATCAGTCCCTGGAGAAGGACATCATGTTTGGTAAAGCAGAAGGTCAGCAAAAAAGAGGAAGACCCTCAACGAGATGGATTGACACAGTGCCTGCAACAATGGGCTCAAGCGTAACAATGATTGTGAGGATGGTGCAGGACCTCACAGTGTTTTGTTCTGTTGTACATAGGGCCTCTGTGAGTTGGAACCAACTCCACGGCACCTAACTCAACATATACTAGATATATAGTGTATATATACTAGAAAGTATATACACTTTAAGGAGACCACCAGCCTTTCCATGGGAGAAAGATGTGGCAGTCTGATTCCTTAAACATGACAGCCTAAGAAACCCTATGGAACAGTTCTACTCTGTCCTGATAGGGGCGCTATGAGTTGGAATTGACTCAACGGCAATGGAGGTATATATATTTGAAAGTGTCTGTGTTCTCAATAGTTATTACAGTATTCTCGTTTGAGCTAAATTTGAGAGTTAACATCTTTGACTATATTATTACAGCAGGCGTTACCGTCACTGCTCCTTTCTGGATGGTTCTTTAACGTCTTTGAGCTGGACTTGAGGGACAATACAGTACTTGGTTGCACAATTTCACTTCTTAAATGAGGAAAACGGATGGAGAATGGATGTGCAACTTACTCCATCAAGATGGCACACATTTTTCATCTCTCACTCAGCCCAAATGGATACCTTTCCCTCCACTTCACACCAGATTTTCAGACCTCTTGTTAATGTTTTGGAGCCCTGGTGGCACAGTAGTTTAGAGTTTGGCTGCTAACCAAAAGTTTGGCAGTTTGAATTCTATGGAGCAGTTCTATCTACTCTGTCCTATAGGTCTTTATGAGTTGGAATCAACTAGACTGCAACGGGTTTTTGTTAACATTTTTAGGTAAATGCAGTTGTATCTGCTTTTTAAACAAAATCTGATGACACAAAGGCCAGTGTATTATAGCAAAAAGAGTATGAAATTTGATGTCAAGTAGACTTGGGTTCACTCTTCTGTTGGTTTCCAGGTTTGCACTCTTGGTGATTCTCTTCTACTTCAGCTTTTTCATCTGTGAAAGGGGTGGAAAAATTCCTCCAGTGTGTTGTAAAGGAAAGGGTGATAATGACTTCAAAATTTTCTGTAAACCCTAAAGCACCATATAAACAAATCCTATTACCTTTAGTAATCAAAAAAGGAAGCATTAATACCTGAAATGGATGCCTTTTTCTTTTTATTACAACTGCTGTATAGTCAATTTTTATTTAGTTTAAGTTGGTAAGCTAAAAATAGAGAGGAAATTGGGTAAAGAGAAAATGGCATTTCAAGCATATCACAGTAAATTTTTTTGTTTATTTTTATTTTTTCCTCATAGAAGGAGATGTAGTATTTTTAAGAGTCAGGGACCATGAAACACATCTTTAGTGAGTGTTGTGAGCAGATCTACTAGGTGTTCAGGATCTCTCAGGGAATCAGAGGAATTCCCCAGCAAGAACACGGCCTCCTGAGACTTCACGGTGGAGCTAGGGCTATCATACCCACACAAAACAAGAGGGTCTAGAATACAGCTTTGCTGGTATCTAGAGAAGGCTGAGAGATTGAGAAGAGAGGAATGGGGGAACATTACAGAACACTTCCTGGAGGAGATGTGGTTCCATCTGGTTCATGAAGGGCACATAGTGGTCACAGCAGGCAGAGAGAATAGCAGAGGACATTTCTGCTTGAGACTCCCAGCCTGAATTAGGGGGAAGGGTACTTACAGAGAGATGGATTAACCGATTAGCAGGGAATTAAATTGGTTGGGCTTTGCAAGTGAAGTTTTGAACCTGAATTTGATATGTTGAGGAAAGTGAGGGGTAGGGGGTGGGGAGCAATAAACAAAAAAGGAAAAAATAAATAAAGCTTGGATGGTAGAAATACCTAATAAGTCAACCTGAAGACGTATGAAAGTATTCTTCTTTAGATTTTAAATTTAAATCTTAATTTTAAATTAAATATTAATTTAGATTACATTGAAATTTAAAAAATTCACTGTACCAGGACTTATGGACCCTTTTTTTGGAAAGCCATCCCCCCTCATCTTTGTCCAGCTAACTCTTCAGCCCCCTCTAGGCTCAGTAAGGAGCTATTTCCTCCATAAGCCTTAGCTCAACCCTCCTCCTTCCTAGCCATGTGGATCACCCAGAACGACCTGGATTTACCTCATCAAAGTCCCCTTCCCACTGTCCTGGGGTGGACAATTTATTCTGAGCCCTGTGACCCTCCTCCTTCCCTCTACAGCTTTACTATAAATACTTCTCAGTTTGCATTTGATGGCTTGTTACCAGCTCCGTGCATCCCCTCCCAAACACACCCCTCATCCAATGAGTGAAGGACACCATGGCGCTCTCAAGAAGCCCCTTGCGGCTGCCCGCTCTGGTCACCAGGCCCTGGGGAGACTCTGCTGTTCCCTCACCTGCTCCTTTACTTAGTGAGATTGAGAAAGCTGTGGAGGCTGAACCAGGAATTCCCTTGGCTGTTAAACACAATATGGTCAGTTTAAGTGGCCTAATTGTCCTAGATAATGGATATCTCCTGGGATGCTTGGAAATGCTCTTTTAGCCTGGCTAACAACTCCTGGCCCCCAGATCCCCAGTGTTCCTGTAAGTGAGTGGTGGGCATCCATTGGCTACTTCACCTCCTGCCCTTTCTAGTTTCACCTGGGCCCTTAACATCTGGGCCTCCTAGTCTCCAGAGGTCAATGCCTGCACTTTCTAAGCTTCAGCCAAAGGTGCTGAGGTGTTCAAACAATTGCCTTTCTTAATCCAGTGAGCCTTGAATCTAACAGAACATGAGAAGGATTTGGTGTGAGTACTCAAAAAGGAAAGAAATGATTAAGCAATGATGTTGTCTATAAAACCAAAAACCAAACCCTTTGCTGCCGAGTTGATTCCGACTCATAGCGACCTTATAGGACAGGGTAGGACTGCCCCATCGGGTTTCTGAGGAGCAGCTGGTGGATTCAAACCGCCAACCTTTTGGTGAGGAGCTGTAGCTCTCCGTAGCTCTTAAGCACTGCTCCGCCAGGGCTCCCTACAGTCATCTATAGTAGAGAAAAAAAAAAAAAAAAAGTTCAAGTATCAGGCATTCTTGGTGTAGGGTCTTGATGAACGATATGACTTTACCATGTTATAGAATCTGTCAGAACTTCCCTTTCCTTATCTGTAGTATGGGATAACAGCACACACCTTGTAATGTTGCTTGAGGATCAGAAATAATAACGTGGACGAAGCCCCTGGCATAGTGCCTGATACAGTAGACCCTAAAAAGGGTGGCTATTACAATGTTTGCTATTAGTACACTAAATAGTACAAGCGACTTGGAGAGTTAAATTGCTTGTCATATTAGAAACCCATTTCCACAAGAGGGGAGGATCCTATTTTCCACGCCTGTTAGAAGTTTAATGGTGCCCTGCTGGGTTTACCCTCTGTGAACTTTCCACAATTAAATGGCTGGAGGGGGCACTAAGATCGCCTTTTCCATGTTAAGTATACTCTCTGTAGAAAAGAGAAATGCCCTCTAAAAAGGATGAGAGAGTCTGCTTATAATGACCACTCTTGAATAGCCCTAAGCCATTCCCCTGGTGGATAAAGAAACAACACCAGAAATGAACCAATTCACGGTAGATTTTTATCCTAGGAGAGTAGCAATAAACCCTATTTCTCCTCTTGTCAATGCCTCTTCAATTGAAAGAACTAACTGTGACTCATAAGAACTGAATTTGCTTATTGATTAATCCATATGTGTACACACAGCATTTGATACCACTTGATACCATCACATTGACATATAATTTGCTCCAAACTATACAAGCCTGGTCATTTTAGATATAGAAATTAGGTAATTATAGACAGAAGTATTCATTAAAACTTGAAAGTAGATAAATAAAAGGGACCATTACTATCTAGTCATTAAAGTTCTACAAATAAAATGTGAAAAGGGTAAAGAAAAAAAGACACAAAAAATGCACACCCTTCCTATTATCGTCCACCCCATATATATATATATATATATATATATATATATATATAATTTTTTTTTCCTTATGAGTCAGTCAGCAGGTCCCTGGGGAATAGTTATTTCTTACCTCTATGAGCGGGCGGAGTAGGTTGTGGGAAGATGAATGTCCACCTGGGAGAGGAACGCAGTCCCTCAAGCAGAAGGTGCAGCTCTATCACCTGTAATTCCTGTCAGGAATCCAGCATGAAGGCTGTAGATTAGACACTGTTTACTGGGTGAGAGGAAGGGGAAAAACCACACTAAGGTTAAAGAACAATACATGGTTTTTACAAAGCTGAAATAAGCTACAGCACAAACACATGTCCACAACAGCAGTGTGACTTTCTGTAAGTGCTGCTTAGAGAGGGTGGCAGCCAACACCGTGGTTAAGAAATTCTTCAGTGAAATGGGAAAAGACAGGTCAATGGTTCTTGTCTCTGTGTGGGTGGTTACAGGTGGAAGGGCTAAGTAAGGAGATGGTAGGATTTCAACATCAGTAGAAAAGCACAGTCTACATAACTTCTCCCCAGACCAGCTGATCCCCCCTCCCCCGAGTGAATTCACCAGGGAGAAGGGATTTGGAGGCAAGATCTCATTACTAATTTTGTTTAAAACCCACCTGTGAACACAGTAAAAAAAAAAAAAAAAAAAAAAAAAAAAAAACCATTCCCTGGGATGTTTGATTATGTGCTCAGGTGTAGACAGACCTCAATCTAATCAGCTGCCTGACTTTAGGACTTCTGATAAACTACTATGAGAAAGAGTTTCTCACATAAGGTGAACGTGGATCAACTAGAAACCAGACCATGTGGCTGTTGATCACGCCAGTTCACAAAAGCAATGTGGACCATTTCAAGCAAGTGATTATGGATGATGAAATTGTGGTTGCATTTGGTAACCTATCCAAAAGGGTAAATAAACTAAGGGAGTTCCTTCCTCCACCTTGATGGTATTATATGGGGGATCATGCATCTGCTAGGAATCTCTGTATTCCATTCAATCTAAAAAATCCTTAAAAATAAAGGAAGTTTTTCAATTCATAAAATCTGAATAGTTCAGATTCAAGCTGCAGGAGAGTCTTGATCAAGTGGATCAATCCCATCACCAAGGACCTGGTTTTTCTGGGTCTCTCTTCTCTCTGTATCCTTTGGTGTCTTCTCCATCCTTGGGCTGTAAGCATGGCTCCTGGTAAATCCCCACTCTTCCTTCTCTGCGTCAAAACAGATGTGACCATTCTGCTTCTCACGTCCTCCAACACACTATCACAGGAAATCCAGGGGCTACTTTAGTGGCTCCCTCTGGTAGCCAGCCTCCAAGATGGCTCCTGATGGTACCTGCATCTTGGTAGTCACACCCTATGTAATGCTGTCCTCTGGAGTGTGGGCTGTACTTAATGACCAGCTTCTAAGACATAGAATGCAATGACAATGATGAGATGTCATATCCAAGATTAAATCGTCACAGACTGTGACATTCATTTGTTCATATATACCCTCTCTTCCTCTTCTCATTTGCTTGCTCTGAATATGCAAGTTGCCATGGTATGAGCTGCCCAGTGGACAAGCCCATGTGACAAGGAAATGAGGACAACCCCTGGACAACAAGAGCTGAGTTCCTCAGTCTAACAGCCTGTGAGGAACTGAGTCTTGCCAACAATGCCACAAGTTCACTAGAGAGTGGACACTTCCTGGGTCAAGTCTTGACATGACATGCCAACATCTGGATCACTGCCTGTGAGCTAAGCCACACCTGGACTCCTGGTCCACAGAAACTGTGAGATAAGAAATGTGTGTTTTTTCAAGCCAATACATTTTGATGTAATCTCTTATCCAGCAATAGATAATTGATACATTCCCATGGAAGAGAAAAGATGCTTCTCTTTCCCAGAAGCCCAACTAACACATCTTTGATTCTCATTGCTCTGAATGCTGTATGTGCATCGCCAACCAATCACCATATTCTGAATAATCATTCCTGAGATCTAGAGACAAGAAGAGTGTGGATCTGTAGTCAGAGGAACAGGCCTCCAACCTTATGGGGTTTTTGTTGTTGTTGTTGCTGTTGTTGCTTGCTTGTTTGTTTTCATTATTAGATGTGCAGTTGGGGCTGACCACTTAATCACCTGAATCCCAACTTTCTCATCTATATAATGGTACAGTGTGTTGAATTATGTCTCCCAGAAAACACATGTCCATGTCCTAATCCTGGTACCTGTCAATGTGAACTTATTTGGAAAAAAGGTCTTCACAGATGTGATTAAGTTAAGGATCTTGAGAGGAGGTCATCCTGGATTTAGGGTGGGCCTAAATCCAATGACTGGTGTCCCTGTAAGAGAAAGGAGAGGGAGATTTGAGGCACGGAGACACAGAAGAGAACCAGAAGAGGGAAAGCCATGTGAAGATGGACACAGAGCCTGGAGGGCACCCCAAGCCAAGGAAGACTAAGGGTTTCCAGCAGCCACCAGAAGCTAGGAGGGAGTCATGGATGAATTCTCTCTCAGGGATTCCAGAAGGAACCAACCCTACTGACAGCTTGATTTCAGACTTCTGGCCCCTGAACTGTTAGAAAATAACTGTTGTTTGAAACCACCCCACTTGTGGTAATTTGGTGACAGTGACCTACACAGTTGTGAGATTGTGGATGCAGAAGTTGACATACATGTGATGACCATTTAATGGTCAGTGTCCTGCCTATGAATTATCACTCTCTGCAATGTGATCAGATGTGCCAAGGAGCAACCTCACTGGCAGAGGGATGGAAGAATTTAGGACTAAGGATAGAGGTGGGGTACCAAGTTTGAGAGATGATCAAATGGGAGTGGAGACCGCATTGAATTTGGGGTCAGATGATCTGGCTTGATGTCTGATGGCAGACAAATTCTTCATGGGATTGAGCTTTAATGATGTCATCCGTAGCTTGGGAAAGATAAGACCAAAATTGAAGGAGGATTGTTACCGGGGAGGGAGAGAGAAAGAAAGAGAGAAGGAGGGAGAAGAGAGGATATGAAGGAGGAAGAGAAGAGAGGAGAGATGAAAGAGAAGAGGCAAGAGAGGAGAGAGAATGTGCAATTGCCTTAGATATTATAGGTTCACAATAAATGCATTTGATTTAATCATGCCCTACTTCTGAATTTTCTTTATTGACTCTCATACGCTTGGCTTTGGCCTGCCCACCATTCACTTGCACTTCTGGTGGAATATCTTCACAGAACAGATATGAAAAAGGGTGTTTGGTCATGTCACCCTTTTCTGAAATTGCTGAGGACAGTCGTAAGAGGGAATCAAAGCTGAGGATTTGTGTTAAATCCAGTTTCTCAGGGGGCAGTTGGCAGTAAACATATCCATTTCATATCTGTGCTTATACTCTTCCAAACATGCTTGTTGTCTTAAGGATGACAATTGGGCTCCTGTGGTCTGGCCTCTTGCTCACTGGCTTCATTCCTCACCCTTCCTTCCTGACACCTTTGTAGTTGAAGCTCAACATCACCTGTCCTGACCCAGGCAGCCTTTGCATTTCCATAGTCTTGTGCCTTGGTTCCTACTAATGCCACCAACTGGAATGTCCTTTCTCCCTGAACACCTTTTTACTCCTGCCTGTCTTTTCAAATTCAGATCAAATGTCACTTGCTCCAGGAGACACTCCCTGATTCCCTCAGGCTGGGGACATGTCCCTCCAATGAGTTTCCAGAGCTCCATTACACGTCTCCTACAAAGGCACGCATGTTATTGTTACTGGGTGCCATCGAGTCAATTCTGACTCATGGGGAACTCTTGTGACAGAGGTCACAAAAACTGCCCCATAGAGCTTCCTGGGCTGTAATCTTTACAGAACCAGATCTCCAGGTCTTCTCTCTCGTAGAGCTACTGGATGGGTTTGAAGGGCCAACCTTTCCATTAGCAGCCACGCACTTAACCGTTGCACCACCAGAGCTCCTTATGGCACTCATAGGACTGTTTACCTGCCTGTCACCCCAATGGGACTGTGGGCTCTGGAACTACAGAATCCATTCATCTTGATTTCTTCAACACCTAGATTCAGTAGTTAAAAACACTTTTGTTGACATGAACCATTGAACTGCACTTACTTTTCCGGCATTCAGTCCAACATTTTCTATCCCTGGAGACAAAAACAGTTAACATACTCAGCTGCTAACCAGAAGGCTGGCATTTGAGTCCACCCAGAGGCTTCTCAGAAGAAAGACCTGGAGATCTCCTTCTGAAAAATCAGCCAGTGAAAACCCTATGGAACACAGATCTACTCTCACAAGTGAGTCACAATGGGTTCTATGGCAACTGGTTTTCACTGGTTTAATCAGGGATTTAAATGAAGCTAGAAGCTCTCATATGATGATTCACTTTATGGGTAAAAATGTGTGACATGTGGTGGGGGTGAGGACGAGAGACAAGGATAGCAAGAGAGTGCTCCCATGAGGATATTTTGTAAGAAGCAAAAGATTAGAAGAAAAAGGGTAGAGACATCAGTTATGAGGTAAATACTGTGGGTCACGCCCTGTTCCCATTCTATTTTGTATGTTTTATCAAATTAAATACTAACAACAACAATCTAAGGCAATTCTATCTTTCTCTCACTGATAAGGAGACCAAGTTCAGAGTGGCGTGGACCACACAGCTAAGTGCAAGTCTCAAATTAAGCTTATATCCATCTGACTCCCCGGCTTTCCATGCTACGTCATGTTGCCTGTGCAATGTAGGTAGTGTGCAACCTCTAGACAAGTGGTTCTCAACTATGTTTTCATCAGCCTACTTTTAAGGATGCTCTAAACCAAGTCACAAATATCTTATGAATCACTTAAGACCATTCAAAAATTTCATAAATGTGGAATGCTAGATCTATATCACTTAGGTTGTCTTAGGATAAATAAGAACCAGGGAAGTGGACCAAGATTTCAGGGTGAGGAAAGGGAGAAGCAGACATACAGCTGAAGCATCCTAACTCCTGCTTCAGCCAACCTGGGATGATCAGTAAATATCTCACATGTCAATGAGCTCTGTATGTGGCACACATTCCCTCCCTGTATTCAACAAAATGATACCACTTTGAGAGAAGCCAGATTCTGTCCAGAGGCAATGGGATTGCAGAAAGGCACCAGCTGCACATATCTCTTGCATGTATCTTTAGAGAAGTGGAGGGTATTGATTTCCTCTTGCTGCTGTAAGAAATCACCAAACACTACTGACTTAAAACAGCACACATTTATTTGCTTACATCTGCAAGTCAGAAGTCTAAATATTTGTTGTTGTTGTTAGGTACTGTTGAATCTGTTCTGACTCATAGTGACCTTATGTACAACAGAACAAGACGCTGCCAGGTCCTGCAATTTTTACAATTGTTGCTATGTCTGAGCCCATTGTTGCAGCCACTGTATCAATCCATCTCCTTGAAAGTCTTCTTCTTTTTCACTGACCCTCTTCTTTACCAAGCATGATGTCTTTCTCCAGGGTTTGGTCACTCCTGATGATGTGTCCAAAGTTAGTGAGGCAAAGTCTCGCCATCTTCACTTCTAAAGAGGAGGTACAACAAAAAATAGGACAAACTGACAGGTAAAATGGATCTTCCTGGACTAAAATCTGGGGCAAAATTCGTTCCTTGCTTTTTCCAGTTTCTGGAGGCTTCCCTCATTCCTAGGCCCATGTTGTCATTAATCTCATCTCTCTGACATCTTCTTCTACCCTCTGCTTCTCAAGAGAAGAGGAGAAGATGAGGGGAGGAAAGGGAAAGGCAGGGGAAGGGAGGGAAGGGGAGGAGAGGGGAGGGGAGGAGAAGAATGGGGGGAAGGGGAAGGGAGGTGGGGAGAGAGGAAGGTGGAGAGGAGAGGGGAGAACACACATCGATGAGGAAAAGAGAAAATGCACTGGTGGTCTCCAGCTTGTAGAGCATGTCCACAAATAGCTCTGGATCCCTAAGGTGGAATTATTCTTTAATTTCAGAGGAAGAGACACATAAGTCAGGCACAGGCCCTGCCATTGTCTTTTTAATTATCATTCCTCCAGCCCAGACCCACATCAGAGAGAGCATGTCTGTCATGCATTTTAATCTCAGAGTTCTCAGCTGACGTTTGTCAACCTCAGAGAAAAAGCTTCTTTTTTTTTGGCTGTGAACACACCAAGTATTTCTTGGCAGAGTCTGCTGGAGCTCAGCCTCTTCCAGAGTCAGAAAGGCCTGAGGATTAGAGATCAATGGGTTCAGATATCAGGCAGGGATCCCATCCCTCTCTGGTGCCGTCTTGGAGAAAGTCATGAGGGCTTAGGGTATTTTCACTTTCCCAGCTACAACTCCTCTCTGACTCCTGAATACTCATAAGTCAATACCTCCACTCAGTTCCTGTGAGCTTTATCTTCATTATAGCCTCACTGCCAATGGAGAAACATCAGCAAAATATGAGAGCTCAGGGTGGAGGGCTATTTCTTTGGCACTGCCAGTTTTTGCCACCACCGTCTCCTCTGTGTCTTAAATGGCCTAGCATTCTCATGCTCAGCTTAGGAGACTCATCCCTATCCTAGAGAGATCTGAGGTCAAGGACATCTATTATGGCACTCTGGTTGTTTGATATGGCTTGAATACACTTAATATCAATTTAGTAGTGTCAAGGCCACTGTGTTTGTGTCTCTCACACTTCCTGGGCCTCTCTAGGGTACCCCAAATCCAGCCCTCATGACATGGAAGGAATGACACCCAGCTGGGCTTCAGAGATGGGCAGTCCAGCCCCAACTCTGTCCTGTCACAGACGTATGCTTTTGACAGAAACACCTCTCTCCTGAGCCTCAGATTCTCTACTGGACCAAAGAGGTGAAGTTTAGACCTGGTGGTTTTTAACAGTCTTTTCAGCCCTGGCATTATAACATTTTGGATTGCTTGGCTTTGTTTAGGATTGCTCTGAATTAATTAGGCCCTAGACTTTTCCCAGGCCGGTAGAGACGCTCAGGAAATACACTTTTTACACATATGCAGTCAAGTGTTCATGCAAATTGCCTGAGTCCTGGCTTTCATTATTCTGAGGATCAAACCATGCCCCCTGTATGCACAGTAATGATCAGTTATGGTGGCCATATGTCCTGGGTTTCTTGGACAGCCTTGATTTCAAATATTCTGTCCCATTGTCAGACCATGTGTCAGATCACGTATCTTGATTTTTTGATTTAGAAAATATGGTCACCATATGGCAAATGTATCTCCATCACTGTGGCATGGAAGGCTTGTCTTCATCCTCCTACAAAATCTCTGCTTTACTCTCCCAGGAGTGCAATGGTGCCTCTCCTCTGGGCCCCCACTCTTGTGGCTCCAAAGTCTCCACCCCAACATTTCCACGCCTGTGTACTGCACTGGACAGTGCCTTAGTCTCCTAGGGCTACCGGCACAAGACCACTACACGTGGGTCTCTTTAGAAAACAAGAATTTATTATCTGACGGTTTGGAGGCTAGGAGTCTGAATTCAGGGAACAGGTGGGGCTATGTTCTGTCTACTCTCAGAGAAGTTCCTTTCTTATCTTTCAGCTTCTGGGAGCCCCAGAGTTTCTTGTTGTTCCTTGGCTTGTAGATGTATCCTCACACACTGTCTTCCTCTGTGTGTGTGTCTCATTGCCTCTGTTCCCTTTCACCACTCACAAGGGGTTAGGTTAAGGACCCACCCTACTCCTGAGTGGGCCCATTAACATACCGCGAGAAATAATCCTGTACCCAAACAGGGTCACATTCACAGGTACGTGGGTTAGGACTTAAGATCTCTTTTTTGGGGACACAGTTCAATCTATAACAGGCTGGGGCATTGTTTGTTTCATCTCTGAATTCCTAGCACCAGCTCTGAATAAATTAAAAGCATTTTTCAGGGGTCCACTATACAGTAGAAATCTTCCTGAAAAGTTGGGGGACATTCATTTTTAAATCATAATCTCTTTTATAGGGAACCAGGGAATTTATCACTCAGAGAACAAAACCTATATTGATTGTTTTCTTTTCTTTTTGTTTTGTTTTATTTCTCTTTTACCCAAATTATCCTTTTGGAGTTTCTAAAAGATCTAGATTTCCATGTGCCATTTGCTAGAAAGGATGAGATCCTGGAACCCGATTGTCCCAGCTCTAGGAATCCAGCCCACCTGTGGCCAGCGCATTGAGACATTAGTTAATCCACGTCCTAAGTCTGGCAGGACTGCAGTCATAGACTCCTGTGCAAATATAAACCCAAATTGCAACTCTTGAGTTGTTTTATGAACTAAAGAAGGAAAAAGGCACTTCTAGGAGCTCAACGGGAAGAAATCCTTCTTATGGACTGTATGATTTTCCCAGGGCTTCCGTAACAAAATAAGACAGTTTATGCGAATCTTTCAAGGGGGATATATACACCATCCACACAGATCTATTCATATATTCAAGCTCAAACAGGCAGCGGAATTAATCTAGGCTTTTCTTCTGGTTGGAACAGAAATAGAACCCACCAAGGCTCTGAGCTGGTGGAAAAACTCTGTGTGCTCCCAAAGGCATGGGTGAATAAAACAGATCTGAAAAACTCACTCTTTCAGATGAATCAGTGGCCAGAGGATCAAAATATTGACTCTGGAAAGGAAATAAAGGAAGAAAGGAAGGAAGGAAGGAATGAAAGAAGGAAATAAAAAGGGAGGAAGGGACGGAGGAGAGAGGGAGGGAGGGAGGGAGGGAGGAAGAGAGAAAGAAATGAAGAAAGAGAGAGAAAGAAGAGAAGAGAAAAGACAAGTGAAGAAAAAAAAAGGTCATAGCAGATGAAAGCAAATCTTTAGTATTTGATTTAAGGCACAGTGTAACCAGCATGGGAATCTTGTTTGGTCCCTTGCTTGAGATTGGCACTTAAAGGTTCTCCAAGAAACCAATTTGATGGTACAAGAAATCTCATGCAGTGAATGAATTCTCAGCCCACACACATCAATCAATCAAGAGCTAAAATGAATCTCCCTTCAATCCTTTCTACATCAGCAAATAAAAGCCAACCTTTCTGACCACCTAGGTAGAGGAGATTGGCAACCTTCTGCCTGGTTTGGTGTGGGTGGTTGGGCCACATTCTGTCCCAAGACCTGGGATTGGATCTGCTACTACGGAGGCATTGCACTAATGAAAACATTCTGGTTCCATCACACAGCAAGGTTTCTCCCACCTCCCTCATCTTACTCTAGCCTGGACAAGGTTCATTAGTAGTTCTGAGGGCTCTCTTGGATCAGACTCAGTAATCAATCAAGTCTCAGAAGTCCCTTCAGGCATACAAGCTGTTCAAAATAGATGCATTCCTATTGGCTGGACTCAACATCACCAGCTTCTGGCTTCCCAGGGTTGAGTTCACCTCCACTCTGTTCCACTTCTAGAAGGTTCATTGTTGTTAGGTGTTCTTGAGTCAGTTCCAACTCATAGCTACCCTACATACAACAGAACCAAACACTGCCCAGTCCTGCACCATCCTCGCAATTGTTTCTTTGCTTGTGTCCATTGTTGCAGCCACTGAGTCAATCCATCTCATTGAAGTTCTTCCTCTTTTTTGCTGACCCTCTACTTTACCAAGATGATGTCCTTCTCCACCAGAAGTTTTAGAAGTTAGCAAATCAAAGCACAGCTGCTAACTGCCTACTATGTGCTGACTGCTGAGCTGGGAGGAATGGGAGGTATGAGTTTTATAATCACAGATCATAAATAGAAGCTATAATTAAGTTTATCTCGGAAGAAGTATGACCAGAATGCTCCTTAGAAGCAAGGATGGCGAGACTACATCTCGCATACTTTGGACATGTTATCAGGAGGGATCAATCCCTGGAGAAGGACATCATGCCTGGTGCTGACTTAACGGCACTTAACAGCAACAACGACATGATTAGATATGAGATCACTGAAAGGATTTTTTTTGTCCACATGGTCCCTTCGCCTTTGGATTATGGAATTCTTTATGATAAGATAGGGATTTATTTATTTTTGCATCCCTGGTGCCCACTATAATTTCTGCCTAGTAGATGCCCAGTAACTGTTTGTCCACCACCCATCTGTCAGTTTGTCATACTGTGGTGGCCTGTGTGTTGCTGTGTGTTGTGTGTTGTTGTGTGATACTAGGAGCTATGCCTCTGGTATTTCAACTTTCAGCAGGGTCGCCATGGTGGACAGGTATCAGAGGAGTTTCAGGACTAAGACAGACTAGGAGGAAGGACTTGTGATCTACTACCAAATATTAGCCAATGAAAACCCTATGGATCACAACAGAACACTGTCCAATATAGTGCAGAAGATGAGCCCCCTAGGTTGGAAGTCACTCAGAATACACAGTGACCACAGCAATGGACTGGAGCACACCAACAATCATGAAGATGGTGCAGGAGTGGGCGTTGTTTTGTTCTGTTGTACATGGGGTCACCAAGAGTTGGAGTTGACTCTACAGTAACTAACAACAACAACAGTAGGTTGTGGGGGGGCTTGGCCAAATCAACACTCTACCAAATTCAGCCTTCTTCCTCCTTCCGTGCATCCTGAGACCTGCAAGGACAGCTTTAAGTATAACTGGAAACCTCCCATGCATGGCCAGCATCTGCTGAGGAACACGGAGTAGGACTGGATTCCAGCACCAGCTTGCCCTCCATGGCCCAGGGGGAGGGGGTAGTGTCTGGGGAATGTCAGCTTGGACAGAGACACTGGGAGAGCGCCAGAGGCTGGCCCAAGACCCTATGCCAATATCTTTCTCTGGGGCACCCCTGCTGGATCTGTGGCAATGCGTGACTGGACCAGGCCTCCCACAGCTGAGCAGCGCGGGAAGCCTCCACGGACACATTCCTGGTTCCCACTTCACTTTCCCTGCCTGGTTCCCATTAGCGAGGCAGGTTTCCAAGCTAATGTGGGCCTCTGGCTGCAGTCAGAGCTGCCTAGGGCAGCCACTGCCAACCAGTTTCTGAACAACATCTTCCGAATCACCCTTTAGGGCCCAGGCACTTGTTTGTTTACAAACTCCTAAAAAATAAAAACAAAAAAGAAGGAAAATCAAATCCAAACGGCAAACCTTGGAAGACACCCCACTGGACATCTGCTTCTGTATTCAGGGACAGAAGTCGGGCAGATTGGAAGACGTGCTTGTTGGTAAACATCGGCCCCCTGAATTGCATGCCATTCATTTTGCACTCAGTAGCGCCATGATTTGGCTTCTTCATCAGGTTGCTGAAGACACCCTACCAAGTGCACCTGGGGCCTAGGTGGGGTGAGAGGGATCAGAGGTCACTGTCCCCTCTCATGCAACAGGATGAAGAGCAGGGGAAGATCCTGAAACTTGGGTCAAGGAGAAGCTGGCTCCATACATTTGAGGCCCTTTGCCAGGTCAGCCCTGGGCCTGCTCAGCTGGAAGGAAGGTGCCCGCCTTATCCTGTCTGGGCTCTGCAGTCCTCCTGTGAGCTCTCTCTTCAGGCATCAACATCCTGGTACACAACGACCTCTGTGGTCCCTGCCAGTGCCTCCAGGTGGTCGGCCACCAAGTGCAGTGGCCCCAAGATTCCTCCTCAGGTGGGAAGGAAGGGTGAAGTCAGAAGATGAGGCCAATGCGGTGATGTTGCTTTGCTGGGGCCCCATCCATGGGGTCTGCAGTATTCAAGGGTTTAACTTTTCTGTGGTGAAACCAGGGTCATTTTGTGAGGGGCCTCTGGTGGGTGGAAGAGTCTGAGACTTTCGAGTTATCTCTCGGCAGTCCATTTTCATTATCCAATTCACCCCTTTATTCCTCCATTTATTCAAAAATTTTCAAGGAATGTCTATGCCAGGAACTGGGTTTGATGCTGTATATACAGAGGTAGAAGAGCCCTGGTGGAGCAGTAGTTAAGGCACTCGACTGCTCACCAAAAGGTAGGTGGTTCGAACCCACCAGGCACTCTGCAGGAGAAAAATGTGACAGTCTGCTTCCTAAAGATTTACTGCCTTGAAAACCCTATGGGGCAGTTCTACTATGTTCTATGGGGTTGCTATGAATCAGAATTGGCCCTACAGCAATGGGTTTGGTTTTAGATTTACACAGAGGTGACCATTAAATAGCCCTCATGGGGAGACAGTATCAGAAACCCACAAAATAAATTTTAGTGGGACAAATGATAGTAAAGTGACAAAAAGTCACCCAGAGTGGCAGGAGCTATGGTAGAGAGATGTAGGTTTTTGGGACATAGGCAATAAAGTTCTAACCCTGTCATGGGTGTTCAGGAATGATTTCCAGGAAGAAGTGATGCCTGAGTTGAGTTCTTAAGGGTGAATGGGAGTTTTCTGGATGAAAAGTAGGGAGAAAATGTTCGTGGGCAAGGGGACAGACAGCACGTGCAAAGTTCCGGAGCAGTTTGGCTGGAGTATGTGGTGTGCTGATGGAGATGAGGTTGGAAGGAAAGGAGAGTCTTGATCATGAAGGAACTTCAAAGTCACGCTAAGCACTTGTGACCTTTATCCTCAAGGAAAGAGCATCACTGCAGGTTTAAAGAGGGCCTCACTGGGATCAGATGGGCAGTATATGATTCTCCCTCTGGCCAAAATGAGGAGCATGGGATATATATACGAAGCCATGGTTGCACAGTGGTTAAGGAGCTTGGCTGCTAACCAAAAGATCAGCAGTTCAATTCTACCAGCTGCTCCTTGGAAAGCCTATGGGACAGTTCCACTCTGTCCTATAGGGTCACTACGAGTTGGAATTGACTCGCTGGCAATGGGTTTGGTTTTATATAGATATATACATATATATGTATAGATATATGAGAGAGAGAGATTTATCTCAAGGAAATGGGTCATGCAATTGTGGAGTCTGGCAAATCCCAAATGCATGGGTCAGGCATTAGGCTGGAGGCTTCTCCTGATTCCTGTGGTTGCAGGGGCTGAGGAATCCAAAGCTGGCAGGTCAGGCAGCAGGCTGCTGGCTCATGTCCCAAGAACCAGAGGTCAGAGGATGACGAGTTAGATGCAGGATCCAGAGAGAGCGCTGCCAGAACATCCATATACATTGGATGCAAGCCACATCCCCAAGAAAACTGACCAGCCTTCAACTGACTGGCCCCCAACAACTGGCTTTCAACAGATTGGCCCTTCAACACACTGGTTGCTCACCTCAGACCATAAAATGGGGGATGATTATGTAATACCTGCCAAATCCCTAAGAATCATGCTCTAGCCAAGCTGACACATAACGTTAACCATCACAGTATGGAACCCAAGGAGGTGGGCAGCAGCAAGACCAGTGATTGGTCTTGCTAAGCACTGGAGGACTATGATGGGGATGAGCAGGAGGAGTGCATTCAAGTGACACAAAAGTCACACTGAATGGACTTGGGACCAATTACCCAACAGGGGGTCAGGGACACGATGTAGTTGAAGATGCCTCCTGGTCTTCAACAGCTGAGAGGTTGGAGTTACCACTCACCAAGTGATGGAAGGTTGGACATCCAAGTTATGTGTTGATGAGTCTTCCTTCACGTGGGGATGCTCCCATGCCCCTCATCCAGTGCCCTGCCCTGGAGAAGCAGGCTGTCAGCCCATTGCCGGCAGGGCCCAAGGAGTCATTTGCACACTTCTGGGTAATCTGGATCGCGTCCATGGCTGCTTTGCCTTCACTTTGAGAATAAATGAAAAAAGCGACTCCTCCGGATGCCAGATTTGTGTTCCTGTGTTAGGAAATTGTTTTTTCTTTTTTGCATCTGTGTGTACGTTAAACAGCAAGAAGAAAGTCGGGAAACTCAAGGAGTTTCCCCAAAAGTAAATCAATTTGCGGTTGAATGTGCTGTGGAATTTGTTTGCAAACCTAAGAGAGCGAAGCGAGCTTAAAAAAGATGCAGTTGGATGAGACTGCAAAGTTTTGGAAAGTTCTTTGAACACATGTAAACATGATATGTGTAAGCAAATGTTTAACTTGCCTTTTTTACTTCTCCAAATTATATTATGAAATCAGACGTCTGTGACTTCTTAAGAATGTCAAATCAGTGTATTCCTTCAAAACAGATAATTGCCTGGCGCTGCTCAGCTTCCAGGCTCCAGGGCTTGGAAGGGCTGGGGCTCCAGTGAATAGGAGCCTGTCGGAGAAGTTGATTTGTGTGGTGCAGGTAATGGGACAGGCTGGCCCCTGGCTCTCAGCAAGGTGGCCCACTGGACACAGGCCATCTGCCCCCTCCCCCCGCCACAGAAGAAGGAACCACCCTCGCGGCGGACTTGCTGTTCCTGAGGACGTCACCATGCTGATTCCCCTTCCCTTTGATGGGAGAGACCAGCGTTTTAATCCATTGCACAGAACGCGTTGGATCTATAGTCGTTTCAGCACTGCTTCAATGCTCTCCTCTCTGAGAACCAGGACTGAAGCATCAAGAATGAAACTGCCCTTCTGGTGCCCAAGGAGATGGAATTTGCCAGATTAGTATTTATGAGCCCTGCTAACCCTCGGCAGAGGTCATCTGATACACTGCTCTCCCGTTGTTCTCAGGAGAGTGTATCACAATGGTGTGGAGGCAAAGATGGGGACGATAGACTGGATGTGTCAATACTGAACTCTCCCACATACAATTAGGCTGCTATTACTACACACTTCCATTAGCATCGCGGCCAGGCCTGGATGGAAATCCTCAGCAACCCTCACAGCACTTTTCAAAGAGCACACAAAACCAAAATTGAACCATTGCTGTCAAGTTGATTCCGACTCATAGCGACCCTATAGGCCAGAGTAGAACTGCCCCATAGGGTTTCCAAGGAGCGGCTGGTGGATTCCAACTGCCAATCTTTTGCTTAGCAGCTGTAGCTCTTAACCATTGCGCCACCAGAGCTACTAAAGAGCGCACCAAACCAAAAAAACCCACTGCCGTTGAGTAAATTCCGATTCATAGTGAACCTATAGGATAGAGTAGAACTGCCTCATAGAGTTTCCAAGGAGCACCTGGTGGATTTGAACTGCCGACCTTTTGTTTAGCAGCCACAGCACTTAACTACTACACCACCAGGGTTTCCAAAGAGCACACAATCCCACTGAAATCAACAGAATATTGCCTGGCCTCCCTACTTCACCCCGAGGGTCTCTTCGCTTCCCTCAAAGCCCCGGCCTAACTCCTGGTAAGGTGAAGAGCAGTACAGGTGCACTTCCAGGAGAGAGAGGACCACATAGAGCTTAATATGCAAGCAGGCAGTAATCTGATTCCTTAGATGCAAAACAATGTCAATGGGAGCATTATAATGCGTAAGCTCCTGCTCACAAGCCCAATGAAATCAAAGGATTATTGTTATCTTGCATTATCCATAGCAGATGCACATATGCTAAATTACTGGGGATGCAGTTTGCAATGTCCTACAGTATTTACTCCCAGTTTATTAGCTGTTTGTTGTTGTTGCTTCAAAAGGGTTGTTCTACCTTGAAAGTAAACTCAAGTTAAATATATACATATATATGTATACGATATAACATATATCTGTATCTACCTATCTGTCCTGTCTATCTATATTCTTGATTTGAAAATTGTAAAATTATAGCTGTCATTTTCCAAAAGTCTGAGGGAATTTTTACAGGATCTTCAGGATGGGAGTAAATATCCCTGCCACCTAGTAAGTATCTTCTGGGCGGCAATTTTTGTCCCAGACACTTGCTACAGTCATTCATCCATTGAATGTGGACACAGTTACTGCTGAATAAATACAGAAGGCACAAACCAAGGCACAGCCTCCACCTTCAAGGAGCTTCTGTCCCTGGTCAGAGCTCTCTCTCTCTCTCTCTCTCTTCCTCTCTGTCTCTCTCATACACACACACACACACACAAACCCACACGTGCATCCCTACACACAGTCAATGAGGAATTTCTGCTCTTCATAATTTATTAGCTTATTTCATTAGGCTTTGACACTTTGAGAAGGGAAATGACTCGCCCAAGGTCAGCAAGCTGGTAAACGGAAGAGATAGGGGTAGGAGCCAGGAGTCTTCTTCTTCTTCTTTTTTTTTTTTTAATTTTAATTGTGCTTTAGGTGAAAGTTTATGGCTCAAGTTAGTTTCTCATACAAAAATTGTTATATGACCCTAGTTGCTATCTCTGTCTATAATGTGATTGCACATTCCTCCTTTCCATCCCAGATTTCCTGTGTCTATTCAACCAGTTCCTATCCCTTTCTGCCTTCTCCTCTCACCTCCAGAAAGCAGCTGCCCATTTAGTCTCATGTATCTACTTGAACTAAGAAGCACGCTCTTCACACGTATAATTTTATGTCTTACATTCCAGTCTATTCTTTGTCTGAAGAGTTGGCTTCTGGAATGGTTTTAGTTCAGGATTAACAGAGAGTCCAGGGTCATGTCTTCTGGGGTTCCTCCAGTCTCAGTCAGACCATTAAGTCTGGCCTTTTTACTAGAGTTTGAGTTCTGCACTCCACTTTTCTCCTGTTCCGTCAGGGACTCTGTTGTGTTCCCTGTCAGGGCAGTCATTGGTGGTAGCCGGACACCATCTAGCTCTTCCGGTCTCAGGCTGATGGAGTTCTGGTTTATGTGGCCCTTTTTGTTTCTTGGGCTAATATTTGCCTTGTGTCTTTGGTGTTCTTCATTCTCCTTTACTCCAGGCTGGTTGGGACCAATCGATGCATCTTAGATGGCCACTCACTAGCTTTTAAGACCCCAGACAGCACACACCAAAGTGGGATGGAGAACATTTTCTTAATAAATTTCATTATGCCAATTGACCTAGATGTCCCCTGAAACCATGGTCCCCAGATCCCCATCCCTGCTACTCTGTCCCTCGAAATGTTTTGTTGTATTCAGGAAACTTCTTAGCTTTTGGTTTAGTCCAGTTGTGCTGACTTCCCCTGTATTGTGTGTTATCCTTCCCTTCACCTAAGATAATTCTTGTCTATAATCTAGTTAATGAATTCCCCTCTCCCTCCCTCCACACCCTTCTAACCATCAAAGAATGTTTTCTTCTGTGTTTAAACCTTTTTTTGAGTTCTTATAATAGTGGTTTTATATAATATTTGTCCTTTTGTGACTGAGTAATTTCACTCAGAATAATGCCTTCCAGATTCCTCCACATTATGAGATGTTTCATGGATTCATTGTTGTTCTTTACCATTACGTAGTATTCCATTGTGTGAATATACCAGAATTTGTTTATCCATTCGTCCACTGATGGGCACCTAGGTTGTTTCCATCTTTTTGCTATTGTGAACAGTCTTGCAATGAACATGGGTGTGCATATATCAATTCATGTGATGACTCTTATTTCTCCTTGAATATATTCCAAGGAGTGGGATTGCTGAATTATATGGTACTTCTATTTCTAGCATTTTAAGGCAGTGCCAAATTGATTTCCAAATTGGTTGTACCATTTTACATTCCCATTAACAGTGTATAAGTATTCCAGTATTTCCACAATCTTTCCAACATTTATTATTTTGTGTTTTTTGATTAATGCTAGCCTTGTTGGGGTGAGATTGTACCTCACTGTAGTTTTGATTTGCATTTCTCTAATGGCTAATGATTGTGAGCATTTCCTCACGTATCTGTTAGCCGCCTGAATGTCTGCTTTGGTGAAGTGCTTGTTCATATCCTTTGCCCATTTTTTAATTGGGTAATTTATCTTTTCATTGTTGAAATTTTGCAGTATCTTGTAGATTTTAGAGATTAGACCCCGATTGGATACGTCGTAGCCAAAATAGTTTTCCCGGTCTGTAAGTTGTCTTTTTACTCTTTTGGTGAAGTCTTTTGATGAGCATAAGTGTTTGATTCTAAGGAGCACCTAGTTATCTAGTTTATCTTCTGGTGCTTGTAGAAGCCAGGATTCTGTAACCCCAAATCCATGCCCTTTATACATTGCCTCCGCAAGGAATGACATGTAAATAAGTCAATGACATGACTATCTCATCTCCATGGTTACCTGAGAGCCATAGCCCTGGTGTCAGAGTGTCGATTATGACTCAGTTTCTTTCGCATAGTCCCTACCATGTTCTGTTCAATGAGAGGTGACAAAAGGATGATGTTTGAATTGATGAAGTTCAGGGATAATAGCCACCTCCCTTTCTTAAGAAGGTCAGTTCCAATTTCTAGATTCCAAGGAGAGAGTCACTTATTTATTATGAATATTTTCCAGTTTAAAAACTAAAATTACTCAGTATCTCATGGGGTTGAAATGAATTGGCTTTATAGACATGTAGAGACAGGCTGGTATCTTTTTTCTTCTTCTACATTTTGGTGGGAGGTTCTTCGCCTCTTTAAGATGATATTTTTAGTCTTTCTGTAAAATAGGAAGTGTAGCCGCAAGTACATTAGAAGGTGTGGTGAGAATGGAATGAGAGGAAGTCTTTGAGGCTCATGGTACAGTGCACGTATCTTCGTGTCAGCTGTTAATGAAGACGACGGCTGTAAATGCCAGAGAACTCTTCCCCGCATCTTTTCTCATTCGAGCCACACCAGAGCCTTCCTAGAAAGGTGCCTGTTCACATCTATTTCAGAGACGACAAGAGAGGATTCAAAAGTCACTTATCTAAGGTAGGAGGAAGTATATCTGGGAATAAACTCAGGTCTTTGTCCCCACGTTCTGTGCTCTTTCCCTCCACAATGTCACAGTCCAAAGGAAAGGGGTGCTGGAGCTAGTCATGGCTTGCAAGAGCAGATTACATGCACCTCTTCCCAACTCAGCGCTCAGGGATATTATGTTGGTAGCTTGACATTGGCCATGAGGGACTATTTACACCATGGAAAGAGGCAAACACTACAATTCAAGCCAGCCTCCTCTCCGAGAGCGGGTTGTTAAACATTTATCAGCACATCGCTGCCCCTCTGCTTCTAGTCTTCATGTGTTATCAGGTGAAAATATTATTTCAGAGTGTCTTTGTTATAGTTTGTTTCTCGACACTCTTGGCAAGTTTCAATAAACCTTGCCAAAGCAGACTTCAAGGGGTTGTTTAGACGGATTGCCTCTCAAGGGAACTTCAAAACTCAAGACAACTTCAAAACGATGGCTCTTCTAGCAAGTTCTGGCTGTGGGTCCCTGGGCAGTGACACCTGGGAAGTCACTGGCACTTGCTGTCCTTAAAACTTCAGAAAGCAGAGACCCCTTAGACTGGGCTAACCAGGGTCACTGTCAACAGAAATTTTAGTAGCAGTGTTGAGAAATGTGTTCCTTGCTGGGAGCAGGCCCCATCATCCAGAACTGGGAAGGAAAGAGACTTTTTCTGGATGACATATTGCATGCACGTCACCTCATAGCAGGGTTGCTTTCTGCCCTGGCACCGAAGAACAAGATGATGGGGGACTGGGAAAGAATAAAATTGTTGCTGATAGCAGATCCACGGACTCCTTTTTTTTTTTTTTTTAATCTTCAAAATCATTAGCAGCTACTCTGGAGATACAGAAGGGGACCACCTTTTGCCACACGTGTAAGATGTATAGTCTCTGTGTCATGTAAAGGGCATCAAATGTGAACGTGGAACAAAATTACACTGAAACATATACTCATATAATGTACACTCATAATATCATAAACAGAAAAACAAAAAACTATAAAAACAAATAAACAAAAGTTTCAGCCATATGGGTTTGGGCAAGGAACAGAAACTTTGGGAGGCTTATATTGTTCTTCTAACAAGAATCAAAAACAGTTACCATAAGATAAATTAGGGCTTGTATTTCTCCTCCAATATAGAACCTAACCCCTCCCACCACACACACACACACACACACAGATTTTCTCAAATGATAGAATCACTACATTTTTTTGAACAACAAACACACAAAAAAAATTCTATACACATGGTCTGAAGAAAAACATTCTTGGAGTATTTCCAAGTTAAGAGGCAATGTGGAGAATACAGCTTTTAGGCTGTGATTGGTGGCATTGTAGAACCTCTTTTTGCTTTATTAGGACAATGGTTGGAAATTCTGACACCAAAATGTTCTGGAAATAAACGAACAAAGAAAACAATTGGGACATATGGTTTCTGTGCAGACGGAACAGAGTTCTAGCACTCATATGCGTATTAACTGAATGGAATCAAGCTAAATGTTGCTGTTATTCTCCTCCTCCTCCTCCTCCTCCTCCTCCTCTTTTTCCTCCTTCCTCTTGCATTCCCTTCCTCTTCCTCCTTTTCTTAATAATGTTACCTTAAGACTCTTTTCAAGAAATATTCCCTCTTGGCCACAGTGTGAGAGTTTCCTTTTCTTGGTGGATGAACTACAACTCACCATCTCCTAGAATTCCCTCCTGGAGAACTAGTAACACAAAAGAAGCCACTTCCACCAGTACTACTAAAGGCCAGACTTGAAAGAGGGCAGATTTCTAGAAAATCACTAGAACCTTTGAAGTGAGGCAGGAGAACTAACTTCTACTCAAAAAAAAATGTGCCCCACTGATGTTGATTGAAGTATGGCACCCAAAAATATGCACTGTAAATCCTAACCTCTATGCCTGTGGCCGGAAACCCATTTGGGAATGGGGTGTCTTTGTTACGTGAAGGAGGCAGAGTTAGTGCAGGATGTCTTAGGTCAATCTCTTTCGAGATATAAAAGATTAAACAAGCAGAAGAGAAGTAGAGATGAGGGAAGAGAAATGCCAAACCTCATGAAGATTGCCCAGGGGCAGAAGGTCAAAGAGATGAGGGCCTTCCTCCAGACCCAACAGAGAGAGAAAGCCTTCCCCTAGAGCCAGCACCCTGGATGCAGACTTCTAGCCTATTAACCTGTGAGAACGTAAATTTCTGTTTGTTAAAGCTATCCACTTGTGGTATTTCTGTTACAGCTGCGCTCGGTAACTGAGACACCCATTTAGCTCCGCACCAATTCCTTCTCCAGCACCATTACTCCCAGTTATCCAAATATGTAATCACACTAGTCTTTAAAACACAGCCTGTTTGGCCAGTGTATTTAATGGCTGTGATGGAGAATGAGCACAGCCAACAGGGCTCAGGCTTTCCCAGTGCCGTTAAAAAAAGAACTCTGTGGTTTGATTCTGCTGAAGTCATATTGCTCAACAGTTAATGTAATCATATTACAAGCGCTTGTATTAAAATCGTATGCAAGATGAAAATTGGCTGAATAGGAGCAGCTAAGAAAAGACAAAGAAAGATCTGTGAGTTGTCATAACCTGTAAAGAAACCTTGGGAGGAAAAAATACTGATATGCACATGCAACTCACTCACGCGCGCGCGCGCACACACACACACACACACACACACACACAAACACACACACTCACAGACAAGAACCCATAAAGCACACGAGGGTGTTTACAAATGCCCACCGTGATTTTTAAACAGCTTTTCTTCATACCCAAGCCTTCTTAAGTACACAGAACTTTTTGGCCTTTCAGGGAGCTCAGCGCTCACCTATACAAGGGGCCTAGCCAAGTCCAGCTTGATAGATGGGATATTGTGCATTCATTCAATAGCCAGGGTTTTTGCCAGACAAGATCTGGCAGGTAGCCTCTTGAAAGCTGACAGTTTTCCTGGTGTGGTCCTGGTTTTTGTTGGCAGTTGAACTCTGCTATTTTATATGCTTCTGTGGTAGGGATTAAGTCTATCATAACTCTAAAACTTCTTATAATATGAGACCAACGGATAGAAAGCCAGCCTCCTGCAATTGTCCCCAAGCCTTCTTCCCCATGAAAGAAAAATCAGACTTCTTCTCCTTCGCAGTACCTGGGACCTTCTTCAGACACTCCTCCATGGGACCAGAAGCACAGAATGCAGGGCTTTTCCAAGCAGGACTTTACCCAAACCTGAACCCCATCTGGATTTTCCATTTCCCCTCCAGGAAAGAGGTAAAAGGGCCAAGAGGCGATTGGGCGCCATCATGGTTTCTGAGTAAGTTAAACACAGAAAGTTCCCAACGATGCAGCAGTGCAGATCCTTCCAGACTTAAGACTCCTAACAGAGCCGGCAGCTGGGAGCCTGCAACAGAAACAACAGAGGTAGCAGAACAACCACCTCTGGGTCTTTCATTTTGTTTTGTTTATCTGTGGAAGCATATCCTTCCTACCATCCATCCCGCTAAATCTGAGGCTTATTTCAAGTTGCTTCCCCCAGTCTAGATTCAGAATAAACTGCCCAGGAACACCATTCCGGTGGCACAATGTCAGCCTTCATGGGAGGAGTATTGTTCCAATGTTAAATAAAGGCTTAAAATATATTTCAGCACAGCCGACTTTGGTGGGGATGCCTTATCCATGAGAAATGCCTTCTCATTTGATTTAGAAGAAAAGCCAAGTGTCTTCCTTAACTAGGATGGAATGGCTCCCATGCTCTAGCTGTTTCCTTTCCTTCCTTTTTTTTTTTTTATTTCACTAGTTGAAAGAAGTTTTCTCAGTGGACAGAAGGTTATTTCTATCTATGTTTTCTTCTTCCAATTAATATCTATTATTATCACTCTTTTTTTTTTTTTTTTTTTTTTGACATCTTATAATAGACCAATTAGGCCCCTGGGTGGCACAAGGATTTTGAGCTGAACTACTGACATAAAGGTTGATAGTTCAAACCTACCCAGTGGTGCTGAAAGGCCTGGCAATCTGGTTTCATAAAAATCACAACCATTAAGAACCCTATGGGGTTCAGTTCTACTCTAACACATGTGGGGTCCCCATGAGTCAGAATCCATGCAATGGCAATGGGTTTGAGTCTTCTGGTTAACAGACCAATCAGTATGGCTAATCTTATTAACTTATCACTCTGGTCAATGTCAATTTGGAGATGGTTTTAATTAATGACTTTAGCTACTGCAGAGTCAGCAAAAACAGACTTTTTTGCTGTGTGCATGTGTTGGGGGGTGGTGGTGAGCATTACATTTGTGGCAATTGCTTTCTGAATTTCATTATTTTTTTCTCTCATTATGTACTTCTCAGTACTTGGTCTGGCATCTCTTTAAAAAATGTAGTGATTTCCTCTTGGATGATGTAATTTTATGAAAGACCAAAGCTTTGCAAACTCGAATTTAGCAACGGGAATTCCCAGTATTTATATGTGTGTTAGCATGAATATAAAAAGAACTAACATTAGCCAGGCAACAGCAGCTAACAGTTCTGTTCTTTTGTTTCTTCTTGCTTTCTCTCTTGGCCTCTCTCTCCTACTTTCTTTCCTTGTACGATTTTTTTTAATTGTATTTATTTTGTTGATATTGTTGTTGAGAATATTCACAATAGAACATAAACCAACTCAGGTTTCTACATGCACAACTCAGTGACATTGATTGCATCCTTTGAGTTGTGCAACCATTCTCACCCTCCTTTTCTGAGTTGTTCTTCCCCCATTAACATAGACTCACTGCCCTCTAAGATTCCTGTAAAATGATGGGAAAGGCATCAGAAGAACTTGTCTAACTTCAGGGAGGATAATGCAAGTCAAGATCAGCTCAAGGCTGATCCCTATATGCAGAGATCAGATATACTGCCACTCTCCAAACTTTCTACCAGTTCTGACACCTGCTGCCCCTCCCATGGCACTCTCTACTTCTTTTCTGGGTTTGATAATCCATTGCAATGGCCCCACAGAACTCACATACCATACTTACAATTAAGGAAAAGGGATCGGGATCAATAGGCTACAACTCAAGATTAGGATCAGAAAGCATGCGGGCAAAGTCTCCCTTCGTAGTACAGCACAGTTCTTTCAGTATCTCGGCCCTTCAGAACCCTCCTCTAGGTCTTCTAAGGACAGGCTCCTCTCGATCCCCTCAGAACAGGCTTTGTCCC
The DNA here is from genome assembly GCA_030035585.1 of Dugong dugon. NCBI lineage: Eukaryota > Metazoa > Chordata > Mammalia > Sirenia > Dugongidae > Dugong > Dugong dugon. The sequence goes on from CM057472.1 coordinate 111,366,799, forward strand.
TACCACATATTGCCACCTGCTCTGCCACTGAGCCCCTTCTGGCCTCTCACCATCCTCAGGGTTGCAGCCTTTGACCAGTGCTACCATTCTTTTAGGAGGCTTCTTGCCTCCTCTCTCTCTGCTTCTTCGTTTTTCTTTCTTCCTTCTGCTTCTTCCTGCTACTTCTCTTCCTGCTTCTTTTTCTCTCACTTAACTCTGTGGGGTTGGCTGTATATATACACAACTCCTTGTCAATTTCAAGTCATGACCCCTCCTAGTGGGGGGTCCTGAACTGACCAATCCCCTCTCGGTAGGCCATAAACACTTCATTTGTGTAATAGGCTTGGCTGGGCTATAACTCACCTCATTTGTGTAGTCTATCAACCAATCCCTACAATGTGCATACCAATCACAGGTAGGCTGCAGCCTAGGAACAGGTAAAAAGTATCAAACCACGTGGTTTACAGCTTACCCAGAAAATATCAAGAAACCTGGACAAAAGTAACAAACCCTCTGGAGTACAAATTAGGGCAAAAGTAACTCCTTAGGGCTTAGGGGAAAAATCTCTCAAGCTGTTTTTCCGAAGAAGCAAGGCTAAAGGCCACATAAAGGAACTCATTTCACAACAGTTCCTATCTAGTCTTCCAAGTTGTTGTTGTCAGTTTGATCCCACATAGATAATTCTTAAAAGAGCATAATGCTCAAGGCAGACTTTTTTTTTTTTTTACTAGCTAAGCTAAATTATTGTTTGGTTTTAAGAAGACTTAAGGTGATATTTTTGATTTAAAGATGATCTCAGAGCAATAGTTTTAGGGATTCATCCAGCCTCTGTGGCTCCATAAAGTCTGGATTCCATAAGAACCTTCAGTTCTGTTCTATAATTTCCCCCTTTTGATTAGGATTCTTCTTACGGAATCTTTGATCAAAACATTCAGTGATGGTAGCCAGGCACCATCCAGTTCTGATCTCTTGGCAAAGGAGGCCGTTGTTCACAGAGGCAACAAATGTTTTAAACTGATTAAGTACCAAAGTCTATCTTTAGAATGGAGAAAGTATAGGTTAACCAGACACAGTCCTTGACCTTAAAACATAGAGTGATAGTCTATAAAACCCCATTGCTGTAGAGTTGATTCCGACTCATAGTGACCCTACAGGACAGAGTAGAACTGCCCCATAGGGTTCCCAAGGAGCAGCTGGTGGATTCAAACTGCTGACTATTTGTTTAGCTGCCATAGCTCTTAACCTCTGCACCACCAGGACTCCAGCCAATAAAAAATTTGATTCAAAAGGACTTGGGTGTGTAGAAAGAGGCACACACTGAGTTCCACAGGAGCTTGAGGGAAGTTTCCAATTCATCTTGGGTGGGGTTGGTCGCTGGAGGAACGAAGGGCCACAATGGTCTTCCTGGAAGAGCTGAAAGATCAGTTGTTGATACCCATGCAATTTGATGGATGAGGGTGAAGAGGATGTAGTAAAAAGAGAGAGTGTACTGCGTTCCTGGAATTAAGATTGCAGTGTGTAGGAAAATGGGACAGGAGATGCCACTGGAAGGGGAGCCAGAAGCCAGTGATGAAGAGCCCTGCAGGACTTGCTATAATTTCAGAATTTATTCTTTAAGCAATGAGGAGCCATCTTAGACTTTTAAGGAAGGGAGAGAGAAGGCAGTGTATAGCCCAGTGGTACAGCACGCATGTTCTGGAACCTGGTTGTCTGAGTTTGAATTCAAATTCTTTTGTAGACATGTGGTACTATCTCAATCAAGTTATATAAAATCTCTGTAGAAAGGTTCTCTCATCTGCAAAATGGTGACGCCAATATGGCTCCTAGCTCCAAATATCAATGTACTCAAGCAGACAGTGAACCGGCCGCAATAACAGTGGCACAGCATGGCCTAGCGGGAAGAACATGAACAGAGGGAATGAGCAGAGAGAATGAGTAGACCTCTTAGGACCTGGCTTAGCCACTTACTCGGTGACCTCCGCATGTCTACTGTGGCTTCTTTATCTCTGGTTGGGTGATGAGAATTCTGACAAGCGGTGAAAAGAATCAAGTGAAGAATCATGTGGCCATTGCCCAGCGTATCTACTGGCTCATACTAGGACTGAATACTTTAGGCTCCTCCTCCGTATAAGAGGAGTTTGGTACGAGGAAAACAGCACTGATGTTTTGGACTCTGTTGAATGTAATACAGGTGTCTTACAGTACGGTTGGGAGGTAGAGGTCTCCCATGGTGAAAGGTTAAAACAAGAAAAATAAATAAATAAAAACTCACTTGGTAGTGTTTCTCATTATACATTCAGCAAACCTCAGAACACTATTAACTTTGGAAGATACAACTAAAAGATCTTTGAAAAATAACCTCCACGATGATTTTCTCGTGGTGGCCAAACATTCCCAGACACAGTCCTTGGCTTTGGAACATAGAGTGACAGCAGATAAAAAAAAAAGTTGATTCAAAAGGACTTGGGTATGTAGAAAAAGGCTTGCACTGGGTTCCACATAAAAGAACTTTTTTTTTCCCTAAAATATCGGTGTACCTGCCCTACCCCCAAAAGACTCGCTCTCAGATATTACCATTCACACTGGCGTCCACCAAACCAAACGACCTTTCTAAAATGTAGCTGTGACTTTGTTATCTCCCTACTCTGAAACCTTTGGTGGCTCCCCGGAATCTCCAGAATAGCACTAATCTCTCAGCCTGGCACACTGTGTCCTCCATGCCTGGACCCCCAAATGGCTCCATGTATCCTGCTGACTCTCTCTACTTATATGGTGCCCTCCTACCTCTAGTTATGTAACCGGGCCCATCTTCTATGTGTCCATTCTTTCTACCAAGCTGTTCATTGTTCTTAGATGAGCATCCTCCAATTATTCATCCAGAAAACTCCTACTCACCCTTCAAAACCCAGCCTAGGTATGACATTCCCCAGGAAACCACCACTGATCCTTTTCAAGAAGTTTCATTAGATTTTCTTTTTGTCTTACTTTCTCAGGGCTGCTGTAACAGAAATACCACAAGCGGGTGGCTTTAACAAAGAGAAAATTAATTTTCTCACAGTTTAAGAGGCTAAAACTCTGAATTTAGGTGCTGACTCTAGGGGAAAGCTTTCCTCTGTTGGCTCTGGGGGAAGGTCCTTGTTTTCTTCAGTTTTTGTTTCTCGGTTCCATGGAGATCTTCATGTAGTATGTATCTTCCTTTGTTTGTGCCTTCTCCTCCTTGCCTAACCTGATCCTTTCATATTTCAAACATGAATAAAACACAGGCTACACTGATACAGCCTCACTAACACCACAAAGAAAATCCTATTTCAATATAGGATTATATCCACATGTATAGGGATTAGGATTTGCAACACATATTTTTTTGGAGGGACACCATTCAATCCATAACACCTTTGTGATAGAAATTCACTTTAATCACAGTTTTATTAACAAACTTATTGTACTGATCTTTGATTTATTTGCTTGCATATATCTTTCCTACAAGGCCCTAAGCTCCTTGAAGGCAGGGACTGGCTATCAGCCATTTCTACAAGTCCTGTGGTCTTATATGGTGCCTGACACATATTATCCTCACTTTAAATCAAGGAACAAATAAAGGAATAAACTGAATCTTAAAGCACAATTAATCCAAATTTAGATTGTTTAAATTGTTGTCTGTATTTGGCTGATCCTGTGGATGGATAAGCTGGAGTTGATGTGGGAGGTGGGGCAATATTCTCACTTTCTTCCATATAATGGAATGAGCCTCTAAAGTTCATGAGGGACAGAAACTTCATCTTATATGTAAAATTCCTCCCATCAATAAACATTTAGTGTACGTTGGGGGTAGGTGGTAACATTAAGACACAAATATATGGTTCATGTTTTCCTAGATCAAAACTTTTAATGACATTATTTCTTCCTCCAGTTAAGATAATCCTTTTGGTAACAAATTTGCCAGCACATCCCCTCACTAATGGCACTTAGCACGTTCTTTACATGTCATAGTTACCTGTCTGAATACCCATCAATCACTTTAGCTTTGATTATGAATTCCCTGAGGACAAGAATTGTGTCTCTGTCAACACTGAATTTTCTAGGGCTACACTATCTTACACAGTAAACACTAGCCACACATGGCTGTTTAAATTCAAATTAATCAGAATGAAATAAAGTTAAAAATTCAGCCCCTTGGTCACATTTCAAGTGCTTGACAACCATATGTGGCTAGTGGCTACTTTACTGGAAAACTCAAAAAGAACAGTTTCCATCATTGCAGATCCTATTGGACAGCATGGCCCTGAAGTGTCCAGGAAGTATCTGACACATAACAAATAGTGAGTAAGTGACATTTGAATTGCTTTAAGGAGATTTTCTGACTCCAGGGTAAGCAAGTTGGAAGAAACAAATGAATTAATGTCTACTGTCTCCTAAAACCCTACTAAAATAAGAGTGTGTCTATTTTTCAAAGATATAAACCCACAAGGACAAGTAGGATAAAAAGGGAGAGAAAACAACACCAAACAAATGAGAGACAGCCACACAGTTTCGGAAGGTGGAAAATGTATAGACAGATGGCAACTGGAGCAGCTTTACTAAAAGGCTGAACTCTCCTGGCCTGCAGGGGGCGCTGGCAGGGGCGTAACTAAGGGATGGCAGGTTGGGCTCCTGCCCTGGGCGATGTTTGAGGAGGGAAGCTAATGAACAGTTTCTCTTGGCCGTCACGGTTTCAGTTGCCAGCTGTGAGAGATCATTGAGCAATTTAAAACTAATTGACACAGATGTTGTTTTCCATAGATGGGCCCCTGCACCGATAAGAAGCAAGCTGATTTGCGCCAAAGAACCTGGGAAGGCTTAGAGATCAGGGGCACCAAGGTACTTCTGAAATCCACGGTAGAGAACAGGGCAGAACATAGGGAACTTGGTTAGAGGGTGTTGAAGGAGGACTTAGACCCTCAGACGTGTTTTCCTGTGGAGCAGAAGACCAGATTACTAGCAAAATGTCTGTCACTCAGAGAAGCCAAGCCCAGCTGAGATAAGGAGAAAGGCAAGGTAAAACCATAAAGCTGATTAGGTGGGCAGCTCCAGTGCTGAACACCGAGCCCAGCCCTCCTTCAACTGCGTGACTCCAAACATAATGGCCACCAGACATCATCCCTGGGCATCCCCTCAGGAGAACCTGACTGGCCTAAAAGACTACAGGCCCTGACATCTGAGGGATTTCCATTTAAGCAACAATAAGACTGAAGAGTACATAAGCCCCACCCAAGCACACAAAGTTTCCGTTTAGATATTTAACGACTTGATGTTAAATAAGAACGACAACCAAGTATCTCCAGACACTTGACGAAAGCCCCTAAAATAAAACACAGTGACTAAAACAAACAAATACAGAAGAACGTCAAGAGGAATAGAGACTATACTGACTGGAAGAAATTGTCAAGTAACTATAATTACTATCCTAAGAGAAAACAGTATATCCATGAAACACTAGAATGCAATAAAAGAATACTCAGAGAATAGGAAAGAATTCTTACAATTTAAAAGCATGATCACAGAAAAATATTCTATAGGAGGATTATAAGATGAAGTTAAGAAATTTCCCAGCAAAATGAAGAAAAAATAAAGAAAATGGGATAATAATGATAAGTGGATAAATGCAGGAAACCCAATATTTGGCCCCTATGAGCTCCAAAAGAGAGAACAGAGAAAACAGACAGGAGAACATTTTCCAAGATATAATACAAGAAAATTGCTTAAAAATAAAACACATGGGTTGCATTTTTGAAATCTACTTGTTCTTTCACAACTGGCCAGAATGGTTAGAAAAAAAAGTCCACACCAAGATACATCACTGCAGAATTTCAGAACAGCTGGAATAAAGACACCATCGTACACACTTAGGGCAAAATAAATACTTGACTGATAACAAACCTGTAGGGTACTATATTTCTCAATAGCAACCCTGGGAATTAGAAAAAGAGGAGCACTGGCTTTTTTTACTGTGAGAGAAAGCGAATTTCAAACTAAAATTATACACCATCCAAACTTTTAATCAAGTGTGAAGATAAAATGAAGATATTTAAGACACATAAGTTCTTGAAGTATGTATTTCTCATGCATTTCATTCTCAGGAAGCTACTAGAGTATGTTCCCCACCAAAACAAGATGTTAAGTCAATAAGGAAGAAAACAACAACAACAACAACAATTCAGGAAAAGGGAATTCCACAAAGAAAAGGAACAAAGAGAAATCCCAAAAGAAGAGTAAAGAAAGAATTCCCAGTCAAGCTGAGGAACCAGTCTAGGAAACACCTAGTATGATCGGAGCAGGGCAGAAGGGTCAAGGATGAATATCTCAAAACAAAAAAAAAGCGGGGGGAAGGGGAATCCTAATAAATTACAAGTGTTTATCTGTACTGAGAGTTATCTTACAATCCTGTTAGAAGTTAAGTCTGACAAAAGAATAGCTATATAGAAATTAGATTAAACCAAATAATAATAAAAGTTATTTACTCCAGGGAAATATCTTCACCGTCAATAACAAGTAATTATAGTACACCGTGTGACTCAGTATTTGATGTATCCAAAAACCTCTGAGTTATCAAAAATCATGTTATGGTTACATGGGAAGAAGTGTGTGGGGGTATAGCCTGAAGAGATTAAGAGGACTGAACCCTCATCTCCCATAGTAGGGAGTTCATATTTAAAAGAGAAATTCAAAAGGTAGCAAGATTATAGCGATGTTATTTTGAAGAATGAAGGTAAATACCATAAGAAACAGCTATAGAAATGTAGACTGTTAGCCTCTGGAAAGCAAGAATTGAGGGTGTAGTGTAGGTAGAAGAGTGAATTCTCATTTTTATTAAAATTCTAGTATTATTATTTTACTTTTAAATTATGTACACATACTACATTAATAAAAATTTTAAAAATCAAAAAAGGAAATAGTGTGGTTTGACATCATTGATACTTTTCACTTAACATTCATATGTATGTGAATGAATTGCTTCCCATAGTTGAAAAACAAAAGAAAAAAGAGCCAAAATCTAAACGGAAATAGCAAAATAATGAAAATAATATAAATATACTTTACTGAGCTTCTAATAGGTTCCAGTGGCAATGCATAGTAGATAAATAAATCCATTCATTATCTTGTACAGTTCTCAAAACAACCAAAAGTTTTATACTGTCATCTTCAAATTAAGCTGAGCAAAGTGGTTGAAGATTATGTAGCTAGGGAATAGGTAAAGCAGGATCCGGCCCCAGGTTTTTCTGAATAAAAATTCCATGCATGTTCCGTTATTCCATTCTTCCTGTTGAGATCTATTGCTGGTTATTTAAACTGTGTGTGCTAAAGGCTGTGGATGGTCCCGGGACAAATCCCATGGAATGTGCTCATGTCTAAGCCCCAGAATGGTCCCCGTCATTGTTCCCTTCTGGACAGTTCCTGTCAATGTCAAAGGTGTCATGGGCTGTATGCAGTATGGCAGTATATGGCCATGGAGAAGGCGGCCTCCTACTCTTTTATGTGTTTGTTTGTGGAGGAAGACAAAGAGCGGATATTTGCATTAGTTTTTTAGCATTGGTGTAACAAATTACCATGGACTTAGTGTTTTAAAAACAACACAAATTCATTCTCTTACAATTCTGTAGGACAGACGTACAATATGAGTCTCACTGGGCTACAATCAAGGTGTCAGAAAGCCTGTCTTCTTTTTGGGAAGCTCTAGGAGGCTCTAGGGAAGTATCAGAGCCCTGGTGGCACAGTGGTTAAATGTTCGGCTACTAACCGAAACGTCTGCAGTTCGAACCCACGAGTGGCTATGAAGGAGAAAGTTCTGGTGATATGCTCCCATAAAGACTTATAGCCTTGGAAACTCTATGGGGCAGTTTTACTCTGTTCTGTTGGGTCACTACGAGTCTAGGGGAGTATCTGTTTCCTTGCCTTTTCCAGCTTCTAGAGACCTCTTGCATTCCTTGGCTTGTGCCCATTCCTCCATCTTCAAAGGCAGCAACACAGAATCTCTTTGACCCTTCTTCCATAGTCAAATATCCCTCTGATGCTGAATTCAGTCAGGAAGGGTTGAGATTATAAAGGCCCATGTTAATAGATGATCCACCAGCATAATCCAGGATAATCTCTCATCTCAAGGTCTTTCACTTAATCACATCTGCAAAGACCCTTTTTCCATGTAAGATGGCAGAAGCACAGGTTCCAGGGATGAGGACGTGAATGTGCTTTAGGGAGCCATTGCTTTGCTGACCACGATATTTCATCACATAGATTCTGGTTCTCTCAAACAGCTGCTGCAACCCAGGCTGGTGTCTCCCTGGTGCCCTCTGCACTGTACAGCTGGACAAAATGTACAGTGAGCAGCATCTTGCTCCTTTGTACTCACAGCAGCTTTGCCATGATTCAAACAAAGCATAAAAACTACACACTGGAAGCACTCTGCCTGCTCCTTGGTTCAAGGATGATGCTATTGTCCCGCTCCCATTCAAATTTGTGCATTTGGAAGATGTCTCCATTTTCAGATTCTTCATTGTCAGGGAGCATGAGTCCTCATGTGCAAGAGAAATTCCATTCCGCTGGGTCTATTAGCCGCCTGTGTGCATTTGAGGACGCCTGGTGTGGCGAGGTTGACACAATGAATTCCAAGGACACTGCTCAAAATAGTCCCTCTGACTGGGCACAGCTCTGTGTGAGGGAAAGGGTGCCAAGGAACCTGTTTATTTGTGTGTTTTCAAATCCAAGTGCTGTGAATGGGGGCAGCCTGCTTGAAGGCTTTTGCACCTGAAGGCTGGCAAGTGTGTACTCAAGTTCAGGGATACTCTGCCACCTTGAGCTTCAGTTTCCTCTCTTGTCCATGAGGAAGATGGTCCCTGGAGCCCTGGTGGCACAGTGGTTAAGAGCTACAGCTGCTAACCAAGTGGTTGGCAGTTCAAATCTACCAGCCACTCCTTGGAAACCCTATGCAGCAGTTCTACTCTGTCCTGTAGGGTCGCTGTAAGTCAGAATCGACTCGATGGTAATGGGTTTTTCTGGTTTTCACTCTACTGGGGACTGTAGATATTAAGCAATAATGTAAAGCTTCTAGCACAATGTCAAGGTCATACAGAGCAATCAGGAAATGGTAGCTATTCTAGCTTTAATTTTGTTTAGGCTCCAAAAGGTACAACCATTTTCAACTACTCGGGGCAAAACATGAGGACGTTAGCGGCTCTAGTTACAAAGGTAACTGAAACCTGCCATCTCAGGTCTCTTGGGGAGTAGCAGGCCCATAAGTCAGCAATGGCGATGGACAGTGACCACAGACATGGATAGACGTTAGGCCTAGGAGACTCTTCACCAAGAAGGCAGCCTCTGGCCTGGCCCTTAGAGGATTCAAAGGGAAGAAGATGGAAAGAGTATTCCTGGCAGAGGAAGAGCACATGCAAAGGTTAAGAGGCATGACAGGGCCTGGGGTGTTTGAGAAAGAGCCCAAAGCTGGCATGTAGGGAACAACTGAGGTGTAGTCATGCAGCAACTTCTTGTTTCCCAAGCAAAATGAATTGTCCTGACAACTTCTACCAGCCCAAGCCTCCCAGTTGAGGATAGAATATTCTGGCCTTGAAACCAGCAGAGCTATCCCACAGTGCCTACTCCTTGGTACTAGTCAAGAGAAAGTGACTTTCCCTTTTGTTAAGACCCTGCTTTGTCCCCCACATAGATTATGTGCAGAACACGCACCACTTCCTGTCATCTTCACCACCTCCTTGAGTGGCACATGCCATTAGCCAATGTTACAGAACAAAGCACAAGTTCAGAGAGGTTAAGTAACTGTAGCAAGCTCACTGAGCTAGGGGCACACTTTTCCACCAAGGTCAGTCATCCTCTTTCCACCCGCTTCTCTGCCTGTCTCTCCCTTCTGGGCCTTCTTCTTCCCATCTCCACAACCACGCTCTCCAGATCACCAGGTTCCAGAAGCATGTGCCTCCCCCCAGTTCCACAATGTGATTTATTTTTCTGATTTCAAACCAATTTAAAACTATCAGAGACTCATATTCTAAACTCTTCACACTGGTGGAGACCATAGACTATTCTATCACGCTCCTTTGGCTGGCACTCGGGTTCTGCCTAAGCTGATCTTACCCTTCCTCTAGGGCAACATCTCCACTTCTCATTGCCTTTTTGTGGCTCTCCTCTTAGCCTGGACTATTCTCCATCTCTAGATTTGCTCTTAATCCCCTGCCCCATGCCTTCATTCACTGGGATCTCTTTTTTTGCAATTTTCACCCCTTCTTCCAGTTCCGTATTCCAAATTCCACCTGTTCATTGAGGCTTAGTTTCCCTAGCATCTTCTCCAGGGAGCCTTTCCTGATTTACTCTCATAGAAGAAGGATTTATCTAGGTCAGGCATCGACAAATTATGGCCCATGGGCCAAATTCAACCTGTCACCTGTTTTTGTAAATAAAGTTTTATTGGAACACAGCTAGACCTTTCTGTTTATGCACTGTCTGTAGCAACTTCTGCCACAGTGGCAGGCTTAAGGAGTTGTAAGAGAATGTGTGGCCAGAAAAGCAGAAAATATTTACTATCTGACCCTTTACAGAGAAGTTCATTGGCCCCTACTCTAAGCCCTGAACCCCAATCACTTTATGGCATTGAGTTTTCTTGATGGCAGGGTTTAAGTGCAGCTGCTGATCACAGTAGTCCCTGTGTGGTGCAAATGTTTAGTGTATTTGGCAGCTAATTGAAAGGTTGGCAGTTCAAGTCCCCAGAGGCACCTTGGAAAAAAGGCTTGGTGATCTACCCAAAAAATCATCCATTGAAAAGCCTATGGAGCACAATTCTACTCTGACACTCTTAGGAGCACCAGGAGTTGGAGTCCACTTGAGGGCAGTTGGCTTACTGACAGTTGATGAGAGCAGCATGTGTGTATGTGAGAGAGAAAGAAATAGAGAAAGAATGTGTGTATGCACGTTCAGGATCTCCCACCAACCCCACCACAGGCAGGAAGCTTCCAGGTTAGAACTGCCAACATTTGGGGAGACTTGGTATCATTCATAAGCAGTGAAAAGACTACAGATTTGGGTGTCGCAAAGGCATATTATCTGTGCATCCTTGGGCAAACCAGCCACCCTCTCTCCTCCTCACTTTTCTCAGATACCCCTCCTGGGAATACCACTCCTGGCTTTAGAGGAAGACAGGTGTACTCCTGTTCTGGTGAAGACACTTGCTCCATTTCTCCTGCATTTCCACCATACCAACTCTGTAATGGCTGGCTTAGCCCTGAGACCAATTCCTCCTTGACATTAATGCGGAAATCCTTTACATTGAAGCTGAAGCGGGAATGGGGGGTGGGGGAGGGAAGGCACCTTGAACTCAGCCCGCCAACTCCTTTCACAGAGTGAGTCTCCCATAGCAGGGAACTTCCTGTCATTAGCAGCCTGGGTCGGTTCCAGCTGGTGCCCTGGAGAGGAGGGGTTTCTTATCCATTACCAGCCTCCGAAGCCAGCCTGTCCCCCCCAGGATTAAGATCTTATAAACATCAGCCAGTCCTCAGGGGTGATCTGCTGAGGGCCCCCCATTGATTCCAGATGGAGGAGAGACTTGTTTTGAGGAACAAATGTTAACTGTCTCTTTTCAGCAAGGAAAAAACAACAGCAGCACATCCACAAGGAACAATCCAATGTGAAACGCCTCACACAAACCAAGTGATTTTCTTTCTGAGCCTTGGAGATCGAGAGGTTCTTTTTAGGGACTGTGAGCAGAGAGCATCATGACTAAGTGTTTTGTGCCCTTTGGAGCACCCCACCAGGGCCAGGACAGAGACAAGGGGCAGGGCAGGCTCTGGAGGTTTCATGTGAAAATCTGCCATCACGGAGAGAAGCCAAAGAATAACCAAGTGGCCATCTTTATATGGAAGCTGCACTCACAAAGAAAGGTTTTAGCTTGCTTAATTTTCCTCCTATGGATTGTGCAGCAACTCTTGCCTCTATCTGGGCTTTGCCAATCCCCAGCAGACTCTGATATAGTGCTGTTCTTTTCAGTGAGAAGCAAACAGCCCATCTGCTGGGACTCCTGACATCTTCTGTCTACATTGGAGAAGCTTCTAGCTCCTAAGCTCAGGCCACTGCTCACACAAGGAGTGGTGGACACAGTCCTTGCTTCCATGTATCCTCAGACCACCACCAACATAGTGACCTCTCTGTGGGCCACGACACGGTTTATTCAAATCACATAAAACATTGGTAGGAATTTGTGTTCACTTCTAAAGATATAAATAACCCAATTCACAGTCTGTAAATTACCTGGAATTCCTAATTTTAGAGGCACTTTGGAATAACTGAAAAACCATGGGTTCTAAATTGAGACAACTAAGGAGATTCCACTTGTGTTCATTGGGCTTCTGACCCAGCTGTTCTCTCCCAAGAGTTGACCTCCTTCTGGGATCCCCATACTTAACTCTGACTCTGAGGTTCTCTTTGCAAGCCTGTAACCAAGCACAGGAGCCCTGTGGCACAACAGTTAAGTGCTCAGCTGCTAACCAGAAGGCTGAAGTTTGAACCTACCCAGTGACTCCATGGGATGAAGACCTGGCAATCTGCTCCTGTAAAGAGTACAGCCTAGGAAGCTCTATGAAGCAGTGGGTGTTGCTAGGAGTTGAGAATAGACTCAATGGCACCTAACAACAACTAACTTAAAGGTTGGTGGTTCAAACCCTCCCAGACACACTGTAGAATCCTTATGGAGCAGGTCTATTCTGTCATATATATAGAGAGAGTCAGTATCAACTGGACAGCACCTAACAACAACAACCAAGAGCAAAGAGCAAGTGTGTCTCTTCGACATCATTCCCTACCTCCCAGACCATGGCAGGACTGTCCAGCCCCATTCCCAAGGCCCCCATGCTCTCTTACACCCCTTGTGTTGGTTTTCCATGCCCTGTAACAAATTACCATAAACTCAGTAATTTCAAACACTACCCGTTTATGAGCTGACAGTTCTATAGTCAGAAGCCCATCTGGTGGCTAGGGTCCTCTGCTCAGGTTCTTGGGAGGCTGACTATCCATGTACTGAGGCTTCCAGACCCAGAAAGTATTATTATCCAGACAAGCAAATAAACCAACCATAAATCTCAAGCATTTACTCCAGGCCTGGTGCATTCCATGAATTCTCTCATCTGATTTTTCTAAAACTCTACAAAGTAGGCATGGTTACTGTTCTGTGTTTCACGGAAGAGGAAACTCAGTCTTTGGGAGGTTCAGTAACCCATTTGGTGCTACGCAGATGGGGAGTGGGTGAAGCTGGATTTGAACAAAAAGAGTCTGGCTCCACAGTCTACGCATGACCATGGTGCTATGTGCTGCGTTGTAATAAAGCGTGTGCACTGAACATCTGGTCCAGGAACACGTGTGCTGAGCATGCTATTGGGAAAGCCAGAGCTCTGTGGGCTAACAACATACTTTCGAGCAGCATTAACCTGTATGGGCATTGGAAGGAACCTGACTATCCTATGGGCCCCTTTGAAGCAGAAGGACAGGAGGAGTTGTGGCAGGGGACACACAGAGGTGCAGGCTCCTTTCATGGGCCAGGGCTCAAGGACTATTTTAGTCATCTAGGGCTGCTGTAATAGAAATACCACAAGTGGATGGCTTTAACAAAGAGTTTAGTCTCTCACAGTCTAGTAGGCTAGAAATCCAAATTCAGGGTGTCAACTCCAGGGGAAGGCTTTCTCTGTTGGCTATGGAGGAAGGTCCTTGTCATCAGTCTTCTCCTAGACTAGAAGCTTCTCCATACAGGAACCCCGGATCCAAAGGACTCACTTTGCTCCTCACACTGGTTTCTTGGTGGTATGAGGTCTCCCTGTCTCTCTGCTCCCTTCTCTTTTATATCTCAAAAGAGATTCGTTCAAGACACAATCCAATCTTGTAGATTGAGTCCTGCCTCATTATCATAACTGCTACCTATCCCATCTCATTAACATCATAGAGATAAGATTAACAACACATAGGAAAATCACATCAGATGAAAAAATGGTGGACAATCACACAATACTGGGAATCATGGCCTAGCCAAATTGATACACATATTTTTGGGGGACACAATTCAATCCATGACAGGGACCAATGCAGGCAAAAACCTCTGCAGGCTAAGACTTTCCCTAAAGCTTGTTAAGCTATGACTTGGTAGAGCAGATCTCATAACATCTAGATGTTTATCACACATTTTCCTTTTCATTCATTCACTCATTTAATCAGTCAACCAGCCTTCATGGAAACTTCTCCATGGCAAGCCCTCTACTGGGTTACTGAGGCTATAGGGATGAATCAGGCACCATCCATGCACTTGAGGGATTCACGATCACATTGAGGAGACATAGCTCCAAGGATATCATTGTAATAGAGGAAGAAAAGTGTCAAGATAGAGGTTCACACACAGTGGTGGAGAGAGAGCAGTTCAGATCTTTCCTGTAAATGGTTGTCTGTGTTAGGATGGATGACATTTTCAGGAGGATCCTTGAGCTGGTCTTAAAAATGAGAGCATGCTATTCCACGCAGAAAGAACTTATGAGTAATGGCACGGAAGCCTACAAACAGCATGACTCAATTAAGGAGCTGTAAGGAAATCATACTGCTCTAACAAAAGATGGTGAGGAAGGGAATGATGAGGCCAGAAAGATAAATAGGGGGCAGATCACAGTGGTTTTTATCACCACTTAGATGAATTGGAGGGAGCAGACTATGTGTGCAGATATCACCTTATAAACATGTCATCACGGAGGAGTCTGGTTACAAACAGGAATCCCTTTGCCCAAAGGACACACCTGACTTCAGGCTGAGAAACCAGTCTTGGCTACTAATGGGATAACAAAAGAGAAGGGTGTGAAGCCAAGTCCCATCAGTGCACTAGAAAGACTGCTTGATCAGCTCTCCAAAGTAAGGAGCATGGCGAGGCCTGCAGGAATCCAGGTACTGCTTCTCTGTAGTAATGCAATTAGGTGTGACTTTGGGCAACCAGAAGACACACGCTAATGGAAGAGTAGCATGAAGGGTAGACACAAGGAAGTAAACTCACTCAACACTTCCTACTACTCAACTGTGTGTGTGTGTGTGTGTGTGCACTACATGGTTAACAAAACAAAATTATGAGTTATGGATTATGGGGTAATAAATTATCAGTTATGGATTGAGGGATAAAGGATTATCAGTATAAATTATGGGGTAAAGGATTATCAGAAATAGATTATGGGGTAAAGGATTATCAGAAATGGATTATGGGGTAAATAATTATCAGAAATGTATTACAGGGTAAAAGATTATCAGAAATGGATTAGAGTGTAAAGGATAATCAGTTATGAATTACAAGGTAGAAGAAGACCAGTAATGGATTAAGAGGTTGAGGATTACCATTTATATATTATGGGGTAAAGTGGTTATGGATTATGGGGTAAAGGATTACCAGTTATGAATTACATGGTAAAGGAATATCAGTTATGGATTATGGGGTAAAAGATTATCAGAGATGGTCTGATGTGCAGCCCATTTCTCTGTACAGCATTGGAATGGGGACGAGTCAATAGATGGGTGTCCTGATGTCAGGAGTCTGTGGCACTAGCCTTAGTATGGCTTCCAAGTATTGATCAAGCTACTTCTCCTCTCATGGTCCAGGTTCCTCATCTTGGAAAACAGGTGTTTGTTGTCCTTAAGTGCTTAAGTATGATTCTCACCTTGGAGTCAGTCAAACACACACACACACCTGTACATATATACACATATAATTTTTTTTTAATTTCCTTTTTTCTCTTTGACCCCTGTATAAGAGGGAAGACAATGTAATGTGTCAGAACACGTCAACCAGGGTTACTTCCACTCCTGACCCACCACTCACTATTGGGCCACATATGGCCAATCTTCTCACTGCACTGAGACTCAGGTTCCCCATCTATGAGATGGGCATTGTTGTATCTGCTCTCCACCTCTGTGCATGGACCTCTATCTTATCCCCTTTCCCCCTATTACAATGATATCCTTGGAGCTACATCTCCTTCATGAGCTCATGAATTCATCGAGTGCATGGACCATGCCTGATCCATCCCTCTAGCCCTGCCACAGAGCAGAGAACCTGCCATGGAGAAGCTTCCATGAAGGTTGGTTGAGTGATTGAACAAGTAAATGAAGAGAAAGGGACTGTTTTGAGAACTAGAGAGCGTGAGTCATATAAAACTTTGCGCAGAGCCAGTGTCCAGGGAACTGTAGCAGGACAATGAGCTGGGATTCTGGCTCTTTTGAGCACATGAGGATGGAGTGATCTACTTGGCAGAGAACTGTCAGCTGGACACCTGGACTCTCATTGCAGCCTTCTCATGAATAGCTGCTGTCTCCGTCATGTGGAGTTTTGTCCCCTCACACCCTACATTCACAGTATTGTAGGGCTTATTCCCCCGGGCTGTTGGGGAGACCAGGACGAGGTGGTCAAAGACAAGAGTAGAGCAACAAAGCAAAGGAGCCTGTGGGGCTGTTGTTAGTAGTTGCCCTTGACTTGGCTCCCACCTATGGCAACCCTATGTACAACAGAATGAAACACTGCCCAGTCCTGTGCCATTCTCACAATCGTTACTATGTTTGAGGCCATTGCTGCAGTCACTGTGTCAATGTATCTTGTTGTGGGTCTTCCTCTTTTTCACTGACCCTCTACTTTCAAGCATGATGTCCTTTTCCAAGGACTGGTCCCTCCTGATAACACATCCAAAGTATGTGAGATGAAATGTCTCCATCCTCACTTCTAGGGAGCACTCTGTCTGTACTTCTTCCAAGACAGATTTGTTCATTCCTCAGGAAGTCCACGGTGTATTCAATATTCTTTGCCAACACCATAATTCAAAGGCATCAATTCTTCCATCTTCCTTATTTATTGTCCAGCTTTCACAGGCATATGAGGTGACGGGAAATATCATGGCTTGAGTCAGGCGCACGTTAGTCCTCAAAATGACATCTTTGCTTTATAACACTTTAAAGAGGTCTTCTGCAGCAGGTTTGCCCGATGCAATGAGTCCTTTGATTTCTTGACTGCTGCTTCCACTGTCCATGATAGTGGATTCAAGTAAACTGAAATCCTTGACTATTTCAATTTTTTCTCTGTTTATCATGATGTTGCTTCTGGGTCCAGTTGTGAGGGTTTTATTTTCTTTGTGTTGAGGTATAATCCATGCTGAAGGCTGTGGTCTTTGATTTCCTGACTGCTACTCCCATGGACGTTTCATGGGGGCTAGGGAAGAAGGAAATAAGGAGGAGGAGAGTAGGACAACAACAAGAAGAATGAATCCAAAAAACGGGAAGGGAAAACATCAAAGGAGGAAATGGCACTTAATAAAGCAAAGAAGAAGAAGACTCGGGGGCAGACAAGGCAGGAAGAGAAGAGATGGTGTTGCAGACAATTGTCTAGTTGGAGACCTGAGTGTATTTGGTCAGCATGCGTGGTCTGGGCCCAGGTCTGCCCCTCACTGGTGTTCTGGCTGTGTAATCTAAATGTCTCTGAGCCTTACTCTTCTCATCTGTAAAATGGAAATAGTAATATTATTCACCTATAAAGGGTGTGGAGAGCAAAGAAATTGATAATAATATGCAAAATATCTAGCACAGTGCCTGTGATAAGGGCTCAACAGCTATGACTTATATTATACTAATACCTATCAGCATCACAGAGGTGGGGATTCAGGGATAGAAGGGGAAAAGCCTCCAAACACACACCCTGCCTGTGACATAGCAGAACAAGAGCTCTGTCAGCAGGCTGTAGGAAGCGTCTTCTCTTCCTCAGCCAGGGGAGCGGTGGGGAAGGAGGGTGGGTCTTCACAGCCAGTAATAGGTCTCTGTCTTGGTTGGACCTAGAGGCCCTGGCTGCTCCGTGGTCACTGGCTAGGTGCTGTCACTGAAGGTGGAGTCAGAGGGTGGGCAGAGGGATGTGGAATTTGAAATGGACTCAGTTGAAGGCGACACAGGGTGAAATTAGTAATTCCCTCTTAGAACCCACTGGTAAGATCTCTGTGATAGGGTGTGGCCTCACCTGAGAGGAAGAATGGGTGAGCATGCAGCTGGGGTGCTCGTGTGGACAGGGTGTGTGTGTGCTTGTGTGCACATGTGTGAGTGTGAGCTTGCTTGTAGAGGATGCATGCATATAGATATGCTTGTGTGCACATATGTGCATGAGTTCCTGTGTGGGTGAGCATGTATATAGGCACACGCAGTCTAAGATGGGAAGAATCTGACCGAACGGATAGATGAGGACTGTGTGAGAGACAAGTTTTAGCACATCTGGGTGTCATTGTGGGTACCCGACGTTTTCCCTTGACTGACATCCTGGCCATTCAAACTCCAGAATCCAGTGGGAAAGAAAAATCAAAGAGTATGCTCAAATTTTTGACTTCACATTTGCTGTATCCAAAATAGTCAAAGCTGGCACAGGTTAGCGTGGACCCTGAGGGACCCCCACCACTCAGCCCAGAGGGAGAGGAAGAGAGCCTTCTTTCCACAAGCACCAGCAGACCCCTAGTTGACTCCAACTCATGGCGACCCCATGTGTGTCAGAGCAGACTGGTGTTCTGTAAGGTTTTCAGGGGTTGCTTTTTCAGAAGTAGATAACCAGGCCTTTCTTTCAAGGCACCTCTAAACCAAACCAAACCCATTGCTGTAGAGTCGGTTCAAAGGCTTCAGTTCTTCAGTCTTCTTTATCCATTGTCCGGCTTTCACATGCGCATGAGGTGACTGAAAACACCATGGCTTGGGTCAGGTGCACCTTGGTCAAGTGTGAGCCTGGGCAGGTTTTATTTTTACTCCTCCGAGCCATGGTCTCCTCATTGTCAATGGCTGCAAACATTGCCTCTCCCTCCTGGATTTGCTGAGAGGATTGAGTCAGACAGCAGCTAAGTGCTTCGACAGGCCCTCACTCATTTTGTAAGCACTCAGTAAAAATTAATCATTGTTATTATTATTATTGGCAGAAAGGGGATGTGACCGTGAAAGATGAGAAAATGGAAATGTAAGAACCCCATGAAGGCATCATCTCGTTCATGGAGGGCCTGCAGACTTTGCCCACAAACTGCAGTGTGAATTGGTTCCCACAAAAGCCGTGCTGAAAGTGGATGGCTTGTTCCGTAAAAGGGTGTCTGTAGAGGTTGCTTTAGATGTGACAAGTCACCAACACCACACTGCAAGCCACACTAAAACCTTAACACATCTCGTCCTAATTTACAGATGTGTCACTAGAGGCTCATGAAGGGCAGCATCCTGTCTGAGGTCACAGTGATAGTTAGGGTGGAGCTGGGGCTAGAACCCGGGCCTCCTGGGTCTCAGGGGCTCCTGTCGGCCTCCTTCCTTTCTGGAAGCTAAGAGAACTCTGGAGGTCAGTGCCCTTGTTTCTCCTGTTCAGGGAGGCCAACCCAGCTCCCCAGGAGCCCTGTCCTATCCTGGGGCACTTGGCAGGGGATCCCTCACCCTAGCTTTGCAATCAATCCCACCCTTGGGAAACCCACGCAGAGTGAGGTGAGTGCCCCGCCAGCCCGCCAGCTGGGAGAAGAGTGAGTTCAAGTAGTTCTTGCAAAAATTATGCAAAAGCCCTGAGTCACCCACCACACAATGCAAGGGAACAAGGCCCCAGGCCTCTCTCCTCAGGTTGCAAGGGGCCACCCCTACACTCCAACCTTACTGAAGGAACACAGTGAACAGAAGCAGCTGGAAAGAATGAGGGGTTCCCTGCCCAGAAATAGAGAAGTGGGACAAGTGTGAAAGAGGCCAAATCAGGCTCTGGGGCCTCCATGCAGATGTAGAGGCTGGCAAGTCCCAAGTCCATGTGTCAGGCGTGAGGCTGGGGGCTTCTCCTGACTCATGTAGCTGCAAGGGCTAAGGAACCCAAGATCTGTAGGTCAGACGGCAGGCCTCTGGCTCATCGGCTATGGAGACTGATGAATCCCAAGATCGGCAGGTATTACAGCAGGCCGCTGGCTCCAGTCCCAAGAGCCAGAGGTCGGATGATGATGAGACAGATGCAGGATACAGAGCAAGTGAGTGAGCTTTACCAGAACATCTATATATATATACTGGATTCAGGCCACAATCCTGAGGAAACTCCCCTTATAACTGATTGACTGATCACATGAGATCGCATCATGGAGGATGACTACATCATTACACAGCAGCCAAATTTCATCACTACATAATTGCCAAACTACATCACTACAGCACTGCCAAACCACTGAGAATCTTGGCCCAGCCAAGTTGACATACAACCTTAACCATCATGATAGACTCTGTCATCACTCTGGGGCCAGGAAGAAGTAGCTTGGTCTTTTACGTTTTTCTAACCATTTGTACAAACCTGAGTAGGAAAAGGAAACAAAACACTACAAGTGAAACAGCATTGACTGAACACCTTTGATAGAGAGGAGGTACTCATTCTCCCCACGTTGCACACAAGGAGTCTGAGGCCAGCAGAGGCGAATTGGACCATGGGTATGCTTCAGATTGCAGCCAAGTGCTTAGCCATTGCTCCGTCAAGATGACAGCCTTGGAAACCCTATGGGGCAGCTCTACTCTGTACTATAGGGTCACTGTACTTCAGAATAGACTCGGTGACACTCAACAAGAACAATAAGTACCAACAAAGCTTCAGAGATGAGTTTTCAGAGCAGACACAGGCAGTTCAAGGGCGTTTTCTATAGTGTCCCCTGTCCCTCCTGCTGACATGTCTCTAGTGTCTCACTCCCTCTCTCCAGGGTGCCTTTATGTCTGCTGTCTCTAATGAAGCCTCTGGCCACCCATGCACAACCATGCATCTAAAGACTCCTACCAGGTATGACAAATAGGTGGCCCTGCCTAAGAGGGGCTGAGAAGAGCTCCACATTTTATTGATTTGGGCTTTGGGAAACTGTCTTCTGTATTCATTTCTCACCTCTGCTGCATTCAAAAGAGGTGAAATTTAAGTATTAATCAAAATCATACAAATGAGGCAAAAGTGCCAGCCTGCACGTGGGCCACACTAATTACTTTCAGCAGGCCTGGCCTCTTCCAGGATGTGGGGTGGGGTGTGCACCCCTCTGCTCCATCCCGATCGCCAGCGCCCCAGAGGGACTGGCTTTAATTAATCCTCTGCTACTGTTGAAATTGCATGGTCCTGAGGGGAGCCCCAACTAAGCAGGAATATTATTTTAAACACACACTGTAAACAATACTCGAACCCCGGAGGATTCTGGGGTGTGTGACTTTGACCCCTTCGCTGCCGGTGTCGGAAGCCCTTCACTTTTTGTCACCTCCTCAACTAAGCCCTTTATTTTTCTGTACCCCTTTCTGTTCAGTTGATTTTCAGATGCTAAGGTGAGGAGGTCAGAAGAAAAGAATCACCAACTGTGATGACCATCTTAGCTTCTCTGTAAATGACTGCTCACAATTTTCTTAGAATATCATCATCTATATAGTAATAGCAATAATAACAAGGACTAACATTGATAGACTGTCACTGTTCTGAGATCCATGACAGGCATTCTGTCAGCATCGGCTACCAGTATATGTTATATTTGTATATCTGTATATAAACTATTTGCCTTTGAGTCAATTCCAACTCATGGGGACCCCATCTGTGTCAGAGTAGAACTGTGCTCCGTAGATTTTCATTGGCTAATTTTTCAGAAGTAGATCACCAGGCCTTTCTTCTGAGATAAGTCTGGGTAGACTCGAACCTCCAACCTTTTTGTTAGCAGCCTAGTTCATTAACCTTTTGCACCAGCTGGGGATATGTTTATACATACATATATACATGTATACATATATGCATACATACAGAAGGTCACTATGAGGTGGAGCCAACGGACAGCAATGAACAACATTTGTACGTTTTTGTGTGTGTGTCTGTGTGTTCTTTAGGAAAGGACATCATGTTTGGTAGACTATCAGTGAAAATGAAAGAGATCCTCAATGAGACGAACTGACAACGTAGACACAACAATGGGCTTAAACATATCAATGACCCCGAAAATGGCCAGGACCAAGGGATGGTTTATTCTGTTTTACGTAAGGGGTCATGAGTCAGAGCCAAGTCAATGCCAACTAACAGCAACAAGAGATAGATAGATAGAGATAGACAGACAATATTTACATTCTAAGCCTCAACAACCTTATGAGAGAGGCATTATTCTGAATCTTATTTTATAGCTTGTAAACAGCAGGCACAGAAAGCTAAGTAACCTTCCCAAGGTCACACAGCCAATAAAGGACAGACCCGGGCTTTGAACACTGGCAGTGTGGCTTAGCTATTATATTACATCAGGCTGACCTTTCATTCTTTCGGAGCTTCTAATTTTATTCGGTCATTTGTGACACTGAAGTCCAAACCAGGTTCAACTCTGACAGACCGTAAGCTGTCTTTTGAAAGTTAAGTGCACACAACTTCGTTTTTGGCATTGTCCTCTTTATTTATTTATTTATTTTTTCCTTTCCATCTACAATTACTTAATTGTATGCATAATTACTTGCATGGGAAATTGACTCACTAGTATCAGACCAGCACTAGCAACCTAACGTACTGTCCCCGAGGCCTCTCGCAAGGTGGGATGGATCATTCAGAAGGAGCTGCTTTCTTTGGAATTCTTTAAAAAATGACCTGCTTTCCTTCAGAAGAGCCAGAGAGGGGATCTGGGGAGCGCTTTCCCCTAGAGGCTCCCCTGAGATCTCTGTGAACTTGGCAAACTTGCTCGGAATTACCCCAAAAGAGCAATTTGTTCCCTAGCAAAACAGGATAATTGTCTGGGGCAGACCCAGGCTGCTGATGCACGGGTCAACAGAACGGGAGGGGGCACGCTCTCCGGAGAGAGTCTGTTTGGGAAACAATTATCTGGCTTCCTTTGAATCAAAGATAGTCCTGCGCTCTGTGTGCACGCGCAGAGATCAAATACAGCGTCCTGTCTCCACAGATTCTTTTCCTTTCAGGAAATTATTCATTGATAAAGCTGCTGGCCCAGACAGCCGGCTTCCTTACAGGAACTGCGCTTTGCTTTCTGAGAAGAAGCCAACCAGGCAGCCACAGTTATTGCTCTTAATGGTGTTCTTCCCTTTGGAGAACGGTCCCCTTCTCTTCTGCCCAACTTGCATCATCTCAAAGAAAAGGAGCAGCAACTGATTCTCCCAAAGGAATGAAGAAGGCTTCTCTACTGCTACTCGGGTGATGGGGTCACTTCGCAGCTTGCTTCAAATGTGCAGAAACCAGGGCTGTGATCGCTGCAGGAATTCATTCCTTCTGCATCCAGTCAATACCAGCCTGGACTTGGCATAGTGCTTTGTGCTGAGATTTTAAAGAAATGAGGGAATTATCCCCGTCCTCCAGTGTGTCATAGTCTAGGTGTGGCAAAGAGATCCTATCTCACAAGGCATCGAGAATCAATGGATACTCACAAGCTGGACTCCTGATAGGTGGAAAACAACACTGCTATTAGCTAGTGTGGTCCCTCATTGCCCAGGAAAGAAGAGAAGTCTTTATCATGCACTTGTCTTCTTGGGTTCTAGTGAACGTCTAGAGACGATTTAGTCCAATTGTCTCATTGTACAAGGATGGAAATTAAAGTGCAGAGTCAGCAATGCTTTGCCTAAGGTTGAGTTGAGACTGGGATGGCAAAAATTAACCAGGGCAAGGATAGATCTAGAGTCTGTGGCCAGAGCAAGCAAGAGATAGAGAAGTCAGAGAAGCTGTATGTGCATGAGAATTGTGTGGTTCTAGGGAAGCAGGGTCAAGTCCAGAAAGGACCACCTGATCAAGAAAAAGAGACCAGAGAGTCAGAAAGAGTAGGGTTGGGACCGGCTGAATGGACATCAAGCCCTAGTGCTGGGCCAGAGTTATTTTATGCATTCTTAGTTCTCCTAGTTCATTGGTAATTGCAGACAGAAAGTATTTAAAAAATTTAGAAAAACTATTGGCCATGATTGGGGCTAAATAAGTAAATAAAACAAACTTCTCAGGAGTCTATTTGAATTTTCGGCATTCATAGCTCTCTCCAATCCTTCATGATAAAATATATTAGCAAGAAGGTAAAAAAGAGCCAGTTGTTAACTAAATCCAAGCAACTGCACTGTTCCTACCCCAAAATATTTCATTTTATGTGATCATCTCATTAAATCTTTTCAAAAAGATTTCTTGCACCGTGTCATTGTCTCTGTACTGATGAAGAAACAGAGGCTCAGGGAGGATGAGGGATCTGCTAAGTCTCAGCTAAAGAAAGACGCTCTGCTTTAAGGCCATGTCCTCCTCCTGACATCTCTGCAAACCCTTCCCCACAGTCTGAAAAGCTCTTTGTTAGATGCTTTCTTGTTTGACCTACATGAATCCCTGTTTCATAGGTGACCAAACCAAGCCTGAAAGGAGTTAAATAAGATCACCAAATTCATATAGCTACAAGGACAGAAGGAATCCTGGTGGCACAGTGGTTAAGCACTCAGCTACTCACTGAAAGGTGGGTGGTTGGAACCCACCAGCAGCTCAGAAAGAGAAAAGTCCTGGTGATCTGCTCCTATTACAGCCTTGCAAATCCTATGGGGAAGCTCTTCTCTGTCCTATAGGGTCATTAAGAGTTGGAACTGATTCGATCACACCTAACAACAACAATAGTAAGGACAGAGCCAAACTTAGAAATTTGGGACATCATGTTTTCTGCTCCTAGCTACTGCTTCTTGTATGAAATTTAAAGATGAATGACAGAAGGTAGAATTATATCAGGATGAGGTACACAAGAATTCAAGTAGTCAAAGCCTGTTCAAAGATTGCTTTCTCAGAATTTCCTTGACTATTGGACAACTCACCAAATTTGCATAGACAAGCACTCACTATGACTTTTTTGTCCTCTTAGAATTTTTTCTTAATGTGACTGTCTAATGAACAAAGAAAGAGTACCAGACAATTCTGCATCACCATCATAAAATTTGTTTTCCCACCTGTGGCTCCGAAAGCAAAAATCATGCACATGTTTTATAACGACACAGTAAACTTGATCAGAGAAGTTAATTCCAGCTTGAATCCATTTCTCTCCTCTGAGAACTCACACGTACACACATATGCACACGTGCACACATACATTTAAAATAAAGAAGAGAAGACCATCTTCAGTACAACGGAGAAATGGCCACAACCACAAACTATGGAGACTTTCTGCCAAATACTATTAAATTTGAACCCAAATGTGGAAGGATGGACGGAGCCAATACAGACATCCTCATACTGGCTGGAAGGCAGCTTTCTTTAAAAACCCTCTAAAAGTTGCTCTCACAGTTCTCAAAGTCATTCAGTGGCCCTAGATCTAGACTTGTGGATTAGACACAGGGTGAAAAAGGAGAAAAAGAAAACAGTAAGGGAATATTTCTATGGAGGCCTAGTTTTGTGCCATATAATGGCACAGTTGATGGAGCTGAAAGAGGAGTAACCACACAGGCGCACCGTCTCAATTTTCTGTGATCCTGTCTCTGAGCCAAGGGAGAATGATGGAGATCAGGCAAGGTGTTGAAGGGAGAGGAAGCCACAGTCAACATATCACAGCACAAGCGGCTGTACATTATGGTTTCCTGTAATGGTTCAGAGCACCTGAATGCCAGAAACTGATATAGAGAGATAACCCCCCAAAACACCCACAGCCTCAGCTTAATTCCATCTTCCCTTTCCATATTATTCTTTAACAAAATGTTAGTGCAAAAACTACTGCTCCTTTTGAAGATGAGTAAATACCAGAGGGGAAGTATCAGCGTTTTCAAAAGTTGTTGAGAAAAGGAAGGAAGTGAGGGGTAGGCTGAGCAAAAATCTGGTAAGTAGCACGTATCTAAGTATCCCTCCTCAGATGTTAGTTTTTAGGAAGAAATAAAGATGTTAGGGGAAACAAAAGACAATTAATGTTTTTGGAAAAGAATTCAAGAAAGAGATAAAATAGATTAAAATATAGATAGTAAGATAACAGGAAAAATTGAGTTGCCAGAGCTCAGGAAAATGGATGGAAGGGAAAAATGAAATTATTATAAAGATAAGAGGCACATTAGATTAATAACCTAAATATAAGAACTAAAACTGTAAAACTCTTAGAAGAAAGCATCGAAAATCTTTACGACCTTGGATTTGGAACTGGATTGTTAGATATGACAGCAAAAGCATGAGCAACAACAGAAAAAGTAGATAAATTGGACTTCATCAAAATAAACAACTTTTGTGAATCAAAGGACATTATCAGAAAGTGAAAAGACAACCTACAGAATGGGAAAAATATTTGAAAATCATATATCTAATAAAAGTACAGTATCCAGAATATGTAAATAACTCATACAACTCAACAACAAAAAGACAAACAACCCAGTTAAAAACTGGACAAAAGATGTGAATAGGTGTTTCTCCAAAGAAGATATACAAATAGCCAATAAGCACATAAGAAGCTGCTCAACATCATTAGTCATTGCTGTTGTTGTTGCTAGGTCCCTTCAAGTCAGTTCCTACTCATAGTGACCCTGTAGGACAGAGTAGAACTGCCCCAAAGGGTTTCCAAAGGGCAGGTGGTGGATTTGAACTGCTGACCTTTTGGTTAGCAGCCTAGCTCTTAACCACTATGCCATTAGGGCTCCTGTTAGTCATTACGGAAAAGTAAATTAAAATCATTAAGGAATACCATTTCATATCCACTAGAATGATGATCAACCACTCTTCTGAAGAATTGATGCTTTTGAATTATGATGATGTTGAAAAATATTGAATGTACCATGGACTGTAGGAGAATGAACCAATCTGTCTTGGAAGAAGTACAGCCAAAATGCTCCTTAGAAAGAAAGGATGGCAAGTCTTCTATGTATATAATTTGGACATGTTATCAGGAGGGACCAATTCCTGAAGAAGGATATCTTGATTGGAGAGGGTCAGCAAAACAGTAGAAGACCCTCAACGAAATGGATTGACACAGTGGCTGCAACAATGGGCTCAGACATAGCAATGATTCCTAGGATGGTGCAAGACTGGGTAGTGTTTCCTTCTGTTGCACATAGGGTTGCTGTGAGTCAGAACTGACTCAGTGGCACCTAACAACAACAGGATGATGATGATGATGGTATAAAATGAAAAATAGCACATATTAACAAAGATGTGGAGAACCCTTGTGTCTTGCTAGTATGATTTCAAAATGGTGAACCCACCGTGAAAAGCAGTTTAGCAGTTCCTCAAAAAGTTAAATACAGAATTATGATATGATCCAGCAATTCCACTCCTATGTATATACCCTCAACAATTGAAAACAGGTGTTCAAGCAAATACTTGTACATGAATGTTCATAGCAGTATGATTTATAACAGCCAAGAGGTGGAAACTATCCAAATGTCCATCAATCTATGAATGGTAAACAAAATGTGATATAGACATACCATGGAAAATTACTCAGTTACGAAAAATGAATGAAGTACTGATACATGCTGCAACATGGATGAACTTCAACAACATGATGCCAAGTGAAAGAAGCCAGTCACAAAGGTGGCATATTGTATGATTATATTTATATGGAATATCCGTGAATATCTATAAAAAATCCTTAGAGACAAAAAGCAGATTGGTGGCTGCCTGGCACTGGTGGAGAGGAGAATGAAGAATGACTGTTTAATGGGCATGGGGTTTTCTTCTGGGGTGATGAAAATGTTTTGAAACCAGATAGAGGTGGTGGTTGTGAAATATTATTAAAGTACAGAATGTCATTGAATCGTACATATTAAAATGGTTAATTTTATGTTATGTGAATTTTACCTCAAAGGAAAAAAAGACAGTAGATTAGAAACAACCAGAAAAATAGAGAAATAAACCAAACTAAAACAGAGACATAGAACTGACAGATGAGTGGTGGAGATGGAACACACTCTTGAGAAAATTACAATCTCTCCAAGGGGGAAAAAATGAAAATGTCTAGAGAAGGAAGTGCTTCATTCTGTTGTAGATAGGGTCACTACGAGTCGGAACCGACTCAACAGCACCTAACAATAACAACAACAAGAGAGAAGTTATTACCCATAAGGAAAAGAGATTCAGTGTATCAATAATGAGTATATAGGATCAAGATGGCAGAACCAGTGGCCATGGGAAAATACTCAGTGGTATAATTTAAGAGAACTTCATTTTTCTATGGACTTGAATTTGGAGATTAAAAATACACACTGGGCCCCAGAGAAGACTTGGACAGAAGTACTCAGCACCAAGGTATTTCAAAATTACTGACTAAGGATGAATACTGAATCCTATAGGCATCAAGGCAAAATAATCGTCACCATCATCATCATCGTCATCTAGTTACTTACAAAGAAGAAAGCAATCAAGTTTGCTGTAGACTTCTCCACAACCAAAGGCAATGGAAGAAGACTGGAAAATAGTGTAGATAAAGTAAGTCTTCAGGAAGTGATGTGTTCCAAGAATTCTAGCTTGTCTAACTTTCTCAGATGTATAGAATTTTGTTTTTGGCAGCAAGGGTGGGGAATTTCATCCAATCAGATAATTACCACCACAACTATTAATATACGAAACAAATTCATAAAGTCTGTGTTGTCTCTCAGATCTGAAATTTCCATTTCCTTTCCTTTAGCAATAACCCCACTTAGAGAACTTGTTGATTATTCCTAAATTCATAAGCTTAACACAACCCAATTCCATCCCTTCAAGACCTCAACTGTTATCCCATCCAAAACTCCCCTCTATGGTTTCCACCAAGCTAAAGGTAGCTTGACCAATCATATCATATAATATATAGAATTGTGCTTATTCTTAACATATTTACCAGGTGAACAAACAAATGGTATCTCTGCAACCCATATTACAGTCACTCATTTCTTTGTAGAGACATTCAGTTGAGAGGAGGGTACCTAACCAGGTAACAGGAATGATAACTACAAAACACAGCCTTAGCCAGGTCTTCATCTCCACTCACCAGAATTCCAACTGTGTTTTTGCATGTTGTCATCTCTGTAATCCGTAGAATATAAGGCTTTGCTAGCATTTCTTCTTCATCTTCTCTGCTTCTCTCAATGTTCCCTTTTCTCCCTGAATTTATTGGCTCAATACATTCTATTTCTAATTCATAAATCTGTTTCCTTCCTTCAATAAAATAGATTTTTCTTCTCAGTGATATTACCCATCATCCTTCATGTATGAGGGCCACATACAAAAATTCTCAAAAATCCCAAGAATTTGAGGAATGAGCTCTTCCTGGGGGGAGGAGGGAAGAGAAGATCAATATAAAGAATTTAGAAATAGTGAAGATGTATTAGAAAGGCTGGCACTGAGGATTACATCTATTAGAGTATTGAGCTAAGGCTAAGCAACTGTGGGGTTTATGGTTAAAGAATAAAACATATATGTTATAAACCTTGGCAATATAAAAACAATAACTAAGAATAATCCCAAGGGTAGGGGAAGGAGAGTGGAAGGAAATCCATTTGTACTAACGCCTCTATCCTTCATGCTAACTGAAAGTTTGACGGTTTGAACCCACCAGCAACTCCACGGGAGAAAGATGTGGCAGTCTGCTTCTGTAAAGTTTACAGCCTTGAAAATCCTACAGGGCAGCTCTACTCTGTCTTAAAGGGTCCTACGAGTCAGAATCAACTCAATGGCAATAGGTTTTGTTTTTCTTTTTTTTTTTTTTTTTAATGGTTACATCCAAGGAGGCCTTGTAGTGCAATGTTTAAGTGCTCGGCTACTAACTAACAGGGCAGCAGTCTGAACTCACCAGTGGCTCCATGGGAGAAAAGATGTAGCAATCTGCTCCCATAAAGATTATATTCTAGAATATCCTATGTGGCAGTTCAACTCTGTCCAAGAGGGTCGCTATGAGTCTGAATAGACTTGATGGCACACAGCAACAAAGGTTATATCTATAGCAATTTAAGAAAAATCAAATCATAAAATGTCAATGATTCTCAACTTCCAATTGTTTTTCACAATCTTCTTTTTTCTTTTTTAACTGAACTTGTGTTTTGATGACTAGCGTGACTTGTAAAAAGACACTTAAGTGTATTTCAGCAATTCCTGGAGTTTCATATCAGCTTTATCTTCTTTTATATGCAAATAAAATTATTTTTAAAACTCTAAAAAGTAGCATGCATAATAAATGGGATATTTTTCTAAAATTACTTCTAGCTATCCATCTCCCTATCTAGCCTTTTATCCATGTATATATGCTAGAAGGATGTTTGAAATATTAACCAATTTTTAAGACATTTTTAGATGACAGCATTTTAATAACTTAATTTTTTTGCACTTTTGTATTGTTTGAGTTTCCATATTATGAGCATATGTATCTTTTATAAAACAATGAATTGACCTTGAATGTCTAAGATAGGTAATCTTGTCAATTAAGTAATCAGTTATTAGATATTAAGCATTTCCATCATGAGAGACACTGGGTGACCTTGAGGGAAGGCCCTTGCTTTGTTGTTGTTAATTGCCATAGAGTCGATCCCAACTCAAGGTGACTTCATGTGTAATGGAAGGGAAGTTGGCCTGGTCCTGTGCCTCCTCACAGTCCTTGGCAGGTTTGAATCCATTCTTGTGGCTATTGTGTCAATCCATCTCATGGAGGAGTTCCTTCATTGTTACTGACCCTCTACCAAAAGTGATATCCTTTTCTGTTCTTTTCTGATGACATGTCCAAAGTATGGGAGCCAAAATCTTGCCATCCTCACTTCTGAGAGCTTCCTGGTTGTATTTTTTCTAAGACAGATTTTTTTTCCCCCCTGATGTATTCAGTATTCTTCACCACACCACAGTTTCCATAACACCACAGTTTGCATGCATAGATTCTTCTCCTGTCTTCCTTTTTCATTGTCCAGTTTTTGCATGCATATGAAGTGATTGAAAAGACCATACTCTCCATGTAGTTAAGAAGAGAAGCCTGAGCAAGACGAAGATTAATGATGTATCAGAAAACAGAGAAAGGACTGGCTCTTGAGTTTGGGTTGGAGATGACACTTCTTGGAGGCAGGAGACTTTGAGCCACAGAACTTTACACTGAAGGACAAGAAGAATCCAAGGACGTGTTCAGTGGGCAATGTGGGATGAGTATAGAGAGGGAGACATGTAAAGCAAAGGACAACTCCATACAATACAGGGTAGGACTGAGGGAAAACGTGGCTGAGTGGGACTTTCTGTCTAAAGCGAGTTGTCACAGAAAAAACGGTGGCTCGTGGTGAGCAGGGGAGTGGGCCCCAGGTAAACTGGTCCAGCAGAGAGTGTCCGGTTGTTGTTAGGGGCCATCAAGTCCGTTCCAACTCGTAATGACCCTATGTACAACAGAACGAAACACTGCCTGGTCCTGCACCGTCTTTAGGATTGCTGCTCTGTTTGAGCCCATCGTTGCAGCCACTGTGTCAATCCATCTCGTTGAAGGTCTTCCCCTTTTTCGCTGACCCTCTACCCCACCAAGCATGGTGTCCTTCTCCAGGGATTGGTCCCTGGAGAGAAAGCCTAGTGGGCTGGGTTTCCAATTTGACTTACTTTGCTAAAGCGCAATCTACCCTCCAGCGTATACCCTGTGGCTTTCTCTCCCTGGTACATTTTTCTTAGCAAAAACTCTTAAAAACAAAAATTAAAAAATAAATAAATGTAAAAATCAGCATTGACTCATTGTTTTGTGCAAAGTTTAGAGCAAATATCTTTTGTAAGATAAACACAAGAAAGTAAATCTTCTCACAGAGTCAGTTTGGGAAATTAAACATTGATTGGATCATACTCAGAAAGGCTTGGGGGAAACCAAATCACCGGTGTCTCAAACTCATTACAGGGAAGGGAAGGATTAAAGCTTTTTAGGCTTGACAGTCCTAAGCCAAACCCTTCACCAGACTTTTTTTTTTTTGTGTGCCCTGGCACTATCTATCCAGAGGTGGAGGCTGGAGGGTAGTGGGGAGAGACCCACAATAAAAACAAATGCAAAAATACACATTTTTGCAGACTTACAGGTTGCTGTCCAAAATCTGCTTTGTATCGAAATCACAGGAAGAAGGAATTGTAGCCCAGTCAAGTTATCTAGGATTAGGGAGCTGATGTTTGGAAAACCTTTCCACAAACAGAACCACGGTCTCTTGATTTAACAGAAAGATTCGACTGTAATTAATTTGTCAAAGGAAAAACCATGTAGAACATTTCAAAAACTAACAGTGGTGAAAAGGAAGCTCGTAGCTCTTTTGGAAATGTATTAAGCAAATGAGGGACAGACAGAGAGGACTGACAGCAAGGTCCAAGCAGGAGAGAGTCTCTGCCAGTTTCTACGTATGCAGCAAATTATCACAGTCTTCATGGGTGTAAGTGGAACGGGATCCTACCTCATTAGATTTCAGCAAAGCGTCTCTCTATTCCAATTTGCACCAGGATTTCCAGCCACCTCTGTGGCTTTGAATGTCTTAAACAACAAGTCACACCTATTATAACATGTTTATTAGCCACTGTCTGAATTCCAAGGAACCCTGGCAGCACAGTGGTTAAAGCACTTGGCTGCTAACCGAAAGGTCAATGGTTAGAACCCCTCCACCTCTTCTCAGGAGAAAGACATGGCAGTCTGATTCCATAAATATTACAGCCTTGGAAACCCTATAGGGTAGTTCTTCTCTGTCCTATAGGGTCACTATGAGTCTGAATCGACTCAACAGCAAAGGGTTTTTTAATGGGTCTTCCATTCCTGAAGATCAGGCTACTCAAGCAGCCACAATGGAGCAAAGGGAGAGAAAAGTGTGTGTGTGAATTTGGGGGACAGTGGGGACTCACTAGAGTGACATACCAACTCTCCAAAGAAAGTACACAAGGAGGCTCCAGCCCCTTCACCTATGAGCTGACGCTTGTTTGGGGCTTTCTCTGCTGGCTGCTAGCCTCTAGATTTTGGCCCCATTCCCTTCCAGGTGAACTTGCGTTGTTGAATCAGTCCTCATGACCAGCCCATCTGATTACCATGAGGATCAAATGAGATCGCTGATGGCGTATCCAAAAAATCAACCCATAGCGTTTTCAATGGCTGTAATGTTACGGAAATAGATCACCAGGCTTTTCTTCTTCAGCGCTGGGTGATTTGAACAGACAACCTTTTGGTTAGTAGTCAAGCGCAAACCACTTGCACCACCCAGGGACCCGATGGCACAGAAAGACCCAACAACTTGCGTCGAGTCGATTCCAATTCATGGTGACCTCATGTGTGCAGAGTAGAATGGCTCCATAGGGTTTTCAAGGCTGTGACCTTTCCAAGGCAGATTGTCAGGCCTTTATTCCAAAGCATCTCTGGATGAGTAGGTTCAAACCACCAACCTTTCTGTTAGTAATTGAGCAGTTAACCTTTTGTGACAACCAGGGACTCCTGATGGAGTATAGAAGGTGTTTAATAACTAGTCACTGAATGAATGACTGAGTGGGCTTGGCCCAGAATAGGCACTCATAAAACAGATGCTATCATTACTGTTGTCAGATACTAAGGCATAGTTGTCCCATAGTGGGCTTTAATTTGGCTACCCTCAGGAAAGGGTCCAGACTTCATCTCTAAGGTACTACTTGAAATTCAAAGAAACACTTGAGCTGCGTTGTGTGTGGAATTGCACTGCCAAGCTCAGTATGACTTTTATGAAACTGCAGACATTTACACCCAGCAGACAAAACACACACAGTTCAGGAGCTGCGATCCATTTTGACGATAAAGGAAAATGCACTGTTATATATGTTTTTTCTCCCCTGTCTCTTCTCCCTTCAGGGGAAAAATGGGAACAGAATGAATGATACCAAGAAGACAAGAGGGCGGTTCTTGCTTTAAAAGAGTTGACATGACTATTATTATTTTTGTTCTCTTGGTTCTAACAGTCATCTGAATTGAATTAGGAAGAACAAAATTGATTTCGTTAAATTGAAAACCTATTCAGAATGTTGAGGTTTTAATAAGATTCCCATGAGGATCTCTGGGTTTCTTAGGAAAACTCTTAATGCCTAGCTTTTAGGAGACACCTTTAAAGCTCAGAATGGCTCCCCAAGCAACTATTCAGAGGCCATGCCTCTTGGTCGGTGGAAACCACTTGCTACTTTCCCCGCCTTCTCCTGTCCTCCTCTTTCCCCAGCTATACAAGCCATTCAGTTGTAGGAGGGATCCACACAAGACTGTGAACGTCATGAGTGTGGTTCAGTGGGGACCACGTTGAGGCTGCCTGCAGAGACTTCCAGCTGAGATTCACGTAGCAAGCCCTTAGACACTACATCAAGGAAGTTTGGGGAAGTGGGTGGAGAAGCATTTTTATTTCAATGTTTGTCCTTAATCAAACGGATATTAAAATATTGAGAGAGAGTAGAAAACGAAAAGGATCTATTCACTGTAATAATTTTTTAAGCACAGTAAGACTAGTCAAACCAAAAGTTCAATTTCATTTTCAGACACCAGAATTTTAACATAGAACTTTAAAGAATTTAACTTAGAGCTTTAATTCATTAATTCCGGAGTCACAGTTGAATCTTACTGAAGTTCACATTCTGTTTTAATTCCCACCTATAAAACATGTGAGAACTCATAGTTTATAAATGAAGAAAGAAGAATAGCACCCAGACGGGAAGGGGAAAGTTTCATTTTTTTAACAGAAGAAGCCTAAGTTATTAACTTAAATTTTCAACTCCTAAAAGAAGAGGTCAACTGCCTTTAAATTGTTTAAAGCTGAAGAGAAATGGGTACAAGAGAGGCCCCATCATCTGTCTACCTAATAGGTCCAGGGGCTCTACTGGCTTGTTTTGGGGGTTTGTAAAAATAGGATTAATGTATTTTTCCAATCTTTATAATAGGTTACTATTTGTGCTGTAATCCCCCTTATCAAACGTGCTACAAAATCACTCTTTACCTCTCCAGAAAAGACGGACTAAAAGATGCACGTAAAATGTCGAGATTCCGACTTTATGAAACAGTCTATCTAAATGTAGGTCCCTCACAAAACGGCCTAGAAAATGTACACCCAGCATGCAAATGTGGGCAGCCAGGAGGGCATCCAGCAGGGGCTGTTGCAAACACTCAAGTATGTGTTGTGCTTTGATTCAGCTGCCCAAAGTGGGGGCAAGGTGCCTGGGGTCCCGGTGACCCAGGCCAGGGAGGGCACCACCAGCACGTGGGCTGTTTTGAAGGCATACCCTCCACATGGCCTCAGTCATTCACAGACTCATTTCTTAGTCCCAGAGGAAACTACAGCCTCAGGCTTTCCAGCTGAAAATACATTAGCCTATCAGTGGAAAGATATTCACTAGAAAGGGAAAAATGCATTTCATTTCTCAAGTACAAACTTTAAGTGACTATTGCAGGACACAGAGCGCCTCTGTTCTGGGTCCAGCCCACTCTGGGTCCAGCCCGCTCTTTCCCTGTTGAATCATGTTCAAAACACTAATCATATAAATGACTGTTGGGATATGGGGTGGGGGGGCGGCACATGCCTGGGCCTGGTAGTTCGGTGGACTGCGAGATAAGGGAAGGGTGTGTGCGGATGCTCACTGTTTGCACTGAGGATGGTACAGCAGGATTGTTACTGATGAACCAAGGTCGCAGCGAAGGGAACAAACTGCAGAATGCCAACCATAGTCTCTTGACAGCTTCTAATATTAAGTTTTAACTTCATAGTGTCAAAGCAGGGGATGTGATTGAAGGTAGAGATTATGCTTGAGGCTATTGGGAAGGGTGCAAATGTGGCAAGATGAGCTGATAAAAAAGTGAAGATGGGGAGAGACAGATAGACAGACAGACAAGAAAGAGACAGAGACAGAAAGAGAGAAAGAGTTGGGTGCCAATTAATATCTTGAAAAGCGTTGCCAGGCCAGCAGTGAGAACATAGCCAAATCTAAACAGTGTTTCTCATACTTGACTGCAAGTTAAAAACACCCAAGAAAGGAGATTTTAAAAACGCTGATGTCCAGGCCACATCCCATACCAATTAAATAAAAATACCTGGGTGTGGGACCCAGGTAGTATCTCTTAAACTTCTTAAGGCACATTCCATGGGCAGTGGGGGTTCAGCGGTATGATTCTTGCCTTCCACGCTGGAAAACCAGGTTCAATCCCCAGCCAATGCACCTCATGTGCAGCCACTACTCATCTGTTAGTGGAGGCTTGCATGTTGCTGTGATGTTGAACAGGTTTCAGCAGAGCTTCCAGACTAAGACGGACTAGTAAGAAAGACCTGGAAATCTACTTCCAAAAAAACCTTATGGATCACAATGGTCTGATCCACAACTGATCACAGGGATGGCTTAGGACTCGGGAACTTTGAATTCCTTTGTGCATGGAAGTGTCATGAGTCGGGGGGCCAACTTGAAGGCAGTGAACAACGACAAGAACAAGGAGGTGATTCCAATGTGCAAGAAAGGATGAGAAAAAGTGGCCTTCTGGAACATTCTCCACGTTGTAAGAGCATGAGATTACCTGAGTATTTGTTACATTGACAAATTTTAAAACCCCTTTCCTGCTTGTGGATACCTCTAGGAACCAAGTAATTTTTCTGTCCCTGAAGGTTTATTGGGAAGCTGCTGCGCCACTGACAGTGTGTGCTACCACAAGGCAGGGCCTTTATGACCGGTTGAACCAAAGAAACCAGCGTGTGCCATAAATTACTGTTTTTACAGGGTGTTACATGAGGTAGGAAAAAAATGGAAATTTTGAAAATTTTTGGTTGTTACACACAAGTGCCAGTAGATCCTGGTGGGGGCTCTGGGATATAATTAGTGGTACTTCATGTGAACGCTAAACACACTTAGGGTAGGCTTGTGGGAGGGGACAACAAAAAAATCCATACTACCTACCAAAAATTCAGACACACTCAATGATTCAGCGTGCTTCCATTAATGAAAACACATGGTATCAGAAACAATTTGAAGCAAAAATGATTGGTTCACGGCAGGGTTAATTCAGAAGTTCTGAGGTGAGTTCCAGATATATTCTTTTCAACTGGAGCCCTAACAATTATGCTATATACAGTCCTCTCTCCCTATTAGGAGAAAACAGTCTTGCATAGATGATTTACAGTTGAAAAAGGAAATGGTGTCCAGAGAGAGGCAAGGATAGGATACTGGGGTAGCATGTGGGAAGCTGGAAATTGGACGGCCACAGGTTGAGGACTTCATATAAGATACCTACAGAATCACAGTGACTTGGCCAAATCCATTTGGCTGGTGGCAGGGCCAATCTGTCTATCTGTATAAATATTCCATCTCTTTACTTAGCTCAGAGTGAGGGGCACCACCAAGAGCTCTTAATCCACCCGACATGGAAAGTTTTTACACCCTAGTCTCTTCCTTGATGTGCCTGGAATCTAGCATTTCTCAGGCTGGATCTGAAGAAAATGGAAGTAAAGAAAGTTCTGAGGCTTTCAGGGGAGTTCAGGTTTGGAGACTAATTCTCCATGCTGAAATGCAGCCAGGCCAGACAGATTCACAGCTCGCCCTTTGCAAGAAGTAACATGGGACAGTGAGTGATGCACAAGGAGATTTGGTCCGAGCCGCCTCTTATCTCTGATCGTGCCCCTGGCATTGTACAGCTCAGGCCTGACTCATGGGACAAGTCGCCAATGAGCCACCCTGCCCACTTCCCACAGCTTGGAAGGCACTGGAAGGATTTGGGTCCAATAACTGACTAAGCCGACCCATCTGCCTGGTATCAGATCTGAATAGCACTTGGGGCTAAAGCTGCAGCACATGGAAGAAAATATCCACGCATTGAAACTGGTAAGCTGCTGCAGGCCTTAACAGAATGCAGAAGACAGCTTCCAGAACTCCCACGAATGCAGAAAAAACTATTTCAATCATTATACCTTAGAACTGGAAGAGATCATTGCTTCTAGCCCTTTCAGGAAAAGATGGGTAACTGAAGTTCAGATCACTGAGTAGTCTGCCTCTAGATCATACAAGTTTGTAGAAGGGCTTCAGTTAGAATCAGGGTCTCCTGGCTCCAGGTCCAGCATTTGTGATGGGACTGTATTGATGAATTTGTACAGGAGGTGATGGACTCTGTTTTCAAGTGGGAATGCTAGAACATTTTAAACCTACACCATCCAATATGATGGTGGTGGTTGTTGTAAGCTGCTGGCCTGGCTCCTGACTCATGGCTACTCCGTGCACAACAGGATCAGACCGTTGTGATCCATGGGGTTTTCAAAGGCTGATATTTTGGAAATAGATTGCCAGATCTTTCTTCTTAATCTGTCTTAGTTTGGAAACTCCAATGAAACCTGTTCAGCATCATAGTAAAATGCAAACTCCCACTGGCAGATGGCGGTGCTGCCTATGAGGTATATTGACCAGGAATGGAACCTGAATCTCCCACATGGAAGTCAAGAATTCTACCACTGGCCCACCACTATGTTTCAATATGGTAGCCACTAATACATGTGACTATTGAGCACTTGAAATGCAGCTAGCCCAAATTAAAGTGTGCTTAGAGTATAGAATATACACTAGATTTCGTAGAATTAGTAGGTAGAAAAAGTAAAATATCTCATTAATATTTTATCTTGATTATGTGTTGAAATGATAATATTTTGGATATAGTGAGTTAAATAATATATATTATTAAAATTAATTCCCTTTTCTTTTTGTCTCTTTTTAACTTGGCTACTAAGACGTCAGAGGCCTGGTGGTGAAGTGCTTAAAAGCTACAGCTGCTAACAAAAAGGTCAGAAGTTCAAATCCACCATTGGCTCCTTGGAAACCCTATGCAGGGGTTCTACTGTGTCCTATACAAGTTGACTTGACGACAATGGGTTTGGTTTACTAGGACATTCAAAATTATATATGTGGCTCCCATCGTATTTCTATTAAACAGGGCTGTTTTAGATATATGAACTTGGGAATGTCACCCAAACTGGGAAATTGTGACCTCTTGTTAAACGCATTGCCACCACTATGATGTGAGTCAAAGTTACATTATATTCTCTTTCCCGTCACCTTCCAAGCTGTCCAGTAGCAGATTTGCCTCCCAGAATCACATCTTTTAGGGCATGTTGGGGGAAATTTTTATTACTTGAGTGCCTATAGCCACTGTTCCCGCACTTGTCTGTCAGTTTGTTTTACTGTGGGGGCTTGTGTGTTGCTGTGATGCTGGAAGCTATGCCACCAGTATTCAAATATTAGCAGAGTCACCCATGGTGGACAGGTTTCAACTAAGCTTCCAGACTAAGACAGACTAAGAAGAAGGACACAGCGGTCTACTTCTGAAAAGAATTAGCCAGTGAAAACTTTATGAATAGCAGTGGTACATTGTCTGATACAGTGCCGGAAGTTGAGCTCCTCAGGTTGGAAGGCACTCAAAAGACGAAAGGGGAAGAGCAGCCTCC
The DNA here is from genome assembly GCA_030035585.1 of Dugong dugon. Lineage (NCBI taxonomy): Eukaryota > Metazoa > Chordata > Mammalia > Sirenia > Dugongidae > Dugong > Dugong dugon. The sequence goes on from CM057472.1 coordinate 111,406,087, forward strand.
TCAAAATAGAGTCGACCTTAATGACGTAGATGGAGTCAAGATTTTAGGATCTTCATTTGCTGATATGGCATGACTCAAAATGAGAAGAAACAGCTGCAAACATCTATTAATAATTGGAACATGGAACGTAAGAAGTATGAATCTAGGAAAATTGGAAATCATCAAAAATGAAATGAAACACATACAGATTGATATCCTAGGCATTAGTGAGCCGAAATGCACTAGTATTGGTCATTTAGAATTGGACAATCCTATGGTCTACTATGCCAGGAATGACTACTTGAAGAGGAACGGCTTTGCATTCAAGATCAAAAAGAACATTTCAAGATCTATCCTGAAGTACAACACTATCAGTGATAGAATAATATCCATACTCCTACAAGGAAGACCAGTTAATACAACTATTATTCAAATTTCCTCACCAATCACTAAGGTCAAAGAGGAAGAAACTGAAGATTTTTACCAAGTTCGGCGGTCTGAAATTGATCGAATATGCAATCAGGATGCACTGATAATTGCTGGTGATTGGAAAGTGAAAGTTGGAAACAAAGAAGAAAGATCAGTAGTTGGAAAATATGGCCTTGATGATAGAAATGTTGCTGGAGATTGCATGATTGAATTTTGCAAGACCAACGACTTTGTCATTGCAAGTACCCTTTCTCACCAACATAAATGGTGACTGTATACACGTGGACGTTGCCAAATGGAATACACAGGAATAAAATCGACTATATCTGGAAGAGGAAAGAGACAATGGAAAAGCTCAATGTCATCAGTCAGAACTAGGCCAGGAGCCAACTGCGGACCAGACCATCAATTTCTCATATGCAAGTGTGATGGTTAAGATCGTGTATCAACTTGACTGGGCCATGATTCTCAGTGTTTAAATGTGATCACTCCCATGATTAAATATACTGTGAGTAGCCAATCAGATGAAAGGGAGTTTCCCTGGGGGCGTGGCCTGCATCTGAATATAAGCAGATGTTCTGGCTTTTTCTCTCGCTGGATCCTGTGGCTGGCTCCTGTCATCTCATCTCTGGTTCTTGGGACTTGAGCTGTCAGCTTATCTGTCGAACTTGGGATTCATCAATATTTACAGCCTGTGAGCAGAGCCCTGCTCTCTGACCTGCCAATCTTGGATTTGCCAGCCCCTTCAGCTACCTGAATCAGGATAAACTTTGTGGTCTTGCTCTTGGAATTCATCAACCTTCACAGCCTGTGAGTGGGAGCCCTGCTCTCTGACATGCTGATCTTAGGCTCTCCAGCTTCTGCGGCTGCATTGACTTGGGAGAGACCTTTACCCTGATCCACAGACTTAAAATGTTCTAGCCTGTACAATCCCATGAGCAGTTTCCTTGACATAAATCTCTCTCTCTCTCTCTCTCTCTATATATATATATATATACATATATGTATACGCTTTAATAGTTTTGCTTCTCTAGACAAATCAGCCTAAGACAGCAAGTTTAAGTTGAAACTTAAGAAAATTAGAACAAGTCCACAAGAGCCAAAGTACAACCTTGAGTATATCTCACCTGAATTTAGAGATCTTCTCAAGAATATATTTGAGGCATTGAACACTAGTGACCGAACACCAGATGAGTTGTGGAATGACATCAATGATATTATAGATGAAAAAGTAAAAAGTCATTTAAAAAAACAGGAGAGAAAGAAAAGACCTAAATGGATGTCAGAAGAGACTCTGAAACTTGCTATTGAACGTCAAGTAGCTAAAGCAAAAGGAAAAAAGTGATGAAGTAAAAGAGCTGAACAGAAGATTTCAAAGGGTGGCTCAAGAAGACAAAGTATCATGATGAGCTGTGCAAAGACCTGGAGATAGAAAACCAAAAGGAAAGAACACACTCAGCATTTCTCAAGCTGAAAGAACTGAAGAAAAAATTCAAGCCTCAATTGTCAATACTGAAGGATTCTAGAGGAAAAATATTCAATGATGCAGGGAACATGAAAAGAAGATGCAAGCAATACACAGAGTCACTATACTGAAAAGAACTGGTGGACATTCAACCATTTCAGGAGGTAACATACGATCAGGAACCGATGGTACTGAAGGACGAATTCCAAGCTGCACTGAAGGCATTGGTGAAAAACAAAGATCCAAGAGTTGATGGAATACCAATTGAGATGTTTCAACAAACAGATGCAAGGCTAGAAGTGCTCACTCATCTATGCCAAGAAATTTGGAAGACAGCTACCTGGCCAAGCAACTGGAAGAGATCCATATTTATGTGTATTCCCAAGAAAGGTAATCCAACTGAATGCAGACATTATCAAACAATATCATTAATATCACATGCAAGCAAAATTTTGCTGAAGATCATCCAAAAGCGGCTGCAGCAGTATATCAGCAGAGAACTGCCAGAAATTCAAGTTGGATTTAGAGTAAGTTGTGGAACAAGGGATATTCTTGCTGATGTCAGAAGGATCATTACTGAAATCAGAGAATACCAGAAAGATGTTTACCTGTGTTTTATTGACTATGATAAGTCATTCAACAGTGTGTATCATAACAAATTATGGATAACATTGTGGAGAATGGGAATTCTGAAACACTTAATTGTGCTCATTAGGAATCTGTACATGGATCAAGAGGCAGTCATTCAAACAGAATAAGGGGATACTGCATGGTTTAAAGTCAAGAAAGGTGTGTGTCAGGGTTGTATTCTTTCGCCATACCTATTCAATCTGTATGCTGAGCGAATAATCCAAGAAAACTGGACTATACGAAGAAGAAATGGGCATCAGGATTGGAGGAAGACTCATTAACAACCTGAGATATTCAGATGACACAACCTTGCTTGCTGAAAGTGAAGAGGACTTGAAGCACTTACGGATGAAGATCAAAGACCACAGCCTTCAGTATGGATTACACCTCAACATAAAGAAAACAAAAATCCTCACAACTGCATCAGTAAGCAACATCATGACAAACGGAGAAAAGATTGAAGTTGTCAAAGATTTCATTTTACTTGGATCCACAATCAACACCTGTAGAAGCAGAAGTCAAGAAATCAAAAGATGCATTGCATTGATCAAATCTGCTGCAAAAGGCTTTTTTAAAGCGTTGAAAAGCAAAAATATCACCGTGAGGACTAAGGTATGTCTGACCCAAACCATGGTGTTTTCAATCGCCTCATATACGTGCGAAAGCTGAACAATGAATAAGAAGACTGAAAAAGAATTGACCCCTTTGAATTGTGGTGTTGGCAAAGAATATTAAATATACCATGGACTGCCAAAAGAAGGAACAAATCTGTCTTGGAAGAAGTACAACCAGAACGCTCCTTAGAAGCAAGGATGGTGAGACTACGTCTCACATACTTTGGACACGTTATCAGGAGGGATCAGTCCCTGGAGAAGGATACCATGCTTGGTAAAGTAGAGGGTCAGCAAAAAAAAAGAAAGACCCTGGACTAGATGGATTGACACAGAAGCTGCAGCAATGGGCTCAAGCATAGCAACAATTGTGAAGATGGCACAGGACCGGGCAGTGTTTCGTTCTGTTATGCATAGGGTCACTATGAGTCGGAACTGACTCGATGGCACCTAACAACAACAACATAGCCACTGTTAGAGCAATGACACAGACTGACTCATACAGTGCAACAGGTTGCATTTCAAAGCAAGTTTTAGCAGCCCCACCTAGGAGCTGGGGAGTGTCTTATATTATAACCCAGGAAAGACCATATAGTCCAGAGATCACTCTTGTGTAGTGGGAATTGTATCTTCCAATCAAACTCTATATGGAGAACGCCCTCTTCCTGCCGATCCTCCAGTGGAATATAAAATGCCTTCCACCTCTGCATTCCAAATCAAGTTGGATCAGGATTACAGAGAGCAGAGAGGTAGAGAGAGCTTCCGTGGGCATTCAACAGGATGCACTGAAATGCAAGCATTCCCAACCTGTTAGAAAGTGACAGGTATGGTGTATGAAAGGGAATAAGGACGCAACCCACAGAAGGGAATCAGGACACACCCCACTAAAGGGAATCAGGACACATCCCACAAAAGGGAATCAGGATACACCTCACAAAAGGGAATCAGGATACATCCCATAAAAGCGGATCAGGATGCAACCACGACCTAGTAGGAAACCAACCCCCGTGCACTGAGTGAATGGGAACCACAATGAGTGGACAACAGAAGAGGCTCTGAATTTGCCCACAAGGTAGAGAGTTCTTTGGATGAGGTTCTGTAAGCCGTGAGGGTCTTTTTGTGCTGAAGTATAGAGCAAAGAGAACAGTGTTTTCACTGTAGAGGAGGCGTCCTATCATTGTCAACGGCTCCTCTTGTGAATGAGCCACTTTGCTTTGGAGTAGATGCAAACATGCATGCAGTGGGCCCAGCTGACCACTGTGCCATCAGTGTCAGTTCTAGAGACCACTAAGTGAGCAGCTAAGCAAAACAAATCAACAACAAAGACAAAAGTAAATGTATGCCTTAATAAGACTTGTTTCTCCTTGAGTTTGCTATTTCCGTCTTGCCGATGATCAGGCATTGCTAACTGAATGAAAACAGATTGGAATTTAACCCAGAGTTTGTTGTTAGTTGCTGTCGAGTCTGCTCCTGACTCACAGCACCCCTACACACCAACTGAAAGACGCATGGTCCTGTACCGTCCACATGATTGGCTGTGAATCAGATCACTGTGATACATAGGGTTTTCATTGGCTGATATTCAGAAGTAGATCACTAGGCCTTTCTTCCTAGTTTGTCTTAGCCTGGAAGCTTTGCTGAAACCTGTTCAGCATCCTAGCAACACGCAAGCCTCCACCACTACAATGGGTGGGGCTGTGCATGAGGTGCTCTGCCAGGGAATTGAACCCAGGGCTCCATCGAGGGAGGGGAAGATTCTACCACTGAACCAGCAATGTCCCTCACCCAGAGTTCAAAAGGGCATGCATCTTTTGGTTCCATGACCACTTACAGCGTGGTCCTGGTAGATGCCGAGCATCCTGCAGCCTTAGCCACTGATTGAATTGAAATACATGGAACCGAGTAAGGGAGCTAGCAAGCTCCTGTCTGAGGGACCTTCCCACGGCATCTCGCGCAACTTAGCTTCCGATTCTTCTGTACAATGAAAGGGCAGCCCCAGGCTTCATGAACTCTAAGGAGACTTCCAGTCGGAAACAATTCTAGCTTTTATAATTCCACTCTTATTTCTCCCTCCTGTCATTTGGCTACAAAATAGAAACAAACAATGCCTTATTCTGGGAATGTTCACATGCACCGCAACATGTGGCCTCACAGGTGGCCATGGCTGGACCTGTGGCTGCAGGCCACACAGCCAGACAGAGGGGCTAGTGCAATGTCTAGGTGACTTCAGTGTCCTGCCAGAGCCTGTGCCTGGAGTGCCGAGATCACAGATGGCCCTCCCAGACAACTCAGAGCACATGCCTCTTCTCTTGGGCGGAGGTTGCCAGGCTCATGTTCAGAGCAGGCTAGGAAGTGGCCCAGCCAGACCATTCAGAGTGCGCTCCCATCACCAGGCTGGAACTACAGCTCTGCTCTAGGTGGAGGTGTGTGGGGCACCTTCCACCCTCTGCCACCTCCACCATATCCAGGCCTGCCTATTGGTTCTGGACCCCTGGGCTTCCTGGGTGCCACGGCAAACATGAGCAGCTACCTTTTCTTGTTTCCCTTTGCCTTCCCCTGAGGGAAGTCCACCGCGTGGCACCAAATCATTTCTGAACACCAGGATGAGACGTCCAGGCAGCCCTGGAGACCAGATCCCGTGTTTCATGGCTTCTGGTCTTGTGTTGAGAGCTGCTACAGCCTCACGTTCACTTTTCTGCCATGCACGTTCCTCTGATCCATCAGGAGCTCGTCTTGTTCAGATTGCTCAGGGCTCGTTCTTTATGGGCGCAGCTCATCTGGATAGTACCCCATGGGACCCAGAGTTTTGACAAATATCAGTGGTTTCGCCTGGGAGAAATTCAAGGCCCAACCAGAACCAACTGGCCAATGTAGCCTGCATCCTAAGCTCCCTGCACCTGTCCAGGGCTGGGGTGAGGCAAGCAAGGCACCAGGGTATTGTATTTAAGAAGGTAGTTCCTCTCAAGGTCACCCAAGTTCAGGGTCAACCCCTGAGAGTAAGGACCACCTTAAATTTTGAACCCTAGGCACCTAACTTGCCTCACCCTAGTCTCTGCCCTGTTACTTCCTTCTTCATAAAGTGAGCATAATCAGGGTCATTATGAAAACATAAAGAAATCATGTCTATAAGATAACCAGGACTCTCCCTGGCACCTCTCTCTAGCACTTCAGTGAAAACCACTGGAAATCTTGACTTCATTGTTTATAATGGCAAGACAAAGTCTTGGCTGAAAACAAAGTTTGAATCCACAGATTCATTTACAGAGCAGCTAACTTAAGCAGTTGACAGTAAGCAAACACAAGAAATGATGCTCTGATGTTCACACATGTCTTCTTCACGACGGGCTGAAGGAAGTTCTCCACTCTGCCCTGAGCGCGTGCTTCTCACTTGGAGCCTATTCTGTGTCCTTGGCTCCTTTTCTTCAGCACCCTACCCTGAGTCCACTTCCAGTGTCATTCTCCACTAGGCTTTCTCCTCCCACAAACCAGGTCCCTAGAGTGGCTGAAGTCATTCTTCACCATCTTTGACAGCACCCCATAGTTAAGGCTTCAAGTTGAGATAGCCTCCGCCATGTTCTCTATCCTTGCTTCCAATCCTTCCAACCCAAGAGACTTTCCATAATGTTGAGACTTAGGTAAATGCACTTTTCCAGAGCACTTCCCCCTGTCTGTGCCACACTGTGTGTGAAGGTGACATAATGTCATCTAGAAGAGAAATACAAGCCTCTGATTAACTGCAGCAGGAAAACTCCGTCCCATGCGAAGAATTCATTGGCTTGATCCTACTGCTGCACTTCCTTGGCCACAGAACCCTGGAGTTTTGCCACTGAACTGTTCCATGCCCATCTTTTGTAAGTTACAGATACGCATGATTTAAACTCTGAGTCCTAGATAACTGTCACCAGGATATCTTCCTTTGTGTTTATGCATTAGCATTTCTGCATATTCTCTTCATCATATCTCCTCCTACACGCTCTCTCGAATTTCCACTTAAAAGCAACATTAGTCAGAGCTTTCTTAAGTGGGTACTGTGTGCCTGAAACTGCTGGGCACATTGTCTGTATTATTTGTAAGCCTCATAGCACCCTGAAACAGATTGTCACTCCCATTTTACAGAGGGGATGATTGAGGCTCAAAGAAGTTGAGAACCCGAATGTGAACCCAAGTTTATTTGATGTTCAAATGCACCATCTGCCTTTTACTGGGGCCCAACAAGTCTTATGTGTGTCTTGCTCCAAGTATTTGTTCATGTTGGTCCCCTGGCAGGGAAATTCCTACTCTTTTTTAAAAAAAGTTCTTGACCACTGTGGCCTACAGTGGAGCATCTCGCTCCTCAACACTGTGGTGTTTATTACAAGGATCATTTAAGTACCCTTTTAAGTGGCAGCGTATCTGTATAAATGGGGACTGTGGTGGCCCAGTGGTAGAATTCTCACCTTCCATGTGGGAGACCTGGGTTTGATTCCTTGCCAATGTACCTCATGTGCAGCCACCACCTGTCTGTCAGTGGAGGCTTGTGTGTTGTTAGGATGCTAAACAGGTTTCAAGATAGGCCTGGTGATCTACTTCTGAAAATCAGTCAATGAAACCTATGGATGCCAACAGTCTTATTCTCAACCGATCGCGGGGGTGGCTCAGGACCAGGCAGCATTTTGTTCAGTTGTGTGTGGGGTCGCCATGAGTTGGGGGCCAACTTGACAGCAGCTAACAACAACATTTCTGTATGAACTACTCCTTTAATTGTGCTGAGAACTCTGAGAATCGGTGCTGTTATGGTATGAGTTGTGTCCCTAAAAAGCTGTATTGAAGTTCTAACCCTGTACCTGTACATGTGACCCTGTTTGGAAATAGGGCCTTTGAAGATGTTATCAATGAGGTTAACACAAGGTCAGAGCAGACTAGGGTGGGTCCTGATCTTCTATGACTGGTACCCTCATGAAAGAGAAGAGATGGAGAGATGGAGACCAAGGAAGGATGGCCGTGTGATGGCGGGGACAGCTACAAGTCATAGAACGCCAGTGATGGCAGGGAGCCACCAAGAGCTAGGAGAGAGGGTTGGAGCAGATTCTCCCTCAGAGCTGTGGAAGGAATCAACATGGCTGACACTCTCATCTCAACTCTCAGCCTCCAGAACTGTAAGACCAGGAATTTCTGTGCTTATAAGCCTCCTGTTTGCATTATTTTGTTTTGGCAGCCCTAGAACACTAATACAGGTGCCACATCTATTGCAACTTAATGTGCTGCCCCCATGTAACTTGAACTCTATGCACACGATCAGAACAATATGTATCCAAAAGATAGAGTCCCAGAACTTGCAGGATCCAGGAAATCTAAGGCTGTTCCCCAATGTTCCGTGACTTATCTGTGTGGCTCTGGACCTCATTTGCCTCGTAGTAAAAATCATGATGAAATATTTCTCTGAAGTTTTAAAATGTGTTGCTTATTTAGTTTTACATTCAAGTAATTGCTTTGCTGCATATAGCTTCTAAAATATACATTCAAAGTTGTATCCACACTGGAAATTCAAAATTTACCAGGCTGGGGTAAATGTTAATACTTGAAATTTAATTTATGTGTTTAAAAGTAAAATAAACCCGCAGAATAGCTTACTGTGCAGAGTAATGGAATTGCATATGATTCGGCATGCAAAGTTTCCCCACAGTATGAATTCTGATCTTTTGGCCCCAAAGAAGCAGGAAGATCAAGACCTGCAGTTTCTCAACCAATGAACAGGACATGGGAGGTGAAGGGAATAAAATTAGGAATGCTCACCTAGTACAATCTCCTTCAAAAGACCTCTTTAAAGTGATAAAAAACAAAGATGCCACTTTGATGACTAAGGTGCATCTGATCCAAGCCATGGGATTTTCAATCACCCCATAACACGAGAAAGCTGGACGATAAAAAAGGAAGACAGGGAGGTCGGGGGCAAGATGGCGCTCTAGGCAGAAACACCACGCCGTCCCTCCACAGCAAAGATCCGAAAAACTAAGCCTAACAGAGAATCAACAATCCTGAAACCCTAGAACACCAAATGAAGAGATAAAGAACTCAGCCAAACACCAAACGGAGTGAGAATACTAAAAGAGAACGGAGAGCGAGGAGAGACTCAGGCAGAGATTCCTTACCAGCTAACGCAGCGCGGATCCACCATCTTGGATTCCTATCGGAGACCAGCAAACGGGAGAGCAGCCTTGCAGAGCATCTGGTCGGAGACAGAACGACCGGTAAACTGCGGTGCGCGCTCTCCCACCACCCACCCCTCTCCGCCTCAGCTGGGGATCCCCTGCTTTCCGTGGCCAGGGTCTCTGGGCTGGGGGGTGCTGGTGCTTGGATTCCGCGCGCCTGGGCTGGCGGCTTTCTGAGAGCCGTTTGCTGGCAGCTAGCGAACCTTTCTCTGCCGCCTCCCCCTCCTTTTGCCTGGGTGCCTGGTTCCGAGTGCCGTCTCTGCTCTCTCCTGCGGGGCTGTAGGGCTGCGTGCGGGCGTGTGGCTGTTTCTAGGTCTGGGCTCCCGCGTGGGTGGGATCCCGGGGCCTCTGTTCGTTCGCCCCTCTGCTTTCCGTGGCCGGAGTCCCTGAGCAGGGGGGCGCTGGTGCTTGGATTCCGCACGCCCGGGCTGGAGGCTTTCTGGGAGCCGTTTGCTGGGACCTAGCGAACCTTTTTCTTCCTCCTCCCCCTCCTTTTGCCTGGGTGCCTGGTTCCGAGTGCTGTCTCTGCTCTCTCCTGCGGGGCTGTAGGGCTGCGTGCGGGCGTGTGGCTGTTTCTAGGTCTGGGCCCCCGCGTGGGTGGGATCCCGGGGCCTTTGTTTGTTCGCCCCTCTGCTTTCCGTGGCCGGAGTCCCTGAGCAGGGGGGCACCGGTGCTTGGATTCCGCGCGCCCGGGCTGGAGGCTTTCTGGGAACCATTTGCTGGCACCTAGCGAACCTTTTTCTGCCGCCTCCCCCTCCTTTTGCCTGGGTGCCTGGTTCCGAGGGCCGTCTCTGCTCTCTCCTGCGGGGCTGTAGGGCTGCGTGCGGGCGTGTGGCTGTTTCTAGGTCTGGGCTCCCGCGTGGGTGGGATCCCGGGGCCTTTGTTTGTTCGCCCCTCTGCTTTCCGTGGCCGGAGTCCCTGAGCTGGGGGGCGCCGGTGCTTGGATTCTGCGCGCCCGGGCGGGGGGCTTTCTGGGAGCCGTTTGCCGGCCGCTAGCGAGCCTTTTTCTGCCGCCTCCCCCTCCTTTTGCCTGGGTGCCTGGTTCCGAGTGCCGTCTCTGCTCTCTCCTGCGGGGCTGTAGGGCTGCATTCGGGCGTGTGGCTGTTTCCAGGTCTGGGCTCCCGCGCGGGTGGGATCCTGGGGCCTTTGTTCGTTGGCCCCTCTGCTTCCCGTGGCCACGGTCACTTAACCCCGAGACTACCGGCTTCTTGGAATTCGCGCCCCTGAGTGGGGGCTCTCTGGGTCCCATTTGTAGGCACTGACTGCTGGTGTTGCCCTTTTTTTTTTTTTTCTCTCAATTTTATTTTTCTTCCTTTTTTGATTAGTTTTGTCATCTTTTACCTCTTTTTTTCTTTTGTCTTTCTTCATTGCTTAATTTCTTGTCTCTCTATCTCTTCCTTCTCTTTCTGATCCCTGAATTCCAGGCGATGTATGCCTCTGTACCTTCTGGCCAGGCTGAGCTGTGAAAATTGAGACCGACTCCCCCAGACCTCATAGCTGCATCGGTGGGATCCCTGGGAACTTTCCAGTTCTTTAACTTTTCTGATTTTTATTTGGTCATTCTTTCCTTTTCTTTCTCTTCCCCCTTCTGGTTTCCTCCATCCCATAGTCTCTCATCTGTACATTCCAACGACAAGCTCCCCTAGCATTCTTTTATGTTTCTACACTTTTTGCTCCTCCTCCTCTCTCCTCTCCCCCATATCCAGCTTAGCTTCACACATAACCATCTTCCCGCTGCACCCTACCTACCTGCACCGTGCACTAGACATCACATCACCAAGCGGTGCAGGCACGCCCTATCGGAACCTGCCCAGCACTGACTACTGACCGTCCTGGTGGCTGCGGTGAGTGCCACAAGCAACCCATCCCAGTGGCTCCTCCTCAACTAGATCTGCCCAGCTGTACCACAAGAATGAAAAAAAAAAAAAATCTACAATCAATAAACGAGAGAAATATCTACTGAATGCCCCGAAAACAGCAAACAATATCAAAACATTTACAAAAACAAGACAAGATGGCTCCAATAGGCGTCCAAATTAAAACACCAGATAACTCTCCTGTGGAAGAAAATGCACTAGAAGTACCTGATACGGAACTCAAATCACTAATACTCGGAATTTTCCAAGAACTGAGGCAAAAAGCTGACAAACATGAGGAAAAAATAGACAAATTTATGGAAAATACCGACAAAAAATTGGAAGAATTCAGGAAGATGATGCAAGAACAAAATGCCAAAATAAATTCACAACTCGAAATTATACAAAAACAACAATTAGAAATCCAAAAGATAAACAACAAGATTTCAGAAATGGACGGTGTCATAGAAGGGCTGAGAAGTAGATTTGAAACCATGGAAGACAGGATCAGTGGAACTGAAGACAAACACTTGGATACAACTCTGTTTCAGGAAAACTCAGAAAAAAGAACAAAGAAAAATGAAGAGACCCTGAGAGTTATGTGGGACACAATTAAAAGCAAAAACTTACGAGTGATTGGCATACCAGAACAGGGGGAGAAAACAGAAAACACAGAGAGGATCATTGAGGAACTGCTGACAGAAAACTTTCCCAATATCATGAAAGATGAAAAGCTGGTCATCCAAGAAGCTCAACGAACCCCATATAGAAGAGACCCCAAAAGAAAATCACCAAGACATATCATATTCACACTCGCTAAAACTAAAGACAAACAAAGAATCCTGAGAGCAGCTCGTGAAAAACAAGAAGTCACATACAGAGGAGAAACAATAAGACTAAGCTCAGATTATTCAGCAGAAACCATGCAGGCAAGAAGGCAATGGGATGACATATATAAAATCTTGAAAGAAAAAAATTGTCAGCCAAGAATAATATATCCTGCAAAACTCTCATTCAGATTTGATGGTGAAATTAGGTCATTTCCAGATAAACAGAAACTAAAGGAATATGCAAAAGTCAAACCAAACTTACAAGAATTATTAAAGGGAGTTCTTCGATATGAGGACAAACAGCTTAAGCCCTCAGGCAGGACCTAGGACCTAGGACGCAGGTTAACATGAACCAGATACCATTCTAGGAACTGAACTACAGACGACTTTCCAAAAACAAAAGACATACAACAGGGAATCAGAGAAATCAATCAAAGGATGACAACAACATCAAAACAATGAAAGAGGGAACAAACGGCATAGGTATAGAACCTTCTAAAGGAGAAGAAGGCAAGGCGATACCAAGTAACGGTAAACTGCTTCAAAATTATAAAGATAAGGGTAAAATTCATGGTAACCACAAAAAAAGTTAACAAACAAACTCATAAAAATAAAGACGAAAAACATAAAGTCTCAACAAAACCAAAACCTACAAAAACAAAAGAAATGAACACAAAATCCACAAACAAAAGGAACTCAGCACAAGAGAGTAAGAAGAACAAAGAAAACTTCAGCATCACAAAAAAAAGCACTACAAAATGACAGCAACAAATTCACATCTATCAATAATTACACTGAACGTAAATGGACTCAATGCACCCATAAAGCGACGGAGAGTGGCAGAATGGATAAGAAAACAGGATCCATCTATTTGCTGTCTACAAGAGACACATCTTAGAAACAAAGATGTGAATTTATTAAAAATCAAAGGTTGGAAAAAAATATATCAAGCTAACAACTACCAAAAAAGAGCAGGAGTGGCAATTCTAATCTCAGATAAAATAGACTTTAAAACAAAATCTACCATAAAAGACAAAGAAGGACACTATATAATGATTAAGGGGATGATCCATCATGAAGACATAACCATAATAAATATCTATGCACCCAATGACAGGGCTCCAAAATACATAAAAAAAACTCTAATAGCACTGAAAAGAGAAATTGACAGTTCCACAATAATAGTAGGAGACTTCAACACACCACTCTCAGTAAAGGACAGAACAACTAAAAAGAAACTCAGCAAAGATACAGAAGACCTAAAGGACACAATCAGCCAACTGGACCTCATAGACATATATAGAACAATCCATCCAACCGCTGCAAAGTACACATTCTTTTCCAATGCACATGGAACGTTCTCCAGAATAGACCACATCTTAGGCCACAGAGCAATCCTCAACAAGATCCAAAATGCTGAGATAATTCACAGTATCTTCTCTGACCACAATGCCATCAAGGTAGAAATTAACACTAGAAAGAGCAAGGAAAAAAATCAAACACATGGAAACTGAATAATAATCTGCTTACACATCAATGGGTAATAGAAGAAATCAGAGATGGAATTAAAAAATTCCTAGAATCAAATGAAAATGAAAACACATCATACCAAAACCTTTGGGACACAGCAAAGGCAGTCCTCAGAGGACAATTTATAGCAATAGATGCACATATCAAAAAAGAAGAAAGGGACAAAATCAAAACATTAACTACAGAACTCAAACAAATAGAAAGAGAACAACAAAAAAAGCCTACAACCACCGGAAGAAAGGAAATAGTAAAGATCAGAGCAGAAATCAATGAAATAGAGAACAGAAAAACAATAGAAAGAATCAACAAAACCAAAAGTTGGTTCTTTGAAAGAATCAACAAAATCGACAAACCACTGGCCAGACTGACAAAAGAAAAACAGCAGAGGGCACAAATAACCCAAATAAGAAATGAAATGGGGGACATTACAACAGACCCAACTGAAATAAAAAGGATTATAACAGAATATTATGAAAAACTATATTCCAACAAATTTGAAAACCTAGAGGAAATGGATAAATTTCTAGAAACATACGGCCTACCCAAACTACAACAAAGTGATATTGAAAATCTGAACAGAACCATAACAAGAGAAGAGATTGAAAAGGTAATAAAAAAACTCCCAACCAAAAAAAGCCCTGGCCCAGATGGCTTCACTGGAGAATTCTACAAAACATTTACAGAAGAGCTCGTACCAGTTCTACTCAAGTTATTTCAGAGCATAGAAGAGGAAGCAACACTTCCAAATTCATTCTATGAAGCCAGCATAACGCTGATACCAAAACCAGGCAAAGACATCACAAAAAAAGAAAATTACAGACCAATATCTCTCATGAATATAGATGCAAAAATTCTGAACAAAATTCTAGCCAATAGAATTCAGTATCATATCAAAAAAATAATACACCACGACCAAGTAGGATTCATACCAGGTATGCAAGGATGGTTTAACATTAGAAAATCCATCAACGTAATCCACCACATAAATAAAAGGAAAGAAAAAAATCACATGATTATCTCAATTGATGCAGAAAAGGCATTTGACAAAGTCCAACACCCATTCCTGATAAAAGCTCTCAATAAAATAGGTATAGAAGGGAAATTTCTCAACATAATAAAGGGCATCTATGCAAAACCAACAGCCAACATCATTCTTAATGGAGAAAGGCTGAAAACATTCCCCCTGAAAACAGGAACAAGACAAGGATGCCCTTTATCACCACTCCTATTTAACATTGTGCTGGAAGTTCTAGCTAGAGCAGTAAGGCAAGAGAAAGAAATAAAGGGCATCCAAATTGGTAATGAAGAAGTTAAACTCTCCCTGTTTGCAGATGATATGATACTATACATAGAAAACCCTAAAGACTCCACGAGAAATTTACTGGAAGTAATAGAAAGATTCAGCAGAGTAGCAGGATACAAGATAAACATTCAAAAATCAGTTGGATTCCTATACACCGGTAAAGAGAACGATGAAAAGGAGATCAGGAAATCAATACCATTTTCAATAGCCCCTAAAACGATAAAATACTTAGGAATAAATCTGACCAGGAATATAAAAGACCTATAAAAAGAAAACTACAAAACACTGCTGCATGAAACCCAAAGGGATCTACATAAATGGAAAAACATACCATGCTCATGGATAGGCAGACTCAACATTGTGAAAATGGCAATTCTACCTAAAGCAATCTACAAATACAATGCAATTCCGATACAAATACCAACAACATTCTTCAAAGAGATGGAAAAACTAATTATTAACTTTATATGGAAAGGGAAGAAACCTCGAATAAGTAAAGCACTACTGAAGAAGAAGAATAAAGTTGGAGGACTCACACTACCTGACTTGAGAACCTACTATACAGCTACAGTACTCAAAACAGCCTGGTACTGGTACAACAACAGAGACATTGACCAATGGAACAGAATTGAGAACTCAGATGTAAATCCATCCACCTACGGTCACCTGATTTTTGACAAGGGCCCAAAATACATCAAATGGGGAAAAGACAGTCTTTTTAACAAATGGTGCTGGCAAAACTGGATATCCATTTGTAGAAAAATGAAACAGGACCCATACCTCACACCATATACAAAAACTACTTCAAAATGGATCAAAGACCTGAATATAAAGCCTCAAACTATAAAATTCATAGAAGAAAAAATAGGACCAACACTTCAGGCCTTAATACATGGCATTAACAGGATACAAACCATAAACATCAACACAAAAAACCCAACAGATAAACTAGATAATTGGGATCTTCTAAAAATCAAACATCTATGCTCTTCAAAAGATTTCACCAAAAGAGTTAAAAGAGAACCTACAGACTGGGAAAAAATTTTTGGACAGTACAAGTTAGACAAAGGTCTAATCTCCATAATCTACAAGAAAATCCAACACCTCTACAACAAAAAGACAACCAATCCTATCAAAAAATGGGCAAAGGAAATGAACAGACACTTCACCAAGGAAGACATTCAAATGGCCAACAGACACATGAGGAAATGCTCGCGATCACTAGCCATTAGAGAAATGCAAATTAAAACCACAATGAGATACCATCTCACCCTGGCATTACTGGCACGAATCAAAAACACTGGAAATAACAAATGTTGGAGGGGCTGCGGGGAGACGGGAACTCTTATACACTGCTGGTGGGAATGCAAAATGATACAGCCATTTTGGAAAATGATATGGCGTTTCCTCAGAAAGCTAGAAATAGACGTACCATTCGATCCAGCAATCCCACTCCTAGGAATATATCCTAGAGAAATACGAGTCATCACTCGAATAGATATATGCACACCTATGTTCATGGCAGCATTATTCACAATAGCAAAACGATGGAAAGAACCTCGATGTCCATCAACAGACGAATGGATACACAAACTATGGTACATACACACAATGGAGTACTATGCAACGAGAAAGAACAATGAATCGGTGAACCATCTCATAACATGGATGAAACTGGAGGACATCATGCTGAGTGAAATAAGTCAATCACAAAAGGACAAATATTGTATGAGACCTCTATTGTAAAAACCCATGAAAAAATTCACATGCAAAATGTAACAATCCTTGTTGGTTACCAGGGATGGGGGGGGGGGGATACTAAATAGGTAATAGGTAAGTGGTAACTTGGGTGAGAGTTGAGATAGTACATAGTACAGCGGAAACTAACACAACCTGCACAAGGAAAGGTCATGAAGGCCCTATAGACACATCCAAACCCCCCGAGGGACTGAGTTGTTGGACGGAGGGCTCTGGGGACCATGATCTCGGGGAACATCTAGCTCAATTGGCATGACACTACTTATAAAGATAATGCTCTACATTCTACCTTGGTGAGTAGTGTCTGGGGTCTTAAAAGCCTATGAGCGGTCATCTAAGATACTCCACTGATCTCATCCCTTCGGGAACAAGGGAGAATGAAGAGAACAGGATACAAGGAAAAGATTAGTCCGAAGGACTAATGGTCCACAGCTACCAAGGCCTCCACGGGACTGAGCCCAGTACAGCTGGATGGTGCCCGGCTACCACCAATGACTCCTTTGACCAGGATCACAACAGAGGGTTCTGGGCAGAGCTGGAGTAGGATGTAGAGCATAATTTTAACTCCCAAAAAAAAAAAAAAAAAAAAAGAAGACCAGATATACTGGCCTAAAGAATACTAGAGAAACCTCGAGAGTGTGGCCCCCAGACACCCTTTCAGCTCAGAGGGGAAGTTACCTTCAAGGTTCGATGTTAAGCCTGGGAATGGACACCCCAGTAAAACTAAATGGGACTAACGATGTACAGGAGTCCGGTGACAAGGGCCAGAAGGCAGAGGGAGAGTAGGAAACTGATGATAAGGAACACAAATTGAATAAGGACACTGTCGATGTATTGTGAGATTGTTGACCACTGCTATAGGGCAACATTTGTAGTAACTATTAAATGGGAGGCTGTTTTGTCCTGTAAGCCTTCATCTTGGGCGAGAATGGCAGCACAATTGGAAGAGCATAGTCAATATCACTTAAATGTGTAAGTAAAAAGTTTTGAAATGGTGTTTAAATAAAATAAAAATAAATAAATAAATAAACAAACAAAGGAGACTAAAGAGGTACAATAGTCCACTGACAAGGTCCAGAAGACAGAAGGGGACAAGGAAGCCCCCTGGTGGTAGGGAACACAAGGTGGAGTAAGGATATTCTTGATGTGCTGTGAGATTGTTAACCATTGTCATAGGGCAACATGTGTAGTAACTGTTAAATGAAAAACTATTTTGTTCTGTAAGCCTTCATCTTAAGTGAGAATAACAGCACAGTTGGAAGAGCGTAGTCAATGTCACTGAACTGTGAATGTAGAAAATTTTGAAACGGTGTATCTTTGGCCATCTGTAATTTTCATCAAAAAAAAAGGTTGAGAATTTAGAGGCTTAATACGTTGTGGGGTTGTTAACCAATGTCAAAAAAAACAACATGTGTACTACTATTTCATGAGAAACTATTTGCTCTGTAAGCTTTCACCTGAAGTACAATAAAATATATATAAAAAAAAAAAAAAAAAAGCTACAGAGCGAATAGTTCTCTGCAGTGTACTGGTAAATGCTACTTGATGTTACTTAAATAAAGGAAAGTGACTAAAAAAAAAAAAAAAAAAGGAAGACAGAAGAAGAATTGATGCTTTTGAATTACGGTGTTGGTAAAGAATATTGAATATACGGTTGTCCCTCAGTGTCTGTTTGGATTGGTTCCAGGACTCCCGTGGTTGCCAAAATCCGAGGATGCTCAAGTCCTTTATATAAAATGGCATAGTATTTGCATAAAACCTACGCACATCCTCCTGTGTGCTTTAAATCATCCCTAGATTACTTATAATACCTAATACAATGTAGATGCTATGTAAATGGTTGTTAATGCTTACACTTAACACTTTCTCAGTCTTTGCAAAGCTCCGACAACAAGTGCTGGAGAGAGACTGAAGATTTGTGGAATGGCGGGAAGCTACAGCAGGGGATGCCTGCACATCACTTCCTTCTGGTGGATTCAGCATAGTGCTCAGTGCACTGCCAATTCAAGTTTCGCTTTTTGGAACTTTCTTTTCTTTTTTTCTCCCCCAAATATTTTCTATCCTCAGTTGGTTGATTCTGCGGACGTAGAACCCGCAAAGGCAGGGGGCCCACTGTACCGTGGACTGCCAGAAGAATGGATAAATCTGTCCTGGAAGAAGTACAGCCAGAATGCTTCTTAGAAGCAAGGATGGTGAGACTTTGTCTCACTTACTTTAGACATGTTATCAGGAGGGATCAGCCTCTAGAAAAGGATATCATGCTTGGTAAAGCAGAGGGTCAGGGAAAAAGATGAAGACTCTCAATGTGATGGATTGACACAGTGGCTGCAACAGTGGGCTCAAGCATAACAATGATCATGAGGATGGTGCAGGACCGGGAAGCATTTAGTTCTGTTGTATATATTGTTGCTATGACTCTGAACCGACTTGACAGCGTCTAACAACAGCAACAAGTGTTCATTTGGAGCCCTGCTGGCACAGTGGCTAAGAGCTTGGCTGCTAACAGAAAGGTTGGCTGTTCAAATCCATCAGCTGCTCCTCAGGAGAAAGATGTGGCAGTCTGCTTCCATAAAGATTACAGCCTTGGAAACCCTATGGGACGGTTCTACTTTGTCCTATAGGGTCACTGTGAGTCAAAACTGACTTGATGGCAAGGGGTTTGATTCAGTTTGGTGTTCAATAGCTACTTACTTCACGTCACTTTTTTCTGAAGGCTACTTTCTCTTTCAATATTAAAAAGAGGGTTTTGCCACTGGATTACATTTAATTTCCATACTTTTCTAATTCATTCAATTAATAAATTCACAGTGAGGGAGCAAAGATCTCTCCTTGCATCAGGAAGGTTCTGGAAGAGTACATATATATACTCATGGCTTTCTTAATTTACAGTGCTTGCAAAATGGCAACTGATGAATTCAAGCAAAACTAGAGTGAACAAAAATCTTTTTAATTAATAGAACTAAACAGATGACCCCATATAAACAGCTCCAGGAAGCTGCTGGCTTTTGGTAACAGAGGGATATGTGCATTGGAGGATAGAGAATTTGGGAGGAAAAATACCGTTTCTAAAGTAGCCAAAACATGTAGTTGAGTTGCCTGGTGTGTGGGTTCTCAAACCCCTGGTTCCCAGCAACCCGGGAAATACACTTTTGAGATACTCTTTTGGATTACCTTCTCCCCCTTTCTAAACTGAAAGTAGTTTCTTTTCTGTAACTGCCACCAAAGTCACACAATTGGAAGGGAACAATAGAATGACAGATTGCTTGTTCCAAATAATTGGATCAACAGTGCATCAAGCAGTGGGTTATGACAAAAATATTCCTCAGAGGGTGTCAAATATTCAGTAACTTGCTGGACGGAGAGATGCTGATCTGTGTCTTCCTGGGATAAGAGATGGTTTAAAAATCAGGATGAAATGCTCCATACTTTCTTCTTTCAAAAATCTGAATACAGGCCAAAAATGAAACTTGGCCAGCATGAGGGGCCAGGATCTTGAAGGTGAAAATAGCAGCTTCCTTTCACGTTGGATAAAGAGGCAATTGGACAGGGTTGAGCTGGGGCTGAGATGAAGGCTTGGAGGACTATGTTGCAACCCAACCATCAAGGGGGCACATCTGATGAACAACAGTGATGGGGCTAAGTGGGGGACTGGGTTTGGAATCTTTTGGAGCTATTTAAACATCCCAGGGCACATCCCTAAGACTCAAAGTCTATGCCCAGGGTGTTGGCCAGCATCCAGGGTTAGGTAGTTATGGGGAACTGGCCACATGTCCTTTTGATCAGAGATGTCTGCAAACTGAGGCTGAGACGAGAGGGCGGCTGTGAGCTCCAGCAATGGTTGTGTCTTACCCCACAGGGCGTGACTAATGGGAGGCAGAGCTCAGCCCAACCCTCCCCTGATTTGGATGGAAGGGAATCTGAGACCATCACACCCCCCAAACCAGCCCATCGCTACTCTGATACTAGCAGGGGGTGAGCTCTATGACCCACAAGGTCTTTTTCATGTCCAATGTCTGCGCTGAAAGGCATAGCTTTCAGATTGGGTTAAGCTGACAGCTGGTCTGGGCTGCTCTTGCATGCAATGCTCTGTTGGGTGAAGCTACTATTTTCAAAGAGTGAATTTGTCTTATTAAATTAAAAAACAAAACCTCATCGGCCAAAAAAGATAGGAATTCACTGTCCCTGTCATTACTTGGCTATTTTAATTTCTGAGCCCACCTACAGACCCACCAGGCCCATGTAAGCTTGGCAATAGGATGGTCCCACATGGGCTGCAAACTGTTTGAGCAACCTAGTGGTAGATGATAGGCCTCTACAGCAATTCTCAGAACACTCCAGAAAAAATAACAGAAGACAGAAGTTTTACTAGAGAAGTACCTGCATGCTACCAGAAACACCAACATAAAAAAATCAGCAATGATGGGATTTTCATTTATGGTCACCATCTGGAGGGCCAGAGAATAAGAGTGATTTCCCTTTTCTATAGACTCTGGGGCAACTGTCAATGTTGTCACTGTTGTTGGCTGCCATCAAGTCGGCCCCTGATCATGGTGACCCCAGACACAATGGAATGAAATGCTGCCTGGTCCTGTGCCATCCTCATTATCGGTTGCAGATCTGACCATTGTCATCCATAGAGTTCTCATTGGTTAAATTTCAAAAGTAGATCTCCAGGCCTTTCTTCCTAGTCCATCTTAGTCTGAAATCTCCGATGAAAACTGTTCAGCATCATCGCAACACGCAAACTTCCCCTGACGGATGGGTGGTCGCTGTGCTTGAAGTGCATTGACTGAGAGTTGAACCCAGGTCTCCTGCATGGAAAAAGAGAATGTTATCATTGAACCACCATTGCGCCACAGTGAGTGTGTCAATGATCATACTTGTATAGCTGACATAGAGGAGCCCAATGTCTTCAGAGCAACCCAAGATGAAAGTCCCTGCAGATTACCAGGAAACATGTACCTCCCTAGACTTCTTGAGCTGGAGCTTTGTTGGAAACAGCTAGGAGTTTAGTGCTGAAAGGATATCACTCATTTATTTCCCAACTCAGTCCAAAACTTCTGAAACCAGGTGCCCACTACCTTCCACCATGCACAGTGTCACTGTCAAGACCATCAAGAAGGAGAAAAAGGCTCAGCTGGGAATCAGGTAATGAGAGTCCAGCTCTGCCAGTTAGTGGCCAACAGGAGGATCTTAGATGAGCCCTTGGCACCACCCATCAGTCTTCGAGCCATTGGTCAGATCATGCTGGTTTGATGCTGGGTGATGGGCCACACACCTGAAACCATCTGTGTTGACCAGAGGCAGAGAGGGGGCTAGATAAGATGTTAGGGCCAAGTCATCTGGCCTTCAAATATCACGGGAAAGAGCATGAGCAAGGGCCTGGTGCAGAGGATGGACCAGGAACAGGTACCATGAGTTTGCTCATTTGTGTTTTCCTTTCACTTATCCATGAAATGCATGGCTCCATCTCTATGCCTTGTCGACCATCAGATGTCTGAGAAGATAGTTTCTACAAGAAGTTAGGATCTGGTTGAAAGAGCAAAAAGCTTGTAGCAGGATAATGCCTCATCAGTTACTCCTTGTCTGTGTCTAGTAGATTCTGTGACTTCTCATAGGATTGGTTTCTTTATATTTCATAGTAATAATAGCACCTTTTCTTGTTTTCCAGAAAGCTTTTGCATAAATCAAATATAGGTTCTGAATCATATCTGAAAAGCAAAAAGCACTAAATAAATCATCATGAAAGCCACACTTCATAAAGGGCCGGAACCCATAATCAGAACATTGTGAAATTAATCCACAACCATTTATGGGACGCCTACAAAGAACAAGAATGGAGCACTAAAACTTTTTAAACATAATGGTTCTCTCAGAGACTATGTGGTCCAGCTGAAAGACTGGGGTAAAGACATACAGAATGGTAACCAGCACTAGAGAATACCTAATTCATTGTCAAGTAAGTGATCATATATTCTCAATGCAAGTTGAAATGTATAGATGGCCCTAGGAAGAATATATGTATTTGATGTGAATATTTATTCATGAGAAGTTCTTGCAGGGTTATAAAAATAAGTCTATTTCTCAAATAGCCTTAATTGAGAAGAACAAAACAAGAAGATTATGATACTTTCCACAAAAAAGTAGGGCTTTGTGGTTGTCATTTAAGTGTGATTAATTTCTGAAAACACAATAGTTTTGAAAGGATATAAGCAAATTGAAAAAAGGTTCCATGTCAGATTCATTTTTCTATCTTCCAAAGTGACTAGAACAGTCCTTGATACATTATAGACCAAATGCTTGTGAACAGAAAGACATAAAAAGAAAGAAGAAAGGGAAATAAAATTCGAGAGGGAAGATTTCTCTTCCTGTAAATTTTCTTTAATTTTTTTTCCCTGTGCTTATGAGTTCCAAGGACAAACTTCTTTTTGAAGCCTTCCTAGACTTGGGTCAAAATGAATTAATTTTCGGTTTTCACTAAAGTTACATACCATTTTCCACACTCATGCTTCACATGAGATAAAGTCCTCATTTATCCCAAAACCACTCAATGAGTCATTTCAACTACTTGTGATTAGGATAAGAGCAACAAAGTGTGCTAACCAATGGCTGCTGAGCAGGCAGAACAGACCCCCAGGTCCTCACAGTTAATTCCACTGCTCAACCCTAGAACTCTCCACTTAGACCCTTTTTTATTGTTTTTTTTTTTTTTTTTCTCCATACAAAAGCCAATGTAGGTACCAGATACTGCACCAAGTTAAAAACTAGTTGCCATGAGTCAACTCCAACTCATGGTGGCTCCATGTGTGTCAGAGTAGAACACACCATAGGATTTTCAGTGGCTGATATTTGAGTAAATTGCCAGATCTTTCTTTCAGGTGACCTCTGGGTGGACTCGAACATTCAAGCTTTTGGTTGGCAATTGAGGCATGTGTTAGTTATTTGCACCACCCATGGTTAGAGATAAAGAAATACCATAGTACACTTTTCAGCTGGAGGGATGAGACACTTGAACAGACTGAGGTATTGGGTTTTATTGTGAAAGTATAGAGAGATCTTCTTGCGATACAGCAAAAGCTGAGAATAAGCATAAGAAAAGACTGGAAGAAAGGTAGGCTTGGAAAGTCCACGCATCCTGGGTGTCTCTCACTCATGGCCTCACCTTCCATCTTTGCAGCACACCTGTGCTTCTGTCATTGCCCTTTCCTTCCTGATCAGTTCCTTATCACCTCTTGTCTCCAACACGTGCCAGTTGTTTCCCCAGTAATTGAGTATGCACAACTTTCAGCTCAGATCTCTACAGCTTCTTGGCAACAGCCTCACATGCCAATTTCACAACCCTTGGCAAGAGATTTGCCTGACTCAGCTCATCTGCTCCAGCCAATCCACACAGAGTTGAGGTCCCTGTTGGAGGCATAATTAAGCTTGAGGTTCAGCTCCTTACTTGTAGGGGACCCTTGCAGGGCCCTAGGAGGAATCCTAGGAACATGTTCATGTGGTCAGATGTCTTTGGAAAATCTACCCTTGTAAGACATGTTATCCACACTGGTTAAGAGAACTGTCTCTTTCCCCTCTGACCTTCTCTCCTTCACCTTGGTCCTTGTGCCAGGTGATGTTAGGGTGGCAAAGATGTTTTGGGAACCCAGAGAAGGAGAAGTTGAGTTAGAGACCCTCATTGAGATGGATTGACACAGTGGCTGCAACAACGGGCTCAAGCATAGCAACAATTGTGAGGATGTCAAGGACCAGAGAGAATTTCGTTCTGCTGTACGTGGGATTGCTGAGTCAGAACCGACTCCATGGCACCTAAAAACAATAATATTGTAAGAGATCAGTTCTCATCAGTTTCTTGTAAAAATGGAAGTTCTATTATGTCTGGAATATAGTAGATCATATAGTATATCCAAGTATATAAACGCATAATATGTGTGTATGCGTGTTTAATGGAATTGGGTGAATTTGTGTGTTTGTATGACAAATGCCCGTCGTAGACTTACAAGCAGCAAATGCACTTGCAACAGCTCACATATATAAGAAACTTGACGCCGGTTTCTATGCACAGTCACTACTTGAATATCTGCATGATACTGTTAATAAAGAGTTGGGAAGTTGAAAGAAACTTTTGCGAACTATGATTAGTAAAAAATCTGATCACCCATGAATTTACTTCCTATTTTTTCAAGAGAAAACGTTATTTCAAACATTTCTTTATTTGTACAGGTCAGGATAAAGCATTTTAGAGGTGTTTCAGGTAGTACATTAGTAAGGATTATTCTATTCTGGATATTTGTCAACTTTCTAAAATCTGTAATTTGTTGAAATGTATTTTGCCATGTTAACTACATATTCAGCGCCATACATAACTTTATATTCTTTTTCATGAGGTCACTGTTGTTCTTAGTTGTCACCTACTTGGCTCTAACTCATGGTGACCATATGTGTAATAGAACAAGGAAGGAGTCTTGGTGGCCGTAATAGAAGTAAACACGGCCCCGTCTTGTGCCATCTTCGTATTAATGCTATGTTTGTATGTATTGTTGCAGGTATTGTGTCAATCATTCCCACTGAGAGTTTCCCTTACTCTTGCTGACCATCTATGTTACCAAACATGATGTTCTTCTCTAGCGACTGGACTTTCCTGATGACTTGTCCAAAGGAAGAGAGCTGAAGTCTGACCGTCCTCGCTTCTCAAGAACATTCTAGTTGTGTTTCTTCTGAGGCTGATTTGTTTATTCTTCTGGAAGTCCATGGTATATTCAATATTCTTCTCCAACACCACAATTTGAGTGTGTCAGTTCTTCTTTTGTCTTTATTTTTCATTGTCCAGCTTTTGCATGCATTTGAGGCAATTGAAAAGACCATGGATCCCCAAAACTGCATATTCTATGTCCTTGTGGATCCAGATCTACCCTGGTTACTAAGAGAGCGGAGGCTGGGCTAGCTTTGACCCAGATGGTCACTTCTGGTCACCTAATCTGTGACAGTGTGGTCGGGGATGGAGAGACATGTACAAATGAGTGCTACGGGACATGATTGAGGACTTGGTTGACCCCAGTTAGCTAGAAGGCCAGAAGTTCCGAGAAGGGGAGATGAGCAACTATGAATGGTAAAACACTCATTAAAAGAGATAAATAGTACGTACTACTGGAGAAAAATGAGACCTATGTTTTGGGCAAAAATGGACGGGCAAAGACTCAGGCATTCTGCTAACTATTATTACAAAATGCATTGTGCACCTTCTGTGTAGTCTCTGAAGCTGCCGCTTTTGCCCCTTTGAATGCGCATGTCCTTCCAGTGTGACGATTCTGCATTTCTGACCTTGCATTCTGGGTAGCTTCCTTGCCAAGGAAAGAGGTGTTAATTTTTAGAAACATTTATCATGATGACCTTGATGATTAAGGAGGATAATTAAACAACGATGTGACTAATACATTTTATATCATAAACATTGCTTTCTGATCTACTTACTGGGGGGAAATGCCATTTTTGAAAAGAAATGAGTATATTTTAACATGATTAGCAAGCCATCTGTTGACATTTCAGTGCAATCTCTCATGAAAGTCCCTAGCTTACAGCTTCAGTTTTATCATAGCAAGAACCCAAAATAGTACTGCCTTTTGCAGTTACATCAAAATAAGGTGATTTAGAAAGGGCACGCTCAGAAAATGCAGACATCCATGTCAAGCTTACCTAGGTCTTCTCTTTGGAGACCCAAGGAAGCTCCAAACTGACATTTAATAATTATAGGAGAAATGATTTCTTCACTATTTGCCTCCCTTCTTCTTTTCTTCCTTCTGGCGAAGGGGAAAGAACACACCAGGTTTTGGGTTGAGATGAATCTGGAGTTTCTTGGTGGATATACCTTCTCTACCTGCATCCCCTTCCAATCTTTCAGTTTCACATCTGAACTGCACCATTTTAACTGAGAAGTAAAAAATATATAGCTTTAGATCGGGAGTTCAACTTGACCCTCTTGTCTGCACACATTGGGTGACTCATATGTAGCTGTCTAAATTTGGGTAAAGGTCTTCGGGGCACAAAGATGGAAATTCCATTAACGTAACCAGGGGGTGGGAAGGAAGTCCCCTGATAAGCACTTTGCGTATTAATATGCCAAATCAATCCCACACTTAACATGTACCTCTGTATCCCAACTAGCTAATGAAGACATTGAGGTTGTTCATTCATCCACATTAAGAACATAACCTGATACGTAAAAAATATTTTATGCACAAAGATGTTTTTAGCACAGTTATGCAAAATATTTTTAAAAAACAAGATTAGGAAATAGAATATAGGTTAGTTAAAACATAATCTATCAACTCAAAAAAATATTGGACAATGAATGGAGATAATATGTAAAAGGATATGTTCCTCTTTTGCCATGTTAAGCCAAAAAATACCAACAAAGCTGGGTCACAGAGTGGCAAACACAATATGTTCCAAACACAGTTGTGTTTTCTGTAAAGAATGGATAGCTGTATGAAAGAATGCTATCACAATCATCTTTTGGTGGTAGAGGGATGGGTGATATTTTTCTCCTTTCTGTTTGATAATTTATTTCTTTTGCAATGAGATGTTACATTTTTTTAATTGGAAAAGAGCATTGTTAATGTTTAAAAAATAATTAATAAGAAACACACAGAAATCCTGTCTGTACGTCGGGGTCTATGTTCCATTCTACCCCTCCCCCCAGGAAGTCTTTCCTGATTCACTCCTCCCCACCCCCAGGCCTCCAGCCAAGACGCCCGCTCCCCCTGAATTCTGAAGGCACTCCAGCAAACTCCTGTGACATCTACTTGATTCTTCTTTGGATTCTAGTTATTTATTTCTATGTCTTAAACCCTCCCAACTCCCATTTTAATAAGATCAGATCATCTAAGTCTTGTTATTAAAAAAAAAAAAAAAAAAAAAAACCCTCAACGAATTACATTTGATTTTTTCCTGGTCACTTGCATAATTGAATGAGCTTAGGGGAAATGGGATTTGGAGAAGGCGGCACTGGCTGGGTCAGATGGGTTCAAGGGCTAACTGGGTGTGCCACATGAGACCACTCCTGACCCCTTATACTCTTTCTCTTTATGAGCCAGGCAGCTTGTCCCAAATTCTGTCCCACAGACTGGTAAAAGGCCCTGAAGAAATAAAAAAATATTCAAAATCCTATGGAGGGTTCTTTTCTTAGAGACTGCCCAGAGTCTTTGATACACTTGTAGCAATGGTGAATCACCAGGAAGAAGACAAAGTGTGGGACATTTCCCAAACATAGGCCACAAAGACCACCAGTAGCTGTTAAGTTGACTCTGAGTCATGGCGACCCTTTATGTTTCAGAGCAGAACTGTGCTCCATAAGGTTTTCTATGGCTTTGTTCACCAGGCCTTTCTTCTGAGGTGATTCCGAGTGGGTTTAAACCACCAACATTTTGGTTAGTAGTTGAGCTCTCAACTGTTATTGCCACCCAGGGACTCCAAGGGCAAGTATCCCTGGGTGAATTAGAAGTTCACTGACCACGTCTTGGAAAACACTGAGCTAAGAGGAAAACTTAAGCTGTGCCCTACAGGAGGCAATCATGGAGACTACTCAAAGGCAACGTCCAGGGTTTCCTTGGCATCCTTGCGTGCTGAGAAACCACGCTGTACTCTAGAGGTAGAGCTGTCCTCCCATTTCCAGCTAACTCAGCGCCGACTCCTTTCCTCCAGATGAATCCAACTGTTTGCATGTCCCACGTGCCCTAGTGCTTCAGAGCCCAGAGGGCTCCCAGTGAATTCCTTTCAGCTCCTTTTCATGTGGTTTCCACTGGGGTCAGAGAGACGAACTCCATCTACAAAATATTTTAAATGCTTCCCGCGTTCATTATGAGGCAACCATGTCTCCTGATTAAAAAAGCCATATCAAAACTAGGGGGTGGCCGGAGGAGCTTTCTTTGAAGAATGTTTCAGTTGTATTTCAGTGTCATCAATTTAAAAAAAGGAGATCAGGGTCTTTATCATACCCTGTACTTGAATGCTTTGTCCCTTAATCATGGTGGGGACTGATCCCTGGCAGTAAGCCCCCAGAGGACTTTTTAATTGTAATATCTGATTTCTGCACCCCAGCATGACATTGGGGCACTCATTGCCTTGTCTGCAAAAGGTTACGGAGTTCGCTTGCGAGAAAATTAGAGTTCTTGCATTCATTTGGAACCAGGTAAGTATAGCCTGCTCAAGAGGACAATGGCTTTTGTGGGTTCTTCATCAGGCTTCTCTAGCAAACAGGATCACGCATGCCTCATTCAATTAAAAAAAATAATAATTTAGGAATTGCTCACTAAGAGAGGGAATGAAGAGTAGAGGGTAGAGGATGACTCAGAGGCCAGGTTTTTCAAATTCTGGCTCTGCCACTTCCTTGCTGGCAGCCTAGGGCACATTACTTGATTGGTGTTCGGTGCCTCAGCTTCTGCAACTGTAAAATGGGAATAAAAGTAGTGCCCGTCTCAGTGCCAGGCTCATGGGTAAGCACTGTGGCAGTGGCTGCTCTGATCACGATGCTGATGTAGAGTTGCAGAGCGGGGTACAGTGGGAGATAAAATAGGGCACAGTTCGTGAAGGTGCTCAAAGTTGGGGAGTACCAGACATGTCTCGGGCAGAATGGAAGGTGATAGGTGCTACATCAGAGGCACATACTACCCAAGGCACAGAACGCAGCATCTCCAATCCCCTTTATGGGGACAGGTAAAATCTGGTGGGCACACTTGCCACATCAGCCAAAGATGAGGGCCAAGTTCTCAGTGTGCTCAGTCAGCCTGGGGTTGACTCAGCAGGCAGAGCCAGGTGCAGGCTGAGGGATGACCGCAATCCCAGGCCAAGGCCAGGGCCTCTGGGCCTTAGTGTGTCCAGCTCATGAAGACCATGAGCCAGAGGTGAGGCCCCAGAGGTAATGCCTGAGGGCAGCATCCCAGGCCAGAAAGCAAAGTGTGAGGTGAAGAGGAGAGCACTCAGAACATTGATTATGCTCACTTCATTACTGTTATTATTATTATTAATATGATTTATTGCTGGCTCTTTTTTTAATTTTCTCATTGCAAAATTCTGGGTAAGTTGTTCAATATGTAACTCTTTTCATCTCTTTCCCGTGCTCTTTGCATCCCAGCTTTTCTGGTGGGCTATTTTAAAACCTTAACAAGCAAAGATGTCACGTTGATGACTAAACATACCTGAGCCAAGCCATGGTCTGTTCAATCGCCTCATATGCATGTGAAAGTTGGATAATGAAAAAGGAAGACAGAAGAATTTGTTGCCTTCAAATTGTGGTATTGGTAAAGAAGATTAAATAGACTATGGACTGGCAGAAGAAAGAACAAATCAGTCTTGGAGGAAATACAACCAGAACCCTCTTTAGAAGTGAGGATGGAGAGACTTCAGCTCCCTCTCTTTGGCCAGGTCATCAGGAAAAAACAATCATCAGAAAAAGACTTCGTTGAGTGAAGTAGAGGGTTGGCAAAAAACAGGGAAAACCTCAATGATGCAATAATCACAACGATGGACTCAAACACACCAACAATCTCGGGGATGGCACAGGACCAGACGCTTCGGTGTCTTATACCTGAGGGTATAATGAGTTGTAACCCACTTGATGGCAACTAACCACAAGAAGAACTCACCCCCAGTATTTGCCCCAGTGGTGACAAACCCTTGGCCATAGCCCTTGTGTCCTGTCCCACCAGGTTGTGACACCGCCCTTGTTTGTTCCCTCTACCTGTGTATCAGGATCCCTTAAAATAACTACATGTTGTGCTCTGAATACCCATGTCTTCTTCACCTTCTGCCCTGAGCACGTAATCACGTCTGCCCAGGTCCCTCCTCCATCCCGCTCCATCCTCTTCACCTGCTGACTCTGTCTGGGCCACTGCCTGGTGAGTTGTGCTCTCCCTAGGAGGTGAACATTCTGCCTGTTGGATCCCATTTCCATCCAGCCTCTGTAGTTGTTTTGTCCAGTGGGAGATCGGTTTGGGTCCAAGGCCCTCTCCCATCTGCACCATCCACTTGGAGTCAGAAGGCCATCCCTAAATTTTCCTGCAGACATTTCCAAGCACAACTGCTTTTAAAAGATGTCATCGAAGAGACTGCTGTCAAATCATTGTTATGTTTGTTGGGGGAGGATTGCAGTTTATTAAACCATCTTGTCTTGCTGACTCAGGGAGGGCTTCCCAAGTCCACCTTTGTTTAAGGACCTTTGCCAGGCCTAGAATGACTCTACAGGTTAGGAACATTTGACGCACCTAGAGTTGGCACCCTAAAATATTCATTTCATATCAGAAGTGATGCCTTTTCCACGGACGTGAGTGCCTGGGAACTGGCAGCATTGACTTTCAATTTAACAGCATAAAAAATGTCAAGTCTATGTGACACAGTCATCATCCTCTTCATTGTAATGCAACTTTGTGGCACAGACGATATCATTGGTATGCGCGTTTCCATGCAAATAATGTCATTTGAATCCTTTTAACAGAAGATAATGACACAAGAACTCCAGGAGCCAAGGGAACAGACTTGAAATGAGGACTTTCAAGTGACAAAAAGCAAGTTGTTCCTGGCTTCTTTGTCATCTTCTAATTTCTGCTCTTTTTGTTTCCTTTCCTGATTATGAGGTGGCATCTAGGAGACTAGCTGGGTTGAGGATCAGGGCTACAGGAGCCATTGTTTCTCACCCAAATGACCCCTGTAGAGATGTAGAACCTCTCTGTGAAGCAAGCTACAGAGACCCCAATTAATCCCTTTTGATCCTGCCTCCGGTGCTATAAAACAAGCAGGAATCTCTTTCCACACAGATTTTGTAGTTTGGAGCACTGAGGCTCAGAGCCATGACATAGTCATCAAATAATGAAGATGATGATGATGATAGTGATTGATGGTGATGGCGACCATGATGATTGATGGTAATGATGGTGATGATGATGATGATGGCGATGTGATGATGGTGATGATGATGGTGATGATGATGGTAATGATGGTGATGATGATGATGATGGTGATGATGACGGTGATGATGATGGTGATGATGATGGTGGTGATGATGATGATGGTGACGATGATGGTGATGATGGTGATGATGATGATGGTGATGATGACGGTGATGATGATGGTGATGATGGTGATGATGGTGATGATGATGATGATGGTGATGATGATGATGATGGTGGTGATTATGGTGATGATGGTGATGATGGTGATGATGATGGTGATGATGGTGATGATGATGATGATGATGGTGATGATGATGGTGATGATGATGATGGTGATGATGACGGTGATGATGGTGATGATGGTGATGATGGTGATGATGATGGTGATGGTGATGGTGATGATGATGATGGTGATGATGATGGTGATGATGGTGATGATGATGGTGATGATGATGATGTTGATGGTGATGATGATGGTGATAATGGTGATGATGGTGATGATGATGGTGATGATGATGATGATGATGATGGCGATGTGATGATGGTGATGATGATGATGATGGTGATGATGATGATGATGATGGTGGTGATTATGGTGATGATGGTGATGATGGTGATGATGATGGTGATGATGGTGATGATGGTGATGATGATGGTGATGATGATGGTGATGATGATGATGGCGGTGTGATGATGATGATGATGATGATGGTGATGATGATAATAGCCAACATTTATTGTGTAATCTCCATGGTCCAGGCTCTGTTCTAATGCCTTGATTCACTTAAGTGCTAACCAGTTGTCCTTGGGTTGACTTTGACTCATGCTGACTCCGTGTGTATCAGAATAGAACTGTGCTTCATAGTTTTCAATGTCTGCTTTTTCAGAAGTAGATGACTGGGCCTCTGGGTGGATTTGAACTGCCAGCCTTTCAGTTAGCAGCCAAGAATCTTAACTGTTTGCACCTCCCTGGGACTCCATTTAATCCTCATAAAACCCAATGCATCAAGCTGTATTATTGCTCACTGAGGCAGAGAGAGGCTACAGGACTTGTCCAAGGCTGTCAGCTAGGAAGTAGAAAGCCAGGGGCATTGGAGATCCCATCTGCCCTGTGTTCCAATACCATTCTTCTTTAGAGAAATAATCTTCTCTGAAGCCACACTCATGGCTCTCTCTCTCTCTGTTTGATACATCAGTTCTTGGTTCCGATAATTTGGATCCATAATGTGAAGTTCCAGGGTAAGGACCAGAGCTGAGACACCTACCCCCCAGCCACCATGATTGGATGCAGACGCCTGCAGAGGAAAAGACCATCCAGTTCATCTGCATTGACCCACCCCAGAGTGAGTGAGTCCTCACTTCTGAGTTGAATCTGATCACACAAAGTGCATGGAAAAAAGAAAATGAGAACACATGGCTTTGGGAGTGCTAGTGGTGGATTTACAAGTCTTGAGGCATGCAGTTTGCCCAGACATCTTCTGAATAGCAGTTCTTTTGTGTCTAGTTTAGTGTAGAGAGGTAGTTCCTACCTTCCCTCCCCCTTCTGCACTGGGATCAGCAGTTTCATGTGGCCGTGACCTTGGCTGTCTGGTGTCAGCAGAGGAAAGACAGAGGCAGATGGAGGGCTCCTGACATTTAATAAGGGGCTGACATTACCCACGGTTTACCTCAGAATGGGATGTAGGACCCAAGGGGCAAGGGGACTTTTAAGAACAAGTTTTTAAGAACAATCAACAACACAGACAAAATAACCCTTGACATGGAACTCAAAGGTCAACATTCTTCAGAATTAGGAAAAAGAATATGTCATGGGTCCTTGTGAGCAATGATTTTTTGTTTTGCCCCCTAATGGTCTAATGTTCTTAAAATGCCAGCAGAGAAAGGGCAAGATAGGACCCTCTACAAGTGGACGGATCCTTGGAAATGATCTCCCACCCACTGCAGTCCAGTTGGTCCAGACACAGAGAGACCCTATATGGCCGTGTAGAACTGCCCCATAGGATTTCCAAGCCTGTAATCTTTACAGGAACAGACTAACACATCTTTCTCCTGCAGAGCAGCTGGTAAGTTACTACCACCAACCTTTCAGTTAGTAGCCAAGCACTTAACCACTGTGCCACCAGGGCTCCTAGAAATGATCTGGTCCCCAACAACTGTTGGCATCACTTTTAGATGAGGTCACTGAGGCTCAGAAGGAAGAATCAACGTGATCCAGGTCCTGGGAGGATCAAGGTGAAGTCTTCAGCTGGGAATCTTACAACTCCAGCTCTCTTTTCACTGGATCTTTCCTTTTAATTCTCAGTGCATGGAAATACAACAACAAACTTCTAAATATTCAACCAAAGAAAGAAATGTGAACCTCATGTAGGCAAACCTCATGTGGGGAATGGGGCTGTTTCCTTCAAACGTGGTTCCCAGCATTGCTGCTACGGGGAAAGAGCCAGTGCTTCTGCAGGAGGCAGACCTGGCTTCAAATCCTGCTCTTTTAAGCTGGCTCAACATTTAACCTCTCAGAGCCACAGTATCTTACCTAAAACAGAGTACTAGCATGCACCTTCGGCTTTGGCTGGGAGATAAAATGCATTTAGAACAAATGAGCAGTAACTAATACATAGTAGGTGCTCAATGTTGTTGACGTGTGCCATTGAGTTGATTGCAACTCATAGAAACCTTATAGAATAGAATAGAAATGACTCATAGTGTTTCCTAGGCTGTAATCTTTATGGGGAGCCCTGGTAGTACAGTGATTAAGAGCCTGGCTGCTAACCAAAAGATCAAGAGTTGAAATCCACCAGCTACTCCTTGGAAACCCTATGGGACAGTTCTACTCTGTCTTATAGGGTTGCTATGAGTCAGAATTGACTCAAGGCAATGGATTTTTTTGTTTGCTTGTTTTAATATTTGCAGGAGTAGATCGCCAGGCCTTTTCTCCTGAAGAGCCATTGGGTTGGTTCAAACTGCTGATGTTTCAGTTAGCACCGAGTGCTTAACCACTGCACCAGCAGGACTCTTTAGGTGCTCATTACTGTCATGCAATTCTATGAGCTAGATTTCTTCATAAATACCTCCCCATCTCCCACCAAAAGGAAAATAAAGTCAGTACCCACAGCTGTATTTTACATAAAATAGCTCCAACTGTATTAACCAAAATATTTTGCAATGCTTGTTCCTAAAACAGGAAAATAAATAATTCTTTCCAACATCTTAGCCTTTGTCAGTGGGAACCTCAGGCCAGAGCCACTTTGCTTTGTGGTGTTTCATTTTTCTGTGTACTCATTAAAAACTGAAAGTAGTTCATTTACCCAGTATCTGAGAATCTTAAAACATTTTAGAAATTAGATTACTTTAGTTGTGGATTGAATTGTGTTCCCACAAACTATGTGTTGGAATCCTAACTTTATACCTGTGAATGTAACCCGATATGGAAATACAGTTTTCTTTGTTATGTTAATTAGATAACACCCAAGTAGATATTTCTAAATATAATCCCTTCTGAGTTATTAAAAGGGCAGTGTAGAATTAGATATACACACACAGGAGGAAGACAGAGGACATGTCAGGAACAAGCAAATGAACACCAAGGATACCAGCAACTAGGAGACAGGCTCACAGAAGGAATTGACGCGGCCAAGACCCTGATTTGCACTTTTAGCCTCCAGAACTGTGAGAAAATAAATGTCTGTTCGTAAAGCCACTCACTTGTGGTATTTGTGTTCTAGCAGCACTAGGTGACTAAGACAACTTTTCCTCATGAACTTGTACTAGAAAGTGTTAGGAGAGAGAAAATGAATGGGACTTGGGTGTCACATCGCTTGGGACTGAATCCAGATCTATGTCTAGATAGCAAGGTATCAGATCAAACATCCTGAACTTTGTTCTTTTTCAGCTTCCTTGTCTATGAAATGGTGAGCTGGGCTGATGATATCCAAAGGGTCTCTTCTAGTTCTGAAGTCAGGGTTTATGTCTGACTTCTTCTCCTTTCCTAAGTCTTCAGAGCCTCGTAGCCCAGCTCAGGTGCTTCCCATCTCCTCTCCCTCATCCCACCCTGAGCTTGTCCTGCTTTGCTCCATATTGTCTGACAGACCCGTGTTGTTGTTGTTATTGTCGTGTGAGGCTGAGTCAATTTCGACTCCTAACAACCCTATAGGATAATGTAAGTGTCTTAGGCTGGGTTCTCTAGAGAAGCAAAACCAGCAAAGCGTATAAATATATATAGAAAGAGATTTATACACAAGGAAACAGCTCACATGATTGTAGAGGCTGAAATGTCCTAAGTCCGTGGCTTCTATGGATTCACGCAGGGGCTGGCGAACCCAAGATCAGCAGGTCAGAGAGCAGGGCTCTTGCTCATAGGCTGTGAAGATCTACGAATCCCAAGATCTGCAGGCAGGCTGCTAACTCAAGTCCCAGGAAACAGGTCAGACGAACATGAGGCAGCTGCAGGATCCAGAGAGGGCAAAAGCCAGTGGTGAAGCCATGTTCTGACATCCACTTATATTCAGATGCAGTCTACAAGTCCAAGGAAACTTCCTTTCAACTGATTGGCTGCTCACAGCAGATCCCATCATGAAGTTGATCACATATAAACACTGATATCATCAATCATGGCCCAGCCAAGTTGACACACAATCTTAACCACCACAATAGGGCAGTTGTATTTTGTTCATCTTGCCTTGCACACCATGTGTTGAATGGACCCCCAGGTTCATGATGCCAGACCTCCAGTTGTGGCTACTGATGAGTGACAGCTTAGCCTCCTTCTCTCCAGGATCTTGTGATGAACACAAGTCTTCTGATACCCGCCCTTGACTGTCCTCGTCTGTCACAGAGGGCCAAGTACAATGAAGATGCAAATGTACTTTGTAATGCATTAGGTCATTGAACCCGAGGACTTCCCTAACTAAAACCCAGGTCAACTCAGATCCAGAAGCATGTCCATTTACCATGATAAGACCCTGCACATCAACTAAAATATACAGGGACCGCCTTTGCTGACTTTAGAACAATTTTGTGTGACCATGTAAGCTATTTCAGGCTTTTTAGAAGCTTGGGTTAAGTGTTACAGGTTGATTTTTAATTAACTCCCCCAAATCAAAAACCATATTTATTTATTTTTTTTAAGGAAATAAAGCACTTTTATATACAAAACCTTCCAGAATGAAGATCCTCCATGAAGAAACATCATACTGAACTATTATTATTATTCCATGTGAACACAGTTCCTACCAGATCTAGGGTTTAAAAAATAAAATTATCTTGTCTCTGAACAAAAATGCCCATTTTCCTGTGATTTGAGTATATGTTAGCAATGACTTGATTTGAATTTTAAAATCTATTCCTTCTGACTTCCTTAGCTGAGTCATGAGGAATTTGAAATGTCACCAGCACCTCCCTTGCTTTCTTTGGTAGTTGATTGGCTCCCAAATTCATTTGCCAGCTTCTGGCAGGGGACAGGCACCCTGAATCCTGGCCAGGCCTGTCTTGCTGCCCCTGCCCCCTCCCCCTCTGTCTGCGGAAAGCCCATCACTGCTTCTCCTCTAACCTGGGATCAAACAGCTTTCCCCACCCCAGTGTGATTCGATGTGTCCTCCCTCTCGGCGGCATCCCATATGGCATGGAGTTACACGCTGCCTTTCTCCTTTTTCCAGACTCCGAGGTCAGACAGTGCCCAGACAGGCAAATAATAGTCAAATTATACAGGAAGTTGTCAAAGGGTTCCGAACACAGACAGAGGCGACCTCTGACCCTGAGGCAGGTCAAAGGTCTGGTTCAAGTTTCTCCTTCTTATCTGTCATCACAGCAACATTAAAGACAACTCTTTGAATGAAATCTTTTATAGATTCTACTGTTTTGTTTGTTGTTGTTGCTGTTTTTAAAGTTTTTCTTTTACTTTTTTTCTGCCACTTGAATCTTAATTATTTTAAATTGTACTAACAGCTCTCATCTGAGAAGGCAGATTTATAATATTAAAAGACTAAATTTTTCTCCCCCCACCCCACCCAGGGAAGAACTTAGGATATTTTCTCCTCACTAAATTTAGATGAACACTTTTTTTTTTTAAATTCAGAAAAGGCACCAGTAAATATGATTGTCTGCCTCACACACATCAAACTTTAAACACCTCCTTGTGATCCTAAAAATATTCTCAGACCCATAACAGGCTGTGAGAAAAAGATAGTGGGATGTAGAAGGTGTCATCCAAGACAGACAGAGATGGCAAGATCTAGAGACATCCCCCAAGTTATTTTTAAAGACGTAAAGAATCAGCTGTAATGCTAACGCAGTCAAGATTAACCTTGATTAAGATTATTCTCACCCTTTCTTTCCACCTCCTGTCTGTCAGTTTGTCATCCTATGGTGGCTTGCGTGTTGCTATGATGCTGGAAGCTCTGCC
Organism: Dugong dugon; assembly: GCA_030035585.1. Lineage (NCBI taxonomy): Eukaryota > Metazoa > Chordata > Mammalia > Sirenia > Dugongidae > Dugong > Dugong dugon. Next base: position 111,443,999 of record CM057472.1, read on the forward strand.
ACTGTTACTCCAAATACCAGCAGGATCACCATAGTGAAGAGGTTTCAGCAAAGCAGCCAAACTAGGACAGTCTAGGAAGAAACGCCTGGAGATCCATTTCTGAAAATTAGCCACTGGAAACCCTATGGATCACAACAGAACGTTGTCCGACTTTCTTGCTTTGGACATGCCATTAGGAGGGATTGATAGCTAGAGAAGGACATCATATTTGGTGAAGTAAAGAGTCAGCGAGGGCCTACTTTTTGTCATTGGCATAAATATTCTTGTGATCACCTGTAGCTTCGAGGGAACCTACAAAAGTAGAGTTTAGATTTTTGAGCCTCTAAGTTGTTGTTGTTGCTGGTGTGTGCTATCGAGTGGGTTCCAACTCACAGTGACCCTACAGGACAGAGTAAACTGCTCCATGGAGTTTCCTAGGCTGTAATCTTTATGGGAGCAGATTGCCAGGCCATTCTCCCATGGTGCTGCTGGTGAGTTCTAACCACCAACCTTTAGGTTAACAGCTGAGTGCATTAAGGGTTAAGAGGGTTGGGAAAGATTCTGGGGTCAGTAACGAGCAGTGTCCCTCTGCCTCCCCCATATCCGTAGGATTACAGGCAAGTGGGTATCCCCGACAGAGGTGACTTTTAATGAGCTCTAAACAAATGCCATCTCAGATAGCTACAGTGTCCTGTGATGGCCCGTCCATCCTGACACACCCTTGAAGCTGTGAACTTGCACTATGTGTTTGAAAGCTCTTCTGGAGCAGGGAGTCGAGATCTTGAGACCTAACCTTTTCAGGTCTGCCTGCAAACACCTCACGCTATTTACAGGGAAAGGGTGAAACCACAAGTGGTCCTTATCAGATCCACCCAGGGCCAGTTCAAAGGGCGGCATTCCCCACAGCATAGAAACAGGAACACTAGGTGACACAGCTCGTTTGTTGAAATGGACATTCAAGACCCAGAGAGATTTGAGACACTGAGGACTTCAGCTTTTTCCACCAGACAAACAATAACTCCCCTGGATTTCTTCTGGACATGAAGGTTTGTAATTAGCAATCCACTTCTGTAAGTCAGCAAGGAGATTTATTTTTTTTTTTTCATGAAAATGAGGATGCTGTCACACTAAGCAATCAGGCATAAAGCTGTGGAATTTTAGCACGTGTGGGATTTTATGATTTATCTTTGTATAGTCAGCTAATGCCACAAAACACCTCTGTGTAGCCAGCAATTACACAATCTCAGCATTTGGTTAAGCCATGATACACATTTGGTTACGTCATGGGTCTGTCTGCCAACCAGTGGCTAGTTAATAAATTTCTACTTGTTAAAGCCACGCCCTTGTGGTATTTCTGTTACAGCAGCACTAGATACCTAAGACAAGCACCTCTTAAGGTAAATAGGTACTCTGGAAAACCGCAGAGCCAGGCTGTGAATATCACTATACTAATTATTAGCAACCACCCAGCCCCCCTCTACCCCTTTCCTTTGGTAAGAATGTAACACATGTATTAAGTGAATTCAAAGACACACATGTGCTTGCTTGTCCTATGGTGTCCTTAGGACACTGAAGAAGGAGAGCTGGGCACACACAGGAGTGTTAGCAGGCTGCGCATGAGGATCAGATATCTGAAGACCATAGAACAGGTGCTGAGAGCGGCTCCTCACTGATGACTCTAATGGAGTTAGCCCCCATCCTGGGGCTTGACCTGGGTGCACCTGGCAGCATAGACTGCAATGCAAAGGCCCTGAGTTGGTTCGCCTGGGTGGACATGGGGCCCGTGGGGCACAAATGGGACCCAGAATAGTGGAGACCACCAGGCAGCCGGTTGGTGAGGTTCATGTGCCACGATGAGGCCCCTATAAGCAGACACCGCATAATCTCCTGGGCATACCACCTGCCTGGGTCCGAAAGGAATTTCCATCTGGGCCCCGGAGGGGTCCACAGGACCTGAGGAAACCAGCAGGAGGGAGGCAGAGCCCCGCCCCACCCAAGGTACTGCCACAACCCCAGGGACACAGCTACAGACCCCAGGTGCTGCCACTTAGCGGATCAGATTACAGCAAGTTTCACATGAGACGCAACTTATTTTTTGGTTCCTCACCAATTGACGTAGGCCAGGATGGAACTCCAGATGATATGTGAACACAGTCAAGGAGGCCGTTTTCCCTTCCTTCCTCCCTCCCTCTCTCCTCTTCCTTTGTTTGCATATTGGAACTGTGTGAGCGAAAGGGTGTTATAGATGAGTTATTACATTTATTCCCCCAAATAATATGGAGAAGGATGACTAAGAGATCCATTATGTAGATGAAAATGTAGAGTTCTAGGAGGGGAGAGAACAAACTCAGAATTAAAGGTAGAGGAGTCAAATCACTGGATTTGCCTACAGCTCTGGAGACCAAGATTGAAATGTTCTGCTGCTGATGTTGCTTCAGGGCTGGGAGGATGCAGTCCTGGCCATTTCCTGGACTTCAGGAAGGAAAGGGGTGCTTTCTGCCTGCCAAGTCCTGACCTTACACCCCAAGGCCTCTTCTGGGTCCCCACTGGAACTTTGACACGTCTCACATTCACAGCACTTTCCAATTTCAAAGTGTTTGTCTACTTGTTGTTGTTAGGTGTCGTCGAGTCAGTTCTGACTCATAGCGACGCTATGTACAATGGAATGAAACACTGCACAGCCCTGCGCCAGCCTCACAATCACTGTCTACTTGGGGACTTCAAATATTTTCCAAACTGCCCTAGATGTCTAGCCTGTGAGCTCCTTCAAGATTCCCCACAGCCTGCGATGAGTTGATGCAAGCCTCAGCTGACAGAGGACAAAACTGAGGTTCAGAGAAGGCCTGTTGTTCACCCAGGGTAACACAGTTCATGATCCAGAGTCCAGCCAGGACCATTGTTCCTTGAGCCTCAACACCGAGCAACATCTTCAGCGGAGCATTTAAATCCTGGTCTCACACCCTCCACAAAGCTCAGCTCCAAGCCCAGGTGCTCCCTTCCTAATGGGCTAACTAAACTAACCAGTTGCCATGTTGCTTATCTGACGACCCCGTGTGCGTCAGAGCACAACTGTGCTCCACAGAGTTTTCAATGGCTAATTTTTCAAAAGTAGATCACCAGGCCTTTCTCCCAAGGTGCTTCTGGGTAGACTTGAATCACCAACCTTTCAGTTAGCAGCAACCACATTTACTATTTGCACCACCCAGGGATGCTTCCGAATCAGCAGCCAGCCCTTAATCGCTTTCTGGTCTCTGTTCGCCACTCAGGAGACTTGGGAGCCTGAAGGCTGGCTTCTCTTCCCAGTCCCATATATTATTTAGTATCTCCTCTCAAATGGCCTTTTTAAGGGAAGTGCTTACCCCCTTAATTCTTCTGGAATGTACCTGGGGCTGTTAGGCTGGACAGAGGCTGAAGTAGGTGAAGAAGGGTCCACCACTGTTGACTCATTCTTGATGGAAGTAAAATCTGGAGGGAAAACAAGGAAGTTTACTTTCCTACCTGCAAGTCTGCTTCCAGCAGGAAGCCCCAGGAAACGCGAAGAGTATGGGCTAAGACCAGGCGGAGCTTCAGGTCACAGGCTGCCTCTCATCTGCCTGTCAGTGGACTCACCATGGAAGGTGTGCAACTGCAATGCTACTTGTATTTCAGCTATGGAAAGAGGCAATGTGGTGATTTGGGGACCAAAGGAAAACTTGAGAACTTGTGACAGGATATCAGGAAGAATGGCCAGCTGCTCCTCCAACAGTCCCCATCAGGAGGACCCCCGGGGGGTATCCCACCTGGGATAAAGTGCATTGTTTCACCCAGTTGGCTCAACTGTCTTTTTCATGGATAAAAGAACGTTTAGAGAGGTGAATTCATCTTTCCGTGGTCACTCAGCAAGTAGGGGGAGGAGGAGAGTTTCCAAAACTCACTGTCTTCCGACTCCCACATCAAGCCTTTCTCTATTGTTCATTCATTCATTCATTCATCCATCCATGAAGCATTTGTAAACTCCTATGAAGTGCATTGAAGCAGATCCAAAGGTTACTCAGAAAGCCATGAAGGATTCTTCCCAATCTTTTAGGGGAGCAAAGAATGAAGGAAGGAAGAAGAAAAGAGAGGATGGAAAGACTGGTGGTGGAGAAGGAAGGAAGCTCAAGGGTAGAGGGCCAGGTGCTCTTAGGAGTTTCCACATGCACTGTTTCACCTGATGCCCTGAAAAGTGGTTCCCATTCTTCCCAGTTAGCAGAGGAGGGCTGGGGTGGGTGAAGTAGCATGACTAGGTCCAGTAGGAGAATGTGCACCCAGGACACGGACTCTGCCTCCAGGGAACTCCCCTGTGCCCTGGGATAGCGGTAATTAACAATGAGGAGCTCCAGCACGGGGTGCCGTCTGGCCTCGGGGAGCTAAACCTGCACCCACACAACTCCTGAGCCAGGAGGATGAAATGCCCATCTCCATAACTTTGCAGGTGCCAGGTCCCCCTCCCTTGACCCTTGGGTCCCTCACTTACCCATTACACTGTCCTTGACCACCCAAATCTTCAGCCTCTCTTCTGATCTTGAGCCCACTCATCCATGTGACTTGATCAGCTTAAGGCATCTTTCTTGGCTGCTTTCAGAGAACTCCCAGGGGCCTTCCTTGGCTTGGAGTCCTTGGATGCTGCGAACCGTTAACATGCGCTGGTCTTTGGATGCCATAAGGGACCAGGAGGCTTTGTGGAGTGGAAACATGTGCCTCTCCTAGCAAGGGGCATCCCAAGTGCCTCCTAGATGCAATTCCAGCTCCTGCAAAAAAATTGTCTCACCTGTACTAGTCTCTTCTCATTCTGCACCCCGGGACTCCTATTGTGGTTTAACCCTTTGTGTACTGCTTGCATGTCCCGAGGTCTCTGATTCCTGTTTGCTGTTCCTTGTAGTTGACTGGAAGAATCACTAATAAGGGGTTATGAATGTAGTGTGGATTCCATCCTTATTTCACCATAGTTATTCTTCTCTCTCCCCACGTGTCTGTCAGTTTGTCATACTGTGGGGGCTGGTGAGTTGCTGTGATGCTGGAAGCTATGCCACCAGTATTCAAACACCAGCAGGGTCACCCATGATGGACAGGTTTCAGCTGAGCTTCCAGATTAAGATAGTTTAAGAAGAAGGACACAGTGGTCTACTTCTGAAAAGAATTAGCCAGTGAAAACCTTATGAACCGGAGTGGAACACTGTCTGATATAGTGCAGGAAGATGATCCCCTCAGGGGGAAGGTACTCAAAATACAATTGGGGATGAGCTGTCTCCTCAAGGTAGAGTCAACCAGATAGATCCTGGCTGAAAGCAGAGAATACCAGAAAGATGTTTACGTGTGTTTTATAGACTATGCAAAGGCATTCAGCTGTGTGGATCATAACAAATTATGGATAACATTTCGAAGAATGGGAATTCCAGAACACTTAAGTGTGCTCATGCAGAACCTGTACATAGATCAAGAGGCAGTCATTCGAACAGAACAAGGGGATACTGCTTGGTTCAAAGTCAGGAAAGGTGTGCATCAGGGTTGTATCCTTTCACCATACCTATTCAATCTGTATGCTGAGCAAATAATCCGAGAAGCTGGACAATATGAAGAAGAAAGGGGCATCAGGATTGGAGGAAGACTCATTAACAACATGAGACATGCAAATGACACAACCTTGCTTCCTGAAAATGAAGAGAACTTGAAGCACTTACTGATGAAGATCAAAGGCAACAGTCTTCAGTATGGATTGCATATTACACTTCAACATAAAGAAAACAAAAATTCTCACAACTGGACCAAAGCAACATCATGATAAATGGAGAAAAGATTGAAGTTGTCAAGGATTTCATTTTACTTGGATCCACAATCTATACCCATGGAAGCAGCAGTCAAAAAATCAAAAGACACATTGAATGGGGCAAATCTGCTGTAAAATACCTCTTTAAAATGTTGAAAAGCAAAGATGTCACCTTGAAGACTAGGTATGCCTGACCCAAGCCGTGGTGTTTTCAGTCTTCTCAATATGCACGTGAAAGCTGGATGATAAGTAAGGAAGACAGAAGAATTGATGCTTTTGAATTGCAGTGTTGGCGAAGAATACTGTATATACTATGTACTTCCAAAAGAATGAACAAATCTATCTTGAAACAAGTACAGCCAGAATGCTGCTTAGAAGCAAGGATGGAGAGACTACATCTCACATACTTTGGACATGTTGTCAGGAGGGATTAGTCCCTGGAGAAGGACATCATGCTTGGTAAAATAGAGGACCAGCAAAAAAGAGGAAGACCCTCAACAAGATGGATTGGCACTGTGGCTGCAACTATGGGTTCAAGCATAACAACGATTGTGAGGATGGCGCAGGACTGGGCAGTGTTTCGTTCTGTTGTACACAGGGTTGCTATGAGTTGGAACTGACTTGACAACACCTAACGACAACAACAGTTTTTCTCTCACTACCCTTGACAATCGGAAAGAATCACGTAAAAAGCCTTTATTTTTGATAGAAGGCCAATTCAGAAGAAAGAAAATGAGGTTTGGATTTAGGCAGGCCTAGATTTGAGACCCAGTTCTAACATTTACTAACTTTGACAAGTTATCTAGGCTATTTGATCATGAGTTCCTTCTATTAAATGAGATTACTTGTATTAACCTTGAGGGCTGTTATCAGAATTAAATAAATTAATATGTGTAAAGCATTTAGAGCAGTGCCTGGGATATAGTAAGCTTTATATGAGATTTGTTTAAAAAAGGAAAGAAAAGAAAGAAAGAAGAAAAGGAGGAAGGGAGAAAGGAAGAAAGGAAGGGAGAGAGAGAGGAAGAAGGAAGGAAGGAAAGAAGGAGTTGAAGGAAGGACTAGAGAAAAGAAAGAGCTAACTTGGGGTAACAGTTGAGCAGCAGCCCTGGTGCCTGGAACAGTCAATAGTTATTGGACCTTTGTGGCATCTTTGCCTTGGTCACACTCATTCACCTTTTGTCCCAGCCCTTCTGAGTGACTCTCCAGTCCACTCACTTATGTCCTCACCACAGATGGCAAATCATTTGTGAGTATAGAAAAGACCAGCAGGTGTGCTTTGAGGTTACTGCTCTCAGATGGTTTGCTGGGGTTTTGACATGAATTTCTGAGATAAGTGAGCCAATCCCTTTGATTTTCAGATGACAAAAATGAGGTCCAGTGGAGAAAAGAAACTTGCTAAAGGTGACTAGTGCCTAAGCTGGGCTGCAGCCCCCAATTCTAATCTAATTCTAAAAGTTCCTCCCTGCACTCCAGCCTCACTCCGCTGGCTTCATCTCCTAGCGGGAAGGGTCAGGGGCCAAGAGTACTCCCTGCACTTGTGGGGGAGGAAGTCAGAAGGGAAATGTCCCACACTGTCCACTGATTGCGAATTTGCAAATGTGTTTTTAGTCCTTTCATCCCTGCAGGAGCCTCCTCTTGAGCCCAGTTATGGATTGAATCATGTCCCCCCAAAATACGTGTTGTAAATCCTAACCTCTATGCCTGTGGTTATAATCCCATTTGGGAATGAGTTGTCTTTGTTATATTAATGAGGCAGGATTAACGTAGTGTGTATCTTGAATTAATCTCTTTTGAAATATAAAAGATATTAAACAAGGGAGCCAAGGATGGTAAAACTTTGTCTCACATACTTTGGACATGGTATCAGGAGGGACCAGTCCTTGGAGAAGGATATCATGCTTGGTAAAGCAGTGGGTAGGGGAAGGAGAGGAAGATCTTCAATGAGATGGATTGACATAGTGGCCACAACAATGGGCTCAAGCCTAACAATGACAGTGAGGATGGCACAGGACAGGGCAGTGTTTCATTCTGTTGTACATGGGGTCTCTATGAGTCGTAACCGACTTGACAGCACCTAACAACAACAACAAACAAGGGAGCAGAGGAGAGATAGGGGAAGAGATATGCCAAGCCACTTGAAGACAGTCCAGGAACAGAAGCTCAAAGAGACAAAGACCTTCCTGCAGAGCCAACAGAGAGAGAAAGCCTTCCCCTAGATCCGGTGCCCTGAATTTGGACTTTTAGCCTCCTAAACTGTGAGAAAAATAAACTTTAGTTTGTTAAAGCTGCCCACTTGTGGTATTTCTGTTACAGCAGCACTGGATGACTAAAACAGAACCCCAGGGGGCCAGCGTGAGCCCTGCAGTGCCGAGCACTTGCACCGAGCTTCTCAGTCATCAGATAGCAGGGCAGCCACGCCAAGTGCCTTATCAGAGCCTGATACTACTAAAAGGATGCTATTGGGCTTAATCCTGTCACCTTGAACCAGAAATAAATAATGCACACCTTTCACAGTTAATATTCATCAGATGGTCTCCATTTATCATTTAGCAAAGGCACAGCTTCTCCCCAGGCCCAAGAACCTTGGGCAGCAGTGAAGGGCACGGGCAGCCTCAGGGCAAGAAGAAGGGTAATTGCACACCTCGAAGCTGAGTTTGCCTGTCCAACCTCAAAACACATAGCAGCAAGCCAGATAAACATCCACATGGAAGAGAAACCCAATGCATAAGTGAAGGTGAAGCCACGGGCTACCTGGGCTTCAGGTTTGGAAGGAAGCAGTGGTGACTGGGGCTTCAGCTAAGGGATGTTGCTGGTGTTGTCAGTTGTCATTGTGTCGGACCCCTTCTTGTGCTGACTTTACGTATAACAGAACGAAACACTGCCTAACCCAGTGCCACCATGGTGGAAGGTGGGTACCACATGGATGAATAAAATATTGAATGTACACATTTCAATGGATGGGTTGCTAGAGGAACGGCTGGTTGGTTGGTTGAATGGAAGGATGGTAGATGAAGGAATAAATGAGTGAATGAATGAATTGCTTGAATTAGGGGATCAGACTGGGTTTTTCCAACCATGAGGAGCCTGAATGAAAAATGCAATAGCCTGATGCCAGGATGCCAAGTTTATCTGAAGGTAGGTGCACACAAAGATAGGAAGTGGAAGACAAACCTTAGTATTCCACATCTGGTCAAATGAACCCCAGGCTCATTGACTGGAGCTGCGAAGTCCCCAGTATTCACAGGAAATGGAAGATCCAGGTGGTAAGCAAGCGCTACTATTTTGTACTGCAGAACTCCAGGCTGGTGGAGGCACTTCCCAAACTGCCGCACAAAGAGGAGAGAGAGGAAAGATAAAGTGAGGAGTGAAGGAGAGAGAATGATACTTCTCAAGATAAGCCTACCATACAAAATTACAAAATATCCATAGATAACTATCATTACAAAAGGCAGCAAAAAAAAAAAATATATATATATATATATAAAAGGTCCACAATCAAGAAATAAACCATTGGAAGATAATTAAAAAGTTTATGTAATCTCTTGAAGAACAATAAAGGCTATAATAACAACCACAGAAGTACAAGAAACTGTGATTCCTACATAGGCAGAAATTAAAGAAAAACTAGGGGTATACAACAAATGAAAGTCAGAAAAAGAACATTACAATCATTAAAGTTAAAAAAAAAAAAAATTCCTCTGTAATTATTGGTTAATTTAATGTGTCAGCTTGTCCAGGCTATGGTTCCCAGTTGTTTGCCCAAATACTAGTCTAGTTGCTGTTCCATAATGTAATCTAATGTGAATTATAAAGTATCACCTTCTATAATGCAATGTAATATAAAGTAATTAATCAGCTGAAAATAGAATTTCCTTAGAACGTGTTCTTTCTCCAGAATACAAATAGATAGTTTGGCAGAACTTCTTGCGACATTCTTCCCTTCTCCTGGCCTTGCGACATAACACTGCAGGAGTCTTTAGCCTGTGACCCGACCTATGGATTTTTGGCTTTCCAATCTGGTACAATCACATGAGATAATTCTTTCAAGTTAATCTGTCTCTACTTCTCTAGATAGATAGATGGATGGCTGGATGGAAGGATGGATGGCTGGATGGGTGGGTGGGTGGGTGGATGGGCGGTTAGGTGGGCCGGTAAGTAGTAGGTAGGTCGGTAAGTAGGTAGGTAGGTAGATAGGTAGATAGATAGAGAGATCTCACTGATTCTGTTTCTCTAGATAACGCTGCCTGAGAGAGTATTGATATGGATTCTAGACTTAATGTTATCAGAAAGAAGGCTAGTGAAAGAGAAGTGAGTCCAGTATACAGTTAAGAAGTTAAAGTAAAAATAATTGAACAAATAAATAGCTAGGAGATGTGGAAGATAAACTCAAAGACTCTAATATATATCTAATAGCAACCACGGAGGAAGACAATGGAGAAAATGGCCATTTCAACATGCAACATACAACAAATACAAAAAAGTTATTGAATTCATATGCATGTGAAAGCTGGACAATGAATAGGAAAGACCAAAGAAGAATTGATGCATTTGAATTACAATGTTGGGGGAAAATACTGAGCACACCTTGGACTGCAGGAAGAACGAACAAATCTGTCTTGGAAGAAGTACAGCCAGAATGCTCCTTCACAGCAAGATGGGCGAGACTCCACTTCATGTACTTTGGACACGTTATCAGGGTGGACCAGTCCCTGGAGAAGGACATCATGCCTAGTAAAGTAGAAAGTCAGCAAAAAAGAGGAAGACTTCAATGAGATGAATTGGCACAGTGGCTGCAACAATGGGCTCGAGCATAACAACGATTGTGAGGATGATGCAGGACCGGGCAGTGTTGTACTGTTGTACATAGTGTCTCTGTGAGTTGGAATTGACTCAAGGGCACCTAACAACAACAACAACATTAATGACGTCTTTTCTATTTCTTTTTTCATACTAAATCTCTGAACTCCAGTGTGCGTTACACACGTACAGCACATCTCAGTTTAGACGAGCCACTTTCGAGTCCTCGATAGCCGCATGTGGCCAGCACCTACTGAATTGGATATTGACAGTCTCAAGTGTGGTGGCGATACCAGGGCTGTGGAGAGTGGACATAAAGACAGCATGTCCTCATTTGCCAGAAAGAGGGCCAATGGACATCGGCACAGAGCTGGTCGCTTAATGTCACAGTGACTTTTTCTTTTTTTAATATTTTATTGTGTTTAAGGTATAGTTTACAGAGCAAACTAGGTTCCCATTTAACAGTTTCTACACAAATCATTCAGTGATGCTGGTTACATTTTTCACAATGTGTCATCGTTCTCATTCATTCCTTTCTGGTTATCTCCTCTCCAGTACTCCAGTTTCCCTGCCCCCTTACCTTTTCATTTTTGCTTTACAGCAATTTTTGATCATTTGGTCTCATATAGATGATTTTGTAAAGGAGCTTATTACTCATGGGTGATATTCTTTATTTTATGAGCCAATCTGTTATTTCACTGAAAGGTAACCACAGGGGATAATTTTGGTTCAAGGTTTAAAGAGTATCTCAGGGCATAGTCTCAGGGAGTCCTCCAATCTCAATAGGTCCAGTAAGTCAGGATGTTTTAAGACTTTGAGTTCTGCTCCACATTTTCCTCCTGTTCTGTCAGGATCTGTCTATTGTGGCCACAGTGATCTTTTGAGGTAGATATTTTTTATCCCATTTGTAAGAAAGAGGGATACGAGGTACAGACAGAGTAAATGACTTGTCCACAGTCACAGAGCAGGAAGCAGTCATGTGTGAGCAGAGCCTGGGACGCCATGTTCTTCAGCATTAGGATGAGCTGTGCACAAGGGCCGCACGCACCCCTGAGACAATGGAAGTCGTGTTCTTCAGCACGTACCCCATGGCGCCCTGAAGGATGAGCAGCGCACAAGGGCCACGTGCGCCCTGTGAGACTGGCCCAGGAGGATTTCCCTTTGTACCATGACTTCCCAGCTTCTGCAGTGGCAGGGAACCAACCAGGAACCAGGAACCAACCAGTTGCCGTTGAGTCAATTCTGACTCATGGCCACCCCATGTGTGTAGAGTTGAACCGCCCCACAGGTTTTTCAAAACTATGACTTTTTGGAAACAGATCCCCAGGTCTTTCTTCTGAGGTGCTTTTGGGGAATTCAGACTACATTTTGGTTAGTAGCTGAGCGCTTACCCATTGGTGCCACCCAGGGACTCTGTCAGGGTGTGACTCCTCTCCGTTGCTGCCACTTATCAAGGAGAACCACTCTGGCCCGGGTGCTCCAGGGTCCCCAGGTCAGCATATCAGGGGTTGCGGCCTGCTCTCTATCCTCAGCCCCCTGCGTAAGGGCAGTGGGGTACCTCACTCCTCTAATATTCAGTGCACAGTGACAAACAGCCCCTTGGAACTGCCACGAGAGAATCAAGACCCAGACATAAAAATGAATTAAGGAAAAAGCCCCGTTATTTTCCTCGTTTGCTTCATCAACCCTCTAGTAAATAACCAGAGAGCACTTAGCCAGGACTTGGGCCTGTAGTGTAAATAATAAGGCCTCTTTGTCACTGACAGAGCCCGGGAGCCAGGCTGGAGAGGCAGCTTGGAAGACGGGTAAGGGACAGGCAAGAGAGGCAGAGCTCCTGGCTGAGCCTCCAGTCTTGATCCTCCATTCCCGCCCTCCCCGGGTGCCCCTCGCACGCACCTTCCCTCACTGTGTCTCCCTCCCACTCACTGAGCCTGGGTTTCCTCACAGTGGATAAGGCTGATCATCCCTGTTAAGTTCATACAGAGATAAGTGCTTTATCCAAGTGAATTACCTGATGCATTCATATATTATTTTATTCATCCATTCATCCATTCATAGAACATCCATTGAGCCCCTACTCTGTGCCAGACTTGGTGCTGTGCCCTGGGGAGTCAGTCAGGGGGGCCCTCTATCTGTCTCCCTCCGGGCATGTGAGCTACACAGAGGCAGGAACCCTGTGCATTTAGCCCTGCAGAGCGCGCAGCATCGGCATCTGGCTGCTGGCTACCAAAAGCATCAAGGTCCCTGACTTCAAATTCCTTGAGCTCCAAACAGGGAGAGAGAAGGAGAAGGGAAAGAAGAGGAGGAGAAGGAGGGAGGGGAACAGGGAGAGAGAAGGAGAAGGGGAGGGGAGATGGACAGGGAGAGGGAGGGCTAAAGAGGGGGGAGAGGGAGGAGAAGCGGAAGGAGGAGGAGAAAAAAGAGGAGGAAGAGCTGGCGAGGGAGGGTGAGGGTGAGGAAGAAGAAGCGGCGAGATGGAGAGAGGAGGGGAAAAGTGGAGAAGGTGCGGACATGCAGTTAAATTCTCCAGGGAGGGGCGGGGCTGGGCAGATGATGCTACAAAAACAGAGCAAGGGCACCGGACTCAGACTGGGGGTGTCCAGGCAGCCTTCCTGGAGGAGGAGTTGTCTGAACTGAGATCAGGGTGTGGAGAGATGTCAGCCAGGTGAGAAGGGCGTGGCCTGGTACACAAGGGCCTTGGGAGCTTCAGGGACTGGTGGAAACATGGGTCAGCCCGTCCAGGGGCACCGAGGGTGCAGAGGGATGAGGCTGGAGCCAGCGTTCGGGGCTGGTCATCCAGGGTGAAGGGCTGGGCTGAAGTGACAGAGAGCAGGCTTGGGCACACACTGCCCTTCCTCCACCGTCTTCAGACACAGTGACGCAGGGTATGTCCTTGTCGCCTCTCTGAGTCTCAGTTTGCCATCTATGAGATGGAATTCACGATTCATGCCCTTTCGACGATGTGCTGAGGCTCAAGTGTAATGGAGTTGTATGAGACAGCTTTACAGTCATGTCTGAGGGGTCTAGCAATACACCACTCACCAGTGATGTGCCCTCTGGGCAAGCGCCCACGGAGGAGAACAACAGCATCCACAGGGCTATTAGAGTTTAATGACAAACACTTAACACGTGGAAAAGTGTTTACACATTAGCTGTTATCTCATAGAAAATGCTTTAGACAGATTAAAACAAAAAACCGAACCCATTGCTGTCAAGTCAATGCCCACTCACAGCAACCCTATAGACATAGACAGAGTAGAACTGCCCCATAGGGTTTCCAAGGAGCCTGGTGGATTCAAACTGCTGACCTTTTGATTAGCAGCTGAGCTCTTAACCACTGCACCACTAGGGCTCCTTAGACACATTGCTATTGTCTAAATACAGGGTAAGTCCAAGTGCTGGACCTGTAGAAAACAGACAGTATCTGCTGCTCTGAATTTTTAGGGAAAAGAGACAAATCACCAGGAAGCCCCAGTCACCTAGCAGATGTCTTAGAAAAGTCAGTCCTGACCATTCTTTCTGAAGCCGCCTTTGGATCTCGTCCTGCACACACTGGTCTGCTCCATGAGACACCTCTGACTCATGGTGCCCCCACATGTGTCAGAGAACTGTACTCCATAGGGTTTTTAATGGCTGTTTTTTCAGAAGTAGATCACCAGGCATTTCCTTCAAGGCACCTCTGTGTGGACTCGAAACTCTAACCTTTCTGTTAGGAGCCTGGCATGTTAACTGTTTATACCACCCCAGGACTCCATGAGACAGGGGTTCAAATTCCAAGACCCTGAGACACAGCAAAGATATCCAGATGTGTTGTGGGGGCTCTTCTTTCCAGTAAAGAAACTGACCTTGGCATGATAAAAAGATTTTCTAGAACCAAAGAAGGGATTTCTCTTGGCCCAAAGATTTGTGTGAATTAATCAGAAGTGTCTATACCCAGCTCAGCCTGACCTCTGTAGATTCTGGTTAATTGGGCTAGCACTTTCCTAACGTTTTGGTGAAGAAAGAGATAAAATGAAGAGAGAAGAGAGACAGTTATCTGGGGAGAGAGACAGAGCGAGACAGCGAGCGAGGGAGGGTCCGAGAGCAGAGCAAGAACATAGAGCAAAGGAGAGAACAGCAGTGACAGACACACAAAGGATACACAGAGCATAAAATAATACCCAGAGAGAATACAAGAAAGGATAGATGAGAGAAGGGAAAAGAGACAGAGATTAAAAAAGAAGGAATGAATATGAGACTGGGCAATTATTCATTACGATCTGAAAGGTTTCCTTCCAAAAAAGGGAATCCAGATCTGGTCTTCTTGCTACATTGCTGCCTTGCAGGGAATTTACTGGACAAATAATACTAAAGCTGCCAGGTTATCTTTCATTCCGAGTTGTGGAAAAACAGATAGTTTCAGAAGTTAGATTTAAAATCAGAGTGAAACCAAATCACATTTGTTTTTCATTTGGGAAGCTGACCCTTTCCTTAAAGAAGCATCTTTTTGACAATTTACTCAGGGTTCTTTATGCCCTCTGTGTGTATATATGTTCCTACGTGCGTGTGCTTGTGTGTATGCATATGTGTATGGATGTGGGTGCATGCGTGTGTGCATGTGTGCATGTGTGAATGTGCACGTGTATTGAAAGAAGGACATAGAGGTCCCAGTCAACATTTGCTAGATGTTTCCATTCTGTCAGACCAGGATGATCTCTATCTGCTATATACCCAGATAAGATAGTATAATTATGGTGTCAGAGAAGAATATTGAATATGCCATGGACTACCAAAAGAATGAACAAATCTGTCTTGGAGGAAGTACAACCAGAATTTTCCTCAGAAGCAAGGATGGCAAGACTACGTCTCACATACTTTGGACATGTTATCAGGATGGATCAGTCCCTGGAGAAGGACATCCGGCTCGGTAAAGTAGAGAGTCAGCGACAAAGAGGAAGACCCTCAATGAGGTCGACTGGCTCAGTGACTGCAACAACGGGCTCAAATATAACAACAATTTTGAGGATGACCAAGGACCAGGCAGTGTTTCGTTCTGAGGTACGCAGGGTAGCTGTGAGTTGGAATAGACCAGATGGCACCTATCAAGTACATGATAGTATAACTAATCCACAAATTCCCCTAAATAAGTTCCCATATCTCAGTTATTAAAAAAAACAAAAAACAAAAAAAAAACAAAAAAACCATTACCATCGAGTCAAACTTGAGTTGTAGCAACCTTGTAGGACAGAGTAGAACTGCCCCATAGGGTTTCCAAGGCTGTAATCTTTACGGAAGCAGACTGCCACATCTCCCGTGGAGTGGCTGATGGGTTCGAACCACTTATGTGTCAGTTAGCAGCAGAACTCTTAACCACTGTGCCACCAGGACTCCTTACCCCAGTTACAGACATCCTGCAATTCAAGTTCACCAAACCACACGTTTGGCCCTTCAAACTGCGTCCCAGCCAGAGGTGCCATATTCTCAGCTCTATCTGAGATTTTCCAATTATTACTTTTTTTTTTTAATCTAAATTTGGAAGCAGGTTATTACCATATCATTATCGATGCCACATGCAAGCTGCATTTTTCCCCCCTTTCAGTTAAAAAAAAAAAAATCACAGCATTTCCAGCACACATTTGTTAATATAAAAATGAACAGATCAATATCAGGTCATTATCAGAGAGGAAAGGCTCTTCTCCAAAGGTTTCACACTATTGTTCAGCCCACACACCCATGCTTTTGGTGGAAGCATTCACTTATTTATTTTTTCTCATTATTGTTGTTAATTTCTTCCAGCCCTTGCTCCTGCAGGTGGTGAAGCCCTCCATTCCCACCAGGGCTAGCCACTGTCCCCTCCCTCCTCCTGAGGTCTCCTGGTCCCACGCTCTGTATTGGTGACCTTTTGACAGGGCTGTGCACTCAAGCGGGGGGCGGGTGGGGGAGACAAAGGAATACATTTTCTGATGGGGAGCCACAGTGCAGTGGGCAAATGGATCTCTGATATAAGTCCTTAATTAGGACCGAGCGGCTGGGTGACTTCTCAAGAGACAAAAGGTGTGTTCTCAGAGTCCGCCAGCTCACCTGCTCCTACCCCCTTCACCCATTAGCTGGACGCCTCTCAGAATCCACCCCGAGCCTGTAGAGTTTTGATGGGGGGGCTGCCTTTATTCTGAGAGAGAAATCAGCAGTTTAGCACAGAATGTTCTCAGCTGGCAGATGGGAGGGGGCGGGTTGTCACGTCAATAGAATTTGATCCCATGGTTAGGTGAGACCAGGGACAAAGATGGAATAGTTCCAGCATCGACCATCCCATACAGTAATGAGGTTCACCTCTTGTAATTGGGGGGGCAAGCGGAGCAGGCGACGGTGGGAGATGAAGAAGCCAAACTTGGCAAAGTGCTTGTTCTTGGCAGACTATTTGCGTTTGTTGTTATCTTGAAAACTTCAACTGTCCAGACAGACAAATAGACCTGATTGTCCCCATTTTTCAGATCAGAAAATCAAGGCTCAGTGAGTTAACTATGAAATGGAAGACCCAGGGAAGAAAACACATATGTGTCTGACTCCAAGCCTGCACCATCTATGGTGTGTTTCCATCTGCCTCTTTCCTTGAGCCCCCTCCCGGTAGCACAGCTTCTTCCAGTTGGGGACTGCTTGGTGAGTGACTGTTGAATACATGTGTGTGGGACAGCATCCTTACTCCCACTGCATAGATGTGGACCCTGAGGTTCAGAGTTGTTGTCATTCCTTGCTGTCAAGTCGATTCCTACTCATGGTGACCTCATGTGTGCAGAGTAGAACAGTGCTCCTTAGGGTTTTCAAGGCTGTGACCTTATGGAAGCAGATCACCAAGTCTGTCTTCCAAGGCACCTCTGGGTGGGTCTGAACAGTCAAACTTTCAGCTAGTAGTCAAGAGCTTAACTGTCAGAGAAGCGACACGGTTCTCTAAGGCTGAACAACTAGTGCATGCTAGAGCCAGCCCTCAGCATCCTGGCTTCTGGTTTGGGGTCTAATGCTCCTCCTTCGGCCCCATGCTGCTCTCCTCTCCTTATTGCAGCCAGCATGCTGATCCAGTGTATAAAGGATCTGCCCAGCCCCTTAAGTGGCCTGCGACTCCACATAGATTTCAATTGTTGTTTCTAGGTGCCGTCAAGTCAGTTGCAACTCAGAGTGACCCTGTGTACAACAGAACGAAACACTTTCCGGTCCTGGGCCATCCTCACAACTGATGTTATGTTTGAGCCCATTGTTACAGCCACTGTGTCAATCTATCTCATTAAGGGTCTTCCTCTTTTTCGCTGACCCTCTACTTCACCAAGCATGATGTCCTTCTCCAGGGACTGGTCCCTCCTGATAACATGTCCAGAGTATGTGAGCCGTAGTCTCCCCATGGTCGCTTCTAAGGAGCATTCTGGTTGTGCTTCTTCCAAGACAGATTTGTTCATTCTTCTGGCAGGCCATGGTACACTCAGTATTCTTCACCAACACCATAATTCAAAGGCATCAACTTTTCTCTGGTCTTCCTTATTTATTGTCTAGCTTTCATAGGCATACAAAGCAATCGAAATATCATGGCTTGGGTCAGGGGCACCTTTGTCCTCAATACCACAGTCCAAGTCTAATTATAGTTAGGGATGGGAACCCCAAGACCCCGAGAAGCTTAAGGATTCACTTTGGGTCCCGAAGCTTCCTAATAGCAGAGTTAGGGCCAGACCCCTAGTCTCCTAACTGCCAGGTCAAGGCTTCTTGCCCTGCACATTCTGCGGAGCTGAAAGTCCTGTGAGTCAGGCTCAGGCTGCAGGGTCCTCACTGGTCTGGTTCCCTCTGAAGACTTCCTCACCTAGCCCAGTGCAGTATCCTTTAAGGTAAGTTGCTGGAGAGAAAAGCAGCCCCTTCTTCCTTCCCTCCCGCCCTCACTCCATCCTTTCTGTTCTCACCTCTTTCTTTCCTTCTCTTCCTCTCTTTCTCTCCCTTCTTTCCTTCCTTCCTTGCTTATTTCTCTCTCTTCCTCTCTTCTTCTCTCCCTCCCTCCCTTCCTTTCTTAAAAAAAAAAAATTAAAATAAATTGATGCTTACACAAAAGTTACAAGAAGAATATAAAGAATTCCTGTACGCCCTTTACCCGGATTTCCCACGTTAGCATTTTATTGCTTTCTCTTTCTCTCTCTCCCTCGCTTCTATACCCATGGGGAATTATAGATAGAGAAAACTAAAACCAAACCCATTGCTGTCGAGTCGATTCCGAATCAAAGAGACAGAGTAGAATTGCCCCGTAGGATTTCCAAGGAGTGGCTGGTGGATTCGAACTGCCAACCTTTTGGTTAGCAGCTTGAGCACTTAACCGCTGTGCCACCAGGGCTCCTATAGATAGATAGACATGTATATATAAATGCTCACACATTATTCCTTATTTTCCTGAACATTTGCGCGTGAGTTGTAGACGTGATGCTTTTTTACCCGTAAATACTTCAACATGTGTTTCCTAAAATCAAAGACATTCTCCTATATCACCAGAGAACAATGATCCAAATCAGAAAGGTAACAGTGACATAGTACTGTTATCTAATCCACAGACTTGATGAACATTTTACCAGTTGTCCCAGCACTGTTCTTTCTGAAAATATAAACTCAATTTTGTCTGTTCCAGGATCAAATTTAGAACCCCATGTTGCATGCAGCTCTCCTATCTCTTTAGTTTCCTTTAATCTGGAAGTGTTTCACTGTCTGTCTTTGCTGTTCATAAACTCGACCCCTGTAGAGAGTACAGAAAACTTATTTTGTAGAACGTCCTTTGAGTTGGCCTGCACTTCCTGGATGAAGAGATTCAGATGATTTGTTTTCGGCATGAATACCGCAGAGGCGGTGTTGTGCCTCCTCGGTGCATGCTATCATGAAGCACAGGATGTCCATTTTTCCCATTACCAGAGACGTCAACTCCAACCATTTGGTTAAGGTGACACATGCCAAGCTCCTCCACTGTGGAGTTGCTATTTTTTCATTTTTGATTAATAACTCTCTTAATTGTGAAACACATACATCGGGGCTGCACAAATATCTTGTTTCTTATCATACAAGGAGAATTCGTATTTCTTGTCCAGATCAATTATTACAATGATAGCTGCCAAATCTGTAAGGCTTTCATCATCTAATTTTCGGAAGTAGATCACCAGGCCCTTCTTCCTAGTCTGTCTTAGACTGGAAGCTCTGCTAAAACTCTCCACCATGAGTGACCCTGCTTATATTTGAAATACCAGTGGCATAGCTTCCAGCATCATAGCAACATGCAAGCCACCACAGATGTTAGAAAAGGACATCCTGTTTGGTAACGTATAGGGTCAACGAAAAGGAGGGAAGTCCTCCATAAGATGAATTGGCATGATGGCTACCACAATGAACTCTAACAGACCGATGATTGGGAAGATGGCACAGGACTGGGCAATGTTTTGTTCTGTTAGATAAAAAGTCTCCATGAGTGGGAGTTGACTTGATGGTAATTAATAACAGCTGCTGAACGGTGATTTTCGAATTCCTTCTTTCCTTTTAGCTTTATTGGCTGGCATTCTATGGTAAGAAGGGTCGTTCTCTCCTTCCCCCATTAATCCACAGGTTAATTAATTAATTAAGATTGTTGTGGGCTCATGGATTCTAACTAATTCAATGGGTCACCTTCCTTCTTACTTCCTCTCTCCTTCTCTGTTTCTCTCTCACACCCAAAGGAAACAAACGTGAGAGAGTGGCTTGGAGGGCGGGAGTACAGCCTTTTTGTGAGTTGGAAGGTCTGACCTCCAGAAGGAGACCACCACAAGGAGTGGCGGGGGAAGGGGGATGCGGCAGGGACCAGCTAAAAGGCTCTGTGATAGGGTTCGCTGTCTCTCCTGCCCTCAGCAGAGAGGCTTAAATATCTTCTTCTTGGACAAACAGATCAATACAAGCTTTTTAACATCTTCAATGAGAGCTCATTACTGTTCTCTGGGATCCCCCCTGTGGCCTCGCTGACCTGGGGGGACAGGGGGGACTGAACTGCAGACAGATAATTATCCCAGGGATGACACTTCTGATCAGCTCCTGGCAGAATGTGAATTGTTTTCCTAATTATTCAGGACAGCCCCTAGTGAGAGTGCAAACTAACTGAGAATACATTATGATTTATTCCCGTTGGTGACGCCGAGCCTGTGTGCCAGGTTAGATGCTAACGCTGGCAGAGAGAGGACTGTGTGGGGCTTCGCCTCTTGACAGTGCACCCCTCGGCCTCATGCACCCTCACTGGGGCCTCTTGGACCTGAAGACATAAACGGACCCTTCTTCTACAAAAGTCATAAAAGAGAGACGCTAGTTAGGAAGCAATTTTCAAAAGACGTGTAATCAATCTAACTTTTCACGTTTTATCCTGAAGCAAATGCTATTACAGGGAGAGCTGGTACTTGGTTCACACTGTCTTGTCCAACTCCCGGAACTGCTCTTAGGAAATAGCTTTTGATCTTTTGAGCTCAGCTTTCCCAGAGAAGTGTAAGAAGCACTACCACAAAGACACTGCATTTGTCCCCTCTACAAAATCCCACGTGAGACTCGCTTCTTCTAGAGTGGAATACCAGACAGCAGGAGGCTGCCTGGTGGCACAAATGGTTAAGCACTGAACAGCTAACTGGAAGATGGGTGGTTTGAACCCACAAGCAGCTCTGTAGGAGAAAGACCTGGCAATTTGCTTCAGTAAAGCTAATAGCTTAGAAAACCATATAGGGCAGTCCTACTCTGTCACAGAGGGTCACTATGAGTCAGAATCAACTCAACGCCACCCAACAACAACAATATACCAGGCAATAGTCTGTTTTGCCTGAAAAACTGGTATTTTTACTCCTTTGGACCATGAGTATCCTAAAATTGAACATCTTGCCCTTTTTGGGAAAACTACCAGGAAGCTCAAGGCAAGATGCTAATTTCAGCTTGATTAGGTAGGACCTTATGCCCTGCATTTCTATACTAAGGATAATTTTTAAAATGTCTCTGATCCCCCACCCTGACAGGGAACACAACTGAGAGTCCCTGATGGAGCAGGAGAAAAGTGGGGTGCAAAACTCAAATTCTAGTAAAAAGACCAGACTCAGTGGTCTGACTGAGACTGGAGGGATCCCGGAAGACATGACCAGGCTCTCTGTTAGCCCAGAACTGAAACCTTCCCCAAAGCCAACTCTCTTTAGACAAAGATTAGACTGGACTGTGGGACATAAAATGATACTCGTGAAGATAGTGCTCTTAGCTCAAGTTGATACATGAGACTAAATGGGCAGCTCCTGTCCGGAGGAGAGATGAGAAGGCAGAGAGGGTCAGGAGCTGGGTGAATGGACACGGGAAATCAGGGGTGGAAAGGAGGAGTGTGCTGTCACATGATAGGGAGAGCAACTAGGGTCACATAATAACGTGTGTATAAATTTTTGTATAAGAAACTAACTTGAACTGTAAACTTTCACTTAAAGCACAACAAACAAATTAAATTAAAAAAAGTAAAATGTCTCTGCTCCCATTTATGAGCCAAATATTCTTTTTCCACTTCACAGTTAAGAAACTAGAAATCCAGATCATAATTAAATCAAAATCTTATGTCCTTCAAAGTGTAATTTTGCAAGTACATACTCACAAGAAAGACAGGGATCCATCTCATTTATGATGGCAGGGTATGAGTTTGTCATAATACTACCCTTTGTGAATGTCTCCTATGAACCCTGTTTTTCTGAATTATTATTGCAATTCTGACCTAAATGCAGAGCTCCATCAATTACAACAATGGTTATTGTTGATAGAATGTCCTTAACACAACTGAAAATCGGCATGTTGATGAGAAAACAAAGAAAAATTTCTTTCCTCCATATTTACTGTCACATTTCTCATGAGAAAATATATATCAGCACCACTAGCTCCATCACCACCATCACTACAACCATCATACTACCACCACCACCACCACTGCTGCTGTGACCACATCCACTGATACTATCATCACTGTTACCACCACCACCGTTACCACCACCACCACTACCACCACCACCGTTACCACCACCACCGTTACCACCACCACTGTTACCACCATCATGTCTATGACCACCATTATCCCCATCAAAACCATCACTACGTCCACCAAAAATGCCACCACCATTATCATCATGATCACCATCATCAACACTGTTACCATCACCATCTGCATTACCAGTGTCATCATTCATTACTGCTATTACCAGCACCATAACACTACCATCACCACCATTGATTGCCATCACCATCACCACAGCCACCACCATGGTTACCAATACCACCATCACCACAACTACCACAGCCATCACCATGTTTAACACCATCATCATCACCAACAACAACGACAGTGGTAGCACCATCATCTCATATTTCCACACGTCAAGATTTACAGAGAAAAGTGACTCTAAAGACCTCTGTTGTACACCAACTCCCAGGTCTACAAGATTCTCCCTGCCTTTCCTCACTTCCATGTATATCAAGAACCTAGAAGAATACATGCAATCAGCTGAGTGATTACATTTTCCTTGATCGTTCCCAGGAAATAATCCAAAACGTGAACAACAATTCCATAAAAAAATATTTCCCATCTCATTATTCCTAACAATGAAATATTTCACCAGTATAAACAGCAAATAATTTTAAAATGGTCAGATAAATTATGAAATGTTCATGTGGTGGAATAAATACAGCTATAAAAAAAATGTCTTCCAAGAGTTTTAAATGTTGGAAAATGCATATACAATAGTGTTAATAAAAATATATGTAATTCACATATGATGGCCTCAGTTACACAAAGAGACACTGAAAAAAATAAATAAATAAAACAGGAATAAAAACAGACCAGAGTGCTAACAGTGGTTATGACTACTGACGCATATATGGCACATTTCATTTTTGTCTTTATACTTGTTTGCATTCTCCAGTTGATCTCTGTCTTAGGCTGGGTTCTCTAGAGGAGCAAAACCAGTAAAGTGTATAAATATATATATAGAGAGAGGGATTATATCAAGGAAACAGCTCAGGTGATTGTCGAGGCTAGAACGTCCCAAGTCCGAGGATCAGGGTAGAGGCCTCTCCCAAGTCACACAGCTGCAGAAGCTGGCAAGCCCAAGACCGGCAGGTTGGAGAACAGGACTCCTGCTCACAGGCTGTGCAGATCGACGAATTCTAGGTTCAGCAGATAAGCTGACAGCTCAAGTCCCAAGAACGGGAGATGAGATGACAGGAAACAGCCGCAGGATCCAGGGAGAGCAAAAAGCCAGAACGTCTGCTTATATACAGATCCGGGCCACACCCCCAAGGAGACTCCCTTTCATCTGATTGACTACTCACTGTATATTCAATCATGGGAGTGATTACATTAAAACACTGATCATGGCCCAGCCAAGTTGACACACAATCTCAACCATCATAATTTCTAATGAGAAAGTGTTACTCTTATATTTAGAAAAAAATCAGTATTTTTAGACAAAGATGAGAGATCTTCTGCAGTCTTTAACAGTGCAGTAAAAGTGTCTTCTCATCTAAGAAGCCTTTTTTCTCTGGCTCTGTTTGCAAATTAATCCCATCTCCACTCCCTTTGCTCCTGTAGCATACTGTTTGCACCTCTACTATGACACATATTATATCCTAACATGTACCTTAAATATTTATACACGTGCCTACATCCACTCGGTGGATTTTGACCTGCTGCATGCTAGGAAATCCAAAACTGTCTCCTCCCTCCCTCCCTCCCTCCCTCCTTCCTTCGTTCCTTCCTTTCCTCATCTTTTCCTTCCTTCATCCCTTCCTTCTTCCCTCCGTCCTTCTTTGCTTCCACAAATATATATTGTTGTTGTTGTTAGTTACCATCAAATTAGCTCTGACTCACGGTGACCCCATGAACCACAGAATGAAATGTTTCCAGGTCCTGTGCCATCTTCATGATCACTGATATGCTCAAGTCCAGTGTCGCAGACACTGTATTTTGAGTGCCTTCCAACCTATGGAGCTTATCTTCCAGAACTATGTCAGACAATATTCTGTTGTGATCCACAGGGTTTTCAATGGCTAATTTTCAAAAGTAGGTCACCAAGCCTTTCTTTCTAGTCTGTCTTAGACTGGAAGCTTCAATAAAACCTGTCCACCATGGGTGACCCTGCTGGTATTTGAAATACAGGTGGCATAGCTCCCAGAATCATGGCAACATGCAAGCCACCACAGTATGACACACTGACAGACAGGTGGTAGAAAATATGTACTGAGAACCTATTAAAGTCAAGTACTTTTTTAGGTACTGAGGTGTCCTGTGAGCTAGACAGACAAATGCCTTATGCTGCAGAGCATGTAGAATCTATAGTATACAGTCTAGTGAGGGAGACAGACATTAAACAAACACAATGTCATAGAATGCTGCTCACATGGATTGCTTCTGCCTTTGACCCTCTAACTGACGGGCACTGTACAGGCCCCAGCTGGAAGCGTAGCCTATTTGATGAGGCCAGAGCCCTGCTCCCTAGCCTCAGAGCTTGGGTTTCACAGGCCCAAGGAGGCAGCCACGGTGGGAAAGCACCTGATCCCTGCTCCCTCAGCAGCTCCCCTGGGAGTCGAGGTGCAGGGCTGAGGTTTGAACGAACACCTGTCTGCCAGCAGCTGGCCCGATTCCCACCTTGGTGCCCAGACAGACCACTTCCCTGCCTGAGGATGCCCCGGGGGTGTGTTTCCTAAGCCCACTGGCTTGGTTTCCATTAGCCAGCCCTCTGGGGCAGCCTTTTGGCTACTTTGAAAATTAGGGAGTCCTCCAGCCACTTACAGAAGATCTAAGAAGATGCAAATCCATGTACGTCTCTTCCTGACTGAAAGCAAAGACCTTGATCCTCTACGATGGACAAGCAGTGTTCAAACAGGGCAGGTCAGAGCAGCTGAAACATCAAGTCTCATCTTTAAAACCCCAAAAGCCATCAGACATTGTTCGTGATGTTATGTTATTTATGTGAAATCCACCTCACTCCTAAGAGACTTGAGAAATGTTGCAGAAATGTATCTAGAAATAACAAAATGAGTTCAGTTAAGAATTTAGGGAAATTGGAAAATGTTGGAGAAATATCACTAAGCTGGAGGAAAGTTAGAAAAGTTAGCGCCTCTAATGAGTTGTCAGAGTGTTCTTAGATTCCAGCAATACGCACTGCCCAGAGTTTCCCAAGATGGGACCAGGATTTATTACATGAGGCACTGGGTCCAGAACATAAAACGAACAATCTCTCCTGGAGAAGCCTAGCTCTGCCTGAGAAGACAACTGAGAAACTGCTTGGGGCTCTTCAAAGGGACCAAAAAAAAAAAAACCCATTGACACTGAGTTGATTCGACTGGAATCGACCCTGTAGACAGAGTAGAACTGCCCCATAGAGTTTCTAAGGAGCACCTGGTGGATTCAAACTTCCAGCCTTCTGGTTAGCAGCCATAGCTCTTAACCACTATGCCACCAGGGTTTCCTCAAAGGGACCAGGATCCTCCAAAATCTGTCTTCAGTAACTGCAGCCACACTTTTATGAACAGCTTCTTCCACCACCCTTAGTAATGGCCACTGCACATTTAAATCAGAAAGTCCAATGTAGTTCAGTTGTCCTCAAGGTGACTATGACTCATGGTGACCTCATATGTGTCAGAGCAAAACAGTGCTCCATAGGGTTTCATGTCTGTGACCGCCCTCCATTCCTCCCTTCCTCTTTCCCTTCCTCCCTTCCTCTTTCCCTTCCTTCCTTCCTTCTTTTTTTCCTTTCTTCTTTCTTCTTTCCTTTCTTTCTTCTTAGAAATATAAATATTCTGTGAATCAGTGCATAATTTCCTCTGAGAGTACGGAGCTGGTTATTGATAGGTTTTGAGTGCTCCCTGAGCTATGAGGAAGAAGAGAATCCAGGAAGGAGATGAAGTCTCTGACATAAGTACAAAAAGAGCCTTGGCTCCTTGGGGAGGGCAGGGTCTGAAGAGAAAGAGTTAGCCCATAGGTCAACTACCCATGCTGGGGCTGGTCCACTGGCTCCATGGATGTGGTACCTGGTATACTGTCTGGTATCCAATTTTGAGTGGTCCTTCCCTGGGTTGTAATTCTCCTGGGACATCCTCAATGTTTCCATGAAGGTGGTTAACCACTAGTGGTTGGCTTTTAATTAGCATTTCCTTGGAAAACAAATGAAAGGGGCATCTATTCTGCACGTAAGCAGTGAGGAGACAGGTGAAATAGTATGGAGAGGTGGTGACCAAATGACCAGAGAAGAAAGGTTAAAGCAGAACTTCAGTCTGGGCAGTGATGGAGTCCAGTGCAGAAAGCTCCAGGGAAGGCACTGGCTTTCTGCAGAAAGATGGTTGATATCAAGGGCTGGGAGCCCTGGGTAAACTTGAAGTAAGGCTAAGAACTCACAGTCAACTCCTAGAACATAGCATGGGATGTCTTCCACCTAGGCTGGCTGAGTTGATCTGCGATGAATTGAAGGGAATGGAGCAGGCCACTTTGTCTTTAAACAAACATGTCATTCGTCTGTCTTTCCCATTCAAATTAGCCCTAAAGTACCCAGCAAAATAAAAGATCTTCAAGGGCTGGGAATGTTTTCCATCAGCCTCACGTGCAGCTGAAAGCACTCAATTACTTTTTAAACGCCAACTGTGTGCTGCTGTTGTGGGAGACACAGGGAACCGGAAACACCAAGCACCAGGTACTGGCCAGCGCAGATGATAAAGAGGTTCCCAGAGGGGAGAAGAGATTCTGAGCCATAGGCCAGCTGACATCAATCTCAGAGATAAGGCTCCTTGGATTCAGAGAGGTTGACGGGCTGACTCAAGGTTGCACAGAAGGCAGAAGGCTGGCAGCTATTTCAGGGATTCATGGGTCTGCTTTGAAGGGGGAGGGAAATGGACTTGTCTTCTCCTTCCACTCTGTGCCTGGAATGGTGCCAGGCACTTTCTATATGTCCACCCATCTTCCCCTTAAATCCAGCCCAGAAACTGGTCAGCAAACCAAGGCTCAGAATATTTAAGTACAGTTTCAGGAGACCCCATTCAAAACTGGGGACATTTACTCCAAGACCCCATGCCTCTTCTCCCTAGTATCAAAGGACTTAGGAGTCCAGGTGGATGATGAGAATATTGCTCAGTGGGTGGAGAGCAGGGCAATGCAGTGAACTGTGTTGAGCAGGATGAGAGTAGAGATATCCCATTAAAGACACTACTGCAGGGACTAGAATTCTCTCGTTCCCTGATTCCAGGGTGTGCTGAGTACACACTTTCTCTCCAACTCTCTCTGTTTTTCTTTTCTTGACTTTTTTTCCCCACAGGCTCCAGGCAGTCCAAGCCTCTTCCTGGTAACACAGCACTTTTTAAGGCAGAGTAGAGCACAGGGCCATTGATTAGGGATCAGTTTTCTTAGATTTAACTCTCACGACGGGCTTCTCCGGGACAGCCTTTTATGATGACTGGGTTTTTTTTAATATTTATGACTGGTGATTATTATTTAGGCCAGATGAAACCCTGGTTATTTTTCTGAATACGTATTATCTGTTTTGTGAATGTCTACAATGCTTCCTTTGCAATGTTCTTAAAACAAAGTATGTGTCACTTCATTTTTCTTTCCTTTGATGTCCTCTTCCAAACATTTTCCCTTTTTGAGAATGAGCATTGTGGGGTATAAGTATAAGCATATGAGGGCATAATGCTTTACCAAATAAAATACTGGTTTATTTCTCATCAGTCCCACATGTAGTTGAATATGTTGTTGTTGTGTGCCGCTGAGTCGATTTGGACTCGTAGCGACCCTACAGGACAGAGTAAAACTGCCTTTTTGGGTTTACTAGATCACCAGGTCTTTCTCTCCATTTAGTGGCTGGCGGGTTCGAACCTCTGACCTTTCAGTTAGCAGCTGAGTGCTTAGCCATTGCGCCACCAGAGCTCCTTATTTTTTAAAAGTCTACTATGTTGTTGTTCCTTCCTTTTTATGGAAAGTTACATCAAACATTGTGTGTGAGTGATTTGTGTGTATGGGGAGTCTATAATGGATCAGAGATGCTTCTTAGGTCAAGATAATGTTGGGGATACTCTGAGACCCTAACCCTTAAAAGCCAACGGCCCCATTGCAATCAGCATGCAACTGTGATGTTCCGACCCTCATCTGGAGCACTCACCCTGAGCTCAGAATGATGTTGCAGTCTTGTTACAGGCTGAGTTCTCAGCAAGCAGATGCTGACATGGAGTTTGGGTACAAGATGCTTTTCAGGGATCAGTACTTGTGACAGGAAGGGGTCAAGACAGGCAGGCAGAAAGAGAAATTGAGCTGCGGTGCAGGCTGATAAAGCTTGGCCAGCCCACCTCCAGGATGAGCACTGTCCCTCAGAGAGGGGGTCCAGTCTCCAGCCAATGGCCAGGCCCCTCTGCCCCCACCAAGCTCAGTGGCTAGATGTGGGCTGACTCTGGAAGGGCGTGGCCTTGAGCAAGGTGGCTGTCTGCAGCTGCACAGACTGTGCTGGGTCTGAGAGCTGGGCTCTCTCTGCTGACCACCTCCGGGAAGAGAGACCTGGATAGCACAGCTGTGTCCACTACATTGCTGTATTTAATTTCCACCATGACCGTAAGAGGTAGTGTTACAGATAGAACTGTCTCCCCAGAAGATATGCTGAAGTTCTAACCCCTGTACCCGTGAGCTTGATCTTGTTTGGAAATAGAGTCTTAGAAAACAATGTCAGTTAAGTTGACATGAGGTCATACGCTGTAGGGTGGGACCTAATCCAATCTGACTGGTGTCTTTATAAAAAAGGACAAGCGACACAAAGAGGCAGATAGAAGCAAGATGGCCGTATGACCCCAAAGTTATGCTGTCTCTGCACACCAAGGACCTCCTGGGGCATCAGAAGCTGAGAGAGAAGAAAAGATCTTCTCCAGGGCTGACAGAGAGAGTGTGGCCCTGACCTCACCCTGAATTTGGACTTGTAACTTCCAGAAGGGTGAGACAACACATTTCTGTTCTTAGAAGTCACCCAATTTGTAACTTTGGTATGGCAGTGCTGGGTAACAAATATAAACAGTAGACAATATTGTTCCTGTTTTATAGACAAGAGAAATGGAGTCCTAGAGAGAGTCAGTAACCTGCCTTTGGTCACCTACCGTAGGTGGCAAAGCCGGGGCTGAAGCTGGTCCATCTCCTAAGCATATTATTGTTGCTGTGCACCACTGAGTCGATCCTGACTCACAGCCACCTGGCCAGATGCCCCAGAACATTTCGGGTCCACATTTACTGACTAGATCTGTGGTGGGTCTCATTCACCATGCGTTTGTGAATAATGCATCTCAATTCCCTCTCAGAGTTTCATCTTATTTCCGATAAGAACTATAATCCACCTGAGACAGGCTTCCCTTTTGCCTTTCTGGATGGTCGTGTGACAGAATAGCCATTCACAAGGTGACGTAGTCAGAACAACCTGCGGAAAGAAATCTATCCAAAGCCCCACTGCCTCCTCTGTCATTGTTGTTGTTAGCTGCTGTCGAGTCAGCCCCCCTCCCCTAATGGAGACCCCATGCACAACAGAACTAATTGCTGTCCAGTCCTGCACCATCCCCACGTTCAGGTGGGGATAAGACTCTTGTGATCTACAGGGTTTTCATTGGTTTATTTTCAGTAGATCACCCAGTCCATCTTAATCTGAAATCTCCACTGAAGCCTGTTCAGCATCACAGCAATAGGCAAGCTTCCACTGACAGACGGATGGTGGCTATGCATGAGGTACATTGGCCGGAAATCAAACCCTGGTCTCCTGTATGGAAGGTGAGAGTTCTAGCACTGAACCACCACTGCCCCTTACTCCTTCCTCAGGTAAACCAAAACACACCTCATCACGCTCAGTCTCCAGGGATCAGAAAATGTTTCTTCCTTTCTTCCCTCAAAGGAGAAGCTGCCTGGACCCCTGCATCTGATGTCTGAGTCCCCTGTTGGTCCGAGGAAGCCTCGGGTTCCTCTCTCTTGAGGACCACCATCTCCCTCCCAGGATTTTTCTGGAAGCAAAGGGATTGGATCCAGAGGGATGACTGATGCTTCGGGGTGGAAAAACAGGGCCCGGTGTGTTTTTGTTACACCCAGGCTAATTGCCTCACCAATCTTCAGGGCCATGTCCAGGGATACCTTCATGTCACATTGGGTAGCCAAGAAACAAAGAAATCACCCTCCATATTGCCCGCTGTACTGTAATCGTCTGTTTATTCACGGTGTTGGCTCTTCCCAGCACCTGTCTCCAACAGCCTTATCACCACGTGAGCCTGTACGAGAACCAGCACGTCCAGCTGTCACTGCACACAGCCTGTGGCATCTTCATATGAAAATAAGGCAGGCGGCACCTGACTGGGGGAGAATTTTTAATCGCGACAATTTGTGTCTAATTTTGGGGGTGACCAGCCTGTCAGCTCCGGCAACCCAATCCCTCTTTGAGGTCGGCGCAGGAGGCAGCTGCCACAGCCCTGACACTTCTTTTTTTGTTATTATTATTTTTTGGGAGGGAAGAGGGAGGAAGGAGGGAAAAAAAAAAAAAAAAAAAGCTGTGCTGCTATTTCTGTCGCATTTTCAAATCTTGTTTTAGTGCAAGAATTTAATTATACATATTTTCATCATTTCTTATATCCTGACATATTAATTAAGGATGCTCTAATTCAGTTTCTGTAGCACCGTTGGCTTGCCCTGTAAAAACATTTTACTGTTTTTGTACAAATAAAAAATGAAAAGGTAAAGGTAGGGATGACTGGTTGTTGATACACATGTGCCCCCTCCCTCGGCCCCCTCCTTCTGCCTCTGAGATGTTGGCCTTCTGGTTTTATAAACACAGGGATGGGGCCCATCTCAGCTCTTGCTCTGCCTAGGTTGGCCCAGAAAAGGAAATCAGCACCCAAAGCTGCATTGCTGATGTAGCTGTCAGTCCATCCTGGGGGTAGTACGGAAGGAAGACAAAGGGAAGGTCCCATAGGACCGTCTGAAGAATGGGACAGTGGGGCCACTGAGGATCATTGAGTTTCCTTTGCATTCCTGGAACTGCCTCAAAGTCTTTCACATCCTCTGTGTCTATACGTTCACCACTTGTCCTTTAGTCCTACTAGGGTGGCTTGCATGTTGCTGTGATGCTGGAAGCTATGTCACTGGTATGTCAAGTACCAGCAGGGTCTCCCATGGTGGGTAGATTTCAGCAAAGCTTCCAGACTAAGACAGATTAGGAAGAAGGCTTGGTGATCTACTTTTGAAACTTAGCCAATGAAAACCCTATAGACCACAGCAGAACATTGTCTGATGTAGTGCTGGGAGATGAGGTGGGAAGATACTCAAAATACGCAGTGGCCTCAACAATGGACTCAAACATACGGATGGTTGTGAAGATGGTGAAGGACTGGGCAGTGTTTCATTCTGTTGTACATGGAGTTGCCATGAGTGGGCGCTGACTCAACAGCAACAACTAACAACAACAACAACAATCTTCAAACCTAAAAAAAAATTCAGGGTCTGCATTTGTTATAGATTCAATTGTGTCCCTCAAAAAACCTGTTGAAGTCCTAACACTTGCGCCTGTGAATGTGACCTTGTTTGGAGACTAGATCTTTGAAGATGTTATCAGTTAAGTTATCATGAAGTTATACCAGAGTAGGGTGGACTCTGACCCAATCCAAGTGGTGTCCTTATAAAAGAGAAGAGACCTAGAAAGACAGACAGAGGGAAGACAGCTGTGTGATGATGGGGACAGAGATTGCAGTGATGTAACTACAAGCCAAGGAACCCCAAGGATCACTGGCTGTCACCAGATTCTAGGAGAGAGGCATGGAGCAGATTCTCATTTAGAACTCTCAGAAGGAATCAACACAGCTGACACCCTGATCTCAGACTCCCAGCCTCCAGAACTGTGAGACAATACATTTCTGTTCTTAAAAGCCACCCAATGTGTGGTACTTTATTAAGGCATCCCTAGGACACTAAATACAGTCTTATTATCCCCACTTTACTCAAGAGGAAAAACAATATTGGTGAGAAGTTCAGCAGCATGCTCTATGTCATACATACAGCATGGATCTGGGACAGAGATGCTGAAATCCTTCCATTGCGATCAGCTGTTGACTTGGAGGCAATCACAAGGGACATGACTGCTTTCACAAAAGCCTTGAGGGCAAATTTAGTGAGTGTCCAGAATGACACCATTGTGACTGGACTATGGTTGAGCGGAGCCAAGGAAGGCGTCCGGAGTGAGAAAGGTCTAAACAGGGAGTTGAAGGATGAGCAGGACCTACTGAGGCCAAGTGGGTGGAGCTGAAGGTGCAATGGAGGTAAATGCAGGCAGAGGCATCCACAGTACAACAGTAGGAAAGGGACTAAGGAAAGCCGAGACCACAGACAGGGAAGAGGAAGGCAGGAATTGACATGAGATGAGGCTGGAGAAAAGAAAAGAAAACAAGCAAACAAAAAAGCCTAGACATGAAGGGCTTATGTGCCCCATTAAAGAAGCTGATCTTTCCCAGAGAGTATTGGGAGCCCTTGGAGTCAGTAAGGTGGATGTGATGTGATCAAAACTGTGCCTTAAAAAGACAATTCAGGCCACAGATTGAAATCCCATCTTTCCTGGTTGCTTCAGAAGAGACCCCTTTATAAATCATCAGTCCCTTCAATTTACTTACATTTCTTGGTGTGTATTTGAAGATGTTTGTATGTTTTCAGATCCCATGTTCTGCATTTTTGCCCAGGAAGTTTAGTCACAGAGCACATCTTGGGAAGCCTCAGGTAAAAGCAAAAATTTGTAATCTCACAATTCAACATCGACTGTGTGCTGACTTCAGATGACCTCCTTGTTTTACCTTCATTTTCCTACACAAATGCTCAGCCACAACTCCACAGTTTTTCCTCTTGTTTTCTCCCTCCGTTCCTTTTTCCCTTCCCTCTCTCTCTCTCTCTTCCTTACTCTCTTCCTCTTTTTCTTGACTTATCCTTGCCAAGACGATGGTGAAAGATAGTCAAGCTAAGAAACTTTCTTTCATTATGGAGGATTTCCAGCCCTTTGTAAGAGTTTGAGAAGATGAGCAAAAAGCAGTGATTGCTAACCAGCTTGGGATCACATGGGTGATTTTGTGTACTGTTTGTAACATTTCTTGAAGCCACCCTTGCTCCCTGGAGCCCAAGTTAAAAGTCCTTGCCTTGAGAGCCTTGTGAGGTTTGGGTGTAGATGACACTAAGGCATCTTCATGTTCCCAAACCAGCCACACCTCTGCCTCCTCTAAATTTCACCAGGTTAAGGGGATCAACTCCATTTTCTTTCCATTTTCTCCATTTGCAGAGACAGGAGCAACAGAGACTGAGGCTGATGGTACCAAGACGGCAGAACATCAAGTGTTGGGAGCAGTAATGCCCGCTGATGTCACTGAGACCACCCAGTGGCTGGGGCTGAGTTGTGTCCCCCATGTGCCCCAGAGGCCTGCCTGTGTGTGAGTTACCTCTGCTTCCTCTTTAACTGGCAACCCCATGTGCTATAAGAGGAAATCATTCTTTACTGAACCTACCTGGCTGTGCCATATCTTCATGCCCCCCAAAAGAACAAACCTGGAGTCCTGCAGGAGGAACCCAGAGTCAGGAGCCCAAGGAACTAGAAGTGAAGTTCTCATCCAAAGAGGAAGGAGAGAGATTCAATGCAAGACAGAGACAAAAAGCAGAACCTGGCAGTGAATGGGCAGGTGTGTAAGCCCGGCACCTTGAGATGGACACCATGAGGACTTGACCTCGACCCTTGTGGACATGCAGAATGTTGTCGGTCACCTTTGGCTTAAACACCAACCTCAGAGACAACAGTAAGACCTGGCCACAATCTCTCCCCCTTGCCTCCTCCCTCGCCTGTTGGCAAAGCAGTTCTCAATTATTATTTCCTCCAAAGGAAATCTGTAGTCTTTGCAACTCTTCTCAACTCCCCTAATACACTGTGATTCAAAGCTGAAATGAGGTTCAAGTCGCTGATAGCTTGTCTGGAGCCACTCTGGGAAAGCAATGCTGTGTGCTGATGCTGAACGCTGGTGGAAGGGGGATTAAGGAGTCTTGGCCGTGGCAGCTCTGTGTTACTATGAAGAGGCATGGATTAATATCAAGTTTTGGGGATCTGGTTGCTTGCTGATACTGCTTAATTATCCAGATAAGTGATCAGCATCCGAGCATGAGCGACAGCATGTCTCCCAGCCATCATCTTTTTTTTTTTTTTTTTTGCTTTTTCCTTTCCCTCTTTTTTTTGGGAAAGAAAGTGTTTATTCATTAAAGCATCACCAAGATACATGTTTAAAGTGCTCATTAAACTTTAAACACAAAAGGTCAACCTGGGCTGTGCCATTTTTGGGGGCAGTGGCCTCACAAAAGAGAAGGGTTGGTGTTTTCAGAGGCAAGATGTGGCGAGTGGCCTTGTGAGTCTGGTCTTCCTTGTACCTGATGCCCCCCACCCTGCTTCTCCCTTATCCTCTGAGCCATTTATTCTAGAACCTTCCTTTTCATTCCAGAGGCCCTTGTCTCCAGCCCTTCCTCTACTGCAGAGGGTGGGCGGGCCCCTCTCCCCAGGCTCACATCACGGGCTGGCAGCACCTGCTCTCCCAGCCCAGGTGGAGACAGGAGGTGGCAGGGCAGACTCCTGGGCGGGGAGCCCACCCCTCCACCTCTGAGCAGACCATCCTGGCTGGTAATTTTATCCCATGCAGACTGTTTTTCCTCTCCTCTCTCTGTCCTCTCTGCCCGGCTTCGCTTATGTTTACTGTATTACTTCTGCTGCCCTGATTAGTGCTGTCTGGCTCAGGGCCCCCACCTGAGACTGGGATTAGGATCAAAGGCAGGCCAAATGGGACTGCCCCAGCCGCTCCTTCCCTTGCCAATAAACACCATTCAGGTTTCCCCCTTTGACCCATCTGCTCCTTACCCAGGTCGGATTGCTTATCTCTTAATTAGGCCGAGCTAGGCACTGCCTGGACGGATGCTCCCTGCCGTCCTCCGGGAAGCCTGGGGACCTCAGCCCCTCTCACCAGGCTCTCCCACTCTCCCACCTGCCCAGAAAGCCATCACCCCCCATTCAGCACTCCAGCAGCAGCCACCAGCTCCAAGGACCCAAACAGATCAGGTGGGTGCTCACTGTCGGCCTCGTTCAAGCTGTGGCCTCCACCTGGGGGGACCCCTCTCTAAGAGAGAGTTGGACAACATCCGAAGACATTTCTGGTTGTCACAGCTGGAGAGGTGGGTGATTCTGGCATCTAGGGGTAGAGGCCACGCATGCTGCCAGACACCCCACGGTGCACGGGACAGTCCCTATAACAAAGAGTATGTCAAGAGTGTCGAGAGAGAGAAAGTCTTGCCTAGGGGCAGTCACTGTGGCTGGCTGAGGGAAGCAAGTGAGGAGGGTCCTGTTGGGCTCCAGGTCTGGGGACCCAGCTCAGGGCAGGTGGGACTGGGGTACCGTGACGAGATCTGGACTGCAGGAGGTCCCCAGTTGGTGAGGGTGGACCAGAAAGGAGGCAATGGCCACTGGCCCAGCTGAGAGGCAGGCAGGCTTCCTGGGCACCAGGCTTGTCCAGCCCACACCCAGAAGTGCCCTGAGCTTGGTTTAATGCTAGGCTGTTATCAGCTTGGAATTCTTCGGGTTTTTTTTTTTTTTTTTGACGATTAGACTGCTGCCTTTATTTCCCTAATGCTGGGTAAGGTCAGTAGTGTCTCTGTGATTTTGCCTGCCTCTTCCCAACCACTACCACCACCCATTCCATCTTCAGCCACATAGGTTCTTTTATTTATTTATTTTTTTTAATTTTATTGTGCTTTAGGTGAATGTCTATAGCTCCTTAGTTTCTCATTCAGAAATGCACACACATATTGTTTTGTGACGTTGGTAGCAATCCTCACAATGTGACGGCACTTTCCCCCTTTCCACCCTGGGTTCCCTGTGTCCATTCATCCAGTTCCTGTCCCTTCCTGCCTTCTCATCCTGCTCTTGGAGGGGAGCTGCTCGTTTGGTCTCGTATATTTGATTGAACTAAGAAGCACATACCTCACACATACTGTTGTTTGTTTTATAGGCCTGTCTAATCTTTGCCTGAAAAGTGAGCTTCTGGAGTGGCTTCAGTTCTGAGTTAGATGTGTGTCTGGGGGCCAGAGTCTCCAGGGTTCCTCCAGTCTCTGTCAGACCAGTAAGTCTGGTCTTTTTCTGTGAACTTACATTGTGTTCTGTGTTTTTCTCCCACTCTGTCCAGGAGTCTTGTGAGAGCAAG
This sequence comes from Dugong dugon, assembly GCA_030035585.1. Classification (NCBI taxonomy): domain Eukaryota; kingdom Metazoa; phylum Chordata; class Mammalia; order Sirenia; family Dugongidae; genus Dugong; species Dugong dugon. The sequence continues at coordinate 111,480,816 of CM057472.1, forward strand.
CAGTCGGTGGTGGTATCTGGGCACTATCTAGTTCTGGGCTCAGGCTGGTGGAGGTTCACGTGGTCCTTTAGTCCTTTGGGCTAATATTTGCTTTGTGTATTTGGTTTTCTTCATTCTCCTTTGCTCCAGGCAGGATGGGACCAATAGATGTATCTTAGATGGCTGCTCACAAACTTAATGATACAAAATAATTCTTGAACAAGGGCCCTGCACGTTCTTTTTGCGCTGGGCTCCACAGATTTGGTATCAACTGTTGATGAGAGATGATGCAGCTTTGACCAGGGGCTTAGATGCAAGAATAGAGAGATTCAAGATGCAAATCAGTGTGGCATGAGGGTAGACTGGACTTGGGGTGAGGGAGAAGAAGGCGTGTTATTATCTTTGGTGTAGCCAGCAAGGAAACCTGTTCAGAGAGACAAAGCAAGAGGCCAGAGATCTCTCAATTAGTGTCAAAGATAGAACTCAAATTAATGTGTGTGTGTGTGTGTGTGTGTGTGTGTGTGTGTGTGTGTGAGTGTGTACATGCGTGCCTGCATGTATGTATATGTTTTCAGATTTCTTAAATTGCATATAAATCTCAAAAAATCTCCAATTTGGTCAGCACTGCTTAAAGAAGAGAATTAAGGAGAAATTTGCCCCTGGAAGAATTGGCCCTCAGAAGTTGGTTCCGTCTCTCTGAGGTGTGTCCACCTTAACAGTAACTGTTGTGGAATAATCTGATAACTAAGATCCCTTGAAGTAGATAAAAAAGAAAATAGAATCATGGACAGAGTTTTTCATGGGCTTTTTTTTTTTTTTTTCTTGAAGAAAAAGGTGTTTGAGGGGAGAGAAGATCAAAGACTCTTATTTCTAATTTTTTCATTATAAAGTACATCAGCATACAGAAAAGGATGGTAACTAATGCAGTGAATACACTGACCATCCACCCTTCATCTTGTTGATTCTATTTCACTTTACTTCCTTGGAAGAGATCTCTCTGTCTCTCTTTTTGAGTTTTGTAAGTAAATTCATCATTACAAATAAATGAAGGCCTTCTGTTCATGCCTCTTCCGAACATCTCTCTCCCTCTCTCCTTAAAGTTAACCAATTGCTATATTTAATTTATTATTTATAATTCTCATATAAATCGTATATTTCCCTGTTATGTAATCATAATATCTACTATTTTGCTTAACTTTAAAGTTTATATGAATTGATACATAACATCATCTGATACATAACATCAGCAAATTGCCCCCACCACTTTTTCTTCCCCCAACACAGCATTTTTCTGATTTTATCATTTTGAGATATGTATCTCTAGTTAATTCATTGTAATGACTCTATGCTCTTCAAGGCTATGAATATAGCAGTTTTAATAGCTCTTCTGTGGATAGATGTTATGTTGTTCATACTTGTTTGATGTTAACACACAATGCTGCGATGACATTTTGTGTACATTGCTCCCCTATGTTAGAGAGTTTTTCCAGGGCATACAGCTAGAAGTGGAATGGCTGGGTCACAGAGCATGAATATCTTCAGTCTAACTAGATACTGTCAATTTTTCTCCAAAATATTTGTACCAATTTAGGCTCCCCGCAGCTGTCTCTAAGAGATCTCAGTTACACGCATCCTTGTCAGCTCTTAGTATTAGCAATTTATTTAAAAGAATGTGCCATTGTTATGGGTAAGGAATGACAGCTTATCTCCCTGATTTATAGTGATCTGTCTATCTTTTGAAATGTTTATTGGTGGTCTAGATTTTTGCTTAGCTGAAGGGCTTATTCATATCCTTTGTCAATTTTTTCTCTATGGTTGATATTTTTATTGTTGTTTAACAGATATTCTTTATGTATTCTGATACTGATCTTTTGCTGATTATATTCATTGCAAATGTTGTCTCCTGACTGTGCTTTACGTTTTCAAAAATTTTTATGGTGCCATCGGTAAATTTAGTAAACTTTATAGTTTTCCATTATGATTTGATATTTTTGTATCTTATACTAAAAAAAAAAAATCTTGCCTTACTGTAGTCCCTAAATATACCCCTTTTCATTTTCTTCTGAGGTTTTGCTTTTACATTAGGTCTTTAACTTACTTAGATTACATTTTCGTGAATGGTGTGAAAGCAGAACTCTATCTCTTACTCTGAAAGCAAAACCAATTGTCCTGCCACCATTCACCAAATAGTCCATCACTTCCTGAGAGTGGTAAGAACTAGCAAACTATTCACCAAAATGGATTCCTCTTCTTCCTGGGCACTAAGCTGAACTCTTTTCTCCGAGTCACCCTTGAAGGCTGATGGTGCCATGTGACTGAGTTCTAGCCAGTAAACTGAGCGGCCAAGATATGTACACTTCCAAGCTGACCCATAAGAAACCTCCCTCAGGTGGTACCCCTTGCTTCTCTCTCCAGCTTGAATTGGCTGATTAAGAAGGACATGGGCATCATATAATGAAGATGCTGGAATCACAAGATTGAAAAAGACTGGGTCCTTGTATTACAACTTTTAAGAGAGGCACCTGTCTGTCAGGGCTTTCTTGAGGTAGAAATTAACTTCTATTGTGTTAAAATATTATACAGTGGAACCTGTGAGAGCCGGAACTCAGCAAGACTGCTTTGTTTTTCCAGGTCTGGCAAGTTTTTCACCTTTAACAGGGCTCGGTCTTACCACTTTCCTATTGCTCATTTTAGTGGAAAATATTTGAGTTTTCTTTCTTTTACAGGTTTTTGCCTTACACAGGTTCCGGCTTTCCCAGGTTTTAGCATATTATGTATCTGGTACAGTGACTGGCATTTTCTAAAATAACATACTTGCTAATCTGTATTGCTACCTATATCATAAACCAAGTTTCCACGTATGCATGGATCAGGTTCTGGGTTGTCTCTTCTGTTCCATTTATCTTTATGTTGCTCCCTGTACCTCTTAACACTGCTCATTGTTATTATAACTTTATAGCAAGCATTCATGTCAGGGAGGGTATGTAGGACAAAGAAATCAATTTGGTCTTTTGTGTCTGGTTTCTGAAAATGTCGTTTTGTGCTATTGAGTCGATTTTCACTCATAACAACACGATAAGGCAGAGCAAAAATGCCCCCTAGGGTTTCCTAGGCTGTAATCTTTACGGGATCAAATTGCCAGGTCTCTTCTCCCTGGGAGCCACTAGCGGATTCGACTCACTGCCCTTTGGGTTAGAAGCTTAGTGCTTAATCATTGCACCACCAATGCTCCTTTTCTGAAAATAGCCCTTGGAATCCCCAAGCAATCAGGGTGTCTTATGTTTTCTAAAACAGCTGAGTGACACTTAAAGGTGCGCAAAGGAGGTAGGAGCCCAACCTCACCCCGGCAACAGAGCTCAGAAAGGGAGGAGTTGTGATATAGTTAATCATGCATATTCATCGATTGGGTCAATGATAACTGTGCATTCAGGCCCCAGTTATAGATAGTCATTGATATCCCAATGACTAAGGGAACCTGGATCTGAAGCTTCCTATTTGGGGGCCCCCTGGATTGGTGAGAACATCCATCCGTGTACAGGAAAAGGTGTGGCACATCCCTGGGGACAATGGAAGCTTCATACTGGGAACTCTCCCAGACCTTGCCCAATGCATCTCTTCCCTTGTATACATTCTGTTTACAATAAATGGGCAACTGTAAATATAGGTAGTCTTCATGATGTCTGTGAGTCATTCTAGCAAATTATCGTACTCACCAGGGACAGTGAGAGCCAGTGGCGAGGCTGACATTTTTCTATTTGGCAGGGGCTGGAAGGAAAGAGTGCTAACTTGTGAGGACTCATCTCTAGCTGGTATCAGGATGATGAAATGGGAAAGTGGAGATATGAGTTATCTTTGCATTTTAGAGATCAGCCTTTTGTCTATCATTATTAATGAAGTGGGTAAGTCCCACCACAGGAGTCTATGGGTGGTGCAAATAATTAATGCACTCAGCTGCTAACCAAAATGTTGGCTGTTCGACTCAACCCAGAGACACCTGGGAAGAAAGATCTGGCAATCTACTTCTAAAAATTCAGCCATTGAAAACCATATGGATCAAAGTTCTACTCTGACATACTTGGGGTCGCCATGAGTCGGAATTGACTCAACAGCAACTAGTAACTGGTAAGTCTCACTTCATATATACATGAATCAAATCGACTACATCTGTGGAAAGAGATGATGGAGAAGCTCAGTATCATCAATCAGAACAAGGCCAGGGGCTGACTGTGGAACAGACAGTCAATTGCTCCTATGCAACTTCAAGGTGAAGCTGAAGAAAAATTAAAAATTAAAATAAGTCCATGAGAGCCAAAGTACGACCTTCAGCACGTTGTTGGTGTTAGGTGCCATCAGGTTGCTTCCAACTTCTAGTCAGCCTATGAACAACAGAAGGAAACACTGTCCAGTCCTGTCCTATCCTCCTAGTCGTTGAGCCCATTGTGCAGCCACTGTTTCATTGAGACTCTTCCTCTTTTTCACTGACCTTCTACTTTTCCAAGCATGATGTCCTTCTTCAGGGACTGCTCCCTCCTGATAACATGTCCAAAATACATGAGAAAAAGTGTCACCATCTTTGCTGCTAAGGAGCATTCTGGCTGTACTTCTTCCAAGACAGATTTGTTAGTTCTTCTGGCAGTCCATAGTATGTTCAATATTCTTCGCAAACACCGTAATTCAAAGACATCAATTGTCCTCTGGTCTTCCTTATTCATTGTCCAGCTTTTTCATGCATATGAGGCAATTGAAAATATCATGGCTTTGGGTCAGGCACACCTTTGTCCTCCAAGTGGCATCTTTGCTTTTCAACACTTTAAAGAGGTCTTTTACAGCAGATTTGCCAAATAAAATACATCCTTTGATTTCTTGACTCCTCTTTTCATGGATGTTGATTGTGGATCCAAATAAAATGAAATCTTTGATATCTTAAAGATTTTTTCCATTTATCATAATATTGCTTATTGGTCCAGTTGTAAGAGTTTTTTTTTTTTTTTTCCCCCCTGTATGTTAAGGTGTAATCCATACTGAAGGTTCTAGTCTTTGAACTTCATCAGTAAGTGCTTCAAGTCCTCTTCACTTTCAGCAAGCAAGGTTGTGTCATATGCATAATGCAGACTGTTGATGAGTCTTCCTCCAATCCTAATGTCACATTCTTCTTCACATAGTCTAGTTTCTCAGATTATTTGCTCGGCATGCAGACTGAATAAGTATGGTGAAAGGATACAACCCTGAAGCACACCTTTTGTGAATTTAAACCACACAGCATTCCCTTGTTCTGTTCTAAAGATTGCCTCTTCATCAATGTACAGTTTCTGCATGAGCAAAATTAAGCATTCTGCAATTCCCATTCTTTGCAATGTTATCCATAATTTGTTAGGATCTTTGAGCATATCTCATCTGACTTTAGAGACCAATTCAAGGATAGATTTGATGCATTTAACACTAATGACCAAAGACCAGACCAGCTGTGGAATGGCATCAAGGACATCATACATGAAGAGAGCAAAAGGTCATTAAAAAGACAGGAAAAAAAAAGACCAAACTGAATGTCAGAAAAGACACTGAAACTTGATCTTAAAAGTAGAGGAGTTAAAATGAATGGAAGAAATGATGAAGTAAAAGAGCTGAACAGAAGATTTCAAAGGGTGACTTGAGCTGACAAAATATTGTATTGAAATGTGCAAAGATTTTGAGTTAGAAAACCAAAAGAGAAGAACATGCTTGGAATCTCTCAAGCTGAGACAACTGAAGAAAAACTTCACACCTCGAGTTGCAGTATTGATGACTCTATGGGCAAAAAAACTGAAAGACACAGGAAGCATCAAAAGAAGACGGAAGGAATACACAGAGTTACCGTACCAAAAAAGATTGACCAATGTGCGACCGTTTCAGGAGACAGCATATGATCAAGAACCAATGGTACTGAAGGAAGAAGTCCAAACTACACTAAAGGCACTGTTGAAAAACAAGGATCCAGGAACTGATGAAATATCAATTAAGATGTTTCCACAAATGGATGCAGCACTGGAGGTGTTCACTCATCTATGCCAAGAAATTTGGAAGACAGCTGCCTGGCCAACCAACTGGAAGACATCCTTATTTGTGCCCATCACAAAGAAGAGTGATCCAACAGAATGTGAAAACTATAGAACAATATCATTAGTATCATATCCAAGTAAAATTTTTCTGGAGATCATTCAAAAGTGGTTGCAGCACTACATCAACAGGGAACTGCCAGAAATTCAAGCCTGATTCAGAAGAAGATGTGGAACCAGGGATATCATTGCTGATGTCAGATGGATCATTGCTGGAAGCAGAGAATACCAGAAAGATGTTTACCTGTGTTTTATTGACTATGCAAAAGCATTAGACTGTATGGATCATAACAAATTATGGATAACATAGAGAAAAATGGGAATTCCAGAACACTTAATTGTACTAATGAACAATCTGCACATAGACAAAGAGGCAGTCTTTCCAACAGAACAAGGGGATACGGTGTGGTTTAAAATCAGCAAAGATGAGCTTCAGAGTTGTATCCTTTCACCATACCTATTCAATCTGTATGCTGAGCAAATAATCCTAGAAACTGGGCTATCTGAAGAAGAACATGACATCAGGATTGGAGGAAGACTCGTTAACAACCTGCAATATGCAGATGACACAACTGTGCTTGCTGTAAGCCAAGAGGACTTGAAGCACTCACTGATGAAGATTAAAGACTACAACCTTCAGTATGGATTACGTATCAACATAAAGAAAATAAAAATTCTCACAACTGGACCAATAAGCAACTCTATGGTGGATGGAGAAAATGTTGAAGTTGTCGAGGATTTCATTTTTCTTCGGTCCACTATCAACATCCATGAAAGCAGCAGTCAAGAAATCAACCAACGTACTGCACTGGGCAAATCTGCTATTAAAGACCTCTTTCAAGTTTTGAAAGCAAAGATATCACTTTGAGGACTAAGCCATGGTGTTTTCATTTGCTAAGTATGCATGTGAAAGCTGGACAATGAATAAGGAAGACCAAAGAAGAACTGATGCATTTGAATAGCAGTGTTGGGGAAGAATATTGAACAAACCATGGACTACTAGAAGCACTAACAAATCTGTCTTGGAAGAAGTACAGCCAGAATGCTTCTTAGAAGCGAGGATGGTGACATGTCCTTTCACATGGTTTGAACGTATTGTTGGGAAAAACCAGACCCTGAAGAAGGACATCGTGCTTGGTAAAGTAGAGGGTCAGCGAAAGACAGGAAGGCCCTCAACAGGATGGATTAATATGGTGGCTGCAGTGATGGCCTCAAGCATGGCAGTGATTGTAAGGATGGCACAGGACTGGGCACTGTTTTGTTCTGTTGTACATAGGGTTGTTATGAGTCTGAACTGACTCTAAGACACCTAACAACAACAAATTTCCACCACACTGATGTTTAAAATCATCTTGGCTTTTCTTGGCCCATTGCTCTACCATATACATTTTGGAAGAAGTTGGCAAGTTCCGTGAAATTCTTAGTGGGGTTTTGACTGGAATAGAATTAAATATATGGATTAAGCTGGGTAGAATTGAAATCTCTACATGATTGCATCATTTTGCCATGAAAATATATATATATATTATATATATATATATATATACACACATATGTGTGTATGTGTATAACCAAACCAAACCCATTAGTGTGGAGTCATTTTTGACTCATGGGAACCCCATGTGCGTCCGAGTAGAACTGTGTTCTATAGAGTTTATTTTGGAAGTATTAGCCACGCCTTTCATCTGAGGTGTCTCTGAATGGACTGGACCTCCAATATTTTGGTTAGCAGCTGCGTATAATAACCATTTGCACCACCCAGGGACTCCATGTATACTTATGTATACACACCCTTATTTTGGTTTATATATTATGATATAAATATATCTGCAGGTATCTATATAACCCACATGTAAATGACAATATGTTGCTGTTATCGTGTGCTGTCATGTTGACTCTGACTCATAGAAACCCCATGGGATGGACTAGAACTGCTCCATAAGGTTTTCTAGGCTGTAATCTTCATGGATTGCCTATGAGTCAAAATCAGCTGGATGACACCTAATGACAACAAAAATCTTTACAAGAGCAGATCGCCAGGTCTTTCTCCCACAGAACTGCTAGATGGGTTCAAACCACCACCTTCTGGTTAGCAGCAGAATTCTTCACCACTGAGCCACCAGGGCTCCTTAAATGGCAAGACAGATAGACAGACAGACAGAGAGACAGATAGGTCTCAACGGCATACGTGGTTGTTTTTAGGTGCTGCAGGTTGTTTTTAGTTGCTGTAGGGTCAGTTCTGACTTATAGTGACCTTATATACGGCAGAACAAAACACTGCCATCCTGTGCCATCCTCACAATCATTGCTGTATTTGAGCCCATTGTTGCAGCCACTGTGCCAATTCATCTCATGGAGGGTCTTTCTCTTTTTGGCTGACCCCTCTACCTTATCAAATATGATGTTCTTCTCCAGGGACTGGTCCCTCTGATAACATGTTCAAAGTACTCCAGGATACGCCAAGGAGTATTCTGGCTATACCAGCCACTGTGCCAATTCATCTCATGGAGGGTCTTTCTCTTTTTGGCTGACCCCTCTACCTTATCAAATATGATGTTCTTCTCCAGGGACTGGTCCCTCTGATAACATGTTCAAAATACTCCAGGATACGCCAAGGAGTATTCTGGCTATACTTCTTCCAAGACAGACTTATTAGTTCTTCTAGAAGTCCATGGTATATTCAATATTATTTCCCAACACCATATTTCAAATGTGTCAATTCTTCTTTGGTCTTCCTTATTCATTGTCCACCTTTCCCATGCATATGAGGAGATTGAAAACACCATGGCTTGGGTCAGGCACACCTTAGTTCTCAAGGATGACATCTTTGCTTTTTAACACTTTAAAATGCCTTTTGCAGCCAATTTGCCTGATTTAATAGGTTGGTTTGTTGTAGTGTGATGGCTTGTGTGTTGCTGTGATGCTAGAAGCTATGTCACCAGTATTTCAAGTACCAGCAGGGTCACCCATGGTGGACAGGTTTCAGCGGAGCTTGTAGACCATGACAGACTGGAAAGAAGGATCTGGCGATCTACTGCTGAAAAACCTGACCAGTGAAAACCTTATGGATCGAGTGGAACGTTGTCTTAGATCAGTAGTCAAGAGCAAACCATTCACACCACCTAGGGACCTTTTTTACATATTTACTTCGAAAGAATATTTAGAGTAAAGGCTAAGTTCCCTTCTATGACTAAGTTTTTTAAACCAAGTTAGTTTCTGCCAGTTTCTATAAGAATATCAAGTCACTGGATCCTTCAAGCATTTATGTCCCCAAGAAGAATGCAGCATTCCATGAGCCTAGGCCCCAAAGATGATCACCCTCCTCTTCGCACTGGACAACCATCCTTTCTAGAGATAAGACTGTGGTAAACTCAGGTGATGAGCACCCTGCCTGGACACTCTGTCCTCTTCCGTGGTTTTTACCATGTGGATGCTCTCATAACGAGGCCACATAATCTCAGCGATTCTCTAGGATGTGTGTAAACTTTGAGAGTGCGCTGGTGGAATAGACCGAATCACAGGCATTTTTGTATTCCAGGGCTGTGCTTCACACACAGGAAGGCGTACATCCTGAGGAGGCTGAGACTTAAAATGTCACGGTGAATTAAAGCAAATATCAGCAGCCCCTTTCTGGTTTTACAGTGAAGCCTGGGAGAGCCGGAACTAGATGGGACCGCCTTGACGGGGCACGATCTTACCACTTGTCTATTGCTCTCTCTTAGTGGAAAATGTTTGTGTTTTCCTTCTCTGACAGGTTTCTGCCCTACACAGGTTCTGGTTTTCACAGGTTTTACTGTATAATTATACAAATATGACTAAAGTGCTTCTGATAGGTTTTCAGAACTGGTGAACAAACGACACATCTCAGAAAGTTCCACCAACTCAGCAAGGTCACATTCAGCAGTAGAGAGGTCGGGGTGAAATTCCAACTCTCCTCCGCTCCCCATAATCCCACATCTCTGCTTTGAAAAATGAAGGTTTTGCTCCATCGGAAATTTGGTGCTCTGTCTTTAAAGGCTTCTGTGTTCTGCTGGAAAACGAAGCTATTTATTTCCAACTTCTTATATCTATGTTGCAATTTACAACGATTTTCCTATCCAAAAGAGTGAAATCTAGGACAGCTGGGGGTTCCAGAAAGAAGCTATAGCCGCATGCACGTTTAATATCTAGGCTGGAAAAAAATAAAGCCACAGATAATTATTAGAAATCAAACAGTTTTTTTCCCTCTAACTGACAAATCTACAAACACACTTGTGTTTTTAATTTTGCTTTGTAATTTTCAGTTTGTAAAAGGCATCTCTCTGAGTTGCACTCTGTAGGATTCCCAAAGCTTGCACAAAATCAATTGTTCATGACACTCATATGCAAGTAAAACAGAATATCTGATATAAAATTAAACCGAGTCCAGATTGGGTAAAGCCAGAGTTCTAGAAGCAATGTGAACCCCCTCAACCCTCATATTTCCAAACTCAGCTCTCCAAAGCCATTCTTAACAGGTAGGTATCAGATTTTACATGTCTTTGATTTGACTCTCAGGATTCCAGAAAATGACAGGCTGGGTGAGGATCCATTTTCTGGGCTAAGGATAATATATATATATGTTTCATCAGTTGTCCTCTGTGCCTCGACAGGCTAAATTCATCTTCATATTTATCTTAGTTGCTTTAAATGTCTAATTTGAGTGCTCAGCCTTTGAAATCAATTTCAGATGTCTCTGGGGAGCTGGAACAAATAGCTGCCTGCACTGTATTAAGTGGGAGCTGGGGTGGAGGAAAAGACACTCTCTTTCACACGCCATCAGGAAGATCAGAATGACAGCAAAAAGAGAAAGAGAAAGAAAGCTGACATGTTTTCGGGAACATTAGCGTCATTTAACTATTAATATCATTTAGCACTCATTATTCACAGAACAGGACAACCCGTCTGTGACCTCACTTTGGAAAATATATATATATATATTGATTGGTATGAGGATGGTCTGGCAAGCGGCCTTGTGCATGTCAGAATTACTCCCCGGAACCAGGACGTTTGGTTCCCAGCAGCCCTACAACTGAGCCTTAGGGGCATCTGCTGAGGATGAGAAACACCTAGGCACCCAGGAACCAGAAAATTCCAGATGCAGACTTGAGGAGGAGTCTTTTCCAGAACTTGGCTGAGCTAGTGAAAAACAAGTCCATGGCTTCTGGAGAGGAGCCGAGATGGCTGCCCCAGTCCTGGGATTTATTAACTGTGTTGGAATCAATGTGTTTGCCCATCATTGTCAGCAAGGATAATCTGCACAAACAGAATGCAGAGTTTGCTATGTAAAAACCCAAACTCAGACAGCAGAATGGGAAGTACAGCTCTCTGTCCCAGGAACATGCAGCCAGAGGGAAAGTTTCTTCTTTTGCAAACTGAGATGCTTCACTGAGTGGGAGACTTTGGAACAGGAGAAAAAGGATTCTGCTGTGGCTGCAAGTCTGCTCCAACAGAAAGCAGTGGAAAAAGGTTGGGTCCAGGGTTTAAAAGTTTGGGTTTGGGATCTGTCTCTTCCATTTGAGAGCTTGTAACCATCTATAGGTGGCAGCAATAGTTACCATCCCACAAGTAGTGTGAGCATTTGATAAAGTATGGGTTAATATTCCTAGCACCCACCAAGTTTTATCAAGAATACAACTAAGGAATATTTGGGGTGGTAGGCTGAAAAATGCCCCCCTCCCCAAAAGATATCCACATCCTAATCCCTGGAACCTGCCAATGTCACCTTATACGGCAAAAAATTGTTCCTTGCAGATGTGATTAAAGATCACGAGATGGGGAAATTATCCTGAATTCTCCAGGTAAACCCTAAATGCAATCATGTGCATTCTTATAAGCAAGAGGCGGAGGAAGATTTGGCACACACAGAGGAGAAGGTGATGTGAAGATGGGACAGACAGAGATGGGAAGATGCTGGCCTTGAAGACTGGCATGATGGGGCCACAAGCAGAGACGTGCCAGCAGTGACAAGAAGGTGGAAGGGACAAAGGATAGCTTGTCCCCTGGAGCCCCTAGAGAATGTGTGGCCTGTGAATACTTTGGCTTTGGCCCAGTGATACTGGTTCTGGACTTGGGGGCCCCAGAAAGTGAGAAAAGAGAACTCTGTTGCTGTAAGCTGCCTGGTTTCTGGCCACTCGTTACAGCAGCCACAGGAAACTAATACAGTTTTTTATGAGTTTGTTTTGATATTTCAAATATTATTTCAATAATTATATTTTTAAATGGGAGCCCTGGTGGCACAGTGGCTATAGAGCTACGGCTGTTAACCAAAAGGTCAGCAATTCAAATCCACCAGCTGCTTCTTGGAAACCCTATGAGACAGTTCTATTCTATCCTATAGGGTCACCATGAGTTGGAATCGACTCGACAGCAATGGGTTTTTTTTTTGGGGGGGCGGTTATTTGTAAATGCCACTTTTCAGGTAGAGTCTTTCTCAATCAGAGACGCTGGGAAAAGCCTGGTGGTGGAAGATCTGCGCGTCACCCTTCTCCCCTCAGAATCACATTGCTCTGCACTCAGGGGACCATGTCACTGCTTGGATGCCCTACTCCTGAATCAGAAAGTTGTCCCTGTCCTGCCTTCATCATGAGACATGGGCTGCAGCTGACTGGGGAGTTTTCCTTGAGGAGGTGACACCTGAGGCATGCTGTGAACTACAGGTCAAATTCAGCCCAAATAGGGCTAGCCAGAGAGAGGAGCCTGACTTTGGCAGCTGAATGCCACCTCTTCTTCATTCCATTTCTGCAGGACATGCTGTCTCACCATCACAGCACATAAACTCTATGACTTACATACAAAGATGTGTAGACTGAAGTTATCAAGGATTTCATTTTACTTGGATCCACAATCAACGCTCATGGAAGCAGCAGTTAAGAAATCAAACGATGTATTGCATTGAGTAAATCTGCTGCCAAAAATCGCTTTAAAGTGTTAAATAGCAAAGATGCCACTTTGAGGACTAAGGTGACCATGACCCAAGCCGTGGTGTTTTCGATTGCCTCATATGCATGCAAAAGATGGACAATGAAAAAGGAAAACCTAAGAAGAATTGAAGCCTTTGAATCACGGTGTTGGCGAAGAATATTGAATATCCCATGGACTGCCAGAAGACTGAACAAATCTGTCGTGGAAGAAGGACAGCCGGAGTGCTCCTTAGAAGGGAGGATGGTGTAACTTCATCTCGCTTACTGTGGACATGTTATCAGGAGGGACAAATCCCTGGAAAATGATATTATTCTTGGTAAAGTAGTGGGTCAGTGAAAAAAAGGGAGACCCTCAAGGAGAAGGATTTAAACAGTGGCTACAACAATGGGCTGAAAAATAGCAACGATTGTGAGAATTGTGCAGGAGTGACAATGTTTCATTATGTATACAGAGTCCCTATGAGTCGGTACCAACTTGATGGCACAAAACAACAACACGTAGATATACATATATAGATGATGTATAGCTGTATAGATGTAAAGATGTATAGATGTGTAGATATAGATGTAGATAATAAGATATAAAACTACAAAGAAGTATAGATGTATAAACCCATTGCCATCGAGTCAATTCTGACTCATAGTGACCCTACAGAACAGACCCCGTAGGGTTTCCAAGGAGTGGCTGGTGGATTCAAATCGCCAACATTTTGGTTAGCAGCCATAGCTCTTAATCACTTCCCCACCAGGACTCCATAGATGTGTAGATATCTAGATCTATAGACATATAGACATACAAACATATAGATATATCTACACACATAGTAAGCAAAGAAGAGATGTCCGGTTCTTTTCATTAATAAGTCTTTTGTCATTTTTTGATTTGTAAATTTTCTTTATAATACGTATCACCAAATTATCAAGATTTGACTTTACCCATTAAAAAAAAAAAATGCTGTCTAGTCAATTCCAACTCATAGTGACCCTATAGGACACAGTAGAACTGCCCCACAGGGTTTCCAAGGCTGTAAATCTTTACCAAGCAGACGGCCACAACTTTCTCCTTCAGAGTGGCTGATGGGCTCGATCCACGGACCTTTTGGTTAGTAACCGAGCTCTTTAACCACTATGCCACCAAGGTTCTGTGCAGATTTAACTTTGGAGATAAATTACAATTACTATTATTGTTATCTGTATCATTATTATTTTTATTATTATCATTATTTTTACTGTAGAAGGGGCTCTAGATGTCCCCCAGCCTACTTCCTAAGTTCGAATGTGGCAGCATGTGTAGCGGAGGGAGATGGTACCCTAAGTCTCATAGGCAGTTGAAGGTTGGCCCTAGGATCCAGGTCCTCTTATCCATAACCTACAATGTTTGCTTTGTACCAGGCGATTTCATCTAAATAGGGTCAGACAGGGCCTCTCTCATAAGTAACATCTTCTTGTAATTAACTGGGTCATAGGGTGCATACAAGATGTGATCGTTGGCAAGTACCCACTTCACAGAGCACTTGGCCGCCAAACGCACCCCCTCAGAGCCTGGAGTGGCCCCTCAGATCAAGCTACATGGAGGGACAGCTGAGAGAGGTGCAGAAAGACCCTTTCTGCCACTCAGAAATTCCAGCTGCAAGTGAGCAGATTTGTTTTGGCTCCAGGGGTCTAGCTGGCCTCTAGCTCTGTAAATCACCTCCCTCTCGGATTTCTAGTTTTCTTGGTCAATACAAACACAACAATTGCCTAAACGATGTGGAAACTTTGAAGCTCTTCCTCATTGTTGGCACACAAAAGCACTGGGATTGACCTAGTTCCACATGTCTCCCCTTCTCTGCTCCCCGATAGGTCTCCGGCTGTACTTACAGGCTCTGCAGAAAACTGGATTTAGATAGTGCTTCCCTGGGGAGAAATTATTAGCACTAATCCTTGTTTTGGAACAAAGCACCCGGCAGTGGGATAATGGAGCTTTGAAACCTCCTGCACCACCTCCAGGTCCCCACACAACATCTACTTATCAACCCACACTGCTCACCTGGCAAGGGTCACAGCATTTATATGCTAATTGTAGGACAGTTTGCCAATGACACTATTTTTATATATCCTCAATTAATTACGGAAAGATTAAGTGTCATTTGGATCATGTCAGAGCCCAGGAAGGCTCAGGGCTGGTGTCCTCAGCACCTCCAAATGCCTTCAAGGTCTGGCATCAATTAGCCCCAACCTAACTGTGCTCTTTCTTCCTCATTCTTTATCTGTGACCCCCAAAGCCATGTTATCAGGAGGAATTTCTCCCAGAAGCTAGGCCTGGGCCAGCAAGTAGTGAAAATTATGCCTTGCCCAGGGGAGTCTTCACCCTAGTTCCTGGAGACCCCATGTGTGTCAGAGTAGAACTGTGCTTCATAGGGTTGTTAATGGCTGATTTTTCAGAAGCAGACCCCCAGGCCTTTCTTCTGAGGCACCTGTGGGTGGACTTGAACCTCCAACCTTCTGGTTAATAGCCATGTGCTTAGCCGTTTGCACCAGCCAGGGACTCCACAAACACATCATTGGGCTATGTAAACTCTAGTGGAGGCTAATCCCATGCTCTGCTGGTGGGATTACAAAAAATAGCACAGCCTGGCTGAAGAGCAATCCAGGAATACCTAATTGTGTCTTGAAGTCTATGTACAGCTTTTGTTGGAACAATTCCAATTTAGAAACTGAAGTTGGAGGAATCCTTAGGAGAGCCCACAAAGCTGTGTGTAGGGGATGTTCACACAGCATTATTTATACAACAAGAATCTAGAAACCACCTAAATAGCTCTAGCTAGAGAAATGGTTCAATGTAGACTTCTATGATAGAATATTACCTGTCCATATATAGCATACAAAGAGCCCTGGTGGTGCAATGGTTAAAGCGATTGACTGCTAACCAAAAGGTCAGTGGTTCGAAACCTGTGGAGCCTCCATGGGAGGAAGATGTGGCAGTCTGCTTCTATAGAAGTTTACAGCCTTGGAAACCCTATGGGGTTGTTATGAGTCAGAATGGACTTGAAGGCGGTGGATTTGGTTTTTTTTGATGATTAATATGGCATTGATCATCTTTTCACATGCTTGCTGGCCATTTGTACATCTTCTCTGAAGAAATGTCTATGCAAAGCCATCCATTTTTAACTGGTATTTGTCTTTTTAGTATTGAGTTGTAATAGTTCTTTGTAATTTCTGGATACAAGTTCCTTATCAATATATGATTTGCAAATATTTCCTCTCATTCTTTGGACTGTATTTTTATTTTCTTGATAGTATCCTCTGAAACACAATTTTTTTAAATTTTGATGAGATCTGATTTATTTTCCCTTTTAATCCTTGTGTGTTTTTTTGGTGTCATATCTAAGAAGTCATTGCTTAATTGCAAGTTATAAAGATTTGCCTTTATTTGTCTTCTAATTGTTGCTGTTAGCTGCCATTGTGTCAGCCCTAGCCCCATGGTGACCTCTTGCACAGTGGGATTGGACAGTTGTCATCCACAGGGTTTTCACTGGCTGATTTTTAGCTGTAGATCGCCAGGTCTTTGTTCCTAGTCTATCTTAGTCTGAAAGCTCCACTGAAACCTGTTGAGCATCATAGCAACATGCAAGCCTTCACTGACAAACAAGTAGTGGGTGTTCATGAGGTGCACTGGCTGGGAATAGAACCTAAGTCTAAGCTAATAGAACCTAATTCTAACCTAAGGTAAGAATTTTTATACTGAACCACCGCGGCTCTCTGTCTCCTAATAGTTTCATAATTTTGGAGAAATTAGAATTTTTTTTAGAAATTATAAAACTATCAGAAGACCGGGAGCCATGGTGGTTGGTTCAGTGGTAAAGTTCTTACCTTCCATACAAGAGACGTGAGTTCCATTCCCAGCCAATGCACCTCATGCCCTTTCATCCTCTACCTGAACACCTTCACTATCATAGATTCATCACTTGCAAAAGCATACTGCTTCATCTTCAGACAATTCCTTTAGTTCTTATTTGGAGTAGAAACTAGTTCCCTTGAAGCTTCATCTACTGGCCTTTATCCTCTTATTTAAGCCATGCTGGGCCAGTGGAACTTTATTTTCCAGTGACAGTCCTTCAAGTGTTTGAAGACAACAATCTTAGGTATCTGAGCTTGTTTCTCTAGGCTCCATCTGCTCTGGGGCTGTCTCCCGTTCTCACATCTCATGGAACTCTCACTGGACCTGCTCCTTTTATCAACAAATCTGCCTAGTCAACACCCTCCCACCCTGTGACGTCAAAGAACACCCACTCCATTCTGTCCAGCTCTTAGGAGAGCAAGGCACTGTGTCCCTCCCAGACACCATCCTGCTACAAATCCAGCCTGAGCATCATTCACAGGAGCCCTGGTGTCACAGTGGTTAAAAAGCCCCAGAAAGCTACAGCTGCTAACCAAAGGGTCAGCAGTTTGAATCCACCAGCTGCTCCTTGGAAACCCTATGGGGCAGTTCTACTCTGTCCTATAGGGTCGCTATGAGTCAGAATTGACTTGACGGCAAAGGGTTTTTATCATTCGTTCAGGTCTCCTACCAAGGAAGCTTTGCTTGGCCCCTCTGTACCTCCCTTATCTAAGCAGAGATGGTGTGTGAGTGCAGAGCTCCTGCTGTTAGTACAGACTGACCCCGACTTGCATCCACTCATCATACCGTATGTCCTGGCCCCCAGTTCTGCTTGCTTGTGTGTGTTTGTGTGTAGGCTTTACTTTTCTGACTCTCATAAAGGTACTGCATGACTTAGCACAAGCTCTGTCTCCATATGGCCCCCACGTCACTGTTGGAAGCCTGCCACAGACTCCTCACAGGCTTCACTGCCTCCCTCCTTCCCACCACCACATGGTCTCCATTGAACAGCCAGAGAGACTGCTTCTCTCCTACTTTAAATCCTTCAGGGGCTTCCCAGCAGTCTTACAACAAATGCAGGTTTCTTCCCATGTTCCACGAGGTCAGGGGCCTCCACAGGCAGTCCTGGACATTTCCCCTCTGCCCTCACACCATGTTCGAGGTCCTTTTGGGTCCTGGACTATGCCAGGCTCTGTGTCAGCCTGGAGTCATCCATGATTTCCGCCTGCCCCTCATGCTCTCCTGGTCATTTCTTACTTGTCCTTCAAGTCTTAGGATCGTCTTCCCTGACACCCCAGCCATGCAGGCACACATCTTGACAGTAACAATAACAACCAATGGGCATGCATGTTTTGAAAGCATTCACATGCATAAACTCACTTAATTCTATCTCAGGTGGCAAGAAAACTGAGGCACAGAGGTAAGAAACCTGCCGTGTTTATGCAGCTCAGGAGAGGTGGGGCTGGGGTTCATGTCTTCTGGCTCCAGGGCCCTTGTTCCTACCTGCTACACGATCCACACATTCACTCTTCTTTCTCTTCATAGTACAACAGCGTGATGTAAAATACCTAATATCTGTTATGTATGCATATGTGTTAGTTTCTTAGTGCTGCTATAACAGAAATACCACAAGTGGGTAGCTTTAACAAACAAATTTATTTTCTCACAGTTCCAAACTCATTGCCATCAAGTCAACTCTGGCTCATAGTGACCCTCTAGGACAGAGTAGAACCGCCCTGTAGGGTTTCCCAAGAGTGGCTGGTAGATTCAAACTACCGACTTTTTGGTTAGCAGCCAAGCTCTTAACCACTGCGTCACAAGGGCTCCTTCTCACACTTAGGAGGTTAGAAGTCTGAATTCGGGGCACCAACTCTAGGGGAAGGCTCTCTCTTGTTCCCTCTGGAGGAAAGTCCTTGTCTCAGCTTCTGTAGCCGGCCATCCTTGGAGTTCCTGGGCTTGTAGACTGGTCAGCCTCCCTGGTCTTCAGATAGTGTCAGTCTTCCCCCATGTCTGCTTTCTTCTGTGCCTAATCTGCTCTTCTACATCTCAAAATCGATTGGCTTAAAACACACCCTACACTGACAGGGCCTCATTAACATAACAAAGAAGCTCTTATTCCCAAATAGCATCATATCCAAAGGAATAGGGGTCAGGATTCCAAAGTGTATTTTGGGGAGATAAAATTCAATCTATAAGCGTATGCGTTTCCTGATGTCCTCCACAGATTATCAGCTCTGTTAAGGGAAGGTTCCTGCCTGTTTCATTTGTGCTATATTCTTAAAGTGACCCTGAGCCTGGGTCAGAGTATGCATTCAATGAACACGTTCCACAGGACCCGATAGTGAATGGATGCCCAGCCCTGGGTTAGGAGCAAGGCATGTAGAGAAGACTTGGACAAGGCCCTTGACTCCAGGAGGTCAGTGTGCTGGGGGAAGGGACCCCTCATCACAGCATGGTGAGAGGCAGGCTGTGTGGAGTCAGAGAGACGCATGCTGTGTCTGCTGAGGGAGTCAGAGGCTTCCCCAAAAAGATGACCCTTTCACAGTTGAGCTGTGTCAGCCGCCCCTCACTGCTGGCTGATATTGGCTAAAACCCCTTGGCCATTTTCACACATCTGTCTGGCAGTGGAATGGCTCAGGGGACATTTGGCCTGTCTTCCTACATCAGAGGGCTGTCATATATACAAGGGAGCTGACTTTCCCTGTGTGGCCCCGGAGGCAGAAACCACAGATTTAGGCTGGCTAGAAGCTTCTGCTGGTCTGAACTGTGAGAAGTGGGAGAGATTCCATCGTGAGCGGGTAATTCCGGGTCTAGCTCTGCTCCAGAGAAGGCTGGGCAGCCACTTGTCAGGGCTATTGACTTGAGGATTCTTGCCCTGAGATGCCAGTTGGGGGGTGATTCCCAAGCACCCTAAATGTCTATTCATTCATGCTATTGAGAGTTTTCAAAGCATTGGGGCTCTAGCCAACTCTGCCTTTACATAATAATAAAGCAAAAGCAAAACCTTCTACAGGGGCAGTGGTGGTTCAGTAGTAGAATTCTCCCCTTCCATGCAGGAGACCTGGATTCAATTTCTGGCCAATGCCCCTCATGCACAGCCACCACTTGTCTGTCAGCAGAGGCTTGCATGTTGCTGTGATGTTGAAAAGGTTTCAGGGGAGCTTCCAGACTAAGACAGACTAGGAAGAAAGGCCTAGAGATCTACTTCCAAAAATCAGCCCATGAAAACCTATGAATCACAAGGGTCTGAGCTGCAACCAGTCATGGGGATGATGCAGGACAGAGCAGTTTTCAGTCCTTTGTGCATGGGTCTCAAAGCAACTAACAACAGCAACAACAAACCTTCTACATGGGGAGAATTCAAGCATCCAAGTTGTTGCATGTGTTTGGGGAAGCAAAGTCGCCTTTTACATGGTCATTATTCACGTGGACCTGTGGGAGAGAACCCAGCTCACTATCCTCAAGGGAGTAAGAGACACTTTTAGGCTTTTAAGAGTTGTAACAGCATTTGTTGGGTTCCCCCAATCACAAATATGTATTAGAAAATACTGGATAGCAACGAGCCAGAAATAAAATCACCCATAATCCCATCACCTTGATGTAAGGTGTATAAACTTTTTGATGTATTTTATTCCAGTCTTGTTTTCTACACTCATACATGCATACTTTGATTTTAATCCTGATTTTTCTCTTTAAAATCACTATGAGCGTGTTCCATGTCATTAAGCAGCCTTCTAAAACATGATTTTTAATGGCTGCTTAGTATTCCATTTTATGGCTGCCCCATAAACTAGTTAACTCTTCCAGTACTGGTAGGTATTTAATGTGCTTCCAGAATTTCAGTAGTGTAAATAATGAAACAGAGTTGCTTGCATGTAGATCTTTGCATGTGTATGATTATTTCTTTGGGAAAAATCCCTAGAATTAAAATTGCTGAGTCAAGGGGAAAGTCCATTTATAAAGCATTTGGCATACACTACCGCACTGCCCTCCAGAAAAATCCTATCAACTCACAGTCCAGCCAGCAGAGTCGGAGATGACATATTTAGGGTCTCACTTGGAAAGCTTTGGTTGGGAGTGCACGTGAAGCTGCACTGTAGATAGGAAAGGCAACACTTAGACAATGATCCACAAGATCTCCAACAACTAAGAGGGAAGGTCTGAGATTTGAAAGCAGTTCTGGGATCAAGTCACAGCTCTGCTGTTTCCACAAGGCACTCAGCATCTTGGAGAACCAATTCCATCCTCTGGGAATAGTTATAAAGGTCCAGTACAGGGCATCACTAGAAAAGAATAAAAGACTTGGATCTTCTCCTACGACTTTTAACATGAAAGATCATAAAGAAGGGATTTCTACACCAAGGGGCTACGGGTAAATGGTTAGTCAATCAAAGCAGCAGAATGGACTACCTAGGAGAGTGAACACTCTGGAGTCCAACTGCCTGGGTGGACGCCCTAGCCCCACCAATACCAGCCTTGGACCTAGTGCTCAGCTTCCTCATCCGTCCAGTGGAACCATATGGGGATGAAATCAGTTAATATCTGTACAGTCTCCAGCATAGTGCCTGGCATATAGTAAGCACAGTGTTAGTGTGTTTAAAAATAAAAATAATAACAAAATAAAATAAAATGTTCTGTCTTAGTTTTCTAGTACTGTTGTAACAGAAATACCACAAGTAGGTAGCTTTAAAGAATATAAATTCTTTTCTCACAGTTCAGGAGGCTAGAAGTGGGAGTTCAGGGCACTGGTTATAGAGGACGGTGTCCTCTCTTTCACCTCTGAGAAAGACTTTGTCTCAGCTTCTGTAACCCCATGTACCTCAGTTCCTAGCAATCTCCACGTGCCATCTATCTTTGCCCATGTGCACTTATTTGCCTCTGTGTTTACATTGTTGTTGTTGGGTGCTGTGGACTTGTAGCAATGCCATGTGACAGAATAAAACTGCCCTATAGGGTTATCTAGGCTGTGATATTTACAGGAACACATAGCCAAGTCTTTCTCCCATGGAGCCACCGAGTGGATTCAAACCATCAACTTTTTGGTTAGCAGTTGAGCACTTTACCATTTCCCCCAACAGCGCTTCTTCTGGATTTATGCTGCTCCTTACAACTAAGAAGTGATTCGGTTTAGAACACACCCTACACTGAGATGGCTTCATTAACGTAACAGAGAAAACTCTATTCCCAAATGGGATTACATCCACAGGTATAGGGGTTAGGATTCCAAAACAAATTTTAAGGAGGGCACAATTAAATCCATATAACCTTCTATGCTATACATCCTCTGCAGTGTGGTGAATTAGTTAATATGGTCCTTCTAGCCATAGTCTTTGTAACTCCCACCAAATGACTGGGTGGGACTATGCAAATGAGGCACTTGTGGCCTACCAAGGGGATTGGATCTCTTATTAATAATGTAAATGAAGTATATAGCACCCTTGTGGGAGTGGGACCATGCAAATAAGATGTATGGAACCCTAACAAGGGGATTGTTCAGTTTTGCCATTCTGCTAGGCTTAAAAGGAGAGATGGAGAGAGAGAGAGGAGCTGTAACGCAGACAACAGCGAAAGATGGCTGCACAGCAGTATCAAGAGCAAGAGTGGTGCGAGATGGCTGCTGTAGGGCTTGCCAACCCATGAGGCTAAGAGTGGGAAGACTTGCCCAACAAGGCTCCAGCAGGGCTCCGGCAGCAGAGGCTGAGAAGAAGCTGGCCTGATCGAGAAACTGCACCCTGAGATGTTGTTCCTGTTACTTCCAAGTTGATCCTGATCCCGAGTTGTACCATGTTACTTCACTAATAAACCACTTAACTAAGTATGGTTCTTGAATTCTGTGAGACATTTCAGAGTACTACAGAACCCAAAGATGAGAAGGAGAATACTGAGGGGAGGGGGAGTAGTTGATGTTAGACATGATGGAGTGGTAGCGCAGTTGGAAGAAGTTGGACATTTGGGACTTCTTTAACCTCAGCCTCATAGGAACAAGCTTTGTGCTGATCATTATAGGAGCAATTATTCATTTACCCTAAGTTCAGGTCTTTCTATCATGCATTCAAACTCTCACAAGCTCTTACCCTGCAGAATCACTATTTTATTTTAATTTTTTAAACAAGAACCTTCAGAAAGTTTTAGTAAATTGCCCAAAGCTTCAAAGGTAATATATGAAAGAGCTGAGATGGACCTTGGGTCTTTCTGACTCCTGAGCAAATCTTCTTTTCTTTGTTTTGAGTAGATGAAAAGAATTCCTAAGGGCATCCCACTGGGTACGAGGCACCAGGAAGGTTCTTTCACAGACAGTATCTCGTTTAGTCTACCACTATTTTTTTCTGTATTGAGATACTGTTTGCATTCAGTAAAATTCACTATTTTTAAAGCACACCATTCTAAGAATTCCGGCAAGCATATACAGTCATTAACCACCACCACAAGCAAGGTAGAGAATATTTTCATTATCTAGAAAGTTCCCTATGTCCACGTGGTATTCAATCCCTCCTCCCCACCCCCAGACCCTAGCATTCACTCCCGGAAGACTTGTCGTCTCCAGAATGCCATAGAATGGAATCAAACAGTATGCAACCTTTTGAGTCTGGCTTCTTTCACTTAGCATAGCACTAATAGAATTTACCATGCTGTTGCATGAATCTGTAGTTTGTTCCTTATTATTAATGATATAACAGCTTTTGAAGGTAGTAGATAATACTGTCTCAGCTATACAGCTGAAGAAACTAAAGCTCAAGGTAATTGAGTACCTTTCTGAAGGTCATGCAGCCATAGTTAAGCCTAGGCTTTCTCATTCTAAGACCTGCAGTTCAATGTATTATATCCAGCAAATATAGGACTGGATTTTGTACCTCCCTTTACTGTGTTTTATAGAGATCTATGTATGTGGGTACCAGTGTGTTAGATGGGGAGTCCCTATAGGGCCAGTCCTCTGCCCAGTTCATCACACCACATCATATCATGAGCATAGCCCCTAGACCAGCTTGGCACACCCAGGAAGCATTTGCTAAATTCAGTTGCACTGAAGGACAAGGAAACATTCCAAAGAGTAAAAACAGGGTAATTAGACTGCCCTGTAATGCATGTATCAAAACACCTCCAGAGTTCCGGCAAAATGGCGCTCTAGGCAGAAGCACCACACTGGCCCTCCACAGCAAAGATCCGAAAAACTAAGCTGAACAGAGAATACAACAATCCTGAAACCCTAAAACATCAAATGAAGAGATAAAGAACTCAGCCAAGCACCAAATGGGGTGAGAAAACTGACAGAGAACAGAGAGCGAGGAGAGATTCATGCAGAGGTCTCCTACCAGCTAACGCAGTGCAGATCCACCATCTTGGACTCCTATCGGAGACCAGCAAACAGAGGGTACGAGAAAGCAGCCTCATGGAGTGTCCAGCGGGAGACAAAACAACTGGTAATTTGCTATATATACTTTCCCACCCCCCACCCTTCTTCACCCCTACTTGGCCTCCTCTGCTTCCCGCGGCCACAATCTCTTGACCAGGAAACACCGGCTGCTTGGATTCCACACACCGGAATGGGCAGCTCTCTGAGTGCCATTTGTTGGATGCTGGTGTTGCTTCTTTCCGCTTCTATTGATTTCCTTGCCTCTTGCCACCTCCCCCTCCTTTTGCTCAAGTACCTCGCTCCATGTGCCATCTTTGCTTCTTCCTGAGTGGCTGTGGAGATCCGGTAATTTGTGGTATATGCTTTGCCACTGTCTACCCTTCTTCACCCACACTCTGTCCCCTCTGCTTCCCGTGGACACAACCTCTTGTCCAAAAACACCAGTCCACACTAGCTGGCTCTCTGAGTGCCATTTGTTAGCTGCTAGTGTTTTTTTGTTTTTTGGGTTTTTTTTTTTTCTGCTTCTTTTGATTTCTTACTTGCCTCTCGCCACCTCCCCCTCCTTTCGCACAAGCACCTGGCTCTGTGTGGCCTCTTTGCTTCTTCCTGTGGGGCTGCGGAGCTCCACTCGAGCGTGGAGCTGCTTCCTGGTATGGGCTGCAGCGCTGGTGGGATCCCGGGGCTTTTGTTCATTTGTTTGTTTTGAATTGTTTGTTTGCTTTTCCTTTTCTTGAGTTGGGATCCCTTTCTGGCCAGGCGGAACTGCGCGACAAGGAGACTCCCCCTTGGGTTCCAAGATGTGCAGCGGGATCCCTGAGGACATTTCTTTTTTCGTTGGTTTTCTTTTTCTGTTTTTTGAGGGCCTTTCTTCTTCTTTTTTTTTTTTTAATTTGTTTTCTTTTCTTTTCCCTTTTTATCTTTCTACATTGCTCAGTTTCTTGTCTCTCTAGATCTTCCTTCTCTTTCTGCTCCCTGAATACCTGGCATTGTATACCTCTACGCTTTCTAGCCAGGCTGTACTGCAACACCTGAGAGTGACTTCCCAAGACCTCATAGCTGCACAGGTGGGATCCTTGGGAATGCGGTGGTTCTTTAAACTTTCTGATTTTTATTTATTCGTTCTTTTCTTACCTTCCCCTCTCTGTTTTTCTCCATTTCATAGTCTCTCATCTCTCCCCTCCAATGGCAAGCTCCCCTAGCATTCTTTTTTGTTTGTTTGTATGTCTTTGGCTCCTGTTCCTCTCTCCTCTCTCCCATATCCATCTTAGCTCCACGTGTAACAATCTCCCTGCTGCGCTCTGCCTACCTGCACCATGTGCTTGACATCATGCCACCAAGCAGCACAGGCACGGCCTACTGGAACCTGCCCTGCACTGATTACTGACCTGCTATGGTGGCTGTATTAAGTGCCACAAACAACCCATCCCAGTAACTCCTCTTCAGCTAGACCTGCCCTGCCATACCATATCTGAGTGACTGACCCTGCCAGTTGGAGAATGAGGGGAAAAGGATTGTGCCCACAGATGAACAAACAACAAAGAACACACAGTCCGTGTGCTCAGACATATTTAAATTAAAAAAAAAAAAAAGAAACGAAACAAACAAATCTACAATCACAAATGAGAAAAGTAACTACTGAATGCCCTGAAAACAGCAGACAATATCAAACATTTACAAAAACAGGCAGGATGGTTCAAGTAGGCGTGCAAAATAAAACATCAGATGACTCTCCTCTGGAAGAAAATGCACTAGAACTGCCTGATAGGGGATTCAAATCTCTAATAGTCAGAATTCTCCAAGAACTGAGGCAAAAAGCTGACAAACATGAGGAAAAAATAGACAAATTAATGGAAAATACAGACAGAAAATAGGAAGAATTTGGGAAAATAATGCAGGAACAAAATGCCAAAATAAAGTCACAATTACAAATTATACAAAGACAACAATTAGAAATCCAAAAGATAAACAACAAGATTTCAGAAATGGATGGTGTCATAGAAGGGCTGAGGAGCAGATCTGAAACAGTGGAAGACAGGATCAGTGGAATTGAAGACAAACACTTGGATATAACTCTCTTTCAGGAAAACTCAGAAAAAAGATCAAAGAAAAATGAAGAGACCCTGAGAGTTATGTGGGACACAAGCAAAAGCAAAAATTTGCTAGTGATTGGAATTCCAGAACAGGGGGAGAAAACAGAAAACACAGAGAGGATCATTGAAGAACTGCTGACAGAAAACTTTCCCAATATCATGAAAGATGAAAAGCTACCCATCCAAGAAGCTCAAAGAACCCCATATAGAAGAGACCCCAAAAGAAAATCACCAAGGCATATCATATTCACACTCGCCAAAACCAAAGACAAACAAAGAATCCTGAGAGCAGCTCATGAAAAACAAGAAGTCACATACAGAGGAGAAACAATAAGACTAAGCTCAGATTATTCGGCAGAAACCATGCAGACAAGAAGGCAATGGGATGAAGTATATAAAATCTTGAAAGAAAAGAGTTGCCAGCCAAGAGTAATATATCCTGCAAAACTCTCGTTCAAATTTGATGGTGAAATTAGGTCATTTCCAGATAAACAGAAACTAAGGGAATATGTAAAAGTCAAACGAAACTTACAAGAATTATTAAAGGGAGTTCTTCGATCGAAGGACAAACAGCTTCAACTCAGAGGCAGAACCTAGGACACAGGATCGTACCAGCCATATACCAATCTAGGAAATGAACTCCTGAGGACTGTCCAAAACCAAAAGAAATACAACAGGGAATCAGACCAGTTAATCAGTAAATGACAAAAACATCAAAACAATAGAAGAGGAAATGAACGGCATAGGTATACAACCTTCTAATGGAGAGGACAGCAAAGCGATACCAGGTAATGGTAAACTACTTCAAAGTTAGAAAGATAAGGGTAAAATTCATGGTAACCACAAAGAAAGTTAACAAACATACTCATAAATAAAAGAGGAAAAACATAAAGTCTCAGCAAAAACAAAACCTACAAAAACAAAAGAAATGAAAAAAAAATCCACAAACTAAAGTAACTCAGCACACGAGAGTAAGAAGAACAAAGAAAACTTCAGCACCACAAAAAAAAGCACTACAAAATGACAGCAACAAAATCACATCTATCAATAATTACACTGAATGTAAATGGACTCAATGCACCCATAAAGAGACGGAGAGTGACAGAATGGATAAGAAAACAGGATCCATCAATATGCTGTCTACAACAGACACACCTCAGAAACAAAGATGTGAATTTATTAAGTCAAAGGTTGGAAAAAATATATCAAGCTAACAACTACCAAAAAAGAGCAGGAGTGGCAATACTAATCTCAGATAAAATAGACTTTAAAACAAAATCTACCATAAAAGACAAAGAAGGACACTATATAATGATTAAGGGGATGATCCATCATGAAGACATAACCATAATAAACATCTATGCACCCAATGACAGGGCTCCAAAATACATAAAATGAACTCTAACAACACTGAAAAGAGAAATCGACAGTTCCACAATAATAGTAGGAGACTTCAACACATCACTCTAGATAAGGACACAACAACTAAGAAGAAACTCAGCAAAGATACAGAAGACCTAAAGGGCACAATCAGCCAACTTCACCTCATAGACATATATAGAACAATCCATCCAACCGCTGCAAAGTACACTTTCTTTTCCAATGCACATGGAGCATTCTCCAGAATAGATCACATCTTAGGCCACAGAGCAATCCTCAACAAGATCCAAAACGTTGAGATAATTCAAAGTATCTTCTCTGACCACAATGCCATCAAGGTAGAAATTAACACTAGAAAGAGCAAGGGAAAAAAATCAACTACATGGAAACTGAATAATACCCTGCTTACACATCACTGGATAATAGAAGAAATCAGAGATGGAATCAAAAACTTCCTGGAGTCAAATGAGAATGAAAACACATCATACCCAAACCTTTGGGACACAGCAAAGGCAGTCCTCAGAGGGCAATTTATAGCAATAGATGCACATATCAAAAAAGAAGAAAGGGACAAAATCAAAACATTAACTACAGAACTCAAACAAATCTAAAGGGAACAGCAAAAGAAGCCCACAAGCACTGGAAGAAAGGAAATAGTTAAGATCAGAGCAGAAATAAATGAAATAGAGAATAGAAAAACAATAGAAAGAAGCAACAAAACCAAATGTTGGTTCTTTGAAAGAATCAACAAAATCGACACACCACTGGCCAGAGTGACAAAAGAAAAACAGGAGAGGGCACAAATAACCCAAATAAGAAATGAAATGGGGGACATTGAAACAGACCCAACTGAAATAAAAAGGATTATAACAGAATATTATGAAAAACCATGCTCCAACAAATTTGAAAACCTAGAGGAAATGGATAAATTTCTAGAAACACATGGCCTACTCAAACTACAACAAAGTGGTGTTGAAAATCTGAACAGACCCATAAAAAGAGAAGAGATTGAAAAGGTAATAAAAAAACTCCCAACCATAAAAAGCCCTGGCCCAGATGGCTTCACCAGAGAATTCTACCCAACATTTACAGAAGATCTTGTTGTACCAGTACTACTCAAGCTATTTCAGAGCATAGAAGAGGAAGCAACACTTCCAAATTCATTCTATGAAGCCAGCATAACACTGATATAAAAACCAGGCAAAGATGTCACAAAAAAAAAAAATTACAGACCAATATCTCTCATGAATATAGATGCAAAAATTCTCAACAAAATTCTAGCCAATAGAATTCAGCATCAAATCAAAAAAATTATACACTGCAACCAAGGAGGATTCATACCAGGTATGCAAGGATGGTTCAACATTAGAAAATCAATCAACGGAATCCACCACATAAATAAAAGGAAAGAAAAGAATCACATGATCATCTCAATTGACGCAGAAAAGGCATTTCACAAAGTCCAACACCCATTCCTGATAAAAACTCTCAATAAAATTGGTATAGAAGGGAAATTTCTCAACATAATAAAGGGCATCTATGCAAAACCAACAGCCAACATCATTCTTAATGGAGAGGGGCTGAAAACATTCCCCTTGAAAACAGGAACAAGACAAGGATGCCCTTTATCACCACTCCTATTTAACATTGTGCTGGAAGTTCTAGCTACAGCATTAGGCCAGAAAAAGAAATAAAGGGCATCCAAATTGGTAATGAAGAAGTTAAACTGTCCCTGTTTGCAGATGATATGATACTATACATAGAAAACCCTAAAGACTCCACGAGAAGTCTACTGGAACTAGTAGAAAGATTCAGCAGAGTAGCAGGATACAAGATAAACATACAAAAATCAGTTGGATTCCTATACACCAATAAGGAGAATGATGAAAAGGAAATCAGGAAAACAATACCATTTTCAATAGCCCCTAAACAGATAAAATACTTTGGAATAAATCTGACCAGGCATGTAAAAGAGCTATACAAAGAAAACTACAAAGGGATCACCAAAGGTATCTACATAAATGGAAAAACATACTATGGTCATGGATAGGCAGACTCAACATTGTGAAAATGGCAATTCTACCCAAAGCAATTTACAAATACAACACAATCCCGATCAAAAGACCAACAACATTCTTCAAAGAGATGGAAAAACTAATCATTAACTTTATATGGAAAGAGAAGAAGCCCCGAATAAGAAGAAGAATGAAGTTGGAGGACTCACACTACGTGACTTCAGAACCTATTATACAGTTACAGTAATCAAAACAGCCTGGTACTGGTACAAGGACAGATACATTGACCAATGGAACAGAATTGAGAACCCAGATGTAAATCCATCCACCTACGCTCACCTGATCTTCAACAAGGGCCCAAAGTCCATCAAATGTGGAAAAGACAGTCTTTTTAACAAATGGTGCTGGCAAGTCTGGTTATCCATCTGCAGAAAAATGAAACAGGACCCATACCTCACACCGTATACAAAAACGACTTCAAAATGGATCAAATAACTGAATATAAAGGCTAAAACTATAAAGTTCAGAGAAGAAAAAATAGGACCAACACTACAGGCCTTAATACATGGCATTAACAGGATATAAACCATAACCATCAACATACAAACCCCAATAGATAAGCTAGATAACTGGGATCTTCTAAAAAGCAAACACCTATGCTCTTCAAAAGACTTCACCAAAAGAGTAAAAAGAGAACCTACAGATTGGGAACACATTTTTGGACAGTACAAGTCAGACAAAGGTCTAATCTCCGTAATCTACAAGAAAATCCAACACCTCTACAACAAAAAGACAAATAATCCTATTAAAAAATGGTCAAAGGAAATGAACAGACACTTCACCAAAGAAGACATTCAAATGGCCAACAGACACGAGGAAATGCTTGCGATCACTAGCCATTAGAGAAATGCAAATTAAAACCACAATGAGATACCATCTCACCCTGGCATTACTGGCACGAATCAAAAACACTGGAAATAACAAACGTTGGAGGGGCTGCGGGGAGATTGGAACTCTTAAAGCACTGAAAATGATATGGCGCTTCCTCAGAAAGCTAGAAATAGACATACCATTCGATCCAGCAATCCCACTCCTAGGAATATATCCTAGAGAAATAAGAGTCGTCACTTGAATAGACATATGCACACCTATGTTCATGGCAGCATTGTTCACAATAGCAAAATGATGGAAACAACCTAGATGCCCATCAACAGATGAATGGATAAACAAACTATGGTACATACACACAATGGAGTACTATGCAACGAGAAAGAACAACAATGAATCTGTGAAGCATCTCATAACATGGATGAAACTGGAGGACATTATGCTGAGTGAAATAAGTCAATCACAAAAGGACAAATATTGTATGAGATCTCTATTGTAAAAACCAATGATAAAGTTCACACACAAAATGTAATAATCTTTATTGGTTACCAGGGATGGGAGGGGTGGGGGGAAAATATTAAATAGTCAATAGATAAGTGGTATCTTGGGTGAAGGGTAAGACAGTACACAATACACGGGATACTAGCACTGTTTGTACAAGGAAAGGTCATGGAAGCCCCATAGACACATCCAAACTCCCTGAGGGACTGATTTGCTGGGCGAAGGGCTGTGGGGACCATGGTCTCAGGGAACATCTAGCTCAATTGGCATGACACAGCTTATAAAGACTATGTTCTAAATTCTACCTTGCTGAGTAGTGTCTGGGGTTTTAAAAGCCTGTGAGCGGCCATCTAAGGTACTCCACTGGTCTCATCCCTTTGGGAGCAAGGGAGAATGAAGAGAACAGGATACAAGGAAAAGATTAGTCTGAAGGACTAATTGTCCACAGCTACCAAGGCCTCCACCAGACTGAGTCCGGTACAGCTAGATGGTGCCCGGCTACCACCACTGACTGCTCTGACCAGGATCACAACAGAGGGTTCTGGACAGAGCTGGAGAAGGATGTAGAGCATAATTCTAATTCACAATAGAAAAGACCAGATTTACTGGCCTAAAGGAGACTGGAGAAACCCCGAGAGTATGGCCCCCAGACACCCTTTTAGCTCAGTGGTGAAGTTACCTCCAAGGTTCACTGTTCAGCCTGGGAGTGGATAGCCCCATAAAACTGAATGAGATTAACGAGGTACAGGAGTCCTGTGACAAGGGCCAGAAGTCAGAAGAGGACAAGGAAGCTGGTGATGGGAAACCCAAGGTTGAGTAAGGATATTGTTGATGTGTTGTGAGATTGTTAACCATTGTCATAGGGCAACATTTGTAGTAACTGTTAAATGAGAAACTATTTTGTTCTGTAAGCCTTCATCTTAAGTGATAATATCAGCACAATTCGAAGAGTGTAGTCAATGTCACTAAACTGTGCATGTAGAAATTTTTGAAATGGTGTATCTTTGGCTGTGTGTATTTTCATCAAAAAAAAAAGGGTTGAGAAGTTAGAGGGTTGATATGTTGTGGGGTTGTTAACCAATGTCATAAAACAACATGTGTACTACTGTTTCATGAGAAACTATTTGTTCTGTAAGCCTTCACCTGACATACAATCAATTAATTAATTAATTAATTAAAAAAAAATAAAAACGCCTCCAGTGTTCATTTAGAACCAGAGGAAACAACATGGAGCCAATGAAAGGAACTGGTAACCCTCATGCATCTCACAGTACATTACCCAAAGAGTTTTCAGACCTCACTGGCGCAGAAGAGCAGTGTCCTGAAGAGTCAAGATAGTCCCCCACAAGTGGGGGAGTTCTCCAGAAAGGAATGGGTGCAGAACTGAGTCATGTCCACAATTATAAAGCTAATAATCCAGTGTTCTGGGACCCATAGTGAACTCAATGAACACCCTAAGTCTATTGTAACCCCTTGTCAGGTAGGTATCACCAACCCCAGGTAGAAATTAAAAGACTAAAGTTCAAAGCAGTTAGATATTATGACCCAAAGCCATGGATCTAGTTTAAAAAAAAGGGGGGGGGGGCATTCAGTTTGATTTCTTTCTACGAAGCTGGTTTTTAGGTTGCTTGATCATATAGAGGGAGGACTGGGGAAAAGATTTCTTAAAACTACTTCCTTGAACTGGGGGCAATAAAAATGTAATCAGTTCAGAATATTTGCCCATCTATTTTATTCTCCTGACGTCTTTGCTCAAAGAAAATGTTCAAGTCCTCGAGTAGTTAACGTGGAGCAGCAAAGGCGAATGAAGGGAGAGAACAATAAAGTCTATTTTCAAAATTTCCAAAGCTAAAGATGATTATACAAATGGATTATAAGCGAGTACAGAGGAGTCCCAGAAGAAGGATCATTTAAGGATAGACGTGGACACCTGATTTGGTGGCAGGTGGACAATATTCTCTGAGAGCTTACTATGTGCTAGTCACTTTCTCGTGTGTTATCACATTTTCCTCTAAGAATCCACTGGAGCTTGCATTATTAGACTCTTTTACAGATGAGGAGACAGGCTTCAAGAGTTGAAGTCAAGCCCACCTTTTCCAAAGTTGTACATCAGCCCACTGGCAGAGCCCAGAGAGCAGCCCAGGTGGTTCTTTCCTCAAGATGTGTTGACCCTATGGAGGAATCTAATTATGACCATCTCACGTCATGTACATTGAGTCCTGCCATGAACAAGGCACCAAGCTGAAGGCAAAAGTGAGGAGGCTGAAAGATAAATTCCAATAAAATGGTCCCTGCCTTTGGGAAGTGTACCTTTCTTGCAGAGAAGTTTATCACACAAAGATGGGAATTGTGAATTGAATGCTGTGGGACCACAGAGGGGAAACAGACACCTTCCCTCTAGAGGACTCTGAGAAGTCTTCAAGGAAGAGCCAGCTTTGGAGGGTGAGATTTTGACAAGTCATGGGGGCTTCTGAGGAGGTTTCTATTCTAGGAGGGGACCACAGCCCAGGCAACGGTTTGGAGGCAGGAGGGAGCAGGGGCCAGCTGCTTAAACATCATAAGTTCTCTTAGCAAGAGCTGGGGTACAGGAGACATTGCACAGTTGGCCTCCAACAGCCCCTTTTGGTCCCACATACAATCCTGCTCAGGGCCCATGAGAAGCTAGTGGAGGAGGTGGGGGAGGCAGATTGAGGTCCAGAATAGAAGACTGCCAGGTGAGAGACCCACAGAAGACACAGAACAAAGAGAAGGATGTTTGAAGCCAAACCAAGATAAAATACATGACAGAAGACAAAGCCCTAGGAAGAGTGAGCGTGGGCCCTCCTCACATGCAGTGGGGTTGGCAGGTGGGCATCAGAGGGGAAGGGGCTGGGTAGTGGCTCAGGTGCCAGCAGCCGGTGGGGGGGTGGTGGACTTTGTTCAGTCTGACTGAACAGTCGGCTGATATTCAAAGGAGCTCTGCTAAGCAGAAGGCAGTCTATATTTAGATTTTTCTTTTAATCTTGAAAGAGAAGAAGACAGTAGCGAAGACTTCCTTGTCAAATCCTAATTCAAGCTGAACTTCTAAAGAATTAGAGGAGGTATTTGTGACAATGTAGGGCTCTGACACTAAAGTTTTTACAAGCCTTCAAACGGAAAATGGAAGGAGAGTATGATGCGGTGAATTATTATCACATGGCCCTTCTAGCCATGGTCTTGTAATGCCCACAAAATGATTGGTTTGGACTATGCAAATAAGGTGTTTGTGGCCCACCAAGGAGATTGGACAGCTTTCTAATGCAAATAAGACACTTGGAAACCTTATAGGTGATTGGTTATTTCATGGTCTTGCTGGGGTGTGGAGGGAGGCTCATCTTGGAATTGATAAGGAGCTTGCTTCATAACCAGCTTCCCTGACAGAGGTTTTAGAGAGAGACAGAGAGAAAGAGAAGAAAGGGCATTAACACTGAAGACTGCAAGAGACCACAAAAGATGGCGCAGCAAAAGTGGCGGCAGCACAAGCAGTGAGAACCAGGAGACCAGTGCAAAGCAGGTCCAGGGCCCAGGAGCTGCAGGCTGAGAAGAAACTGTCCTGATCAAAGAACTGTATCCTGAGTTGTTCCTGTTACTTCCAAGTTGATCCTGATCCAGAATTGTAACCTGTTACTTCCCTAATAAACCCCATAATCGTGAGTATGGTCTGTGACCTCTGTGTGGCCATTGCAACAAATTGTCAAACACAGCAGAGAAGTAGAGAGCACCATGGGAGGTACAGCTGGTGTCAGAATTGGTTAAAAGGTTGGAGAGTGAAGGTATGTTTAACCTCTACCCCAAAGCCATCAGCCTTGGGCTGATGCTGATTCTCCTCTCTTCCCCAGAGTCAGACAAAGTCTGAGGCTGCACATTCATTTTTACAGGGGGACAGGTTTTCCCCCATCTGTAGTTTTGCTCACCAGGAGAGTAAGAAGATATCAACTCTGCCCTGTATGCCATTTTTGTGTTTAAGATGCTGTTTAATGCACATAGTTGCATTTGATCCTGCAGACAACTCCATGGGTTCAGCTCAGGCTGGGGATCATCTCCCTTCATTGATAGGGACCTGAACCTTGGAGAGGCTGAGGGAAGCCAGGGATGATCATCTGGTAAGTGGTAGAGTCCGAGATGGACCCAGCTCTGCTGATTCTAGTTCTAGAGAAAGAGAGGTGTTGGACTCTGAAGGAAGAAGCTATAAACTTGGAAATCTGACCTGGATCAAGCCTCCCCTCCATATTTATGAGTTATACAAACTTGAGCATGTCACCTGCTGTCTCTGAGACACTGTCTCCTAAAGGACAGACCAGCATTATTAACATTGTTTTGAAGATGAGATGAGATACTGTACGTACCTAGTGTGGTGCCTGGCACATAACAAGTTGGTGTGACTCTGTGGTAGCTATTTTCATAAGCTGGTAAGAGAACACGGAAAACAGAACGGGTGGTTCTAAAAAAAGAGTACTCCTCTGGAAGCAAGGAGCTCTAGGTAGGATCACCACCACCCATCCACCCGTGTTTTGTACTGTGGTGACTTGTATGTTGCTGTGATGCTGCAAGTTATCCCACAAGTATTTCCAATACCAGCAGGGTCACTCATGGTTGATGGGTTCCAGTAGAGCTTGCAGACTAAGATAACCGCCCCCAAAAAAAGCCAAGCCCATTGCTGTCAAGTAGATAAGTCGATTCCGACTCACAGCAACCCCACAGGGTTTCCAAGGCTATAAATCTCTACGGAAGCAGACTGCCGCATCTTTCTCCTGTGGAGCCATTGGTGGTTTCGAACTGCCGATCTTTCAGTTAGTAGTCCATCGCTTTACCCACGGAGCCACCAGAGCTCATTGTAGACTAAGATAGACTAAGAAAAGCCTGGCAATCTACTTCTGAAAATTAACCAATGAAAACCCTGTAGATCACACAGAATATTGTCTGATATATTGCTGGAAGATGATCTCTTTGGTTTGAAAGCCTCAGATACACAGTGGCTGCAACAGTGGACTCGAGCTCACCAATGACTGTGAGGATGCCACAGGACCAGTCAACATTTTGTTCTGTTGTACACGGGGCCACCATGAGTTGGAGTCAACTCGATGGTACCTAACAACAACAACCAATGAGATTACCATTCTACGATGGCACGGCATCCTCAATGCCTCCCCAGCACCTGCATTCTAGGAGTCTATGAAAACTGTGGTGGAGATAAAAATTAGCACTGAGGTTTTAAATGTCTCTATTCTGTAAAAAGCAACCTTTGCTCTCCTTAGATCAGAACAAGTGGAGAAATAAGACAAGGGATAAAACAGATGGAAGCCATCATAGCTCTTATATTATTATCAAGGCATGGTTGCAGGAAAACTCAGGCTGAGAGGCAATGAACCTGCTAAGTGAACCTCAGAAAGGGTGAATCTACTTTGTCCACCAGCCACAGGCTCTGCTGGGTGGCAGCTTATCTGCCCGTGATGGCTGTCTAGGAGGAGCCTGCTTCTGGGAAGCATGGAACGCATTAGCTTCACGCCTGCTACTCCTTCCCATACCAGGAGAGAGGCAGAGGGAAGACAGGGAGGGATGCTACCAAGCTTCCTCCACTTGGGAGGAAAAGTAGGAGTTGGGGAAGAGGCATTGTCCCTGACAAGCCTATATTAGCATGCTTCTAACACAGTGGGGGAGTCCCTGGGTGGTGCAAATAGTCAAAGCACTTGAGTACACCCACAGACACCTCAGAAGAAAGGCCTGAAGATCTACTTCAAAACATCAGCTATTTAAAACTCTGTGGAGACCAGTTCTACTCTGACACACATGGGATTGCTGTGAATTGAAATCAAGTTGATGGCAACCGGTTTTAACAGAGTGGGCCTGAAATTCAGTGGGTGATGTACTGCCTGCTCAAGAAGGAGCTTGGCTGTGTATCTGCTCTGTCCTGCCCACACTCACGGGCCCACCTGCTACCTCCCACTCTTTTATGGGCCTCCTGGGCTCACTGGGGGTTAATTTAGATGTTGCTGCTGAGAAGCTCTGAAACGGGTCAACCACAGGCTTCTGTGTATATAGGCAGAACTTCGATGC
The DNA here is from genome assembly GCA_030035585.1 of Dugong dugon. Taxonomy (NCBI): domain Eukaryota; kingdom Metazoa; phylum Chordata; class Mammalia; order Sirenia; family Dugongidae; genus Dugong; species Dugong dugon. The sequence goes on from CM057472.1 coordinate 111,517,984, forward strand.
CTTTTTATCTCCTGGCCCCAGATGAACTCCAGGCAAGTGTCCTAACCACAGAGGGTCCTCAGGGAGATGAAGGACCACATGCAGGCAGACCAGTGACAAGATGCACAAGGACACACTGTTTATGACAGGCCACTGGCAAAATGCACAAAGATGCACTGCTTATGACAGGCTAACATCCAGATGTCCCAGACTCAAATAAACCGCTCCCATTATCAATGTCCTGCTGAGATTGTAGCACTCAAATGTCCTTGCAAGTTATATTCCAAAGAAATCAAAGATGAAAAGTTTTTTTTTTTTTCTTCTTTTTTGGTTCTTGTGAGTCGAAAGTCTAAAGTACAAAGTTCTTAGGTTAAAGTGTCCACACTCTCTTCCCCAATTCTTATGCTTCTCCACGCAGCTTGAGGAATCCTTAATTCCTGTGTGGATTTGGGTTCTCTAAGCAGCTACAGCCTAGTCTGTCTGTGATAGAAATCAGTGTGCTTTCTACGGGGCTTCAAAAGATGTCTTCAGTTAATGCTGACTTTCTGAGCAGCCTCCAACTTTTTAGAGTTTAAAGAAGCAACAGGACAAATAAGGCCCGCAAGATCAGCACTGTGCCCCACATCACATAATTCTGAATAGAATTCAATTCCTAATCCTAAAGTGTTTTTGCTAGTTATTCCAGAAACAATGGTATGCTGGAGCCCAGCTCTCAATTTTACCAAAGACCATCACAGTGAGTCTGTGAAGAAGGAGAAGGAGAAAACTCTCCTGGTTTTAGCTCCTCAGGTTCCCAGTCCATCTGCATCACTTGTCTGGAACCCATAACTTCAGAAATTAAAATCAAATGGGCAATATCTTTTATCAATAAGTTAACTTGTGTTCTGTGCACTTATCACGACAGAGGGAAACATCTTTCTGGACATCTTGTCCCCCTTCTCAGAAAGAGATAGTTGCCTTTCCTTCCTATCTAGGTCATTTAGATAGACAGACAGACAGAGAGAGAGATAGACAGATAGACAGACAGACAGATAGATAGGTAGACAGATAGAGAGATAGAGAGAGAGAGAGAGATGCCGCTGAATCAGCTATCAGACTTATGGCAGCCTTATGCAGAACAGAACCAAATTTTGCCTGGCCCTGCATCATCTGCACAATCACTGCCATGTTTGAGCCCATCATGGAGGCTATTGTTCCCATCCATATCACTGAGGATCTCCCCTGACCCTCTGCTTCACCAGCATGATGTTCTCCTCTAGCCACTGACCCCTCCTGATGACAACCTCCTAATTCCTAGTTTCTTTCCAGATGCTTTATTTCGGCCCTAGGTGTTAAGCTGAGTGAGGACTCTGTTCAGTGGGATCTGTCTCCCCTCCACGTCAACAGGCATATTCAGTCCTCGGATAAGTAGCTGCTGCACTGTGTCTTGCTGTGGAATTGCTGAGACCAAGAAGCCCGCATTCACTGGTCCCACGTGGGTTAGAGTTGGAGGACGACGCTCAGCAGACCCTGTCCCTGAAGCTTCCTCACCTCCTGCTCCTCTGAGCCCAGTGAGCAGTGATGACATGTCAGTCAGAGAAGGTGACGCCAAAATGACTGTCTATAAAATTTTTGTGCAGTGTTTCAGGCAGACAGACAGATAGACAGGTAGATAGACAGACATTGTTTTTTATAAAAATATTCCCGTAGTTAGTTATAACAACAAAAACATTTTTCGTAAGCCCAGCTTACATGTATCAATACACCTGCAAGGCTGAAATGCTGTGCAGTTACTTGTTGAACCTTCTAATGCGCTCCGGTCAGAACCGCCGTTATCACCCAATTACAATGACGCTTCGAATCACGTAGTTTCGTCTGCGTGCGTTCTGGTTTTCTTTGCCGCCAGTGTTTTTATAATCAGTGATTATGTCAAATTTGATGGTGTTTTAGACACCATATCATGATAATTAGTACCTGTGAACCTGTATCAATAACTTTTTTGAGAATGCAGTAGTAATTAAAGGAAAAGTAGGAGTGATGTACAGGAATTACAATTTACAAGTAACATTAGAACAAAAACACATTGCTAAGGACTCTATATGGTCTGGTACGGGGGGAGGAGGTCCATGGGAGGGGGAGTGACAGCATGAGTTACTGTGCTGGATGACACCAACCCCTAGTGACACCTCTGCTAGTGAGGCCTCAACCTCTGGCCTGTGCTGTCGTCTCTCAGCTTTGCAGCATCCCCAACCATGAGCAGCATCTCTTCCTGCCACGTTTTTTTCTCCAGTCGTAAGATAAACCTCTGTCTTTCCTTTATCCCTTTCAGAGAAGCTCAGCTAATTATGAGGTGCATCTAAGGCTGCTTCCCATGCCTGGTGCAAGCTGTTTATCTTGATGTTGGTCATACTGTACCCAGCTATTCTGCAGACCAAAAGCATGGCAAGTACCCTACCGTAACAGGTATGGAAAGGCTCTTTCTCCTTCTAGTACAGTCTTTGCTTCTGTGATGCCTGTTTAGGAAATATCATGACTGCATCTGGGCCCCTCCACCTGCAGGTGACCATTTGTCTCCTTCACATGTGTAGCTCAAGGTCAAGTTGCACCTGAAGGCCGCCCATACCTTTGCTGCAGCCAGTATGGCTGGCGTTGGCTTGCTAGGCTTTGCGTGGACACCTGCTAAGGTCATCTACAAAGGTCACCTCCCCTTCCTGGGCCCCGTCATGCCCCATTTCCATTTGCTGAAAACCATTCACATGGCCCCTGGGTCTTTTTGCAGTCAAAGATGTGCAACTTGCTTCTACAGAAAGTTACTCCACTGTGGACAAAGTCGCCGTAAGAGGCAGTCACTCACCAAGGTAGAATTACCACACATCTTAAGACCTACAGACTCTCACTGGGGCCCTGGAAGTTAAAGGCCAACTGCACAGCTGTTAAGATCCCCCTGGCCCAACCTGAGTTTCTACAGACTGCCAAAGTCAAAACGCCCCATCCATAAAACTCCAGGCCCACACCCCTGGCCCCACCGAATTCCAAATCACTCCAGGTCTATTTTGTGTCCCCAAGTGTCTCAGTGTTCCAGGCAAATGCGCCCAATTGTGGAGTTTTTGATAGTATCCTTCTTCTCTGCCTAAGATCTGAACAAATTGCGAAATAAGAAAAAATCGCCTTCGTTACTGATAACTGTGAAGTTGGAAGAGGAGGGAGTTTACAGGAGAACTGAAGTGGCCTGCCAAGCAAGGCTCAGCATTAGGCAGATTCAGCTACCCAGTGACAGACAGGGTTGAAGGCTGCTCAGCCCCTCCACAATGGTGAAAGTGTTGGGAACAAGGGAGAGATGTGTGGAAATAGAAAGTCACTCTCTGGATATACAGCAAAGAATACCCACTTCTGAAAGAAAAGAACAACTGCTCAATCAAACATAGCCTGCTCTTTTTCCAGAAATTACTAACCTGTTAGTCCACGCCAGAGAAGTGGCTTACATGAAAGGTCCAGTGGAACCCCATCAACTTGGAAGGAAGCATCAGGATCATGGAAGCCTTGAATTTCAACTATTGCACAGATGAGAAGGCACAGATTCTTCTGCTGCCGGGGCAGTGTCCTGCTTACCCAGTGCTGCTGTAACAGGAATACCTCAAGTTGGTGACTTTAAAGAACAGACATTTATTTTCTCACAGTTCTGGATGCTAAAAGTCCACGTCAGGGTCTCAGCCATGACAGTTCCTTCTGTGAGCCTCTCTCCTAGTTTCTGGTGGCTGCCAAAATTCTAGGCACTCCTTTGCTTTGAGTAATTTGAGTAATGGGATAGATGGAAGTCCTCACATGGCATCTGTCTCCCGCATGTGTGTCTCTGTGTCTGTTCTGCTCTTTTCATAACTCAGGGTGATTAGGCTTAGGACACAGCAGTCACTGGTATGACTTTATTAACATAACAAAAGAAAACCCCTATTTCCAAACAGGTCACATTCACTTCAATACATATTTTGGGGACACACTTCAATCTATGTAGGCTGCCTCAGTTATCTAGGTCTGCTATAACAGAAATACCATAAGTGGATGGCATTAACAGACAGAAATTTATTCTCTCAGAGCCTAGGAGGCTGGAAGTCTGAATTCAGGGTGCCAGCTCAGGGAGCAGGCTTTCTTTCTCTGTCAGCTCTGGAGGAAGGTCCTTATCATCAATCTTACCCTGGGTCTAGGAGTTTCTCAGCTCAGGGACCCCGGGTTCAAAAGAAACACTCTGCTCCTGACTCTTCTTTCTTGGTGTCTTGAGGTCCCTCTCCTCTCTGCTCACTTCTTTCTTTTATATCTCAAAAGAGATTGACTCAAGACACAACCTAATCCTGTAGTTTGAGTCCTTCCTCATTAACATAACTGCTTCTAATTCTGCCTCATTAACATTGTAGAGGTAGAATTTACAACACATAGGAAAATCACAACAGATTACAAAATGCTGGACAATCACTCAATACTGGGAATCATGTCCTGGTGCAAGTTGATACATATTTTAGGGGGACACAGGTGGCCTTAGGTAGTGAATGTTCACAGGAAAGTACCACAGCTGCCTCCAGGAATTTCATCCCCAGAAAACAGTGGTTTATATTCTGATCAGGAATGATAATGCTTCAGATAAACCTCCAAACCTGCAGGAAGATTCTTAGACACATCCTAAACATTTCTCAATTTTCCAGGCTGGCTTCTGAGTGCATATAGTTACATAAAAGGCCAAAAGCTGGTTTTAAAATATTTTATTTAACCATCTCTTACTGAGCATCTGTTTGATTGCCAGAGCCTAGGTTAAACATTCAGATAGAGAGATAAACAGTGCATGGGACTCACCTCAGAGAAACTCTCTGGGAAGAAGGGGACACTAATATTAATTCTGTGTCTTGGTTATTCTAAGGAATTAATGAGTTAATATTCATAAGCATTTGAAATGGTGCCTGGCGCAGAAGTAGAAGGAGTCAATCCTAATGTAGGGAGAAGAGAATGAGTGGAATCAGTGTCAGGATCCCTGATTTTGGAAGAGCCCCTGGGCAGAGCTAAGGAACTTGACCGTTGCCCTGAAGGCCATAGGGAATGGCCTGTTTATATTTGCACTTCAGGAAGCTCCCTCTGGCCGCAATTTCAGGGACTGGTGGGAGACATAGAGACCAGTTTAATGAGTCCAGTTAAGGATTCCTAAAGATGCTGAAATGGCAGGCAGTGACAGATGCGAAAGAAATGCAGGAAATAGAATTCACAGGGTCTGGGGGCCCATTTAGGAGCCCTGGTGGCACAGTAGTTAAGCACTCAGCTGCTATCTGAAAGATTAGAAGTTTGAACCCACCAGTGGTTCCTCAGGAGAAAGATGTGGCAATCTGCTTCCATAAAGATTTATAGCCTTGGAATTCCTGTGGGGCAGTTCTACTCTATCCTATAGGCTTGCTATGAATGAAATTGACTCAATGGCAATGGATTAATGGGGACCCATTCAATAGGAGTGGTAGGATAGAGGAGGCTTCATGAATAATCCCAAGGTTTCTCTTTTGAGTAATGGGATGGATGGTGGTCCCTTTTAAAAAGGCAAATTTTTGTAATTAGAACTTCTTCCTACAAAGGTCCATGACCCCGCTGTGAGATCAGGTTCTGGAAGTACCCAGTGATAGGGTAGCCTGGACCCAGGTACATTGCCAGGTTCTTAGAAAACTGGATAAGCCTGAACCCTCAACCCCAATCCCAACTCCCTTATTCACGACGGGGTGCTGGAATGGTTTTCCATTTTGGAGTTTGCTGGACTTGTCAGTTCTTGGTTGCCCATAAGACTCCTCTCCCCAGACAGTTGGAATTCCCTCAAAAACCCCTTTTGCTGGGTGGCTCTGCTGTGCATTAGTGTAGGGGAAGGAGGTGGGGGGCTTAATGCCGGATGGCAATGACATTTATTTTTCCTAGCAAATAGCTAAGTGTCTCTAACTTAAACCAACTGAACTAACTGAACAAAAAAACAATGTTAACAGTCCCGGCTACTTGACTGTGTTTAAAAGCAATTGTTCTCAATCAGTCAATACTACTGGATTGTTCGATTTCATCAAAGACGTATTTGTTACCCATCAGCTGGTATCCAAACAGCTGCTTTGGGTAGAGATTTCCGCTGCTGTCCTGGATCGTGTGCGTTGTTGTCTTTGCACATTTCCAGCCACCAAGGACAGCCTGACCAATGTTTGTGGAATGGTGATGGCCCTGCCAACTGCCAACACTCATCCCTGAGCTGAGGGAGGACAGGAAGCTCTGCGGCCTGCTCTCCCTGTGTTCCAGAAAACTTTCCGTCTTGTGGAACTTCACAAGGGCGGGAGTATTAAAAACCACTCCTAAGAACCATATCGAATTATATTGAAGTTGTCAAGGATTTCATTTTGCTTGGATCCACAGTCAACACCCGTGGAAGCAGCAGTCAAGAAATCAAACAATTCATTGCATTGGGCAAATCTTCTGCAAAAGATCTCTTTTAAGTGTTAAAAAGCAAAGATGTCACTTTAAGGATTAAGGTGCACCTGACCCAAGACGTGGTGTTTTCAATCACCTCTTATGCATGAGAAAGCTGGGGGCGATGAATAAGGAAGACTGAAGAAGAATTGACATCTTTGAATTATAGTGTTGACAAAGAATATTGAATATACTATGGACTTGCAGAAGAACAAAGAAGTCTGTCTTGGAAGAAGTATAGACCGAATGTTCCTTAGAAGCAAGGGTGGTGAGACTTTATCTCATATATTTTGGACATGTTATCAGGAAGGACCATCATGCTTGGTAAAGTAGAGGGTCATCGACAAAGAAGAACATCCTCACTAAGATGGATTGACACAGTGGCTGCAACAATGCACTCAAGCATAACAACAGCTGTGAGGATGGCACGGGACTGGGCAGTATTTCCTTCTGTTGTACACAGGGTGGCTATGGTTTGGAACCGACTCAATGGCACCTAACAACACAACTACAAAGTATAATATACCAAGTTCCTTGGGAATGAATGCACCGTATTCTCCCAGCCTCTGGTCTTTCCATTCATGTATTCTGCAAGCCCTTTCTCAGGGCCTGTTCTCTAAGAGGGTAGTAGAGATAAAACGCAATAACCATGTTGTAATTGTTGTTGTTTCTTGCAGTCAGGTCAACCCCCAACTCATGACAACTCCATGCATAACAGAACAAGTTGCTGCCTGGTCCCATGCCATCCCCATGATCAGTTGTGAATCTTACTGTTGAGATCCATAGGATTTTCACTGACTGATTTTCAAAAATAGATCTCCAGTCTTTTCTTCCTTGTCTTAGTCTGGAGCTCTGCTGAAACCTGTTCAGCATCATAGCAACTAGCAGACCTTCACTGACAGACAGGTGGTTGCTGCATGTGAGGTGAATTGACCAGGAATCCAACCCGGGTCTCCCACAAGGAAGGCAAGAATTTTACCACCGAACCACCACTACATAAATGTACTAATCATAACTCCAATTTTGACTCATAGTGACCTATAGGACAGAGTAGAACTGCCCCCATAGGATTCCAAACAGCATCTGGTGGATTCAGACTGCTGACCATTTGGTTAGCAGAAGTGCTCTTCACCACTACGCCACCAGGGCGTGTATTGACTGGGGCTTGCTAGGCATGGGTACTATATGAGATGTATTGCAGGGATTATTTTGTTTTCCTCTTATGCCAGGCTATGAAGAGTGCGCTCCTTTTTTTTTTTTTTATTGTACTTCACGTGAAGGCCTACAGAACAAATAGTTTTTCATGAAACAGTAGTACACATATTGTTTTATGACATTCGTTAACAACCCCACATGTCAACCCTCTAACTTTTCAACCTTTTTTTTTTTTGGTGAAAATACACATAGCCAAAGATACACCATTTCAAAAATGTCTACATGCACATTTCAGTGACACTGACTATGCTCTTCCAATTGTGCTGCTATTCTCACTTAAGATGAAGGCTTACAGAACAAAATAGTCTCTCATTTAACAGTTACTACACGTTGCCCTATGACAGTGGTTAACAATCTCACAACACATCAACAATATCCTTACTCAACCTTGGGTTCCCTATCGCCAGCTTCCTTGTCCCCTTCTGCCTTCTGGCACTTGTCACTGGACTACTGTACCTCATTAGTCCCATTTGGTTTCACAGGGCTGTCGACTCCCAGGCTGAACGGTGAACCTCGGAGATAACTTCACCACTGAGCCAAAAGGGTGTCTGGGGGCCATACTCACGGGGTTTCTCCAGTCTCCTTTAGGCCGGTAAATCTGGTCATTTTTTTTGTGAGTTAGAATTATGCTCTACATCCTTCTCCAGCTCTGTCCAGAACCCTCTGCTCTGATCCCGGTCAGAGCAGTCAGCAGTGGTAGCCGGGCACCATCTAGCTACACTGGACTCAGTCCGGTGGAGGCCTTGGTAGCTGTGGACAATTAGTCCTTCGGACTAATCTTTTCCTTGTATCCTGCTCTATTCATTCTCCCTTGCTCCTGAAGGGATGAGACCAGTGGAGTGTCTTAGATGGCTGCTCACAGGCTTTTAAGACCCCAGACACTACTCACCAAGGTAGAATGTAGAACATTGTATTTATAAACTGTGTTATGCCAATTGAGCTAGATGTTCCCCAAGACCGTGGTCCCCACAGCCCTCTGCCCAGAAATTCAGTCCCTCGGGGAGTTTGGATGTGTCTATGGGGCTTCCATGACCTTTCCTTGTACAAGTTGTGCTAGTTTTCCCTGTATTGTGTACTGTCTTATCCTTCACCCAAGATACCACTTATCTATTGCCTAGTTAGTACTTCTCCCCCACCCCTCCCATCCCTCATAACCAACAAAGATTGTTTCTTTTTGTGTGTAAACTTTTACATGACTTATACAGTAAAAGTCTCATACAATATTTGTCCTTTTGTGATTGTGTGATTGACTTATTTCACTCAGCATGATGTCCTCCAGTTTCATCCATATTATGAGATGCTTCACAGATTCATCATTGTTCCTTATCTTTGCATAATACTCCATTGTGTGTATGTACCATACTTTGTTTATCCATTCATCTGTTGATGGGCATCTAGGTTATTTCCATCTTTTTGCTATTGTGAACAGTGCTTCAATGAATATGTGTGTACGTGTATATATTAGTGTGATGGCTCTTATTTCTCTAAGATATATTCCTAGGAGTAGGATTACATTGTGTAGTGCTTTTTTTTGTGGTGCTGACGTTTTCTTTGTTCCTCTTACTCTCCTGTGCTGAGTTCCTTTTGTTGTGGGGTTTTTTTTTTTTTTTTTCACTTCTTTTGTTTTTATAGGTTTTGTTTTTACTGAGACTTTATGTTTTTCTTCTTTATTTTGATGGGTATGTTTTTTAACTTTCTTTGTAGTTACCTTGAAATTTACCCTTATCTTCCTAGATTTGACCTAGACTATTACTACTTGGTATCGCTTGACTAACTCTCCATCAGAAGGTTCTATACCTACACCGTTTATTCTCTCTTTTATTGTTCTGATGCTATTGTCATTTACAGATTAACTTCTCTGGTTCCCTTTTGTAATTCTTTTGGTTTTGCATAGTTCTTAAGAGTTCATTTCCTAGGTTGGTATCTGGCTAGTACAATCCTGTGTCCTATGTTCAGCCTGTAGTCTGATAGTGATTATTCTCAGATCGAAGGACTTCCTTTAGTAAGTCTCATAAGTTTGGTTTGGTTTTTACATAGTCCCTTAATTTCTGTTTAACTGGAAATGACCTAATTTCACCATCATATTTGAACGAGAGTTTTGTAGGATATATTATTCTTGGCTGGCAATTTGTTTCTTTCAAGCTTTTAGATATGTCATCCCATTGCCTTCTTGCCTGCATGGTTTCTGCCAAATAATCTGAGCTTAGTCTTATTGTTTCTCCTCTGTATGTGACTTCTTGTTTTTCACAAGCTGCTCTCAGGATTCTTTGTCTTTGGTTTTGGAGAGTGTGATTATGATATGCCTTGGTGATTTTCTTTTGGGGTCTATCCTTTATGGGGTTTGTTGAGCTTCTTGGATGGCCAGCTTTTCATCTTTCATGATATTGGGGAAGTTTTCTGTCAGCAGTTCTTCAATGATCCTCTCTACGTTCTCTGTTTTCTCCCCCTGTTCTGGAACTCTGATCATTTGCAGTTTTGTGCTTTTGATTGCATCCCACATAATTCTCAGGGTCTCTTCATTTTTCTTTGTTCTTTTTTCTGATTTTTCCTCAAACAGAGTTGTATCCAAGCGTTTTACTTCAGTTTCTCTGATCCTATCTTCCATCATTTCAGATCTGCTCCTCAGCCCTTCTATGACACAGTCCATTTCTGAAATCTTGTTATTTATCTTTTGGATTTCTAATTGTAGTTTTTGTATGATTTCTAGTTGTGAATTTATTTTAGCATTTTGTTCCTGTATTATTTTCTTGAATACTTCCATTTTTTTGTCTGTATTTTCCATGAATTTTTCTATTTTTTCCTCATTTTTGTCTGTTTTTTGCTTCAACTCTTGAATAATTCTTAATATTAGAGATTTGAATTCCCTATCAGTTATGTCTACTGCCTTTTCTTCTACTGGAAGGTCATCTAGTATTTCATTTTGGATACCTATTGGAACCATCCTGTCCTGTTTTTGTAAACGTTTTGATATTGTCTGCTGTCTTCGGGGCATTCAGTAGTTATTTTCCTCATTTATTGATTGTAGATTTGTTTGTTTTGGACTGCTTTTTTGTTTTATTTGGTTATGTCTGATCAGGTGGGCTGTGCATTCTTTGTTGTTTGCTCATCTGTGGGCACGATACTTTTCACCACCTTCTCCAATGGGCAAGGTCAGTCACTCAAGTATGTTACAGCAGAGCAGGTCCAGCTGAAGGGGAGTTGCTGGGATGGGTTGTTTGTGGCACATACCAGGTCTGACAGTGCGCACTGGGAATCAGTGCAGGGCAGGTTGCAGTAGGCTGTGCCTGTGTGGCTTGGGAGTGTGATGTTCAGCGCGCAGTTCAGGTAAGCAGGAAGGAGGGGGTAGATTGTGATGTGTGGAGCTAAGATGGGTATGGGAAAGAAGAGAGAGAGGAGAGAGGAACAGGAGCCAAAAACACACACAAACAAAAAAGACTGCTAAGGGAGCTTGCTATTGGAGTGGAGAGATGAGAGACTGAGAAATGGGGAAAAACAAAAATGGAAAAAAAAAAGAAAAAGGGTAAAAAAAAAAGAATAAACTGAGAAACTGGAAATGAAGAAAGACAAAAAGAAAATAAGAGAGAGGAGAAAACTAAACAAAGAAATGGAAAAAAAAAAAACAAAAGAAAAAAGAAATGCCCCCAGGGATGTCCCTGTGTGTCTGCGCAGAGTAAGGGACTAGCTTCCAAGCCACACAGTACTGCCTGGCTAGAAGGGGCTCCCAAGCTGAGAAAAGAAAAAGAAAAAAAAAAAAACAAATCAAAACAGAAAAAATCAGAGCAAGCAAACAAACAAACAAAAACACCCCTTGGGTCCCACCAGTGTGGCGGCACGGGCCAGGAAGCAGTTTCACAGTCGAGTGGTGTTTTGCAGCCTTCAGGAGGAAGCAAAGATGGTGCACAGAGCCTGGTATTTGAGAGAAAGGAGGGGGAGGTGGTGAGATGTAAGGAAGAAATCTAAAGAACCAGAAAAAAGTAACACCGGCAGCCAACAAATGGCACTCAGGGAGCTGGCCAATGTGGGCAGGAGGAATCCAAGAGGCACCGGGGGAAAGCTCATACTTCCCGGCCAATAGACTGTGGCTGCAGGAAGCAGAGGAGACTAAGTGGGAGTGAAGAAAGGTGGCAGGTGGGAAAGCCTGTATTGTGGATTACTGGTTGTTCTGTCTCCTGCTGGAATCTCTGTGAAGCTGCTTTCTCATACCTCTGGTTTGCTGATCTCCGATAGGAGTCCAAGATGGTGGATCTGTGCTGCGATAGCTGATAGGGGACCTCTGCATGTATCTCCCCTCGTGCTCTGTTCTCGGTCAGTTTCTTATTCCATTCGGTGCTTGGCTGAGTTCTTTATCTCTTCATTTGATGCTTAGGGTTTCAGGATTGACATGAGACTGTGTTTTTCTGATCTTTGCTGCAGAGGGACAGTGTGGTGCTTCTGACTATAGCTCCATGTTGCCCGGAAGTCCAAGTGCACTCCTTTTACCCCTTTTACAGATGAGAAGAGAGAGACACAGGAAGGTTTACTTCCGTGCCTTCCATCATACAATGTATAGTAACACGTTGGCTTTGTGTTGTGTGACCCACATCTGTCCCCCTCTACACTGATGCTCTATGAAGTCTGCGATTGTGCCTCCTTCACTTGTCCTGTGGAACCCCCACCTATCACACTCTTTGGAGAAGAAGCTGCAGAAGGTAGAGGTTAAGACTCCCTGCCCTGCATCTGTGCCTCCTGGGCTCAAACCCCAGTTGTATATCACCAAACAACTGGTGACGGAACATCAGACAAGCTGCTTCACTTCTTTATGTCTTACAGGCAGTCCCCAGATTACTAATGAGCTCCTTTCCTAAATCTGTCTTTAAGTCAAATTTGTACGTAATTCAGAACAGTTAGGTATGGTTCATATCTAATGTCAGTTAGTCAAATGTTTGTCTTAGTACATAGTATAGAGTATTCCTTTCTATGCGTAAAAAACATTCAAGGAACACTTCCAGATACACTAAAAAATCTTTAACTTAATAATATCATAATAAAAATAAAAAATGTTTTGATGGGCATTGAAAAGTAGTACTTGTTTGTTATTATGAGCCACTGTATGTGCCTTAAATTTTTAATATAATGGGCTTTATTGAGTTGGTTCCTACTCACTAGCTGTATGTAAGTTGAACTTTCATAACTTGCCTGTATATTCTTCATCTGGAAAACAGAGAGCATAATTACCATATTTCAGAGGATTACAGCACAGATTAAATGGGTCAGTGCAGGCAAAGCACTTACAATAGTACTTGTTGTTGTTGTTAGGTGCCAACAAGTCAGTTGCAACTCATAGCGACCCCATGTACAACAGAACGAAACACTGCCCAGTCCTGTGCATTCCTCATGATCATTGCTATGCTTGAGCCCATTGTTGCAGCCACTGTGTCAATCCATCTCATTGAGGGTCTTCCTCTTTTTCACTGACCCTCTACTTTACTAACTATGATGTCCTTCTCCAGGGACAGATCCCTTCTGATAACATGTCCAAAGTATGTGAGACGTAGTCTGGCCATCCTTGCTTCTAAGGAGCATTCTTGCTCTTCCAAGACAGATTTGTTCTTTATTTTGGCAGTCCATGGTATATTCAATATTCTTTGCTAACACCACAACTTAAAGGCATCAATTCTTCTTAGTTCTTCCTTATTCACTATCCAGCTTTCGTATGAGGTGATTGAAAATACCATGGTTTGGGTTAAGCTCACCTTAGTCCTTAAAGTGACATCTTTGCTTTTTAACACCTTAAAGAGAACTTTTGCAGAAGATCTGCCCAATGCAATGTGTTGTTTGGTTTACTGACTGCTGCAAACATGGGTGTTGATTGTGGATCCAAGTAACATGAAATTCTTGACGACTTCAATCTTTTCTCCATTTATCATGATGTTGCTTATTGGTCCAGTTGTGAGGATTTTTGTTTTCTTTATGTTGAGGTGTAATCCATACTGAAGACTATAGTCTTTTATCTTCATCAGTAAGTGCTTCAAGTCCTCTTCACTTTCAGCAAGCAAAGTTGTGCCATCTGCATAATGCAGGTTGTTAATGAGTCTTCCTCCAATCCTGATGCCCTGTTCTTCATATAGTCCATATGGTCATATAGTCCAACTGACTCTATGGCACCTAAAAACAACAACAACAGTCTTTACGGATGCAGACCGCCACATCTTTGTCCCACAGAGCTACTGGTGGGTTCAAACCACTGACCTTTTGGTTAGCAGCTGAACGCTTAACCACTTCACCACCACAGCTCCTAGAATATGTATAACTATGCTCATATTAAGCACTTATGTGTTAACTAATAACCACTTATATGTAAGATGGTACTAAATTCTAGGATGTGAGGGCATTACTAATGTTTTTGGAGTACTTACCATGGAGAAGCACTGTTCTGGGCACTTTATACATGCAATTACATCCCACCTAAAAATTGTGACACAAATTAGACATCATTATTTCCACTTACAAATGACAAACCAGAAAGATAAGGAAGCTGCCGAAGATTCAAAACCTATTCTTACTTTTTCTCTCACTCTGGGCAATCTTGTTTTCCAAGCAATTTAATATTTAACTTGTCAATCACAGGCATGTCCTTTTTAACAATTTTAAATGTAAGTCTCTTAAAAGTAATAGGTTCTCCAGAAGCAATAACACCCCATTATCAACGAGCACACATTGTTCCCAGATCTTGGTTTCTAACACCATTCTCCAATAAAAGGAACCAGGGCTCCTTGGAGAAGTGGCTGATTCTAGGGTTGGGGCAGGCAGTATACAAGATGAGGCTGGAGCATCTTATAGTGCCAGAAAGTAAAGAAGTGTCCAAAATACAAAACAATGAAGCTATGTCAAAAGGATACTGGAGACAATTGAAAATTTCTCCCAGTAGCCAACACTGGAACAATTTAAGCAAAATAAATAATGTGATATTGGGTTATAACCCACAGTATAAAACAAATATCAATTACCCCATGCTGGTATAAATGAAGCCCTGGTTGCATAGTGGTTAAGTGTTTGGCTGCTAACCAAAAGGTCAGCAGTTTGAATCCACCAGCTGCTCCTTGGAAACCCTATGGGGTAGTTCTACTCTGCCATATAGGGTTGCTATGAGTCGGAGTCTACTAGATACAAACAAGTTTGGTTTGGTTTGGTATAAATAAATGATAAACAAATAAATGACAGAGAATATAGACAAATCTCCATGAAGAATTTCAAATAATTTATTTAGATCCCCTCCTTCAAGGGGATGGCACATGACTCCCCACTCATGAGGCATGGGCTGTGCACAGTGACTTCCTTCCAAAGAGTACAGCATGGAGGGGAGGGGGAAGGGTCACTTTACAGTGGAGGAACCTGACAAACACTTGTCAGGTAGGTGATTGAGGTCAATGTCAAGAGTGATAAATTATATAGATAGCATGCACTTTTGATATGATGTGATGAAAATTGCACTTTATTTCTACCGCTTCCTCCCAAAAACCTATAACTCCAGATTAATCATGAGAAAATCATCAGCTGTATCAAACTGAGGGACACTCTTCCACGTACCTGACAAGCACTCTTCAAAACTCTAGAAGTCATCAAAAACAAGGAAAGTGTGAGAAATTCTAACAGCGGAGGAGTGTAAGGAGATATTACCACTTAATGTAATGTGGTAGCCTGGATGCGGTCCTGGGACAGAAAAAGGAGACATTAGATAAAAAAATAAGGAAATTCAAATCAAGTATGGACTTTAGTTAGTAGTGTATCAGTATTAGTTCAATAGCTGTGACAAATATACCATATATTATAAGATCTTACCAGAGAAAACTGAGTCTGAGGTATATGGGAACTCTCTGTACTATCTTTGCAACTTTTTTGTAAACCAAAATGATTCTAAAATAACAAGTTTATTTTTAAAAAGGAGTAAGTGCTTCCTTTGCTTTTTTACTATTTTTTTTTCTTTTATCTAACTTGGGTTCATTTTTGTGTAAAACACCCATTTCCCTGGGACTATAATTTAATGATGATTGTTGTGGCTACTCTAGTTTAGAGAGCCGTTTGTTCCTGAAATAATAGCTCAAGTCCATTGTTTCAATTATGTTGCTGTTCTCTAGCAACGATTGTTTAGGGAACTTCCTGTCTACTCCTTGTCTGCCTAGTCTTACTTCACTCTTGCTGTCTGTCGGCCATGATCTACTTGTTTGTACTACTGTGCTGATTTGTGTGTTGCTGTCATATTGGAAGCTATGCCATCAGTATTTCAAATACCAGCAGCATCACCCATGGTGGATGGGTTTCAGTGGAGCTTCCAGACTAACACTAAGGGAAAAGACCTAGTGACCTACTTCTGAAAATCAGCCAATGAAAACCTTACGGGGCAAAGACTATTGTCTGATAGAATGCTGGAAAATGAGCCCCTAGGTTGGAAGGCCCTCAGAATACAGTGGCTGTAACAATGGACTTGAGCATACCAAGGATCGTGAAGATGGTGCAGGATGAAGCAATGTTTTGTTCTGTGGAGCATGGGGTCTGCCATGCATCAGAGTGACTCTACAGCAACAAACAACAACATACTGACTGCCTATGGTAGCCCCTCATTTATTTCTGAGTTGCTCATTTTTAGTGTACATGCACCTAATAACTGAGCTTACGAAAACTTGGAGGGAAGAAGTGAGTGTGTTGGGAGTGTGTGCCTTTTTAGTCTTTGTGGCACTTCTTTGGTCTGTTCACAGTCTTTACTAGCTTTTCTCCCTAAATGTCAGCCATGTTCTGGATAGACACAATGACAGAAAAACTAAATCGCAGGGAAGGGAATTCCTAGGTTTCACATCTCCTGATCACCTGCTAAAATCCAGAACTTGACGTTGCAGAGCCTCTCCTGGAATCTCCAACCTGAAAGTGATGAAGAAGGATCTGAGAAGCCCCTGGAAGCCATCAAGTGCACATCAAGAACAGCCTTTCTGAAGTGCGTGAATGTATACTTCCCTCCTCTCCTTGTCAAACGGAATTTGGCACCATGGATAGATTGGGTTGGACAGCCCAAGCCCCAACTCCAGCACTCAAATCATACCAAACCCCTGGTGAGCGTTGAAAACATTAACTTCTAAGAGTGGATTGTGTTTATACAGTTCTCTGCTTTCTAGTTTTGACCAGAGCTGGGATGAGAAAAGTGAACATTCTCCCGTCTGAGGTGTCTACTACTTTCATATTTGCAGCTGTCGAAGAGTTTCTGCCTCGTCGAAGTTTTTACAGATTTTGAAGTCAAAGGGGATTGAGAAAAAATGGAGGTATAATATGTGGATATCTCCTCTCTCTCTCTCGCTCTTTCTCTCCTCTATCGCTTCCATGCATCCTGCATATACACAGTCCTCTTGCCCAGGTTATCTCTCTTTTGTGCCTTTGTAGCATCTTCGTGAAGAGGAAAGCTTCTGCTGTGGACATTGGTGTAACTCCCTCCGGTATTTGAGTCCTTTGTTATTGTTGTTGTTAGCTGCCTTCAAGTTGGTGCCAACTCATGGTGACCCATGCTCAACAGAACAACAGAACAAAACGTTGCCTGATCATGCATGATCCCTATGATCCTTTGCAGATCCAACTGGTGTAATCCATCAGGTTTTCATTGTTTGATTTTTGGGAGTACATTGTCAGGCCTTTCTTCCTAGTCCATCTTAGTCTAGAAGCTCTGCTGAAACCTGCTCAGCATCCTAGCAATATGCAAGGCTCCACGGACAGACTGGTGACTATGCATGAAGTACATTAGCAGGGAATCAAACCTGGGTCTCCCACATGAAAGGTGAGAATTTTACCACTGAGCCACCATTGCTCCCATTATGTAAATACTAGCTCCCCCAGTTACTAACTATTTGACCCTGGTTAAGCTACTTGAGCTGCCTGAACCTCACTCATCTGTATGAAGAGTGATGACTGACCTAGTTGAGTTCCTATGAGGAGTCAGCTGAACATCACATATGAAATGCCCAACTGGATAGTAGGAGGTGTTTTACAAACTCAGCACATCAGGTCCAGTGTGCTCAGTCCTCCCACCAGGCAAGGTTGCAACCTGCACCACCATCCTCCTTTCCTGATGATAAAATATGTGTCTATCTATCTTGGAAGAAGTACAACCAGGATGCTCCTCAGAAGCGAGGATAGCAAGACTTCGTGTCACCTACTTTGGACATGTTATCAGGAGGGACCAGTCTCTGGAGAAGGGCATCATGCTTGGTAAAGTAGAGTGAAAAGACACAGTGGCTGCAACAATGGGCTCAAACATAGCAACCATTGTGAAGATGGCGCAGGACCGGCCGTGTTTCGTTCTGTTGTACATAGGGATGCTATGAGTCGGAACTGACTCGATGGCACCTAACAACAATAATTTAAGAAGAAGAATAAAAAACTCATTTAAAAATGCCTTATCTGTCATTCCATTCAGTTCTAAATGTCATGAGGAGAGAAATGCTATTTATTTTTCATTCCTATTTATGCTTGACAAGGACCCTGCAGTTAAGGGCCTTCCTGCCATTTTTCTGGTGAGGAGTTAGAGGGAAATGAGTTGCTCAACGACACGCTGTGAGTCATGGTCAGAATCAGGGCTCAAAGCTGGTTGGTCTGTCTCCAAGCCCATGCTCCTTCCACCTTGTCCCACAACCTCCCTGTGGAAGTGTCTCTAGTACGTCTTTCATTTATTCATTCTTTTAGCACCTTCTCTGTGTCTAATGGTGCTAACTATGCAAAAATGAGCAAGGCATAACCCTGCTTTCAAGAAGTCCTGATTCAGTGCTTTATACTCATTAACTCATTCAATAGTCACAATGACCGTACTATAGCTTATATTGTACCCATTTTAAACAAAAAAAATGAGGTAGTAAGAGGTTAAGTAAGTTGCCCAAGGAGGGGTGAACAGCCAGCAGAGAGACAAGTGCAGTGCAGCATGGGAAGTACTATAGCGATGGGGGTGGGGCTCCAGGTGTGCTGTCTCCAGGTGACACAGTCCTAACTCTGGTGACAACTCCATTCCCTTACCTGGCGCTGCAATGGCTTCCCACTTTGCTAGTCTCTGCTTTGCCTCACTGGCCCCATTGATTTGCAGCAGTTTCCAACAACTGCACAGCACTTTTCTGCATTAAATTCCCTTTGTGTTAATATTGAAAGTGGATTCTGCATTCCCGTTTGGACCCAGACCAACAAAGTCAAGTTATTATTTAGAATAAACACAACAATGATTGATAAACATTATTTCATTTCTTTGGGTATAAAACACATAGAAAGTGCTGTCTGCTTAGTAAGGTGTTATGGATTGAATTGTGTCCCCCAAAAAACGTGTGTCAATTTGGCTGCACCATGATTCCCAGTATTGGGTGATTGTCCACCATTTTGTCCTCTGATGTGATTCTCCTGTGTGTTGTAAATCCTACCTCTGTGATGTTAATGAGGCAGGATTAGAGGCAGTTATGTTAATGAGGCAGGATTAGAGGCAGTTATGTTAATGAGGCAGGACTCAATCTACAAGATTAGGTTCTGTCTTGAGTCAATCTCTTTTGAGATATAAAAGAGAGAAATGAGCAGAGAGACAGGGGGACCTCATACTACCAAGAAACAAGAGCCAGGGTGCTTTGGACCTGGGGTCACTGTGCTGAGAACTCCTCAACTGGGGAAAACTGATGAGAAGGATTTTCCCCCAGATCCAACAGAGAGAGAAAGCCCTCCCCTGGAGCTGGCACCCTGAATTTGGACTTCTAGCCTCCCAGACTGTAAGAGAATAAATTTCTCCTTGTCAAATCCACCCACATGTGGTATTTCTGTTATAGCAGCACTAGATGACTAAGACACAAAGGACAGAAGTCAATGCAATATGTAAGCTATGAGAGGGCAAGGGCTTGGATATGATTTGGTCAAGCCCATTTCTGTGGTTTCATGTGGAAAAGAAATAGGTGATACCTCCATTATCTATGGAGGTCCTACAAACCAACAAGACAAGGTCTAGCCCATCACCAGGGCCAAGTATATACTGAGAATGACTGGTATTCTCTGAGTACTCAGTGTGTGCCAGGCAGTTCAGTGCTTTATAGTCATTAACTCATTCCATTTTCCCAATGACCCTACAACAACTTATACCCTTCTACAGAAGATAAAAACAACCAAGGCAGTAAGAGGTTAAGTAAGTTGCCCAAGAGATGGACTTAGAGTGGTCATTTGAATTTTCTTCTTTTCTGAATTAAAAAAATTTAAAAAATGCTTTCTCCATTCCTCCACAATAAATTTGTACTTCTTTTAAAATTAGAGAATAGAATGATAACAAAAAGACGTATGTGGGCAACTAAAAAGAGAAAGAAACAGTTCTAGAAGCCTATTTATAGAGTACACTACCAAAAACATGGGTCAGCTTTTTCTGTAAAGATCTAAAGAATAAATATTTTCATCTTTGTGGGTCTTACAGTATCTGTCTGAACTACTCTGTTCTGTCCTTGTAGTGTGGAAGCAGCTACAGACCATAGGTAAACAAATGGGCATGCTGTGTTCCAATAAAACTTTATTTAGATAAACAGCTGGGGCCTAGTTTGGCCTTGGGTCCTTAATTGGCTCTTGGTTGGCTTACGATTGCTTGGAATAACTTCCAATCTCTTTCTCTGTGAGATTCCTGCTTCTGATTGCACCCTCCTTCCTGTAACACACGATGACCTTGCTTGCTCCTCGCACCCGCCACATCAGTAGCTCTCTGAACCCCGGGCTCTACTGACCAGACCATCGACATGACCATATATTCCATTCATCCTGCTGTCCACCTTGCCAGCACCCCTGGAAATGGTTTTCCTCCTGGAATTCCTTGATCCAAGACCACATGGCACTGTTAGCTGCCGGCACTCCTAGCGCCCTGACAGACTCAGCATGGGGTGTGTCACTGTGTTTGAAGCACAGGAAGAGAATTATGAAAACGTGATCAAGGCAGAGAATGACAGGAAAGATACAGCGGTTTGAGGGAGAGATGTCAGCCCACATGATGTTTAAACGAGACATAAGCCACATTGCCACACTTGCCACAAAGCGTACATGATGATCTATAGCTTTTTAATCCCAAAAGGTTTGATTTGGAAGCCTACAAAAGTTCAGAATTTCAACCTGAAGGCAAGAGGAAGGTGGGCAGAATTAACAAGTACTAAGACATGCGTGTTCCAAACTCTTCCCTATGGCGATACTGCCTTTAACGAGAATCTTGCACCCTCAGACCCTTTTGATGAGAGGATAATTTGGTCCAAATTTCCTTGAGAACAATTTAGTCAGTTTTAATCACAGATCTATAAAATGGGTGAATCCTTGGAGGTCCAAATCCCATTCCTAGTACTATATCCAAAGGATATAATCAGATGAACTTTCTGTATGTAGAAGGATTTTCACCATAACAGTATTTGTGCTGGGCAACATTTTGAAGCATCTAGAAGCGTTTGTTGCTATTGTCATGAAGACCTTATGTACAACAGAACAAAACATAGCCCTGTCCTACATCATCCTCACAATAACCAGCATGTTCGAGTCTCATCAAGGGTCTACCTCATATCACTGACCCTCTGCTTCACTGAACATGACATCTTCCTCTGGTGATTGATCCCTCCTAATGACATGTCCAAAGCAAGCAAGTTGGACAGCGTTCTGTTGTGATCCGTAAGGTTTTCACTGGCTAATTTTCAGAAGTAGCTCACCAGACCTTTCTTCCTAGTCTGTCTTAGTCTGGAAGCATCTAGTTGTCAATAATTGGGAACTGATTAAAATGATGTACCACATCCATATATGGAATAGTTTATAATTATTAAGTGTCATGTATTATGAAACTATTGAATGAACAAAGAAAATGTTCACAAGAGCAGGTTACAATACAGCATATGCTACGTAATTCCAATTTTGAAATAAAAAAGCTGTGTCTCAGTCAGGAGCCAGAGCTATACGAAAATATAAGAGCATTTTGTTTTGTTTTTTGGTGGAATTCAAAACACATTTTATTTCTTAGTTTACATTTCTGTTTTTGTTTTTAAAACTTTTCCCATGAAGATATTTTGTCTTTTAAATGTCAGGAAAAAGACAATAAACATTTTTTTAAAGCACACCAAAATTTAAATGGTGTCAACAAACTGGGGAATATTGTTTGTGAAATAAAGACAAAATATTAATATCTGTATGTGATCTTTAAGGTTGTACGTCAGCTTGGCTGGGTCATGATTCTCAGTTGTCTGGTTTTTATGATGTAGTTTGGCAGCCGTATAATGATGTGATCACCTCCATGATAAGATTTGATATAATGCGATCACCTCCATGATGAGATCTGCTATGAGTAATAACTCAATTGAAAGGGAGTTTCCTTGGGAGTATGGCCTGCATCCAATATAGGTGGACTTTCTGGCAAGGCTCATGGGCTTTTGTTTGCTCTGGATCCTGCAGCTGGCTCCTCCTTATTTGATCTCAAGTTCTTGGAACTTGAACTAGCAGCTTACCTGCCTTCTTGCCCTCTGATCTTGGAATTTGTCAGTCTTTGCAGCCTGGGAGCCAGCGCCCTTTTGTATGACCTGCCGATCTTGGGTTCCCCAGCCCCTACAGTTATGTGAATCAGGAGAAGCCTCTAGTCTGATCCGCAGACTTGGGACGTTCCAGCTTCTATAACTGCAAGAGCCATTTCCTTAATATCTCTTAATTAATATCTTGTATCTTTTTCTGTGTATGTTTATACTTGACTGGTTTTGCTTCTCTAGAGAACCTAGCCTAAGACACTGCAATTTAGGAAGAGACCTAATAAATTAAGAAAAAGTAATTCCAATACATAACCAAAGAAAGTAAACAGAAACTACACTCACACACAAGAACCCATAACAAAAAAGAGTTTCAAGTAGCTAATAAACGTGAAAAATGGCTATCTTCACTAGTTATCAAAAATCAAATTAAATGAAAAATAAGGTACTATTTTTCAGCTACCAATGTGTCAATATTTTAACGACATTATCTGGGTTGCTGAGAATAGATGATTCAGTTGCTCACACTGCGCTGGTTAGCATCTAAATGTGTTCATTCTATTTTATAGACATGACATCACCAATACCCTTTGTCCTAATAACCACACCTCTAGGACCACTTCCCCCGGAAATAGGGGACCCCTGAAAGATGTTTGCAACAATGCGTATTTCCAGTTTATGTAAAGTTTTTTTTTAAGTAAATATGGAAACAATCTAGATGTTTAACAAAGGGGAAATGGGGAAATAAATTGTGATAAATAGATACAGAAGATATAGGATGGAGTATTATATGGACATTAAAATAAAGTTTTCAAGAATTAGCTAATTATATAGAAATACATTCTTACCAACAAGTGAAAATAGCATGATCCCAAACTGCATAATGTGTTCCAATTTGGTGAACTATTGCTACCTATGCATAAAAATACTAGGGGTGGAGTCTGCATTGGGTAAGACTGGTGGCTAATACTACAAACAGCTTTACCCTCATATTTCCTAAAAGAGCCATGATCCAAAAGAGAAAGACATGTCAAAAAAATAAAGAAGAAGAAGAGAAAAATTATGCCTCCCTTTCTATCTAGCCCTCACTTAAGAAAAGTCCTGATGAATTTATTTTAAAAACACATAGGAAGCATTTAAGTATATAAGGTACCTGTCCTGAAACTCGTATTTCATCTTTTTTTCCACTTAGCTTAAAGCACCAGTTGACTTGGTTATGCATGGGATAGTAAAGATTTCAGGTTTATACTTGAAAACTCCAAAGAAAAGTCTAGAAATATCCAGACTCCATTTTCTCCTCAGCACCAGGCTTTCATTAAGCATTCTCAGTAAAGCTCTTGCTGGTGAACTAGAGTTTTGCAGCTGGAAAAACCCAACCAGATAGATTGTCCTTGTTCTTTATCACTGGATAAGCTTACCCTTCCTTACCTGGAACGTGAAACAGGTGGAGTCTCTACTGGAGACACTTTAGTTTTCAAGCAGTATTGTGAGCCACTCTCAGCCCTGGCTAAGCATTGGGATCACCATGAAAGCTTTCAGAAGTACTGCAGCCAGGTTCCACCCAGACCCATTAAACTAGAATCTCTAGCCATAGGACCCAGATGTCCTGATTAGTAAAAGCTGCTCAGGTGATTCAAAAGTGCAGACAAGGTTGAGAACTGCTGTATTTTTCACACAATTATTTTCTTACAGAAGAGCGTTTCCATTGGAAGGGAAGGGACCTGTCCTTCTCATGTCTATTATCCATTGTCTCATTTGATCTTTGTGATTGACCCTTAAGGCAGACAGTGGTGGTGTCATTTACTCTCCAGGGAATAAACTTAGAGAGGTTAGGATTTCCTGAACTCATGCAGAACACGGTGTTGAAAGGAAAGACAAGAATAATAAAACATCTTTGGCTTTGGGGCCAAGGTGCTGCAAAGGGTTAACATGCTCGACTGTTAACCAAAAGTTTGTAGGTTCAAGTTCACCCAGAGGTTCCTCTGAAGAAAGACTTGGTGATCTACATCCACACAATCGGCCACTGAAAACCCTAGTAGAGCCCAGTTCTACTCTGACACTCATGAGGGCACCATGAGTCAGAATTAACTCAACTGCAACTGGTTTACTAGTTTTTTGGCTTTGAGGCCAAACAGACCTGGGTTGACTCCTGTCTCAGCTATGGGACCTTGGACAAGTCCTTTCACCATTGTGCTCAATGACCTCTGATGTTTCCCTATTTATAGCTCAGTGGGCCGCACCAAAGTGCAACTATGCCTCCTAGGGGACACTTGGCAATGTCTGGAGACATTATGGGGATCACAACTGGGAGGTGTTACTGGTATCTAGTGGGTTGAGGCCAGGGATGCTACATTAAACATCCCACAATGAACAGGATAATCCCCCACAACAAAGGGTGATCCAGCCCCAAATGTCAATGACATCAAGTTTGAGAAACCCTGTGATAGCTCAGAATTGTAAGGCTGAATTGATTTACATTCCCTAATGAGTTTGTACCAGAGCCCAGAACTTGGCAAGGGCTGGAGGAAGGTAGTGGTCTCCAACCCCCTTTGTCTCCTTGCTCAGGGCACTGGACTTTATGTAGACCATCCATCCATACATCAAGAAGGATAGTCCTCCCAGACCAGGCTGGAGGAGGTGGGGAATAGCCAACATGGATCATGCCTGTAGCCCCAGAGAGCCGTGAAGGCCCTCTCCGATCCCAGCCCAGGTGGAACTAGCCTTTTCTGGTGTTTGGTTTTATCTGCCCAGTCATCTTGGTCTCACTCATATGAAGGGAGGCCTCCCCCAGCCCGGTGACTAATTGAGAGCCAGGAGCTCCACCCCAGCTGCCACCATGAGAACTCAGACCCTGGGAGGAGGAGGCCACGGCCCAGGAGGCAGCTTCACTTATCACTTCCTCCCATCACCTCGTTGGTCCGTTGTGCACCTCCGAAGTAGGCCAACTGCCCCGGGTCTTGTTGGGGAGAGACCCAGAAACCAGTGGGGCAGGAAAAAGCTGCTCTTCTGGTATGGGGGTGACTGGGAGCCAGACCTCTCAGGGCTTCCCCACCATCCCCAAAGGAAGGACCCCTGGCTGGCACAAATGTGCAAAGTTTGCAGAGACCTGCATGATAAGTCGTTGCAATGAAAAAGAGGTGTCTACAGAATCCTGGGTGGCACAAATGGTTTGCACTCAACTACTAACCTAAAGGTTGGTGGTTCAAACCCACCTAGAAATCCGCTTCTGTAAAGATTACAGCCTTGAAAACCCCTTGGAGCACAGTTCTACTCTGTAAGATGTGGGATAGCCATGAGCTGGAATTGACTTGATAGCAATATATTTGTTTTTGTTTTAAATATATTTTTAGATACCAAAGGGTTACACAAGGCATCAGGTTTGGTGTAGCTGCTAATGCAGCTCCTAGATGCCTTTGGCCCTCCCTATACTCGGCCTTTTGAGGGGAGAGAGAAATGAGGGAAGGGACTGAAACAACCAGGCCCCTGCTCAACCTTGCTTTATTGGTATAACCTCCCATAAAATGGAAGTGGCAATCATGCTTCCCCCTGTGGTTGTTCGGAAAGTTCCTGGAGACAAACCAGGAAGTGTCCATGCCCTTCACGTCTCTGCTTCTTCCACTAGGAAGCTCCCCCGGACAGCTCCATGACTCTCCTCATCCTCAGTTCCAGGAACAAGCTCTGTCTGACAGCTCGATGGTCCTCTTCATTCCCACTCCCAGGAATAAGCTCCCCCCGATGGCTCCATGGTTCTCTTCATTCTCAGTCCCAGGAACAAGCTCCCTCTGACAGATCCATGATTCCCTCTATTCTCAGTCCCAGGAATAAGTTCTCTCTGACAACTCCATGGCCGTCTTCATTCTTAGTCCCAGGAACAAGCTCCCTCTGACAACTCCATAGTCCTCCTCATTCCCAGTCCCAGGAATAATGTCTCTCTGACAGCTCCATGGCCATCTTCAATATCAGTCCCAGGAACAATGTGGAGGTAGGAGCAAGTTGTATCTTGTATTCTCTTTCCCAATAAAATGTGATTGATTGTGGAGACCTCTCTCAGGCCTGAACTTGGACATGTCTTCCCTGCAGGATGTCCCTAGCAAGCCCTTGGCAATGCCTCCTGCCACCATAGTCTGATAACCTTTCATGCCCCCCCAAGAAGAAATGACTACTGGCTTCCCACTGCTCCTGTATCCTGGGAGCATAAGTTGGTCAGAGCTCTCCCCTCCTCACTCGGCGCTCTGTTTACCTGTCTCTCCTCCAGCTCAGCCTGACTTCCTGGAGGGCAGGAAATACTATGAATTCACTCTCACCCCCACTGGTTCAGAGTTGAAGGGACGTCTCTTGAACAAAGCAAAATTACCCTCTAAAACCCCACAGGGGCACACAACTTCAACTCAGTCATCTGCCCCCCGAAGAAGGCCTGAATTGCCAAACCTCCATTTGAGAAGTCTGGGGAAAGGAGGCAGTCCACGTCTCAATACTTGGTTGTTGGTGTTAGTTTCTGTTGATTTGATCCTCACTCATGGTGACACTATAGGTGCTGATCGCAACTGCTCCAGAGGGCTATGAAATGTGACCTTTCAGGAGCAGATCACCAGGCCTGTCTTCTGAGGAGCCTCTGGATGGGTTCAAATCACAAACTTTACAGCTAGCCGTTGTTTGCACCATCATACATTATGGACACACCTGAGAGGAGTGAGTCTGGGAAGAAAGGCTGATGGCTGATGTGCAAACCAAGGAGGTAAATCAATGAGACACCCCAGGTTCCACTGCAGTGACCGTGGGAGGCTGGCGGGAGTCTCCCAGCTGGGCAGTGGGTCCTCTGTGGCCTTAACTGCACCCATGGGAAGTGGGCTGCTGCCCTGATAACCCGTCACTGCCCCCTCTTCATGCTGCTCTAATCTGGAGATGTAGATGATTAGGGAATGGGCATTATGAATACTAACAATGCAATTTGCAAAGCAATGGAGTGGTCCAGTTAGGCAGATATGCAATTTTTTCTTTACTTTTCTTTTTTTTCCCCCATGAGAAATGTGATGGGGTAGTAAACTTAGAACTGTATTTCAGGCCCAGCTCTGTAACTTATTAGGCTTATGATTCTGAGAAAACACCAAGAAGTGTTATTCTCTGCTCAGGCCCTAGCACTAGTCTTGGCTCATTACAATAACCAGTGATGATAGTTCCCACTATTGACTTCTTCCATGAGCCCCAGATAAAAAATACAGAGAAATAAAGAAGCTAACACACGCATTCATCCTTCTGTGTGTTCATCCTTCATGCATGTTTCAATTGTCTGTGGTGAAGGTAGTGTATACAGTGGTGATTAAGAGCCTGGTCTGGGTTTAAACCTCAGCTCCACCACATACCAGTCTTACAGGATCTGCATATGTCACGTAACCTTATGTACAAAATGGGGATTATAGTATTACCTAGCACCTAAGCAATACTCATAGTGGTTAAAGCACAGGCTCTAAGGTCAGATTGCCCGGGCGCAGATCTCAACTTTTTCTCGACTGTGACCTTGATAAAACACTGAATTTCTCTGGCCCCAGGTTCCAAGTCTATGAGTCTGCTCATAATCATGAGTACTCCTAGCATGGCTGTGAGAATTCATGAGTCAATACATACACAGTTCTTGGAGCAGTGCCTCGATCTTGCACGCACACACACACACACACACACACACACACACACACACACACACAGTGTTGTCTATGTGGACAAGGTGGGGTTCAACGGGATGATACATAGAAAGCCCTTAGAACAGTAGTATCACAGGGAGGGGTCAAAAAGTGTTG
The DNA here is from genome assembly GCA_030035585.1 of Dugong dugon. Taxonomy (NCBI): domain Eukaryota; kingdom Metazoa; phylum Chordata; class Mammalia; order Sirenia; family Dugongidae; genus Dugong; species Dugong dugon. The sequence goes on from CM057472.1 coordinate 111,545,903, forward strand.
GCCTTTGTTGGAGTCTTGTTTTTGCTCTTGTTATTCCTATCTTGGGGGCTTGGTGGCACAGTGGTTACAGAGCTCAGCTGCTAACTAAAAGGTCGGCAGTTTGAATCCAGCAGCTGATCCTTGTAAACCCTATGGAGCACCTACTCTGTCCTATAGGGTCACTATGAGTCAGAATCAACTCAGTGGTAATTTTTTTTTTGAATCCTTATCTTATCTGACAGGACATCATGTTGGCTCTCCAAGAGATCATTCACAGAAACCTGGTTTGGAAATGACACAGGATGGTTCAAATGGCTAACACTGTCTTCAGCAAATAAGGGGACATCTAGATAACATGACACTTAGTGGCATTTTTCCTTTGAAGCCTTGACCACTGACTCTGCTGTGGACTAGGAGAGTTCTTTTCAAAATCTTTCTTTCACTTCCCACAGCTTTCAAGATACCAAAACCCACCCATTGCTGCTGGGTTGATTCCCACTCATAGCAATCCTATAGGACAGAGTAGAACTGCCCCACAGGGTTTCCCAGCCTGTAAATCTTTACGGAAGCGGACTGCCACATCTTTTTTCCTGGGAGCAGCTGTTGAGTTTGAACCACTGACATTTGGTTAGCAGCCAAGTGCTTTAACCACTGCACCATGGGGCTCTTTCACTTTAAAGATAAAGACCAAAATATTTAAAATGATCTATAAGGTCCCATGTGACCCGTCCCCTGCCCACCTCACCTTCCTTGCTTCCAGAACTTTTTCTCTGGTGCTTGGCTCGATTCATGTTTGCTTGCAGCTCTTTTGCTGTTAGGATCCTCTTGCTCTCGTATTGTTGTGGATTCTGGCACCTCTTGCTGAATGAATGAATGAATGAATGAATGAACGAAATGCATGATTGATAATCCCCTTCTTCACCATTATTCTTACTAAATACACACTGTTCTCTGTGAAGGGAACATCTAATGGGGATGAAGAGGAAGCAGTGGATGTGCTTGCCCATGGGCTTCTGAGGCTCCAAATCTCCCCAACATCAAAAGAAAAGCAAGAGGAATCAAAATGTCCAGGCACACAAGGATCCGTACCAGAGTCAAACTTTCCCATTCTGAACGCGTCACTGCTGTTGACAAAACATGTAGGCACATGTCTTTCTTCAGGCACATCCTTTATCATCCTTGAGTACAGTCCTAGCAAGCTGCACACGCATTACTTCATTGAGCCCTTCTGATAACAATATAGTTATTTTGAGTCCTGTGTCCCAAGAGGGGAAACTGAGGCCCAGAGCAGTTAAGCAGCATGGATCAAAGTTACAAAGCCAATCACTGGAAAAGCCAGCTGTCAAATTCAGAGGTCTGAAATCCGCGCTCCATCACTGGTTGATTTGACAAGTGTCTGTTGAACATCTGCTATGTACCACGCCCTATGGGAACCCGTGGAGTTTCACCTGTGATGAAGAGGTATGACGCCTGCCCTGCTGGATCTTGCAGTCTGATGAGAGAATGAAATAGGCAAATAGGGGTTTATAGTAAGTGGGGCTCAGAACAGAGGAGGAACAAATGGCCCAGCCTGGCAAATAACTGAAAACTTCTCAGACTAAGTACATCAGTTGGTTCTTACCATGTAATAAAACAACCTACAACTTGTTGGCCTCAAACAACAGCCACTTACATAGCTCATAGGTCTTCAGGTTAGCAGGTTAGGATAACTTCCCTGGGAAGTTCGACTGGTTGAGGCTGGGCTTATCTGCTTATGGGTCTGTGGTCAGCTGGTATGTTAGCTGGAGCTGGCTGGTTTACGATGACCTTGGCAGAGGAATCTGGGTGACTGGGACTTCTCTCTATGATTGACCTCTGTTATGGATTGAATTGTGTCACCCAAAAATATGAATTAAAAATTTAGCTTCTATACCTATACCTAGAAAGGAGCCCTGTTGGTGCAGCGGTTAAGTGCTTGGCTGCTAACCCAAAGACCAGTGCCTTTCAGACCCATCAGCCGCTCCTCAGGAGCAAGAGGCAGCAGTCTGTTTCCATAAAGATTACAGTTTTGGAAACGTGACGGGGCAGTTCTAGCCTGTCCATTAGGGTCATATGAGTCGGAGTGAAGCCAATGGCAGTGGGTTTGGTTTTGATTTATACCTGTTGATATGATCCCTTTTATAAACAGGGTTTTCTTTGTTACGTTAATTATGTCATATCCAGGTAGTGTGGATCCTAAACCTAATAACTTCTGAGCTATAAAAAGAGCAGAATGGACACAGAGATACACACACAACGGGGGAGGTAGATGCCAAAGACTTCCAAGGATCATTGCCAGACACCAGAAACTAGGAGAGAATCTCAAAGAAGGAATCGACATGGCTGAGACCCTGATTCGAACGTTTCTCATAGAGTCTCCAGATGTATGAAAAAATACGTTACTGTTCTTTAAAGCGACACACTTGTAGTATTTCTGCTCCCGCAGCCCTCAGAAACTAACACTGTGTATTTCCCTCCAGCAGGTTCATTCAGGCTTGTTGGATGCCAGTCACAGAGCTCCAAGGGAACAAGCCCCATGTACCAGCACTTTTGGGGTCTTAGAGTTAGTCTTGGTTTGCATCATATGTGCCATTATTTCATCCAGCAAAGCAAGTCCCACAGCCACACGTCCCAGCTCAGAGTCAGTGTAAGGAAGCACCAAAGGATATGGACACTTGGAGTCCATTGCTGCCATCAATCTACCAAGCTGTGTGATCCTAGGCTGAGACAAGAGGGCTGAGAAGGAGATACAAGGCAGAGAGAAAAGATGGAGTAGATCAGTAGCACATTGGCTTGGGAGACAGAGTAAGCAATGACACATGTGAACAACTGCAAAAAGCTTTGGCTTGAGGAACCGCCACACTGTCTTCTACAAGGGCTGTATCATTTTGCATTCCTACCTGCAATGGATAAGGGTTCATGTCTTGCCACAGCCTTGCCAATATTTGTTATTTTCCATTGGTCTTAATCTTAGCCATCCTAGTGGGAGTAAATTGTTAAATGTTGTTAAACCTAGAGCTACCATATGATCCAGCAATTCCGCTCTTTGATATTTGCCCAAGATGCTTGAAAGCAGTGACACTAACAGACACATGTACACAAACGTCCATGTAGCACTATTCAGAACAGCCAAAAGGTGGCAACCACCGAAATGTCCGTCAATGGATGAATGAATAAACTCAATGTGATATATACATACCATGGAGTATTACTCTGCCGTAAAGAGAAATGAAGTCCTGATGCACGCCACAACATGAATGAACCTTGAAAACACTATGCTGAGTAAAGCCAGTAAATAATAAAAGGACAAATATTGTCTGATCTCACTAATATGAAGCACCTAGAATAGGCAAATACATGGAGATCAGAGTTTAATAGCGGTTACCTGGGGTGGGAGAGAGGGAAAGTTATTGCTTAGGAAGCAATGAGCTTTTGTTTATAGGGATGGAAAATTTGGCAAAAGAAATGAGTGATGGTTGCATAACATGACTGATGTAATTGCTCTCACTGAACTGTATACCTGAAAGATGTGTAATTGGCAAATGTTGTGTTATCTATATTTTTATAATAAAAGCAATTAAAAAAATATATTGATACGTAATATTAAAACAAAAAATTGGCTTTGCATTATTGCTGTCCCACTCCCCCCATTTTCTCTCCAAATTCATATGTAAGCCACTGGGATCCCAAAAGTAAAGGGGTAACTCCCCTGGCCTGAGCCAGGCAGGGTTTGGGCAGCGGTTTGAGGAACCCAAGAATTGCCGGTCAATGGGATCTGAAGAGCCCAGCCCCAGCCTCCGAGCCAGCGTCTCTCGTCTCTGGGGTGTTGGGCCAAGCTGTGCGGGCATTGGAAACTGAAGCAAAATGACACTCAGCAAGACAGCCATGGGTTAGGTTTCCTATATTAAAAATAAAAATTAAATTAAAGATAGAGTCGGGTAGAGGAGGTACTTGGGAAGAGGGGTGCTGGGGTCTGAGGTTTTCTCTTTGACTTGGCAAAATGTGAAATTAAAATGTTTCTTTTAAGTCAAAACGATGATGCCCTTCTACCTCCTGTCTCTGAATCCTGGTTCTGATTATTAGCTGGAGCTCAGAGCCGGTCAAAGGCGTTCCTGGTTCAGCAGCTGGGGAACAATGACCCCTTTATTTGGTGAGGAGAAGCTGAGTCTGGCGGCTGGGAGAGCAGCCTGGCTGATGGGTATGGGGTCATGGCCACATCAAAAACGTTCTTTCTCCACGTCCAGGGCCCCTCGGCTCCTGCTCTGTGTGAGGCTCTGAGCTGGGAAAACCACAGGAGTGTTCACGGGAGCCTGGAGCGAAATCTGGGGTCTTGAGTTGCAGTTTGCAGTGTAAACATGGCAGCCTGTCTCCAAAACAGACTGCATGGAGCTGAAGGGTTTTAGGAATTGGGCTGACTGGTGGGAAGTGGGCCGCAGGGCTGTGGGGAAGGCTCTGGCTGTCGGACTGGACTCCCTGCTGGGCCCCTGGCTTGCTGTGCATCCTCAGCCTTCTTGCCTCCCCTCTCTGAGACTCTCAGGCTAGAGAGAACATGCCAGGGGGGCTTAGCAGAGAATTCAGTCAACGGCCACTCCTGGCGTTCGCGAGAGACAGAAGGAGATGGCATGGTGGACAGAAACAGAGTCAGGAACAACCCCTGAGCACCTATTGCCTTTGCAGCTCAAAGGCATTTGTGCTTACCTTGTCTTTTTTGGTCCTCTGAAGATCACGCCATGGCAGGAGCTCTTCCATCCATTTTGGTGGATCGGATGCTGAGACTCAGAGAAGCTAAGCAATCTGCCCAGGTTATGGCTTGTAAGTGGGGCATCTGGGCTCCAAATAGGGTCTTCAGATGTCAGTCATATGCTCTGATGAGTTAAAGGGGCATGGATGGGACAGATCTGACAGGCTAGGTGAGGTTGGGCAAGTTTCTAGAATGTCCTATTTTCTTACCTCTAACGAGGACTTGGAAGAAGTACAGCCAGAATGCTCCTTAGAAGCAAGGATGGCGAGACTTCGTTTCAGGTACTTTGAAGGTGTTATCAGCAGGGACCAGTCCCTGGAGAAGGACATCATGCTTGGTAAAGTAGAGGGCCAGCCAAAAAGAGAAAGACCCTTGACGAGATGGATTGACACAGTGGCTGCAACAATGGACTCAAACATAATAACGATTGTGAGGATGGCGCAGGACAGGGCAGTGTTCCGTTGTGTTGTACATACGGCTGCTATGAGTCAGAACCCACTCAATGGCACCTAACAACAACAAGTAGGGAAACTGTCTGATATTTGCTAAGAGAATAAGGGATCACATATTTAGTGGACCTAGAGGACCTAGACAGGAGTCTGGTATGAGGCAGGCACTTGGCTGGTAGCTATTGTTGAAATGATTACTGCCCTGCCCCTCTGGCCTCTGAAATGTCTCCATCTGAACTCCTCGAGGCTGACTCAGATCCAGCTGGCTGTCCCTTCTGGCTCTGCCACTCTGCAAATCCAGGCGCCTGGACTTCCTGGACCCCAACCTGAGACGAGGGTGATGGATGGTCTGTCCCAAGGCATGCCCTCGCCTCCCCACAGCCCAGTCTGAGCAAGGCTTTGGCAAGACGTTGTCCTTCCTCTGGAAGAACCACCAGAGTGTGAGTTCCCTCTTCCTGCTGTAACAAATGGCCACAGACTTAGTGGCTTAACACAACATACATCCATCTTCTTATAATGTTGGAGGTCAAAGTCTAACACCGAGATTTCTGCAGACTGGTGTTCCTTCTGGAGACTGTAGCACAGGATCTATTTCCTTACCTTTTCGAGCTGTTAGAGGCCACCTGCATCCCTTGGTGCATGGTTTCTTCCTCCATTCTCAAAGAGTATCACTTAGCCTCCACTTCCATCGTCACCACTTCTGCTTCCTCCTCTGAACTTCCTGCCTCCCTCTGGTAGGAACCTTGTGATCACATTGAAGATACACCCAGATAATGCAGAATCATCTCCCCCTCTCAGAATCCTTACCTTAGTCACATCTACAAAGCCCCTTCTGCCATGTAGGGTCACATTCACAGGGTCTGGATATTAGGACATGGGTATCTTTGGGGGTCACTATTGAGGCTTCCTTACCCAGCATCCTCTGGTGGTCCACATAGCCATCCATCAGTTACTTCCCACCAGGGAGTGATTTGACTCCAGCCTGCTCCGCCAGCAGCAACAGCGATGCCTTTTGGAGTCATTTGGACCTGTCCCAGGCCCTGACCCTGGGCACCTGTGAGGAACCAAGGTGACCTGTCCTCAGCCACTGTCACAAAGACAGGAGGCAGAACTGGTCCTAGAAATGGCCAGCAGTGGCATGTAGCTGGCCACTTCTGAAGGAGGGACCCAGAAGAGGAAAGGAGATGAGACAGAGGACCTCTAATCACAAACGGCATAAAGCAATGAAAGAAAATGGACAAAGTGGGTCGTTTTCCACCTCTAAGATGCATATGTTTGTGACATCTGTGTTATTCATTGACTCCTGGCAGATCACGGTCCTTATCCTGATGGTCTCCAGGACGAGATAGGGGAAGGGCAAAGACCAAGCCTAGCTCCCATGGCAGCTGCTCCTGTCCTTTTGGGCTCACCTCTGCTTCCTTGAACCCCAGTGGGAAGGAAGTGCCAGCTCTGGGCTTCCCAAGGCCAGAGTGATTGGAATTCTCTGTCTCCCAATTTTCCAGCTGAGGACACTTAAGTTTGTCAAGACTTAAAGACTAGAATAGGCACTTCTCAAGATGACGGGGAGTGAATAAATTAGTTGATTTAAATTGTCACAATGTTACTTTTGGTTAGTTAAAAGATGTATCAGAGTCATTCTGTTGTTTAAGAATAGCCTGTAGTGTGTGCATGCCTGTGTGTGTGTGTGTGTACATGTGTGAGTGTGTGAGGGTGGGTGTGGGTGTGCATGTGTCCGTGTGCATATATGTGTGTGTGTATGTGTCTGTATGCATGCATGTGTGCGTATGTGTGTCTGTGTACATGCATGTGTGTGCATATGTGTGTGGGTGTGCATGTGTCTGTGTGCATGTGTGTGTGTGAGAGTGTGTGTGGGTGTATGTGTGTCTGTGTTCATGTGTCTGGGGGTGTGGGTGTATGTGGGTCTGTGTGCAAGCATGTGTGTGCATATGTGTGTGTGTGTGTATGTGTTCCGTGTGCATGCATGTGTGTGTGTATACATGTGTCTGTGTGCATGCATGTGTGTGTGCATATTTGTGCTGGAGCATACTTGCAGGTGTGTGCTCTGTGAAGTGGCCACACAAATCCTTCAACAAGGTGGATGGCTGGCTTAGTGAAGTAAAATGACAACTGTGACACAAAGAGACATCTTGCTTGCTGGCAGTGATGGCAAGGCCACAGCCCTAGTGTACCACAGAAGGTTAGAAACCTGCCCCAGCTGCTGGCTGTGCTCTGAGGCCACCCTGCCCTCTCCCAGTGCCTTCTGAGGCTCTGTCTCCTACAGGAAGAAATCCACTGTGGCCCCAGCAGTGACAGGCCTCTTCTTTCTTTCCACAATTCACACAGGCCCAGGGTGGACACCAGTCCCTCCACTTGCTACCCAGGTATTTTGACTGAGCCTAGGTATCCTCACCCATGAGCAGGGAATGATGTTGACTGCCATGTGGATTTGTTCTGGAAATTAATAGGATCCAAGTGAGAAAACACCGGCGGAGTGAGAGCATCATCGCATGCACCCAGGATGGACTAGACATGCTTGAGACACAGCATGGCCTTGCCTTGGCCTCCAACTCAGTCCTCTTTTATGAGTGATGTTGACATAGCAGAAGCTGAGTCTAGGGTCCGGGGACACTTGTCAACAAAGCTCAGAGAATTCAACATTGTTATCATCCTTACCTCACAACCAGTCTGTAAGTCTGTCGTATGGTGGTAGCTTGCATGTTGCTGTGATGCTGGAACCTATGCCACCAGTATTTCAGATACCACCAAGGTCACCCAGGGTGAACGGGTTTCAGTGGAGTTTCCAGACTAAGACTAGGAAGAAAGGCCTGGAGACCTACTTCTGAAAATTAGCCAATGAAAAATCTATGGATCACAGAATACTGAACAAGACTTCAACTTACTTACTTTGGACAAGTCATCAGGAAGGAATCAATCACTGGAGGAGGACTTCATGTTTGGTGAAGTGGAGGGCCAGCAAGGGCGAGGGAGACCTCAGTGAGATGGATCGGCACAATAGCCCCAGTGATGGAATTGAACACACTACCCGTTATGAAGACGCACAGTTCTGGGCAACATTTCGTTCTGTTACACATAAGGTTGCCATGAGTCAGAGCCTACTTGACGGCAGCAGCGGACAACCATCCTTACCACATACCACTGTAGAGGGAAGTAGAAAGAACACACGTGTTTGGTGGTCAACCAGAGTTGCGTTGAATTTTATCTTGGCCTTAATAGAGATAAGGCCTTGGGCAGGTCTCCTGTCTGTAAAACGAGGATGATTCTACAAATTTGCAAGGCTGGTGTGAGGGTCAGATGCAATGCACGTGTGCAGAAAACACTCAGAACAGAAAACACTTGTACAGAGTGGGAAATCAACAAACAGTTGCTGATTATGCAGAAGATTGTCAAGGATTATTTGATGTACCCCCTGATCATAATACACCCCCCGACACACACACACACACACACACACACACACACACACACACACTCTTACCCAGGTTATACAAGCTTCCTGTATCCTGAGGCCCTCCACTTTAGCTGAAGCATAAAGTTAAAAGCCTTGCATCACGGTAGTTAAGGCCTATCAGAGCTGACTCAGACGACTAAGACATCAAGTGTTCGGCATTTGAGTTTCAAAAGCCGGGGTCTTTGGGTCCAGGTGTGAGCCAGAAGAAAGATTTGGAAATATGTATGATCAGGTAGGACTACTTTTTACCACCACTCCAAAATTAATAACAATAAAAAAAGCATCTTTGGTAGCAAGTTAGAAAAGAAAGAAGCAAAAAAGGAAAATGGTGGAAAAAGGCCCATCGTGCACTCAGAGAAGATCCTGGGCCTGCCTTGTCTCCTGCAGGCTGTAGGTTAGAGGTGAAGGCAGTAGAATTCTCAGATGACGCATATGAAGAGATCCCACCTGTAAGCACACACCTGCCTTGGAGAGTAGAGACACCCACTCCCCATTGGGCTGTGGGGCTGCCAACTGCTTTGCCCATGTGGCTGGGGGTGGTCTGGCTGGGGCTCAGGGAGCTAATAAGCCAGCAGTGCCTCTGGGCAGGCATGACAGGGTGTGACCACTTGAGGGTAAACCAGGTGGAAGCACAGATATCTCAGCGATGCCAGAGGAGATTGATGAGGACCACAGGCCAGACACTGCCATCCAGCCACCATTACGTTTTAAACGGAGACCCATCTCCAGGAAGAAGAGGGCAAGGGCCCTAAATCCATGGGGCTTACCCTGAATAGACCAGGGTTTGGGTCTTGTCTTTAGGGAGAAAGAACTCCAGATAGAAACTCAGCTTAATGTGGAACGTCGAATAATGTATCCCCCTCAAAGATATCCAGGTCCTGACTCTGGGAACTTGCGATTACTTCAGCTTACCCGGCAAAAGGGACTTTGCAGATATGATTATGGGAAGGATCTTGAGATGGGGGGATTGTCCTGGATTACACGGGCGGGCCCTAAGTGCGATCACAGGTCTCTTTATAAGAGGGAGGTATGAAGATCAAAGGAGGGATAAGATGTGATGGTGGGAGCAGAGACTGCGGTGACGCATGTTGAAGGTGGAGGAAGAGAGTGAACCAAGGGATGCAGGTGTCAGTAGGAACTAGGAAAAGCCAGGAAATGGATTCTCCCTTAGGGTTTCCAGCAGGAATACCAGCCTGCGGAAACCTTGATTTTAGACTTTTGAACTGCAGCACCAGAACAAGATAGATTTGTGTTGTGTTAAGCCACTAAGTTTGTGGCCACTTGTCACGGCAGCAATAGAAAGCAGATACACTTAGCTGTAAAAAAAAAACTAAAGAGAGCTAGTTTCTCAGGACAGATTTCCCCAATGCTAACTTGCTGGGTGGCATTTCTCGAGTGTGCCTACATACGTTTTTTCAGAACCAGGGTTCTTGCTCAATGCTATTTGGGCAGAGGGAAGGCTGAGCAAAAGTGGGTTAGAGCCTTGTCATCATCTGGATGGCTGCATAACATTTTGGGGGTTAACAGAGGGTCCAGTCACCCCTACACCACCTACAGCTCACCTCTGCTCAGAGTGGGATATCTGAACGGACGCAAAGGAATGGACATGAAATTGTGGGGCTCTCAACCCAACTGGGCATCATGAAGCTATTCCTGCTAATTAATGAGCCCTAACAGGTCTATAGAGGAGTCCCTGGGCAGCGTAAATGGTTAGGCACTTAACTACTAACCGAAACGTTGGCGGTTCGTGTCCAGCCAGTGGTATTTGGGAAGAAAGACTTGACCGTCTACTTCCAAAAGATCACAGCCATTGGAAACGCTATGAAGCACAGTTCTACTCTTACACATGTGTGGTCACCCTGAGTCAGGATCAACTCAATGGCAACTGGTTTGTTTGTTTTGGACAGGTCTACAATGGACTTTGAACCTCTCCACAGCCCACCTAAACTCAAACCCACTGCCATCCAGTTGATTCTGACTCATAGCGACCCCATAGGTTTTCCAAAACTATAAAACTCTGTGGAAGCAGACTGCCACATCTTTCTCCCATGGAGATGCTGGTGGTCTCAAACCACCGACCTTTTGGTTAGTAGGGCAGTGCTTTAACCACTGCCCAGTAGCACCCCTGTTTTTGGGATGAGGTTTAGTGACTTAGGAAGGGCACACAGGTGACGTTGGTAAAATATGTACCAAGGTCCTCTGACAACAGTCTACCCCATCCTTGTAGGTGATCTGAATGCTAGCTCTGGATGTAGACTCCTGGTCTAGAATCCATGCATTCCTTCTGGGTAACTCACTCCAGGTGCTTGAGCCTTGGTTTCCCCTCTGCAGAGACAGAGGAAGGCCAGAGTGAGTGTTATATGGGTTAATCCATGTCAGCAGTCAGACATGGTGCCTGGCTTATATTAAGCAGCCAATAAATGTTAGATTTTACCTAGAAGTTATTTATTTAGGGAAATAGATGTATATATAGATATTTATATTCCATATATATATTCTATCTCATTCTAGAAATTTATTTAAGGAGAACTTTTTAGAAATTGCTACCCATTGTAAGTTGTTTTCGGTACTCTGTAAGAACTCATATTAGTTCGTCTTTCCAGTCAAAGTCCTCATCGTCTTTCAACAATCCAATCGAACCTTCTGCTTAGTTAGCTCCAGTCTCAGTGAGTCACCCTCTATCCATCTTGTCCCCTTGCGCCCTGCTCACAGCTCATTCATTTAGCCCCCACGCCCCTCTACTTTCCATTAGAATGTAGGTAGGTCCCTCACTCCTCTTTGGTTGAAAGCTCCTTTAGAAGACCCGGTGGATCCTGCTCTACTTTATGAGTTTATTCAGACATCCTTGCATTCGACAAATGCATCATTAAGGTTCAGCAAAGAAAATGAAAACCACACCAGGTATTTCAAACAGAGGGCATTTAATACGAGGAATCGGAGAAATGAAAGAACAACAGGGAGCTACTGTAACCCAGAGATAACCAGATAGCACCCACAACAAATAGTTACCACCAGGGGCTCAGGGAATAGAAGGGAACTCGTGGGATACTAGAGACAAAAACCAAAACAGGGCCCCAGAACTGTTCTCAGCCACCTGAGTAGACGGCATCTCTAGGGAGACATTAAAAGGCTAAATCTGTAAGAGGTAAGGGAGGGAAAGTCTACAGCCTACTGCTGCTGCTAAAGCAATGGTGACAGAACAGAAGTGAAACAAGAATCAAGTCGTGTCCTCTCTTCCATCAGCACAGCTCAAAGGAAACCAGGGCAACAGCAGTCTGGGCAATGTGGTCGACGGACTCCAGCCCAGCATTGGAGAGCGGAGTAGAGAAGGGTTCATCGGGGTTGAGTCTACAGGGAAGGAACCACCAGAATCAGTACCCATTTGGCTTCTATAGTGGGTTGAGTTCTCTGCTCCACGCTATGTCCATCCGCCAACTCCTTGCTCAGTCTCTTCATTGACCTTTATTTTTTTTAAGTGAATGCAGATTCCTTCCCATATTGAAAAATGAGGAGTACGTGGGGATCAGCATGGTATAATAAATGGTCAGTTTGGACGTAATTGCACCTGGGTTCTGAGTCCATCTCTGCTACTTACTAGCTATGTGACCTAATCAGTGAGACTTCTAATTTTAGTCTCATGAGACTTCTCTGACCTTTTGTCTCTTCTTCTATAAAAAAAAGAAAGTAAACCCGTTGCCATCGAGTCTATTCTGACTCATGGCAACCCTAAAGGACAGAGTAGAACTGCCCCACAGGGTTTCCAAGGAGTGCCTGGTGGATTTGAACTGCTGACCTTCTGGTTAGCAGCCGTAGCTCTTAACCACTTTGCAAAAGGGGAGTGTTATTCCCTGCATCGTTCATGTTCTAGGAGGAATAAACGAGATCATCTAATGGGCTTAATAAATAGCAGTGTTTCACATATTTTTGGCTTTATAGACTAGAGAGCCAGGTCCCCAAAGGTATTTTTAATAGCATTGAAGTTCAATTTGGAGTGACTTACCTGGCTAGAAACATCTCATGAATGATAAAAAAAATAAGCCTTGAGGATCTGCTGAGATGTGCGTGGCCCCAAGGACAGTCAGGGAGATGGTACATCAAAATAAAGCATAATCCTCTCCACTTAGACAACAATCACCAATGGTGTGCTTCCTCCATGAACTGGGAAGACCAAAAGGAAAACAATGAAAGCCTTTTTTTCCAACTTGGCAGAGTTCGACCCCTCTCACTGGTCACCCAGTGCCGAGGACTCTGAGGCAGAGACGTTTACTCTGGGGCTTTGCCCACATCCAGAAATCACAGGGTGACAACTGGCCCAGCCGCCTTCTGACAGGACCCCACCTCCAAATCTCCGGACCCGACACGTTCCGCCCAGACGTGGAGTAAAGCTGCCTCTGTTCCCAGGAGTGATGAAGGTGAAGCATCATTCAACAGCAGTAGATAATTCTTGCCGAGTAGAAGAACAGGAAGAGACATCCAGATATTTTTACGGTTTACACCAGAACCTGAAATCGATCACAAATGTGGCGTCGATGCCATCATTTCTGCAGCTGGGAAGAGGAAGATCAAGGAAACTGCACGAAAACAAACAGGTGTATGGAGCCGTGCCCAGCACGTTGCCAGCACGTCATGGATGGTATTTAGCTTAGTCCTTGTACCTGGTCTGTGTAACCAGTTCTATTGGCTCAATTTTCCCAAAGAGAAAACAGAAATGTAGAGAGCTGAAATACCCCCAAGGCAGAACCATGATTTTCACAACCTGGATTCAAGCTGAGAACTGCAAGGCAGATACATTTTGTTCTGTCTTTGCCCTATAAGTAGTCCCTAAATTCTTGGACCTTTAGTTTTCTCTCTGGAGTCCCTGAGTTAACATGCTTGGCTGCTGACGGAAAGATTGACAGTTCAAGTCCATCCGGAAGTACCTCGGAAGAAAGGTCTGGTAATTTGCTCCTGAAAAAGCAGCGATTGAAAACCCTATGCAGCACTGTTCCACTCTGACACTCATGAGGTCACTGTCTGTCAGAGTCTGCTTGATGACAACTGGAAAATTTTCTTTCTTGGAAAGTGATGACCTCTAAGGGCCTGGCCAGCCCAAGCAGCCTTCAAGCCTGTGCTGGTCATTGAGAACACACGCCATCAAGACAACTGCAGAAAAAGCTGGTGACGGGATCACGGCTAGTGGAACCCAAGTGCAAAGCTTTGCAAGCAGAAACAAGTCTCTTTTTATTTTTCCTTTCCCAAGTTGTAGCAACGCTTCGTGTGCTTGTCTTTATTTTAATGTGCATGAATAAAAGATATCCCTGTGAACTGATGGAGTCCACAGGCTTTGGAGATCAAACACTTTTCTACTCCAGGTGAAATGTGGGATTGACAGATAATGTTGTCAATATGCTATGTTTGCGTCAGGGTGAACAAACACGGCTGTAGCAATCTTCTGTGTCGTGTGTGTGTGTGTGTGTGTGTGTGCACCCGCGTGGGTGGCACATTTAAAGAGTAAGATTTAAGGAAAAGAATCAATACATGCAGAATTTTCCATAAAACCTTCAGTGAGAAATATCCCTCCCTCTCCCTCATGGATATTAACGTGAACAGAATGTGCTGACTTTCCTAATGCGATGCAGACTGATCACTGGGAGGGACCTCAGTGATTAAATAACCCATGGCATTTGGAAGTTCCTGGAAATAAATATCCTCATTCCAAACCCGGGGTGGTGTCAGCAGCACCTCATGCAGGCATTCTTTGGGTACTGGAGGCGCCACCTCTTCCTTTCATACCATAGAGATGCAGATTCATGGTTTGTGGACAATAAGTTAGACTTTGCGTGTGTATAGCATATGAAAAGCAAAATTTGTTTATATATAAATACATTCATGGGGTGAGTACAACCCCTGAAGACAGACAGGCACTGCATTTAAATTTGATCTTGGCCTCGGGAAAATACCCCTACTCTTATAGACCTAAATAACCTCATTTATACATGCGAGTAAGTATTTCCAGCAGAATGTCTTGGCTTTAAATTATGTTCTTATTGTTAGCTGCCACTGAGTCAGCTCCCAGCTCATGTTGATCCCATCAACAATGGAATTGGACCATTGTGATCCATATGGTTTTCATTGTCTGATTTTTGGAAGTAGATAGCCAGGCTTTTCTTCCTAGTTTGCCTTAGTCTGGAAGCTTTGCTGAAAACTGCTTAGCATCACAGCAACATGCAAGTCTCCACTGGTAGAAGGGTGCTGGTTATGCATGAGAAGCATTCTCGGGAATTGAGCCCAGGTCTTCTGCATGGAAGGCAAGAGATCTACCATTGAATGACTGTTGCCCTTGTCTTTAAATTACAGCTATTATCAATAAGTTAGTTTGACAATAATAACAATGTGTCTTTTACTGAGTGTCCATAGTAAGGCATCTACTGAATTCATTAGTTATCTTAGTCCTCACAATAGCACAGTGCTGGTAATTTTTCCAGATTTGCAGAGGATGACATTGAAATTCAGAATGGGTAACTACTGAATTCCATGGGATTTAAGAAGCAATCCATTGTAAGATGCATCATTCCTTTATATACCACGCAGAGAGAAAAATATGCTGACGATTCTAATTGCAAGATGCCATCAATTGTAGAATGCATTCAATTTCAGATGGTAAAATATTTTTCAAATATATGCCTTAGAATCAATAAAATACGGTAAATTGCCTCACACCACAGCAATTAACTGGTAGATCCAAGACACAAACACAAGGCTGTAAGAACCAAGAGTCGGGGGCGGGGGGGGGCTTGTTCCCACACCTAGTACATACAGTCATTGTCACAGAGTTGAAGCTCTGTAAATACATACTGAATAATACAGCGTGTTTCCTACATAGTTTGTATTATATACTATATGATATCTAAAACTACATGTCATACATACATGTTTGTATACGTTTGCTTTTCCTGTCAATTTTCGTTTCGGGCTTGTTCAAAAATCACATCAGACAGGAAATAACTAGCTTATTTAAGCACATTTGTTGTTGTAGTTTAAGTGAAAGTTTACAATTCAAGTTAGTCTCTACTACAAAAATTATACATACATTGTTATGTGACCCTAGTTGCTCTCCCTATACTGTGACAGCACACTCCTCCTTTCCACCCCTGATTTCCTGTGTCCATTCAACCAGCTCCTGACCCTCTCTGCCTTCTCATCTCACCTCTGGACAGAAGCTGCTCATTTACTCTCATGTATCTACTTGAGCTAAGAAGCACAGTCTTCACGAGTATCATTTTATGTCCCATAGTCCAGTCTAATCTTTGTCTGAAGAGTTAGGTTCAGGAATTGTTTTAGTTCTGGGTTGACAGCGAGTCCGGGGGCCATGCTTTCTGGGGCTCCTCCAGTCTCAGTCAGACCATTAAGTCTGGTCTTTTCACTAGAATTTGGGTTCTGCACCCCACCTTTCTCTTGCTCCATCAGGAACTCTCTGTTGTGTTCCCACTCAGGGTGGTCATTGGTGGCGGCTGGGCACCATCTAGTTCTTCTGGTATCAGGATGATGCAGTCTCTGGTTTATGCAGGTCTTTCTGTCTCTTGGATAATACTTTCCTTGTGTCTTTGGTGTTCTTCATTCTCCTTTACTCCAGGTGGTTGGGACCAATTGATGCATCTTAGATGGCTGCTCACTAGCTTTTAAGACCCCAGACGCCACTCACCAAAGTAGGTTGCAGAACATTTTCTTAATAAACTTTGTTATGCCAATTGGCCCAGATATCTCCCGAAAGCATGGTCCCCAGACCCCTGCCCCTGCTACTCTGTCCCTCGAAGTGTTTGATTGTATTCAGGAAACTTCTTAGCTTTGGTTAAGTCCAGTTGTGCTGACTTCCCCTATAGTGTGTGCTATCCTTCCCTTCACCTAAGATAATTCTTGTCTACTATCTAGATAGTAAATAACCCTCCTCCTCCGTCCCCACCCTCGTAACTATCAAAGAATGTTTTCTTCTGTGTTTAAACCTTTTCTTGAGTTCTTACAATACTGGTCTTAGTCCTCCTGTGACTGACTAAAATCACTCAGCATAATGCCCTCCAGTTTCCTCCATGTTGTGTTTCATGCATTCATCGTTGTTCTTTATCGTTGTGTAGTATTCCATTGTGTGAATATACCATAATTTGTTTGTCCGTTCGTCCACTGATGGGCACCTAGGTTGTTTCCATCTTTTTGCTATTGTGAACAGTGCTGCAATGAACACAGGTGTATTTAAGAATATTGTTAAAAATAATTTATTTTTGTTTTTATCGTTGAAAATATACACAGCAAAACAAACACCAGTTCAACATTTTCTACATGTATGATTCAGTGACATTGATTACATTCTTTGAGTTGTGAAGCCATTCTTACCCTCCTTTTCCAAATTGTTCCTCCCCCATTAACATAAACTCACCGCCCCCTAAGCTTCCTATCTAACCTTTCAAATTGCACTTGTTAATTTGATCCCATATAGATAGTTCTTTAAAAGAGCACAATGCTCAAGGCAGACATACGGTACTAATTAAGCCCTGGTGGCACAGTGGTTAAGTGCTCATCTGCTAACCAAAAGGTTGGCGGTTTGAACCCACCAGCTGCTCCACAAGAGGAAGATGTGGCAGTCTGCTTCTGTAAAGATTTACAGCCTTGGAAACCCTATGGGGCAGTTCTCCTCTGTCCAGTAGGGTTCCTATGAGTTGGAATTGACTCGATGGTAACAGTTTTTTGTTTTTTTTTTTAATTTATTGTTTGGTTTAAAGAAGACTTCAGGGTATATTTTTGGTTTAAGGTTTAAAGATTACCTCAGGGCAATACTTTTGGAGATTCGCCCAGCCTCCATGGCTCTAAAAAGTCTGGATTCCATGAGAATTTGAAATTGTGTTCTGTTTTCCCTCCTTTTGATCAGGATACATCTATAAAATACATGCATTCAGTATTTTAACAAAAAGAAATTCTGGAATTCTCATGGAAACAAACTGTAGAGATAAAGGCAAGATAAATTTTTGTTGTTGTTCCTGAAAAGATTATTTTTCAGCACTGAGACTGTGAAAGAATCAGGTCTTAGCACTTGTAGCTGAACCAGTCAGACCACTGTAGTCCACGTGAAGGAGGCCATTGCACAGCTGGTTATGAGTTATTATCTTCATTTTTTAAGAAGTATACAGGAATCAGGAATGTCTTCAGGCAAAATAACTTCTAATGGCTGCGCTCCCCTGAAGTATATGAAATATGGGAACTGGTCTGCTAAGTTAGAAAGAAACTAAGGCAAAGTTTGGAAAGTGTTAAAGCTGACATAAAACGTGACCAGTTTTCCTAAGAGGAGAAAGACTACAATATTAGAAAGACCGAAAAAGTCATATTCTAAATTTAGAGCATTTTGAAGACACAGATTTCTTGAAAGCCTACTCTGTGCCATCACTGAAGAACATTTCAGTCCTGTCCTCAGAAGTTCTCAGAGCCCATGTGGTACAGGCAGGAACCCTATGTGTGCTCATGCTAATTTCCAACTATTAAACCTGTCTCCACCTTAGGCACCCACCATCCTTCTGTCAGTGTGCTGTACTGTGTGTCTTGTGTGCTGCTATGAGCCTGGAAGCTATGCCACAAGGATTTCAAATACTAGAAGTGTCACCCATAGTGGGCAGGTTTCAGTGAAGCTTCCAGATTAAGACCGATTAGGAAGTCAGGCCTAGAGATTTACTTTTGAAAATTAATCAATGAAACCCCTATGGATCATGACAGAATATTGTCCAATTTAGTGCTGGAATATGAGCCCGCTTAGGATGGAAGGCATTCAAAATACACAGTGGCCACAGCAATGGACTCTAGCATATCAAAGGTCCTGAAGATGGTGCAGTACCAGGCAATGTGTCATTGTATTACACAAAAGTTCTCCATGAGTCAGAGCTGACTCGATGGCAACTAACAGCTACAGCTTTAGAGGTAATGACACATACTCACCATTACATACACATCGTAGAAAGCTTTGAGGTTTAACAAACATTCCCACGTAATCATCTCAGTGCATCCTAGAAGCTCTTTTGTGAAGTGAGGGGTTTTTGAGTCTCATTTTATGAATGGGGAAATGGCACCTCAGAGAGATCAGCAGCCCGTCCAATGACCACAAGGAGGAAAATGGCATAGAACCACTGGAACACCAGTGATGATTTTTATTTAGATCCCAAAAAGATCAAGACAAGGAGAATAGCCATTCTGACCTTTTCAAAATTACTAAAACATATCAGTAAGTATACTAAAAAAGATCTCACTAGTACACAAGAAATTAGAATCAGTGCCCTACAATTGGTAAACCACCACTCATTTGTCAATTTGTTGTACTGTGGTGACTTGTATGTTGCTGCGATGCTGGAAGTTATGCTGCAAGTATTTCATATACCAGCAGGATCACCCATGGTGGACAGGTTTCTGTGGAGCTTCCAGACTAAGATGGACTAGGAGGAAAGGCCTAGCAATCTACTTGCAAAAATAAGCCAATGAAAATCTCATGAATTACAAGGGAATATTGTGGGATATAAACACTTCATAAAGACAGACTAATCACTAGAAAAGAACATCATATTTGGTAGTGGTCCAAAGAAAACCAGGGGAGCCCTCTGTGAGATGGATTGACACAATATATCCTTGACAAAGGACTCAAACATGCAGTCATGAAGATGGCTCAGGACCAGGCAACGTTTCTGTCTGTTATACATGGTTTACCATGAGTTGGAGCTGACTTGACACTAGATAGCAACTAACAACAACATCTGTGGTTGTTTCTGAGTAATTTTATTTTTTATTTTTCCCCCTTACTTTTCTGAACTTTTTAAAACTTTCTGCCGCTAACATGTATAAGTGGAATTATAAGAAAAAATTATCAACTTCTGCAGTCTGAAATTGATCAAACATACAATCAAAATACATTGATCATCACTGGTGGTTAGAATGAGAAAGCTGGAAACAAAGAAGAAGGTTCAGTAGTTGGGAAATATGGCCTTGGTGATAGAAACAATGCCAGAGATCACATGATAGAATTTTGCCAGATTAACAGCATATTCATTGGTAATGCTTTTTTCAACAACATAAACAATGACTTTACACATGGAACTCACCTGATGGAATACACAGTAATCAAACTGACTACATCTATGGAAAGAGAGGATGGAGAAGCTCGATATCATCAGTCAGAAGGCAGGGGCCAACTACGTAACAGACCATCAATCGCTCATATGCAAGTTTAAGTTGTAGCTGAAGAACATTAAAACAAGTCCATGAGAGCCAAAGTACAAACTTCAGTATATCCCACCTGAATTTAGGGACCATTTCAAGAATAGATTTTACACGTTGAACACTAATGGCCCAAGACAAGATGAGTTGTGGGATGACATTAAAAACATATCTGAAGAAAGCAAAAGGTCATTAAAAAGACAGGAAAGAAAGAAAAGACCAAAATGGATGTCTGAAAAGAATCTGAAACTTACTCTTGAAAGCAGAGTAGCTAAAACAATGGAAGAAATGAAGTAAGAGGGCTAAACAGAAGATTTCAAAGAGTGGCTCAAGAAGACAAAGTAAATATTATAATGAAACTTGCAAACGCTTGCAGTTAAAAAACAAAAAGGGAAGAATACACTCAGCATTTCTCAAGTTGAAGGAGCTGAAGAAAAAAGTTCAAGCCTCGAGTTTCAGTCTTGAAGGATTCTATAGGCAAAACATTAAACGACACCAGAAGCATCAAAAGAAAATGTGAAGAATACACAGAGACACTGTACCAAAACAAATTGGTTGAAGTTCAACCATTTCAGGAGGTAGCATATGATCAAGAACCAATGGTTCTGAAGGAAGAAGTTCAATCTGCGCTGAAAGCATTGGCGAAAAACAAGACTTCAGGAGTTGATAATACCAACTGAGATGTCTCAACGAATGGACACAATGCTGGAAGCGCTCATTCGTTTATGCCAAAAAATTTGGAAGACAGCTACCTGGCCAATCAACTGGAAGAGATCCATATGTGTGCCCATGCCAAAGAAAGTTTATCGGACATATGTGGAAATTATTGAACAACATCATTAATACTACACACAAGTAAAATTATGCTGAAGATAATTCAAAAACTGTTGCAGCAGAACTGCCAGAAATTCAAGCCGATTGAGAAGAGGACATGGAACAAGGGATGTCACTGCTGATGTCAGATGGATCTTGACTGAATGCAGAAAATATCAGAAAGATGTTTACCTGTGTTTTATTGACTATGCAAATGCATTTGACTGCTCAGATCATAACAAATTATGGACATCATTGCAAAGAATGGAAATTCCAGAACACTTAATTGTGCTTATGAGGAACCTGTACATAAACCAAGAGGTAGTCATTCGAACAGAACAAGGGGATACTGTGTAGTTTAAAATCACAAAAACTTTGCATTAGGTATACCATTTCACCATAATTGTTCAATCTGTATACTGAGCAAATAATCCTAGAAGCTGGACTATATGACGAAGAACTGGCATCAGGATTGGAGGAAGACTCATTAACAACCTGCATTATGCAGATAACACAACTTTGCTTGCTAAAAGTGAAGAATTGAAGTACTTACTGATGAAGATCAAAGACTATAGCCTTTCCTATGGATTATACCTCAAGATAAAGAAAAAAAAATCCTTACAACTGGACCAATAAGCAACATCATAATAAATGGAGAAAAGATTGAAGTTTTCAAGGATTTCATTTTACTTGGATCCTCAATCAATGCTCATAGAAGCAGCGGTCAAAAAATGAAAGGACTTATTACATTGGGCAGATATGCTGCAAAAGACCTCTTTAAAGTGTTAAAGAGTAAAGATGTCACTTTGAAGACTAAGGTGAGCTTGATCCAAGCTGTGGTATTTTCAATTGCCTCATATGCATATGAAAGCAAGACAATGAATAAGGGAGACCAAAGAAGAATTGGGGCCTTTGAATCATGGTGCTGGCAAAGACTATTGAATATACTAGGGGCTGCCAGAAGAACAAACAAGTCTGTCTTGGAAGAAGTACAGCCAAAATGCCTCTTAGAAACAAGTATGGAGAGAGTTCATGTAACATACTCTGGTCATGTTATCAGAAAGGACCAGTCCCTGGAGAAGGACATCATGCTTGGTAAAGTAGAAGGTCAGTGAAAAAGAAGAAGACCCTCAGTGAGATAGATTGACCCAGTGGCCCAGTGGCTGCAACAAGGGGCTCAAGCATAACAGTGATTGTGAAGATGGTGCAGGACCAGACACTATTTTGTTCTGTCATACATAGGGTTGCTATGAGTCAGAGCTGAGTCCCCTGCACCTAACAACAACAACAACAGTTTGCATATTACATTTGCTTGCATGATTTTATTTTATCTTTCCTGCCATCTTTAGAAGTCGGAGGAGCAGAGAACCACCCTCCCCTTTTTCACTTTCAACATAAGGAAACTGAGGGCTGGAAATGGCAGCCGATTCATCAGGAGGTGTGGAGCCTAGAAAGCTGAATCCCTCCCCGCTGGTCCAGGCCTCCTCTCCACTGCCCACACAGTCATGCCCAGATGCAAGAGCATCTTACCATAGCCTCGTAATCCTCCAATCCAGCTTTGTTTGATAGGGATGAGCATAAGGATTCAGGAGCTCTGACCAGTGAGACTCTACTTTAGTACCACTTGAGCTAAGAGGGAGACTTTGGGGATGGCAAAGAAAATGTGATCTCAAGTGGAATTTAATTGCAGTCCATGAACTGAGAACTCTACACATGAGGAAGGGAAGGTGGAGAACTCACATTTATGGGAAGCCTCTCTGCACAGTACCCTTTATAACTAACCTATCCCTCCTTGGTCTGTACTTTATGAATAAGGCAGCTCTGACTCAGAAAATGTAAATGCCTTGCCCAGAGTCATCAGACCAAGAAGGCCTGTATCACGTCTCTCAAGGCAAAGAGCCAGCCTCTGACCTTCTAACCACACGGCCCCACCACCCTTCATTTTCTTTCAGCCTTCAGGAAGGACTTGACTCTTGGCTTCACTGTTGGCATCTGGGGGAGCTGGGGTGAGTTCCAAGCCAGGATGCTGAAGTCTCTGTCTCATCACCCACTGCCTCCAGGACTTCACAAGGAAGGGCTGGATGCTCCCTGTGTCCAGGTGGCCTGCATTTAGGCTCCAGCTTCCCTGAGGACACTGCTTGAAATGTTTCAGCTTCTCCAGATTCTGGCTAACTCTAGGCCAGGGAGGGCTGTAAGGGAAAGGGAAGCTTCTGGATATGCTTACCAGAGATTTGTTGTCGTCAGTTGCCACTGAGTTGGCTTAAGTACAACAGAATGAAGCGTGGACCAGTCTTGTGCTATCTTCATGCTTATTGATACAGTTGAGCCCATCATTACAGCTACTGTGTCAATTAATCTCACACGGGTTTTCCTCATTTTTGCTGACTCTTTATCAAACGTGATTTTCTTTTATAGGGATTGGTCTTTCCTGATGAGGTGTCCAAAGTAAGCAAGCTGGAGTCTTGCCATCCTGACTTCTGAGGAGCCGGCTAGCTACCTTGCTGTCGGTCACATGATGGACACTTGAGTCTCTGCTTCCCCATTGGTAGAACTTATTTTGAAAAATAAAACAGGTCCAAGAACATGGTTATTTCTCCTTTTGTCCTGTTCTAAAAGTTGTGCTCAACAAATAAAGTATAAGACATAAATCACAAGTAGTGAGAAATCATACTCAGAATACAAGAAGAACAACAGCAGCCATGACAAACATCCCCCTTCTGCCCTCCACAGGCCACCATGAGCACCAGTGCAGACAGGTTTTTCATCTCAGCTCATGGTGCCTTGAAAATTAATCCTGATGAGCCCAAGTAGAGAAAAGAGTAACAGGTTAGCCCTGTTTCCTCTTTTCTTTACTGCTGTTGTTATTAGGTGCCATCGAGTTGGTACTGAATCATAGTGGCCCTATGTACAACGGAACATACTGTGCTGCTTGGAAGCAAGGACGGTGAGACTTAGTCTCACGTGCTTTGGACATGTCATCAGGAAGGATCAGTCCCTGGAAAAGGACATCATGCTTGGTAAAGTAGAGAGTCAGCGTAAAGGGGAAGACCCTTAAAGAGATGGATTGACATAGTGGCTGCAACAATGGGTTCAAACGTAGCAACGATTGTGAGGATGGCACAGGACAGGGAAGGGTTTCATTCTGTTGTACAGAGTCGCTATGGGTTGAAACCAACTCGATGGCACCTAAAGACAACAAGGGGGAGAGGAAGAGACAGGGCTGACCTGTCACTATCAGCTGTTAGTTATATTCTTGTCATTCTCTCTCTCTTTCTCTCTCGGTCTCTATTTCTTTTTTTCTTTTTCTGTGGTGAATACACACACACACACACACACACACACATAAAACACAGAAAACATTTTTAATGTCAACATTTTTTGTGTGCACAATTCAGAGACATTGTGTTCATCATGGTGTGCAACCATCACTGCTGTTTCCAAAACTTTTCATCACCCTTACCCCCAAGCAATGCCTCTCTATTTCTGAAAACTCCCTAATGAGTTCAGATTCAATTTCAGTGGTACAACAAACTGCAAGGTACCCTTTCCAGGGGTGCCCTTCACTTATCCTGGGCAAAGTTTCACACAGCCCACGGGCCCTGCGCTTTCCTCCATTGTGACCAAGCGCT
Source organism: Dugong dugon (assembly GCA_030035585.1). Lineage (NCBI taxonomy): Eukaryota > Metazoa > Chordata > Mammalia > Sirenia > Dugongidae > Dugong > Dugong dugon. Next base: position 111,570,218 of record CM057472.1, read on the forward strand.
AACTATGAAGTTGCCCTGATGGTGACAGGAGCATGTTCACACCACAGAGCTGTGAGCCCAGGCCATGAACATCTTGCTTAATCATCTTCCTTCCATTATTAAAGCGGTTACTGCCCCAGTGTCACCTTCCTGGTAAGTGAAGAATTGTTGTTGTCTGACATGCACCAATTGACTTTTATCTCTTCAGTGTGAACTGGCATGATTGTCTCACTAGAATCAAATACAAATAAAATCAGTCTAGAAACATAGCTTATTTCTCCTGTTTTCTCTATTCTACAGGTTGGGCTCAAAAACTACAATATGTAACATAAATAGCAAGTAGAGAGGTAGTAACTAGGTCTTGCAACCCAGTCATACTTAATTTCATTCTGTTGCTGAGCTTGTTCTCCACACCCCCCACCCAGTGCAGAGAGTTATTTACCATGGGTGGATTGGTAAATGAGCTTTTTTTGTTTAAACCACAAGATTCCAATGTAAAATAAGTGATCTTATATATATATATAATATCTATATTAAAATAATGTATGTGAATGCAGATATTTATGAAAATAAAGAAAAGCATAATGAAGAAAACATTACAATCATACCCATTTCTACCACCTAGAATTAACCACGGCAGAAATAGACAGCTTCACAATAATAGTAGGAAACTTCAATACACCACTTCCTGTGAAGGACAGAACATCCAGAAAGAAGCTCCATAAAGACAGGGACAATCTAAATGCCACAATCAACCAACTTGATCTCATAGACATATACTAAACACTCCACCCAACAGCAGCCAACTATACTTTCTTTTCCAACACACATGGAACATTTTCCAGAATAGACTACATATTAGGCCACAAAGCAAGACTTAACAGAATCCAAAGCATCTAAATATTACAAAGCATCTTTTCTGACCATATAGCCATAAAAGTAGAAATCAATCACAGAAAAAGCATGGGGAAGAAATCAAACACATGGAAATTGAACAACACCTTGCTCAAAAACTATTGGGTTGTACAAGAAATTTAGGATGGAATCCAGAAATTCACAGAATCAAATGAGAATTAAAACACATCCTAACAGAACCTTTGGGACACAGCAAAAGCAGTGTTCAGAGGTCAGTTTATAGCAATAAATGCACACATCCAAAAATAAGAAAGGCTCATAATCAAAGCATTAACCGTACAACTGGAACAAGTAGAAAGAGAGCAATACAAGAAGCCTACAGGTGCCAGAAGGAAGGAAATAGTAAGAATTAGAGCAGAATTAAATGAAATAGAGAATAGAAAAACAATTGAAACAGTTAACAAGACCAAAATCTGGTTTTTTGAAAAGATCAACAAAATTGATAAAGCATTGGACAAACTGACAAAAGAAAACAGGAAAGGAAGCAAATAACCTATATAAGAAATGAGATGGGTGATATCACAACAGACCTACCTGAAATTAAAAGAATCATACCAGAATACTATGAAAAATTGTACTGTAACCAATTTGAAAACCTAGAGGAAATGGATAAATTTCTAGAAACTGACTACCTACCTAAACTAACACAAACAAAGATAGAAGAACTAAATAAACTTATAACAAAAGAAGAGACTGAAAAGGTAATTTAAAAACTCCCAACAACAACAACAACAAAAAAAAAAACCCTGGCCCAGATGGCTTCACTGGAGAATTCTACCAAACTTTCAGAGAAGAGTTAACACCACTACTACCAAATGTATTTCAGAGCAGAGAGAAAGATGGAATACTCCCAAACTCATTCTATGAAGCCAGCATAACCCTGATACCGAAACCAGGTAAAGACACCACAAAAAAAGAAAATTACAGACCAATAGTCCTCAAGAATATAGACACAAAAATTCACAACAAAATTCTAGCCAACAGAATTCAACAACATATCAAAAAAAATAATTCACCACGACCAAGTGGGATTCATACCAGGTATGTAGGGATGGTTCAATATTAGGAAAATAATCAATGTAATCCATCACATTACTAAAACAAAAGGCAAGAACCACACGATCTTATCAATCAACACAGAAAAGGCATTTGACAAAGTCCAACACCCATTCGTGACAAAAACTCTCATCAAAATAGGAATACAAGGGAAACTCCTCAACATAATAAAGGGCATTTATACAAAGCCAACAGCCAACATCATCCTAAATGGAGAGACTTTGAAAGCATTCCCCTTGAGAACGGGAATCAGACAAGGATGCTCTTTATCACCACTCCTATTCAACATTCTTCTGGAAGTCCTAGCCACAGCAATAAGTCAAGGAAAGAAATAAAGCACATCCAAATTGGTAAGTAAGAGGTAAAAGTATTTCTAATTGCAGATGATATGCTCTTATACAGGGAAAACACCAGAATCCCCAGAAAACTATTGGAATTAATAGACGATTTCAGCAAAGCATCAGAATACAAGCAAAACATACAAAATTGGATTAGATTCCTCTACACCAACAAAGAAAACTTCGAAGAGTAAATCATCAAATCGATACCATTTACGATAGCCCACAAGAAGACAAAACACTTAGGAATAAATCTTTAACCAGAGATGTAAAAGACCTATACAAAGAAAACTACTACAAGACACTACTGTAAGAAACCAAAAGAGACCTACATAAGTAGAAAAACATACCTTGCTCATAGATAGGAAGACTCAACATTAAGAAAATGCCAATTTTACCCAAAGAGATCTACAGATAAAATGTAATTCTGATCCAAACTCCACCAGCATTTTTTAGTGAGATGGAGAAACAAATCATCCACTTCATATGGAAAGGGAAGAAGCCCCCAATAAGTAAAGCATTACTGGAGAAGAACAAAGTGGGAGGCATCACACTACCTGATTTTAGAACCTGTTGTATCACCACAGTAGTCAAAACAGCCTCGTACCGGTACAACAACAGATACATACACCGATGGAATAGAATTAAGAATCCAGATGTAAATTCATCCATCTATGTGCAGCTGATATTTGACAAAGGCCCAAAGTCTGTCAAATAGGGAAAAGACAGTCTCTTTAACAAATGATCCTGGCATAACTGGATATCCATCTGCAAAAAACTGAAACAAGACCCATACCTCACACCTACAAAAACTAACTCAAAATGGATCAAAGACCTAAATATAAAATGTAAAACAATAAAGATCATGGAAGAAAAGATAAGGACAATATAGGAGCCCTAAGACATGACATAAATAGAATACAAAGCATTACTTACAATGCACAAACACCAGAAGAGACACGAGATAACTGGCAGCTCCTAAAAATCAAACACTTATGCTCATCAAAAGACTTCATCAAAAGAGTAAAAAGACAACCTACAGACTGGGGAAAAAAATTTGGCTACAGCATATCCGATCAGGATCTAATCTCTAAAATCTACAAGATGCTGCAAAATCTCAACAACAAAAAGACAATTTAAAAATGGGCAAAGGATATGAACAGGCACTTCACCAAATAAGACATTCAGGCAGTTAACAGATACTTGAGGAAATGCTCACAATCATTCGTCATTAGAGAAATGCAAATCAAAACTACAATGAGATACCATCTTATCCCAACAAGGCTAGCACTGATCCAAAAAACACAGAATAATAAATGTTGGAGAGGCTGTGGAGAGACTGGAACACTTATGCACTGCTGGTGGGCACGTAAAATGGTACAATCACTTTGGAAATTGATTTGGCGCTTTCTTAAAAAGCTAGAAATAGAACTGTCATATGATCTAGCAATCCTACTCCTTAGAATATATCCTAGAGAAATAAGAGCCATCACATGAATAGATATATGCACACCCATGTTCACTGCAGCACTGTTCACAACAGCAAAAAAAGATGGAAACAACCTAGGTGCCCATCAATGGATGAATAGATAAACAAATTATGGTATATCCACACAATGGAATACCATGCAGTTGTAAAGAACAATGATGACTTTTCAAAACATCTCACTACATGGATGAATCTGGAAGGCATTATGCTGAGTGAAATTAGTCAACGGCAAAAGGACAAATACTGTATGAGACCGCTAGTATAAGAACTCAAGAAAAGGTTTAAACACAGAAGAAAATATTCTTTGGTAGTTAGAAGGGTGGGGAGGGAAGAAGAGGGGAATTCATTGACTAGCTAGTAAACAAGAATTATCATAGGCGAAGGAAAGGACTACACACAGTACAGAGGAAGTCAGCACAACTGGACTAAACCAAAAGCTAAGAAGTTTCCTGAACACAGCCAAACACTTCAAGGGACAGAGTAGCAGGGGTAGGGGTCTGGGGGCCATGGTTTCAGGGGACATCTAGGTCATTTGGTATAACAAAGTTTGTTTAAAAGTATTCTGCATCCCACTTTGATGAGTGACATCTGGGATCTTAAAAGTTTGCAAGCAGCTGTCTAAGATGCATCAATTTGTCCCAACTCACCTGGAGCAAAGGAGAATGAAGAACACCAAAGACACAAGAAAAATATTATTCCAAGAGACAAAAGAACCACATAAACCAGAGACTCCATCAGTCTAAGACCAGAAGAACTAGATGGTGCCTGGCTACTACCAATGACTGCCCTGACAGGGAACACAACAGAGAGTCCCTGGTGGAGCAGGAGAAAAGTAGGGTGCAGAACTCAAATTCTAGTAAAAAGACCAGACTTAATGGTCTGAGACTGGAGGAACCCCCTGAAGACATGGCTCCCAGACTTTCCATCAGCTCAGAACTAAAACCATTCCTGAAGCCAACTCTTCAGACAAAGATTAGACTGGACTATAAAACACAAAATGATACTCGTGAAGAGTGTGCTTCTTAGTTCAAGCAGATACAGGAGATTAAGCGGGCAGCCCCTGTCCGGAGGCCGGATGAGAAGGCAGGAAGGGACAGGAGCTAGTTGAATGGGCAGGGGAAACATGAGGTAGAAAGGAGGAGTGTGCTGTCACATTATCAGGATTGCCACTAGGGTCACATAACAATATGTGTATAAATTTTTGTATGAGAAATTAACTTGAGCCGTGAACCTTCACCTAAAGCACAATAAATAAAAAATTAATCACTGATTATTAATATTTTGATACTCATCTCTTCCCATTTTTATTTTTAAATATAAATACATTTGTTAAGGCTAGTCTACCGAGAATGTGGGTTTGGAGGCAGACCTGAATCTGAATCCCAGCTGTAGAGCTGTCTAACCAGGAGCCCCCACTTCCTCACTCACCCAATGGGGATGCTAATATCTCCTAATATAACCAGAATGCTCTGTAGAAGAGGGGCTGGTGAGACTTCAGCTCACTTACTTTGGACACGTCATCAGGAAAGACCAATCACTAGAAAAGGACATCATGCTTGGTAAAGTAGAGGGTCAGCGAAAAACAGGAAGACCCTCAGTGAGACGGACTGACACATAGCTGTAACAATGGACTCAAATGCACCAATGATTGTGAAGATGGCTCAATGTTTCATTCTGTGATACATAAAGTCGATGACTCAATGGCAACCTAGAACAACAACGACAACAACAACGTCACCCACTGCCTAGATTTGGGTGAGAACTAAATGGGAACATTGGACAGAAGACATGCGCCCAATGAGTGCTATTGTTATTGTCATCGGTCTTCTTTCTATAATGTCATATATGATGCAACTGAGAGCGCACGCTATAAAATTATAAGTACCCGTTTCCATTCATTATTTTATTAAGAGCATCTCCTTATGTTAATAACAAGTCTTTGTAATAAAAAAAAATCAGTCTTTGTAGGTCAAAATAACTGTGGGTTCTGCATGCTAGTAAATGGATTGGCTAGCCGACCATAGCAACGTCATGATAAACAAAGACAAGATTGAAGCTGTCGAGGATTTCATGTTACTTGGATCCACAACCAACACCCATGAAAGCAGCAGTCAAGAAATCAAAAAACGCATCGCATTGGGCAAATCTACTGCAAAAGACCTCTTTAAAGTGTTGAAAAGCAAAGATGTCACCTTGAAGACTAAGGGGTGCCTGACCCAAGCCTTGGTATTTTCAATCCCATCATATGTATGAGAGAGCTGGAAAATGAATAAGGAAGACCAAAGAAGGATTGATGCCTTTGAATTGTGGTGTTGGCAAAGAATATTGAATATACCGTGGACTGCCAAAAGAAGGAGCAAATCTGTCTTGGAAGAAGTACAACCAGAATGCTCCTTAAAAGCAAGGATGGAGAGACTATGTCTTACATACTTTGGACATGTTATCAGGAGGGACCAGTCCCTGGAGAAGGACATTATGCATGGTAAGATCCAGGGTCAGCGAAAAAAAGGAAGACTCTCAATGAGATGGACTGACACACTGATGCGACAATATATTCAAGCATAACAACGATTGTGAGGATGGTGCAGGACAGGGCAGTGTTTTGCTCTGTGGTACATAAGGTCATTATGAGTCAGAACCAACTCGATGGCGCCTAACAACAACATCCTACCACATAGCCAACCCCTCTTGTGTACAGCCGAGTGGTTCAGAAGCTTTCCCTCTTTAAGTAAAGGTTAGATAGATCTGCCCATGCAACCATCCCTCCAGTATGTAAGAGGGTTTCTAGGGATGGATCCATGGAGGTGGGGCCTCTATGTCAGAGGGCATTGGGAATTTAAAGCTAATGAAGTATATGGAGGACTTGTTTTCCCAAAGTGTACTCTCCATTTCCACTGTCACAGGAATGAGGGAGAGACTCATTGCTCTGTAGAAGTTCCCCTCCCCCTCAGCTGCCCCCCTCAACCTGGAGTTCACATTTGCTTTGAATCCAGAAACCGGTTTCTTTGGGGCTTCTGGAGTAACTGATTTTACCCAGTGATGGCCAATCTCTTTGTTTAGCTTAACTGGCCACATTAATCAAAATAGCTCGTCTGGTTTCATAGGCAGTCATTGTGGGAAATGGCTCCACGTATTCTTTCTTCCTTAGCGATCAATGGACTCTGCAAGGAAAGCAAACGCAGAACCCGACGTCGCCACAAACCACCATCTGCCCAGAAAAGCAAATGTTTGAAGGGTTCACCATGAACCTGGGGAAGCGCTATGGTCTTCCAGATACATTTTTTTTCCTTTAAATTCTCAAATAGCCGCTCCGCAATGGCAAACTGTGGTAGACTTAATGCTGTGTGTTCACCACACCATTTCCTAGCCTGTCCCTGAGGAGGACTACATTTCCCAGGCTGCCTTGCAATTGGATCAGGGACAGGTAATTTGCTGTTGTTACTTGTCTCCAGTAGATTCCGACTCATGGCAACCCCGCAAGTGTCAGAGCAGAACTGTGTTCCATAAGGTTTTCAAGGCTGTGACCTTTAGGAAATAGATGGTCAGACCTGTCTTTCGAGGGGCCTCTGGGTGGGTTCGAACTACCAACCTAGTAGCTAGTAGTCCAGTCCAGTGCTTAACTGTTTGTGCCACCTACTGAGTGCTAGCCAGTGGACACATCAGCAGAAGGGATGTGCCTCTTCCTGCAGGAGGAAATTAAGAGCAAGTATCCATTCTCCTCTCCCTTCCCCTTTCCCTCCTGTCCTCTCCCTACCCCTCCTGTTTTCATCCTCCTCCTCTTCACCTCCTTCTTTTCCCTCTCTCTCTCTCTCTCTCTCTCTCCAGTACTGGGATTCAAGCCCTCATTTGACTCCAAATCTAATGCTCAAAAATGATGTAGGAGAAACACCACACTTCATCCAATTTGACAAGAATTTTAATTACCGAGAATTTGTCCAAAGGTTCAATAGCAATGGGTTTAAATGCAATGTGCTTATTGAGTACCCCCCACCCCACCACTTCACAAAGAAGGGCAGAGATGTGGTCAGGCAAGCTGGCCCAGCTGTTTTTCATGCCTGTCCAAGTCCTGTGTCTCTGAAATGGAGTGGGAGCAGCGGCCTCCACTGGGGTCACTGGGGAACAATGGCTGCATTCATGGCGCTGTGGTCTCCGCAGCTGTGCAGGGTCTGGAAGCATCTCTCCGACAACATTGGTGGAGCCCCTCTGGCCCAGCAGGAACAGGTGTGGAACCCGGCAGCCTCCATGACGAATCCACAGTGACCCCTGGCTGCTCCCGCTCAACTGGAGGGGCCCATCCTCTTGTCTTCGCTCAGCACTGGTCTGTGGGACCGGCATGAGATGGGAAGGAAGTCACCCAAAGAAGGAGAGATAAAGCTCTTGTCCTCCAGGGGAAAGACAAGGCCCATGGGATGGTAGAAGGCACGCGGACAATGGACTAGACCATCTCTTAAGTAGAGATGGCCAGGAAACATCCAGCAGACACAGGCAGGTGTGCCCAGACACATACACAAAACTAGCCATCTCAGCTCTGTCTGTATTAGCAAAGGACAGAAACAGCCTAATGTCCCTCAGAGGGAGATGCTTAGACAAAGATGACTGGTACCTAGGAATACAAAGCATGAGACGGAGCTATATGTACAGCTCTGGAAAATGCTCCGAGGTACATTACTACACAGTAAAGCAAGGAACAAATCCATGCATATAGCACACTAACATGGCCCCAAACAGAGCAGGGTAGATATTTATGTCTGCTTGTATATGTATAGAGTATCTCTTGAAAGTGTATAAGAAATTTGTTCAAGTGGTTTCCCCTGGGGAGGAATTCTGGGGAGCTGGGGATCAGGGGAGGGAGGGGAATATCACTTTTACTATACACATTTGTTAATTGAAAGTTATTTTACCAAGTGATGCATTACTATTTTCAAAACATAAGACGAACAAAAATCAGGAGGAAAAGAAAAAGCCAAACAAAGAAACACAAAAGCCAGCCACTGGATTTGGCCATGAGGCTCTGAATCCCTGTTCCTGACTGACTTCCCAGTCACTTCACCTTTCCTCACCTCCGTTTGCCTCTTTGTAAAATGGGGGTGCTATGAGTCAGAGTTGACTCGATGGCAAAGGGTATAATGACCCCTGGTGATGCAGTGGTTAAGTGCTCAGCTGCTAACTGAATGGTTAGCAGTTTGAACCCACCAACTGCTCCACGGGAGAAAGATGTGGCAGTCCACTTCTGCAATGATTGCAGCCTTGGAAACCCCGTAAGGCAGTTCAGCTCTGCCCTGTAGGATCACTATGAGTCGGAATCGACTCAACAGCAATGGGTTTGGGTTTTGGGGAATGGGTCTGTAGTCCCTGGGTGGCACAAACGATCAAGCGTTCAGACTATTAACAGAAAGGTTGACGGTTAGGACCCATCTAGAGGCACCTCAGAAGAAAGGCCTGGTGAACTGCTTCTGAAAGGTCATAGTCATAAAAATCCTATGGAGCACAGCTCTGCTCTGACACACGTGGGGTCACCATGAGTCAGAATCAACCTGATGGCAACTTGTTTGGGTTTTTTGGTTTTAATGAGTCTATGGTGAGGAGTAATGCGAGCTATACATAGAAAGTTGGGCAGAGAACTCAGCAGCCATCGGTGTGCTGATTGGGAAGGGGAAGAAGGTGGAGCTGGCTGCCGTTGCAGAGGGTGAAGGAGACCAACTGGAAGCACAAAGAAGAAGATACATGTCTGAGTCAAACTAGACCCTTGGGGCTTGGAACTCCAGCTCCACCAGCAATTCCAAGGTAGGTTCACAGAGTCTCTGAATTTTAATTTTCTCTCCTGGAAAATGGCACTAATGATGCCCGATTCAGAGGCAGCTCTGCAGGTCACTGGAGACCATGTGTCTCAGGAGTCTGGCACACCGTGGGGGCTTGTCCACACCCCTCGATGCCTTTCCTCTCTCCACCCCTCACCCTTTATAGGCGACAGGACTTGGTGCTCAGAATAAGAAAGAACACAATATTAGGGCTGCCCCTCGGTGTATCACACAGGCTCTGAACACGTGTATTGCCCCTGGAGCTGATTGGGTCTAAGTAAGGTGGAAGGTGGAGGCCAAGGATTCTCAAACATAGCAAACTTCAGAATCACCTACAGGGCTTGTTGACCATTGATTGCCGGCTCCATCTAGAGTTCCTGATTCAACAGGTCTGGAAAAGACTCTAGAGTTTGCATTTCTGACAAACTCCCTGGTGAGGCTGATAAGGCTGGTTCCTGAACCACACTGACAACTACTGATGTAGAAGACCTGACCCAATAGGTCTACGAAGCCATGCAGGCTCATGAGTAAATATCGTCTTCCTGTTTAGGCTAAAATATCTTTATATATTACACAAGGGAATTCACATAGATCTGATCGAGGCTGTTGTTGTTGTTGAACTAGTTCCCTGAGAGTTGCTCACAGGTGCCAGAGGTGCCTGTGGGATGGAGGAGAAAGTGACCATAAGGGTGGGCTCTGTCCTTCCCACCCTGCATTAACTGAGCCCCATCAGTTTGATCTCCCCCATGAGTCTGTCAGTTTGTCATGCTGTGAGGGCTTGCGTGTTGCTGCGATGCTGGAAGCTTTGACACTGGTATTCAAATACCAGTAGGGTCACCCATGGCGGACAGGTTTCAGCTGAGCTTGCAGACTAAGACAGACTAGGAAGAAGGATCTGATGGTCTACCTCTGAAAAGAATTAGCCAGTGAAAACCTTATGAATAGCAGCAGAACACTGTCTGATATAGTGCCGGAAGATGAGCCCCTCAGGTTGGAAGGCACTCAAAAGATAATTCAGGAAGAGCTGCCTCCTCAAAGTAGAAAAAACAAAACAAAATCTGTTGCCGTCAAGTTGATTTAAACTCATAGTGGCCCTACAGGACAGAGTAGAACTGTCCCATATAAGGATTGCCCTGTCCGTTTGAACTGCCAACCTTTTTGTTAGCAGCTGTAGCTCTTAACCACTATGCCACCAGGGTTTCCAGAGTCGACTTTAATGTCATGGATGGAGTCAAGCTTTTGGGATGCCTTTGAATTGTGTCGTTGGTGAGGAATATTGAATATACCACGGACAGCCAAAAGAACAAACAAATCTGTCTTGGAAGAAGTACAACCAGAATGCTCCTTAGAAGCAAGGATGGCGAGACTTCTGCTCACATACTTTGGACATGTTATTAGGAGGGACCAGTCCCTGGAGAAGAACATCATGCTTGGTAAACTAGAGGGTCAACAGAAAAGAGGAAGACCCTCATTGAGATGGAATGACACAATGGCGCAACACTGGTCTCAAGCATAATGATTGTGAGGATGGCGGAGGACATGGCAGGGTTAGTTCTGTTGTACCAGGGTGGCTATGAGTCAGAACCAGCTCGATGGCACCTAACAACAACAACTTTGATATCTAGGTGGTATATAGGATAGAAGGGAGAATTGCTTTGAAGAGCAAGTTACTTCATTTGAACACAAAAGCAAACAAATAAGCCAAAACACTTTGGAAAATGGTTGGTGCCAGTTACTACCTAGGTAAGTGAGATTTTAAGGGGGAATGATATAACCTCCAGGAGGATGGCTAGCTAGTTATCTCACCATTTCCAGAAGAAGGTCAAGCCTTGTGCACCAGCCGACCAAAAGATGGGCATTGAGTGTCTCTGGACAGGCTGGCTTCATGCAAGTGGTCAATGACTCAAGACCTAGCACCCTCTCCTAACCTCTGAACACCCCTGACTTCCATCTTGCAAATGACCTCCTTGTGGTGTTCTGACCTTTCGGTTCTCCAACTCAGCTGGCATTCCCCCACTCACAACTATTTTGGATTTCATGTTTTATGGGTTCTTTTCCATCTATGTGGATCTCAGATTCCTTGGTGAGAATAAGTCAAACTCCATTGTGCATCTTACGCACCTGTGCAGTTGTTAAAAATACAGATGCTTTGACCTCACCCAAGGATATTCTAACTTGGTGTGTCCCACAGGGAGAAAGTGTAAGGTGATAACTAGGGATATTGACTCTGGCATCGGAAGTCCAGCCTGGCTCTGCCACTCACCATCTGTGCAATCTTAGGAAACATACTTATCCTTTCTCTGACTCAGTTTCCTCATCTGTAAAATGGGGATGATACTACTAGTACATACCTTACGGGATTGGCAGGAAATTGAATGAGGTAGGAATCAATTCGACAGCACACAACAACAACAACAATACATGTAAATGCACTACAATACTGCCTTGCGCATGGTGGCAGGGGCGGATTGACCAGGAAGCATGGTAAGTTCCAGCTTACAGTAAGCAAGGTATACCTGTTGCCTTTGAGTTGATCCTGACTCATAGCAACCCTGCACAGGCTTAATTGTTCTTACTTACTAATCTGTAGCACACAGTTTCACCTGGGAAGTGTGATTAAGCCCATGTGTAACTTGCTTAAGGAGTCCTGGTGGTACAGTGGTTAAAGAGATCAACTGCTGACAGAAAGTTCAGTAGTTCCAAACCACCAGCAACTCTGTGAGACGAAGATGTGGCAGTCTGCTTCAGTAGAGATTTACAGCCTTGGAAAGTCTATGGGGTCTCTATAAGTCAGAATCGACTTGATGGCAGTGGGTTTTGCATTGGGTACCTTGCTTATCGGGTAATCTGTCTCTGCATGCTGGACCCTTAATGAAATGTTAATTGTGTTTTTGTTATTGTGAGTCCAAAAGAATACAGACTTCACTTTGGCACCCAAGTTTGGTTCTAGGTGCCTGACTTTGCTCAGTTAAGAACTCCTTTGCCTTGGCCTTGACCAAACAGAACCCAGCCCTGGCCCTGGTTTACTCAGCTTGTGACCACATAGGTCAAATCCAGCCCTTCCTCATCACACTTAATATCCTTCCTACTGCTTCCTGCCTACAATCACCAGGCAAATGTTTGCTCTGGATTCCAAACCCAGCTGAAATGCCTCATCTTTTCTCAAGCTCTCCTCAATGCTTCTAGAATTCTTAAGGAAACCCTGGCGGCATAGTGGTTCAGAGCTATGGCTGCTAACCGGAAGGTCAGCAGTTTGAATCCACCAGCGCTCCTAGGAAACCCTATGGGGCAGTTCTGCTTTGTCCTGTAGGGTCGCTACAAGTCAGTATCAACTCGACAGCAATGGGTTTGTTTTTGTTTTCTTTTTTGGAATTCTTAACTCAGCACATTTTATCCTGATTATTGCTTACTTGCCTGGCTCTTGCTTAGGCACAAAACCTGCAATTTAATCTCTCTCAAATCCCCAGGCTCTAATATGTTGGGTACAGTAGATGCTCGATAAATGATGGACCCATCAATAAGTACCTACTTCATCTCTTGGAGTTTGGTTGCAAATGTGTAGAGAAAACTCTGATTTGGCTCCTTTCATTGGCAACAACGTCCTAACCCCTTTTTACCACTGTCCCCATTTGTTCTCCTGCCCTCTGTCTTCATGTTAAATGACAAGTGAGTATAAAATATGACATGGAATAAAAGCCACGCCATAACTTGAGTCCCATGGATGAACTTCAAACGGGGACTTGAAACGTGCAAAATAAGAACCAGCTTTGCCAGGACAGGGTAGAAGGATGGAGGCATTTGGTGACTCTCCCAGATGTGCTGGAAGCACACTTTGATTTCATATATTTTGAATTAAATGGATTGAAATGCAAAGCTAAAGCCAGCATACCACATTTCCTTTGGTCAGAAGTGAAGTGTGAAAATAGTGTTTTGAATTCTCGGTTGGATGCAAAACTCTGGGTTTGAAGTGTGACAGATTGTGGAGGTTTTGGGTTACTGGAAATTTCAACATTCCATTGGCCTGGTCTTCCAAAGGAGTTAAAAGAATTGAAAGCAAGGAATTATGGAGTCCTGGAGCATCAGAAGAACATCGGTGAGAATTCCCCTAAGCTCTGAGAATTGCCATGGGGTTGTAGTCATTCCCACTGTGGCTGCCAGAGAGTGCTGATAAAGTTGCTTGTGGAAAAGACAGCAGGGTCTTGCGGCTCTTCTGCCAGAGAATTTCCAGTCAGTAGAGACTCAGGAATGCACTCCTTTCCCACTGCTGATAGAAATGCAGAGTTAGGAAAATCCACAAACACTTCTAACAAAATGGATTTAGAGTTGGGTGTGCTTAGCAGAATGGAGACTTCTCAAGGCAAGGAAATCTGCCTGCCTTTAAGTCATACTTTGAAATTTATCATGTTAAAAATGTTCTGAATTTTTATATTTTAAGTATATAGAAATCAATTATTATATTCAGTGTTTGCTTTTTGCTCAGCAATACACTTGGAGTCTTATTTCATACTGAGATAAGGAACCACACTAAATGGAGAAACACTGAATGATTTCCCTGTAACATTGGGAATAAGGCAAGGACCATCCTAGTCAGAAAACTAAATAAAAAGTGTAGAGTTTGGAAAGAAAGAAGTAACATTGTCTCTTTCTCAGACAACACGACTGTCTATTTAGAAAATTCTCAGAAGTCTATAAACACACACACACACACACACACACACACACACACACAGAAAACTTAAAACTAGTAACATCTCAGGATACAAGATCAATAGGTAATAATCAATTTTATCTATATATACTAAAACCAAACCATACCCACTACCGTGGAGTCACTTCCCACTCATAGAACTCTATAGTGGCCCTATGCATTAGAACATAAAAAAATTTACATTTATTTAAAATAACATAAAATGCCCAGTAACAGATTTAACAAAAGATGTACAAGATTTGCATACTAATAACTGCAGTGATTACTCAGAGAAATTAAGAAGACCTAAATAAATGGAGAGATATACCATATCCATGAAGTCTCAATATTGTTAGGCCCTCATTTCTACCCAAATTCATCCATAGATTCAACACTATCTCAGTCATAATTCTAGATGGCTTTTTATTTAAAATAGAAATCAAAAAGCACATTACATGGAAATACAATGGACCTAGAATAACCAAAGCAATCTTGCAAAACAGACCAAATTTGAAGGCCTTGTAATAGCAGAATTCAAGTCTTACTATATACAGCCACGTTTAACAAGACTGAGTGGTGTTGACATAAGGATAGACAAACAGGCCAATGGCACAGACTGTCAAAAAAGAGACCCGTATTTACATGGTTATTCGATTTTCAACAAATATGCCAAAGCAGTTAAACGAGGAAAACAAAGTCTTTTACACAAACTGGATATTCATATGGAAACAAAAATGAACCTCAACCCTTACCTCACACCATATGCACAATTTAATTTTAATTTAACATGAAAGGTGAAACTATAAACTTTTTTTCAAAGCATGGGAGAATATCTTCATAACCTGAAGATAGACTAGATTTCTAAGACAAGATGCAGAAAGCAGTAACCATAAAAGAAAAATAAATAAACTAGACTTCATCAAAATTAATAGCTTTTTCTTATTAAAAGACATATTTGAGAAAATGAATAGGAAATTCTCAAACTGGGAGACAATATTTACAAAACATAAATCTAACAGAGGTCTTTTACCCAAAATATATAAAGGAAATCTCACAACTAAACAATAAAAAGGAAACAACCTAATTTAAAAATTAGTAAAAGACTTTAAAAAAACACTTTACAGAGGTAGGTATGCAAATGGCCGATAAGAACCTAAACAATTCTCAGTATCACTCGTCATCAAGGAAATGTAAGTAAAATTACAATCAGATACCACTACACGCCCTCTAGACAGGCTAAAACTATGCTTGTTAAAGTCAAATGTTGGTGAAGATGTGGAGAAAACATCTCTTATATTGCTAGTGATAATGTAAAATGGTGTAACCTCTTTGGAAAACTATTTGGCGGTTTATATTTTTAATTTAATTATAGACTTACCCTTTGGCCCCACAATTCTAACCCTAGATAATTGCCCAATACAAATAAAAACATATGCTCTCAAACAGATTTGCACAAAAAAATGTCTATAGCAACTTTCTTCATAATAGCTAAAAATTGGAAACAACCCAAATGCTCATCTACAGAGACATGGATAATAAAATCATGGTATAATAAAATATTACTCAGCAATAAAATTGAACCAACTATTGACACCCACAACAATATAAATAAGTCTCACAGACATCATGCTAAGTAAAAGAACCTGTTGCTGTCGAGTCATAGCAACCCTATAAGACAGAGTAGAAAGGCCCCATAGGGTTTCCAAGGAGCGCCTGGTGGATTTGAACCACTACTTTTGGTCAGCAGCTGCAGCCCTCAACCACTGCTCCATCAGGGCCCCAAAAGGGCATCTGCTATCTTCTCCAGAATAGAACCCCGGTCTCTCCAGTGACAGGTGGGGATACTCACCACTATGCTAACAAGGGTGGCAAGAAGGTACACACAAAAAAAGAGCAGACTGTACGCTTTTATTTATATGACATTCTAGAACAGGCAAAACTAATCTACAGGAAAAAGTCAGAAAGTGGTTGACTCTAGTTGGGCACATGGAAGGGGAGTATTATGGATTGAATTGTGTTTCCCCAAAAGATATACTGAAGTCCTAACCCCTTGTACCGGTGGATGGGACCTTGTTTGGAAGCGGAGTCTTTTAAGGAGCAGGGTGGGTCCTAGGAGCCCTGGTGGTGCAGTAGTTAAAAGCTAACCAAAAGATCAGCAGTTGGAATCCACCCGCCACTCCTTGGAAACCTATGGGGCAGTTCTACTGTGTCCCATAGCATTGCCATGAGTTGGAATTAACTCGACAGCAACGGGGGTTAAGGTGGGTCCTAATCTCATTTGAGTGATGTCTTATTAAAAAGGAGAACAGGCCCTGTTAGACAGAAGGATGGTCATGTGACTTTGGAGGACGATGCAAGCCAGGGAGCACCAAGGATTGACTGGGGGCCCCAGAAAGAGGAGAGAGGAGGAACAGTTCCTCATCCAGAGCCCTCAGGAGAAAGCAGCACTGCTGAGGCCCAGAGTTCAAACTTAAAGCCTCCAGAACTGTGAGACCATAAGTTTCTGTTCTTTAAAGCCACCCATCTTGTGTATTTTGTTATGGCAGCCCTAGCACACTAAGGGTAATTTACCAGGAGAGAGCAGAAGGGAACTTTCTGGGGCGATGGAAATATTCTACATATTGGTATCTGCGTGATTTATGGGCTGTATTCATTTGTCAAAAGCCATTGAATTAAGCACTTAAGATTTGCTCATTCAAAGTATATAAATTGTACAAAAAAATTGTAAATAAATATTGAATTAGTAGGTTTGCTTTTTGCAGCAGATTGGGCTAGCCATGCTGAAATTACTTTCTGTGTATTCTAAACTAGAACAAATGAGTAAATATATTGACGATAATGGGTTCCGTATTTCTCACTGTTGTGAAGGAATTTACAAATATGGAAAGGAGAAAATGATGCTAACCTACGGTGTTTGGTTGGAGTTAGAAGGATAACCCAGTGATGTTAAAGGAGATATTGTTGTTGGTGGCCACTGAGTTGATTCTGACTCACAGCAACCCCATGTGACAGAGTACAACTGGCCCATAGGGTTTTCCTGGCTGTAATCTTTATGGAAGCAGATCATCTCATCTTTCTCCCAGGGAGCCTCTGGGGGGGTTCGAATTACCCACCTTTGGGTTAACAGCCAAGTGCTTAACCATTGCACCAACAGAGAAAAAAAATACAGAGATATATTTATTCGTATTTATAAATGCCATGTGTATGAATGTATATATATATATATATATATATATATAGAGAGAGAGAGAGAGAGAGAGAGAGAGAGAGAGAGAGAGATCCTAGATGTATAATCAACTAAGCAGATTAGACCATAGCTGAAAGAGAATGGGTAAACTGGGAGACTGACTTGAGGATATTACCCTGAACGCATCACAGTGTGAAAAAGAGATGGGAATTACAAAAGAAATACTAAGCCTCATGGGCTATAGAATTAGAAGTCCCAAAATATTTTTAATGTAATCTCCAGAGGGAGAAAATGGAAAGAACGATCAAAAAGATAATATATAAAAATCACCCAAAACTAAGGAAAAATGTGATTCCTCAGTTTGAGGAAGAACACTGAATCTTGAACAGGAGGAATAATATAATCCATACCTAGACACTTCTGCAAGAAATGAAAATAGGGATTTCATATGGGGAATGCCAGTTAGATTATCAACAGACCAAAACAAAGGAAAGAAACAAGGAGAAGGAGGAGAAGAAAAAGAACTTATTCAAAGTTTTAAGGGAAGAAAACAATCTGACCTGTAATTCTATGCTCAAACTCGTCTTCAATATTCATAGACTAATAATGATAATATCAATGAGCTGCAGGAGTTTCTATCCATAGACAACTCTTGAAAGAATTTAGGAAAGATCAACAAATATATTTATATTGAAAATAAAGACTTCAGTGATTTAAAAAATAGGATAAGAAGAGTTAAAAAATGGACCCAAACTGGGGCAAGGTATTTGCAGAGCATATAGCCAACAAAGATGTAGTATCTAATATATGTTTTTTATATATATATATAATATACATATTATATATATATATAAAATATGATAGAAAAGTAACATAATAGAAGAATTGGCAATGAACGGATAACTCATACAAGAGAAACCCTCGATGGCCAACACACACAGGAAAGATGGTGTCTCTCCTGCTGGTAACCAGGGAAAGGCAAAATAAAAGACGAAATCATTAAAAAGAAATAATGCCATTTCACAACGTTAAAAATCTTCAATTTAAAAAAATATACACACTTGACAGTACCAAGTATCAGTGAAGCTGTGGGTAAAACAGTAATCACATAGACAGCTAATAGAAATACAAATTGCAGCAACTACTTTGAAGAGAAATTTGCAATCACTAGAAACTTGTAAAATGCTTGTGCTCAGTGATCTACAACTCCAGTTGTGGGTATACTTATGCCCTAAAGCAGTATGGACAGAAGTGTACAAGAAGACTTATGTAAGGATGTTCATTGTAGCAGAGTTTGTAATTGAAAAAAAAAAGTAACAACTTAAATTTCCATTGAAACAAGAATGAGTAAATAAACAGTATATGTATATAGTGCAGATAAAATAAATAAACTATCATACATCAACATGGACAATTCTTAAAAACTAATTTAAGCAAAAAAGAAAAAATTAATTAATAGATAGTAGATAGATAACCCAAAAAAAAGAAAAACTTGCCATTGAGTAGATTCCGACTCGTAACAACTCTATACAACAGAGTAGAACCGCCCCATAGTGTTCTCAAAGCTGTAAGCCTTTATGGAAGCAGACTGCCATGTCTTACTACCGAGGAGCAGCTGGGTTTGAATCACTGATTTTCTGGTTAGCAGTTGAGTGCTTAACCACTATGCCACCAGAGATCCACAGACAGATAGGTAGATAGAAAAAAACAAAAAAACCTGGGTATAGGTAGATATAATTATACATACACATACACATATATATGTACACATGTAGATACCAGGTATATAAACCTTAATTTAGGGCTAGCAGAAAACATTGAGAAGAGCATGCAATTCTAGAAAAGATTTTCTTTGGGAAGGAAGGAGAATGGGATTGTATGGAGGGCGGGGGGTGGGATAGCTGTAAGGGAAGGATCCATTAGCCAAATCTGTCTTCATTCTGGCTAGAAAATACCTGCAGAAAATAAAACAAAATATTTACATGTGTCACATCCAGGCTACAGAAGTCCCTGGGTATTGCATTATTATTGGTACATTTAATACGTCTGATAATAAATTTGGTCAATACAGATTTTTTTCAGAAAGCTTTTTTAAAAAAGTGGTCTCATGCCAGTTAAATCACACAAAACAAACCTACAAACTGTTAGAGATACATGCATGACTAACGAAAGCATAAATAAAAACTACGAAATACGGATGAGACAAATACAGACCCGTTTCCAAATCCTGGGGCTTCTGCAGGTAGAGGCAGGGGCTGGGGTCAGGGAGGGAACATGGGGCTTGGCGCTCTCTTCCCGTTGTTGTTCTGTGCCTCTGACTCACAATGACCCGGTCCTGCACCATCCTCACAATCATCTCTAGAGTGGGTAAAGTTAACAAAGAAAACGTCAAAGTAAAGAACAGCACAATGTTTGCATTTGTGAATTCTAGATAATGAGCAAATTTCGTTGGTATATATCATTTCATTTGTCATATTTCTAACTAAAATTGTTTTCTAAGTAAACCTGGAGAAAAGGTGGAAATTTCCCAAGAGCCGAGCCTATGCAATGTGCATTTCTGGAATTGTAGTACATGTTTTCTCGTATTTATTCTTTGTTCCAGGTACAAACAAAGTTGTATTTTTGGTTTTTTGGTAATTACATGTAGAGTGGAAAGAGACGAGGGACTTTGTCATCTCCATAGAGAAGTGACAGTATGTGTGTGCATCCATAAAGACACGCAGAATCGCCGTGAAAAGTAATCGAGAATATATATGCACATAATCTCTAAAAAAGAACTTACTATCTGTTTAGCATAATTTTGAAGAAAAAAAAAAATGGCGGTCCCTCAAGTTCTCAACTCTAAAATAACAACAACGGTCCTGTGATGTTAATGAGGTAGCCCAGCTCCAAAACTGAATGTCTGCGTGGGCACGCAGTGGTAAGTCATTAATAATTAGCACTATTCTGGCTGAGCCCCTGGGTGGTGCAAACAGTTAACTTGCTCAGGGGCTAACCTAAAGGTTGATGGTTTGAGTCCACTGAGAGGAGTTTTGGAAGAAAGACCTGGTATTCTACTTTGGAAAGATCAGCCTTTGAAAACTCTTTGGAGCACAGTTCTACTCTGACACGTACAGGGTTGCCATGAGTCCGAGCTGACTCGCTGGCAACCGTTTTTTGTTTTGTTTTGTTTTTCACTTCACTTGTTCCTCTTTCTTGCTCTGAGCCTCAATTCCACAGCTCTACGAATTCAAACCCCGTGGGATGGCAACCGTGTGGCTATTTCCAATGCCGAATGAGGTATGTGTGTTGGAAGCAGGTTGCAGTGACATCCAGAGGAAGCCCATTCAAGTTCTAGCTCAGCCACTCGCTCTTTGCACAGAAAGACCTAGGGCGGTCTTCTTTCTCTCTAAGCCTTAGTTCTCTCTTCCGTAATAGTGAAGACAGCAATTTCTACCTGCACTCACAATGTTTCCAGAGGCCCAAATAAGAAGCCGTAGGAATGTCCCGAGTCATTTCCTAAGATCTGCGCGCTGACCCTCACAAGCTTTGTGGTGCACAAGCAGATCACTAGCAAAGCATGGCAAATTTGTGTTCTGGTTCAGAAATTGTGTGAACCTTGCAGCAAGCCTGTGGTTCAATTCCTTTAGACCTTGAGCTCTGAGGCCTCCAGCATTTTTTAACAGAATTACTGCCTTATCTGGGTGGGATCTAATTCTTATGATTGAAAGTGTTGCTGGCAGCTGTCCTTTGAGAAAATTATCAAAATATAATTCAACTGGCTTTGGGTAGGGGAAGAAAACCCACCCTTGCTGTTCATAAGAGTAACACACCAAGGAACATTTTTTCTCATTTAAAATAAAACACTGAGAAACGTGTGTTTCACCTCCAAATCTTTACTCTGTGAATAGGTGTAGGTCTTCCTAATTATCAGCTTACATTGGGGAGGAAATTGCACATGTACGTGAATTTCTAACAAGCCATCATCCCAATGAGCCCCTCGCTGGGTGTGAGAAGATTCCAGTGTGACTGGTTCTGAGGGCACATGCAAGCACAGCAATCCCTTATCCCCACTGCCTCCTGGACATTTCTCCCGGATGTCACCTCAGGCTCCACCTGTCATGGCCCCGCTTGTCACCTGCCCCTCCCCAAATCAACCCTCCCTCCTGACTTCTTGACTCATCCCTGAAGCAGCACGCTTGGAACAGTAGCATCTCTCTCTACTTCCTCTCTGAAGGAAGGAAGACACCAAGGTGAACGTGATTAGAACGAGAAAGGGCCACAGCTGACCTCAGCCAGTCACTGTCTGAGCCACTTGGGGTGAACAACTTAATGTGGACCCTCAATGCACCCAACCACTACAGCCCTGTGTAACTGATCCTTGCTTTAGCAAGACCTGGGCCTCGGGTCCTCAGTGATAAAATGGAGGTGGTTGACCAGGAGCTGGAGACTACATGCTGACATGCCACAGGGCTGTGTTTGCAGATGTGTTCAAAGAGCTTGGAGGAGGGGACCACTGTAAGTGAGTCCCGGGGGTGCGGCCACCCACCTCCAGCTATGGGAAATGCTCAGGAAAGCTGCCGTTCCTTTGGACTTTTGAAGACACACCAGAAACCAAATTAGTATGTGAAGTCTCCTCATTTCAAAGGGGCAATGAGTTCAAAAATTTTAAACAATTCCACAAGTCCAAAAATCAAATTAAATAAACACAGAATTGGGCGGATAGTGAGAGGTCCAGGTTGTAGACAAAAGGAAGACTATAGGGGAACAAAAATGTATTGAGCACTTTTAATCATCATGAATGGTTTTACGCATTTTACACACAAATTCTCTATAATCTTTACAATAACCCTAGGTGGTAGGCATTTTTTGTTCCCTTTGTACAGATAAGAAAACTGAGATAATAAAAAGTGAAAAGACATCCAACATCACACAACTGCTTCCTAGAGAATCAGGTCGTCTCTGACTCCAAGACTTCTACCTGTGCTATGCCATCATGGTGCCACCAAAGGTGTGAGGAGGGGCACAGTTGGGGTAACAAGGCCACTGATGGGACCCAGGTTGGCCAGCACATTGGAAACTTCATTGGAGCTGACGGTTGCTGAGTAATAGAAACGGCTTGACTGCTGTGCACTCCACGCTGCAGGAAGCCCTGGAGAATCTCCACAACCTCTTTCCTCCTCTCGTACTTGATGTGGTCTGTATCACACAATGGCTAAACTCCTTCAGTGACTTCTGGACAGTGCTCCCTCCATTGGATCCTTTCCTCTTGCAATTTTTCTGCCCATGACTACCATTTGAATGCCCCCAAGGCCACTCTCCTATCCAGTGGCCACCAAAGTGCAGGAGCTGAAACCCAGTACAGGCCTTCCCTCAACTTGGATCAACGTCTCTTCACACTGGGATCTCCCTCACTTCTCCATCCAGGTCAGGTCCTGTGCTTTTCCTTGCATCTACTTGGTTGAATTCTACTTCTGGGCTTTTTCTCCAGAAGCTCTCTCTATCTGCATGCCTATCTCCTTGCTTTAGGCCAATCTTCCCATACCAAAAGACCACTTTAGAACCTGCTCTACAAATCTTCAGTCATCTATATTAAGGTGCTTGATTAATTCATCACTTTCAGTGTATGCTGATACATATGGCTTTCCACTGTAAATAAAAAAGTGCAACTCCTGTTAGGGAGCTGGATTTGGTGCCGGTTCTTGCAGAAACTCATGGTGTGATCTTGGGTGCTTCACCTGTCCTTTATACACAGATTCATTATCTGTGGAATAAGCATATTTGATTAGAGTCTGTCTCTCAAGTACCATACACCTCTAAGACTCCATGATTCTACATACTTATTCTGGGTTCTTGACAATGCTCAGCCCATTCATTCATTCATAGAGTCATTCATTCAGCAAATGTCCCCTGTGATTCTCATATTCCAGGCATAACTCTGGTCACTAGGGACACAGATGCAAACAAGACAAACATGGCACCCGTAGTCATAGGGCCTGTAGCCCAGCTGGGGACACCAAGCTCAAGGAGTAAATACGTGAAGGAACAAGGTAGATTCAATTGTGATCTGGCCATGAAAAAATAAAAAAGGGATGTGAGCTAGAGAGGAAATGAGGGAGCAGGGAGCACATTAGATGGAAAGAACATAAAAGTCTCATAGAAGTAACACAAGAGCTGAGGCTGGAAGAAGAAGAGGCCAGCCCTGTACAGACCTGGGAGAACAACGAAGGCAAGGAAGACAGTGATCGCAATGACCCTAAGGCAGGGACCAGCTTAGTGCCTTCAAGGAGCAAAACAAAGGCCAATGGGACTTGGGAGAGTGACTGAGGGCACAGAATTCAAGATGAGCTGGGGACATGGGCATGAGCTGTGACCTATCAGGCTCTGTGGGGGAGAGTAAGGAATCCAAATTTTCTTTCAAATACAACGATGAGCTACTAGAAGAGCATGAGAACGTCAACCATGTAATAGCTCCCCTACAACTTCCTTGCAACAAGTTGAGGATAGAGCATCGATTATATCTGAAACCATCTGATAACAACATCCAGTCCATAATTCCAGAATATCAGTGCCATCCATGTGGACCTGACTTAGCTCCAAAGCAGAACTTTAGCCAAAGGGACATGGAAACCATTAACTTCTAGGGAATGGCTGAACAAAGTCAAGGTCAGCCCATGGAAGGAAAGTCTCAAAAGGAACACAAAGTAATGTTTACAGCTTTCAGAAAGGCTGTCGTGGGAAATAAAGGACAG
Source organism: Dugong dugon (assembly GCA_030035585.1). Classification (NCBI taxonomy): domain Eukaryota; kingdom Metazoa; phylum Chordata; class Mammalia; order Sirenia; family Dugongidae; genus Dugong; species Dugong dugon. Next base: position 111,594,398 of record CM057472.1, read on the forward strand.
AGCAGTTCTTTGGGGCCCAGTTAGGTTCAGTGGGGGGACACTGGATTCTCTGGGTCATGCGAATGGTTAATGTACTCAGCAGCTAACTGAAAAGTTGTAAGTTTGAGTCTACCTAGAAGTGCCTCTGAAGAAAAGACTGCAGATCTGCTTCTGAAAAATCAGCCATTGAAAACTGTATAGAGCACAGTTCTGTGGCACACATGGGGTTGCCAGAAGTCAGAATTGACTCCGTGGGAACTTATTTTAACTGGGGGAACACTAGAGAAAGACATGCCATCTCCTATGGGAAAAGACCTTCCAACATCCAGGACTGAAGAGGAAAGAATTCCTGAGGACAGAGAGCTCTTAATCTTGGAGGCAGTCAAGTGGTGGCCAAGGGAATATGGCCTGAATTCAAGGCCAGGCTGGGTGGTTGGTCTGTAGTCTCCCAGTCTCACGATCCCACAGTTCTATAATTTTCTCTCATTGGGAGCTAAAAATTGATGTTTGGATCCTTTGTTGTAGAGAGACTTCACATTAGAATCACGAACTTACTTTTCAAATGAAATTATATAATTTCTGAAATCAAGCCTACCAAAACCAAAAACCAAACTCATTGCCATTGAGTTGATTCCAGCTCATAGCGACCCTATAGGACAGAGTAGAACTGCCCCATAGGGTTTCCAAGGAGCGGCTGGTGGATTTGAACCACCGATCTTTTGGTTAGCAGCCTAAGCTCTTAACAGTTGCACCACCAGTGCTTCTTTGAGTACATACTGCTCTGGAATTTAGCTAGGAATATTTGTTTAGAGGCCATGCATATTATTTGAAGTGTTTTTCAGTGTTTTGTGTATTTAAAACTCATTTAATTCTCACAATATCCATATGAAAGTACACATCATAACAACTTCCAATTTTACAAATGGGGTCATTGAGGCACCGAGAGATTAAGTAACATGTTCAAGGTTTCACAACTGGTCTGTGCAGAGGTGGGATTTGAACCTAGAGCCGTCATTCTTAACACTCCACGCAGCCTCTTGCTGTCGCAGCAGCTGCAGTGATGGATGCACAGGGATTGAGAAGTCTCACCTGACTTCATCATTTCTCACCTCTTTCCTTCCTCCTCTCACCGTTCAGTGGCTCCACCATGCTGCTAAAGGTCAGCTCTCTAGAAAACAATCGGAACAGGCCATAGTCTTCTCCTTAGAATTCCTAAGGCTCTCCCGCTGCCTGTAGAAGAAATCCAAACCCCTCTTTGAGTCTTCCGTTTTGACACCTTGCTCTACCAACTCTGAGTCTCTGAGTGGTGCAACGGTTAAGGCACTCAGCAGCTAACCAAAAGGTTAGAGGTTCGAGTCTACCCAGAGGCACCTCAGAAAAAAGGCCTGGCAATATACTTTGGAAAAGTTAGCCATTGAAAACGCTGTGGAGCACACTTCTACTCTCACACACATGTGGTGGCCATGGCTCAAAGTTGACTAGACGGCAACAGGTACTGTTTCTGGTCTACTGTCTTAGTTACCGAGTGCTGTTATCACGAAATACCACAAGTGGGTGACTTTAGCCAACAGAAATGTATTCTCTCACAGTTTAGGAGGCTAGATGTCCGAATTCAGGGAGCCGGCTCTAGGGGAAGGCTTTCTCTCTCTCTCAGCTCTGGGGGAATGTTCAATTCACAACACATATTTTTGGGCAATAGATTTCAAACCATAACATCTACCAATTTCATTTCCTGTTGTGCTATTTTTTTTTCTTTTTTCTTTTTTTATTACACTTCAGGTGAAGGCTTACAGAGCAAATAGTTTCTCATGAAACAGTAGTACACATATTGTTTTATGACATTGGTTAACAACCCCACAACATGTCAACCCTCTCCCTTCTCAACGTTTTTTTTTTTTTTTTTTTTTTTGTGAAAATATACATAGCCAAAGATATACCATTTCAAAAATTTCTACATGCACAGTTCAGTGACATTGACTACGCTCTTCCAGTTGTGCTGCTATTCTAACTTTAGATGAAGGTTAACAGACCAAACAGTTTCTCATTTAACAGCTAGCACACCTGTTGCCCTATGACAATGGTTAACAATCTCACAACACATCAACACTAACCTTACTCAACTTTGGGTTCCCTATCACCAGCTTTCCTGTCCCCTTTTGCCTTCTGCCCCTTGTCCCTGGACTGCTGTACCTCATTAGTCCCGTTTGGTTTTATGGGGCTGTCCACTCCCCGGATGAATGGTGAACCTTGGGAGATAACTTCACCACTGAGCTAAAAGGGTGTCTGGGGGCCATACTCTCGGGGTTTCTCCAGTCTCCTTTAGGCCAGTAAATCTGGTCTTTTTTGTGTGAGTTAGAATTATGTTCTACATCCTTCTCCAGCTCTGTCCAGAACCCTCTGTTGTGATCCTGGTCAGAGCAGTCACTGGTGGTAGCCGGGCACCATCTAGCTGTACTGGACTCAGTCTGGTGGAGGCCTTGGTAGCTGTGGTCCATTAGTCCTTCGGACTAATCTTTTCCTTGTATCCTGTTCTCTTCTTTCTCCCTTGTTCCCGAAGGGATGAGACCAATAGAGTATCTTAGATGGCTGTTCACAAGCTTTTAAGACTCCAGATGCTACTCACCAAGGTAGAATGTAGAACATTGTCTTTATAAACTGTGTCATGCCAACTGAGCTAGATGTTCCCTGAGACCATGGTCCCCACAGCCCTCCACCGAGCAATTCAGTCCCTCAGGGAGTTTGGATGTGTTTATGGAGCTTCCATGACCTTTCCTTGTACAAGTTGTGCTGGTTTCCCCTGTATTGTGTACTGTCTCACCCTTCACCCAAGATACCACTTATCTATAGCCTATTTAGTATTGCCCGCCCCCCTGCCATCCCTGGTAACCAACAAAGGTTGTTACTTTTTGTGTGTGAACTTTTTCATGGGTTTTTACAATAGAGGTCTCATACAATATTTGTCCTTTTGTGATTGACTTATTTCACTCAGCATAATGTCCTCCAGTTTCATCCATGTTATGAGATGATTCACAGATTATCATTGTTCTTTCTCATTGCATAGTACTCCATTGTGTGTATGTGCCATAGTTTTTTATGCATTAATCTGTTGATGGGCATCTAGGTTGTTTTCATATTTTTGCTATTGTGAACAATGCTGCCATGAACATTGGTGTCCATATGTCTTTTCAAGTGACGACTCTTATTTCTCTAGGATATATTCCTAGGAGTGGAATTACTGGATCGAATGGTATGTCTATTTCTAGCTTTCTGAGGAAGCGCCATATCATTTTCCAAAGTGGTTGTATCATTTGGCATTCCCACCAGCAGTGCATAAAAGTTCAGATCTCCGTGCAGCCCCTCCAACATTCGATATTTCTAGGGTTTTTGATTCGTGCCAGTAATGCCGGGGTGAGATGGTATCTCACTGTGGTTTTAATTTGCATTTCTCTAATGGCTGGTGATCGTGAGCATTTCCTCATGTGTCTGTTGGCCATTTGAATGTCTTCTTTGGTGAAGTGTCTGTTCATTTCCTTTGCCCATTTTTTAATAGGATTATTTGTCTTTTTGTTATAGCGGTGTTGGATTTTCTTGTAGATTATGGAGATTAGACCATTGTCTGACTTGTACTGTCCAAAAATTTGTTCCCAGTCTTTAGGTTCTCTTTTTACTCTTTTGGTGAAGTCTTTTGAAGAGCATAGGTGTTTGATTTTTAGAAGATCTCAGTTATCTAGCTTATCTTTTGGGGGTTGTGTGTTGATGGTTATGGTTTGTATCTGTTAATGCAGTGTATTAAGGCTTGTAGCGTAGGTCCTATTTTTTTCTTCTATGAACTTTATAGTGTTAGGCTTTATATTTAAGTCTTTGATCCATTTTGAATTAGTATTTGTATAGGGCATGAGGTATGGGTCCTGTTTCATTTTTTTGCAGATGGACATCCAGTTTCGCCAGCACCATTTGTTAAAAAGACTGTCTTTTCCCCATTTGATGGACTTTGGGCCCTTGTAGAAGATCAGGTGACCGTAAGTGAATGGATTTACATCTGGGTTCTCAATTCTGTTCCATTAGTCAATGTATCTGTCGTTGTACCAGTATCAGGCTGTTTTGACTACTGTAGCTGTACAGTAGGTTCTGAAGTCAGGTAGTATGAGTCCTCCGACTTTATTCTTCTTCTTCAGTAGTGCTTTACTTATTCAGGGCTTCTTCCCATTCCGTGTAAAGTTAATGATTAGTTTTTCCATCTCTTTAAAGAATGTTGTTGGTATTTGGATCAGGATTGTGTTCTGTTTGTAAATTGCTTTAAGTAGAATTGTCATTTTCACAACGTTGAGTCTTCTATCCATAAGCATGGTATGTTTTCCCATTTACGTAGATCCCTTTGGGTTTCTTGCTGTAGTGTTTTGTAGTTTTCTTTGTATAGGTCTTTTACATTCCTAGTCAGATTTATTCCTAAGTATTTTATCTTTTTAGGGGCTATTGAAAATGGTATTGATTTCCTGATCTCCTTTTCATCGTTCTCTTTACTGGTGTATAGGAATCCAACTGATTTTTGAATGTTTATCTTGTATCCTGCTACTCTGCTGAATCTTTCTATTAGTTCCAGTAGATTTCTCTTGGAGTCTTCAGGGTTTTCTATGTATAGTATCATATCATTTGCAAACAGGGAGAGTTTAACTTCTTCATTACCAATTTGGATGCCCTTTATTTCTTTCTCTTGCCTTATTGCTCTAGCTAGAACTTCCAGCACAATGTTAAATAGGAGTGGTGATAAAGGGCATCCTTGTCTTGTTCCTGTTCTCATGGCGAATGTTTTCAGCCTCTCTCCATTAAGAATGATGTTGGCCATTTGTTTTGCATAGATGCCCTTTATTATGTTGAGAAATTTCCATTACATACCTATTTTATTGAGAGTATTTATCAGGAATGGGTGTTGGACTTTGTCAAATTCCTTTTCTGTGTCAATTGAGATGATCAGGTGATTCTTTTCTTTCCTTTTATTTATGTGGTGGATTACACTGATTGATTTTCTAATGCTGAACCACCCTTGAATACCTGGTATGAATCTTACTTGGTTGTGGTGTATTATTTTTTTGATATGTTGCTGGTACGATCCTGCGTCCTAGATTCTGCCTGTGACCTGAAGTTGTTTGTTCTCAGATTGAAGAACTCCCTTTAATAATTCTTGTAAGTTTCGTTTAGTTTTTACATATTCCCTTAATTTTTGTTTATCTGTAAATGTCCTAATTGTACCATCATATTTGAATGAGAGTTTTGCAATATATTATTCTTGGCTGGAAATTTTTTTCTTTCAAGGTTTTATATATCATCCCATTGCCTTCTTGCCTGCATGGTTTCTGCCGAATAATCTGAGCTTAGTCTTATTTTTTCTCCTCTGTATGTGACTTCTTGTTTTTCACGAGCTGCTCTCAGGATTCTTTGTTTGTCTTTGGTTTTGGTGAGTGTGATTATGATATGCCTTGGTGATTTTCTTTTGGGGTCTATCCTATATGGGGTTCATTGAGCTTCTTGGATGGCCAGCTTTTCATCTTTCATGATATTGGGGAAGATTTCTGTCAGCAGTTCTTCAATGATCCTCTCTATGTTCTCTGTTTTCTCCCCCTATTCTGGAACTCTGATCATTTGAAGTTTTGTGCTTTTGATTGCATCCCACATAATTCTCAGGGTCTCTTCATTTTTCTTTGTTCTTTTTTCTGAGTTTTCCTCAAACAGAGTTGTATCCAAGTGTTTGTCTTCAATTCCACTGATCCTGTCTTCCACTGTTTCAAATCTGTTCCCCAGCCCTTCTATGACACTGTCCATTTCTGAAATCTTGTTGTTTATCTTTTGGATTTCTAATTGTTGTTTTTGTATAATTTCTAGTTGTAAACTTATTTTGGCATTTTGTTCCTGCATTATTTTCCTGAATTCTTACAATTTTTTGTCTGTATTTTCCATGAATTTGTCTATTTTTTCCTCATTTTTGTCTGCTTTTTGCTTCAACTCTTGGATAATTCTGAGTATTAGAGATTTGAATTCCCTATCATGTAGTTCTAGTATCTTCTTCTACTGCAAAGTCATCTGGTGTTTTATTTTGGACGCCTATTGGAACAACCCTGTCGTGTTTTTGTAAATGTTTTGATATTGTCTGCTGTCTTCAGGGCAGTCAATAGTTGTTTTTCTCATTCATTGATTGTAGATTTGTTTGTTTCATCCTTTTTTTTTTTTTTAATTTGGCTATGTCTGAGCAGGTGGGCTGTGTGTTCTTTGTTGTTTGCTCTTCTGTGGGCACGATACTTTTTGCCTCCTTCTCCAACTGGCAGAGTCAGTCCCTCAGATATGGTACAGCAGGGCAGGTCTAGCTGAAGAGGAGTTACTGGGATGGGTTGTTCGTGGCACTTACTACAGCCATCATGGCGGGTCAGTAATCAGTGCAGGGCAGGTTCCAGTAGGTCGTGCCTGCGCTGCTTGGTGGTGTGATGTTAAGTGCATGGTGCAAGTAGGCACGATGTAGTGGGGAGATTGTTATGTGTGGAACTAAGATGGATAAGAGAGAGAGGAGAGTAGAACAGGAGCCAAAAACATACAAATGAACAAAAAAGAATGCTAGGGGAGATTGCTGTTGGAGTGGAGAGATGAGAGACTATGAAATGGAGAAAAACAAAAAGGGGAAGAAGAAGAAAAAGAAAAGAAAAGAATGAATAAATAAAAATCAGAAAGGGAGAACAGCAAATTTCCCAGGGATCCCACCGGTGTGGCTATGAGGTCTGGGGAAGTTGTTCTCAGGTGTTGCAGTACAGCCTGGCTAGAAGGCGTAGAGGTATTCAGCACCAGGTATTCGGGGAACAGAAAGAGAAGCAAGTTAGAGAGAGGCGAGAAACTGAGTAATGAAGAAAGTCAAAAAGGGAAAATAAAGCAAAACAAATTTAAAAATGAAGAACAAGAACAGCTCCCCAAAAACAGGAAAAAAAAAAAAAACCTGCGAAGAAAGAAATGCCCTCACGGATCCCTCTGCATTTCTGCTCAAGCCGAGGGGGTAGGTTCAAAGCCACGCAGCACCGCCTGGCCAGAACGGGCTCCCAACTCAAGACAAGGAAAACAAAACAAACAAACAATTCAAAACAAACAAACAAAGTCCCAGGATCCCACTAGCATGGCAGCCCAGACCAGGAAGCAGTTCCACACTCGAACGGAGCTCCACAGCCCCTCAGGAAGAAGCAAAGATGGCACACGGAGACAGGTATTTGAGTGAAAGGAGGCGGAGGTGGTGAGAGGTAAGGAAGAAATCAAAAGAAGAAGAAAAAAAGTAACACCAGCAGCCAACAAATGGCACTCAGAGAGCTAGCCAGTGTAGGCGAGTTGTGCTATTTTTGTGCTGAATGTCTCAATCCCCCCAAACTTTTCCTTCTCCCCTAAACAGTGATGCTTTCTCATGCCCATGTGTGGGATGCCTGTTGTTCCTTTGCCCCATACACTCTTCCCAGCTTTCTCTCCTTGGTAAGCCCTTGCCTGTCTGCTCCCTGACAGGCACCCTGGGACATGCTGGCACTGGCTGTGGCCCATTTAATCACACAATGATACTGTGAGAGTGGTGTCCCTGTTTTTCAGATAAGGACACCAGCACATAGAAACTTCTGCTCAGAGTTCTATAGGAAGAGAATGACATGGACAAATGGCCAGAAAGCATTTAAGCCCACATCTTTCTAGCTTCAAGACTGCCTTCCTCCACCACACAACCGCCCTAAGCCTTCCTCCAGGATATCCTAGCTTTAACCAGACCTGCTAAGGGTAGGGGTTTGCAGTTTCCTTCAGGCTTGTCTTCCTGACCCCGAGCTGTGCTCCTTCTGCCATGTTGGATGGCATACAGACCCAGGCATCCTGGGATGCTCCCAAACAGATGCAGTCAGCAGCTCTGGGAAAGCACTCTCTGGCCCACCCAGCCTTGCCCACGAGGGAGGGGGCAGGCCCATGAGGGAGAGTGCAGGCCCACGAGGAACGGTGCAGGCCTATGGGGGAGGGTGCTGGCCTATAAGTGGAGTGGAGCAAGCATTGTTTGAAAAGCAAAATAAAATGGAGTACCAGAAGCATGTGCATTTTATCAGAACCAAACAAATTATGACTATAAACATTCTGCTGCCAGTGAAATTGCAGGCCCCTTTGAAGATCAGTGTCTGGTTTTTAATGTATCTATATTAAAAAAAAAAAAAAGAAACACTGGACCAAATTTCCATTCTGCCAGTTGGGGGGTGTGTGGTGGTGGAAAGGGAGGTGAGGACTGAACCCTGGGAAATGAAATGAGAACAGAGACAGAGAAAGAAGACCTTCTGTCCTGGATTAGCACATTGATTAAAAGCAAGTTTCTTTCTCTTGAGCTCTACCACCACCACCACCCGCAGCCCCACAAGCCACTAACCACAGTTATTTCATGGGGTCTCTCTTTGCCTTCCTTATTCGATACGCTCAGACTCAGCTGCTGTGGTTCAGACAGTTTGTGTTGGGGTCCTGGGAGAGAGAAGAAAAGACAGCCTCCCAATTGTCTGCAATCAACTGTTGACATCTGGAAAGCACCCGAGCTTTTAACCCTATCTGTGGTTCTGCCCATATGCCACCTCCCCTCCATTATTCCACCTAATCAGCCTGGGGGACTGACTGAGCCAGGCAGTGGCTACCACAGATGGTTAACTGAGACTCCCTGCCCTGAACTGGGCCTCATCACTCCAGACCCTCATTCCCAAACACCGTGGGGTCATCTCACTCCACCTAATTCTTCTGGGCCCTCTCCTCTTATCCCATGGGTTCAATTACTCTCTAAATGTTGACCACACCCAAAGCTCTATCTCCAAATTTGATCAATCTCCCTTGCTCCGGAGCCATATTTTCATCTGTATAACAGACACTGCAGCTACTTCTATTTCTTTCTGGATAAAACTAAGAGATGGATTATAGACATCCCATTTTGAATAACCTCTTCCAAACCAAGGACACCAGCGATCACATGTGTAAGAAGGTCTTACAAGTTTTGCTCTCCAGCCTCAGATGAGACCTGTCTTGATCTCCATACCCATGCATTCTTCTGTCTTCTAGACATTTTTGCATGAATTTTGTGTGAGCACCTTGTACTTGAAATGTGTAGAACTGAACTTATTTTTTGCACAACCAAGAATTGCTTCTATATTGCACAAATGGATAACAATACAGCCAAACTGATAACCACTGACATGTTCTACTCTCCTTCTCTCATTGTAATTGTTGTTGTTGTTGGTTGCTGTTAAGTCAGTCCCTGACTCATGGTGACCCCATGCACAAAAGAAGGAATGCTGCCCAGTCCTGAGCCATACAGGTGATCAGTCACAGATCGATTGTGATCCATAGAGTTTTCACTTAGGTAGTGATAGTGTCTTTAGCCAGTTGTATAATGTTTGTTCCTTCTTGGTCTCTGCCGTCATTTGCTCACATGCCTCACCCGGGATGTTCCCTGGGTGCTTCCAGGTGAGAGGGGGAATTGTAAGGATTTCAGGAAATGCAAGTTCAGTGGGATGGAACACCATACATCAACTTCAGTAGATAGTCCCACTCAGTAAACGATTCCCTTCTACAATGATATGTTTAGCTTAATGAGGCTCCAACGTTTTAATACTATCTGAAAGGGTATTTTCTTATTTATCTCATTAGAGAACATATGTATACACATTAAATAAAATTAAGAAAACACAGAAAAATAGAAAGAAGGAATCAAACAATGTATCCTCTCTTGTCACAATTCAAAGGAGACCATATTTTGAGGTCTCTATTTCCAGGATTTTTATCTACATCTAGGTTTTCACTTTTACGTTATTATAATCGTAAGACATATAAAATTTTTCTCCCACTGTTTTCATTTAACTTATAGGTAGTCTTCCTTCCTATTTGATAGTTTGTATTAATATAATATTTAAAGGCTATATAATATTCCACTAGGTGGCTGTACTATAATCCATTTAGCCACTCTTACAGTTCCATGTAGACTTTTCTGGGTTTTATCTTTATAAACAATATAGAGGTGAATTTTAATAGTCATACACTTTTACTAATTGTCAGCCCCTGTGTTAGCCTCTTTTCAGAGATGTTCTCTCCCTATTGTTCCACGACGAGGACTTTCCATTAGAGCAATCAGTCTCTGCCACACAGAGAGATTTGTTTGTTTAATTCATATCATAGCTTATCTTTGTAGTTAAATACAGTATCTCCATTCCATTATTCCCATAGAATCAATTGGAACTTCTCTTATTTGATAAAAACACTAACATTGCTACCACTACTACCAGTAAGTAGCTGCCGTTATTGGAATGGTTACTGTGGGCCATGCATATTCTCTCATAATCATCATAAACTCCAGTGAAGTAGGTACTTTGAGTACTGGCAATATTTATAGTGTTGGGCTCTGTTTATCTGCACAATTATAAAGTTAGGAAAGGCAGGTGCTGAATCTGGTTTAATTCTTTTAATCCAATATCCCTGGCAAAGTGATGAACATGCATTAAGATATGATCAATAACTAGCCAAAACAAAAATGAGGTAGCAATGGTAAATAAAGAAAGAGAGAGAGACAAAGACAAAAAGAAAGAAAGAATGAAAAGAAAGGAAGAAAGAAAAGAACTATGCTATGTGAAGCTGTGTAAGTCACTTAACTACTCTGAGTCTCAGTTTTCTCACCAGGAAAATAGAAATTTAGAGAGGAGTGGATGTTAGACTAGATGGTTTTCAAATGATAGATTTTATGTTTCACTATCTTTATTCAAGAATTAACTACCAGCAGGGATCCAACATAGTGCTATAGACAGGAGCACCATGCTGTCCCTCCACAGCAAAGACCCAAAAAGTGAAGTAAAACAGAGATTAACATCAATCCTGGAACCTTAAGCATCAAATGAAGATATAAAGAACTCAGTCAAGCACCAAATGGAGCAAGAAACTAACAGAGAGCAGAGAATGAAAAGAGATATCAGTGGAGGTCCTCTATCAGCTAAAGCAGCACGGATTCACCATCTTGGACTCCTGTTGGAGATTGGTGGACAGGGAGTACAGGAAAGCAGCTTCACCAAGCTCCCAGCAGAAGACACAGCACCTGGTAACCAGTGATATATGCTTTCCCATGCCCCATCCTTCTTCTCCTGCTTGGCCTCTGCTGCTTTTTTTCCCCCTCTTTTTGTTTGACTCCATTTCTTGATTTCTCATCTTTCCACTCCAATGGCAAGCTCACTTAGCACTCTTTTTTATTTGTTTGTTTTTTGGCTCCTGTTTCTCTCTCCTCTCTATCTTCTTTCTTATAAGCCTCTTAGCTCCACATATCACAACCTCCCCCCTTCTTCCTGTCTACCTGCACCATGCACTGAACATCACACCTCCCAGCACCACAGGCACAGCCTACCAGAACCTGACCTACAATGACCCGGTCCTGCCCTGTTGGCCCCAGTACATGCCACCAACAACCCATCCCAGACACTTCCCTTCAGCTGTACATGACCTGATGCACCATAGCTGAGAAACTGGCCCTACCCATTGGACAAGGAGGTGACAAGTATTGTGCCCACAGACGAGCAAACAACAAAGAACGCACACCTCGGCTGCTCAGACATAATGAAATAAAACAAAAAAGCAGGATGAAACAAACAAACCTACAATCAATAATGACGAAAATCACTATTGAATGTCCTGAAGATAGTAGACAATATCAAAACATATATTAAAAAAAAAAAAAAGGACAGGATGGTTCCAGTAGGTATCCAAAATAAAACACCAGATGACTTTCTAGTAGAAGAAAAGGCACTAGAACTACCTGATACAGAATTCAAATCTTTAATATTCAGAGCTATCCAAGAGTTGAAGCAGAAAGCAGACAAAAATGGGGAAAAAATAGAAAAATCCATGGAAAATACAGACAAAAAAATGGAAGAATCCAGGAAAATAATGCAGGAACAAAATGGAAAAATAAATTCACATCTAGAAATCATACAAAAGCAACAGTTAGAAATCCAAAAGATAAACAACAAGATTTCAGAAATGGACAGTGTCATAGAAGGGCTGGGGAACAGATTTGAAACAGTGGAAGACAGGATCAGTGGAATTGAAGACAAACACTTGGATACAACTCTGTTGGAGGAAAACTCAGAAAAAAGAACAAAGAAAAATGAAGAGACCCCGAGAGTTATGCGGGATACAATCAAAAGCAAAAATTTTCGAGTGATCAGAGTTCCAGAACAGGAGGAGAAAACAGAAACACAGATAGGATAATTGAAGAATTATTGACAGGAAACTTCCCTAATATCATGAAAGACGAAAAGCTGACCATCCAAGAAGCTCAATGAACCCCGTATAGGATAGAGCCCCCCAAAACATCACAAAGGCACATCATAATCACACTTGCTAAAACCAAATGCAAAGAAAGAATTCTGAGAGAAGCTTGAGAAAAACAAAAAGTCACATACAGAAGGGAAGCAATAAAACTAAGCTCTGATTATTCAGCAGTAACAATGCAGGCAAGAAGGCAATGGGAAGACATATATAAAACCTTGAAAGAAAAAAATTGCCAATCAAGAATAATGCATGCTGTTAAATTCTCATTCAAATATAATGGTGAAATTAGGACATTTCCAGATAAACAGAAATTAAGGTAATATGTAGAAACCAAATCTAACCTACAAGAATTATTAAAGGGAGTCCTTTGGTTTGAGAACAAACAACATCGGACCACAGCCTGAATCAAGGATGCAAGATCGTACCAGATACCAGGAAATGAACTCTCAAGGACTATCCAAAACCAAAAGCACAAAACAGAGAGCCAGAGAGGTTAATCTGTAAATGTAACAATGTCAGAACAATCAAAGAGGGAATAACTGGTGTAGGTATAGAACTTTCTAATGGACAGGAAGGCAAGGTGATACCAAGTAATAATAGACTGGTTCAAACGTAGGAAGATAAGGGTAAATTTCAGTGTAACCACAAAGAAGGGTAGCAAACCTACTCATCAAAATAAAGAAGAAAAACATAAAGTTGCAATAAAAACAAAATTTACAAAAGCAAAACAAATTTTAAAAAATCCACAAACAAAAGGAATTCAGCACAGGAGAGTAAGAGGAACAAAGAAATTGTCAGCACCACAAAAAGAAAAAAAAAGCACTACAAAATGACAAAAATAAACTGACACCTATCAATAATTACACTGAATGTCAATGGCTTAAATGCACCCATAAAGAGACAGAGAGCAGCAGAATGGATTAAAAAGACAGGATCCATCAATATGCTCTACAAGAGACTCACCTTAGAAATAAAGATATTAATTTATTAAAAATCAAAAGATGGAAGAAAATATAACAAGCAAACAGCTACCAAAAAAGCACAGGAGTGGCAATACTAATCTCAGATAAAATACATTTTAAAACACAATCCACCATAAAAGACAAAGACGGGCACTATATAATGATTAAAGGGACGATCCATCATGAAGGCATAATCATAATAAATGTCTATGCACCCGATGACAGGGCTCCAAAATACACAAAGAAAACTCTAACAGCACTGAAAAGAGAAATTGACAGTTTCACAGTAATCGTAGGAGACCTCAACACACCACTCTAGGTAAAGGACAGAACATCTAGAAAGAGACTCAACAAAGATACAGAGGACCTAAAGGGCACAATCAGCCAACTTGACCTCGTAGACATATATAGAACACTCCACCCAACAGCTTCAAAGTACACATTCTTTTCCAACGCACGTGGAACTTTCTCCAGAATAGACCACATTTTAGGCCACAGAGAAACCCTCAACAAAATCCAAAACACAGAGATAATACAAAGAATCTTTTCTGACCACAGCACCATAAAAGTAGAAATTAACAACAGGAAGAGCAAGGAAAAGAAATCAATTACACAGAAACTGAATAATACCCTGCTTACACATCACTCAGTAATAGAAGAAATCAGAGATGGAATCAAAAAATTCCTAGAATCAAACGAGAATGAAAACACATCATATCAAAACCTTCGGGATACAGCAAAGGCAGTCCTCAGAGGTCAATTTATATCAAGACATGCACACATTAAAAAAGAAGAAAGGGACAAAGTCAAAACATTAGCTACACAATTCAGACAAATAGAAAGAGAACAGCAAAAAAAAAGCCTGCAGCCAGTAGAAGAAAGGAAATAGTAAAGATTAGAGCAGAAATAAATGAAATAGAGAATAGAAAAACAATAGAAAGAATCAACAAAACCAAAAGTTGGTTCTTTGAAAGAATCAACAAAATTGACAAACCACTGGCCACACTGACAAAAGAAAAACAGGAGAGGATTCAAATAACCCAAATAAAAAATGAAATAGGAGACATTACTACAGACCCAACTGAAATAAAAAGGATAATGACAGAGTATTATGAAAAACTATACTCCAACAAATTTGAAAACCTAGAGGAAATGGACAAATTTCTAGAAACACACTACCAACCCAAACTAACACAAAGTGATGTTAAAAATCTGCGCAGACCCATAACAAGAGAAGAGATTGAAAAAGTAATAAAAAAAACTCCCACCCCCCAAAAAAGCCTTGGCCCAGATCACAATAGAGGGTCCCAGACAGAGCTGAAGAAAAGTGTAGAACAAAATTCCACTCACAAAAAAAGACCAGATTTACTGGCCTGACAGAGACTGGAGAAACCCCAAAGGTATGGTCCCTGGAACCCCTTTAGCTCAGTAACAAAGTCGCTCCTGAGTTTCACCCTTCAGCCAAAGATTAGACAGGCCCATAAAACAAAGCAAGGCTAAATGGTCACAATAGCCCAGGGACAAGTACTAGAAGGCAGGAAGGGGCAGGAAGCTGGTAGTAGGGAACCCAAGGTTGAGAAGGGAGTATGTTGACATGTCATGGGGTTGTTAATCAATGTCATAAAACAACATGTGTACTAACTGTTTAATAAGAAAATAGTTTGTTCTGTAAAGCTTCATCTATAGGACAATAAAAAAAAAAAAAAAAAAAAAGCCCTGGCCCAGATGGCTTCACTGGAAAATTCTACCAAATGTTCAGAGAAGAGCTTACACCAGTACTACTCAAACTATTTCAGAACACAGAAAAGGAAACAATACTTCTGAATTCATTCTATGAAGCCAGCATAACCCTGATACCAAAACCAGGCAAAGATGCCACAAAAAAAAAAATTACAGACCAATATATTTCATGAATATAGAGGCAAAAATTCTCAACAAAATTCTAGCCAATAGAATTCAGCATCATATCAAAAAAAAAAAAAAATACACCACAACCAAGTAAGATTCATACCAGGTATGCAAGGATGGTTCAACATTAGAAAGTCAATCAATGTAATAAACCATATTAAAAAAAAGAAAGAAAAGAATAACATGATCATCACAATTGACGCAGAAAAGGCCCAACACCCATTCCTGATAAAAACTCTCAATAAAATAGGTATAGAAGGGAAATTTCTCAACATAATAAAGGACATCTATGCAAAACCAAAAGCCAACATCATTTTTAATGCAGAGAGGCTGAAAACATTCCCCCTGAGAACAGGAACAAGACAAGGATGCTCTATATCACCACTCCTATTTAACACTGTGCTGGAAGTCCTAGCTAGAGCAATAAGGCAAGAAAAAGAAATAAAAGGCATCCAAATTGGTAATGAAGAAGTTAAACTGTCCCTATTTGTGGATGATATAATACTATATGTAGAAAACCCAAAAGACTCCACGAGAAAACTACTGGAACTAATAGAAAGATTCAGCAGAGTAGCAGGATACAAGACAAACATACAAAAATCAGTTGGATTCTTATACACGGATAAAGAGAATGAAGAAAAGGAAATCAGGAAAACAATACTATTTATAATAGCCCCTAAAAAAAATAAAATACTTTGGAATAAATATAACCAAGGATGTAAAAGACCTATACAAAGAAAACTACAAAACACTACTGCAAGAAACCCAAAGGGATCTACATAAGTGGGAAAACATACCATGCTCATGGATAGGTAGACTCAACATTATGAAAATGACGATTCTACCCAAAGCAATTTACAAATAAAATGCAATCCTGATCCAAATACCCACAACATTCTCAAAGAGATGGAAAAACTAATCGTTAACTTTATATGGAAAGGGAAGAATCCCCGAATAAGTAAAGCACTACTAAGAAGAAGAATAAAGTTGGAGGACTCACACTACCTGACTTCAGAACCTACTGTACAGCTACGGTAGTCAAAACAGCCTGGTACTGGTACAATGACAGATAAGTTGTCCACTGGAACAGAATTGAGAACCCAGATGTAAATCCATCCATTTACAGTCACCTGAGTTTCGACAAGGGCCCAAAGTCCATCACATGGGGAAAAGGCAGTCTTTTTAACAAATTGTGCTGGCAAAACTGGATGTCCATCTGCAAAAAAATGAAACAGGACCCATACTTCATACCATACACAAAAACTAATTCAAAATGGATCAAAGACCTAAATATAAAACCAAAAACTATAAAGATCATAGAAGAAAAAGTAGAATCAACACTAGAGACCCTAGTACATGGCACTAACAGGATAACAAACCATAACCAACAACACACAAACTCCAGCAGATAAGCTAAATAACTGGGATCTTCTAAAAATTAAACACTTATTTGTGCTTATCAAAAGACTTCACCAAAACAGTGAAAAAGAACCTACAGACTGGGAAAAAAAATTTTGTCTACTACAATTCAGACAAAGATCTAATCTCTAAAATCTACAAGAAAATCCAACACCTCTACAAAAAAAAAAAAAAGAAAAAGACAATTAATCCAATTAAAAAATGGGCAAAGGAAATGAACAGACACTTCACCAAAGAAGACATTCAAGTGGCTAACAGACACATGAGGAAATGTTTGCGATCACTGGCCATTATAGAAATGCAAATCGAAATCACAATGAAATGCCATCTCACCCGGGCATTACTGGCATGCATCAAAAAAACAGAAAATAATAAATGTTGGAGAGGCTGCAGGGAGATCTGAACTCTTATGCATTGCTGGTGGGAATGCAAAATGATACAACCATTTTGGAAAATGATATGGCGCTTCCTTAGAAAGCTAGAAATAGAAATACCATACAATCCAGCAATCCCACTCCTAGGAATATATCCTAGAGAAATAAGAGCCGTCACACAAATAGACATATGCACACCCATGTTCATGTGAGCATTGTTCACAATAGCAAAAAGATGGAAACAACCTAGATGCTCAGCAACAGATGAATGGATAAACAACCTATGGTACATACACACAATGGAGTATTGCACAATGATAAAGAACAGTGACGAATCTTCAAAGCATTTCATAACATGGAGGAATCTGGAGGACATTATGCTGAGTGAAATAAGTCAGTCACAAAAGGGCAAATACTGTATGAGACCATTACTGTAAAAACTCATGAAAAGGTTTACACACAAAAAGAAACAATCTTTGATGGTTATGAGGGAGGGGAAGGGTGGAGATGGGAAAACACTAAATAAGAAAACAGATAAGTGGTAACTTTGGTGCAGGGTAAGATAGTACACAATTCTGGGGAAGCCAGCAGAACTTGCACAGAGCAAGCTTCATGGAAACTCCATAGACACATCCAATCTCCCTGAGGGACTGAATATCTAGCTCAATTGACATAACATAGTTCACAAAGAAAATGTTCTACATTCTACTTTGGTGAGTAGCGTCTAGAGTCTTAAAAGCCTGTAAGCAGCCATCTAAGATTTTCCACTGGTGTCACCCCTATGGGAGCAAGGGAGAATAAAGAAAACTAAAGATACAAGGGAAAGATTAGTCCAAAGGAATAATGGACCACAACTACCATGGCATCCACCAGATTCAGTCCAGTACAACTAGATGGTCCCAGGTTACCACCACTGACTGCTCTGACAGGGATCACAATACAGGGTCCTGGACAGAGCTAGGTCAAGGACTAGAAGGCAGAAGGGGACAAGGAAGCTGGTAATAGAGAACCCCAGGTAGAGAAGGGAGAGTGCTGACATGTCATGGGGTTGTTAATCAATGTCATAAAACAATATATGCACTAACTGTTTAATGAGAAGCTAGTTTGTTCTGCAAACCTTCATCTAAAGTACAATTAAAAAAAAAAAAAAGAATTAACTACCATTTCCTGAGTACTTAAGGAGCCCTGGTGGCTTAGTAGCTAAAGCGCTTGGCTGCTAACCGAAAGGACAGTGGTTCAAATCCATCAGCAGCTCCAAGGGAGAAAGGTGTGGCAGTCTCCTCCTATAAAGATTTGCAGCCTTGGAAATCCTATGGGGCAGTTCTACTCTGTTCTATAGGGTTACTGTAAGTTGGAATCAGCTCAACAGCAATGAGTTTGGTGTTTGGGTTCCTGAATACCTACTATGTGCTAGGCGCTGGTCTGGTTACTGGCTTTGTTGGAGCAATAATGTAAGTCTAGATTTTTTCATGGTGAAGGGCTAGCTTTGAAGTTCTAAGATTAAACAGGAAGGGATGCTGTAGGGAGAATGTCCAAAAAGAAAACAAGTAAACTCAACTTGCTCTTCCAGTCTCCATTTAAAATCCTGGACCAGCCCCTACTCCCACCAAACATACGTTAGGTGACCCTGTTACAATGCCCTCGTAGCATCTTACACTTCTCAATAACACTGCGTGCCTTGTGCTTACCTTCCCTGTTAAACACTCACCCCCATGAGTCATGGACTGCGCTCTTCCTGCATGGCGAATGTATAGCACTCAGAAAGGTTTGTGAAGGGAAGGAGAAGAGGAAAAGAAAGCAAGAGCTCCTGGCCATTCCCCTAAGTAACAAAATCTGTTTATAATAAAGATGGAGAGAGACACAAGTCAAACAAGAAGAGAGAAAGTGTTGTAAGGTACAGTGAGGGTGGCTCGATCACTGGCCATATGAATATATTCATAGAAGGTAGAATTAGAGATTAGGAAGTTAGAGATTATGTAGCTGTTGTTGTTAGATGCCGTCAAGTAGGTTCCGACTCATAGCAATCCCACGTACAATAGAACGAAACACTGCCGGGTCCTACGCCATCCTCATAATCGTTGCTATGCTTGAGCCCATTGTTGAAACCACTGTGTCAACCCGTCTTGTTGAGGGTCTTTCTCTTTTTCACTGAGCCTCTACTTTACCAAGCATGATGGCCTTCACCAGGGACTGATCTCTCCTGAAAAGGTATGTGAGACGTAGTCGGCCCATTCTTGCTTCTAAGAGATTACGTAGGCAGTGGGAATTTGAACATTTCACAATGTATATCTGCAATTTGCTTTGAGAATCTCACTGATTATCTACCTGTTTCCACTCACATTGCCACTTGTTGCAGATGACATGATGTTTTCAAATCTATCGAGACATGTTCAGTCTTGATGTTATCACTCACATTCTCTACGCTGTCACAAGTTCGATATCCATATTTTTATGTCTTTCATCAGGTCCTCCAATGTGGGTGATGAGATTGGATGGTTAGGGTAAAGACAGCCCTCTTCCTAAGGTGATGTTATCCCTTTAATCAATATTCTTGGGTGTGGAAATTCACTCATTCAAAAATCTTCCCGTCTTTATTTGTATATTTCAGAGCTCCAACGATAAAGAGAAGCTCCTAAATAATTACAGAGGGGAAACCTGTAAAACATATTACCCACATGCACACGCACAGAAGTAAAATTTAAGCTGGCCTCTGGCTTTGACCACCACAAATAGACATGCTAGAGGACAGTGAAACAGGATCTTCTGAGTTTTTGGAGAAATAATCTTGTATACTCAACATTTCACACTCTTTCCAGCTATCAATCAAGCGTGGAAATGTAATAATGTTTTCTTGGCTTTCTTTTGATTTTTACATTCAAGGAGTCAACATTCTACCAACCCTCCTCCCAGATGAGACAGTTCTTCCCTTGAAGATGTACTCTGGACAAACAAGTTGGACAAAAAAATAAAAAAGATGATCAAGGAGTGAGGGGAAGGATCCAATAAGGGGTTCATTGGAAAAATAAAATAAAAACACAAAAATGTCTATGCAGCATGTCTAGGTAAGTACATGAGGAACTCTGAGAGCCTCAAGAATGACATATTGAGGAAGATGTTTACATTAGTTTAAGAGCTGTTCATTGGTTTTACTTGTAAATGCAACCAAAATGAAAACAGAGGAGAGAGAAGTGAGGGGAAACAGGAGAAAGTGGGGCTGATACCCCTGGACAAGATAAGAGTAAAGGTATAGCAACCAGAAAAGGGGAGGTGAGAGGGGGAGGGGAAGTGAGGGAGGGAGGAAAATAGTCTCATAATATTGCCAAGTTTATGGAATAATAAATAAAAGACGTATATGTGTAATTATAATCACACAGGTAACAGATACCAAAAACAAACCAACCAAACCCATTGCCGTCCAGTGGATTCCTACTCACAGCAACCCTACAGGACAGAGTAGAACGGCCCTTTAGGGTTTCTAAGGCTGTAATCTTTATGGAGGAAACCCTTGTGGCCTAGTGGTTAAGAGCTATGGCTGCTAACCAAAAGGTTAGAAGTTCGAATCCACGAAGTGCTCCTTGGGAATCCTATGGAGTAGTCCTACTCTGTCCTATAGGGTTACTATGAGTCACAATCAACTTGATGGCAGCAAGTTTTGTTTTTGTTTTTGTTCTTTTGGTATCTTTATGGTATCTTTTTGGTATCTTTATGTGTCATTGCTGGAGGGTTTGAACTGCCAGCCTTTCAGTTAGTAACCAGGTGCTGAATCACTGAGCCACCAGAACGCCTAGGTGATCAATAAACAACAAAAAAAAACCATTGCTGTCCAGTTGAACCCAACTCATAGTGACCCTGTAGGACAGAGTAGAACTGCTCCATAGGGTTTCCAAGGAGCATCTGGTAGATTTGAACTGCTGACCTTTTGGTTAGCAGCCGAACTATTAACCACTCTGCCACCAGGGTTTCCAGGTAACCAATAGATGAGCTAAAATGGCAAAATTAAATTAAATTAATAGAATTATCAAAAAAGTTTGTAAGCTGTAATGAAGTAAATGAAACCATGTTTTATCATGCTGTTGTTGTGTTAGGTGCTGTTGAGTTGGTTCTGATTCATAGTGACCCTGTGTACAACAGAACAAAACACTACCTAGTCCTGTACCATCCTCACAATGGTTGCTATGCTTGAGCCCATTGCAGCCACTGTGTCAATCCATCTCCTTGGGGGTCTTCCACAGTTTAGCTGACCCTCTACATTACTGAGTATGATGTCCTTCTCCAGGGACTGGTCCCTCCTGATAACATGTCCAAAGTACGTGAGATGAAGTCTTGTCATCCTTGCTTCTAAGGAACATTCTGGCTGTACTTCTTCCAAGGCAGATTTGTTTGTTTTTCTGGCAGTCCACAGTATATTCAATGTTCTTTGCCAACACCATAACTCAAATGCATCAATTCTTCTTCTGTCTCCTTATTCATTGTCCAGCTTTCACATGCATATGAAGCAATTGAAAATACCATTGGCTTAGGTCAAGCACACCTTAGTCCTCAAAGCGACAGCATTGCTTTTTAACACTTTAAAGAGGTCTTCTGCAGCAGATTTGCTCAATGCAATACATTGCTTGATTTCTTGACTGCTGCTTCCATAAGCACTGACTGTAGATCCAAGTAAAATAAAATCCTTGACCATTTCAATATTTTCTTCCTTCATCACAATGTTGCTTACTGGTCCAGTTGTGAGGATTTTTGTTTTCTTATGTTGAAGTGTAATCCATACTGAAGGCTGTAGTCTTTGATCTCCACCAGTAACTGCTTCAAATCCTCTTCACTTTCAGCAAGCAAGATTGTATCATCTGTATAACACAGGTTGTTAATGAGTCTTCCTCCAGTCCAGATGCCACATTCTTTTTCATATAGTCCAGCTTTTCAGATTATTTCCTTAGCATACAGACTGAATAAGTATGATGAAAGGATACAACCCTGATGAAGACCTATCCTGATTTGAAACCACACAGTAACCCTTTGTTCTGTTCAAATGACTGCCTTTTATTCTATGTACAGGGTCCACGTGAGCACAATTAAGTTTTCTGGAATTCCCATTCTTTGCCTTGTTATCCGTAAATTGTTATGATCCACACAGTCAAATGCCTTTGCATAGTCAATAAAACGCAGGTAAACATCAATCTGGTATTCTCTGCTTTCAGCCAAGATCCATCTGACATCAGCAATGATATCCCTGGTACCACGTCCTTTTCTGAATCTATCTGGAATTTCTGGCAGTTCCCTGTCGAGGTACTGCTGCAACTGTTTTTGAAAGATCTTCAGCAAAATTTTACTTGTGTGTGATATTAAGGATACTGTTCAATAATTTCCACATTCCGTTGGGTCACCTTTGTTTGGAATGTGCACAAATATGGATCTCTTCCATATTTGATTATAGTGGGAAATTAATAAATAATATATGATGTATGTCCGTAAACCAAGAAATAATATAAGAATCATATTATTTCAAGTATTTAGTAATAGAAAGAATAAATGTGATTTATTTGCGGGGTGGGCATTAGAGTCTGGGTGGGGCCTAAGAACTGTTTTTTGTTTTTATCGTAAATCCTTGTATTCTTTGACTTTTTAAGCAGGTGTAAAAAATAATATGATTTAAAACATTTTTAAGGGGAAATGCTATTATAAATATCTGAGATATTAGAGGGCTGCCTATCTCGTTTCCTTGTTTTTAAAACACTTACCCATTTTAGCTTTGCTTTAGGATTATCTGTAACTAAGTAGTCAGAATTTGTTTTTTCATTTTTACAGCCACAGTTGCTCCCTGCTTCTGCTTAAGGGCTGAGAGTGGGATTATACCCCTCCTTTTCCTGAAATGTTTGAAATGGTTGAATTACAGATGCAGAAAAAAAATCTACCCCTGTCCCCTGGAAGAGCCTCCTCCCGGGTCAGACCAAACCCCTCCCCCTACTCAAAGTCAGCAACCCTTGTTTTTGTTGACTCTGGGCATCGTAAGATTTAACTCTTGCACATATAATAATCACTATATTAGTAATACAGGAGCCTGGGAGGTGCAACACTTAGGCGCTTGCTGCCAAATAAAAGGTTGACATTCAAACCCACCCAGAGGTACCTAGGAAGATAGGCCTGGCAATCTGCTTCCAAGAGGTCACAGCCTTGAAGACCCTATGGAGCCCTTCTACTCTGCACACATGAGGCCACCATGAGTCGGAATCAACTTGACAGCAACTAACAACAACAATATTAGTAATAATACTAAACAATTGCTCATATGTATTCACTGACTCTGTGGTGTAAACACTCTTCTAAGGAGTTTGCAGGCGTCATATCCTTTTGACCTGACAACAACCCCATAGGGGTAGCTTCTGAAGTCCTTACAGAGTGGTGGTTCAGTGTAGACTCTGGGGACACACTACTTGGTTTCAGTCCATACTCTGCCACACACTAACCAAAAACCAAACCAAACCCATTGGTGTCGAGTCAATTCCAACTCATAGTGACTCTATAGAACAAAGTAAAACTGCCCCTTAGGGTTTCCCAGTAGTGGCTGGTGAATTCGAACTGCTGACCTTTTGTTTAGCAGCCAGCTTGTATCTGTAGGCAACTTACTTTTAACCTCTCTGTGACTCAATATCCTTGTCCATGCAATGTGAATAATGACGTATTTCCCTCCTAGAGTTTTGGCAAGGATTAAATTACTCAACACTGTAAGAGCTTAGAAGGAGGCATAGCATGCCATTGGCAGAGAAACATAATGGTGATATTATCCCTACTTTATAGATAAGAACTGGGCTCCAGAGGGAAACCCTGGTGGCACAGTGATTAAGGGTTGGGCTGCTAACCAAAAGGTCAACAGGTTGAATCCACTAGAGCTCCTTGGAAACCATATAGGGCAGTTCTCTTCTACCCTGTAGGGTCACTATGAGTTGGAATCGACTCGGCGATGGGTTTGGCTTTGGTTTGGGCTACAGAGAGAGCACATCATAGTACTAGGATTTGAACCCGCATGATCTCACTCATTCTTTTTTCTTTTTTCTTGTTGTAATTAAATGAAGTTTACATTTCAAGTTAGTCTCCCATACAGAATTTTTTTTTAACATACATTGTTATAAGACCCCAACCGCTCACCCAATTCTGCAACAGCACACTCCTCCCCTCCGCCCCTGATTCCCCATGAACATTCAACCAGCTCTTAACTCTCTCTGCCTTCCCCTCTCACCTCTGGACAGAAGCCGCCCCTTTGGTCTCTTGTATCTACTTGTCTAAGAGGCACATTCTTCACAAGTATCACTTTATGTCCCACAGTCCAGTCCAATCCCTGTCTGAAGAGTTGGCCTCGGAAATTGTTTTAGTTCTGGGGTGATGGAGAGACCAGGGGGCATGCTTTCCAGGGCACCTCCAGTCTTAGTCAGGCCATTAAGTCTGGTCTTCTTACTAGAATTTGAGTTCTGCATCCCATCGTTCTACTGCTCCATCAGGGACCCTCTGTTGTGTTCCCTGTCAGGACTTTCTTTGGTGGTAGCCAGGCACCATCGAGTTCTTCTGGTCACAGGCTGATGAAGTCTCTGGTTTATGTGGCCCATTCTGTCTCTTGGGCCAATACTTTCCTTGTATCTTTGGTGTTCTTCGTTCTCCTTTACTCCAAGTGGTTAGGACCAATTGATGCATCTTAGATGGCCGCTTGCGAGCTTTTAAGACCCCAGACACCACTCACTGAAGCAGGATGCAGAACATTTTATTAGTAAAGTTTGTTATGCCAATTGACATAGATGTCCCCTGAAAGCATGGTCCCCAGACCCCACATCCCTGCTACTCTGTCTCTCAAAGTATTTGATTGTATTGAGGAAACTTCTTAGCTTTGGTTTAGTCCAGTTGTGCTGGCTTCCCCTGTGGTGTGTGCTGTTCTTCCCTTCACCTAAGATGATTCTTAACTACTATCTAGTTAGTGAATAACCTTCACCCTCCCTCCCCAACCCCGTAACCATTAAACAATGTTTTCTTCTGTGTTTAAACCTTTTCTTGAGTTCTTATAATAGTGGTCTTATACAGTATTTGTCCTTCTGTGACTGACTAAATTCACTCAGCATAATAAATTCTAGCTTCCACCAAGTTATACGATGTTTCACAGCTTCATCGTTGTTCTTTATTGTTGTGTAATAGTCCATTGTGTGGATATACCATAGATTATTCATTCGGCACTTAGGTTGCTTCCATCTTTTGGCTATTGTGAACAGCGCTGCGATGAACATGGGTGTGAATATATCTATTCATGTGACTGCTCTTGTTTCTCTAGGATATGTTCCTAGGAGTGGGATTGCTGGATCGTATGGTACTTCTATTTCTAGCTTTTTAAGGAAAAGCCAAATCAATTTCCAAAGTGGTAGTACCATTTTACATTCCCACCAACAGCGTATAAGTGTTCCAGTCTCTCCACAACCTCTCAGCATTTGTTATTTTGTGTTTTTCGATTAATGCTAGCCCTGTAGGGGTGAGATGATATCTTATTGTAGTTTTGATCTGCATTTCTCTGATGGCTAATGATCTTGAGCATTTCTTCATGTGTCTGTTAGCTGCCTGAATATCTTCTTTGGTGAAGTGCTTGTTCTTATTCTTTGCCCATTTTTTAGTTGGTTATTTGACGTTTTGCTGTTGAGGTTTTGGAGTATCTTGTAGATTTTAGAGATTAAACGCTGATCGGATTTGTGGTAGCCAAAAATTTTTTCCTGGTCTGTAGGTTGTCTTTTTACTCTTTTGGTGAAGTCTTTTGATGAGCATAAGTGTTTGATTTTTAGGAGCTCCCATTTATCTAGTCTCTCTTCTGGTGCTTGTGCATTGTTACTTATGTTTTGTATTGTGTTTAGGTCATGTATTAGGGCTCCTAGCGTTGTCCCTATTTTTTCTTCCATGATCTTTATCGTTTTTGATTTTATATTTAAGTCTTTGATCCATTTTGAATTAGTTTTTGTACATGGTGTGAGATATGGGTCTTGTTTCAGTTTTTTGCATATCGGTATCCAAGTATGCCAGCACAGTTTGTTAAAGAGACTGTCTTTACCACAATTAATGGACTTTGGGCCTTTCTCAAATATTAGCTGCTCATAGGTGGATGAGCTTATATCTGGATTATCAACTCTGTTCCATTGGTCTATGTATCTGCTGTTGTACGAGTACCAGGCTGTCTTGACTACCAGCAGTATAATAGGTCCTAAAATCCAGTAGTGTAAGGCCTCCCACTTTGTTCTTCTTCTTGAGTAATGCTTTATTTTTCCTGGGCCTCTTCCCTTTCCATAGAAGTTGGTGATTTGTTTCTCCATCTCATTAAAAAATGCTGCTGGAATTTGGATAGGGATTGCATTGTATCTGTAGATTGCTTTGGGTAGAATTGACATTTTCACTATGTTGGGTCTACCTATCCATGAGCAAGGTATATTTTTTCCACTTATGCAGGTCTCTTTTAGTTTCTTGCAGTAGTGTCTTGTAGTTTTCTCTGTAAAGATCTTTTATATCTCTGGTTAGATTTATTCCTAAGTAGTTTATCTTTTTGGGGGCTATTGTAAATGGTATTGATTTGGTGATTTCCTCTTCAAGGTTCTCTTTGTTGCTGTAAAGGAATCCAATTGATTTTTGTAGGTTTATCTTGTATCCTGAAACTTTGCCGAAGTCTTCTATTAGTTCCAGTAGTTTTCTTGTGGATTCCTGAGATACTTAGACTTCTTCCCTACCTATTTGGATGCCCTTTATTTCTTCTTCTAGCCTAACTGCTCTGGCTAGGACCTCCAGCACAATGTTGAATAATAGTGGTGATAAAGGGCATCCTTGTTTGGTTCCTGTTCTCAAGGGGAATGCTTTCAAAGTCTCTCTATTCAGGATTATGTTGGCTATTGGTTTTGTATAAATGCCCTTAATTATACTGAGGAATTTCCCTTCTATTCCTATTTTTTTGAGAGTTTTTATCATGAATAGGTGTTGGACTTTATCGAATGCCTTTTCTGCATCTATTGATAAGATCATGTGGTTCTTGTCTTTTGTTTTACTTATATGAGGGATTACACTGATTGTTTTTCTAATGTTGAACCATCCCTGCATACCTGGTATAAATCCCACTTGGTCATGGTGAATTATTTTTTTGATATTTTGCTGAATTCCATTGGCTAAAACTTTGTTGAGGATTTTTGTGTCAATGTTCATGAGGGATATCGGTCTGTAATTTTCAATTTTTCCAGTGTCTTTACCTGGTTTTGGTATCAGGGTTATGCTGGCTTTATAGAATGAGTTTGGGAGTATTCCATCTTTTCTATGCTCTGAAATACCTTTAGCAGAAGTGGTGTTATCTCTTCTCTGAAAGTTTGGTAGAATTCTCCAGTGAAGCCATCCAGGCCAGGGCTTTTTTTTGTTGGAAGTGTTTTAATAACCTTTTCAATCTCTTCTTTTGTTATGGGTTTATTTAGTTGTTCTACTTCTGTTTGTGTTAATTTAGTAGGTAGTGAGTTTCTAGAAATTTGTCCACTTCCTCTAAGTTTTCAAATTTTTCAGAGTACAATTTTTCATAGTATTCTGGTATGATTCTTTTAATTTCAGTTGGGTCTGTTGTGATATCACCCATCTCATTTCTTATATAGGTTATTTGCTTCCTCTCCTGTTTTCTTCTGTCAGTTTGTCCAATGGTTTATCTACTTCCTCTCCAGTTTTTCTTTTGTCAGTTTGGCCAATGGTTTATCAATTATGTTGATCTTTTCAAAGAACCAGTTTTTGGACTTGTTAACTCTTTCAATTGTTTTTCTGTTCTCTATTTTATTTAATTCTGCTCTAATTCTTATTATTTCCTTCCTTCTGGTACCTGTAGGCTTCTTTTGCTGCTCTCTTTCTACTTGTTACAGTTGTAGGGTTAATGCTTTGATTATGAGCCTTTCTTGTTTTGGATGTGTGCATTTATTGCTATAAACTGACCTCTGAGCACTGCTTTTGCTGTGTCCCAAAGATTCTGGCAGGCTGTGTTTTCATTCTCGTTTGATTCTATGAATTTCTTGATTCCATCCTTAATTTCTTGTATAACCCAGTAGTTTTTGAGCAAGGTGTTGTTCAGTTTCCATGTGTTTGATTTTTTCCTTGCTTTTTGTGTTGTTGATTTCCACTTTTATGGCTTTATGGTCAGAAAAGATGCTTTGTAGTATTTCAATGCTTTGGATTTTGTTAAGCCTTGCTTTATAGCCTAATATGGGGTCTTTTCTGGAGAATGTTCCACGTGTGTTGGAAAAGAAAGTATACTTGGCTGCTCTTGGGTGCAGAGTTCGGTATATGTCTATGAGACCAAGTTGGCTGATAGTAGCATTTAGTTCTTCTGTGTCTTTGTTAAGCTTCTTTCTGGATGTTCTGTCCTTCATCAAAAGCAGCGTGTTGAAGTCTCCTGCTATCATTGTGGAGCTGTCTATCTCTCTCTTCAGAGCTGTTAGAGTTTGTTTTATGTATTTTAGAGCCCTGTTGTTGGGTGCGTAAATATTTATTATAGTTATGTCCTCCTGGTGTACTGACTCTTTAAATCATCATATAGATCATCATATAGTGCCCTTCCTTATCTTTTGTGGTGGATTTTACTTTAAAGTCTATTTTGTCAGAGATTAATATTGCCACTCCTGCTCTTTTTTGAGTGTTGTTTGCTTGATATATTTTTTCCCATCCTTTGAGTTTTAGCCTGTTTTTGTCTTTAAGTCTAAGGTGTGTCTCTTGTAGGCAGCATATAGATGGATCATGCTTTTTTATCCAATCTGCCACTCTCCATCTCTTTATTGGTGCATTACGTCCATTTACATTCAGTGTAATTATTGATAAGTATGAGTTTAGTGCTGTCATCCTGATATCTCTTTTTGTGTGTTGTTCAGTTTCTTTGTTCTCCTCAATTTTCTGTGCTCAGTCGTTTTTCTTTATGTATTCTTTTTTTCATCTTTTTTTTGTTTTAGATTTTGTGTTTGCTGGGTCATTGTTTTTCTACTTTTTTATTTTGATTTGTAGGATTGTTAGATTCCTTTGTGGTTGCCTTAATATTTACCCCAAATTTTATAAGTTTATACCAGTCTTTTATTACTTTATATGGCCTTAACTTCCCCTCTATATAGAAAATCAATGTCTCTATTTTTTAAGTCCCTCTTTTTTGTTTTAATATTATCCTTTTTTTTTTTTTTTTTTTTACATATTGATGTCTGTTTCCTTATTCTCAATGTTTTAGCTTTGATGTAATTTTAATTTCTGTATCTGATTCAATACCTGGTTGTTCTGTCCTGTATTATAGTCTCGCGTTGTTAGCTGGTGTTGTTGATTATCTAACCATACGACTCCCTTTAGTATTTCTTGTAATTTAGTTTTAGTTTTTGCAAATTCCCTGAACTTCTGTTTATCTGGAAATGCCCTAATTTCACCATCATATTTGAGAGACAGTTTTGCTGGATATATAACTCTTGGCTGACAGTTATTTTCCTTCAAGGCTTTAAATATGTCATCCCATTGCCTTCTAGCCTGCATGGTTTTTGCTGAGTAGTCTGAGCTTATTCTAATTGACTCTGTTTGGAGATGTCTTTTCTTTTATCCCTAGCTGCTCTTAAAATTCTCTCTTTATTTTTGGTTTTGGTAAGTTTGATTATAATATGTCTTGGTGACTTTCTTTTGGGATCTACCTTATGTGGCTTTTGATAAGCATATTGGATAGATATCTTCTCATCTTTCATGAGATCAGGGAAGTTTTCTGTCAACAAATCTCCAACAATTTTCTCTGTATTTTCTGTTATCCCCCCATTCTGGTACTCCAATCACTCTTAGGTTATTCCTCTTGATAGAGTCCCACATGACTTAGAGTTTCTTCATTTTTTTTTAATTCTTTTATCTGATTTTTCCTCAAATAATTTGGCGTCAAGAGCTTTATATTCAATGTCACTAATTCTAACTTCTACTGCCTCAATTCTGTTCCTATGACTTTCTATTGAGTTGTCTAATTCTGAAATTTTACTGTTAATCTTCCGGATTTCTGATTGCTGTCTCTCTATGGATTCTTGCAGCCTATTAAATTTGGCATTATGTTCTTGAATAACTTTTTTAAGTTCTGCTACTACTGTGTCTGTATGTTGCCTGGCTGTTTCTGCATTCTGCCGAATTGCCTTTCTAGTTTCTAGAAGAGTTCTGTATATTAATCTTTTGTATTCTGCCTCTGGTAATTCCAAGAAGTTCTCTTCCTCTAGAGAATTTATTGATTCTTTATCTTGGGAACTTGCTGAAGCCATCATGGACTGCCTCTTTATGTGACTTGATATTAACTGTTGTCTCTGAGCTATCAATAATTTATTATAATTTTATGTTGTGTTTGCTTAGTGAGACTTAGCTTCTTATTTTGTTTTGGTTTTGATATGCCCAAATAGTCTGCTCGTGTGCACTAGTTTGATTTTTGACACCTTTTGATCTCTAATGTCCTGTCACCAGGTAGTTAGTTCTGTAACTAAGTATGTGCACACCAGAGTCCATTAAATTTTCCTATATGGGATCAGCTCAGGTGTGCAGGCAGTCGATCACCAAGTGTGTGATGCAGGCTCTCACCCCCAGTCCTAGAGAGGCATGGGTGATTGGTGCAGGCACTGGACTCTGGCTGTGGTAGGGGATCACATGCTGAGCCAGGCAGGGGGCCAACGGGTGCTCCAGGGAGTCTGAAAGAAAAGTGCTTCCCTATTCTCTAGGGTGAATAGGTAGGTGAGTTTTGCAGCCGGGCTAAGAGCACCCCACTCTGTTGGCTGCAAAGACTTGAGGGCACCACTTTTTCTTGAACTCCTGTAGCAAGTGATTAGGCACTTTAGGAGCTACCACCAGTCCTCAAGACCCTGCTGCAGACCGATAAAAGTGCCTACTTGAGGGGCAGGGCTGTTTCAAGGGTCACAAATCTGCCTGTTCTCAGCTGAAGCAGTTGAAGTTACATTTCAGATGTTTGCCCTGTTGTACTGTGGCAGTAAGGGCTAACGCTATTGAGATGGGTCCCCACAAGTCTATACAGGGGTGTAAGGCACTCAGAGTCTGCAGACCCCTGATTTCTGTGGCCAGCAAAGGATCTGTGCCGACCCTGTGTTCCTGGCCAAGGGGAACCAGCAGCTTGTTTTTTCCCTCTCCAAGGCCGGGAGAATGGGTCAGCGTGCCTTTTTGGGATGTACTTCCAGCCCAGTGGACTCCTGGTGCAGAGTGGGGAGGGAGGAGGTAAAAGGAAGAGAGGTTTTTCCCAAATTGCCTTTTTTTTTTTTTTAATCACTGCAAAAGGGTGCACACGGGTACTTATCCTAGCCTCTTGGGAGCTGCTCTTCACTGGTTTGGAGTGCCCAAGCAGAATCTCTGCTGCTGGGTCTCTCTCGTTGTGGAAACTGCTTCTCAAGCACACGCACAGCACAGCTGTTTGCCTGCTTCACCACAGACCTGCCTGGCTGTGTCTCTGCTGTGTTGCCGCTTCAGCTCTAGCCCTCCTCACCTCTTCCAAACGGTCTTCCTCTCTGGTATGACTCAGATGGATTTCTTAACCTTGCCTTGTTCAGGGCTGCCAGATGTTCACTTAGAATCAAATCACTTGTTTTTCCAGGTCTTTGTTGTAAGAGGGATATAGGAAGCGTCTAACTACTCCGCCAGGTTGACCACACCTCGATGTCACTTATTCTTAATCTCTCTGTCACTGGGTCCTAACCTTGGGGAGAAAAGACCCCATCTCATGCTTTGCTTTGTTCCCCTGTTAGGTGGGAGACCCAAGGCCTTAAAGTCAAATCCACTTCCGTTCTAGCCCGTTGCTCTAGCTCTGTGGCCTAAGTCAAGTTTGTAACTCCTCTGACTTAGTGTCCTTGTTAGTAAGCATGTGAAAACCTCACCTACTGGGTGGTCGAAAGGGTTAACTGAGTTAATGTATGGAAAGTGCCAGAACTTAATAGGTGCTCATTAAAAGGAGGCTGTCAAGGAAGACTATTTTTTCTTGATGAGCCCCACCCAGGAACATCTCTGCCCTTATAATATGATTGGAGGTATAAGAGGTAAGATTAAGGAGCTCTGGTGGTGCAACAGTTAAGCACTTGGCTGCTGACTGGAAGGCTGGCTGTTCGAACCCACCCAGGAGAAAGACCTGGCAATTTGTTCCCATAAAGATTACAGCCAAGAAAACACTGTGGGCCTGTTCTACTCTGTCACATGGGGTCACAATGAGTTGGAATCAACTTGACAACCCTAACAACAGCTTACCCATTCACTGTGCTTGTCAATTTCACATATATATTATGTCCTTCAGTTTACTGTGGCCACTGTTTTTATTCACAGATGGAGGCATAAAAGTTTTGAGACATTTTATGACATGACAAAGCTTAAAAAGCATGCTAGGACTTGACTCAACGCTCTCTGATTGAATGGTAAAGAAATGCTTAGAAGCAGGTCCCTCCAAGTCCACTCGCAGTTGTGAAAGTTTTTCTCTAGCCCCGTCACTTGGTCTGTGAATCACTACATCAGTTGCTAAGGAGACGGGGAGTTCACACTTCAAGAGAATGCTCTGTGATCTCCACTTTTACCTGGAGTAGTTGCCAAGGCCTAGAGAGGGAAATAGTGAATTTAGAATTCTGCAATAGGAAAAACTGACCTCTCAGTCAAGCCTGCTGGCATTTAGTCTTTACAGGGAGCAGGAGTAGGCGGAAAATGGTGTATTTTTTTGGATGAGGAAACTGAGGCTCCATGGAGATGAAGCTGTGCTCAGGACAGACTGGCCAGGAGGCAGTGGAGCTGGCCCTCAACCCTGCCCTCCTTCTGTCCTTGGATGGAGCAAACGATTAAGGGCCTGGCTGCTAACTGAAAGACTGGCAATTCAAGTCTACCCACAGGTGCCTCGGAAGAAAGGCCTGGCAATCTACTTCTGAAAAATCAGCCATTGATGAAACACAGTTCTACTCTGACACACACAGGGTTGCGATGAATCAGAATTGACTTGACAGCAACTGGTTTGGGGTTTTTATGGTCTTCCTGTTCCTCCTCCGTTCTGCCCTCCTCAGAATGCCTTTCTGGGACCCTAGCAATGCCCTCCATGGATGCTGGTGGGAGCCCATGTTGGGACATGCATGTTTTTAGTCCGCTTCATAACTACTTGCAAGATTTGATGAAAAGAGAGAAGATGCTGTTCCTCGTGTAAAGGGTTTCCGATTGTATGCAGCTTTGGGGAACTAACTATTTTTCAGGAGGGAGGATGTGACCCGTGGATTTTGCTTCAAAGCTGAGGGAGATGATAGAAATTTTCTCGGGTAAATGCTTAACAAGAAGCTGGCTCCCCCTTTTGTTGGTTCTCACTCTCTCCGGCAGCCTCCCTCCGGTGGGAGGTTGGGGGCAGGACCTTGGAGCCCACAGAAAGTCATACCCCGAGCCCCTGCTCACCTGCACTTTCAGCAGGAAAAGAAGAAAAGTAATAGAATCAGCTTTCCATGGGTCCAAAGCAGATCTACCCTCATGGAATGTTCCAGCATTTGCAGTTCCAGTATTGCTACAGCCTCCTACCTCTGCAGAACTCAGAGACACAGGAAAACCTGTAATCTTCCCAGTGCTTGTTTGTTTGTACCGGGCAGGGACAAATTAGAAAGTTACTGTTCTTTGTTTTCTCCCTACATCAAGCAGTGCGACTTATTTCTGTAATCAGTCAGTGAAAGTCACCTTTTGGGAATAAGAATTTTCTCCACAGCCACAAATCCGTTTTAGGTAAACATCACTGACCACCCACATGTAGCAATGGTTTCTTGGGGAAGTTACTTTCCCCTTTTCTTCCCCTCTCTGTGATTTTCTAGCTATGCATGGGAGCAGAATTCCACCAGGAAAATCTATTGTTCTCTAGACATCTTCCATGTAGGACAAAGGAGTCAAGTTTTGTTTTGCTGAAGACTCGTTACAATGTCCATAAATACAATTACATTCTAGTGTAAAATACTCTGCAATTACAGTTTGATCACATGCAGAACTACAGTTTGGGGCATAGAATAATGGAGATCCCACAGTTTTCTTAGAAGACTAAATGACTGCCAAATTTTTCCAAGTTTTCTTGTTGAAGCACACACATTCATTTGCTCAATAACTGTCTATCAGGTACCTGTCACGTGACAATCACTGTACCAGGCGCAAAAGGAATGATGGATAGGTGTTGTTCTTGCCCACAGAGGGTTTTCTACGGGAGAGATGAGATTTGGGCCCATAAATCTCACATATGCGCGTGGTGGTGGTTGTTAGTGGCTGTGGAGTCAGCCCTGACTCATGGCAACCCCATGAACAGCAGAACCAAATGCTGCCCAGTCGTGTACCATCTTCAAGTCCTTAGTACGTCCGAGTCCATTGTTGTGGCTGTGGTAGTGCCTTCCCACCTAGGGGCTCATCTTCCAGCATTATCCAGGCAGTCCCCGGATTACGAACGCCCTGTGTACAACCCGTAGTTACAAACCAACTGCTGCAAAGCCTATTGTACTAAAATTCAAGGTACATGCAGTGGTTCTTAATAACAAACGGGCACTACTTTGAACTGCACATCCAAAACCAAAACCAAACCCACTGCCATCTAGTTGATCGTTGGCTCTGGTGGAAGGCCCTTATCATCAATCTTCCCTTGGTCTAGGAGCTTCTCAGTGCAGGGACCCTGGATCCAAAGGACTCGCTCCCCCCAGCTCTCCTTTCTTGGTGGTTCTGAAGTCCTGCTCCTCTTTGCTCACTTCTCTCTTTTATATCTCAAAAGAGATTGACTCAAGATACAACCCAATCCTGTAGATTCTGTCCTGCCTCATTAATATAATGGACAGCTCACTCCCAAATAGGATCATAACCACAGGCATAGGGGCTAAGATTTACAACACATAGGATAATCACATCAGATCACAAAATGGAGGACAACCACACAGTACTGGGAAACATGGCCTAGCTAAGTTGACCCATGTTTTGGGAGGAGACAATTCAATCCGTGACAGCCACTGAGAGCTTAACCATTGCATGGCCAGTTCTCCAATTAAGCCAAAGGGGAAATTCTTACAAAAGCAGTGAGATATCTCCTAGAGCTAAAGAAAAGAATATGAGTAGATTTCAGGAATGGCTGGGAAAAAAGAATGTTCAGACAGTATTTTTTCTTCCTCTTTTTTCTCTCGTCTTCTCTTCTGTGCTCCTGCATGTGTTTGCTTGCTCTCTCACTCTCTGTCTCTCTCTCTCTGTCCATCTGTCTCTCTCTTTCTGTCTGTCTGTCTCTCTCTCTCTCCTTCGTTTAGATTTCTTTATCCACTTGATAAGAAATTGGCAGCCACCACTTTAGCTAAAAGCTCCACAGATCCATTTTCTCTTCCAAGCTTCCTTAACAAGACGTCCCGTATGTCTCAGTTCCAGTTTGAAAATCCCCTGGGTAAGACTTCCATCCACTCATGTGGGGCTAGGAGACTCACACTACATCAATAAAGGGGGACAGAGGGTCATTCCACCACAGAGAAGGATTCTAGAATGACAAGAAAGACGTGGGGAGCCAAGGAGGGTGGGGACTAGAAAAAGCTGACAACTAATTAGTCACAGAGACTCCCATTGTGTGAATGCACAGGTGCACACACACATATACACACACAAACTGCGCAAAACATGGTAGGTCTACCAAAATATTTGCTGCATTAATAATTGCATATGATAAATACATACATATTTTATTATTGAGAAATATATATTATTATTAGTGGCTCCTGTCCTGGGAAAAATTCTCTGCTCCCTCTGCTCTCAGCGGAGGAAAATGAATTTTCATTGTGGTCCAAATGCTTGCTGGGGTCAAAACACTCTGTTACCCTGAAAATACTTTCAATGGTATTTGCTTTAATGAAGAGCCACAGCTTACCTCCTTCTCCGTGGCACTTGACCTGCACTTGGATGTGGGAGGCCAGGTGGTGCGTTCCTGCCCTTGGTTTTGGTTCACCCTCAGGGCAGCAGGGCAAGCTGAGGATGCTGCAGGAGGGGACCCAGGCTTCCATTAATTGTTTGGCTGAGTTTCCACCCTGGCCCTTTCTCAGCTTGCGGTCCTGCAGTGTGTTTCAGTCAATAGCAAAAAGGAAGTGGTTACTTATAAAAGGAGTGTCTACGTTTGAACAGCCATTGACTTCTTTGTAATTTGCCCATGGAGGTGCCTTGGGGAGGAAAGATGGAGCAGAGACACAGCACTAAGGCATTGTGGTCAGGGCAGAGAGTTCCTGGGCCAAACTGTCTTCTTCCACTGATTAACTTGGATAAGCTACGTAACTTCTTTGTACCTTAATTTACTCTGTGGTTGTTGTTGTCAGATGCCGTTGAGTTGGGTCTCAACTCATAGTGACCCATGCACAACAAAACAAAACACTGCCCGGTTACACACCATCCCCTTGATCAGTTGCAGATTGGACTGTTATGATCCATCGGGCCATTGGATGATTTTCTGGAGTAGGTCACCAGGCCTTTCTTCCTAGTCTGTCTAAGTCTGAAGTGTCACTGAAACCTATTCGGCCGCAAGGCAACACACGAGCCTCCACTGACAGACAAGTGGTGGCTGCACGTGAGGTGCATTGGCTGGAAATTGAACCCAGGTCTCCAGCACGGAAGGCAAGAATTCTGCCACTGAGCCACCACTGCCCCTTAGTTTACTATTAAATAATAATAGCACTCAGCCCACCACAGACTCATGGAGGGACTTACATGAATTGAGGATGAGAGTTAGCATTGTGTCTGAAGCAGAATGATGCTTGAGTCTCAAACTGTTTGAGCCATAGATCAACCTCCCCTAAATCCCCTGACCGACTGTCCTCTAACGCCCATTGGTAATAACCTAAGCCCCCAGGCTGCAGGATTCCTGGAAAGCCAAACTTCTTGCCCGATTCTTCTTCCTGCCCCATCTTCTGGCTGCCTGCACATCCCAGATGGAACTGCTGCCTTAGCCCCGTACCCTTCTCCTTGGTCTTTCGGGTACCACATCCCTGTACCCCCATGGCTGTCTCTGGTCCCCTGTATCCCACACATACCCACACCCACACTCACAATGGACTCAGGTCCACATCTGTCAGCATTGGATACAGACATCATTGAGAGTGGAAGTAACAGAGTGAATTGGCCACTGGAAAAGGAAATACCCCAGACTCAGTGTGGGCTGTCACTGCCATCTCTGTGAGCCTCACACCTCACAGGTGGCCCTGTGTTCTTGCTCCTGTGTTCTCAGCCCACCATGGCCTTGGGGGTGGGGTTCATTTCTCTCTGAAGAGTCAGCTCTGCCCCCAGATGCCAAGGCTCATTCTGGACCCCTGGGACCCCCCAGAGGCCCAGAGAGGGGCAGCCTTCCGCCTCACTTGGAGGACTTTCAGTGTCCTTGCTGGAAGCTTTAGCACTCAGGTAATTCCACAGATTCTGGATCTCTTTCCAAACAACATCTCCTCGCATCTCCCCTTCCCTCCCCCGCACACACACATACAACTCTTGGTGGACATGGGCCTCACATTTGCACGACAAAATGGTGCTTCACTGTGATCCCTTCTGGAATGAACACCATCGTGGTTGTTGCTCTTGTTGTGTGTCATCGAGTCCATTCTGACTCATAGTGACCCTACAGGACAGAGTAGAACTGCCCCACAGGGTTTCCTAGGCTGGCATCTTTACAGGAGCGGATCACCAGGTCTTTTCTCCCACAGAGCTGCTGATTGGTTCAAACTGCTGACCTTTCAGTTAGCAGCAGAACACTTAACCATTGCACCACCAGGGCTCCTTGGAATGAATGCTATTTACCCAACATAAACTAATGCTTCCATTCTTGAGGTCCCAAGAACTCAGAAATATTGGGCCACGTACTCAAAGCACCCCATTCCCGCGATCTGCCGCCTCCAGATTGTCATGTGAGGGGCTGCGCTCAGGACAGCCCCGAAGAGTCAAGGCCAGTGCTAAGGCCTCCCAGCCTCCCTGCTCTGTCCAGAGACCCCGGTGGCCTTCACACCCCAGGGTGAATGGTTCCTCCATCCTTCCTTGTCGTTTTGCAGAGGTCACAAGCACAGAAGGAAAGTCCTGTTGCCCAGAAACCAGAAGTTCCACCCTGAGCTCTGGGCAGGGGACGGAGACTCGGTTCTGCTTACTGCCTTGAGGCCTGTTGTGCCCTGGAGACATTGCATACTTTTTAAATTCACTCCTCACTCTAAACCTAGATGCAAGTGTTAGGAAAGCTATTTTGTAGGTAAGCAACCTGAGGCTACAGAGACGCTGGAGAGATTGCATAAGAGAATACAGCCAGTGAGAAACCAAGCTGGAGTTTGGGCCAGGAGCAGCTTAGCTGTTCTCATGGAGCTTTGCTTCTTTCTAGGAGGCTCCCATGCACCAGGCCTAATTACTGTCCCACTCTGCTGTCCCTTTCCACTCGACACCCTGGCTCCCTGCCTCTCCTGTCAGCCTGAACACGGGGAGACCCTCTCCCTGTGGGAGCGTGCACGGTTGGCCGTGAACATTCAAAGCCCTAATGCTTGCTAGGTTTCCGCTGGGGTTGGAGCCCAGGTGGTGGAGAGAGAAGGGCTGATGTGGCTTCAGGTGCCGGAGTTGTGCTGAGATGAAGCTGGACCATGACAGGCCACCCCACCAACTTGCTCGAGCTCTGAAATCAAAGCTGAGAGCAGCCATTTTTTTTCCTGGGTAAACTTTTAGAAAGATCACGTCCCCTTCTGAGACGGAAACCTGACCCATTTCTGCAAGAAACTGACACCCGATCTTCACAGTGTCCTATGAGTGCCACCCAGGCAGGCACTTTCTTTTTTTTTTTTTAAGTCAATACTTGCTTGTTTCTACAAGTTCTTTCTCTGAATCTCAGCTTTTTCATCTGTTAAACGAGAAAATTCCTGCAGGACTCATGGGGGCTGTTATGAGGGTTACACTAAAGCTACCTGTAATATGCCCTGCAAACTGTAGTTACTAATTGAGGAATTGATGGATGCATATCTCCTTTATTTAAAAAAATAGATGACAAAGTAAAAATACTAAATTATAAATAAGCATTAACACAGATACACACACACACACACACGCACAGGAAAGGAAGAACAACAAAAAGTAAGATGAAATAAGAGAGAATGAACCTGTAGAAGTCTTTACCATAGGAGTTGTTTCTAAGA
The DNA here is from genome assembly GCA_030035585.1 of Dugong dugon. Taxonomy (NCBI): domain Eukaryota; kingdom Metazoa; phylum Chordata; class Mammalia; order Sirenia; family Dugongidae; genus Dugong; species Dugong dugon. The sequence continues at coordinate 111,633,515 of CM057472.1, forward strand.
TGTTGTCTATTTACCACCTATATCTGACTTGGCTTTTCAACACTTTAAACCAAGATGTTTTCAATTGCCTCATGTGCATGTGAAAGCTGGACGATGAATAAGGAGAACTGCATAAGAATTGACGCCTTTAAGTTGTGGTGTTGACAAAGAATATTGAATATACCATGGACTGCCAAAAGAATGAAGAAATCTGTCTTGGAAGAAGTACAACCAGAATGCTCCTTAGAAGCAAGGATGATGAGACTACATCTCACATACTTTGGACATGTTATCAGGAGGGATCAGTCCCTGGAGAAAGGCATCATGTTTGGTAAAGTGGAGGGTCAGCGAAGAAGAGGAAGACCTTCAATGAGATGAACTGACACAGTGGCTGCAACAATGGGCTCAAGCATAACAACAATTGTGAGCATGGCGCAGGACCTGGTAGTGTTCCCTTCTGTTGTACATAGGGTTGCTATGAGTCGGAACCAACTGAAGGGCACCTAACAACAACGTATCTGAGTTACTTGGCAACTAACTAAAATGCACACTTCCAGACTAATTGTCCACCTCAAGGGCTGTTGTTGTTAGGTGCCGTTGAGTCAGTTCTGACTCATAGCCACCCTATGTACTACAGAATGAAACACTGCCCAGTCCTGGGCCATGCTCACAATCGTGGTTGTGCTTGAGCAGGGACCAACAATTTCCATGTTTTAAACTGCAGATATTTTACACTAAGGTTTGAGAACCACTGTCACTATGTTTTGGAAAATTACTAAAAGCAAACTGAAAATTTAACTCCAACCCTCCTCAGGAGCCAAAGCAAACAGGACGCATTGAATATTCAAAGAGTGCACCAGACTGATTTTTTAGGATAAACAGTCTTTTTTTTTTTTTTTTTTTAATGGGTTGAGGCCTGAGAGAAAGCCCTACATCATGAGCAACCTCAGAAACTCAGACAAAATAAATAAAATAAAAAGCTGCCTTCAAGTCAACTCTGACTCATGGTGACTTAACGTCTGTCAGATTAGAACTGTGCTCCATACGTTTTCAATGGCTGATTTTTCGGAAGTAGATTGTCAGACCTTTCTTCCAAGCAAACTCTGGGTGGACTCAAACTGCCAAACTTTCGGTTAGCAGCTAAGCACATGAACCGTTGGCACCACCCAGGGATCCCAGAAGCTCAGCTACAAACCAACAAAATTAGAAGTTGTTGATGGTGTCAGTTTGACTGGAGGAGAGAATGAGGTCATGGCCGGTGTGTGGAAGCAGCCAAGATCAGCTGAGCCTCACTCAAGTCATCTGAGCCCATCCCACATTGCTGATGTCCAAAACCAGGAGCTAAATAATTAGTTTTTTTTTTTTTTAAACCATTAGATGTTGGAGTGGCCTGTTATTCAGCAAAAGCTAACTAATACAACTTCTCTCCTCTCAAGCCCACACCATAATTTCCCTCACCTAAGCCTTTGCACATGCTGTTCCTTCTTCTCAGGATACTTTCACCAAGCCCTCTCTCTTCCTACTCACACTTCTGGTCTCTTCTCTGGGCAGCCTTCCCGGTTGCCCTGTACCTGGGTAAGTCACAGAACTCCCTGGGTCTCCTCAGTCTCCTCCCGCATTGCACTTTGTTACCTGTATCTTACCTGCCTGTTCACTTGCCATTTCTGCCCTCCTGCACAGACAGAAGGATATGCCGAGAAGGTAGAGAATGCACATCTGGGGTTCATCACCACAGGCCCAGTGTCTAGCTTAGTGCAGGGCATTGTAGAAAAGCAGATCTGAGAGCCTGGGGAGATGGCCTGGAGGATGTGACCTCTCAGGATGAGCTGGACTTAACACATGAATGGGAGGCCTAGTGTTTTCCAGGCAGACGAACATGTATGAAGACCCTCAGGAGCATCATGCTGGAGAACTGGAAGAACTCCAGGTGATCATCTGATGGGCATAAAGAACAGGTGAAGACCAAGTGTCCCCAGGGGCTGTAGGGCAGGTTGGATTCAGTCACCTAGACCAGGCCATCCAGCCTTCCCTTGATCTACTACTTCTGTTTTCTTTGTGCTTTCTCTTTGGACAGAATACAGTCATTTGAAAACCCCAGTTGGTTCAGTGGGTTTGAAAGAACCCAGAAAGTGGACTGAGTTTCAAAAGGGCCTCAACAACCCCTTCCTTCTCTCACACCCAGGGCAGTGGCAGAGATGTCCTATCCAGATCAACTGGGGTGAGGAGAGAGGCACAGCTCAGAAGTATGTGCACAGAGAGCAAAAACTAACCCAAAGTGGCGAGCTGACTCTCTGCATTTCCTCCAGTGTCTGAGGGGAGCGGCTCCTCTCCAGGTGGTACTAATAAAGTGGGTCTGGGATAATGGGATAAAAGCCCAGAACATAAAAGCTGCCTGGAGGGGAAAGAGAAGAAGGAGATGGGGGATGCCTTCATCCCAATGCTAACAGTTCCCGCATTAATCAGATTTGAGTATCTGAAATTGGACTTGTCTGCTCTTCAGGGAACACCAAGGGAAGCCACAATTCCAGAGTCATAGATCTTGAAAGCGGGAGCAGCCCTTTAATCATGGGGTCCAGCCTCCTCATGGGAAAGGTAGGAAGCATGAGGTTCAGAAAGGGGCTGTGCCTTGGGACAGTTGGCACAGTATGCAGGCACAGAATCCTTGTCCTTGACTTCTGCTTTCCTTGGTAAGATTGTAAGATGGCTGAGGGCAGGAACCTGTGGTTTTGGACTAGCTTTGTCACACCAGCACCTAACAAATTAGTAGTCTAGATGGGGGAGGGGGAAAAGCAACAATCAAGGATGCAAATAAGTGTATGAGACAATCTCTTGCAGAGGTGAGGGTTATAAATAAAATAAGAGAAGGCAGTGGGATCGTGGGTGGGTGAGGAAGCATGGGTGAGTGCAGTGGGGAGGGCAGTGTAGGGGTAAAGTTGGTAAGGGAAGAGGAGTCTAAGAATTCCTATGTCTAACCACATGGACAGGAGATAGCCCCATTGTTATGTCAGTTGCTCCTATGCCAAGCTGTCGGTGGGGGAGGTTGGAGCCAGAACAAGGACAGAAACCAGCAGGAAATGGCTTCTTAGAGGTAGGATGAGGTGGTAGACCAGAAGGACCAGGCAGATCAAGCTCCAGATCAATGCCAAAATGGCAGGGTTGAAACAAGGCATGGGTTGAAGGTTAGGAGCAGTTTGGGACTGATTAGGGGCACTTGGACTCCTTCTATATGAATGATGGTCTGATTATAGCAAAACAAGTAGGTAATTATCTGTAGTGCCTTTAACGGTGAAAGCCTATTGCCGATAGAAAAAAGAGCACACAAAAGGAAGGGGTTTGGATTCAGAATGGGCTCTAATGAATTCCTAGGACTTAATTTTGGTTGCATGAACACCCTCTTAGAAGAAGAATATTCTGCCTTCACTGGAAAGTTTCCAGTTGTATCTTGAAACCTATAGCAAGGTGGCTAGGAGCTTACTCTCTGAAGCTGCACTCCCAGGTCCACTTACCAACTATGGAGCCTCTCCAAACCTCAATGTTGGCATTTATAGCATGGAGATAATGATAGAATAACTGTTTATATAGGGTTGTTGGAGCATATGGAGCATTTGGAATGGTACCTGTGTTAGACAGGGTTCTCTAGAGACACAAAAGCAGTGAAGCATCTATACCCACACAGAGAGAGAGAGAGAGAGAGAGAGAGATTTATATTAAGGAAATGCCTGGGAAGTCCCAAGTCCGTTGGCCAGGCTGGAGACTTCTCCTGACTCACATAGCTGCAGGGGCTGGCGAACTCAAGATCCAGACCACGGAGGCTGACAAATCCCAACATCAGCAGGCAAGCTGCTATCTCAGATTCCAAGAACCAGAGGTCAGATGAACAAGAGCCAGCTGTAAGACTAGAACAAGCAAATGCCTGAAGGCCTTGCCAGAAAGTCCACCCATACTGGATGCAGGCCACACCCCAAAGCAAACTCCCTTTCAACTGATTGGCTACTACTCACAGCAGATCTCATCATGGAAGTGATCACATTGTATCAGATCTCATTGTGGAGGTGATCCCATCATTATACGACTGCAAACAACATCATACTGCCAAACCACTGAGAATCATGGCCCAGCCCATTTGACACACAACCTTAACAATCACAGTACCTACACATACATAACATGTCTGATATCTGTGATCTTCTTGTGTAGTACTTGACAATGTGTAATAGTGAAAGTTATATGTTACTGTCCTCTTAGCATACATCATTGTCATAGACGTATGTTTCTCATTCAGTCTTCATCACAATCGGTAGTCAATGTGACCTTGTCTGTTTTTTAGCTGAGGATCCAAGGCCAATAAAAATAGTGATAGGTGACCTCACATTCTAAGGAGGGAAGCTAGACCCTTTATGCAGGACATGCAAATGAAGTGTCCACTACCTGGTTCTGCCATCATTAACCCATCTGCTAGAAGGCTGAAAATGCATTGAAAGAGATTGGAGAGTGAAGGTCTCTTAGGAAAGGGTTGTTGGCATGCTGCTTTCCCATCACCTTTAACAACTATAAAGAGACCAAGAGAACAGCTAGAGGGGTTTGATATGTGTTCCCTAGATTTGGGGGTCAAAGGGGCCATTACCTATAAAAGTCTAAATGCAGAAGACTGAGTGTAATAGCATAGGGTGGCAGAGCAAAGACAGGTAGTGGCTATGAAAGTGGGCTTTTCTTCTATCAGCACTTAGCAGCAATCAGAGTAGCCCACAGAAAGTTTCTGGCTTTGGGTTGCCCAAGAAAATATCCTAAAAGGGCAACACAATCTCAGTATAGAGAGGCTGGAGGTACTTTTTAGAAGCTAAGGGCTGAGTGGAGTTATAAAGTACTTGCTAGAGGGTCCAGAACCCTCACCAAGGGACTGCCACAGGAGTTCCCAGTTGAGATGATCCTTAAGACACCCAGAAGGGAAGGAAGGAAGGATCACTTTGGCCATCCAAACACCAATGTCCAACTGCAACTGTACCAGTTGGATGTTATGGCACTACCTTCTGTTCTGTGCCCATGCCTTAACCTGGCTCCCCTCCTGGAAGAGCCCATCACATCATAGGAAGTGGGAGGCAGAGGAGAGAAAGGTGTTAAGGAGTGTACAACTTATACCCTCTTCTCCACTGCTGGTGATTGAGCCCATCAGGCCCAAGCTAGGGATGGGATAAAGCTTGAAATTGGATTTCAATAGACCACGCTAGACATTTGGGTGGCATTGGTGGTTCAGTGGTAGAATTCTCGCCTTACATGTGGGAGAGCTAGGTTCAATTCCAGGCCAATGCATCTCATGCACAGCCACCACCTGTTTGTTAGTGTAGGCTTATGTGATGCTATGATGCTGAACAGGTTTCAGCGAAGCTTCTAGACTAAGATGGACTCAGAAGAAAGACTTGACCATCTACTTCCAAAAATCACCTAATGAAAACTCTGTGAATCACAACATCCAATCCAATCAATCATGGAGATGGAGCAGGACAAGGCAGCATTTTGTTCCATTGTGCATGAGGTCACAATGAGTCAGGGGCCAACTCAACAGCAGCTAACAGCAACAACAACAGCCATCTGATCAACTCAAAGACAGGTCTGGAGAAGGGAGATCTGACGCGACTTGGAGGAAAAGAAATGATGTGAAAGAATAAAGATGCTGTCTCCCTGCTTGCTCTCAACCTAGTCTAGCTCATTTATGAATGCTGGTGTACACATCAGATACACTCTGTGATTTCCGTGGCCCAGAGGAGAAAACCTAGGCTGAGACAAGCTGGGTGATTTCCCCAGACTTCCAAGAGGCTGAGTGTTAGAGCTGGAGCTCCGTACCCAAGTCCATCCTCCTCCAGAGGCCATGCTTTGAACCACCTGCCTTATGCTTCCAGTAGACCCTCCAGAGAAGTACTGATGGAGTGATTTAAGTTACAAGAGGCAGTGTGCACACACCAGAGCAGCTTCAGTACAGAGCACAACCAGTTTATTGGTGGGCCTCTTCCTAAATGCTTCCCTCATGTTTATGAAATGATGTGTGGGTGCTGCCCCCTCTTTAATGACTCCTTATTTACATGGAGCACGTTATTTATGCAAGCAGAGATAGCGCCATTGCAAACCCATTAGAAGGTGGAGATATCAGGAAGGCATTGTTTGTTCCCCAGCGAGGACAGGATTCTAATTACTCAAGAGCTCGCCCTCCTCACTGCAGTACCAGGCTCAATAAATAACACCCCTATGAAAACGGTGCTTGATGTAAATTGTGACTTAGTCTGTGCAAATTGATGGTTGGCCTATGGAGAGCCTCCAGCATTTGGCAAGAGTAGCAGCCTGGGAATTTGGAGACATGGCTCCTCGGAGAAGGCAGCCCCCATTGCTCACTGCTCTCTTCTCAGAAACAATTAACATTTTTTATTTAAGTAATAAGCTCCAAAGCAGAGATGTCGCTGGGAGATAATAGGCTGCGTGAAATCACACGGCATTTGAAGGTGAACCGATGGGCACTTTGCATAATGAGAAGGCCATCCTCCTATGTCAATTTTCATAGAGCTTCTCTGTGCTAATCTCTTTCCCAAGAAATAATTCTGATAGTCCCAGGTGGAAGCTGAGCTTCAAAGACTTAATTTCTCAAATAACTTTGGAATTCATGAACTCTTGGGAAATGCCAGTTGTGGGAACAAAGAGGCAGTCTTTTGGTTTGTTAAGGAAATATGACTTGCTTGTTTGAGAAATAATGGGTGGTCCTCCTGGCTAAGGGCTTGGCTCTACAAGACCATTCTCTGATTCTGGGAACATCAACAGGGGAGGTGGTGATTCAACACCCTATTCCCCTTTCTAAGAAGGCAGCCATTGGGGCAGTCCAAGCCAGTAGCTGAATCCACTCTGGAAGGGTGTGGAAAGTTATAAGACTCAGTGCTATGAAGAAAAGGAAAGTCCCTCTGAGTGTCTTCCTAGCTATGGAAGAAGTTAGCCAGAACACACAACTGCACAAGGAAGCAATGATTGACACAATAGCTACAACAGCGGACTTGAGCGTACCAACAATCATGAGGCTGGCACAAGACCAGGCAGTGTTTCCTTCTGTTATACATAAGGTCAGCATGAGTCAGAGTCAACTCAAGGGCAATTAAAAACAATAACGACAACAAAAATGGACCCCACCCGCCTGCCCTACCCCAGGTACAGGCTGTGGAGATTCTCCCAAGTGTTGTCATCTGCAGCTCTGCCCAGTGGAGGGAGAATTGGCAGTAGAAAGAGTTCAAAGTTTAGAATCACAGAAAACTGAATTTGACCTGCAGTTCTGCTACTCATGTGCTCTGTGATCGTGGGTATTTTGTTCATTCTTTCATTCTTCAGTCGTCACATTCTTGAGCCCCTTCACTGGGACAAGCTCCATGAGAGGCACTGAAGAGATCTGGGCTCCAGGCTCATGAAGCTCAACAGCATGCGCCCCAAGGTCTCAGCCTTTCCTACGTGGTCATCGGCTCACAGCTTGACTTTTCCCGGTGGAGGCTCATCTCAGCTCACAAGCTCTTTGTTGATCACAGATAGGGGCCTTTATGTGTGTTTTCTCATGAAGGCTTTATGACATGCCTTCAACGGAACTATCATGACTCCCACTTGACAGCCGTTGGGTAACCAGAACAAGGCTAGTAGCAGTAACACAGGTCTCCTTAGAGGCATACCTATCAGTTGCTTTTGAGTCACCTTCGACTCCTGCTGACCCTACTTGAGTCCGAGTAGAACTGTGCCCAATGGCTGATTTTTCAGACAGATCATGAGGCCTTTCTTTTGAGGTGTATCTGGATGGACTTGAACCTCCAACCTGAAGGTAAACAAATGAGAATGTTAACCATTTGCACCTCCCAGGGACTCCTAGGTCTTCCGACTGCTCATTCAATGCTCTTCCCCCAGCACTCCATGGTCACAGGCACGGCATCAGCAGCAGCAGGCACTCATGCTGTGCAGAGTCGTGAACCTTCACCACCCAATGAGCTGGGCAGGGGTGGGGGTACAGTCACTGAGAGTCAAGGTTCCTATTGCTGTCCTCTTTCGGCTGCCAACAGTGATCAGCTGTCTTGTTTCCTGCTCTTTAAACTAGGTTCAGGGAGACTCGGGGCTGTTGTGTTGGGTTGTAGACAAGGACACCTGGTCAAGAGGGTGAACCCCTTGCCATGAAGTTGCTCCATACGGTGAGTAGGAAGATGGGCATTTATGAACCAGTTAAGGCAAAGACAACAGATCTGGTGGTGCAGTGGTTAAGCATTTGGCTGCTAACCAAAAGGTCAGTGGTTCAAACCCACCCAGTGGCCCTGTGGAAGAAAAAACCTGGCAATCCACTCCCGCAAATATTACAGACTAGGAAACCCTATGGGGCAGTTCTACTCTGTCACATGGGGTCTCTAGGAGTTGGAATTGACTCAATGGCACACAATAACAACAACAAGGCACCATAGAAAGAGCACAGCCATTGTGACCAGCAGGCCCTGGGCTCACTTCCGGCCGCCATTTTCTAGCTATGTGAATTGAGACGTCTGAGTGATGAGAGTACTTGGCCACTTGGCCACTACCTACTGAGCTTTTACTAGAAGCCAGATCTCCTGAAGAGATATGGAGGAGCTTGGAGAGCAGTCGAGCTTGCACGGGCACCTACATTCCCTGACCTGGGAGCAGTTGCACATGCTAGCTTGGCTTTTCCTCATCCCTCATGTGGCCGGGACTTGCTGTGGCTCCATTGCCTCGGCTTCAAACCAAAAACGGCACCGCCTCTCCCCACTGGTTGCTGCGATGGGCACAGTGTTGAGCGCTCGTAGCTGGCCTGTGTTTGAATCCTGCCTTTCTTACTTTCTAACTTTGTGATTGAAAAATCATTAAGCCCCAATTCTCTCACCTTTAAAATGGAGATTGGAATAATGGTCCATAGTCTCTAACTTAATGGCTTGTTGCAAGTATTAAATAAGATGTTTTATATATATGTGTGTATATATATTACATAATAATAATGTGTATATATATTATATAATATATATGTCTACCACCCAGCTGGCAGCGTGTCATACCATGATGGCTTGCATGTTGCTGTGATGCTGGAAGCTATGCCACCAGTATTTCAAATACCAGCAAGGTCGCCCATGGTGCACAGGTTTCAGGGAAGCTTTCAAACTAAGACAAGGAAGAAAGGCCTGGTGATCTATTTCCTAAAATTAGCCAATGAAAACATTATGACTCACAACAGAATATTATCTGATATAGTGCTGCAGGATGAGCCCCCTAGGTTGGAAGTCACTCAAAAGACAACTTGAGAAGAGCTGCCTCCTCAAAGTAGGGATGGATTGACCCCGTGGACACAGCAATGGACTCAAACATACCAATAATGAAGGTGAAGAGAGCAATGTTGCGATTTGTTAAACATAAGGTCACTGTTTAAGTTGGAGGCAGCTCAAGATCAACCGTTGTTTTCGTTGGTTGCCCTTGAGTCGATTCTGACTGATGATGACCCCGCGTGTGCCGAGCAGAACTTCTCCATGGGGTTTTCAATGCTGTGACTTTTTGGAAGCAGGTCACCAGGCCTGTCTTCTGAGAAGCCTCTGAGTGGGTTGGAATCACTGATCTTTCAGCTGGTAGTCAGGCACTTAACTGTTTGCACTACCTAGAGATTTCAACGGTAACTAACAATAACTACATATAAAAAAATAAAAATAAAAATAAAACACAGTGCCATCAAGTCGATTCCGACTCACAGAGAGCTTAATGGGACAGAGTAGAACTACCCCATGGGGCTTCCGAGGCTGTGCTCTTTACAGAAGCAGACTGCCACATCTTTCTCCCACACAGCGGCTGGTAGATTTGACCCTCCAACCTTTGAGTCAGCCTCTGAGCACTTGACAGCTGCACCACCAGGCTCCTTGTAGACACACACTCAGGTTGTAGCACAGCCTGGTGCCCGCTGCCATCCCCAGCTGGTAGAGAAGTAATGCTGATATTGTGCAGACTCCTAATCCCGCCCCTTGCACAGTGTGGACGTTGGACAACTGCCCACCAGGGTCCCCTTGCACAGTGTGGATGTTGGACAACTGCCCACCAGGGTCCCCTTGCACAGTGTGGACGTTGGACAACTGCCCATCAGGGTCCCCTTGCACAAGAGTGGACGTTGGACAACTGCCCACCAGGGTCCCCTTGCACAGTGTGGACGTTGGACAACTGCCCACCAGGGTCCCCTTGCACAGTGTGGACGTTGGACAACTGCCCACCAGGGTCCCCTTGCACAGTGTGGACGTTGGACAACTGCCCACCAGGGTCCCCTTGCACAGTGTGGACGTTGGACAACTGCCCACCAGGGTCCCCTTGCACAGTGTGGACGTTGGACAACTGCCCACCGGGGTCCCCTTGCACAGTGTGGACGTTGGACAACTGCCCACCAGGGTCCCCTTGCACAGTGTGGACGTTGGACAACTGCCCACCAGGGTCCCCTTGCACAGTGTGGACGTTGGACAACTGCCCACCAGGGTTCCCTTGTCCTGGAAGAGTAGAGGGGTCAGGCCCAGGTTGCAGTGGGAAGGGTGGCTGTGAGGAAGGAGAGGCACTTGGAAGCCAGCAGGCAGCCTCCCTGGGGCCTCAGCCTCCCTGGGGCCTCAGCCTCCCTGGGGCCTCCCTGCGGACGCTGGCTGCCACTCCGGCTTTCTCATTTGTCTCCACAGAATGCCAGCACCCAAACTTCAAAGTGTTGACAGAGCATTTCAAAGTGCACCGCCTCCACTTCCAGGAATCATTGGTTGGAGGACTCTCTTTCAGCCAATTCCCCATCCCCTTACTTAGGTTTAGGATCTGGGGATGAAGGACGCTCCAGCTGCCTGCCCAGATGGCGCTGGTCACCTCTACCTGGGAACCTGGGTGGGGAGACATGATCCAGGTGGCCTTTGGTCCCTGGGGGGGACTGACCTCCTTGTCGCTCCCTCATCTTCCATGAGTTCCCCTCTGACTTGCTTCTGCTGTAGCCAAAAGAGCAAGTGTCTGAGAGGCTGTTTCAGAAAACACAGACTGCACCAAGCCTACAATCAAGCAAAGCAGTCATTTGATCCACGTGGGAAAGCTGGCCCTCCTGTCGTCTCCCAGGCACCAGGAAGTGACACCAGCAAGAGAGGAGGCCATGTACTGACATGAATAAGTGCCATGTGTCACAGGACACCCGCCCGTCACAGGATTCCACACTCACCACATCATTAGTTCTCACAGCAGCCCCTGAGGAAGGCACCACGGCCTCTGCTTTACAGACAAAGGGATGAGGGTCAGTGAGGTTAAGGGGCTCTTCAGCTAACAGGCGGCGAAGATGGGGTTCCAGCCAGGTGTGTCTGACTCAGGAGCCTGGGACCTGACCTTTCTGCCACCCTGCCTATCAATTCAGCATGGTCATTTGAAGTACAGGTAAAAAGATAATAGCAGGTTTGAGTCATAAGGAGTTAAGGGCCCCAGTGCCAGAGAGATTTTTTTTTCAGGGCCTCAGAAATACTGCTGTTGTTCCTGGATGTTTTTAGTTGCTGTTGAGTCGACCCAGACTCACGGCAACCCCCATGTGCAGAGTAGAACTGCTCTATAGGGTTTTCAAAGCTGTGACCTTTTGGAAGCAGATCACCAGGCCTGTCTTCCGAGGTGCCTCTGGGTGGTTTTGAACCACCAACCTTTTGGTTAGTGGTCCAGCATTTACCATGTGCACACCCAGGGCCCCCTCCAGCTGCTCCTCGGTAGATCATTGTTCTCCCCCTCAGCAAGCTCTGGCTGAGGGCCTGCCAGGTGCTCAGCGCTGTGCTGAGCATTTAACACACACCCCTGCTGGCTGCTGTTGGGTCACCCCTGACTCCTGACGACCCCATGCACAATGGAACAAAACACCACCTGGCCCTGCACCATCCCAAGATGGGTTGTAGAGGGACCACTGTGATCTGTAGGGCTTTTTTTGGCTGATTTTCAGAAGTAGATCACCAGGCCTTTCTTCCTAGTCTTAGTCTGGAAGCTCTGCTGAAACCTGTTCAGCATCACAGCAACATGCAAGCCTCCACTGACAGATGGGTGGTGGCTGTGCATGAGGTGCACTGGCCGGGGGTCAAACCCAAATCTCCTGCACGGAAAGTGAGTCTTCTACCTCTGAGCCACCGACCAAACCAAACCCGTTGCCGTCCAGTCAACTCCGACTCATAGCAACCCTACAGGACAGACTAAAGCTTCCTCGTAGGGTTTCCAAGGCTGTAATCTTTACAGAAGCAGAATGCTACATCTTTCTGCAGCAGAGCGGCTGGTGGGTTAGAAGCGCAGACATTTTGGTTAGCAGCTGAGCTCTTAATCACTGCACCACCAGGGCTATTAAAAAAATATGCTATTAAAAAAAAAAAAACAAAAACCAAACCCTTTGCTGTTGAGTAGGTTCTGACTCATAGCGACCTTGCAGGACAGAGTAGAACTGCCCTACAGGGTTTCCAAGGAGCAGCTGGTGGATTCAAACTGCCGATCTTTTGGTTAGCAGCTGATCACTTAGCCCCTGCCCAACCTGGGCTCCTTGATGTTGTTAGACATTCTTATTCAGCACTCTGGATCTAAGCGCCAATGGTGACCTTTACTGTGTGACCCTGGGTAGGCTACTTACCATCCTGAGCCCCTGATCACTTATTATCTGTAATGTGAGTAAAGTAAGGTCTGAGCCTCGGGCCTGGTCTAGAGTGCGGGCGTAACTGGTATAGCAGTGGGCTGTTGTCATCAGCCCTGTTTCTGCTGCCTGGTCCCCAGAACCCCTTCCCTGTAGGACCTTCCTTCATTCCTGTCTGGATGTGCCTCTGGGGAGACTGCCTGTGTCAACCTCCTGACTCCCCAGTTGGAGAGACTGGTCACAGGCAATTTCAGAAGACGTAACTCCACTGTAGTCACGCACAAGAGGAGTATTTGTGAGGTCCCTGTGTGGGCTGCAGAGGTACTCAGAGGACAGACCCCGGTCTCAGGGAGCTCCCAGGCTGTTGTGGGGACCTATAAGCAATATGAGAATTGCAATGAAGATGAGAGAAATGGGGGTGCAAATCACTGTGAGTTGTGGCAGGGTCAGGTCCAAGGTGACTTGCAAGTGGGTGTGGCATGAGCCCTTGTCCCTGTAGACTGAGAAGACACTTGCCAGTAGACATGGTGAAGTAAGTGAGACAGGTAGACAAGGACGTTCTGGATGAGGGGAGGCATGATCAGAGCAGAGGCGTGTTCAGATCAGGGACCCTGCTGTGCAGCTGCGTGCTAGGGCCATGATTGGGGTGGAAGGTGGGGGGCGGAAGATGGAGCTGGAAAATAGCCTTGGTCTCATTGGAATGGTCCTTGTAAACATCCAGCTTATCAGGTACATACCGAACGCTAAAGCTCTAACGTCTGTCGTACGTGGTGGCTTGCATGTTGCTGTGATGCTGGAAGCTATGCCACAGGTATTTCAAATATCAGCAGGGTCATCTATAGTGAACAGGCTTCAGCAGCACTTCCAGAAGAGACAGACTGGGAAGAAGGGTCTGGTGATCTACTTCAGAAAGTTAGCCGGTGAAAACTCTACGGATCACAACAGAATGTCGTCTGAGACATTGATTCACTTACTTTGGGCACATCAGCGGGGAGACCAATTGCTGGAGGAGGACATCATGTTTGGTGAAGTAGAGGGAAACCATCCATGAGGTAAACTGGTGGTCACAACAATGGACTCCGAAAGACCAGAGATGAGAGGACAGCACAGAACTGGGTAGCATTTTGTGCTATAATACACGGGGTCGCCATGAGTCAGAGTTAACTCGAAGGTACTAACAACGATGAAGCACTAACCCTTTAGGCTGTCATTGGATTGGGACCACCAACATGAACTTATGGGATTCAACAGCTTCCTCTGCTAAAGTGCTGGGAGAGAGTGGAGCTTGGAGATTAAGAGCTGAGCTTTGACATCAGAGTCTCTGCTTTTGAATCCCTGCCTAGTTCTAGCTACTTGACCCATGCCTCAGTTTTCTCATCTACGCAGTGGAGAAAATGATACCATCAAGATCCTCACAAGAAAGGCCTGGCAACCTGTTTCTGAAAGGTCACAGCCTTGAGAACCCTGTGGATCAGTTCCACTCTACAGCACATGGGGTCACCATGAGTTAGAATCAACCCAATGGCAACTCACCACCACAGCAAATGGTTATACTGAAGATGAAATCATGCAAGCAAAGTACCCAGCACACAGCCTGGCGCTATTAAGTGTTCAGTAAACACTAGCTCTCATTACGGAGCCCAGCGCCCTGTGGGCCTTTCTCAATTAAAACTGCTCTTTACTTGACGCAACTTGCCCACAAGCCCCAGTGTGACACGGACGCTTAGAAAAGAGTTTGTTTACATGCATCAAATTGCCACATTTTCCAAGAAAAGTGTTCTCTTTCACTTGAGTATTTACTTCCAAACCTGGTCCTATTCAGGGAAAAATGATGCTTGTGGCTGGCGAGCTACTTCTTGACCCTAAACCCCTCCCTGGTGGTTCCTCCCAGCATTCTAGAACATATCCCAAAATAATCAGAAGCTCAGGCAAGCGTGTGGAGTGAGACGATGTGGTTTAGCAGAGGGAAAGAATGAAAGGGTTTTAGACCGGGACCTGGATTTGAATCCCTTCTATGACACTAAATAACACTGCACATGTTGACCAATGGCCCAAGTCTTTAAGCCTCAGTTTCCTCACATGCAAAATGGGGCTGCTGCTTCCTTGCCAAGGGGTCTTGAGGGTTTAACGAGGCGACCCCAAGAGCGTGCCCAATTGGCTCCTGGCACATGTGGACCTGGGATGCCCGCCATTCTCTGAACCCCTTTCCCTCTGGTAAGAACAATTTCTGGACAGCGAGGGAGGCAGATGAAATGAAATGGTATCAGTTCCTTGGTGAGTTCTGGAAGCAACTAAGTCTCCAGATGTACATCTCCAAATGCTTAGTGGCCACAAGTGTTATGTAATATCCATAAATGAAAGAATACACTGCCCACGAATTCCTTTCTAGGTTTAAAAAAAAAAAAAGATTTTTCAGAGCAGTTTTAAGTTTACACAGAAATTATACCAAAAGTACAGAGAGTTCCCACTTACATCCCTTCCCCCCGCACTCTTTCCCCCATTGCTAATGTCTTGTATTTGTGTGGGACATTTACTACAACGGATGAGCCAATATCAATCTATCATTACTAACTAAATCCATAGTTTACATGGGGTTCACTCTTTGTGTGGTACAGGCCCATGGGTTTGGACACATTCTAACATTATTTGTATTGAAATCAAATGTCAGTATTTGCCAATTCAACATTAGGGAACAAGTTCTTCGGAAAATTAAACCATTCAAAATATACTAACTATAACCATAGAGAAGGTCCATCAGCTATGATGAAATTTAGGGTTTCTCTGTTTTGACAAAGACACAATTGTGGCAAGAGTGATAAACCCCAAGTCTAGTGGATGAAGACTTGAGAATGGATGACTGGCTCTGAGGAAGGCAGCTCATGAATTATTAAAATTAGGTTCAGAATAGTTCACGGCTCAGTATGATTTGGAAAAACACTAAGAATTTTTGTAGGGAGAAAGAGGAAAATATAAATGACTAATAAATATGTGAAAAGATATTTTATCTCACTTAATATCAAAGAAACATAAGTTAAGACAATAAAAATCTATTGCTTGAATTCCATATTGACAAAAATTTAAAAAAGAAGTCAGATTTCAACCTTCACCCGTCAGGATCTTTCCCACTTGCTGGGAATGAATGGTGAGCCAGATGTTGGATGTGTTAGGAGTTCTAAGTTTGACAACAGGTAGTGCTCTCTGGAGGAATCCCGGGTGACTCACACTGGCTGGGGGGATGTGGGAGCTGGGGCAGGTGGGGGTCATCCCACAAGCTGAGGGGTGTCCAAAAGCGGCAGAATTGTGCGTGCTGAGGAACAGCAAACAACATATTTTATCATTATTGTTGTTGTTGCTGTGTGCCGTCAAGTCAATTCTTACTCAAAGCGATCCTCTAGGACACAGTAGAACTGCCCCGTAGGGTTGTTAAGGCTGTAATCTTTCACTTTGAGGACTAAGGTGCACCTGACCCAAGCCATGGTCTTTTCAATCACCTCATATGCATCTGAAAACTGGACAATGAAAAAGGAAGATCAAAGAAGAATTGACGCATTTGAACTATGGTGTTGGCAAAGAATATTGAATATACCATGGACTTCCAGAAGAACGAACAAATCTGTCTTGGAAGAAGTACAGCCAGAATGCTCCTTGGAAGGAAGGATGATGAGATTTCTTCTCACATACTTTGGACATGGTCTCAGGAGGGAACAGTCCCTGGAGAAGGACATCATGCTTGATAAAGTAGGGTGTCAGCGAAAATAAAGAACACCCTCAATGAGATGGAATGACACAGTGGCTGCAACAATGGGCTCAAGCATAACAACGATCATGAGGATGGTGCAGGACCAGGCAGTGTTTCATTCTGTTGTACATGGGGTCTCCGTGAGTCGGAACCAACTTGAAGGCACTTAACGACAACAACAGCATTGAATCATGCAGATTTCTAAACAATTGTTTATTTTGCCATTGTTCACAAACTTCAGTACTTTATTAGTAGTCACTTGCCAAGCCTGTGTCACTACACTGAGGTTGAAGACTGCCAGCTGGGGAAGGGGACCGGCCAGGTGCCCAAGTGTGAGTAACCTAAGGCAGAATAGAATAGTCATGGAGTGAGGGAGGGGTAGTAGAGGGATCTGGTTGAGAAAAGGAGAAACAATGTCAGAGCAGGATGCATATGACGTTTCTGGAAGCAGGTAGTTAGAAATATTGAAGGTTCAGTGGGATGTAAATGAGGAGAGGAGAAAATGGTTTTCCAGGTGGGGGAACCTCTGGGGTATAGAGTACTTACGACAGACAAGATAGTTCAGTCAGAACTATATAGAGGATGTGGATGCCTAGACAAAGAGTTTGAACTTAAATCAGGAGGTGATGGAGAGCTGTGGAAGTTATTTCTGCCTGGACAGATTCCAGAGCTACTTCGGGGAGAACATGTGGTGGGCACATGGTGATTCAATTAGATGGGGATAGGCCAGGGGCCAGGAAACAAGTTAGGACGCCATTGTGTTAGTAGCAGTAAAGGGCTCAAATTAAACTACTAGGTTTCAAGACAAAAAAAATGGTATCTTACTAGAAGAAGGGTGGTACTTTCAATAAATGAGCCCTGGTGGTACAGTGGTTAAGTACTTGACTACTAGCTGAAAGATTCGTAATTCAAATCCACCCAGTGGATCTGTAGAAGAAAGACCTGGCAATCTGCTCCCATAAAGATTACAGCCTGTAAAACCTTACAGGGGAGTTCTGCTCTGTCACATAGGGTTGCTATAAGTTAGAATCAACTTAAAGTCACCAAATAACATTTTCAATAGACACTGTTGTTGTTGGGTACCATCAAGTCAACTCAGACTCATTAGCGACTCTATTTGACAGAGTATAACTGTCCCATGGAGTTTTCTAGGCTGTAATCTTTCCAGGAGCAGATTGCCATGTCTTTCTCCCAAGGAGCCACTGGTGGGTTCCAACCACCAACTTTTTGGTTAGCAGCTGAGCACTTAATAACAGTGTGACCAGGGCTCCCTTTTCAATCGATACTAATCCAAATACCCATTGCTACTGAGTCTACTCTGACTCATAGTGACCCTATAGGACTGAAGAGAACTGCCCCATAGGGCTTTCTAGGCTGTAATTTTTATGGTAGCAGTCTACCACAACCTTCTCCCGAGGGGTGGCTGGTGGGTTTGAACTGCCAACATTTCAGGTAGCAGCTGAGCATTTAACCACTGTGTGACCAGGCCTCCTTTTCTACTAGGTACTAGGGAATGCTAATTACTCTCACTCAGTCAGCTTTGTAGAAGAAACCATGTTCACAGAAGGCCAAGCATCTTGCCCAAACTCAGACAGCTCATCTTTGGAAGCTGAGGACAGTCTGATTCTCAGGTTACGTGCCTCACCATGGGGTTCTGCCATCTAGGGCGTTAGCAGGACTCAGGAGAAGCTGGTGTGGGGAAGATAAAAAGTCAAAATCCAGCTCACTGACCCTCGATGCAGATGGAGCATCTGGCTGGGAAGCCCATCAGGCTATTGGAAGTGCAGGCGGGAAATTAGCAGATAAGATAAAGGGGTGAGTCTCAAGCATGGAAACCATGGAGATGGGTGACTGCTCTCACAGTCCGACAAACTGACGGGCGGTGGCAGTGTCTGTTGCTAGCAGGCAAACTCAGCTCCTAACTTACACAAAAGTCCATTGGGGACCCTTGAGCTAGCATTTTTCTAAGAGTAACTGGGGCTGGATCCAAGGAACAAACTAACAAAAAGCAGAGTTGGTGAGGAAAAGTCTGTGGTGTCGATTTAAAAATTCTCAGGAAAAATTTTAACTTCTCTTAGTCTCTGTTTTCTCATTTCCAGCCTGGCGACCTGCTCCTATGAAGAGTACAGACTAGGAAATCCCATGGGGTAGTTCTACTCTGTCACATGGGGTTGTTATGAGTCGGGATCAAGGGCACCCAACAACAACAACATGGAGATAATAGTAACAAATAAGTTTGTGGTTAAGATGAATAAATGAACTATTGTCTGTTAAGTGCTTAGCACCCAGCATGAAAAGAGATAAGCAACCTCATGTTGAATAAACGGAAACAACTTTTAAAAGAGGTAAATGCTTAATATACATTGTAGACTGATATGGCTGGGAACTTCGTTAGCGTTTCCATAATTTACCCTTTCACTTATCAAATATTTATTGAGTTTTACTGGGCACCAGCCACGATCCTAGGCACTAGGGAATGCCCTGGAAGAAAGACTCAGTTCCTGCTCTCCAGAAGTTCATTGATGGATGAAGTCATTTCTTCTGATGCTGATAGCAATACTACCTTCCTCTCTAAATATGGAGAAGACGACCCAGAGGACTGCCTCAGGACGGAGAACATCAGCCAACACCCTGCAAGAAAGGGTGGCCCATTCTTGCAGCTGAGAATCTGACTGCTCTAGGATGAAAACAGAAAGGAAAAGGACAATGAGGTCCTAAAAATAAGATATTTTCCAAATCGGCAGCAGAAAAAAAAGTAAGGAAAGTATTTTTGAATTGGAATGCCTTATTATTTAAAAGCATTGTCAGAAACAATTAGGGCGTGGAGACCACCCTCAACCAAGATCATAGGTTTGCACACACACCTCTGTGCTTGAAAATGCTTCAGGTTTTGAGAGAGTTACAGAATACTTGTGGTGCAAAAACACTGTACAAGTCTTAAGCAGAATTAGATTATACCCCTAGACCAGAGTCACACATCTGATGATGGCACCCCAAGGACATAGACCCAGGCCTCTGATGTTCACATTAATGCATGCCCATGGGGTCCTGCTGAGTCTATGGTCCTCAAGAAAGGTCCAGCTCCAGAGACTCCAACTCCCCACTACATCAAACCTTCCCACCCAGCAGCTAACTGTAGAATCTACCATCTTTTCTAATTACAGTAAGTCTTGATTTCCAAAGGCACTTACATAGACGATAAATCTCCCATAGTGCTCATCTCAGAAGGCTTATCAGATTACGGAGCTGTCCCTTAAGAGATATAGAACCTGAGAAGGTAGAATGTACACCTCTCATGGGGTGTCATGATACTCTGTGACCACACCAGTCTCCCCAAAGACACCCCAAACTCTTTGACCGAAGGCTCTTGTCTAGCTCACCTCCATATCCAGTGCTTGGCTCAATAAATATCAGTTAGTACATGAATGAATGAATGAATGGAGTCATAGCAGATGGAGGAAAAGAAATAAGCGGAGAGAAAAGACTGCTTGGGAGAATCAGAGAAGATTCTGTCTGTGAGATAACTCAGGGGTGGGTCTTCAAGGATGAGGAAGAGTGTCTTAAGAGAAAGAAGTGGGGACAGCACCCATCACGGACGCAAGGCACACACAGCTAGGGTTCGTCTGCTGGTGGCAATGACTGCACCGCAAAGACTAACACTCTTGAGTGTTCCTTCTTGTACATGCCTAAAACAACATGCCGTGTCTGAGGAATAACAAGACATTTAGGCTGTCTGGAGAATACGGGGAAGAGATGGATTTATCTGAGATGACCCTGGAGATGAGATCTGGGCTAGACCAGGAAAGAGCATGTTTCCATGCTGAAGAGCTTAGAGTCTTTCTGGAAGGCAACTGAGCATCAAAGATAGGTTTTGAGAACAGGGTAAGGATAACTGGTTTGAGATTTAGAAAGACCACTCCTGTGAGTGGGTCACTGACAGACGGAAGAGGTCAGGTCTGGAAGCCAAGAGACCAGTGAAGACGCCATGGCAATAATCAGGTGAAAAATGGCAAAATCTGAGCCAGAGAGTAGACACTAGGCAGAGAGAAGGAGAGAGAGATCTAAAAAGCATTTCCCAGGCACAGTTAGTGGGCCACCTGAGAACTGAAAGAAGGGGACAAGTATCAGGTTAGGCTTTTAACTTCACCATCCAGGCATGTGGTGGTGCAAGATGAGCGGTGCTGATGACCGTGGAGCAGGGATGGGGACCTCGGGGCTCAGTCTGGATTTGTTGAGTTCAAGGTGCATGGGGGACTTTCACATGGGAAAGTCATAGTCTACAGCTTTAAATATAAATGGAGCTTCAGAGGTAAGCCACACCTGGAACAAAGATCTTCAGGTCACGAGTACAGAAGCCACAGGGCCATGCCTGCATTACAATGTTGTTTGGAAGAAAAGGTTGCTGGCATCTTGCACGGGAGCTCGCCATGTCAAAATCCATTTTCAAGCTTTCATGTGGGGAGTACACATTCGTACACTTCGCTCCTTATAACCGCACCTTCACTGGGTTCAATGGTGTAGATACCCCAGGGATATGAATTAATTTATTTAGCCTATCTGAGAACACCCAAATTAAGGAGGCTTCTCTAGGGTCAAACACCTCTAAGCCTTCTATCTTGGTTTATCCTGGTCAAGAATCCAGGACCAATAGCATCAAGTCCAGTTTTAATCCATTTTTCCCAACCTAGTGCTTAAGCCATTGAATTCACTATATGCTGGGCTAAGAACACCAATGAGGTTTGTTGGTAGAGTTTTGAACTACCAAGTGACATGAGGAAGCCTGGCCTGGGGCACAGCCCAGGAAGAGGCTGTAGTAGGGATGGAGGTGGTCAAAACCACACCTGCAAAGAGGAAGTCTAGCAGGAATGGCTTGGAGCAGGGGCAAAGGCAGCACAAGTCTGCTTTGCATCTGAGTTGGGTGGAGAGGGGACTAGAGCCATCTGAAAGTCAAGAGCATGTGCACTGGTTTCAGATGGACCCGATTCCAAATTCTAGCTTTAGCACTTCTTATTGTTGGGTGGTATAAACAATAAGCCCTCCCAGCTGCTAACTAAAAAGTTGGAGGTTTGAAACCACCCACAGGCACCTCAGAAAAAAGGTCTGGTGATCTATGCCCCAAAAAATCAGCCATTAAAAACTTTATGGAGCATAGTTCCACTCTGACACACACGGGTTCACCATGATTCAGGATTTATCTTTGGGAAACTCACTTAAGTTCTCTTAAACTGAAAATCAAACCTGTTGCTGTCAAGTCAATTCTGACTCACAGTGACCCTATAGGACAGAGTTCAACTGCTTCACAGGATTTCCAAGCTGTAATCTTTAAGGAAGCAGACTTCTACGTCTTTCTCCCACGGGGTGACTGGTGATTTGAACCGCTGACCATCTGGTTAGTAGCCAAGTGTTTAACAACTGTGCCACCAGGGCACCTAAGTTCTCTTAGTCTTGGATAAATGAGACTTGTTGTACCTCACCTACTGGGTCATTACACAGACAAAATGTGGTTCCATATGTACAGACTCCACGGCAGTTGTTCATAGTAAGTGATGAGTAAACACACATGGTCAGGCCAAACAAAATCAACCCAGATTCTTTCTTATGCAGATGACACAACCTTGCTTGCTGAAAGTGAAGAGGACTTGAAGCAGTTACTGATGAAGAGCAAAGACCACAGCCCTCAGTATGGGTGACACCTGAACATAAAGAAAACAAAAGTCCTCACTACTTGACCAATAAGCAACATCATGATAAGTGGAAAAAATATTAAAGTTGCCAAGGATTTCATTTTACTTGGATCCATAGTCAATGCCCAAGGAAGCAGCAGTCAGGAAATCAAAGGATGCATTGCGCTGGGCAAATCTGCTGCAAAAGACACTTTTAAAGTGTTAAAAAAACAAAGATGTCACCTTGAAGACTAAGGTGCACCTGACCCAAGCCATGGTGTTTTCAATTGCCTCATATGCATGTGAAAGCTGGACAATGAATAAGGAAGACCAAAGAAGAAATGACACCTTTTAGTTATGGTATTGGCAAAGAATATTGAATATACTATGGACTACCAGAAGAACGAACAAATCTGTCTTGGAAGAAGTACAGCCAGAATGCTGCTTAGAAGCAAGGATGGAGAGACTATGTCTCACATATTTTGGACGTGTTATCAGGAAGGACCAGTCCCTGGAGAAGGACATCACGCTTGGTAAAGTAGAAGGTTAGTAAAAAAGAAGAAGACCCTCAACAAGATAGATTGACACAGTGGCTGCAACAACGGGCTCAAGCATAACAACGCTTGTGAGAATGGTGCAGGACTGGGTGGTGTTTCATTCTGTTGTACATAGGGTCGCTATGAGTCGGAGCCAACTCAATAGCACCTAACAACATCAATTCTTTGTGGTGGGATTGTTTTTTCATAAGTCCCGCCATTGTCTTTGGCCTTAAGGGCATAGTGCTTTGCACCAGATGCCTGACAGCTAGTAAATGTTCAAGAAAAGAAAAAAAAATTATAATACCAGGCAATAAATCAAAGCACAATTTCTAATAAGAGAAACAACAGAACAAAGAATACGAGAAACATTTGAAAGACCCAGAATCATAACATAAAATGATATTGTGTCTGGACCTATAAATAATAACGTGCTGTGAGGGAGAAATCTTTCCTTCTTGGTAAGTTTATAAAACCAGATGAAGAAAGCAGGGGAGTATCTGTGTTTGGTGCCAAGAAAGCACGTGAACTTCCATCTCTTGAACTTGGCACTCACCAAAGTAACACAGATGAGCATAGTTGCCTGACAGTAAGGGGGGTTGAGAAACCACCTAAATGTAATAAAACTGACAATGCCTAATTGTCCACGAGGTACAGGGTAGGACAGATACCATTAATGGATTGAGAGCAGGTTAATGAAGTTTGCCAAGAATATTCTAAATCTTGATGGCTTGGGAACATGATCAAAGTGAGAGGCATAATGCAAGCAACTCATCAAAGATAGGAATATGAGCTAAAAATGAGATGCAGCTTGAGAAAAAGCAAAAAAAATGTAGCTGGAGAAAAATGATCAGAAATAATCTAGGAATGCAAGGGGAGGTCCCAGTGAGAAAAGCAAGAATCCAAATGGAGATAAAAGAGCAACACTGACTGCACTGGGTGGGGAGTAGGGGGTGTGCTTAAAATGATAGAAGTTTACTGCCTCACAGTTGTGGAGTCCAGAAGTCCCAGCAAGGTGTCAGCAGGGCCACGCTCTCTCTGAAGGACCTAGAGGAAGATCCTTTCTTGCCTCTTCCAGCGTCTGATGGTTCCTGGTGATCCTTGGCATTCCTTGCCTTGTAGATGCAGCACTTTAATCTCTGCTTTGGTCTTCATGTGGCCTTCTCCTCTGTTTGTCTGTCTGTCTGAATTTCTACTTCTTGGAAGGACACACTTATAAAGACCCACTCTACTCAAGTATGACCTCAGACTGATAATTTCTTCAAAGACACTATTTCCAAACAAGGTCATATTCATAGGTACTGGCAGCTAGGACTTTAATATATCTTTCTCAGGGGACACAGTTCAATCCATAGCAAACATTATGAAGCCAAGAAGGCATCTCTTTGCCTTTCTAGTTGGGTGCATGTTGAAAGCACCCAAAACTTCGAATTAGACTCCAGTGACTTTGGACAGTAGCCTCCCAGACTCTATGCCTCAGTGTCCTCATTTGTAAAGTACACATAAAAACAACCACCATTCCTATGCTGCAGGGTTCTTGTGAGGACAAGTTCCTTACCTAATGATTGGTTCACTCCCTGATGGGTGGAAACATTTGAAAATTATAAAGGGCTCGTGAACATCATCTGTTATTATGGGCCCATATAAACCAAATTAATAAGAAAGTTCTATAGCCTCATTGATGAACCTGTCAAATGGAGACTTTTAAAAAACACTAACATCCTGAGGTTTTGTGAGAATCCAATGAGTTAACACTTGTGAAGAACATAGAAAAGTGTCTGGCACACAAAAAAATCTCTATACACATTAGTGATGTCTAGCACCATGCTGCACTATCACTATTTCTTTGTAAGCCAGTTTCTCTCACTTGCACTTGTGCTACCCGAGGGTATAATCTTGTCCTGTTTGTGTTTTACCTTCTAGCATTAAACACAGTATTTGGCACACTGAGTGATCCCAGATTGTAATGGCAGTGACTATAATACGGTAGTTAATATTTATTAATGCTCAGTATGTCCCAGGAATTATGTTAGCTGTTGTACTGTATTTCATGCTCCCAAAAGTCCATTGAATTAGGAACAATCATTAATTTCATTTCAATGATAAGAATGCAGGTGTAGAGAAGTGGCATGAAATTCCTAAGTCACAAGTTAAGTGGTAGAGTAGAACTCAACCTCTGGCCAGACTTTGGACTATACCACAGTCTGTGCTTCTAACCACCACAAATGAATGAAAGAAAGCATGAATGGATGAGTGAATGAATGAGCAAATAAATGAAAGCATGAATGAATGAGCCAATGAATGAATGAGTGAGTGAAAAAAAAATGAACGCTTATTATGCTTTATGCAGGAGCTGCAGCCTGCATTCTGGGACCTCAAAAGCTTACTTTCAAACAACGTGCACAGTAAACAATTCAAGATTATCCAGAGATAACATTCACATGTGCAGGGCAGACAGCGTGCAGCATGGGAACATCCGGAAGCTGTCGGAGAAGGTGGGCACCGTGAACCCCCTCACATTTCTCTTAGGGTCTCATTTGAATTTCTGATTCATCCAAACTCACATTCCTTCTCCCTTCTCCTTTACAAATCAACCACGTGGACACATTCCAGAAATGCTACTGAGGCCCCCTTAAATGGGTTATTTCATTAGGATGGCCTGAGTCAGGTTTGCTTTCCTCTGAGCCATTTGACCAGATGTTGGAGTTTGGCAAAATCAAATTATTACAGAAAGTTTTATGAGTGTGATAGCAAGAACCACTTGGCACAATGCAGAACACAGCCCCTCTGAGACTTCCCAGCGAAGAAACATCTTACTGGTAGTAAAAATAATAATGCTTATTTGATGTCCATTCTGATGCCCACACTAAGCACCTACAATCAGTATCCCCACGATACAGCCCTGTGCCTGTTGCTTCCTTTCATTCGTTATCTCCACCCAGGCTACAAAACTACAACGTATCTATAATCATCTCGTTTTAAGGCAGAGAAGCCCTTGCTGTTTCTCTAGCTCATATGCCAGCCTAGAATCCAGGTTTGAATTTTTCCCTGCCTCAGACATCCCTGCAGCCAACAGCCTCGTTCTAAACAAGCAACCTTTATGCCCATTATTTATCACGTGTTTCAAATCAAACCTTTTGGCTACTGCTGTTTTTTGTTGTCAAACGTTAACACCTCTGAAACTGCACCTCGTTAAACTTTTAATATCCTTCCATGGCCTCCTCTTTGTAGCTGATCTTAAACTCCAGGAGGCATGCTGTTTTTGTTGTTATGTGCCTTCAACTCCATTCCTACTCATAGCTACCCTTCGTACAACAGAAAGAAATACTCCCTGATCTTGCACCATCCTCATAATCGTTGCTATGTTTAAGCCCACTGTTGCAGCCACTGTGTCAATCCATCTTGTTGAAGGTCTTCCTCTTTTTCGCTGACCCTCTGATTTACCAAGCACGATATCCTGCTCCAGAGACTGGTCCATCCTGACAACTTGTCCCAAGTACATGAGACAAAGTCTCACCATCCTCACTTCTAAGGAGCATTCTGGCTGTACTGCTTCCAAGACAGATTTGTTTGTTTTTGCCCATAGGATCCTTCGATACTGTAACTCGAGCTTTGAATTTTTTCTTCAGCTTTCTCAGCTGGAGAAACCCTGAGTGTGTTCTTCTCTTTTGGTTTTCTAACTTCAGGTCTTGGCACATTTCATTATAATACTTTACTTTATCTTCTCGAGCTGTCCTTTGAAATTTTCTGTTCAGCTCTTTTACTTCATCATTTCTTCCTTTCACTTTAGTGACTTTACCTTCAAAACCAAGTTTCAAAGACTTCTGACATCCACTTTGGTCTTTTCATTCTTTCTTGTCTTTTTAATGACCTTTTGCTTTCTTCATGTAGGATGTTCTTGATGTCATCCCACAACTCGTCTGGTCTTCAGTCATTATTGTTCAGTGAGTCAAATCTATTCTTGAGATGTTCTCTAAATTTAGGTATGATATACACAAGAGGACCTGAAGCACTTACTGATGAAGATCAAAGACTAAAGCCTTCAGTGTGGCTTACACCTCAGCGTAAACAAAAATCCTCACAACTGGAACAATAAGCAACGTTATGGTAAACAGAGAAAATATGGAAGTTGTCAAGTATTTCATTTTACTTGGATCCACAATCAATGCCTATGGAAGCAGCAGTCAAGAAATCAAATGATGTACTGCACTGGGCAAATCTGCTGCAAAAGATCTCTTTAAAGTGTTAAAAAGCAAAGATGACACTGTGAGGACTAAAATGTGCCTGACCCCAGCCATGGTCTTTTCGATTGCCTCATATGAATGGGAAAGTTGGACAATGAATAAGGAAGACCGAAGAAGAATTGATGTCTTTGAATTATTGTGTTGGTGAAGAATATTGAATATACCATAGACTGCCAGAAGAAGGAACAACTCTGTCTTAGAAGAAGTACAGCCAGAATGCTCCTTAGAAGCAAGGATGGTGAGATTTCGCCTCACGTACTTTGGACATGTTGTCAGGAGGGACCAGTCCCTGGAGGACATTATGCTTGGTAAAGTGGAAGATCAGAGAAAAAGAGGAAGCACCTCAATGAGGTGAATTGACACAGTGGCTGCATCAATGGGCTCAAGCATAACAATGATCATGAGGATGGATGGAGCAGGACTGGGGAACATTTTGTCCTGTTGTACGTAGACTGCTATGAGTCGCAATAGACTCGATGGCACCTAATAACAACAACAACCCAGGAATCTTGTATTCTCCCTCTAACCCTGCATGGTGGACTGTAAGCCTCCCCCACTCTAATGGGTTACACTTGTGGGCAGGGGTTGATGTCTTGGATCTTGGCATCTAGGCAGGACCTGGGGCTATCAGAGGTGGAGTCTTCCCACCTCAATGTTTTCCTACCTCTTGTCTGTGTTCCTTCCTGCCCCACTTTCTATAGTGTGCCTGGAGGCTACCCACCATCAGCCCTCCCCTGCTGATGGCCTCCTGGCTTGCCTAAATCTCTACCCACAGGCCTTTCATCCATCCTTACTCAAGACCCCAACCCTAGCTATGGCCATCTCTCCATCACTGGTCTGTGCCACCTGTGACTACTTTTTCAAAACTTGCCACCACCGATTCTTGATCTCCAACTGGCTCTGCCCCCAAACACCAACCCGATCCCCCTATGTCCAGCCTCTCTTGCCAGTTCTTATTCCTATAGATATTGGAGAAGTATGCCAGGGGTGCTCAAAGGTTCTCTTTTTGTGAGCTGGAGTCCTGCAAGAAAGATCCATTAAACACATGAATTAGAAGTGAATGGGTACTATCACTGGCCCACTTCATCTAGAAACCCCTGGCTACTGTAGACTTTGAGGAGAGAGAGTTACTCGAAAACCTACAAAACAGTAGAGTAATGCATTTTCCTATTCCACCTTTAGTTCATGACTCTCCCAGAAGACCATGATAGGGATCTTTCATGGTATTTTGGAAATGCCCCAGTGATTAAAACCATGACAGAACCCCATCAATGGCTAACATGTGATCATCAAAGCCTTTTATTTCAGAATGCTCTGTCAGGTACTGACGAAAGGTGTTCTAATGTTCCCTTCATGGTGTCTGGAGGGATCTGCTCCAAAATACAAGTTCCCAGGGGCCAACTGCATGGCAGAGTCACCAGGGGAGAGTCTGATACCTGATGAAATAGACACATAGACAGGAGACCAGAGGTGTGCTGACAAATTCCAGACACCAGTCCTACCTCTTCCGTGCCTCATGCTATGCTCGGCAGGTTGTATACTCTCTACAGGTTTAGAGTCAGAGGTGACACAGAGGAGACAGCATGAAGAGAGGCAGAGCAAGGAGAGTTCTCAAGACTGAGGCTGCAAAGTGGAGTGACTTGCTTCAGTGTCTTCAGGGGTACCTCCTGGGCAGGGCTGGACCTTGAGACGGGCAGAGAGGAGGCTCCTGGCTCTGGATAACCTTGAAAAGTAGCAGACAACATCCATCAGGGACTCAGGGTATCATTATTAGATGATGAGGGGGCAGTGCCAAGTGTGAGTAGACCTTAAGGAAACCTTTAGTTTCTAAAGCAACAGCATAGCAGAAAGAGGGAAGAAAAGACAGGATTTTCCCAGGCCTAAGGGCAGAAGAACAGGCCAGGCCAGACAAATGGGACAGTTTTGAATCCAAAACGATAAATTTTCCAATAAGTTCTACCAATCACATTAAGTTAGCACCATATGCAGTGTAGATGAAATCAACATTTCAGGTCCTGAGCAAATCTTTGCCAACGTGATAGTTCTAATGGAGTTAAGTGGCTACACTAATGAGAATATCAAAGGACAACTCTCACCAGCATCCCCATGCCCCTGTTCCTTAACCCAAAACAAGCAAGTGAGCAAAGCTTCACACATGTGGGCAGGTGTTACTCTATAGCCTGGTGATGTCTGGTCTGAGGAGCAGTGTCTTGCTGTCACAAGTCCAAGTCCACATACTGCAGTCAGCCCTGCCCCGTAGACACAGAGTCAAGACCCCATTACTTCTTGACTAGTGGGACCAAAAAAAAGTTAATTGTTTTTATGGATTGAATTATGCCCCCAAAAATATGTGCTGCAAATCTTAACCCCTATACTTGTGGTTGGAGCCCTGGTGGTGCAGTGGTTAAGAGCTCGGCTGCTGACCAAAAGGTTGGCAGTTCAAATCCACCAGCTGCTCTTTGGAAACCCTATGGGGCAGTTCTACTCTGTCCTATAGGGTTGTTATGAGTCAGAATCAACTCGACAACAAAACGGTTTATACCTGTGGTTATAATTCTATTTGGGAATGAGTTTTCTTTGTTATGTTAATGAAACTGTAAGGTGTGTCTTGAGTCAGTCTCTTTTGAGATATAAAAGGAGCACATTAAGCAAAGGAATAGAGACTGGAGAAGACAGATGCCATAACACATTGGAGATTATCAAAAAGCCAAACAGTAAGGATCTTCCCCTAAAGCTACAGTGATAGGAAGCCTTCCCCTAGAGCTTCCTAAACTGTGAGAAAATAAATTTCTCTTTGTTAAAGCCACCCACTTGTGGTATTTCTGTTATAGCAGCACTACATGAATAAGACAATTGTGAATTGCATATAAATCTTTCTAACAACAACAAGGCACTATTCTGGGGAACCAAAATGATTCCAGAATGGTGAATATCATGCCAGGTGCCTGGAGCTGTGTTGACGGGGTTTAGAGCCTTCACGCTCATCTCCATTTGGCAGGAGATAGCATCCCACGAGAGCTAGTTCCTGGGGTTCTACAGCAAACCCTAGTTAGTGGAAGGAGGAGGGTGGGAACGTGTGTCCCCTGAGATGACAGTGTTGATGGAATCCATACTCTGGGGGATGGGGTCTTCAAGGTGCATCCCTTGTGTATTAATAAGCACAGTTCTCCAATCACACAGCTACCTTCCCCCATCCTGTCCCCTAACAACCCCTGAGATCCACACTTTCTCCCTACTGCGTCTCCCAGCCACTTGTGGTTAAGGGTGTGAATTTTGCTGTCACACCACCGGAGTCTCAACATTTAGTAGTAAGTTGACCTTGCCCTACTTAATGACACTCTCTTTCCTCAGAGTTTTCATGTGTAAAATAGAAGATTA
The DNA here is from genome assembly GCA_030035585.1 of Dugong dugon. Lineage (NCBI taxonomy): Eukaryota > Metazoa > Chordata > Mammalia > Sirenia > Dugongidae > Dugong > Dugong dugon. The sequence continues at coordinate 111,663,688 of CM057472.1, forward strand.
ATGACAATTTATACCCAAATATTCACAACATATCAACCCATAAGAAGAATATTATAATTTCTCTTGCGATTACTGATTGGAATTTGGTGTCTTCGATACCTTATGGAAGTTTTCAATAAAAGAAAATGAAGGGCTTGATCTTTCTAAAGTCCAAAAGTCTTTCACCAACTACCCAAGCAGTTGTCTCTGGTAATGGACCTTATCTTTCAACCAACGACTTGAATCCAAGAATAAACAATTGATAATAGCTGCAAAACGTCTACCTCCTTGAAAGGTTTAGGAAGCCCTTTCACCTCCATGAAGCAACCAGGTCCTTAAATGACTTGGGAGCTGGGAATATTATTCTCATTCTCTAGAAGTGAACACTGAGGCTCAGAGAAATTGGGGAATTGACTCAAGGTCATGCTGGTGGAGAGTAGGACATCACCATGAATCTTCAGACTTAGCAGTGTGACCTCCTCTCTGCCTTCGGGGAGAGACTGTTAGCCTTCTCCTTAGGTTGCTCCAATGGTATATCCATTCATTTGTTCATTCAACAAACATTTCTTGAGCATCTTCTATAAGCCAGGCACAGTTCTGGGCTCTTATGATTCGACAGAGAACAAAACAAATTCTCTGAACTCATGAAGGAGAGTTTAAATGACTAAGACTCAGCTTTTGGTTTGACTAAGATTTGTAGGGTAAGATGAGGGAGAAAGAGAAGGGGAGAATAAGGAGCATACTTCCTCAATATTGCTGAAATTGCTTCAGCAATTCAGATCCTTTAGACACCATTCCTTCACACTGAGAACAAAGAAGGGGTAATTTCAGCATTAGTAGGGAAGTAGTGGGCTCAAGTAGCTCCCAGTTTAAACAACAAGTTTGCAGGCTACGTCTTCCCCTGCTTTGCACTTAATCCTTTGACAATTTCAAATTGCTTAGAATCTTAGCATCCCCTATATTAGTCAGGATAGGCTACACTGGGTGCAATAACAAGTTCACATCAGCATCTGAATCTCAATGGCTTAATCCAAAATTTTATGCACATTGGGTCACTTGTCAGGGCAGCTGTGACTTATGATCCATGCAGTAACTCAGTAATCCAGTCTGCTTTGATCTCAGGCATGTGAACTCCCTATTTGGAGTAACAAGGGAAAGAGAGCTGAGCTTCCACACTAGCTTTTAAATGCTTGAGCCTGGCTGTGACACACATCCACTTCTCACAGCCTGTTGGATAGAGGTGGTCACATGGCCCTGCATATATGCAAAGGGGCAATGCAGGGGGGCTCCTGGCTATTAAGCAGTCAGTGAATATCTCTGCCATCACTTGTGCTGACTTGACCCTGGTGCCTTTTCTCTCCCAGTTCTCTTGGACATACCCACCTCATCCCCTACCCTTGACCCATTTTTGCCTGGCTAAGTGAGTCATGCTGTAGATTCAGCCAGGCAACACCTATTTAAAGAAGTCTTTCATAAATTTCCAGGCTTGTTTGGAAATTCTCTGCATGCCCATAATATCTCTATCAGCTCCAGCACACTTATTTTTTAATGCTCTGTTCGCGTATCTACTTCCCTATGAGATTGTAATTATTAATATTGAAATGAACTGGTATTTGGCAAGTAGGCAGTATTCACTAAGTGTTTGTTGAATGAATAAATGTTTATTGAACCCATGTTTGTCAAATGGTTGCTATTGACTCCCTAGAACTACCTATACAAGGTTCAAACAACTACAGCCCAAACTTAAGGCTTGAAAAGGGAGTCAGTTGGGAAAACAAGCATTCTCTTGGTAGTTTCACATCCTAATCACATTTCCAGGCCACAGGCCAGCCTTGCCTGCTACTGACACCAGAAAAATGCAGGCTTCCTGGCATGGTGCTTAATCTTTCCAAGATCAAATCACAACTTACATTTTCTAAAACTGCTCTAAAACACATAAGTAACACATGCACACACATGTACACGTGTGCAGACAGACATTCATGTACACATATACAAGCATGCACACACATACCTGGCTCATGCTTTCACACTCAGCTTTCTAAACAAATAGGTAATGTGCTCATCTCTGAAATAGCCCAGGAGCACACCACCTCCATGATTTTGCCTATTATGCTGCCTCTGCCAAGAATGCTATTTACCAGCCCCTGCTGACTGTAAATACTTTGAACCCCTAGTTTCTCCCTGATCCATTATTCAGTGTCCGTCTCTTTAATGTAGAGATGGAAGTAGCTTAACAGGAAGCAAAGAGGATTAGAATCAAACTGATTTTGGTGCAAGTCTTAGCTCCACATCATACTTGTTATGGTCTTCTCGGGCAAGTCACTGCACTGTCTGAGCCTCACTGTCCTCATTTGTAAAATGGGGCTACTAGCACCCACCTCATAGGTTATTTGCAAAGACCTGACACATAGTGGACCCTCAATAAATAATGAAGATCTTGCCACCTATTTGTTCAACAGGTGGATGTCTCAGCAGTGGCTGGAAGGATGACTCTGTGGTCATTAACAGATTCCAAAGGCATAGCAGTGGGATAGGGATAGCTATGTGGTCTATTAACTGAAGGGCATTTGCATTTCTTGAACAACTTCTCTTAGGGCCAACACTCCTGCTAGCTTGAATGATGAGTCAGCAAAGCAGAGAGAAACCTGACTTTCTACTATCCTGATCTCTAATGAGCAAATCGAGCCCTGATAAACTGCCATCCCTGCAACCACAAAGGTATATGTTGGTGGGACCATGAGTCAGGGTGTGGTTGGTGACCTAAGCTGACTAATGCCCATGGTCATGGTATGAGCTTCAGCAGCACACTGGGAGGAGGGAAAGTGTTAATAACAACCATCAAGGAAAGCAACAAACAAGCAAAAAAACTAAAGAAATCCGTGTCATATTGGCCTATTCACTTTGCTCTGATTTCTACCTCTTTCAGAAAGGGCCAGCGTGAGGATCAACACAGTGTAATGAAAGAGAATACCTTCTGGAATCCGGGCAAAGCCGGCGCCGGCATGGGCTGAGCATGTGACCTTGGAAAAAATGATGTAAACACTCAGACTTTCTGTTTCTTCTTCTGCAAGTTAGTGAGACGGGCTCTCGTGTTCATGGCTGTTACACCTGGCAGTGTTTAGTCCGTGCTTGGCACAGATGGCTCAGTAGAATGAGTGCCTTCCAGTACCGTGATCGGTAATGCAGAGGAAGGTGGAGGTGGCGTTAAAATTACTTGGGTCCCACCTTTGGCCTCTGTGTGTTAGCACAGAGGTCCTCCTGCCATTCTGGTGGATGCCTGCCCAGGGAAGACATTCTCTTAGGAATAAGGTGGCTGTAAATGTATTGTCCGAACCAGAGCACTTTGGTTAGTGAAAGACAGGGAGGGGACTACTAATAATTACACTGGGACAAGAGGTCACCCTCACTAAAGAGATTCAAAACAAGCACTGCCCGTCTCCCCCACAGCCCCTCCACCCCAAGTCTCCTGCACCAATAAACCATCTCTATCATAGTTGACTGACTCTCTTCACCCTGGAGCCATAACAAAACCACTTCAAGGGCTGCTAACCTGAGCAACCCTCCTGAAAAAAAAAACAAAAAAAAAAACTCCATTGCTGTCGAGTTGATTCTGACTCATAGCCACCCTATAAGACAGAATAGAACTGCCCTGTACGGTTTCCAAGGAGCAGCTGGTGGATTTGAACTGCCAACATTTTGGTTAGCAACAGAGCTCTTAACCACCGCACCACCACGGCTTCCCAGGACCCCATAATCACCTAACTGGACTGCAAGGTCCACGAGCTCAGACTATGTGTTGTGTCCCTGAACCCTCAGTGCATAGCACGGGGCACAGTAGCTGGTCTGCGGTGACCTCTGAGTGCACAGACGATTGGGCCTCTCCCCAAATGGTAGAGTCTGCCATGTATACTCTTTACTCTGCCTTCACTAAATGGGCATTACTGAGGATTAAAGGCACATGGGAAAGTTTTGACCACCCCTAAATGGAATCTCGAAGGTGCAGAAGGAGACATGTATACCACGCAGTTGTGCTCAGCACTAGGGCACTGAGATAAATGTGACACCGTCCCCACTTGTAAGGAGTCCAGATTCCAATCTGGGAGATACTTGGTTAGAGACATAGCAGCTTGGTTGTAACAGTTGGCTTGTGACCCCTGAATCCATACACTGAGATACATTTTGAAGCTGAAACAGCAGTGCTTGTTGATGGACTGGATGAGTGATTTTAAGCGAAGAGAGAAGCAAATTGGACTTCTAGTACTGAGGCCTGGTCAAATAAATGGATACATGGTTGGGTCATGGATGGAGGGGGGAAGAATTAAGGCGGAACAGGCTTGGGCCCAGGCGGGGAGTGGGCATCACCAGTTCTGCCTTGGCCATGCAGGGTTTGAGATGGTTCATTAGCTAACAAAATGTAGATGTCAAATAGGCACACTGGATGTGTCTGAATTTTAGAAAAAAAAATCCTACTATGTGTCAGGACCCACCAACCTATTTGCAAAGTCATCTACTATAGTTTTAGCCACACCTGGCTACTTTTAGCTTTCCAACATCTTGCTCCCAGGCCTTTCCATGGTCTTGTTGTCTGAAGACCTACCATTCCTGTAAGTCTCGGACCAAGCAGTACCTCCTTCTGGTGGCCTTCTCTAACAGCCCCGACTCAGCCATAGGACCTTATGTGGTAGCCTCAGAGCACCCCATGCTTGTCTTCCATGGCCCTTACCACACTCCAGTTTAATTGCTTGGTTGTCTATATATATATTTTTTCCATTCAATATTTAGCCTCTAGAGGATGGGACTCTCTTCTTCCCCCCTTGTCTCTCTATGGGCAAGCACAGAATATGGCGCCTGCAGTGGAGAAGATCAAAGAATGCCTGTGGAATGGATGAGCACAACCAGTGGAGAGAAGTAGGAGCAAGTCGCCGCCAAGTGGAATCACTCTAAGTTAAATTGCATGTGTCAAGAACTGCCCCTGTCATGAAAAACAGGCCTCTGCCAACCAAATTTCCAATACATATGGATTACGACTTCTCCAGTCAAAGTAATTAAGAGACCATGATAAATTAGAGGTTGATAAAAGCCTCCAGTCCAAGATTTATGGCTCTTCCAGAATTCTTTCAAGTTCTCTCAAACGTACAGGGACTGGCCTGTCTCTTGGAGCTGCAACATCTGACTCCGGTTAGCACGCCCTGCCTGGCAGGGAGGGCTCCTCCGTCCGCTGGGAGCGAGCCCCATCGTGCGGTACATGTTCCTGGCCCTGGAAGCTAGGGATAAACTAGGGAAGGGGTTGTTCTGGAATGCCTGTCCTACTTGTCCTCTCTGCTAGAAGTCTTGGATTCTTGATCCGTTGGATCCAGTCCTTCAAAGGTCAGGCCTCTGACCTATGCTGGTATGTTTCCATGGACTTAATGAGAATTTCAGGAGCTTTCTTCTAAAAAGGAAAACTAGTGTGTGCTTGTGTGTGTGCAGATGTGTGTGCATGTGTGTGCATGTGCATATGCATGTGTGTTGAGGTTGCTAATAGGCTTAACTTCTATCTTATAGAAGCAGCACAAGGATTTACAATAATGTATATAAAGAATCAGGGCCCAGAGTGACCTGTGTGCTCCGCAAATAGAAACTATTGTAAGGTTGACAATGAGTCATTCGTAAATGCAACCAAGAGTTACTGATTCCCTGCAATGCGTTGGACGCTGTCCTAGTATCTGGAAAAAAAAAAAAGAAGAAGAAGCAAATGAGATCATCATACCCCTGCGTTTGTGGAGTTGATATCCTTGTTGCTTCCTGGGAGTTGGATAAGATTATCCCCATGTTATAGAGGAGACAACTGAATCCCCATGAGGTTGGAGTTGGAATGGGGAGGGAAGCTCTAAAATGTTTGAGATGCTTGGGTACCTACCCTGACATGGCATGTGCCACAGGCTCTCTTCCAGGGATTTTCTTAAAGAAGCTATCAATGAGCCCGCATTGCAGATAGCTGTTAATTGCTGCAGGTCTCAGGGAGGCAAGCACAAAATATGGCACCCACTTTAGAGAAGACGCCAAGAAGACTTTAGATTTTTGGTCCAGAGCACATTCTGCTTTAAGATGCTGCCTTCATCCTTAGAAGAGGAGTCAGAGGGGCCATTCCCTGTGTGAGTGGTGTGAGTGGTGGGTGGGAGGCCAGTGGAGATGGTGGATGGGTGGGTGTTCCACATCTCTTCTCAAACCCAGGCTCTCCACAATCCCCATGGACATCCTTGCTAATGTTGTACTGAGGAGACAAAGGCCCTCGGAGCTATTCTAGAATTATGGCGCAAATTTTAGACCCAAAGCATAAGTGTTTCACAAAGATTTGGGGAAAATACATTATTTTGTCCCACGAAGACCCTACAGAGCATAGTTCTACTCTGACACACATGGAGTTGCCATGAGTCAGAACTGACTCCATGGCAATAAGTTATTACAAGTAAAGAAACTCATAGATCAAATGATCTCAAACGCTTTACCAGAGTGGAACAGAGAAATCAGCTTATGAAGGTTCTCCCAGTCCATGACAAAAGGCTAATTGTAGGTCCAGGAAATGAAGTTCATTGAGGACTAATTGTGTTCCAGGTTCTGTTAGGCTCTTTGTCATTTCTTTTCTCATTTAATCCTCAGAATACTGGGATAGGTATTCGTAACCCCATTTTACAGACAAGGAACGGAAGATGCCCAGAGGCTAATTTCTCCTACTCCAAGCTAATAAAAAATTGAGCAGGGACACTGGAATGGAAGCCTATGGTTTTCCAAGGACCTTGAGCTGCCCACAGCTACACAACTTATAACATCACACATGAGTCTATATGCTGCTGGACTCCTCTTCCTTCCCAGCCCCTCTGTCCTCATTGCAGGTTACCCACCTTCCTGTGTCTCATGCAAGTGTGTTCTCAAGCTTGTCTACACCTTAGAAAGCATTCATGGTGCTGTGTTTTGATGGAAAGAAAGCGAACCAGCAGGAAGGAGCAGCAAGTCCTGGGGGTTTTGTGCTTGCTTCCTTACACCAGCCACATGGTAGTGGAGGGTGTGGAAGATATTTCCATTCCAGATACTTGACAAAAATTGCTAAATTGCCTGCCACTGGGGCAACAAGTTGTCCTTACTTCTGCTACCATCTTGTTTTGTCTCTGACCCTGACACTCAAGTGTTTCTTTAGTAGGAAACAAGTCATCTGCCTGCCTTGAGAATAAAATGCTTCATTTGCCAGCAGTTAAGGTGACAGCATTTCCATGACGATTCTTCAAGCCCCTGTGCAATTCAAAGACCCACAAGAAGATGGAGACTTTCTTTGGGAAGGCAATCTGAGAAGCTTGTTCCCATTGGAAATCCCAAAGGTCAACCCAGTCATCTCCCATCTAAATCAGGAAGCCCCTCCTTGATATCCCCACACAGACACCAGAGAGCAATTCTTTGCACCTCTGTATTGAAGGGGAGTTCCTGGGTGGTGCAGACAGTTAAGCACTCGAATACTAACTGAAAGGTTGGTGGTTTGAACCCTCCCAGAGTTACCTGAGAACAAAGACCTGACAATCTACTTCCGAAAGGTCACAGCCATGAAAATCCTGTGGAGCATAGTTCTACTCTGCACACATGCGGTTATTGGGTTATTGAAGGGGTACTCACCACCTGGCAAACAGTCTCTTTGATCATTATAGAAAGTTCAGACTCTCAGAGAAGCTTTCTTTCATTGACCTTTAATCCACCCAGTGCTCTCAGTCCCGCTGCTCAGCGACACACACCATAGGTGCATCCTCCAGCAAGACAGGCTCCTCTGAGCTCCCCACACTTTGCCTCTGCTCCTCTTCAAGGGCATGGCCCCGAAGCAGTGATAACTCTCAGAGCTATTTAGCCAGAGCTGCTCAGGAAGTCACCTCCTTTGGCCCTGACATTGTCTTGCATCAATGCATCATATGATACACTCAAATTGTGGTGTTGGAGAAGAATTTTGATACACTATGGACCTCCGGAAGAATGAATAAATCAGTCTTAGAAGAAATATAACTGGAATTTTCCTTAGATGTGAGGATGGCGAGACTTCAGATCACTTACTTTGGACATGGTGTCAGGAAAGACTGAGCAATCGCTAGAAAAGGACATCATGTTTGGTAAAGCAGAGAATCAGTAAAAACGAGGGAAATCTTTTCATGAGCCAGAGAGACACAATGGCTGCAACAATGGACTCAGATGTCAACTATCATGAAGATGGCACAGGACTGGGTAATGTTTTGTTCTGTTGTACATGGGGTTGCCATGAGTTGCAGCCAACTGGACGGCAACTAAAAACAACAACCACCCACTGGAGTTGTTCATCAGATGTAGCCATCCTTCCCAATAGGAAGTAGAATTTTACATAAAATTAAACTGATTCGCGATGACAACCAGGGTTCTAAACCCTGATGAAAGTTTGCATTTCTAACGAGTTGCCTGCTGGGAATTTGCATTTCTACCTCCAGATATACTGAATCAGAATCTACATTTTAACAAGATACCCAGGTGATTCTTGTGTATACATAACTTCCTGCGAACTGGCTAGAAATGCAACTTCTCAGCAGGGATTCAAACCAGACGAAACCAGCTGGAAGCCCTGATGACAACACACGCTGTTTCTAAAGAGTGAGCCTGCAGGACCAAGTCTCACACGTAGACTTACTAGATCTGGAATCCTTCTTTTCTTCTTTCCCTTCAGCAACAGGCCGGCTTCCTCTTCCACTCTCATGCCTCTTTCTCTGGACATCCTCTGGTCTCAAGACAAGCTGGAACTTTATAACAGCCTCCCTTCCCTCCTTCCTTCCTACCCCAAATAAATGCTTTTCGGGCTGAAGGACTTTGCTTCTGAACACAAGAGGGAAACATGGGGGTAACCGAGTCACAGGAGAGGATTAAATATGGTCTTTTGTGCCCATGCCCTCCTTTGTGTTTGCGCTCCCACCGACTTTCCACCTCGCATGAGTTATTAGCACGTGTATGCTTATCCCAACCCCACAAGGTGTAACTACTACTCTTGTGCCTCTTTATGTTTATGAAAACCAAGGCCTGGGTAAATAGACTTGCCCATGAGCCTATGCCTAAGAAATGGTCCCATCTGCATTAAACCCAGGCAGTATGGCTCTGGAACTCAGGCTCTGACCTCTAAGAGACAAAGTGCCAGAATCTTCTGGAGTCCCAGTGGCCTTGGTCATGGGTTTCTGGCTCTTTCCCTAGGGGGTACTCTGATGGCCTTCAGCTCCTCCTCTTTACCCCCCTTACGACTGAGCTACGCATACCCCTCTTCCTTCTGATCCAACACCTTCACAGTCATGCCAACACCATCTGCCCCTACCATATAAATCTTGTCTATAGACAGTCATACCCATTAGGCCAGGGTGTTGTGGACTGTTAACTCAGGTCTTGATGAAGATGACAGAGGTGTGTACTGAGGAACTCAGCCCTCCCTCAAGAAATAAGAGGGTGCAGCTGTTATACAATGGAGCCAATACAGAGCCCCCAGGGCCCTGAATTCCGTCTTTGAGGGTCCAGCAATAAGGGTGCAAACAGAGTCCATGTTGCCAGGTAACAGACACTCTGGGGCCTCCAGGTGACACTTCCCTCCATGTCCTCCCTACTCCGGAAGCCATCTTTCCCTCTTCTGCCTTAGCCACTCTTCCCAGTGGAGGCAAGACCTTCCCGTTGAGACTGATCCCATCAACACGAGGGCCAGAGAAAAGAAAAAGAACCTGTCCAGGGCCCCTCTAGGGAACAGCTACCAGCCTCTAGAAATCTGGATTCAAGCTGCTGTCATTTCCCTATGCTCACATGGGAACACAGAAAAGTGGACATGATTGAAATTTGCATTTAAATGGAAATGGTTGAAGGTAAAGGCCCAATGTTCAGGGAAATGATAGTATACATTTTTCTGAGAGGAAGGCCTAGCGTTATTGTATACCATTAAGGTGTCACTGAGCTGAAATATGTTTAGAAATATTAGACACTGCCACACACACAGAGGGGTGCTTGGCATTTGGAAACAACTGAGCGAAACCTGCATCAAGTACAATTGCTCGTATTGTTGCCTGCCACCACTACCGGATTCTAGTTCAGCTCACTAAACAGTAGAAGTTCTACTAGACAGCTTTCGGCTGCTTTGCCATCGTAGTAAAATGCCAGAACTGGTCCATCACCAAACAACTTGACATCACAGACCATCTTCCATTAGATACAGGTATGTTGTCATTGTTAACTGCCATCAAGTCGACTCTAACTCATGGCAACCTTACGCAAAACAGAACAAGCGTTGCCCAGTCCAGCATCATCTTCACATTTGCCAGCATGTTGGGGCCCATCATTGTGGCTACTGAGCCAATTCACCTCAGTGAGGGTTTCCCTTGCCCTCGCTGGTCCTCTTCTTCACCAAACATGACGTCCTCCTCCAGCAATTGATCCCTCCTCATGACGTGTCCAAAGCAAGTGACTTGGACAATGTTCTGTTGTGATCCATAGGGTTTTCCTTGGCTAATTTTCTGAAGTGGATCACCAGACCTTTCTTCCTAATCTGTCTTAGTCTGATAGCGCCATTGAAACCTGTTCACTGTGGGTGACCCTGCTGGGATTTGAAATACTGGTAGCACAGCTTCCAGCATCACAAAAACATACAAACCACCACAGAATGACAAACTGACAAATAAGTGGTGGGATAGAGACATACAGACCTTGAAATGTTTGACAGATGCCTTACCAAAAAAATAAATAAATAAAACAATCACATGAATTTAATCAACATTATATGGACTGTTGATGGGTCATTATAATCATCCAAAAGAAAATCAAGTTGAAGGATGTAGAAAGTGTCACGTGCCTTTATCAGGCCAGATATCCTCCTACAGGATGTTGATATAACAAGAAACCTCCAGGTATCCACAACTTACAGCAACTCAGCTTTATTCCGTCCTCAAGCTTCATGTCTACCATAAGTTAGATGGGACTCTGCCCCATACTTTCTCACATCAAGACTCAGATTGGTGGGACAATGGCCATCTGAACAATGATGGTCACTGAAACAGATAGACAGAGAGTGGAGGGTCTTCTGCACACTAATAAATGCTTTAGCTGGAAGAGGCCCTATTTCTCCAGCTCACCATTCTTTGGCTAGAGAAAAAAACTTACTGTTATGGATTGAACTGTGTCACCCCAGAAGATATGTTGAAATCTTCGATATGTTGAATTCACCTGTACCTATGAAGGTGAACTTGTCTGGGGAAATAGGGTCTTTCTATGAAGATATTATTGTTAAATTAAAGAGGCCATACCAGTGTAAGGTGGGTCTTAATCCTATATGACTGGTATTTTATAAAAGAGGAGGACAGGCGTGTAGACAAAATCACACACAGAGAGAAGGCACCAAGTGAAGATAATCTACAAGCAGCAAAGGAACACCAAGGATTGCCAGCAGCCACTGGAAGCTAAGAGAGAGGCATGGATCAGTTTCTCTGTCAGAGACCTCGGTAGGGATTGACACAGCCAGCACCCTGGTTGGGACTTCTGTCTTCTGTAACTGTAAAACAATAAATTTCTATTCTTTAGAGCCACTTACTTTGTGATATTTTTCTATGGCAGCTGTAGGAGACTACTAGAAGACAGAGACTCAGAAATACTGGAAGAGCAGCACCGATGGCTACCGTCTTAAGCTGGGTTCTCTAGAGAAGCAAAATCAGTAAAGTCTATAAATACATATAGTGAGAGATTTACATCCAAGGAACAGCTCACGTGATTGTAGAGGCTGGAACATCTCAAGTCTGTGGATTAGGATAGAGGCTTCTCCCAATTCACACAGCTGCAGGGGCTGGCGAACTCAAGATCAGCAGGTCGGAGAGCAGGGCTCCACTCACAGGCTGTGAAGATAGACGAATCACGAGATCGGCAGATAAGCTTATAGCTCAAGTCCCAAGAACCAGAGGTCAGACGAATAGGAGGCAGCTGCAGGATCCAGAGCAAGCAAAAAGGCAGAAGGTCTACTTATATTTGGATACAGGCCATATCCCCAAGGAAACTCCCTTTCCACTGATTGGCTACTCACAGCAGATTCTATCATGGGAATGATCTCATATAAACACTGAGAATCATGGCCCAGCCAAGTTAACACACAATCTTAGCTATCACAGCTACACAATGCTTTCCTGTCACTGCTACCAGTCCAGGGAAAACTGGGAAGGTTGCATAAGAAGTTGTCATAGTGAAGGAAGGTCCCCAGACTGGATGAAGGCAAAGACAAGTAGTACTTAGAAAGCTGTCCAGGGAGAGGAAGGATGGAGGTAGAGACACCAAAACGGAACCAACAATGCCAAAAGAGACACTGAGTCCAAGTCCACTTGGCAACATGCAGCAAAAAGCAAGACCACAGGCTGAAAATGAGCTCTGAAGGTGACGAGTAGGTTAGCATTAAAGTTGGAATACTTGGAATCTAAATTCCCAAACACCTAAAGGTGGAGGATGTTCATTTTGCAAAGAGTCCTGTGATCCTTGCTGAGTCAGGGATAGCTCCCTAAAGGAATTAGGTTGAGTCATACAGCTGTCTAGAAGGTCATGCTATCAAGTGTAGTGGTTGTAGTTTTAAAGGAGTATCCGTCAGCTCAAACAAACAAACAGGATAATGATGGCATCCAGAGTGCATGGACCTTTATCTTCTAGAGAGTTCTACCCTTAGTCAAGCACAGGGCCTTGATCTGTCTTCAGAGCATTACTGTACTTTCTATAAAGTGAATAATCATTAGTTCATTTATGTATTAATTCATTCAACAAGTATTGTTCCAGCTCTCTGTTATCAGAGCTTAGAATGTGGGTAACGCATTCTAGATATTCAATAAATGTTTTTTGAAGGGATTAATAAGTGAATTCCTACTCAGTTAAACTACAAGACTATGGGTCCTTTAAGGATCCCTGATGGGGCAGTGGTTAAAGCACTAGGCTGCTAACTGAAAAGTTGGTGGTTTGAACCAACTAGCTGCTCCACAGGAGAAAGATGTTACAGTCTGCTTCGGTAAACATTACAGCCTAGGAAACCCTACTGGGCAGTTTGCTATGAGTCGAGATGGACTCGACAGCAACGGGTTTGGTTTTGGTTTGGGTGTGGTGTGTTCTTTACGAAAGGATTACTTCTGTTCATTCTGCCCCTGCTTCCAGCGTAGCCTGTGATGAGCACATGTTTCACTGAATCTTAGATATCATCAGTTGTAAGATAAAACACTATCTTACATAACACAAAGAAATTTTTTCTTTTTATTGTACTTCAGGTGATGGCTTACAGAACAAATAGTTTCTCATGAAACAGAAGTACACATGTTGTTTTATGACACTGGTTAACAACCCCACAACATATCAACCCTCTAACTTCTCAACCCTTTTTTTTTTTTTTTTTTGGTGAAAGTACACATAGCCAAAGATACACCATTTCAAAAATTTCTACATGCACACTTCAGTGACATTGACTACGCTCTTCGAATTGTGCTGATATTCTCACTTAAGATGAAGGCTTACAGAACAAAATAGTTTCTCATTTAACAGTTACTACAAATGTCGCCCTATGACAATTGGTTAACAATCTCACAACACATCAACAATATCCGTACTCAACCTTGGGTTCCCTATCACCAGCTTCCTTGTCCCCTTCTGCTTTCTGGCCCTTGTCACTGGACTCCTGTACCTCATTAGTCTCATTTGGTTTTATGGGGCTGTCCACTCCCAGGCTGAATGGTGAACCTCAGAGGTAACTTCACCACTGAGCTAAAAGGGTGTCTGGAGCCCATACTCTCGAGGTTTCTCCAGTCTCCTTTAGGCCAGTAAATCTGGTCTTTTTTTTCTTTTTTTGTGAGTTAGAATTATGTTCTACATCCTTCTCCAGCTCTGTCCAGAACCCTCTGTTGTGATCCTGGTCAGAGCAGTCAGTGGTGGTAGCCGGCCACCATCTAGCTGTACTGGGCTCAGTCCAGTGGAGGCCTTGGTAGCTGTGGACAATTAGTCCTTTGGACTAATCTTTTCCTTGTATCCTGTTCTCTTCATTCTCCCTTGCTCCAAAAGGGATGAGACCAGTGGAGTATCTTAGATGGCCGCTCACAGGCTTTTAAGACCCCAGACACTACTCACCAAGGTAGAATGTAGAGCATTGTATTTATAAGCTGTGTCATGCCAGTTGAGCCAGATGTTCTTCGAGACCATGGTCCCCAGAGCCCTCTGCCCAGCAATTCAGTCCCTCAGGGAGTTTGGATGTGTCTGTGGGGCTTCCATGACCTTTCCTTGTACAAGTTGTTCTAGTTTCTCCTGTATTGTGTACTGTCTCACCCTTCACCCAAGATACCACTTATCTATTGACTATTTAGTATCCCCCCCCCCACCCCATCCCTGGTAGCCAACAAAGATTGTTACATTTTGTGTGTGAACTTTTTCATGGGTTTTTACAATAGAGGTCTCATCCAATATTTATCCTTTTGTGATTGACTTATTTCACTCAGCATAATGTCCTCCAGTTTCATCCATGTTATGAGATGCTTCACAGATTCATTGTTGTTCTTTCTCGTTGCATAGTACTCCATTGTGTGTATGTGCCATAGTTTGTTTATCCATTCGTCTGTTGATGGGCATCTAGGTTGTTTCCATCATTTTGCTATTGTGAACAATGCTTCCATGAACATAGGTGTGCATATGTCTATTTGGGTGACGACTCTTATTTCTCTAAAAAAAATTGCCAATTAAACGTGACATAATGCTCTCTTATTACATAGACATTTTATTTTATACTTACAAGAATAAATCCTCTAGTTTTAATTAGACATAGGTTTTGATCATCTACTACTCTTGGGGTAAAAAGGAAAATACGTTTATGGCTGTCCTGACACTTGTTCACAGACTGCAACTTTTAGGATTGACTTTACCACACAGTCTATTGTTCTGTTTTCATACATTATTTTCCCTGCCATCAAGAGCATTAGTGATGCAGCATCTCTTAAAAGAATCTATAAAATGGTTAAAACCGTTGGTGCTCGGCTATTAGGCCTACTTTGCAATTATATGTAGAGTGAGCCTATTTTTCAGGCCTACCTGGAAACGTTGCTAAACTGTTCTGATTCACCACTTCCCACAACTTCTTGAGTCCCAGGGGTTAAAAAAGGTGCTTCCTGGTTATCTCTAGTATACCCAGTCTGCAGGTGGCAATGCTGACCCTTTGGTGTCTACACACCCATGCAGGACACTGTCACTGTGTTGACAGGTCTTGATGTGCCGTGACTGAAGGAAGCCACTGATTTTCAGGTGTCTCCCAATTCCAGTGATGCCAAGGGGTGCATGTCAGAATGCTCGTAAGATGGTAACAGGAAAAGGTAAACTCTGTTACTGCACACAGGGATGAATCAGTGTTTGAACGACACTGAATGGCAGAAAAAAGGACTTGGACTTTGCCTTACAGATTTGCATTTGGGGTGCAGGGCGGCAGGACCTGATCTTGATTTTAAAATCAAAACTACGGAAAAGAAAGGGGGCTACTCGAAACTTAGCAATCCTGTTGCCTAAAATAATTAGGAGTTTTTATGCAAAACTGGATGGAGCTTTAAGAACTAGATGGTGCCAGCTACCAGTACTGAAAGTCCTGACTAGGAACACGATAGATGAACCCTAAAAAAAGGAGAAAAACATGGAACAGAACTTCCATTTCTTAAAGAATCCAGACTTACTGGACCTACTGAGGCTGAGGAGTTCCCGAGACTATGGCTCTGAGTTGCTTTCCAAACTTGGAAACTCCCCCTGAATCACCTTTAAATTAGATAACAGGTTAGCTAGCAGAGTAAGGATTGTCAGTCTTGAGTATTGTGTCAAAAAAAATAATAACAATCTATATAAGACCAAAGGTCAACAGCTATCTGAAAGCATAGATGAGAAGGTTGGGGGTGCAGGGTGTTTAAGTAAACAAAAGTGGAACCGCTAAAACAGAAGTAAGGAGTTATTGACACAATGTGAAGAATGTAAACCGATGTCACCTGTCATTATGTCTCCAAACTGTGGAATGGGAGTCGGCTTTGCTGTGTCTATTTTCACCAGAACAAAATGAATAAGAGAATGGAGTTTAGCTGAGCTGATACTATGGATCTGGCCGCAGGTGAGAGAAACCTGTGGGACTGGCAGAGAGCTAGCAGGGATGATTTGCATGCTGTCCCCCTTGGAGGCAAGGGTCAGCTGAGCTTCCCCCTCCAGCTCCCTCCGAGCCTCTTGATTCGGAATTCTGCGAACAGCACCGTGTGCTGCACCCACTTCCAGATCCGGTGGGAGTTGCATTGCACGAAGACCGTGGGAGATTTCCAGGGGCTGTCTGAAAAATCCTCGGGACTTTTCCCCGTGGTTTGCAGTATTGTTAGGTTTATGTTTATAGATATTGTGACACGGCCTCATTTCCCAAATCCTAGTGCAAAGAATGGCTCCAGAATAATCTCCCAAATTCTGAACGGGGTCATTTCAAAGCAAAGGGTATAACCCAGCACCACGTATACCTGGGTTTGAGGGGGCTTAGGACAATTCATATGTAATGGTAATGTTGTTGTTACTAGCTGCCTTCAAGCCGGTCCCTGATTCATGGCGACCCCATGCACAACGGAACAAAACACTGATTGGTTTTGGATCAGACTGTTGGGCTCCATAGGGTTTTCACTGACTGATTTTTGGAAGTAGATCACCAGGCTTTTCTTCCTAGTCTGTCTTAGTCTGGAAGCTCTGCTGAAACCTGTCCAGTATCACAGCAACACACAAGCCTCCACAAACAGATGGGTGGGGACTGTGCATGACTTGCATCCCCTGGGAATCGAACCCAGGTCTCTGGTATGGAAGGCAAGAATTCTACCACTAAACCACCAGTGTGCTCATGGTAATATCGCCAACATTTATTATGGTTGTCATTGTTGTTGTGTGTCATCACCTTGGTCCCGACTCATAGGAACCCTACAGGACAGAGCAAAACTGCCCCATAGGGTTTCCAAGGCTGTAATCTTTCTGAAAGCAGACTGCCGCATCTTTCTCCCTGAACAGCAGAGACACATAGTACAAGGTACAGAAACACACAACACAGACTTCCAAGGCCAAGGATAATTGAATTACCTGGTTGTCTGCAGTGATGAAGACACGTAGTAGAAACAGGATGAATAGTCTGTTTTTACTGTGCCTCTGGCTGCAGTTTCCCGCTTGAGTCTCCACGCTGGCTACAAATGGCTACAACTCCACCATACTCCCCTGGATCAGCCATTTCCTGCCTATCATAATCTCTCAAGCACCACTTGAAGTGCAGCTTTGAAATTGCCCTTGCATTTCATAGATACTAGACAATAGTTCATCACTTCCATATGCGATGCAACTTTACAAACTGTTCCAGCTTATGGTTGCATGAATTATGCAGACACGATTAGGTTTAAATTAGGTGTGCTTGTGTGTGTGTTGGTATTGTATGGTGTGCACCTGTATGTTGCTTTGTGTCTAGGTATGAGAATTATTTCTAAGGGAATTGTCCATATCATGCAGATAAATACTAGATAAGGGAATAATAGCTGCTGAAACAGATACATTCTCAACAGTTGGTATTTAACATGTCTGAAGTTTATTTCGTGCTTAAGTTCATTCTAAAACTCCATACTCCTGAAAGGAAGGGTGGCTTTAATACAGTTCAACAGGTTTGTCTTTATCACACCAGAGGGAAAAGAGCACAGAGGATCATGTGAGAAGACATAAACATCCCAGATGCAAAAGAGGCTGGTTCATGTGGTCTTGTTGTGTGCTCAGGAAGAAGGGGGAACGGATTTGGTAAACCCCTGGCCACCCCTGCTGCAGTAGAACGCCGTCTTCAATATTTGTCCGTCAATGTCAATATGTTGAAGAAAGTTAGCTCTTTCCAGCAAGCGGAGGAACAAAGGCATCACTCACTAAACTCCTATGATAAGCTTGACACTAGCCCATGCACATTTGCACACATCGCTTCTTTTAATAATTGCAATCATGAAGATATCGTTCTTTCTATTTATAGATGAGAAACTGGGGTTCGGAGAGAAGAAGCAAGTTGGACAAGATCACGTAGTACAGACATGGTGGAGGGCTTGAACTCCATACATGAGACGACCACTATGCTCTCTCGGGCTATGGCCCGTATGGGGCACTCAACTGGCAACTTTGGGCTGAGGGTGGGAGGCAGGTCTTTAACTACCAAAGTTTGGACAAACTTGAATTTGGCTTCAAAGATAGGGAGGAGGGAGAAGATCAGAGGACTTCGACATTTGGAGGGAGCAGGTCCTCCATTTGGTTGTTCAATGTGTTCATTTGGACCTATCACTTGTTATCATGGAAAAATACACAGGCTTAGCACCCATACAGGCTTGTAGGCCGCTTGTAGTCATCTGACCCTGTAGCCAGCCAAACTCCCTGAGCTTCAGTCTCTTAAACTAGAAAGTGGAGGTAATCAATTAAAAAAAAAAAAAAAATTCTTTCTTTTCTGGGGCGTGCTCGGAGTACTTCAGTGGAGCGCGTGCACGTGAATGTGTTTTTCGGTTGGGTTAGGTGCTGTATAATTATCATCATTACAGAAAATAGCCGTTTGCTTTGTAGGAGAAAAGAACTGAAAAGATCAGATTCTCGCTGTTTATTGGAGAAAATAACAAAAACTGGATCCGGAATGGAAGGAGGGAAAAAGAAGTTTTATTTTTTCCTCCCGCTATTTCAATGATAGCTATTAATGTTTTTAAGTCTTTCAGATTTGTCTTAAGGAATCACTTTTCTGAGGTCTTATGCAGCTGAAAATCTCATGGGAGTGATTTCCAGTAATCTAAGTTAATAAACTGTAAACTAACTTTTTTTCAAAGATTTAAAAAGATAAATAACCCCACAATCCTTGACAAAATAATTGTACCAGCTGTAAAAGAGCCAAATGCTGGTTAGCAGATGCATTAAGGCATTGGTATGGAAAAAAAAAAGATACCTAAAACCAGAGAAATTATTTTGTAAGTATCTATTTTCTTTTGCTTAAATCTTTCTTTCTTCACATTATAATTTCTTCCCAAGCCATAAAATGTTCAATTTCTGATGATGCTTATCCATAGGGATGAAAACTTGCATTAAAGGAACAGGAAAGAATTGGGATTTTATTCAGAACTTCCACCAAATCTCCCTTTGTCAGCCTTCTTTGTCAGAGAGAACGTTCTGGTGTTTACAAAGGTGAAGGAATGGTGTGGTTTTCCCCCTCAGGGTCTGCTTGCAGAAGGAACCAGGAGGGGAAGTCAGCATCTGATCAGTGTTGGCCGTGGCTCAGGGTGTGATAAGACACATTTAATTCTCCCAAATCGGCTGTAGCATAGATTTTCCCATTTCTCTAGAAAAGTAAGGCTTACAGAGGCTAAGACCCCCACAGTCGCTAAAGCATTAGGAAGTATCTGTGCCAGAATTCCACCGCAGGCCTCCAGGACTTCAAAGGCCATTTTTTTCTCTTAAAGAGATTGTTGGATGCCTAGTAACATAGGTCTTACTAAAATCAGACTATCTTCCTTTCAGTGGGGGTAATCCACAATGGGGTCCAACGTGGCAGAGAGAAGATCCCCCCAGTCCAGACACACTTGTCCTTGTACGGAAACACTTGACATCTCATGTCAGACTGTTGAGCCCAAGGACCGTTGTTCCGAGAAATGACTAAGACTTGGTGACGAAGAACCCAAGACAACTCACGGAACTAAAAATATAATGACAGATAGCTACCGTCGATAAGCCCCAGCCATCTTAAGAGTGGTAATGTCACATTTTTTATTAAAAAATATAGTCCCTATAAACTCCACAATGCATGACTACCAGCACAACACGTTCCTTTTCCTGAATGGTTTTTACTTTCTTTTGACAAATAAATCCGTTACTTGAAGTTGGGCAAACTGTTGACTTGCTTCCAAGTATGATCTCTGCCTCGTTGTTGTCTTCACATAATAATGCTATCAAACGCGTGCTCACTGTGGGCTAGGAACAAGGTGGACAGTTCTAGCCACGCCATTGCAGTTACCTGCACAACTACCGCGGTTTGTCCCACTCCTGTTATCGTCACAACCGGGTACTGCTGTCAGCATTTTGCAGATGAGGAAACTGAGGCTCAACGAGGTGAGAGGAATTTCTTAGAAACACACAGCTTGTAAATGTCAGAGCCAGATTCCAACTCACACCTTCCTGCTCAAAAGTTGTCTTGTGGCCACTAGACTAACTTTCCTCTTTCATAACCTCTTTAGAAAATATGTTTTCTTTGGTACTTATGCTATTTTTTTCCTGTGCTTATTTAGAAGACTCCTTGATCTTGGGTTTCAAACAATTGTTTGTTTGATGATGAACATTTAAAAATAAAGGCTCCACTATTTGGGGTACCGGAATATTCTATGTCTGGATCTGGGTGGTGGTCACGTGAGGGTTCAGATATGCGGAAACTCATCAATCTATGCACTTAAGGCTAATGCGCTTTCCTGGGGGTATGTCATACCTCGATAAAAGTATCTAAAACTACAAATGTAGGAAGTAAAGAACAAGCAGGGAAGGACAAAACAAAGCAAGAGAACCAAACAATAAAGTCAGAATTGCAGGATCTTGGAATGTCAGTGCAGAAAGAGACCCAGGGACCCTCCTTTGTTTGCTCTGATGCTCTTATCCCGTGGCTCTGCCATTGCTTGTCAGTGGGGGTCCCCATGACCCCCATCAGACCGTGAGCACACCAAGGGCAGAGGCGGTCCCTGCTCCTTCAGCACAGACTTGTGGGCTGAGTCAAATAGTTTTTCTCTTTCGATGCATGTCATTTGCATACATTAGCTTGGTATAAGTAAAAAAAAAAAAAAAAACTCATCATATCTGCCAACATGCTCTTGGTGAAGACACGTATCACACACACTTTACATGTGCAAGCTTGCCCCTTCTCATTTTGCAGAGTACTCACCTTCATCTCTCAGATCATCTCTTTCTTAGCCCATTAAGTGCTTAGTCACCCAAAACACACCGGGGAATGATGTTTATTACCCAACAATGAAAATATTGTTATTTATGGTTACAATCAGGGTGTCACCAAGTATGGATGCTTACATTCAGTGAGGGCCTTTCGACCGACTGTTTATGTAAATGAATGTGTTCGCTCATCATCCTGTGCATTTAAGGAAGAAACAACCAGGCAGGCTGGTTGCTTCTCCCTGTAATATCTTCTTAATAGTCAGTTCACTGGAAGCCAATCCGATACAAAAGGAAAAAAAAATTAAAGAACTTAAAGCTAAATTGTACATGTACAGGAAAACATACAAGTGGCATGCTCCGTAACTTCTCCTGGCACATGGCGGGCAGGAGCTCTGCTACTTCTCCTAATGGCTGGGAGCTCAGAATGGGCCTCCCACTGGTGCACAGTTTGTGACAGAAATACGGGCTCTCCATCCCAATTTCTTGCTTTCAGCACCATCATCCAGCAGGTCCTCATCCAGCAGATGGGAAGCCTAGCCACAGCCTTGTAACTGGCCATCTTTATTTTTATGATCTTGTGATGTCACATACACATGGTAAGTCTCAGTTTGCTCATCTGCAAACCGAACACTGAACTGAATGGACTCTGAGGCACAGCTCTCAACCTGTATCCATCATGCATTTCCATGGGTAGGGCCGATTATGCTGGTAAAAAGGGGGAGCAGATTTCTAGCTCTAACACTTGAGTTAGTTAATACTGAAGCTCTAAACTTGCAGGTATGTGTGTTGCTGTGATGCTGGAAACTGTGCCTCTGGTATTTTATCTACCAGCAAGATCACTAGTGGTGGGGAAGTTTCATCGGAGTTTCCAGACTAAGACAGGTTAGGAAGAAAGGCTTGGAGATCTGCTCCCAAAAGTTAGCCAAGGAAAACCTTATGGATCACAACAGAACATCGTCTGACTCACTTGCTTTGGAAACTTCATCAGGAGGGATCAATTGCTGGAGAAGGACATCTTGTCTGATGAAGCAGAGGGCCAGCAAGGGTGAGGGAGAGGCTCGGGGAGATGGTTTGGCACGGTAGCTGCAACAATGGACTCGAACGTGCTGGCGATGGTGAGGATGATGTAGGATCAGGCGATGCTTTGTTCTGTTGTACGTAAGGTGGCCATGAATCAGAGTCTGCTTGACGGCAGCTAACCCACCACAGCAAAGCTTGTGCTAAAAAGGAAAAGTGAGCCCACTGCAGTATTCTCTAAAGGTAAGCACACTTTTTCTGTAAAGAACCAGGCAGTAAATAGTTTTGGCTTTGTGGGCTATACCGTCTCTGTCACAACTACTCAGCTCTGCTGTTCTAGTGTGAAAGAAGCCGTAGATGATACGTAAGCAAATGAGCATGGCTGTGTTTCAGTAAAATTTTATTTATAAAACAGGTGACAGGCCAGCCTTGCTTGTGGACCTTAGTTTGCTGACTATAGCAAAGTGACAAGTCAGCACCCAAAGTGTGACACATGAACCCTTAGCCATACCAGACATTCTCTGTAAACAGTGGTCCTCTGGACAAAGGAGTTGGGAAATACTCGGACCTTGTGCTCTTGGATGCTTACGATACAAGTTAGCCCTTTAAAGGCACTGAGAAACCCTGCTCCAAAAAGCTGCAGAAGACAGAATCTTCCAAGACTTAGCTGATCTTCCTTTATACCTGTCCTCTGACTATTCCAAAGACCCTCTCTTTGGAAAGTCCTGCCCTCAAGCATGTGCTTGTCAGCAAGACTTGGGATAGTAAAATAGGAAGTGTTTTCACCCCACCTCGCTAACTTGCTTCGAGCCACCTCAGAGAAATAGGACTGAGGGATAAGACTCGGGCCTAGAGGAGGCTAACTCTCCCCGCAGGCGAAGGCGGAAGGCCCGTGAGTAGCTGGTAGGATATGTTCTCTCGGTGCCTGCAGAACGGCCATGAAGCGGCCCCGTGGATCCTGAGGACAGCCTTGAGAAGCAATGAAGAGACCTGCGCCTTGGTCTTCATTTTGCTTTGTGATTCTGGGACATCTCTTCACCTTTCTGAGCTTCATCTGCAAAAACGCTTTCCTCAGCTAAAAAAGGAAGAGACGCCTTAAAGCCACATCCCTGAGGTGGTGGTGTTGCTGCCTCTTTTGTTGTTTTATTTTGTTTTTAAGGGAAACTGGAACGCAGAGGTGAATCCACCTTGACTTTAATTCCGTGAAACCAAGTTGGCTGGTGCTGTGGATTGAGTTGTGTCGCCCCAAATAAGTGTTGTCAACCCGAACTCCTGTACCTGTGGATGTCATCTCACTTGGGGCTGTTTTTTCTTTGTGACGTTAATGGGGCCATAACAGTGCAGGGTGGGTTCTAAGCCAATCGCCTTTGAGATATAGAAAGAGCAGCTTAGCACAGAGGAGCCAGGGAGCAGAGACAGGAAGGTAGACACCACCAGAAGATCTCCAAGACGCCAAGAAATAGAAACCGGAAAGACAAGGACCTTCCCCCAGAACCGTCAGAGGGAGAAAGCCTTCCCCTGGAGCCGGGTCCCTGAACTCAGACTTCTGGTCTCCTGAACTGCGAGCAAATGAATGTGTTTGTTCAAGCCACACACTTGTGGTGTTTCTGTTACAGCAGCACTAGGGAACTAAGACAGCCAGCTCAGTTTCTGGATCTGGAGGTCCACCCCAACCCCATGAAGAAGCAAGCACAGCAGCCCCCGATCTTGAGGCCCACCGGGTGGACTTGCAATCAGAATCACAAGTCCTGGTCACAACCTCATTTTCTGTATTCATACCCATGGGACCCTGCACACAGCATCCCCTCCACCTCTTCTGTCCACAGTTTCCTCGTAGAGGAAGCTGTTATAAAGAGCAGAAACTGTTATCATTGGCGGAGTCCCTGGGTGGTGCAAACCATTAACACAGTTGGCTGCTAACTGAAAGTTTGGAGGCTCGAATCCACCCAGAGGCACCTTGGAAGAAAGGTCTGGTGATCTACTTCTAAAAAATCAGCCACTGAAAACCTTATGGAGTACAGTTCTACTCTGACACACATGTCGTCTCCGTGAGTCAGAGTCACCTTGAACGAAACTGGTTTTTGTTTTGTTTTGGTTTTCACTACTGATGGAGTCTCTAAGTGTTTCAGATGGTTAATACTCTCAGCTGCTATCAGAAAAGTTGGAAGCTGAAATCCACCCAGAGGTGTCTTGGAAGAAAGGCCTGGTGATCTACTTCCAAAAACTCAGCCATTGAAAACCCTCTGGAGCACAGTTCTGCTCTGACACACATGGAGTCGCCATGAATCAGAGTTGCCTTGACAGCGACTGTTTATTATTATTACGGATATTATTGCTACTACCATCACTGTAGCTACTCTGCAGACAAAACCTTTAACACACTCCACTGCTAACTGAAAGGTTGGAGGTTCAAGTCCACCCAGAGGCATCTTGGAAGAAAGGCCTGACGATCTACTTCCAAAAAGTCAGCCACTGAAAACCCTATGACACTGTGACTATGGAGCACTTACTATGGCTGGTCAGGCCGCAGATGAGCAAGCGCTCGGCTTTCCAGCACTGCCACGTAGCCCAGCCTCCCGCTCTGCAAAATGGGAGTGTTTAAATGCCCTTGAACTCAGAGACGTCTTGAGAGAACGATTTGTCACGTCTCAAACGCTGTTAAACGTTTCTGAAATATCATTATACTTAAAACGGATGGTGATGATGATACTGATGTGGCACATGTCACATCAGACCAGGGAGCAGCCTCGATTTCTGCGGGAAATACAGGCTAGGGATCGCAGGGCAGGCTGAACCCCAAAAGAAAGGAAGAGATTGGCCTTGAATTCAAAAGTTTGCATGGGTCTTTTTAAAAAACATGACTTTGCTTTCTTGGAAACGTATCCAACTGAATTTCCTTTCAACCAGGAATTGAACGATTCCTGCATTTCAGCGAGACCCTGGCTTCATAAATACCATCTCGGTGCAGAGTATTACGCACATCATTTATTCAGCAGATATCATAATATATTCAGGGCTGCTCTTAGGGAGAGAAATTTCAATATTAGATAAAAATAGCGAGGTGGTGACTGTAGCTGTGTTTGTCTAGTACACAGAGTAAATAGGATTGTTGGCGACTGCTGAAGTCTTCACGAAAAGATAGGGGAACAAAGAGAGCTGGCGCCAGTTTCTGAGCCAAACGTTCGCTGCAGAGGTTCCAGAAAGCTTGATGACCTTCTGCCGCCCTGTCCTTCCAAGCAGACCCAGAGATGAGCGCCTCCCGTCTTATATTTTCTCCTAAGAATAGCTGAATGTTATCCTAATTAGAAATCTGCTCAGATTCGGGAACACACTAGTGTTGTGTTGCTTCCCCACTCGCCCTTCTCCCCATCACACGCTTTCCCTCTCCCCCTCTATCTCTCCCTCTCTCTCCCTCTCTCTCTCCCTCTCTCTCCCTCTCTCTCTCCCTCTCTCTTTCTTCTTCTCCCTCCCTTTCTTTCTCTCTTTCTCTCCCTCCCTCCCTGCCCCCTTCCCCTTCCCTCCCTCTCTCTCTGTATCTCCCTCTCCCTCCCTCTCTGTCCCCTTCTCCTTCCCCCCCCCGTATCTCTCTCTCTCCCTCCCTCTCTGTCCCCTTCTCCTTCCCTCCCTCTCTCTCTGTATTTCTCTCTCTCCCTCCCTCTCTGCCCCCTTCTCCTTCCCTCCCTCTCTCTCTGTATCTCTCTCTCTCTCCCTCCCTCTCTGCCCCCTTCTCCTTCCCTCCCTCTGTCTCTGTATCTCTCTCTCTCCCTCCTTCTCTGCCCCCTTCTCCTTCCCTCCCTCTCTCTCTGTATCTCTCTCTCTCCCTCACTCTCTGCCCCCTTCTCCTTCCCTCCCTCTCTCTCTGTATCTCCCTCCCCTCCCTCTCTGCCCCCTTCTCCTTCCCTCCCTCTCTCTCTGTATCTCTCCCTCTCCCTCCCTCTCTGCCCCCTTCTCCTTCCCTCCCTCTCTCTCTGTATCTCTCCCTCTCCCTCCCTCCCTGTCCCCTTCTCCTTCCCTCCCTCTCTCTCTGTATCTCCCTCTCCCTCCCTCCCTGCCCCCTTCTCCTTCCCTCCCTTTCTCTCTGTATCTCTCTCTCTCCCTCCCTCTCTGCCCCCTTCTCCTTCCCTCCCTCTCTCTCTGTATCTCCCTCCCCTCCCTCTCTGCCCCCTTCTCCTTCCCTCCCTCTCTCTCTGTATCTCTCCCTCTCCCTCCCTCTCTGCCCCCTTCTCCTTCCCTCCCTCTCTCTCTGTATCTCTCCCTCTCCCTCCCTCCCTGCCCCCTTCTCCTTCCCTCCCTTTTTCTCTGTATCTCTCTCTCTCCCTCCCTCTCTGCCCCCTTCTCCTTCCCTCCCTCTCTCTCCGTATCTCTATCTCTCCCTCCCTCCCTGCCCCCTTCTCCTTCCCTCCCTCTCTCTCTGTATCTCTCTCTCTCCCTCCCTCTCTGCCCCCTTCTCCTTCCCTCCCTCTCTCTCTGTATCTCTCCCTCTCCCTCCCTCTCTGCCCCCTTCTCCTTCCCTCCCTCTCTCTCTGTATCTCTCCCTCTCCCTCCCTCTCTGTCCCCTTCTCCTCCCCCCCCCGTATCTCTCTCTCTCCCTCCCTCTCTGTCCCCTTCTCCTTCCCTCCCTCTCTCTCTGTATCTCTCTCTCTCCCTCCCTCTCTGTCCCCTTCTCCTTCCCCCCCCCCGTATCTCTCTCTCTCCCTCCCTCTCTGTCCCCTTCTCCTTCCCTCCCTCTCTCTCTGTATTTCTCTCTCTCCCTCCCTCTCTGCCCCCTTCTCCTTCCCTCCCTCTCTCTCTGTATCTCTCTCTCTCCCTCCCTCTCTGCCCCCTTCTCCTTCCCTCCCTCTCTCTCTGTATCTCTCTCTCTCCCTCCCTCTCTGCCCCCTTCTCCTTCCCTCCCTCTCTCTCTGTATCTCTCTCTCTCCCTCCCTCTCTGCCCCCTTCTCCTTCCCTCCCTCTCTCTCTGTATCTCTCTCTCTCCCTCCCTCTCTGCCCCCTTCTCCTTCCCTCCCTCTCTCTCTGTATCTCCCTCCCCTCCCTCTCTGCCCCCTTCTCCTTCCCTCCCTCTCTCTCTGTATCTCCCTCCCCTCCCTCTCTGCCCCCTTCTCCTTCCCTCCCTCTCTCTCTGTATCTCTCCCTCTCCTTCCCTCCCGCTCTCTCTCTCCCCCTCTCTCCCTCATTCTCTGCATATCTGTCCCTCTCCCTCTCTCTCTCTTTACCTCTCCCTCTCTCTCTCTCTATCTCCCCCCGACACACACACACACACACACACACACACACACACACACACACACACACAGTGTTCACTGCTAGAAAGAGTCAGAGGTCTTGGACGGGCCCCCGCCAGAAGCTGCCACACGACCTTGTCATGGCCCACAGCCTCTCTAAGCCTGTGTCTTTCCGTCTCGGGCAGCAGGGCTTGGACGGGCAGTGGGGCTTGGGTGGGCAGCCAGGCTTGGATGAGACAAACTCTCAGAATCTTCTTCTGCATCTTTCCCACCTTTAAGGGCTGATCCTCAGGGGTCAGTGCCCAGCCCTGGTTCTGCATTTTACAGGTACGAATTCTTCACGCTCCCAACACAGCAGGAGAGAGGTAGCATGAATCTCTTCATTTGACCGGTATGGAAACGAAGGCACAGAGAGTTGCAGAATTGCACCCTGCATCACGTGACCCCAAAGTGCAGAGCACAGAGCGGTGCCCGCACCCCTCAGCAGCACAGAACAACAGTGAGCTGACCTTGTCAGCTGACCTCCGAGGCAAGGACATGTGGGCATGCACCAACGCGTGCAGGGACACTGAACATGCCCAGCTCTGCTGCCCAGCACCGTGCAGATCTGAAGAATAAGAAGTGTCCCACTGGGTTATCAGGAGCTGTGATGGTCATTTGGAAGGTTAGACCTGGGAAGAAAGAGTTGCAAGGTGGGGAGAAGAAGTTAGCGCAAGGCGGGGGTGGGGGGCTGCTACTGACTCCAGACAAGAGGAGGCAGCCATGGCTGAAGGAGCCATTTGGAACGGACTCTGAAGAGTGGTCAGGTACGGACACGGGAAGTGGTAGTCCAGGTGGAGGGATCAGGACTGGGGAGAAAAGCACAGGGAAGGAAGGCCACAGGCGTGCAGCTGCCATGTCAGTGGGGTGCAGCTTGAGACTGCTTCCTGCAGGGGAGGGGAGGTGAGAAGGCAGACAGCAGGCTTGAGCTTGTTTTTCTGTCCTTTTATCTGTTACTGTTGTTGTTTGTAAATAAAGCTGAATGCCGGGAGGCGTTTGCATCCACAGTGCGAAGTCCAGTTTAGTTTTTGCACAGGGGTCCTTGGACGACCACGTAGCCAACGGACAAGGTTGCAGGCAGGATTTGTAGCGACTACACTTTCCAAGCCCTCAGGAAAGTCCTACAATGGGATGCATTTCTTCATCGTCTTCTGAATGTGGACACCCTGCACCTGAGAACACGGAATCTAAGTTATGACAACACTTTTCCTGTTCCTTCTTTAATCTCTTCTTCTGAGGTGACTGCTAGGACAGATAGGCAGGTGGGACACATTCTGCATTTGCATGGCTGCCGTTGACTTTGTTCCTTTTCGCCTTCACATGTGGGGCTGGGGTGGGGGCACGGTGTTCAGGAGGAGCCCGCAATGCGTGGGGAACGTTTAGCTCTGTGGGCCTGCGGCTCCTCTACCAGCCATTGTTTGTGAGTCATTCAGAATGTGCTTCTTTCTGCGCCCACCCCTAATAGTTTTCATGTTGTTGTTTTCTCAAGCTTTCTGACAGTTTCAAAACTGGGAAGAATGACTCAGTCCTGGTGGGAGCTCAGTTTGATTCTCCTGAATGAAGAGAATGCAATTAAATAGGTAGGAAGCGTCTTTAATCTTTCTGTTCATCTTACTCTGTTCATCCACCCTCAGAACCCAGCTTCCAACTGAAGTGCAGCAGGGACCCACGTGCAGATTCTCTTGCTTCTGCTCCCTGGAGAGTCACGCCCTCTAGCACCTGACCGATACAGCCACGTACTGACTCCTGCTCAGTCTCCAGTATTCCTGCAAGGCCGGGAGCTTCAGAGAAAGCTGAAGTTCAGAGTCATTACATAATGCAAAGAAAGAAGAAAGATGATAGATGGGTGGACGGATGGATAGACAGACAGACAGGTGGATGGATGGATGGATGGATAGACGGATAGACAGGTAAACAGACAGACAGACAGACAGATAGATATAGATGATACAGGATAGATAGTTGGATGGGTGGATGGATGGATGGTTGCATAGATAGAGAGAGAGAAAGGGAGAGACAGACAGACAGATATAGATGATACAAGATAGATAGATAGGCAGATTTATGGACGGATAGAGCGGTAGATAGAGACCAGGTAGAGAGATGGACAGACAGCCGCCATCAAGTCGACTCCAGCCCGTGACAGTCTTCCCCAGAACAGAACAAAATGTCTCCAGCCCTGCTCCATCCTCACAGTCACCAGGGTGTTCCAGTCCATTGTTGTGGCACCGAGGGTTTCTCTCACCCTTGTTGGCCCTTTACTTCGCCAAACGTGATGTCTTTCTCTAGAGATTGCTCCCTCCTGACGACGTGGCCAAAGCAAGCAAGCGTGACGATGTTCTGCGGTGA
Source organism: Dugong dugon (assembly GCA_030035585.1). Lineage (NCBI taxonomy): Eukaryota > Metazoa > Chordata > Mammalia > Sirenia > Dugongidae > Dugong > Dugong dugon. The sequence goes on from CM057472.1 coordinate 111,693,261, forward strand.
TCCGTAAAGTTTTCATTGGCCGATTTTCCGAAGTAGACCTCGAGGCCTTTCTTCCGAGTCTGTCTTAGTGTGGAAGCTCTGCGAAACCTGTTCATCGTCCCAGCAACGTGCAAACCTCCACTGACAGACGGGAGGTGGCTGCGCATGAGGTGCATTGGCCGGGAGTCCGACCCAGTGCCCAGAGCAGAAGGCGAGAATTCTAGCACTGAGCCACCACAGCCCCCCTGACACACTGGAGTTTGTAAAACGCAGACGGGAAGAATGCCAAAGCACAGTTTCCTCCTTAGGATTCCTTAGGATTCTCCAGAAAGGCTTTGGGGGGGGGGGGGGGGGCAAGCCTCTCATCCAGGACAGAGACATTCAAACCATCAGATCGGGTTAGCATTCAGCTCTGGAGAAAGTCTCCAAGGCAAACAGGCCTCATAAAAACACCCAAGGGAGGAGTGAGCTGCGATTTGGGAGCCTTCCCCTTGGAGAGCAGAGAAAAGGCTTCCTACTGCCACACGCTGGTGTGCTGGGGTCCTACTTGCCCAAAGACAGAACAAAGCCTAGGAACAGGATTTGCAAATCCAGGAGAGAAGATTGAGACAGAGAGAACGTGGAAGAAGGAGAGAGGAGAGGAAAGGGGACACAGAAGGAGAAGCAGGCAGGCAGAAAGGGAGGGAAGCGGGATTGACACAGAAAGACAAGAAGAGCAGACGCAGAAAGCAAATCAGAGGGGGCCACAGATTAGGAGGCAGGACACGCTTCCACTAGACCCAGTTTGAACCAAATGTCCAATTTCTAAAGCATTAAACTCGCCCTTATTATACACTTACAAGGCAAGTAACCATATTTTCTTCACACGGCCCTTGCACCCTTTCCAAAGAGCTGCCTCTTACTTTTGAGGAGGACTCTGGGTCTCAGACAAGATTCTTTTCCCAAAGCTACTTGAGAATTAAGCCCTGACACAGGCAGCTGGACTCCAGAGACCAAGGACCATCCTCTGGTCTGGGCCGCCCATCTCCAAATTCAGCCTTGTTCTCACCCAAAGAATCCCAGACGCATAGCTGAACTCAAAAGCATGAAAATCAATTCAAACGTGTGAGGCAAGACTATGCTTAGTCAGAGCCAGACCCACCAATTGACTTGGAAGCCAGATCCCAAATCCTCAAGAATATGTATCCATATACATAGATACATTTTTATATCACAGGCCCTGCAAAATCAACATCTGCTGAAAATCATACATAAGAAGCAGATGTGAATACAACTCTAACAATTAATACATTTATTAATTCCATAATTCGCCATTCAGCCGTTCAAAGTTAAACCAGGGCAAGCTTCTGCCCTCAGGAGCCTGCCAAGTCCCAAAAGACAGAAGCTATATGTTGAAATAGCTCTACAAGAAAATATTCTTAAGAAGGAAAGTGCCATGAGAAAGCCAAGTGCTGGTGGCCTGCATGGTTTGCCAAACTGAGCATGAATTTTGGTCCTGGTCTGGCCTGTTTTTTACAATCTTTGGGGTCAAATAAACTTTTTAGACCCTCAGTTTTCTTATCTATAAAATGGAGAAAGAGTCGTGGCACCCCATTGCTGTGCAGAGTCAATGTAATAACACAGTATATGCAACAGCCTGGCATTTGATCAGGTACCCAAAAAAGTCCGTATCCTGGTTGCATTCTAAACAGGGAACTTTTTCCCCTCAGTTTTGAGTCCATGTGATTTCCTTATTGGCATTCATCTCCATTCTTACTAAGCTCCGTGAGGACAGTGAAGGCAAAGGGAAAACATGTCAGAATACTGAGAATCCTGAAACTACACCTTGCTAAATTGTGCAGCGTGGTGCCAGCAAGGTGACTAGGGCCCCTGCAACCCAGTGACAACGCAGCACTGTAAAACCCCATGGGCTGCATGTGCGATGAACCTGTGTTCCATGCCACGTGCTAAACAAGTCCTTTTAAACAAATGGCAGATACTGGGAGGGTCCCTGACGAGGAGGTCAAACAGGTGGAAGCATTTTCTGGATTCAGATGTGGACACTGCTCTCCTGCTGTTGCACCTCCAGCCAGCGCCGAGCCAGGGACCCCGGCAGGGCACCCCTTGTCTCCAGCCCCTGTCTCGGCAGCATCCCCAGACATGCACACACATGCCCTCAGGAAAACCCAGCTCCACTAAGATGTTACACATTTGGGCTGCAGGAGACTGGGCAGCACTTTTTACCCCCTCAATTGACTTCATAAACGTGACTGATGATTTCATTCGCCGCATGGCAAATCCACTCGCTGACGACGCCAAAGCCCCTTAAACGGAGCAGGTCCTAAAAACCGCCTTCTCTGGCTATCCGTGATGCCATCGTGAGAGACAGAGGGGATGATAAAGTGAACGGAGAAATGCTGTGATTCTTTTATGTGAAGATTACGTTTAAAAATAACCAACTAACTGTCTGCACTTTTCGGGGGCCTGACGTCTCGGAACACATTTAGATTGATGCAGACTGGGGCTGAAGTTCTCGTGCTGAGTAAACAGTGAAGGGTTCTTAATAGGAATTGCTGTTTCTCGACATCTGTTAGGGAACAAGGAATGGGGAAACAGCAATTTAGAGTGAGATTGGTTTTGTTAAATGCATTTAAATTCCAAGATTAGTGGTGTTCTTTCTTTTTCAATTAGCATTTACTTGTAGAAAGGTTACAGATGAAAGGGTTGTAGAAGGGAGCGGGTGGGTTTTTTTTCCTGCACCAAGAGGGCACTCCAAAGCCTAGGGAAGCCAAAACAGGAAGGGAGCGCAAGACAGGAAAGAATTTAAAAACCGGTGCCAGATCGAGACTGCAAATCTTGAAGAGAGAAGCATTATAAAAATAAAATGAAATGAAGTCAAGTCCTGATGTGATGCCCCATCCTCTGGGCAGAGAAATCGTAAATTGCTTCGAGACTATATAGAGATTTGTAGGTTTCCAAGCCAGTAACTAAGTAAAATCTGCGTTATTTCTCAAATACATGTCATGGTTCTGTTAGAGTGTGTAAAGAGCTGTAACTAGCTCATTTTTTTTTCTTTTCCTTTTTTTTTTTTTTTAAGATAGAAACATAAACAGACAAAAAATGTAGGGAATGTTTCACCTGTTTTACTGCCATTAAATAAACCTCATCTGCTACCAAGCTGTTTTGGGTGACATTTGTTAAATAAATACATTTTGTGGGAGACTGGAGCATTAAAGTATAGAGACACGCAACCGATGTTCTCGTTCTCGGGTAAATTCTGCTCGCTTCTCACAGCCCTGGTTCCTCCCTGCGGGGCTGAAGTGCTAAATGCAGAGATACACTTTCCCATTGCTGTTCTGTTTCCAAACTTCTGCAGCTAAGGACCAACAGTGCATGGCAGTGTTACTAAAGTTTCTTTTTATTCTTTCCCTCCCTTTCTCTCTGTCTCTCTCTCCCTCTATCCCCCCCCCCCTTCCTTCCTCTCTCTCCTGCCCTCCTACCCTATTCAGTTTTGTTTTGGTTTTGCTTTTTAAATTAGAGATGGGTCTAATATGTCTCCCACACTTCTAGGTGGATTACATTCTTTTGTTCTATTGGTGGGTATATTTGTGTACTTCTGCAGCCTTTAAAATACCGTGAGATCTTCGTGATTATTGTCAAATATGTTCATTAAGTATTTATCATCTCTAACAGAAAGAAAGAAAGAGAGGGGAGAGGAAGAAAGGGAAGGAGGGAGGGAGGGAAGGAAGGAAAGAAAGAGGAAGGGAAGGAGGAAGGAAAGTCTGCCAAGACCGATCACTAAGTATGTCTGTGGACACCCTAAAAGGTACCAAGAAGGATGACTGGTTTTGACGATTTTCTGTGCAAGGAGTGTCTGGTGAGATTCTGCGCTAACTGTCATTGGAGGGAGTGATGAGGCAGGAAGTTCTGAATACACGATACTATCACAGCACTGGCTGGACAGCTAAGGGTCACTCCTCCCGGTGCCCTGCACACAGACAGCCGTGCAGACAGCCCTGTGATAATGACTAAAGAGGTCTGCAGCTCCAGAGCATTATGCAGCTGGACTGTGGGCCCAGGACGCGCCCCCCAGGCCAGGTCCCCCTGGCTTTCAGCCTGCTTTTTCTGGGAAGCTTCACATGCTGATTCCTTTCAATTATCTGTCAATTTTCAAAATGCAAATAGAAACTAGCATGTCATCGCTTCCGTACTCACCGACTGATTTCTCCCAAGCACCCGGACCAGAAGTGACTGCGGTTCAATATGTTCTCTTCCCTTTTTTAAGTGGAGTTAATAGTACTGAGCAGATTTTGGTAGGCTTCCAGGAACCCAGTGTGTGGAGAAGCAGAATATTTTTTTTTAGAAGCACAAGTTGGTTTAGCCCAACTCTTTGTTTGTTTTATCTTTCTTGTTAGATATATTTTTTATATAAAAAACGTTTCTTCATGCACACACACTTGTATGCACGCACATGCACATAATTTAAGCCAAGTCACAATTACTGCCTAGAATGATTTACGTTTATAACATAAAGAAGTGTAAGGAAAGACAGAAAAAAAATCCTCTACACTAAAGACCAGGAAGTAATGGGTAATCAACATCTTGGCCTGATTTCTTCTTCATCTTCCTGTTTGTGCATTTAGAGCTGAGCTCAGAAGGTTCATTCAGTCTGTATTCTGCATTTTGCCCTTAACCTCGTAAATAAACATTTTCTTTATACCATTGAAGTTTCTTTATTAACATAACCTAACATGGATACACAGCACTTGACCTAATTGCTCACCTGTTGGGGGTATTTCATAAGTCTCCTTAGATTTCTTTTTTTCGTGATTACAGGTAATGCTTAAATATACCAATTCATGGGAAATAGCTATCTGCGTTCGATTATTCTCTTAGACTAGATTCCTGGAAGTAGAATTACTAGGTCAAAGGGCCTCAATGATTTTAATGTTTCTGACACATACTGGCAAATTGCCTTCCAGAAAAATTATAGCCATTTACCCCCCTGCTCCTAGCACGTAAGGACACCTCTTCCACAGCATTGTGCTATTCCAAATACAATTACGCATATATTTCTTAAATCTCTGCAAATTTGAAAGATAAAAAAAGTAGTCAGATTTCCTTGGAACAATTTTAAAAACATGCAGCCAATAATAGATTTAGTGTAAAAATGTTTTAATTAGTGGAGAAATGTAAAAGCTTGCATTCAGTATATTTCTTAACCAATAACTGCTCTAAAGCCATCACGCTTCATTACACAGTAAAAAACCTGTGAGAGCCGGAACTCGACGGGAGTACCTTGTTCTTCCGGGTCTCGAAAGTTTTCCATCTTTGACAGGGGACAGCCACCAGTTTTCTATTGCTGTCTATTTAGTGGGAAATGTTTGCATTTTCCTTCTCTAACAGGTTTCCACCTTACACGCTTTCCGGCTTTTGCAGCTGCTACGGAAGGTTTTCTCGTGCGGGGAATAGTTCATTGAAGCAGGGACACGGCTAGTTTGTTGCATACAATTTAAGCAGTTCTAGGTTCTAAACACTGTGAATGAGGGTGTCTTCTACAGTGGCGTTTCAGCGACCTCATAACACGGATTGGTGCTACACTGAAGGGGATGGTGGGTGGTGGCCTTGGTATCTGGGCAGACTCTCTGAGTTCAAAGAAGAGAACTGAAGAGATGTTTGAGGTCCTGGTTTCAAAGAGTCCTTTTGAGATTTAGCCAGAAGAGAACATGCAGCTGAACTCCCTACCAGGAGAGGCAGACAGGAGATCGTTGGAAATCCTCGGACGGGTGTGAAGAAAACGAGAACACAATGAGAAAACACAGGAAAAACATGACCTTCAAAAGGGCTTGTCAAAGACATCCCAGGGCTTCATTGGCAAGCACCTTCGTGTTTGGATAGCTTGAGGTTCAAGGAAGAAAGATTTCAAAAAAAAAAAAAATACCCTTTCGTCTCAATGTGTATTTCCCCTGGGGCTATTTGTGTTGGCCGAATTAATGAAATCAGTCCTAGTTTTCTTGATGTTTTCTGTTAGATATTCATGTTTCCCTGCCAGAGCCAACATACAATAAACCTTAAAAGATCTCAAAATAGCTTGAATATCTGAAGGTGGGTTTTGGGGGAGAGGGGAGAAATCAACCACCCTTTGAACATATTCAACATATGAATTAGCACCAAATGTGCCTCCATTTATATGATCCTAATGGATTAGACTTTATCAAAATTGCCAGCAGTAGGGAATGGGCACTCTTGCATCACTAATTATTAAAAACCAAAAAAGGAAAAGGAAAAAAAAAAAAAAAAAAAGGAAGCAAGAAAAGAAATCCAAGAGTCACCAGTTCCAGGCATCAAGCTCCCCCTCCCCAAATCCTCAATTCCCTCAACTGTCAGATTTTTTAGAACTGAGCACGCCCTTCTGAGGCGATGGCATTTTTCATTGTAAGAATGTTCCTTCGCGAGATCAGTTCCCACTTAATGAAGTGCTCCCTAAATTAAATCTACCCTTTCTGAAAGGTTACTCCCCAAACAAAATGAATGGGAAAATGCCTCCAGTCCATATAAATGTCATTTTGCCCGCCAGTAAATCTGTTTAATCACTACTTTTAAGGAAACAGCCCCACTGAGTAAGAGGAAGGGAAACTCTGTTCCCCGGTAACCCAGACAACTGACACGGGGTCACAGTGCCTTTCATGGGAGCCTCTCCCTCCACAGAGACGCAAGACACACTGTTCTGCACATGCTCTGCCCTTTCCTTTCCAGCCACTGAACCACCTTCCACTGTGAACTGAAGGGAAGAGAACCCGTATCATCTGGGGATCATTTAATGTACATTTCCTCATGGATTCCTTACAAGACTGTGAGAGACCCAGTTTCTTGTCTCTTTAGAGAGAGAAACAGTTTTAATTCTCCTGGAATCTAGATTACTCAGGGACCATGGAGTTGAAGTAACCCACCCAGGCCATTGCCCTTTTGAACCTTGACCTTTGAGCCCACTCCTAAAATTCACCTTTACGTCAAGCACTAGCTGGGTAAGCAGCTTAGTAAAACTGTTTGCTTTTGAACTGGATATCCATCTGCAAAAAAAAGAAACAGGACCCATAGCTCACGCAGTATACAAAAACTACTTCAAAATGGATCAAAGACCTGAATATAAAGCCGAAAACTATAAAGTTCAGAGAAGAAAAAATAGGACCAACACTTCAGGCCTTAATACATGGCATTAACAGGATACAAGCTATAACCATCAATGCACAAACCCCAAAAGATAAGCTAGATAACTGGTATCTTCTAAAAATCAAACACCTATGCTCTTCAAAAGACTTCACCAAAAGAGTAAAAAGAGAACCTACAGATTGGGAAAAAAATTTTGGACAGTACAAGTCAGACAAAGGTCTAATCTCTATAATCTACAAGAAAATCCAACACCTCTACAACAAAAAGACAAATAATCCTATTAAAAAATGGGCAAAGGAAATGAACAGACACTTCACCAAAGAAGACATTCAAATGGCCAACAGACACATGAGGAAATGCTCGTGACCACTAGCCATTAGAGAAATGCAAATTAAAACCACAGTGAGATACAATCTCACCCCAGCATTACTGGCAAGAATCAAAAACCTGGGAAATAACAAATGTTGGAGAGACTGTGGGGAGGTTGGAACTCTTATGCACTGCTGGTGGGAATGCAAAATGATACAACCATTTTGGAAAATGATAGGGTGCTTCCTCAGAAAGCTAGAAACAGACATACCATTTGATCCAGCAATCCCACTCCTAGGAATGTATCCTAGAGAAATAAGAGTCGTCACTCGAATAGACATATGCACACCTATGTTCATGGCAGCATTGTTCACAACAGCAAAATGATGGAAACAACCTAGATGCCCATCAACAGATGAATGGATAAACAAACTATGGTACATACACACAATGGAGTACTATGCAACAAGAAAGAACAACAATGAATCTGTGAACCATCTCATAACATGGATGAAACTGGTGGACATTATGCTGAGTGAAGTAAGTCAATCACAAAAGGACAAATATTGTATGAGACCTCTATTGTAAAAACCCATGAAAAAGTTCACACACAAAATATAACAATCTTTGTTGGTTAACAGGGATGGGAGGGGTGGGGGGGAAATACTAAATAGTCAATAGATAAGTGGTATCTTGGGTGAAGGGTGAGACAGTACACCATACAGGGGAAACTAGCACAACTTGTACAAGGAAAGGTCATGGAAGCCCCAGAGACACATCCAAACTCCCTGAGGGACTGAACTGCTGGGCAGAGGGCTGTGGGTACCATGGTCTCAGGGAACATCTAGCTCAATTGGCATAACACACCTTATAAAGACAATGCTCTACATTCTACCTTGGTGAGTAGTGTCTGGGGTCTTAAAAGCCTGTGAGCGGCCATCTAAGATACTCCACTGGTCTCATCCCTTCCGGAGCAAGGGAGAATGAAGAGAACGGGATACAAGGAAAAGATCAGTCTGAAGGACTAATGGTTCACAGCTACCAAGGCCTCCACCAGACTGAGTCCAGTACAGCTAGATGGTGCCCAGCTACCACCACTGACTGCTCTGACCAGGATCACAACAGAGGGTTCTGGACAGAGCTGGAGAAGGATGGAGAGCATAATTCTAACTCACAAAAAAAAGACCAGATTTACTGGCCTAAAGGAGACTGGAGAAACCTCGAGAGTATGGCCCCCAGACACCCTTTTAGCTCAGTGGTGAAGTTACCTCAGAGGTTCACTGTTCAGCTTGGCAGTGGACAGCCCCGTAAAACCAAATAAGACTAACGAGGTACAGGAGTCCAGTGACAAGGGCCAGAAGGCAGAAGGGGACAAGGAAGCTGGTGATAGGGAACACAAGATTGAGTAAGGATATTGTTGATGTGTTGTGAGATTGTTAACCATTGTCATAGGGCAACATTTGTAGTAACTGTTAAATGAGAAACTATGTTGTTCTGTAAGCCTTCTTCTTAAGTGAGAGTAGCAGCACAATTGGAAGAGTGTAGTCAATGTCACTGAACTGTGAATGCAGAAATTTTTGAAATGGAGTATCTTTGGCTATGTGTATTTTCACTAAAAAAAAAAAGGTTGAGAAGTTAGAGGGTTGATATGTTTGGGGTTGTTAACGAATGTCATAAAACAACATGCGTACTACTGTTTCATGAGAAACTATTTGTTCTGTAAGCCTTCACCTGAAGTACAATAAAAATTAATTAATTAATTAATTTAATTTAGTTTAATTTAAAAAAAAAACTGTTTGCTTTGGGCATTGTGCTCCTTTGAACAATCCAGGAAACAGAAACTGAGGTCAGACTGGAGTTTGTGTTTTAGGGTAAATTGTTATTATGAAAACACTGTTCTGGCCCTGTTTCCATAGTGACAGCAATAAGATGGGGTACAAGAATCTTTGGCAGTTCTTCCATCACCAGAACATTTTTGATTCCCTCGCTGAAACGTTACCCCGATTTGCAAATGGCATATTAAGTAAACTTCAATTTCCATCATTGGCTTCATATGACTTTTGTCATAACAACAGGAAAGGAAGTGGAGGCCCAGGGGGTACAGCCTGCCTCCAAGGTCAGGTAGGGCCAGAAGGGGAAGAGATGCGAGCTGCATTCGATTCTTTACAATTCCGCCAATCTGATTCTGCCCAAGAGGCCTCAGAGGAATCCTGCTGGTGCAGTGGTTACGTGCTCAGCTGTTAACCACAAGGTGGGCAGTTTGAACACACCAGCCACTCTGCGGCGGTAGATGTGTTGTCAGTGTGCTTCTGTAAAGATTAAACCCATTGCCATCGAGTCTTTTCCGACTCACAGTGACCCTATAGGACAGAGTAGAATTGCCCCTACAGGGTTTCCAAAAAGAAGCTGGAGGATTCAAACTGCTGACCTTTTGGTTAGCAGCCAATCTGTTACCCACTGTGCCATCAGGGCTCCTCTGGAAAGACTACAGCCTAGGAAACCCTATGGGGCCGTTCTACTCTGTCCTACAGGGCTGCTATGAGTCGGAACTGAGTTGACGGCAACAGGTTTGGTTATAAGAGGCCTGAGCTGTGCTTCACCTAAGCTCTCTGAGCCAGCGTGGGAGGATGGTACCATCAAACCTCCTGAAGACTTGATCCCAAACCCCCTTTCCTGACACCAGAGGCAAGTTCTAGAGCGGGGCTCCTGGAGTCTGCAATGCTACTGAACCCGTTGACCTGGAAGGCAGGCTGAGCCCAGGACTGAGGCTTGCTGGCCCCAAACCAGCCTTAAAGGTCAATCCCATGAGGTTATAATTTACCACTTCTTTTGAACTGAATTGTGCCCCCCACCCCCCAAACACTTGTGTTGGAATCTTAACCCCTGTCCCATGTGGATGTAATCCTATTTGGGAATTTTCCTTGCTATGTTAGTGAAGCCCTACCAGTGTAGGGTGTGTCTCAAACTTAATCACCTCTAAGTGATGTAAGGAGCAGCAGAGACACAGGCAGGCAAGCAGACCCAGGGGAAAGCAGACACTGTCTGAAGACTACGGAGGCAGCTGAGTCTATAAACCCAGGAACTCCAAAGATTGTTGGCTGCTAAAAACCGAAATAAAAAAGAAAAGACTTCCCCTAGAGATACAAGCTAAACTCAGACATCTAGCCTCCCAGCTGTGAGAAAATGAATTTCTGTTTCTTAAAGCTATCTACTTCTGGTATTTATGTTACAGCAGCACTAGGTAACTGAGATACCATTCCAGAGAATTGGGGTTGTAGAATTCTTGCCTTCCATGCGGGAAACTCCGATTTGATTCCCAGCCAGTGCACCTCATGCACAGCCATCACCCGTCTGTCAGTGGAGACTTGCACGTTGCTGTGATGCTGAAAAGCCATCAGCTTCCAGACTAAGATGGAACAGGAAGAAAGGCCTTGCGCTCTGCTTCTGAAAGTCAGCCGGTGAAAACCCTATGGATCACCACGGTCTGATCCATAAGTGATCGTGGGGCTAGCTCAGGACGGGGCAGCGTCTCCTCCCATTGTGCATGGGGTTGTCTTGCGTGGGGGGCTGACTTTGACAACACGCAAATCAACAGCACGAGAAGCAGCAGGTACCTCTCTGACACTGCTTCCAAACAGGCGTGTGCCTTGGACGGGGTTCCCGTAAAGGCACTCATATGCTTTGCAAAGCTAATGTGCAGAGGCAGGCTTCAGTGCTTATGTTTTTTGGAATTAAGTTGCATGACTGTGCCTTGCTCTCTAAAATGTGTAAATGTGTAAATTATGCTAAAACAGATTGTCAATGCGAGTTGAGGAAATGAAAAACATGCTGCACTCTCAAGGAAAGGGTGCTAGGGTGTGGCTTGTGCCTGATGTGAAAGGCAGCCTCCAAGGGCTTCATCCTTGGGGCGCTGGAGGGGCTGACCAGAAAGGGGTCACGAAGTGAGAAGAAGTTAGGTGGCTGTTTTCAAAGAGCTGGTTACAGCTAAACATAAGTCTTTGACTGGCACATAAGATGCTGTGTAAGTTTACGTGCGTGTTATAGAAGTGCTGGTTCTGAGTCATATTTCTTTTCTCCAGTTCATCATATCCTAATGGAAATACTAAAATCACACGCCACTTCTTGGTCCCAAATAGGACCAGGGTTAAAAAAGGACAGAAAAATGCCCCCATCACTCCGTTAACTACAGTGGGGTGTGTGTGTGTGTTTCTTCTTGTTACTTGTTCTAATATGGCTTGTTTATTGTGGTAAGGAGATCAATCCCGTCTCTAAAAATATCATAAAGCCCTAAGACAGGTCCTTTATTCAAGGGAATCTAAAGGTACACTTGAGAAACCAGTTGTCCACAAGTCGACTATAACTCCTGCCAGCCCCAAGTGTGTCAGAGCAGAACTGTGCTCCACAGACAGGGACCGATTACCCAGTAAGCAAGGTAAGCACTTGCTTAGGGCATCAATAAAACAGGGGCACCAGTTGTCTAAAGCAAAGACCCATAGGTGCCAAGCAGATAGGACACAAGGAAAAGCAAGTGCCGAAGTGGAAGGGAACTGGCAGGACAAAAAATGAAATCGATAGCAGCTCCAGTGTGTGAGAATGCACTGGCTGTAAATAAAGTTCACACAGGGTCATAACGGTGCCCACAAACAAGATTGTCTAAGCTATGAGGCCCCGACCACTTCAACACCTTCACTGACGTCTGTCTCCTACAGTCCCCTCCGGTGTAATTGAAACTCTATTTTGGCGGGTCTCTTGCGAGTCTATTCTTTCTTCGTAATAAACAAGAGGTGGGGGTGAGCTGTCAGGTCTAACTCTTGCTACTTTCACCCAATATGCAACTGGATCCAACATGAGTGGTTACTGGGCCAGGATGGATTGTATTAATAGATAACAGGTATCTGATCCATTTTAAGAGAACTGTCTTATATATCCATGTCTGCTGATCCAGCAACTCCAGCCAGGAAGGCCAGCAATGCTCTTTGCCCATGATACAAGCACAAGGGTATGCTCTTGCACACGTCCTGGTAAACACCCAATGGGAACTCCAGTCCCAGATGACGCGCAAAAGCAAGTGAACTCGAATAAGTTGACCATTGCAATGAATTCAATCAAGTTACTTTTTAAATGTATAGCATTTATGTACAGAATTATATCCTAAGTTTTGTAAACAATAATATTTATGACTTTAACTTTAAAATATGTTTGGCATACACCCAGATGCATCAAAGCAAAATTGACAGAAATCAATTTTTTGTCATGGAGATCAACAGAACTTTACCTTGATTGTTGAAACAACTAAGTTCACGGACTCATTTCCTTGTTGTGGAATATGTGGAATATTCTTTTTGTAGAAAATGTGGTCTGTAGTAAAAATCTTAGTACCCCGCATCCACTGAAAATTTTTATAATCCAGTTCATCTCTTTCCACTAAGATGGCATATTATAGTCACGTTTAAAAAAAGTTACATCATAGATAGTTAAGACACACATACACGCACACACGTATATATATAACTCACATATCCCTTTTAAATGTGTGAGTAAGCAGAGAAGGGGGAACCACAGATTATCAGCACTTGGGACCCTCAGGTACCTTAATCCAGCCCAGTCCACAGGGTTTTCAATGGCTGAGTTTTCGGAAGTAGATCTCCAGGCATTTCTTCCCAGGATCCTCTGGGTGGAATCTTCAGCCTTTTGGTTAGCAGTCAAGGGTATTCACCATCTGTACCACCCAGAGACTTCTTAGACCCTCCAACATTTCCTAAATTGAGAAGGAACTGTGAATGTCAATTATTACTGTAGGCTTAAATGAAGAACTGGCATGAAACTTGTGTTGGGCCAACAATGGAGTTGCACAGGACCAGGGCCAAAGCCATTGTCTATGATGATAGGTCACATTGTTGAAAGATATCTAAAGTCCAATGCTCTTATTATATACATGGAAAAACTAAACACTCGGTGATTTCCTAAGATCCCACAGTAAGTCTGTTAGAATACAGCCCACACGCCCATCCACCTCCTTTTCCTGTGCTCTTCCCAGTCGGGGCCATTATTTGGAGATACAACACAAGAAATTTGCAAATTGAGGCAGACTATAGTTCTTCAATTCCAATAATGATTCAAGAATTTGATACAACCCATAGTTTTATATTAAATGGATAAAGGACATTATAAATTTTCCTAAAGATCGTTGGTTGTACAATGAAACAGGAGAAAATGAGATACTGAGGTCCAAGGCAACTTAGCCAAAAGGCAGAAACGCGTTTCTGTAGAATCTTGTAGATGCACGCAGACAAATTTAATTGGGAGGAGGTCTGGGCAGGAATGCTGAAAATAGGGATGCCTAGTTGTGGACAAATGTTTCAGTTGGGGAACCTTCCAGATCTGCAGTTCTCGCGCTTCTGTTCCTCCCTCTCTCCTTTTTCTATTACTTTCTGGAGTTTCCTTTGATCCGCCATGATAACAAAGAGATTCCATGCTAGAGGTGACAGCTCTGAATTAACTCTGTCCTGGAGGTTTTCCCCTCTGGCCTTAATATAGGAGCCCTGGTGGCACAGAGGTTAAGTGCACTCAGCTGCTAACAGAAAGGTCAGGGATTGGAAGCCACCAGCTGCTCCGTGGAGAAAGGTGTGACAGTCTGTTTCCATAGAGATTTGCAGCCTGAAAACCCTATGGAGCAGTTCTACTCCGTCCTATAGGGTAGCTTTGAGTCTGAATTGACTCCACAGAAATGGATTTGGTTTTGGTTAGTCTTCATATGGAACACCGTATACGCAAAGTGTCATGATGAAGTCATGAAATCAACCTCTAGTAGAATTTGTAACGTAATGGGATCCCACAAGACAGGGGAGCAAATATGTACACATGGACTGCCCTGGACCTGGCCTGTGCTGGGCATTTGAAAGTCAGGATGTGGCATTGCTTTGTTTGCATACAGGGCCTGAGCTGGCTTGTGCAGGGATCCTACTAGCTGACCTAGAGGGCCAAGGATACAACCAACGAGGAGGGCCTGTGACATCTCAGTGAACATCTGCTCTTGGCACCATCTCTGCCTTTCGAAGTCACTGACCCTGATTTTTGATGCTTCAAAGTTTTGGAAGTTATCTTGAAAGTTTAAAAGAGTCTCTAGCTGGATTTTCAATTACCCTATAACTTATACATGTTGTTGTTACCTGCCATCATGGAGGTAACGCCCGACTCATGGCAATTCCGCTCACAATGGATCAAAATGCTGCCCAGTCCTGAGCCAGCCTCATGATTAGCTCTGGATTGAACCATTGTGATCCATATGGTTTTCACTGGCTGATTTTCAGAAGCAGATTATAAGGCCTTTCTTCCTAGTCTGTCTTAGCCTGGATGCTCTGCTGAAAACTGCTCAGCGTTACTAGCATCCTAGTAACACGCAAGCCTCCCGCCGACAGACGAGTGGTGGCTGCACCTGAGGTGCAATGGCCAGGAATCGAACCAGGTCTTCTGCATGGAAGGCGAAAATTCTATCACTAAACAACCAAAGTCCTCCACTAATAAATATATATATATATATGCATATGTATATGAAATGTAAGCATATTTTGCCTATTATAATAACAATATTATTATTATACAATAAACATAACTACTATGTAAAAATATTTTGTCTCTGTATCTGTTTAACAAGTATTCTGTGATTCTATTGAGATGAAAGATTATACTTTTTATTTTAGTTCTTCTTAAAATGTCTGCATTCTTATCACCTAGCACCAAAACCTGTTGCTGTCAAGCCGATCCCGAGTCAGAGCGACCCTATAGGACAGAGTAGAACTGCCCCGTAGGGTTTCCAAGGAGTGGCTGGTGGACTCAAACTGCCGACCTTTTGGTTAGCAGCCAAGCTCTTAACCCCTGCGCCACCAGGGCTCCATCACCACCTAGCACACTGCCTGGAATTAAATAGGCACTTAACAAATGTTGTTAGGTACCGTCAAGTTGATTTTCAACCCATGTGACAGAATAGAATTAGTCAGTTCTAACAAATACTAGCTAAATAAGTGAATGAAGCAAAAAAAAAAAAAAAAAATCAATCAAATAGAAAGTGACTAGTCCTTATGGAACTTAAGTGCTTTGGGTTTCTAATTATTTGAAAGTGTTTTCTGCTGTATTCTTGTTTCTATTTTTCAAATGATTGTTGTATCTGCAAATCCTGAATGTGTTTTGTTCATTCAACCTTTAAATATAGATGTTCAAATTAAATCACAAAGGACTATCATGAAAATTAACACGTCTATGGAGAGATATGTCCTGTAAATTCTTTTAATATTTTATTCTGATTGAAAGTAAGGAAACAAAAACCCATTGCCGTCGAATGCATTCTGACTCATGGTGGCCCCACGTGCTGCAGAGTAGAACTGAGCTCCATAGGGTTTTCTTGGCTATAATCTTTACTGAAGCAGATCACCAAGGCTTTCTTCTGCTGTGCTGCTGGGTGAGCTCGAACCGGCAATCTTTAGGCTGGTATTTGAGTACAAGCCATTTGTGCTACTCAGGGATCTTGGTTGATGGTAAGTAACTGCAAATAACTATTGGAAATGATTTTTTTTAAGGTTTGGAGCACATGCTGTGTGACAGAGGACACCTGGGTATTTCCATATGTATCATTTAATCATTCTCAGCTACGCTATAATGTCAGCCCAAGTCCACCTCTGACATCTCAGTCCAGAGTGAAGGACCCTGCCGAAGGATATTCAGGTGGTGGTGGAACTGGGATTCAAATCCGTGTGTGTCATTCATGGTGACCATGCATCAATATAAAAATGAAATATCCTTTTTAAAATAACTCAAGATTCTTGAGGATCAATCTGGAGGGTGCTGCTCTGCAAAGAATACCATTTGTCAGGAAACTACTTCAAAAGAACTTGAACAATTTAGTTTCTGGGGTGATTGATTTCAGAGTTGACTTTCATTCTTGCAGGCTATGTTTAGCGAAATGGATTATGTAATCCATTTTTTTAAACTGAATTTTTATTATCAAATATATTTTCTAGTCAACTCGTCATGACTGAACTTTTTGATGGCTCCAACTTCAAAACTACGTCTTACATAATTTTAAAATCCGGCACTAAAAAATATGTTGAGAAACTTAAATTAGCATTTCTCCAGAGGAAGAATGATGTGCATTATTCAAGTTTGCTCGGGAAGAGCAGCAAAGTATGAGGACAGACATAGTGTGAGCACTTAGCACTTACCGATATGTGGCCATAAACAAGCCACTTAATTTCTTTAAGCCTCAGTTTTCTCAACTGTAAATTGGGGGTAATAAAACCACGCATCTTTTCAGATTGCTGTGAAGACACAGAGGCAACGGCTGGAAAAAGGGTTTGTCAAACTCTTGAGTAAATGTAAGTGCTAGAAACAAGTCCAGCTATTCTGGGCCAGAACTACTTTTTGCGTTGGCAAGAGCAGGGTGACTTGTAACCGGTAGAATGGACACAAGCACTTAGTTGGGAAGTGACAGATATCTGTCCCTAGTTTTGAACAATGTGATTATGAGCTTGGCTGCTAACCAAAAGGTCTACAGTTTGAATCCACCAGACACTCCTTGGAAACCCTATGGGGCAGTTCTACTCTGTCCTATAGGGTCGCTATGAGTCAGAATCGACTTGACGGCAATGGGCTTTTTTTGTTTTGTTTTGTTTTGGTAGTCTAAGTGATCCACCACCATCTGTCAGTCTGTCTTACTGTGACAGCTTACGTGTTGCTGTGATGCAGAAGTTATACTACTGGTCATTCATGGTAGAGCTTCCAGACTAAGATAGACTTGGACGAAATACCTGGCGAGCTACTTCCAAAAACGAGTCAGTGAAAACCTTGCATATCACAACAGAACATTGTCTGACTTGTTTGCTTTGAACACGTCATCAGGAGGGATCAATCACTGGAGGAGAGCACTGTGTTTGGTGAAGTAGAGGGCCAGCACAGACAAGGGAGACCCTTGGTGAGATAGATTGGCATGACAGCTGCAAGGATGGACTCCAACATGCCAGCGATTATAAGGATGATGCAGGACTGGGCAACATTTCATTCTGTTGTCAATAAAGTCACCATGAGTCAGAGTTGACTAGATGGCAGCTATCTGTCTGTCTGCTAATCAAGGTGATGCTACCGATAGATCCTTTGTTATGGATGTACTGTGTTCAATTGTTGAATCTACCATTTTCCGCCATCAATGCTGGAAAGTAAAAGAATCTTTATTGAAAAATACTATAGTTATTAACATCATAATAATTACCTTATAGTGACTACGATGATCATAATTATATTCTCCTTCTATCTCCCGTTTAAAACACAGATTACTTGGGAGAAAGCCCCAGGATGCTTCTGCAACGTTCGGGTGTTTACCACCAGAACCTGGCAAATTGCCAGCCAGGGTAATTGCATTCTGCTCACCAAAAACTCCCCGTAGTTTTCCCTGGAGAAGATCTCCTTCATTTCCTTTTCAAAACCAGCTGTGCTGTGGGGCTGGCAAACAGCTGCTTTGTCGCAGAGATGTCTGCTTTTCAACACTGGTTGAGACAAGGCTTTGGGTATCACTGCAGCCGAGGCCTCAGAGAAAACCAGCGAGCTACCCCAGCATTGTCTTCTGCTTTGCAAAAAGCCTTCTCAATAATACTTCCCAGTACATGTTACAATTTTGGAGGAAAAAAAAATGGCCTTATTTTTGCATGTATTTCAAATTAAAATAAGCTCATTCGTTACATAAGATCATGTACCTCCAGCTGCCACAGCTCCAATCAGGGAACTAACAGTCTGTTTTCTTCTAATTCTTCATAGTTAAAGATGACCTCTCGTACCTCCTGATTAATTACCGCGTTTCTAGCAAGTCTCTCCAGCTAGAGAGAAAGTTGAAATGAAACCTCGACCTCCTTCTGAACTACGATCTTGCAGATGGAGTTCTGAATGAGAAATGATTCTGTTTACATGATGTTTAGTGAAAGGGTCCATGTAGATGCTTGTGGCTTCGTGCCGGCCTCCCATAAAACCCCACGCAGAAGATGAAACTTGACACCCGCTTTGCAAGCCATCCAAGACTCCTACCCCCAGTCCATACGCTTCATATGTATGCAATCAACTTTTATTGGTTCTTGAATTACATTCCATGAGCGCAGAACTCCCCTTTGCCAATTTGAGCACAATAACGTAGCTGGGAAGTGCCATTAATAAAGAGTTGTGTGGTTGGAGCATGGTAAAAAGGTTATAAAAACTCTGCTTTTACCTAGGCTTACTCTAGTGTAAGCAAAGCTTCTGAGAAAATATTTCACGCACACACACACACAAAGACATTAAAATTAGAGCATTTTTTTGGAAATTAATAGGCTGAAGATGAGTAAACTTTCCATCTCTCCTTCCCTCCCTCCTTCCTTCCTTCCTCATTCCCCGTCTTTTACTCCCTCCTTCCTTCCTTCCCTCTTTCCTTCCTTCCTCCATTTCTTCCTTCCCTCCTTCCCTCCTTTCATCCTTCATCCATTCGATAATTTACCGAATGTTTCCTATGTGAAAGACATAGCATAAGAGCAGATCTAACCGTGACCATCATGGAGCTCATACAGCCATGAACCATCCCTAATAGCTTCACCAATTAATCTCTAATCAGAGATTGTGGGCTGACATATACACATCCATGTTCATTGCAGCATTATTCACACGAAAGCAAAAAGGTGGAAACAACCTTACTGTCCATCAACGGATGAATGAATTAACAAAATGTGGTACATATGTATAATGGAATACTACCCAATGATAAAGAATAATGACGAGTCTGCAAAACATCTTATAACATGGATAAATCTGGAGGACATTATGCTGAGTGAAATAAGTCAATCACAAAAGGACAAACATTGTATGATACCTCTCTTATAAAAAGTCAAGAACAGGTTTACACACAGACAGCAATCAATGTTATTTGATGGTTACCAGAAATGGGAGGAGAAGGGAGGGAGAATCACTCACTAGATAGTAGATACGTGTTAATTCTGGTGATGTGAAAGGCAATACACAAAATGGGGGAAGTCAGTACAACATGACCAAGGTAAATGAAGACACTGAGAGCTATGCAGAATAAAGCATAACTATGGTAAATGCTATAAAATATACACTTCACAACAACAGCAATAACAACCTAAAATTTGTGAGTGGGTGCATAAGTAGATATGTGTGTTATATAGATGTGGGAGGGCATATGGGAGTACATGAGCGTGCATATATACATATAGTTATAGGCATTTTTATATACATGTTTATATGTGTTGCATATATATTCACATATATAATAGAGCACACGGGGGCTGAGTTATGGAACTTCTTAGACATATCCAAACACCTCACGGGACTGAGTTACTGAGATTGAAAACAAAGGACCATAGCCTTCGGGACATCTAGGACAACTGGCATATTGTAGTTCATAAAGATAATGTTCTACATACTACTCTGGTGAGTAGGATCTGGAGTCTTAAAAGCTTCAAGTTGAGACAGGGCCAAGACAGCAGAGTAGTCAGATGCTTCTGGTGGACCCTCTTATAACAAAGATCTGAAAAAACAAGTGAATCAATTATATATGTCAGTCAGGGGGCCGTGAACATCAAAGGCAGAGTTGAGGAACCGGACTGAGTGGCAGGGGGAGGGAGAGATGGTTCAGAAGCAGCAAGGAGTTGCCAGACCTGACCCGGCAAGAGCCTGAGCCCTTCAGGCCTGATCAGCCCACGGGTGAGCGGTGAGGCAGGCAAGCAGCAGTGCTCAGGTGGTGAGTTTTCTGCACCAGGATAGACCCAGTGCCAGAGAGTCTACACAGCCACCCAGAACCAGTGAGAAGCAGCCCTGGATTGGTGAATGATAAGTAGTTGCGTACAGTCTACCATGCGGATCAAAAACAATACCTCTTAAGGAGAAACTTGTCTCCCATTTACCTCCCTGCTCCCTACTCTGCACTGGGTCCCAGACCAGCTTTTGCAATTGCCGAGTCCCCTGGGCTGGAAGTAGGATCCATCACACTTCCTAAGCCATTCTCCCTGCCTTGGAGAGTGAACAAAGTAACTGCCAGCTCCCCTAAGCCAGAAACCCAGGGTAGGCACAGCTCCTTTGCCTAGGCACAGGCATAAAGGATCCACAGATTTTGAGTGCCTTTCTCCCTGAGTAGACTTGAGTGGGCCCATCTCAAAAGCATAGGCCCTCATTTCCACAGTACAACAGGGTATATACCGGAAGTCTAACTTTAACTGTTTCAGCTGTGAAGTGGCAGGTTCTTGACATTTGACAGTGCTCTGCCCATTAAGCAGAGTCTTCACCTACCCACATCAGTGGCCTGATGACTGGTGGCTCCAACCATGCCACCAAGCCACCTGCAATAGGAGCCCATGAATAAGAGATGCCCTCCTGTCCTTACAGCCAATAGCATTAGGTGCTCATAGTCCAGGTGCAAAACCCACACACCTACATACTCCAGGGAACAGGGACATGCATTCCTTCTGGAGATTCTGGGGTGGCTGTCAGCCCCCTGCCTTGCCCAGAGTGTGTCCCCCTGCTACAGCCAGATGCCTGTGCCTACACCAATCACTCATGCCTATCTAGGACTGTAAGTGAGAGCCTACAACACACGTTCATTATACACCACTTTGCTCTTATGAAAGACCTACATTAGTATCTGTTTTCACTAACTAAACCTAGTGGCCATCTACCTAGGCACCTGAGCTCAATCCACACAGGAGGAGTAGGTGGACTCCTGAGCTCACATACCTAGTAACAGATCTAACCACCTGGTGACAGGATATTAGAGCTTCAAAGCTGCCAATAATCAAACTAGCTCATATGAGCAGCCTATTTGGGCATATCAGAACAAAACAAGAAGCTAGGACACAGTTAGCAAACATTAAATAAATAAATATAATAACTTATTGATGGCTCAGAGATAACAGTCAATATCAAATCACATAAAGAGGCAATCCATGATGGCTTCAGCAAGCTCCCAAAATAAAGAATCTAGAAATTTTCCAGAAGAGGAAAATTTCTTGGAATTACCTGAGGCAGAATACAAAAGATTAATATACAGAACTCCTCAAGAAATCAGGAAGGAAATTAAGTAAAATGCAGAACACACAATAGAGGAAATTAAAAAGGTTAGAGAAGAGCATACTGACAAATTTAACAGGCTGCAAGAATCCATAGAGAGAAAGCAATCAGAAATCCAGAAGATTAACAATGAAATTTCAGAATTAGACAACTCAATAGAATGTCACAGGAGCAGAATAGAGGCAATGGAAGTCAGAATTAGTGAGACTGAAGATAAAGCACTGGAAACCAACTTATCTGAGGAAAAATCAGATAAAAGGATTTTAAAAAAATGAAGAAACCCTAAGAATTATGTGGGAGTTTATCAAGAGGAATAACCTACGAGTGACTGCATTACCACAACAGGGGAAGATAACAGAAAATAGAGAGAATCATTGAAGGTTTTTTGGCAGAAAACTTCCCTGATATCATGAAAGATGACGAGATATCTATCCAAGATGCTCATCAAACCCCACATAAGGTAGATCTCAAAAGAAGCTCATAAAGACAAATTATAATTAAACTTGCCAAAAACAAAGATAAAGAGAGAATTTTAAGAGTGGCTAGGAATAAACAAAAAGTCATCCACAAAGGAGAGTCATAAGAATAAGCTCGGACTACTCAGCAGAAACTACGCAGGCAAGAAGGCAATGGGATGACATATATAAAGCCTTGCAGGAAAAAAACTGCCAGCCAAGAACTATATATCTAGCAAAACTGTCTCTCAAATATGATGGCAAAATTAGGACATTTCCAGATAAACAGAAGTTTAGGGAATTTGCAAAAACCAAACCAAAATCACAAAAAATACTAAAGAGAGTCCTCCGGTTAGAAACTCAGTAACATCAGATAACAATCCAAGACTAGAACACAGGACAGAGCAACCAGATATCAACCCAGATAGGGAAGTCACAAAAGGAAATCAAAGCTAAAACACTGAAAATAGGGAAACAGATGTCAATATGTAAAAGATGACAACATTAAAACAAAAGAGTGATTTAAAAAATGTAGACATAGATTTTTCATATGGAGAGGCAGTCAAGGTGATATAAAGAAATAAAAGACTGGTATAAACTTAGAAAAATAGGGGTAAGTATTAAGGTAACCACAAAGGAAACTAATAATCCTACAAGTCAAAATTAAAAAAAAACTAGAAAAACATGCAGACTCAGCAAGCACAAGATCAACAACAATGAAAAATATGAAAAAAAAATACATAAAGAAAAATGACTCAGCACAGAAAATTAAGTGAAACAAAGAAACTGTGAACAACACACAAAAAAAGACATCAAAAATCAAGCACTAAACTCATACCTATCAATAATTACACTGAATGTAAATGGACTAAATGCACCAATTAAGATATGGAGAATGCAGATTGGATTAAAAAACACAATCCGTCTATATACTGCCTACAAAAGACACACCTTAGACTTAAAGACACAAACAAACTAAAACTTAAAGCATGGAAAAAAACATATCAAGCAAACAACACTCAAAAAAGAGCAGAAGTGGCAATATTAATCTCTGACAAAATCGACTTTAAAGTAAAATCCACCACAAAGGATAAGGAAGGACACTATGTAATTATTAAAGGGTCAATAAACCAGGAAGACATAACTATAATAAATACTTGCGCACCCAACGACAGGGCTCCAAAATACATAAAACAAACTCTAGCACTGAGAAGAGAGATAGACAGCTCCACAGTACTAGTAGGAGGCTTCAACACACCACTTTCGGTGAAGGACAGAACATCCAGAAAGAAGCTCAACAAAGACACGCAAGAGCTAAATGCTACTATCAACCAACTTGATCTCATAGATATACCAGACACTCCACCCAACAGCAGCCAAGTATACTTTCTTTTCCAACACACATGGAACATTCTCCAGAACAGACCACATATTAGGCCATAAAGCAAGCTTTAACAAAATCCAAAGCATCAAAATATTACAAAGCATCTTTTCTGACCATAAAGCCATAAAAGTAGAAATCAACAAGAGAAAAAGCAAGGGAAAAAAATCAAACACATGGAAACTGAACAACACCTTGCTCAAAAACTACTGGGTTATACAAGAAATTAAGGATGGAATCAAGAAATTCACAGAATCAAATGAGAATTAAAACACATCCTACCAGAACCTTTGGGACACAGAAAAAGCAGTGCTCAGAGGTCAGCTTATAGCAATAAATGCACACATCCAAAAAGAAGAAAGGGCCATAACCAAAACATTAACCCTGCAACTGGAACAAGTAGACAGAGAGCAGCAAAATAAGCCCTCAGGCACCAGAAGAAAGAAAATAATAAGAACTAGAGCAGAATTAAATGAAATAGAGAATAGAAAAACAATTGAAAGAGTTAACAAGACCAAAAGCTGGTTCTTTGAAAAGATCAACAAAATTAACAAATCATTGGCCAAACTGACAAAGAAAAACAGGAGAGGAAGCAGATAACCCAAATAAGAAATGAGATGGGTGATATCACAACAGACGCAACCAAAATTAAAAGAATCATAACAGAATACTATGAAAAATTTACTCTAACAAATTTGAAAACCTAGAGGAAATAGACAAATTTCTAAAAACTCATTACCTACTTAAAGTAACACAAACTGAGGTAGAACAACTAAATAAACCCATAACAAAAGAAGGGATTGAAAAGGTAGTTTAAAAACTCCCAACAAAATAAAGGTCTGGCCCAGGTGGCTTCTCTGGAGAATTCTACCAAGCTTTCAGAGAAGAGTTTACACCATGTCATGGATTGAATTATGTCCCCCAAAAAATGTGTGTATCAATTTGGCTGGGTCATGATTCCCAGAATTTTGTGGTTGGCCTCCATTTTGTGATTGTAATTTTATGTTAAAGAGGATTAGGGTGGGATTGTAACACCACCCTTACCCAGGTCACATCCCTGATCCAATGTAAAGGGAGTTTCGCTGGGGTGTGGCCTGCACCACCTTTTATCTCTCAAGAGATAAAAGGAAAGGGAAGCAAGCAGAGAGTCAGGGATTTCATACCATCAAGAAAGCAGTGCCAGAAGAAGAGAACGTCCTTTGGACCAGGCTCCCTGCACTGAGAAGCTCCTAGTCCAGGGGAACACTGATGAGAAGGCCGAGAGAGAGAAAGACTTCCCCTGGAGCTGACACCCTGAATTTGGACTTTTAGCCTACTGTATTGTAAGGAAATAAACTTCTCTTTGTTAAAACCATCCACTTGCAGTATTTCTGTTATAGCAGCACTAGTTGACTAAGACACACAACTACTACTAAAGGTATTTCAGAGCATAGAAAAGGATGGAATACTCCCAAATTCATTCTATGAAGCCAGCATAACCCTGATACAAAAACCAGGTAAAGAGACTACAATAAAAGAAAATTACAGACCAGTATCCTTCATGAACATTGATGCAAAAATCCTCAACAAAATTCTAGCCAATAGAATTAAGCAACGTATCAAGAAAATAATTCACCATGATCAAGTGGGATTTATACCAGGTAAGCAGGGATGGTTCAACATTAGAAAAACAATGTAATCCATCACATAAAAGAAAACAAAAGACAAGAACCACATGATCTTATCAATCAATGCAGAAAAGGCATTTGACAAAGTCCAACACCCATTCGTGATAAAAACTCTCAACAAAATAGGAATAGAAGGGAAACTCCTCCATGTAATTAAGGACATTTATACAAAGCCAACAGCCAACATCATCCTAAATGGAGAGACTTTGAAAGCATTCCCCTTGACAAGGAACCAGATAAGGATGCCCTTTATCACCACTCTTATTCAACATTGTGCTGGAGGTCCTAGCCATAGTAATTAGGCTAGAAAAAGAAATAAAGGTCATCCAAACTGGTAGGGAAGAAGTCAAAGTATCTCTAGTTGCAGATGATATGATCTTATACACAGAAAACCCCAAAGAATCCACAAAAAAACTACTGGAACTAATAGAAGATTTCAGCAAAGTTTCAGGATACAAGATAAATATACAAAAATCAGTTGGATTCCTTTACACCAACAAAGAGAACCTCAAAGAGGAAACCACCAAATCAATAACATTTACAATAGCCCCCAAGAAGATAAAATATTTAGGAATAAATCTAACCAGAGACATAAAAGAACTATACAATGAAAACTAAAAGACACTACTGCAAGAAACCAAAAGAGACCTGCGTAAGTGGAAAAGCATACCTTGCTCATGGATAGGTAAACTCAACATTGTGAAAATGACATTTCTACCCAAAGCGATCCACAGATACAATGCAATCCCGATCCAAATTCCACCGGCATTTTTTAATGAGATGAAGAAATAAATCACCAACTTCGTACGGAAAGGGAAGAGGCCTCGAATAAGTAAAGCATTACTCAAGAAGAAGAACAAAGTGGGAGGCCTCACACTACCTGATTTTAGAACCTATTTTACTGCCATGGTAGTCAAAACAGCCTGGTACTGGTATAACAACAGATACATAGACCAATGGAACAGAATTGAGAATCCAGACATAAATTCATCCACCCATGAGCAGCTGACATTTGACAAAGGCCCAAAGTCCATTGACTGGGGAAAAGACAGTCTCTTTAACAAATCGTGCTGGCATAACTGGATATCCATCTGCAAAAAACTGAAACAAGATCCATAACTCACACCATATACAAAAACTAACTCAAAATTGACCAAAGACTTAAATATAAAATCAAAAACAGTAAAGATCATGGAAGAAAAAATAGGGACAACACCAGAAGTCCTAATACATGGCATAAACACAAAACAAACCATAAGTAACAATGCACAAGCACCAGAAGAGAGACTAGATAAATGGGAGCTCCTAAAAATCAAACACTTATGCTCATCAAAAGACGTCACCAAACAAGTAAAAAGACAACCTACAGACTGGGAAAAAATTTTTGGCTAGCACAAATCCGATCAACATCTAATCTCTAAAATGTACAAGATACTGCAAAACCTTAACAACAAAAAGACAAATAACCCAATTAAAAAATGGGCAAAAGATATGAACAGGCAATTTGCCAAAGAAGATATTCAGGCAGCTAACAGACACATGAAGAAATGCTCACGATCATTAACTATTAGAGAAATGCAGATCAAAACTACAATGAGATATCATCTCACCCCAACAAGGCTAGCATTAATCTAAAAAACACAAAATAATAAATGCTGGAGAGGTTGTGGAGGGACTGAAACACTCACACACTGTCGGTGGGAATGTAAAATGGTAAAACCACTTTGGAAATTGATTTGGTACTTCCTTAAAAAGCTAGAAATAGAAGTACCATATGATCCAGCTATCCCACTCCTTGGAATATATCCTAGAGAAATAAGAGCCATCACACGAATAGATATATGCACACCCAAGTTCATTGCAGCACTGTTCACAATAGCAAAAAGATGGAAACAACCCAGGTGCCCATCAATGGACGAACGAATAAACAAATTATGGTATATCCACACAATGGAATACTACGCAAAGATAAAGAACAATGATGAAGCCCTGAAATATCTTATAACATGAAGAAATCTGGAGGGCATTATGCTGAGTGAATTTAGTCAATCACAGAAGGACAAACATTGTATAAGATGACTATTATAAGAACTCAAGAAAAGGTTTAAACAGAGAAGAAAACATTCTTTGATGGTTACGAGGGTGGGGAGGGAGGGTGAGGGTTATTTACTAACTAGATAATAGATAAGAATTATCTTAGGTGAAGGGAAGGACAGCACACACTACAGGGGAAGTCAGCACAACTGGACTAAACAAAAGCTAAGAAGTTTTCTGAATACAATCAAACACTTTGAGGGACAGAGTAGCAGGGATGGGGTGTGGGGACCATGGTTTCAGGAGACATCTAGGTCTTGGTATAACAAAGCTTATTAAGAAAATGTTCTGCATCCTACTTTGGTAAGTGGCATCTAGGGTCTTAGAAGCTTGCAAGCAGCCATCCAAGATACATCAATTGGTCCCAGCCACCTGGAGTAAAGGAGAATGTAGAACACCAAAGACACAAAGAAAGTGTTAGCCCAAGAGACAGAAAGGGCCACTTAAACCCGAAACTCCATCAGTCTGAGACAAGAGGAACTAGAAGGTGCCCAGCTACCACCAATGACCGCCCTGACAGGGAACACAACAGAGAGTCCCAAATGGAGCAGGAGAAAGGTGGGGTGCAGAACTCAAATTCTAGTAAGAAGACCAACTTACTGGTCTGACTGAGACTGGAGGGACCCTGGAAAGTATGACCCCTGGATTCTCTATCAGCCCAGAACTAAAACAATTTCCAAGGCCAACTCTTCAGACAGGGATTGGACTGAACTGTGGGACATAAAATGATACTCGTGATGAGTGTGCCTCTTAGCTCAAGTAGATACAAGAGACTAAACAGGCAGCTTCTGTCCGGAGGTGAGACGGGAAGGCAGAGTGGGTTAGGAGCTGGTTGAATGGACATGGGGAATCAGAGGTGGAAAGGAGGCGTGTGCTGTCACAGCATGGGGAGAGCAATTAGGGTCACATAACAATGTATGCATAAACTCTTTTATGGGAGACTAACTTGAAATGTGAACTTCATTTAAACTACAACAATAAAAAAATAAAAAATAAATAAAAAAAACTTGAAAGTTGCCCTCTAAGATACATCCATTGGTCTCTTCTTGTCTGGAGCAAAGGAGAGTGAAGGAAACCAAAGATTCAAGGAAGCAACTAGTCCAAAGGACTAATGGCCCACACGAACCATAGCCTCCTCTAACCTGAGACCAGGAGAACCAGCTGGTGCCCAGCTACCACTACTGACTGCTCTGACCAGGAACACAATAGACGGTCTTGGTTAAAATGGGAGAAAAATGTGGAACAAAACTTAAATTGCTAAAAAAAAGACCAGATTTATTGGATTGATAGAGATTGGAGGAGGCCCCAAGGCTATCACCCTAAGACACCCTTTTAATCTGGAACCAAAACTACAACAGGAGATCACTTTTCAGCCAAATAATAGATAGACCTACAAAATAAACAATAACACCCAGGAGGAATGTGCTGCTTGGAACAATCATCTATAGGAGACCAAACTGGCAACATTTGCCCAAAAGCAAAGATGCAAAGTCAAAGACGGGCAGGCAAACTGGAGGGATGGAAAGAGGGAAGGTAGGGTGGAAATGGGGAGAGGGCTGACACATTGCAGGATAGCAACCAATGTCACGGAACAAATTATGTATGAATTGATGAATGGGAAAGTAATTTGCCTTGTAAACTTTCATCTAAAACACAACAAAATGTTCAAGAAAGAAACAAACAAACAAACAAAAAAAAAAGAGACTAATAACTGTTATCTGAAAGAAAAGCATGTGTGCCTAGAGGTATGTCTCCAGAAGTTGATCATACGTACACTGTGGTCCAAGACCAAAACATGCCATTTGTCTTTGAACATTCAGGAACTCAATCAAGTCAGCACAGAGAACCCATCTTCTTGTCTGGACTCAACCAAGCTCAAAAAGTCAGATGTATAGCTACCAGAATGTTTATTGATTCTATTTCAGTGAGAAGTTGACCTACCAGTAACAAAATGCTTGTGTTGACCAAACTATTCGCTCTCCAAGAGCAGATATACCAAGGAAGTTACTGAGGCTCAAGGTTTGCTTAGCGAGCATGGCATCAGGGCCAGGAAGTGAATGGGTGGTTCTGACATCCGGATAGAGCAGCCAGAGAGTGTGTGCTCTTCCTGGCGCATCACCAGATCTCAATGGCTGGACTTTCTATTTCTGTGCCCCAGGCAACTCCTCTTCCATCTGTTCCCAAAGGTGTTCTGATAAGCAGGACAAAGCTCACCAGGCACCCACTCCCTAAATTATAATTGCATTATTGCTGACACCTTGATTGGGGTGCCAGGTGCACCCAAACATCAGTGCATATTTACAAATAGTTTGTTGTGTTTGTGCTCACAGTTGGCTAATCCACCCATTGTGTGTGGATTTGACGATAATTCTCAGAGGAAAATACTGATTCCAGGGTTAGGAAGCATTTTACTGTGATTTCCAGAGGAACACAATTCTGTTTCATCTAAGCCCTCCTCTGTCACACACAACCCACAGCACCCACCCTTGTCCCTGTCATTTTCTTAGCTATGTCCCCTTTGGTCTGGTTCTTAGTTTTTGATCTCACATAAGGAATTTATAGGTTCCATGTCTCCCTAGTATTTCCATGGCTTTTGAAAATTTTATGGAATGTTCTTTTCTCCAAATAGTTCTTGCATCTGCCTCTTGCTGGCTGTTGACACCGCTGTCATAGGGAAGCAGATCCTGGCTACATCCAGCCTGATCTACCATAAGCACTTCCTTGCCACTGAATTGGGCCTCCAGGATAGCACTTCCATCAACTCATACTCAACACAAAAGTATCTATTGAACCCCATCCCCTGTAGCAAAGATTCCATACTCCTTAGCCTGGATTTCATGACCCTCCACAATGTGACCACTAACTATATGGAGCAAAGAACAGCCTTCAGCTCTTTGAAGATCTGAATTCTAGGTTCTCTTCTACTGGTTAAGAGCTTGATTAAGCCAGTTCAATGCTCTGCGTCTAAGAGGTTTTTTGTTTTGTTATTTTGAAAAGTAGACAAAGCAATGCCTATCTCCTACGATAGTTGGGAGGGTCTCAAGAAGGATATTCCCTAGAAAAACAGTGCATCCCTGAAGGCTCTTCCCTAGTCTTCCAATTCTCACTTCCAGCTTGTATCTCATTTTTTTTTAATTTTTATTTAACTGGATAAACCCTTTGCCATCTACTCGATTCTGACTAATAGTGACCCTATAGGACAGACTAGAACTACCCCATAGGGTTTCCAAGGAGTGGCTGGTGGATTCAAACCGCCAGCTTTTGGTCAGCAGGTAAGCTCTTAACCACTGACCACCAGGACTCCATTTTTATAGTGTGTGTGTGTGTATATCTATGTATGTATATGTATACATATGTATGTATGTATAAGGAATGAAAATTACCATTTTAACTATTTTTCAGTGCAGAATTCAGTGGCTTTAATCATATTCACAGTGCTGTGCAACCATCACCACCCTCTGTTTCCAAAACTCTTTGATCACCCCAAACAGTACTCCTGTGCCCAGTAAGCAATAACTCCTTTCCCCCTCCGCCAGACCCTGGTAGCCTTTAGTCTGCTTCCTGTCTCTATGAATTTGCTTTTTCTAGGTACTTTATGTAACGGAATCATACAATATCCTCTTGTGACTGGCTTATTTCATTTAGCATAATTTTTTCAAGGTTCATCCATGTTGAACATATATTAAAATGTGCTTCCTTTTTAAGGCTGAATAATAGTCCATTTCATGTATGTACTACATTCTGTTTATCCATTCATTTGTTGATGGACTCTTGGGTTGTTTCCATCTTTTGGCTATTGTGAATAATGCTGCAATGAACATTGATCTACAAGTATCTCTTTGAGTCCCTGCTTTCAAATCTCTTGATTATATACCTGGAAAAAGAATTGCTAGGTCATTCAGATCTCTTGGTTATATGCTGGGAATCATGATTCAATGTTTGACGTTTTGAGACAGTGCCACAGCAGCTGTACCATTTTACCCTCCCACCAGCAGTTCATAAGGGTTCTCCTTGCCAATCTTGATATTTTCTGAATTTTTGGTAAGAGCCTCCTAGTGGGCGTGAAGTGATATTTCACTGAGATTTTGATTTGCATTTGGCTAATGACTAATGAAGTTAAACATCTTTTCATATTTTTACTGGTAATTTGTATATCTCTGGAGAAATGTCTATCCAAGTCCTTTGCCATTTTTCATTGAGTTGTTCACCTTTTTGTTGTTGAGTTGTATGTACTTCAATTTTATGACACCCTAGTATCAGTAGACCTCACCTCCTCCCTGGCTATATCAAGATTTCAGAGTCCAGTTCATCACCAACCCCACTCGCCATGTCTTCTGAATTTAGATGAACTGGTGTGAAGTACTGTGTATGTAAGAAAGATTAGAGCAAGCAAAATCATGTTAGTCAGGGGGATTAAAGACAAATGAGGGGACATTCACAGTCTAGAGCAATTTGCCTTTATTCTGTAGGCAGTGGGGACTTCTTAATGCTGGAATGATGATTAGTATGAACATAGTGTCCTTCTAAGGAGTACTCATCCATTAAAAGGGGAGATAAAAAAGGACAATAAATAAATCCAAGAAATATATGTATTTAAACATGCCAAAGAGACAATTTTGGCCCAGGATACTACTCATTGCTGACCAAATCCTTCTAGTCAGAACCTACTGTAACTAGAATTAAAATGAGTAAGAGTAGACTTCTTTCTCCTTCCTTTCTCCTCCTCTTTCTCTCCTAGCTTTTTTCCTTTCTCCTCCCTTCCTTTCTAGTCTTCGTATTTGTCAGAGTTTTTTAATTTACTTTTTGCTATTTGCTGAGTGATTTTATTCATATATGCATATATATTTTTACTTGTTTCTCACTCTATGAAGTTGGACAGGTGTGAATATCCCCAGTTATGAAATCCACGTTCAGACAGGTCTAATAACTTGACCAAGCTCACATAGCTAGCAAATGAAGAGCTATGACTTGAACTTTTACCTTCTAACTCTCAGGTTGCTGGTCTTTCCTCAACAGGAGGGGTTTTACCATGATTCTCTTAGCAATGAACAAATATTCTCAGGTTTTTAAGCATTCTTGCAACTGATAGTTTAGAACAAAATCTCAAAACATTGGAAAAAATAAAACAATCTTTTATATAATATATTTAATAGATACAACAATATATGACTCTGCAACTCATAGATTTATCTTATTTTCCTTTGCAAAGGAAGAGGTTTAAGCTCCATTTTTCTGGAATGATTCTTGAGTTCCTGACATTACCCGTATCTTTCATATATTTATATAGAGAGAACACCCGTGTTCTCTCCTCAGTCAGGAGAATCCTAGTGCCCATCTTCTCCCATCTTAGAACACAGTGGTACATCCAACTACTCGTTCTGGCCAAAATCCTAGGTGGATCCCTTTGTTCCTCTCTATCTCTTGCTTCCATCCAATCCACCAGCAAGTTCCATTACCCCGCCATCACAGCTAAGTCTATACCAAGATTTTGTTACTGTGTTTCTTAAGTCTCCTTTATTCTGTAATAAGAAAGTCTTCTTTCTTCTACAATTCTATATTCTATAAGTCTCCCCTTCCCTTTCATTTTTTTCCAGCCATTGATTTTTTGGAGAAATCAGTTAATTTGTCCCATTGTTCTGGACTTATCTGCTTGATTTCTTGTGTCATTGTTCAAGTGATTTCTCTAAACTCATATTCCTTGACATCAGTAGTTAAATCTAGAAGCTTGATTTGATTCAGGTTTCAAATTGTTAGGCAAGATGACTTCATAGGTAGGGTTGTTATGCACTTTCTACTGTATCAACATCATAAAATGCACACAGCCTGGTTGCTCCCCTTTTAGTGATGCTAAAATTGATCAGAGGATGATGGTGTCGTCGGCCAAGCCCTCCATTATGAAGTTCCTCATCAATATTTCACCTAATGGCTTAGCATCGAATGATGACTGTTGCCTAGATACATTTTCCACTAGGACTTGCAAAATGATGATTTTATATTATTACTTTGACACTTATTATCTCCTGCCCCAGACCTGGAATCAGCATTTCTCCAAGAAGCTTTGGTTCATTTTGTGGGGTCTTTCTTTTTAAAACTGGGTAACAATCCTTCCCATCTATCCATTTCTCAGGACTTCAAGTAGCAATGCTTGTATTTAAATCACAATCTGATCTCTTGGCCACAGCTGTTGAGACCTGTGGTGATCTGTCTCTATCCACCTCTGCAAGTTCATGGCCCTCCACTCTACCCCTAACTCACCCCACCCCAGCTTCGTCCCTCATCTTGCTAGGCTGCTAATTGGCCAAGACTGGACTCCCCTAAAATGCTCTTTTCTGAGTCTTTTATGTCAGTCATTCTCTTTGTTCAACTTGCTGCTCAGACATCACTACGGACACCTCACTTTCTGAAGTCAATCCTCTCACTTTCTGTCCCCTGACCCTGCTTTAATCTTCTTCCTAACCCTTTTCAATAACTGAAAATGCATTTTATATTTGTTTGTTACTTATCACCTCTATCCCCTCCTGGGATGGAAGCTCCATAGTAGCCACCATCTTTACATGGCGTAGGTATTCAATCAATTCTGTCCAATGAAGAGTGGTTGGATGGATGTTTACAAGCTGTGCAATTTCAGGCAAGAAACCTGAGCAAGAGCCTGTTAAACTCATAGAAGGTGCTGAAAAACATGAAGTCTTGGTTTGGTTTAGTTTGATTTCCCCACAAAAATCCTGCAATCAAAGAATTTCAAACTAATTATCTTTGCCAAGTTAAGGGCAGCTTTGGGTCTTTGGTTTTGTGTCCTGATGAGTCTCGCTGTGGCCCCTCTAGAAGGAGAACTGCCTTGAGAAGGTAATAGCATCCTGGAACCAGACATTGTGGCTTTACAGATGCCATGTTCCCTCCATGGTGCTGTCCTCTCAAAGTCCTGGGAATTTGCTCAGGTTTCTCTTGATAGGTAGGGGACAATCAGTTGGCTTGTGACAGTGAGGGCTAGTGAGCCTGACAGAGTGTCAGCATCCAAATTAGTGGTACAGACATAGGAACAGGGATCTAAGCATGAGGTGGGTGAGGTGGCCCTCAAAAAGCCAGTGGTCTGGCTGGCTTTTCTAAAAAAGGAAGGAAGAAAAATAGTTGGGAATGGCTCACCAATGTGATGACATGGGCTTACATCTCTTCTCTATCTTTTTGACATCCTGTAAGTACTTCCCCATTGCCATCGAGTTGATTCTGATACATAGCAGTCATATAGGACAGAGTATAACTGCCCCATAGGGTTTCCAAGGCTGTAATCTTTACAGAAGCAGATTGCCACTTCTTTCTCCTGCAGAGAAGCTGGTGAGTTTGAACCACCAGCCTTTTGGTTAGCAGCCGAGCACTTAACCACTGCACCACCAGGGCTCCCTCATAAATACTTACAGACATGTAAGTATTGGGGACTCTTGTATTGTGGAAAGAAAATCGCACCAAGTGTCAGAAAACCTATATTCTGACCCCAGTCTGCCTTGCAATATCATGTCCACTTATGGAGCCTCAGTGTCCTCATCTGCAAAATAGCCTTAAAAAGCCTTGATCCATCTAAGTCAGAGGTGTGGGGAACCAATAAGTTAGGTTTCTAAATCCCTTCTTAAGTCATAAAGACCACCACCAATCCAGTCTCACTGATCTATCACAAATCTTATTAAATGAAGTCTTGTTTGGTTCAGTTTAGTTGTTCAGGAAGAAATGTTTACCCTGATCTTGCATTCTGGGAGCTCACAGAAATTTTAAATCTAATTTGATTTCTCTGATTCGGGTTTTCTCTTTACTTCCTGTTTCAAGAGTGAAACTAAAGGAGGATCTATTTCTCTTTGGTTTCAGATTCTAACAATGGGCTTTTTTTTTTTTTTTTTTTTGCATTCTGATTGCAAGCACAGCCTAACAAAGCCATATTTAAACTCAGGAACCTGTCACTCCCATGTCAAAAAGCGCACAGAAGCAAGTCTTTCTCTGCGAATCTTTGAAGACCCTGCTTAATACAAGCGAGGGATCTCCCTGATGCTGTCCAACAAAACTGCTGGTGGATTTGCTCTGTGCATATTTTTGACGAGAGAGATAAAAAGGGAAAGAAAAAAAAGAAAGACAGGGTGCATCACAACGACCGTTTTTCATTACAGTCAGATCGCCCCAAGCTTTAGTGCAATGGAGTCGATTAGCAAAGATGGGGTATTAATTATGAAGGTGCACTTCAATTTATCAGCAAAGGATATCAGATGGGTCAAACGCCACAGCCTCTCATATAATTCACCTCTTCCTCGTAGCGAGGCAGATAGCAACGATTTTGCAAATTGCCTCCTCTGCAAAAAAGAAGGGGGAAAACCATACACACACAACACACAATTAAAAGCACAGAAGCATCCGGCGGCTTGTCACATTTTCAGCAGAAAGCCGAGTGGAAGTCTGAATCTGTGGGTTACTTTGCTGCACATACTCGCTGATACCTCCCTTGATGTAACTACTTAACTCCTATTAAAATTAATAGGGGTCAGTCCTGATCATCAAGGGAGAAAGGGCCCCCTGGAGCGGATAGGCTTCAAGTAATAAGGATTTGGTGATTAGTCTATTATTTGTCCCTTCATTTTCAGATTATCTTGTAAGTATGCGCTCTTGTGCTCTTTGGTCCAATTATAAAGAATAACATGTCGTGTAGAATCTATTTTTATTAAAGCAGCCTTCTCTTAAGAAGTATATAATTTGAGAAGGCATATTGACAGGATCTTAATGCAGAGTTTGAAACTTTTTTTTTTTTTTTTTTTTGTGAAATAAGTAGTTCTTCCGCTTCTAAACTAGGCGTATCTTTATGGGTCAGCAGGGGTCTCTGACCCAAAGATCTGGAGGGCACTGATTCGCAGAGAGGTGTAGCTCAGGACTTGGTAGGAGAAAGAGGGTCAGGGTGCTGAGCTTGGAGGCAAATATTAAATGTGGAAAACCTAAGGCGTCACTACTTACCAAAATTCTCTGAGAGTTGGTTTACTCTTCTGTTAAATGGCTATAAAAACACCAGCATTAACACCATTAGGAAAGAAGCTACATTTATAAAAGTGCCAGGACACAGAGACCACAGTTAACCGTGTAGTCAGACACCAGTCCCCCAGCATCAAAGACCCTGCTGTAGGTCCTGGGGATGATCAGAAAGAAAAAAATGGC
Organism: Dugong dugon; assembly: GCA_030035585.1. Classification (NCBI taxonomy): domain Eukaryota; kingdom Metazoa; phylum Chordata; class Mammalia; order Sirenia; family Dugongidae; genus Dugong; species Dugong dugon. The sequence goes on from CM057472.1 coordinate 111,729,560, forward strand.
CAGAGACTTTGTGCAACTATTATACAGATTGGAAACATTATCCATTCAAGGAAATAAAAATCAACAGTAGCAACAATAAGCCCAGTAAGATCCACAGGAAGCATCATTCTGGAAGAGAAAGAATATTTTAAAGGCACAGGGAGAATATACAGTTAGGTGCATAGGGGTTCCCAACTATTATATCCTATTATATTCTTAAATAAAGAAAATCACTAATAATGGAATTATTTTTTCCTAATGCTTTTTGATTCACACTCTACTTTGTCTGATATCTATAATCCAGTTTTTCTTTGGACTGTACTTTTATTATCTTTTTGTTTTGTTGTATTTTAATTTTTTTACTTCCAACATTTCTGTACCTTTACTTCTAGGTATGCCTCTTAAAAGTAGTATAAAGATGGAAATTGTTTGATTGCTTGTTTGTTATCTTCATCAACTTTTTTAAAAAAGATAATTGTAGATTCACATACAATTATAAGAAGTCATACAGTTCTTGTTATAATTATTGTATGATATGTAGGAGCCCTGGTGGCACAGTGCTTAAGTGCTTGGCTGCTAACCGGAAGATCAGTGGTTCAAACCCACCATGCCACAGGAGAAAGATGTGGCAGACTGCTTCAGTAAAGATGACAGCCTTGGAAACACTATGGGGCAGTTCTACTCCGTCCTACAGGGCTGCTATGAGTTGGAATCAACTCAATGGCGATGGGTCAGGTTTTTGTTTGGATTATATGTTGTGTATAGTGTTATTTGTATTATATAGTTATAAAACAAATGTACCATTTACCCAGTTTCACCCAGTGGTAACAACTTGCAAAGCTGTAGCACAATATCACAACCAGGATATTGACATTTTTACAGTCAAGACACAGACCGTTGCCCTCACTGCAGGGATTCTTTATGTTGCTATTTTATAGCTCCACCCACTTCTCTCCTATCCTCATCCCTCCTTAACCACGGGGAACTATTCTTCTGTTCTCCCCTTCTACAATTCAGTCATTTCAAGAACATTGCATACATGGAATCTTACAGTAGGTAACTTTTTGACATGGGCTTGTTTTACTTAGTATAATTCTCCAGGTATCCATCCAAGTTGTCATGTATATCATTTTTTTGTTCTTTTTTATTGCTCAGTAGTATTCCATGGTATGGATGTACCACAGTTTGTTTAATCATGCACTCACTGAAGGGCATCTTGGTTGTTTCCAGTCTGGGACTATTATGAATAAAGCTTCCATGAATATTCACGTACGGGTTTTTATGTAAACTTAAGTTTTTCTTTCTCTGGGACAAACACATGCTCGGGAGTGCAATTGCTGGTTAGTTGCTTGCTCAGTTTGTAAGAAACTGACGAACTAGTTCTGCTGTACCGTGTTACGTTCACACAAGTAACGCATAAGTAGCTTTACCAGTGTTTGGTGATGTCGCTATTATTTATGGTTGCCATTCTGGTAAACGTGTAGTGCTATATCACTGTGATTTTCGTTTGCATGACCCTCATGGCGAATGATGTTGAACCGTTCTTCATGTGGGTATTGGCCATTTGCAGATCCTCTCTGATGCAATGTTGCCTCATGCCCTTTGCCTATTGTTTAATCCCATTGTTTTTTTCCTGTTGAGTTTTGAGACTTCTTTATATATCCCAGATACTAGTCCTCTCTCAGATACGTGGCATACAAATATCTTCTTCCCATCTGTAGCTTGTGTTTTTAGTCTCTTAACAGTGTCTTTCACAGAGAAAAAGATTTTAATTTTGATGATGTCCCATTTGTCAATATTCCCTTTTTGGATCACAGCTTGAATGTCAAGTGTAAGATCTTTTGCCTAGTCCTAGATCCTGAAGGTATTTTCCTACTTTTTTTTGTTGTTGTTGTTTCTAAAACTTTTTATAATTTTACATTGAAGTCCATGATCTATTTTAATTTAATTTTTGCATAGGGTACAAGGCTTAGGAGGGTTGTGTTTTGTTTTTTTGTTGTTGTTGCCGATGGACATCCAATTGCTTCAGCATATTTGTTGAAAAGACTATTTTTTCTACATTAAATTACTATTGCACTTCTGTCAAAAATCATTGGACCTACTAATGTTGGGCCTATTTCTGGGTTCTCTCTGTGTTGCATTGATCTATGTACCTATTCCTCTGGCAGAGTCTTGGTGGCGCAGTGGTTAAGAACTTGGCTACTATCCGAAAGATCAGCAGTTCAAATCCACCAGCTGCTCCTTGAAAACACTTTAGGGCAGTTCTACTGTGTCTTTTAGGGTCACTATGAGTCAGAATTGACTCAATGGCAGCAGGTTTGGTTTGGTTTTTGGCCAGCACCACAGTCTTGATTACCGCAGCTGTATGGTAAGTCTTGAAATGGGGCACACTGATTCCTCCCACTTTACTCTTCTTTTCCAGAAATGTTTTCACTATTCTAGTCCCTCTGCCTCTCCACATAAACTTTTGTATAATCATATCTATATCCACAATAAATCTTGTTGGGATTTCGATAGAAATTACATTAAACCTATATATCGGTATGTGGAGAACTGTCATATTTCCTATGTTGAGTCTTGCAATCCATAAGCACAATGTGTCTCTCTATTTATTTAATTTCCTTTAATTTCTTTTATTGGTGTTGTGTATTTTTCAGCATAGAAGTCCTATATGTTTTATTAGATTTACACCTATGTATTCCTTTTTATTTTTTAAATTTGGGTGATTGTAAATGGTACTGTATTTTTAATTTTGGAGTTCATGTGTTCATTGCTAACATGTAGAAATATGATTTATTCTTACTGAACTCATTACTTCTAGGAATTCTTTTTGCAGATTGCTTGGAATTTTTTACTTAATTGTTTAGTTTACTATATATTTTTAAATTTTATTCTGTTGTTGTTGAGAATATGTACAGCCAAATATACACCAATTCAACTGTTTCTACATGTACAGTTCAGTTACATGATTACATTCTTTGAATTGTGCAGCCATTCTCTGAGTTTTCTGAGTTGTTCCTCCGCCATTGTCTTAGTCATGTAGTGCTGCGATCCCAGAAATACCACGAGTGGATGGCTTTAACAAAGAGAAGTTTATTCTCTCACAGTCCAGTAAGCTACAAGTCCAAGTTCAGGGCATCAGCTCCAGGGGAACGCTTTCTCTGTAGGCTCTGGAGGAAGGCCCACGTCATCAATATTCCCCTGGTCTGGGGGTTTCTCTGCGCAGGGAACCTCAGGTACAAAGGACGTGCTCTGCTCTCGGCACTGCTTTCTTGGTGGTACGAGGTTCCCACGGGTCTCTGCTCGCTTCTCTCTTCTATATCTCAGAAGAGATTGGCTTAAGACACTAGCCAATCTTATAAACCACATCAGTATAACTGCCACTAATCCATCTTATTAGATCATAGTGATTGAGTTTACAGCACATAAGGAAATCACATCAGATTACAGAGTGGTGCACAATCATACATTCCTGGGAATCATGACCCATCTAAGTTGACAGATATTTTGGGGGGACACAATTCAATCCATGACGCTCACTAACATTAACTCACTGCCTCCTAAGATTCCTATCTAATCTTTCCAGTTGCTATTGTCATTTTGATCCCATATAGATAGCACTTAAGATAGCGTAATGCTCAGGGCAGACATTTTTTACTGCTTAAGCTAAACTATTATTTGGTTTGGTTTTAAGAAGACTTCAGGGGATATTTTTGGTTTAAGTGTTAAAGATTATCTCAGGGCAATAGTTTAAGAGATTCATCCAGTCCTCATGATTCTAGAAAGTATGGAATCCACAAGGATTTGAAATTCTGTTCTCCATTTCCCCCCTTTGGATCAGGATTTTTCTATAAAATCTTTGATCAAAACGCTCAGTAATGGTAGTTGGGCACCATCCAATTCTTTTGGTCTCATGGCAAAGGACACAGTTGTTCTTGGAGGCAATTAGCCACGTATTCCATATCCTCCTCCTATTCCTCACTCTCCTTCTTTTGCTGGTGCTCCAGGCGAATAGAGACAAATTGTTGTGCCTTGGATGATTGCTTGCAAGCTTTTAAGACCCCGGGCACTATGCAACAAACTAGAAAGTGGAACAGAGGCACATTATTAGACCAATTAACTGGCAAGTCTCAGGAAACCATGACCCTAAACCTCCAAACCAAAAAACAAAATCCAATGAGGTTTTTGGTTTTGCATAAGCAGCCTCAGCAGCTACTCTATTTTGTTGTTGTTATTGTGGTTGTTGTTGTAAATATATCTATTACACAACTTTTGCCAATTCAACTTTTTACAGGTGTACAACTTACTAACAGCATTGACAATAACTGACTGTGCAACCCTACCCTTAATCAGCGTGATTTTATTATCTTTTCAATTTTCTTTATTTCAACATTTCTGTGTCATTATTTTTATGTACAGTTGTTGTAAATACAATATAGTTCAAAATCACTTGTTTTTAGTCCAATCTGCGTATCTTCCTTATAACTAGCAAATTTCATTATGAGAAATGATGACTTTAAATTTATTCCAATAGTTTTACTTTATTTTTTATTTACAGTGTTTTTTTTTTTCTCAGTTTTTTTCCTTCTAGTCTGCCTTCTGGGTTGTCTTTATTACTTGTTTAAATCCACTCGGTTTTCATGATTTCTCTTTTTTTAAAATACATATTAGAGTTTGCAAAGTCTAGTCCACAAGATCATTCTCTTGAGTATTACAACAGTCATAACCATTTGACTTTAGTCTCCCCTCTCTGATCCTTCATGATATTAGTGTCTAATATTTTAGTATCCGCTTGTTTTAAATCTCTCCAAATTAATCTTTATGATATTTAGTGTTTGCTATAAATCCAAATTTATGTCAACCAATTTATTTGTCTAGCATGGATTTTTTTTCATGCCACACCATCCTGTATTTAAATTTCCTTCTTCCAAATGTGTATCCTCTGATAGTCCTTTAAGCAGGAGTCTTTGAGTGACAACGTCTTTCGGACTTTGCTTGAAGTCTTTCTTCACCCTTGAAGCAGCATTTAGCTGGGTATAGAACTAGATTGAGAATTATTTTCCCTCAGCACCTCAAGGATATTATTTGGCTGTCTTCTGGCCTCTGTTGTTGAAGACAAGAAGTCTGTTATCAGCCTAATTGGTAATCCTTCCCAGCTAATCTGACTTTCCTTGCTGAGTGCTTTTTAAATGTTCTCTAGTCTCTGTTATTTTGCAGTTTCACCACGCTGTACCCAAGTATAGGTTGATTTTTATTTTTCTGTTCAGGGTGCTTTGGGCCAATATTAGGGTCTACAGGAATTTTTGTATTCTCTACCTCCTTATCTCAGTATCTGTAGTTGGATGCTTCTGAGAATTAGCAGTGTGGGGGAACTCATCTCAAATTTGCCTTAAGTGAGGCAGGCTTGGTACTCAAACCAAGGGCACTAGGAACAGAAGTCACAACAGTAACTACAGAGAGAGCTTAATAGTAGAAGTACAAAGGATGGCCAGCGTGCAGGAAAAGGGGGCCTTATCAGGCAAAATATGCTTTCATGTTCTAATGGGACCCCCTCACTGGGGGCCAGCCCGCTTACTGTTCTTCCCTGCTGCCACACTTCCTTCAACCTTGGATTGGTCCCTTTGCCTCAGTTTCACAACTTATAAAAGGAAAAGCGAACAAGACCGTGTTCTAGCTCCTCTGCGTTGCTAACATTCTGTGACTTGTGTGGTGGCTACAAGTTCTTTCCAGGGCTAGGGGAAGATCACTGTATCCCTTGTGAGTGGTCAGCCAAGACGGCCAGGAGAGCAAGGCCTCCATCTTGTCTCTCTCATCACCGCATGCTTGGGTCTGGCAGGCCAGCAGCCCTGCCTCCTCCCCCGACTCCCATCTGAAGTGATGCTAAGGGCCACATCTCATCTCCTGGACGGAAAGGTCAACAGCATTATCTTATGCATGTGATGTATAGATAAGGGAAAGTCACCTTGAACTGTCTGCTCCCCTCACTTTGGGTTTGCTGGCTTACCTCTTTAATTCCATGAAGCTGTGGTCTTTGTACTGGAGGTGGCAAGGCTATCCTAAGTCACCAACAAAAGGAGTGTGCTACTCTGTTTATTCTCTCTGGGATTTTCACAGTCGCTCACGAAGAATGAGAAGCTCTCTGTTCTTTCCATAAAAACACATCTTTTATACTTGCGTACAAAAATCTTCTACGAAATAATGTGTCTTTCTGCACCCAGATGGCTGGTCACCCATGGGGAGGAGAATTAGAGGTAACATGATCGGTGATGTGTTCATGAGCTTGACCACTGGGCCTCATCTCACTGGGGACAGTAAGAAGGTTTTGTGTGCAAATATTTTTATAACAGTACTAAGAAGAACTAGCATTAATTGGATGCTTGCTACCTGCCAGGCACAAAGCCAAGCTCTCTGTTTGTCATCTTTTTTAGCCCTTGTAACAACTCCACAAAATATGTCCTGTTAATGTTTTCTATTTATATATGAGGATCATTAACTTCCTTCCCTAAGATCATCTACCCTGGAAGTGGAAGGATGGGAATTTGACTCCAGGTCTATCTGAAATCCAAAATCAGGCTGGCTTTTTTTTTTTTTTTTTTTAAATCAATGGACTTTATTTTAAGGAGCTCTGGTGGCATGGTGGTTAAGTGCTCAGCTGCTAACCGGAAGGTTTCAGTTCGAACCCACCAATGGCTCCACTGGGGAAAGGCCTGGTTATCTGCTTCCATAAAGATCACAGCTTAGGAAGCCCTATGGGATGGTTCTACTCTGTCCTGTACAGTCGCTATGAGTCGGAATCGACTGGACAACGCATAACCACAACAACATGGACTTTATTTTTTTAGGGAAGTTTTAGGTTTACAGAAAAATTGAGCGGTAAGTACAGAGACTTCCATATGCTCCCACCCCATTCCACCCCTGTTCCCCTTGCTATTACCATCTTGCCTCCAGGGGTCCATTTGTTATAATTGGTGACCGATACCAAGGCCTTTTGAGAACTAAAGTCCATAGTTTACGTTAGCGTTCACTCATCGTGTTGTCTAGTCATGGGGCTTTGACAAATGCCTACTGTCATGTATTAAAGTATCATACCGAATAGTGTCACTGCCCTAAAAACACAGTGTTCCACCTGTGAGCCTCGCCCCTCCCTGTGAGCCCCTGGCAACCACTGATGTTTTCACTGTCTCTTATAGCTTCACCTTTTCCAGAATGGCATATAGGTGGGATCCTACAGTATGTACCTTTTTAAGATGTACTTATTTTGCTTAGTAGTACACATTGAAGGTTCCGTCTTTATTTTTTTTTTCTTTGTGACTTAATAGCTCATTTCTTTTTATCGATGAACAATACTCCGTAAATGGTTGTACCATAGTTTATTTCTCCATTCACCTATTGAAGGACATCTTGGTTGCTTCTAACATTTGACAGTTATAAATAAAACCCTTTAACATTTGACCCTCTGTCTTACTCAACCTCACAGGTACCAGTGAGGTGCCAGTTGAACGATTCCAGTCTTCACTGTCCTGAGGGTGGGGCATGCCTGGCTGCATCTACTCATCATGAAGTAGCTCCTTCGAGGAGGCCAGGCTGAAGCACAAGGACACTAAGTAACTGTCCATGGTCTCCCGGAGCTGTGGGGCCAGTTCACACAGTGCCTAAACCCCCGTATCACTCAGCAGGCAATCCTTCCACGGAGATGAGGCAAGACATGCTGACCTCTGGGAACACATGCAATTCTTTCAATGAAGGAAAATGCTCCCGGATGAAGGGCAATCACCATTCTTACCAGTGTGGCCCGGGACACAGTGAAATGGGTACTGGGGATTGATCCCGCCTTGGGGGGAGGAGATACACAGCCAGCAGAGGTAACTAGAGTCCAAAGTGAAAGTTTGTTGTTTTCTTAGCGGAGAAGGCATGCAGATGAAAACAGATGCATTTTGCAGATAAATCATAACTTGCTGCAGGAGGGCTCATATAGAAATTCTTCGTGGCTGGGGAGCGTTCATCAACTATGGCCCTACGCACACACACCGGGGAAGTAAATCATTGCAGCAAAGGGCCTATATGTTCCTGTCCCAAAATAAATGAAAGCATGGATTACTCAGACAGAGCAAAATGACTATGAATTCTGCTTTTAGGAATCTTTCCTATGTATGTGTGCCAGACTATTTGTTGCAGTATTGTGTGTGCAATAGTGAACAATTGCGCAGTGCACACCAATAAGTAAATGGGTAAATTAATCACTGTGTGCATGGTGTAGAATACCAGACAGCTTAAAAGAAGTTAGATCTGACATGGAAAGGTTTTCACAATCTATTGGTAAAACTAAATTGTGAAACAAAATGCATAGTTGAATTCCAGTTATGAAAAAAACTAAAATAAATCAAGTACATGTGTACATTTAATCATAGATATGTGAAAATGTAGAAGAGGCACAGCAGACGTGGGCTCGCTGCTCTTCCTGCTTATGAACTGTGCATGATTGTGATTATGTACCGTTGGCTTTTTATTTGTAACCAAGCTTTCCAAGGATTGCTGTGTAATTAAAAATCAGTTCTTTCATGTTTTTAGGAATTAGAGCTGAAAAAAGCTAAGCATAAGAAGTTATTTCACACATGAAGTCCGTCCAGCAAAGTTAACTTGCACAACATAACAAAGTTGGTTATTTACTCTTATCTCCCATCAAGATATACAATTTTATCAAAATCATAAATTAATATAAACGTTACAAAAATGTGTTTTAATGAGTCACTGTAAGTACTATTGTATTATTACTGTGTTGTATTTATACATCTATATATGTATATATACATATATTACATGCAATATATATCAATGTATATATATATTTATACACACATACATTATATATTATATATGATTTCTATATTTTTGTATAATTATATATAATCGGTATGAATTTCTATATATTTATATATAAACACTACATATAATATATATGAATTTATAGATATATTTATATATTCATTATGTATAACATATACTAATATATATACACATTATATGTAACATGTATGAATTTATATATATTTTTTTATATACACACGTTATATGTAGCATATATGAATTTACATATTTATATATACATACATTATATATAATATATATGAATTTTTATATATACATTATACATTGCATATATGAATCTATGTATGCTTATACATTATATGTAATACATGTATTTATATATACACACATCATATGTAATATATATGAATTTATATATGTACATACATATATATAATATATATGGGTGTATATACCTTATATATAAAAAGGAAATCCTGGTGGCATAGTGGTTAAGAGCTGAAGCTGCTAACCAAAAGGTAGGTGGTTCACATCCATCAGGCACTCCTTGGAAACCTTATGGGGCAGTTCTACTCTGTCCTATAGGGTTCTTACGAGTCGGAATCCACCTGACAGCAACAGATTACTTTTTCTAGTTATATTTATATATTTTTTTTATATTTTTATAAAAATATGTTGGCATTGAGTCGATTCCAACTCATAACGACCTTATAGGACAGAGCAGAACTGCCTCATAGAATTTCCAAGGAGTGCCTGGTGGATTTAAGCTGCCCAGCTTTTGGTTAACAGCCAAGTTCTTAACCACTATGCCACCAGGGCTATGCATTATATATAATATATATGAATTTATATTTATTTATATATACACATATGTATACATTGTAAATGAATTTATGTATATACAGTGTATATTATTTATATGAATTTGTATATATTTATATACACATACATTACATGTAATATATATGAATTTATATATAAATATTTATTTATTTATTTAAATATGCATACATTATATATAATATATATGAATTTATACATATATTTGTACATACATTATATATTATATATGGATTTATATATATACATTACATATAACTTACATGGATTTATATACATTTATATATTGCATATATGAATTTATATATAGTTATATATGAATACATTATATGTAATTCATATACACACATTATATGTAATATATATGAATTTATTTATATCTATGTTATATATAATATAAATGAAATTATATATATTTATATATACATTATAGAATATGCATGAATTTATATTTATATATACATTAGATATAATATATATGAACTTATGCATATTTACATACACAGTATATATTAATATATGAATTTATGTCTATTTATATATACATACATTATATATAGCATATGAATTTATATATATTTATATATACATTATATTTATATATACCTTATATGTTATTATATATAACATAAATTTATTTGTATGTGTATATGCATACATTATATATAATATACGCAAATATATATATATGTATATAGATAGATAGATAGATATACAATATTGGGTTTGTATTGAATGAGAGGTGAACTATGGCCCTAATGCCATTTGGTCATTAGAGACCCAGCCCTCTCTCAACTGTAGGGATTGTTGAAAAACTTCAGCTGAAAACCGTTTTACATCTCAATTACTCATGATTAATGTAATCAGATGGAATTAATTAATAAAGTCAAACTATCCAGGGAGAATTAAAATAGCACCACCAACACACACGGTTCTGCAGATGCAAACAGAAGATGAGCAACAGCTGCACACACCCAGCAATGAACATCCAAGAGAGATTCGAAAAGTAACTTTGCACGGTTAATTACCGGTGCATATGCAGGATGAAATCCTTATGTTGGGAGGACAATCTTTTGTTTTCATAGGCATGTGGGAGAACAGGTAAAATAGAAGAGGTGACATCACCAGGGATTAGCAAACCCTCGTCTCGGAGACAGCAGTTATTGGGGGCAGTAAGAGTGCATTCAGGGGCAGTGGTGGTTCAGTGATAGAACTCTCGACTTCCATGCAGGGCACCTGGGTTAGAGTCCTGGCCAATACACCTCATGGGCAGTCACCACCTATTGGCCAGTGGAGGTTTGTGTTTTACTATGAAGGTGGACTAGGAAGAAAGGCCTGGCAATCTACTTCTGAAAAACAAAAAATCAGTCAATGAAAACCCTGTGGATCACAATGGAACACTGTCCTATCACAACCAATCATGGAGATGGTGCAGGATCGGGAAGCACTTTGTTCCTTTGTTCTTGGGGTCACCATGAGTCAGGAGCCAACCTGAAGACAGCTCACAACAGCAGTAAGCATACAGGCAGTCCCTGACTTCCCATGAGGTTCCATTCCAGTGACCCCATCGTAAATCGATCCTGACATAAGTCAAATACTTCTTCTTTTTTTTTTTTTTTTTTTAGTTTTCATTATTATTGCCTTTTATGATCAGTATCTTTATCAACTCTGTCTTGATTTGTCTTTGGGGACTGGAAACCTTACGTGTAAACTTTTAGCTTCAACATCGGCACTTTCCGCTTCTCCAGTAACACAGATGTTACTTAAGCCAAAAAAACCCCCAAAAAACTAGACAGCTGTAATTGCATTTCCTTTTAACTTGAATACGGCAAGTCAGGGACTACCTGCATATTCATTCAACAAGTCAGAGGCAGCTTCTTTCTGACAGGCATTCAGAGTCAGGGGCAGACGTTTGCAATGCTCTTTGTTGAGGTTCTTCTCCATTTTTGGCCTGGGTGTAGCACAAACAAGTGATGGCAGCTGTCTTCATTGGGCTTAGTGTCTAGAGAGGCAGGAAAAAGGTTAACAAAACAGATATACAGGTCTGTACATAATCACACACTACAATAAGTATGAGGAAGGAATTGGCTCTGGATATAATCATTGGAGATAAGAGACAGCATTTTTCAAAAAGGATGTTTGAACGGATGCTGAAGAATGAATAGGAAAAGGAAAACATAAAGAGTAGATGAGAATGAATTAGATTAGGGTGGGGCAAGGGGAAGACCCTTCTAGAAACAGAAAACGAAATGTTCAAAAGCTGTGAAGCATTTAAAAGGTGTACATTTATCAACTCATGCAGTTCTCTACTCTATGAGGTAGAGAGATGCTTCGTTTTCTCATTTTACAGATGAAGAAACCGAGGCACAGACAGATTAAGTAATCTGCCCAAGATCCACAGCTAGCAAAGAGCAGAGCTAGGATTTGAGCGCTGGCAGTTAGCCCCCACCCCTTCTATTAACCACTCCACTAGACTGGCTTGTGGGAGGGTTGGTGGATGCTCTCAAGAAGCCCCTGGAAGGAGGGATTTGGTGGGAGAGAGACAAGGCACCCCAGGTGCATGAATACCCCAGGAGTTTTCATTACATGCTGAGAGGTACGGCCTCAAGGCCTCCCAGAGTTATTCATCACAGAGAGCTTTGATTGGAACTCAGCCCCACCACCTACTGATTCGTGACCTTGGCAAAGTCCCATAGCCTCTCTGAATCCAGCTTTCTCCTCCAGGAAAGGGAGTTGGCATCAGGAGTAAGGATTTCACAGGAAGTCTTGCACTTAGGGTCTCCAGCAGAAAGTCAGCACTTGCTGTTACCTTGGTGAGAGAGGAAGGGACTCAGGTGGTCATGTGAGGACATCGGAGGAAGCAGCACTAAGAGGAAGAGTCTTTGTGGAGTCCTTGCCATGAACAGTCCAGACGCAAGCATAAGTGCCCATGATCCAGGCCTCGAGGCCCTCTGTGTGGTCTAATCTTCATGGCAAAGCTGCACAGCACTACTTAGGGATGGGGCACTGGGATCGCAAGGGGACCAGCTTGTCCAATGTTGCACAGTGAGTACAAGGGCCTGGGACTCGCACTCAGGTCTAAGGACGTCTGCACCTTGTTTTGTCCCATTATGCGGCATTTGCTGACACAGGACTGCTGACCTGGACTTCAGCCTGAGCACTGCTGGCCAGGTAGGCCAGATGCTCACTCAGGACTTTGTCTTCCACAAGATAGATAGATGATGATGGACAGATAGATGATAGATAGGTGGATAGATGATAGATGGACAGATGGACAGAGAGACAGATAGGTGGATGATGGATAGATGATAGATTAGTTAGACAGATAGATGATGGGTGGACAGACAGGTGATGGATGGATTGATGGATGGATGGACAGACAGGTGATGGATGGATTGATGGATGGATGGACAGAGGGTTAGACAGAGAGAGAGGGATACATAGACAGGTAGAGAGCTAAGAGAGACAGGTAGATAAAGAAAGAGAGAGAGAAAGGGATAGATAGAGAGGTAGATAGAGGTAGTTAGGTAGACAGATAGATGACAGACAGAGGTAGATAGAGAGACAGACAGACAGATGCCGTTGAGTTGACTCTGACTCCAGCTGACCTTATGGGCAACACAATAAAACACTGCCAGGTCCTGCGTCATGCTCATGATCACCAGCATGTTGGAGTTCATTGTGTTGGCACTCATCTGTGGGACCAGTCCTTCTCACGGGGGGTCTCCCTTGCCCTTGCTGGCCCTCTACTTCACCAAACATGATGTTGTCCTCCAGCGATTGATCCCTCCTGATGATGTGTCCAAAGCAAGTGAGTCAGATGATGTTCTGTGGTGACCCATGAGGTTTTCACTGGCTAATTTTTGGAGGTAGAGCACCAGGCCTTTCTTCTTAGTCTGACTTAGTCTGGAAGCTCTGCTGGAACCTGTCCACCATAGGTGACCCTGCTGGTATTTGAAATAGCAGTGGTATGGCTTCCAGCATGACAGCAACGTGCAAGCCACCACAGTTTGACACACTGACAGATGACCAGAGGAAGGGGCACTTTCCTCACCTTTGCACAGAGGGTCTGACCGAGGAGTTGTGACTTTGCCTTTGTCATGGTTTGAATTATGTCCCCAAAAAATGTGTGTATCAATTTGGCTAGGCCATGATTCCTGGTACTGTGTGATTTTCCTGTATGTTGTAAACCTGCCTCTATGATGTTAATGAGGGAGGATGGGTGGCAGTTGTGTTAGTAAGGCAGGACCTGATCTACAAGACTGGATTGTTCCTGAAGCAATCTCTTGAGATGTAAAAGACAGAAGTGAGCAGTGAGACAGGGGACCTCATACCATCAAGAAAGCAGTGCCGGGAGCAGAGCGCGTCCTTTGGACCAGGGTCCCTGTGCAGAGAAGCTCCTAGTCTGGGGAAACACTGATGAGAGGGCCGACAGAGAGAGAAAGACTTCCCCTGGAGCTGACGCCCTGAATTTGGACTTTCAGCCTACTTTGACTGTGAGGAAATAAACTTCTCTTCGTTAAAACCATCCACATGTGGTATTTCTGTTATGGCAGCACTAGATAACTAAGACAGCCTTGCACGCTTTTTCTCAGGGAAACCACACCGAGAGTCCAACCCATCACCAGCTGGGTCTCGCCCTTGTCTCCCTGTATTCTGAGCAAAAGCAAAGGGCACTCTCGGCCTTCCCTTGGCCTACCCCTTCCTTCCATGTGTACGTGGGACATGACTTTCAAACACTCGAGTAGAGCTCCCTGCTCACTCCATGGCAGAGCGCGGCAGATCCTGAGAGTCAGTAAAGAGAAGACCCTCCAGAGAGGAGAGGAGCTGGGCACAGGAGCTCAGAGCTACGGAGGAGCAGGCCCACTGCAAACCCACAGAGCCCGAGCAAGACCCCTGGGCTGACCCCACCCTCTGCCTGGTGGTGTCCCCTCCCAGGCCAACGGGGAGGAGGTGATACCCGCAGAGGTACCCACTGACAGGCAGAAAATGATATATATTCATGTTTATTATGTATGTTACACATCCATATAACATATGTATGTTATGTTTCTTGATAACCCATCCACTGCCATCGATTCAATTCTGACCCTTAGTGACCCTACAGGACAGAGTAGAACGGCCCCATAGGGTTTCTAAGGCTGTCATCTTTATGGAAGCAGACTGTCACATCTTCCTCCTGCTGAGCAGCTGGTGAGTTCGAACAGATGACCTTTTGGTTAGCAGCGGAGCGCTTTAACCACGATGCCACCAGGGCTCCTTATGTTTATTGACACCGTTGCCGTCGAGTCGGTTGTGATAAAGGAACAGAGATTAGAACGCCTTCCCCTGGAGAGGTGCGATCGATTCCATGTAAGGGACACAACAGGGGCACAGCCAGACTGCAGGTCCCGGTGTTCAATCCCCAGGTCTCTCACTTTGCTAAAGCTGTGGCTGGGCAAGAGGCTTAACCTCTGTAAGCCTCAGCTTCCCCAACTCTATAGACTTCTTTACCGAGCTGTTCTTTGGATTCAGTGACTGTATATGGATCAAGAGTTAGAGCAGCGTCTGGCCTCTGTTTATTATGTTCCCCATCTGTGTTAACTAACTCTCACCACACCTAAGGTTGTACCCTGTCCCTCAAATGAACAGTTGCTGGAAGGTTCTATACCGTCTTGAACCCAAACGCCATTACAAATGGCGTGACCTCTAACCAGATCATCCTTCCTCCCTTTCATGTTCCTAAAACTAGTTGCTGTCAAGTTGACTCCGACTCATGGTGACCCCATGTGTGTCAGAGTAGAACTGGGGTCCATAGGATTTTCAGTGGCTGATTTTTCCATCGTAGATTGCCAGACCTCTCTTCTGAGGTTCCTCTGGATGAACTCAAACCTCCAACCTTCTGATTAGCAGCCAAGTGAGTTAACTGTTTGCATTACCCAGGGACATTTTGTGTTGCAACATCCAGAATATTCTGTTGATGGATAGGTGCCCATGCCACTTCTTCCAGGAAGCCCTCCCTGAATTCCCTAGCCTGGTCTAAGGGACTCTTCTCTAAAATCCCCTAGTGACTCAACTGTGTTGTTGTTTTGCTGTTCCTAGGTACCACTGAGTCGATTCCAACTCATAGAGACCCTGTGTACAACAGAAGGCAACACTGCCTGGTCCATCCTCATAATCATGTCAGATCTAGCAGTTAACTTATCTTTCATTAACTGTGAGCACCCTCTGTACGGGCAGGGATTACATTGTATTAACTTCTATATCGCCAGCATCCAGCACCCTGGCTGCCACTTAGTAAGTTCTCTATAAACACTTACTGAATGAGGGAATGAGTGACTGAAAGAAACCGCCTGGGAAGAAGAGGCATTACTGGAGCAGGACAGAAATAAACGTGTCAGCTGTGTGAGCTTTCCAGACTCTGTACGTGAGAGCGTGGGCAGGTCCCGTGGCCCCCGCATCCAGAGGAGGTGCTCTGTAAAGTAAGAAACTGTGCCAACCTAATTTGCATTGCCAAGGCCCTTTAGAGCAACTAAATAATAATCGCAAAGTGTTAGGAAAATTGAAAAGGTGACAGAAGTGACAAAAAGAAAAGAAAAGAAAGAAAAAGATAATTCACAGTAGGCAGACTCGCTGATCCCTGAAGGAGCCAGCACAGCCCGGCCCTGTTACCACCCCTACTCGGGCTGGAATCGGAAAGACGGCGGACGTCATCCCTGCCCCTTCAGCCCTGCAGACGGGCGGGTCCATCTAGGGAAGAGCTGGGCCTGTTGTCACCGCGGGGACAATGTCAGCCTGCTCAGTGGCCGCGCGGGTGGCATCAGCCTCCGCTAACAGAAAGCCAGCATCTTCCGCTCCTTCCAGACTCTTGGCATTTGATTTCCTCTAAATCAACCTTGGTGGAAGTAGGTTTCAGGGTCACTTGACCTTCACGGCAGTGGATTCTCATAAAAAAGAGAGGAGTTACGGATCCTTTTAATCTGCGGCTCACCAGCATCTCCTTGCTAGAAAGTTCTGCAGGTAGAACTGGGAGTGGAATTTAGGTCAATGACATGCACGCCGCCGCTCAGAGGAAAATCTTTCTGCGGCGTCGTGTGCGTGACTTCCTTTTCGGCTGTGGGTCTCGCCGGCAGCCCCCGTGAAGCTACTGCAGAGGCTTCCAGCCTGTCTGTCTGTAAGTCCTCACAATTGGCTTTTGGGGAAGGAGGGAACCAACTTCTCGGGCGCTCTGATGAGCCACGCAGAACAAGCAGTGCCACCTGAATAATGCATGCCCACTTTGTGTGTGTACCCTACGTGGCCCCAGCGCAGGATAATGCCGAAGGCTTTGAAGCCCCTGCTCTGAGCAGCTCCGATGACAACCCAAGAGTCCAGATAAGATCTGAGCCCTGCCTCCTCCCTCCCACCCCGCTCCCCATGCCGCCCCCCATTTCCCTTTTAGCATTTAAAATAAGGTCAGAGACTGAGCCACCGAGAGATGCTGTCAAGTGCGCTGCTTTGGTGTGGCTCCCATCCACCCCTTCCTGCCTCGCCCCACCCTCCCTCAGGGACTTCTCACATCCTGGGCTGATACAGCAAAGGCAGCCTCCCGGGTAGCTGTCCACTTGGTCCCCAACCTGGACCCCTCCAAGCTAGCCTGCCACAGTGGCCGCTAGGAGGGTCTTCCCAGCGATAAAATGATGGTTCCGGACTGCTGCAGCCCGGAAGGCATGTGGCTTAGATTTTAGAGCCTGCTCACCCGCTCGGAGGGGTGCTTCTCTCCTGCTTAACACACATCAGTGGTCCCCTATAGTTTCCTGTCATGTTCACACTCCTTCGCTTGGCGCATAGGCCTTTTATGATCTGACCACAGCTCATTCCTGCGGCCTTGTGTTGTGTGAATATGCCAGAATGTACATACATATTCTACTATTTGTGTACATTGGGAGCCCTGTGGCTCAGTAGTTAAGAGCTATGGCTGCTAACCAAAGAGTTGGCAGTTAGAGTCCGCTAGCCACTCCTTGCAAACCCTGTGGGGCAGCTCTATTCTGTTCTCTAGGGTAGTTATGAATAGGAATCAACACAAAGGCAATGGATTTTATTGGTTTATTTGTGTACATTTGGGTAGCTTCCAGTGTTTTGCTATGACAAACAAATGCTTCTATGGATTCTTCTATGCATCTCCAGATGCAGGTGAGAAGGAGATTCTCTAGCTGTATACCTGAGAGGGGAAGGTCCAGGGCAAGGGATACATGCGTTTTTCCATGCTACCAAATCAAAAACAGCTGCTGTCAAGTCAATTCCGACTCATAGCGACCCAGCGTGTGCAGAGTAGAACTGCATTTCATAGAGTTTTCAAGGCTGATGACCTTTTGGAACCAGATCACCAGGCCTTTCTTCCAAGGTGCCTCTGTGTGAGTTTGAACCTCCAACCGTTCAGCTAGTCACCTCACACTTAGCCATTTACACCACCCAGGGACCCCCATCAGGTATTAAAAAATCCGTCCTTTGCCACTGATATGTAATGCAAGTTTTGCTCATGAATTAAATGCACACAGACACACACACCATTTTGGAATTCATGATATGTTTCATTGGTTGGTTTGTCTAACTCAGGAACGATACCACAGTCTTTTAATTGCTATCATTAAAGTAATTATTGCTATCTGGCAAAGCCAGCCAACCAACCTTACACTTTTTATTCAGGAGATTCCCCCTTTCCTTCTATTTGCAATTCCATATAGATTTTAGAATCTGCTTGTCAGTTTCCACAAACACACCCACATGGCCACAAAACCTATTGGGACAGTGCTTGAATTACAATGAATTCCAAGATCCATTTGGAAAGAATTGTCCTTATTTATGATACAGAGTCTTCCAATCCGTTTATCCATGTTATCTCAATTTCTCTAGGTCTTTAAAGTTTCATAATTTTTCTCTAATTTTCTTCATAAAGAGCTTGATTGTCTTTCGTTAGACATATTCCCAAATTCCTTATATTGTTGATGTTCTTATCAATGATATCTCTATTTAAATTACATTATCTGTTTGTTGCCTGTGTATAAAATGTGATTGATTTTTGTAGATTGATTTTGTGTCTAGAAAGATTACTAAACTCTCCTACTAATTCCAATGATTTATCTGTGGATTCTTTTCCATATGGGCAATCCTATTATTAACAAAAGATGTCCGATGTGCTACTTCCTTTGGAAACCTGGCAACTCTTGTTTCTTTGTCTTGCCGAATGGTACCTCCTGGACTGTGGCTAGTGACACACGTCGACTAAGAGGTGACAGTAGGTGCCCTTGCCTCTGACCTTGACAGGAATTGGTCAATGTTTCAGTGTTAAATAGGATGTGGACTAGGTTTTGTGAAGAAAGGTGAAGGAATTTTCCTTCTATCCCCAGTCTGCTGAGATACTGTGATCATGAATGGATACCCAAAATAAAAAGTAAAAAAAAAAAAAAAAAAAACCTGTCCATTCCTACTCATGGTGACCCCATGGGTGCTCTAGCAGAACTGTGCTCCATAGGATTTTCAGTGGCTGATTTTTTGGAAGCAGATCACCAAGCCTTTCTTCAGAAGCACCTCTGGGTAGGTTCAAATTGCCAACATTTCCGTTAGTAGTCAAGCACTTAACCTTCCACACCACTCAGAGACTCCTTGAATGGATATAAGTTTTATCAAATGTCTTCTCTGTGCCTACTGAGATGGTCATATAATTTTTTCCTATATTATGTTAACAGTGAATTCTATTTATTAATTTTCCAATATTAAACTGAGCTTTCATTCCTGCAAGTGGCCTGACTTGGACATGAGGGACTATCCTTGCTAGACAGGCCTGCGTTCTGTTTGCTAACATTGGCTTTAGGATTTTCTCATCTATGTTCTCAGGGAGAGCAGCCTGTCATTTCCATTTTCATGAGGCCCTTCTGAGATCTGGGTATCAAGTTTACTTGGACCTCCGAATTTGTTAAGGTGGATTCTCTTTTATTCTATTGTCCATAACAATTTGCATAAAATTGGAGTATTTGTTACTTGACTCTGGTAGAACTTACAAGGGAAGCCATTTGGGCTCAGAATTTTTTTTTTTTTTTTAATTGTGCTTCAGGTGAAGGCTTACAGAACAAATAGTTTCTCATGAAACAGTAGTACACATATTGTTTTATGACATTGGTTAACAACCCCACAACATGTCAACCCTCTAACTTCTCAACCATGTTTTTTTTTTTTTTTTTTTTTGGTGAAAATACACGTAGCCAAAGATACACCATTTCAAAAATTTCTACATGCACAGTTCAGTGACATTGACTATGCTCTTCCAATTGTGCTGTTATTCTCACTTAAGATGAAGGCTTACAGAACAAAATAGTTTCTCATTTAACAGTTACTACAAATGTTGCCCTATGACAATGGTTAACAATCTCACAACACATCAACAATATCCTCATTCAACCTGGGGTTCCCTATCACCAGCTCCCTTGTCCCCTTCTGCCTTCTGGGCTCACAACATTTTTATGAAAAGTTGTTCAAGAAAGTTTTTGTGAAAAGTTCTTTAAGTTCTTATCAGATTTCCTTCTTTGTTTTAAGGCTATTCATATTTTGTTTAATGCTTGTTGAGTGTGTATTGGTAAGCCATAGTTTTTCTATGAATGTTTCCATTCTATCTCAAATTTAATATTTATCAATATAAAGTTCTTGAGAACAGCCTGTTATTATATTATCATTTCGATATCTCCATCTTCAGGTATATCCCCTTTTTCATTTGTTTTTACAAAAATCTCTCTTTTTTCTATATTTTCTTTTCTTTCTTTTTTCTTTTCAAAATATCTGTTTTATTTTATTGATCCTCTCCATTCCATGTTTTTTATTACATTAATTTTAACTCTTTTTCAAAAATATAATTTTCTTCTTTGTAATTTCTGGTGTTTGTTATGTTGTGCTTTTCTAATCTCCTATACTGGAGAATAAGCTGATTAGTTTTCACACTCCCTTCTTTTATAGTGTACTGTTTAAGGTCATGAATTTTCCTCTAGGTACTGCTTTAACTGTGCCATACACATTTTAAGAGGTTTTATTTTTCTTGTCATTCAGCTCTACATATTTCTAATTTCCATTATAGTTACTTCTTTAGTATATGAGTTGTTTAGAAGTATATTTTTAAAAGTACAAAGATGTAGTTTTTTTCTAGATACGTTTTTTTATATTGATACATTGAGGTAAAAAAATGTCATCCAAGCGAGATTTACTTGAATCCCAGCAGGTGGTTAGCTTTTGTATGTGTGTGTTTGGAAAGAATATTTGTTCTTCACTTGTTGGCTGTGGTATCCTGTATATGTCCACTGATTCAATAAAAGTAGTATTTAATAGATATAAAACTGTTATTCATCAGTCAGTATTAGAAATGTTTTACATATATTAACTTAAATAATTTCCACAAAATCTTATCGGTAAGGCCCAGTTATCGTTCCCATTTTACAAATGAGATAACTCAGGCACAGAGAGGTTCAGTGACTTGACCAGGGTCCACAGCTAATAAGTGCCAGTGCAAGGACTTGAACCCAGGTTGTCTTTGTGATACTGACGTGCAGGCTTGCTCAAGCTTGTGTTGTTCCAACCTCACGCGTTATTAATATTTTATCTTCCAGATCTACAAGTTTCTAAGAGAAGGGAGTTGAAATGTTTAAAGAGAAAAATAGAAGCATTCTACCTCAAGCAGTACATTTCTATTCCTTGGACTACATTTACTAGTGGAGTTTTCGTGCCTTCTATGTTCTATCGTTATTCTCCAAGATACAAATATGGTCATCATAATTTCTGTCTGTAACAGGGTGATGCAGCTTAGATATCTGTGCTAAACTAGCCATCAAGCAGACTTGATTTCATTGTGACATCAAATAAGGCCCTTCCTCCCAAATTCTATCAATCACAGTAATTAAAAAAAACAAAAAACAAAAAACAACTTTGCAGTCAAGTAGATTCTGACTCCCAGCAACTCTATAGGACAGAGTAGACCTGCCCCATGGGGTTTCCAAGGCTGTCATCTTTACAGGAGCAGACCACCAACTTTTCGGTAAGCAGAATCATGAATATGCAGCTATTCAAAAACAAACATTTATTTAAAATGAGAAAAGAAGTGGCCTTGAAAGGAACCCCCATACGTGAGGGAATCTGGACATAAGCATCATGAACTTCCCGGTCAAACCTCCTTGGATAAAACCTCAGAGAAGCAGAAAGACTTGGGCATTTTACAGTGATATTGTTTCTAACTTCATGACATTCTCTCATATTGTGTTGGCAGCAGTACATGGAGCAGACTGAGAACCAGGTGGACAGATTGTGTATAAGAAGTTTTCCAGTGATCTCTCAACTGACGTACACCTGAACCCAGAGAATAATAGTGGTCGTCATGGGCTGGAGTGGGAGGAGGAGTGTAGGTGTGAGAATTCTGTCAGAGAGAAAATTAGCAGGATTTAGTGGTAATTGGTTCAAGGAGAAAGAAGCTGAGGGTAACCACCTAATTTCTGGCTTGAGTGACTAGTCGGATGAGTGGTGAGTCGAGGTGGCATGCACTACCCACTATGGCGGGAATTACTGGGGAGAACAGCTGAGTTTGAAGTATTTCCCGGTCATCCACAACTGTAAACTCAGTGAGTCCTTTGAATCAGAAGCTCAGGGAGGAGCTCAGGGCAAGAGGCAAACAACACTGAAAGGTATGAGTATAGCGTATGAGAGAGAAGTAAGGCTGACAGGGCCACTTAGGGACCACACACATGGGAGAGCTTGGCAAAGGGAGCGATCACAGACGAGGCAGATGGGCAAAAGTCAGTGAGGCAGGAAGAAGACCAGTGAGGACAGTCGTGGATGAGCAGTGGGAAGGTATTACAACAAGTGGTTGTTAGGTGCCGTGGAGTCAGCTCCAACTCATTGTGACCTTGCTGTTGTTGTTGTTGTTGTTAGGTGCTGTCAAGTCAGTTCTGACTCATAGTGATCCCATGCACAATAGGATGAAATGCTGCCCTGTCTTGTACCATCCTCACAATCGTTACTATGTTTGAGCCCATTGTTGCAGTCACTGTGTCAATTCATCTCGTTAGAGGTCTTCCTCCTTTTCGCTGACCCTCTACTTTACCAACTATGATGTCCTTCTCCAGCGACTGGTCCCTCCTCATAGCACGTCCAAAGGAGGTGAGATGAAATCTCACCATCCTCCCTTCTGTGGAGCACTCTGGCTGTACTTCTTCCAAGGCACACCTGTTCGTTCTTCTGGCAGTCCATGGTATATTCAATATTCTTTGCCAACACCATAATTCAAAAGCGTTAATCCTTATTTGATCTTCCTTATTCAGATTTCAGATGCATATGAGGTGATGAAAATATCCTGACTTGGGACAGGCACACCTTAGTCATTAAAGTGACATCTTCGCTTTTCAACACTTTAAAGAGGTCTTTTGCAGCAGATTTGCCCCGTGCAATGCATCATTTGATTTCTTGACTGCTGCTTCCATGGGCATTGATTGCGGATCCAAGAAAAATGAAATCCTTGACGACTTCAATCTTTTCTCTGTTTATCATGATGTTGCATATTGGTCCAGCTGTGAGGATTTTTGTTTTCTTTATGTTGAGGTATAATCCATACTGAGGGCTATAGTCTGATCTTCATCAGTAAGTGCTTAAAGCCCTCTTCACTTTCAATCGTCCCTAAATCCCAGAGATGTGGTCAGATTCCATAATTAATTGCAATAATTTATGTAAAGCACTTAGCACATAGAATGTGCTGGATGGTAACTGTGATGGTGTCAACTTGGCCAGATGACAGTGCCCAGTTGTTTGGTCAAACACTGCTATGAAGGTATTGTGTAGATGTGGTTAACATTTAGTATCGGTTGACTTTCAGTAAAGGGGAGCACTGGTGGCTCAATGGTTAAGAGCTCGGCTGCTAACCAAAAGGTCAGCAGTTTGAATCTGCCAGCTACTCCTTGGAAACCCTATAGGGCAGTTCAACTCTGTCCTATAAGGTTACTGTGAATTGGAATCAACTCGGCTGCAAAGGGTTTGGTTTTTTGGTTTTAAGTAAAGGGGAGTGTCCTCAATAATGTGGTTGGGCCTTAATCAGTCAGCTGAAGATCTGAAGAACAAAAACAGGCTTGTCGGAGGATTCTGCCTCAAGAGTGTAAACACAAATCCTTCCTGAGTTTCCAGCCTGCAGGCCTTCCCTACAGATTTTGGAGTTGTTGCTAGCACACCCTCCTCCCACCACGTGAGCCAATTCCTTTTATAAAAACAAGGATAGCTAAACAGATGAATGAATGAGTAAATGAATAAAAAATTGAGTGTGTGTATGTGTGTGCGTGTGTGCGTGTGTGCGTGTGTGTGTGTGTGTGTGTGTGTGTGTGTGTGTGTGTGTGTGGTGTGCATTCTCCTATTGATTCTATTTCTCCGGAGAACCCTGAATGACCCAGTAGCCAATTCCTTTCCCTGCTGATAAGGGAACAAAAGTGAATGGAAGGCAAATAGGTATCACGTTTATCCCTGTGAAGTACTATCTCAGGGAAGGAAAAAAGCAAGAGCACGGAAGATTAATGGTGATTACCCACAAGCCATGTGACTTTGGGGAAAAAAAAAAAAAACACAATGCAATCTAAGAATTTAAATGTTAACAAGTGCTTCAGGCTTAACCACGACGTCCTTCCACTGAATTCTCCCCTTCAACCACGCGTATTATTAAATACTCTTTTTAAGTTGGGTTTCTCTGGGCTGACACACTGGGAGGAAATTTTGGCCACTTGTAAATTAAAATTCTGTTTTGCGTAATGAAGTTCAAGAGAGGGATGCTGACGAATGGAGGCCCAAGGACCTCTCTGACATCTGAAGTCCAAGCAAAGCCGTCTGGGGGTGGGAATGTGCACAGTGTGATCTTACTCAGGGAGGAATTCCTGGGCCCCGGTTCGTTTGTATTCATGTAACTGTGCACATGAAGAGTGGGCCTGGAAAATGTATGTCCCGATGAAAAGAACACCCAGCTCTGAATATGCCTGTAATATTGACCGGATAATTGGAGACATTTTAAAATACAAATGAAAATTGAGTTTTGCATTAGAGGCAAGGTTAGTCCAGAGGTGGTTCAGCACACTGGTCTCCTCAGACTCACAAGCTTCAAAGTGGAGGTAAAACTGTCTTGATTTTTTCAATGAGTGGCTTCTAATTAAAGCGTGCAGGAAATATTGAGGTCAGGGTTCTTTACTGGTGGCAGGCTGAGTGCCTAAAGAGGTGGGAAGAACAACATTGTGAACAGGAGTCCACCCATCGATATGCTCACAAACTATTGCCGTTTTCGTTTTTATTTACTTCCAATAAAATATGAAGCATAAATTATGCACAGAAAATACTTTGTTGGTCACTTTTACAGATAAGATTGTATTCACTGCTTCCCAGGTGTCAGGTCCCGGGCTAACACTTTAATTCTATATCTCATTCAATTCTTAGGGCAGCCCAAGGAGGCAGCTGCTTTTCTTATGCTCATTTTACAGATGAGAAAACTAAAGCCCCAGAGCTTAAGCAGCTGAGTTAAGGACACCCTCCTGCAAAGAAGCAAAGCAAGCCTAAAGCCAGCTCTCTCCAGTTCCAGACTACTTGAGATTTCCTGCCTCCCAGTAAACTGAAACTAACTTGCATGCGTTATTAGGTGGAATCCCTGGGTGGTGCAAATGGTTAACGTGCTCACCTGCTAACTGAATGTTTGGAGGTTCGAGTCCACCCAGAAGCTCCTCAAAAGAAAGGTCTGGCAATCTATTTCCAAAAAATCAGCCATTGAAAACCCTACAGAGCACAGTTCTCCTCTGACAGACATGGGGTTGCCATGCGTCGGAATCAGCTAGAAGATAACTGGTTTTAACTGGTTTACTAAAGGTATAACTACTGTTAGGTGAGAGTCTATACACATTTTTACACTGTACTGAGGTGACAGTGGTCAAAGCAATTGAGAAATGTTAGTTGAGGACTTTTCTCCTCTAATCATGGACCCTAAGGTTGAATATATGATCTGTATTCTTAGTAAAGGGGCCCTTAAAGTGTCCTCCTGTTTCAGCAACCGTTTCATTTATTTCCATTTTACAATGTTTCACATCATCCAGACATTTTACCCGAGCAAGAGACAATCAGAGGTGAGGAGACACTTAGGCCATCCTTCAGAAGCCTTGGGAGTATATAGGCTGATTGTTCACAGTCTAATACTATTAACTCATAGTGACTCATAGTGACCCTGTAGGACAGAGTAGAACTGCCCCACAGGGTTTCCAAGAAGTGGCTGGTGGATTCGAACTGCTGACCTTTTGGTTAGCAGCCAAATGCTTATAGGGTTGCTTATGCTTCTGGTGGCACAGTGGGCTGGCAGTTCAAATGGGGCAGTTCTACTCTGTCCTACAGGGTCGCTGTGAGTCAATCAACTCGACAGCAGCGAGTTTGGTTTGGGTACGTATGGTCATGCAGTGGTTAAGCGCTTGGCTGGTAATGGAAAGGTTGGCGGTTCATTGTGCTGCCATCTTGGATTCATGAAGAAAACCAGCCTAAGAGAAACCATACCAAGAACGAAAGAAAAGAAAGACAAAAATCAGGCCATTCATGATGTCCGTGTGCCTCTGAATGAACCAGACCTAGAACTATTCATGTAATCAAAGACTTCATGTTTGGTAAAGCAGAGGTCAGCGAAAATGAGGAAAATTGTCAATGAGACTGATGGACACTATCGTTGCAGCAACAGACTCAAACTCACCAACGATCGTGAAGATGACAGAGGACTGAGCAGTGTCTCCTTCTGTTGCATGAAAGGTCACCATGAGTTGGAACCGACTCTATCATAACTAATAATAACAACAAGAACTGCTCTATGCCCAGACTTTTCATTGTATAAGATAATAAATGCTCCTCTTGTCTAAGCCAAAAAAAACAAAAATCAATGCTTCAAACCCACCAGCTTCTCCGAGGGAGAAAAGACCTGGCCATCTGCTCCCGTGAAGATTACAGCCTTGGAATCTTTATTATGCCCTGTAGGGCAGTTCTACTCTGTCACATGGGGTCACTGTGAGTCAAAATCCACTCGACGGCACACAACAACATGTGTGTTCTTGTGTGTGTATGTGTGTGTATACACAGAGAGATTTACTTCAAGGAATTGGCTCACATGATTGTGGGCCTGGCGAGTCCCAAATCCATAGGTCAGGTGACACGACGGAGCCTCCTGTGGGTAGCATCCATACGTCAGAGGATGGGAAGGTGAGTGAATTCTCCTGAAATATCTATCTATTGTCTGGAAGCAGAATACACCTAGGAAAGCCCTCTTTTCTCTCTTAAGGACATCAGTGGATTGAGTGATTACATTGCTTTAGATTATGTTATGGAAGGGAATCTGCTTTACTCAAGGCCAGCTGACTCAATCACGTGTAACTACACCATGCGACCAATCAGGCTAGTGTTTGGCGAAATCACTGGGAACCACAGCCTAGCCAAGTTAACACATAAAGCTAATCTTCACAGCCACTGAGAATCTCTGGTCCTGAGCTAGGTCATTTGTAAGATGAGACAATTGCCCGCCGAAGCCCTGGTGCTCTGTTTAATCCCGTCCTGCTGGGTATGAAGGCCCAGGGACAGCGGGGAGGGTGCTGGCCCCAGGTCTTGGGCCCTGTGCAGGTTGGAGCTGGTGGAAATGAGACGGCTCCACCCTGGTTTTGCCAGCCGCTTAGATGGGCAGGACACAGTGAAGACCAACTCCATCCTCTCCACCTTGCACCATAAGCTACTCCAGTCACCTCTGCCTTTCAGGAAGGCTTCTCCACACTCCGACCCCTGAGTCATCCAGTCATCCTTTAGACATCCACTAGAAGACATGGGCCTGAGTCAGGAGAACCTAAGTGGGGCTCTCTGGAAATGACCAAGAGGTAGAGTATAATGTAGATTAGGAGGGGAAAAGGCCTCTTCGGGGTTCTAGTTCAGATATTCTTCTCTTTTGCGTTCTGAGCCCATGTTGCAGGGTGAAGAGGGTAATGAGCAGCAAATCCATCCTTCCTTCTCAAAGGTTTTTTTTTTTTTTTTTTTTTTTTTTTTAAGTTTTGCTCTCTAGCTCTCTGCTAAATATGCATATGCTTAGATTTTTTTTTTTTTCCAAATAAGTCCTGATTGGTGTGCCTTCATGATCTCACTTTGCCAAAAGCTGACCATCCAGCAGAGTCCACTGTATCTGAAAATTAGTGCCAATTTCTTGGGGAGGGGGAGTAAGCGGAAGTCTTAGAATTCTCGCCCTTTCGTAGAGACTGGACAGAGCTTTTTTCACAACAAGTGACATAAATCCCTAAGGAGGACCCTCAGATTGCCCAGCTACCACCTCTGCACTCCCCAGGATGGAAGCCGTTTCCTGGAGAAAATCAGGGATTCTGTGATCTCTTTTGGGGAACTCCTGTGAGGGAACCAAAAAGGAAACACAAAGTTAGTATTATTCATCCTTCCAGCCACTAGAGACAATTTCTCTCCACTTACGTAACTAGTAAATTATGGCATCAAAATACTGTATTTTAACTGTAATCAACAAGGAGCCCTGGTGGTGCAATGGTGCACACAGCTGCTAACTGAAAGATTGGCTGTTCAAGCACTCCTGGTGGCTCCGTGGAAGGAAAGACTTGGTGATCTTCACCTGTAAAGATTTCAGCCTACAAAACCCTATGGGGGAGTTCTACTCTGTCCTATAGGGTCACAATGAGTTGGAATCGGCTTGACAGCACGCAACAACACAACAACAATTATTATTACTCCAAGTCAGTCACCTTAGTCAATATGACAGTCTGGATTTTCTACTCGGCTCAGTCATGTGATGAGGGAGAAGAAACTGCTTGGGATAATTGTACCAGGATAGCCTGATTCTATCCAATATTTCGCTCAATGTAAAAGGACTTCACCAACATCTCTTGAGTATCCAGTGGGCTCCTCCGTCCCTCATAAATGCATCCCTTCTCTCTCTCATTAACTGTTCACTCATTCACTTATCCTTATGCTCATCTTCTCATTTGTTCATTATTTATTTCCTCCTCTAATCACTCATTCTATTCATTGATTGACTGCCTCGCCTATTCGTTCATGGATCATGAACCCATTCATTTCTTCCTTCCCTAAACATTTACTGATGACCGGCAGTATTGAAAACCTGGCAGTGGGTTCTAAGTTTTCGAGTTGCTTAGGCAGGGGCAGATCACACAACATAAAGCCCTCTGAGGTCACTGCTGTCACCAAAGTACAATTTTAAGAAAATGTTCTAAATGTCAACTTTATGTGGTTTACTGAGTCCAGATTTCAGCCATATTTATGTTCCAATCATCAGCAATCCCTTCTTCACCTGTCTCTGTAGCCATGTCTCCCTTGACTTTCTTATGTCAACACTCACTGTAGACATAGGGGATTTGGGACTTAGATGGAGGATATTTCTTTAACCTCCAAATGTTGAGTAAATTATAAAGTTAGACAAACTTTATGCAGATGTGGGTGGGTCCACAGAATTCCTCATGACTGAAGTATTTCTGTTGAAGATCAGAGACATTGGAAAGGTAGATTAAAGCCAGATAACTAGCTGGAAGATTCAGAGAAAGTGAGAATATTCTGAGGTACCCTTCCATCCTTCAGGAGGTGAAGACTCCATTCACCCATACAGATGGAAATAGGAACCAGGGAATAATAAAGTTATTCCTATGTACAAGTGGGATTGGTAGAGACAAGGAATTGGCAGATAAACTTGTTGTGTGAAGAGATGTCAGGGGTCATTGGAAGTATTATGGGATGACTCTAATAATGTATCATGTATGTAATTCAAGTTCTCTGCTCCCTGATGGAACTTGGCTGGATTTTTCAAATATACCAAGTCCCTTTGGGAAGCCAGGAGGCCACGTGGGAATAGAGGGCAAGTGGGTGCTTTAGAAAGTTGTTTCTTGACTGGTCCCTCATGTCCAGGGAGTGAACCGCTGCAACTATGTTGGCCTCCTCAAAATCTCAAACCCCAAATCATCTTGTTCTTTTCTGTTTGCATGCTTTGCTTATGAGCTCTCTCCCCTTCTCTGTGTTCTGAAAATCTCCTCACCAATCACAGCCCAGTTCTGATGTCACTCCCTCCAAGATATGATCCCTGGTCACCCCAGATTTGACTCAGCTGGTCTCTCCTATCGCTGACCTCCCATTGCTTGTGCAGGTGAAGATGCTCCTAGAGCCTATGTGATTGGAAATGACTTATTGACACCATCCCCACCATGGTCAGCTAAAGTAGTGCCTTATGGCTAGCTAAGGATGAGTTGAAACAGAGAGCTTACTCTCCAGTTGATTGTAGCCATGCCAAAGTTAATGAGAGTCCAAGACAGCCTGTGTGTAGACTCAAGAAAGGGCTACAAGCAAGAGTTATACTGGAAGTCAGAGAAGGGAGCGTTCATTTAGATGGTGGCCAATCTCAAAGAGAGGACAAGGCCATATTTACTGTGCTCTGTATCCTCCACAGGTCCCTATGTAGTGCTGCCATGTCCTGCTGTGCTCTAGGTGGTAGCTGTAGACTTAGAGATGCATAATGTTCTGAAAAGTTAAATTGGAATTGCATGGCAATGTATGCCCTACCTGTCAGGGACATCTCCCCTGAGGATGCCCCTAAATACACAGACTGCAGGTTCCATTTGCTTACCTATCAGGTAGGCAAGACTGCACTGCTAGATGAGGCCATGGATCATGCCTGGATTCTCTGCCCTGCCACATCAGTGGTTTAACCAAGGATCAGTCACCTGCAGTAAAGTTCAAGGCCAGAGGTCCTTTGTTTCAAATCCCATTGTCATCCTCAAAGCTCTACTGCCATAACACCATCTACTGCTACAAATACGGGAGTTTGTCCTCACACAGGTTCTGAGTTATAGTTTGTGGAATGAATGTATTTAACCAGATCTGCTTGACCAGGACGTGGTGGTTGACAAATACCAATCATAAAAAGAGTTCAAGAGAGAGTAGAGAATTCAACATGTTACTTCATCACTCACTCTTTGATGCACCCCTTTACTAACCCTTACCTATTCATCTCCCCACCCACTCCTTCATTCATCATATGTCCATCCTTGTATAATTGATTGACTCTTTCACTCTGTTTTTATCCATCCATCATTCACTCACCCACTCATTCAACTAATGTATTCTGAATGTCTGGTCTGGTCAAGCCATTGAGCTTCATACATCTTCACCATGGGCTCACCATCTATGAACGAGGACAACAGACTGAGGGTAAGGCAGGAGGTGGACTCCCACAGACACAGAAGAAGTCCTTTAAGCCAATACACAAGGGCAGTGATAGAGAGCAGTAGAAAGTGCCCAGGGAGCCCATCACCTTTTCCTGCATTTAACGTAGTACTTTCTGGGAGTTCTAAAAAATTCAACACTTACAAATTTCAGTTCCTCAGGGGAGGAAAAGAAAGATCAGAGGGGGAAATAAATCTTAGCAAATGAAGAAGTATGGAGGAAATCTCTTCCTTCCCGCCACTTGATTGAACATAGAAGGGACAGCTCCAGCATGAAGCATATTTTTCCCACTTCACGATTGAGGACTCAGGATGCTGAGCCTCTGAGCAGGCAGAGAAGAGGGGAGATTGTCTTCCACCTGGAAGACCTAGACCCACGGTCTCCTAATCCTCGACCTGGTACTTAGGGGACTCAACATCAGACTTGCTGACCTTCATTCCCTAAAGCATCTGCCATGCCCTGTGCTGGTTCTGCAGCCTGGCATGTCCCCTTTCCCTCCCCCTGAGGCCACCTGAGGAACTTCTACTCACCCCCAAGTTCCCAACTTCTGTAGACTTACTCTGTGATGCTTCTCGCACCCAGAGCACCCCAGCTCCCCCACCAGCCAGTCATTACTGGTGCCCACTCTTACACCATAGTGGTAAATCAGCCTGACCTGGCCTTCCCCACCACCAACGTCTCCTCCTTTAGTCCCCTGCCGGTTTCCTCATCGGTAACAGGGAACTCTAGGCTAACTACTGATGGGATGGCTAAAAGGATTAAAGAGACAATCCATGTAATGTCTAATCAGTGTTGTTATGGATTGAATAGTGTCCCCCAAAAATATATGTTGAAGTCTGAACCCCTGTACCTGGGAACATGACTCCATTTGGAAATGGGAGTTTTCTTTTGTTATGGTAATGAGGTCATACAGGAGGAGGGTGGGTCCTAAAGCTAATAACTTCTGAGCAATGTCTTATAAAAAAGAGCAAAATGGACACAGATAAACACAGGAAGAAGACAAAAGCCACGTGAAGATACATCCACAAACAGCCAAGCAATGTCAAGAAACGCCCAGGGCTACAGAAGCTGAAGGAGATAAGGATCTTTTCCAAGACTCAGCAGAGAGAACCTAGCCCTGCCGGCACCCTGAATTCAAACTTTCATCCTCCAGAATGGAGAAGAGAGAAATTTCTGTGGTAGTTTTTGTTATGGCAGCACTAGGTAACTAAGACGAGTGTCCAGGGTACTGGGAGCTGTCAGCGTGATCTACCATTGTGCTGTGGTCCCCTGACTTGGAGTTGGTCTTTGCTCACCCCGGTTAACTCTCTGAGCCATCAAGATCTGACATTGACCTTCCTGAATAGAGCCGACTTGGATATTCAGGATGCACACTGCTTCCACTGGGACCTTAGACCAGACAGGCACATGGGTTTATATAAATAAGAAAAGGAGTTGGACAATATGGGTTTGAATTATGACCCTTTACTTATCCACTCTGTGATCCTGGGCAAGTTACCTAAACTCTCTGAGCCTCAGTGGGTTCATCTATCAAATAATGAAAACTATTATTAGTAATAAATTATCTAGCTTTATTGATCCCTCACTGGGTGCTTTTTTTTTTTTTTATTAAGTATGTAACATGGTTTTTTATATTGGAAACAAGCCTCCAGGTCAGTAGCTTGGTAGAGTAGATGGCTGCTCAGAAATATGTCTCTCCTTCTCCACTCCACACCAGGGGACAGAGCTGACTTCTCTACAGCATGGCTCTGTGCTTGGTCGCTGACTTGGCCAATGGGCCATCACCATTGTGATGTGATGTGGCCAACAGCTTAAAAACACTTCTGGGATGGGGCTTGCTCTCTTATATCTCTGCTGATGTCACAAGAACACACCTTCGCAAACCCACCTGCCCAAAGAAGAGGAGAGAGACGCACATCAGAGCCACCCCACTGACCCACATACCTGCAATGTGAATCAGAAACAGCTGTCTCAGCTGAAACCAAGACCACCCAGCCAAGTTAGCCTAGATCAGCCGTATGCCGAACCACAGATGCGACCGTAAGCAATAATAAATGGCCATAGTTCAAGCCCCTGAGTTTTGTGGTGATTGGTTCTACACCAAAAACTGACTAATATGATAGCATTATTATAATCTCTAAATCATAAAGCAGCACACTGGAGAGCAATAAGATTAAGCAAGCTGGCCAGCGTCAATGAACTACTAAGTGACTGAGCCAGACCTTGATCTTTTCATCACTCTGCAACATTGTCTTCCTCTAAGTTTTGCCTCCTACATAATATGAGGTCCTTATGAGAATGAGAAACGCTGGAGCAAACACCCTGCCCGGTGCCTATTAAAGTATTGAGTGTGTCTGCTGCCTGCCAGGCTCTACCTGAGGAGCCCTGCACCAATTACAGTAATAACAGTATCTGCCACTCCAGGTGCTTACAGAATTGAGTTACAGTTACCTGGGGATCTGCATGCTGCCCCCAGTGAACTGTG
Organism: Dugong dugon; assembly: GCA_030035585.1. Taxonomy (NCBI): domain Eukaryota; kingdom Metazoa; phylum Chordata; class Mammalia; order Sirenia; family Dugongidae; genus Dugong; species Dugong dugon. The sequence continues at coordinate 111,762,945 of CM057472.1, forward strand.
GGGTCCTGGAACCCAGGAAACAAGTCCTATCATCTCAGCTTCACCTGAAGGACCACAGTGCCTGGCATAGAGCAGACTTTGGAGTCACTAGCTGAAAGAATATTAACTGAAAATTTGGGTCCCTTTCCTATAAGCAGCTTCCAAAAGGGCCTTTGACAACAGTAAATTCTACAGCTTTCTAATCTCTTGCTCTCTTTTATTGCATTCATTTTCTTATATTAAAAAAAAAAGGCTATGTGTATATATATATATATTTATTTTACTTGTCTCCTCCATACTCACAGACACAACCATGCATACACACTATTTTGTCAAAACAGTAGCTTGACAATGACATACTGCACCTTGGCAAACCCGCATCCTTGCTAAAATTACACCAAGCAAAGTTTGTTTGTGGTTACATTTTTTAAAAAGACATAATATCCCATCTTATCTACTTCAAGTTAGAAATCACTCGGAAACTTGGGCACAGCACACAGCACTGAACGTGCGCGTACATACACACACATGCACACAAAGCCTGCGTTTTGCACCTCATGAAGTTCTGTCATATCAGCTGCCAACACAGAAGGGGTACATGCCTGGGTTTCTTTGCTGTTCCTAATTACAGCACAGTGCCAAGGCTCCCATCTCCTGCCTGGGAGAGCTGCATTTTCCCCAAGGTCCAGGGAGAGCCTCGCTGCCTTTGTCCTTTGGTTTGGCTGAGCGTGGGCAGTTAGAGGTGCTCCTTGTTTGTCTGCCATGTGCCAAACAGGAGCCCGAGAAAGGCATGCACTTGGCAGAGCAGCAGCTTTGTCTGAATACAAAGAGGCCTTGGGTTGGGGGCCCAGGAAAGGGATGGCCATCCAAAAGTAGAGGTCACAGCCTGGCCTTCTGGGACTGAACTCGGCCCACAAATGTGATTTGTTTGACTTTAGTTTCTGCATTTGATCAAATACTTAAAATTGGAATTTTACATCTAGATTTCCAGCTTCTCCTGAAAACCTGGGAGCTGTACCAACAACGGGTGGCCATTTCAGCACATGGCAGCAACGGTGGGGGCTGTAGAGGGAGGGCTGAGTCCTTTAGACTGGGCTCCCCGCACTGGGTGCATCCCAGCCCTGCCACATTTCCCCATCAGAGAAGTCGGTGCAGGCTCCTACATATCATTGCACAAGCCCTGCTTATTGGTTTCCTTACAGTAGGAAAATAATTCTCTGGTCCTGCCCTGTCAAAAGCAGCAAAAGTGACAGGTAAAGTAGAAAAGCCACACTTTCTGAGAAAACTGGGAATTAGCACACTTTGATGTCCATGAAGAATTCCTGTGTGTCTAACCTGGAGACCCTCGGCACGAATTGTGGACAGTCACGCTGCCCAGTGCCCACGCTCCTCCGGGCACCTCAGGGCCCTTTCACAGGGAAGACCTTTGGAGCTCCCATAGGGTGTAGACTCTGGGGTCATAAAAGCTGGGGTTCAGATCTTGTCTTTGCACTTTCATAGCCCTGAGATCCTACCTCACTGCCTTTATCTGTAAAAGAAGAATGACAGAATATACCCCACAGAGTTATTGCAAATGGACAAAATGACGTGCGTGAGCTATGTAGCAAAATTTAGGTTCACGGTAAATCCTCAAAAACGTTGTTTTCCTTCTCCTTTCTGAAACAGAGAAATATATGATAGATACATGTATACACACATACATACACACATGCATGCATACATACACACACCTACATATATACATACATACACATACATGTACACATATACATACATACACGCATACATGCACATACATGCATGCACACATGCATGCACACACACACACATACATGTGTGCACACACGTGCATACATACACACAGACACACATACTAACACACGTACATACCCACACACATACATACACAGATAAAGCAAAGCATAAAGAATGAGATCTTGCGGCATTTCAGCATATTAAGTAAATATTACTGAGATGATTTTTTTTTAACTGTATGTGCTTGTGCTTTTCAAAATATCGAATCAAATCTGTATTGGGAAAAAATATAACACACACGTTCATACCCAGACACTGTGGGACATAGAGAGACAGTTTTCCATCAGAAATTAGCTTTTTTTCTCCCTCTGCACATAGACCAGTTGCAAGTCTCTTTGCGTGTAGATGAGGCTATGGGATTAGCTCTTGACAACAGGATGAGCTGAAGTGATGGGCGTCACTTAGGGGCCAAGTCTTTGAAGAAGCAGTGGGTCTGCCCCATACTCCTTCCTGCATTGCAGTACCCTTGTGGGAAAGAGGGAGCTCAGGCATGGTGTGCCATAGGTGTGCCATATACATGTGGCTGGATTTTTCAGCCCCACTACTTGTCCTTCTTTAGCCTCCTTTTTATTACACAGGGCTAGACAGCTGAAAACTACATTTCCCAGACTCCTTTGTCACCTGACTCCAGCTTTATTCTACCCTTGGGAAGGACACGCCCACGGTCTGAAAGCAGGGCAGAAGTGTGAGAATGACTAGCTTGAAGCAACACTATCAGTAAGTCCAGCCATCGGCAAACCAGCAAGCTCCTGGGCTACTGTAGCTGTGATGGAGGTTCATGGTCCCTCGCATGGATCTGGACAGCAGGAACTGATAGATTGTCTCCCCGCACCACTTCCAGAACGGACTGGCACCAGTCCCTTTATTCATGGTAACGTCACTCCACTTAAGATGAAAAATCATGAAGATAGCACCTGGTTGGCTTAGTTTGAGTTAAAGCCCACACCTTGGCTAGGGCAGGTCTAGGTACTCCGAATGACTGACCCACCAGACTGGATTCAGTGGAGGAGTAGTATTATCTGCAAAGGCAAACCAGGATGCTAATAATAGAAGATGCAAGAGAGCCTTAACAGTGATCTCATACAAACATCTGGCCGTGTTACGCCTCTGCTCAAACCTTTCCCATGACTTCCCATCCTGTTCAAGGGTAGGTCAGAGCTCTAACATGGCCATGATAAATGGTGTCTGGTCTGCCACCGTGTCCAGCTGCACCTGCGGCTGCTTCTCATGCCCCTGCACGTGCAATCTAGCAGCACTTGTAGTTTGCCAAGCATACCTTGCTATTTCAAAGCACTGTGCCTTCGCCCGGCTGTTCCCTCTGCCTGGAACGTACTCGCCTCCTCTCGTTCTTCCACTCATTCTCCAACTCCCTTAGCTATTGCTATCCTTTTTTTTTAGTTCCTAGCTGAGGTAACCCCTTCTCCCTTGGCTTCCTTTTCAGACTGCTGTAAGTGTTCTCCTTCTGGTCCACAGAGTGCCTCTTTCTTATCTGTGTCACAACACTTACTAAGCCACGTGATAGATGTCACCTCAGGAACCGACGCAGTTCCTGGCCCATGAAAGGCAACAATTATAGCAATAAGAGCAGTTAACATTTATTTATCCATTCACTCAACGAACATTTGTTGAGTACCTGTTTCATGCCAAATATTTTCCTGGTGGTGCAGTGGTTAAGTGCTCGGCTGCTAACCAAAAGTCAGCAGTTCAAACCCACCAGCCGCTCCTCAGTAGAAGGATGTGGCAGTCTGCTTCCATAAAGATTACAGCCTTGGAAACCCTACGGGGCAGTTCTACTCTGTCCTATAGGATTGCTGAGTCAAAATCAACTCAACGACAATGGGTGTGGTTTTGGTTAATCTTATGTGCTATGGTCAAACCATTAAAGAAAGGCAACTGATAGACCATTTACACACTTGGCTAGGAAGAAGGTCCTTTACATATTTACCTTCCCATCCTCGTTTTAAATATGAGGAAGATGAGCTCAGATGGGTCAACTGAGCTGTCTGCAACAGGGACAAAGCCATGATTGGAATCATGTCTTCAAACTCCAAGCTCACCACATCAGACTTCTTCATGTTCCAGACCTTTGCTCACGTGTTGCTTCTGTCTGGAACTCCTGTGCTTCCTTGGTGATCTACATCTACTCCATTCATTCTTTGAACCTGTGAGCAAAGGCTCACTTCCGAGTCCTCGACCCTTCTACTTCTAAACTTCCCCACTCCGGTTGCTCGGGGACAGCGGAATAACTCTAGAGGGCTGCCTTGTCTCTGGAAGGAAGTTTTCTCACATCTCACGTGTCTCAGCATCTCCACAGACAGCCCCAGCCTAGGATCCAGCAAGAGCTATGTATGTGTTGAATTAAATGAAATACAATTCTAAGGTTTTTTGCGTTATTATTATTTCTAAAGCGTATCTTTCAAAACTGAACTTCTGTTCTCTGCTGATGTTGTTGTCATTAGGTACTGGAGAGTCGGTTCTGACTCATAGTGACCCTATGGACAACAGAACGAAACACTGCCCAGTTCTGTGCCATCCTCACAACTGTTATTACGCTTGAGCCCATTGTTGCAGCCACTGTGTCAATCCATCTCATTGAGGGTCTTCCTCTTTTTTGCTGACCCTCTACTTTACCAAGTATGATGTCCTTCTCCAGGGACTGATCCCTTCTGATAACATGTCCAAAGTATGTGAGATGAAGTCTCACCATCCTTACTTCTAAGGAACATTCTGACTGTACTTCTTCCAAAACTGATTTGTGCTCAGCTGATACTATGCCTCTTCTCTCATTGTAGATCTGTCCTCAGGATTCATGGAGTGTTTACTCTTCATGGTTCGCTTCACAGTCACTGAGCACCAAGCTCCATCAGTCCAGTGGAAGAGCTGGGTAGGAGACACACAGGTCAATAAATGATTGCATTGTGCCATGATACCTACAAATATAGTGCAGGTGTTGGATATTGTAGATGATAGGCAGTTTCTTGTGCTGCGGAGTCAAGGAAGGCTTTACTGAAGAGGTAACTTTTAAGCTATTCCATGAAGGATGAGCAGATTTCTGTCTATGATTATAATCCTTGCAGGAACTGTTCAATCTACCTATGTAAGCAAACACATGATTTTCTTTTGGTTTTGGTTTTGTTTTGTTTTTTGCTAGTCTTGCTCGTCCATCAGCTGCTAGGGTCTGTGAGGGCTGAAATGATTTTCTCCAACCTGCATGACTCATCTTGCAGTTTTGCCTCAGGTGGACCAAGAACTGCAGTCACCCCCATGATGGGTCCCGTTTTGGATCCTCCCATGCCCCTCAGGCCTTCTGCCAATACTTTTCTCTAATTACCATGGTAAAAGGAAAGACACTTCCCGAGCTCTCCAACCAACACCCCCATCATTTGGCCAGTCACAGAATTGCTTGCTGGCCATGTGACCCCAGACAAGTCACTGGTCTTTCTTAAGTGCAAGGTCCTCGTCTTTAAAATTAGGATCCTAATGGAAGCTATTCATTAGGGCTTGGAAAGACAAAGGACAGTGCCTGGCACATGTTAAGTGTTGTGAAGTTGTCAGCTATCAAGCAAATACTCATTTTAATCATCATGACTTTCATCCTCATCACCTTCATCGACATCAGGATTATCATCACCATCATCATGGTCATCGTCAACAGCAACAACATCATGGTTATTGTTAACTGAATACTTATTATACATTAGGAACTATGACAGCTAATGGAGATACTTTATGTAATCCTCACAACAAGCTCTGTGCAGTATTATCATTTCCACTTCCCACACCAAAACATGAGGCTCAAAAGGGTTCAGTCATGGTCCATAGCAGAAAAGACACAGACAAAGCACAAAGGTACCCCATGTCTACTCCTAGCCCACTCCTGAGGCACAGGGGTACGGCGTGTCTAGACCTAGCCCACTCCTGAGGCACAGGTGTACCCCGTGTCTACTCCTAGCCCACTCCTGAGGCACAGGGGTACCGCATGTCTACTCCTAGCCCACTCGTGAGGCACAGGAGTACCCTGTGTCTACACCTAGCCCACTCCTGATGCACAGAGGTACCCCGTGTCTACACCTAGCCCACTCCTGAGGCACAGGGGTACCCCGTGTCTACATCTAGCCCACTCCTGATGCACAGGGGTACCCCGTGTCTACATCTAGCCCACTCCTGATGCACAGGGGTACCCCGTGTCTACATCTAGCCCACTCCTGATGCACAGGGGTACCCCGTGTCTACACCAAGTCGCCAAATTCAGCGTCACAGCCCTTTCTACCACACGCGCTGTTGCAGACGGGGGAAGCACTGTTTTATGCCAGGCTCCCACACAAGAGTCTTCTCTTTGTCTCCCAGGGGCCTGCCAACCAAAGAAAATGTCCATGACTTCCGTTCCTGAGAGTCAGGATTTCCTTAGGTCACTCTAGAACTATATCAGTGTCACATTTCACTCCCAGATTCTGCACCTAAATCCAGAGAAGCTAACATGGAAGAAACCGCTGCACAGAAAACAGCCCCGTGGCCTCTAGTGGAGGCGTGGATACGAGCACCAGGCGTGTGTTTTTAGGAAGGAAAGCATACAAGCCCGTCCACACAGGCAAAGCTTGCAGTGCAAGGCCGGGAGCCCCCCACCAAGGCTGAAGGGGCTTCGGGTTGACTTCTCCTTCCCCCTTTCACACGGACCCCAGACTCACAAACAGCCAACACACACCTGACCAGAACCTGGAGACCCTGAGCCCGTCCAAGCACGGCTTCTCGACTCTGCTGGTGCAGCTGTCAAACCAGCCTCCTTCCCTGAAAAGGACAAGCGGGAGCCATCTTTTAGGAGTTTTCTTCCCCTGACAGAAATCAGCAGGGTTAGAATAAACTGCATAAGTTATCAGCTCCTCAGGAAAGAACATGAAAAAGGCCCTTCTATCACTTAATGAAAAATAGCTTCTTTTTTGGACAGAACTTCATAGGCTGCAATCAAGCCATGACTCCCCCTCTCTCCTCCCTGACGTGCCATGCAGGCAAAGCAAGTCGGCATCTATTAATAATATTTTCTCCTGCTCCTTTCATTTTTCTGCGTGTCCTACCACTGTCAGGCCCCGTGATGGAGCGGAGCCTTTATCTCGTCCGAGTCTGGCCTGTCAGGGTGATAAACAATTCTAACAAGAATCAGAATAAAGATCTTCCCAGTAGACTCTGCAGAGAGATAGAGGCTTTTCTCATTTTCTCGATGGAAAAAAAAAATTTAATCTAGCGGCTCTGGCTTTTTTCAAGCGTCACATTCAAAGAGATGCAAATTTGTCAGAGCCGAGACCCCAGCTGACTCTGAGCACTGCATGAATGTCAAAGGGGAAAGTCAGTGTCTTTGACATGGCTGCCTTTTGCAGGGGGGTGGGGGGGAACCTCTCGGCGAAGGTAGAAAAAATAAAAAATAAGGTTTTCCTTTGTAGTACGTGTTTCAACAATTTCCTAAGTTTCCTTCTGAAATAGTAATAAAAAAAATACTGCCACTGGAAAGGCAATGAGAAGAGGAAAGGGACAGATGGGGACTTAGGGTGAAGGAGGAAAGAGCCCCAGAAAAACAGCTCCACTGAGATGTCAGGTTGGACCAAGATGAGTGGTAAGTGGGTGGGTTTGCTGGGAAGGTGGGTGGGGCTGAATGAGTGAATGAGTGTGCAGTGAATGAATGAATGAATCAATGCATCATAGAATGTGGAGCTCAGTCTTTTGTTAACCCATTGCCGTCAAGTCGATTCTGACTCATAGCGACCCTATAGGACAGAGTAGGACTGCCCCATAGGGTTTCCAAGGAGTGCCTGGTGGATTCTCACTGCTGACATTTCGGTTAGCAGCCCTAGCTCTTAACCGCTACGCCACCAGGTTTCCAGTCTTTTGTTAGGTTTATTTATTTTCCTAAGTTCAGTGGAAAACATTCACACGTCCTTCTGGATATTTCTTTCCTACTTTGCCACTAGCATGAAGGCACCTGCAATTTCTCGTCTTGGTCCCTGGTCTCAAAACCCAGCACAACAAACTCAGCTTGAAAGGTGCAGGACACCAGACAGGAGAGACAGGAAGATGAGGGAGCTGGGAGGTTGGAGAGAGACTGGGAGGAGGCCAGAGCTTGGCTTCTGGGGTTCCTGGGGGTGGGGGTGAGTGCTGGGTGAATTGTGAGCATGTGCTCATTGTTGACCCCCAAGTCTTTGTGGAGTCAGTAGCTCTGAGCTGGGCTGGGCCTGGGCTGGCCCGGAAAGAGCCCTTTAGGCTGTTTTTTGAGGAGTTGGGCAAGTAGCCTCGACAGCCCCCTTGCCTTCAGCCCACAGAACAGCCTTGGCCCCCATGTCAAGCTCAGAGGCCTTCATGTCTTCTCCACGTTTCCATGGTTTCCGAGTCAAGGCCATCGGAAGCCTACATTCCCGTGTCGTTTCCTTACTCTGTATTGTTGCTCTGGCAGCTCCTCCATCCCTCCTTTTCTAGCCTGCCTCTGCCCTCTGGCCTCGCTCAGCACCAGGCACAGCTTTCTTTCCCCAGGACACCACTCCCACGAGGCTACTGTGTGTCAAGGACGTGAACCAAAGGCCAAGGTTAACAGAGAGACAGTAATAATGTCAGGAGGAAGCAGTAACGCAAACAGAGGAAGCAATAGCGTAAACTGGAATCTTAGCCTTCACTCAGATTCCCCTGCCTCGCTGGCCTCAGCGCCTAACGTTCTAAGGACTCTCTTGTGCCCTGTTCTCTGAGAACCTGGGGCCTCAATGCCCACCTTCCTCCATTAGGCAAGGGAGGTCTCCAAGTGCGTGATATTTTGATAAGAAGAGAAATGTAATTCTTCTCCATCACAACCTCTCAAACTCCCCCTTCTGGCCTGCAACCTTCTGGAGTCCATCAACTAAGTGGTTGCATTTGTCTCTGTAGGCCTTGTGCATCTTTCCCGTGGCTTGTCCTTGCTCTACCACCTGGAAGATCCATGGGAAGTAGATGTATATGTGTGAGGTCCGTGGTGTGTTAGAGTTGGGATTAGGATAGTACACATGATGGGATGTGTGTGTTGATGGGGGCTTTGGAGACCCTTCTACTAGGACAGTGAGCTATGAAACGGGGGTCTGTCTTATCTTCCAGGAACACCTGGCACCACCTGGGTGCCTTGTTGCTTTCCTACTGCCATCATCCTCCTGGATCCAGCACTGAGCTGCAACAAGGGGCATTAGTCAAAGTCCAAGTGATGACCTCCTTCAATCCTGGGCTACTTGCAACACTGAGCAGCTTTGGGTGCCATCCTTGCTCCCATCTCTCCTCTCTGAGGTCCCTGGGCACTGCTTTAGGCCTCCGTCATCTTGCTGACACTTGGTTCTCAGCCACATGTTACAAGGTTAGAGAAAGGGTTCTGAGCGTACACAGTGGTCGGGAAGGGAAGGTGGGCAGAAGCCCATAGGCAGCTGTGCAGAGGGCCCATCCTCCATTCTACAGCCCTCATGAGCACCAGAAGGCAGGAATTGTAAACATTTCCCTGCTCTGGAGAGTGGTTGAAAGGTTCAACTTTGCCCCCTGAGGGCTGGGGGACTCCTTGGCAGATGGCAGTTTTGACTTCATTTGGGACCAGCACTTCCTACGGAGTGAATCCAGGCAGAGCATTCCTCCAACTGGAGGGAGTGAGAGAATGAAGGTGGGTGTCTTGGGCCCTTCATCCAATTCAACACACACCTGTGGCAGCCTAGCACGGAGCCGAACTCCAAAGCTGAGAGCCTACAGCGGTGGCCCAAGAGCTCTTACTCCATCAGCTGGGGGTCCCTTGGAAAGGTCAGTCTCTGAACAAATACAGCAATAATAATATTAAAACACGAGTGACCCCTGCCCCATCAGATTCACAGGGTTATTGAGTCAAGTAAGTTATGGAATGTACTCGTCATCTGTGAGCAGAAAGTCAACGCAGACTTTGATCCTTGTTATTGCCTTTCGTCCCTTTTCCCGTTCTTATAGCATATGCATCCCTGAGGGCCCAACAAAAGGCCACCTCTTCCATGAAGCCTCTCCTAAGGCATTAGGGGGAACAGAATCTCTTTTCTGTGATTTCAAAGAACATGTTCCTCAACTTTCACCGAAGCCTGATGCATTCTCCTTGTCTTCCCAGAGTCGGTCTGAGGTTGTCCCTTCCTTCAGGCTGAACAATCCTACAGGACTCAGGTACCCAGAACCGGGTGCAGAAGAGGGACTCCAAAGGTCGGTGACTCTAAGATTCATTCAAATGTGCACATACAAATGACAGATGTCATTAGATGCAAACACTACCACCATATAAAGCAGTTCTGTCAACATCTCTTCCTGTTACCCTGTGCTCTGAACGAAGGGCAACATTGACATGTATTGACTATAGACTTAGATGAAAACTGTTCTGTGCTTAACTTGCAAATCTCATTAGTATAAAAATTGCCACTGAGTAGATTATTATTCATGTTTTACTTAGAAAACAAAAACAAACAATAGCTTGCTTAGAAATATTTCATCAGATTTAAGCAAAAGTCTCAGTTTTCTGTCTTTCAGATAGCAAAATAATTATTCATTCAATCTACAAATATTGATTGTGGGCCTGCTACGTACCAGGCTTTAGATTAAGCACTGGAGATTAACATGGTGAATAAGATAATATGATGTCTACCTTCAATGGGCTTCTCTTCTAGTTGGAAAAAGAGATTTAAAAATAAAAAAAATAAACTAGAAATCAAGAAAATAATTACCAGTTGTACTCAATTCAATGAAGAATGAAGTGCTGGGGCAGAGAAAAAGGAGTATCCTCAAAGGAGGCCTCCCTAAACAGATTTAACTAAGTTTGAAAAGTTGAGGAAGAGCCAGACCACCAACAGAAGAAGGAAGAGCACTCCAGGCAGAGGGAACAGCAGATGCGGAGACCCTAAGACATGGAAGAGCCTTAGCATGCTCAGGAACAGCTTGAAGACCAGTGTGGCTGCAGGGTAGTGGGTGAGGAAGAATGAGTTTGGACGAGCGTCTAGGGGTCGAACTGCATAAGACACTTATAGGCAGGCCATGCCAACAGTTTAAATCTCATTCCAAGTGTAATGGAAGAGCACCAAGTAGTTATCATCAGGGGTGACGAGGTCTGATGATATTTCAGGAAGATCACTCTTGATTATTGTACAGAGAATGAACCAGAACATATGAGGGTTCAAGTCTGGAGTCTATGACACTGTCCACCAAGAGAGGTTGGCAGCCTGCCTGGAGGCTATAGAGATGGGGACAAGCGGCTGAAACTGAGTCAAATCTTAGAAGCAGGATTAACAGAACTTGGTGATGGGTTAGATTTGAGAGGGGAGAGGAATGAAAGAATTGTGACACCCACCTCCCAGGTTTTCACTGAATGAATGGCACTGTGTTTTAAATTCGGGCAAACAGGAGCATAGGCTTCACAAAGGAGGAATCACGTCGCCTCTTGAGTATCTATAGGATTTGTTGCTGTTAGTTGCCATAAGGCGTTCATGGCTGTAATTTTCAGAGCAGATCACAAGGCCCATCTTCTGAGGCCCCTCTGGGTGGACTCAAAGATCCATCCTTCAGGCTAGTTGTGGAGCTCTTACCCATTGGAGACACCTGGGTTTCTCTGTATAAAGCATACCATATCTTAACTCTTCCACGGCTGCATGCTCAATGCCTGTAGTACTCGACTCATTATAATCATTAAATATTGTGACTAAGAAAAAATGTCTATGAGGCTCCTAGTAGAAATTTGAATATATGAGTCTAAAGTCAGATGAGAAATATGGGTCAGAGATAAAAAGAGGGGTGCCATGATCATATAGATGTACACAAGTCATGGGGGGTGGAGGGAGGAAATTGAATAGGGAGGTGGGTAGAGGGAGAAAGGGCTGAGAACCAATACCTCAGCAACACCACCTTTTATTTTAGATGGTAGGTAGAGGAGAAGGATGCAGAGGAGAAGCCTCAGGTGTGGGAGCCTGTACAGCAGAAGGAGGGGACCAGCCGTGTGATGACCAGGAAGGCGGGAGAGGAGATGTTGTCTGCTCAGTCATGTTTATTGGCACCCAAAGGTCAGGTACGATGAAGACAGAGAATCGTCCACTGAGTGTAAATGCTTCAATCAAGCACAAGGATCAAGTGAATGAATTTCACTGAACATTCTCTTGATTTTATCATACGCTGGTTATCGCAAATGGTAAGAAAAAAAGACTAATCATCCATAAATTGCAACTTAGGAAGACTAGTAATGCATGAAAATCATTTCCCAGTTAGAATAATCATAATCTCTAAGGTTCTAGATGGAGCCCTGGTGGTGCAGTGGTTAAGAGCTCAGGCTGCTAACCAAAATGTCAGCAGTTCGAATCCACCGGCTGCTCCTTGAAAACCATATGGAGCAGTTCTACTCTGTCCTATAGGGTCGCTATGAGTCAGAATAGTGACTCAAAGGTAACAGGTTTAATGCTCTAGAGTGATGCAGGAGAATGTGTGTGGGATCAAAAGTCAGCCAGGGATTGAAGCACTTACTAATGAAGATCAAAGACTACAGCCTTCAGTATGGATTACACCTGAATGTGAAGAAAACAAACTCCCCCACAACTGGACTGATAAACAACATAATGGTAAATGGAGAGAAAATTAAAGTTATCAACGATTTCATTCTACTTGGATCTACAGTCAACACCCATGGAAGCAGCACTCAACAAATCAAACAACATATGGCACCGGGCAAATCTGCTGCAAAAGACCTCTTTAAGCTTTTAAAAACAAAGATATCACTGTGATAAATAAGGTGCACTTGACCCAAACCATGGTGTTTTCAATTACCTCATCAGCATGTGAAAATTGAACAATGGAAAAAGAAGACAGAAGAAGAATTGACGCATTTGATTTGTGGTGTTGGCAAAGCACATTGAATATACTCTGGAGTGCCAGAAGAACGAACACATCTGTCTTAGGAGAAGTACAGCCAGAATGGAAGTCCTCACTCTTGGCAGAGCTTCTACCTGGAGGCCCAAGCCCAACCCTACCACTGCCTTTGAGGGCTGGTCCCTTTTTTAGAGGCACCTCCTGACTGTCTGCAAGGTGTATCCAGGCCCACCAGTCCCCTCATCCTGGGCCCTGAAGAGGTAAGGTTATGGCTTCAAATCTTTGGTGTGCTTAAATTGACCTGGCCCCCTTATATTAAAAATGTATATTTTGGAGTCTCTGTCCCAACAGATCTGGAATGGGTCCCAGAATCTGCACAGTTAGTAATTCTGATCCTGGGCCGTCTGCAGACTCTGAACAGCACAGGGTTAAGAGCGGAAGCTCTGACATTAAACTACTTGAGGTGAAATCCTGTTCCGCATGTTATTTGCTGGCTGACCTTGAGCAATGATTTAAACTTTCTGCAGCTTGTTTTCCGTGTCTGTAAAATGAGAATAATAGTAGTCTGTACTTCATAAACTTGTCGTGATATTACAATCTATGAAAAGCACACATCCCAGTATCCTAGTGTATGGCATATACTATTCACCTGTTGCCATTGAGTCAGTTCTGACTCACGGTGACCCCGTATATTACAGTATAGAACTGAGCTCCATAGAGTTTTCTTGGCTGTGATCTTTATGGAAGCAGACAGCCAGGCCATTCTTCCACAGGGATGCTGGGTAGGTTAACACTGCCACCCTTTCGATTAGTTCAAACTGTTTGCACCACCCAGGGGCCTGTGTGGCATATGTTGTTGTTGTTGGGTACCATTGAGTTGATTCTAACTCATGGCAACCTCATGTGACAGAGAAGAAGAACCGTCACATAGGTTTTTCTAGGCTGTAATCTTTATGGGAGCAAATCACCAGGTCTTTCTCCCACAGAGCTGCTGGGTGGGTTTGAATTGTCCGCCTTTCGGTTAACAGCTGAGTGTTTAACCACTGCACACCAGGGCTCCATGTGTGGCATATACCAAACCAAACCTATTGCCGTCGAGTCAATTCTGACTCATAGCAACCCTATAGGACAGGGTAGAACTGCCCCACAGGGTTTCCAAGGAGCAGCTGGTGGATTCAAACTGCCAACATTTTGGTGAGCAGCCATAGCTTTTAACCACCATGCACCAGGGCTCCATTTGCCATTGCCCATTGCCGTCAAGTCAATTAAGACTCATAGCGACCCTATAGGACAGAGTAAAACTGCCCCATAGAGTTTCCAAGGAGTGCCTGGTGGATTCGAACTGCCAACATTTTGGTTAGCAGTTGTAGCTCTTAACCACTATGCCACCAGGGTTTCCCCAGGGCTCCGTAGTAGTTAGTAAATAAATGGTGATTATTAACATTACATTTTAAAACAAACAAGACAAAACAACTTAAATAGCATCTCATCTTGAAAGTCTCCCATCTGCAACATGGTGCCATTTGAAACCAAGAGCATTTTTGGTTTTAACATGGTTGCCTTCATTACGGATGGACTTCTCTCCCGAGGGATGTACTAATTGTGGTGATGTCATCCTGGTGGCACTGTGTATTTCGTAGTGCCATGGTATTAGCCGTGTCAACATCACCAGCACCGTGAAATCTGCTACAGGGTAAGCGCTAAGAATCCCAACACCCAGCTGCTGCAGGGCACCAGGGTTGGTAAGAGACTCTCCTTATCACCAAAACCACGCCCCACTTCTGGGTTCAGTTCGACACGGAAAGTATGCAATCTTTTTTCAGCAAGGATGTATTGGTTCTCTCCCACGTACCAAGTTCTGTGAATCAACCACAGCAAAATAAAGGTAAGTGGCCTTGAACTGCAGGCATGAAGAGCAGTACTCTGTTCTATTTACTTCTGTGGAATTTTCTGGGGACTTGGGGGTAAGGAAGATCAACGGACTGTTGAGTTTTTTGTGTGATTTTGTGAAATGCACCCTCATGACTTTGAAGAAAAACCCATTAGTATTTTGTTACTTGTGTGTTAGGAAAGGCTGTGTGTTCTCTTTTGAAAGCTGTGACTTGGGGGAGAAGCGTAGAGTGGCGATTCTAAGCTACGTAGCTAATTTTGTGATGGGTTCAAGATCACAGGCTGGATGGGTGACTATTTTGCTCACAGAAGATCTCACAAAATAACTGGAAATATATTTCAAACAAGGCAAGAAACCAAATAAATCCATAAAAGCAAGCAGAGTGCCATTAGCAGACTATAAATGTTGATGAATCTCTCAAAGATTGAAAGCAGATACAGAGAATACAACTGTGTGCACACACTTGCACACATGTACACACACACACAACACACACACACACACACACACCCCTGTGTGGAGGCAGAAGCAATTCGGGGAAGTCCACACCTGGAGTCTGCTAATGCAGGGACAGGTGGAATTTTAAGCACATTGTTCCAGGCAGAGAAAATGAACATGAGCAAAGCTCTGCAGTGGGCAAGGCCAGGTGTACTTGGGAAAATAATGACGTGTCTGAATTGATTGGTGTGTAAGACACTCCAGAATGTTCCATCACCCCCCCCCCGCCCCCGTACCAACAGAATCATATTCTGGGTCCTAGATGTGTCCTTCATGGCCCCGGTATTCCCTTCCCATCTGATTCAACACTAAGCCCTAATGCTCCAAACACACTAAGACCGCTGGTCGTTCTCAGAAAACAGCCCATGCACTCTGGGCTCCTACTGCTTCCTCTTTGGGGATCCCACTGCCCCACCTCTGTCTTTGAAAGTCTCATCCTTCAAGTCTAGCCCAATGTCACCCTCCTCAGGAAACTGGCTTCAGTATCCTGTGTGTGAAGAAATGCACTTTTTCTTTACACCAACCTGACATTTCACACCTCTATATGATCACAGTGGAGCCCTGGTGGTGCAGCGCTTAAGAGCTCAGCTGCTAATCAAAAGGTCAGCAGTTGGAATCCACCAACCACTCCTTGGAAACCCTATGAGGCAGTTCTACTCTGTCCTATAGGGTCGCTATGAGTCGGATTTGGTTTGACTTTTATAAACATGGCTGAGCATTTAACAACATAATTTCTTTGCCTGTGTCTTTATTCCCCCAGGACATTGAGAACATCTTGAAAAGAGGGGCTGTGTCTGCTCTTGACTACTAATCAAATGGTTGGCAGTTCGAATCTACACAGTGGTGCTGTGGAAGAGAGCCCTGGTGGTCTACTGCCCTAAGTTCACAGCCATTGAAAACCCTGTGGAATGCAGTTCTACTCTGACACACATAGGGTCACCATGAGTCAGAATCGACGTGGCTGAATGGGTTTGTCTCCCTCATCACTCTGCACGTAGTAGGAAAACATACACGAGCACCGGGAACATAGCAGCTGCCTGGTGAGTATCCGTGAGCTAAGTGATCGCTGAACATTTGAATACACTGTGTGTGACATGATTTGGGAATGTACAGACCAGAGGCTTTGAATGCCAGGGCGAGAAGTGTTTGAATAACTTGGCAAGCAAGGGGGAGCCGTGGAAAATCCGGGTGACATCTGAAGAATCCCAAAGAATTCAGGGGAGTGCCTCTGATAGGCGCTAGGCAAAAAAGTACCCATGCGATAAAATTACGGCAAGAAAGATGTTGCAATAGGTGGGCCAGAGGTGAGTATTTGTTCCCAAAGAAGCATAAAGGGAAAACTGAAAGAACCTAGCAAATTGAAAGACAAACTATAGCAAAGCGGAAGAAGCACGCAACTTTCAACATGCTGTTTCCAGGCAGGCAACTCCAGGGCCAAATCCCTTTTACAATATGGGCCTTGTTATGTGCTTGATTCTAATTAAGTGGGAAGACGAAGTAGAATCCCAACACGTTCAAGGTGGGCACGCCGTGGGAGAGGCGTCTGAGCCCAGCCTGGCTTGTTCACAGTGTGCTCGTCAGTGGGGTTGTCATCCTAGCGGGCTGTGTATTTCTAAACTCAGGCTTTATTTCACATCCTCAGCAAAGGGACTACTTGTTTCCAACCGGGTTTAGATGCGAGATGTTCGTTCAAAATTCCAAATATACAAAGCAAATTATTATTTTATTCCTGAGAATCTGCACCACTTGGGACCTGGAGGGATAGTTTGTAAGTTAAGAAACAGTCCAAAAATGATGCTCAAAAAGGCCTATTTACACACAGGATGTCCCAGAAGGAAAAACCCAAAGAGGGACATCGCCTTTGTGGGGATGATCCGTGAAGGCGTGGTTAGCTGCCATCGAGTCGGCTCCGACGCATGGTGTCCCCGTGTACAACAGAACGAAACATTGCCCATTCCTGCGTCATCCTCCCGATCATTGGTGTTTTTGAGTTCATTGTGGCCACGGTTTATTTTGAGAGTCTTCCAACATAGGGGGCTCATCTTCCAGCACTGTACCCCACAATGTTCTGTTGTGATGCATAGGGCTTTCACTGGCTAATTTTCAGAAGTTGATCTCCAGACTTTTCTTCCTAGTCTTAGTCTGGAAGCTCTGCTGAAACCTATCCACCATGAGAGACCCTGCTGGCATTTGAAACACCAGTGGCAGAGCTTCCAGCATCACAGCAGCGCTGAAGCCCCCGTGGAATGACACGGCAACAGGGTGTGGCAAGTATGAGAAGAAGCAGCATCATATAATAAAATCAGACAACACGAGACCCTGCTGTCACCAGGGAGATCTTGGGGAAGTCAGCGACGGCACAATGAGGGCATCCCTGTATGGCTGTGATGGCCTTGCACCAGCCAAAGTCACTGCATCACCCTGACGTGGAACGTGGACATGTGTGTAAAGCTCTGAATAGCATGCAGAGATGTGACACTAGTCCTCCCAGTGACAAGAGGTGTTGAGGACCCTTTTTTACAGACGAGGAGCCTGAGGCCCACGGAGGTCCCGGTCTGCTCAGGCACACTCAGGTGCAGAGGTCAGGGTAGAGAGGAAGGCCCAGGCTCCCTCCCCTGATGTCCCACCTAGGACACTGCTCCCACTACCACCTTCCTCCTCCAGGAGCCCCAAGGCTGGGCAACCAGGAAGGCCCTCTTTGTGAGGGGCTTTTGTGTCACTTTTCTGAAAACCCAAACATCACTGTAGCTTTTCTGAGAAATCAGAGTTATAGAAGAGGATAAGTGTGGTGTCTCTGAGAAGGTCTGCTCTACCAGGTGTGAGAGCAGAGGCCGAGGGTGCCGCCTTCTCCTCCCTCCTTCCTGCGCGCTTTCCCGCCATCGCTCCTTCTTCCCTCTCTCCCTCCTTCTTTCCCTCTTCCTAACTTCCCTTCCTCCCTCCTTTCCTCCCTCCCTTCCTCCCTCCCTCCCTCCCTCCCTCTCTTCCTCCCTCCTTTCCTCCCTCCCTTCCTCCCTCCTTCCCTCCCTCCCTCCCTCCTTCCCTCCCTCCCTCCTTTCCTCCCTCCCTCCTTCCCTCCCTCCCTCCTTTCCTCCCTCCCTTCCTCCCTTCTTCCCTCCCTCCCTCCTTTCCTCCCTCCCTTCCTCCCTCCCTCCCTCTCTTCTTCCCTCCTTCCCTCCCTCCCTTACCCCCTCCTTTCCTCCCTCCCTCCTTCCCTCCCTCCCTCCTTCCCTCCCTCCCTCCTTTCCTCCCTTCCTCCCTCCCTCCCTCCCTCCCTCCCTCCCTCTCTTCCTCCCTCCTTTCCTCCCTCCCTCCTTCCCTCCCTCCCTTACCCCCCTCCTTTCCTCCCTCCCTCCTTCCCTCCCTCCCTCCTTCCCTCCCTCCCTTCTTTCCTCCCTCCCTCCCTCCCTCCCTCCCTCCCTCCATCCCTCTCTTCCTCCCTCCTTTCCTCCCTCCCTCCTTCCCTCCCTCCCTCCTTTCCTCCCTCCCTTTCTCCCTCCTTCCCTCCCTCCCTCCTTTCCTCCCTCCCTCCCTCCCTCCCTCCCTCTCTTCCTCCCTCCTTTCCTCCCTCCCTCCTTTCCTCCCTCCCTCCTTCCCTCCCTCCCTTACCCCCTCCTTCCCTCCCTCCCTCCTTCCCTCCCTCCCTCCTTTCCTCCCTCCCTCCTTCCCTCCCTCCCTCCTTTCCTCCCTCCCTTCCTCCCTCCTTCCCTCCCTCCCTCCCTTCCTCCCTCCCTCCCTCTCTTCCTCCCTCCTTCCCTCCCTCCCTTACCCCCTCCTTTCCTCCCTCCCTCCTTCCCTCCCTCCCTCCTTCCCTCCCTCCCTCCTTTCCTCCCTCCCTTCCTCCCTCCCTCCCTCCCTCCCTCCCTCTCTTCCTCCCTCCTTTCCTCCCTCCCTCCTTCCCTCCCTCCCTCCTTCCCTCCCTCCCTTACCCCCTCCTTTCCTCCCTCCCTCCTTCCCTCCCTCCCTCCTTTCCTCCCTCCCTCCTTCCCTCCCTCCCTCCTTTCCTCCCTCCCTTCCTCCCTCCCTCCCTCCCTCCCTCCCTCCCTCTCTTCCTCCCTCCTTTCCTCCCTCCCTCCTTCCCTCCCTCCCTTACCCCCTCCTTTCCTCCCTCCCTCCTTCCCTCCCTCCCTCCTTTCCTCCCTCCCTCCTTCCCTCCCTCCCTCCTTTCCTCCCTCCCTTCCTCCCTCCCTCCCTCCCTCCCTCCCTCCCTCCCTCCCTCTCTTCCTCCCTCCCTTCCTCCCTCCCTCCCTCTCTTCCTCCCTCCTTCCCTCCCTCCCTTACCCCCTCCTTTCCTCCCTCCTTCCCTCCCTCCCTCCTTCCCTCCCTCCCTCCTTTCCTCCCTCCCTTCCTCCCTCCCTCCCTCCCTCCCTCCCTCCCTCTCTTCCTCCCTCCTTTCCTCCCTCCCTCCTTCCCTCCCTCCCTCCTTCCCTCCCTCCCTTACCCCCTCCTTTCCTCCCTCCCTCCTTTCCTCCCTCCCTCCTTTCCTCCCTCCCTCCTTCCCTCCCTCCCTCCTTTCCTCCCTCCCTTCCTCCCTCCCTCCCTCCCTCCCTCCCTCTCTTCCTCCCTCCTTCCCTCCCTCCCTCCTTTCCTCCCTCCCTCCTTCCCTCCCTCCCTCCTTTCCTCCCTCCCTTCCTCCCTCCCTCCCTCTCTTCCTCCCTCCTTCCCTCCCTCCCTTACCCCCTCCTTTCCTCCCTCCCTCCTTCCCTCCCTCCCTCCTTCCCTCCCTCCCTCCTTTCCTCCCTCCCTTCCTCCCTCCCTCCCTCCCTCCCTCCCTCCCTCTCTTCCTCCCTCCTTTCCTCCCTCCCTCCTTCCCTCCCTCCCTCCTTCCCTCCCTCCCTTACCCCCTCCTTTCCTCCCTCCCTCCTTCCCTCCCTCCCTCCTTCCCTCCCTCCCTCCTTCCCTCCCTCCCTTACCCCCTCCTTTCCTCCCTCCCTCCTTCCCTCCCTCCCTCCTTTCCTCCCTCCCTCCTTCCCTCCCTCCCTCCTTTCCTCCCTCCCTTCCTCCCTCCCTCCCTCCCTCCCTCCCTCCCTCTCTTCCTCCCTCCTTTCCTCCCTCCCTCCTTCCCTCCCTCCCTTACCCCCCTCCTTCCCTCCCTCCCTCCCTCTCTTCCCCCCTCCTTTCCTCCCTCCCTTCCTCCCTCCCTCCCTTCCCTCCTTCCTTCCTTCCATCTTTTCTGCCTTCCTCCCTTCTCCTTTCCCTCCCTTCTAGTCTACAACTCTTCACTGAATACCTTTCCAGGGCTCACTGGGTTCTGGGATGCCGTGACTCTCGCCTTGTCTTCTCCATGGCCTCCCCAGAGCCCCCCCCCCCACCTCCCCAACCTGGCTTCCCTCCTGTCCCCACCTCCCTTCACACGAGCCACACCCTGCTTGCCATGACCTGGGTCTCCTATATGTTCCCACCCCCAAGACCTTGCCCAGATTCTCCCCTCCTCCTTCTATTCAAACCCTGCATCTCCAGAGAATGGTACCTGGTGGGAGAGGGGATCTTGCTTGATGAAGTCCCTAAGTGGACCCACCTATTTGTGGAGGCATGTGGCTTAGAAGGAAGAGAAGGACCTCCAGAATGAGACCAAATTCCAGTTCCATCACTTACAAGAGCTGTGATACTCAGTTATCCCTCTGAACTTGAGAGAGGTTTTACAGGGCTGTCATGCACATTCCTTCCCTAGGAAAGAGAAGGCTCCGATGTGGAGTACTGCCAGCAGGGAAACAACAGTAGCAGGAGGAAGGAGGAGCAGAACAAACACCGGTGTAATGGCATTGCTAGTAAGCAGAGCTGTGGAAGCCAGAGCGGGGGAAGGAGCAGGCAGCAGTCGTAACAGAAACAACACGAAAGACAAGTGCAGTTGGCAATTTCCAGTGTAGTTGAGCGACTTTTGTTGTTAGCGGCCGTTGAGTTGGCCCCTGACTCATGAGGACCTCATGCGCAACGGAATGAAACACTGCACGGTCATGCACCAACCCCATGATTAATTGTGATTAATCAATTAATTGTGATCCATAGAGTTTTCATTGGCTGATTGTCTGAAGTAGATCACCAAGGCTTTCTTCATAGACCATCTTAGTCCGGAAGCTCCACTGAAACCTGTTCAGCATCCCAGCAACATACCAGCCTCCACTGACAGGCAGGTGGTGGCCACTCATGGGGTTTATTGGCCGGGAATGGAGCCTGGGTCTCCTACATGGAAGCTGAGAATTCTACCCCTGAACCACCACTGTCCTCACGTAAGAACTAAGGACTCAGCATCCAGGCTCAGACCCCCTACCGATAAAGTGTGTGCTCAACAGCAAGTCACTTAACTTCTCACTACCTCAGATCCACCTTCCCCGCCCGGGCCCCACGGCAGGGTGGTATCAGGCTGGCCAAAATGGAGGGAGGGAAGGGCTTTGCAAGCTCTGAGTGCCATGTCCATTCCTGCCTTGCCATGCACTTCCTGAGGTCATCGTTTGCCCTTGTTTGCTTCTGGGCTTCTCCCTCTGCCCTCCAAGGACCTTCCTCTTATGCAAGCTTCCACCACAACCTGAACCCCCAGCCTCTTCTTACAGAGTCTGCTGGTGCATGAGCAGCTAACCTAAAATGCAAGAGAATGGGGTACGATGAGCAACATGGCCTTTCTGAAAATGAGAACAGCCTGGGATTGGGGGAAGTGTTGGAATAATAGGGCAGATACTGGGAAAAGGGAATGAAGGAACATTTTACCTCTAGAAGCTTCAAGCAACTGGGTTTCCCTGAGATCTCAGCCACGTATGAGTGGTGTTATGTTTTATTTTAAAATCAGCACATGTTAGAGAATTGCTGTCACTTGGTGACAGCTCTGCCTCACTCGGTCAGCGAATAGCAATTAAACTTCATGAGAAGTTTTATGTGGTTGTGATAATGACATCCTCCTTCTGAATGCCCCTCTAAATAAATTTTTAAACCTACAGTTGGTGCTCATTAACCCAGAGTGTGGGGAAAAACTGTCTGTGATTAATAAAGTCACAGCTTGCATAAGAACATACACCTGTGTTGTGTTTACCACACATCATTTAATTTCTGATCAGTAGATTTAGAAAGTGAAGGGACCTATGGGCCATCTCCTTCACTGCTGCTTCTCCAATCAGGAATAAGGAAACCAATGTTCAGAGAGGTTAGAGAATGAGTGGCTAAACTGTTATGACGTTGGTCATCAGGGGACAGAAACCAGACGAGAACCAAGGCCTAAATGCCAGGCCCATCACTTGCCCAGTGGACGAGACGTAGAATCCTTTCCCAGGCCCTCCCAGCTGGAACTTCTGCTCCACCCTACACCCTGGTTAGAACCTGTTCTAGTCCTATCCAATGCAGGACACAGATTATCCTGTAGCTCCCGGTGGGTGATGTCTAAGACCCCGTATCTGATAGGTTTGGCATTATCTGTGACACTTGTTGAAGTGAGCTTCTGCCCTCCAGGACAAATAAGCTCTGGCTTTGTCCCATGGCCAGCTCTCTGACTCCCCAGAGGCCCTGGCCTGGCTTGGGTATAACAGGATTGATTGGTCAAAATCCACGTGTTGCTGCCCTTCACACTGAGTTTAACAATGACCTAGACTGTTGGGCTCTACCGGTCAAATGGGTTTTCCTTGGCCCAAGGTTCCTACTGGACTCCACTGGCACAGCCTCAATAGCTTGGACTGTCCTACTGGTTCTTGTCCCATCTGCTGCTTCTTCTTTTGCCTTTCCCCATGGGGCAGAGCTGTTCAGTATCCGCCCTACCTCAAGGCCACACCAACCTGAGCTATGAAGTCAACATATGATTATGGTAAATAGTACCTGAATAGAGTCTTAAAACTCCTACTTGATTTTGGAAATCCACCTGGGAGTCAGTGGTAGAGACAATGCTATGTGCTCATCCATCATGTCGTTTCCTCTTTATGGGCTCACAATCTTTCCCAACCTCCTTTATAATTAGCGTGGTGGCCTGGAATTCTTTTTGGTCAATGGAATGAGCGTGCACACAGGAAATATGTGTCTCTTCCAAATTAGGCAGTTCAGAGCTTGTGTATATTTTCTTCCCCTCTTGCAGGGATCTTGGAAGTCAAGTATTGAGAACTTGGGGTTCCAAGATGGAGGGAGGTTGGTTCCCTGTGTTAGTACGTGGAAGAGAGCCCCCATCAACCCTCATCACCTTTTGCACATTCAAGAAATAAACTTCTACAGTGCTAAGCCACTCAGTTTCAGGCTTTGTTACTGTAGCAGAACCAAGCCCATCCTGACTAGTACACAGTTCCTCTGTCCGCTCTCAGTTCCCATCTCTTCACACTCCCCCTAGACACTCCTATGTACTCTGACATCCTCATGAACCATCGTTTGCTGAAAGCACACAAATTTAGACCACTAACTCAATTTCTCCTTTTGAACTCCAGACCTCTACATCCAACTGCTGCCTGGTCAGTTCCAAACTCAATCTGGCCATCTAATTAGAAATTCAATGTCAGCTTACTCAAAACTAAACTGGCAACCTCATCTGACCATTCTTCCTTCTGTCTTGGTAAATGAAACTACTGGTTTCATCTGCCCCGTTATGTAAACAAAGCCTGGGCATGTCACCCTTCTTTCTTCCCATTCACAATGCGTTTACTCAAGACACCAAATCCTACACGTTCTGTGTCCAACAGAATTTCTGAAACCATCCCCTTCTCTCTGTCTCCATTATCATTCCTTCATATTTGCTTTATCAACTCTTGCCTGAATGCCAATGATATCTTCCTATGTGTCATCCTGACTCCAATCTTGTTCTTTTCTGTGAATTCTCCATGCTGCATGCTACAGTTGGCTAGATCTTGAAAGGACATTCTTATCCACTCCCTACTTAAAAGTCTTCTGGTGCTGCCTTTTGAAAACTCTTTGGAAGAGTTCATAAGGCATTCCATGATTGAGTATCAGTACAGCAAAGGACTTAAGCCTGTAACCTCTAGAATCAGCCCCTCCAGTGTCAAATCAGCCCTCACCTGGGAAAGTTACTGAACTTCTCTAAGCCTCATTATTCTCATCTGTCAAAGAGAATGAATAATGCCAATTTCATTGGGCTGTTGTGAGGATTAAATCAGTTTACAGTTATGCAATTTTATTCAATACATAATACCAAAAAAAAACCAAATCCGTTGCCATCGAGTCAGTTCCGACTCATTGCGACCCCACAGGACAGAGTGGAACTGCCCCACGGTTTCCAAGGAGCACCTGGTGGATCCAAACTGCCAATCTTTTGGTTAGCAGCCATAGCACTTAACCACTACGCCACCAGGGTTTCCAAATATGGGATAGTTATTATAAATTATTATTAACAATAGGAAGAATGACTATATGTTGGCCGCTTCCTATATGCCAGAGGATGCTGAATGGTTTACACCCACAGGAATGCGTTTAATTTTCACAAACCCCTTAGAAGCAGAGATGTTAAGTGACTGAACCAACATAAAGTTACGAAGCCGGCATTCCAACCCAGGCAAAGTGTCTGACGAAATCGTTGGTGTTCCTTGGCTTCACCATGATGTGTGGTGCAAGAGAGCAAAGTGGTAAAACAAACTTGGTGTCTAGAAACAGGAAGATGCCTTTAAAAGTGATGGGTCATATATACAGTGTTATGGTACAGGGCTGCCACATGGTATACCTCCTGGGGGCACATTTGCACAGAAAGTGCAATGGGGATATAAGGCAAATGATGCCTTACACTATAAAGCCACAAAAATCATATATGTATATGTATATATACACCTACACACATATATATAAAATACCAAACCCATGTTGTCAAGTCGATTCTAACTCATAGGAACCCTATAGGACAGAGTAGGCCTGCCCCATAGGGTTTACGAGGGGCAGTTAGTGGATTCGAACTGCTGACTTTTTAGTTAGCGGCCAAGTTCTTAAGCACTGTACTACCAGGGAGATGTATATATATATATATGTATTAATCAGCTATATATAAATATATATATGTGTGTATATATCGGAACCGTGGTGGTGCAGTGGTTAAGAGCTTGGCCGCTAACTAAAAGGTCAGCAGTTCGAATCCACTAACTGCCCCTCGTAAACCCTATGGGGCAGGTCTACTCTGTCCTATAGGGTTCCTATGAATCAGAATCGACTCGACAGCATCGAGTTGGGTTTTTGGTTTTATATGTATATACATATGGTGTGTGTAGATACGTATACTCATACACACACACACACACGTATATATGTAATCACTTTATGATAACAATGAAAAGGTTTATGTCATAGCACAGTGTCTAAAACATTCTGGTTGTGTAACCATGGACAAATTATTTAACATCTATAAATAAGGGAAATAATAAACTCTATTCCATAGGGCTATTTGGAAGACCAAACAAGATCATATGCAAAGTGCTTAGAAAGTTCCTGATCAATTGTGCACAAATGTTATCACCATCATCATCATCGTGATTGTTATTGTTATGATAAAAACCAAAAGCAAAATCGTACTTTTATGTGTTCACCTATATAAAAAACACAGAGACATATGTAAGACTAGAAGAAAACCTGCTTACATGTTAACAATGGATCCCTCTGGCTTGCTTATTATGGGTGAATTTTTTATTCTTTTTATCTCCACATTTCTCAAATGTTTGATGAGTATATACATTACCTTTACAAGAAAGAGCGGCGCTCTCCTGTGGCTTCAGACTACAAATTTTGTTTTCTAGCCTCAGTAATATTTTTACAGAATCATCTTCAGTCATTACATTCATTTAAAAGCCCTGATCCATTTTTGATCATCTGAAATGTAGCGACAGCATCAAAATCAATCCCTACGTTCGAGGTCTGCAAAGAACATAAATTACTTCAGAAATCATGTCAGGTAGAGTTTATTCCAAGGTTTGCTTGCAAATTTTCATCAGAAAACACAGAAGGTATATGCAGCTGAGATTGAACTCTCTCTTCACCTTGTACTGAGAACCAGGTTGACGTACTGTTGGCCGGTGACAGGACTGGCAGAAGTTACAGCTTGTGTGGGAGCCGCAGCCTGGGCAGGAACTAAGGGGAACACATAAAGAAACACTCATTTAAAAAAAGTAAATCAACCATAAAGATCCTCCCAGCAGACCTGAGAGATGGAAGCCTCTCTTTCATTTTCTCCTTGGCAAAATTTAATCTATCGCTGGGGTTTGTCAAGCGTCATATTCAAAGACATGCAAATTCGTCCGAGCTGAGACCCCAGCTGACTTTTAGCACCTCCTGAATGTCAAAGGGGCTTAAAGGTTGACGTGACTTACCTTCTTCCATCCTAACTAATTCAAATACATACGTGTGTGTGTGTGTGTGGTGTGTATGTGTATTTTTTTTTTTTTTAAGAAGACTGAAACAGAGCACCCGCCAACCTCTGCCTTCTTTATGGGGCTCCATTTGTGGCAAATCAGAAATTTAAACGGTAAATGCCATACTGAGAAGCTAAAGTGCGGTTGGGAAACCCACAGCCTATCACCAAATCACAGGGCTAGCTACAGCACTGTGTTGCTTTTGTTTCCAATAGCCATCACAGTATCTATAGGCATCTTCACGGTCCATTCCCGATCGACTAGCTCAGGGATGAGTATTACCTCAGGAGAGATCTCTGCCCTCCACGTGGTTCACTTCACACAATTCCCTTAAATAATATAAGTCACGTGTCCACAATGAAAGAAAAGAGGTATTAGTTACTATTTCGTACACAGATGTGGTTTATGGAAGAGTTATGCTCTGCACAAGGAGCCCTGATGGTGTAGTGGTTAAGCATTTAGCTGCTAACCAAAAGGTTGGCTGTTCGAACCCACCAGCCCTTCTGCAGAAGAAAGATGGCGCAGTCTGTTTCCATAAAGATTACAGCCTTGGAAATCCCACGGGGAAGTTCTGTTCCGTCCTACGGGGTCACTATGAGTCGGAATCTACTCGACGCAACAGTTTTGCTTTTGGTTTTTGGTTATGCCTGCACAAGTACTGGCAAGGCTGTTCCAACATATGTTTCTCCTTCATCTTTGCAATCATGGAAATTCTGCAACTGGGGGTCATCAGAGAAAAATGATGTTAGATTTCCCTGTGCATAAAAAAAGCCAAATTAAGCATTAGTAATTCAGAGCGGAGGATATGTGTGCAAAATTTGAAAATATTTTTACATTTACATTCATTTCACCAAATATTTAGTGAGTTCTTATGAAGTGCCGGCAGGCCCCAAGGACACAGAGATGACCTAGACTCCATTTCTGCCCTTAAGGAGAAGGACGGTCTACAAGGGAGTGTATCAGTCATCTGTGGCCATAACAGCGCTCCTTAACAAACACATCGCAGAGCTATTTATTGCTCATGTGTCTTGGGAGGTTGCCGTGGCAGCTCTGTTGACCCTGGCTGGCCTTGCTGCATGTCTGAGGCTTGGCTAGCTGTTGGCTGGGGCAACCAGGATGACTCGGTTCTGCTCCACGTTTCTCTTATCCTCCAGGGGGCTAGCCTGGGCATGTTTTCCTGCAGATGGTGGAGACACAAGACAGAGAGAAGCTCAACTGCACAGGGGCTTTGCAAACCTCTGTTTGCATCCCATTTGCTGACGTCTCTTTGGCCAAAGAAATCACATGGCCAAGTCCAGAGGCAGAGTGGGGAAAACACTGCAAAGTTACATGGCAAAGGGCGAGGGTGAAGAATAGGTTCTCTTTTCGCAATCTACCTCACCGGGACAGATAAGATACATACCACCGTATTATAAATATGCAACTACCTTATGATAAATATGCACAATAGAAAGGACCCGAATCTGGGGTGTTGAGGACAGAGTGATGCATTCTGGGAGATGAGGGAAGGACTTTCTGCAGAGGGTGAAGTTTGAGCTGGGTTTGAAGGATAGTTACTAGCTCATCAGACAGGAGGGGAGACAGGTATTGCAGGCCAGAGCCACACCACAGAGTAAGGCATGGAAGTCTAAAAGAATGTCAATCAGTATTACAGAACTGTCTGGAGCCAGGCACTGGAAGGAATAGAAAGTGCTAGACGAGACTAAGAGGCGAGGTGAGGTCTGAGACTGGATGACATAAGACATTCTATGCTAACGCTCAAGACCTTGGACTTCATGTTTCAGAATGAATACAGGCAAAGACACTGATGCCGCAGAACACGTGTGTGTGGGCTGGGGAGAGGGAAGGGGTACCACGTGCATCTTCATGTCGTATCAAAGACTTCCTACAGCTGAACTCATAGAAACGTCAGCAAGCCAGAAACCTCGGCTCAGTCTCCCTTCTCATCACTCAGAAAAAAAAAGTTGCTCTTGAGTCAACACCAACTCACGGCGACCCCACGTGTGTCAGAGTAGAACTATGCTCCACAGGGCTTTCAGTGGCTGATTTTTCAGAAGTAGATCACTAGGCCTTTCTTCTGAGGAGCTTCTGGGTGGGCTCAAACTGCCAGCCTTTAGGTTAGTAGCTGAGTGCATTAATTGTTTGCACCACCCAAGGACCCCACCACTTAGAAGGCATCCTCTAATGAGGTGCACCGGACCCAAGCCATGGTGTTTTCCATCGCCTCATAAGCATGTGAAAACTGGACAATGAATAAGGAAGATCGAAGAAGATGCCTTTGAAGTATGGTGTTGGTGAAGAGTATTGAATATACCGTGGACTGCCAGAAGAACCAACAAATCTGTATTGGAAGAAGTACAGACAGAGTGCTCCCTAACAGTAAGAATGGCAAGACTTTGTCTAACGTATTTTGGAGCATGTTATCAGGAGGGACCAGTCCCTGGAGAAGGACATCATGCTTGGTAAAGTAGAGGGTCAGCAAAAAAGAGGAAGACCCTCAACGAGATGGATTGACACAGTGGCTGCAACAACGGGCTGAAGCATAACAACAATTGTGAGGATGGTGCAGGACTGGGCTGTGTTTCGTTCTGTTGTACATAAGGTCGCTCTGAGTTGGAAATGACTGGACGGCACTTAACAACAGCAAGAAGACACCATTCTGTGCTTGCAATGGAAAGAAACAACTGTCTCTTTAAGGAAGTGGTTGGGGCAGTGCTTTTGGGCCTGGAAGTCTGGAGACAGTGGCATTAGATTGATTAGGTGTGTACATGTTGGCTGAGAAAGCTGTAGAAAGGCGAATGGAAGTGTTTGACAAGATGAAAGACTATTCAACATGTTAGACAGCTGCTTGAGTGAAGAGATCTATAACAGCACAGTCAAATATACTCACCAGTAAATGATACCTTCACAGCAAATGCTGCTTCAAGCTGGGTCCCACCGTTTCTGTCTGGCCTGACAGGCTCAGCCAAACAAAGTTGGAAAGCAGAGTTTAGTGCATGTGCCTCCAGACAGATGGGCAGTGGCCACGGGGTCTCCAGGGCCCACTTGCCTCTCCCATGTGGGTTGTCCTAGATATAAGGCTCTCTCCATGGGTCACTATAGCAACATGAGGCTCTCCATTCTGGTGGGCTAGCAATAGAATGGGCTTTGGAGTCAGGCAGCCCCTGGTTGGAACTCAGGTCCCAAGTTACCCACTTTCTGGCTTTGGACAAAGGACTTCACCTCCCTGATCCCTGACTTGTCCCATCTGTAAAACGAGGGTGACAGCAACTGCCTCAAAGAGTTGTTGTGTGGGAGTGAGGGAATGGACTCCCCAGCGGCCAGCACAGGGTAGACGTCATAGCCTGCTTAGGTGGGTTTATTAGCTTTCTACTGCTGCTGTGGGTCAGAAGTCCAACAAGGTCTCATGGGGACAAAGTCAAGGTGTTGGCTGGGCTGGGTTCCTTTCTGGAGGCTCTGGGAGAACCCACTCCCTTGTCTCTTCCAGCTTCTAGAGGCTGCCCACATTCCTTTGCTTATAGTTCCCTTCCTTCATCTTCAAAGCCAGCATTTTGGGGTTACTCAAGCTCTTAACTGTGTGCACCACCCAGGGACTCTTTTATACAATGTAAGGTAATGTATTCACAGGTCCCAGAGATTTGGGTGTGAACATCTTTGGGAAGACCTTATTCTGCCTACCCCAAAGGGGGATGCTCTCTTTGATGACACTTCAGATCAAGAGTCATTGTAATTAATCTATGCTGTCTACCTTGAGCTGATCACAAAACTCAACTGCATACAAGATGCCTTGGAGTGGAGTACAGGATGTTTCCTTGATGAAGACACGAAATGCTATTAATAATGCAAATATCACTTCCCCAATGGAGCCTTCCCTGATAGACAAGTTAGCATCACCCTAGCAGGTGCCCCACATCACCTGTGTGTTCATCCCCCCCAGGAAGCAGGGGCCGTGTACACCTAGCACCAGGCCTGGCGCACAGTGGGTCATCAGTAAATGACTGTTGAGTGTGTGAGGGTGCCATTTATTAATTATCTACTTGGGCCAGGCACTGTGCTGGTCTAATCCTCACCTTAAATTTAAGAGTGATGTCATAGCCAGATGTGCCTTGGAAGTGAGGATGGAGAGACTTCTCATGTGCTTTGGACACGTTATGAGCAGGGACCAGTCCCTGGAGAAGGACATCATGCTTGGTAAAGTAAAGGGCAGTGAAAAAGAAGAAGACCCTCAATGAGATGGATTGACACCGTGGCTGCAACAATGGGCTCACACATAGCAATGATGGTGAGGATGGCGCAGAACTCGGCAGTGTTTCGTTCTGTTGTACACAGGGTCACTATGAGTTGGAACTGACTCAATGGCACCTAACAACAACATCACTATTCCCAGTTGACAGATGAGAAACCTGAGACTGGGCTCAGGAAGTCCGATGCCTTTTCCCAAATTGCACGGGTAGTGAATGATGAAGGTGAGGTTGGACAGAGGTCTGTGGGGCCCCAAAGCCCGTTTTCATTCTCCTTGTAGCCCTCTGTTATGGATTGAGTTGTGTTCACAAAAAATATGTGTTGTAAATCCCAACATCTTCACATGTAGTTATAATCCCATTTGGGAACAGGTTTTCTCTGGTATGTTGATAAGACAGTATTAGTGTACGCTGTGTCTGAAATCAGTCACATCTTCAGATAAAAGAGAGCAGATTAAACAAAGCACAAACAAAGGGAAAGAGACACAGGATTGCCAAGGACCGTCCCCCAGAGCCCACAGAGAGAGAGCCTCCCCTAGAGCCGGTGACCTGAATTCGGACTTCTCGCCTCCTAGACTGTGAGAAAATAAATTTCTGTTTGTTAAAGCCACCCACTTGTGGCATTTCTGTTACAGCAGCACAAGATAACTAAGTCACTTCCCCAAATGGGCCGCAGACCGTGCATCCACCAAACTCAGAGAGAAAACATTCTCACTCACGAGCCAGAGAGGTGGCCAGAGCATAACTAGCCGGGTGACAGTAACAATGACAACAATCACAGCAACAATGACAATGTCTGCGCCTACGTAGTGCTTACCTTGAGTCAGACACATTGTAAGTGTTTTAACCTACATTAACTCATTTGATGCTGGCAGGTTTCACAGGTAAGGAAACAGAGGCACTCAGAGGTGAAGCAACTTCTCCAGGCCACACAGCTAGTGGGATTGGAAGCCAGGAAAACTGCGGGCTCCGCACAGTACTCTCTTAAATCAGCACAGAAGGAATCTGGGTTGACCAATTCCATCAGTCACAATCCACGGCACTCAGAATAACCCACCACGTGAGCTACCCCAATGCTCACAGATGATTCGAGAATCAAACAAAAAAAGAGACAAAAATAAAGGAGGGAATTTCATTCATGCAGACATTTTGTTCTGAAGGAGATCCAAACTCTCTCTTTGTTTATCACCTTTATTTTGCAAAAGCGGGCTGTGAGAGTCAGAGAGGGGACTCTCTTGGTGAAGGTTAACACAAGGAACCCCAGAGCACCTCTGGGAGTGCGTGGTCCCTGTTGTGTATTCGTGGGTCCATTCCCCCCGCCCCCAGGCTGTAGTGGCCTCTGAGAGCAAGGCTGACATCAGCTCTGAGCCCAAGCACACAGGGCAGGGTGACGCGTGGGCAGCACCTAAGTCAGTCTGATTTTGAAAGAACAAAGAGCCCTGTATCGCTAACACGCCCCCCCCCCACCCACCCCTGCACTATTCCCTGTATCTGCTGCTACATCTTGGCACCAACACCACCATTGCTGTCGTGGATCAGGCCCCAGCACCTACTGGTATCACTACTTCCCTTCTTACCTCCTTAAAACCCAGCCTTCACACAATTGCTAAAGAGCTCCTGGAAAAAGTTCATTCCAAGTACGTCTCTGCCTTGCTTCAAAACACTCCGGGCGTATTCATCATAGCTGGACCAAAACTCAAACTCCTTGTCATCACCTGCAGGGCCCTACCTCCTGCCTGCGTCTCTCCTCTTATTTCTACTGTTCTCTTTCTCATCTGCTCTGCCCACACTAGACTTCTTTGTTTCTTAAGCACAACTCCTTTTTTCTGCTGCAGGGCCTTTGCACTTGCTGTCCCCGCCACTTGGGAGGCTCTTCTCCCTGAGGTTTCCATGTTTCCATCCTTCTTATTCATCAAGTCTCAGGCCCATTGTCACCTCTTTGGAGAGAGGTCTTCCCTGAATGCCTTAGGTTACCATCCCTCCATGCCCATGGGACTTCTGCCTTATGTTTTTCATAACATTTGTCCCACTTTGAAATCGTCTCGTTCAGTTTTTGTTTATCCAGGTGCCAGGTCCCCAAGAGCAGGACCATGTCTGTGTGTCTTTGTCATCACTGCCTCCTGGAGCCTGGTGTGGGGTGTGGCGTGTGGTCTGTGGACCTCAGTACCGGGCTCATCTGGGAGCTTGTCAGGACTGAGTGTCTGAGTGCCTGCCCTCCTGAGTCAGAATCTGCATTTTAATGTGGCCCCTGCAGGTGCATAGGCTTTGCAGTTTACAAAGCGGTGCTCTAACACAGTGCCTTGAAAACAGTAGGTGCTCAAGAAACACTTATTGAATGAATGAGTAAGCAAGTGAATGAATGAAGCCACACTGCTTCACTGACAGAAGGCTCGGAGTGCTCAGTGTCTGCAAACCTCATGGCAAGTGGTCTGGGGCTGCAGAAATTGAACTCCTGCGATGCAAATGCTTCTGCCGTCAACCCTCAGGGATGTTGAGAATCCCAGTCATGGTAGCTCGGAAGTGTTTAGAATCTGCAGTTTCATGGGGTATATGTAGTGTCGTACTCAGTGGATGGAGCCCTGGTGGCGCTGTGGTTAGGTGTTTGGCTGCTAACCAAAAGGTCAGCAGTTGGAGTCTGCCAGCCTCTCCTTGGAAACCCTGTGGGGCAGTTCTGCACTGTCCTTGAAAGGTCTACGAGTGTGAATGGACTCGACGGCAACGGGTTTGTTCTTTCTTCCTTGTTGTCGTTTTTTATTGCAGTGGGTGGGTTCATGACTGCTCCCGGAAAACTCCCTTCTCCTGATGTAATTTTTAAATTACGTGCACTCTTCTAGTCGGTAATTATCTGAGGCTGAACGGTATTCAATTATGGCCATAAAACAGTGTAACTAGTGTTTTTAACAAACACACCAGAACACAGACCTCAAAATGAGTGAAGTCTTCACAATACCCACTTTGAACTAATGGCAGAGCCGTGATCATACAAATGGTGAACAGCCTCAGCTGCTAACCAAAAGACTGAAGATTCCAATCCACTCACAGGTGCCTTGGAAGAGAGACTTGGAGAGCCACTGCCAAAAACCCAGCCACTGCAAGCCCTAGGGAGCACAGTTCTCCTCTGACACACGTTGGGGTCACCATGAGGAGTCAACCCTACAGCAGTTGGTTTGGTCTGCTTTTTAGTTGGATTAATATTAAGCAGAAGATGCTGAGTTAAAGGTAGGTCTTTGCTAAGATAATGACTATGTAAAAATGCAGGGTATACATAGAAAGGGACTGGAAAGAAATATAGACCAAAGAAGAAGGAAACTTGGTGCAGAGACGGGATTGTTGTTAACTTGTTTCTCCATGTTTGTTGTGATTATAAAATGTTTCCCAAAGAACTAATAATATACTTATCATAAATCAATAGGATAAGAAAGTATGCATTGGAAATAATAGTGATGCATTCGATGCATTAAACGTCTATAAAGATGTGTGTCTGTTGGTGGCGACAATACCAGGTTTTCCAGGTTTCCTGACTGGGTTTGAATACCAAGCTGCCTCTTCCAGCTGGGAGGCTGGAGCCAGGTTGCATTAACCCTCGAAGGCCTGGAAGCCTTGTTAAACACGGGTGAGAAGCTGTCACCAGCAGAGTTGTTTTTTATAAAGTTCCAAGCTGGGACCCAAAAATGTTAGTGCGCTTCTCTCTTCCTTCCTTTTGTGTGTAAAGGAGCCTTGAGCCTGGTGCAAAATATCCAAATGGCTGACCCAGACAAACCTAGCTTTGGTGGTGCCCT
Organism: Dugong dugon; assembly: GCA_030035585.1. NCBI lineage: Eukaryota > Metazoa > Chordata > Mammalia > Sirenia > Dugongidae > Dugong > Dugong dugon. The sequence continues at coordinate 111,797,281 of CM057472.1, forward strand.
GTCACGTGTGCGGAGGGAACGTGTACCCTGTGTTCGACAGTACAATTGCTGACTCGGGAAGACATCTCACATTTGCACTGTAGTTGTTACTTGCTGCTGAGTCGGCCCCCACTCCTGGAGACCCCCCACACCAGGGACAGAAGCACTGTCCAACACTGTGCCATCCCTGTGATTGCTTGCAGGTAGGACAATGTTCTCTTGTGATCCCTAGAACTTCTGTTGAAGCTTTTTGGAAGTGTTTCACCAGACCTTTCTAGACCAACAAATACAGAAAAATAATTTACAGGTTTAACTGTGTCGGAGTGCTTGGAAGAACATACACTTCTTACAATTGTGCTTTGTTTCCCAGCCTTCTGGCCGTTCATCATTGGGGCTAGTCACTTTATCATTTTATTTTATTTTGCGGACACCTCTGTGCTGCCCACACTGTTCTAAGTGCTTTGCAAACACTAGCTTGTTCATCCACAGAGCAATCACATGAGATGGTGCAATTATTATCCCCTTTTACAGGTGAAGAAACCAAAGCTCTGAGAAGTGAAGTTGTCTGCAGCGTCGTACTTGCGACTGGCCCAGGATGGCCTGTTATAATCCTACAGCCGTCAGCTTCACCCTTTAGCTCAGAGCAATTCAGGCCAGTTTTCCAAAGTCCAGTCCACTCTCCAGGAAGATGGCGCGTGCAACAGGGGCTTCCACTAACAACAAGAGGCCTTGCAGCACCTTCCAAGTGGGGTGGAGCCATTTTCCTGACCCATAGGAATAAGGGAAAAAAACAAAACTCCAAAGACAGCAACTAGCTGAAGGATCTAAACAGGAAAGATCTGGGGGGTCTTATGCCCTGCTCTAATAGTTTGCCTCTTCTGGGCAGGCAGCTGGGATACATGGAAAAAGAATACTGCCGTTTGCTGCTGTCTAGTTGCTCCCCCTCCTCCCAACTCATGGTGACCCCATGCACGACGTCATGAAACGCTGCCTGGTCCTGCGCCATCCCCAGGATGGGTTGTGGATATGATCATTGTGATCCATGGGATTTTCATTGCCTAATTTTCAGAAGTAGCCGGTCAGACCTTTCATCCTAGTCCATCTTAGTCTGGAGGCTCCCCTGAAACCTGTTCAGCATCCTAGCAACACCCAAGCCTCCACTGACGGATGGGTGGTGGCTGTGCATGAGGTGAATTGGCCAGGAATCGAACCCAGGTCTCCCCCATGGAACTGAACCACCAATGCTTCATACGATTCCATTAGAGATTTAAATCAGAGACTGAAGACCTAGCCGAGGGTTCAGGTTGAACCACCATCTGGCTGTGACTTTGCCTAAGTCGCTTACACTCTTTGAACTTCAATTTTCTCCTTATTAAACTCAAGAGCATTAAATGAAATCAAACACACAACAGCTCTTAACACACAGTAGGCACTCACCAAAACATCGGTTGAGTTCAGATTTAAAGTGAGAAGATTGATGCATGCGCAGGGGATATATGAAAAGGAGATTTGTTTTCCTACGATTGCACTCTGCCAACAAATTGAAAAACACACCACCGATCTACAAAATGCACGGTATTCATGCTCCTGTGCTGTTTGGTCCTGAATTTTTTATCTCCGGAGAATAATGACCTCAGCCCTGGGCATTTCCAGGGGATTAATGACCAGCAGAATTTAATGACTGTGGCTCCAGCCTAGAGCCATCACACACTCCCGGGGCTCTCATTCATCCCAGGTAGACTAGCAGCCTTTCTTCTCTGTGCAGCAATCATGCCCCAGTGCAGCCCTGCTGCAGGTGGAGGGACTACTGGGACCCCACGTCTCTGCTTCGGTCCCCAGCCTGCGCCAAGCTCCAGCCACCATCTCATTTATTTACAGGAGCAGCCAGGCAGTAATTAAAATATGCTAAGGAATTCCCTATGGCGGTCAGTTTCAAATACCACCCCCCCATTACACACACACACACACACATACATTAACTTTTTTTGCTGTTCAGGAGCATTGCTTCACATGGTATGTAAAAGGTTTCATGAGATTTTAACGAGTTTCTACCACTAGAAAAGAAAGCTCACAAAGGGTCCGTGTAAATCACTTTGTCTCAGGCAGTCCTGGAATGATGACAGACCTCAGTGTTTGGTTTCTGTGAGGATATATAGACACACTGATGTCTGCCCACCGGCCCGGATGGTATTTCTGCTTTTGCAAAACCACACGGGGAGATGGTTCTGCCAACACACGGTGAGGCGAGTGGGCCTCCTCTGTTGGCTAGGCCTCGGGCTGCTCTGTGTCCCTGGCACTGAGGCACCTCCCCTCTTCGTTACTGAGTTTTCTCCTCTGTCCATGAGAGGAAGGACGGTAGCTGGAACGTCTCCAAGGTCGCTGCCCTCTGGAAAAATCTCCATTCCTTTTAATGGTGGTTTCCACGCTATCATCCTTCTTCAAGTCATCACATCATAGGAAGAGGAAGTGACGGTTTCAAAACGGCCATCCTACGTCAACAAGTCCCTGAGGTCTTTCTGACCCTCCCTAGCTCTCCGATGAGGGGGCTGACGTTCAGGAAGGACGGGCAGCTTGCTTCATCAGCGAGTGGGAGAAGAGGCGAGGATCCCGGATGCCATGTTTCTCCTCTTCCGTACTGCCTGGCAGGACAGACCTTGAACAGACCTGTTGGCTGGATAATGGACCAGCAGGACAAAGGCTGGGTCATGAGCCAGGGCTGCCTTTCCAACCTGGGTGCTGCCATGCAGGATGTAAAGGACAGCTGCACAGCAGGGGACAGAGTGAGATGGGCAAGTCCTGGGGGAGGTGGGGTGCTCAGGAGAAAGGACACACAGCACAGGGCTCACACTGAGCAGCCTGAGCTATAGGACTGTTCTTCTAAGAAATGCCTCCTTACTGCTGGGTATGTGTGTGCGTGTGTCTATCCAGTGCCGCTATAACAGCAATACCACAAGGGGGTGGCTTTAACAAACAGCAGTTTATTTTCTCACAGTTTATGAGGCTAGAGGCCCTAGTGGAGGGCGCTGGCTCTAGGGGAAGGCTCTCTGTGTCTAGTCTTGGGTAAATCCTTGTCTCAGCTTCTCCTGTGCTCTTCTCAGTATTCCCTGGAGTCTGTTCACCATGGGGCGTCTGTCTTCTCTATTTTTCCTTGCTTGCTTCTGTGCCTAATCTGCTCCTTTTACATCTCAAAAAGTGCTTGGCTTAAGGCACACCCTACACTGACGTGGTCCATCTACAAACATAACCAAGAAAACCCTATTCCCAAATAGGATTACATCCACAGGTATAGGGCTTAGGATTTACAACACTAAGTTTTGGGGGACACAGTTCAATCCATAACACATAGCTTGTGCATACACAAGATATATAAATATATACACACATATAGCTTATAGACACATACATACCGTTGCCTTCGACTTCATTCCAACTCATAGTAACCCTATAGGACAGGGTAGAACTGCCCCATAGAGTTTCCAAGGTGATAAATCTTTACTGAAGCAGCTTGCCACATCTTTCTCCAGAGGAGCAGCTGGTGTGTTCAAACCACCAACTTTTCAGTTAGCAGCTGAACTCTTAACCACTGCATCACCAGGACTCCTTAGACACATATATTTCAAAAAAAAAAAAAAAAGTCGTCGAGTCGATTCTGACTCATAGCAACCCTACATGACAGAGTAGAACTGCCCATAGGGTTTCCAAGGAGTGGCTGGTGGATTTGAACAGCTGACCTTTTGGTTAGCAGCCGAGCCTTTAACCACGGTGACATCAGAGCTCCTTAGACACATATATATGTATATTTGTACTAATACTAACTTACGCGTATGATTTATTAATGGGAAACTCCCTAACTCAAAATCTGTGCACTTTCTTTTCAACTATTTTTGCACTGAATTTTTTTTAACTATTATTTTACAATGAAAACATCTTTTTCACGATTATTTTATAACTGATATATGTTCATCATAAAAAATGATGCTGTTAGTTGGCCATCGAGTGAACTCCGACTCGCAGCGACCTTATGTATAACAGAACCCCACTTTGCCCAGTCCTGCGCTGTCTCTGTGCTGTTTGGTATGTTTGAGTCCACTGTGGTGGTTATTGTGTCAATCCATCTCATGGAGGGTTTTTTTTTTCATTTTTACGGTCCTCTACTTTACCAAGCCTGAAGTCCATTTCAAGAGATTGCTCTTTGCTGATGATGTGTCCAAAGTAAGTAAGCCCAAGTCTTGCCTTCCTCACTTCTAAGAAGCATTCTGGTTATATTCCTTCTAAGACTGGTTTGTTCGTGTGTGTGATTTGTTCACATATTTCACAAATGATTGAGGAAGAAAGTGAAAATCACCCCCAGATACCACCAGCAAGTGCTCTGAACATGACTCTGCAGGGGAAAGAGAGAAAGTGGCTTCAGTGTATGGCCTTCCCTTCCAATCAAATCCTGAACTTCCCAAAGCTTGTGCTCTTTGTGGGCACGGACTGTGCTTGGTCAGTCTCGGAATCACCAATGCCTGCCCAGGACAGGCAAGTGGATGAGTCCACTAAGTGCTGTTGCTGGACACAGAACTGAGTGACCCCAGGAAAGAAGAAAAGAAATGCATTGCATTTTTATTGGTGACCCTCAGGCATGGATGTTTAAGTCACAGCTTCCTTCCACCATTAACCCTTTGGGTTGGATGCTATTAATAACACCAGGGGGCTTCTGGGTGACCTTACATCCTCAGTTCAAAGATGAAGAGAGAAAGTCTTAATCATACTGATAACAACGTGAACATCAATGTATCATTGTTAATGTTTTGTACCCATGATTTCGTTTAGTCTTCACAAGAACCCTTTGAGTCAGGTATTACTGGCCACGTTTTTCAAATGGGCAAATGAAAGTTTAGGAAGGACAAGTTATTTCCTGAAGTTTGAAAACCTAGGAAGTTTTAAATTTGGGAGTTCAAAATTAGATGTGGTGAAGTCAAATGCTAGACTCTGTCCTCCATGGTGCACATCAAATTGTCAACACACAATAGACACTTTCCTCTCTATTTCTTTTTTTTTTTCCCTCTCTCTCCAGATTCCAAAAATCTGGAATTAATGCAACAGAAGGTGGCAGTGGTGGTTCAAAGGTAGAATTTTCGCCTTCCATGCGGGAGGTCTGGGTTCGATTCCTGGCCAATGCACCTCATGCACAGCCACCACCCATCTATCAGTGGAGTCTTGCATGTTGCTGTGATGCTGAACAGGTTTCAGCAGATCTTCCAGACTAAGACAGACTGGGAATAAAGGCTAGGTGATGTACTTTTGAAAATCAGACAATGAAAACCCTATGGACCACAACGGTCTGATCCACAACAGATCATGGGGATGGCACAGGACTGGGCAGCGTTTCGTTCCGTTGTGCTTCAGGTCACCACGAGTGAGGGGCCATCTCAACATCAGCTGCCAACAGCAACAATGCAACAGGAAGTTGCTGTGAAGATGTTCAAGCAGCCCCTTCTCACTATTAATTCAGAACAAGGGAGGAAAAAAAAACTGCTTTAGAAAAGCACAGTCTTTATTGTTGAGGAATCAGGAACACAGAGAGCAGGGAAGACTCTACCAAGGTCACACACGGTTCAGACTTTCATCCTCTCTGGCGCTTTCCAGAACCTCTCTCCACTTTTCCTACCCACGGCTTGCTACGACCTTCTAGTTTCGCCCATCCCGAAGGCCCCCACTGCCACAAATCATATATATTGTTTAGCTGAGTCCTTGGGTAAATTTAAGTCATTGTTTGAAACGCACGCCTTCTTCTGTTTCCTCTGTGAAATTTCTCGGTCGATTAAGCAACAATAACATGCATTAGTCTATGAGTATCTCGGGATGCTTGCCTGGAATACTGTATATAATTCCATTGTTTTGTAGTCAATTAAACCCCATTGTCTATAAAAGTCACCTGTCTGACTTGGGGAAAAGTGGGTATGAATGCAAAAAATCAACAACGTGTTGAAATTGAAAACTAACCGAGTAATTTATGCCGCTCAGCTTGAAAAGAGAAAGAGCAAGCAATATTTTTGGTGTCTTGGAGTTGTGTGATGATTTTACGAGACCATTCTGATTGCTAAGGGTTCCTTTTGGGGACAGAGGCACCTGAAACTTAACCACCTCAGAAAAACCAAGACAAAGAATACTATTTTGTCATTCTTCCCACAAAGGAAAGAAACGTGTCATTCCAACTTCACAAGATGGTGCTCGAAGATGAAATGTTCAACTCCACTGGGACGGCCTTTTTTTTTTTTTTTTTTTTTTTTGCTGTTATTACAGAAGAAAATTATAACCATAAAAATGTCCAATTTAGAAAAAAAGGTGCCACTTTAGTGTCATTTGCATAAAAGCTGTTACACCCAAATTGTTATAAAGACAAATGTGTAGTACTCGTATTGAAAATTGCTTATATCTTTGGTGCTTTGCCTCAAACAACATAAAGGCCTCTTCACACTGAAATTCATTCTCAGGTAAATAAAGCCGAAAGCAAAATTTCACCTCTTTGAAAGTATATGAGTGGTTTTCATGTTGTCTTAAACAGGTTTGGAGAGGCTGGGCCTTCTCCTCCCTGCTCAGCCTTCCCCTCCCGTTGACTGGTGGGCCCACTGCACTTGTTTTCTGTGAGGGTAAGTGAGCAGTGTGTGCTCAAGCTGCTGATGGCTCGCCACCATGGATTGCAAGGACATCTTGTGGGTACAGGCAGAGCAAAGGATTGGGGAGAGTAAGGAGGACCGAGTCGGGAAGAAGTTCGTGAAGCTTTTCCTCTCTGAAAATCAAACACTCCTGGGTAGACTGCAAACCTCTTAACCCAGTCCACCAGACATGCCAGCTCTGCCTCCTGTCTACTTCTCTGACAGAACTGTTCCTTGCTCCCTACCTCACACCCTAACCATTGCCATTGGAAAGTTCCATGATTCCCTGAACTTACACCTGTCTTTTCCTGTGCCTGGAGTGACCTTATGACCTACCCTGAAGAATTTCAACTTAATCCTTCCAGAGTCATCTCGAGTGACTGACTGTTTTCATTACTACCCAGTGTCAGTCACTCGCTCCCTCTTCTGACCTCTCCTACACAGACATTGTTGTTTTTGTTCTTAGTTGCCGTAGACTTGGTTTCAACTCATGGCTATCCCCTGTACAACAGAAGAAAAGTCTGACGTCAGATGGATCCTGGCTGAAAGCAGAGAATACCAGAAAGATATTTACCTGTGTTTTATTGACTATGCAAAGGCATTCGATTTAGTGGATCATAACAAATTATGGATAACATTGTGAAGAATGGGAATTCCAGAATACTTTAATTGTGCTCATGAGGAACCTGTACATACACCAAGAGGCAGTCGTTCAAATAGAACAAGGGGATGCTGAGAGGTTTAAAATCAAATAAGATGTACATCAGGGTTATGTCCTTTCACCATACTGATTCAAACTGTATGCTGAGCAAATAATCCAAGAAACAGGACAACAAGGAAAAAAACACAGCATCAGATATAGAAGAAGTCTCATTAAGAACCTGTGATCTGCAGATGACACAACTTTGCTTACTGAAAGTGAAGATGACTTGAAGCGCTTAACGGTGAAAATCAAAGATTTCAGCCTTCAGTGTGGATTACACCTCAACATAAAGTAAACAAAAATCCTCACAACTGGACCAATAAGCAATGTCATGATAAATGGAGAAAAGATGGAAGTTGTGAAGGATTTCATTTTACTCGGATCCACAATCAACATCCATGGAAACAGCCATCAGGAAATCAAATGAAGTATTGCATTTGGCAAATCTGCTGTAAAAGACTGCTTTAAAGTGTTGAGAAGCAAAGATGCCACTTTGAGGACCAAGATGCACCTGACCCAAGTCATGATGTTTTCAATTGTCTCATATGCATGCAAAAGCTGGACAATGAATAAGGAAGACAGAAAAAGAACTGATGCCTTTGAACTGTGGTGTTGGTGAAGAATATTGAACATACCATGGACTGCCAAAAGAACAAACAAATCTGTCTTGGAAGAATTACACCCAGAATGCTCCTTAGAAACTACGTCTCACTTGTTATCAGGAGGGATCAGTCCCTGGAGAAGGGCATCATGCTTGGTAAAGTAGAGAGTCAGCGAAAAAGAAGAAGACCCTGGGTGAGATGGATTGATACAGTGGCTGCAACAATGGGCTCAAGCATTAAAAACGATTGTGAAGATGGCAGAGGACTGGGCAGTGTTTCATTCTGTTGTACATAGGGTGGCTATGAGTTGGAATCAACTTGACGGCATCTAACAACAAGGCAAGGGTTTCCCGTGAAGGCAACAGCTACAATGGGTCTCAGGAAAAGAGAGAATTAAGTAAGTGAATGAGTAAGAAATTCTAAGGTGGGCAAAGGGAAGAAGTGGTTGAGAGTGGCTGGGACTCAGCATGTGTTACCCAGAGATGACCTTGGAGAGGTCACAGGGGCCAGGTCGTAGACAAGGTTGGGAAGCTTCCTATGTGCTCATTGGTAGAGGATTTAAAGTTTCCATAATTAATCAGCTGAAATAATTATTTCACTCTCCCTTGCTTTCCAAGGAATTCACTTCAGTTTTAACAGAGATGCAAGATGAAGGCAGAATCGGAAAACTGAGCCTCCTGGAGGTTACCGCAGCATTAGAAATGGAAGGCAGTATCTGTGTTGACCATAAGTTTCCAGAGAAGCAGCTGGCTGGGTGTCTGCACAGACGATGAGGGGTGGATGAGGCAGAGGAGAGAACTTTCTGGATGTACAAATAGAAAGACCCAGAGAAATGGACTAGCGTACTCTGGTACTCTGTATCACAGTGAGTATTTCCATCAAAATGTGTGTCTCTGCAGGTATATAATTTAGATACATGCAAGTCATTTCTTCTCTTCTAAAAAAAAATAGTTATTTTAACATGTATTTTTCCAAATCAAACTCAAGAGTGAAATATTTGATTAAGTAATTGTTGGAAGGACTAGACACTTAGATTTCCTACATGGGAAATTATAAGGAAAATGTTTTGGTTAGGTTTATTTTGTTTGTTTGTTTGTTTTTAGGCTACAAAGGCTTTCCATGTCTACATATTTTCAAAAAGGAAGTTACAAAAAAATACTTTGGGACTTTTAGATTATATGAATCTTCATAATTTCAAAATGGGTCTTAAAGAAAAGGACTTTTGAAATAAGGTGATGTCTTAGTTATCTACTGCCTCTAAAACAGAAAAAGCACAAGTGGATGGTTTTAACAAACAGAAATTTATTTTCTCACAGTTAAGGGGGCTAGAAGCCTGAACTCAGAATGCCAGCTCTAAGGGAAGGCTTTCTCCCTCTGTCAGCTCTGGAGGAAGGGCCTTGTCTCTTCAGCTCTGCTTCCTGGTTCCTTGGAGATCTCCATGTGTCTTGTCGTCCCTCTTACCCCTGAGTCTAGGAGGTTCTCGGTGGAGGGACCCCAGGTCCAAAGGATGTGCTCCACTTCTGGCTCTTCTTTCTTGGTGGTAGTGAGGCCCCTCCCCTCTCTGCTCACTTCTCTCTCCGTTAATCTCTTGTAAAATAAAAGGTGTGACTCAAGCAAGGGTGTGACTTGAGTAAGGTTGGTGCTGCGGTGAAGAGCTCAGCTGTTAACTGAAAGGTCAGCAGTTCAAAGCCACCAGCTGCTCCTTGTAAACACTATGGGGTAGTTCTACTCCACGCTATAGAATCACTATGAGTCAGAATCTACTTGACGGCAACAGTTTTTTTGTGTGTGTGTGACTTAAATAAGTGTGTGACTTGAGTAAGGGCATGACTTGAATCACACCCACTTGTAAGTCTGTTACTCAAGATACACCCCACACTGATCCTGCCTCATTAACATATAGAGATTTGGATTTACAAAGCATCGCAAAATGGAGGATAATTACATCAGATCACAAAATGGCGGACAATCACACAATACTGGGTACCATGGCCTAGCCAAGGTGACACATATTTTGGGGGGACACAATTCAATCTATGACAGGTGGTAAGGATGACTCAGGCTTCATACGTTCAAAATGAAAAATAAAAGCTGGAATATCTGGATTGGATATGTTCAAGCGTGCAAACCTTCTGCCAAATTTTTCAACTATTGCCTCCCCTGACAAGGTCCCACCTGGGAAAAGCATTGACTGGAGCTGCTGAATTTGGATGACTAGGACAGCAGGGGCACTCTGGATCTCTTTAAGGACGGACTGAGGCTGGGATGTCTTCCTCAATTAGAGAAGAACTTAAAGAAACGTCAAGATGAGAATGTGATTATTTTAAAGGTCATGAGTCTTGATGAGATAAGGCTAAATTGGTGGTTATCTAACCATGGCTGAATGGGATTGTGGGACAATTTTATTCAGGCCAATTCATCAAGGGTTGTCTAGATTAGATATTCATAGAACAACTGTTGCTAAGTCTGAAAATGGACTGTTAAAGCAAAGACAATTATATAGCTCTTTTAGAATGTTTTCTGTAATCTAACAATATTGCAAGTTTCTTAAGTTTTGTACATCTATGACTACAGATAGTCTGAGAATGTATATATAACAATAGGCACGCTGGTGTTGTTAGCTGCCATGGAGTCAGCCCCAACACATGACAAACCCATGCACAATGGAACTTAATGCTGCTGGCCCAGCGTCATCTCCATGATTGGTTGCAGATCCAACCATTGTGATCCAGAGGGTTTTCACTGGCTGATTTTCAAAAGTAGATCACCAGTCCTTTCTTCCTAGTGTGTCTTAGTCTGGAAACTCTGCTGCTGCTGAAACCGATTCAGCTCAGCATCACAGCAACACGTTAAGTCTCCACTGAAAGATGGGTGGTGGCTGCACGTGAGGTGCATTGGCTGGAAATCAAGCCCGCGTCTCCTGCATGGAAGGGGAGAATTCTACCACTGAACCACTAGTGCTCTCATTAATAATAAGTATAGAATGGAAGACATATCAAGGTTCAGATAAAACAATCACACACAGGCTTTGGGGTCTAAGGGGCACATAATAGAGTACCTCTTTTCCCCATGTGATTTTGAAACCTATTGAGAAACCAGCCAGAGTCAGCAGATGGAAGCCTCAATGGTGCCTTGACTGCTGATCAGTCACGTAACAGAGAAGGAGGCTCGTATCTGCAGCTGATGGGCTTTTTAACACTTACCTCCCAGAATGGGGCCACCACAAGCACCTTTGTCTAGGGATCTGACAGCATCTAGGAACAAGCAGAACTCAAACTCTCTGGGCAGCTAGCTCCCAATGAAGAGAGATCTGAGCAGACATCCCAGTGTTTTCTTTCCAAAATTCCCAATCAGATAGTCTGCCCCCCTTCCCCAGGGGAGAGTGGGTGAAAGGACAGAAGATGTTAGCAGTGTCAGGCTAGTAAAATAGGACACCTAGACTAGGCAAATGCATCGAGGCCAAACTTTATTAGTGGTGACCATGGGCAGAATGGAGGGGGACACAGGGCGTCATTGCTTAGGGGACACTGAGCTTCAGTTAAGGGTGACATAAAAATCTGAGAACAGGCAGTGGTCATGGCTGCACAACAGGAAGAATGTAACTAAGGTCTCTGCATTGTACACATAAAAAATGTTGACATGGCGAATACTTCTCAGGAGAAAAGTTCCCTCCACTTGAGTGGAAACTCCTGGAGAGAGAAAGAAGGCCACCCATCCAACAAGTTGAAATGGGGGGGGTAGCTTTCTGTAGAGTACAGAGAGAGGACATAGTCCCAGCCCCCCACTTCAAGCTGGACTCCATTTCAAAAGAGGCAGGAAACCAAGATGGTACAGGGTCTGCAGGCCAGGTGCTAGGAAAGGCAGTTAGAAGAACTGGGCCCCGTTGCCCTGGAGAAGAAAAGATCCCAAAGCAGCCACTGTGCTTCTAGCATTTTTGTGTGGGGGTGAGGGAGCTGACTGTTCTCTGGGATGCCAGATGGTAAGCGGGGAGCGGTGGTAGGAGTTACAGGGAAGCAGACTTCCCTCGGTGGAAGGACAAACTTCCTAACAGTTGGAGTGTGCCTGAAGGAGCTGCTGTGTGAGCGAGTAAGTTCCTCATCCCAGGACGTGTGTGAGCAGAAGCTGGGGGGCCGTCTTTCTGCGACGCTGTGAGGGGTTTCCTGCTTTGGGTGGGAGGCAGAACCAGATGGTTCTGCGATTCTTCTGGGACACTGCATTTCTATGTTTATGCCCTTTCCTGAGACAGATCTGGAGTATTTTGGTGCCTCCTGTGCTTTGGGTATGAAATTCAGAGATGATGTAGGCCCAACTCTGAGTAAGCACATAAAGTCTTGAAACTCCAAAGTCACTGCAAAGAAAACACGAAGTTTCCAGTGGAATCCAATCACATTTTAAACCTCATGGCCCAACACTTCTGACACCTGGACAAAATGATGGGTCATGCTGAGGAGTGTATACAATTTATTAAGCAGTTTAGTATTTATTAACTTTTTCTGTCTTCACACCAACCCTATGAGGCCTTAACCTGTTGCCATCAAGTCACGTCTGACTCATGATGACCCCATGTGTGTCGGAGTAGAACTGTGCTCCATAGGGTTTTCAGTGACTGATTTTTTGCAAATAAATCACCAGGGCTTTCTTCCTAGGCACCTCTGGGTAGACTCAAACCTCCAACCTTTCAGTAAGCAGCTGAGCGTGTTCACATTTGCCCTACCTAGGGAATCTATGAGACGTTACTGTCCCCATGTTACCAGGGTGACACATAGGAACAGAAAGAAGGATTAGAGACTTGCACAAGTTCACGCAGCTCGTAAGCAGTGGAAACGGGATTCAGAACCCAGGAAGCCTGGCTCTGAAGCCTGTGCTCTCAGCTGCTGGACCAGCCTACACTGCCCGCTAGACCTCTCAAGCTGTGCTGTTTCTTAGAACTGGCTCAGGAGATGCTGTGCCTGGACCAGGAAGCACATTCTCCTCTCCAGCCTTTTCAAGCCTATCCTGCTTCAAGATCTAGCTCCAGTGCTTGCCTCTGTCTTCACTGTGCCCGGCTGTTCTTCAGCAATGTGATTCACATTGTATTATCTCTGTTTGCCCGTTTCCTATAAGGGCATGAGGGCTCTCAAGGGCAGAAGCTGTGCCCTTTTTTGGTCCTGATGCTGGTTAGGAGAGAAGAGACTTCTAAGAAACATTTGTTGAGTGAGTAAGCCGCGTGGCAGACCTTGTCAGGCTGTAAGACAATCCCTTCTCTTGGATGCTTCTGGTGAATGCAGATCCTTAGATGTAGATTACGGAGGATGCACTTCAGGAGTTTGAAAGCCCCTGAATTCTAGCTGCCTGCACAGTGCACTTCACTGGGAAGGGATCTGTCCCTGTCTATCAGTCCAGGTCTCCCAAGGAGCAGGTGCCATCACCATGCAGGATTAGACATGCAAGGGATGTATTAGCAAAATCCTTTGGGTGAGGATGAGGGATGGAGAGGGAGTCAGGGGCCTGGGAGAGCTGTCCAGCTGCAATGCTGGTCTGGCCCTTGTGAAAGAGAAATGGAAGCAAGGCTGAGCAGAGAGCACCTCAGTCCTAGTACAGTCTAAGGAAGTCCGACAGGCCGTCAGGGAGTCCTCCAGCCAAAGGTGCTGACAGAGGAATCCCGGGTTCCCGGGAATGGGCCTGCCTCATAATCCCGGCCATGTTCAGTCCTTGGCTGGGGCAGCCTGGGGGTGCTGGGATGGCGATCATTGAGAGATTTCAGCGCAGCAGCTGGGGGTCTTGGTCAATTACACTCTGGAGCCCCTAGGTGCGTTTTTATGGTCACCCACCCTGAGTCTCAAAGAGACTGAAGACTGTCTGCTGTAACTCCTGAGCTGCGCTGGCCTCTGTGATTTCCCCAGGGGGCGTTCTGGGAGGAAGCAAACGCCAGCCTCATCTCCAGATTCCAACAGCATTTATTTCTTTAATGATACTGCCCTGCTCTGTCACCTTCTTTCAGCCACACTGCAGTGCTCTGCCTCAGTTTCCCTAGTCTGCATATGATGCAGAATGTTGGCAGTCACTTGTCCTCCGCTCTAGACGGAGCTGGCCAAGATGTGCACATACATCAATTCGAACCCACCAACAGCTCCACCGGAGAAAAGACCTGGTAATCTGCTCCCATAAAGATTTACAGCCTATAAAACCCTAGGGGGCAGTTCTACCCTGTCCTACAGGGTGGCTAGGAGTCGGATCCGACTCCACAGCATCCAAACACAGCAATACCCCATTGTATGGATGGACCGCGGTTTATTTATTCACCTGTTCAGGACATCTTAATTCTGTCTAGCTTTTTGGTGATTATGAATAAAGCTGCTATAAACTTTTGCGTGCAGGTTTGGGGGTGGATACAAGTTTTCAGCTCTTTTCGGTAGACAGCCAGGAGCGTGATTGCTGGGCTGCGCGGTGATGCTACATGCCACTTTGTAGGAAACGGCCAGCCTGCCTTCCACAGGCTGCCAGGCTCTGACACGGGGGTGACAGGTCTCATTTGGCCGCTGGGGGGAGAAGGCCCCCGGTGTCTCACTCTCCCAAGTCTGTCCTAACAAAATACCACAAAGTGGGTGGCTTTAAAGAACAAAAATATATTTTGTCTGATTTCTGGAGGATAAAAGTCCAAATCTGGGGTACCGGCAGAGTCGTGCTCTCTCTCTCTGCTGGCTCTGGGAAGACCCTCCTTTATCTCTCTCTTTTTCTGTAGCTCCGGGCGCTTGGCCGGAAGAAGGATCCTCAGATGCTGAGATTCTCTGGTGTGTGACTCTCTGTTTATAAAGCAGCACTCAGAAGGATTAGGACTCACCCTCGGCAGGCCGGTATGATCTCTTTTCACTTGACCGTTAACATCTGCAAGGAGAAAGCTTATTCCCCCCAAACAAGGGCACTTTCTCAGGTACGGGGGTTAGGACTTCAACATATCTTTTGGGGGACACTGGGTAAACAGGCCAGCTGGCCAGGGCAAGAGAGCATGAGGGTGCTGGGCAGGCCACGAGAGGTGTGGTAAAAAGGGCCACGTTTGAAAATAGATCCATTTGGCACGCAGCCGCTCCATCAATGACTGTGTTTGCAAATAGGTGCTGCATTTTTAAAAGAAACCAGAGAAACTCGGCCTTGCCTGATCTCTGGGGCCGCTTCCAGCTCTATGATTAGAAAACGCTTCGTTCAAACAGCCAGCCCAAGGTTCAAAAAGGCCCCTCTTCTCCCCGTGGTTGACAAAGATGGTTTCGTACCGTATCTAAACCTAACAATTTAGCGGGATTTTCCTTTGTAGTAATTATGCAATGATCAATGTCTCCAGCTCCCCTAGGGGAAAACCTACTAAATATACGTTCTATCTAAAATTGTTTTTATTGTTATAAACCAGGACAGGCGAGGTGCTGCTTCATATTTAGTAACATATAATTTACTTCTTGTTCGCCTGCCTTTTAACTTGTGGTTACCTTGTCTAGAGGTAAGGAGAGACAAACAATGAATTATTGTCATTATCTTATACTATACAGAGCCACCAACAATGGATGTCATTGCTTCCTAATGGGGAAATAACCAGCCGATGCCACAGTGGTCGTTACGGTGGCAAAATTTAGTAACATTCTGACTTTTTCCCCCCTTCTTATTTTCCACACACATTAAAACTGTTCTCAAGTGTTTCTTCCTATATTGTCTGAGCCCCAGTTAGCACAGTGATTGTTTAGCAAATGCGATCTGGCAGCAGGAACTGAGGAATTCTGTTCCTTTACGCAGTGGGCCAGTTAAAGGGAGCCAGAGTCTCTCTGAATTCAGGGAAATGTGTGCTTACCTGGGGGAGGAGGAGATGGGCGAACAGGGAATCCAGGAGGGTTTGGGGAAAAGGGGAGGTGACGTGAGAACCACATGACACTATTATATAAAGAGCCAACTCAGTAATCCCTGCGTATCTTCATGAAATAAGTATTTAGAGCTTCGATTTGCAAAGGAGGAAATTGAGGCTTAGAGAGACAAAATTAGAGCGATCACATAATTTCTAAAAGAAACTGTATTAGGGTTCTCCAGAAACAGAACAAACAAGAGATAAATCAATTAGATAGATAGATAGATAGGTAAGTAGGTAGGTAGATAGATGGGTGGCTGAGTGGATGGGTGGATGGGTGGATGGGTGGATGGGTGGATGGGTGGATGGGTGGATGGGTGGATGGGTGGATGGGTGGATGGGTGGATGGGTGGATGGATGAATAGATGGATGGATAGGTAGGTAGGTAGGTACATAGGTAGGTAGGTAGGTACATAGGTAGGTAGGTAGGTACATAGGTAGGTAGGTAGGTACATAGGTAGATAGATGGGTGGCTGAGTGGATGGGTGGATGGGTGGATGGGTGGATGGATGGATGGGTGGATGGGTGGATGGGTGGATGGGTGGATGGGTGGATGGGTGGATGGGTGGCTGAGTGGATGGGTGGATGGGTGGATGGATGGATGGGTGGATGGGTGGATGGGTGGATGGGTGGATGGGTGGATGGGTGGATGGGTGGATGGGTGGATGGGTGGCTGAGTGGATGGGTGGATGGGTGGATGGGTGGATGGGTGGATGGGTGGATGGGTGGATGGATGAATAGATGGATGGATAGGTAGGTAGGTAGGTAGGTAGGTAGGTACATAGGTAGGTAGGTAGGTACATAGGTAGGTAGGTAGGTACATAGGTAGATAGATATAAATCTATATTTATATCATATCTATTTCTATAAACCCATAAAAACCTATTGCTGTTGAGTCAATTCCAACTCATAGAGACCCTATAGGACAGAGTGGAACTGCCCCATGAGGTTTCCAAGGTTGTAATCTTGTTGTTTTGAGTCGCAATTGACTCAATGGCAATAGGCGGGGTAATGTTTACAGAAGCAGACTGCCTCATCTTTCTCCCACAGAAAAGATGGTGGATTCCAACCACAGGACCTCTGGTTGGCAACCAAGCATGTAACCACTGCACCACCAGGGCTCCTATCTATGTCTATAGCTATATCTATATTTACACCACTTGCTGTCCAGTCAATTCCAACGCATGGTGACCCCATGTGTGTCAGAGTAGAACTGTGCTCCAAAGGGTTTTCAGTAGCTGCTTTTTGGAAATAGCTTTTTAAAAAGCCTTTCTTCTGAGGTACCTCTGGGTAGGCTTGAAGCTCCAAACTTTCGGTTGGCTGCTGAACATGTTAACATTTGCACCACCCAAGGACTCCCATCTCTATCTATGACTCCGTGTACATCTATATCTACATCTCATTGGCTCATGCACTGTAGGGCTGAAAGTCCAAAACCCATAGGTCAGGCAGGCTGGAAACTCAGGCAGGTTTGGATGCTGCAGCCTTGAGGCAGGATCCTTCTTCTCTGGGAAGCCTCAGATTTTGCTCTTAAGACCTTCACTAGATTGGATAGATCCCTCTTACATTATCGAGCCTTCTCTCCTTCAATTACGGTCAATGGATTGTAGATGCTAATCACATCAGCAAAATACCTTCCCAACAACATCTTGACCAGTGTTTGACAAAACAGCTGGGAACCATAGCCTAGCCAAGTGGACACATGAAATTAACCATCACAGGAACACAGCCAGGAGATGCTGGAGCCCACCCTGAGGTTCTGACAGCGAGCTTCTGAGCCTGGATGTACCCAGCGAGCTATATACTTGCCTTGTCCCCATATAGTCACGGCATCCAATGCAATTGTCTCTTTGGTTTTAAATGTAAGCTTCTTCAATGAATCAATAACAGTTCCTGTGCTGGGAACCTACCGTGTGCTCTAAGGCATTGTAGCTAACACCACTTCCTCCCTTGTTAGTGGCATGCTTTGTCTTACCCACTAAATTTTGTTTGGTTCTGTTCCATGCTTTCAGATGAGGGATCAACAAAGCACAGCCTGCAGACTCAGTCAAGCCCAGGCATTGGAGACATGCTGTTGGTTGTTGTTATGTTTAGGTGCTGTCGAGTCGGTTCCGACTCATAGTGACTCCACATACAAAAGAAGGAAATGTTGCTCGGTCCTGCACCATCCTCACAATGGCTGCTATGTTTAAGCCCATTGGTGCAGCCATTGTGTCAGTCGGTCTCATTGGGGGTCTTCCTCTTTTTTGCTAGCCCTCTACTTTACCGCAAATCCTGGTGGCATAGTGGTTGAGTCATGGCTGCTATCCAAAAGGTTGACAGTTCGAATCCACCAGCTGCTCCTTGGAAACCCTATGGGACAGTTCTACTCTGTCCTATAGGGTTGCTATGGGTTGAAATCAACTCTTTGGCAACGGGTTTGGTTTGGTTTTTTTTGGTTTCTACTTTACCAAGCATGATGCTCTTCTCCAGGGACTGGTCCCTCCTGACAACACGTCCAAAGTACCTGAGATGAAGTCTTGCTATCCTCGCTTCTGTTTTATGGTAAAAAGATCACAAAGTTTAGTAAAGCAAAAAGAAAGGTTTTATTTGTCATTTGTTCAAAGAGCAACAGTGGGAAAAGGACAAGCATGTTGCTAGAGGCATGTCTGCCTGAATCCAAGGAAAGTTATGGAACAGACAAAAGTGGGAAAACGGACAAACATGCTACCAGAGCCATGTCTGTCCAAGTCCAAAGAATGCTACAGAATGATGAATATGTATTAACATTACAAATGGACAAAACCACTGAAAGTCTCACCTTTTCACAGATTGGCTAAAAACTGTTAAGTCATAGTGATTTTTTTATTTTAAATCATCTTAACAACCATTGGTACAGGTTTCAGTAACAACTGTCAGAAGGCTCTTCATTGGTCCAACAAATCTTACTGTTCACTAATTGCCAATAGAAAAAGATAAGAGTGGAGAGTCTGTGGGTCTTCTGTGCTCTGTTTTATTAGTTTATGTGAAAGTTTCCCTAAAAGATGTTTTCCAAGACTGTCCTAGCTGTTGTCTTTATACCTCAGGGCCCAGTTGATGTGTCCTTGTGAGTCCTTGTGGGTTTTTAGGAGTCCAGCTGCATCACATTCTTTATGCTCAAAGACAGGGAATAATGGCTCTAATATCGTCTCCTAAATCACTTCTAAGGAGCACTCTGGCTGTACTTCTTCCAGGACAGATTTTTTTGTTCTTCTGGCAGTCCACGGTATGTTCAATATTCTTTGCCAACACCACAGTTCAAATCCTTCAATTCTTCTTCAGTCTTTCTTTCTCATTGTCCAGTTTTTGCATGTATACGAGGTGATTGAAAATACCATGGCTTGAGTCAGGTGCACCTTAATCCTCAGAGTGACATCTTTGTTTTTTAACACTTTAAAGAGGTCTTTTGAAGCAGGTTTGCCCTATGCAATATGTCATTTGATTTCTTGACTGCTATTTCCATGGGCTTCGATTGTGGATCCAAGTAAAATGAAATCCTTGACAATTTCAATATTTTCTCCTTTTATCATGATTTTGTTTATTGGTCCAGTTGTGGGATTCTTTTTTTTTTTTTTTTTTTAATTATGGACCTACTTACACTAAAAGTTGACTTTTTTTAATCTGAAATTTACATTTAACTGGAAGTGCTATAGTTTAACTGGCAACCCTATACATGAGGTCTCCTTGGAGTCCAACTCAGTAATGGTCCTCCATCCCCAGCTTGGGCTCACCCTTAGACTAGAAAGAAATCAGCCTCCTTGACTTGGACGCCTTCAGTGGCCATAACATGCTCCCCCAACTCTTGGAGAAAACAATGCCTCCTGTCCCACCACCAGCCCCCAAAGCAGTGCCAGCCTCCTGGCCCACACCCCAGCCAGGTATGTCCAGCCCCCGTAAGGGACAGGCAGAACAGCCTAGAAAGGACCATCAGAGGCTCAGGGCTGTCTACTGCACTGCTCAGCTGTAAACACATAACCTGCGTTTCCCAGAGCATGCCAAGTTGGGGCTAAAACAAGGTCATGCAGCATTCCAAAAGCCACCAGCATTGATTGAGTTCCTGCCCATCCCTGTGACCTGGGTTATGTGGTCCCCATCAATGTGCCCCTCTCTTCACTCTGGGGCTGCCTACTCTTCCCCCTCCCTTTCCTGTTCTGCCTCTGGCTCCCAGCTGAGGCCTTGATGCCAAGCTGTCGTGGGGCTAGGCCACCTTACTATGGGGTCTGCTGATGCAGAAATCCAGGGTGGGTGACACTCTGCCTTTTGTCCTCTTTGGAAGTGGCTCCCTAGTTTGCTATGTACCCTGTGCCCTAGGACGGACTGGCCAGGCCATTCCAACCATCCTAGCCCACTGCTCCCACAGGCAACGTGACTGTGTCTGGCTCACCTGCTCAACTCCCTTCTTTCTTGGGCTGAGTTCTGTCCCTGAAGGTTCTCCTGCCTCACACAGGGATTCCTGGGGGTGGGCCCAGCACCCCCAACTTCCGGAGAGGCCCAGCTCTGCCTAATCCTACAGGCTGATGGAAACCAAGCAACTGAGAAATGGTGCTTGACGTCAAAGGTCAGCACAGTTACAGTCCTCACTATGGGATTCTCAGCCTCTCAGCACCATGAGCGGAATGTTCCCTCCAGGAAGGAATGTGAGGAGGAGGACTTAATCTTGTTCACTACTGTATCTCGAGGTTCGACAAGAATACTTGGCACCTACCAGGTGCTCAATAAATGTGTGTTGTTTAAATGAATAGATGAAAGAATGACAGGCTTGGAATTCCCTAGTATGGTGGTTATTAAGTCTGAGTCATGGAGGGTATTGGTAGTTCAGTGGTAGAATTCTTGTCTTGCATGAAGGAGGTTCAATTCTCAGTCTCTGCACCTCAAATGCAGCCACCACCTCTGTGTCAGTGGAAGCTTGCATATTGCTATCATGCTGAACAGGCTTCAAGCGGAGCTTCAGCCTGAGACAGACTAGGAAGAAAGTACCTGTCAATCTACTTCCAAGAATCAGTCAAAGAAAATCCTATGGATCACAATGGTCCCACCTGCAACTGATCACAGGGATGGCTCAGGACCAGGCAGCATTTGGTTCCTTTGTGCCTGGGGTCACCATGAGGGCAAGGCCAGCTCCTAACAAGAAGTCTGTATCACAGATGTCTGAAAATCTGATGAAAGTTATGGACACTCTATTTGGAAAAATGCACATATACCACAATTTTGTGTATAATTTATGGGTTTCTTAGCTCTATCTGAAGCCCTAGGAAGCTCACGGATCCGGATGGATCCAATCCCCTGTGTTGTCTGAGGACCCTCAGACTTGGAGGGCAGGAGGTTTGCCAAGCTCCTGAGTCCCCTCTGGGACTGGGCTTTCCTGCCTCCTTCTTTGCTTCCTCCCACCTGCTCCTGCTGCCCAGGTCCTTCCCCTTCTCCTTGCTTTCAGAATCATCTGTCGTGCAATTTGGCCTGGTGGCTGAGGATTTCATTTGATTTACATTAAATGACCTGATTTTAATTTTTCTAATATTCCCATTAATAATGTCTGTTTAAGCCATCAGCTGAGTTCCCAATGTTAAAATGTCTTTGGAATGGGAAATGAATGCAAATAATTAAGAGAAAATAAAAATCTGGGGAAGGCTATCCATTTGTCAGGTCTGGCATAAAAAAATGTCTTGGAATACCAGTGTTTGGGATAATAAAACATATGAAGATTTCTTTTTTTTTAAATAAATGAATTCTAATAATAATAGTGTCAGTTTGTATGAGCCCCATCATTCTTTCTGGAGGTGCCGTGATCAATCTTTTACATGTACCAAGAGCTTTACTGAGGATCTACTCCCAGTCAGTATCCAGGTGGGCAGACAGTGAGGACAGCAGGAATGAGGGAACATCTCAGCCCTCAGGAAAGTCCCAGTTTAGTGAGTGTTTTGGTTTCTTAGTGCTGCTGTTTTTCCACTGGCCATTTTTTTCAGAAGTAGACTGCCAGGTCCTTTTTTGTAGTCTGTCTGAGTCTGGAAGCTCCACTAAAACCTGTCCACCACGGTGACCCTTCTGGTGTTTGAAAACCAGCAGTGTAGCTTTCAGCGTCACAGCGACATACAAGCCACCACAGTATAACACGCTGACAGACCAATAAGAAACATCATGATAAACAGAAAATAGTGAAGTCGTCAAGGATTTCATTTTATTTGGATCTGCAATCAATGCCCATGGAAGCAACAGTCAAGAAATCAGACAATGTATTGCATTGGGCAAATCTGCTGCAAAAGACCTCTTTAAAGTGTTAAAAAAACAAAGATGTCACTTTGAGGAGTAAGGTGCACCTGACCCAAGCCATGGTGTTTTCAGTTGCCTCATATGCATGTGAAATTCTGGACAATGACTAAGGAAGACTGAAGAAGAATTGATGCCTTCGAATTATGGTGTTGGCAAAGAATATTCAATATACCATGGACTGCCAGAAGAATGAACAAATCTATCTTGGAAGAAGGAAGAAGTGCAGCCAGAATGTTCCTTAGAAGCAAGAATGGAGAGACTTCATCTCACATACTTTGGATCTATTATCAGGAGGGACTTGCCCCTGGAGAAGGACATCATGCTAGGTAAAGCAGAGGATCAGTGAAAAAGAGGAAGACACTCAATGAGATGGATTGACACAGCAGCTGCACCAATGGGCTCAAGCATAACAATGATTGTGAGGATGGCGCAGGACCAGGCAGGGTTTCATTCTGTTGCGCATATAGGGTCACTATGAGTCGGAGTCAACCCAAGGACATCTAACAACAAATACAAGCGCCGCTGTAACACAAATATCTCAAGTGAGTGGCTTTAAAGAACAGAGCTTTATTGTTTTTTCACAGTTCTGAAAGCTACAAGTCTAAGTCAGGGTCTCGGCACTGTCAATTCCTTCCTCATAGGTAGCCCCGTGCATTCCTTGGTTCTTTGACAATCCTCACGTGGCATCTGTGCTCCCTTGTGTTGCGTTGTGTTGTGTGTGAAATTCTTGAAGTTACCATGAGTCAACAGTGGCTAACAAAACCACCACCACCACCAGGCACTTCACACTGTGCTCAGCATTTGAAGCCCCCTTTGACCTGAATCCTCAGAACCCTGTGCCATGGGTTCTGCTGTGGAGCTTCACAGATGGAGAAGGGAATTTAAGAGAATGCAAGTAATCTGTCTGAACTGACACCAGCTGTAAGTGGCAGATCTAAGACTGGCACGTTGAGTTCTCCCTGGTTTTGTGCCATTTGACTTTACTGTAGATTTATAGGAATCATTATTATTATAATCCTTTATATTTATAAAGCTTTTTTTTTTTTTTTCCAGTTCTTCAAGTTCTTCGGTAGCCCTGAGTTCATTTGAAATCTCCAACAGCCCAAGAGAGCAGATCAAAGTTCCATTTTACACATGGATAAGTTGATGATCATACGCTTGCCCAAGATCACATGGCCAAATCCGGGAAGATGGTGGCTTTGAACTCAGGGTTGCTGATTCCCAGCCCAAAGTATGCTCCCCTGCTGCCACCTTCCCTGGATGCCAGAAAATGATCAACTCTAAATGAAATTGATGTTTAGGGTTTTTTATTAAAATGTTAGTGTTTATCTTATCGCATGGTTTGTTTTCAAATGAGATCAAAGAAATTAGAATTTTTAAATGAACTCACCTCCACTGGAAAATAGAATAAGACAGATGGTCCCATTTTAATGAAAATGCCCTATGTACTCATATTACCAGCAAGCACTGATGGGGTGGTTGCAATGACATTAAAAGAAAAAAAAAAAAAGACCAAAATAATACTCCATTCCAGCTTTGCAGATAAAAATACATGCAAATTCAAATTTAAATAAATCTGTCAGAGCCCCTCGTCTGAGAAGCATATCTGCCCATACTAGTTGCTGCTTTGAGGAAGCCACAGGTGGATCCAGGACACAGGTAGAGTCAGGACACAGGAGCAGCCAGGCCACAGGCACAGCCAGGCCACAGGTGGATCCAGGCCACAAATGCAGCCAGGCCACAGGTGGACCCAGGCTACAGTGGCAGCCAGGCCACAGGGGCAGCCAGGCCACAGGGGCAGCCCCTTCGTTTCAGCGACTTAATCTACCTGACTTCCCAGTCTCTCACTCCCCTAAGCCAAAGGTTCTCAACCAGGGGCACTTTTCGCCCAGGGGACGTTTGACAATGTCTGAAGACATTTTTGCTCATCCCAGTAGGGAGGGGGTACTCCTGGCATCTGGTGGGTAGAGTCCAGGGATGCTGCTAAACATCCAAAAATGCACAGGACAGCCCCCTACAGGAGAAAAAGGAGCCTATCCAAGGTATCGATCCTGCCAAGGTGGAAGAACTCTGCCCTAATCTTGTCATTGTTCTCAGGTGCCCTGGAGTCAGTTCTGACTCATAGCAACCCTATGTACAACAGAACGAAACACTGCCCAGTCCTGCACCATCCTCACAATCGTTTGAGCCCATTGCTGCAGCCACTAGGTCAATCTACCTTGCTGAGGGTCTTCCTCTTTTTTGCTGCCTCTACTTTACCAAGCAAGCATGACAGACACCCTTCTCCAGGGACTGGTCCCTCCTGATAACATGGCCAAAGTACATGAGACAAAGTCTCACCGTCCTCTCTTCTAAGAAGCACTCTGGCTGTACTTCTTCCGAGACAGATTTGTTCGTTCTTCTGACAGTCCATGGTATATTCAGTATTCTTTGCCAACACCATAATTCGAAGGCATCAATTCTTCTTCAGTCTTCCTTAGTCATTGTCCATCTTTCACATGCATATGAGGTGATTGTCTCTGGCTGTGCAGTGGTAAACAGCTTGGCTACTAATCAAAAGGTCAGAAGTTCAAATCCAGCAGCTGATCTTTGGAAACTCTATGGAGCAGTTCCTATGAGTCGAAATTGACTCAGTGGCAACGGGTTTGGTTTGGTTTGGGGTTGGGTCAGGCACACCTTAGTCCTCAAAGTGATATCTTTGCTTTTTAACACTTTAAAGAGGTCTTTTGCAGCAGATTTGCCCAATGAAATACTTCATTTGATTTCTTGATTGCTTCTTCCATGGGCATTGATTGTGGATCCAAGTAAAATGAAATCCTTGACAACTTCAATATATTCTCCATTTATCATGTTGCTTATTGGTCCAGTTATGAGAATTTTTGTCGTCTGTATATTGAGGTGTAACCCATACTGAGGGCTGTGGTCTTTGATCTTCATCGGTAAGTTCTTGAAGTCCTCTTCACTTTCAGCAAGCAAGGCTGTGTCATCTGCATATCGCAGGTTGTTAATGAGTCTTCCTCCAATCCTGATGCCCCATTCTTCTTCATATAATCCAGCTTCTCAGATTATTTGCTCAACATAGAGATTGAATATGTATGGTGAGAGGATACAACCTTGATGCACACCTTTCCTGATTTTAAACCACTCAGTAACCCCTTGTTCTGTTTGAACACTTCCTCTTGATCTATGTACAGGTTCTTCGTGAGCACAACCAAGTGTTCTGGAATTCCCATTCTTTGCAATGTTATCCATAATTTGTTATGACCCACACAGTCGAATGCCTTTGCATAGTCAATAAAACACAGGTAAACATCTTTCTGGTATTCTCTGCTTTCCGCCAAGATCCATCTGCTGTAATCTAAAGAAAGATAAAATGTTGGAATAGACCCTCAGAAGTAAGACGTAAGTAAATATGGGAGCTTACTGTCTTTGTGAACGTACACTTCTCCCCTTGATTTTGTCTATGACACCCTACAGTCTTGCTGAGCCATACAAGCTCTCCTAACTGCCTATATGCTTTCTTTATAGTAACCTGCCTTTCCCTCCTCCTCTAGCACGTTCTGCTTTGAAGGATCTCCTCTGACCAGTCCTACTCACTCACTGTGAACAACTGCCTCATTCCTGCCTCTGTGACCACGTGCCCGTGCCTGGATCAGCCTAGGTTACCCTACGTCACACACACGTACATAGTCACACTCACACATACACATCCATACACTCACTCATATACACACAGGCATACTCACACACTCACATACACTCAAGCACACTTACACAGGCATATTTACACACACACTCTCACATATTTACATGCATACACTTATATACACTTATACAGGCATATTTACACACAATCAACAGGTACACACACTTGCACACACACTTACATGCACACACACACTCACACACAGTCACATAGGCATCCTCACACATGCACACACTCATACTTCACCCATACACACACACACACACACACACTGTGAAAATAGCATGGAGGCATCATCTGACCTCCTCTAACTTCAAGAGGGGAAGAAAGAATCATCAGCATCAACAGCCCAAGGCTGATTCCTATGAGGTGAAGGTCAGACCTTTTCACCAGTTCTGACACCAGCCTTCCCTCCCACAGCACTCTCTACTTCTCTGCTGGATTCAGCAATTCAGTGCAATGTCCACACAGAATTCACAGACCATATTCACAGTTACAGGGTTTATTAAGGAAGTAACGGGTTACAGTTCAGGATCAGGAACACTCAGGATACGGTGCTTCGATCAGGACGGCCTCTTCTCAACCGTGCCCACAGACGGGTCTCTCTCTGGCCCTCGGCCCCTCGAACTGGCCTCTGCCCTGCTTGGGCAAGTGTTACAAAGCTCTTTCAGCTCTGCTGATAAGTGCTGGGAGGCACTCCACTCCGTCAGTAAGCCTTGGCCAAAAGGCACTCAGCTCTAGCTCCATGAGTCAGTGAACCTAGCTCCACCAGTGCCCGGAAGCACCCTACGCCACCAGCAAGCCGCCTGCCTGAAGACACTCAGCTTTCTCCTTTGGTGGGCCCAGAATCGCACCACGCTGTCTCCTGCTGGTCTCCCGCCTCTGCGGCTCCCATTTCTCTGCCGCCACTTCTTGTCATTGTCAGTGTCACAGAACCCTCTCTCGGTCTCTGTCTCTCTCTCTCGGTCTCCTGGTTCCAGGAATTTCTCAGCGCAGGAAACGCTGATCTAAAGGATCTGGCTCTTCTTTCTTGGTGGTAGTGAGATCACCTCCTTCCACCTCTGGGAAGACTCCTTTTAAGCCTAGTGGGATAACAAAACTGACCAATCCCTTCGTTAGGTTTCCATATACCTTATTTGCATGGTCCCACTCCATCATTGTGTGTGAGTCACGAAGACTATGGCTACCAGGGCCATCTTAAATAACTCGTTGTACCCCACACACACAGACACATTCACACAGGCATGCTCAGATACACACTCACATACACTTATACACACTTACACAGGAACGTTTACGCACAGTCACTCAGGTGTGCGTACTTGCACATGCACCTTTATGCATTGCACACACATTCACACAAGTGTCTCACACAGACACACATTCACACTTTCTTACACACTCAGTCACTTACACACACACAGACACACACACTGACACACACACAGACGTACTCAATGCACACTCACATACACTTACACACATTTACACACAGGCACACACTTGTACATACACTTACGGGCACAAGAAGACGCTCTCATACACCCACTCACAAGGCATCCTCACACATTCATACTTTCCCACACACTCACACTCACACACAGTCACACACGCACCCCTCACTCCTGCTCTTTACCCCTCACTTAAGCAGCCCCTCCCTCTGAAAGCCTCAGCAGACCCCACCTGCACCCTCAGTCCCTGCCTAGTCAGATGCCCCTCCTCTCAGCTCCCACCTTGGGTACATCTCTGGGGTATTGACACACGGTCCCTTACCTGTCTGTATGTGTCTCCCATACCAAACTCCTTAAGCCCCAGTGTGGCTCAGCAGCCAGTTAGTGGGAGCTAGGTGACTGAGCATTGAGTAAATACGGGACCGGATGGTGAGACTATGGCAAAGACCACCAGGGCCTTGACCGTGAGGGGCCAGTGCATCTGAAGTCCTGTAAAGCTGGGACTTGGTGGGCATGGTGGGGCAAACCAAGTTAGAGGCTCATTGTCTGGACAGGTGGGTGGGTACTGGGATGGTCATGCTACGAATCCCCTCTATTTGGAAACCCATAAGTTGGACCCTTTTGTTGAGCGGAGGGAACCAGAGACCCTGCTCGCTCACACCCTGTCACCAAGGATAGCGCCCAGGTGACCCCATCTGACCCCCTTCAGGTCTTGCCACTTTTCTCCATCCAGTTTTCCCTTCTGTGGTCCCCATCGATAGCTGTCCCCGGCTCCCCTGCCACCCTCCTTCTCAGGAGCTGACAGAGCCGTCTTGCCGCCCCCTCGGATCCAGACTGGGTTCACCGCAAAGCCAACGCTATAAAGCCTGAAATGCCAGAATGGGCTTCTTTTTTTTTTTCTCCCCTCGCCTTCACATATGCATGGAACAAGAGAAGCTTTTAGTCTCAGTGGTTCAGGCAAACGCATTAAAAAGATGAACATTTTAGTTAATGTTCTAAGAAGATTTCCAAAAGCAGTTTTGATTGTGTACTATTAGCATTAATTAATTTCCAGACTTGGACCAGCCGCTCTATTAGGGGATTGCATATTTTAATCAATTTCTCAGTGCTGCCCTGGGCTGGTTCAAGGTAGTTCAGTGGGCTTTGTCTGCTCCATCCCTTCCCTTTAACTCAGCTCACCATCTGGGAATGCAGAGCACAGGGGGAGCGGACCGCTGTCCCCGGAATCACCTAAGAAGAGCTACCCAGAGACAAATGACTTTCCTCTGGAACCAAAGCAGTCCTGACCCTGCACAAAGGCCTGAGTTGGTATCAGAGGCCTTGTTCAGTGACTGGACTGCCCAAGCCCATAGGCAGCTTTGTGCAGATGATATGGGTGCACCTCCATGTAGCTGAATGGCTTGAAGGGCAAAGAGTAGACCAGATGTCAGCTCAGGACCCTTCACAATGAACATCCTGTGCAATTGTCTGTGGCAGCCTTGGTTGGTGAACATGGTTTTCATTCCTGACCTCTGATAGGATGCTGGGCCAGGAAACCTTTCAGTCCACCTCAGCTCTTGCAGTTGATGTTTAAATTCTCTGCAGCAAATGTTACCTGTGGCTTTGTGATGTCCTTCATGTTGGTTTTATTGTTCTTCAGCTGATCATGTGGACATCTCATTTTTCCTCTCCTTGTAACTGTAAATTCCTTGAGAACCAAATCCTGCATCAAACCCCACTCAGTCCCTCAGAGCACCAATTCAGTTTTGTAGACATAGTAGGTGAGTTCTTATTCACCAAGGATAAAGCCCAGATTCTTCTTAAGATGGGACAATACGCTGCTTGTAAACATCTACCACTTCACGCAGTCTGCATGTGTATATGTATATGTGTATACGTTAATGTGTGTATGGATGTACATTTGAGTTAGGCATATATAGACGAATGTCAGTACTCACATGTATTTGAGCAAGCATGAGTGTGTAATATATGTACAATGCATGTGTCAATAGGTCTGTAATGTTTGCGCTTATGTATATATTTACACATGCACTTGCACATATGTGAATATGAGTGTGTTCGTGTGATGTGTGTAGCTGTGCTTGTACATACAAATGCATGTGTGCTGTAAATATGCATACGCATACATTCCCTGGGCAGTCCATATTCCAGGAAACATGTCTACTTTCCCAATGAGAACAAGGAAGAGGAAGTTCAATGGCAAACGGGAGCACATGCTAGTTGAGTTGACCACTTGAAAGAATGTTCACAGAAACCCCATCCAGTGACAGCACCTGTGCCCTATTAACTGTTACACAACCTCTCCCAGATGAAAGTGAATCAGAAATATAAGGTTGGTTTTTATTTATTTGCTAGTTTTTTAGGTCAGACCTATTGCTACCGCAACTGGAATCAAGGTTTTTATCACTGAGCAAGAAGGTGTGAAGGGATTTTGAAAAGGTAATGAGCAGTCCCTGCCACACCTGCTCTTTGGCTCTCTGATAAGACAAATTAGATCCGATAAGGAAGTATCTGGACCCAAGGTCCTTCCAGAGAGTCTTCACATCATCACCTCTTACACCCAACATTTTGATAAGAATTGCAAACCTTGAGGCGACACAGTGCACTTTGACAAGGACTTGGAATAGTCTATAGAAATTTGTTTAGGAAGTGCTGCATTGGTGTCTTCAAGGGCAACATTTAATTGATTCTTATAAATTCATTTTCTCTCTTGTACTTCTCAAGAAAAAGCATTTGCTTCCCAAGCTCATATGTGTCATCTGTTCTCTGCATTGCCTGTGATCATGGACACTTGGGAGGAGCCAACTGCTCAAGTGGGTTCTTTGGTGTCTTCCATCCAACCTCTAACAAACCCCAAAGTCAGAAGACAAAAGTGGGAAAAAGAGAAACACTACCTAAGAAGAGTCAGGTGGTGGGAAGAGAGGAGAAATAACCCAAACGAACACACCAGACCCAGAGGGAGGGCTGCGGAATGATTTGTCTCACCATTCCAGCTGCCCACACACACTTCCTGGCCAGCCTCTCCCATCATGGCCTATTATTCATTCCACAAATCCATTATTTAACAGTGTACTTAGGGGAGAGGAGACAGGGAAAGCAAAGCTGAAATGTCTCAGGCTTCATTTGAAATTGTAAGCAAATTTAGTTCTTGGAAAGGTTGCCAGATGGGTGCCCAGATACTAAACCCTTCAGCTCATCCACAAAAAAAGGAAACAGCAGGCAAAACTATTCACAAATGGCACCTCCCACAACCTCCAATGGGGCATAATCTGTGGATTGGGTAAACCTAGTAGAATCTCCAAGCAGCTTGGTTGTGGAGCTCTTGTTCCATCCACATCAGTAATAAAGTTGTCTATATAAACTGCTCATGTACAAGGGTCAAACAAATTAAATGCTTTCCCTAGAGGATCAAAGTTAGATTCAGAACCACCTTCAATGGTCCATAGAGTGACCCTTTATTGAATCCCTACCAAGCCACACAGGGAAACACAGAAATGAGAGGTACAGCCCACGATCTTAAAGGCCTCCCAGTCTGGTGGGGAAGTCAGGTAAGCAAACCCCAAATCCCATTGCAATGTAATAATGTGCTATGGTGGAGGGCAGAAACTTGATTCTAAGACAGCTTAGCAGAGTAATAATATGTAACCTAGCCTGGGGTGACAACCGAAGCTTCCTGGAATGGCTACCTTCTGAGCTGAGTCTGCCCAGCTGGTGACACAGCTCATGGTGAAGGAAAAACACAACATAGTGTTGAGGCATTTCTTCTGCAAGACAGACTTGCAAGATCCTAGCCGGAGAGAAAAGCTGGAGAAAGGGAACCAGTGGTCCAGCCTTCAAAGGCTCTCAACGCTGGTAGGCAAGTGAAGTAATTCCAGGTGCCTGGACTGACCATTCCTGCTGTTGCTGCAACTGTTTGGGTGAACCCAGTGTGTCTGCCTTAACTACCCATTCATTTATGCAATGTTTACTGAGCTCCTTCCTGGTGACAAGCACTGTTCTAAGCACCAGTAAGCAGCAACAATAAGCAAGACAGACAAAGTCCTTTGCCTCCTGGAGTTTATGTTCTAGTAGAGGAGAGACACAATTGTTGCAACCCCTGACTCATGGCGACCCCATGTGTAGAGGAGAGAGACAATTAAATAATGATATTAAAAATAGACCTACCAGATGAGCAGGGTGATTTCAGATGGTTGCAACGACTGGGAAGACAAAGGAAGGGGGTGATGTGACATAATAGCAAAAGATCATCAGGGAAGGTCTCCACAAGGAAAAGACTTTTGATGTGAGACCTGGAGGACAAGAGGAGTGAATCAGGATAGAGCCAGGGCAGAGAGTTCCTGGGACACGGAAGGGGATTCAAGGCAAGTTCTAGCTTGCTATGTTTTCAGAGGAGTGGAAGTCCAAGATGGTGGGAGCTTAATGACTCAAGAGTAGAGGAGTCACTTATAGACTACAAATCTCCAAATGAAAAATAGTAGTTCGTTCATCTTTGTCTCTCTGTTCCCTGGCTCAGTGAAGATGGAAGGGAGGAAGTGAAGGAGGGAGGCAGGATAGAAAGGAAGGACATATGACTTGAAAGGAAAGAAGGAAAGGCAAGGGAAGACAGGAAGGAAAGCAGGAAGAAATGGAGAAAGAAAGGAGGGAAGGAAACACTCAATAAGTTAAAAAAAATCTGAAAGAATAAAGTGGTTTAAATAGAATCGCATTAAGGAATATCAAGTCTCAAAGTACGTTTGCTTTTCTGAGTTGCAAAGAACAGGAAAAAAAGAGAAAAAGGAGCAATGAGACGTCATAAGAGAAACGTACACTGTCTCCCTCTTGGTACAGCTTCCAGGGCTGCCTAATGAGAGCCCATCCAACGAAATTCCACACAGCGTTCTGGTATTTATTAACCAAGCAAGTCATGGTTTTTAACTGATTCTGGCGCACGGACTACTCCTCTCGTTAATATAAATGAGATAGGAGGAATGGTGCCAAATGTTTCAAATGGGGACTGCCATGAGGCTGGAAGGTATAATTAGTTGAAAACACTAAGCGTATCAAAGAATTTACCTGAGTGTAGAATGGTTCAGTTCGTCAAGCAGGGAGCAGACAAGTATATGCATGAAGACAATAGACATGGCAGAAAGTCAATTTAGAAGGTGCCAGTAACATGGCTTGCTATCGAGTTGCTGTGAGTCGGAATCGACTCGACGTCAGTGGGTCTGGTTTGCTTAGTAGCATGGGGCTTACGTGTTCAGCTCAGAGGAGACATCTGAGGTCACTGTGTTATTTAGGGGGAGTCCTGCAAACACAGTGGGGTATAGACAGAGTCTGGCTGGCTTTCAATGGAAGACGTCATAGTTGTTGAATAACCGACCACTAGTTTGGGTTCTCATTGAGATTACATAGGCAGAGAAGAATACGCTTAGCAATTTACTGAGCACTTACTTTTTATTTGGTGCTTAGCACACATTGCTCAACTGTTTCTCAGTTCTTACCAAAACCCATTTTACTGGTAAGAGAACCAAGACCAAAGGAACTTGCTCAAGACCAGGTTTCAAATGCACGAGTGGTTGAATTCAATACCGGTTTTCTTTCCTTCATACCATCTGGTCATGTCAAGACCCTGATCTGTGAAGCTCAAAGAGCACCTTAGAAATACCGCTGTGAGTAGAGTCCTGGCCTCAGGGACACGGACCAGGATCACAAGGCCTGGCATAGCCCGTGAGAACTGTGTGATTGCATCTGTAAAGTAGGATGCTGAGGACAATGGCCACTATTTACAAAGCACTCTCTGTGGCCAGGTTCCCCTCTAAGTGTTCTGCATACCCTAACTCATTTCATCATACCCCTGCTTGCTTTGTGTGACAGCCACCATCTTCCAGATGAGGAAACCAAAGTGTGTTATGACCAGTTCCTACTGGATCACACCAGATCACAAGAGCTGAAGGCAAAATTTCTAGGAATTTTATGAGACAGTTGTTAAAAAAACAGATATTGTTAAAAACTAAATTATCTAACCTTAAGTGTTTACCTGTGTTTTATTCACTAAGCAGAGGCATTTGATTTCTTGTATTATAACAAATTATGGATAGCATTGAGAAGAATGGAAATTCCAGAACACTTAATTGTGCTCATGAGGAATCTGTACATAGGCCAAGAGGCAGTCCTTCTAACAAAACAAGGGGATACTTACTGGTGTAAAATCAAGAAAAGTATGCATCAGAGTTATATCCTTCCACCATGCTTATTCAATCTGCATGCTGAGCAAATAATTCAAGAAGCTGGACTATAAGAACAAGAATGAGGCATCAGAATTGGAGGAAGACCCATCAACAACCTGTGTTATGCAGATGACACAACCTTGCTTGCTGAAAGTGAAGAGGACTTGAAGCACTTACTGATGAAGATCAAAGACCACAGCCTTCAGTATGGATTACACCTCAACATAAAGACAACAAAAATCCTCACAACTGGACCAATAAGCAACATCATGACAGATGGTGAAAAGATCGAAGTTGTCAAGGTTTTCGTTTTACTTGGATCCACAATCAACACCCATGGAAGTAGAAGGTAAGAAATCAAATGGCATACTGCACTTGGAAAATCTGCTGCAAAAGACCTCTTTAAAGTGTTAAAAAGCAAAGATGTCACCTTGAAGACTAAGGTGCGCCTGACCCAAACCACGGTGTTTTCAATTGCTTCATATGCATGCAAACGCTGGCGATGAATAAGGAAGACCAAAGAAGAATTGATGCCTTTGAATTGTGGTGGTGGTGAAGAATGTTGAATATACCATGGACTGCCAAAAAAATGAACAAATCTGTCTTGAAAGAAGTACAACCAGATGCTCCTTAGAAGCAAGGATGGTGAGACTTCATCTCACATACTTTGGATATGTTATCAGAATGGATCAGTACCTAGAGAAGGACATCATGCTTGGTAAGGTAGAGGGTCAGCGAAAAAGAGGAAGATCCCGGATGAGATGGATTGACACAGTGGCTGCAACAATGGGCTCAAGCATAACAACGATTGTGAGGACGGCGCAGGACCGGCAGTGTTTCATTCCGTTGTACAAGGGGTCACTGTGAGTCAGAACCGACTTGACAGCAGCTAACAACAACAAACTTAGATTCCACCACCTGTCTGTCAGTTTGACATATTATGGTGGCTTGCATGTTGCTATGATGCCGGAAGCTATGCCACTGGTATTTCAAATATCAGCAGGGACACCGTGGTGGACAGGTTTCAGTGGTGCTTCTAGACTAAGACAAACTAGGAAGAAGGACCTGGCCATTTACTTCAAAAAAAAAAATTAGCCAGTAAAAATCCTTTGAATAGCAGCAGAACATTGTCTAATATAGTGCTGGAAGATGATTCCCTCAGGTTGGAAGGCACTCAAAACACAACTAGGGAGGAGCTTCCTCCTCAAAATAGAGTCAACCTTAATGATGTGGATGGTGTAAATCTTTTGAGACCTTCATTTGCTGATGTGGCACCTTTCGAAATGAGGAGAATGAGGCTGAGCATAAAAAAGGAAGACCCTCAACAAGATGGATTGACACAGTGGCTACAACAATGGGGTCAAATATACCTACTGTTGTGAGGGTGGTACAGGGCTGGGCAGTGTTTCTTTCTCTTACAATTAAAGTCTCAATGAGTCAAAACTGACTTGTCAGCACCTAACAACAACAAAACTTACATTAAGTAAATTGTATTAAAACAAAGATAATAAATACTTCAACTCATTACTTTCTAATAATTTTACTACAATTTGCTATTATCTGTGTCCCTGAGGTTATTAATATCTAATGTATCTAATGGAGTGCATCTCTTTCCAATGTCACATCCAATGACATCACAATGATGACTTGAAACCAGTCAGTATGGATGGGAGTATTTACACCATGGAAATCAGCAAATACTACAAATATGGTTAGTTTGTCTGTTTGTTTGCTTGTTCATTTGTTTGAGAGCTAGCTGTAAAACATTAACCAGCACACCATTGATTGAGGCTGACCAGTCATGTCAAGTTCTTAGAAGAAATGTGTTAGTTTGACTAATTCAAGAAACAGAGAGACTCTCAGGTCACCTCAGCAGAAGGGGGGCTAATATGAAGATGTGCAGGAAATCAATAATAAAATAAATATTACAGATTAAATTTTAAAAAAATGATTATTTTTATAAAGCAGACCCATTATTTATGACCTAGTGTTCCAAATTCAGTCTGAACATAGCCAAGACGGATTGCCTGAACTCGTCATTATTTTTTAACCAATTATCTTTCTCATTCCAGGCATTTATTTTTCCCATCAAAAGGACAGCAATGTCCTCTCTGTTCCTACATGCCTTTGATAGTGATGAAGACAGTGGCATTTTCCAGCGATGATTCTGAAGGAGATAAGGCTATTGAACATTCCCTCCTTGTTCTTTGAGCACCAGAGACATAACTTGAAATGGTGAGACCTCAGCTATACACAGCACCAAAGTGTGATATATACAGCACCCAGTAGATTGATACTA
Organism: Dugong dugon; assembly: GCA_030035585.1. Classification (NCBI taxonomy): domain Eukaryota; kingdom Metazoa; phylum Chordata; class Mammalia; order Sirenia; family Dugongidae; genus Dugong; species Dugong dugon. The sequence goes on from CM057472.1 coordinate 111,833,014, forward strand.
CTCTTTCTGCATGATAATGTGTTTTTCCTTGTGTTGTTGTAGTTGGTGGTGGTGGAAGTGATGGTGTGTGGAAGACAGGATATGTAGGGTAAGGCAAAGCAGACTGGGTCTTCTTTAATGACTGCCCCTTTGCAAGTTGGCACATAGTACACCCACTTGCAGTCAAACCTATATCCCAAGCATATTAACCTTCAGGAATTCATTTCCTACACAGCTCTCATTAGGAAGGGTTTCTTTTAATGGTTTTATAAAAGCATTTTGGCACGTACATGAGGAATGGCATGGTGCCAATGTGTCACAGTGGGCAGAGTCTGTAATGAAAACGTCTGGGAACAAGGCATTGAATGATGGAGCACCAGCTGGGAAGCCAACGCCAGGTCCAAGAGGAGTGCATTATCATTCAGCCGGGTACAGGAGAGCTACCTCATTCTGTAATGGATTTTAAGGCTTAGGCATTCTCCTAATGTTTCAGGTTAATGCTCCTTCATTCGCTTCCCTTTTGGGAAACCACAAAACCAAGGCAGAGAGAGGAAATGTGGGGTAATGGAAGGAGCATTGGACTGGAGTCAGGATACCTAGCTTCTAGCACCACATTGCAGCTAACTCATTGATGGGCGTTGGACAACTCCCTTCCTTTCTCCAGGCCTTGGTGTCCTCATTTACTGAGTGAGATAATTGGACTGAACATTTCTGAAGACTTTTGTAATTATAACAAACTATGCATAAGAACCCATGACTATGGAAAGACTTTCCTCTCCCAAAAAAAATGGTGAGCTGAGCTCTTCACTTATATGGAATTTTGTCTCATTTATTACTCTTAAAATTAGCATACATACGTCACCATTGATCAAGTATAAGGTTTTCATAAAAGTCATTGTTATGGCTGAAAAATAGTGCACTTTATGAATAATCCAAAATTTTATTAACCAGTCCCTAATTGTTGCACAATTTTGTTTCCTAGAGAATGCTTTGAGGGGAGTCAGCGTCACAACAACACCCTTTGACAGAGAACTTCCCCAGATCCAACATCCACAGAGATGAGCCCCCACGGCATCCTTGTTTTTAACCACTTGACCAGAACCTCCTGACCACAGATGATTGGCTCAGGAGTGAGCACCTGACTTTAAATGTGTCAATCAGACTATCTCTTCCTGGAATAGGAATTAGATCATGTGCCCATCTCTAAACCAATCAAGTGGCTGAAGGGGAGATAGAGTACTGTGATTGGCTACTACTAGGTCACATGCCCACCTTAGGGGCCATGGTGATGGAGAAGGCAAAGTCCATCTCCACAAACCACCTGGTATGAGCAAGAATGTTATAGAGTGAGAATAATTGTTGACATAGAGAAACCTAAAATGGGAAGGTGGGCAACAAAGCAGGGACTAACAAGCTTTCCAAGCCTTATTTTAGCAAACCCAGAATCAGAGGGGGAGGGCAAGCCGGCTGTATACAGCATATAAGTGTGGGAGAAGACGTAGAGACACTTGGGGTTTTCCATGATACTGGCTCCACATCACACTGAGCATCAGTTGTAAAAGTAGCTGTCAGGATGAAGGGTGTAACCTAGCACTATCAGAAGCCTTCTAAATTCTCAAAGCGGGAGGAAAACCACCCACAGTAAAGAGCTGATTCCTGTGAGGTGAAGGTCAGACATATCTCTACTCTCCAACGTTTTTTTAACCAATTCTGACACCAGCCATCCCTCCTATGGCACTCTCCACTTCTCTGCTGGGTCCAATAATTAGTTGCCATGGCCACACAGAACTCACAGACCATAATCATGATTACGTGGTTTATTAGGGAAGCAACAGGCTACAACTCAGGATCAGGATCACCTTGGAGGTAACAGGAACAATTCAGGAGACAGGAAACAGTTCATCAATCAGGACAGCTTCCAATCAAAATAGCTCTCAGCTCCGTCTTGGCTGTGCCCACAGGCAGGCAGCGCTTCTAGGCTGAGTTGGCCTCCTCTTCTCTCTGCCGTGCTAGCCTCTTCTCGGCCTTTGTCCTACTTGGGCAAGTGTTACAGCTCTTTAGCTCGGCCAACTAGTGCTCAGAGACACCCTACTCTGCCAGCAAGCCTCCTTCCTGAAGACGCTCAGCTCTCTCGCTCCATGGGTTGGCAAGCCCACTGTAGCCACCTCACTCCATGGGCTGGGAAGACCACCACAGTCATCTCATGCTGGTCTTCTGGTTCTTGCCACGCCTACTGCTACCACCATCTTGTGCCATCTTGTGCCGTGTCGTGCATCTACAGTATTATACCTCTCTGTCTCCTGGGTCTAGGAGGTTCTCAGTGAAAAGACCATGGGTCCAAACGATGCCCTTTGCTCTAAGTTCTTCTTCTTAATGGTATTGAGGTCCCTTTCAACTCTGTGGGATTGGTCCTTTTAAGCCTAGCAGGATAGCAAAACTACCAATCCCCTAGTAAGCTATAGTCATCTAGTTTGCATAGTGATTGACAAATCCCCACAGGGTTTTATGCTCCTTATTTGTATAATAAACTGTCCAATCTCTACAAGGTATGTAAAATAGATCAATAACAGGGCCAGCTGTGGCCCAATCATTTGGGGCAGAATTATAAACCCAAGGTGTCGTGGATTGAATTGTGTCCCCCAAAAATATGTCAACTTGATTAGGCCATGATTCCCAATATTGTGTGGTTGTCCTCCATTTTGCAATGATATAATTTTCCTATATGTTGTAAATCCTTATCTCTGCCTGTGGTTAATCAGACAAGATTAGATCATATTAAAGAGGATTAGAGTGGGATGTAACACTCTTACTCAGGTCACATCCTTGATTCAATGTAAAGAGGGTTTCCCTGGGGTGTGACCTGCACCACCTTTTATCTTAAAAGAGATAAAAGGAAAGGGAAGAGAGTAGGGGACTTCATACCATCAAGAAAGCAGTGCCAGTAGCAGAGTGCATACTTTGGACCTGAGATTCATGCTCCTAGACCAAGGGAAGATTGATGACAAGGACTTTCCTCCAGAGCTGGCAGAGAGGGCCTTCCCTTGGAGATGATGCCCTGAATTTGGACTTCTAGCCTACTTTACTGTGAGGAAATAAATTTCTATTTGTTAAAACCATCCATTTGTGGTATTTCTATTATAGCAGCATTGGATAACTAAAACACAAGGCCAGAAGTTACTCTAAGGTGATTGAGAATATGGATTGAGGAAGTAAGGTGGGAGGCAGAGGGACCAAAGAGGAGGCTGCCTATTCCTAACACAATACTTGAGGGGCCATGCCTGGACCAACCAACAGAAGGACAATTGTTTGTTGGTGGTGTTGTTGCTGTTTTTAGGTGCCTTCAACTTGATTCCAACCAATAAGGACCCTACGAACAACAGAAGAAAACACTGCCCAGTCTTGTGCCATCCTCACAATCACTGCTATATTTGAGCCCATGTTGCAGCCATTGTATCAATTCATCTGTTAAGGGTCTTCCTCGTTTTTGCTGACCGTCTACTTGCCAAGCACAATGTCCTTCTCCAGGGCCAAGTCCCTCTTGATAATATGTCCAAAGTATGTGAGACGAAGTCTCGCCATCCTGGCTTCCAAGGAACATTCTGACTGCACTTCTTCCAAGACAGATGTGTTCATTCTTCTGGCAATCCATGGTATATTCAATATTCTTCACCAATTCCACAATTCAGATGCATCAATTCTTCTTTGATCTTCCTTATTCATTGTCCAGCTTTTGAATGCATAGGAGGTGATTGAAAATACCATGGCTTGAGTCAGGCACGCCTTAGTCCTCAAAGTGATATCTGTTTTTTAATACTTCAAAGAGGTCTTTTGCAGGGTATTTTCCAACTTCAATACGTCATTTGATTTCTTGACTGCTGCTTCCATGGGCGTTGATTGTGATTCAAGTAAAATGAAATCCCTGACAACTTCAATCTTTTCTCCATTTATCAGTAAACTGCTTATTGGTCCGGTTGTGAGGATTTTTGTTTTCTTTATATTGAGGTGTAATCCATACTAAAGACTGTGGTCTTTGATCTTCGTTTTCAGCAAGCAAGATTGTGTCATCTGCATATCTCAGGTTGTTAATGAGTCTTCCTCCAATCCTGATGCTTAGTTCTTCTTCATACAGTCCAGGTTCTCAGATTATTTGTTAGGCATACAGATTGAATAGGTATGGTGAAAGGATACTATCCTGACGCACACCTTTCCTGACTTTAAACCACGCAGTATCCTCTTGCTCTGTTCGAACAACTGCTTCTTGGTCTGTATACAGGTTCCTCATGAGCACAATTAAGTGTTCTGAAATTCCCATTCTTTGCAGTGTTATCCATAATTTGTTATGATCCATACAGTCTAATTCCTTTGCATAGTCAATAATACACAGGTAAACATCTTTCTGGTATTCTCTGCTTTCAGCCAGGATCCATCTGACAGCAGCAATGATATCCGCTGTTCCATATCCTCTTTTGAATCTGGCTTGAATTTCTGGCAGTTCCCTGTGGATGTACTGCTGCAACCATTTTTGATTGATCTTCAGCATAATTTCACTTGCATGTGCTATGCATGATATTGTTCAATAATTTCCACATTCTGTTGAATCACCTGTCTTTGGAGTGGGCACAAATATAGAGCTCTTCCTGTTGTTGGCCGAGTAGCTATCTTCCAAATTTCTTGGCATAGATGAGTGAACGCTTCCAACCTTGCATCCATTTGTTGAAACATCTCAACTGGTATTTCATCAGTTCCTAGAACCTTGTTTTTCAATTCCTTCAGTGCAGCTTGGACTTCTTCCTTCAATACCATCAGTTCTTGATCATATGCTACCTCCTGAAATGGTTGAACATGGATCAATTCTTTTTAGTACGGTGACTCCATGTATTCCTTCCATCTCCTTTAGATACTTTCTGCATCGTTCAATATTTTGCTCATAGAAACACAATTAGATAAAATCAGCAGCTCTTGGAGACAACACGCAGGTGTTAGAAGCAGTGGTGATGCTGGGATTCTGGCCTGGCCTGATGGGTGAAGGTGCTCCCCCAAGCTCCTCCATCAAGAAGCAGTCAGCTGGTAAGAGAGGAGATGCTACCTTCACCCCCACCATATCACATCCCGTGGCCCAATCATGTTGAATTCCTTTATTTCTCTGAACCCACTGCTCTCTCCCATGCTCCGTGCCCTGGAACATGCTGTTCCTTCCATCTCTCCCTCTTGTCTTCCTAGGGAATGCCAACTTGTTCATCACACCTCTGTTACAGCACAGGGCTTCTAGGGAGCTTTCTTGCATCTCCCCTTTCTCTAGTCCCTCCCCACAAGCCAGCCCATTATTACCCCACCTGTATAACCGTCCATCTTCCCCGCATAACTGTGAGCAGATGGGGCAGGCACAGGGTCCTGCTCACCTTAGTGTGCTCATCACCCAACAGAGGGGCCAGTCCCTCTGGAGCCGAATAGCCATGGATTAGTAACTGTCTATTACCCACATCTGTCAGGATCTCACACTGTGGTGGCCTGCATGTTGTTGTGATGTTGGAAGCTATGCCAAGGTATTTCAGACATTAGCAGGGTCACCCATGGTGGACAGGTTTCAGAGGAGCTTCCAGACCAGAAAGAAACACCTGGCCATCTGTTCTCAAAAATCAGCCAATGAAAACTTGTGCATCACAACAGAACACTGTCTGATACGGTGCTGGAAGGTGAACCCTTTAGGTTGGGAAGCACTCAGAATACACTGTGGCCACACCAATGGATGGGCTCAACCGTACTAGCGATCATGACGATTGTGCAGGGCCAGGAAATGTGTTGTTCTGTTGTACATGGGCTCGCCGTGATTCAGAGCCAATTTGACAGCAACTAACAACCACAACAACAGTAACTGCCTGCCCGGCTGAGAGACTCCACCATGCTGTGTGGGAGAGGGAGTGGAAGTCAGGGACACTGCAAGGGGACATCGTATCTGTACCCCGGGAGCTGACTGACAGTTTGGCTCTCTCCAAAAGATGCAGTCTCAAGGCAATCAGCCCTCTCCCCAGCACTGGAGGCTGGGGGTAGGCTAGAAAAATGAGGTTCCACAGGATCTCTGCTTATCTGATGGAAGCAAAGCCAAGTTTGCCACAGGATTTGGTTCTGTATTTCAAGATAGCAGCCTTTGATGACAAATAAAAGCTACATCAAATGGGTATTTCATAGCATCTGGCTACCTGGGCTTAATGTTTATACCTGAGTGTCTATAGACTGGTCAAATCCTCACCGCATGTTTCAGAAGTCTTCTTTTTTAGTGTGAAATATATAATATTTGACTTCCTAGAGAAAATGCTTACATACGGTATACACACAGGAAAGAAAGGGTGATGGGAACACACACCTATGGGGTTTCGGAAATCATAACATTTAGCTTCTTTCCTAATGTGTAAAGGAGATGGGGGGGAACGACGATGTCTCGGAAACCAGCAGAGGGCTAATGCCATACTGAGCTCCTCTCATTGCACAGGCAAGCATGGCTGTACCATGGCCAAAGTGATATAAACATTCAATATCATCTCTGGGCACATAGTACAAGCTCTGAACAGGATCCCAGAAACTCACAGCTCCTGCTTCCGGAAACACAGACTCGGGGGCTCAGAGAAGCCTGCCTACTGCTGACTGGCTCTGGGAGGTCCCTTCCCCGGGGAGAAGGAAGTGTGGGTGCTGTCATCTGGGCCCTGGAAGATGGAAATTGTGTCCCAGCTTTGCTTCCTGAACTCCACCCCACCTGAATCTTGGAGGAGGAATTCCAAGAGTGATGTCAATACAAACTCTCTGCTTCCAAGCCTCTGAGGTCCCACATAGAAATTGTTTTCAGATCAAAAAGGAAGAAAGAGAAGTTCACCCACTGCTTCCTTCTGTGATGTGCAGTTAATGCAGATGAACCAATGTTTTCCAAGAGTCTTCGTCATTTCAGCACCTCCAGGAAGTGGGGGTACCATAGCTCAGCTCCTCAGTCTCCCGGCTGGAGCTTTTCCTGGAAATAACAACAGTGATGGGGGGATGGCTATCGCTGGCTGAGCGCTGACCATTGAAGGCTCGGTTCTCAGCACTCTACCGCAGTAACCCGTCCAGACCTCTCAACCACCATCAGCAGTGGCGCCTACCATGTCCCCGTTCTACAGACCAGGAAGTGAGGGTGAAGAGCTAACATTCTCTATGAGGCCAGTGGGGGTGGGGTTTGGGAAGGTGAAGCAGTCATGGGAGACTCCTAGAGGCAAATGAAGATGCTGGCATTGGGCTGTGTGCAAGGGGCTCTCAGTGTTGGCCGGTCTCAGCTTTACCCAAGGAGCTTGTCATAAACATCTTCTCCACAAGACTGGAAATCAACCAACATGCATCAAGACGACACTGGTTAAATGAGCTTTGGTGTCTCCATATAACGGAACCCTCTGCAGCATGTTACTGATAGGGCACCCTCAAAGACAGATGACTCAGGAACAATAGCAAGATGGAGAACAGTGTCATTGTGTTTAAAAAACAAAAATGCACATACTTATATAGCTGTATGGAGTCCCTGGATGGCACAGTCAGTTAATCCCTCAACTATGAGCTGGAAGGTTGACAGTTTGAACCCACTCAGAAGCACATCAGAAGAAAGGCCTGGTAATCTGCTTCCAAAAGGTCACAGCCTTAAAAATCCTACAGAGAAGTCCTACCCAGCACGTGGGATCACCATGAGTCAGAATCAACTCCACAGCAATGGGTACATGGCTATATATGTAGAGGATATCTTTGAAAGGATGGGCTGGGAGAAAGAGGTGGGAGAGAATTGCATGTTACTTTTCAAACCATTTTCACTTACTTTTGAGTGTTGTACTGGGTACGTGCATTACCCCCTCAGTCAATCATTCAAGCAATCGATGCTAAGTGGGAAAGTGGTGTACGTGTGAAGTCCACGAGTTCTGCCTCTGTGGCTGTGGGATAGAGTGGGCTGAGGATAGAGAAGGGAAGATCTTTCTGTGAGGAGTGTCCTAAGGAAGGAGGGCAGGGCCCCATGGGGAAGGTGCAACCACCTTGAGGCTTTCAGGTAATCCCACGTAAGTGACAGTATGAGAGACAGAGGAGGAGAGGACGCCAGGCAGAGGGCAGCTCCTGGTTCAGGTGGGCCGTGGAGTCCCAGGAAACATCCCCAGTGCCTGCAGGTCTGGAAATTTCGGTCCCTTCTGCACACCTAGACGGCCAGGCATAGCTCATGCTACTAGAGGTCATGCTGCCAAAGGCCGTTGAAATGCCCTCTTCCTCTTGCAACCATCCTGGCTGGTGTGTCCTGGATGGTGATTTCCTTGAGATCACCCTCCAGCAACTTCACCTGGCCATGGCATGGGCCCTCCCATCACCCATTCCTAAAGGTCTATGCCAACTGCTCCTCTGTGCAGCCTACTGTGGCCTGTGTGCCTGGGGTCACTCCTCTGTTAGCTCTCCATGCAGGCCTCGGCCTGTGTGCGCTGACCACAGCATCCCTCAAAGGTGTGTGTGGAGCCCCACAAGGCAGGGATGTATGGAATTTGTCTCTGAATCACCAGCTCCCAGTATAGTTCCTGGCTCAAAGGAAAGGCCAGTCAATACTTATTGAATGAGTAAATGAATGGATGATGGAGGGGAGGGAGGGAGGGAGGGAGGGAGGGAGGAAGAAGCTGCCAAATCAGGCTACCAGCCCTGCAAAATGCTCCTGGGAAGCTTAAAGAAGGAAAATCAAATCAAATTGAAATATTCCCCGGGATGTGAAGTCCCAATATTAAATCACAGGAAAGGAGACTCACGTTGCCTTCTTTGCATGTGTGTGTTCATGGTACAAAGCGTTGGAGAGGGTTTACTTTGTGCCTTAGTCTGGGCTCTGTAGAGGAGCAAAACCAGTGAAGCGTATATTTAAATACTTATAGATTTACTTCAAGGAAATGCCTCATGCAATTGTGCAGGCTGGCAAGTCCCAAATCCAAGGGTCAGTTGGCAGGCCAAAGACTTCTGCTGCCTCATGGGGTTGCGAGGGTTGGTGAATCCAGACTCTGTGGGTCAGGCAACAGGATGAAGACTTCTGCAGGCTTCTGTCTCAAGAACCGGAGGTCAGGCAACAAGAAGAGTGCAGGGTCGAGAGAGAGAGCGGGTCTTGCTGGAACATCCATTTATACACTGGGCACAGGCAATACTCCACAGGAAATCCCCCTTTCAACTCATTACATGGAACGTGATTACATTATATTACATTAAGGAAGAGCAGCCAGTCTGGTGTCTGCCAAACCACTGAGAATTATAGCCTAGCCAAGCTGACACATCACATCAATCACCACACTTTTTTTCCTTATTTTTCATCACCGCATCCACTCTCAGCAATGTCTGTTTACCAGAACTTAAAATTTCAAACCTAAGAGTCAGGTGGTTAAAAGTGATTTAAAAAGAGATAGGAGGTGGGGGTTTGGATTAGAGATGGCTGGGTGACCTTGAACTTCTCTCTTGGCTTTTCTGGGTTGGATCCCCCATCTGGAGAATGGACAGAACAACTTTCACCATCTTCTCAGGGTTGTCTGATGTGTATGTGTCATGCAAATGCCCACCTGTTGTCATCAAGTCGATTTTGACTGATGGAGACTCCTTTTATGTGTCAGAGCAGAACTGTGTTTCAGAGGCTCTTCAAGGCTGTGAACTTTTGGAAGTAGATCGGCAGGTCTTTCCTATGCAGTGCTGCTGGGTGGGTTTGAACCATCAACCTTCCGATAGGTAGCCGAGTGCAAACCATTTATACCACCAAGGGACCCTGCAAACAACAAAGGGCTTCCAAATGTCAAACGTCAGCTGTTAACATTTTCACTCCTCTGTGGAGCATTGTGGAAATGGTAAGCACACGGAGGCATGAGCCAGGGCATTTTCCTCACTGTCCCCAAAGCCTAGCAGAGTTCAGCACAAAGTGGGTGCTCAAAAAACACTTGGTGGACAGGGCCAGGCTCATGTGTGTGCCTAGGTGTGCAGACATAATCAGAAAGTACAGATGTGGACGGAGGTACAGACATGGATAGAGGTGAAGACAGATACAGATACAGACAGCGGCCTCATTGCTATTCCACATTTACAAGGGCAACTCCCACTTCTCCAGCAAGGTAAGCTGCTGGAGCAGATTCCAAGCCCTGCGAAGTCGTGATGTGGACCAGGGAATACTTTGGCCTGCACACTGCCTAGAGCCGTGTTCCCTAGACCTAGCCCTTATCAAGAGCATCTCTGCCAGCCACTGCCACTTACTAAACTCCCACATACCTGTGCCACCGACCAAATGCTTCAGTCACCCTAGTCTCCACATTGTAGCTCTGGAAAGCAAGACTTCTCGGAGGCGCCAGCATTTCCCGACGCCCCACGCCTTCCTCCACTTGACTGCCTCCCCAAACTGGAACATGCATATGAACAAAATTGAATTCTCCCCATTAATCTGAAGCTGTTCTGTACTGATATAACATTTCAAACCTGCCAAAACAGTTTCTATTTCTGAGTAATTCTTCATCCCAAATTCTTCAAATTGGCATTCTCCTCGAAAGGCTGGGTTTCAGTATCTGTGAAATACCGCAGTCTGCATATGTCCCCAAAACATCTTTGCTTTCTTCAGAAGTTAGCAACGAACTCCTCTGGTGCCATCCATGTTCCGCTACACATGGGAGGATATGTCTTCTGGATCTTTCCAAGGCTGTGAATCTTTACAAAAGCAGTATACCACATCTTTCTCCAGCGGAGCAGCTGGTGGGAATCAACTCAACAGCAATGAGGTATTTTTGCTGGTAGTTATCATTCTTGTTCGAAGTTTCCCCATAGGAGGAAAAGACAGCCTCCCTTTGAGCCACGCCCAGAGAGAAGTCAGAAGAAATGAAAGGCACAGAGGAAAAGCCACAATGAAAATAGTGTTCTTGGAACTGGGTCCAACCGAGTCCACACGACTTAGGTGGTTGTCGTTGTTGTTGGGTGCCGTCGAGTTGATTCTGACTCATAACAACCCCATGTGACAAAAAAGAACTGCCCCATAGGGTTTTCTAGGCCTTTTGGTTAGCAGCCGAACACTTAATTGCTGTGCCACCAGGTAACGCATAGAAAATAACTCAAAACGAGGAGGCTGAGGAAGGTTCTTTGCTGAACTTTAGAAATTCAGCCAGACTGAATTTCTCAGACTGATGGGTGGGGCTGGGAGTGATGAGAACCGCACTTCTCCCTACGCAGCAGGGTCTTTGGGGTTCTGCAAGATCGAAGAGGCTGAAGCCATGACTACCTTCAACTCCAACGGTTTAAAGATTACAGAGCGTCTCCTTTCTCCCTGCCTCTTGCCCACCCCACACTCCTCCACACACAGCCCCATCTTCAGAAAATCTCGGGAGAAGGCTCCCACACCCCATCTGAGCCCTGGCTCCACATGTGACCAATCCCGACGGCCACCGGACAGAGCGCGGGAACCAGGGCAGAGTGGGTGTTCTGAGGAATGTATACTTCACCTCGAATCTGCGTGTCTCACCTTGGGAACAAGACTGCCTGGGTCCCTGGAGAACCCCACCCCAGCCCGCAGGTAAGGTTGAGAACTGATAGGGGGTGCCAAGAGACACAGCTGCAAAATGAGTGGGTCCTCCCAAAGGAGTTCAGAAAATTCCTCCAGAGCAGCAGTTCTCCACAGGAGGGGGGCGCATTTTTACCTCCCCCCCAGGACATGTGCCGATATCTGGAGACAGACTGTCACAACTGGCAGGGGAGTTGGGTAGAGGTCAGGGAAGCTCTTTGTGGGACAAAGAACTAGATTTTGCCTTTTGTCTCTGGTTCCTGAAAATAACCTAAGCAATCAAGATGCCTTTGTTTTCCAAACTAGCCAGGCTAGGGACAAGTAGGGGCAACACAGGCCCCACACCTGGTGAGCTAACTTCAGGAAAGGGAGGGCCTGACACAGTCATGCGTATTCCTTGATTGGACGGATCATGACTCTGCATTAAGGCCCTAGTCATGCATATTCATTGAGGCCCCCAAGACTAGGGGACCCAAGACTTTGGAGTGCTCTCTTTGGGGTCTCAGGGATCAGTGAGAACATTCATGCATGGGACAGGGAGCTGCACATCCCTGGGGACATGAAGGCCCCGTACCGGGAACACCCCCAGAGATTCGTCTCTTCTTTTGTATTTTCTCTGATTATAATAAATGGGTAGTTGTAGTATAGGATCATTCTCTGTGGATTTTGTGAGCCATTCTGAGGAATAAATGAATCCACAGAGGGCAATGAGCCAGCAGAGGCTGGCAGGACAGAGTCGATTTGTGTAGCCCCAGTTCTGGGTGACTAGGTGACAGAGGAAGGCTATGCCAGCAGTGGACAAAGAAGAAAAGAGTCCTTCTAGCTTGTAGGACCAAAGAGGGGGTGGGGGGGGAGAGATGGAGGCCAGCTAGTGTGAAGTGCAGGGAGTTGTGCAGACTCCTAAGCCTACGGCTGCTCTCCGACTACCTGGCCCTGGGTCGCCAGGGATGTTTTGATCCGGCTCGTGGTGGCTGGGGATGTGGTCTATTCAAACTGTGGGTGGTTAGGGTGAGAGAGAGAGAACTTTTACCATGGAAGTGGCTGACGATGAGGCGTGGAGCCTTTTCCAGGTGGGAAGTGGATCCGTGCTGATCCTTCCCTGCAGTTCGTGGTAAACGTGGGGTTTGCCCACTTCATGCCTTTGGTAGCACAGTTAGCAACTGCCGTGTCACCTCCTAAACACCCTGCAACACACAGGAGGGTTCCCCACAAAAAGGAATTCTCCAGCCCCAAACATCAATGGCACCAAGGTTGAAAACCCTTCTCTAGTCAGGAGCCTGGGTGGCAGAAGCGATTTTAGATGGGCTGCTAACTGAAATGCTGGCGGTTCAAACCCACCCAGAGGCTCCTTGAAAAAAAGTCCTGGCAATCTGCTTCCATAAAGATTATACCCCTAGATGATGGTCCCCAGATACCCACTAACTCAGAACTGAAGCCCCTCCTGAAATCCACCTTTCAGCCAAAGATTAGACAAGCCCTATAAAACAAAAAATAACACATGTGAGGAACGCGCTTCTTAATTTTATCAAGTTTAAAAGACCCAGTGGGCAACGCTTGCCCAAAAGCAAAGATGAAAAGGCAGGATGGGACAGGAACACTGGACAAATGGACATGGGGAACGTGCGGTGGGAAGGGGGAGAGTGCCAACACACTGTGGGGACTGCAACCAATGTCACAAAACAACTTGTGTATAAATTTTTGAACAAGAAACTAATCTGCACTGTGAACTTTCACCTAAAGCATAATAAAGTTTAAAAAATGGGAAAAACCATATAGAGCAGTTCTGCTCTGTAACACAGGGGGTCAGCAGGATCTGGGGGCCGACTAACAACACCCCTGACTGCATGTGGGATGGTTCTCACTCTGGTGTCCTTCATAACTTCAAATAGTGTGAAGACAGCCAGCTCTTAGTCTGTTTGGGGTAGGTCCACAGGTATGAGTAATCTCAAAATCGAACCTAAAATACAGTTGCAGCATCATCCAGCAAGGATTCACTAAGCGCCGGTATTGTCCCAGCCTGGGAAAGTGGCAAACAGGTTCCAAGACCCAGGACCAGCACATCCCTCGTGCAAGAGAGCTCTCGTCCTGGGGGACAAACATCCACCAACTTGCATTCGCGTGGCATGAGTCACACTGCACAAACTCCCTCTTCAGGATGCAGCTCCTTGGGCTCAGGCCCTATGGGGTCCCCACCCCAGTGCAATCAAAGGGAAGCCTCTATCAGCTGAACTCCAGCACCGGCATGAGGGGATGGGGCAGCAGGGGGCTGCGAGGGGCGAGGGTCGAAGGGCATGCACACAGTTTGGCCCCTTTGAAGGGGCAAAGCCCAGCAAAATCAGAAGCAGGTGAGGCGTCCTGTGGGAGATGGAAGAAGACGGCTCAGCTTCTCTGGATGGTGCCAGCCTGTGTGGGCACGTCTGACCCAAGAGTCGGTGAGCCCATGCCCTGGGGGGACAGAAGAGACACCACCATGCCAGCTGCTTTCTCCAAGTCCTCTGCGGTGTTCCCGCAGCCCAGGAGGCCCGGGGAGGGGTCGGAGAGAGGTGCATTTTCTCAGCCCACCCTCTCCCAGGGCGGCCTCTGCAGCCCTGCTGCCTGGGTGCCAGACTGGGAAGCCAGAGGCCACCCAGGTGGCTCAGGACACTGGGGTGAGTAAACCCCTGGCCAAGCTCTCATCAGCCTGCCCGTGACTTCAGAGCTTGGGGACAAGCAGCTCATTCATTCCCTTATTCAGTGTAAACATTTATGGAGCTGTTTTATGCTGGGACTCTGCTGGGCTCTGGGGATGCGGAAAGAAACAAGGAAGACACAGCTCCTGCTCTCACGGAGCTTACAGTCCAAGGCCCATGAGCCACCAGGACTAGCACGTTATTGCATGAAAGCTATGACAGGCCAGCCTGCGCTTACTTTCATCCATTAATATAATCGTCACAGGTCCCTTCCAGGTGGACGTTGTCCCCAAAACTACACGCATGCTTTGAGGACTGCAGATTGGGCCAAGGGTGGTTGTTGGTTGCAGAAGTGAGCTTGACAAGAGCAGTGGGGCACCGTGTGGCTGGAGGAGATGGGGCATCACTGAGTGCAGGTGTGCCAGATGCAGAGGCAGGCATCTGGGCCAGACCACCCTAGAGTGTACAGGTACTTGTGTCCATTTCACAGAGAGGTTAACAAGCTCCAGAGAGGTGAGACAGCGAGCCACTGTCCTGCCAGTCCAGGTCCTTCGACTGCAAAGCTGAGGCACACCTGCATTCAGGGACCACTAATGTCCCTCTGAGGCCATTGATGGTCAGTGGTAGAATTTTTGCTTCCATGCAGGAGACCAGGGCTCGATTCTCAGCTAATCAAATGCACAGCCGCCACCATCTGTCAGTAGAGACTTGCTTCAGCAGAGCTTCCAGACTAAGACCGACTAAGAAAGGCCTGATGATCTTCCAGAAATCAGCCAATGAAAACCATGTAGATCTCAATGGTCTGATCCTTTGTTCAAAGGCTTACCTTCAGTCAAGGGCCAAATTAACAGTTAACAACAACGATGCCCCTTCTAGGTGCATACAAATACACAGGTTTTAGGATTAAAAGCTAAACTCCAATTCCTCTTAAATGTCCCTGGCCTCCCTGACACCCCAGAGTCAGGAGTGCCTTTCTCAGGAACATTGATTCATGCACATGGTAACCCTCACCAGCCTTTATTTTAATGCTTTGTTTTCAGGTGGGTCTGTCCCACCAGAATGTAAGCTCTCTGAAGGCTGTGTTGTTGTTAGTTGACCTAGAGTCAGTTCCAACTCATGGCGACCCCATGTGTGCAGACTAGAACTGCTCCATAGGGTTTTCAAGGTTGTGACCTTTCAGAAGCAGATCACCAGGCCTGGGTGGGTTAAAGCCACCAACCCTTCAGCTACTAGTCAAGTGCCTAGCTGTTTGCACCACCCAGAGTCTCCATCTTTAATGGCAGGGACCACAAATGTACTCACGCAGTGACGACTTCATTGTCCCAAAGGACAAATGAGGAATGGGGGTGTAAAGAGGGCCTGCCTGAGCCAAGCCCAGATTGCTCCAGGCTTCCAGGACAATGATTTCCGTTGGCAGCATGCCACACCGAGCAGAGGAGGGCAGGGTGCATTCCCAGGTCTTACTAGAGCCTGATAGCACAGACTCACCCAGGCAGAGATTAATGCCCTGGATAGGGCCTGCCCATGCCCACTACGCCCACCACGCCCTGCAGCCTTGCCAAACAGAGCGGCCTCCTGCAAGTTTTCTCAGGACCGTCTGAGCCCAGGAAAGAACAAAGAAGCAAGGCCCGTGAGCAGGTAGAGCCCTTGCTTCAATCCATAGCACCATTTCCCTTCCAGATGCTTCTTGACAAATAGGTCTATCTGCCTCTCAGTAACATGAAGATTTTAAGGGACCCTATCCCCAACCAAGCCAACCTGACCCCTGAGGAGCTCAGCACATAAATTCTGAATAGTCACTAGGACATATTTTGTCCTTGTACTGGGTGGGGTCTACCCCCAAGGGCAAGGATCAGTAGACCCTGTGGGTCAGCTCGCTGCCTGTTTTTGCAGATAAAGTTTTATTGAAACATAGCCATACCCATTCATTTTTTTGTCTAGGCTGTTTTCAACTGCTAACCAAAATGTCTGCAGTTCGAATCCACCAGGCACTCCTTGGAAACCCTATGGGACAGTTATACTCTCTCCTGTAGGGTTGGTATGAGTCGGAATCAACTCGACAGCAACAGTTTGGTTTTTGGTTTTGGTATGGCTGCTTTGGAAGGAACCCTGGTGGCACAACAGTTAAGCACTCAGCTACAAACTGAAAGGTAAGTGGTTCAAATCCACCCAGTGGCTCCATGGTAGAAAAGACCTGACGTTCTGCTCCTGTAAGGTTTACAGCCTAAAAAACCCTATGGAAAAGTTCTAAGCTGTCCTATAGGGTTGCTGTGAGTCAGAATCAACAGGATGTCACCCAACAACATGACTATTTTCATGGTACAATGACAGAATTGAATAGTTGCAAAACTGTCCATCCATATGGCCCTCAAAAACTGTATTATTAACTATCTGGCCTTTCACAGAGAAAGTTAGAAAACTTCTGCTCTAAGGTTTAACAGACTCCATCCTTTTTTCATTCATTCATTCATTCAAGTAGCTGTGACTGGTCCGTTGCCCAGCAGACTCTGAACAATTCAAGAGCAGGGACTGTCTTGTCTATCTTAGCATCCTCCTTGCCAAGCATGGTGTCTGATGCCTAAAAAGTGTGAGGAAATGCTTTTTGAATGAATGAGTAAAATAACAAACAAAGGGATTCATACAATAAATACATAAGTGAATACATTCTCGGTTCCTGCCATCAGAGAGCTTACATTCTGGTGGGCAAGACCTTCCTAGAAACAAATCATTAAAATAAAGTCTGGTAAGGATTAGCATGTGCATGAGCAAATGTTGCAGAGGAAGGGACGCCTGACTCTGGGGTGTCAGGGAAGCTGAGGAAATTACAGCATGATCTTGGAGGATATTAAGAATTTGAGCTTCTAATCCTAAAACCCAGGGATTCTAGGATCAGAGATGATGGAAACTGACAGGAGCCTAAGTATTCAAGGAGCTTCGAGTTGTCATCATTGTGTGCAGTCAGGTCGCTTCTGACTCATAGCGACCCTACATGGCAGAGCAGAACTGCTCCATAGGGTTTTCTAGGCTGTAATCTTTATGGGAACGGATCACCAGGTCTTTTCTCCTGAGGAGCCGATGGAGTGTTTGAACTGCTGACCTTTCAGTTAGCAGCCAAGTACTTAACCATTGCACCACCAGGGCTCCTTGAAGCTCTGAGAGTGAATTCACTCAGTGTCTCCCATCTGGGCACCTTCTCTGGGCTGGCCCTGTGCCAGGGGCTGGGGGTTTAGCAGTGAGCTCACCAGGCCTGAGGCCACCCTGCCCAGGTCCTGCCCAGACTGTGTGACAGGTGGGCAGCAGAGCTGGGAGGAGACCTGGCCTCTTCCATCTCTCTTTATTCCCTCTCTTGTTAGGGAAGAAAAGTTTAGGACTCCCAATCCAACTCCCACTAAGTGAAGAGCATCCAGGGCAGCAGGGTATGGCAGGGAATAGTTCTGTCTTGAAACGAAGCCCTGTTTGCGTCTCAGCTCTGCCCACGTTAGACCTTGTGGCTTACAGCGGGCTGCAGACCTCACCACACCTCTCTGTCTTCACGTACGGAGCAGGGAGGATGGCATGCACCGGTAGGGGTTTTTATGAGTATTCAACAAGCTAATGTCTATGGCCCACTTGAGACATGGAAATATTCAGCCTAAACAAAGGTAAGTTTTAATGTCACAGCTGCTAAATGGCATCCTGGCTTCTTTGCCTGCCTCAGTTCTGATGTCCTGCACAGACAAGCCTTTTCATTCCCCACTGCCTCCTTCTTTTGGCCACTAGAGTATAAACACCGTCACCTAAGGCACTGTGGTTGATAAGTTTTCAGATATGCCCACTGATGGCCCTCCACAGGGGCTGGAGAAGGGAAACAGTCCTGTCTTATGGCATGAGACAGTCTTATCTGCTGCCATCTCCATATTGGAAATTTCACATGCATGCACGCCACACCTCTACCAATAAACACTTTTCTGCTTGCGAAAGGGCCTTTCTGTTTTACTGTTGTTTTTTTTTTTTTCTCTTCTGTCTTTCTTTTCCTAATGGAATAGTATAAAAGTGACAATTGCATTCTGGTGGAATAAAATTGCATGAGCAGCAGAAGCTGAGCATATAGCTCCTATTTTAATGAACTGATACCCGGCATCATGATTTTCTATGAGTTCTTATCTTTCACCTCTCATCCCTCCTTGCTCTTCCTCACTCTGTTTTCCCCTTACTCACTCCTTTTTAACCCATAGTCTTCCTTTCCCCCTTCTCAGCACAAAAGCTTGGGGGGGGGGGAATATTATGGAGTGGCAGGTACTACAATTGCCATGAATACCCAGTGCCATATATCTTGTCAAAAAATCAGCACGCACGTTAAAAAGGAAGAAAGCAAAACTCGATACTCAAAAGAATATATGGTTCTCCCACATCTTCATTCAATTTTTTTTTTTTTTCTATTTAAATTTCCCTATATTTCTTTTTTAACCTCTCCTGCAGGTTTTTATATACAGGACAGGTAAAACCAAACACCTCACTTCTTTCATTTAAAGTATGAAGAGATTAGCAAAGAAAAATCTATTTTCAGCGGTTTCTCATTAGAATGCTTTTTGCCACTGGGATGAAAGATGTGGATTTTGAAGAAAGAAAGTCAAGCCACTGATGAAGATGAGCCAACATTTTTGACCAACCATCTGCTCTGCCAATTAAATCCTGTTCATATCACATTATATATTCCTACATAACTAATATTTAAGGGCTAAGGCAATGTATGCGCACAATATCTACCATGAGTACTTTTATATGTTTAAAAAATATAAGTAATGATGCACTTTATACTAGCCTATACTGTAGCTCTTAACCACTACGCCACCAGGGTTTCCTTCTTTTTGTTTTTGTTTTTTAATACTTAATTGTACTTATGCAAAACCTGTACCTAGAACTAGAGGCAGTCATTCCAACAGAACAAGGGCATACTGTGAGGTTTACAATCAAGAAAGATGCTCACCGGGGTTGTATCCTTTCACCATATTTGTTCAATCTGTATGCTGAGCAAATAATCCAATAAGCTGGACTATATAAAGAAGAACACAGCATCCATATTGGAGGAAGACTCATTAACAACCTGTGAAATACAGGTGACACAACTTTTTTGCTGAAAGTGAAGAGGACTTGAAGCACTTACTGATGAAGATCAAAGACAACGGCCTTTAGTATAGATTAAACCTCAACATAAAGAAAAAAAAATCCTCACAACTGGCCAATAAACAACATCGTGATAAATGGAGAAAAGACTGAAGTCGTCAAGGGTTTCATTTGACTTGGATCCACAATCAATGTCCATGGAAGGTGCAGTCAAGAAGTTAAACGTCACATTGCACTGGGCAAATGCACTGCAAAAGAACTCTTTAAAGTGTTAAAAAGCAAAAATGTCACTTTGAGGACTAAGGTGTACCTGATCCAAGCCATGGTATTTTCAATCACTTCATATGCATGAGAAACCTGGATAAAGAATAAGGAAGACCAAAGAAGAGTTGATGCCTTTGAATTATGATGTTAGTAAAGAATATTGAATATGCCATAGACTGTCAGAAGAATGAAGAAATCTGTCTTGGAAGAAGTACAGCCAGAATGCTCTTTAGCAGGGAGAATGGCAAGACTTTGTCTCACATACTTTGGACGTGTTATCAGCAGGGACCATTCCTTGGAGAAGGACATCATGCTTGGTAAAGTAGAGGGTCAGCGAAAAAGAGGAAGACCCTCCACAAGATGGATTGACACAGTGGCTGCAACACTGGGCTCAAGCATAACAATGATCATGAGGATGGCACAGGATAGGGCAATGTTTCATTCTGTTGTACACAGGGTCACTATGAGTTGGAACAAACTGGACAGCACCTAACAACAACAACATACTAGCCTCAGTTCAGAGATAAATAAACATAGCATGAAGGCCTCAAACACAAAGCAGAATTTGAGCCTCAGAGAACAAAGGTTTCTATTAGATGCATTTTTCTTCTAATGGTCCTTATGTAGTAAAAATAAAGTCCAAACACTATAATTTTACTCACAGAAAATTTACAAATGCTGTAGGTATCTTTAGAAACAGCTGCAAAAGTGGTTTCACTTTTGACAAGATTGGTGTTAATTACCAGCAAGGACTTCAGCATAATACTATTTAAATCATTTTAAATTATCCCTCTCAAAAATTAATTTTTCATCAAAGATTACACACAAAAAAATCATGATATCATCTCCGCAGCTGCGATTTAGTAATAATTCCATCTATTATTACCAATGTCAGTTGGATAAAAGAAAAAATGGCTCCCCACCGTGCCGATTCCAGCACAGGCCATATATAGAAATTTTTAACTATCACTTATAATCGCTTTGATGAGCTTAAACCTCCTCTCAATTAACACCCTAAATGACACTGAGACATCTTAATGTGGGATGTAAGTAAAGGAAAAGACTTTAATCAAAGAATAAAGAGAGAAGTGCCAAGAAAAAGGAAGGCTAGCTGCATACCTCTTTGTGTCCAACACCATTGAAGCCCTTTATCACATCTTGAACCTTTTGTCATCGCTGGATCCAGAGCAAAACTACACGGCAGCAATAGAAAGACAAGTGGCAGTGGAGGGCAGCTACACTCTGTCTATTAAAAAAAAAGACTCTTTCTCAGCCCCCTAGAAGAATATCCAGACTACGGAATGGGAACTTTGCAATGCTGTCCGTTGAACAACTACAATAAAGGAGAGAAGGAAAAATGAAAACATTGCTCCCAGAGGACCACCCAAGATGACAATTTTAGGGATCCAAGTTGCCCACATGGAGGCACCCCAACACACCATCCGCAGGGCCAGAGAACAGGATGGGTCCCTCCAGACACGTCTGAGCTATGCAAACTCTCACAACCAGGGTATGTTACAGAAGGACGTTTTTCAGGCCATAATTTTTTATCATGAACTGCTGTTCCTGGGCTTTGGGAGAATTGAAAAGAAAATAAAATAAAGCAAAGTCCAAAAGAAAACTGACCAGCATGCTTTCCATTTTTTTCTTTTTTTTTAAATCATGTTTGTTGAATCCATGGCGATTTTTGTTTCCAATTAAGATGTCCTAATGGACATGTGTTAGCTCTGGAGCTTTACTCACAGGAAACTAATCTGGGAAATCAACGGCCCTGCAGGAAGCCCTGATCTCTTCAGCCATTCATACTTACTGGTCAAAAAAGCAACAGTTTTCAAAGTCTTGAGAATCATGTTTATAAAATGATATAGAAGGACCTTGATTGTCATATCTGACATACTTCTTTCCACCCTTAAGCTACCTCAGTCCCCAAAGACAAGAAAAACTTAGAAATTTTATTGCCTACCTTGTGTGAAACTCTGGGAGAGAAGAGGGAATGAAGCAGGAGCTACATTTCTTCAGGAAAAAACGATGCCCGCTACCTGTGGGCACTCATGGTTGCCATCTGTGCGATGCCCAGTTCTACCATAGAGTGGGAGACACTTTCTACACTCTACACTAAGTCTTCACAAATAGCCTATCACGGCAGGTATTATCATTCAAGATTGGGAAATAACAAATTAAGGATCAGAGACCCGTAAACCAAACCAAACCCTTTGCCACTGAGTCGATTCCGACTCATAGCGACCCTAAAGCACAGAGTAGAACTGCCCCATAAGGTTTCCTAGGCTGAAGTCTCTATGGGAGCAAACTCCCACATTTTTCTCCCAAGGAAGGGCTGGTGGATTTGAAGGATCAGAGAGTCTGAGCAATCCCTGAAGGTCACCCAGACATCAAATAGAGAAGTCAGGGTTAGAGACCAACCTTAGCATGATAGGAAAATCAGAGAGTACCAAGATTGGTATCTTTCCCTGGGGGGAGGGGGAGCATATTTTTGCTGCTTTCACCTTTCTCCAGTCACCTAGACACCTTCCCCAACCCTTTTTTTCTCTCCCAGCCCCAAGAAACTCATTTGTATTATACTATATTGTGTAGAATTTTAACTTTATTTATTATGTGACGGAACTTCTTTTCACTGTCTTCTTTTGAGACATTGCTTTAAACACACACACACACACAGTGAAATGTACTAAGTTACATACTCACCCTTAGTTGTTGTTAGGTGCTGGCAAGTCGGGTCCGACTCATAGAGACACTGTGTACAACAGAATGAAGCACTGACCAGTCCTGCACCATCTTCACAATCATTGCTATGTTTGAGCTCATCATTGCAGACACTGTGTCACTGTTTCATTGAGGATCTTCTTCTCTTTCGCTGACCCTCTACTTTGCCTAGCATGATGTCCTTCTCCAGGGACTGGTCCCTCCTGACAACATGTCCAAAATATGTGAGATGAAGTCTCTCCTTCCTTGCTTCTAAGGAGCATTCTGGCTGTACTTCTTTGAAGACAGATTTGTTCATTCTTCTGGCACCCATATTTCTCAAAGCATTGACCTACCGGTGTCCTTCTTTCAAAAACATTTTCAAGACAGTGTGTTTGGGTGGTAAGCCACCTGAAGCCTAATTGGGTAAGAATACAATTTTATTGCCCACATATGAAAAGATAGTTTGTTGTTTTTGTTAGGTGTCGTCGAGTCCGTTCTGACTCAGAGCGGCCCTATGTACTACAGAACGAAGCACTGCCCAGTCCTGCGGCATGCTCACGATCATTGTTATGCTTAAGCCCATTGTTGCAGCCACTGTATCAATCCATCTCCTAGAGGATCTTTCTCTTTTTCACTGACCCTCTACTTTTCCAAGCATGATGTCCTTCTCCAAGGACTGATCCCTCCTGATAACACATCCAAAGTATGGAAGATGAAATCTTGCCATCCTGGCTTCTAAAAAGCATTCTGGCTGTACTTCTTCCAGGATAGATTTGTTCACTCTTTTGGCAGTCCATGGTATATTCAACATTCTTCACCAACGTCACAATTCAAAGACGTCAATTCTTCTTCTGTCTTCCTTATTCATTGTCCAGCTTTTGCATGTATATGATGCAATTGAGATTACCATGGCTTGGGTCAGGTGCACCTTAGTCTTCAAGGTAACATCTTTGCTTTTCAACACTTTAAAGAGGTCTTTTGTAGTAGATTTGCCCAATGCAATGCATCTTTTTATTTCCTGACTGCTGCTTCCATGGGTGTTGATTGTGGATCCAATTCAAATGAAATCCTTGACAACATCAATCTTCAAAGATAGTTTAGCTGGATATAAAATTACAGGTTTAAAGTTATTTTCAGTCAGCACTTCAAAAATAATTGTCCACTCTCTCTTTGATTCAGTGTTGCTATTATTGAGAAATGAGATTTAAGTCTGAATTTTGTTTCTATGTAGGTGATCTGTTCTTTCTTTCTGGGAGCTTTTAGCATTTTTTACTTTTTCTTTGATGTTCTTAAATATCGTTATGCTATTTAGGTATAATTTTTTTTCTCTTATCTATTCCATTTGGCTTTCATAAAAACTTAATATAAATCTTTTTCTTTCTTTAATTCTTTCATTTTTCTTCAAATATTTCCTCTACTTTATTTTTTCTCCCTATGGCTGCCTATTACATTTTTGTCAGCACATGTACTTCTAGCTGCCATTTATTTTAACATTCCTCTTGCACTTTTCAACTTTTTATTCCTTCTCACTGCCTTCTCAGAGATTTCCTCAATTTCATCTTCCGTTTCACTAATTTATTCTTCAGCTATGTTATATTGTGTTTTTTATTCCATCTACTAACATTTTTATACTCAGCGTTACATATTTATATCATTTGATTCTGTTTTGCAGCTGCTTGCTTCTGCTTCATGGTTTCAATATTCTTTCTCTTTAGGGTTAAAGTTTCTTTTATTGTAGCTGTGCTCTTCATTCTCTAGTTTCTATCCTCCTCACAAGTTCAAGACGTGAGACACGTGGTATGAATCCCAGTCTCAGAACTCTAGTTCCAATGGTTTCCCCTATGCCACAACTGAGAAATGGAAGAAACAGACTGATTCTCATCCATTCCCTCAAATAACTTTTGTTGAGTTTCTACTGTGTTCTAGGCACTGTACTAGGCCCTGGGTTTACTAGACACAGCCCCTACCCTCTGAGGAATAGAGAGTGGAGGATGCAGACAAGAAAAAAAGTGTATGTACTTTACATAGTATGATATGTGGGATTCAAAAAAGAAGAAGAAAGATAAGGTATTATGAGAAAGAAGGGTGAGAGCCTAATTTAGAATATGAGGTGAGGGTAGCTGAGATCAGAAGAATGGATATGAGTTGGGCAGCTGTCTGACCTCAGCACCTCCACAGCCACATGCCAACCCAAACCTCAGTCCTTCCATATCTACCTGTGGGTTTGTGTATCAGCAGAATGTGCCTCAGTGACTAATGGTCTGTATTTAGAAACTGTTTGTTCTTTGTGAACAAAACTGTCATTGAAACTTTGATATTGAAACCATCCAAGGAATACTGCTTTTTTCAGCAGACGGCATCATTTCATATGAGCATGAGGAACTCTGGACTTAGACCCGGAAGTGTGGTTCAAGGCCAGGTTCCATTTCTGATTCCCAAGCCTGCATTTTCTCCACACTGCCTCCTGGCCGTGATGAGAACACAGACTCTGCAGTGAGGCAGACTGGGTTTCCAGACCCAGAGCTGGTCCTTACTATCAGCAGGAACATTTTTCAATGTCCCTGAGTTTCAGGATGTGCATTGTGCAACTATTACACCATGTTGCTGTGCACAATAAAATAGACCATGCAGGGCTGCATAACTGCAGCTGGCACATCTAGCACATTAAGGACTATTGGTCTCTGTTCTTCGAACAATAGGCAAATTTACTCTGAAAAGAATTCCATCATGGTGGGCCAAAACCAGCTGCCATAGAGTCGATCCCGACTCATGGTGACCCCATGTGTGCTAGAATATAACTGCACTCCATAGTGTTTCCCATGGATGATTTTTTGGAAGTAGTTTTCTAGGCCTTTTTTCCAAGGTACCTGTAGGTAGACTTGAAACTTCAACCTTTGGTTAGCAACCAAACATGTTAACCATTTGCATCACCTAAATCCAAAAAAAAAAAAAAAAAACCAAACCCATTGCCGTCGAGTCGATTCCAACTCATAGTGACCCTATAGAACAGAGTAGAACTGCCCTATAATGTTTCCAAGGAGGGCCTGGTGGATTCGAACTGCCCACCTTTTGGTTAGCAGCCGAACTCTTAACCACTGAGCCACCAGGGTTGCCACTTGCACCACCTAGGGACTCCAGATAAACCCTGCACTCCCCTACTGATCCTCCAGTTCTCCCTGGCCCTAGACCTCAGTTCAGGATCATGACATGGGGGCTGTGCTAGAAGCACCAAGAGCTGGAGTGGGGTCAATCCAGGTTACCCAGGTAGACTCAGGCCTGCAGAGGACACTTGGACTCCAGCTGAAAAGGGACTCACAAGAGCAGGCGTAGACATGCCAGGGCTGTGTTCCATGTAGCTGTAGCCCTCTTCACATGATCAGCACAATCTAGGAGTCTAAATTGGTCCATGGTGCACATGCCCAGAACACCCCACTCACTTCTAAAATGAAGGGCTCTTAAAAAATGTGAAGTGCTGAATTTGGAAAGGATTGAGGGTTTGGGCACGCACAGCACAGAACAATTAATATTATGGAAGCTCTTCAACTATTTCTTTTTTTATGTAAGCACTTCAATTTGGAAGTGACTCAAATCATGCCTTATTACTATATTGAACACAAGGCAGACTTGAAAATGCGATCACCCAACACTAAAAAATCCCCCAAAGTCCCTAAACTATGGAGAAAATGAACAAAAAGCAATGCTCCATTCTTTCCGACACCTGGGAAACCTTTACTTTCCTCTCCATTTCTCCAAGCACTGTACATTTTCAACCCCAAGCTCCAATGCTGCATGTCCAATGGCTTTCAATCCAGATTTACTGACATGCATTAAATGCCTACTGTCAGCCTGCCAATTTCTCAGTTGTTGGGTCATTTAATCCTCATGACAACTGTGTGATGTAAATGGTCTTGACCTCCAAGGAACTAGGAAGTCAGAGAAGCTAAGCTGGCCTTAGAATCCTCGAGAACTTCAGAGAACACTTGAGTTGCTTTACCACTCATTCAAGAGGGGGAGAATAGGTCGGAGTCTTCCAAGAAAGAACAGACGTTGTCCAACATAGAAGACTTCCACCCAAGCAAGAAGGAAGTGTCCTTGCCTTGAATCACACGAGATGTAGTAGACAGCCATGAGGTTTGAGTTCAGAAAATCTCTGAGTTCTGACCACCAAACACGTTGTTGTGGGCCAGTCACTTTTTCTCATCTGTAAATGGGGCAAACTCACGAGGTGGTGGAAGGAGAGAAGAAAGAGTAGAAGAGAAAGATCTTGGCCCAACTGTTTGTCATTGGGCTTTGAAGCATCATTGCTCTCAGCCATTCCTTTTGAGAAGAAGGCCACCAGTCAGAAGGCTTCTAGGGGCTTGGGGCATCACCTCCTGGGCCAGCAAGACTGGGTTTCTGCCCTGGTAAAAAAGGTTTTCAGCCACCCTAATAAAGGGAAACCAGCAAAAAATCTGTATCTGTGATTCATATTATTATGAAACCCTGTATCCCTGAACCCCCATCTGGACGTTTGCACTGGATACCCACCATCAGCCCTGATCACACAGACTCTCTCTGGAATGATGAGCCAGGAAGGTGGTCCCTAAGGAAGCCAGGACATCGGGCCAAGCAGACTTTCAGCATTGTTTTTGCTGCAAGTTGGACTGCTGCTCACGTAGGCATTTCTCAGAGCAAAGCCATAGAACTGGGAGGTAGAGGGGTTTGTGTTTTCTCGTCTGGGGACTGGGAAGTCACTGGCAGGGACTCATGGCACAACACACCTGAAAGAGACTTTTGATGCCACAGAGTCTGGCCAGCCCTCTGGACAGACAGGAATGCCGAGACCCAGATCAGGGAACAGACCAGCTAGGTAATGGCACAGCCACAACCAGAACCTAGATCTCCTGACTTACAGGCAAGGCTCTTCAGACTCTCTAACTTGCCTCCTCTTGGGCTGTAAGGAACACTGAATCTTAACTTCTGTTTCTAAATTTCCAGCGAGTTTCCCCAGTTCACATCTTCTGCCTTTATAGAGTATTGAAATAACCACCCAGGATTCTGTCCTTCTTCTCTTCTTTTCTCACTCATGACGTTTCCCTGAAAGATCCCAGACACGCCATGGCTTGAACTACAGACTCTAGTCTGAGAACTCCTAAATCTGTTTCCCCAGCTCAGACCTCCATGCCATTGTCTCCCAAGGGCTGAAGAGTATCTGAACATGGCCTTGACTGAGCCACTCCAAGCTTAGCAGGCCTCTCATTGAGCGACCTTCCTCCTTCCACCAATAACTAAACAAAGCGCAAATAAAGTCAGGGCAAACTGTGGTAAGAAATACCATGCCTTGAAGAAATAAATCAGGATACAGAATAATGGAGCCTGGTTCTCAAATAGGAGTGGTGGGGAAAGACCTCTTAATGTGGTGACATTTCAGTTGAGATCTAAAAGATAAGGAACAATTAACCAGATGAAGAAAGAACATTCCGAGCAGAGGGAACAGTGTGTGCAAAGGTACTCAGGTGGAAAAGAGTGTGACATGCTGGAGGAAACAAGACCAATTGGCTTGAGCATCCTGAGCGAGGGGAGGGTAGGCCAGGTTGAAGGAGTAGCAGAAGACCAATCACCCGGAGATCTTTGAGTCAGAATATTATTTTTACACAATGACAAGCATTGAATGAAGTGTACTGTGATTCTTTCTCTGCCTCTATCATCATCTTTACAGTCCAGTCCACAACCGATCATGGGAATGCAGGACCAGTCAGCATTTCGTACCGTGCATTGGGTTGCCATTGTGCGTGGGGGCCAACTCAATGGCAGCTAACAACAACATGATCATCTTTGCTCTTCTCGTCTTTTATACTGTACCTATTTTCCCACTCCCTCCATTGCCATATTGTTAACCACTCCACCCCACCTTTTCCTACAGAGCCAGTTCGCTCACAGATGCCTGATTGCCCCTGAAATATAAACGCACATTTCATTGGGCTTGCCTGGCGAGGTGGTGTCATGGAGGAAGGCTCCTCGCCAACCTTCTCCGGGTCGGCGCCCTGTTTAAGAAGGTTTTATTGCAATTTCCTCAGCATGGACTTAATTGCTTATTGGCATTGCAGCCCGAGATTTCCGCGTCAGCTAGTGAAGGCACATCTTTGGAAACAAATCTGCCGTGATGGGTGGAGATCTCCAGGAGAGGGGCTAGTCTTGCTTGCAGAAATATTCTTATTCCCAGCATCCAAAGCTCACGTGGGGCATCTTCAGGAATATAAAAAATAGATTAAAAGATGTTTTATTCTTGAGTCAGAGGAAAAGATGAGACTTGAAAAACACTGAAGATTTCGTTTATACAGAGTTTAAAATGTTTTGTAAATATTTAACGGAAACACTGAGCATTAAACTCAAATTATTGCCGAGTGGAGAAAGGAACTTCAGGGCAATTTATCAACGAAGAGGGAGAAATGGATACCGTATTTTACTGGTGCACACATATGCTGACATACTAATGGGGATTGTGTCAGTTAAGTGTTGACATGTACCAAATCATGGCCCAGTCTGAATGCCTTACTCATGGCAGGGGATTAAAAAAGAGAATATTTGAGAATAATGTGAATTAAAAAGGCAAGTTAGTTTAAATTTCTGTTTGGTAGGCCCCCAGGCCTACAAGTCCAATGGGAATACACTCTAGCTAGAGGCTTGATGAACGGCCTTAATGAAGCTGGACAACTTGGAATACATGCATAAAATGATTTTAAATATTGATACGATGTCATTGTGTGTCTGAAGATATTGAAATGTTCATTCTCTGAGCAAGACAGGTTCCATCTAATTTATTAAAGGTGGAAATGATTATTTACATTTGCAAATGGAATGTGCACCCAGACAGAAGCCAGGGCAATAAAATAATTATTACATTTGGGGAAACAGATACAGTCCGTCTTCTGGAAGGTGGCCCCCTGCAAATGCCTGGGAGTTTGTGGCTGCCGTCAAGAAAACAACAGCAATTTCCTTTCAGGTGGCCATTGTCGGGTCGTATGGTACGGGACGCGAATAGGCCTTCTAAGAACCACTCGTGATGTTTCATGGGCTGATCAGGAGGAGGCAGCATAATGGAAAGGCTTCCCACGCGCCAGGGCCACCCCTCTTTCCCGCATGTGTCTGTTAGGACATTTCATGACACTGCCTGGTGCCTGCAACCTGCGCTGTGCCTCCCGGATGGAAGGAAGAAGCCTGGCATGATAGTGGAGAGCTGAGCTCTGTTGTGATAGGAGAGTATCTCCAGAGAATGCCTCTGGGCAGCAGTCTGCCCCATGTGTTCCCCACTGGGGCTGTGTAGGAGCTGGAGGAGAAGCAGATTAAAGCTAGCAGCAGTGCAGAGTCGGCTGGAGGGTCCCAAGTGCTAACTAGGCCGAGGAACCCAGAGTGAGCCCAGGAATAAAAATAAAATCTCCACAAGCCTGTTTCATTTCCTGCCCATGCATCCTGGCTTGGAGAGATAATGGTGCCTCGCCGGATGTGAACCTTCTGCTCCTGGAAAGCCTCGTAAGTGCTCCTCTCACAACCCCATTAATCCCTATTAATCTCCAGTCCTTTTCTGTCCAGCACGTGTGACAGTAGGCCATGCCTGCCCGTCGTCACTGCCCAGGCCAGCCGGCCAAACAGCACAGCCCCTGAAAACGGCCACAGAAGCCTGCAGAGAGCCAGGGTCAGAGTCTGCGGGCTTCAGGGAAAATCACTCTTTCACTCATTCATTCAATATTTGGTCACTACCCACTCCAAGCCCAACATGCTGTGTGACCTGGAGCAAGTTACTTAACCTCTCCGTTCCCCCGTTTTCTCGTCTGCAACATGCTAGTAATATAGCAACCACATCATAAGGGTGTCATAAGAACTAAATAAGTCCATGTATTTAAAGCTGTTAGAAGAGTGCCTGGTATACAGTAGGTGCTCAATAAATCTTGGCGTTATGGTTGCTCCTGGGGTTGTTTGTTGGCACCGGAGTAGGGAGATAATGGAAAGAGAACACTTGTCCTCAAGGAGCTCAGAGTCACAGAATAAAAATAAAATGCATTTTGGTGTGATAATTATTACCATTCGCTGAGCGCTGATCATGGGGCATTGTGCCAGAAACTTGCATATACTCAGGCAATTGGCATTGTCCTCTCGGGTAAGGATTATTCTCTGCATATATGATGGGAGTTCAGAAAAGTCAGGACACTGATGCCACAGTGAATGGCAGACAGGAACCCGGGTCTTCCTTCCCTTCTGTCACCACCGGGGTTTTGGAAGCCAAGAGAGGGAAATCACCTGTCAAGGTCCTCACCAGCAAGCAACCCCCCACAATGCCTCTTCACTGCCCTCCCCACTTGGTCCTATGACTTAAGGCCACTGTGGGCCTCCCGAGGGACAGGATGAGGAGCTGTCAGTGATGGGTCTTGACCCTAAGCAGAGATCTGGGGGCTCTGCTTTCCCCGGTGTGATGGGGGAAGGACTTTCTGTCACTTGGGCGAGGCCAACTGGACAGCTCTTCCTTCCATGGCTCTTCGGTGCTGACAAGAAACTCACCTCCGCTAACGGCACAGCAGTCAGAGTCACCCAGAGACAACTGGCCTACAAGTGGAGATCAAGAGGGAGCAAACTGCATCGGCTGCAGCCACATCTCCTTCCTGTGCTAGCCAAGGCCACACGCTTAATGCTCGGCTCTTTCTAAATAGCTTTAAACAAAGATCTCCCAAAAGCAACTCATTGCAGAATCAGAAAGTCATAATAGTACAGTGGACTGATAATAATAATTAGTGTTATGAAATAAACGTTTAATCCAAAATGCTCCTTAGAAGAGAGGATAGCGAGACTCCATCTCATGTACTTTGGACATGTTATCAGGAGGGACCAGTCCCTGTAGAAGGACATCACGCTTGGTAAAGTAGAGGGTCAGCGAAAGAGAGGAAGACCCTCAACCAGATGGATTGACACAGTGGCTACAACAGTGGGCTCAAACTTAGCAACGATTGTGAGGATGGCACAGGACCAGGCAGTGTTTCATTCCGTTGTACATAAGGTCACTATGAGTTGGAACAAATGCAAGGGCACCTAACAACAACAACAATGGGCATACTTTACATAAATGAACTCATTTAACCCCCATGCCTATCCTTGAAATATATTTATTCAAACATTAATAATATTCCAACCAGGCTAGCATTAATCCAAAAAACACAAAATAATAAATGCTGGAGAGGTTCTGGAAAGACTGGAAAACTTATACACTGTTGGTGGGAGTGTAAAATGGTACAACCACTTTGGAAATCGATTTGGCACTTACTTAAAAAGCTGGAAATAGAAGTATCATATGATCCAGCTATTCTGCTCCTTGGAATAAATCCTGGAGAAATAAGAGCCATCACACGAATAGATACTTGCACACCCATGTTCATTGCAGCACTGCTCACGATAGCAAAAAGATGGAAACAACCTAGGTGCCCATCAATGGATGAATAGATAAACAAATTATGGTATATTCACACAATGGAATACTACCCAAGAATAAACAACAATGATGAATCTGTGAAACATCTCATAACATGGAGGAATCTGGAAAGCATTATGCTGAGCGAATTTAGTTAGTCGCAAAAGGACAAATATTGTATAAGACCACTATTACAAGAACTCAAGAAAAGGTTTAAACACAGAAGAAAACATTCTTTGATGGTTATGAGGGTGGGGAGGGAGGGAGAGAGGTATTCACTAACTAGATAGTAGACAAGAATTATCTTAGGTGAACGGAAGGACAACACACACTACAGGAGAAGTCAGCACAACTGGACTAAAACAAAAGCTAAGAAGTTTCCTCAATATAACCAAACACTTTGAGGGACAGAGTAGCAGGGGCAGGGGTCTGGGGACCATAGTTTCAGGGGACATATAGGTCAATTGGCATAACAAAGTTATTAAGAAAATGTTCTGAATCTGACTTTGGTGAGTGGCGACTGGGGTCTTAAAAACTAGCAAATGGCCATCTAAGATACATCAGTGGCCTCAACCCACCTGGAGCAAAGAATGAAAAACACAAAAGACGTAAGGAAAATATTAACCCAAGAGGCAGAAAGGGCCACAAAAACCAGAGACTCCATCAGCCTGAGACCAGAAGAGTTAGATGGTACCCAGGTACCACTAATGACTGCCCTGACAGGGAACATAACAGAGAGTCCCTGATGGAGCAGGAGAAAAGTGGGGTGCAGAACTCAAATTCTAATAAAAAGACCAGACTTAATGGTCTTACTGAGACTGGAGGGACCCCAGAAGACATGGTCCCTAGACTCTCTGTTAGCCCAAAACTAAAACCATTCCCGAGGCCAACTCTTCCAACAAAGATTAGACTGGACTATAAGACATAAAATGATACTCTTGAAGAGTATGCTTCTTAACTCAAGTAGATACATGAGACTAAATGGGAAGCTCCTGTCCAGAGGTGAGATGAGAAAGCAGACAGGGACAGGAGCTGGATGAATGGACACAGGAAATCCAGGGTGGAACGGAGGAGTGTGCTGTCACAGTACAGGGAGAACAACTAGGGTCATAGAACAATGTGTGTATAAATTTTTGTAAGAGAAACTAACTTGAATTGTAAACCTTCACTTAAAGCACAATAAAAAAAAAAAAGACCGATAACCTAATATTAATAATATAAATAGTAGCGTCGTTAGGTGCCATCAAGTTGGTTCCAATTCATAGTGACCCTATGTACTAAAGAACAAAACACTGTCCAGTCCTGCGCCATCTTCACGATCGTTGTTGTGCTTGAGCTCATTGTTGCAGCCACTGTGTCAATCCATCTCCTTGAGAGACTTCCTCTTTTTCACTGACCCTCTATTTTAGCAGACACATTTATCCCTCCTAATAATGTGTTCAAAGTACATGAAACAGAGTCTCACCGTCCTCAATTCTAAGGAGCATTCCGGCTGTACTTCTTCCAAGACAGATTTGTTCTTTTTTCTGGCAGTCCCTGGCATATTCAATATTCTTCACCAGCACCATAATTCAAAGGCATCATCTCTCCTTTGGTCTTCCTTATTCATTGTCCAGCTTCCACATGCATATGAGGTGATTGAAAATACCATGGCCAGGATCAGGAAGACCTTAATCCTCAAGGTGACATCTTTGCTTTTTAACACTTTAAAGAGGTCTTTTGCAGATTTGTCCAACTCAATACGTCATTTGATTTCTTGACTGCTGCTTCCGTGGACGTAGATTGTGGATCCAAGTAAAATGAAATGCTTGACAACTTCAATCTTTTCTCTGTTTATCGTGATGTTACTTATTGATCCAGTTGTGAGAATTTTTGTTTACTTTATGTTGAGATGTAATCCATACTGAAGGCTATGGTCTTTGATCTTCATCAGTAAGTACTTTAAGTCCTCTTCACTTTCAGCAAGCAAGGTTGTGTCATCCGCATATCACAGGTTGTTAATGAGTCATCCTCCAATCCTGATGCCTAATTCTTCTTCATATAGTGCAGTTTCTGGGATTATTTGCTCAGTATAGAGATTGAATAAGTATGGTGAAAGGATACAACCTTGATGCACACCTTTCCTGATTCTGACCGTGCAGTAATCCCTTGTTCTGTTTGAAGGCTTATATACAGGTTCCACATGAGCACAATTAAATGTTCTAGAAATCCCATTCTTCACAATGTTATCCATAATTTGTTATGAGCCACATGTTCAAATCCCTTGGCATAGTCAATAGAACACAGGTAAGCATCTTTCAGGCATTCTCTGCTTTCAGTCAAGATCCATCTGATGTCAGCAATGCTATACCTTGTTCCATTTCCTCTTTTGAATCTGGCTTGAATTTCTTGCAGTTTCCTGTAAACGTACTGCTAGTAATAGTATCTGTGGTTTAATATATAATATTATATGTTCTACTGTTATTAGTAATACTAGTATTATGATAATATGTAGAATTGCTCCATAGGGTTTTCAAGGCTGTGAACTTTTGGAAGCAGATCGCTATGCCTTTCTTTCAAGGTGCCTTTCTTTCAGGGTGGGTTTGAAGCATCAGCCTTTTGGCTAGTAGTCGAGCACTTAACCAACAGCACCGCCTAGGGTCTTGGGTGTACAAGGAAAGGTTATCCTCCCCCAAGCCGTCTATGAGATCTTGTCTCTGAGAAGACAGAAAAAGAGAGATCCAGAACAACAGTCTGGGAGCTTCTGGTCATCATTCGTGGTAGCTCTTGTTCATGTGCTACCACTTAGTGACCATATTTAAATAATATGGAGGGTCCAACCTGGTTCTTGAATCACGAAGCAATTCTCCAAAT
Organism: Dugong dugon; assembly: GCA_030035585.1. Taxonomy (NCBI): domain Eukaryota; kingdom Metazoa; phylum Chordata; class Mammalia; order Sirenia; family Dugongidae; genus Dugong; species Dugong dugon. The sequence continues at coordinate 111,867,557 of CM057472.1, forward strand.
GGCTCAGTTGTTCCATCATCATCTACTGAGAATCTATCATACCACACCCTCTGTGTGGGTTCTTTGGGATAAGATAAGGACCAGATCCTCTAGATTTTACATTAGAAAGAAATCTGGGAAGGCATGACTCTACCCCAACCGACCTCGCACAAATCCTAAACTCTCAAAGGTTTGCTACTGTGTGAAAAATGGGGTCGATGACAGCTGTCTTATAAGACTATTCAGAGGTATCAGTCGGAACCCATATGTAAGATTCTTTGAACTTAACAGATGTGCAAAAAAGTTAATTCTCCTTTTCCTGTTCCATGCATCATTTTTGACCTTTTAAAGCACTCACCACTTTTTCTGTTGCATTCTAGCATAATGGATTCCTTTTATGTAGTGTAGACTAGACTATTACTTCTTGAGAGCCATGTGGTCCTCATTGGAGCTGCTTGCCAGATATACTCAGGGCTCTACGCTCCCAGCATATGGTAGGATTGCATTTCCTGCCGTCCTTGGTTTTGAGTGGGGCTGGCCCATAACATGAGTGGAAGTTGTGTGTGTCCTTTTCAGGAAGAAGCGTTTAATTGTTTAATTGCTTGGACCAACCCTCTAGAACTCTTTCCCAAAATGATCAGCAATTTGAGATAGTGGCCACTCCATCTACTAAGAAGATATGGAGCCAGCCCATGCAGGGGCAGCGTGAAATAAGGCTTTGTTTCTATAAGTCACTGAGATTTGGGGGGTGTTTGTTATGACGGCACACCCTAGCTCATCCTGGCTAATACAAACTACAACATATTAACCATCATGTCATGGAGTCCAGTCAAGGCTATGTGGAAAGCCCATCATCAATAAAAGACACCTAACTGGTGGATAAGAAAGCAAGAAGTCCACAGTTAGAACCTCGGAATTTAGAATGTAAATCTAATAAATGCCAGATGTCAAAATATTGACATTAAATAGGGATAGTTCAAACCAGACAGAAGGACAATGACTCTAGTGTGTTTCGGCGCAATGCTGAGTTTGGGGACATGGTGATGAAGAAAACATAATCCTTTAGGGAGGAAATCAAATTGCAAGAAAAAGAAGTCAGAATGGCAGAATAATTTCTGGGAACATTTAAGGCAATAGAGAGAAATATATCCAGGGGTCAAGAAGACAAAATTCATGTCGATGCAGTATGGAATATGTTCGTGCTGGGCTGTCATTGCCATGTGTGACTGCTTTGAGCAAGCAGATAATCATCGCAGCCAAGGGGCAGTTCATGGAAAGGTTATCATGATAATGTTCCCGTTAATGCATCAGAATGACACCATGGCTCATCCATCAGAAGAGTGTGCTTTCAAATTGCATCTCCAGTGTTAGGGCAGGGTTTGGGTTAGGAATCATATACTCCCAGTCTGACCCTCCAATTACCAAAGGCAGGACCATGCTAATTTCTATTTGCACAGTTTACAGGGAAAGCGCTCACACATATTCTCACCCAGGGCACACAACAACAACCCTGAAGAAATGAGGAAATGGGGCTCAGGAGGGGGATTGCCTTGCTGGTAAAGGATTGGGCTCTAGAGCCAGAATTCCTGTCCATCTATCGTACTGTGGTGGCTTGTGTGTTGCTGTGATGCTGGAAGTTATGCCACCGGTATTTCAAATGCCAGTAGGGTCACCCATGGTGGACAGATTTCAATGGAGCTTCCAGACTAAGACAGACTACGAAGAAGGACCTGGAGATCTACTTCTGAAAGTTAGCCAATTAAAACCCTATGGATAACAACAGAAGATTGTCTAACTCACTTGCTTTAGACATGTCATCAGGATGGATCAACTGCTGGAGGAGAATATCATGTTTAGTGAAGTAGAGGTTCAACAAGGATGAGGGAGATCTCAGTGAGATGAATTGGCACATAGCCACAACAATGGACTCCAATATGCCGAAACCATGAGGATGATTCAGGACCAGGCAACATTTGTTTTGTTGTACATAAGGTCTGCGTGAGATGGAGCCAACCGGATAGCAGCCGTCTATATATCTGTATCTACCTAATATTGTCCCCAACTCTTGGTGCAAATTACTTGATCTTCACATGCCTCCATTTCCTTATATATAAATTAGAGATAATAATAGTACCTAATTAAGAGGATTGCTATGAGGAATTAATACGCACTGACAACACTTAGACAATGTTAGGCATGTAGTAAGTGCTCAATAAATGTTAACTTCTGGTGTTATTGTTGTTATAGTTATTATTATTCTTTTCTAAGGTTGTTCAGCTGGTGAAGATAGGATTTCCATCACACCGTCTCCTGTTATACATGCACAGACTGGTGGACTATTGTAAGAGCTGCAGGTTGTGGCCATGGTTACTAAGCAGCAGAGGATACCCACAGACAGAACAAAACCTACATTCTCTGGCCTCCTGGCCACCATATGGAACCAAGCAGGTCACCTGCCCATAGGCTACTGACTTCTTACTATGCCAGGGCGTCACCACCAAGCCTTGGAACCTCAAGGCAGCTCAGAAGTGAGGCTTTCATTGTATCCCACCAACCTCTTCATTTCCCCAAGCTCACCCAGCCCTAATTAGCCCAGGGAGAGTCATCTAGGTAAGTTGAATATCAAGCTCATCAAGAAACTCTCACTCTAATTGTAGGCTCTAAGAGGCAGCCATAACAGCACAATTTCTGTTCAGGAACGTCATTGATTATACGAGGTAACTGATGAAATAACAAGGAATGGGAAGTTGTGTAGGGTGTTTCTTATCCTTTTTTTTTCTCTTTAAGTGATTGCAAGTAAATGAAAGAAAAACTACCTTCTATATGTCATACATACCATAACTTTACTCCTATGCTGTCTGTCAAAGGCTAAGATGCTGTCGTTGGAAACCAAGAAGTCGAAGAGATTGGTCAGATTCAGGGAGAGAATTTCTGCAGAGCAAGCTGTTAATGTTGGGAAGTCTGTGCATATCACTCTGATTTGTAAATTGCCAAAGAATCAAAAGTTTATGGAGAAAAGTTGGAAACTTTCACCATCGACTTATCTCACACCCCATTTTTCTACTGACACCAAAAAAAGCATTTCCATTGATCACTTTCGAGTAATTTGACGGGGAATTGACACTCAGCTCAAGCTATTGATTGCAATGGCCATTCCTATTGACTTAAAGAAGTGTTTAGCCTTAATTGGAGTCCCCCAGATGAGCAGGTGTCCATTTTCAATCATTGACAAATCAGTCCTCTCTCACCACCCTCTAAGAAGCCCCATCTAATCACTTGACATAGAGCTCCCAACTTTCCCACGAGCCTTTCAAAGACTTGCCAGTAAGAAGCAAGGTTGGTATTTCCTTCTTTCATGGTGACCCTTTGGCCTGGGATGTTCTTCCACTTTGTCCCCTGAAGAACTCCTGATTCTCCTTCAGGGCTCAGTTCCGGGAAAACAACAACAACCAAACCCATTGCCATCAAGTCGATTTCAACTGGTGGTGTTCCCATGTGTTACAAAGTAAAACTACGCTACACAGGGTTTTCTTGGTTATAATCAGTTTTTTTTTTTATTGTACTTTAAGTGAAAGTTTACAATTCAAGCTAGTCTCTCATACAAAAATTTATACATACATTGTCATGTGACCCCAATTGCTCTCCCTATACTGTGACGGCACACTCCTCCTTTCCACCCCTGATTTCCCCCGTCCATTCACCCAACTCCTGACCCTCTCCACCCTCTCATCTTGGTTATGGTTATGATCTTTATGGAAGCAGATCTCCAGGTCTTTCTTCCATGGTGCCTCTGGGTAGGTTCGAACCACCAAACTTTAGGTCAATCGATGTTGTTACTATTGTTGACAGCTGCTATCAAGTCATCCCCCAACTCATGGCAACCCCATGCATAGCCAAGCACAAATCACTTGCGCCACCCAGCTCAGTTCCTGGTAACTATGGTGAAACCTGCTCTATATGAAAATAGAGTCAGAGGAGACCAGGGTGTTGTTTAAGCACACTAGGCTGCAGGGGACCCTTGAATGGGTTTAATTCCATTTGCTCTTTCACTGGTGGTCCATTCTTTCTTTCAATACCTACTGTATGGTGGGCGATGCTCTAAGAGTTGGGAATACACCTGTGAACAAGACAACTAAGAAGTACGGGTTTACATTCATTCTAGAGAAGGACTGATAAAGAAGCTAGCAAATACGGGATGCAGATGATTTCAAGTCATGATAAAATAACACAGTAAAGAAATAACAACTTAGCAGGATGGGACAGAGAAACGTGTGGCCCTATTCTAGGCTGGGTCATACGAAAGTAGAAATTCTGCTGACCTTGGTGATTCCATGTGTACCCAGCCCCTCCCTCTGCCATCTCCACCCTGTGGCCCCATTGCTTTACGCTGAAGGACAGCAAAGATATTCTGATATCAATTAAAAGGAAAAAAGATGAAGAAGAAAGAAAGCTAGTATATGTGGCAAGCAGGTTGAGCTGAGAAGAAAGGAATAGTGGACTCCCCTTGGTTTGGGATTAGCCACCCTGTGTTGCCTTTCTTTTCAGTATGAGCACATTTGAATTTATTGCTTGTTGTTGTTGTTAGGTGTCTTGGAGTTGGTGCCTGATTCATGGCGACCCCATACACAACAGAACCAAACACTTCCTGATCCTGGGCCATCCCCATGATCAGCTGTAGATCAGATCATTATGATCTATAGAGTTTTCATTGGCTGATTTTCAGAAGTAGATCACTAGGCCTTTCTTCTGAGTCCATCTTAGTCTGGAAGTGCCATTGAAACCTGTTTAGCATCATAACAACATACAAGCCTCCACTGACAGATGAGTAGCGTTGCGCATGAGACACATTGGCTGGGAATTGAAGCTGAGTCTCCCCCATGGAAGCAGAGAATTCTACCACGGAACAGCCACTGCCTTTGTTAAATTAAATTGTTAAAGACTTTTTCAGATAATGATGACCTTGAAACTACTGACCATGTTCCTTCTTTTTCTCCTATTCCGCATCCAAATGGTTTTAAAATCGCCATTTATTTCTCTATAATAAAGATTTTTCTTTCTTATTATACCAAAGATAACCTTTGCCAATAAAAGGAATTTATAGGGCCTTGAATGGCCCCGGGTAATTGGTAAAGACACTCTATAAAGTGAGTTAATAGACAGGGGTCTTGACCCTTGGGTCTTTACAGCCAAGGACTGTCAAAGGCACTGGGCTGGGAGGGAAGAGATGCTGCCTTACTCATACTGCACACCTAGCCATGGGGGATGGTGAAAAGAACATGGATGTTTGCTCCAGACAAACTGGGTTCAAATCCTGACATTGCCCCTGACAAGCTTGTGACTCTGCACGAGTTACTTTACCTCTTAGGCCTTTAATTTTCTTATCTGTCAGATCAGGAAAACTAAATTCTCTCTGTGGGGCTATTGGCAAGATTGGAGAATAGGCATGGAGTGGCTAGTATGGAACAGAGGCTCCATACATGGAAGCTAGTTGTTAATTCGGACAAATCTTCTTGCCTCTCTGTATCTTAGTCTCTTCTTTTTTATTGTTGAAAATATATATTTAACACAATATTTGCCAATTCAATGTTTGGCATGCATACAATTTAGTGATATCAATTATATTAATCATATTGTGCAATCACCACCCATAATCATGGCCAAATTTTCCATCACTGCAAACAGAAACTCACTGCTTCCTAAACAATGACCCCTCTTTCCCCTCCCTCCTGCCTCTGCAAGGCAGTTCTACTCTGTCCTATAGGGTCGCTGTGAGTGGAATCAACTCGGAGGTAGTGCGTTTCATTTGGTTTCGGCTCCTGCCTCTGGCAACCACTAATAAAACTTTGGTGTCTATATCTTCGCCTATTCTAGATATTTCCTGTAGGTGAGATCATGCAATATTTGTCCTTTTGTGTCTGACTTATTTCACTCAGCGTTATGTTTTCAGGGTTCATCCATGTTGTAGCATGGATCAGGACTACACTTGTCTTTATGGCTTAATAATATTCCATTGTGTGGGTAGACCCACGTGTTCATCTGTCTGTGGGTGGACATTTAGGTTGTTTCCACCTTTTGGCTGTTGCGGGTGGTGCTGCCATGAACTTGGGTGTGCATGTACTGCTGCTTCAAGGCTCTCGGGTGTCTACCTAGGAGGGCATCTACCTAGGAGGACATCTACCTAGGAGTGTATTTACCTAGGAGAGTGTCTACCTAGGAGGGTATCTACCTAGGAGAGTATCCACCTAGGAGTGTATCTACCTAGGAGGGCATCTACCTAGGAGAGTACCCACCTAGGAGGGCATCTACCTAGGAGGGTATCCACCTAGGAGCTTATCTTCCTTGGAGGGAATCTACCCAGGAGGGTATCTATCTAGAAGGGTATCTACCTAGGAGTGGGCTTGCTTGTAACGTGGCAGCTCAATGTTTAACTTTTCAAGGAACTGCTGAACTGGCTGAACCATTTTGCATCTCCAACAGCAATGAATAAAGGTTCCAATTTCTCCCCATTTTCATCAATATTTGGTCTTAGTTTCTTCTTATGTAAAATGGTACAAGACAGAGGAGTGGAGATATACATATTCTTTTAGTTCAAAATTTGCTAGAGTACAATAACTCTATTTCCTTGCTTTGTTTCACATTTTATTATCCTCTGCTCTTAAATATCCTTGGTCTTATCTGCACACTGCGTTCACAAACCTACCTGTGTGGCAGCCTATTTGGTTAAAGTAACTTGGGGGCCCAATGAGACGAGTTATTAATTCATGAATTACTGTTAGTGAGCACCTTCTGGGCAGCAGGTTCTGTGGGGGCTTCTAAGCAACGGGAGTGGGGTAAATAGATATAAGTGAACACAACCTGACCCCAGCTCTCCAGAAGCTTCCTCTGAGTAGGCAGAATCACATCTGTATTACTATAAGGGAGAAAATGGCAAGAATCATGCCAGCAAGGTGATAAATTTAGAGGAGACCAAATGATAACCATTGTGGTATCATGGTGCCTTAGGGTTCTCTAGAGAAACAGAACCAGTGAGTTACAAGTATATAACTCTCTCTTTCTCTAGAAAGAGAGATTTACTTCAATGGATTGGCTCACACGATTGTGGGGGCTGCCAAGTCCAAAACCTGTAGGCCAGGCAGCAGCCTGGAGACTTCTGCAGCCTTTGGTCCCAAGATCACTAGCTCAGGTGACTGGAAGAGTGCAGAGTGGAGAGAGAAAATGAGTTCTGCCAAAAATCTATTTATAGTCTGGAGGCAGTCCACACCCTGAGGAACTCCCCTTTCAACTGATTGATTGATTGCATTATAGCAAAATACATTATGGAAAGTGATTACACTACGTTGAATTAAATTACACGATAGAACAGCAACTAGTCTAGCATCTGGCCAAACCACTGGGAACCATAAGCTAGCCAAGTTGATAATAAAATTAACCATCACACACAGGAAACTTTGAGGCATGGAACTTGGGTCTCTAAGGCCAAGGAGGATTTAAAGGTGTGATGAGAAGAAAGGCAATCTGGGACAGGAACCGCATGAGCAAATGTCTAGAGGTAGGAAGTGTGAACTTGAAAGAGTACAGCAACCAACCAGGATGTCAGCCTAAAGCAGGCAAGGAAGAGTGGAGTGGAAGGCAGGAAGGGAGTGTTGACATCAGATTGTAGAGGGCTCCGATTGCCAAGTTAAGAAACTCAGAAAGAGCTGGCTTGATGCAAGTCAGAGCACTCTAGGGTCCCCTTTAAGCTAATTTCCTCAAGCCTCAGTGCCCTTGCCTTTAAAAGATCCTGTTTCCTAGGTTAGAATTTAGGACCTAATTAGATGATGCAAGTGAAGAGCTTAACATGGAGTCTGGTATACTACAAGTGCCAATTACTACCATATGAAAGCTAAGCTGATAGGATGCAAGCTTCCAGCTGCTGCTGACCAAGTTCTCATGGAAGAACAACACCCATGCAGAATAAAACAATGTTTAGAGAGGAGCAGAGACACATTCCTAATGTCATCATTTGAGCATCTGGTTCCAGCTGCGCCTGAAGCTGGAGAACCTTGGACTTTTCAGTCTTGAAAACCAATACCTTCTCTCTTTCCCTTAAACCATTTTCGGTTGGTTCTCTGCTGCTTGCTACTGAAGATCTTAACTAATGTAGAAATATAGTCATTGTTCTGATCTTGATCTGGAGCCCAGCGTGCTTGGAAATGAATGTATTCCTACCCATCCGTGAACTGATGCGGGACTGATCAGTGATACATTTGAGCTCAGATCTTAAACTTTGGAGGCAGGGAAGCATGTGATTCTCACGGGCTCAAGGTGCTTTTTTTGCCTTTGTGTGTTACTACTTCCATAAAAAAAAAAATACTGAAAATTATATTTTATAACTCTGTTGGTGTAAAGACAAATATAATCCACACTGGGTTCATTACTCTATGATTGTTATTATTATATTGATGTTGTCCTTCTGATGGTAAGAGAAATTAAAATTATAACATTTTCATGGGTCCATAAAGTACCATGAGCCCCCGACACTGGGCCGCAGGTCCTGACGGAGAAGTCTGTCTGTTTGGAGGTTCAACGTGGCTCATCTCCAAGAGCAGCAAGTTGGTGGAAGACCAAGAACTGCTACCATCCTCCATCTTTTGTTGCTACAGTCCACTTGTCTAGTCCTATTGGACTCCTGGATACCAGGGTGTTAGCCTTCACCTAGGATTAACTTCCAAACTTGACTCTACAACCAGCTGAAGGCCTAGATTCTACACCTGATTCTGCCCCCTGGTCCTACTGAGATCCCTTCCCTATCAACCCCCCACCCCTTACATCATCTGTAAAGTGAAGGGGCTGCACTGTCTCTAACGTCTCTTTCCAGTGCTAAAAGGCTTAACTGTCCCCATTCTTTCATACGGCCATTTTCATTGTATACAATTCCCTTAGCCCAATATACAACAGAAGCCCTGGTGGTGCAGTGGTTAAGCACTCAGCTGCTAACTGAAAGGTCAGTGGTTCAAACCTATCCAGTGACTCCACGGGAGAAAAGACCTGGAGATCTGCTCCCCTAAAGATTACAGCCTAGGAATGGGGCTGTTCTACTCTGTTGTATATATATATAGGGTTATGATGAGTCAGGAGCCCTGGTGGTGCAGGTCAGCAGTTCTAATCCACCAGCCACTCCTTGGAAACCTTATGGGGCTGTTCGACTCTGTCCTATAGTGTCGCTATGAGTTGGAATCAACTCAACGGCAATGGGTTTGGCTGGACAAACAGTCAAAAATCGACTCAATAGCACACAACAAGAACAACAATACACACCACCCCCTCCCATACATACACAAACACACTCACCTATTCCTTCCTAAAAACTTAGCAAATGATCAGAGAATAAGCTAAAAAGCAAGAGAAGAAGGGAAGAATACACACACGCCGGACAGTGACTTGAGCAGAGCAAAAGGAAAACTTGGAGCCTTCTAGTGTTTCCGTTGTTTCTCACTCAGCTTCCACCGTCTTGACCATCTCTGGACTGTAATTCCCCTGGGCCAGCAAGCCATCTGCAATCCCCAAAGTGCCTTCTAAATAATCAGGAATCAAGAAATGCCAAGTAATCAGGATCTTCCATGTGTCTACGAGGGTCGCTGTGAAACCGGGCACCAGTCTCCCGTCTGAAAGAGCCACAGCTCCTTGTTAGACACTCAAATTGATGGGCCCGGGTTGCTGTGGAGGGCCTCCCCCTCTACATCACTGTTATGATTATTTTGTGTCTCCCTAACGCTTTCATTGAAAGATAATCATGTTATGAATATTAACTTTTATAGGCTGCATTTGTAACTGCTTATGTGCAAAGAAGTAGCATTTTCTGAAATCAGAATGACACTAATAATTTAGTCAATTTACTTTTTCTCATCTCCTTGTTTACAGTCATGTTATTTTGTCACTGCACGCCCTGAATTCTGATATAGTCGTCCTGGTAATAAACCTCTTTTTGTTCTCCATCTTTAAAGACACATTTTCAGGTAGGAGAGAGAGGGTTTAAATTCATTCATTCAGTAAATAGTTACTGAATACACACTGTGGGGCTAATCTTGTGCTGCTGTTGTTAGCAGCTGCCTGGAAGTTGGCCCCCGACTCGCGGTGACCGGGTACACAATGGAATGAAACGCTGGGCAGTCCTGCGCCACCCCCGTGATCGGCTGGGGATCTGAACGTTGTGATCCAGAGGGTTTTCATTGGTTGATTTTCAGAAGTAGGTCATCAGGCCTTTCTTCCTAGACCATCTTAGTCTGGAAGTTCTGCTGAAACCTGTTCAGCATCAGAGCGACACGCAAGACTTCACTGACAGGTGGGTGGGGGTTACACATGAGGTGCATTGTCTGGGAATTGAACCTGGGTCTCCTGCATAGAAGGCGAGAATTCTTCCACTGAGCCACCCCTGCCTCAGATCCATGCCCAGGAAGCTAAAATGCGGGGAGCTCAGACGCTGTCCTCAGAGAACACAGAGGCTGATGAGGGAGACAGATTTATAAACCACAAATTTGGAACGATGGAACACATACAGCAATGGGGCCCACAGAGGGGGTTTGGGGCACCCAAAGTGGGGGCACCTGATCAATGCTGGGGTCCAAGAAGTATTTTCTGAGATCAGTTTTAAGGCTCAAAGCAAGTGGGGCTGGAAGGAAAAAGGTAAATGAATGAAAGCATCAATGAGTTAATTGGTGTTCATCAAGCGGGGAGGACTCCACCACCCTCTCTGCAAACTTCCGTGCCTCTCCCCACCCCGCAGAGGCTGCATTAGACTGAGGATCAAAGCACAGTCCTGGCACTTTCCAAAACCCCGTCTTCTTGGGAGCTGCTGCTGTTTGGATGTCAGCTTTATTTGTAAATACAATTAAAAACCCAACCACAAAGCGCCATCATCCTGGGGGTAAATGTTCCCAGCTCTGAAATGGAGTGCTGTCGTTCCCATTAACGGTAATGAGAGTCCCATGGCTCAAAATTTACCCCCTAGAGCTTGCAGATGGGAAAAAAAAAGAGAGAGAGAGAGAGGGAGGGAGATTATCTTATGTACAAACAGAAGATAAAGACAGAAATGGCATTCTGACCATGGAGATACCACAAGGGCAATTAGCGGGCAATCTGGAGATGCTGTTTTCAGAGAAATCCTGAAGAGGGTCTGTGCTCACCCTTGTCCCCAGGGGTCTGTGCCTTTGGGAGCTGTCAGGTGTCCCAGGTCAGGGGCTTAAGCTGTGGCTGTGACCTCATAACCCATTCTTTTAACATAAAACTGCCCCCGGAGAGTGGCATAAAGATCCTCCTATACACTCTGTGCCATACCAAAGTTCTCAAGTTTTCGTATCAAAGGAATTTCTTTCCAAGCTTTTAAGAGGTCTGGTCCATTGTCAAGGGAGCCCTGGTAGCACAGTGGTTAAAGCGCTCAACTACTCACTGAAAAGTTGGTGATCTGTAAAGATGACAGCCTTGGAAACCCTCTGGGGCAGATTTACTCTGTCCTATAGGGTCACTATGAGTCTGAATAGACTGAAAGCACCCAGCAACAACAGGAGCTCACCAGGCAGTGGAGATAGCAGAAGCCTTCCCTGCCGAGGAAAAGGGATCCCAGATAATTCCGCAGAGCTGGAGCTGCAGATGAGCAGGCGTGCCGCCACATCAGCACAGAAACTTCTCCACACAACGGTATGGTGTGCCTGGGAAGGCAGAGGAGGGAAAGGAGCCGGCGTTTAAGGCAATAGTTAGTCAACTTGAAAGTTATGGAAGATTTAGGTGAGTTCCTTGGGAGCCCCTTCCCAATTCCCAGAGGGCTTTTCTCCTCTGGTAGGTATTATAATGAAAAAGACCCAGGCATGACAAGAGACACATGGGTAAAGGCAGCTATTAAAGCAGGAATGGTTGATTTCATAACATTCTAAGGTAGCACTCTTTAACTTCAGATACAGCCACTTCTCAATGTCAGCCTCCCTCGTTTGCAAAGGTAATTGACAGCTTGTTAACAGCTCATTAAGAACCCTGAAAACCATGTGACAGTACCACCCTGTGCGTCAGTGGGGACAGAATCTGCGAATTGCTCAATGCTGAGAACTCAATCAGCTCTCACTGTACAGGTCAGAAAACACGTGGATCCTCTTTGACCACGGAGAAACATGGCCATCAATGGAGAAACACGGGCATCAACCTACTCTTTTTTTTTTTTAAAGAACTTTATTCAGCAGTCCCTTCGTCCACAGGTTAATAAACGCAAACCCGGACTGTGAAGATTTCCAGGGCTCGGCTCTGCAGGATGCAATGACGTGCGCCCCCATTTTAATATAAATACTTCCAGCAGATCAGTTTCGACTTCTAAAAACACCCTTGAAACTGCGCATGCAGTTTTAAAATTTGTTCTTAAAATTCGCCTTTTTTATGAACACCAGTCCTTTAGGCACCACAGTCTAATACTCTGCAAGTGAGAAAAATGTGAAGTGTAATTGGATTTTAGCCTATAAAAACGAGAAAGCTTCAGGATTTGCACCCAGTTGCTGTCGGCAAATTTGGATGCTGTGGGGTTTTTTTTAAAGAACGTTTGAATTTAAATAGTGCAAATAATTGTTACATCAGCAGATCTCCTCTGAGGATTGGATACCCCAGCAGAAACCTTCCCTGGTGAACTCTTTCTACTGGATGGAATAATGAGTTGAAAGGCCGAGCTGGGGTCCAGGGGAGAGTTGTGAGCCCAGTGTCCCATGTCACTGTCACCCGTGAGCCAGGAAGCATGCTCTTGTAGCAGCACAGTTTGCTGATTCGTATCTCCCCTCTTTGTGTGGGTCTACTCCAGGCGCCTGGATGGCGGGTGTGGACTGAGGGGCCCAGGGAATGCTGACACCACTCCCGGGCTTGCAGGCTAGCCTGATCCTCCATGCTTCCCAGCTCTGGTCAGCTCTGCCGACCCCAGCCTCCACTCCATTCCATTCCTTCTCCTCCCATCCCTGTGCCTTTGGCTCAAGTGGACTTTTTCACCTGGTTTGTTCTCTCTCCCTCTGTCCCCTTCACATGGCCAATTTGTCCACATCCAGTCAGGTCCAGCTGAACACCCTTTTCCAAGGCAGAAAGAGACCTAGTGGAAGAGCCTGGCTCGGGTTCAGGGAGAGCCAAGGAAAGCCATATGCCTGCAAAAGCTGGACAATGAAAAAGTAAGACCAGAGAAGAATCCACGCATTCAAACTGTAGTGTTGGTGAAGTGTAGTGAATTACCATGGACTGCCAGAAAGAAGAACGAATCCATCCTGGAGAAAGTTCTGCCAGAATGCTCCTTAGAAGCGAGGATGGTAAGACTTCATCTCCCTTACTTTGGACATGTCAGTAGGAAAGGTCAATCACTAGAAAAGGGCCCCATGTTTGGTAAAATGGAGGATGAGTGAAAAAGAAGGAAACTGTCAATGAGATGGATTGACACAGTAGTTGCAACAGTGGGCTTAAGCACACCAACGATCATGAAGATGGTACGGGACCAGGCCATGTTTAATTCTACTATAAGTACGGTCACCACGAGCTGGAGCCAACTGGGCAATTAACAACAAAGACAGCCATCCAGAGGCTGGCTTCTCCACTCGCTAGCGGAGTGGTCCTGGGATGGTCATTTAAGCTCAGGGCTCAGTTCCTTCCTCTGTGTGGACTGAATTGTGTCCCCCGAAAATGTGTGTCAACTTGGCCAAGCCATGATTCCCAGTATTGTGTGATTGTCCACCATTTTGTCTTCTGATGTGATGTTCCTATGTGTTGTAAATCTTATCTCTATCACGTTAATGAGGCAGGATTAGAGGCAGTTATGTTAATGAGGCAGGACTCAATCACCAAGATTAGGTTGTATCTTAAGTCAATCTCTTTTGAAATATAAAAGAGAGAAGCGAGCAGAGGCGAAGGGAACTCATACCACCAAGAAAGCTGTGCTAAGAGCAGAGTGTCTTATGGACCCAGGGTCCCTGCGCTGAGAAGCTCCTCGACTGGGGAAGATTGATGACAAGGGCCTTCCCCCAGAGCCAACAGAGAGAGAAAGCCTTCCCCTGGAGCTAGCATCCTGAATTCAGACTAGCCTCCTACACTGTGAGAGAGTAAATTTCTCTTTGTTAAGGCCATCCACCTGCAGTATTTCTGTTTATAGCAGCACTAGATAACTAGGACACCCTCTAAAATAGGAATAATAATATCTCCTTAGAAATGTTGCTGGTATCAGTCAATTTTGAGCCATGGTGCAGGAGAGAATCACGGCAAAATTGAGAATTGATTCCAGTCACAAATGTTTTGGGATTATGTCCATGTAAGAGATGTCAACTGATTGGGCCAGAGTGGCCACTTAACCCAATGGAAGCCACTCCAGGGGCTGACCATGCATACAATGTGACCCAACAAGAACAGAGGGACGAGGCAAAGCACAGGCCTCATCTCTGGGGTCTGAACCGGAAGAGTAAGACGGTTATGGCGGTGATTAAAGCTGAAGCTGGCAGTCCATGATCTAGAGAAAGCTTGGAGAGACCACCCAGCACAGAGCTTCCACAAACAGAGTGCAGGGGTAAGGAGGAACCACCCTAAGCAGGGGCCACATGGTGGAAAGAAGACATAGACGGAAGTGGAGAGGAGTGAGCAGTTCTACTCTGTCACCCGGGGTCGCTATGAGTCACACAACAACAACAGGGAGGAGCGAGCGGGATGGACAGGCAGCGAGCCGCAGAGAGGCCATTTGCTCCACCTGAAGGCCTGTTGTGTAACACGGTCCATGGTGGGTAAACTTCTCCTAAAGTGCCAGATAGTAAATACTGTTGGCATTGCAGACCATCCAGTAACTCCTGGTAACTCTACAGTAGTAGCAAGTACGCGGCAATAGACAGCACGATCGTTCTTAAACACACGAGCACAGCTGTGCCCCTATACACGACTTACAAGAGCAGGCCACAGGCTTAGCTTGCCAACCCAGGTTCTGTCCTTCCCCTGGCACAGTGACTCTGCTGTCCCAGGCTTGTCGGGTCACCACGGACATCTGCCGACGGGCTCGTGACCAACCTAGGGGCCTGTTCCCAGCCTCTCCTTTATCCTCTGCCCCACACATACCTATAGATCATCAGGGGCCAGTGTTTCATTAGGAATTGCCAGGGGTTTTTGGTTTTGAGGCTGTTGAGTGAGAATATCTAAGTTCATAAGCACACACACGCACACATACAAACCCATACACACACACAGCATACACGTCGAGCTACCTTCTGGACATGTATCCTGTTTATGTTCCTCCTTGGTCTATTCTGTATCAGTTAGCAGACCCACAAACAAGATCTGAATACGATGCAACAATCTGCACAGTAATAATAGCAGCACTAAAAGGTATTTTATGTTATTATGAACCCGCAGCAGAAGGGGCAGACTGGGATGCTTCTGGCCCCATTATACCAGCCCATATATTATGTTTGGCCTGGTAGGCATTGTGGGAGGCACTGGGCAGTCTAAACGGTAAGCACTCAGCTACTAACCTAAAGACGGACAGTTCAAACCCATCCACAGGTGCCTTGGAAGAACGGCCTGGCAATCTGCTTCTAAAAGGTCACAGCCATTGAAGACCCTCTGGAGTGCAGTTCTACTCTGCACAGTTGAAGAGGCCATGAGCCACAATCACCTAGACAGCTATTGGTTCAGAACTGACTCGATGGCAATAGGTTTTGTTTTATGATATTAAAGTCTTTTTGTTTTTAATTACTTGTAAGTATGTAAAAACTGGGAGATGCCATAAAAACAAATTAAAATAACTCATTTTCTCTCAAAAGACTGGAAGATGGAATGAGGCTTGCCGAGTGCTTTCTCACGCGGTAACAGTTTGCTGGGACTGGCGGGCAGCAGTGTCACAGCCAGGCTCCTGCAGGCACGGAGTGTCAGAACTCACAAGCACCGTGTGCTGTAGGCAGCCCTTTAGAATCATTCTCTTTACTGTGTCCTCATCTTATACAGTCAACATCATCACCACCAAGACGATTTTACAAGGGAGGAAACTGAGGCTCAAGGAGCTCAGGTAACTTCCTAAACATCACCCAGTCTCAAGTGGCTGATCGAATGTAAAGCTTCCAGCAACAAGGTTCTGAGCTAACTGTCCTCTTTCTCCTCTTGTCTCTTCCTCTCCCCACCACCTGGCCTCCAGCGCTACCCCTTTCTCTGACCCTCTGGGGTCCTACAATGAAACAAGGACGTTGCTGCTGCCGGTGGTAGCTGCCATAGGGTTGGCCTCTGACTCGTGGCAATCCCATCACACTGGAACAAAATGCCGCCCGGTATCACTCCATCCCCACGGTCAGCTGTGGATCCAACTGCTGTGAGCCACAGGATTTGCACTGCTTGATTTTCATAAGCAGATCACCAGGGCTTTCCTCCTAGTCTGTCTTAGTCTGGAAGCTCCATTGAAACCTGCTCAGCATGATAGCAGCATGCAAGCCTCCACTGGCAGACGAGTTGTGGCTGTGCATGAGGTGCATTGGCCGGGAGTAGAAGCCTGGTCTCCTGCATGGAAGAGGCAATAATTCTACCACGGAACCAGCACTACCCTCTAAACAAGGCAATAGAATGTCTTGCTTTTTTCTCTGAATGTTATTTTCTTGTCTCAAATACAACAAATTATTTTAAGAGTGGAGACAATGCTTTATATTTCCTCCATTTACCCCAGAGAGCTTATCATAGGCAGAGCAAATAATATGTGCAAATTTGCTGCAAAAGACCTCTTCAAAGTGTTAAAGAGCAAAAACGTCACTTTGAGGACTAAGGTGCACCTGACCCAAGCCATAATATTTTCAGTCACCTCATATGCATTTGAAAGCTGGACAATGAGTCAGGAAGACCAAAGAAGAACTGATGTCTTTGAATTATGGTGTTGCTGAAGAACATTGAATGTGCTGTGGACTGCCAGAAGAATGGACAAATCTGTCTGGGAAGAAGTATAGCCAGAGTGCTCATTAGGAGTGAGAATCGTGAGACTTTGTCTCACATTCTAAGGACATGTTATCAGGAGGGCTCAGTCCCTGGAGAAGGACATCATGCTTGGCAAAGTAGAGGGTCAGCGAAAAAGAGGAAGACCCTCAAGGAGGCAGACTGACACAGCAGCTCCAACAATGGGCTCAAACATAGCAATGGTTGTGAGGATGGAGCAGGATAGGGCAGTGTATCGTTCTGTTGTACATGAGGTTGCTGTGAGTCAGAACTAACGTGATTCCATCTAACAGCAACAACATGTAGGTCACTATGAATGTCATGGTGGTTTGGAGGGTGCGGGTTTGGTTTTGAATTAGTTTCCCGGTTTTTAAGAATGACTTGGGCACTTGGGATCATGAATCTAGTTTGCCCAGATGTTGCAGAAAGCCAGAGTCTCTCGATTTTTTTCATCTCTTGGGGGCTCAAACTATTCTTCCCAGTATCTCAGTCTTTCCTGAGAGCAGTGGGCAGAGGTTTAGGGCAGGAAATGCCCAGTTAACAAAAGGATTGGGCATGTCCCCAAAGGCCATGCTGAGTGCTTTGCACAAGGTACTGATCTTTCTCTCAGAGCTCCTGCAACGGACATCAGGTCTGAGATGAAGCTTCTCCTTCCTTGGGTCACTAACTTGGCCAAAAATGTCATTCTGTATGGGAGCATGTAGAGATTGCTCTCTCTTCAGGAGGAGAATTTTCTCCCTTCATCCAGTGGTCTGTACTTAACAGGATTACAGAATAAATTTCCAGCCTGGAACAACCAGAGGAGGGTTTTAATAATTGTATTCAGAAAGACTAATGGTACCCGTGGACCTACCTATAAAGGGGTCTATTTTTAGCTTGGATCAATCTGAAAGTTAATCTTTTTTTATTATCGATCTTTTATTCTTTGCATCCTATTCTTTATTCCCTCCCCCTTCACGCTCTAATCCCTTTAAAATTTTAAATATGCTTGTTTTACAGTCACTTCCTAAGTGTCCTATTATTTCTACTTATAAAGGTACCCATCCTCCAGCTTGTCTGTCTGTAACTTTCTTTTCAGTGGTTTGGTCCTTGGCGAACTTGGAGTTTGTCTCCAGCAGAGATTTAGCTTTGTTTTGCACCAGTTTGAAGTTGATGGGAGTCTCATGTGGCCTGAGTCTGGGGATGTGTTCCCAAAGGACCATTTGACGTTTGCTTCGGCAGGGATCCTAGACCCATATTCAGGTTTCTTGGTTTAGGGGTCCCACATCACAAGTCAGTGTAAACTTGAACATTGCTCTCAGGTATCACACGGTCTACCGCTACTGCCGTGGTCGCTGACGTTGTGGTTGTTAACTGTTCGGGCCCATCTAGGTCCACCAAGAACGTGACGTAGTCTACTACAGGAATACATTAAACAAAATAATGCCTGTTGCCCTCGAGTCCATTCCAGCTCACAGCGAGGCAGAATAGAACTGCCCCATCGGGTTTCCAAGGAGTGGCTGGTGGATTTGAACTGCTGGCCACTTGGTTAGCAGCCAAGCTCTTGATCACTGTGCCACCAGGGCTCAAAACAAAATGATGGCAACCTATAAATGACGGTCATGAATCAGGACAGAGAGCATGGCAGAAAAGTATTTAAAATCTGATCTGAGTAATTGTAGATGAAGGATATTCTACTGTTAGTAACATAGGTACTGCTGAAAGGAAAAAAAAAAGGGTTTTCAAGCATAGACCGATGTGCAGTATATGAAAAAAATAAAACAACACAAAAGCAAACAAGTAAGAAGGACCAACAGACCCTGGAGGGAAAAGAAAGAAAAGCCTGGGCTGGACCAGAAAAGAGATAATTCCCTTAAATACCAGCTCTTAATAGGATGATGTCAGAAGTTAATGTCAGAATCTTACTGCATATAAGTCATGATTTTTGGTATAAAATTACACTTAAGGTAAGCGTACAATAAATTCTAAACAGAACCCATACTGTGGGTTCAATTACTAGTGCCTAATTGTTTCATGGGGAGCCCTGGTGGTGCAATGGTTAAGAGTTTGGCTGCTAACCAAAAGATGGGTAGTTGGAATCCACCAGTAGCTCCCTGGAAACACTATGGGGCAGTTCTACTCTGTCCTATAGGGTAGTTCTACTCTGTCCTGTAGGGTCACTGAGTCGGAATCAACTCCACGGCAATGGGTTGAATGGGTAATTGTTTCAGGGGGCAGAGGTGGTTCAGTGGTAGATCCTTGTGTGCCATGAGGGAGACCTGGGTTTGATTTCCAGTCACTGCACCTCATGCGCAGGCACCGCCCCTCTGTGAGTGGAGGCTTGCGGGTTGTTATGATGCTGAACAGGTTTCAGTGGAGCTTCCAGACTAAGATGGGCTAGGAAAAAAGCCCTCAAGATCTACTTCCCAAAATCAGCCCGTGAAAACCATATGGATCACAATGGATCCCCAACTGATCCTGGGGGTGGTGCAGGACCAGGCAGCGTTTTGTTCAGCTGTGTACAGGGTTACCACGAGTTGAGGGCTGACTGGACAGAAGGTAGCGACAACAACAACTGTCTCATGATATTCAACACAACATGTATCTATGAAGCACTTACACATAGGCTCTGCTGTGTGAGCTCTCCTTACGTCTTCATCCTGGCTGTACTTCCGTAGGGTTATTGTGGCATTGTACAGCAAGTGGAATTGAGCCTTGGAGACGTGAAGGATCACACATGTAATGGTGAGGGTGATATTCGGACCCAGGACAGATTCTTTCTCCAGGACATCCTGCTCACACTCCCCCAGGCTGGGTCACGTCCACTTCTCACTACCTTGGGGAACTCCTCACACAGTTATGCCTATGAGGGTTCCATCCTGTTTACAAGTGAACCCAGCATAGAGAGACAATTCCCCTAGACGTATTTGCAAAAAAGGGAGAATGGTGGAGTCACCTCAACTGTTCCCATGCTACAAAACCAGCAGATTCCCTGCCTTCCGTGGAGCTTGGGTTAGAGGTGGCAGAAAGAAAGGTAAATACGATGCAAGAACCTCTCACCTCCCAGCGCTTGAACACTGCCCATCCAGACTCTTTGACCATTGACTGCCTTACCCTAAAATGCTTTTATTTATATGTCTGGTTTGGGCTTTGCTTTTAGAGATTTAAAAAAGTAGATTTCTTATTGTCAAGCCAATTTGTTATGTTTCATAGCCAACGTCATGCACTTATGGCTAAGAGCTTCTCTGTGATCACTTCCTAGGCAAGTTTGTCCTCTTAGACTTTGAAAACACAAGTCTATTTTTCTGCCCATAAAAGTAACACATGCTCCAGGACTGGGTTTCCCAACAGGCAGAATAAACTCCTGCTTAAGGTACAGGCAAATTAGGAGACCCCTCACCCCAAAGGCAGAAATGATTTTTGAAATAATTTGATACTTAAAAAACACGTCTAAGTTCTTAGGCTGGGCACTCTCCTGCTACGGCCGCAGGTGGATTCTAACTGGAAACGCGCCTGAAAGGGTGCCAGATTGTTTTCCAGACTTGGGTCTGAAGACACTTGACACTTCTGGGCCCTGGCTTGGGGTTCCTCACCCTCCAGCTGGCATTGCACGGGGGGCACAGGCTACGTGGTTGTTGAGAGGCCCCATGCCCCACCTTCATCTCCCTCCATCTCCCTCACTGTGCCTGCACCCCAAGCCAATTTTCAGTCTGCAAGTTGGTAACACAATCCTGGCAGGAAATAAAAAGTCTGATCCTAGGAAAGGTAGAAAGGGGGCCAACTAAACCAGGATCAAGAGCCTCTACTGCTTTTTGGCCCCTCTCTCCTCTCCTGGAAGGAGTAGCACCTCTCCTCCTCCCCAAGGCTGACCCCAGACTCCCACTCTCCCGAGCCAGGCTCAATGGGGTCAGCACCCAGAATTGTTTCCTTCAGGTATCTTGAAGGCCCTTAAGGAAAAAGACACTCCACACTAAAGGATACAAGGACACACACACACACTCACATGCACATACACACACATACACACTCGACTTAGGACACCATCAGAGACAGCCCTTAGTTCAACTCTCCTCGAAGGAGCGTCGTAAAATACCCCTTCCTCCTCCTTCCTGTCTGCTGCAAGCCTTCTCCCCATCTGCCCTGATTTGTTAGTCTTACTGCCCCTTTCTGCCCTGTCAGGCCCCACCCACCGAGACTGACAGAAGCACCCTCTGTTCGCCGCCCTAACATCTGTCTTGGTGGCAGCCTCCGCACTGCCACCAGGCCTGGCGGGTGGCTCCATGCTGACGGCTGTCACCGTCACCTCGTCTTGTGGGGCGCCATTTTCTTCTGATTTACCTTTTGATTCCGAGGCATTTGCATGCTGTCATCGCGTGGTAGACAAAGTCCTCGGCAAGTCCCCCGTGGCCGCCTTCTGTGTAGACGGCCAGAAAAGAGGTAGATCCCTCTGCTTTGAGGTGTAAATGGGTCTCAGGTCTGGGCCATGCCAGGCTCCCAGGAGCGGCGTACGCTGCCACCTCCCCGCCTACCGGAGAGACGCTGTTTTTTTTGTCCCTCTCTTATGCTGGAGAGCAGCTTCACCAACGACAAGTGTCCCTCCATGTCAATTAGTTTATTAATCATCCAGCCAGACAACTTGGTGACGTGGTAATTTCGGGGTTGGAATGTGCCCAGTTCTTCCTTCCCTGGCTGGGCATCGGTGCTCACTAGAGGCCCTTCCCTCCTTTCCAGAAAAGTCTCTCTTCGCCTCTGTATGTACCCCTGGGCCACCATTCCAAACTGCAACTTCCCTTTCCTGGCGGGCGGCGGGCCGAGGGGACGACAGGGTTAAATTGCTAACTGAGGTTCCGTGAGGTCTGCCGGAGCCCAGTCTCCAACACTTACATCTGTTCAACAATTATTACAGCATTTTCGTCATAAAAAATTCAACACCCTGAGTGTCGCGCTAGCAAAACCTGAAAATTTATGCAGTGAATAGAATAGCTAATTTCTCTGAGGAAATGCAGCGGGGAAATTACAGATTTTGCTTAAATCTCAAGCACCGGAGTGCACACATCTGATGCCCAGCTTCAGGACGGTGGCAGGACTTCTCTCCAGGAAGGAGCAGCAAGGGGTTCAATGCTTGTCTGACCTTCCAAGAAGCCCCACCGTACAATTCCAGAAATTGCTACGCACCCACCAGAGGTTTCTTACAAAGACCTCCCCCCCCCAATTAAATCCGTGCATGGAATGGTGTGGGGCTTCGACCGGTTTGCGCTGTGGCCACTCCCTGCTCGCAATTTGCCCCCCGTCTTTCAGACGACCCGGATAAAGCAGAGGGCTGCAGAAGGCCCCAGCAGCTTGCGGAGTCTTTAGTCTCCTTAATTCATTCTAACGCTGTTTGATGCTTGCGATGGCGGTGTTGGAGTTTGCCTTTCTGCTCCATAAAGGTCTGGAATATGGATTTTATGCTAAAACTAAGGCGCCTAGTTGGGACGCCAGTGGAGTGGAACGGCATCCTACAGGAGACGGCCGACTATTCGCCAGGGCCGAGTCTGCCTTCCCGTCTGGGCGTTGCTGCCCTAGTAATAGCTGCAGGCGAGCCAAGCAGGGTCTCCTCACCATGGAGCACAGTCAGTGCTACCCAGGTTTGCAGGAATTCACTGCAGAGGGCAGATACCGGCCCCGTCTCCCGCAGGCTCTTACAGGGTCCCTGGTGTACTTGTCCAGGACCGTGATGGGCGAGGTGCTGCTCGCTTACTGCCCCGCCTCAGTGCTCATTACATCAGATTCAGGCAGAGTGATTGTGTCTCGACAGTGGCACCCATCTCCCCGCCAGGCCAGGGGGCACCATCCAGGGGACCCACAGAGCATGTCCCTGCTTAGTGGACAAGCCACGGGAAGATGCCTTTCTGCCAGTTATGAAAAGCAGTGGCCGTTTTAAAATCAATGGAACACACAGCCCCCACCCCTTTGGCAGGTCTTTGTCTTTTCCTCTCCCGCTTCGTACCACTCTTGAAGGTGCAGGGTGTCCAGGTAGAGGGCCCCTGATTAGCGCCGGGCAGATATGCAGCACAGGCTCGCCGGGCCCTGTGTGAGTGGCAGTGACGGTGTCAGAAGCCCTCCCTCCTCCACAGCTGGGCAGTGCCTCAGGCACAGGGAGCCCGCTGGGAGGAGGAACAGCCCCACTTGGCTTCTGGCCGGAACCTCTCTCTCGGCCACGTCCCCAGGCTCTGGTGTCACAGCCCAGGCACTGCCTCTGGCTCTGTCACACACAAGGCCTCCCAGTGGATGATGTCGCTGCTCCGGCCTCCTGCTGACACCCCCTTGAGTCTGTCCCAGGGCAGGGAGTGTGGATTGAGCCCAGCTCTGACGGAGGGGTACGGTGCAGCATTGGTCAGCCCAGGAGGACCCAGTGACCCACATCTGCCCTGCCCCCAGCCCTGCAGGGAGACAATCACAAAATAACAATGACAGGAGCAGCAACCTCACTGTATCGCAATTACCATTTGCCAGGCTTTTGTGCCAAGCACTTCATCTTGCTTACTTTTCAGAACTATTACCAGTTGCCACCCAGTCAATGCCATCTCATGGTGACCCCATGCATGTCAGAGTAGAACTGTGCTCCATAGGGTTTTCAATGGCTGATTTTTCAGAAGTAGGTTGGCCGGCCTTTTTTCCAAGGCACCTCTGGGTGGACTGGAACCTCCAACCTTTTGGTTAGCAATAGCAGCCAGCACGTTAACCATTTGCACCAGCCAGGGACTACTGCTAATCTTCAGAACAGCCCTATGAAGTATGCATTATCATCTCCCTTTACCCAGCTGAGGATTCAGGCTCAGAAAAATTGACCAAATTACCCAGGGTGGCCCAGTAAGAACGACTGGGACCAGACTGGGTCCCAGGCCACCCAACTGCAAAGGCTCTTCTCTCTCCACCTTCCACGTTGCCCCGAGGTGGCTTTCTGGCTGAGAAGCAAGTTTAGCACCAGGACACACAGGCAGCGTGGTCCTGGGGTGAACCGGCAGCACCAGGCATGTATCCAGGTGGGCAGACAGCACCCACACAGCCAGCAGAGACAACT
This sequence comes from Dugong dugon, assembly GCA_030035585.1. Lineage (NCBI taxonomy): Eukaryota > Metazoa > Chordata > Mammalia > Sirenia > Dugongidae > Dugong > Dugong dugon. The sequence continues at coordinate 111,891,504 of CM057472.1, forward strand.
GGAAATGCACACCATTTGGGGAAGGAGACAAAGAGATGGGGAAGTAGCCGACTTGAGGAACTAAGCTCCCAGCGGCATAATTTCCAAGGAAAATTTCTGTTGTCCACTTCCCTTCTTGAAAGCTGTGTTTTTCCAAGTGTGTGTCCCAGAAAAGGAGAAATCTCAGGGTTCATTCATGGCAGAAGTGGGTTCACACAAGCTCCAGGGCCCCCTCATCGGTCTGCGTTTATCTCTTCTTATTTACTCTCTGCATCAGATGTTAAAATTTCTGTGACACACATTTCTGCACATCACCCAGACAACAGCAAGGAAACACAATACAGCCGTGCAGTAATAAGTTAACTAATTCAATGTCTCCACCAAAATAACACCCACTAAGAACCAGGACAGGTTGGAAATTAGGTAGAAAATATCCGGGAACAAGCTAAAAAGAAACTCTAACGCTAGCTCGTAAGATACAGCTCCATCACTGCTTTTAAAAAATATGTATAAATGAACACAGGAACAATATAGACATACGGGATTTCATGCTATCTTGTTATGTCAACAAAATCTACCCACATCACAAAATAAAACTTTACAACATGCTGCTGTCCTTAGGTGCCGTTGAGTAGGTCCCAACTCATAGTGGCAGAACAAAACATTGCTCTATCCCGCACCATCTTTTCGATCACTGATATGCTTGAGCCCGTTGTTGCAGCCACTCTGCCAATTCTTCTCATTGAAGGTCTTTCTCTTTTTCAGTGATCACATTATATACCTTGTAGGACATTTAAGACACGAAGACATGATCTTGACATCCAGGCACCAGGAAAATCTACTCTGTGGGATCCCCTTTCTGGGGGCCACCATTGGTCTCTGCTGATGGGAAGTTCCCAAAGCCATTTTGTACTGGGGGTGCCTCTGCACATGGTGCCCCGACCTTATTGATAGCTGCCTAACAAATTACCCCAAAACGGAGTGGCTTAAAAAACCAGTGTTTGTATTTTATGTCGGGAGTTGGGCGCATCCTTCCCAGGTCCTCTGTATCAGTGTCCTTACAGAAGGAAAGTGTTAGCAAGGGCTGCAGTCAGCTGAAGGCTGGACGAGGGAAGACTCTGCTTCCAAGCTTATTCACATGGCTGTCGTCGGGATCCAGCTCCTTGCGCTGTGGACTGAGGCTCTCAGTTCTTCACTGGTGGTTGGCTGGAGGCTGTTCTCAGGTCCTTGCTACATGGGCTTCTCCACAAGGCAGCCCCCAAAATGGCAACTTGATTCATGGAAGTAAGCAAGGATGTCTCAAAAAAGAAAATGAGATGTCTAAATTGCTCAGGAGAATACAGGCAGCTTCCTAAATCAAACACTAGCTAAATGAATTCAAATACACATTAAGAGAATCCTAGGTATTTTACTTCAGGATACAAGAAAGCCTTAATATTTACCATCTATTAATTTATCACATCATATTAAGATGCCAACGTAGGGAAAAAATTATATGCATAATAACATCTTTAAAGAAGCCAAAACAAATTTCATAAATTCAACATCCATTCCTTAAAAAAAAAAGAAAAAGTCTTCTGAAGTATTAGAAGACTAGAATATTTCCTTAGAAACAACAGTTAATATAATTCTTAATCTTGTATCTCAAACACAGCTCCATTAAAATTAGGACTGGTACAGGGACACCCAGTCCAACCACTCATATGAGGTGTTGCTTTGGACATTCCAGATAAGGCAATAAGACAGAAAAAGAAATGAGAATTATAAAAGCCATAAAGGAGAAAAAAGTAACAGTTAATCCTTCATAATTATTAATTTTATGAATCATTAGACTGCATATCTGGAATATCTTTCAAGGTTAACATGAAGAAAATAGTTATGAATTTTAAGCCAGTTCAAATACATAAACCAGATACCAGACAAGAACGTGAACAAAGCTGGGTTACAGCGTTAGCCATCATAGCATAAGCCACATTCGGACGGAACACAAACATAGTATCCAAACAGAACTGGAAAACTATGTACTGTTTACCATAGTGCCTCAGAAAATACCAGAGCAACATCACGTTATGATGTGCTGCACTGTGCTGTGGTGTGTGTGCTGTAGTGTGCTGTGTGTGCTGTGCTGTGCTTGTGGTGTGATGTGGTGTGCTGTGCTGTGGTATGTGTGCTGTGGTGTGTGGTGTGATGTGGTCTGGTCTGTTGTGGTCTGGTGTGGCATGGTGTGGTGTGTGATGTGGTGTGTGATGTGGTGTGGTGTCTGACGTGGTGTGCTGTGCTGTGGTGTGCTATGGTGTGTGGTGTTGTCTGGTGTAGTCTGGTCTTGGGTGGTGTGGTATGTGATGTGGTGTGTGGTCTGGTATGGTCTGGTGTGGTGTGGTATGGTGTGGTGTGCGATGTGGTGTGTGGTGTGTATCTGTCAGATATACTTCAAACCTTTCTCTATCAAATACCATTTGATAAACAAAATGAAAAAGAAAGAAAGTTTACTACAAGCATATCAGAAACAATAATAAATTCACTAAAAAGACATCTGCAAAAATCCCAAAGGAAAAAAAATGGACAAAGTGTGTAAATAAATGAGCCAAAATCAAGCACCTGTAAATGACTAATAAATAAAATGTACTTGTTGTCGTTACGAATTTAAAACAATAAAGAGCTGGCATTTGATCCTTAGCTACTTTGGAGATTATTTGTATGTAATCTGGGGGACGGGCAGAGACAGAACCTTTTATTCACTTCTATTGGGATGATCTCCAGACTCTGCTCCATGAGCAAAAGACCCCGTCTCCTTCGCTCACAGTCTTGGCCTGCAATTGCAATTAATAAAAGTATTTCCTGAATAGTTAACTTGTACAAGGAAAGGTCATGGAAGCTCCATAGACACATCCAAACTCTCTGAGGGACTGAATTGCTGGGCAGAGGGCTGTCGGGACCATGGACTCGGGGAACATCTAGCTCAATTGGCATATCACAGTTTATAAAGACAATGTTCTACATTCTACCTTGGTGAGTAGCGTCTGGGGTCTTAAAAGCCTGTGAGCGGCCATCTAAGATACTCCACTGGTCTCATCCCTTCGGGAGCAAGGGAGAATGAAGAGAACAGGATACAAGGAAAAGATTAGTCCGAAGGACTAGTGGACCACAGCTACCAAGGCCTCCACCGGACTGAGTCCAGTACAGCTAGATGGTGTCCAGCTACCACCACTGACTGCTCTGACCGGGATCACAACAAAGGTTCTGGACAGAGCTGGAGAAGGATATAGAACAAAATTCTAACTCACAAAAAAATGACCAGGTTTACTGGCCTAAAGGAGACTGGAGAAACCCCGAGAGTATGGCCCCCAGACACCCTTTTAGCTCAGTGGTGAAGTCATTTCCGAGGTTCACCGTTCAACTGGGGAGTGGACAGCCCCATAAAACCAAATGGGACTCATGAGGCACAGAAGTCCAGGGACAAGGGCCAGAAGGCAGAAGGGGACAGAAAAGCTGGTGATAGGGAACCCAAGGTTGAGTAAGGATAGTGCTGATGTGTTGTGAGGTTGTTAACCATTGTCATAGGGCAACATGTGTACTAACTGTTAAATGAGAAACTATTTTGTTCTGTAAGCCTTCATCTAAAGTGAGAATAGCGGCACAATTGGGAGAGCATAGTTGATGTCACTGAACTGTGCATGTAGAAATTTTTGAAATGGTGTATCTTTGGCTATGTATATTTTCACAAAAAAAAAAAAAGGTCAAGAAGGGAGAGGGTGGACATGTCGTGGGGTTGTTAACCAATGTCATAGAACAATATGTATACTACTGTTTCATGAGAAACTATTTGCTCTGTAAGCCTTCACCTGAAGTACAATAATATATATATATACGGCTAAAAATTAAAAATTTCCTGAATAAAAGAGAAAGAATGTAACTTCCAGAGGTAATATGTTCAAGAACCTTAAAATATTTAACTTTTTTTTTTTGCTCAATAATTTCACTCCTCCAAATAATAAAATACGCAGATAAAGATATATTCACGAGAATGCTGACCGCAGCATTATCTATAATTTAAAGAAATAGAAATAGTGAAACCGTCTAACAGGTAGGGTACCTGTATATCCGTATAATTACATTTCACGTGGTTTTTTAAAAACTGTTTTGCACTTTAAAATATTTAGTGGTATAAGAACAATGTTAACAATGTACCGATTACTGAATTAAAAAAAAATTTGTGTATGCACATGTGTGTTCGCATACATTGTAAGAGCCACCTTTCATTAAAGAAATATATGTGAATATATTGTATGGATATATGTATGCACGTACATACACACACACACACACACACACACACACACACACGCATCCACATACGTTGTTGGAGCCCTGGTGGTACAGTGGTTAAGTGTGCAGCTGCTAACCAAAAGGTTGGAAGTTCCAGTACACCAGCCACTTCTTGGAAACCCTATGTGGCAGTTCTAGTCTTCCTATAGGATTGCTCTGAGTAGGAATTGACTGGATGGCAGCGGGTTTGGTTTATGTGTTGTTAGTTGCCTTTGAGTCGATTCCAACTCGTGGCAGCCCCACGTGTGCAAAGTATAACTGCTCCATAGCAGTGATGTCACTAGGGCTGGTGTCTCCCTCCCCCACGGACCTCCTCCCATACCAGCACTGGCAGCGAGGAAAATAACAGCGAGTGCTTGTAGCGCCTGCAGACAAAACCATGTGATTCAAAGCATCATTGTAATGACAGCTCTGACTGGAGCACATTAGAAGGGTCAAAAAGGAAATTAGCATAAAGTTTTAGCCTTGTAGGTATGTTGATACATGTAGGCTGGGCTTAAGAAAAATGTTTTTGTTGTTATAACTAACTACTTGGATATTTTTGTAAAAAGTAATAAATTTCTGCTGAAACACTGCACAAAAAAATTATAACTATTTTGGTGTCCCCTCCTCTGACAGTGACACCCAGTGTGGTCCACACCCCCTGCAACCCCCTAGTGATGCCACTGCTCCACAGGGTTTTCAAGGCTGTGACCTTTCAGGAGCAGGTCACCAGGTCTTATTTCCAAGGTGCCTCTGGGTGGGTTTGAACTGCCAAGCTTTCCTTCAGTAGTCAAGCGCTTAACCATTTTCACCACCAGCAGATAAGAAAAAAGGAATGTGTTGGTTTTCTCTTGTTCTAGCCCAGTCCCACAGAGACCTCCATGGGGCTCTCGGACTTTTTTAACTTGGTTTCTTTATTCCTGGACCACACTGTGGAGATGAGGACCAAAAGAAGTCATGGTCTGCTTGTTCGATTCACATGGAGTACCCAACTTAGTAAGCAAAAAGGCAGGGTTCCAGGTTTGAATTTCAGATGAACAATGAATAATATTTTAGTATAAGTATGTCCCTACATTGCATGGGACATGTTTATACTAAAAATAGATATATAGTCATGGTTTGCTTGAAATTCAAACTTAAGTGAATGTTCTGTATTTTCTCTGCAGCTGTAGAAGAGAGTGACTATTTAAAGAGGGAAAGAAAATAGATCCACAGGGAGGGAGTGGGGTGAAAGTGGGGAGTTTAGGGAGATTAGAAGGTGAGACAGCAGAGGTGGGAGGAAGGGAGGGGCAGGAGAGTGAGGAGTAGGGTAGGATCATGTCAAGCATTTAAAAGGCTTTTTGAATCTCAGACTGGAGTTTCTTTGGAAAGCAATATCTTGCTGAATCAAACCACAAAATGTCCCAGCTAAACATACCCAAAAAAAGACCCAAATCCTTTGCCTTCAAGTCAATTCCAACTCATAGTGACCCTATGGGGCAGAGTAGAACTGCCTCATAGGGTTTCCAAGGCTGTCATTTTCACAGGAGCAGATCACCAGGTCTTTCTTCTGAGAAGCTGCTGGGTGGATTCGGACTGCCGACCTTTCGGTTAGCGGCAGAGCACTTAACCATTGTTCCAGGGCTCCTTCGCTGAATAGAACTGACCTAGAACTCCAAGTGAAAGGAGCGACCATATGGACATGTGACAGGTCAGCTTCAGTGACAGCAGTGTTGCCTGCATTTTCCTGTATTTTCCAGATTGTCTGCGATGGGCACAATTTATTTTGCAAGTCAGACAAACATGGAGCTAGCTTTGACAACCTAACCTCGCAGCTGCCAGATGCACATATGAGGAGCCAGCCTGAGCCCCTGGCTCACCACACCAACGCCTACCTGCTCCTCTGGCTTCATGAGCGTCTCCCAAGAGACTCACTGTCTTAGGCTGGGTTCTCTAGAGAAGCAAAACCAGTAAAGTGTATAAATATATATAGAGAGAGATTATATCAAGGAAACAGCTCACATGATTGTAGAGGCTAGAACGTCCCAAGTTCGTGGATCAGGGTAGAAGCCTCTCCCAAGTCACACAGCTGCAGAAGCTGGCAAGCCCAAGATGGGAAGGTCGGAGAGCAGGGCTGCCACTCACAGGCTGTGCAGAACGACGAATCCCAGGTTTGGCAGATAAGCTTACAGCTCAAGTCCCAAGAACAGGAGATGAGACGACAGGAAGCAGCCGCAGGATCCAGAGAGAGCAAAAAGCCAGAACGTCTGCTTATATACAGATGCAGGCCACACCCCCTTTCATCTGATTGGCTACTCACAGTATATTCAATCATGGGAGTGATTACATTAAAACGCGGAGAATCATGGCCCACCCAAGTTGACACACAATCTTACCCATCACACTCACCTTCCTACATAGAAGGTCAGGGTCTGAAGCCTTGAGTACTGAAGCTGGTTGGTGTGGAGAGAAGGCAGGCAGCTTCTGCAAGGAGCAGCTGCAGATCAAGCTCCCCTCTGACCCCAACAAGCACCTGAAGCTGTTTCTGGCAGACTGGCCATTCCCTTGTCAAACCCTGCTGAGGAAGAGGGGAGCTCCAACAGCACCTCCATTGAGATGTGGGGTCACACCCTCGACACCTGTTCCCATGTCCTACCTGTTGTCTCACACCTGGCCACAGCTCTGCTCTTCCCAGCTGGCTCATCTACCCTGCAAAGTAAAGACAAATCTTGGGGAAGCGTGTGCAGTGAAGCCAATCCTGGACCAGGAGCTTGCCCTGAATATCCTCATTGAATCTGCACAACAGCCTGGCAGGCAGGTATTAACAACATCAGCCTGCAGGTGAGGTTAAGTCAGCCAGCTGCTAAAGTCCTGGATTTAAGTCCGCCTAACTGGCTCCAAGGATGCCACCATCTCTACTGGGTGAATGGTCAGGATATGTTCCCGACACACGGTCTTTGAATGAAAGAACAAATCCAGTGTCTCCAGGACACATATGGCCATTTTCCCAGTCACAGCTGCTACATGGCCTGCAGATACACTGGTCCATGCTGCAAAGTCTCTTTACAGTTGTGGAAAAAGCTATCTTCTCTTAATAGTTGGAGATCTCACGCCATAAGTCAGATTTCTGGCTTCTTTTGAAAAAATAGGATCTGGCAACCATGGTTGGGGCTACCCTTCAACCTTTGAGGTAAGTTAGGACACACCCCTTATTCCTGGAGGCCTGCGGTCACATGTGGGTAGGCTGCCTGGACCCCACAGGTGTGTGACACTTTGGCTTTTTGTTTATTTCTTTGCCTAATCTAACAGCTTTGTCTCCCTCCTCTACCTTCCCCTTCCTTCTCCTCTCCTCTTGTCTCCTCTTGCCTCTTCCCCTCCCAGCCTCTCCCCTCCTCTCCTCTGCCCTCCCCTCCTCTCCCCTCCCCTCCTCTCCCCTCCCCTCTTCTCCTCTGCCCTCCCCTCCTCTCCTCTCCCCTCCCTTCCCCTCCCCACCTCTCCCCTCCTCTCCTCTCCCCTCCCCTCCTCTCCTCTGCCCTCCCCTCCTCTCCTCTCCCCTCCCTTCCCCTCCCCACCTCTCCCCTCCTCTCCTCTGCCCTCTCCTCCTCTCCTCTCCCCTCCCTTCCCCTCCCCACCTCTCCCCTCCTCTCCTCTCCCCTCCCCTCTTCTCCTCTGCCCTCCCCTCCTCTCCTCTCCCCTCCCTTCCCCTCTCCACCTCTCCCCTCTTCTCCTCTCCTCTGCCCTCCCCTCCTCTCCTCTCCCCTCCCCTCCTCTCCTCTCCCCTCCCCTCCTCTCCCCTCCCCTCTTCTCCTCTGCCCTCCCCTCCTCTCCTCTCCCCTCCCTTCCCCTCCCCACCTCTCCCCTCCCTCCCCCTCCCCACCTCTCCCCTCTTCTCCTCTGCCCTCCCCTCCTCTCCTCTCCCCTCCCCTCCTCTCCCCTCCCCTCCTCTCCTCTCCCCTCCCCTCCTCTCCTCTCCCCTCCCCTCTTCTCCTCTCCCCTCCCTTCCCCTCCCCACCTCTCCCCTCCCTTCCCCTCCCCTCCCCTCCCCTCTTCTCCTCTGCCCTCCCCTCCTCTCCTCTCCCCTCCCTTCCCCTCCCTACCTCTCCCCTCCTCTCCTCTGCCCTCCCCTCCCCTCCTCTCCCCTCCCTTCCCCTCCCCACCTCTCCCCTCCTCTCCTCTGCCCTCCCCTCCCCTCCTCTCCCCTCCCTTCCCCTCCCCACCTCTCCTCTCCTCTCCTCACCCCTCCTCTTGTCTCCTCACCTCTTGTCTTCTCTTATTTCATTTTCTCCCAGTGGAATACACTGTGCCCAGAACCTCCTCACTCCTCTGGCTCCCTCCTGTGGAGGAGTCACTGTTCCTTCCCCCCACGCACCCCCATAATCCCTTGTACAGACCTCTGTGACCCTCTTATAATAGCAGCCTTCAATCGTTGAGGATCTACCATTGATGGTCACCATCCGCAGTTTAAACCTCACTGGGGCCAAAGGGCAGAGGCGGGAGGCACAGCTTGGCCAGCTTCACTCAGTCCTTATGGGTTTCCCGCAGGGCATGTGTTCCCCCCAAATTGTCACGTCCTGCTATTATCTGGGCACATGGGCTGGTGTGGCCACCAGACCATGGCCTGCTGGAACACGAGGTCTGATCCAAGAGTGTGCCAGAACCTGGCACCAAGCTCAGTGCATGGTGGACGCTCCATCAATGCTTACGGAGGGGAAGAAAGGACAGAGAAGGGAGGGAGGGTGGAGGGAGGGCAGGAAGGAGGGAGAAGGGGAGGGAGACAGGGAAAGGAGACAGAGGGAGGGTGGGAGGGAGCAGGGAGAGGGGAGGGGAGGGAGGAAGCAGGAGGGGTGAGGGAGGGAGGAGAGGGGGGAGGGAGGGAGGAAGAAGGGAAAGACTGAGGGAGGGAGAGAAAAGGGAGGGAGGGAGGCTGAGAAAGGGAAGAGGAGAGAAAGGAGGGGAGGGGCGGGAAGAAGCCTGAGTGGATGCAATGTTGCACAGCCCCTGCCTCCTGGGCGCCAGCCCAGGCCTCACACTGAAAGCGCAGGGGAGGACAGCCCCACAGCGGTGCCTGGCGGGTCCCCATGTTGGCACACTCCTGCACTAGAGCTCCCTGTTGAGTGGAGGGGCCAGTGGGGTCACAAAGTCCACCCTCATACCTACTTGCTCCGCAGCCAGATGCTCTGTGACACAGAGCTGAAGTAAGTCATCATTTCCTAGACGCTTTTCCATAACGGATTTGGTGTTAAGAGTCTTGACAAGTCATTCACAGAAAATCTATCTCTTTCCTTTCCCCTAAAAACATACCATTAGCTTTCCTTTAAGTCCAGGTGGGGGCAGAAGGGTCAGCCCTTGCAGGGAACCTGAATGAGGACTGCTTAATCCCATTTAGGGACATTTGGAGCAAAGACTTATAGATAATGAGATATTTAAAATTCTTTGGTCAGTCTCTAGCTAAAGGCTTTTTATGGGTGAGGGGTGGAGAATGAGTAATTCAGTGCATACCAGCTAGCCTTTCATAAGCTTTTATTCGTGATTTGTTGGACGTGGATAACATAAATTCTGCGACCCATCTGTTAACAACCGAAATTGAAACTGGGTTTTCCCGCTTTCCACGTAGCATTTCAGAAACGAGCGTAAGAACTGCAGGGTCAATAATTCCTCTTCAGTCCAGGACTGGAGGTAAGTGAACGTGACTGTAATATTTTTATTTATTGAATATCATGTCAACAAATTCCCATTCCAAGGATAATAAAAGAAGTGGCAGTCGATGTTAAGGTTGTTTATCCATCCGAAGGACACACGATGTATTTCACTTTAAAGAAACTGTGTTAATGTTCTTCATTTAAAATAACCCCTGTTTTCACCCACTCCGCCAAGGAAACACAACTCGACATTGAGGCTGTCAGCTGTCACGGAGTGTTATGTCCCCTGAAACAAACGGCAGCTTTGGGAAAGAAACCCCACAGTGGGGGTGACTTTGTTTTGGTTTTTCCTCCCGTTTATGAGTCAAACACGAAGTTCACTTATTCAAGACATTGATGTAAACATGAATGTTAAAAATATGTATATGACAAGGAAAGCAATGGCTAAATTTACCAGATGAGGGAGGGTTATTTCCAACCTCTAGTTCTCCAGCGCAGGGCGAAAGTCTGAAAACAGGAATTCTCGTCATTAGAACCTGAAGGCTCCCGGTCATAATATGCTGACATGTGTAACGGGACTTAAGAGGTTCTACTGGTGGAACGAACCTTTATCAGTTTTTTTTTTTTTTTTAAGCAGATCATTTATTTCAGCTCCAAGGGTCCCAGCACCGCCGAGGGGCACCGGACACTGTAAATGGCAGAATACAACTTTGGGAGGCCCCGTGTTCATTCTTGCGTAGATTCCACTTACCAACACTCATTATTGGCTGTGTGAAGGCGCTTTTCTGGAGCCCAAGCGAAGGGAGTCTGTATAGAATGGGAAGAAGCTTCCAGGAGCACCAAGCAGGGGCTCAGACCACTGGGATTACAGAATTTGATGTCTCTGGAAGGTGATTTTGTATTTTAATTGGTTCATCTTTTCCGGGATGAATCATAGCCTCTCCTCACCCCCTATTCACTGATCATCAACCAATATGGATTGAGTCACCACAAACCCGGGTTGTCCCAGCCATGGGGATACACAGAGGATTAAGACAAGGACTTGTCTCTCAACAAACTCCATCTGGGGCAGGGGAATAAACATGTGCACAAATAAAGGGCCGTCAGCAGGGCACGGAAGGTGAGAGAATATCTCACGCTGGTACACAGGAGCCTGGTCTGGGGTCGTGGTCAGAGCAGAAGCTCGGGGATTAGATCCCGGGCTCAAATGCTAGCAACCCCACTGAAAAGTCACATGGCCCTGGCCTTGTCACTTCTTCACCTGTCAAATGCAGACGATCACCGATCACCGTGCTTATCTCTTGGGGCTGCCTTGAGAATTCCGTGAGTCAATGTTTGCTAAGTGTCTGGGCACATAGCCAGTTCTCCTGTAACAGCAGGGACCTGACGGGGTCAGGGCAGAGATGACCAGGCACCTTCTGAAGCTCCTAGCTGTGGCCCAGGCACACGCATTTTTAAAAGATCCTTTGGATAATCCTGCAGCACCCCGAAGGTTGAGAATCTCTGTTTCCTCTCAGGTAATCCTGGGAGGCACCACCTGTCAGTCTGTCGTTCTGTGGTGGTTTGTGTGTTGCTGTGATGCTGGAAGCTATGCCACTGGTATTTCAGATACTGGCAGGTCACCTATGGTGGACAGGTTTCAGCAGAGCTTCCAGATTATGACAGACTAAGAAGAAAGGCCAGGTGATCTACTTCTGAAAATCAACCAGTGAAAGCCTATGGATCATCAGAGAACATTATCCAACATAGTGCTGGAAGATGAGCCCCCTAGGTTGGAAGTCACTCAGAATACACAGTGACCACAAAAATGGACTCAAGCATACCAACAATCCAGAAGATGGTGCAGGACTGGGCAACATTGAGTTTTGTTGTACGTGGGGTCTCCAAGAGTGTAAGCTGACTCGATGGCATCTAACAACAACAATCTTGAGACAGCAGAGAGCAAATGTAACAGAACAGCAGACATGGTTCCCATCTGTGTTGAAGTCTAGGTTTTGCTGCTAATTCACATAGTGACTATGGGTCCCTCCCTGTGCCCCTCTGGGCCTAGGGAAGCTTTCTCACCTGAAAATAAAGGTGGTGGACAAGATCTCCACTGAATCAGGGTTCTCCAGAAGTAGCTTTCTGTAAAATAAGTGAAATAAAGTCCTGTCCTTGGCCTTTCCCTGGGCAGTGGGGTTGCATGAAAAAGAAGACAACAGATTACAGGAACAGTGTGGTTTCTGTGGGTCCAAGACTCCCAGTCCGTGTTCTGGGTCAGGGAGAGGAGGGGAAGGTAAGGATTATAGGAGCAACCACAAACTGGAGTCCTGAAGTTGGCATAGGGAAGGACTAGGCAGTATTTTACACACGAGGAAATTTCCATAAACATGCCCATTTCCAGCTTTAAAACAAAAGGAAGGAAAAGATCCAGCCATGCCTTAGTCATCCAGTGCTGCTATAACAGAAATACCACAAGTGGACGGCTTTAACAAAGAGGAGTTTATTTTCTCACTGTCCAGTAGACTACAAGTCTAAATTCAGGGCGTCAGCTCCAAGGGAAGGCTTTCTCTCTCAGTCAGCTCTGGAAGAAGGTCCGTGTCATCAATCTTCCCTTGGTCTGGGAGCTTCTCTGCGCAGAAACTTCAGGTCCAAATGATGTGCTCCCAGCACTGCTTTCTTGGTGGTATGAAGTTCCCATGTCTCTCTGCTCACTTCTCTCTTTTATATCTCAAAAGAGATTGGCTTAAAACACTATCTATTCTTGTAGACCTCATCAGTATAACTGCTGCTAATCCATCTTATTGCATCATAGTGATAGAGTTTACAACACATAAGGAAATCACATCAGATTACAAAATGGTACACAATCATACAATACTGGGACTCATAACCCAGCCAAGTTGACAGATATTTTTGGGGGACACAATTTAATCCATGACAAACCACAAGGACCTACATTCTTATAGGGCAATAATCTGGGGTCCCAATGGTGGGGCTGATGGGCAGAAAACATTCCCAGAATGCCATGCATCTGCCACCCTCCCGCTGGGTAAGAAAGCGGAGGCAGAACCTGGGACACACTTACTCCAAATTATGGGTTCATTTATGTCCCCAAAAAGAGACGTTCAAGTGTTCACCCCAGTACTTGTAAATGTGGCCTTATTTGAAAACAGCATGTTGGCAGATGTAATAAGTTAGGTTAACATGAGGTCTTTTGAGAGTGTGTTAGGTTGTTAGGTGTCGTCAGTTTGGTTCCTACTCGTAGTGACCCTATGGACAACAGAATGAAACACTACTCAGTCCTGCATCATCCTTCCAATCATTGCTATGTTTGAGCCCATTGTTGTAGCCACTGGGTCAATCCATCTTGTCCAGGGTCTTCTTTATTTTTTGCTGACCCTCTACTTTACCAAGCATGATATCTTTCTCTAGGAACTGGTCTTTCCTGATAACATGTCCAAAGGAGGTGAGATGAAGTCTCACCATCCTTGCTTCTAAAGAGCATTATGGCTGTACTTCTTCCAAGACAGATTTGTTCATTCTTCTGGCATTCCATGGTATATTCAATATTCTTCGCCAACACCATAATTCAAAGGCATCAATTCTTTTTTGGTTTTCCTTATTCATTGTCCAGCTTTCAGATGCATACAGGGCAGATTGAAAATACCATAGCTTGAATCAGACGCACCTTAATCCTTAAAGTGACATCTTTGCTTTTTAACACTTTAAAGAAGTCTTTTTCCAGCAGATTTGCCCAGTTTAATATGTTGTTTGATTTCTTGACTGCTGCTTCCATGGGCATTGATTGTGGATCCAAGTAAAATGAAATCCTTGGCAACTTCACTATTTTCAATATTGTCTTCATTCTGGAGTAGGGTGGTGTCTTAGGCTACGTTCTCTAGAGAAGCAAAACCAATAAAGTGTATAAATATTTACATAGAGAGAGAGATTTAAATCAAGGAAACAGCTCACGTGATTGTAGAGGATGGAACATCCCAAGTTAGTGGGTCAGGATAGAGGCATCTCCTGATTTATGTAGCCGCAGAGTCTGGCAAACTCAAGATTGGCAGATTGGAGAGCAGGAATCTTGCTCACAAGCTTTGAAGATTGATGAATCCCAAGATCGGCAGGTAAGCTACTAGCTCAAGTCCCAAGAACAGGAGGTCAGATGAACAAGAGGCAGCTGCAGGATCCAGAACAACCTAAAAACTTGGGCAAGGTGAACAGGAAGGAAGTAAGTGGTAGAGGGTGGAGAGATGAAGGCTTGGGGGTGGTGAGCCCCAACAAGCCCTGCCCCCCCCAGTACCATTCAGCAGATTCCATCATGGGGGTATCACATATCAAATTTCAACAGGGAAGTGATCACAACATTATACAACTGTCAAAACACTGAGAATCACAGCCCAGACAAGTTAACACACAATCTTAACCATCACGGGTGGGTCTACCCAGTATGACTGGAGTCCTTATAAAAGGAGAGGAGACAGGGTCAGACAGACACAAGGGTTGAAGCCACATGAAGACAAAGGCAGAGATAGAGTTATGCTGCCAGAAGCCAAGATAGACCTGGGGCTACAAGAAGCTAGGAGCCTGGCAAGGGAGAGACATCCCTCAGAGCATCCAGAAAAACCAACCTTGCCCCTACCTTGATTTTGAACTTCCAGTCCAAATATAATAAATTTTGGGTGTTGCTGTTTATTGTTTATAGTTTTGGTGAAAATATACACCCACTCAGCAATGTTTAAATGTTTGGTTCATTAACAACAATTACGCACTTCCCATTGCATCTCCATTCCCCCTTCTCTCTGTCCATATTGTTTCACCACCTTTAACTTACACTGTCTGCCCCTTGAAGTTCTCATTTGCCTTTTAGAGTTCCTGTTGTCCACTGGCACAGTGGTTAAGAGCTCGGCTGCTAACCAAAAGGTCAGCATTTCAAATCCGCCAACTGCTCCTTGGAAACCCTATGGGGCGGTTCTACTCTGTCCCATAGGATTGCTATGAGTCGGAATGGACTCGACAGCAACGGGCTTGGTTTGGTTTTTGGTTTTACGGAACTATGACAGCCCACACTGGACAGAGACATTTGTGGGGTGCATTAAGTTTTGAGGGATCCTGAAACTGACAGTTGATAAAAAGCTCCAGAGGGTGTTTCAAAACAGAGAACCAGGTAGTGGAGAGGCCAGTTTGGGGAAGGGGCAGTCACTTACATGGGAGCTAGGGGAAAGAGGGCACCGGCTTTGTGGATGCTGATTTCAGCCACTTCGTTTCCATTCTTGCTTTCAGGCTTCACCATGAAACCCTGAGAGGCGGGATAAGTCATTTACAGGGTGATTAATTTTCTTGCCAGGGATGTAGGCCTATTCCTGAAGGCCTCGCGTAATTCAAAACTAGCACAATTCAAGATTAATTCTCTGGAGGAGGAAGTGTAAAGCAGAGTTTGCATTATTTTGAAATTTGTGCATCAGATAAGACTATTAATATATTAGATATCACGATTTCAGATTTGCATGATTTAGATTCCCACCCTGTGCATAGTCTTGGTGAGGGGAGCTGGCCAGCCAGTGTGACGATGCACTATTGCCACGGGGGCCCTGGGCTAACATTCTATCAATGCCGACTGCCTTGGCTGCAGGCTTTCATGCCTAGACCCCACTGGGCCTTTACCAAGGCTCATCCCAAAACGCCCATCTCCCCTCTGGCAGGTGAGTCTTTTCTGAAGGTTGTTTACCTGTAATGAGACGGGGCGACTTAGCAGCCAAGGTTTCATCTTTGACTTCAGAGAGGTGTTGCTGTTAGTTACTGTCTAGTTGGCCCCTGACTCATGGCAACCCCATTCACAATGGAACTAAACGCCACTGAGTCCTGTGCATCCCCTTGATCGACTGGGGATCAGAATGTTGTGATCCACAGGGCTTTCACTGGCTGATTTTTAAAAGTAGGTCACCAGTCCTTGCTTCCTAGTCTGTCTTAGTCTGGAAGCTGCGCTGAAACCTGTTTAGCATCCTAGCAACACACAAGCCTCCATGGACAGACGGGTGGTGGCTGTGCATGAGGTGCATTGGCCAGGAATCAAACCGGGGTCTCCGGCGTGGAAAACAAGAATTCTACCACTGAACCTATGTTCCCTTCAGACACACATGCGTTCAAATCCTGTCTCAACCTCAGAGTCTTGGGCAAACAATTTTTCTAATTCTCAGTCTCTTTGCCTTAAAATAGCAATAACAGTAGTAATACCTGGTTCACAGCGTTGTCTTCAGGGTTACATAGATAATGCATATCATGCACATAATTTGATGCCTGGCACATATAAGTGTTCAGTAGATATCAGCTTGTATCATTATAGTTTTAGATATCCATGACTTCTCCTCCTTCCACATAAACCTGTTGCTCTCGAGTCACTCCAATTCATGGAGACCCCATGTGAGTCAGAGTAGAACTATGCTTCACAGGGTTTTCAATGGCTGAATTTTGGAAATAGATCACCAGCCTTTTCTTCCAAGGCACCTCTGCATGGACTCGAACCACCAACCTTTCAGTTAGCAGTGAAACGTTTGTAGCACGCAGGGACTCCCGATTATATTATTTAAAAAAAAAAAAAAAAAATTGCCCTAGAGGCGATTCCAACTCCTAGTAACCTATAGGACAGAGTAGAACTGCCCCATAGTTTCCAAGGAGCTACTTTTTGTTTAGCAGCCGAGCTCTTAATCATTGCACCACGAGGGCTCCTGATTATGTTATCATCCCCACTTTATAGACCAAGAACCAGGGTGTCTGAGAGATTAGGAGGCTTGTTCCATTTTGATAAATGAATAAGACAATGGGAAGGAGACAGGAGCCCAGGTTGCCCCGACACACTCTTTCCACGGAGAGGACCTGGAACAACAGACCAACCATCCCGTCTAAAGCCGTCAGACTCACTTGTTACAGGACGGGAGCAAGCCTGGGCCTCTCCAGCCACCATACTTTCTCATGCAGTTGCTCCCTGTGTAACAGGTTAGCACAGCCCTGCTTCTCAGCTGCTGCTGGCACTACAGCAATGGCGGGGCTGTATGCACTGTAAAAACAGAACATCGTTGCTTGCCGGGGGCTTATGAAAATAATTGCAATCCAGCGTGGCCTCTGTCACTAGTAATTCATTTCCTTGCTCCTCTTTTTGTTAATGTGGTTACAGGAGTCGAACAAAATTGCATGAAATTAGGATGCATGTTAGACTTCAAGTCGAGAAGTGGCATGCAGGGGTGTGAGCAGGATCTTTTCAAATGTTTCAGATCCCAAAGGACGGCGGGTGAGCCTGGTGGTGGAGAAGAAGGTGTTCCACGCCCTGGTCTCTGCTCTCTGGACACCCCACTCCCTGCTGCCTCCACAGGGTCCCCTCAGTCTTGGTTGGGGACATGTTTTCAGCTCCCCATTATGTGCAGACCACAGCCCAACCATGAGCCGAGGTGTACAGTCTTGGTAACGGAGCCCCGATCTTCCTCCACGACAACCTCCCCAGAGGCCCCCATATAGTTTGGATTGTTGTTGTGAGGTGCCGTCGAGTCGGTTCCAACTCATAGCGACCCTCTGCACAACAGAAGCAAACACCACCTGGTCCTGCACCATCCTCACAATCGTTGTTATGCTTGAGCCCATTGCTGCAGCCACTGTGTCAGTCCATCTCATCAAAGGTCTTCATCTTTCTCCCTGTTTGGATTACTGGTCAGTAAATATTCACTCTGCCCCTTCCTTGGGAGGGCAGGTTGCCTTCCCTTGACTTGGCCGTGTGACTTGCTTTGCCCAGTAGGACATGAGCAAAGGGCTGAAATGTGCTTCTGTGGAGCAGCTGGGCTTCGTGTGCCTCTGCTGCATAGTGACAGGAACATGCCCAAGTCTCCTGCTGGTCCACCCAGCCCAACCCCAGACCTGCAGCCAACCCACAGACCCACGGGCATGGTAATACATGCTTATGGTGCAGATTTCTGAGTTTTGGAGGGTAGGGTGGTTTCAGGAACTGAAGGAGGCCAAGGAGATGGACTTGAGATAGCAAGGTGAGCTGCAATGCAAGAGGCAGCTGGTGAGGAGCAGGGACTGGCCCCTGCGAGGCTTCAGAGGTCAGGGTGAGGAGTCTGGCCTTTTCTCTAAATGTGCTGGAAGCTAGCAGAGGTCTTAGCTGGAGAACAACCTGGTCAGGTTGGTGGATAACATGCTGGAGGTGGTCACAGCTGCTCTTTCAGTAACCCAGGCTTTTGTAGGTGCTGTGGTCTCTGACTGGTAACCACCGACCACCCTCTGCCTGCCTCCCCAGTTTCTGTAGCCATGGAGTTCTTAGACTGAACTCAGTGGTTTTGTTCCTAGGGTGCCCCATAACAAGGGTGTTTGCCATTCCCTTCCTTGGGTTCCCACTTCAGTTTGATCCTATTTTTATCAGGACCTGGTGGTGCAGTGGTTAAGAGCTCAGCTGCTACCCATCCCTATGAGGCAGTTCTACTGTGTCCCACAGGGTCACTGAGTTGGAATCTACTTGATGGCAATGGGCTTTGCTTTGTCACCCAGCACTGTCTCTTTTGGCTGACTTAGCCATTGTCTTTCTAAGCTCTCTGGAGTCCCTGGGTGGTGCAAATGGCTAACACGCCAGGCTGATAACCAAAAGGTTGGAGGTTCAAGCCCACCCAGATGCAATTCAGAAGAAAGACTTGGTGATCTACTTCGAAAAAGTTAGCCATTGAAAACCCTATGGAGCACAATTCTACTCTGATATACATTGGGTCACCAGGAGTGGGAATAGACTCCACAGCACCTGGCAACTTTCTACTGTCCCCTCTGCCTGGAAGACTTTTCCTCTCTCTGTCCTCCCCACCCCCCACTCACCTACTCATTCTAAGACTTCTTCAACCCCACACCAGTCAGGTCCTGCTCTACGAACGTTCTCAGAGCACCATGGACTTCCCCTTCCTTGTGTTGGCAGAGATGGGCACGTGCATGCGTATGATTACTCATTTACAGTTTGTCTTCCCGTGAGGGCAGAAACCACATCTGTGTTTGCTCATCATTGTGGCTCTAAGGTGTTCAAAAATGAGAGCAGTCAACAAGTAGACCTGTGGAGAACGTCCCCAGTTCAATTTGTGTGGCTCCAAAGTGACTGGCAGAACATGAAGAACGAGGCAGAGGGTATGGGGTGGGAGGCAGAGGCCAGGAGGGGCCTTGCAGTGATCCATCATCGAGAAGATGGTGCTGAACTAAATTGACCCATTCACTCAAAGCATCCATTCATGCACACAAACATGCTTTCTCCATGCCAGAAGCCAGGGACACCACCTCTTAGCGCTTAGCACTGGAAGGAGACACACGGCACAAGCAGCATTCATCAGACGTTTTGAATCCTGAAAGCAGAGGCGGGGAGGTGGACTGTGGACATGGACAGTGGGTAGGGAGGAGAAAATGCAGGAGACACTACCAAGAATAAACACATTCTCTAGTGTGTGGCTCACTCCATTATTTTAAAAATAATGACGTAGAAGGAAACCCAAGTCTCAGAGAAGAAACTAGTCCACAGAGAAAATATCCTGCACAAGCCACAGCTCATCTACCCTGAGACCAGAAAAAGCAGACGGTGCCCCGCTACCACTACTGACCATTTGATCAGGGCTACAGTAGATGAACTCTGATAGAATGGGAGGAAAATGCTGAACAGAACCTAAATTCTTAAAATGTCCAGACTTACTGTGCCAGTTAAGACTAGAGGACTCCCTGAGACTATGCCCTGAGATACTCTTTAAACCTTGAACTGAAACTACCTCCTGAGGTTGCCTTTTAATGAAATAACAGATTGACACACAAAATAAAGAATATTATGTCTGGGTACAGTGCTTCATTTAAAAACCATCTATATGAGACCAAAAGGTCAACAATTACGCTAAAGCAAAGATGAGAAGATAAGGGGGCAGGGAAACTAGAATACTGGAAACGGGACAAGCAGAATGCAATTAATGAGCATGCTGACACATTGTGAAAAATGTGACTAATGTTGCCAAACAATTTGTGTAGAAATTATCAAATGGGAACCTAAGTTGCTGTGTAAACTTTCACCAAAAACACAATAAAATATTATTTTAAAAAAATGATGTAAATAACATAAGTATAGGGTCAGTGCCCACAAACCACCTTCCGGAAGAGAAGAGGACACAGAGGAACTTACTCATGCCCAGGAAGCAACTCAAAGACAGAGTGAGTTTGAAATTATGATGTTGTTCCTGGTGGAAGGCATGAGGCTCGTAGGAAGTTTGCGTTCCAACACAGGATTGCGAACCAAAAGGCCCCAGTGTTCACCTAGATAAATTGCAGCGATAACAGTACTAACTACCCATTATCAAACCTTTATTATATGTGTTTCCCAAAAATTATTTCCATCCTATCAACCACCGTCTGGAATGGATATTGTTTGATTGATAAGAAATCTGGTCCTCAGAAGAGTTAAGTAACCTCTTTAAAGACATACAGCTGTTGAAAGAACGAACTGGGATTTAGACTCAGGTATATTTGGTAGGAATCCCTTGGGGGGTACACACGGTTAATGCATTCAGCTGCTAACCTCAGAGTTGGTAGTTCGAGTCCACCCAGAGTTACCTCAAAAGAAAGGCCTGGGGATCTGTTTCCAAAAAATCAGCCATTGAAAATCCTGTGGAACACAGTTCTACTCTGGCATACGTGGGTCACCATGTGTTGGGACTGATTTAACGACCGCTGGTCTCGTTTGGTTACTATTGTGGTAGGCAGCCTCTTGGATGACCTCAATGATCCCCACCTCCTACTCCTCATGCCCTGTGTAATCCCCAACTCTAGAGCATGGGCTGTATTCATTGGCTCACTCCTAGTGAACAGAACGCAGCAGAGACAATACACGTCACTTCTGATATTAGGTTACAGAGGTCTGTGCCTTCTGTCTTGGTGTCTCTCTGACTCTTTCTCTCTCAGCCCTCAGACTGAAGGAAACCAGCTGCCATGTTGCGCGTGGTCCTATGGAAAGGGCCACATGGAAGGCAATGATGTCTTTGGACAATAGCTAACAAGAAGCTGAGGCTCTCAGTCCACCAGTCTGCTAGGAGCAGGATCTTGCCAAGAGCCACATGGACAAGCATGGAAGAGGATTCTCCCCAAGTGATTCATGAAATGACGGCAACCCTGGCTGACACTTTGGCCACTGCCTATGACAGGCTCTGAGCCTCACCCAGGTTCCTGGCCCACAAGCATGGTCAGATAATAAATGTGTGAGGTTTTAAGCTTCAAAGTCTGGGGATGATTTGTTATGCAGCCACAGATAACAAATTGTTGTTGTTAGGTGCATCAAGTTGTCTCCAACTCATGGTGACCTTATGTACAACAGAACTAAACGTTGCCCGATCCTGCTCCATCCTCACAATCATTGCTGTGTTTGAGCCCATTATTGCAGCCTCTGTGTCAATCCCTCTCTTTGAGGGTCTCCCTCTTTTTCGCTGACCCTGTACCATGCATGATGGATGTCCTTATCCAGCCATTGGTCCCTCTGGATGACATGACCAAAGGAAGTGAGACAAAGTCTTGCCATCCTTGATCAAGAAGTATTCTGGCTATCTCTCTTCTAAGACAGATTTGCTCATTCTTCTGGCAGTCTGTGGTATACTCAAAATTATTTACCAACACCACCATTCAAATGCATCAGTTCTTCAATCTTCCTTATTCATTGTCCAGCTTTCACATGCATACGAGGTGACTGAAAATACCGTGGCTTAGGTCAGGTGAACCTTACACACCTTTGCTTTTTAACAGTTTAAAGAGGTCTTTTGCAGTAGATTCGCCCAACTCAATAGTCGTTTGATTTCAGTTAAGTGCTCTACCGCTAGGTGAAATGCTCACATTCGAACACACCCGGAAGCACTCAGAAGACAGGCCTGGTGATCTGCTTCTGAAAGGTCACAGACTGGAAAACTCTATGAAGCAGTTCTACTCTGCACACTTGGGGCTGCCATGAGTCGGAATCAACTCGGTAGAACTAACAACAGCAATAGATGACTAATGTATATGTCAAACTCCAAAGCCCGCGCTGCAAACAGCCGTAACCCACTGCTCTCAGAGTCTTCTAAGCGACACAGCCACTAAAGCAGCTCCTCTGACCTGAAAGATAAAAGCAATCATCAGAAGTGCCTCTGAGTTTGGGGTAGGGAAAAAATACCAACAAGTATGTCTCTAGCCAGGGGCTCTGAATGAAGTACTTACTACAGTTAACCACCTACCAGGGTTTACATTCAATGTTTTACTGAAATTGTTGTCATGTGAAATGATTATCAGTCTTAAAAGAAGGAAAAAACAAAATGGTCCTTAGAAGTGAGGATGGCAAAGCTTTGTCTTGCCTACTTTGGACACTGCATCAGCGAAGACCATTCCCTAGAAAAGGAAGGACATCATGTTTGGTAAAGTAGAGGGTCAGCAAAAACAAGAGAAAACCTCCATGAGTTGGATTGACACAATAGACCCAACAATAGGCTCAAACATACCAACGGTCGCAAAGATGGCACAGGACCAGGTAACATTCTGTTTTGTTATCCATAAGGTCACTATGAGTCAGAGCAGACTCGAGGGCAACTAACAGCAACAAAAAATTTGTTGCAGTAAATGGAATAGTTCCTCAGTCGTCCTCAGCATGAAAGTTCCCTGAGGTGCCCAGCTAGTTAGAAAAAACACAGTGAGGAATTTACACGTCAAGAAGACATTCATTCACTTATTTCATTTTATACTTGAACACCATTATGTGCTCAGCGTCAAGAGAGATTATAGAAGACATGTGATCTTTTAAATCAGACTTTGGGAGAAGTGCCCAAAAAGATAAAGACAAAGTGGAATTGACTAACTCAGGGGTGGGGCGGTTACAGAAGATCTCATGATGAAAATGGCCTTGAGCTGGACCCTGAAGGAGGAGAAGAATTGGAACTGGCCAATATGGAGGTCAAGGAATGGAGTGAGGACCATTTCCTTGCCAAGCAATTCACTTGCCCGTTAATTCAGCAGATTCATTGGACACCTTCTGTCCGCATCCTGGAGGTCACCAAGGATACAGAATAAAAGACACTATTGATATAAAGAAATATAAGTGAAACATTTTGTTGTTGATAGTTGTCACTGAGTCCATTCAGACCCACGACAAACATTTAGACAACACTCAACTGACCAATGGTGAGGAAAGTAATGGGGGATTGAAGAAGTCTCCCCTAAGATTATTGGGGTGTATTCTCAGTGAAAGCCTCACTGAGGAGCTGAGACTAGATTCAGACCCTGAAACGATGGCCAAACTAAAGACGTTTTTGAGCATGCAATAGAACACCACCGATAATTAAGCTTGGACAGCAGGTACGAACCATGTGAAACTGGCACTATTCCAGGCAAAGTTGGACCACAGACAGCCTGGCTTTGAAGAACAGACAGGCTTGACGAGGTCTTAAAAGCAGAAAGAATGACTGACAGCTTGGAGGCAGGAATTATTGATGGCGAATTATTGCATCAATTAATGCAATTATTTAAGTGTGTGACTATAATTGTGCTCATTATAGCACATGCTCAATGAATATTTGCTGAAGGGAGAAAGGGACGTATTAAGAGTATGCACAACTTTTGGGAAACCATTTCATTCTACCAACACCATCGCAGTTAATAAAGACTCTTAAAAATGCTGAACTTCATTTTGTGCCCTGGTTGACTTTTCATGACTAACACAAGTATCTTAAAGATTTCAAAGGATAGAGCAATGGGAGAACACTACGTTCAAGAGCTTGGGTCCTGGTCTTGACCTGCAGCTCCACCACTGATGTGACAGGATCCAACCTCAGTTTTCCCGACTGTAAAGAGAGATTGGAGTATCTACCCCAGAGGGGTATTATGCTGTTTAAATGAGGTAATATCTGACTATATGTATGGCACACGGTAACACATAGCAAATGTTTGCTCCTTTTCTCTCTTTTCAAAAGTGTATCTGCACCCAGTGTGTTAAACAGCTGTAATATAATCTGAATTCCTGTAAATTAACAGCAACCTCCCTATAGACAAGGGAAATTTTCCTGCAGAAAACTCAAAGTGACCAAAGACACTCAGGACAGGAGGGAAAAATGTCAGCTTGTAAGTGCTGGAAACACTGCATAGCTTTTGAAACCAAGAATCTACAAAAGATGTGCATAATTTCACCAACGAATGAAGAACCAAATAGAATTTTTAAAGAAATTTGGGTAATTTGGCCATTTGAACAACCAAGTCGAACAGATTTTAATGGCATTTTAAGCCTTGGAAAATAAGACTCCTTAACGTAAATGCTGACAGACCTTTAACTATAGCGAGACATCGAGCTACACAGTAATAGCTTTAAGAGTGAGAGTAAAACACCTATTTACATTCTGAGTGCAAACCTATTCCCTAAACACACTCACATTTGAATCAGATAAAGGCCTAGAAGCCGCTGGCTTGACTGACGGCTGTCACGTGGCACTGGGATGAACTGGGATCAGCCTCTAAAGCCAGTGATTGCTACCCATTTGAAAATCAAACGTTTTGTGACCGAATTATATTCACTTCCTGGTAAAACAATTTTCTACTTTATACTCACAGCCATTGGGTTGGAATGGGTATATTTCAGAATAACCCAAACCAATGGCTCCCCACCAGGGCTCTACAGAGTACCAAAGCAGCTGCACGTTCATTGTGGTATCAACATAAATTCCTTGGTCTAACACAAAGGAGATATGCAATAAATGGTGGTTGAAAGAAAGAATGGAAAGAAGACAGGGAATCAAGACGGTAAGGAGGAAGAGAAAGAAGGAGAGAAGGAGGGAGAGAGAGAAGGAAGGCAGGGAGGGAGGGAGGGAGGGAGGGAGGGAGGGAAGGAAGGAAGGAAGGAAGGGAGGGAGGGAAGGAAGAGGAAAGACTCAGTCTAGAACCATGTTCTGGATTTTGTAGGACAGCCCAGAAGGCTGTCTGGTCTGCATACTCTTCAAGTGGCCTGGGTCACTCTCCAGAAGCTGGTTATGTATACTAGTTTCCTGGGCTACCATAACAAATGACCACAAACTGGGTGGTTGAAAATAACAGAAATGCATTTTCTCACTGTCCTGGAGGCCTGAAATCTGAAATCAAGGTGTAAACAGGGCCATGCTCTCTCTTCCTTCAAAGAATCCTTCCTTGCCTCTTCCAGCTTCTGGTAGCTCCCAGCAATCCTTGGTGTTCCTTGACTTGTAGCTTCTTCACTCCAGTCTCTGTCTCCATCCGCACATGGTCTTCTCCTCTGTATGTCTCTGTCCTGTCCTCTTACAAGGGCATAAGTCATTGAAGGTAGGGCCCATCCTAAATCCAGGATGATTTTATCTTGAGATCCTCAGGTAACTACATCTCCAAAAGACACTTGCCAAACAAGGTCACATTTTGAGGTTCCAGGTTAGCATAATTTGGGGGAACACTATTCAACCCACTACAGATTGGCAATGCCCCAGAAACACAGGTTAACACACATCAATCTCATTAAGCACTAAATTCAAATAGGCCTTGATGTCTCTTTTAAGCTTTGTTTCTTCTTCAGGCCCGCATATGATGTGGTGTTACAGTGTGCTATGGGGTCAGTTCTGACTGAGCCACCTTATAGGACAGAGTAGAGCTGCTTCATAGGGTTTCCTAGGCCATGGTCTTTACAGGAGCAGATTGCCAGGTCTTTTCTCTCGTGGAGCCGCAGGCAGGTTAGAACCAACTACCTTTTGGTTAGCCGCTGAGCACTTAACTGTTGCACCACAAGGGCTATATAATGATATACATACCAAAGAGCCCAGCTTCTTTGCATAAAGGGCATTTCTGCCTCCCACCTCTCCATCCCGTCACTGCCCTAGCCCACACAAGACATCTTTTGCCAGGGTTGTGGTCCAGCTTCCAGGCTGGCCTCTACTCTCTCCCTTCCAATTCATAGCTCACACCAATCTCCAGGGTCATCGCTCCACAAGAGAAATAGGGTCCTGACACCTCCCACTAAAACCCTTGCTCCCAGGAGGGGACAAGAAAGCCGGTAATAGGGAACTGAAGTTTGAGAAGGGACAGTGTTGACATGTCATGGGGTTGTTAACCATTGTCATAAGGCAATATGTGTACTAACTGTTTAATGAGAACCTATTTGTTCTATGTGAGATCAAATTGATAACAGCAACTTGAACGTTTTGATGGGAAGCCTGGGGGCAGTGAGTTGAAGATAATGGTGATAGAATAATTTGGAAAAGGATAGTGAGAATAGCAGCACAACTGGAAGAATGTAATCCTTGTCACTGAATTGTACATGTAGAAACGTTTGAAATGGTGTGACTTTGGCTATGTATATTTTCACCAAAAAAAATCACCTCCAAGGTTGAGAAGGGCGAGTGTTGACATGTCGTGGGGTTGTTAACCAATGTCATAAATACGTGTACTGACTGTTTAATGAGAAACTATTTGTTCTGTAAACCTTCGTCTAAAGTACAATAAAAATAAATAAATAAATTTTAAAAATCACATTGAGGAGATACCAAAAAAAAAAAAAAAAACCCTTGCTCCCTGCTTCTTCTGTGTTGGCACCAGTGCCTCCAGGATTCACAGTCAAGCTGGCTCTCTCAGCTACAGCGGGGGTCACTGAGTCCCCGAGCAGCGGAACGGTGGGCACAAAGTCACAGACAGACTATAATCAGCAAAGTGGGCGCTGGAGCCAGCCTGGGCTCCCCCACCCAGACCACCCTCTCCTGGGCGCCAGCCTTCCAGATCCCGAGTCATCCCTTGGCACTGCCGCCCCGTCTGCCTCTGTCTCGAGGAGTGTCAGTCTGAATCCCAAATGTGCCAGCCTTATTACCATCGTCAGCAGACTCCTTAATGAAGCTGCCAGTACTGTCGATGGCATCTTTGAATGACATTTCATAAAGGAAACGAATTACAGAGCTCCCTCTGACATTGCCATTTGGGTCCAAGGTTTACGGCTGACTCAAGATGTTCCCTGGATAAAGATCACGGCTACAATAATTAAATAATAATCATAGCAGCTAATTGTTTGTTGTTGTTGTTGTTGTTAGTTGCTGTCAAGTCAGCTCTGACTCGGGGAGACCCCGTGCACCACGGAATGAATGTTGCCTGGTTCTGCATCATCATCACAATTGCTGGCTCACTTCAGTCCATTGTTGAGCCATCATGTATTTGAGTGCCTTCCAACCTGCGGCTTATCTTCCAGCACTAAATTGGAAAACATTCTGTTGTAATCCGTAAGGTTTTCACTGGCTAATTCTCAGAATTAGGTCACCAGGCCTTTCTTCTTAGCTTAGTCTGGAAGCTCCACTGAAATCTGTCCACCATGGGTGGCCCTGCTGGTATTTGAAATACCTGTGGCATAGCTTCCAGCATCACAGCAACATGCAATCACCCACAGTACAGCAAACTGACAGACTATGACATTTATCAGAGGCTAATCCTGTGCCAGGCACTGTCTGAAGCATGTTCCATAGCAAAGTGAAATAACTAGTCCAAACAAACGTGACTTGAAGGGATTCCCT
Organism: Dugong dugon; assembly: GCA_030035585.1. Classification (NCBI taxonomy): domain Eukaryota; kingdom Metazoa; phylum Chordata; class Mammalia; order Sirenia; family Dugongidae; genus Dugong; species Dugong dugon. The sequence continues at coordinate 111,918,931 of CM057472.1, forward strand.
CCCAGGCACACTTTGTGGAGGTCATGGCTGGATCCTCCTGGCCTTTACGGGAGATTCGGATTTGGCTTTCGTGTCCTGGTGCCTACTCTGTGCCGGGCACTTCACATGCCATTTCTCCAACTTACAGGGCAAACCAGAAAGGGCTTCAGCAGTGTTACGCCAGCTCCCAAGGAACAAATCACAACACAGGTGCGGAGCAATCAAAGCACTTCCCCAGGGTCGGCCAGCTGGAGGGGTGATGGGTAGAGCCAGAATCAGAGCCCACACCAGGGGCCCCTCGGCTGGGCTGCAGTTTCTAGGACTTGTTGGATAGGATGGGGTGTCAGGGACAAGTTGGCCAGAGCAGCAGAGCAAACGCCGACTCCTGACTCGAAAATCAACAACAACAACTGAGTCCAGCTTGGCTTTTGACATGAGCCTGGGGACACACCATGCCATAAATGCCCTTTGCAGTCTATTGCTCCTTTTAGGATTAAGCAGATCTCGTGGGCTGCCCTGGAATCCTAACCATCTTGATAAACGCGTTCTTCTGAGAAGAAAAGATGTGCCAAACTGTAGACAGTAACACAGCTCATTCCTAAGTGGTAGATAGCTTTATATTCATAATAGTTCAGAACTGGATGGCCACCTCCAACCACATTTGTATTAGTGGAGTTAGATTTTTCAGGAATCGTTAGCTTAGGGGTGGGGGGTGTAAAGGGAGCACAGGGTTGAAGTCCAGCTGGTCTGAGTTTGGGGCCTGGTGCTGTGGCTCACCAGCCCTGTGATCTCCGGAAGATAATGGGAGCACTAGAAGCGGAACCAGTCTCTTTATATGTAAAATGGGAGCCTCACACTTACTTGGGAGCTAAAAGGAGATGTGGAATCCCTGGGGAATGCAAACAGTAAGTACACTTGACTGCTGACCTAAAGGTTGAAGGTTCAAGTCTGCCCAGAGGCACCTCAGAAGAAAGGCCTGGCAATCGACTTCCAAAAATATCAGCCATGGATAACCCTGTGGAGCCCAGTTCTACCCTGCCACACGTGAGGTTGCCATGAGTTGGAGTCAACATGACCGTAACTGGTTAAAATGAGATGTACAGCGCCCAGCGTAATTCTGGGCCCTTGAGGGTGGCTAGTCGTTGGGAAAGAGGAGAGTCGAAAGCCTGGGTTCAAACCTCAGCTCCACCCCTTGCTGGTGGAGGGGCCTTGATGAGTCACTTCATCTGCCTATGCCTCAGTTTCCTTATCTATATGCTATGGATTGAACCGTGTCCCCCAAAAATCTGTGTCAACGTGGCTAGTCCATGATTCTCAGTATTGTGTGATTGTCCACCGTTTTGTGATCTGATATGATTTTCCTACGTGTTGTAAATCCTACCTCTATGATGTTAATGAGACAGGATTAGAGGCAGTTATGTTAATGAGGCAGGACTCAATCTACAAGATTAGGTTGTATCTTACGTCAATCTCTTTTGATAAAAGAGAGAAGCGAGCAAAGAGACGGGGAGGGGGAGGGGGCCTCATTACCACCAAGCAAGAAGAGCCAGGAGCTTGAATCCTTTGAACCTGGAGTCCCTGCACTGAGAAGCTCCTAGACCAGGGGAAGATGGATGACAAGGACCTTCCCCCAGAGCCGATGGAGAGAGAAAACCTTCTCCTGGAGCTGGCGCCCTGAATTCAGACTTCTAGCCTCCTAGACTATGAGAGAATAAATTTCTCTTTAAAGCGATCCACGTGTGGTATTTCTGTTACAGCAGCACTAGATAACAAAGGTATCAGTAGGCTCTGCCTAAGGAGCCCTGGTGGCACCATGGTTAAGCGCTCAGGTTTGTCGTGAGGATGAAATGGATGAACATATGTGAAGAGCTTAGAACAGAGCAATAACGGTTTGCCAACGTATCTTCTCAGCTTCGTGTCTTTGGCCTTTGGATTGTGTATCTGGTTCAAACCTCACTGCTTCCATACGACTCCAACACAAAGAAGTTTGCAGAATCACATACACATATATACACGTATATATATATACGTACATTTTTTTAAGTGAGAGAAACACTAGGACTCGGAGTTGGCCGCTGCATTTGATATCCATTTTCCAGAGTATCCTCCACCAGCCACCACACTCCACCGTGTAACCTGATTTTTTTTTTCTTTGCCCAGAAAGACCTGACGTGACTGTTGCCCCACAGATGCTACACAAAACTGCCTTTAAAAAGATACCTTCCTCTGCAGCCTCTTTTGTAAGTGCCAATGGCTGTCCCATGACTTAGGAATGCAAACACAGCTTTTAAAACCACAGAGCATAGCTTTAAAAATAAGCGTTTCACACTTTTTTCTTCTGGCCAGACAGAACTCTGCAGCATTTTCTCTCAAATTAGACTGCTAAGAGGAAATTGATTGGGCCCAAAGTCATTTTAATAAAAGGAGAAACAGAGAGGAAAATACAGTTGTAATGAGAAGAGAGATAAAGAGGAAGATCTGGGGACTGTGGTTGCATAGCTCCACCTTGGACTCTGGAGTCTCCCTGTTCCTGCTCCCTGACGTCCACGATTATTTTGTTCTTGTATGCCCCCTCGCTGGCCTCTGCAAAGGTCTGTTTAGGTAGCACGGTGGTCTCTAAGGAATCTGTGATGCTGGAGAAGTCTGTCTCACTGGGGCCATACAGCTGGCAGAGCCTCAAGCAAAGCCAGGATGATCCATTTCTCCTCTTTTGTGGTTGTTAGCTGCTGTCCAGGCGGCCCCTACTCATGGCGACCCCGTGCCCAACTGAACAAAACTCTGCCAGGGCCTGCGCCGTCCCCAGGATGTGTTTTGGATTGGATCTTTGTGATCCATAGTGTTTTCATTGGCCCATTTTCAGAAGTAGATCACCAGGCCTTTCTTCCTAGTTTATCTTAGTCTGGAAGCTCCACTGAAACCTGTTCAGCATCTCAGCAACACACAAGCCTCCACTGACGGGCGGATGGTGGATGTGTATGAGACGCATTGGCCAGGAATTGAGCCCAGGCCTCCTGCATGGAAGGCAAAAAGCCTACGACTGAACCACACTACCCCCACACTCCTGCTTTCAAACGAAACAAAACTGTTGCCGTCCAGTCGATTCCAACTCATAGAGACCCTATAGGACAGAGGAGAACTGCCTCATAGGGTTTCCAAGGCTGCAGTCTTTATGAAAGCAGACTGCCACATCTTTCTCCCACAGAGCAGCTGGTAGGTTCGAACTGCCGACCTTTTGGTTAGCAGCTGAGTGCTTAACACTGCGCCACCAGGGCTCCTTGCTCCTGCCTCACAGGTGTCTAAGTTGAGCTTAGAGAAGAAAAACGACTCATTCAGAGTCCCATGGCTGGCAGCCCCAAAGCTGGGAGTCAAATCCCTCACACGTCTGTTAAGTCACAGCCCGGTCAAAACCATCTGCTCACAGTGCAAACCACAATGTCATGATGCTAGGTGGGAAACGCAGGGTCCCCAAACGCAGAAAGGTAGACTCGAGGTCAGGAGGATGTAAGAAAATCCCCAAAGAGCCACCAGGAGCCCTTTCGTTATTACGAGTGGTTTCTCTTCTTTCCTGTTTTACAAAATGTTTAATAATGTGGTTACACTAATACAGCAAAATAAATTTGATTTAAAAGCCCTTTGTCTCCATTGCTCCACGCTTTCGCTAGAGGTTTCATTTGGGATCAACCAAGAAGTTAAAAAAGCTAAAGAAAGCCTCCCAGTTCTCCAAATCGAATCAGTTTTAAAGCACCTACTACGTTTCTAAGGAGCCCCGGTGGTGCAGGGCTTCAGTGCTCGGCTGCTAACTGAAAGGTCAGCGATCCAAACCCACCAGTGGCTCCACAGGAGAAAAGAAGTGGTAGTCTGCCTCCGTAAAGACTACAGCCTTGTTGACCCTATGGGACCATTTTACTCTGCCCTGTAGGGTCGCTATGAGTCAGAATCAGTTCAACAGTAACAAGATTGGTTTACTGTGCTGCTTGCCCAAGGCCAGGCCTTTGGAAAACCAAAACAGAGCCCATTGCTGTCGAGTCAATGGGAACTCACGGTGATGCCAGGTGTTACAGAACAGAACTGCCTCAGAGGGCTTTCTTGGCTGTAATCTTTATGGAAGCAGATTGCCAGGCCTTTCTTCCACGGCACCACTGAGTGGGTGCCAACCACCGAGCTTTAGTTAGTAGTGGAGCTCAAGCCGTGTGCGCCAGGACCACGAAGCCAGGGTTGAACCTGCTCAGCTACAACGCAGCTGGGAAGCCAAAAGATGCACAAAGGAAAGGGTTAGAGAGAGATCCAGACAAGCCATTGTCGAGTGTTGGGTGACCCTTGTGAGGGCAGCACTTCTCACCAGCAGCCTGCAACCACTCAGTGCAGGGGCCAGGCCAGAGCCCCCAGGAGCGAACGAAGATTCCCTGTCGGCCACGAGCCTCGCCTCGGACGGCTGCTTCTTCAGGCAACGTTCTTCCCAGCTCCCCTTCCAAGCTCTGCAAGTTGCATTGTGCTAATAAGCAGTCATTTTGGAGCTTTTAAATGTTAGGATGTATAAAGAAAAAGGGCAGGGAAGTGTTTCTAAATACCAATGAATTCCAGCATCTTGGGGTGCCAGAAGTCTGGTGTCTACCTCAGGTTTTCCAGCCCAAGTGTTTGGAAGTGGCTCATGCTGGAAGCTGAAGAGCAGAGGCTGGGCCTCCTATCCTTCCCTGTCGGGCCCCAGGAGTCCAGGCTGTTGGGAAGGCTGCCTGCCTAGGTGAGTGGCGCCAGCTGGCAGTCCCCCACCCCACCTCCCTTAGCCCTGGGGAGCTGCCTGGAGCTCTCACTAACAACCCTGTCCTCTCTCCTGCTCTTCACGGTCAAAGCTGGAGGGAAGGAGTGGCTTTGGGGGCATTTTAAAGGGATAGCTCCTTGCAGGACATTTAGGAATCTTTACAGCAGAACTAGGAGCCCTGGTGGCACAATGGGTAAGCGCTAAGCTGTTAACCAAAGGGTCTGAGGTTCAAACCCACCAGCAGCCTGCGGAAGAAATATGCGGCAGTCTGCTTCTATAAGGATTACAGCCTTGGAAGCCCTAACGGGCAGTTCTCCTCTGCCCTATAGGTCCACTGGGAGTCGGAATGAACTAGACAACACACAACAATAACAACAACACTTTCAATAAAACCCCACTGCCAGCAAGTTGATTCCAACTCATAGAGATCCTATAGGATGGAGTAGAGCTGCCCCATAAGGTTTCCCAGACTGTAATCTTTATGGGAGCAGACCGTCATGTCTTTCTCCCACAGAGCTGCTGGAGGGTTCAAAGAACCGACCTTTCGGTTAGCAGACGAGTGCGTAACCACTGCAAAACCAAGACTCCTATCCTTAAAGATTACAGCCTAGAAATCTCTATGGGGCAGTTCTACTCTGTCCTATAGAGTCGCTATGAGTGGGAATTGACTCAATGACACCCGACAACAACAACAGGGGGCCTTAAAACCCTGTCAGATGAGGAATGGTGTAAGAAGTCAGGCGTGTTTGTTCTGAGAACCAGCTGGAAGTGTAGCTAGTGTCTGCACAGCTCTCAAGCATGGCCATGGAGAACACCACCGGTTGATGGGATGGTGGCCTTTGTCCAGGCCTTGCAGGATCCTGAGGTGGGCTGTGCTATTAAACTCTTTTTCCCCATGAGAAAACTGAGACCTCCATAGTTTAACCCACTGGTCAAAGTCGGCCATCTCCTGAATGACTGACTCCCCAGACCATCCACTCACTCGTGCAAAGAACACAGGTGGGGTCGCCATGAGTCACAGCCAACTGGATGGCAACAGCAACAACACAGCCCAGGGTGGGGGATTCAGTGGGGCCATGTGTATCCAGCCCCACTCAATTACCTGACACACCTTGATGGCCCTCACCCCAGTCAGCCTGAAGACACTAAGACTTCATGGCTGGCCCGAAGCCACACTGCAGTCTGGGCAGAGCTGGGATGGCGCTGCAGGGCGGTCTCCGGTGCCCAGCCGAGGCTGAGTTCTACAGTGTAACAGGACAAGAATTAGCCATCTTTTGAGAAACTCAATTTCCTTATTACCGGGCGAACAGCCACTGTTCTAACTAACAAGACTGATTCAATTAACAGTGCTAAATACAGTTCCTACTTGAAAATAACTTCAGTTTACTGCTTCTGCAACCCTCATTACATTTGATTAAACAAAATACATAGTAATAGACAGAAGATGCAGCAAACTTCCATCCACAGCCCATTGAGTAGGAGCCCTGCGGCACTGGCACAGTGGAGGAGTTACGAGCCTGGGCCTTGATGGCACACAGACCCAGGCTGCAGACTCGGCTCTGCCTCCCAACGGCTCTGGGCCCCTGGGCTTCAACTTTCTGAGTCTCGGTTAAGATGAGGGTGAGACTAGCCCCTTCCTAGGGCTGTCATGAGGAGGAAAGAAGAGAAACGCCTCAGGTCCTTAGAACAGTTCAGGGCACAGAACAGGTGTTCGATAAACAGCAGCTGCTATTTGTATTTTCAAAGATCCTTGGTGGTTCCATAGTTGAGTGTTTGGCTGCTAGCTGAAAGGTTGGCAGTTTGAACTCACCAGCCACTCCATGGAAGAAAGATGTGGCGGTCTGCTTCCATAAAGCTTGCAGCCTTGGAAACCCTGTGGGGCTGTTCTATTATGTCCTATAGGGCCGCTATGAGTCAGAATTGACGTGAGACAATGGGTTTGGTTTTGCTGGTATTTTCTACATCCTCTTTCTGTGGCATATTTAGAACTAGGGGGTATGTGGGGTATATTCTCCAGTGTTGTTGCTGTTAGCTGTCCTCAGGTTGGCTCCAGCTCACAGTGACCTTATGTATAACAGAAGGAAATGCTACCTGGTCTTGCACTTTCTTCGTGATCATCCATATACTTGAGTCCATTGCTGTGGCTCTTGTGTTAATCCATCTTGTGTAGGGTTTCCCAGGTTCTCACCGACCCTCGACCAGCCATGATGTTCTTGTCTAGTGACGGGTCTTTCCTGATGACGTGCCCAAAGTAAGCAAGCCAAAGTGTTACCATTCTCTCTCGAAGGAGCATCCTGGTTGTATTTCTTCTACAACTGATTTGTTCATTCTGGCAGGCTACGGTATATTCAATAACCTTCACCAGCACCGCAGTTGGGTTGCATCAATTCTTCTGTCTTCCTTTTTCATTGTCCAGCTTTCACATGTATATGAGGTGGTTGAAAAGACCATAGCTTGGGTCAGGTGCACCTTACTCATCAAAGTAAAGAAAAAGAACACCACCACTATTTCCAATGAAAAAAAAAACTGTTGTGAGCATTTTCAGAAGCTTGTGGACAGGAAGTGTGGTGCTTGTAGACAGGAAGTGTGGTGAAGACAGGGCCATGTTATATTCAACTCTGTTTCCCCTTTGCCTGGCACAGGGCCAGGTACAAAGTGCCACCTTAGCCAACCCATGTCATTGAATGAATCAATGAATGAAGAAAGGTGCAGTTGGAATTCTATTGGGCAAGCAGGAAAATAAGGTTTCTCTTTACTGGGATCCAGTCCTATTCCTCTAAACAAATAGTTGTTGAAGGCTTCTTGCTCTACCAAGTCTGAGAATAAAGAAAGACATGGTCCCCACTCTCAAGAAGAGAAAGACGAAAAACAGCCACTCCGTAACACAGTTTACAAAGACAATGTTCTACATTCTACCTTGGTGAGTAGCGTCTGGTGTCTTAAAAGCCTGTGAGCAGCCATCTAAGATATTCCACTGTTCTTACCCCTTCGGGAACAATGGAGAATGAAGAAAACTAAAGACACAAGGGAAAGATTAGTCCAAAGGACTAATGGACCACAACTACCACGGCCACCACCAGAGTGAGTCCAGCACAACTAGATTGTGCCCGGCTACCACCACTGACTGCTCTGATGGGGATCACAATACAGGGTCCTGGACAGAGCTGGAGAAAAATGTAGAACAAAATTCTAACTCACAAAAGAAGACCAGACTTACTGGCCGGACAGAGACTGGAGAAACCCAAAGAGTATGGCCCCCGGACACTCTTTTAGCTCAGTAACGAAGTCATTCCTGAGGTTCACCCTTTAGCCAAAGATTAGACCGCCATATAAAAGAAAACGAGACTAATGGGGCACAACTGTCCAGGGACAAGGACTAGAAGGCAGGAGGGGACAGGAAAGCTCGTAATAGGGAACCCAAGGTCGAGAAGGGAGAGTGTTGATATGTCGTGGGGTTGTTAACCATTGTCATAAAACAATATGTGTACTAACTGTTTAACGAGAAACTATTTGTTCTGTAAACCTTCATCTAAAGTACAACTTTAAAAAAAAAACAAAAAAAAAAAAAACAGCTGCTCACCAGAACCCACGAAGAGGGATGTCACAGAGGGTTTCCAGCATGTTCCAAGAACCCAAGGGAGGGGAACAATCAAGGTCTTCCTGAAAAAAATAAGAAAGTCAAGTTTAAGACCATTTCAATTTGAGCCTTAAAAAATGGGTCACTAAAATTAACTCTCATTTATGAAAAGGGTCAGGCCCAATCACTACCAGCAATCAACTCAGCCCTGCAATTTGTTAACAAGGGTTGACCAGCCTCAGCTACAGAAGAAATACACCTACAGACCTTGCCCAGATTGTTTTTATTGTTGAAATAAATAATTGTAGGGGAAAAAAATCCCCATGGTGCAATATAAGGTGGAATTCCACTCCCAGCCCAGTGGCCAGGACACAAACACTCAGGGACACAGCCCAGAGGCCGCCACCCCTCCAGGAAGGTGGCCCCAGGATGCCACACTGGGTCACTGAGTATGTTGGGATGGAAAGGTCCAAATGCCGTAGCACTCAGTGGGCAAAAAGAGGGGAAACGCTTCCACCAGGGATCACCATGGTGGCCTGGTGAGCGATGGGACATCTACCCACCTCTGAGATGCTATTGGCCACAGACCAGGTGCCAAGTGGTGGGACTGACGAACAAGGCCAGAGTCTATTCTAAGGAATCAGGGTCTGGTACCTCTAGCAGGACCCCGTTTTCCACCATCTTGCCTTCTATCAGAGTCCTCTGTCGCTTCTTCCACGATTCTGATTTCAGTGAAGGGACAGTCCAACTTCCCCTCCCGCAAACAGGCATCACCTGAGTTCCTGCCTCCACCATCACCCACATCTATTCACTGGCCACATCTTGTCCAAGTCTAGGCCTAAACTGCTCTTTCCAATCCCTCCTTTCTTTCTGCTTCTTTGCCCTCCCCGTATCCAGGCTGCCATCAGGAACAAGAGGTCTAAGATGCTCCAAGGATGATGATAGCCCTTCCCTGGGGCCCACTGAACCCAAGATGAAGGCCAACGTCCCCAGCAGAAAGTATGACATAGTGTTGCATACCTCCTACTATCACTTTCTCCTCTAGAGGTCTGCACTCAGGCTTTCAGAGCTAGGGGCAGCGTCCCAGACCACCGTAAGCAACCTCTCTCCTACCAACCATTCCACTATTCGTCTGTCATTCTGTCATTCTGTGGTGGCCTGCATATTGCTGTGATGCTGGAAGCTATGCCACCAGTATTTCAAACTCCAGCAGGGTCACCCATGGTGAACAGGTTTCAGTGGAGCTTCCAGACTAAGAGGGACTAGGAAGAAAGGCTTGGGATCTACTTCTGAAAATTAACCAGTGAAAACCCTATGGATCATGGCAGTATATTATCCAGTAGAGTGCTGGAAAATGAGCCCCCTTGGTCTGAAGACACTCAAAATACACAGTGGCCACAACAGCAGACTCACGGTTACCAACGATCATGAAGATGGAGCAGGATCGGACAGTGTTTCGTTCTGTTGTACATGGGGTCACCATGAGCCAGAGCCGACTTGATAGCAACTAACAACAAGCCACCTTTACAGTTCTTCTTATCTTATCTGACCAATTCCTAGGCACTTCTTCCAAGACATCTTCCTCACACCACCCGGTCCTCCCAGGCTAGCATGCAACTGTCCTTTTCTGCTAACTGTCTGCTTTTTCCAGTTGTCCTGAAGCTCTATGACAGCAGGGACCATCTCCAGTCAACATTGTGTTCTCACCACCCAACACCGGGGTTGGGCGTTCAGTCAATGAATGAATAACTGTGCCCGCCTTCCTGAATGACAGACTGTTGACTTCTTGAGGACAGTGACCACCTTTGTTCATATCTCTGTCCCCTCCTCCCTTCTCAGAACCTAGCACGTGCTCAGCACTCGCCAGGTGTTTTCCTGAGCTTTGGGGACTGGACTAGGCGGTGGTGGGATGGAATTAGGAAAGCGTTGTCAGCTGGAGTGCTTAAATGGGTGACAGTATCCTCACTATGCATGCATCTCTTCTCATTTCTATCTGATAGATTTCTGTTGTTTAATCAATATTCAATAGTTCTTAATCATTTCCTTCACTTAGCTAAATATTGAATTAGCAGCCACTGTTTTAAAAAATGAACCTCTGCCATAAAAGAAAGCAAAAGGTTTATGGAAAGAGCATTGGTTTGGAACCAAGCCAGTTTAGGTTCTACTCCAGGACCCCACTTACAGACGGTGTGACCGTTAACCAGTCCCTTTGCCCTCCCGATCTTCTCTTCACTGCGTGTGAAAGGGAAAGCATGCAAAGTACTTCCCAGTGTTGCCCTGAGTATCAAACGGGAGGGTGGACTCAAACTGACAAACGTTTTGGTTAACAGCCAGGCAGGTTAACCATTTACACCAGCCAGGGACTCTCGACACATAGTAAACAGCTCGCCCCCCGCACCCCCCCCAAAAAGGCCACTGCTGTTGAGTTGATTCTACCTCATAGCGACCCTACAGGACAGGGCAGAACTGCCCCATAGGGCTTCCAAGGCTGTAACCTTTACGGAAGCAGACTGGCACGTCTTTCTCCCTCAGAGCAGCTCATGGGTTCGAATCTAACTATTGTACCAGTGCCACACTATGCACCCTGCCCTCCCTTCCACTAAATAGGAATTTCAGGTAGTAGACAAAAAAGCCAAAAAAGCTTCTGTCTGTCAGGGAAAACTGGCAGCCTGTTTGTGCCTCTTCCGTAGTCCAATGAAAATTTCCAGCCCCACTGCTTAGAATAAAAATATAAGCGCCTGCACAGGCAAACGTGCGGACTGACGGAAACATGCCACTCTGTAGCTCTGACGGCAGGCGCTGGTGTATAGATAGTCTCTCTGCTTCCCAAAATATTTATCACCATGCCGTACACAATAAAAATCGACAGCTCCCTCTTTACCAGCTCCTGGACGAAGACACGCACCAGGGCTTGTGGTGACGCGCACAGCAATATATAAACACAGTTTCTGTTAAAATTCATGCATAATCAAAACAAATTGAATATCCACCCTTATTTCCATAGGGAACACAGCTATCGTGATTAATGCTTGACAATGATATTTAATTAAAGCTTATTTACTTTATAAGTACTTCCCGAGTATTCTTCCTGTAGTACGCCCAGCGTTAACATTCCAAGATAATCTAACATACCGCAGGTGAAGACAAGGGTTGTAATATGAGAAGAAGCTCAGGTCGACACAGACACAGCCTGGAAACTGTTTTTAATAATAAGGAGTATTTTCAGCCCACACATTTGAAAACAATTTCTCTCTCTGTCTCTCTCTCAAAACCCACCTCACGCACACAAAAACGTATCCGCTCAAATAAATTTGTGTCTACGCTTTTGTTTCACCTCTTTTTTGCTGTAAAAGCCCTCCTTTTCTCCAACCCTACCTCAGGCTTCTGATGTAATGAACCCCAAATTGTCAACTCAGAAACGGAGGCAGAATCAGCATATTTAGAGCCATCCCAAATTTCCAACCAAAAATCCGATATTGTTTTCAGGCAGTGATATATGATGAGGAAAGTTACATTGTGAAATTCAGTTCTGGAAATATGTCTTAGGTCTTTCCGACGTTTCCCCCCAAATTCCAGCTGTTACCATTACAGTAAAACCTGCGAAAGCCAGAACCCGTGTAAGACGGAAACCTGTCAGAGAAGAAAAACTCAAATATTTCCCACTAACAGAGAGCCACAGAGGAGTGGCAAGACTCCACCCTGTCAAAGGTGCAAAACTTGCGAGACCCGGACAAACAAGGCAGTCCCGTCAAGTTCCGGCTCTCACAGGTTTCACTGTACTTACCTTTAATACAAACCGAAATCATTACCTTTCCAGTTAGAAGGAACCTGATTCTGGTTGCACAGTTTCCGCACAGGAAGAACCATTTATTAATTGTAAAAAGAAATTCGAGGCTAGACTTTGTAAAACACAGATTTTTTTTTAAGTTTTTCAACTTTCTAATTAGTCATTTCGGGAGAGAGATAGAAGGATGACCACCAGGAAATCAAGAAAAATCCATCTGTTCTGGTTCACTGCAGAGAGCATGCAGTCCTTCAGCACAGTCCTTTCCAGACCAAACCCAAAAACCCCTTGTCGTCCAGTCGATACCGACTCACAGCGACCCTATAGGACAAAGTAGAACTTCCCCATAGGGTTTCCAAGGAGCAGCTGGTGGATTCAAACTGCCCACCTTTGGGTTAACAGCCAAGCTGTCAACCACTGCGCCACCAGGGCTCTGTTTTTATTACACATTCCCTAAATAAACAGCCATGCTCCTGTCCTTTGAAACAACACAGAATGCACATGCCCACTGTGAAGACACAAGTCCCCATCCTCCACAGGACTCCTGGGCATGGATTCCTAACGAGACGCTCAGCTGACCACGGAAAGAGCTGGAAGATTGTGGCCCCTCTGAGTTCCAGACACCATGCAAATGATTCCACAGATATTATCGCCAATTAAATACAGGAAGTTCCCACTTCCTCCAAAGGATTCCTGAAGTCTTCCATTTTTGAAGAACCTCCCTAATTCAAAATGGACATTGTGTGGGTAATTCTAACAACAACAAATGGTGGCGTGCTATTTTTCCAGATTAAGAAGAACACAGAAGGTTGATTTGGCCTCCGTACCATGTACGATTCTCCCGGCTGGCCAAGTTTGAAATCTTCTACCTCTATACATTTCAAAGAAGATAGCTATTTTCTACCTGGAGAGTATGGCCCTCCGGACACTCTTTTAACTCAGTACTGAAGTCACTTTCGAGGTTCACCCTTCAGCTCAAGATTGGACAGGCCCATAAAACAAACAATAATACATGTAGCTCAACCATGTATACGAGACTCAACGGGCACACCAGAGCAGGGGCAAGGACCAGAAGGCAGGAGCAGACAGGAAAGCTGGACGAATGGAAAAGGGGAACCCAAGGTCGAGAAGGGGAGAGTGTTGACACATTGCAGGGTTGGCAACCAATGTCACAAAAGAATATGTGTATTAATTAAGGAGAAACTAATTTGCTCTGTAAACTTCGACTAAAGCACAATTTTAAAAAAAAGGTATTTTGTGATCGCATTATTTCAAATCGAGACACACTGACCCTCATTCATAAGTGATACAGAATGACTTAAATTTGCAACTGAATGTATTATCTGTCCCATTTTACATATGAGCAGAAACTTGAATGGGTCGTTTCCTCTCCGTGGTTACAGAGATCTGAGTGATTCCAAAACCTAGGGACTTCCTGCTAAGCAAGGCTGCCTGTTTAAGAGAAAATCAGAGATAGTGGAGTACATAAACCCAGATCCAAGGGTGGGGTACTGTTACACGGAATAGAAGTAAAAGCAGACATCTTTAGGATTGTCAGCACCTGGGGTCAGAGCCATATACGAAGGATAACCACTGTCACTTTTGAACCACCGTATCTAGCCCACAAGAGGATTCCTTTCGATCACTATCAACGACATTTGACTTCAAGTCTAGAAGGTTGCTTACAATAAATGGAATTGGCCTGGCTCAGTTTTTAATTCATGAAAAATGCATCACTCTCGGCTCTAAATCAGCTAAAATTCCGAGTACAGTGTATTGCTTTTATTTCTGGTCCTAATGATGGAAGTGTATGTTGCTCTCCCGCTACTCAGTCCACACGTGTACATAAACGTTCGGTGGGTTGCAGAGACACTAGAGCCAATTTTAATTCTTTTAAAACCAAAGATGACATCCATTTAAGGTTGGCGTACTAATAAATTCTGATTTTCTTTTTTTCTCATTTGAGGAAAAATACACAATTGCTAAGTTTATGCAATTTGACAACACATTCTTAGCCTCGGAATAATAAATCCCATTTAAACCGTGGTCTTTGTACTTGTTACAAAGAGTTAATAATAGGTGAGTGAAAAATAAATGCGGTTATTAAATACCTGATTGATAACTTGAGGCTATGGGTTATACCTGCAGAGAAACCGCGAGAGAGGAGACCCGTGATGAAGTTAACATGTAAACAAATATATAATGCTACTCTGCAGGATTAAGTGCACTGTCTCAAAGAAAAATTTAAGGAAATAATTTAAATAAATGGTATAATAAGATCCTTTTAAGCGACAGCTGTTCAGGTCCATATTTAGATTCACGTTCTTTTATCCAGTCTGTGAGTAACAACCAGCTTTTGTTATTCCCTTACTTGAAACCATTTTTAAAATAAATTTCAAGTGTTATAAATCACTCAGAACATCCGCACCCCTAATTCAGGCAGTTTTATTGCCACTAAGGAGATCATCGTTTTTCCACACTTTGTATCCCTTTGCCTCTTTCTCCCCACGCACCTCTTTGTTGTAGGAGCCTGGAAAGTTAAAGTCTTTCCAAATTTCATGAAAACCCACTTTTCTGAATCAAACTGTTTTAACGTTTTTAAAGGGGGAGAAATGTAATGCCCTTGGTAAATATTCTACACAAAGCCTTTAACAAACAAGTTGATAGACGTGTAAACATCTATGTATTTCCAATACCTATTTACATGAATTTAGAAAGCCTTAAAGGACCTTCATTTTGCAAAAAGCAATTTTGTAGGCCATTAGTCCATAAGACAGACTAGCTTCTTTCAGCAGATTTAAAGAAAAAGTGTTAAACAGCCAAGGTGGTGAGACTTCAAGAGTGATATCAGCCACCACACAGCCGTTCACTTCCATGAGGCGACTTGACTATGCATCCGATAACGTGTTTCCGTAATTGCTGGAACTGTGCATCACACACAAACGTACCCTACTGTACACGCAGATTACAGTGTGCCACTTCTATCAGGCACGTTGTAAATATATCTAAAGAATAGCATGCAAACACAACCCAATGCATTCCTACTGTCAAATCAGTAACGCCAAGCCCTCATTGTTGTTACTATATCAGAGCCATAATGGCAGAAGCTGCAACTACACCAGAGAGATGGTGCCTTGAACTCATAGACAAGCTTAACCAACCTGTTGACATATTAGGAAGACCCGCTTACTGATGGACCTTGAAGTGGTAATTCATGGGTTTAAATGTTGAGGAGGGGATCAAGGAATGGAGAGACCAAGTATTCTACTTCTCCCAGGACCTGGGGATTCCTGGACACAGGACTTTGAGGACTAAAACTGGATAAGTCCCAGGAAAACGGGGATGAGCTCTTCACTCTAGAAAGAAGCTGGGAATTTGTTTTGATAGGAGTAAAGGCCAGAGGGGAAATGGGTTGGGAATAATAATCATAACGGCTCTGAAAAAATTACAAGGCTGTGAAGAGAATGGTTGGAATTTGTTGTATACCAAAGATGATCCTAACTGAAGACAATTTACCTTTAACAGAGGCTTTTAGTCTAGAAAATGGAAAAGCCCTCAGCATCCAAATGGATTGGCAAATCAAAGAGATCCACAACTTTAATATCACCTTTTGCAAACTGTGGCGTTGCTATGAGTTGGAATTGACTTGACGGCAACGAGTTTGGGTTTTTATTATTTTCTTTTTTTGTGCAAACGTTGGTCTGTCTAATTTTACTTTCTAGAAAGAATAGATTTGATGGGCCCAACGTATTTTAAAATTGATTTTAAGTTTTTTTGGTTGAGGAATCAAAAAAATTTACCTTGGCTAAAATGGATTTACAAAATGACAATAGTAAATATAAGATCCTGGACGGGAAACAAAAGAAGGCAGATCAATTTCACAGGCGATTGTAGTGAATTTTTTAAAAAATTAGATTAAATTTCCACTTTAGATCAGTGAACAATGAAGACAAAGGTGCCAGTGAGACCTGACAAAACCAAACCAGAAGCAGACTTTTGAAATGTTGCCCCATAAAAATGGCCCATAAAATTAATCTACCTGGACGCTCTCCATGTTAAATCAGCAGAGAAATAACTTTTAAGCCCTTCGGACATCAGTTATAACACGCTTAGTCCCTTGTGCGCCCTGTACACAGACCCAGGAACGCTGAGAACTTGGCTGTCTGCAGCCCCATGCGGAAAACACAAACTAGAACAAAGCAATGGATGCCTTTCGGGACCACCAGGGATGTGTGCTCACTAGAAAAAAGAGTGGCATGAGGGACCCAGAAAGACAGGGGGAAAAGATTAGAGATCCACAAATAATTTTAGTTCTCCCGTATTCATACTCCCCTTCCATTTCTCCTACCAAAGATAAACGACAATATTTTGGTCTCTGTCTACTTATTTAAAACTTCGTAGGTGCTGCTGGAGTCTGGGTGTCCTAACACCTCCTATTGGCACAGGATATTCTTATCCTCATTTTACAGGTTAGTAGAGGCTCAGAGAGGTCTGGTGCCTTGTCTGAATGGGGCTGGGAGGGGACAAGGATGCTTGATTCCCAGTCCGGTGATGTGGCCTTGGCAGGCCAGATGCTTCAACGGCTAGACTTCCCATCTTGCAGCTGATGACAGACAGAGTCAGGCAAAAAAGAGAAAACAACAGTTGCCTGTGAGTCGACTCTGGCTTCTGGCAACTCCATATGGTTCAGAATGAAACTGTAATCCATAGTGTTTTCAATGACCTTTCAAAAGTAGATCGCCAGGCCTTTCTTCCAAGGCACTTCTGAGAGGATTCAAACCTCTGACCTTTCCAGCCGAGTGCATTAACAGCTTGCACCACCCACTCCCTTTGCTATGAGGAGGAAGTACTGTAGAGAGAAAGAACTCAGGTTTTGATGTCAGTGCTGCCACGGGCTTTTACACGTCCGAGACCAGCCACTGAAGCTGTCTGAACCTTTCTTTTTTTCTTCTCTGTAAAACAGCACCACCAGAGATACCCCTGGCTCAGGGCCCAGGGCAGGATAAAACGATCGAGTTCATATAAGGGAGTGGGGAAGAGTAGTCACTCAAAAGCATGCTTGCCCTCCCATTTTGGGTGCCCAAGCCACATGGCACATGATCACAGCAGCGGGCTGACTCTGGGCGCCCACCTGGCCTCATCGGCACCTGCGCCCTGAGCTGTTTAGGTGGGCTTCTAGCTCATCACTGTCCTGTCTGTCATCTGCTGGATCAGTTTCCACCAACTCAGGAGGCTGCGCTCGTTTGGGGGAGAGGATGCGCTGGGACGTCAGCTTCTGACAAAGGCAATTAACAAGTTGTACATGCAGGAACTTTTTTTTTTTTTTTTCCTAATCATGAGCTTTAGAATTTACTGCATCTAGAAAGAAACGGAATTTAAAATGCAATTACTGTGAAGTAATTAACTTTGTCCAAATGAGACCCTTTCAGAACTCAGTTTCTTTAGAGACACATTCCTGAGCCCAGTTCTGGGTTCTTTTTTTAAGTTCTTCAGTAAAGTTTCTTTATGGTCAAATCGGTGGATTAAAAAAAAAAAAATCCTGATTCAATATCTTTGGGCTCTTTCCAAGAGCTCTGTCACAGTGTTCAGAGTTTCAGCTTTCTACTTGTGGGGGGAAGAAGGTCTCATTTCTGTAAATTAAGTGTGTTTGCAGCAACGTGAAACAGCCTTTTGGAAATCTGCCTGCAGCCAGCCCGGGAGACTACGGGAGCAACGATTAGATATGGTCCTTGCCCTCAGTGCTGTCACTAGGGCTGCCACCCAGTGCAGTAACTCACGGTGTCACCTCCCCCATGCACCTCCAGAACACCTGCAGAAAGGGAAACCACAGGATTGGAGGCACCGTTGTGACTGGGTAATAACGACATCTGTGGCCAGAGCACATTACAAGGTTCAAGGAGTAAATCAGCATACAGTTTTAGCTTTGTAGGTGTGTTGATACGTGTAAGCTGGGCTTACGAAAAATGTTTTTGTTGTTACAAGTAACGACGGATATTTTTATAAAAATATAATAAAGTTCTGCTGAAACACCGCCTAAAAAATTTATAGATGGTCATTTTGGTGTCTCCCCCCGACAGTGTCACCTGGTCCGGCCTGTAGCCCCCATACCCTCTAGTGACGCCACTGTTTGCCCTCCCCCCAAAAGGAATGTGGCTTTGCTTCAAGTTGCTGCAGACCCGGATGGAGTGCCACACAAAGCCTTGGCCAAGAGGGATTTGATATTGGGGAATGGCACTTCAAAGGCGGATGCCTTCCCTCACCCACATAATGTGAGCTGAGTTTTTTTTTGTTTGTGTGTTTGTTTTTTTAACTTTTCTTTCTTTTTTTCCCCACATACAGTCACCAGGGACGTGAGATGTACTGTCTCTAACATGCTGGGAAAGACTGGTCGGAGAGGGGCTAATAGTCAAACACTAACCCGTTGGAGTCAATTCCAATTCATAGCGACCCTATAGAGTAGAACTGCCCATAGGATTTCCAAGGAGCAGCTGGTGGATTCGAACTGCCAACTTTTTGGTTAGCAGCCAAGCCCTTAACCACTGTGCCACCAGGGCTCCAAATGCACACTAGATGACAGAAAAGCAGCTATAGCAGACTTCTCTTTCTTTCTTTCTCTCTGGTGAACATTTAACACATAGTCTATTTTTAAAGGCCTTCTCAGATAGTTCTTAAATCTTAAAGACCTCCACCATGCATCTCTAAATAGCTTGGAATTTAGAAAAAAAAATGCTGGACTGTCATTGAAAACCACCTAGAAGAAACATTTGAGTGTGTTGAAGGCTTTGAATTCAGGGCTGAATTTCACATTCTTCACTCCATCCTAAACCCAACACAGTGTGAGGCCAAAGGGTGAAACCCACCCTCTGTCCACATCCAGCAAAAAATAGAAATCCCAGCTCTGCCAAGCCAAGGTGTTCCAGGAGCCTGCAGAAATCACCGACCCGCTTCCACGCATGCTGCCCAGAGGAAGAAAGGAAAAGCAAGACAAGAAATGAAGGGGAGAAACGAGACAAAGTGCGAACCTCGGCAGATACACGTTGGCCCTGCCAATGACTCTCTGTTTAACTTGTAATCAAAACAACTCAAACCCAGTTACTGTTTGCCTAGCTGCCAAGTTTCTCAATTTCAGCCTCGGCAGCAGGCCTTCGGTATGACAGGCTGTCTTTCAGATTCCAGCAGAATCTGCCAAAGCCCCGCACAGAGGCAACTGGAAAATTAAATGCCAGGGACCAAGGACATCCCTGTGCCTTGCTTCTCACCCCGGATGCAGATGTGGGTGGTGAGCCAGGCCCCTCTAGGTCCTTGCAGACCAGTGCCCGCTGGGCATCCATCAACATGCACAAGGCAGCTAAACCAAGTTCGTTATTAAAAAGAGACGGAGCGCAGGGAGGAGGATGAAAAGAACACCCTCAAATCAAATCAGCTCAGAAAGACTAGTTTTCAAGTGCTCGGCCATATCACACCATCTCTAGAAAGCGTTAGGTATTCAGATTCACCGCGAAGTGTAATTGAAAATAAAATAGACATTAAATGCAGACCAGCGCATCTTGAAATCTCTCATCCTAAAAGCTTCTTGGGGAAAGTAAAGATAAGACTTCTCTTTCCCTGGGCAAGTGTGAGCTTTGAAAATCCAGTGGATCCTTTCAGGGAGGGAATTGGATGGCGGAGGTGTAGCTACCTCCGTGATTATTGGTGCTTATTAGCATAGCAGATATTAATGAATAAGCGTTGTTTTGACTACAACTTCGACTGTAACCTGCTGATGTAATGACCCACTAAGTTTAGGGAGTGCGGTCTGCAATCTTAATGACATCAATGTGGTGGCCACGCTCGGGATATTAATAACAGCCAGCAGAAATACCAGGGCTTGACAGACAGGGATAATTAAGGAAGGGAAGACTCTCAGGCCGTGGGCCCCCATGGACACTGTCAATGTGAGGATGCTCTCCTGATTTCACCGCTTTACCAAAATCTGCTTTTACAGTAAACAATAAAAACATGCTTTGGAGGTGGGTGGGTATGGGGTGCTGATACTCCAAATAACAAAGCATTAAAACTGGGCTTCGTTCCTGCGGGTGATGGGAAAAATGTCCCGGCAAGAAGCAGGTGGTTGCAGAGATGCCGTGACAGTGTTTATGCCCCTTCGTACCTGGCCTGGCAGTAAGGCACGCTGCCTAGGACAGGGGCCTTGAGCGTCTGCCAGGGGAGTGTGCCGGCAGGCGTGTGATGGCCGTGTCTCGGGAGTGTCCCTGATGTCTGTGTCTGTGTGTACCTCGGCCAGCATGCCCACATGTGTCTACAGGAGCGCACTTCCTGTGTTCAGCGGGAGCCCGCTCTGCACAAACCACAGGTGAGCACCCCTCCCAAGGCCCGGGGACTCTAGGGCCTGAGTGCTGGCTTCCCCATCTTTACTGTAATGGAGTCCTCAGACCTCAGAAGGTGGGTGCTTCGATGCAGCCCTGAGGAGCGTGGGGTGCAATGCAGCACTGGGAAAATGCTGGTCTCAGAGCCCCACAAGGCATTTCCTTCCAAGCTCATTTCTAAGCTCGGGCTCAACATGTGAAAGGAGGGAATTTTTTTTTTTTTTTAAATAATATTTTATTGGTTTTTAGGCAAAAGTTTGCACAGCAAATTAGGTTCCCCTTTAACAATTTTTAGACTAATTGTTCCGTGCCATTTGTTAGAGTTTCTATGACCAGTCACCCTTCTCATTTCCATTCAGTTTGTTCTGCGTCCATTGACCTAGCTTTCCCGCCCCTCCTTGCCCTCTCGTCTTTGCTTTCGGGTAACTGTTGACCGTTTGGTCTCATATAGTTAATTGTTTAAGGGAGAACATTACTCATGGGTGATATTATTTATAAACCAATCTATTATTTGGCTGAAAGGTGACCTGCAGAAATAACTTCAACTCCAAGTTTAAAGGGTGTCTTAGGGCGATAGTCTCAGGGGTTCCTCTAGTCTCTATGGGACCAGTAAGTCTGGCCTTTTTAGGAATTTGCATTTGGTTCTACTTTTTTCTCCCATTCTATCTGGGACTTTCTATTGTGTCCCTCGTCAGAAGAGTTGGTAGTGGTAGCCGGGTACCCATCTAGTTCTTCTGGTCTCAGGTCAGAAGAGACTGTGGTTTGTGTGGGCTATTAGCCCTGTGGACTAGTTTCTTCTTTGAGCCTTTGATTCCCTTCATTCTCTTTTGCTCCATATGAGTAGAGATCAATAGCTGTATCTTAGATGGCTGCTTGCAAGCTTTTAAGACTCCAGGGGCTACTCACCAAACTAGGATGTATAACATGATCTTTGTAAGCTCTGTTATGCCAATTGACTAAGCTGTTGCCAGGAATGTTTTTTAGCATAGCTCACCAATCTGCAGACTTTCTTTCCCAAAACTAACAGCATTTCCAAAAGAAAACAGAATTCTAAGTGACTCCAGGGTGTAGCAAGCAAAGCCAATTACCTGGTGGGCCCAGCCACCATGGGAAAGCTGCTCAGAAATTCCAGTCGCCCAATTTTCATTAGCTGACAGGCAGATGGGAGCCTGTTAAGTTTCTGTTCTTCAATCAGGGAGGCTATGAATGGGCCAGACCAGTTTCTGGGGAAATTACACGTGTGTGTGTGTGTGTGTGTGTGTGTGTGTGTGTGTGTGTTTGGAAATAGGAGGCCTTCCAGTCCAGCTTCTGGTTTTGGTGTTCCGGAAGGCCGGGCCTCGATTTCAAGCCCAAGTGTTCCATGGCCACAGTCCCCAAGTGCTGTGTTTTGGCCCTAGTCACTGGCAGCCCACAGCCTCCAGCTCCTGTAAGAGCATCCTCACAAACTCAGCCTGCCCCCAGCACCTTATTGGTATGCTAATGCCCAGAGGTACCTCCATTTGCAATTCTTCCCTGGAAACGGTATTCAGATTTCTGCATCTTGGAGGAAGAGGAGGACGACACTGCTAGGAGATTTTTTTTTTTCCTGCGCCTGGTCAGACAGGTAAAAGGAACTTAGCTCTGACGACAGAAGACACGCATCCCCAAGGCCTGCTCTGGTCTGAGCGGAAAAGCGGGAATGTGGGCGAGACAAAACACCGAGCGTGCCGTTTGCAGGAGCCGGGGAGGAGGGGGGATAGGCCAGCTTCCTTTTACAAACTGTTGTTCTCAACTATTAATCTCCTGTCTTTGTGCAAACTCAAGGCGAGGCTGGCAAAATGTCTTTACTTAGCACTCGAGGGGCTCCCCCTTGGCTGAAGATCACCCCCTTTCTTTGCATTTGAAAATAAAATGTAAAGTTTACCTTGGGAACAAATGATTAATGAAGTGTTTTCAATGTACTCCAGCTGTTCACCATAATAAAAGAATAATTTGATGTTTGGGGTTCTTGAGCCATTTGAAGGCAATAGTTTTTTGGTTTTTTTTTTTGTACAAAGGGGGTTGGGGAGAGGGCGATTAAAGGGTTAATATTCAAATCAGAAATTTGCAAGGCCTGCATAATGGGAGCGCCACCCTCATAACAATAGGAATTTTTAACAGTACCCAGCCTTGTTAGCAAGAGAGTTACATGCTTTGAGGGCAATCAGTGTGTCTTGTCAGTTTCTTTTTATCTACCATCTCAACCGCCGAGGAGCCGAAACGAAGCACTTTGGAATTATCAATTTCAGCCACATTTGCATAACAAAGCCCCCAAGGAAGAGGCATGATAAATGTGAAGGACCCCTCTCGGAAAAGGAACTGTCAACCGCGCCCCGAAAGATTCCCCGACCGAGCGCATTCTTCGGGACTGCAGTCAGCGAAAATAAAATGAAAGCATTAAAGAAAGTCATTCTCTCAGAGAGAAAAATCTCCCCCTCTGCACAGAGAGAACGGGATGAAATGACATTATGCATATGAAAATGTCCAGAAAGATGTTTGATTTATGTATGCATTAGATGCAAATTCCATTACGGCGCGCGCGCTGTTGTGTGATTTGGCGCTGAACACATCAGCGCCCTGATCAGATCTGATCTCATTAATTCCGACAAGGAGAGAGAGAGGGAATTGAGAAGAATTTATGGCCTGGACACTTGAAAGAAGTAAATTGTAATTCTGTTTAAAGCTGTAGCGAACCTTTTAAACACCTTTTATTATAGGAAGGAAGCGCTCACTTTTATAACAGTGTAAGGACTCGTTTAATCTCGGGCTGGGGATTTGGGGTCCTCATTGAGTGGGGGAAGTCCATGACCTTGTTTAGGGGAAAGAAGAAAAAGAGAAAATATTATCTCAGGCCAAAATTCAGGCAAGACGGTCACAATACCAGGATCAAAGGAGAAATGTGCTTCTCTGAATAACTGGACAAACATTCGGTTTTAAGGATCACTTTTTTTTTTAAATGGCTTAATAAGATTTCAGATAAAATACCAAATAGTGAATGAATATTTTTATGGGAAGGGGCAGTAGACTTACATTTTAAAATGCCTTAATTGTCTGACAGATAAAAATACTGCTAAAAATATCTGAGAGACGGAAGGAGTGTCTTCGGAAACCTCCACTCCCTACAACTACCTGGGAAGCAGTCAATTTCAGACGAAAATTAATAATCATAATAATAAAATCCCAACTGCCAAAGGAGTTTTAAAAGGAAATCTATTTCTGGAAGGAAGATCCCAGATTGTTTCTCCCTGTCGATAATGATTCGCATCTTTCTTTCTCTCCTGAACAGGACGTTCCGGAGGTTTCTTCCTTTCAGGAGTGATAATCACCCTTCATGGGTGAGATGTCCTGTATTTACGTGATAGCCTGAGTCAAGCCGAAAGTGTCTCAAGATGTTATTGCAGCGAGGAATCTCTGTCCCTCCCCCAGCATTCACCACCCCCTGGGGTGCAGCTTTGCTACAAGAGTTTTGTCTCCCTGCCTCTTGCCTTCCTGAGCTATGATTAACTGTCTTCCCGGGGCCAGAGGTGGGGGCAGAGCTTGGATTCGGAAAACCTTAGTTGCAGATCATGTTTGATTTTCGATGGAAATGAAGATATGGAGGCTGCACGTTCTCCCAGTGCAGCCTGCAGCGTCCCGGGGTGATCCACTCCAATAGAAGTCACTGTTGGCTTTAGCAACGTTTATCCAAATTGATGCAATAAACTTACACGGGACACAGACGAGCAGAGACTGGGAGGGCAGGGTACTTCAGACTCAGGTGACTCTGTTTAAATGTCTCATTTTGTCAGAGGTCAATCCCCATGTCCTTCCTCACCCCCACCCACACCATGAAAGTATCTCACGTGCAAGGTAGATACAATTATAGATGGAACGCGCCCCTTCTTTATAAGACGCCTCCCTGCTCCTCTCTTTCCGGGCGGTGTGTTTTTAAGGGCAGAGGATGCGGAGCGTTTATTGGTTTGCCGGCGTTCCAACGTGGAACACCGGCAAATCAGGAAAATAATTGGGTTTTCCTTGGGGAAGAGAGAAAGGGAAGAAAATCCTTCTTCCCTTAATGTTTTAAAAATCCAAATTTCCCCATTGATCTCCACGATCGCTCCGACCACACTGCTGAAAGGTAGATTCAGGCTGCAGAGATTGTTTTAGAAAGTGGGATTTCAAGTCCTTTCACTTAGGGGAGTTGCAAGTATTGTGCACATTTTGAATAGGATTGTCTGCAAATAAAGCTGGGTGGGGGGTAACTTACCTTGGCATTATACTGGGGAGATGTTTCCAAGGCATTTTAGTGGGTCTGGGTATATGTGAAGGCATGCATTGAAACACAGGTCCGGTTTGTTCGCTTTCAATTAAATCATCCCTCCAATGTACACGGAAGGAAATGTACATATTGTATTTCACAAATAATAAGCGAGGGGTGTTTTCTCATGTCCCCACACAGCCAGCCGTGCTCTTACACACACACACGCGTGCGCACACACACACACACACACACGCGTGCGCACACACACACACACACACACACACGCACGCACACGCACACGCACACAGTGTGAATGAGTAAGGCTTGCTGATTAAGGTCATGCTGTTTGTTCATCTCTGCCCTGGCTAATGTGATTGAATTGGAACAATACCTTTGAACTCTTTGGCTCTGATCTGCATACTAATTGCCTCCCTTGTCCTTGACGGTGACCTTACCAGTCATCCACCCATTCTTGCAAAGGCTGGTTGGCCCTACTCAAAAGTTGCAATCAAAACCCAGCAACAACAAAAAAGTCCTTTATAAAGGGCTTCTCTGAGCACTGTGTTACTCCCTAGCTCCCCCTACGAGATGCAAGATGTAAATACCAAATAAAAGTATTTGTCCAGGACCAGAGAACAGCTGCAGCCGGGACTGTTCCAGCTTCTGACCAGGTGATCTCAAGAGCAAGGCTAAGAAATTCTGGCTTTCTAAACTCATCTCCCTGCTTGTAATATTTTATCCTAAAATAAAAACCTGAGAGAATACTTCCCCTGCAAGGGCATTCCCCAAATTGTCTTGAAGACATCAGAAGCCAGAACATACATCTTATTTTTCTAATACCAGTGAACAGGGTCTGATCTTGTCTTTATTTAAACTTTTCAAATTCTGTTCATCCTGGATTTTTGTTTTGTTTTGTTTTGGGTCATTAATTCTGATTTCTTTTAAACATTGCGTTAAACTTTTTTCTTTAGATTACTGAGTTTTTCCGCACCCCTGAAGTTTTATACCTGAGCAAGTACAAGTACCTCACTCTCTTTACCCTGGTCCTGGCACTGCCAGTTGTCCTGGAAATATCTCTGCAATATTGTTAGGAATGTCTGGAGGTAAAAAATAAGGAAACTGAAAAACAAAAGATATGATCATTCCTCTAATTTATACGTATTTACCTGCATATTTAAACGGCCAGGAAAACTAAGTAAAACAATATTTTGGAGGGCTCCACTCATCTCATTGACATTCAGAGGTGTACATAGACACACACGCAAACTCATGCAAAGATGTGAAAGCTGAAGAGGCGCATCTTAGCGGCCTGTTAAAACAGTGCCATGCGGCAGTGGAGTAACCGGTAGCTGGAAGACACCAGGTCACCATGAGTAAGCCAACAGTCTATTCCTGGTGTGGCCTGGGAAGAAAAAAAATACCTCTCCAAGGAGAAAACTTATCAAAGGAATTTCTTAAAAACAATGATAATATCAGTCCAAAAACAAACACTCAGACAAAATAAAAATACAAAAGCTTTTCTCAGATATCAAATCACTGATTATATTGGGCTGTAGGGTTTCCTTGAAATTTGCCTCAGGAATAAATGGGAAGAAGCCACCCTATTTGGCTGTGAACAGAAAACAACTCCTTGCTGGAACAGCTCCTTATACCAACCAAGGACCCTCAGCCACACTCACATCAGCTTTACCTGGGCCCACCTTGCTGACAACGAAAAAGCACACCTTGCAAAACAAAAACGCCCACCCTAGCACCCAACACTTGCCTCCCTGTGAATCAGAGGATGGCTGTTTGCCCCTGACCGCTCAGGACAGGCAAGGATGATAACCCCAAAGCATGCGTTTTCCAATCATTCTCTGTTTGTAAGTAGGCACTTTTCTAAGAACACGTTGTTCTAAAAAAGCAAGGGGGAAGAAAAAAAAAACTGTAATTTGTCATGAATTTCCGTTACCAAAAAACTTTTGATTTCTTTTTCTTTAGAAAATAAAAAAAGCTGGCATCCCTCCAGGTTTTAAGAATGTGGTTAAGGCAGAGAATGACAGAGAGATAAAGATGCAGGCATGGAGAAAGAGCACACAATACGCGGAGTCCTCTCAGCCTGGCTAGGTTTAAAGCCAGATGAGGTTCGCGGCGGCATGGGCAAGAAAGAGCACTTTGTATTTACATGGAGTGGACTGTTCTGACAGGTTCCACCGTTTCCCAGTGTTGACATGTCACAGAAGTGGCTCGGGCGTCCCAGAGTTCCACACACATACCAAAAAGCTAGTCTACACTCGCAGACCTCCTGCACAGCACAGGGTTTTGGAGAGAAAATAAAGAATCATTTTGTGATTGGAAACGACAAGGGGATTTTCCCCTCCTTTCGGATACACAGAATACACAGCAAACGGGAACAGAACTTTTCTCTGAAATGTGAAACTGTGTGAAACTTGTCTGCTTTCAGATTTACACAGAAATTTGGAACTGCCTTGTTTTCATCCAAACAAATTCAAACTGAAGAACCTCTTAACTAAGCTGGGAGCATATTTACACAGAGGAAACTGATGTTCCTAATTCATTAACCTACAAGCACGTGGCACTGGAGGGGCTTACAAAATGAGCCCTGCCCGGTCGTCTGTCTGTGCTGCTGTCCCATCTTACGGAGGGTCACCGTCCTAGGCACCAGGCGGGGAAATAAAAAACCAGGATGCTATCTGAACGATAGCATCTGCTCTGGACCTTTCAAGAACGATTTTGGGTTTTTGAGGCTTAACACATATCTGTAGCCAAATAAATGGATAAATCAAACTAGAACACTTTAAACATCGACATAAGACCGGTGCCAAATTGAGTGGTATGCGTAATTCCAACTGGAGTTCAGAGGTCAGAAGAAAGCAGAATAGTGAGAATGATCACTCCTACTGGCACCACGTTCAAAAGCAAGGATGTCACTTAGGTGAACCAAGCCATGGCCTTTTCAGTCCCCTCATATGCATGTGAAAGCTGTGCAGTGAAACAGGAACCAGAAGAACTGACGCATTTGAGTCGTGGAGTTGCAGAGGAATACTGAATATAGTGAGGACTGCCTGAAGAAGGAACAAGTCGGTCTCAGAGGAAATACAACCAGAATGCTCCTTCGAAGTGAGGACGGAGAGACTTCTGCTCGACCCGTTGGGACGCGTCATCAGGAAAGACCAAGCACTATAAAAGGACATCACGGTTGGTAGGTGCAGGGTCAGCGAAGGCCGTCAGTGGGATGCAGTTACACAGTGGCCAAAGCAATAGTTTAAAACTTGGTGATGAGGATGAGGATGAGGCAGGGCCGGGCACTGTTTTATTCTGTTGTACATAACGTTGCCATGAGCCGGAGGCAGCTCAATGGCAGCTAAAAACGACCGCGGAACCTCTGGGTGGTGCGAACAGCACTCAGCTGCTAACTGAAAGGCTGGAGGTTCAAGCCCTCCAGAGGCCCCTCGGAAGAAAGGCCTGGAGATCTCCATCTGAAAAATCGTCCATTGGAAACCCTGTGGAGCACAGTTCTACTCTGATAGACATGGGGTCTCCATGGGGCAGAACTGAGTGGCCAACGAGCGCTTTATCGGCACAGCAGCAAACAACGAAAAAGTAGGGTTCGCATCCGTTGCAAATCAGCCCCTTTGCACAAGCCTGGGCAGTGACAGTGAGCCTAGAAACATCATCACTGTCCTGGCTGGGCTTCCAGCCTAGTGGGGGTGCAGCCCTATGCAAACTGTACACCCCATGCCTCATGGGTGCAGCTTATGGAGGAAAGGCCATCACCAAAGAGGATGGGGAGCCCCAGGGCGCTGCAGTGTGGAGTGCTGGTGTGAGATGGGGGTGATCAAGAAAGGCCTCCTGTGGCAGGTGGCACTTTCAAACCCACCCGCTGCCCTAGAGCCAGTTCTGACTCATAGCTAGCCTGTAGGACAGGGTGAAACGGTCCCACAGAGTTTCCAAGGCTGTAAATGTTTACGGAAGCAGATTGCCACATCCAGTGACACTGCAGTGGGGACCAAAGGAAGCAAGAGAAGAAGCCTCATCCCCCTCTGGGGCTACAGAGATCCAGGTCAGGAACAGCAGTTCAAAGGCCAGGGGTAAGAAGCCTCCTGTGAGTTAAAGGAAAGGGGGGACGGGTATGTGCGTGGAGCAGAATGATCCAATGCAGTGGGGGGCAGGGTGAGGTGTTGGGAGATCGGGCGGGACCTCAAAGTCATTGTCAGGACTTGGGCTCTGACTCCAAGGAAGACAGGACAGTGAAGGGCTCGGAGCACCAGGCAACAGGATCTGAGGTTAAGGATGAAGTCCCGTCTCATGGTGTGAGGATGCCACAGCGCAGGCAAAGGGCTTACAGCTTAGAGCAGGCATACAGTCACCCTTGATTTACAATTATACATAAAAGTAACCCCCCAGGCACCTGGGGCTGATGGAGAGCCACAGTCTCAGGAACTCAGGTCTTCTCGGTTTACAATATGCAAGAAAAGAAAGAGAGGATTGGTGTGTCCTCCAGCTTTTCATTGCTCTCATTTGCAACGTTGCTGGTGCTGAGTTAGCTCCGACTCACAGCGACCTTCGGTCTAACAGGAGGACACCCTGCCTGCCCTGCGCCGTCTTCATGATCCTCGGCGGGCTTGAGTCTCTTGTCATGGCTTCTGCATCAGTCATGCTGTGGAGGGTCTCCCTTGTTTTCTAATTACCGACCATGATGTCCGTTTCTTGTGACTGGTCTCTCCTGATGATGGGTCCAAAGTAAACCAGCCCGAGTCTCCTCGCTTCTAAGAAGCATTCCGGCTGTATCTTGTCTATAATTGACTTGTTACATTCATTCATCCATTTCTTGATTTAAGATCATGTTTTTAAATATATATATTGGTGACGTGGCGGAGGTCGAAGAGAAAGTAGTGGGATCCGGATTTGTTCAGTGTGAGCGTCACTTTAGAGTTCTCCGCCCTGGAGCCCCCCTAAACTGCAAGGCTCCTCCGAGGAGCCCGCAAAATCAAGCATGGTGAGGAATGCCAGGTGGCCAGTCTCCAGGACCACCAGCCCCCTGCTGCTTCCTGGAATCTTGTCCAAAGAGATGAGGCCAAAACGCAGATTGCTCCGGAGTTCCTGACTCTGCCTCTCATCAATGAACCGAACCTCAGTTTTCTAATCTGTAAAATGGGTGCCATGGTGCAGGTCCAGGCTACCTCCAGAGGAGAGAGCACACCCTGAGGAAATGACAAACATGAGCAGGCCCTGGCAGCGTGTGAGAATCTAAGGACAGCTGTAGTGAGTGACCACACGCTGGTGGCTGAAAACGACAGAAATGTATTCTCACAGTTTTGGGGCCAGAAGTACATACTTAAGGTGTCTGCATCCTTGCTCTCTCTGAAGGCTCTCAGGGAGAATCCGGCACATGCCTTTCTCTTACTTTGTGGTGTGGCCAGCAATCCTTGGCGTTTCTTGGCTTGTGGCTGTTACACTCCAGTCTCGCCTCTGTTTTCACCTGGCTGTCTCCCTGTGCCTCTCCTGGTCTTATACGGAAAACAGTCCCCTGGGATGAAGGGCTCACTCTACTCCAGTATGACCTCATCTTAACCAATTATACCCTCAACGACCCATTTCCAAATAAGGTCACATTCTGAGGTTCCAGGAAGGACATGGAGTCTGGGGACACTATCCAAGCCAGTACAGCTAGGTTTAAGTGTAAGGAAATATCACCACTCCGTTTTATTTTCTGGGAGTCAATTAAAATGTTATACAGTAATTTGGAAAAGGATTAGTTGACACACGAAAGAATTTCTTTGCTACTCTTTCAATTTAGAGACACAAGCAGGAGGGAAGAAAGAGACTCTTGCTTTGAAATCCTGAACTCCAGGTTCCCCTGGTTTCTAAGGCTGTACTCTTGACACGGAAACTTGATTTGAGCCCCTGGCGGCTTGTTGCTGCCCTGTCCTATCCAAACCTGTTGCCGTCCCATCTATTCCAACTCATAGCAACTCTACAGGACAGAGTAGAAGTGTCCCATAGGGTTTCCATGGAGCAGCTAGTGGGTTTGAACTGCCGAGCTTTTGGTTAGCGGCCGAGCTCTTAACCACCACGCCACGAGGGCTCCCTGTCCTGTCCACATCCGTGTTATTCCAAAGGTGAGGTTGGCATTGTAGAGTGCAGGTGTCCTCAGGGACCACAAGTCCAGTGGGGGAAGAACAGTCAGGCATGTGATTGGCCATCTGTAACAGTCTGGGCAAAAAGTGCCAGGAAGGTAGAAAGGGGCAAGTAATTATGCTCCACAGGACTGAGGGGGAAAGTATAAACACACAGATGTAATCGGCTGAAAAGAGAAAATGCTGTTTTCTACCTTTATCGAAACACGACCTCTGATGTCTTATCTCATGGTTTGCAAAGTGTTTTCAGTCCAGTGATTTCATTCAGCGCTCTGAAGGGCCTGTGAGGAGGCAGGATAGAGGTCCTGAGCCCACTTTTACCACTAGGAGAACTGAGGCACAGACAGGTAAAGGGGCTGGGATCCACAGCTGCTGAGTGGGAGCTGGTTCAAGCGCCACCTTCCCAGTCCCCTCCTAACCTTCACCCTGACACCGTCTTGCGCCCAGAAAAGCAGGCAGAGAAAGAAAACACTTTCAAAGACATAACACGGGACAAACTCCTAAAAGGGGGACTTGAAAAGGCTGTTCGGGAAACAAACACAGGAGCCAAAAAGCAAGCTTCTGCCAAATTTCAAAAGGGATTTAGACTCCATGGGCTTCTCTCTCTTCTTGCCTCCCCCGTGGCAGTGACCCCAGGACTGGAGCGGGGCCAGGCAGCTACCAAGAGAGCCTCCATCACAGACAACCGCTCAAGGCTGCTTATGGCCTAGTAAGTCACCAAAAGAAGAAGGTATAATTATCCAGTAACCACAAAAGTCTTTCCAGGGACACTTAATGGAATGTTAAGGGCTCAAGGCTTGACCATCTGGTCACCCATTAGGGGGCTGGTAAAGATGGATGAACAGATAATGGTGGCTCCTATTAACCCCGGAAGTGAATTACATCCTCCTGCAGCGCAGGCTTCACCCTGTCGCTCCCAGTCCTAAAGACGCGGGAAGGTTTGGCATCAGGACATGGGTCTTATGTCTGTCTACTTTCCAGGCTAAAAATATTGAGGATTTAGGCCGTCTTCAGCTACACAAGTTGCTGTTGGTTTTGTCTCTAAGTACCTGGTCTGGTAGCTCTGCAAGAAAGACAACTTCCTGTCCTGAAGCCCCCACTGCCAACCCCCCACACGCTCCACCCACCACGCCACCAACCACCGACACCCCCTCATCCCATCCCCCAGCCCCCACCTCCACCTCACACACCCCACCTCCACCTCCCACACCCCCACCCCAACCCACCACCCACACCCCCACCCAGCGCTACCCCCCTACTCTCACCCACCACAACCCACCACCCACACGGGCCACCGACACCCCGTAATCCCACCTTCTGGTTGAGGTAGTGAGGGTTTTCTCCTCTGGATGAGAGAGAGTGTGCGCGCAGATGCGTGTGTGTGCATACGTGTGCGTGTGTGTGTATGTGTGTGTGTGCATGCGTGTGCGCGCATGTGTGTATGTGTGTGCATGCGTGTGCGCATGTGTGCATGTATGTGTGTGCGCGTGCACATGTGTGTACATGTGTGTGCATGCATATGCGTGTGCACACGTGTGTGTGTTTGAGGGGCAAAGGGTTAAAGAGGGGGAGTTCACATTAAGGAGTGGAGACCTCCCTGCTGAGAAATGAAAAGTCAGAACACTTGAGAGACTACCTCCACAGCTGGGCTGGGGCCTCTGAGCCCTGGAAGCAAACCACAATATTCAGTCCTTTTTTTCTTCCCCCAGTAAATAATTAACGTAACCGACTGCTAACAGAAAGGTCGCTGGTTCGAAACCACCAGCAACTCCACAGGAGAAAGATGTGGCAGTCTGCTTCTGTACAGTTTATGGCCTTGGAAACCCTATGGGGTCACTAGGAGTCAGAATCAGCTCAATGGCAGTGGGTGTGAAGTAATATTGAGTGCCTCTTCTAGACAATTGTTCTACAAGTCAGTTTACATTCTACGTGGAAGAAGAGAGAAAATAAAGAAGCGAACAAATAGAAGAAAAAGATCCTTTGAGTTCGCAGCACAGGCAAAAAGGGGGCTCACCCACGGTGACTTGGTGGAGAGTGACTGCGTGGTGGGCCCTAATTTCCACCAGCAGTCAGTCACAGACAGGACAGGACAGGAGGTGAGACCTCAGGAGAGAAGGTCCTGGACAACTGAGGTCAGGGGTCAAGTTCATGCTGAGGGAGCAGCAAGTACAGCCTTCAGGGCGATGGCAAGCCTGGAACAGCTATCATGTTTTACAAGGACTCTGGATGATTTCCTTCTATAATTTTTAAACATGGTTTTATATAATTTTTAAAATTTATTATTTTTATGCATTTTAAAAGAATGATTAGCCGTATCTCTCCGGTACTATGGAGAATAAAAAAAAGTCCCAGGACCATATTTGGGAAGAGGGGAGCCAGTGATGATTGGGGAGTGTGGAATCCAGGGAAGACTGAGCCTGTTCTCTCACTGAGCATGGTCCTGCGGTAGGTCGGCTGTCAGTGTTCTTCGGAGACTGTTGAGTTAAATCCTGCCTTACATGGCAGAAGTTCTGGGTTCATTTCAGGCCCTTCACCCCTGCCTGGCAGAAACTGAACAATCAGCAGTCAGACGAGGAGAGAGACTCAGACAAATTAAGAGGAAAGTAACTGCAGGATACAAGCCGGGGCACCTTTGACTGACAGGGCGGCGTACTCCCCTGGGCTAGCGCTCAGAGACTCAACCTCACGGCCCCAGGAGGTGACAGAGCGTCTGCGGGGGAGTCAGCCGCCCGCACAGCTTGCTGGCTGAGAAGCCTGGGCTGAGAGACTTGGAGCTCTCCCCGCCTTACCCTTTGGGCTCCTGGGAGCACCTGGCACCTGAGCTAGCACCCTGGCGGGTAGGATCCTCCTGACCAATCAAGAGATGGCAGGAGCTGTCTCCTCTGGGTGCACAGAAGCTTCTGGACTGTGCAGCCTGCTGCCCAGGCTCTGCTTTCCAACCTAGGCACCCCACGTCAGACAAGGCTCCCCAAGAAGAACATCCGCAAGGGCTCAGAGAACGACGCTCTTGCCGGCGATCTGAGAAACCCTGGGAAACTGTGGGCAAATGTTCCTGTTTGCAGATTTATAAGCGTTTATCCTGGGAGGGGGTCTGTAATTCTCAACAGATTCTCTGAAAAGTCTGTGATCCCCCTAAATATTAAGAACACCCAAAGACATTTGTCTTGGTTTTGTAGGGATGATGCCAACAAATGTACCACAAGTGAGTGGCTTTTAGGAACAGGAATTTCTTTTCTCTCCGTTTTGAAGGCTAGAAGGCCAAATCAGGACATGGGCTTTCGGGGAGGGTCCTTCCTTGCAGGTAGCCCTAGGTGTCGCTTGGTATTCCTTAGCATCTGTCTCCCCCACCACACGTGTCTCTGTGTTTAATCTGCTCTTTTTATAACTCAGAGTGATTCGGTTTAGGACTCCCCCTATTCTGGTAAGATTTCAGTAATGTCACACAAGAAAAGCCCTGTTTCCAGTCAGGATCACATCCCCAGGCAGAGGGGCCAGGACGTCAATAAACATTGGGGGACACAATTCAGTCCACAGCTACATTGTCCTCTTTGCTAGTAAAGACCGCCCTCCCTTCCCTCCGAGCGACTGCCCGTCTTTCCAGACCTGTGAAACTTTTCTGACACCTCCTCCCTCCAGGGACCCCCTTCTTTGAGCTGCCCCTGTACTTGGCACATAGCTGTCTGGTGTCTACCACCCTGTATCGTAATTGACTATTTTCAAAGTCTAGCCTCCTCTGCAGAGGGTGACCCCTCAAAGACCCTGGGCTCAGTAAAGTGCCTGACACATCCTACGTGATCAGTAAGTATTTCCGTGAATGATGGAAACCCCACTTCAGTAAAGACGCTGTTTGGACGAACCACCCTGCCCCTGCCCGTCCTCATCCTCAGATGTCAGAATCAAGGCTAAGAACTGGAGACCAGCAGGGCCCTCTCTGTCCTGGCCAAGGCACCTGGGTGGAACCTCTTTGGACTCCTGCAGCTTCTTCATGGGCATGAAGAACTCCATATGCAAATCAAGGGTGTGGCGTGACAATCATGCTCTTTTAAAGTCAAACTCCCACACTGGATGATAAACGAGAGGTTATTGAGGGGGTGTAATCTGGGTGAACCTTGCTGGCGTGAACTGGGTCCCATCCTAACAAAATGGAATTTCCCATCATCCTTAGTGTTTGAATGGCCAAGTGGGGCCAATGATTCTTCTGTTTATCATTCCTGTCTTAGGCTGGGTTCTCTAGAAGTCAGTGAAGCGTATAGATAAATCTACATACAGAGAGAAATTTCCTTTAAGGAAACAGCCCTTGCAATTGTGGGGGCTGGCAAGTTCCAGATCTGTGGGTCAGGCGGCAGGCTAGAGACTTCTGCAGGCAACAGGAAGAGTAGAGGGACGAGAGAGAGTGAGCTTTGCCTTAACATCCGTTTATAGACTGAGGTAGGCCACGCCCCTAAGGAAACTCCCCTTCCAACTGATTGGCTGCTCCCATCAGATTACAAAATGGAAGATGATTACATAGTATCTGCCAAACCAGTGAGACTCATGGCCCAGCCAAGCTGACACGTATTATTAACCATCACAATTCCCAATAAATGTGTCTGTCACCCTTGTCATGTCTTTGCTAGATTGCATTGCTGGCTGCCATTATTTGCCCCTCCCTGCATCCACACCCCTCCCACAACCTCATCAACGATGGAGTGAACTGCTCCGCCTCTTGACTTTGGCCTTGGCCACTGAATTTGCTTCGGCTGATATGGGCAGAAGTGACAGGCCAGTGTAGTTCCAAGTCTAGATCCAGAAGACCGCAGGTGTTTCTGCTTGGCCTCTCGTTCTTCTGCCATTTCAAAGAGGAGGGCAGGCATGCCCTGTAGGAGAAGAACAGGGTGGTCCCAGTCAGCCTGGACCTGCAGCGAGAAGCGGAGCCACCCAGGGGAGCCCAGCCCTAATGTGCTGCAGTCAAGGGAGTGAGCCCAGCCACAGTGAATGCTCATGGTTGCAAACTGAAAGGTTCCCTGGCTACTTGTTACATCATATTCTTGTGGCAATAGTTAACTCTTACATCTCTGAATTCATTTTCTATCCCTGTATAGTAAATTACCACAAGCTTTGCAGTTGAAAACAAAATAAATTAATTATCCCACAGTTTCCCATGGGTCAGGAGTCTGGGTGCCGGCCAGAGCTGCAATCTCGTCTAAGGCTTGGGGTCCTCCCCCAAGCTCCCAGGTTGTTGGTGGAATTCACGTCCTTGTGGATGTAGGGCTGAAACTCTCAGCTCCAAGAGGCTGCTCTCACAAGAAGGCTATTTGCTTTACTCAGGCCAGCAGGGCTCACCTGATTAGGTCAGGCCCACCCACGATAATCTCCCCTTTTGATGAACTAGAAGTCAACTGATTAGGGACCTTAATTACATCTGCAAAGTCCCTTCACCTTTGCCATGTAGCCTAATCACAGGGTGACATCTATCATATCCACAGGTCCTGCCCCACTCAAATGGAGGGCATTATGGAAGACAGGTATACTGGGGACAGGAATCTTGGGGACACCTTAGACTTCTGCCTACCCAAGAGTGATGGAGGACCCTGTTTTTACCCACTCGACAGTTGCTTTGTCAGAGTTTTCTGTGGGTGGCCAAAAGGTACTTCCATTTCCAAATGTAAATACTTTTTCAGATTTTTTTTTCTCCCTCTACCATCTCTCATGGAAACCCTGGTGGCGCAGTGGTTAAGAGCTCAGCTGCTAACCAAAAGGTTGGCAGCTCGAATCCACCAGCCGCTCCTTGGAAACCCTATGGGGCAGTCCTACTCTGTCCTATAGGGTTGCTATGAGTGGGAATCGACTCGACAGCGACAAGTTTGATTTTGTTTTTTACTGTCTCTCATGGCAGTTCAACAGGAACTCAGACAGAGTGAATGTCTAGAAAAGCTCAGCCTGCCCCCAGAGCACCAAACCCCAAGACCCCAGTAGATCTCTGCAGGAGTCCAGGGAAAGGGTCAAGGCGTACAGACAGCAAGGAAACTCAAGAACAGGCACTAGAAAACTACGGTTCTGATGCTCTGTGAGCAGAATCAAACCAGGTCCCTGCAGCACCATGGCCTGGATTTGGCCGGCACCAACCCCGATGGAGTGTCCCTACAGCTGACCATCTAGACAGCCAGCAGTGGCGTGATGCAGCTGGCTTCGGGGTCAGAGAGACAGAAGTTCAGATCTCGGCTTATGCCCTTCACGTTATGACCAAAGGAACCAGACACCAACGCACACATGAGGGATCCTTAACATTTCTGTAACTAGTGCTGATTGCTTTTTGTGCTCTGGAGTCG
This sequence comes from Dugong dugon, assembly GCA_030035585.1. Lineage (NCBI taxonomy): Eukaryota > Metazoa > Chordata > Mammalia > Sirenia > Dugongidae > Dugong > Dugong dugon. The sequence goes on from CM057472.1 coordinate 111,956,096, forward strand.
GGCTGCCTTGATTTGAGCCCTTGGGAACAGCAATGAGCTTCTCTATACTTCAGTTTGCTTATCGATAAAATAACAGTAACAGCACCAGCAGCAATAATAACACTGACAAGAAAACCTGCTTCCTAGGGGTGTTGTGAAGGTGACATGAAATAATTAATGTAAGACTAGCCCAGTGCTTGGCTGTGGACAGCCCTTGATATGTGGCCAAGGTCAGGTTTCTCTTTCTTTCTTTCTGTCTGTCTGTCTTTCCCCCCTTCACTCCCTCCTTCCCTGGCTCCCTTCCTTCCTTCCTTTCTCTCTTTGGTCCCATTGTCACACTGTGCTGGGCACTGGGAAAAGGAAAATGAATGAGACACAGTCCCTGTTCTCAGGGAGGTGAAGTCCAGTGCAGGGGCCAGGGGGCAGGATAAAATAATGAGTTCAGAACAGTGTTTTAAATCTTATTTTTGTCCTGGAAGAGAAAGAGCGGGAGAACGTGAGGGCTTAGAGAGATGCGAGTGAACAAACCAGGTTGACAGTTGGGGTGGGGGGACAGGGTGGGAGGTGACCATAAAGAGGAAGAGGAGGGAGAGGGCTTGTCCATCAGAGCCCCGGACGTGGGCTGCCTCTGAACGGTGGTGGTAGCAGAGAGGAAGGCTCCCCTCAGAACATGGAGCTGAGCTCTCCGCCTAGCCTCCCTTTTGGACACCTCTTTGTCTGTAAAGGACAGTGCATAAACTCAGTATTTTCACATGGGTTCAACTCAGATGCAAACGGATCTGTCCAAGTGGTAAATGTGAAAGGAAGACCAGGGTGGCAGCAAGGACATTACTCCTCCAGCACCGTCTCGGTGTCTCTGAATCACAGCGACGGAAGTTTGGATGGTGCACTATCACCTGGCATGAGCCATTAGGGGCCACCCGCCATACGTTTTCCCCGCGAGCTGGATGGCAACTCCAGTTAGTTATCTCTGAGGGCAACGCGTAAATATCATCAGGACGTGAAATATCACGGGCATTTGGAAAGAAAATACAGCCGTCTAAATACTGATGTTTTCAGCTGACTGAGAATTGGAATTTCAGAGCAGGAAGTGACTTAGCATGTCACTGGCTCAGCCTTCTTAGTTCATAGATCAGGGCCCAGTAGGTTCCACTTTATTCATTCACTCATCCGTCCATTCACGTGATCAACAAGTCCAGGGGCTGTTTCTCTACGAGGTGTTGGACTTCTCGAAAATAAATAAGACATAGTCGATGCCATGAGGTCCTGCACAGTCTACCCTGCAAAGAAGACAGGTGAACTAAAGTTTAGGTTAGATGGAGTGACACAGTGGCTGCAACAATGGGCTCAAGCATAGCAACGATTGTGAGGATGGCACAGGAGCGGGCGGTGTTCAGTTCTGTTGTTCACAGGGTCGCTAAGAGTCAGAAACAACTTGACAGCACCTAACAACAACAGGATAACTACAAAGCCAGGTAAGCCAGGGTTCTGGAGGGGATGGCATGGACACTCAATCCAGCCAGACATATCAGGGAGGGCTGCCTGGAAGAGGTAACATCTGAAATTAGTCTTGAAGGACTGTGATTATTTGTTTGTTTCGCTGGCACCTAGCACAGACCTGGTACCCAGCAGATATGTCAACATGTGAGCGTGTAGGAACAAATGGGTGGTAAGCTCAAATCCCTCCAAGGGCAAAGCTGGTATTTTCAATGATTAAGGAGACCAGGTATAAGACACTAGGGAGGAGGACCGACTGTGGCGATCTGTAGAAAGTATGCCTCGTAGGAATAGGGCCAGTGGTTTCCATGTGCAAATGTGGGCTCAGGGCTGCCAGGGCCCTTGATTTATGTGCTAGAAACTGGAAATCTAGATTTGTCTCATGAAATATCCCATTTTGTATATGTCAGTAACTGAATATTTGTGAACACTCTATGAGGGTCAAAGAACACACCTCCGGGAGCCATTTGTGGTGCCTAGGATGGCAATCTGTGACTTCTGATTTATTGAGCCCTAGGAGCCCTACCTAAGCACTCAGCTACTAACCTAGAGGTTGGTGGTTGGAATCCATCTAGAGGTGCATCAGAAGAAAGGCCTGGCAATCTAATTTTGAAAGATCACAGCCATTAAAAATCCTATGAAGTACAGCTGTACTCTGAAACACCCAGCCACCACTCGTCTGTCCTGGGAGGCTTATATGTTGCTATGATCCTGAACAGGCTTTATCAGAGCTTCCAGACTAAGACAGACTAGGAAGAAAGGCCTGGCAATCTATTTCTGAAAATCAGCCAAGGGAAACCCTATGGATCACAATGGTCCAGTCTTCAGCCAATCATGGGGAAGGTACAGGACTGGGCAGCGTTTCCTCTCGTTGTGCGTGGGGCTGCCGTGATAGGTGGTAGCTCACACCCACCACTTGCCTGCGGGCTCATTGTGACCCGAGCCTCTGACAAACATCTCCAGGCCAGCACTGAAGATCAGGATCTTTACTGCACAAAGGACTTGAACAGGCTTCTGAAGGTTAAATGACTTGCCCAATCCACAAGGCATAGGTGGTTGAGTTGGACGCAAAGGCAGTTGATCACTTCCCTCACGGCTCAGAGGAACAGGGTCAAGGTGTAGTCCCCCACTGCCTGCGCTGCAGAGGGCTTAGGGGAGTGCATGCTCCAATTCAGGATAGGAGCTGGGTGGGGAGACAGTGCTCCCCATGAGACAGCAGGAGCAGGAACCCCTTCCCACACATCAGGGTGCCATCTCAGCAAACCACCACCCGCCCCTCGGGAAGTGACTGCTTCTGCCCCTCCCCCTGTAAATAAATAAATAAAGTCAAGCACAAGGAAAGGGAAAAAGAAAAAAAGTTTCTGACTTTCTGTAACCTTTTCTGAGAGTTCAGGTTATTTCTTTAATGCATTTGTCTGCTTTTAAATGGGCTCCTTAGCCTCTCAAGGGAAACCAGTATAATACACCATCACATTTCTCACCGGAGAAAAAAGAACACTTACTCTTAATAGGTGGCAATTTTGCCATATGTTATTGACATAGTAAGTGCGAAATTTCCGTGATACTCAGTGCAGAGTGCAGCAGATTAAAGAACAATGAAGCACAGTGCAAAATGAAGTTTCAAAAGCCGCAGTGTCAAAGTCAGGGGAGGTGTGAACAAATCACATCTTTGCGGCACTGTTCAGAGCAAGTTTACTAATTACGCTATCCTGCACGAATTTCAAAGTAAGTTCTCCAAGACTAAGGAAAGTTTTATAAGCGTTATTCCCCCCCGCTGCTTGTCAGCATTTCCTCCTCGGTGCCTTCGGCAAAGACGGCAGAGAGAGAGACAGCAAGGTGGAGCTGGGCTAGGTCATTGATTCTTTCCCTTCAGGCGCAGAAGCAGAAGGAAGCTAAAGGCCAGCTTTGAAATACAGGCTGAGATGCTCGGTTACCGACCCCTTGGACACTCGCTGTAAACAGCAAGGCTGAGTCCATCACAGAAGAACCACACAGACTGGCCCCGAGCTAAGGGCTTCAAATCCACACCGCACCTCGGGAAGCAGGAATCGCTGCCTCTCCTCCAGCCCCAGCCAAGGTGGAGGTGAAGAAACAGCTAACGTAGGAAATCAATTTGCCCCAAATTATACAACTAGTCCATCACAGACCTGGTGCTCAGAGCCAGGTCATCTGTCTCCGATTCGCCTCCCCTGCTCTTTCTGATACCTCAAAGCCCAAACCAAACCAGGTGCTGTCAAGTTGAGCCCAACTCCCAGGGACCCCATGTGTGTCAGAGTAGAACTGTGCTCCATGAGGTTTTGGATGGCTGATTGTTTGGAAGTGGATCACCAGCCCTTTCTTCCAAGGCTCCTCTGGCTGGATTCAAACCATCAGTCTTTCAGTCAGCAGCTGAGCATGTTAATCATTTGCACCACCCAGGGGCTTTCTAATTACTCATTGGGCTTTAGATTGTTTTTAATGCAGTGAAAACTCTTTTCTAAATGAAATCTTAAACATATAGCCATGATGTAAAACAGGTAAGAGTAGAGAAACACTTGTTGACGGTGGGGACAGTGGGATCGTTGAGGGCTTCCAAGTAGCCCTTCATCTTTTACTCTCTAGTGCCTGAGGGTCCTTGAGAGGATTCCACCGATGAGGGATATCTGAGTGTGTGAGTGCACACACACACACACACACACACACACTCACACACACTCACACTATACACACACTCACATACACACTCGTACACACACTCACACTCATACACACACTCACACTCATACACACACACACACACACTCACTGACACACACACACGCTCTGGGGGAAAGGGCTTGTGGAACTTAACAGATTCCCAAAGAGATTTATGATGCTCACCACCTTTACAACCCCAGACCTACAATAAATACATCATGTCTGCCCTGGGCAGAGAGTACCCCCCCTCCCCACCAACCGCTCCATTCATTTACAAATGCATCCATTTATTTACAGCCTGGCCTTAATGAAAAACACAATTCCTGGGAACATATACCCAAAAAATCCTCAGACCCATTGCCAGCGGAGTACAAAAAAAAAAAACCGCGTTGCCATTGAGTCGATTGCCACTCACAGCGACCCTATAGGACAGAGCAGAACTGCCCCATAGAAAGGCTGTCATCTCTATGGAAGCATACTGCCACATCTTTCTCCCCTGGAGTGGCTGGTGTGTTCAAACCACCGACATTTTGGATAGCAGCTGAGTGTTTAACCACTGTGCTACCAGGGCTCCAATGGAGGACAAAAACCAAAAACCAAACCCAGTGCCGTCAAGTCAATTCCGACTCATAGCGACCCTATAGGACAGAGTAGAACTGCCCCATAGGGTTTCCAAGGAGTGGCTGGATTCGAACTGCCAACCTTATGGTTAGCAGCCGAGCTCTTAACCACATAGTCAGGGCTGATATACTTTCTGGACTAAACTCTTTGTTTTGAGATAAGTGCAGATCCGCAGGCGGTTGTGAGAAGCAATACAGGGCGGTCCCAGGATCTGTCTCCATTTTTCCAAGATGGCAGCATCCAGCGTAACCACAGCACAGCATCACACCCAAGAAACAGACACGGACGCAACCCACCCTCCTGGCCAGAGTCCCCAGCTTTGTTGTGCTCATCTGTGTGTATGTGTGTGTTTGACTTACTTTTAAAAAATGAAATACTTCTAAACAGAGTGGATCCCAGCATAAAACTACTTCCACCTCTGGGAAGAATTACAGCCCAAAACGTGGAGTGACCCATTTCCTGCAGAACACAGCTGATGTCAGACGAGCTGTGACCCAGCATAAACTGACTGCAGCCTGGAGCAGGTGCAGCACCAGAAGCGTGTCCAGAGAGGCAGCTTCAAGGCCCCACCCGGGGTGGCCGTTGCTCCGTGCAGGTGCCGGGCAGGAGCATCCCGGCAAGCCCTCACCTTAGTCACGGAGATCTCAGATCCTGGCCGGCTTTATAGATGAGAGCTGTTTCCCCGAGTGTTGCTGGGACGCAGACAGCGAGAAGGCTGGCAGAGATGGGGCCATCAGGCTGGCGAGAGACAGCGTGGCCTGCCTTTGTCAGGCCTGTGAGCCTGTGAAAGGTTTGCTGTAATTCCAGAGACTTCACTCAATTGGAGCCCTGGTGGTACAGTGGTTAAGCGTTTGACTGCTAACTGAAAGCTCAGCAGTTCGAATCCACCAGCTGCTCCTTGGAAATCCTATGGGGCAGTTCTACATCTTACAGGGTCACTATGAGTCAGAATCGACTCGATGGCAAGCAGTTTCTTTTTTTTTTCACTCAGTCAGGCGGCAAGAATAGAAACGCATGTGATGCTGTGCAGGAACCTTCCGGCTTCTGCGGGAACGCTCTGGTGGCCAGCACAGCACTGTCCGACTCCCCCTAACCACCTCGGTCCTCTCAGCACAAAGGGACCCACCGGCCTCCTGTGCCAGACCCTCATCAGTGCTGGATGGGACACTAGATCATCATGGCCAACCCCTTATTGCACATGCGGGGAACCGGAGACCTCAAGGAAGGAGGGGGACCTGTGTGTCCATTCAAGGGGAGGACCACATTGAAGACAAGCACAGAAATGACGTCGGTGATAGAGCATGATGGCCCAGGCCCGGAGCTGCTCAGGTGTGAGTTTGTAACCTCTCTGAGCCTCAGTTTTCCCATCTATAGCAGGAGTTAGCAAACCCTTTCTTGACAGAGCCAGAGAGTAAATATTTTACGGTTTGCGGTGCCCTTGGTCTCCATGCCAACTACTCACCCTGCCTTTGAAGTTTGCAGTCAGTCACAGACAATGTGTAAACAGAGAGGAGTGGCTGTGCTCCCACAAAACTTGATTACAAACGCTGATGGGAAGCAAGAATTGGTCCCAAGCCGTAGTTTGCCAATCCTTGATCTATGTTATTGTTAGGTACCGTCTAGTCGGTTCCAACTCATAGCATCCCCTATGTACAACAGAAAGAAACACTGCCCGGTCCTGCGCATCCTCACAATCGTTGCTATGCTTGAGCCCATTGTTGCAGCCACTGTGTCAGTCCAGCTCATTGAGGGTCTTCCTCTTTTTCTCTGGCCCTCTACTTTACCAAGCATGATGTCCTTCTCCAGGGACTAATCCTCTTGACAACATGCCCAAAGTGCATGAGACAAAGTCTCGCCATCCTTGCTTCTAAGGAGCATCCTGTCTGTTCTTCTTCCAAGACAGATTTGTTTGTTCTGTGACATTCCATGGTATATTCAATATTCTTTGTCGACACCATAATTCAAAGGCATCAATTCTTCTTTGGTCTTCCTTATTCATCGTCCAGCTTTTGCAGGCATACGAGGTGATTGAAAACACCATGACTTGTGTCAGGTGCACCTTAGTCCTCAAAGTGACATCTTTACTGTTTAACACTTTAAAGAGGTCTTTTGCAGCAAATTTGCCCAATGCATTATGTCATTTGATTTCATAACCGCTGCTTCCATGGGCATTGATTGTGGATCCAAATAAAATGAAAACCTTAAAATCTTCCATATTTTCTCCATTTATCATCATGTTGTTTATTGGTTCAGTTGTGAGGATTTTTGTTTTCTTTATGCTAAGGAAATCCTGGTGGAGTAGTGGTTAAGAGCTACGGCTGCTAATCAAAAGGTCAGCAGTTTGAATCCACCAGGCGCTTCTTGGAAACTCTATGGGGCAGTTCTACTCTGTCCTACAGGGTCCCTATGAGTTGGAATTGACTTCACGGCAATGTGTTTTTTGGGTTATGTTTAGGTGTAATCCATACTGAAGGCTGCAGTCTTTGATCTTCACCTTGATCTATATAATCAGTAAATTAATACCTCCTGCACAGGACTATCATGACAAATACCAGGCATACAGGGAATTCTCTAGAAGAGTGTTATTGTTGTTGTCAGCTGCTGTTGAGATAGCCCTCAGCTCATGAAGAACCCCTGCACAACGGAACGATACGCTGCCTGATCCTGTGCCATCCTCATGATCAATTGCAAATCAGTGATCCATAGGATTTTCACTGGCTGATTTTTGGAAGTAGATCACCAGGCCTTTCTTTCTAGTCTAAGTCTGGAAGCTCCACTGGAATCTGCTCGGCATCATGCAACACGTAAGCCTCCACTGGCAGTTGGGTGTTGGCTGTACATGAGGTGCATTGGCTGGGAATTGAACCTGGGTCTTCTGCATGGAAGGTGAAAATTCTACCACTGAACCACCAGTGTCCCCTCTAGAAGAGTGCTTGACTCATAATTAGTGTTCAGGATGTGTTGGGTATTATACTTTTTTGCATAACGTACTTTATCCAAACACATAATGTGGGTCCAATCCTCAGACATGTTGAGAACACTTGAATGATGTTCAAGACCAGCCAAGTATCAGTCTAGACTCTTTCAGCAGAGGCCTGAGTTGGGGGAACAGGAACTCAGATGGTTAGAATGATCTTCTGTTTACACTGCAAAGGGGCTCTTGACCCAACAAAGGTCAAAAGCACTGAGTTATTGGATGTGATCTAATATCGTAATTCTAGGCCTAAAAACAGCACCAACTTATTAGGAGCAAGTTCAAGTGCATGGAAGCCTCCTCTCCCTGCAGTAAACCCAGACTCAGCCAGCTGCCAAGCCAGGTCAGGTCTCAGCGGGGCTCAGAGAGGGCTCCTGGAGGATGCGACATCTCAGCTCAGACCATCAACACAGGTCAGAAGTGTCCAGACGTTTGGGAAAGAGCAGTGGGAAGGGCATGTGCCAAGGACCTGAGGCAGGATGTCGGCACATTTGAGACAAAGACAGAAGGCCAAAGCGGCCAGAAGCATAATGCACAGTGATGCTCCTCCGTGTGGGTCTTGGGTGCCCAGATGTGATGTCATGCTAGGCAACAGTGACATCAAGATGAATATGCTATAGCACACATCCCCAAGAAGCTCTCAAGTTGACAGGAAGTGACAGACAGGAAATGTCATAAGCAAAGCCTTTCCATAAGCACAGGCAGGGTACCTCGGAGGCCCAAGGGATGGAGACCCAGCAGGCAGAAGAGGCTTCACAGAGGAGATAGCATCTGCCTGGGTGTTGAAGAATGAAAAGGAGTTTGTCAGAAGGAAGAAAAGCATTTCAGGCAGAGGAAGGAGAGGACTTAATGATACCTGGGACATGATCCGATAGAGTCAAATACAGTTGTGATAAAGAGATATAGAAGTAGGTGAGTATGATAAATGCATTTCGAAGGAGAGAGGCTGGAGAAAGCCAAGAGACGTCTCCAGCTAGATGCATAAAAATATCAAGTAGAGGAAACAATTTAAGGGGTGAAAAATGAGACTGGAGGACTCAGACAGGACAGACGACACCTGCTCTTCCTCTACAAAGTTTCGAGGGAGTCAACCAACACAACCGACCTGGCCCATCCCACAAACAAAACCAACCTTGTGTTTGTAGGCTGGACCTTGCCATTTTGTGATTATCCGTGGGCCCCTTGGTTTCTTCAGGATGAAGGCTGGGTGTCGTTCATCTCTGTTCTCCTGTGCCTACAACGGTGCCTGGTCATACTGGAAGCAAGGAAGTGTTTGTTGAGTGAGTAAATAAATGAAGAAGGAAATCTAAAGACTACCTTGGAATTTCATTTCATGTCTCCAAATGTGAAAAGAACCTTCTTTGGTTTAATGATAAAGCACAATCTTTTCAGCCTCGGGCGAAAATAATCTACAATGTTCTGTCTTTGTTTGCTGCATGCCTTCACAAGTGATTGTAACCCTCCGTGCTGATGAAGGCCATATTAGTGGGAACCTTCTGACTCTGAGCACACCAGTGGCTGCTTCCTTCATGAAGAACACTTTATCTAGCTGGAGACATCTCTTGGCTTTCTCCAGCCTCTCTCCTTCGAAGTGCATTTATCACACTCATCTACTTCTACATCTCTTTGTCATAACTGTATTTGACTCTATCAGATCATGTGTGAACCAGAAATAACATTAGTTCAAGTTCACAACTCTCCCGAGACACTTGAGGCCCAGCCTCTGGCCCAGAGACAAGGCCAAAGGCAAAGAAGTAGAGTCATCTATCCCCCACACCTCTCCTTCAAGATCAACAAGAACAGATTTGTTTGGAAAAACCATTGGGGCCATCAGATGTATTTAAATGCAAAGATGTCACTTTAAGGACCAAGGTGCTCCTAATCCAAGCCATGATATGCATGTGAAAGCTGGACAATGAATAAGGAAGACCGAAGAATTGATGCCTTTGAATTGTGGTGTTGGAAAACAATATTGAATATACCATGGACTGCCAGAAGAATGAACAAATCTGTCTTGGAAGAAGTACAACCAGACTGCTCCTTAGAAGCAAGGACGGCGAGACTTTGTCTCATACTCTGGAGTTGCTATGAGGAGGGACCTGTCCCTGGAGAAGGACATCATGCTGCTAGAGTAGAGGGTTCGTGAAAAAGAAGAAGACCCTCAGTGAGATGAACTGACCCAGTGGCTGCAACAATGGGCTCAAGCATAACAACAATTGTGAGGATGGCACAGGACCAGGCAGTGTTTCGTTCTGTTGTACACAGAGTCTCCGTGAGTCGGAACTGACGCACTGGCATCTAACAACAACAACTAACTAAAGGTTGATGGTTCGAACCCACCTACCAGTGCCATGGAGGAAAGGCCTGGCGATCTGCTTCTGTAAATATTACTGCTGAGAAAACCCTATGGAGCAGTTCTACTTTGTAACATGGGGCCACCATGAGTCAGAATCAACTCCATGGCCAAGGGTTTTGTTCTGCTTTTTTATGTCAGGAATGCTGGAAGTTCTGGAGCGTGAGTGAAAAGAAAACTCTACTTACATACAGATAGACTTGTTGGTGGGATACCACCTCACTGGAACTGGCCTGTATTGCTGGAGATGAGGTTGAAGCCACCTGCGTGACCACACCTGGTGCACCTCCCTGCCTTTGAAGTCAGACCCAGGTGAGGACGAGTCCCGGGTCTGACTCTACCTCAGGTGAGTCCCCACATCTCCTTAGATGTTTCTGGTTTTGTCACCTGGAAAATGTGGAGGGTGGCATCACCCCACGTGGATCTCAGGAAGGTCACAGGAGGGAAGACAAGAATGCCTCCAGGTGTTTGAAGATGTGCGGGAGAGCGAGGGGCTTGACACGGCAGCATTGTGGTATCGCCACTTTGAGTGGACCTGGACTCGGGGTGACCAACACCTCCCAGTTTGCCTGGAGCTTTCCCAGGTTTAGCAGTGAAGGTCCCACATCCTGGGAACACCACTGTCCTGGGCAAACCGGGATGGTCACTGTCCTGGAGCTCTCTGGGGTCCCCCACATGTGTCCTGGAGGAGGCTGTCTTTCTGGCCTCTGGCTCAGTGGCTTTCAGACTGGGTGTGCTGCAGAAGCTGGAGAAACCGGGGATGCGTTAACCTGCCGATTCTTGCACGGGATTCTGGAATCTGTGCTCAAACTCACACAGCGGTGATCCAGGATGAGATCCTGGGAATGCATCCTCTCTCTTCACCGTTTCATTTAGAATGTGTTCTTTCAGAAAGGCCAGGTTCCCTGGCTGGAGGCCCTTCCCTGCAACAGCCGCCTTCACGTCACATCCTGGCCACAATGACCCAGCTCCTGGTCCCGGTCTCATGTCACAAAAGGGAACACTGACCGGGGGAGAGAGGCAGCGAAAGTGTCCAGGAGAGTGGGGGCAGACCAGGGCATCAGGGACAGCAGAATCACATCTGTTCTCTGTCCCAGCCCTCGAGTGCATTTTTGGTTCTGTTTAGGTTTTATTTCTGAAACTTTGGTTTTGTTTTTGTATAAGTGACACAGTCCTTGGGCTGGACAAAAGCAGACACACTTGGAAGACAGGTTGTGCAAGGTGGGCTGTCTGCAACTTTGCATCTTTGCGTCTTTGCGGTTGACTCCTGCCAGGCGTGCCCTCTCCCCACCCAAGATCACAGCGGTCTCTGGTTCTGGACATTGCTGATCCTTCTGCCCTGCAGGCCCGGCTGGTAACAGCTTCTGCAGTGGCTAGTGCCTGGGCATGTCCCCATCTCACAGTGCCACCTTAGCTCTGCCCAGACAACGAGCCAACCTATTGCCATCAAGATGACTCGGACTCACGGCGACCTTGAGTGTGTCAGAGTAGGACTGTGCTCCTTAAGGTCTTCAAGGCTGAGTTTTCAGAAGCTTATCCCCAGGCCTTTCTTCCACGGCACCTCTGGGTAGACTCGAATCTCCAACCTTTTGGTTAGCAGCAGATTGCATTAACCATGTGCACCACCCAGGGAATCCTTAGATCTGCTCACAACTTAGTAAATAGTCCCGTCCTTGGCCCTATCCAACACCCTGTCCTCTGGGCATGCCCTCTGTTTCTAGGGGGACTCTGCCTGTTCTAGGAGGCAGCACGGAAATAGAGCGAGATGTAAGAGTTAGCGGCAAGGAATGGGGCTCAGCAATAGCGTAAACGTTCAGCTCTAGGGCAATGAGGTGGTGTTTATGCCAAACCTTCTCCATGGACTATCCTACAATCTTAACAACGATGTGTAGGAGGAGTTTGCAATAACTTGGACAAATACGCATGGTATAAAGTTAACAAGGAGAAAACAGGATGCAAAATACATACCACATGTTTTCACGTGTATTAAGTGGCTTAACGAACAACAGATCACTACGTACGCAAAACTGAATAAACACATCGATGCTTGGTGAGTCTTTAAAGAGAGGGGTTTCTTCTTTCTACTCTGCAATTTACTTTGAACTTTCAACTGTTTGCATCTATTGATTTTGGAAAAGAAGAAACAAACAAACATTAAACTTTACATAAAAATATTCTTACAAGGAGAGGTTTCTTAAGGCCAATGGAAGTATAAGTAACAGAATTCAGGAAGATAGAAGGTGGACACAGCTGTGAAGTTTCCTTAATCTAATCCTGTCATTTTACAAACAGGGAAATGGGGACCCATCAAAAGGAAGGGACTTGGGCCTAATCCATATAGTAACCCTAGTAGCACAGTGCTTAAGAGCTCAGCTGCTATCCAAAGGGTCAGCAGTTTGAATCCACCAGCTGCTCCTTGGAAACCCTATGGGACAGTTCTACTATGTCCTGTAGGGTCTCTATGAGTCAGAAGGGACTTGACGGCACTTAAGAACAGTTAACAATCCACATAGCTGGTTGCCATGACGATGAAGAGATTTCAGCAGAGCTTCCAGACTAAAATGGACTAGGGGGAAAGGCCTAGTGATCTACTTCCAAAAATCAGCCAGTGAAAACCCTATGGATCCCAACAGTCCATAGGGGAAGGGGCAGGACTAGGCAGAGCTTCTTTTCCTGTACATGAGGTCATAGTTAGTGGGGCGGGACTTGTCAGCAGCCACCAACAATGACAATCCACCCAGCTGCCACATAGCCAGGTAAGAGCATAAGTTGCCCTAGACACCAGGTCTCCTGACCCAAGGGCAGAGCAGTTTATTAATGCTCTGAGAATTCTCGCTTTTTCATCCTATATCCCCAGGTTGCCAATTTTGTTCCCCACCTTGTTTAACCGCTTCCCCCCACCTTTTGGAAGGCTTAGTCTCAATGGATCATCCATTTCCCACTTACCTTGCTACTTTTTGTTCATCCGACTATTTCGTGTTCAGCCTTCACTTCGGGCTACTTAAGGTTCTTATCCTTTCACTCAATAGCTTAAATTCCCCGTCATGCCAGAAACTTCACCGTCTGACTCGTATTGCTCAAAGTTCAGCTTGGACAGCTTGGGGACAGCGCTGCAGGCTTTGCCCCGCATGAGGGAGGAGACTTTGAAAAACGGAGAAGAGCAGAATGCGGGGACGGGCTAGCTCAGGTGCAACTGGGGGGCTTCCAGGCCATGGGGACACTCGTAAAACAGGAAAGCAAAAGAGTCTGAAGGTGTGATGGTTGAAGCATTCACCGTGGTGGTGACTGGGAGGGGCTGGGAAGAGTAGAGACTAGGAATAGAAATGGAGACATAGAGATGAGTCCAAAACTAAAAGGGACAGCAGAGGCCAGACAGCATCCAGGTAGTGACAAATCCCCAGATTTCTCAGGTGGGAAGTCAACCCACTTTTGGGGTCCATGTCCCCACTTCCCAAAATAAAAGCTCCCTGGGTTATTTGCAACATCAATGTAGATGTGATAACGTGTGTTTTGTATTCCAAGGTGCCTGGAATTTGGAGAGCAAATGAGGACCATTGAGCTCTGCCATTCCCAAGTGCATGATTATGAGCTGTGTATTATCTGACGGCACTGAGTTCAGATTCCTGGGCTGTAAAATGGAGGTAACGACCCGCTTGCCATGTGTGTTTTAATTGTAGAGTGTCTACTGTGAGAGGTGTTAATAGTCTTTTTCTTTTTCTCATTTTATCCCCCAAAATAAGTTGTATGCTTAAAACTTGTTTAAAACCTTTGATAACATGTGAGGATTGGGAAGAACTATAAAATGTATGCAGCTCAATCTTTGGTACAATCCAAAAAGTAATTGCTCACCAATTCCTATATTATTTCTAAAATCATAACCTTATTTGAGAATGAATACAACCAGAATGTCCTTAGAAGCAAGAATGGCAAGACTTCTCGACTGTCTTACTTTGGACATGCTATCAGGAAAGACCAGTCGCTATACAAGGACATCATGTTTGGTAAAGTAGCGGGTCAGGGAAAATGAGGGAAACCTTCACTGAGATGGATTAACACAATAGCCGCAACAATGGATGTAAACACATCAACCATCATCAAGATGGCGCAGGACTGGGCAACGTTTCATTGTGTTGTACCCAAGGTTGCCGTGAGTTGAAGTCAACTCGAGGACAGCTAACAACAACAACAACAACAACAACTCATTTTAGCACACTGAGAGGAGAAATCTGAGTATCAAGTGACTTGATTTTCTCCATTCCATGACTTTGTAATGTGTTCAACAACCAAGAGGCACGAGAGCACTCCCTTCCCATCCTCTCTGTTTTCTCTCTTCCTATCGCTGACCTATCAGTAGGAGTCTTCAGCCCCTGGAGCCCTCCACGCCCCAGTCATAACCCAAGCAAGATGGGAAATTGGCTTCCAGCACTTGGCTTTCCTAAACCTGAAACAGTCCTAAAAATTGCTGCATTGATTCTGCAACAGAATTTACCTTTGCATTTATCTGTATGACCTTACAGATGTTTTTCGGCGTGAAAAATAAGGAAATGTTAGTACTCACATCATAATACCTTGTAAGTGCCTCTGCTTTCAAAGATTCCTACTTCCTGAATCTCTTGTTCTTTTGAGTTTGTGAGACATTTGCAGTTAAATTTGGTAAACTATGAAAATAAACATGTATATGTCCCTTTGATACTTTGCATTCTAAACAGTGGTATTTCTTTTGTTGCTTGTCTGTCAGTTCACGTCTTCAGTGCTGTTCAGCACCCACTGACCTCACAGTTGTACATTCAGAGCTTAGAGCCCATATCCCGTGCTTACCTTGTAGCGCCCTAAACTGTGTTTTAAAAACAGGACATCCACGGCCACCTGCAGGAGCTAAAGTGACAGACGGTGATTTTTGGAGGCGTGCAGGACCTCTCCACCCCTGGGATCTCACTCAACACCAGGACACGTCAAGGGATGCCACTGAAAAGTGCAAGAACTAGGAATCAAGGCCCAAGAGCAGGTCCTTCTCTTGCAGCAGCACATAAGGGATCAGAGCCTGGGCTCCGGGCTCGGGAATCCTGGGTTCAAATCCTGATTCCCTCACTTACTGTGTGAAGCTGGGTGAGTGACCTTACCCACTCCATCTCAGTTTCCTAGTCTGTGAAATGGGAGTAACAATGGTACCCATCTCCTAGAGCTGTCGGGGTGACTAATGGCTTGACGAAAGCTCTGGGGATATTCTTGGCACGTGGTAACAGCTGCAGAAGTGCTTATTGTTGTTGTTGTTATTATTATCCCCAGTGCTTGTTTTGGTGAAAATGAATGCTTTATGTTTGGGAGATGGGTAGCCAGAGTCAGGAGAACTGAGCCCCCACGTTGGCATGAAATTTATAATCTAAGTTAGTGAGTTCTCCGAAATAGGAACATTCTTGTTTCTAGAGTTGCACAATCAATAAAGTTGGGAATGGAGCAGCCTTACCTGAGGGCGTCCATCATCGACTCTGGCCATGCCCCTCCGGGGCCCAGACCCACCCACAGGTGTTAAGTCCACCACCAAAGACAAGTATCGGTGCGCCCAAAACAGCTGTCAGGGCTCAGTCGTGTCTGCTATGAAAATGTGAGCTTCTTGCACTGGACATATGCCAATAATAATAACAATACTTAAAAGCACCAAACAGAAAAAAACAAACTCATTGCCACTGAGTCAATTCTGACTCATAGCAACCCTATAGGACAGAGTAGAACTGCCCCATGGGGTTTCCAAGGAGTGGCTGGTGGATTTGAACTGCTGACCTTTTGGTTAGCAGCTGAGCTCTTAATCACCGAGCCACCAGGACTCCAATTAAAAGCACACAGCTTGCTAAATATTTGGAGATCCATGTCTATAAATCAATATTTGTACCCCCCAAAGTGTCATCAAAGCCCTAATGATGTAGTGGTTAAGTGCTCTGCTTCTAACTTAAAGATCGGCAGTTTGGATCCATCAGCCGCTCCTTGGAAACCTTGTGGGGCACTCTGTCCTATAGGGTGGCCATCAGTCGGAATCGACTTGATGGCAACGGGTTTGGTTTTGGGGTTAAAGTCATTAAGGAGCCCTTGTTGTTGCTAGCCAAAAGGTCAGCAGTTTGAATCCACCAGCCACTCTTGGGAGAAAGATGTGGCAGTCTGCTTCCCTAAAGATTACAGCCTTGGAAACCCTATGGGGCAGTTCTACTCCGTCCTGTAGGGTCACAATGGTTCAGAATTGACTTGAAGGCAATGGAATTTTTTTTTGTTTTCTCTTTTTTTTAAGCGCCATTTCTGACATTCTCAGCATGTTCTGATACTGTCTTGGAGGTGTTTTTTTTTTCTTTTTTCTTTTATTTTTTAATGTCCTGTCCTGCTCAGAACCCAGACTTTCTCTGGTCTTAACCCCAGCTGCCTACTCTTTCCCTGGCTGACTCCTTCTAGATCTTTAAGATCCCACTCAGGTATTCCCAGAAACCTTTTTCCAATTCCATCGGCACCAACCACAGAAACAGTAAGGGCCTTTCTTTGCTTCCCTTGACCAGCCTTGCTCTGCCATGTTGGAATTCTCTTTCCTTGTCTGTGTTCCTCACTAGACTGTGGGATCTTCTAAGGGCAGGAACTGGGGCTTATTCATCTCTGTGTCCCTGGCAATTAGCACAGCACCTGGCATAATACATGTAAGACGGACGATGAGCAGATTGGAGGATGATGGCTAGATGAATAAATGAGTGAAGAAATTGGTTTCCAAGAAGTAATGGGAGTCCTGAACCAGTACAAGACGAATCAAGCCACCGGTGGCTTTAAGCAGAGGCATAGTCAGAAGCTGAGACAAAAGGTCAACAGCTAAGGAGGTTGAGAGAATAGAGAATGACTGTGGAACCAGGTACTCTAACTTCTGGATCTCATATGCTGGGCACCTACCTGTGCTTTCTCTTCTGTGGATGCAATGTGGTTTTCTGGAACGTGAGCTGGGATCCTTAAAGCCAGACATGAATTACACCTAAAAATAAGGCATGTCCAAAATTATGACAAATGTTCTTTGAAAATTCATGATGCCAGAATAACCCCACGCCAAAAAGCCACCAAGAATCCAAGGGTCTACAATTTCTCCAAGTCGCTAGTGACCCCTTGCTTACCTGGGAGCCTTGGATATGCACATGATACCAAATATACACCTTCTGCAGCAAAGAGTTTGTTCCAGTGGGTATACAAGACTGTATATTTCATGGAGGAAAAACTCCACTGTGACGCTAACGGTGATCTTTGTGTCTAACTTCCCACGTCTATATTCATGCTTCTCAAATCGCCCATTTATAACCCTTAATGCAAATGCCATTTTTAAAATCCATTCTTTCCTCTGTTAATTTAAAGACTGCAACATATGTCAACACAATACAGGCAATTCTAACCAAGCAGTAGTTGGCAAGATCTAGGGTTTATGCCCTGTTTGTATTATATTGAGATGCAGCCATACCGGAAAGAAAAAATTAAAAGAGAAAAAAAAAGAGGGAGAGAGGGAGAAATGCATGGGAACTTAATGAATCACTTTGTCATCAAACAATACGTTTTGATGTGCTGTCAGCCAGAATGGCAAGTGTAAACGTGTACCTCTCCATGAGTACCCTCAGGGCACGGTCTGGCACGGTGGAGTGGCAGCTCAACCTCCATTTATATCTCCATGGTGCCGTTCATTCATCGGTTTTTTTTTATAAAACCTTATCAAGCATCTTCTGAGTGTGAGACTCTGGGTGCTTGAGATTGTTAAGTGAATAATGTCATCGCCGTCAGAGGGCATAGAGTCTAGTAGGGTTCTCAAGACACCTGGATTCTAGCTGTGATGCCATCAAGCTTAGGCTGGGGTAGCCTAGATAACCTAGTTAGCACAGTGCTTGGAGCATAGTAGGCACTGACTAAATACCAAAAAACCAAACCCATTGCTGCCGAGTCAATTCCAATTCATGGCAACCCTATAGGATAGACTAGAACTGCCCCATAGGGTTTCCAAGGAGTAGCTGGTGGATTTGAACTGCCAACCTTGTGGTTAGCAGCCATAGCTCATAATCACTGTGCCACTGCGGCTCCACTTACTAAATAGCAGTTATTGTATTCATTTGGGGAGTCCTGGGGGTGCAGTGGTTAAGAGCTATGGCTGCTAACCAAAAGGTCAGCAGTGGAATCCAGCAGCCTATCTAGGAAATCCTACGGGGCAGTTGTACTCTGTTCTGTAGTGTTGCTATGAGTTGGAATGGACTCAATAGTATTTTTTTTTTTTTAAATATTCATTTGGGGGCAGGGCTTGGTGGTTCTGTGGTCGAATTCTCGTCTTCCTTGAAGGAGACCTGGGTTTGATTTCCCACCAAAGCACCTCATGTGCAGCTACCACCTGTCTGTCGGTGGAGGCTTGCATGTTGTTACGA
The DNA here is from genome assembly GCA_030035585.1 of Dugong dugon. Lineage (NCBI taxonomy): Eukaryota > Metazoa > Chordata > Mammalia > Sirenia > Dugongidae > Dugong > Dugong dugon. The sequence goes on from CM057472.1 coordinate 111,974,607, forward strand.
TGTGAAGCAGGTTTCAGCAGAGCTTCCAGACTAAGTCAAACTAGGAAGAAAAGCCTGGTGATCTACTTCAGAAAATCAGACAACGAGAATCCTGGGAATCACAACAGCCCAATCCACAGCAAGTCGTGGGGATGGATCACGACCGTGCAGTGTTTGCTTCCCTTGTTAATGGGGTCGCCATGAGTCAGGGGGCCCACTTCCCAGCAGCTAACAACAACTTATTAATTTAAGATCGGGTATAGTTGCGAGTGACAAACCCGAAATGACAGTGGCCCGGGCAGATAGCTTTGTTCCTCTCTCCTGTATGGAGGCAGGCAGTTTAAGACCGGCATGGTGCTCCATGGAGTTAAGACACCCACACTCCTATTGTTGTTTTTCTCTGCATGCCTCCATTTTCAATATGGCTGCTTCTGTTCCAGAGGTAAAGGGAGTGGAGGTTACCAGAAATTTCACAGGCCACTTTTGCTTCAGTCTCATTGGCCAGAAAGTTATCACATGGCCATGCATAGCTGCAAGGGATGCTGGGAAATGTGGTTTTCATTTATGGTAGGCTAGCCTATCCAGAGTTCTGTAACTATGGAAGGTGGAGGATGGGTATCGGGGAACAGTGAGCAGTCTGCAGAGTTCCCCTCCACGTTTCATCACGGAATGACTGTACTGAGGTTTCCCCATTCTGAACCTTACTTTGCTCCTTCATAAAATCAAGGTTAAAGTAGATGGTTTCAAGGCCACCCCCCAGCTCCCAATGAATATGAAGTGAAGGAATGCATGAACGAAAATAAATGAGTATCATCTTTTGATTCTATGAAATATACAAAATAAGCACCACTTTACAGCTTGTTAAAAGCTCAGATCACCCACCCATACCGATGAACATTAGTTTTTTAACATTTGAATCCAAATTCCCCTGACCCCAACCTTTGCAGCATTTTGTCTGAAAGTCTCCTGGTCCGTTCATTTCTGGTACTGACTTCTCCTCTTACATGACAGAGGCATTTGGTGCCTCTCAGTCTCTTTTTTTTGCATTTAAAAACTCTTCTCATCAAAAGTCAGCATTGCCTTTCATCCGGGCAGCACAGCCGAACCGGAGAAAAACACCCAAAGCAGGTTTCAGAGGAAATTAAAGCCGAGTCGCCGCTCACTGCACCCCAGCCAGTGGCAATAAGACATGCCTTATCAATGCTTCGGTTTTTAATATTCAGACCCATTAAGTTAAGCCAGCTTGTGCGAGGACAAGACTCAATGGTTAGTTCCCAACTTGGGCCGTGACTGGCAACTGCTTCTGCATGTGAGCTAAATAAAAACAGGAAAAGAAACTCACAGGTAATTCACTGTAAGGCGCTTGACAAAGACATGGGTCTTATGACGCAAGAATCATGGTTTAACTTAATCAGTGATGACTTCATCAACAGTTTTTACTTACAGCTAATGCAAACGTTTAAAAAAAATGTACAGCCATTAATTATTAGCAGGTTTCCTTTTTTTTTTTTTAAAGCCTAAAGTACGAGTTGAATAAATGTACTTTAAGACACTTAAAGGCACTGCGTTCTTTATAAAATGACGAGCTAAAGAGTCCCTTGGGTTGCCTTTTAACTGCTTTCAAAGCTCTAATAGCACTTTTTCCACCAAAGACACACCCCTTGAATCCTCCGAGAGATACAATAGCATAATTGTTCTTTTAGGTTTCAAGACCCTGACATATCTGTCACGAAAAGAATAGTGAATAATAATACCAGAACTATTTTATGCAAATTCCACTCAGAGATTTCACGATTTCCCTGAGATGGGTCTTGCCCCCTTGTTGACACAGGCATTGTCAGGCTAGCTTTACATAAGAAGGTGGTTAGAGTTTGCCTTTTGTTAAGTAATTCTCATTTCAAAAAAAAAAAATCTTCAGATAAAGTTAAAAAACAAATACAGAAACAATGAGATAGAAACATTAATTTGGAGATGTATCCCAGGGAAAAACAGTATTCACCAGGATGATTTGTGCCCTCTGCCGCTAATCATTTTGCCAGTGGAATCTTCCTTGAAGTTAAACCGCGAAGGCATAAATGGAAGTTTAAGAAGACGCAACGTATGCAAATGTACGTGTTATATCCCCCGCCACGGTGGCCATAAGAACATGGTTTCCGAAGGCCTGGGTTCTTAGCTCACAGTTCCTCTACACATGACAGACACTGACTATAATCACATCCCTAACAAAAAACCAAACCCACCGCTGTCAAGTTGATTCCGACTCACAGTAACCCTGTATGACAGAGTAGAAATGCCCCATAGGGTTTCCCAAGCTGTAATCTTTACGGGAGCAGATCGCCAGGTCTTTTCTTCCTCAGCGTGGCTGGTGGGTTTGAACTGATGACTCTTCGGTTAGCAGGCAAGAGCTTAACCACAGCGCCATCAGGGCTCCTTAATTACTTCCATAGAACAGATCAATAACGAAGACTGATCCATTAGTCTTGGAAGTAGATAGTAGAATTCAAAAAGAAATTACATCATGTTAGTGCTAAAGACCCCTGTGAAGTTCATCAATCCCTCTAGCTCTCCAGCAATTCAGAAAATTCCTATTAGGCTATCAAGAATGTAAATCACAAATAAGATTTGATTCCTCCAAAACAGAAGACAAAAATGAAAGGAAAAATAAAAGACCTAAAATGCTTGCCATTCATTCGTTAGCTGCTGTAGAGTCGGCCCCTGCCTCATGGCAACCCCTTGTACAACAGAACTAAACTCTGCCGTGTTCTGTACCATCTCCACGTTCAGATGCAGATTGGACTGTTGTGATCTGTAGGGTTTTCATTGGCTGATATTTGGAAGTAGATTGTCAGGCCTTTCTTCCTAGTCCATCTTAGTCTGGAAGCTCCCCTGAAACCTGTTCAGCGTCACAGCAACATGCAAGCCTCCACTGACAGACGGATGGTGGCTGCGCATGAGGTGCATTGGCTGGGAGTCGAACCTGGGTCTTTCACATGGAAGGCGAAAATTCTACCACTGAACCACCAATTGTCCCTATTTCCAAGCCCAGTTTATTAGCAACTGACTGCGCATGGAGAGACCATTCCAACCATCCCATTCATCTGTCCATCCATTCATTCATTCACCCACCCACCCACCCATCCATCCATCTATCCATCCATCCACCCATCCATCCACCCACCCAACCACCCATCCTTTCATCCCCCCATCCATCCATCCATCCATCCATGTATTCATTCATTCGTCATATCTTTACCAGCCACCTTCCTGTGCCGAACAATAATCTAGTGAAAGAGACAGATGGATAAATGAGGAGAAGAAAGATAATGGGAGAATCCATTACCAAAACTGGCTTTGCATATAATAGCTTTTCAATTTCCTTTTGAGTGAATGAATACCTAGTCTCCCCTAAGCTTCCATACTGCTCAGCGAGGTCTGTTAGTGCCTGTACTTAACAAACAAAGAAACTGAGGCCCCAAGAGTGCAAATGACCGCACAAGACCCCAGGTTAGAGGGCAGGGGTTGCTCAGTGGGGAGTGCAGCCAGGGTGAGCTGCCCCTTCTGGTGGGCAAGCATTCCTCACACGTCCAACTTGTGTCTACTGGCCTGAGCTGCACTTGGCTACTCAAAAAGGGAGGAGCCTCTAGAGGGTCTCCCACTCAATGGCTGTGCAGCTTGGGCAAGACACGTCCAGTGTCTGGGCCTCAGTTTCCTCATTGGTGAAGCTGCCTGCTCCCTGGGGCTTTTTTGAGAAGCAAATGAAATCATGCACCTGCAAGGGTTTGCACACACCCATAATGCAAACCTGATGACTCCAGCAGAACATGGAACAAACAGGCTGGGGATATAGTGGGTGGAGATGAGTGGAGATTATCTGTAGGCTTCAATAAGGACTCCACGGGGTGGAAATAATGACCGTAATTACCACGGGAGATTGATGATTACCATATGCCAGGTGCTTTATCTGCATTATTGCATTTAATCTTCCCCAAAAAGCTCATAAGGTTTTCCCCATTACACAGGTGAGAAAATCAAGGCCGGGAAATGTGACCTGCCCCAGTCAAATGACTAGGTAGTGCTGGGCTGGGACCTGAAGCTAGGTAAGACCCCTCCATGAACATGAAGTCCAAGCTGTCAGCCTCCACATGGCTGTCTTTATAATCAGGAAAGATTGTGAACAGGTCTGGCTATTTGAAAATATGTCCTTAAATTCTTTGATACTCCTGCCTTTAAAAGATGGGGGTCTGTGAACCTCTCTTTGACTCTGAGCTGGCCTTGGAGGCTCACTTGTAGCAAATAGAGTACAACAGAGGTTACCCTGCGTGACTTCTGGGACATAGTCACAAAAGACAAGTCGTTTCTGCTTTGTTCCATAAAGCATTCACGCTTGGAGCCCAGAGCAGCCATGGAAGAAATCTGACTCTCCTGTGGCTGACTGCCATGCTGTGAGGAAGCACAAGCCACACGTGGAGGCCATGTGCAGATACTTACATCGCCAGTCCCGGGTGCCAAACCTGTGAGTGAGGATGCTTCCAGATGATTCCAGCCTCCAGTCATTGAGTCACCACCATAGTTCGAGTCTGCCTGGCTGAGGCCCCAGAGATCGTGGCCCAGAGAAGACCCCAGCTGTAGCTTTTCCAAACAAAATGGTTGTTCTAAACTGCTAAGTTGAGGAGTCCTTCGTAGGCAGCAATGCCCAAGCTGAGGTTTGGGTCAGCACAGACCTCCTCCTCACCTCCTCTCGGAAATTTCTAAGCAGCCCACTCTATTTGGCTGAGTCGCCAGGTGAAGGTAGTAGAAATTCCATCAGATTCCATAAGGGCAAAGAAAAGGGCATGGCCTGAAGCCAGCAATGCCCTGGAGGGCAGCTTGGTGCAGAGAGAAGTAACCCCGGCCTTTGAGAGATCTGCAGATCTATGTCCAGATCCTACCTAGCTGTGCTCACCAGCTGTGTGATCCTGGAGATGCTGCAATTTCCTCACCTATAAAGTAGGGAAGACATTGCCTCAAAGCACTGCTGTGACAACCATAGAATGCAGGCTCTGAGCCTGGTCGGGCACAGAGGAAGGACAGATAAACAAACCAAACCAGTTGCCCTCAAATTGATTATGACTTCTTAACTTCACATGTAGAGTAGAACTGCTCCATGGGGTTTTCAAGGCTGTGACCATTTGGAAACACAGAGCCAGGCCTTTCTTCCAAGGCACCTCTGGATGGATTCAAATTGCCAGCTTCTCAGTTAATAGCCCAGTGCTTAACCGTTTGTGCCACCCAGGGACCCCACAGGCACACAGTAAAAACCACACCAAACCTGGTGCAGTCAAGTCGATTTCAACTCGTGATGACCCTACAGGACAGAGTAGAACTGCCCCACAGGGTTTCCAAGGCTCTCAGTAAATCATAGTCATTCCCACTCTCCATCAGTTTCACCCTGGCCCTGCATCACACTCACCTAAACCTCTGATACTGAATGCTCCCACAGCAGTGGATGCTGAGGTTCCACTTTTATCCTTACCTGGATGAGGAGGTAACCCGTTCCAAGCCGGGAAGAGGAGAAGCCTGCAAGCTCATGCATCCATTTAGTGTCTCCCCTGGAGGACCAGGAGGCTTAATGTTTATAAAGTACTCTGAGATCCTGAAAGCAGAGACTTTATACAAATGTTAGCTAATCGTGATAATTAAACCACCGTTACTGAACACAGCGAGGCCAGATTGTTCTCCCATCCTGCAGTGCGCAAACTCCTGGTGGACTCTTTAGCACACTGAAGAGATAATTTGCTAAATCATATACCACTGCCCTGGAAGTCTTACCACACCTACTGCGGGGAACAAGTTCAAGTTCATACCTGACAATGGTAATAACATGCCTCTGTGGGTACCGTACTTCACAGTTTACAAAGAGCCTTCAGATAGCTTCTCCCCCTGTGTCAGGAGGAACCGGAAGGAGAGAGGTGGGAAACCATGCCCGGCTGATGGATGGGGGGCTCGGGGGCTGATGTGCTCAAGGTGGCACCTCAAGTTATTCTACTGTTGGGGGATCTCAAATATGGGAAATATTCAACATTCAACCCGATGCCCACATTTATAAATGAGAACACTGAGCTTCAAAGAGGTGAAGTGACTTGACGTTCGGCTACTTCTGGAGCCCTGGTGGCACAGTGGTTAAGAGCTCAGCTGCTAACCAAACGGTTGGTTCAAATCCACAGCCTCTCCTTGGAAACCCAATGGGGCAGTTCTACTCTGTCCTGTAGGGTCGATATGAGTCGGAATGTTATATGTAATTTGTTATGGTCCACACAACTGATGGCAACAGGTTTGGTTTGGGGTTTTAGGGCCACTGCTAGCCCACAGAGCACCCCTGTGCAAATTGGAAACATACACCTCGCTGGGCTGACACACTCTCCTGGGACATTGTGATAGACTGAACGGTGTCCTCCCCCAAAAGATACACTTAAGTGCTAATCCCTGTGCCTGTGAATGTGAGCCTGTCTGGAGATAGGGTTTCTGAAAGTTAGCATGAGGTCATCCTGGAGTAAAACCCATTGCCTTCGAGTCGATTCTGACTCACAGTGACCCTATAGGACAGAGTAGAACTGGCTCATAGGGTTTCCAAGGAGCAGTTGGTGGATTCCAACTGCCAACCTTTTGGTTAACAGACAAGCTGTTAACCACTAAGCCACCAGGACTCCATACTGGAGTAAGGTGAGACCTAATCCTATATCATTCCTGTCCTTATAAAAGAGGAGAACATACAGGGAAGGACAGAGAGGGAAGACAGAACTGTGAAGATGGAGACAGAGATTGGGGTGATGCACCTACAAGCCAAGGATTGCTGGGAACCACCAGAAACTTGGAGAGAGGCAGAGAGCAACAGTTCCTCTCCCAGAGCCCTCAGAAGAGATCAACAAGGCTGACACCCTGGTTTGCACTTTTAGCTTCCAGAACTGGAAGACAATACACTTCGGTTCTTATAAGCCACCCATTACGGCAGCCCCAGGACACTAAGGCAGACATGGTTTGCTCAAAGGCTAGACTGTAGTCCCACTTGCTTGGCCAGAGGTCCTGCTTATTCTCTCCGTTCAATGATATTTCTGGAAAAGTACCCTAGAGACCATGAGATCAAGAATGCCCATTTCACAGATGAGAAACCTAGGGTCAGATAACTGAAATTACTTAACTGGGGTTTCACTGCCAACTGGTAGCAACCAATGTGATGGTGGGTTCCAAAACACAAAGTTGATCATGTCCGTATCTTGCTTAAGTACCCCCCATGCGCCCCTCTTCTGTTTGGAGTATCATCTCCAAGCACCTTAACTTAGAGACCACGGCCCTTGATGTACTTGCCTCGCCAGCATCACCTCCACCCATTGTCAGTGTCAAACTTCAGGTTCCGGGGTCTAAGCAGAGTGGCTGACACTGTTCTGTGGCAGCTTGTTCTTTCATACCTTTGCTTACACTGTTTCCTCTGCTTGACCAGAATTCCTTTCTAACACTTTCCTGCAGGCAACTCTTCTCTGTATCTTTTAAGACTCAGCTCAGAGATATTTGCTCTTGGAAGAGTGGCTGAAGCCACAGGTAGATTCACTTCCTATACCTTGGGCTCCCAGGCTGCTGTGCTGACCTCTCTCCCAGCCTCTGCATGGCAGTATCCCTGTTTGTGAGTCCCTGTCTTCCACTGGAGCCCTGGTTGCTCAGTGGTTAAGAGCTTAGTGGCTAACCAAAAGGTTGGCAGTTCAAATCCACCAGCTGCTCCTTGGGAACACTGTGGGGCAGTTCTACTCTGTCCTGTAGGGTCACTATGAGTAGGAACTGACTCAACAGCACCGAGTTTGGTTTTTGGTTTTTGTCCTCCATTGGAGCCCTGGTAGAACAGTGGTGAAGCACTCAGCTGCTATCCAAAAGATCAGTGGTTCGAACACACCAGCCACTCCACAGGACAAAGATGTGTCAGTTTGCTTCTGTAAAGACTACAATCCTGCTATGGGGCAGTTCTACTCTGTCCTAGAGGGTTGCTATGAGTCACAATCGACTCAGTGGTAATGGGTTTTATTTTATTTTTTTTTGTCCTTCACTGGACTTCAAGCTGCTTGAAGGCAGGAACCGTGTTTCCTTATCTGTGACCCTCTAGCATCTAGTCTGATGGGTCACATTTAGTAGCACTCAAGCACTCTACCAAAACCCAGCCCAGCACCTAGGACTCAGCCCAGTGTTCCTTTCATGAACTACGCTGCTCCTCCTAGCCCTCCAGATAGTTGTCCTTGTGGGATGCAGTCACGTCTCCACACACAACAGAACGAAACCCGGCCCGTCCTGCGCCATCCCCATGATGGATTGCCGGTCAGACAGTTGCAATCCAGAGTTTTCACTGACTAATTTCTAGAAGTCAGTCACCAAGTCCATAAAGTCATCCCTCAATTTCCATAAGAACAGAAAGGATTATGAGTGAGCAACATCTTTTTTCAGCTATGTGTTTGAGACGTGGGTTATAGCTATGATTGCCTTCGCTTGATTGTATTTTATATTTTGCTCCTTTGTCAGAGTCAGCTGGATTTTCCAAGAGCAAAAGTATCTACACTTCCCAATCATCAGCTCTAAATCTGGCCGCCTTAGCCCCCCTCATACCTGCGTGTACAGCCTGGGTGCGCACATCTTTTCCTGCTGATTTAGATTCTGTAAATAGATATCCTCTTTCAAAACATACCTCTCCACAAAGCCAACCCACAGAATCAAACTCATTATCTGAAGGCATCACTATGGCCAAAAGTTATGCTTTTCAGAGCTATATTAATCTCTTTGTCTAAACAGCACCGCTTAATTGGGTTAGATCAGAGATGTACTGTTTTGAGTAACAGGGTGTGATTAATGTGAGCTAAGATAGTTGGAAGGGTGCAGACCGACACAGCCACGTACGCAAGCCTGTTACCACCAGAACCCTGAGATCCTGGGAAACCTGCCCCCGCGTGCCGGCTTCCTCTCCGGAGAAATGCGGAAACCGTGAAGGCCATGGAGATCCAGGGAGCACACGGGATCCCACAGACCTCTCCCCCGGCCTGCCAAGGGGCCGGCGATGTGGGTGTGGAAAGAAGGTGCCCACTTCAGCAGGAATCGAGTTCACTGGGCCCCTATTCAGGAGAGAGTCCCTGGGTGTTGCAAACAGTTACTGTGCTCGGCTGCTGGCTGAAAGGTTGTAGGTTCAAGTTCACCCAGAGGTGCCTCGGAGGAGAAGCCTAGGATCTACTTCCAAAAAACCGGCCATTGGAAACCCTGTGGGGACAGTTCTGCTATGACATGGGGTTGTCTTGAGTCAGAATCAACTCAACGGCAACTGGTAAAAAATTCAGGAAGGTTGTTGCCACTTGCTTTGCCCTAATTAGAATACTACTGGATGGCTTCCTGCCAAGGTGGCTGGCTCTCTCCCTCCTGTCCCCAGTCCACTGGTCAGCCCTCTTGACCCTGCTCTGTGCCCACAGGCTGACCTCTGACCTCGGCAGTGGCCTCAGTGGACCCGCTAGCCCTCTGGCTCTGGATCCCAGCAAGAGGAGACGAGGTCAGGGCAGTTATTCTGGAGGACGCCACAGGGCAGCTCTGAGGTGCAGCCCTCCCCATGAGCACACCCTCTGGGTCTGGGTGACTACTCCCACCCCTGCCCTTCAAACCACAGCCTGACAGCAGCCTCTGTGGTCAGCCCCAGGCACTGCACCAGCCTTGGTTGGTTTCTCTAACTTACTACATGCCAGGCTTTGTCCCCAGCACTGTGTTGTTGGCCCCCAGCTCATGGTGCCCCCATGCACAATGGGATGGATCCAACCATTGTGACCCACAGGGTTCTCATTGACTGAGTCTTTGGAAGCAGATGGTAGGCCCCATCTTCCTAAGTCTGTCTTAGTCTGGAAGCTCCACTGAAACCTGTTTGGCATCACGACAACCAGCAAGTCTCCACTGGCAGATGGATGGTGGCTGTACATGAGGAGCACTGGCCAGGAATCGAACCCGGGTCTCTCTCTCTCTTTCTCTCTATCTATCTGTATATTTATATACATGCGACACATATAAATGTATTATGTATACATATATACATGTGTTGTGTGCTGTCAAGTTGATTCCGACTCATGGTGACCCTATATGACAGAGTAGAACTGCCCCAAAGGGTTTCCAAGGCTGTCTTTACAGAAGCAGACTGCCAGAGCTTTCTCACAAGGAGTGGCTGGTGGGTTCGAACCACTGACCTTTTGGTTAGCAGCCGAGTGCTTAACCTCTGCACCACTAGGGCTCCCCCATAAAGCTTACAGCCTAGGAAACCCTATGGGGCAGCTCTACTCTGTCACATGGGGTCGCTAAGAGTCAGAATCCACTAGACGGCACTCAACAACAGCATCAACAAATGAATGCAAAAAATCCACAATGAACAAAAGATCTAAATTTTAAATAAAGACGGCATGAATCTCACTGATTTTTCCTTTTGCTTTGGGCTCCAGCAGGGCTTAGCACGTCTGCTACTATCTTCATTTAAAATGTTGGTAATTCATTCAACATGTTTTTTTTTTCCCACAGATTTAGATTTTTTTTAATAATGCATTAAAATGTGATTTATCCTATGACTGACTTTTTCAGCACCCTCTTAAATGTTGCACACAAGCCAAATGCCTCACTCTCCTCATCCTAGCCCCTGCCCTCATATTTGGGGCATGTGAACTTGAACTTGGATCTTAAGCTGTCACATGGGACACACAGACTCGATCTGCATTGCAGAATGGACCTTTTCTCAGCAGAGCGTAGAATTGGCCGGGGAGGTTAGCCCAGAACAGGAAAACACCCAATGAGTTCAAATGAGGCGCTGTGTCCGGCCCTGTCCCATGGGCTCAGGTTGCTGAGAGGGCCGCGGAATCGCGCAGGTCCCTTGGCTTGGCCATGGAGCCTTTCTGAGCTCAACCACGGGCTGTTTCTTCAGATCTTGGCCTCTTTCCTCTTCCAAATTGTGAGCAGATGCACGTTAAATTAGGATTAATAGGGCTGCTTCGTGCTGCATTGAATTTGAGCTGTGCACGGTAATAGTTACATAACACATCATTCAACCTTTCTGAGAGGTTAAACATTATAGACTTAAACTTGAGCACATTTGTCTACACTCTGAACGATTCCAAATGGGAAGACCAATCCACTTCGTTAAGAGAACGCTGCTTAAAAACCCAGCAAGGGCCCTGGTGGCATTTTTCACAGAAACATCCAGTTCTCTGTAGAACTTGCTTAGGCTGCAGCTACTCATTGAAGCCACAGTGTTCCCGCCATATATTTTGGTTGGATTCTTTGCATGTTACTTATTTCCTGAAAAATCTTTCCAGAGGTCTGGACCGCATAGTTACAACAATTATTGTAATGCATTTCCCGTGCATAGTAAATGAACTCCCCAGACTGATAAAAGGTTGAAAAGCTATTCTTCTTTATTCTCCCGTTTACTACAACGCTAAAGTAATAGCCTTCTATTAAAGTGTATTGATTGCCCTCACTGTTAACCAGCAAATTGGTATATAAAAATAAAACGGAGAAATCGGCCATGTCTTCATTCTTCCTTTGGCGCACGTGCCCCGGAGTGAGATATCCAAGGACTCGTGTGGACCGCACTTGGAGGGATCGCTGGGTGTGCGGGGAGGCTTGGGTTCATTTGTTTACGTTGGCTTGTTTGTTCTGTCTTATTATTTACCAGACGTTAGATATTTGAGAAATATTTAGTAGGTTTTTTTTTTTCCTTCTCTCTCCCTTTTGAAGAAATTCTCCTGGTCTGGGAGAGCCTTCTGGGTTAAACTCAGGCTGGCTGCACGGGTTCATGCATTCCGTTTGCAAAGACCTGCGATCACCTCCTATGTGCCAGGCACTGCCCTAGGCATAAGGGATCCCACAGCGAGCAAAGCAGATGGAGGACCTGTTCTTGGGATGCTTCCGTTCCACTGGTGGGGACACAGGTGATGAGTAAGTACGCTCTTTTGGACGTCGATAAATGCTACAAAGGCAGCAGGGTAAGGGGACAGAGACGGGGCATTGTCATCAGCAAACGTCACTCTGATGAGTGACATTTCAAACTTCAAGGAGGTGAGGGGCTAAACTACACAGACAATGCAGAAAAGTGAACTCCACACGGCTCTCTCTGGGCAGAGCAAACAGGACACCTTAGCCTGACCATAGCGTCCCCGGGAGACTCCAAACGGAGAAGGCACTAGGCTGCTAACCAAAAGCTAGGAGGCTCGAGTCCACCCTTAGGTGCTTATAAGAAAGCCCTGGCAATCTGCTTCAAAAATCAGCCATTGAAAACCCTGTGGAGCACAGTTCTTCTCTGACACAAATAGGGTCGCCAGGAGTCGGAATCGACTCGACGGTCGCTGGTTTAGTGATAGCCTAATCAGAGACAGCAGTCACAAAAGTTTTTTTTTTTTTTCTTTTTTTGGAGTAACTTCTAAAGGACAGCAGCCCTGGTGGTGCAATGGTTAAGCATTCAGCTGCTAACTGAAAAGTCAGCGTTTCAAAACCATCAGCCACTCTGCGGAAAGAGAGACCTGGCGATCCATCCTATAAGGATTGCAGCCTAGGAAACTTTCTGGGGGGGTTCTGCTCTGTCATGTGGGGTTGTTGTGAGTCAGCCTCAGCTTGATGGCACACAACAACAACGCTAGAGATCATACATTACACCCAACTGTGGAAATAGAAGGATCAATAAAACAACAGTGCAGGCTTCGCCTCCCAGGACCCCACAGCTCAACGAGGGGCTCTCCATGTGAAGAGAGCATTGAGCAGCCTGAAGCCTGCGAAGGGCAAACGATCACAGAGACAGCTTTTCTGCGGCACAATGAGTTAGTCCCAGAGTCTGCAGGACACCAGGGCAGGGAACTTGGTCTATTTGCTAGAGTCAACCTCTGAGCTGAGTCTCAAAGGATAAGAAGGAATTAGGCAAGTGGCAGGTAAAAGGACCTTTCTGTAGGCATGGCTGGCATGGACGAAGACAGCTAGACACAGTTCAGAAGCATAGGAGCCTGGGAGGTAGGGAGCGGAGTGAGAAGAAGCCAGAGGGTCTGGGTGAGTTTACAGATGGCAGGGACACTCTCCTGTGTAGCACCAATGCCAGGGCTGGGTTTATGGAGGTGGTTGCTTTTATCTGGTGGACGATGGAGATGTGAAGAGTTCCAAGCAATGATGGGACCTTGTCGGGTCCTTAATGGAGAAGGATGGAACCAGCAGTCAGGTAGAAAATGGCTAGTGGAGAGCAAGTTAGGACCAGCAAGATGACTCAGCCCACACTCCCCGCTTCCTCCTCCGCCAAGTGAGAGCACTGGGTGAGATGCTGCCTCAGTTTGCAACCAGCTGTGAAATTCAGGAACACTAGGATGTGACTAAGGGGACAGTGAGTGGTTCGGTGGAAGGATTCTCGCCTTCTGTGCAGGAGACCTGGATTTAATTTCCGACCAATCCACCTCATGCACAGCCAGCACCTGTCTGTCAGTGGAGGCTTGTGTGTTGCTGTGATGCCAAACTGGCTTCAGCGGAGCTTCCAGACCGAGTCGGACCAGGAAGAAAGGCCTAGAGATTCTAACAAAAATCAGGTAGTGAAAACCCAGTAGGTCACAATGGTCAGGCCCACAACCGACCATGGGCACAGCACAGGACCAGACAGTGTTTTGTTCCATTGTATATAGGGTCTCTGTGAGTCAGGAGCCGACTCAACAGCAGCTAATAACAACAACAGCAGGATATGAGTAAGTAACTTAAACGTGCACGCGTGTGCGCGCACGCACACACACACACAGATTTTAGATTTTTTTGAACTAGTTTGAGCTTATATCCAGTGAGTCTCTATAAGCCCTAATTATTGCCTATGGGAAGGCCCTTATTTTTTTTCAATTACTATTTTTTTTATTACTGTTGTAGTTTAAGTGAAGTTTACATTTCAAGTTAGTCTCCCATACAAAATTTTATACATACATTGTTATGTGACCCTAATTGCTCACCCCATTCTGCGAAAGTGCACTCCTCCTTTCTGTCCCTGACTCCCCTGTCCCTTCAACCAGCTCCTAACCCTCTCTGCCTTCCCGTCTCACCTCCGGACAGAAGCTGCCCCTTTGGTCTCTTGTATCTAGTTGAGCTAAGAGGCACACTCCTCACGAGTATCACTTTATGTCCCACAGTCCAGTCCAATCCCTGTCTGAAGAGCTGGTCTTGGAAACTGTTTTAGTTCTGGGCTGATAGAGAATTCAGGGGCTGTGCTTTCCAGGGTAGGCCCTTATTTTTTAACAAAATGATGCTTTCCCCTCAGTTTTCCCCAATTCGACATGCATGTGTGCATATCTTTGTTTCTAAGATTGACTTTTAAATTTTCTTCTCCCCTTTCCCTCTTTCTATGAATTAAAAAAGGAGTTTTGCATTTGTGATATTCATTTCAAGTTACAGCTCTCCTATCAAAAATAATGATCCCGGCCCTGAAGTATTTGGGCCCAAGAAATGCAGAGGTGGCACTCACGTGGGAACTATGCATTTCATTTTTATCCTCCTGTGAAATTCTAACAAGGATAACCGGGTTACATGAAGTCTCCTGCTGTGGAGAGACATGGGAGGCTTCCAGGGCAGGCTGGGGATGATCTCCGGAAGGAGGTGTCCGGCTTGCTTCTAAGGAGCATGCGGGGTCTCTTGATGACTGCAGGGGAATCAGTGCGGGGGTCCCAGTCTCCAAATAACTTGCTGCATGACCTTCAGTGCCTTACCTTTACACTAGAAAGAGGGGCCAGATGATAACTCGCCTGCCCCAAGTGTCTGTGACACAGGTATATGGAGCTGGGTGAGCAGCTGTGGTGGAGGCAGTGAGCTCCCTGTCAAAATGTGAGATCCTTCTTCCAGAGTTTAGAGTTGGCCCTGAGAAGGAGCTGCCCATCCCAGAACTACATTTCCCAGGATCCTTTGCATCAGGTGGACCCATGTGACTAGTTGCTACCAATGCAAAGTGGTGGTGGAGAAGTCTGTGCAGCTTCTCCACCATCACTTCCCCATCCACCAGCTGAGCAGAGGGGGCAGAGCCATCAGATGGAAGGAGCCTGTGTCCCTGAGTCACCAAGTGGAGGAAGGCCACCCGCTAGCCAGGAACATCCACACCAGTCTGTTATATGAGCAAGAAATAAACTTCGAATGCATTAGCCACTGAAAGGTTGGGGCTGGTTAGGTGGTTAGAATATCCCTAACTAAGACAAGAGTCAAATGAGGAGGTGCCCATTGAGATGCTGGTCCTGGCACCTGAGAGGCATCACTTGACCTCCTGGGCCTCGGTTTTCCCCCTTGGCATATGGGGTTATGATGGCTGATCGTGAAGGCTGTTTGCGGTCTCTACACTACCACAGCTCAACGACCTATGAACTGTAGTTTAGACCTGGCACAAAAAACCAAGCTGAGCAGCTTGACTTTACTTTGTAAACTGGGGATAATTATAATACTTACTCACAGGTTGTGATGAGGGAGGGCTGAATGAGATAATAAACATATATTTTCTTAGTGCAATGAGAGAATTTGATACAGAGAACCAAAACCAAAACCAAACCCACTGCCGTCAGGTCAATTCCGACTCATAGCGACTCTTTAGGACAGAGTAGAACTGCCCCATAAGGCTTCCAAGGAGTGCCTGGTGTATTCAAACTGCTGACCTTTTGGTTAGCACCTGAGCTCTTAATCACTGCACCACCAGGGCTCCAGTACAGAGAAAGCAGTAACTATTATTAGTGTTGCTTTTGTTACTACTACTATTATAATATAATTCTGTTGAACTTATAATACTGAGAGGTAGGTATCATGACTGCTGTTATTTCCATTTTGTTGAGGAAGGCAACTTAACTGTTGCTGTTAGGTGCTGTAACTCAACTCAGGTTCCGACTCATAGCCAACATATGTACAATAGAACAAAACACTGCCCAGTCGGCGTCATCCTCACAATCCTTGCTATGCTTGAGCTCATGGTTGCAGACACTGTGTCAACTAAGGTGGCAGAACTGACAATAGGCAGAGCCTCGATACCAGGTCTTCCACCCCTACGCTTTGTCCTCTTTGTGCTATCCTGTAGACTCTGCCCTGCCTCCTGGCCAGACGTTCCAGCTCACTGTTGAGTATGACTCAGAGCAAGGGTTAAACAAATCCCAGTGAGAGACCATGAGCTAACTGGCTTCCCTCTGAGACAGATTTCTTTTTGACAGGCAGCAGGACACGCAGCAGGGACTGCTTGTTCCGCTTCTTGTTGTATAAATAGGGATGGGACAAATGGCTTAGCTAAAATAAGCACAGGCCTGAAACTGTACCCAAACTGGAACCAAATCCAAACGGACTTTTTTTTTTCCTTTTCCCCTTCTCTCTCTCTCCATTATTATTGTTTGAGGACTTAAATAGTCCATTCCAATTTTGTTCTCTGCAGTCACTCATTCTGTCTTAAAGGTAAAAACATATAGAAAACTTGAATGGAGGGAAGAAATAAAAACATCTGCTGGGATTAAAACTAAGGAAAAATCAAGAAATAAGATGTGTTCTGGCTTATAGGAAATCCCTTAGAATGGTGACCTGCACTGCCCAGTATGGTGGCTACAGCTCAGGGCTCCGTTTAGGGGACTTATCCAAATGGGTGGAAGCTCAAGTATCTCTAATTAATTTTGCTCTTTGGAGGTTGAATGGGAGCTCCAGAAGGAGTCACTGATGGCTTGAATCAGCATTTCTATTTGCTTGAGGATGCTAGAATGTCCCTTTTGAGTGACACAAAGCTCAGAGCTCATAAAGTCAAGCTCACCCCAACCCCCTTTTCTTCTCAGGGACACAAAGCAAGCTTTTCCATCTTTTCAGAGCTCCCAGTGGAAAGGCAACAAAACCAGGAAGTGATCCCTCATCAATGAGAGCATTCAATGAACAGCTTCTTGGCAGGGCCATTGGAAACCAAACCAAAAACCCATTGCTGTTCAGTTGATTCCAACTCATAGCAACCCTATAGGACAGAGTAAAACCGTCCCACAGGGTTTCCAAGGAGCAGCTGATGGATTCAAAATGCCAATCTTTTGGTTAGCAGCTGAGCTCTTAACCACTGCACCGTTAGGGCTCCAATTGGAAAGAAGGTCTGAAATCAGTCCAAGCGTTTGACAAGATCAGTTCTTCTCAACTACAAGGTTCTGTGCTGGTAGCAGGTACTATCTGAGTAGGGGAAGCACCTATAGGGAAGGTATTAATGTCACTCATAACCCTCAGTCAGCCACTCGGGACCTCTATGGAGGGTGTTTCCAGGTTTCTTAACTCTGAGAATGTGTACGTCTCATACATCATAACAGCATCACGCTCCAGGTATCTGTTCACCTGACCAAGAGTGGTTTGGAAAACAGCGTTGAAAAAGGCCATGTGCCAGTTTCACAAGAAACCAGATACAATGATGATGAGATTCATCTGGAAAAAAAACACATCAATAAGATTTTCTTAAGTAATATATGAAAAAAAGGCAATCACAACTCGTCTTGCCACATATTGAAATATATTATAGAGCAACACTAAATCAAACGGTGCGGTAAGAACATAGAGGCTTGGTATACAAATCACTGCAACAAAGTAGAATGCCTAGATGGTGGATGAGGGCAGCAAAGATCTGTTCTGCTCAATATATTGCTAGAATCAAGCAAGTACATGACATACATAAGCAATTAAAATTTTAAAAAGGATTACAAATATTTTTGAGTGAATTAAAACTAATAATCAAATGGGAATGCTTATTTAATAAAAGAGTTTGGAAGAATTGGTGAGTGATTTGGGGGAAAATCAATTTAGATTCAGATAGAATTTCATAACAGAGAGTGAAATATGAAAAAAAATTAAATATTAGTTAAAAAACAATTATTTGTCAGAATTACAGAGGATTGCAAACATTCTGAGCTCTGAAGTAATGGATGAAATCACAAGAGAAAAGACTGATATTTTACTATATATAAAAATTAAACAATGTAGAATAAAATAGAAACAATAGGACAATAGAATTAGGAGAAAATACTTTATAAAATATGACAGAAAAATACTTACTTTATATATTCATATTCAACAGTATGAAGACCCCAATACATGGGTAAAAGAGAAAAGCAGAATTCAAACAAGAGTAAATACAAATAATAAACAACCAGGAAAAAATGCCTGCCTACTTTAAATGAAAGAAAGGCAAGTTTTGGCAAATCCAACACTGGGAACCTGAATTAATAAAGTATGATAATCTCCAAGTGGAATATCATCCAGTCCTTAAAAGCGATCACTTTGAAGAGTATGTGAAAATTGGGGAAAAGCTTATGATAAAAGCTTAAACTATAAAAAGTCAGGCTCAAAAGCAAATGTACAATCTGATTACAATTATAAGAAACATTCGGAGGATTATGTGAAAATATAAACAGTTTTGTTGAAGTGGCTGGTTGAGATGTTAAGAATAGAGGATTTTTTTTCCCTTTCAAAATTGTCATTAGTGATGTTGGCACAATATTAACAAAAAAAGAAAATTGGCATATACCAGAGTGGATCCATGCAAAGTAGGAAAAGAAGTGGCTGCTCCAAGTTGCCAAGGCAGACTCCAGGGCCATGTACCATCCATCCACAACTGCCAAGCTCCCCCACACACTGAGAGACACTGGTGGGAGGGAGGCTGCCTGTGTGTGCCACGTGTGTATGTGACGCGTCCTGCGTGTACGTGTCCATGCATGTGTGTGCACGTGTGCGTACACGTGTGTCTTATAACCCGCACTGTGTTTGGCGTTGAGAAACTGCTGAATTGAATTGGCTATTGTGAGTGTGTGTATACATGTATGTACGAACTGAATTGACATTCACTTTGCTACTTTCCTGGCTGGGAGCTTTGGGCAGATGACCTAACCTTTCTGCACCTCAATTTCCCATCTGTGAAAAGGCAGCAAGATTCTCTCTCTCATAGGATTGACAGAAACGTAACCTATCTACATCATCTGGCAGATATTATCCCACACCTCATAAAATTTAAGTACTCAAGCATTCCATTAATAATTACTTTTTTTTAATTTAAAAAATATTTATTTACTCTTTTAAAAATAACGATAATAAACCCATTACATGTTAACATAAATAACATGTTTTTTTAAATAAATAATAACTGTATTTTCCTAAACAAACAAACAAACAAACAAAAAAAAAAAACTAGTGAGAAAAGGGACGTTGTTTTTCATTTTTGCAAATCTCTTTACTGTCCGGTTTAATAGACGTCAACTCGATTTTCTTATCTCCTTCTGCATTCAACCTTTTGCAATATGTTGTCTTGGTTGGAGTATACGAAGAAAAACAGCTTTCACCCAGATATGTAGCTGGAAAGGGGAGGAATTTTTTTTTTCCATTTTTATTTAATCATACTTTAGATGAAAGTTTACAGAACAAACTAGCTTCTCATGAATTATACATATATTGTTTTATGGCACTGGTTAACAACCCCATGGCATAGCAGTACTCTTCCTTCTCGACCTTGGGTTCCCTATTACCAGCTTTCCTGTCCCCTCCTGCCTTGTAGTCCTTGCCCCTGGGCTAGTGTGCCCCTTTAGTCTGGTTTTGTCCTATAGTTCTGTCTAATTTTTGGCTAAAATGTGAACCTCTGAAGTGAACTAAAAGGGTGCCAGGGGGCCATACTCTCAGGGTTTCTCCAGTCTGTATCAAGCCGGTTAAGTCGGGTCCTTTCGTGAGTTAGAATTTTGTTCTACATTTGTCTCCAACTCTGTCCGGGACTCTCTGTTGTGATCCCTGTCAGAGTAGTCAGTGGTGGTAGCCGGGTACCATCTAGCTATACTGGACTAAGTCTGGTGGAGGCCATAGTAGTTGTGGTCCATTAGTCCTTTGGACTAACCTTTCCATTGTGTCTTTAGTTTTCTTCATTTTCCTTTGCTCCTGAAGGGGTAAGACCAGTGGAGTATCTTAGATGGCTGCTCACAGGCTTTTAAGACCCCAGACGCTACTCACCAAAGCAGAATGTAGAACATTTTCTTTATAAACTATGTTATGCCAGTTGAGCTAGATGTTACCTCAGACCATGGTCCCCAGCCCTTAGCCCAGTAATTCAGTCCCTAAGGGATTTTGGATTTGTCCATGGAGCTTCCATGACGTTACCCTGAACAAGCTGTGCTGGCTTCCCCAGTATTGGGTACTGTCTTACCCTTCACCAAAGTTACCACTTGTCTATTATCTATTTAGTGTCTTTCCACCCCTACCCCCACCTCTCCCCTCCCTCGTAACCATCAAAGATTGTTTCTTTTTGTGTGTAAACCTTTTTCATGAGTTTTTATAATAGTGGTCTCATACAATAATTTGTCATTTTGTGACTGACTCATTTCACTCAGCATAATGCCCACCAGATTCATCCATGTTGTGAGATGATTCAAAGATTCATCATTGCTCTTTATCATTGTATAGTATTCCACTGTGTGTCTGTACCATAGTTTGTTTATCCATTCATCTGTTGATGGGCATCTAGGGTGTTTCTATCTTTTTGCTATTGTGAACAATGCTGCAATGAACATGGGTGTGCATATATCTATTTGTGTGATGACTCTTATTTCTCTAGGATATATTCCTAGGAGTGGGATTGCTGGATCATATGGTATTTCTCTTCCTAGCTTTCTAAGGAAGCGCCATATCATTTTCCAAAATGGTTGTATCATTTTGCATTCCCACCAGCAGTGCATAAGAGTTCAGATCTCCCTGCAGTGTCTCCAACATTTATTGTTTTCTGTTTTTTTGATTTGTGCCAGTAATGCTGGGGTGAGATGGTATCTCACTGTTGTTGCGATTTGCATTTCTCTAATGGTCAGTGATCACGAGCATTTCCTCAAGTGCCTGTTAGCCGCTTGAATGTCTTCTTTGGTGAAGTGTCTGTTCATTTCCTTTGCCCATTTTTTAATTGGATTATTTGCCTTTTTGTTGTAGAGGTATTGGATTTCCCTGTAGATTTTAGAGAGTAGACCTTTGTCAGATTTGTAATAGCCAACCTTTTTTTCCCACTCTATAGGTTCTCTTTTTACTCCTTTGGTGAAGTCTTCTTATGAGCATAAGTGTTTAATTTTTGGAAGATCCCAGTTAGTCTAACTTATCTTCTGGAGTTTCTATGTTGTTAGTTAGGGTTTGTTATCCTGTTAATGCTGTGTATTATGGTCCACAGTGTTGATCCTATTTTTTCTTCTTTGATTCTTACAGTTTTCGGTTTTATATTTAGGTCTTTGATCCATTTTGAATTGGTTTTTGTGTATGGTGTGAGGTATGGGTACTGTTTCATTTTTTTGCGGATGGACATTCAATTTTGCCAGCACTATTTGTTAAAAAGACTGTCTTTTCCCCATTTGATGGACTTTGGGACCTTGTCAAAGATCAGGTGACCATAGGTGGATGGATTTACATCTGGGTTCTTGATTCTGTTCCATTGGTCAATGTATCTGTCGTTGTACCAGTACCAGGCTGTTTTGACTACTGTAGCTGTATAGGAGATTCTGAGGTCAGGTAGTGCAGGGCGAGCTCTCTTACTTTATTCTTCTTCTTCAATTTTCCTTATCTGGGGCCCCTTCCCTTTCCATATAAAGTTGATGATTGTTTCTTCCATCTCTTTAAAGAATGTTGTTGGTTTTTGGATTGAGATTGCATTGTATTTGTAGATTGCTTTGGGTAGAACTGTCATTTTCACAATGTTGAGTCTGCCTATCCATGAGCATGGTATGTTTTTCCATTTGTGTGGACCTCTTTTGGTTTCTTGCAGTAGTGTTTTGTAGTTTTCTTTGTATAGGTCTTCTACATCCCTGGTTAGAGTTATTCGTAAGTATTTTATTTTTTTAGGGGTTATTTTAAATGGTATTTTTTCCTGATTTCCTTTTTGTTGTTCTCTTCATTGGTGTATAGGAATCCAACTGATTTTTGTATGTTTATCTTGTATCCTGCTACTCTGCTGAATCTTTCTATTAGTTCCAGTAGTTTTCTTGTAGATTCTTTTGGGTTTTCTATATATAGTATCATATCATCTGCAAATAGGGACAGTTTTACTTCTTCATTACCAATTTGGATGCCCTTTAGTTCTTTTTCTTGCCATATTGCTCTAGCTAGGACTTCCAACAGAATGTTAAATAGGAGTAGTGATAAAGGACATTCTTATCTTATTCCTGTTCTCAAGGGGAATGTTTTCAGCTTCTCTCCATTTAGAATGATGTTGGCCGTTTGTTTTGTATAGATGCCTTTTATTATGTTGAGGAATTTCCCTTCTATACCTATTTTATTGAGAGTTTTTAGCAGGAATGTGAGTTAGACTTTGTCAAATGCCTTTCCTGCATCGATTGAGATGATCATGTGATCCTTTGTCTCCTTTTATTTATGTGGTGGATTATGTTGATTGATTTTCTAATGTTGAGCCATCCTTGCATACCTGGTATGAATCCTACTTGGTCACAGTGTATTATTTTTGGATACAGTGCTGAAAATCTATTGGCAAGAATTTTGTTAAGAATTTTTGCATTTATATTCATGAGACATATTGGTCTGTCATTTTCTTTTTTTGTGACATCTTTGCCTGCTTTTGGTATCAGGGTTATGCTGATTTCATAGAATGAATTTGGAAGTATCACTTCCTTTTCTACGGTCTGAAATAGTTTGAATAGTACTGGTGTAAGCTCTTCTCTGAATGTTGGGTAGAATTCTCCAGTGAAGCCATCTGGGCCAGGGCTTCTTTTTGTTGCAAGTTTTTTTTTTTATTACCTTTCCAATCTCTTCTCTTGTTATGGGTCTGTTCAGATTTTCAACATCAATTTGTGATAGTTTGAGTAGGTAGTGTGTTTCTAGAAATTTGTCCATTTCCTCTAGATTTTCAAATTTGTTGTAGTATATTTTTTTATAATACTCTGTTATAATCCTTTTTATTTCAGTTGGGTCTGTTGTAATGTCCCCCATTTCATTTCTTATTTGGGTTATTTGAATCCTCTCCTGTTTTTCTTTCATCGTTTTGGCTAATGGTTTGTCAATTTTGTTGATCTTTTCAAAGAACCAGCTTTTGGTTTTGTTGATTCTATTGTTTTTCTATTCTCTATTTCATTTATTTCTGTTTTGATCTTTATTATTTCCTTTCTTCTGGAGGCTGTAGGCTTCTTTCGCTTTTCTCTTTCTATTTGTTCAAGTTGTGTAGCTAATGTTTTGATTTTGTCCCTTTCTTCTTTTTTGATGTGTGCATCTATTGCTGTAAATTGACCTCTGAGCTCCCCCTTTGCTGTGTCCCAAATGTTTGGTATGATGTGTTTTCATTCTCATTTGACTCTAGGAATTTTTTTATTCCATTTTTGATATCTTCTATTACCCAGTGGTTTTTAAGCAGGGTGTTATTCAGTTTCCATGTAATTGGTTTTTTTCCTTGCTCTTCCTGTTGTTAATTTCTACTTTGATGGCATTGTGATCAGAGAAGATGCTTTTCATTATCTCAATATTTTAGATTTTTTTGAAGGTTACTTTGTAGCCTAAGATGCCATCTATTCTGGAGAATGTTCCATGTGTGTTGGAAAAGAATGTGTACTTTGAAGCTGTTGGATGGAGTGTTTTATATATGTCTATGGGTTCAAGTGGACTGATTGTGGCCTTTAGATCTTCTATGCCTTTGTTGAGTTTCTTTCTAGATGTTCTGTTCTTTACCAAGAGTGGTATGTTGAAGTCTCCTACTATTACAGTGGAACTGTCAATTTCTCTTTTTCAGTGCTTTTCTAGTTTGTTTTATGTATTTTGGAGCCCTGTCATTGGGTGTGTAAATATTTATTATGATTATGTCTTCATGATGGATTGTCCCTTTAATTATGAGATAGTGCCCTTCTTTGTCTTTTATGGTGAATTTTGTTTTAAAGTCTATTTTATCTGAGATTAGTACTGTCACTCCTGCTCTTTTTTGGTGGCTGTTTGCTTGATATATTTTTTCCATCCTTTGATTTTTAATAAAGTTATGCCTTTGTTTCTAAGACGTGTCTCTTGTAGACAGCATATTGATGGATTGTTTTTTACTTTTTTTTAATCCATTCTGTCACTCTTTGTTTCTTTATGGGTGCTTTTAGGCCATTTACATTCAGTGTAATGATTGACAGGTGTGAATTTATTGTTGTCATTTTGTAGTGCTTTTTTTTTTGTGGTGCTGACGATTTCTTTGTTCCTCTTACTCTCCTGTGCTGAATTCCTTTTGTTTGTGGATTTTTTAAAATTTCTTTTGTTTTCGTAGGTTTTGTTTTTACTGAGGATTTATGTTTTTCTTCTTTATTTTGATGAGTAAGTTTGTTACCTTGAAATTTACCCTTATCTTCCTAGGTTTGAACCAGTCTATTATTACTTGATATCGCCTTGCCTTCCTCTCCATTAGAAAGTTCTATACCTATACCGTTTATTCCCTCTTTTATTGTTCTGATGTTGTTGTCATTTGCAGATTAACCTCTCTGGTTTCCTGTTGTAAATCTTTTGGTTTTGAATAGTCCTTGAGAGTTCATTTCCTAGGCTGGTATCTGGCTGGTGTGATCTTGTGTCCTAGATTGAAACTGTAGTCTGATGTTGTTTGTTCTCAAACCGAAGGACTCCCTTTAATAATTCTTATAAGTTTGGTTTGGTTTTTACATATTCCCTTAATTTCTGTTTGTCTGGAAATGTCTTAATTTCACCATCATATCTGAACAGGAGTTTTGCAGGATATATTATTCTTGGTTGGCAATTTTTTTTTTTCTTTCAAGGTTTTATACATGTCATCCCATTGCTGTCTTGCCTGCATGGTTTCTGCCAAGTAATCAGAGCTTACTCTTACTGCTTCCCCTTTGTATGTGACTTTTCATTGTTCTCAAGCTGCTCTCAGGAGTCTTACTGTGTCTTTAGTTTTAGCAAGTGTGATTACAACATGCCTTGGTGATTTTTTTTTGGGATCTATCCTATATGAGGTTCGTTGAGATTCTTGGATGGTCAGCTTTTCACCTTTCATGTTATTGAAGAAGTTTTCTGTCAGCAATTCTTCAATGATCCTCTCTGTGTTTTCAGTTTTTTCCCCCTGTTCAGGAACCGTGATCACTCATAAATTTTTGCCTTTGATTTTATCCCACATAACTCTCAGGTTTCTTCATTTTTCTGTGTTCTTTTTTCTAATTTTTCTTCAAACAAAATTGTATCCAAGTGTTTGTCTTCAGTTTCATTGATCCTGTCTTCCATTGTTTCAAACCTGTTCCTCAGCCCTTCTTTGACACTGTCGATTTCAGAAATTTTGTTGTTTATCCTTTGGATTTCTAATTGTTATTTTTGTATAATTTCTAGTTTTGAATTTATTTTGGCATTTTGTTCCTGTATTATTTTCCTGAATTCTTCCTTTTTTGTCTGCATTTTCCATGAATTTGCCTTCCTTCTCCATGAATCTATTTTTTCCTCATTTTTGCCTACTTTTTGCTTCAACTCTTGAAAAGCTCTGAATATGAGAGATTTAAATTCCTTATCATATAATTCTAGAGCCTTTTTTTCTACTAGAAAGTCATCTGGTGTTTTATTTTGGACATCTACTGGAACCATCCTGTCCCTTTCTTTGTATGTTTTGATATTGTTTGCTGTCTTTGGGACATTCAGTAGCTATTTTCTTTGTTTATTGATTGTAGATTTGTTTGTTTTGTCCTGCTTTATTGTTTTATTTGGTTATGTCTGAGCAGGCAGGCTGTGCATTCTTTGTTGTTTGGTTGTCTGTGGACATGATATTTTTCACCTCCTTGTCCAATGGACAGGGCTAGTCACTCAGCTATGGTCAGCAGGGCAGGTCCAGCTGAAGGGGAGGGGCTGTGATGTGTTGTTTGTGGCACCTACTGGGGCTGACAAGGTGAGCTGGGGATTAGTGCAGGGCAGGTTCCAGTAGGTCATGCTTGTGCCACTCAGGACTGCAGTGTTCATCACACAGTGCAGATAGACAGGAGGAAGGGGCAGGAGGAAGTTGTGATATGTGGAGCTAGGTTGGGTATAGAAAAGAAGAGAGTGAGGAAAGAGAAATAGGAACTAAAAAAAAAAAAAAAAAGAAAGAAAGAAAGTGCTGAGGGAGCCTGCTGTTGGAGTGGAGAGACAAGAAAACAAGAAATGAAGACAAATAAAAAGGAAAATAAATAAATAATTTTTAAAAAATGTCCCCAGGGATCCCACCAATGCAGCTGTGCAGATCAGAGAAGTGGCTCCCAAGCTGCACAGTACAGCTTAGCTAGAAGCGGTGGATATGATACACAGTGTCAGGTTTTCAGGAGATAGGCAAAGAAGGTAAATAGAAAGAGATGAGAAACTGAGAAATGAAGAAAAAGGAAAAAAGAAAGAAAACAAACCAACAAAGGAAAAAAAAAGTCTCCAAGGATCCCACTGACATGGCCCTGCAGACAGGGGAAGCAGTTCCCCAACCGAGTGGCGCTTCACAGCCTGTCAGGAAGAAGCAAAGATGGCACACGGAGTCAGTTGTTCAAGAGAAAGGAGGGGCAGGAGGTGAGAGGCAGGGAAGAAAACAAAAGAGGCTGAAAAAAGCAACACTGGCAACAAAGAAATGGCAGTGAAGAAGCCAGCCAGTGTGGGCAGGGTGAATCCACATAGCACGGAACTGGCATCTCCTGTGCCGAGGTGCGGCCCACTGGGAAGCATCCGATTGGCCCACTGTGAAGCGGTGAATCTGCCTGCTGGCAAGCTGAGGATTGGCCAGCCGGGAGGCAGGGTGGGGGGTGGGAAAGCATGTCTCACTGGCTACAGAGTACTCTCTCTCCTGCTGGTAGCTCCATGAATCTCCTTTCCTGTACTCCCTGTCTGCCAATCTCCAACAGGAGTCCAAGATGGTGGGTCCATGCTGTGTTAGCTGATAGGGGACCTCTGCTCATAACTCTCTTTGCTCTCTGTTCTCTGTCAGTTTCGTATTCCATTTGGTGCTTGGTGGAGTTCTTTATCTCTTCATTTGATGCCTAGGGTTCTAGGACTGATGTTCTTCTCTGTTTTACTTAGTTTTTCAGGTCTTTGCTGTGGACAGATGGAGTTTTACTTCTGTCTATAGCACCATGTTGGCTCTGCCCCAACAATTACATTATTAATAAGCATAATTAAAGTGGGTAAGAGTCCTGGTGGCACAAAAGTTAAGCACTCAGCTGCTAACTGAAAGATCGGCTGTTCAATCCCACCAGTTACTCTGTGGGAGAAAAGACCTGGTAATCTGCTCCCATAAAGATTACAGGCTAGGAAACCCTATGGGGCAGTTCTACTCTGTCCTACAGGGGCACTAGGAGTCAGAATCCTACCTGACTTGACAGCACCCAACAACAGCAATGGCAATGGACAATTTAATTACGATATTCAATTGTCATTTTTTTAAAATAATATTTCATTGTGTTTTCGGTGAAAATTTGCACAGTAAATTAGGTTCCCATTTGGCAATTTCTACACAGATTGTTCACCGACATTAGTTACCTTTTTCACAATGTGTTAACATTCTCTTTAATTGTGTTCTGGTGTTTGCATTTCCAGTGCTCTAGTTTCCCTGCCCCCTTACCTTCTTATCTTTGCTTTAGAGTAATTGTTGATCTTTTGGTCTTATATAGACGGTTTTTTTAAATAGCATAATGTACATATGGATAATATCCTTTATTTTGTGTGCCAATATGTTATTTCAATCAGCTGCCATTCTTATATAGGTCTTATGTACATTTGTAGTCTTTGACCTAGGCTTGGCCATTTACTTACTTTGTGTGTGTGTGTGCTTTAGGTAAAGGTTTACAGGGCAAATTTGTTTTCCATTCAGTGAATTATACACAAATTGTCCCATGACATTGGTTGCAATCCCCACAATGTGTCAGCACTCTCTCTATTACCACCCTGAGTTCCCTGTTAACATTCTTCTACCTCTCAGTGTCTTCTCTTGCCTTGGTCATGCTGTGCTGACTTTCCCCATATTGTATATTGCCTTTCCTTTCACCAAAGTTAATACATGTCTACTATGTAGTTAGTGATTCTCTTTCCGCTCCCGGTAACCTTCAGAGAATGTTTCTTTCTGTGTGTAAACCTTTTCTTGACTGTTTATAATAGTGGTCTCATGCAATATTTGCCCTTTTGTGATTGCCTTATCTCACTCATCATAATATCCTCCAAATTCATCCATGTTGTGAGACGTTTCACAGATTCATTATTATTCTTTATCATTGTGTAGTATTCCACTATGTGTATGTACCACAGTTTGCTTAATGGATAAGCAAACTATGGTAGGCCTGGCCATTTAATAGCTGTGTAACCTTAGGTAAGTTACTTTATCTCTCTATAAAATCAGGCTCATAATAGTCACCTTACCCAGAGAATACAGAATACTGTCCAACATAGTTCTGGAAGTGAGCCCCTAGGCTGGAAGGCACTCAAAATACACAGTGGTTGCAGCAATGGACTTGAACATATCGACAGTTGTCAAGATGGCACAGGGCAACGTTTTGTTTTGTTGCACATGAGGTCGCCATGAGTCCAAGCCAACTCAACAGCAACTAACAACAACCCAGAGAATGGCTGGGAGGATCTGAGATAATGATAATTTAATATTATTTGCCATCTACTGACCAAAGTGTTGTCTCAATTTGCCTCTTGGATGAGAGAAGATGGAACAAGAAAGGAATCATAGTGGATGGAAACTGGGAGGCAGATCACAACTTTTCAAATCTCATTCTCAAGTCCTACCAAGAAGCTTTCATGATACCATTGCTGTTGAGTGGGACTTCCTAAATGCCAGCCAGTCCTCACTGGCCACATCTGGCCAGTCCTCACTGTCTTGTTCTGAGGAGGAGAGACACGTTGGCTCTCTTCCGGCTGAGCGCCCTTCCAACCTGGAACTGTCGACAATCAGCAAGTCAGTTCCGTCTCTCCCAGCTGAACCCCACAGTGCTAATTGGGCTGATTTTCTAACCCAAACCCAAGTGGTGTAGCAATGAAGCTTCAGAAGCTTGACTTTTGGAGTCTATGCCAAGAAAACAGGAAAAGAGCGCTAGGCAACAAGAAGAGAAGAAGAAGGCCAACCCGGCCCCGTCTTGGGAAAAGCAAAGCTGCTTAGCATTTAGGGAACACCATTGACCCCTGGAACTCTAGAACTGAAAAAGATCCCAGGCACCCACCAGACACTGCTGGATGGAGGATGGATTTGCACTGCCTCCCCCCAGGCCCAGGCCAGTGCTCTGTCTTCATCTGCTGATCTATGAAAGTGAACAAGGAGGCTGATACCCAGAAAGGGGAGTCACACAGGCAACATGGCTGGTCAGAGGCTCACACAGGTGAACCCGAGGCATTTCTCCCTCCCTTTGTTGTGAGAATCACAACCTGCTCCCCCAGTCAATGAGGAAGCTGATGTCCACGAGGCTGCCCCTATGTGGATGGGGAGGCTGACGTCCACCAGACTGTTCCCCGTGTCCATGGGGAGGCTGATGTCCACCACACCAGCTTTCTTGGGAGTCAGGAGCCACCAGGCTCATTGATCCCCATTGGCTCCAGAGTGAGACCTAACCCAGCGGGCCAGGCTAGGCAGAGACCCAGATGGAGGCGGCCACATTTCTCTTAGCTTCTTTTCTCTGGTTCTTTCTTTTATTTCCACTGTGAATTGTCCCTAATGTTTGAATTTTGACAAAATATTGAGTCAATGCTGCCACTGACTAAGGGCCAATTGTGAGCCCGCCTTATCTTGCCTGTTCCACTGAGTAGCCTCACATGAAACACAGGCAGGCTTGATGGTGTCCATTTTACAGACGAGAAACTGATCCACAAGCTCCACAGCGGGTACGTCGCATCTCCAGACCTGGAATTCACATTCTGACTCCGGACCCATGGGATGTGCCCACGACACACTGCCCTTCAGGAGTAATACCAACCAGAGGGTGACTTGAGCAAACAGATGAACTGTAAGTGAATCTGGAGGTCCAAAGATGTAAACTAGACATGATCTGACATGTCGATTCTGGTGGCTTGGTTGTGGCTTCTTAAGCTCTGTGTGGAGGAAGCTTCTGAGGCCTGGATGAGGCTCCTGATTGATTAGTAATCTCTGCCATGGAACCAGGCTGCTAAGAGAGGGAGCTCATGCACTAAATACTCCCCAGCCCCGACCAGCCAATCAAATGGCCAATCCACTGATACGTAGGGAGCCCCAGGGCCACAATCCGACTTTCATGGGTCTTGAGTACCTTTGCCTCGTGGGCCTCTTCTTGCATTAAAAAAATGTTAAAAATGTATTTTATGATTGGTTGGAATTTCATTATATTATTAACTACGTTATGTAAAGGTGCCTGGGTGGCACAATCCCTGGCAGACGCAAATGGTTTGTACTTTTCTACTAACCTAACGGTTGATGGCACCACAGAAGAAAAGCCTGGCAATCTGCTTCCATAGAGTCAGTTGTGACTCATAGCAACCCTAGAACAGAGTAGAACTGCCCCCATAGGGTTTCCAAGGCTGTAATCTTTATGGAAGCTGACTGCCACAACTTTCCTCTGTGGAGCCACTGGTGGGTTTGAACTGTGGACCTTTTAGTTAGCAGCTGAGCGTTTAACCACTGCACCACCAGGGCTCCTTTCCATAAAGGTTACAACCAAGAAAACCCTATGGACCCCTTTCTGGGATGCCGTGAGTTGGAATGGACTGAGGGCAACAGGCTTTTTATTATTAATATAATATCCATTATTGTTACACTTTTTTTCTTTCACTTGAGTTTAAAAGAGAGTAATAGTGAAACATTTTCATGGGCCCTTGAAGGTGTTATGGGCCTTGGGCACTGTGCCTGCTGTGCCTGGTGGAGACATCCTCACTGATGACTGCCCCCCTCCCCGTGAGGACCCTTGATGACATAGGGGAGACCAAAATGACTGAGACGCGGTCTCCGCACTTGGGGGGCTGTTGGGCTGGAGGGGATGTAAGACAGGCTCTGAAAGAACCCGAGTAACAAACTGCATAGCCTCGGATCCCTGCTGTCACAAGGGGAGCAGGGAAGTTCTGGAGCAGCTCCTGGGAGTAAGTGTTCTCCAGGAAGCTTCGTGGAGGAAGAGGGCATCCAGGCCACCCCCCAAGGGGAGCCAGGCTGGTTTGGAGGTGCTGAGACTGGGTGGTGCATTCCAGCTGGAGGCCCACCTAAACCCCCTCGGGAGAGCACCACAGATGCACAGAAAGGGCAGCTTCTCAAAGGCCTGGGCCCTACCTCCTCACACACAGAGGCAAATCCACACCGCACTCCATACAGAGGCATTTTCTTTTCTTTCTTCCCCACCAGCCCCTTTCCTATTGGAAGGCTTAAAAAAACAATTAACAAATGAAGAAAGGAAGGGAGGGATGGAGGGAGGGAGGAAGAAAGGGAGGAGAGAGGGAGGGAGGGAGGAGAGAGGGAGGGAGGGAGGGAGGGAGGGAGGAGGGAGGAAAGGAAAGAAGGAAGAGAGGGAAGGGGGGAGAGAGGGAGAGAGGTGAGGGTTGTGGGGGAGGGAGGGAGAGAGGAAGAGCCATCTCAGCTCTGGCACAGTTCTCAGTCAGGTTGATGTCAACATCTCTTCAAAGTCAGGTAGCAGGAAAATAGCACCAGGGGAGCCATTGAGGGCACATGGCAGGGCCCTGGGTAATTACCGCTGCCTAGTTATTTCTCCGGGAAGGGAAAAAAAAGTCCAGCACCCGATACCTTTTTTTTTTTCTTAATAGGTGAAGTTGAACCTAAAGCACTGTAATTTTAATCAAATCTTCCCCATCTGCGTGTAGTGTCTCTGAGAAGTTGAAGATTTAAGTGTGTGTTGTAGGGTTTGTGGAGTTATTGCAGCGGGGAGGGAGAGGGGCAGAGCCGTGGTAATTATGCTGCACTTAAAGGTATTTCGGTTGCCAGGGAAGGCTTTTTTTTTTTTTAAATTTCCTCTTTCCCTCATTGAGGGTTTGCATGATGTCATGGACAGGAAAGGGACAAAGCAGGGAGCAACAGAAAGGGGGAGAAAGATGAAGTTGCAATTTTCAGTTTGGGTGAGTACTGGTAAACGGAATGTGATGCCCTGAAGGCCCCTATCTAAGGCTCAGATGGACATGGAGTCCTTCCTACTTGCACGCGCGCGCACACACACACACACACACACACACACACACACACACACACACACACACACACTCCCCCTCAGATACCTCCAAACATATACATTGACAACATGCCTCATGACCGGTGTCCAGAATCACGGAACACACACACAGATCATACGCACACACACATAATACGCCAACACATGCAGGACACGTGTCCAGCGTAACCCTAATGTGCACCTGAAAGCCATCCAGCCCCCCCACCACATGTGCACACACATCCCTACACACAGGACTGTTCACCTGTGCCTTGAGAACCACACGCATGCCAGCACACGTCCATGCTTGCACACATATACACACACACTAAGCACGTCCACGTGACAGGCAGACACTCCGTTTTACAGGCATGCAACCTGGACAGGTGGCCACGCAGGTAACTCGCACCAACAGCAGAGCCTGCAAGCACACACAGAGTCACCAGACAGAGGGCCCCACTCACACCAACAGCAGAGCCTGCAAGCACACACAGAATCACCAGAAAGAGGGCCCCCGCAAGGGCTGAGGAGGACAGCGGGGTGGGGCGGAGGCAGGTGCAGGGGGCAGCCTGGAGGGGGAGGTGAATCCCTGGGCCCTTTGTTGTTTTAACGAACTTTTTACTATAGAACAGTGCGGTGCAGCGCACTTGCAGAAAAGTCCTGAAGATTCCAGTATACAGCGCACCTGGTTTCCTCAATCATTAACATCTTATATACAGTGAAACCTGGGAGAGCTGGAACTCGTGCTGTATTAGTGGGAAATATTTGAGTTATCCTTCTCTGACAGATTTCCGCCTTACACAGGTTCCAGCTTTTGCAGGTTTTGCTACAGTAAGGCATTTGCCGCAATTAATGGACTGATATTGTCTGTTCCGTTTTTAGTGCTGTGTGGAGGCTCCCTTAACTCTGCAGACCCCAGGACGCCATGATCTTAACACCCAGTGACTCCAAACAAGCAGGCCTTTGGAGATGGCATCAGACACGCCTCTCCTGGCTCCATCAGGTGAGGACGTTGTTGTGGCTCATGTGCCGAGGACACGTTTAGCTGAGGAACATCGTCCCGTCCCTGTCAGTTCCAGTCTCTAACAATCCCGGCCCAAGTAGCATTTTCTGATTAAGTGACAACTCCGTGGACTCAGGCCTTGAAAAATACGCACGTACTTTCACATTTTGTTGCAACAGCACGCCTTTCCATACCACAACCTCCCGCAGGAAGACAGAGTTAGCTACAGTCAGTCAGTCCCAAGGGGCAGAGGGGACAATTCCTCTTATGATAAGCTACTGGCGCCTAACTCGACAAAAGATTCCGAAGAAGGCAGCTCCAGCAGAAAAGCCAAATTCCAAGGGCCTGTCACAAACATTCTCAGCTGTAACATCATTCTCCAGTTCCCGCCCCACTCTCCCAAGTCAGCCCTCATCCCTACACATCTAACTCCTACCCATGCTTCAAAGCCCAGCACATGTGACACCTCCTCCAGGAAGCTTTTCTGGGTGCCACCAGGCCAAGTGCTGCCTATTCTCTCTCCGGCTCTCCTGTACTTTATCTCACACGGTATTTAGCACCAGCCACCTCGCGTCAGGGATTCTGTGCCTGTCTTATACCCCTGTGGGGCCCCAGCTCCAAAACATGTAGAATCCATTTTTATGCTCACTTGGTAACCTTAAAGATCTACGTGTGTGTGTTCCGGGTAGCACAAGGTTAAGGAAGGTTTACTTAATTAGCTAATCATTCCATCAGTCAGTACTCAAAGGTGATTTCAATGCACTTCAAAAAAGTAATGAGTGTATGTGTTCCGAGACACCAGCAGATAGTGGCCAAGTTTACTCAGAGCAAAATGCTCTTCAGAAGAGAGGAGGACCTCTCAGTTGTGGTCCCATTGTCGTTGTTGTCAGGTGCCGTTCAGTCAGTTCCAACTCACAGCCACTTTGCATACAACAGAAGGAGACATTGCCCAGTCCTGCACCGTCCTCACAATTGTTATATTCGAGCCCACTGTTGCAGTTGGTGGGTCAGTCCATCTTGTCGAGGGTCTTCCTCTTTTTCGATGACCCTCTACTTTACCAAGCATGATGTCCTTCTCCAGGGACTGACCCCTCCTGATAACATGTCCAAAGTATTTAAGATGAAGTCTCGCCACCCTCACTTCTAAGGAGCATTCTGGCTGTACTTCTTCCAAGACAGATTTGTTCATTCTTCTGGCAGTCCATGGGATATTCAACATTCTCTGCCAACACCACAACTCAGAGGCATCAGTTCTTCTTCAGTCTTCCTTATTCATTGTCCAGCTTTTGCCTGCATATGAGGCGATTGAAAACACCATGGCTTGGGTCAGGTGCACCTTAGCTCTCAAAGTGATATCTTTGCTTTTAACACTTTAAAGAGGTCTTTTGCAGCAGATTTGCCCAGTGCACTCTGTCATTTGATTCCTTGACTTCTTCTTCCATGGGTGTTGATTGTGGATCCAAGTAAAATGAAATCCTTGACAACTTAAATCTTTTTTCCATTTATCGTGATATTGCTTATTGGTCCACTTGTGAGGATTTTTGTTTTCTTTATGTTGAGGTGTAATCCATACTGAAGGCTGTAGTGTTTCATCTTCTTCGGTGAGTGCTCAGGTCTTCTTCACTTTCAGCAAGCAAGGTTGTGTCATCTGCATATATAGTAGGTGGTCCTACTAGAGGCCAGTTTTCAGACAAAAAAAAGAAAAAGAAAAACCTTCCCACATGCGGCACCAGCTGACCTGTCGATCTAGTCCCTGGCCCCCTTGTCACTAAAAATCCAACCTCTTGACAAACTGCAATGACAGTAAGTAAGTGGCATTGCCCAGAAAGACACAGTGTATTAGCAAAAGACCTGCTGGGCCAGGGAATGGGAAGATTACAGCCCTGCCTTCTCCCATGGGGACTTAAACAGCCATGCCCAGAGAGGTTAACACAGTTACCCAGATCACTCAACTACACTCAAACCTAAGCATTCTGGCCCCGGAGTCCGCGCACTTGGCCACAATGCCGAGCTGCAAGGAATAATAAAAGACTACACCTGGGTCTTGAAGAAGGAAGAAGATAGGCTAGATAGTGAAGGGGAGGAAGGGCATTCCTGGAGAAGGGAAGAGAATAAGCAAGGTGTGCTAGCTGGAAAGCAGAAGGAGTGCCCAGGGTGTTGGCTAGCACATAAAGCTCCTGGGACATAATGTTTAGTACGTCCAGGAACAGATTACCCAATAAGCAAGGTAAGCACATGCTTAGGGCATCAACAAAACGGGGCACCAGTTGTCCAAAGCAAAGACCCACAGATGCCAGGCAGACAGGACACAAGGAAAAGCGAGCACTGCAGTGGAAGGGAACTGGCGGGACTCTAAATGAAATCGATACCACCTCCAGTGCGTGAGAATGTGCTCGCTGGAAATAAAGTTCACACAGGGTCACGAGGGTGCTCACACACAAAGTTGTTTAAGCTATGAGGCCCTTACCACTTCAACACCTTCATTGACATCTGTCTCCTGCAGTCCGCTCCTGTGTAATTGAAATTCTTTATCTCAGTGGGTCTCTTGGGAGTATATTATTTCTAATAAACAAGAGGTGAGGGTGGACTGTGGAGTCTAACTCCTGCTACGTCTACCCACTAACAAGTTCATAATCCAGTTGCTCTCATTCTGCTAAAATGGCATATGCGGAGAACACTCAATGTGAGAGAGTTCGTTTCTTATAGCTGCTGTGACAGAGTACCACAGACTAGGTGGTTTAAAACAGCAGACATGTATTGTCTCACAATTCTGGAGACTAGAAGTCCAATATCAAGGTGTCAGCAAGGCCTTGCTCCCTCCAAAGGCTGTAGGGGAAGCTCCTTCCCTGCCTCTTCTAGCTTCTGGTGGCTGACAGTCCTCGGCATCCCTTGGCTTGTGGCCATCACCCCAATCTCTGCCTCTGTCATCCTGTGGCCTTCTTCCCTGTGAGAGTATCTCTGTGTCTTTAAATCTCCTTCTCTCTGTAAAGATACGGGTCATATTGGATTTAGGGCCCTCCCTAATCCAGTATGATGTCATCTGTACTTGAGCACATCTGCAAAGTCCCTATTTCCAAATAAGGTCACATTCATAGGCACCAGGGGTTAGGAGGTGGAC
Source organism: Dugong dugon (assembly GCA_030035585.1). Taxonomy (NCBI): domain Eukaryota; kingdom Metazoa; phylum Chordata; class Mammalia; order Sirenia; family Dugongidae; genus Dugong; species Dugong dugon. The sequence continues at coordinate 112,010,803 of CM057472.1, forward strand.
GTATATTTTTGGGACTCACAACTCAAGCCATAACAGTGTGTCTACACCTCTTACAATCTGTGGAAACTGAAGACGACTTTGGACCTTGCGGGCTGAGTCCACCAGGGAGGTTTGAAACACACTCCCCCGAAACCCATCTGAGATGTGAGGTCAAAGATAAAATGACTTCAGATTCCAATAGGAAGAAATGAACAAACAAACAAGCAAAAGGGCTCCCATGGAGCAGCGCATGTGGAGAAAGCGGGCCATCCACCACTTGCTCCAGCCAGCTGGTAGGAGCTTACTCGTCAGCAGTGCGTGCAGCTGGCCTCATTGTCTGCTGCTTTACAAAATCCAACATTCCCCCTCTGTTCTGCCTGGCACAATGACAAGAAAGGAAGACATAAAAGTTCCCCTTTTTAATGAAGCTGTTGAGGATCCCTTTTTTTTTTTTTTTTTAAATCGGAATTGACATGACCATTACCATTTTGATTTCTGCTCCGACCCACGAGTCACATAGCAACATGAACCCTCTCCATGGCAACCTCTCCAGGCTTCCAACAAAGACAGTCTTGACAGTTTAACATTCAATAAAAAGTACTTTTAATTAAAAGATGACTAAGAACCGGTCGCACAAAAAAATATGTGGAACACATATTTTCAGCTAAGGGAACTACGGATCTGAGCTTGTCCTTTGTGAAGGATGGTCATGGACGTTGTGTGAGGCATGCAAAGATTCCCAAAAGATATTCGATCCCATTCAACACACCTCTAATCTAGTGCCTGCTAAGGATTGGGTCTTACCCTAGATCTGGAGGGCAAACCTTTGAATGAGGCCTTGAGAGTGGACTGTGTGAAAACCGTAACGACAGCATCATAGTGATCACCGCCATCTACAGAGGATGTACTGAGGGCTGGGCACCGTTCTTAGCGAAACGCATGCATCGAATTTCATTTAATCCTCACAGCACCTGTTAAAATCCCCATGCCACAGGTGGTCAGCTAAGACCCAGAGATGACCGAGAACCTGCCCAAGGTCATTCCCATGGTCTGTGGCTGGGTCAGGTCTCAGGCTCACTGACTGTCACCGCTGCCACATGGCCCATTCCACCTTGCACTTCAGAACAAATCAATTGTCGTGGAGTCGATTTGGCCTCCAGGTGACCCCGTGTACATGAGAGCAGAACAGTGCTCCACTGGGTTTTCAACGGCTGTGACCTTTCAGAAGTAGATCACCAGGCCTTTCTTCTGAGGAGACTCTGGGTGGATTCCAACTGCCAACCTTTCAGTTAGTAGCAAAGTGCTACTACCAGAAGCAGGGGAATAACCAGAAAAAGTAAGGATGACCCACATTCGAGGCTTCCCAGAGGCAAGAATGTAACTTGTGTGTGTGTGTGCATGCACATAGACGCACACACGTGTGTGACATCAGATCTTCAATGAGGCAGCAAGGCATCATGGTTTAGAACATGGGATCTGCCTGGTTGAGAGCCTGGCTCTGTCACTTACTGTTCGAGTGACTTTAGGCAAATTCCTTCCACCATATAATGTATGTCGTAACGGTCCCTCTCTGTTACAACATGTCTTAGTCATCTGGTGCTCCTCTGACAGAAATACCACAAGTGGATGGCTTTCACAAAGATAAATTTATTTTCTCACAGTCTAGTAGGCTAGAAGTTCAAATTCAGGGCGTCACCTCCAGGGGAAGGCTTTCTCTCTCTGTCAGCTCTGGAGGAATGTCCTCGTCATCATCAGTCTTCCCACGGACTAGGAGCTTCTCTGCACAGGAACCTCAGGCCCAAAAGACGCACTCTGCTCCCGGTGCTTCTTTCTGGTGGTATGAGGACCCAATTCTCTGCTTGCTTCCCTTTCCTTTTATCTCTTGTAAGGTAAAACGTGGTGCAGGCCACACCCTAGGGGAACTCCCTTTACATTGGATGAGGGATGTGACCTGGGTAAGGGTGGTGTTACAATCCCACCCTAATCCTCTTTAACATAAAGTTACAATCACAAAATGGAGGCCAACCACACAATTGATACACACATTTTTGGGGGACATAATTCAAACCATGACACAAGAATTAAGTTCATCTATTTAAAGAGCCTAGAACGGTACCTGGCACATAGTAATCATTATTAATATTAACATTATTATCATTATTATTATTTTGGCTTTTACCCACAAGTGGTGAAGAGAAGCATCAATGATATTCTGCCCCAAATTAGGAAATGAATGGAATCAATCATCAGGACTGTTCCTCTGAGTCTAGTTCTTCTATAAAAATACTGTAGTCGCATTCAGCTTGGGGTCAGCTCACTTTGAAATGAGTTTTTTTAGCTTTCGACAGGATCAGCTTTTCCAGGCAATAAAAGAACAGAATGTTTGTTTCTGTATGGTGGCTATAGGATTGGCTACTGGGATACAAAAGAACAAAGGGTCATACAAAGTAACCCCAAGTTAGGGCATATATAGGGATGTCACATTCTACAAGGTTTTATTGAAAGCACGTTATTGTTATTAGGAAATAAATAGTTACTGAGAGTTTGTAGAGCACATCAAAATACCCTCTCTGTCCCCTCTTATGATGTGCCCAGTAGCCATTATTATTATAGTGCCATTTTCTGAGATGGACAATCCAGAAGTAACAGATTTGGGGAGGAAGAAAATGAGCCCACTTTTGGACTTGCAAGGTCTGAGATGCCTGTGGGACTCCCAAAGAGAGAGCTTGTCTATCAAGGGGAAGAAAGAAAAGCATCCATTTATGTGAGCAACGTGGCAGTGACTTGATGCGTTGACCAGGGCTGTTTCAGAGACGTGATGGGAGCAGGCGCCATATTGGAATGGGATGGGGAGGAAAGGGAAGGGATGATCAGAGACAGTGTGTGAAGAGAGAACTCATCAAGGAAACTGGTCTGAACTGGCCCAGCCCCATCCATGGTCCCTTCCCTCAGACCACAGGAATGGACACATGTCCACATTCTTGCCCGAGTGTGAGTACAGAAGTTACCAGAATGAACTGAGTTTGACATCCAGAAGCGCCACAGCCACCAGGGCTTCAGTGAGAGGACACGGCCAGCACAGAGAGGAGGGCAGCACCAAGGAGTCGTCGAGAAATGAAGTCAAGGCCCTGGAGCTCAGGAGCCTCTTGTTCAAACCAGTCCTGAAGGCAACTTCTCCCTGACGCTGTTCCGTGACTGTTGTTGTTAGTTGCTGTGACTTAGCTCTAACTCATGGTGACCTTATGTGTAACGCAACAAGCTGCCTGGTCCTGCCCCATCTTCATGGTCTTTGATATGTTTGAGTCCATTGCGTGTCTATTGTGTCACTCCATCTCACGGAGAATTTCCTTGTTTTTGGTGGCCCTCTGCTTTACCAAATGCAATGTCCTTTTCTAGCAATTGATCTAGATTGTTCAGTGGCAAAAAAAAAAAGAAAACACAGCAACATTGCCATTGAGTCTATTCTGACTCATACTGACCCTATACGACATAGTAGAACTGCCTCATAGGGTTTCCAAGGAGCGGCTGGTGGATTCAAACTGCTGATCTTTTGGTTAGCAGCTGAGTTCTTAACCCCTGCAGCACCAGGGCTCCGGTGCAGAGGTCTATAAATGCTGTTTGGTGCCTGTGTGGTTTGGGTTGGATGTTCTGAGCTTACAATCAAGAGCCTGAACTGACGCATGACCTATGTGCTGCCTGAGGGGAAGGTGGGTGAAGAAACACGTTTTTTGCACCCGTGGAGTACTCTGCAGACTGACTAAAACCTCCGTGTGCTGACATGATGGGATTACCAAACTCTCCAAGCAACACAGGTGTTGCCTTCAGCAGAATCTCAGTGAAGACTCAGGAGTAACATAAAACAGTTACGTTGTAGCTTGGCACAGCCAAGTGCTTGACCTAAAGTTAAATAGTCAACATCTGGCTTCGCTCATGCCTCTCAGCTGCTCTCTCGATCCACTTCTTCTTAGATTTCCCACTCACCACTTTGGCACTTGCATCTCTCCATGCCTCTCTCTTTTTTAATTATTATCATTATTATTTTGCTGGAAGTATACACAGCCAAAGATAAACCATTTCAACAATTTCTACATGTACAATTCAGTGACATTGATTACGTTCTTCAAGTTGTGATACCATTCTTGCTATCGTTTTTCCAAATTATCCCACCACTATTACCTCAAACTCACAGCTCGCTAAGCTTCCCATCTAACCTTTCGAGTTTCCATTGTCAATTTGATCTCATGCAGACACTTGTTTAAAAGAGCACAATGCTCAAGGCACTTTACTGGTTAAGATAAGCTACTTTTTTGGTTCAAAGAAGACCTCAGGGGATAGTTTTGGTTTAAGGTTTAAAGATTATCCCAGGGCAATAGTTCCAGTAGTTTATCCAGCCTCCGCAGCTCCAGAAAATCTGGATTCCACTGAGAATTTGAAATTCTGTTCCACACCCTTTTGATCAGGATTCTTCTATAGAATCTTTGATCAAAACATTCATTAATGATAGCTGGGCATCATCCAGTTCTTCTGGTCGCATACCAAAGGCTGCCTCCTTCTTCTCCTTCTCCCCAGCATGCCCCACCCCTGTAGGAATGCTGTCTCACTTAGTAAGCAGGAACTAGTCTTTCTCCTTGGCTTCTCGGGGGGCTTCACCCTTTACGTTGACGGCAGCCTCTGAAATAAAGAGCCACTCACCCTGGAGAAAAACTGTGCAGTTCCTCCCCTACCCCTGGAAGCAAGTGGAGTGGCTGCAGGGCTTTGTGGTGTTTTCTACAGCAGATTTATAGGCCCTGTAGTGTCATTAGTCAGAGTCACCAAACGTGTAGACAAAGGGCTGGGCTGTCTTATGCACAGTCAGTTCTGCCACAAAACCACCGCGCTATGCAAAACTGCCCAATTAAAACCACGGGGGTTGGGGGAATGGGGTAGGGCCACACTCTCAAAAACTTTGTCAGTGACACACTAAAAAATGATCAGACCTAAAAAAATGGTAGCACAGTTTTGCACATGCTAAGTTATTGAGAAATGTATAAATGTCACAATAAATACAGGGGTTTACCTTGATAAAAGGTCTAGAGTGTGCTGGTGGAAGGAGGGCTGTACAAAATTGAATGGCAAGTTGTAGGTTAGATGTGATGGATGTGGTTCCTAGTACCAAGCTAATAAGGATTCCAACTATTGGCAGCCCTTTGTGTCAGAGTAACACTGCGCTCCGTAGAGTTTTCAATGGCTGATTTTTCAGAAGTAGATCTCCAGGCCTTTCTTCTGAGGCGCCTCTGGGTGGACTCGAACTTCCAGCCTTTTGGTAGCAGTGGAGTGCATTTGCCATTTGCACCTCCTGGGGATACGGCTCCTAATACACCTCATGAACTGAAGTAGCCCGTAGTTGCGTGTCTTAGGCTGGGTTCTCTAGAGAAATAAAACCAGTGAAGCATATAAATATATGTATAGAGAGATTTATATCAAGGCTCACATGGTGTAGAGGCTGGAAAGCCCCAAGTCTGTGAGTCAGGTTGGAGGCTTCTCCTGACTCACTTAGCTGCAGGGGCTGGTAAACCCATGATCAGCAGGTCAGACAGCAAGCCTCTGGTTCATAGGCTGCAGAGGCAGAGGAATCCCAAGATAGGCAGGTCAGCTACAAACTCAAGTCCCAAGGACCGGAAGTCAGATGAACAGGAGCCAGCTGCAGGATTCTGAGTGAGCAAAAGCCAGGAAACTTCACCAGAAAGTCCATTTATATTGGATGCAGGCCACACCCTCAAGGAAATTCCCTTTCAGCTGATCAGCTGCTCATAGCAGATCTCGTCATGGAGGTGATCACATTATATCAGATCTCATTATCGGCCGATTATAGTATTATATGACTGTCCAACTACATCACAACTGCCAAACCACTGAGAATCATGGCCCAGCCAAGCTGACACACACCCTTAACCATCACACTGCATGAGGGTGTGTGTGCTTCTGTGTACCCCACAGCGCCATGGAGCGGGGATCAGTTTTCTGCTTTCTCATGTATTTCTCATGGATGAAATCACACATAAGGAAACATGAAATGCACACTGTGTTCAAATTGTTCCCTAATAGAGCGATGATGTTGGGGCCAATTTGTGTTTTCAAGACAAGAGTCAAAGCAGAACTGACTACGCTGTTCTGTTTCACGCTCACCACAACTGCTTTGTCCAGAAGGAAACCAAGGCTCAGAGTATCATCCTGCTGGGCCAGGCACTTGGGAACAGACTCAGGTGGCAGCTTCTGTTCCCTGTCCACTGTAGCGTCACTCGGCATGAACAGTGTTTACAAACGTGGATGATCCCTAGAACTGTGGGGGAGGGGGCCCAGGCCTCTGCCCAGAACCAGCAGGACAAGGGAACAGAGCCAGCAATGGGCTCGTTGTCTGGAAGTCAGGGTCCCTGTCTGCTCTGCCCCTCGTCACGGGAAGGGAAGTCATGTTTTTTCAGCCTGCACTGCGTGCTGTTGAGCCTGGCACTTGGCATGAATTATCTCAAAATCATCAAAACGTTCTCCTTATGCTCACTGGACAGAAGAGACTGAGGGTCAGAGTAGAAGCTTCAGCTCAGGTTTCCCGACTCCTTGCCCACAACCTTCCTGGCGGCACCTTGGCAGCCTGTTTGGAGGAGTCTCTGGTTCATCTGCCCACCTCCCACAGCCACCCTGGATCCCTGACTCCAGCACCCCAGAAGTCACTTGGCCTTTAACTTCCCCCCAAAGGGCAGTGTCCCCAGGGGCACATCTGCTCCACCTTGCCTGTCCCAAATAGGAGCAGCAGCCCCAAAGGGAGGTTTGAGCCTGTGCCTCAGGGCAGCTGCCTTTCCCTTCAGAAGCAGCTGTCTGCGCTCATGGCCGAGACGAGACACGGCATAATGACTGTGGTCTGAGAACATCGCCTTTATTGCCTTTAACAGCCCCATAGCCACTGATTGCTGCGCTGATGGCTAATTTAATTTCTGTCAATACAGCACTGAGTGGCTTTAAAAGACCCATTATCCATGAGGACGCTGCTTGAGGGGGGTGTTAGTGGGATAGCCAAACAGAGCCCGGCTTTCATATTTAGGTCACGGTGACTTTCGTGCTGCCGTGACTTCAGAGAGGTCTAGTCCAGCCTGTCAGTTTGCAGAGGAGACTGCTGAGGCCTGGAGAGCTGCAGGGCCTTGCCCAAGGACTCATGGCCAGGGATGACCTCTCTGCTGTGATGGAGGGTTTGGTCATTTGTGATGACCTGTGATAATCTTTCCTGTCTTCCATCACGCCGCGTCGTCAGGACCTATGGAAAAGCCCGAGCTGATGCATTCACTCTCCAGCTTAAAACCCTTCACTAGCACTGTGTTTCCAAAGGAATCCATCTAGCTTCCCAAGAGTGGTCTTGGGCCAGGGGATCCAGCCTGCCTGTCCACTCCCATCCCCAAGGCTAACCTTGCCCGAGGCAGAGCAAGCTCCTTGCACTTCCTGGAGCTCATGCCACACTCTCCATTCTGAGCTTTCTCACCTACTTTCCTTCCATCGGGAATGTCTTTTCTGACCTCGCCAACCTGGGCAGCTTCTCTTCATCTTTCAAGAACACAGTTCCTTTTCTGGTAGGCTTCCCCTTCATCTAGTCATTCAATCAATCGATCAGTCAATCATCGCCATTGATTGGGGCATTGAGTTTATGTGGTGGAATAATTGCGAAAAGGATTGTCATTGTGCCAGAAATAAAATGATGGCAAAGCTGGACATGGTCCCTGTCCTCATAGGAGGGGACAGATGCCAAAGAAAAGTTAGAGCACAATTAGAGCCATGCTAAGGCCTCTGAAGGAGAAGGCGCTGTGACAGGACAACCTATATCAGGAGTTAGATCTGCTGGCGGAGTCAGACCCCTGCTTCTCCTCTCCCAGGACTCCTTGTACCCGTGGTGCTTGTCACTTAGTACTGTAATAATTCTGCTCATGGGTGAGACCCTTGAATATCTCAGCAACCAGCCCAAGACTCTGGGCTCAAAACATGATTATGGAATGAACAGAGACTTTTCCTTTCATTTCCTTATTGTCCATATTAATTGTTTCTGTTAAGTGCCATCCAGTGGGTTCCAACTCATAGAAACCCTACGTACAACAGAACAAAATGTTGCCTGGTCCTGCGCCATTCTCACAATCGTTGCTATGTTTGAACTCATTGTTGCAGCCACTATGTTAATCCATCTCATGGAGGGTCTTTGCTTTTTCACCGACCCTCTGCTTTACCAAGCATGATGTCCTTCTCCAGGAACTGGTCCCTCCTGATAACGTGTTCAAAGTATGTGAGATGAAGTCTTGCCATCCTTGCTTCCAAGGAGCAGTCTGGCTGTACTTCTTCCATGACAGATTTGTTCGTTCTTCTGGTAGTCCATGGAATATTCAATATGCTCCACCAATACCATAATTCAAAGGCATCAGTTCTTCTCCTGCTGTCCACATTCATTATGCAGCTTTTGCATGCATATGAGGTGATTGAAAATACCATGGCTTGGGTCAGGCACACCTCAGTCCTTAAAGTGACATCTTTGCTTTTTAACACTATAAAGAGGTCTTTTGCAGCAGATTTGCCCAATGCAATACGTTGTTTGATTTTTTGACTGCTGCTTCCATGGGCATTGATTGTGGATCCAAGTAAAATGAAATCATCGAGAACTTCAGTATTTTATCCATTTATCATGATGTTGCTTATTGGTCCAGTTGTGAGTATTTGTGTTTTCTTTATATTGAGATGTAATGCATACTGAAACATATAGTCTTTGATCTTCATCAGTAAGTGCGTCAAGTCCTCTTCACTTTCAGCAAGCAAGGTTGTGTCATCTGCATATCACAGGTTGTTAATGAGTCTTCCTCCAATCCTGATGCCATGTTCTTCTTCGTATAGTCCAGCTTCTCAGATTATTTGCTCAGCATACTGATTGAATAAGTATGATGAAAGGATACAACCCTGACTCACACCTTTTCTGATTTTAAACCACGCAGTATCCCCTTGTTCTGTTTGAAGGACTGCCTCTTGATCTAGGTACAGGTTCCTCACGAGCACGATAAAGTGTTTTGGAATTCCCATTCTTTGCAGTGTTATCCATAATTTGTTATGATCCACTCAGCTGAATGAATGCCTTTCATAGTCTGTCAGTTTGTTGTACTGTGGTAGCTTGCGTGTTATTGTGATGCTAGAAGCTATACCATAGGGGACAGGTTTCAGCAGAACTTCCAGACTAAGACAGATTAGGAAGAAGGACCTGGCAGTCTACTTCTGAAAAACTTGGCCTGTGATAACCTGCTGAATAGCTGCAGAACATTGTCTGATATGGTGCCGGAAGATGAGCCCCTCAGGTTGGAAGGCACTCAAAATACAAATGAGGAAGAGCTGCCTCCTCAAAGTAGAGTCGACCTTAATGATGTGAATAGAGTCAAGCTTTCAGGACCCTCATTTGCTGATGTGGCACAACTCAAAATGAGAAGAAATAGCTGCAAACATCCATTAATAATTGAAAAGTGGAATGTACAAAGTATGAATCTAGGAATATTGGAAGTCATTAAAAATGAAATGGAATGCATAAACATCTATATCCTAGGTGTTAGTGAGCTGAAAGGGACTGGTATTGGCCATTTTGAATCAGACAATCATATAGTTTACTATACTGGGAATGACAAATTGAAGAGGAATGCGGTTGTGTTCATTGTCAAAAAGAACATTTCAAAATCTATCCTGAAGTACAAAGCTGTCAGTGATAGGATAATACCCATACACCTACAAGGAAGACCAATTAATAGAACTATTATTCAAATTTACGCATTATATTAATTAGTATCTAGAATAATTAAAACTTGTATACCCTAACAGCTGGAAAAGTGTTTTCCAAATGTCAGTATCCTGGAAATTTCCAAGGTTAGTCATATACTCATCATTCGCATATGAATCCATCCATCCACCCTCCCATCCATCCACCCATTCATCCATCATCCATCCATACCTCCACTCATTTATCTATTCATTTCGTCTGTTCATCCATCCACCAACTCATTCATCCATCCATCCATCCACTTGTTCATTTATCTATTCATTTCATCGATCTCTACTATTAATCTGTCCATCAATCCACTTATCCATCTATTCATCCATCCACTATTTTGTTTTTATTCATCCATCCATTCATCTGTTTACTCATTTATTTATCTATTTATTTCATCCATCCATCCATTTAGCTGTCCTCCCTTCCATGCATTTATTCATTCATCCTTCCACCCATCCATCTGCTTCACAAACATTTAGTGATCCTCTCCTATACACCAAGCATGTTCTAGGTGGTAGGGAATGTAGAGAGGGCTCATGCAGGTCTCTCCCTGGCTAACCCTCCAGGAATCTTCCCTCACTTCCATGGCAAATTTGCTCCCCTCACCCTCCTCTGCCCTCTTCCCCATACCCTCCCTCCAAGGACCCTGTTTCCTATGCTTTCTGCTAGCAACTATCGTAATATTTAGCACAATATTATATTTGCTTAAATACACTCATCTCTCCCTCCAAACTGTAAGCCTTAGCATCTTATTATCATTATTTTGCCATAGTTGGGGCTTCACCTGTATTTCGGAATTAAAAGTGCATCAATGAATGATAAACATGAATAAATCAACATGAGCCCTAGTGGCGCAGTGGTTAAGAGCTTAGCTGCTAACCAAAGGGTTAGCAATTTGAATCCACCAGCTGCTCCTTGGAAACCCTATGGGGCAGTTCTGCTCTGTCCTATAGGGTCACTATGAGTTGGAATTGACTCAACGACAACAGGTTTGGCTTTTTGGTTTCTTTACCTTAAGGAGGTGAACTTAATAGGTAGAAAGAACACCTATACAAGTAATAACAGGATGTTAAAGCTACATAAGAGCACAGACAGACCCTGAGCCTTAAGATTTAAGGGGAGAACTTTCAGGAACAAAGGAGGGACTGGGGACATTCCAGACACCAGGAGCAGCAAGTGCAAAGGCATGAGTATGGACAACACTGATTTCTTTTTCATTGTGGTAAAAATATATATAACAGAAACGTTTGCCAATTCAACATTTTTACATGTGACATTGATTCTGTTTGTCATGTTGTGCAACCATTACCACTGTCCTTTGCCCAATTATTTCACCACCACGAACAGAAACTCAGTGTCACCTAAGCAATGACTCCCCTTCTACCCTCCTTCCCGCCCCTGGCAACAACTAAGAAGCTTTGGACTCTATACGTTTGCCTATTTGATAAAAATAGGATCATATAACGTTTGCCCTTCTGTGACTGACTTATTTCATTCAGTGTGTTTTCAAGGTTCATCCATGTCGTGGTGTGCATCAGCACTCCATCGCTCTTTACGGCTGAGTCAGTATTCCATTGTGCGCACCACATTTTGCTCATTCTTTCATCTGTCAATGGACGTTCTGGTTGTTTCCACCTTTTGGCTGTTGTGAGTAGCGCTGCAATAAACATGGGTATGACAATACTGGTTGGAAAGGAACTTGCTTCGTAAAGAAAGATGGAGCGAGCACAAGAAGAAGACTTGACGTGAGCAGGAGGAAACAGACCCCTTTCTCGAGGCAAGGGGGAGAAGGTAAGAAAGGTGACAGTAGAGAAAGTAGAAGATCAAGGAGAAGTTAGCTGAAGGAGGTGACAAGTCGGAGGTGAAAGCATTGTTAGAGGGGAAGAGTTTGCTAGGGGACTGACGAGTGTGAGGTAGCTCAGGACAGGTGCTATGGGAATAAGGAGCCCGTTAAAGGGACACAAGGTTACTGGTTGCATGAGAAGCAGGCTAGGCTGTTCTCCATGCTCCTTGTTTTCCAATATGCAGGTGGCAAGTGGAATCCTTGGCCCTCTTAGTACCAACTTCTTGTCAGCAATCGGCAATGTTTATATCTTCTGCATAGAGAAAGAGAAATTACCTGGCGGCTGATCTCTGTTATGACATACATCTTCATGGAGGAAGAGGGGAGGAGAACTCACCAGTGACAGAGAGACCAGCGAAATACTCTGTCTTTCCTCACAAGTGAAGATGGATGTCATAACAGAGAATCAGCCGTGTCCTTACGTCCGTGTTTGCAAACCTGCTGCACAGCAAAGCAGAAACTTCTTTGGATAACTGTTATGGAAAATAAAAGCACTGGTAATGTGAATTCACCTGTCAAAGCAATAATATACAGGTGGATGTTTGTGAGGAAGGAAATATAACCCGGAAAAATATGGGTGGTTGATTATATATTGGCAGTGTCTCTGGCGTAGGCGAGCCAAGGATGCCTTTTATTTATGTCTGTATACACGTGTGCATATATGTTTAATAGTTTAGCGTCCAGAGGAGGACATGCCATTTCAAGATAAGAGTCAGGTATTTCATTGCACTGCCGGGTAACCAGAGAAACCACAGTGACCTGTGGTTTCACAGCAACACTTTCTGCCTTTCACCCTGAAGAAGCCCAAAGTCTAACAAATCAACCCATGGGGAGAGGGGTGGGCTCCTCTATGGCAGGAAGGAAACCAGTAGTCTGTGCAGCTACCAGAAAGTCGTGCATCAGCCCTTCTTCGTCGTTCATTGGGAAATATCTTGCAAAGGACAGATGAGACAAGTGACCTCAGCAGAGGAAGTATTAAAATGTGGCTGAGGAGGAAGGAAGGAGAATGGCAATCCACATAGCTGGATGTCTCTGTTTTTGATGGCTTCATGTGGCATCCTTTAGACCACTAAGAAGCCATCCAAACTTCCAAACCACTTTCCAGGGACCTCTGTGGGCTTTCCCATGGCTTTGCAAACTGAATTTTATCAAGTAAGATCAATTCCCTACCGACCCTGAGGTGGAGGCCCCTGCCTCATTTTCAGCCAATTCGAGTCTTGTCCACCAAATGGGAATTCTCAAATATTTGACAAGTTTCTCAGGATACTCTTGCTCAAACCTTAATGAGACAGGTACCAGCCTATTTGTCCCACCTGAGGCCTGGACAGGAGACATTCATGGCAGCTTGAGGGACAGAGTGTCCTGGAGTGTAATCTAACACCAAGACTCATCTAACTTCCCGAGGGATAAGAACCAGGGTCGCCACAAAGCTGGATCCTATGAGATGGAGGTCAGACATTACCCACTTGCTAACTTCTTCACAATTTCTGACACCAGCTGTTTCCCCCTCGCCACTCTCTATTCCTCTGCTGCATTTGATAATTCATTGCAATGGCCACACGGAACTCACAGACCATACTCACGACTATGTGGTTTATTAGGGAAGAAATAAGTTAGAGCTCAGGATCAGGGTCAACTGGGAAGTAACAGGAACAACTTAGGGTCAGGATCAGGAAGCACACAGGCAAAGTCTGGAAGGCTTCCCAGAAGTGGTGAGCACATGCCTCCTTTCTTCAGTGTAGGACAACTTCCAGCCCAGACAGCTTTCTCAGCTGCCCTCCACTGGCCCTGCAAGCATGCAGGCCTCTCTCCACTAAGCAAGCAAGCTGGGCCTCCTTGGCCCTGCATGCCCCCTCTCTGTCGTGCACACCCTCTCTGGATCAGCCTCCTCTAGGCATCCTCTTGGCCCTCAGGACTAGCCCTTAGGGTTACAGCTCACAAGACGCTGTCCCTGGCTCTGCTTGGCCTCCTGCCTGCAGGGGCCAGGACTGCCGCTGCTTCCCCTTTACAGGCACCTAGCTCTGTCGGCAACCTCCTGCCCGGAGCTGCTCCAGTCTATGGGCCAACTTGCCCACTACCACCATCTGCCAGGCTCCTGATTCCTGTCATTGGTACGGCTGCTGCCATGTCTTTGCCTCTCAGCAATGCTGTGCTTGCCATCGTTTCTCTGCTGCAGGGCTCCCTTCTTAATTTGAACATGTCATCATAAAAGACCAATCACTAAAAAAGGATAATATCATGTTTGGTAAGGTAGAGGGTCAGCAAAAACGAGGGAAACTCTCAATGTGGTGGATTGACACAATAGCCACAACAGTGGACTCAAACATCCCAATGATCGTGAAGATGACACGGGACTGGGCCATATTTTGTTCTATCATATATAAGGTCACTGTGGGTTGGAGCCAACTGGAGGGCAACCATCAATATTAACAATTACAGAGGTGGGGAATGGGGCGGCGATGATTTCAGCAAGGTTCTGCTTCTGCTTCAGTTGTGTAAGTTTATGAGTTGTCCACGCAAAAGATCAACAATGAAGAAAGTTCATCTCTAAAATATCAGATCTAGAATCTACTTCCATAAAATGATGGCATGACAGCTAAATTATTGACAATTCCTGTAATTATTATATAAAATTTAGTAGTCTCTGGAAAAATTTTCAACTGCTTTGTTTTTGAAGACACAGACAGAAGCAGACCAGAAAAGAATCCGTTAATGCAGTGGACAGAGATTGCACCTCAAATCTAGGACATGTATGGTTACTATGATGGTGCACTAAATTTAATTACTTGGGAATTTCCTAGAAATTGAGGCAAAAAATGAAGAAGAATAAGTTATAGAAGTCCCATGGTCTTTGCAAAAGAACTTTTTAAAGTTTTAAAAAAGCAAAGATGTCACTTTGACAACTAAGGTGCGCCTGACCCAAGCCATGGTATTTTCAGTCTCCTCATATGCATGCAAAATCTGGAAGATAAATAAGGAAGACCAAAGAAGAAATGATGTATTTGACTTACGGCATTGCGAAGAATATGGAATATACCACGGACTGCCAAAGAACGAACATATCTGTCTTGGAAGAAGTACAGCCAGAATGTTCCCTAGAAGCAAAGGTGGCAAGACTTTGTCTCATGTACTTTGGACATGTTATCAGGAGGGACCAATCCCTGGAGAAGGACATCATGTTTTTGGTAAAACAGAGGCTCAGCGAGAAAGAGGAAGACCCTCGAGGAGATAGATTGACACAGCAGCTGCAACAATGAGGCCAAACATAGCAAAAATTCTGAGGATGCTCCAAAACTGGGCAACCTTTTATTCTGTCGTGCATGAAGTCGCTATGAGTCAGAACCGAGCTGATGGCACCTAACAACAACAACAAATGTGGTAGAACTTAGGCCGTGAGCTGTCTGATAAAGTTCTCCTTGACACCGTCTTCCTGAACCTTCTGAGGGGCCCTGGGCATGTCGTCTACCACCTCTGGGCTTCATTTTCTTTATCTGCTGCAAGAAAGAGTTATGTTCCTTGATCCTGAAGGTCTGCATAATCTAGAAAATATCTTCCTGGCTCAATTCATGGCATTAACTCTATACTTTGATCCCTTCATCAGTATATGCCAAGGGACCATATAAAGCTGCCTCCTCAAAGCTGGCCCCTCACATTATGTCCTATTGATGTTCTTAAGGGTCCAGTAGATGGTCTTAAAATGCATTTCGTTACAGATAAACACTTTGCACTATTGTCATGTTTCTGTAATATACGAATCCAAGTAATCTCTTAAATGGAAGATCAAACTGAATTTGACCGATAATTGTATAAATGTCACTAACGTTTTTATTTTCTCTCAGGTGTTAGCTGATTGTTCTTTCATAAATCATGGGAAGCTGAAATGATTTAGCGCCAAGTCCACATGGCTTTCGAAAAGGAAGATAGAAGATTATATTTTTCAATGTGGAACCCCATGCTGATTCACAAGTTAAATCTCCAGCCCAGTAACAATTCTAAACTACATAGGTTCTGCTGGGTGTGTTTTCTAACGCTCATAAATCCAGAGGTCATAAATCACTCAGATTCCCTTTTCTAAATAAAATTTCCACGGTAAGGTCATTTTTCAAACATAGCTTTAACCTCTATGGACTAGCAGTGCCTAGCATCAAAGTCATAACAATTTTTTTTAAATTCTGGAGAAACTCGGACCAAATAATAATGGGTAGTCAATTTTTATAGTCACAGGAATGTACACAATAAACAAAATAAAAGTGAGACTACATAAATGGATTGATCGCTGGACACATTTTGATATACACCTTGTAGCAAAATCCAGGCAGTGTAAGGGAAGGCTTCCCCTCTGGTGTAGGACCCTCCAAAACAACGTGCACTGGACCTGCAGATAGGTGGAGTTCCCTCATGAGTGAGGCCTTAGGCACAGCCAAAAAGTAGAAAAGCAGTTTGAGGAATAAAGTCCACTCCCATTCGAATGCTGTCCACTTGCTCGTCAAGGCACCCAACGCACCATCTTCCTTTTTGCCCATCAGATGCCCTTCTGACTAAGCGGTATGCATCCCACCTCTCCTCGAGTGAAAGAAGCACTGGATCTGGAGTGAAAATGTCTGTGTTCACATCAGGATGCAGAACTAACACGTGCTGAGAGTTGGAGAAAACTCTTGAATTTCTCTGGGCCCCAGTTTGATGTCTTAGTTTCTTAGTGCTGCTGTAACAGAAATACCACAAGTGGGTGGCTTTAACAAACAGAAATTTATTGTCCCACAGCTCAGGAGGCTAAAAGTCTGCATTCAGGGCACCGGCTCTCGGAAAAGACTCTCTCTCAATCTCTCTCTCCTTCGGCCCTGGGGTAGGGTCCTTGTCTCTTTTTAGCTTCTGTTCCTTGGTTCCTTGGTGATCTTCATGTGGTATGTATCTTCCCCTCTGTGCTTCCTTCTCTTTTTATATTTGAAAGGTGATTGACTTAAGACACATCATACACTGATAAGGTTTTATTAGCACAAAAAAGAAAGCCCTATTCCTAAAAGAACAAACAAATCTGTCTTGGAAGAAGTACAACCAGAATGCTCCTTAGAAGCAAGAATGGCAAGACTTCGTCTCACATACTTTGGACATGTTATCAGGAGAGATCACTCCCTGGAAAAGGACATCATGCTTGGTAAAGTAGAGGGTCAGTGAAGAGAGGAAGACCCTCAATGAAATGGATTGACACAGTGGTTGCAACAATGGGCTCAAACATAACAAGGATTGTGAGGATGGCGCCGGACCGGGCAATGTTTCATTCTGTTGTACATAGGGTCGCTATGAGTCGGAACCAACTTGACGGCACTTAACAACAATAACAACATTCCCAAATGGGATTACATCCACAGGTACAGGGTTTAGGATTTACAACACATATTTTGAGGGGACACAATTCAGTCCATAACATTCGCTCATCTGGTAAATGGAGCTTTCTTTTATTGACATCTCTCTCTCTGGGGCCAGTGTGGGAATCAAACATTGCCTGGCCAATGTTTCTCAGTCTTAGTCCCAGCTTTCTTGGAAAGACCTTCCATGACCTCCTTTCCCGGTCCCAAGACCAGGTGGGTGCCTCTCCTCTTGGCTCTGCAATTACCTTTGAGCTCTGCTGTCTAGAAAGTGAGCCTCCTGTTATCACTGCCTGTCTGTTGGTACTCTCCTCCTCTAGACTAGAATCCCCTCCAGGGCAGGGGCTGTGGCTTTCACAATTAATTGTCCCTTCAGTGCACAGCAGAGTGGACTCTTGGGAAATAGTTCAGTAAAATATCCCCAAATGTGATAGTTCATACTTCAGTCATGTATACCAGACTAATGGGCACACCAGCCCAAAAGCAGAGACGAGAAGGCCGGAAGGGACAGGAAAATTGTACAAACGGAAACAGGGAACCAGGGGTGGAGAAGGGGAGAGAGTTGACACATCGCAGGGTTGGAAACCAAAGTCACAAAACAATTTGTGATTAACTGTTTAATGACAAACTAACTTGCTCTGTAAACTTTCACCTAAATCATAATAAACATATGTATATGTATGTGTATATATGTATATATATGTATACATATATCTCCCGAAAGAACTCTCCGTTCTCCCTTTTTCCCTGCCCCAGCATCCATTCCTTCCAGATAAATGATCTTAACTAGTAGCAAAGGTATGAGTAAATTTGGGTTCACATTCCAGGAACACTATTCATTTGGCAATTGAGTTTCTAACGGGTATCATCTGGGAGAAACAAATTCTGAGTTTTTTACCACACAGAAAGTACAGTAACCGTCCCACTTCCTGCAGGCTCCCAGGCCAGCCTCATGGTTCTTCCTTTCTGTGTGTTCAAGGAGCACCGCCTGGGACCAGAATTTGTTGGCCGAAGCATTCCCAGAGGCTGGAGCTTAAACCAGGGTGCTAGGAGCGCACTCACGCCGAGTCCACAAGGACGTGAGCTGTGAGAGGGGCACAGGCCTGAAGTGAGGATGCTGGGGCTCTGGTCTTGGTACTGCCAGAGTCACTGTCCCTCTCCAGACCTCAGTTTCCTCATCTGTAAAATGGTCACAGCCATATCAGGGTTCTCAAGCTTATTTTTGTCGTTTTGCTTTCTTATTAGTCAGGAAACATTGTTCAAAGTGCAGTCCAACAGAGCAGATGCACTCTTCCTGAAGCAGGGATGCAGAAGGGGGAGCTGTGCCCCTGCCATCTGTTCTGTGGTTCCTGAGGCGAATTCATGGGCCTCTCAGGGACATCGTTTGAAAACTACAATGATTGGGAAGGTCCTGTTAGATCTGACAGCCTCTCAGCTGTGATTTTGTGTGTGTGTGTGTGTGTGTGTGTGTGTGTGTGTGTTTGGTGAAAGTTTACACAGCAAAGTATATCCACATGTAACAATTTCTATACATATTGTTCAGGGACATTTGTTACAGTTTTCACAATGTATGAACATTCTCATTATTTCCATTCTGGTTGTTCCGTTTCCATTAATCTAGCTTCCCTGTCACCCCCTACCTTCTCCTCTTTACTTTAGGGTAAATATAGGTGATTTTTTTAAAAGAACTTAGTACTCACAGGTGATATTGTTTATTTTATGATCCAATCTGTTATTTAGCTGAAAGGTGACCTCTGGGAGTGATTTCAGTCCTAAGTCTAATGCGTGTCTCAGGGTGACAGTCTGAGGGGTTTCTCTAGTCTTCACCAGTCCAGTAAGTCTGGACTTTTTTAGGAATTTGAGCTTCATTCCACATTTTAATCCCTTTCTATCCAGGACCATCTATTGTGTCCCTGGTTAGAACGGTTAGTAGTGGTAAGCTGAGCACCATCTAGTTCTTCTGGTCTCAAGATAGATGAGGCTGTGGTTCTTGTGGCCTGTTAGTCCTGTAGAGTAATTTCTTGAGTCTTTGGTTTCTTTCTTTCTCTTTTGCTCCAGATGAGTGGAGACCAATAGTTGTATCTTAGATGACTGCTCACAGACTTTTAAGACCCCAGATGCTACTCACCAAACTAGGATATAGAACATAAACTCTGTGAACTACGTTATGCTAACTGACCTAGTTGCTCCCTGGGACTATGGTCCTGAGCCCTCAAACCCTATAAACCAATCCCGCCAGGTGTTTGGTTATGTCTAGGAAGTCTCTGTAACTGTGCCTCCTATGTGCTTTGTTACATATATGAATATATATGCAGCACACCCTAAGATGATATATCTACAGATACACATATACATGAGCATGCATTTACTTGCATGTGCCTTCCTATACACATATATGCGTACATATCTACCTGTGTAACCACACACATATTTTTTGGTTGTTATTGCTGTTGTTGCAAAATTGTACATTTACTAAAATGTCCCTTATTGTTGTAGACTTAGTGCCATCATTTACCTTGATCAAGTTGTGCTAACTTCACCTGCATTTGGTATTGCCTTTCTCATCACCAGAAATAACAAGCATCTACTATCGAGAAAGTGATTTCCCCTCCCCTTCTCCCATCAATGGTAACAACCAAAGAATGTTGCTTTCTGTATACATACCTATTCCCGTCTTTTTATAATGTTGGTGTTGTTAGATGCCCTCCCATGTGTACCTACTCATAGCGACCCCGTGTACAACAGAACGAAACACTGTCTGGTCCTGCACCATCCTCACAATCTTTGTTATGCTTGAGCCCATTGTTGCAGCCACTGTATGAAATTCATCTCATTGAGGGTCTTCCTCTTTTTCACTGACCCTCCACTTTACCAGGCATGATGTCTTTCTCCAGGGACTGGTCCCTCCTCATAACATGTCCATAGTATGTGAGATGAAGTCTTGCCATCTGTTGATGGACACTTAGATTGTTTCCACATTTTGCTATTGTGAATAACGCTGCAATGAACATAGGTGTGCATGTGTCTACTCCTGCCACTATTATTAGATCTCTAGGGTATACACCTAAGAGTGGGATGGATGGATCACAAAGTATCCCTATTTCTAGCTTTTTGAGGAAGCCTCATGACGTTTTCTATAATGGTTGTACCATTGTACAATCCCACCAGCAGTGGATAAGAGTTCCAATCTCCCTACATCCTTGCTAGCATTTGTTGTTTTCTGTTTTTATGATCAGTGCCATTTCGGTAGGGGTAAGGTGGTATCTCATTGCAGTTTTGATTTGCATCTCTCTAATGACTAATGATGGTGAGCATCTTTTCATGTGTTTTTGGCTGCTTGGATGTCCTCTTTGGTGAAGTGTCTGTTCATGGCCTTTGCCCATTTTTTAGTTGGTTTTTTTTTTTTGTTGTTGTTGTTGTTGAGTTGTTGAAGTTTTTTATATATTTTAGAGTTTAGACTCCTATCAAAGATATCATTCCCAAAGATTTCTTCCCAGTCTGTAGGATGTCTTTTTACTCTTTTGATAAAGTATTTTGATGAACACAAGTATTTAATTTTTAGGAGGTCTCAGCTATCTAACTTGCCTTCTGCTGCTCATGCATTTGTAGTTGTGTTTGAAAATCTATTTCCAAATAAAATTAGGTCCTATAGTTTTGAAAGTCCCAGGCAGACTCAGATGAGTTGGTCGCCCCGTCTGTGGCAAAATCCCAACCATTTCTCTGCACCCTGGGGAAGAGCAAGGACTGCAAGGCAGGGTTGGCCACCGTGTTTTCAGGAGCAGGGACGCAAGTACATAACTGAACTTTTCTACTGAGAACTATGTGCTATTGTGCTGGAATGTCACTATGGAAGGTTGACTGAATTTTCTTTTCCTCTCTGCAATTCCTTCAGTGACCGCCACAGCCTCAGGGGAGGGTGAGATGACAGAGAAAGCGTTCTCCAACTTCAAAAGCCAACACTGTGGATTTGCAAGCACCTGGGCTTTGGGCTTATGAAGTCTAAGCCATGAAGGACTCAGTCTATGTAATATATTTCATAAAGAATAGGTTCAAAAAATAAATAAAGAGAATGAAGAGCCTAGCAACTTTGCTGTTTCCCACTATTGTCCAGGCAGAGGATGGGGAGAGACGGAGAGTCCTGGGATAGAAGAAGAGGTCCACAGGGCCTTGATTAAGAGGATTCAGAGGGACAATGCAGACAGAGCAACTTGGCATCCAGGCCCCACCCAGCCTCAACTTGAGATACCATCTGTTCCCTGTACCGGAGAGTCACACAGGAGCCATGTCAGTATTCAGAGATGGTTCAGTCTCCAAATGAGAATGTACTGTGCATCACCAGTGACCAGCTGCTCCTGCCACTGACCGGTGAGGACAATCCATCAACCACAGCCAGCATGGCGCCCATTGACCAATCGATGGGTTTACCCCATCTGAGGCCCAAGGTTAGCCCAAGCTCCCATACAACGAACTCCATGTGGACAACCTCCAAGCTCAAAGGCTGAGGATGACTGAAACCTCCCCCAGGATGGAGGAGGACATACTAGACACCAATGACAGAAGAAAAAAACCAAAGAAAGAAACCCCGCCCCACTGCCTATACTTGGGTGAAGACTGAATTAAACCAGCTCAGGCTCTTCTGCAGAAAATGGGCAAGAACTGTCAGCTTGTTAGGAAAACAAAAGTACAGAGCTATGGTAGAGGTACTAAAAAACCAAATGGCTAGCGGGATGTGTTAAATTTTTTTTTAAATAATATTTTATTGTGTTTTTGGTGAAAGTTTACACAAGTTAGGTTCCTGTTTCATACTTTCCACACAAACTGATCAATGATATTAGTTACATTTTTCACATTGTGTCAACATTCTCTTTAACCGTGTTCTGGTTGTTCCATTTCCAGTACTCTAACTTCCCTGCCCCCTTATCTTCTCATCTTTGCTTTGGATTAAATGTTGACCTTTGGACTCAAGCCCATTGCCATTGAGTTGATTCCAACTCATAGCCACCCTATAGGACAGAGTAGGACTGCCCTATAGGATTTCCAAGGCTGTAATCTTTATAGAAGCTGACTGCCATGTCTTTCTCCCGAGGAGCGGCTGGTGGGTTTGAACCACTGACCTTTTGCTTAGCAGTTAAGTGCTTAATTGCTTCCCCACCAGGGCTTCTTTTGGACTCATAGAGATAGGTTTTTAGTAGAGCGCCAATCTAACAGGTAACATGCTTCATTTTGTGTGCCACTCTGCTTTTCTGCTAAAAGGTGATGTCAGGGGATAGTTTTGGTTCAAGTTTAAAGAGTGTCTCAGGACAATAGTCTCAGAGTCCTTCGGTCTCAGGTGGTTTAGGTAGTCTGACCTACTTTAAGAGTTTGAAGTCTGTTCTGCATTTTTCTCCTATTCTAACCGAGATCATCTATTATGATCCCAGTCAGATTGGTCAGTGAGATGTCTTAAATTTTAACAAACTATGAATCCTGGCCACTTAATTTTATGTTATCTTTTAACAAAAAGGAAGCAATCGGTAGGTGCTACCCCTGAGAACGTCCCACCTTCAGCAAACCTGGGGGACAAGGGCCCTCGAGGTGTTGAAGGTCCGCCTCTTCCATCTGAGTTTTCTGAAAATAAAAATCTCAAATCAAAAGCATCTGTCCTTTTCCTTGTATACGTCAAAACGTAATTGGCAACGGTTGGGGTTTGTTGCCTTTATTGCTTTTAATAGCTGTATAGCCACTGATTGCCCGCGCTGATGGTTAATTTAATTTCTGTCAATACAATACTGGGGATGTCTGCATACTCAGACCGTGATTAACTGCAGCAGAGTCCATAACACTGGTGTTATTATTACTGCATTTAACTACCTCTCGGGAGCAGACAAATTAAATTATGTTGAAAATGCTGTTGATTATCATTACGAACTTATTTGTAGAGCACAATTACTGATCTGTTGTAAAATAAATCAAATTTTTTATCATCTTGGTATAAATTAACTTTACTGTAGGAGAACAGAGAGTGGAGAAGTCCCGGCCGCCTCACAGGAGTTAACCGCACGCTGAATGAAAATAACAATCACACATGAAGGTAATAGTCTATTTTAATAAGGAGCTAACTCATGACCAGCAGTGCCTCGTAGATGATGGCCTTTCAACAACAAAGCCACAATCTCCAAGGGTGTCATGCACTGTTGACTCAAACGCAGGTTGAAGCCGGGGCATAAATTAGCCCTGCGCTGGGACTCCATCTCAATCTGAAGTCTCCATTTGAGTAGTTTAAGGAAGACCTCTTTAAGAACACAATTACATTAGTAGCTTACATACCATCAGCATTTAGCATTTGCCATTCCCACACAAGTTACTAGGTCCTGTTACCACAATGCAAGCGAGGCCAAGTCTCATGCACGGGATCAATACGGCCCAGCCTGTCACCTTTGCAGCTGCAACTAGAAGCAGAGACGTGGAGCCTGTGGGCAGAGGCCTCTCACGCGCCCTGACACGTAATTAACTCCAAGATGCAAACTGGACCTCAAGCTGCTCATTAAGGGCCAGGGAAGGCAATGATATTGCTTGCACCTTTCACTATCCATTTGAGCAATTTCTACACCTTTAAATAACTAAATGGATCAAATGATTGAGTAATTTGAACAAGAAGTGCTTACCAGAGGGCTCTTTTATTTAAATACAAATGGCTGTGTGGCCTAGCAGAGCAGAGACTGGAAGCTTAGCAGAATCCAGGTGTGTGGGTAGGATAAGGATCCCTGATGGTGTACTGGTTGAGAGCTATGGCTGCTACCCAAGAGGTTAGTGGTTCAAATCCAGCAGGGGCTCCTTGGAAACTCTGTGGGGTAGTCTACTGAGTCAGAATTGACTTAACAGCAATGGGTTTTTTTTTTTTTTTTTTTGGTTTTGGGTGGTGGAAGGAGAGCTGGTGGTATAGTGGTTAAGAGCTACAGCTGCTAACCAATAGGGTAGATACGAGTCAGAATCAGCTCAACAGCAACGGGTTTATGGGTGGTGCAAACACTTTACCCTCAGCTGCTAACCAAAAGGTGGGTGGTTTCAGTCCACCCAGAAGTTCCTTGGAAGAAAGGCCTGGCGATCTACTTCTGAAAAACCAACATTGAAAACCCTCTGGAGTACAGTTGTACTCTGAAGGGCATGGGGTTTGCCATGAGTTGTAATCGATTTGATGGCAACAGGTTTGGTTTTGGGTTTTAGCAGAATTCATTTGAAGTCCTTGGCCTGCCATGGACAGGCTGATCCTGGGCACAACGATCAATCATCCTCGGCCTCAGTTTCCTCATTTGTAAAATGATTTCCTCGTTCTCCTGAGCATATTTGTTTTCTATTGCTGTGTAGCAAATTATCACAAACTCAGTGGTTTGAAATAATGCCCATTTATTATCTTGTAGTTCTGTAGGTCAGAAGTCTGGGTGAGCTCCACTGGGCCCCCTGTGTAGGGTCTCAGAAGGCTGAAGTCAAGGTACCCGCCAGGCTGAATCTTGTCTGGAGGCTCTGGGGAAGAATTCACTTCCAGGCTCACTCAGGTTGTTAACAAAATCCAGTCGCTTGCAGTTATAGGACTGAGGCTCCTGTTTTCTTACTGGTTGCCAGGCAGGGACCTGTCTCAGCAGCTCCAGGCCACTCTGAAGTGCCCGAGCCATGGCCCCTCTGTCTCAGAGCCAACAACAGTGGGTCACGTTCCTCTCATGTTCTGAATCTCTCTGACTTCCCTTAAAGTGCTCGTATGATTAGATCAGGCCCACCAGATAGTCTCTTTACCTTAAGGTCAACTGATTGCTGTTGTTGTTAGGTGCCATCGAGTCAGTTCTGACTCACAGAACAAAACTAAACACTGCCTGGTCCAACTGATTAGTAACCTTAATCACATCTGCAAAATCCGTTTTACCCTGTAAGGTAACACAATCACAGGTGTGATATATCTTTATACTCACAGTCCTGGGGAGTAGGGTGAGAAATCTTGGGGCACCATCTTAGAATCTGGACTATACATCAAGTTCCCATGAGTTAGTGGTATAGACTGGAAGCTCTTATTTTCTAAACTGTAATATCTTTCACCATCACCCACCTGTCAGTGTGTCGTACTGTGGTGACTTATTTGTTGCTATGATGCTGGAAGTTATGCCACCAGTATTTCAGTTACCAGCAGGGTCACACACAGTGGACAGGTTTCAACAGAGCTTCCAGACTAAGATACACTAGGAAGAAAGTCCTGGTAATCTACTTCCAAAAATTGGCCAATGAAAATCTTATGGATCACAACAGAATATTGCCCGATACAGAGCTGAAAGAGGAGCTCCTAGGTAGGAAGGCACTCACAATACAGAGTGGCCACAAAAATGGATTCAAGCACACCAACGATTGTGCAGATGACACAGGACTGAGCAACGTTTCATTCCGATGTACATGGGGTCACCAGGAGTCAGAACCTAATCAACAACAAGTAACCACATCTGTTAACTGTGAAACCATATCAAGTTGAGGACGTGGTTCTCTGTAATAATCACATTAATAAAAATAAGGGCAGGAAAGACAGATACCAGCCTACATGTTCCTCCCATCTCTGAACCTTCTGCTCCCACCCCTCCACTTTCTGCCCCCTGGTCCTGCCACGTCCACTCATCTTCCATGACCGCTGTTCGCAATGCGATTTCATTGCAGGGGGACCTCACCAACTGTCAAGATTTAATGGGCTATACAATTCCTGTGCTCATTCATTCATTCCCTCATTCATTCCTCCGCTCTTACACATTCATCTGTTACTCAGATGTCAGCCAGGATAAACCACAGTAAGTATCACAAATTAGGTGACTTAAAACAACAGAGATTTATTCTCTCAAGTTCTGCAGGCTGGAACTCTGAAATCAAGGTGTCGGCAGAGCCACGCTCTCTCCAAGGGCTTTAGAAAAGATCTTCCTGGTTTCTTTCAGGTTCTGGTGGCCCCAGGTGTTCCTTGGCTTGTGGCTGCATCACTCCGATCTTTGCCTCTGTGGTGACATCTCTGTCTTCCCTCCATGTGTCTCATCTCTTCTTCCAAGGACACCAGTCAGATTGATGAGGACCTACCCTACTCAAGCATGATCGCATGTTAACTAATTCCGTCTACAGAGATGCTTTTTTCAAACAAGGTTACATTCACAGGTACCAGGGGTTAGGGCTTCAATGTCTTTTTGAAGGACACAAATTAACCCATAACAATCAGTGTGCCCTATTCCAAGCCCTGGGACATCTGAAGCCACTCCCAGAAATGTCTGCAAATTCCTGAAGTTATTATAATCTCAGGCTCTGATTTCCTGCTGCCTCAGGTGCCTGCCCTCTCCCTGCCACACAAGAGGGACCTTTCTGCATCTAAGCAGCAGAACTCTTTTTCCCCTGACCCAACCCCACCCCTAAGCCACCCAACTGATCACAGTCCACAGTTGTCAATATCAGAAACAGACTCTGGTTAACTTGAGAGGAAAAGAAATTTATTAGAGGGGTAGAGAGGGGCTCATGGGATTAAATAAAAGTCAGGGGAGACATAATTAGAGTGGGCCCTACAACCAACGACAAGTGTCCTTGTAAAAGACAGAGAAGGGAGAAGACACGCAGCAGGGAAGTTCATACAAAGACAGACAGAGAGCCTGCTCCATGTAGCTACAAATCAATGAACGCCAAGGGTTGCCGGCAGCATCAGAATCTAGGAGAGAGCCAACCCTGAAGGAACCGGCCCTGAAGACATCTTGATTTCAGACTGCTGGCCTCCAGAACTAGGAGATAATAAATTCTTATTGTTTTAAACCACCCAGCTTCTGGTAATTTGTTATGGCGGCTCTAGAGAACCAGTAACAGAGCATATCTCCCTTCCTGAGGAGGAATCACATGATGGACCCTAAGCCCCTCCTCTGTGTGAGCCTCTGAGGAGCGCGGGGAAGAGGACTAGCCCCTCCATAAAGGAGCTCAGTCCCTGAACTGGCCATGTTACCTGCCCATCCACACATTGACCTCACCTGGTCCCAGTTCTCCCTACTTGAGCCACATTCCTGGTCATTTCTGCTGTGTCCTGCTCTGTCCACCTGCTCAGGAGCTTCCAATAAGTCACCAGCTCTTCTGTGGCCCCAGCCAGCTGAACCTGGCTGGACATTTGAGGAATAGCCAGGACCATGTTACTGAAGGTACCAACCCTGGATGCTTCTTGGAGGACTTGTCTGCTTCCCCACACAACACTGCTCACCTGCCCAGCACAGTCTGTACAGCCTGAACTGTGGGTACGTTTGCTACACGGGGGCACAGAACTGCAGGCAGCCGAGCTCTCAGCCTTGCTGCAGTGACATGTTCACAATGACGTTATCATTTTCCAGAATGTACTCTGAGTGGCCTTGTGAGGGCTGGAGCCAGATTGACTTACCTCCCTATCACAAATTGGAATTGACATGTCATTCATGTGAGAACAGTACGTGGTGAAGAAATATTTCATTTGGGTAAAACCAGTGTAATGTGTAATGTTGTTTCTTCTTCACATGAGACACCTCAGTCTTACGTCTAGCTCTAAGGGTAGTTGGTGGGCCCAAATGATGGAGGGTGGGGGGAGTGGTATATTACATAACCTACCAGCAGTTTTTAAACACAAAGAACTTAGTTCACAGAATTGGGATACAGGGAGGAACCACGGAAACAAGGTCCAAGCTACTCTTGCTTATCTGGAGAAGGGCAAGGGGACAGCCAGAATGGTCACATGACTCCCCAGGACCAAGTACGGGTGGAGACAAGAATCCTGGGTTCTGCCTCCAGAGTTTTTTCAGCACGTCCATATCCTGACCCCCTCCTTGGCTCCAGAAGGATCTCTCACATGCCCCATTTCCTAGTCGGTTCTTCCTGCCTTCTTCACCAGATTTGTTCCAGTGCACCTCTAGTTCTCAACATGCATTCCTTCTTCTGCAGTATCCTCCCAGGTGCCCCAAGATGGGGTTAGATGCACCCCCCAACACCCACACGCCCTGCACCATCCAGCCTCCCCACCCCCACGGCATTTGTGACATTACCGTCTCGGCAAGTAGCCCAGGATAGCCACTGCTCCCCTGTAGCCTTAACTGACCAATACACCTTTCCACTGAGTGAATGGATAAGTGAACATTTGGAGAACCAACTCCCTGGGTTCTGCGGCTCAAGAGCTCCCCAGGGATCTCTGAGCCCCTGAAAACTGTACTCTGTGAGAAGACATGACGAAGAGCAGTGGAAGGAAGACCTACCTTAAATAGCGTTTTCTTCATCGACTGCACAGAAACCTGATACCTAATTCTCATGGTCTTGGTCATTGTCTCAGTTATCTTGTGCTGCTATAACAGAAATACCACAAGTGGGCAGCTTTAAGGAACAGAAATTTATTTTCTCACAGTTAGGAGGCTAGAAGTCCAAATTCAGGGCACCAGCTCTAGGGGAGAGCTCCCTCTCTGTCAGCTCTGAGGGAAGGTCCTTGTCTCTTCAGCTTCTATTCCTTGGTGCTCTTCCTGTGGTGTGGCATCTATCTTCCTCCATCTCTGCTTGCTCATTAGCTTGTTTAATCTCTTTTATATCTCAGAAGAGATTGACATAAGACATACCCTACACTATTACTGTCTCATTAACAAGTCAAAGAAATCCCATTCCCAAATGGGATTATAACCACATGTACAGGGGTTAGGATTTGTAACACATATTTTGGGGGGGACAGGATTCCATCCATAGCAGTCACCATGAGTTGGAGTCAACTCAATGGCAACTGGTACGTGGTTGAGTCAAGACACTGCTAAACTTCACCACTTGCACTGCTTCTGAGGTCTCCTCTGCCTCACAGGCGAATCCCCTTCTCTGCCTCGTCCCGGGGTTGAGTCTGCTGCTAAGAATGCTGTGGAGTGAGGGGCCACCGCTGCCCAGAGGCAGATGCAGAGGCAGCTGGAGGGCAACGCAGCTTCCTTTTCAACTTTGTCAAGAGTCAGTTATTCCGGGGGAGCCCACTGAGAGAGCTGGCAGGGTTTTCCAGAGGTCCTTGAGATTTAGAGTGGCTTTGGGGTGAGCTCTTTAGAAGCCTCTGCTTCAGCAATGCAGCCGGGATGATCAGTGGTGGCTTTGCTGGTCTTCAGCTGTATCTGTTAAGCCCACCTAACGGCTGCGCGAGCTTCAGAAACACTCCATATCGTTTCTTTGTTGTCGGAGGCAAACTAATTCTAAAACTTACGTAGGAAGGCACAGGCCCTAGAATAACTAAAACAGTCTTAAAACAGAAGAATAAAGTGGGAGGAATCACACTACCCACTATTAAGTCTCACTCTATAGATACAGTACTCAAGACAATGTGGTACTTCACAGAGGAATAGATGCATGGATTAATGGCACAGAATACAGGACCCAGAAATAGCCCCACTTGCAAACGTGCCCAGCTGTTTTTTGGCAGAGATGCAAAAGCGATTCATTGGAGGAAGGAGAGTGTTTTCAACAAATGGTGCTAGAGCAATTGGACACCACAGGCAGAAAAAAAAAAAAGGAATCCTGACGTGAACCTTATGCAAAATTGACTCAAAATGGATCATGGACTTAAGTATAAAACATACAAATTTAAAAAAAAATAGGTGAAAATCTTTAAGATCTAGGGCTAGGCAAAGAATTCTTACACTTGGTACTCAAGTCATGATCCATAAAAGGAAAAAATGATAAATTACACCTCATCAATGTTAAAAACCCTTGCTCTATGACAGGCCCCATTAAGAAAATGAAAAGAGGAGCTAAAGACTGGGAGAAAATATTTGCAAACCACATATCTGACAAACGACTAGTATCCAAACTATGTAAAGAACTCTCAAAACACTCAACAGTAAAAAAACAAACAATCCAGTTAGAAAATGGGCAAAAGACATCAACAGATATTTCACCCCCGAGGATGTTTGGGTGGCAAACAAGTACATGAGAAGACGTTCAACATAGTCAGCCATTAGGGAAATGCAAACTGACACCACATTGCAACATCACTACACACCGGTCAGGATGGTTAAAATTAGAAATAATATGTGTAGTGACAATATGCCAAATGGTGGGAAGCTGCGGAGAAACCAGGTCTCTCAGACATTGCTGGTGGGAACGCAACACGGCACAGCCACTCTGAGAAACCCTTTGGCAGACTCTTATAAAACTAAATATGCGCTTACAATACAACCCCGCAATTGCACTCTTGGGCATTTCTCCCATGGAAATGAAAACTTACGTTCGCACAAAATCTAGTACATGTGTGCTCATAGCAGCTTTATTCATAGTAGCCCCAAACTGGACACAATCTATACGCCCTTCCGTGGGTGAGTGGTTATATAAACTGTGATACATCCATCCAAAGGAAAAAACTTAGCAATAAAATGGAATAAATCATTGACATACACAACAACCTGGAGGAATCTCCAGGGAATTGTGCGAAATGAAGAAAACTCCATCCGAAAAGGTCACAGACTGTGTATTCCATTTATATGACTTTCTAGAGATGAAAGAATTATAGAGTGGAGAACAGATTAGTGATTGCCAGGTGTAGAGCAAGGGAGTGTGGTGGTGGGGGGGGGGAGTGGGCGTGGTTATAAAGGGCAACACAGGAATCCTTGTGCTGATGGACTCTTCCGTACCGTCACCGTGGTGGTGACACACACGGTCCTACACCTGTGTTAGAACTGTGTGAAGCAAAATACACACACACAGCTGAGCACAGGTGAAATGGAAAATCTGCACAAGGGCTGTGGATTATGTCCATGGCAATCCCCACGTTGTGATAATGGGCTATAGTTTTATAAGATGTTACCTTTGCAGGAAACTGGACAATGGATGTGCCAGGTCTCCATGCATAATTTCTTACCAAAGCATGTGAATCTACAATTATTTGAGAGTAAAAAGTTTAATTTAAACACACACACACACACAAGTCACACCTGGAATACATGAGTGACTGCTGTTTTCCAGACCTAATTCTAATTGCTGCAAAGAGCACCCCCCCACCACCACCTAAAACAAAAAAGAGTATCCTTAAATAGCCATGGTTAAAACATGAGGATGACTCTCCACTCAGAGGGGCCACCAGATTATTTGTTCATCCTTAGGAGTCCCTGAGAGCCACACCATCAGTGGAAATGATTAGAAGGCAGTGGCTGGTTCCTTTTCTTTGGCTGATGGGCCATTTACTGCTGTGGTTGTTAGTTGCCATCATGTCAGATCGAACTCATGGCAACCCTGTGGGCAAGAGAACAAAACATTGCCTAGTCCTGTGCCATCTTCATGATTGTTGGCACACTTGAGTCTGTCATTGTGGTCACTGTGTATTTTGAATACCTTTAACCTAGGCGGCTCATCTTCCAGCACTATACTGGACAATGTTCTGTTGTGACCCATAGAATTTTCATTGGCTAATTTTTGGAGGTAGGTCACCAGACCTTTCTTCCTAGTCTGTCTTAGTCTGGAAGCTCTGCTGAAACCTGTCCACCATGGGTGACCCTGCTGGTATTTGAAATAATGGTAGCAGAGCTTCCAGCATCACAGTCACACACAAGTCACCACAGTACAACAAACTGAGAGAGAGGTGGTGATATTTATTGCTACCAGATAGTTAATACACACACACACACACACACAGAGGAGAGGGGCAGAAGAAAAAATGTAAGGAGGTCTTTCTCTGTGAAAACCAACCAAAAGTATTAGTAAATGACTGCTTAATGCAAAACCCAACCTTTTGTTTCTCCTTTCTCTGTGCAAAACCTAGTAAGATGCACAATAGATTCGAGCAAAAGATAGATTGAAAGTGGACTTTGAACTGTGTGTGGAAACTTAAATGGGATTTCTTCATCATCTGAGAGATGTTAGGTCATCCATAACTCATTACAAGCTCATCTTCAGTTAACATGGTAACACCAGTGCCACCGGCCCCTTCTGCATCACAGCAAGAAAGGTGTGCTTCCTGTTTGCTAAAGGAAGGAGGCACAACAACAGAGACAAGTGTGTGGGTTTGTAGGGTTGCCTGTGTGTAGATTTATACACATGTGTGCATGTATGGAGCCCTGGTGGTGCAGTGGTTAAGAGTTTGTCTGCTAATTAAAAGGTCGGCAGTTCGAATCCACCAGCCGCTCCTTGGAAACCCTATGGGGCAGTTCTCCTCTGTCCTATAGGTTTACTACGAGTCGGAAGAGACTCGACAGCAACAGGTTTGGTTTTTGGTTTTCTGACCTCCTCAAAACAGTTGCCATAGAGTCAACTCAAACCCATGTGTGTCCGAGCAGAACTGTGTTCCACAGAGTTCTCAGTGGCTGATTTTTCAGAAGTAGATCACCAGGCCTTTCTTCTGAGGCACCTCTGGGTGGATTTGGCTCTCCAACCTTCTATTTAACAGCTGAGCGCATTCACCATTGTGCCACTCAGGGACTCCCAAACCCTCTCCAAGTCAGAAGGACCTGAGATAAATTAGAATCGGGGGAGAATATAAGGGTCTCAGTAAATGCTCAAATCAAGAGCCCCGCCCTGGGCCTTTGGGTTCTTAGGAGAAGTGATCAGAGTCATTGAGTGCATCACAGCTCTGGGCTCCAAGATGACAAGGCTCCCTTTGCCCAGGGGAAATGGAAGAGCAGAGAGGAAGATGGGCTTACCCAAACCACGTGACTGGTTAGTGACAAGCTCTCAGAAGGCTCTTGTTATGGATGAACTGTGAACTCCCGAATTATGTGTTGTAAGTCCTAACCCCTATCGTTATGAGTCAGAATCAATGCAACAGCATCCGGTTTGGACTGTCTTTTTTTTTTTTTAATACCTGTGGTTATGATTCCATTTGGAAATGGGTTGCCTTTATTATGTTAATGAGGAAGAATTAGTGTAGGGTGTGTTTTGAGTCAATCTCTTTTTGAGATATAAAGGCGCCAGTGACTTGTGTATGCCTGAGGGTGCTCACAGCTTCCCCCTGTTGCTGGCCAATGGTGCTTCACCATCTCTTGTGAATTCCTAGTAGTTATTAGCATGGTGTGTCAAACGTTTGGGTTCTGTCTTCTTGACACCAGGTAGGAAAGGGCTTCCTGGCTCCCTTATCATCAGGCAGAACTCTATGAACATTCCTGACACGTTCATTGGCAAGGCAAGAATTGCCAGAGCTTTCTTTCCCTCTGCGGCAAAAAACCAGCAACTTTCCAGAATGAGGCAATTCCACTAGCCTGGGCCCCTGGGCCCCAGAGAGAAGGCATAGAGCGCACAATGAAACAGAGCCCAGGAATCCTTACTAAACAACTGAATCCTTACTAAGCATGCGTGAGAAGTAAACTTGTCTGTGTAAGCCACTGAGATTTGGGGTAGTTCACTCTTGCAGCATAATCCAACCTTGCAGAACTACCACAGTGACCTTAACCCCGATCACACTTCTGTAAACAGTCACTTCATTGAATGCTCTTCAACTAATCTTTGAGTGTGACATCTGTTTCCTGCTGAGACTCTAAGTGATAATGGCCCATTTTGGAAAATTTGAAAAGCACAGGAAAGTAGAGACAAGAAAATAAAATCATCAAAACCTCACTACACAGTGTGAGACAGAAAGAGGGAGAGAGGGAGAGATAGCTGCCTTCATGTCAACTCCAACTAATGGCGACCTAATGTACAACAAAACCTAGCGATGTCTGGTCTTGCGTCATCCTCACAATCGCCGGCATGTTGGAATCCATCCTCATGGTTATTGTGCCAATCCATCTCACCACAGCTCTCGCCTTCACTGGCCCTTGACTTCATTAGACATGATTTCCTACTCCATTAATTGATCCCTCCTGATGACATGTCCAAAATAAGCAAGTCAGTCAGTGTTCTACTGTGATCCATAAGGTTTTCATTGGCTAATTTTTGGAAGTAGACTGACAGATCTTTCTTCCTAGTCTGTCTTAGTCTGGAAGCTCCACTGAAACCTGTCCACCATAGATGGACCCTGCTGGTATTTGAACTACTGGTGGCATAGCTTCCAGCATCACAGCAACATGCAAGCCACCACAGCAGGAGAGATAGACTGGTGGTCAGCTTAGCTATGACCACAGTAGGACAGACAGACAGACCAGGAGTGGGCTCAGAGATGACCACAGTAAGACAGGCTGACAGATAGGGGGTGGACTCAAGATGACCACAGTAGGACAAATGGACAGATAGGGGGTGGACTCAGAGATGATGTGATGGTTGGGTGTCAACTTGGTTGGGCCATGATTCTCAGTGGTTTGGCAGTTATGTAATGATGTAGTTATCCTCCATTTTGTGATATAATCACCTCCATGATGTGATCTGATGTGATCAGCCAATCAGTGGTAAGGGGAGTTCCCTAGGGGGTATGGCCTGCATCATATGTATATAGACATTGTGTTAAGCTTGCTGGTTTTTCCTTGCTCTGGATCCTACATCCAGCTCATCATCATCTAACCTCTGGTTCTTGGGACTTGAGCCAGCCGCCTACCATATTTCCTGCTGATCTCAGGATTTGTAGCCTCTGTAGCCTGTAAGCCAGTGGCCTGCCATCTGACCTGCCAATCTTGGGTTTGTCAGACCCTGAAGTTACATGAGTCAGGAGAAGCCTCCAGCCTGACCTACCCCATGGACTTGGGGCTTGCTAGTCTCTACAACCACATGAGCCATTTCCTTGAGATAAATCTCTCTATATATATCTATATGTATATATATACATGCCTCACTGGTTTTGCTTCTCTAGAGAACCCAGCCTAAGACAGATGACCACAGTAGGACAAACAGACAGGTGGTGGACTCAGAGATAGCAACAGATGGGCAGTGCATTCAGAGATGACCACAGACGGGCAGTGCACTCAGAGATGACCACAGATAGGCAGTGCACTCAGAGATGGTCGCAGACAGGGGTGGACTCAGAGGTGACCACAGTAGGACAAACAGACAGACAGGGGTGGACTCAGAGGTGACCACAGCAGGACAGACAGACAGACGTGGTGGACTCAGGGGTGACCACCACAAACATTTTAGCACCTTTCCTTCAGTCTCTGTTCTTTATGGGGGCGGGTGGGTGGTATGCGAGAAGCGCAGATGTTTCTGTGTATGTTTTTGTACATAATTGGGATCATCAAGTTATAATCAACGCTCTTCCTACTGGTGCATAACTCCTTCCAGTAAGGTCAACATTCAGAGAAGTAGTGACAACAAATGCAGTCAGCACAGCTCTGACCTTGTTTAATTGAATTGACTGGCGCCCCAGAGATAAAACACCAAGCAGGGCCAGCCTGCACGGCAATCTGATGGCCACTCCACTGGAGCCTGCATCTCTGCCAGCCTCTTATGGTGGAGAAAAGAATGGAGGACACGTTGCCAATGGGAAATAAAGCTTCCTCCCCCTGGGGAGCCCTACACAATGGCTGCACTGCAGAAAACAAGCCATAGAATGTCAACAAACAGCAAATGAATGTGGCCTGTCAGGAAGCTGGAATTTGGGAAAGGTCTGGTTTCCAGGCATTTTATGGTGGTGGCAGAGAAACAAGGACAATTCGTGTGTGTTGTCAGATGAGTGCTGCTCAGCGTACCTGGTTCAAGAAGACACAATGGGAGCCCAGCGTGTAGGCCAGGGTGTCTGTGAAGTCTGTGTAGCAGCCTTGCTGAGTCCAGGAAAAGGCACGGCACCAGAACAAACGAGACCTGACTCTGAGTCCTACTCAGCCTCCTCCTGGGTTTTTGCAGTTGCCGTTGAGTGGGCTCCAACTATGGTGACCCCAGATGTATCAGGATGAAAAGCATCCTGTGCTATCCTCATGTCATTGATATGCTGGAGTCCATTGTTGCTGCCACTGTGTATTCTGAGTGTCTTCCAACCTAGGGAGTCCCTGAGTGGTGCAAATGGTTAATGCACTCAACTGCTAGCAGAAAGGCTAGAGGTTCAAGTCCACCTAGAGGTGCCTCGAAAGAAAGGTCTGGTGATCTATTTATGAAAAATCAGCCATTGAAAACCCTGTGGAGCACAGGGGGGTTCCATGA
Organism: Dugong dugon; assembly: GCA_030035585.1. Lineage (NCBI taxonomy): Eukaryota > Metazoa > Chordata > Mammalia > Sirenia > Dugongidae > Dugong > Dugong dugon. The sequence goes on from CM057472.1 coordinate 112,046,774, forward strand.
GTCGGAAGTGACTCAATGACACCTATTTTTTTCCAACCTAGGGGGCCCATCTTCCAGCACTATACTGAACAGCATTCTATTGTGATCCGTAGGGTTTTCACTGGCTAATTTTCAGAAGTAGATCACCAGGCCTTTCTTCTTAGTCTGTCTTAATCTGGAAGCTTAGCTAAAATCTATCCACCGTGGATGGCCCTGCTGGTATTTGAAATACAGTGGCATAGCTTCCAGCATCACAGCGACATGCAAGCCACCCCAAGATGACAAGATGACAGACACGTGGTACATCTATAAAGGTTAAAAGATTTAACAAGTTTGTCGAATCACAAGGTGTTGGATGAAATTCCAGCTTCATTCTCTCTGATACTGAAGTCCTCACTTTCTTCACTATGCCTGCTACCTCAGGAATCAAAGAGGGTGTACAGAGAAAAGGCGCTGCCTCGCGGAGCTAAGATGTCAGCGTGTGTGGCCGAGTATGGCTGGATGCTCACCAGTCCTTTCTTCTGTCGCTGGGTGTAGAAGACTCCATTTCCCAGCCTCCCTTGCAGTCATGCTCTCGTCATGTGGCTTGCTCTGGCCAATGTAAAGTGGACTGAAGGGATGCGTGCACTTCCAGGTCTAGGCTTCAGACTCTCCTCTGGGGCCTTGGGTTCCTTTCCCCATCCCCCTTCTGTAGGGCAGAACCACATGAAGGAGAACATCCAGGTCACTGAGTCACTGGCTGGACAGGTGCTACCAAGGAAAGCCACTGAGCCACATGGACCATTATACGCCTGGAAAATGAACTTATGTGTAGGGGGGGAACACTATTTTGATAAGCCACAATGTTGAGCTTCACCTAGCATGCATTACTAGTACCATTTGATACCTAAGCTACACACACACAAAAAAACCCATCATTTACTGTTATAGCATGTGCTAAGGTGCTGGGAGGCTAGAGAAGTCACATTCAATTAAGGTAGATGGGGCAACAAGCATATTGAGCCCCTACCATATTCTGAGTCCTGAAGGATATTTGCATAGTCATTGATTCATTTGAAAATATTTGGGAGTTCCCCTGGCACAGCAAGAATAATGCCCAAAACTTGAGATTTATTCATTCAATGGATGGTCACTGCGCCTCAGCAATGACAATGCACCCCACACTGGGCAAGATGTTGGGGATGAAGTTTATTATGGCTTGCACCAAGTCCGCGCTCTCAGGGGCTAAGAGACATACAGTCATTCAACTACAAATATTTATTGAGTGCTTACTATGCCCAGACACCATCACAAGTACAAGGAACGCAGTGAAATCCATGATTACCAGCTGAGCTAGGGCTACGGAGTGAGAAGGAGGCTGCAGGTTCATGCCCATGGAAGAAGATACATATAACATGGTTCAAAGAGAGTGTGTGAACCAACGAATCTGAGCTTGACTGCAATGTGTGTGTGTATGCGTGTGCATGTGCATGTGTGTGTGGAGAAATGTCAGGGAAGGCTTCCCGGGCGAAGCCACGGTTAAGCTGAGATGTGGTAAATCAGGAAGTTTCAACTGAGCAAGTGAGGGACAAGGAGAGCATTCCGGGCAGAAGGAACAGCATGTGGGAAAGTCTGGTGACACAAAGCAACGTGGCAGCATTGAACCACTTAAGGATGACCATTGTTGCTGGAAGTCACAGCATGAGTGGACAGGAGTGGATCAAGGGAACCCAGGCAACAGAAGTGGACAGCGGCCGAATCATACAAGGCCTTGTTGGCAACGTTCAGATTATGGTTCTTATTCCAAAGGTAATGGGAAGATCTCTTGGAGGATTTTGAGTGGGTTGGTGAGTCAGTTATGGGTGACATGCCAATTTCACTTATAAATTATTGCTTTGGGTGCATTGTGAGAATAAAATTGATTACATTAAAATTAAGAACCTCTACTCAAGGAAAGAGAAGTGGTAGTTCAGAGGTAGAATTCTCGTCTTCCATGCAGGAGACACAGGTTCGATTCTTGGCCAATTCACCTCATGCGCAGCCACCACCCATCTGTCAGTAGAGGCTTGCATGTTGCTATGATGCTGAACTGGTTTAAGTCGGACTTCCAGACTAAGATGGACTAGAAAAAAGATCTGGGGATCTACTTCTAAAAATCAGTCAATGAAAACACTGTAGATAACAATGAAACCTTGTCCGGTCCTCAAATGATCATGGAGATGGTGCAGGACCGGGCAGCATTTCCTTCTGCTGTGCGTGGGGTCACCATGAGTCAGGGCCAACTCAATGGTAGTTAACAACAATTCAAAGAAAAGTCACTCCATGTAATGTGAAAAAGACTCATCACAAATCAGGAGAAGATAATTGCAAACATATGACGAAATAGGGATCAGAATCCTGAATATCAAAAGAAAACAACAAAAAATTCTACAAATTAATATGAAAGAACAGCCCATTAAAAAAAAAAGTACAATTGCTGTGAACAGGCAAGTCAAAGAAGCAGACAAATAAGTGGTGAATGGGAAGCACCTTCTCGACCTCTTCACCCTCAAGGAGCTGTAAGTTAGCACCTCATCAAGAGACCATTTTATGGCCATTGGACCGCTAAATTCTGCTAAATTTAAAAGTATGGTGGTGTAAAACCATAGCAGAGTGCTAGCTGTTCGCCAAGGTCTGTGTCCCTTTGTCCTAGGTGTAGGGCGAAATGACCTCCCTCAGCCATGCGTGCAGTAGGGTTGCCCACATGGGTGGGTCCAGCCAGGGGAGTGAGAATGAGAAGGAGGCTGCAGGTAAAGCCCTCCTGTCCTCCTTACATGCCCACGGGGATGGTGACTCCCACGTGGCCTTGGAAGTGGCATGTTAAAGATGGCAGAGCTGCCAGTCAGCCTGGCTCCCTCAGTGACTCAGCTGAGCAAAGTCACCCCCTAGGGGAACATCCTTCTTGGGTTGTTTTTGGAGTATGTTTGAATCATTACACATTTAGGGTCTCGTGGTTACCATAAGCTACCCTACCTTCACAAACACAAAATTGTTCGTGACGATTTACACAACAGGGACAGGAAAGTTGGAGATAAATTTGCCTTTTGACCAAGAAATTCCACTCCTATGTATACCAGAGGAACATTTACATGTAGGTACTGGGTATGCCTGAGAACCCTCAGAGCAGTGTTTTTGAGTAAAAGCAAAAGTCGAAAACAATTCATCAACAACAGAATGGGTAAATGCATTGTGAGAAATGCAATGTGATAAATAACTCTTTGCCACGGAGTCTATTCCTACTCATGGTGACCCATATGTTACAGAGTATACCTTCTCCATAGGATTTTCTTGGCTTTAACATTTATAGAAAGCTGATTGCCAGGCTTTTTTTCTGTGACACCTCTAGGTGGGTTCAAACCACCAACTTTTAGGTTAGTAGTGGAATGCAAACCATCTGTACCACCCAGGGACCTTACACTGTGTGTGTATGTGTGTGTGTGTGTGTTTGTGTATTGTGTGTGTTTGTGTGTGTAAATGTGTGTGCGTGTCTGTGTGTATAAATGTGTATGTGTGTGTATGTGTGAGTGTGTGTATGTGTATGTGTGTGTATACATATATTCTGCATATATACTGCATATATTCTTCTAAAGTTGACTTTTTCTCCACGTTAGATTTAGAGATTCATCCGCTGTGGGAAGAACCCATACCCATTGCCACTGAGTCAATTCCTACTCATAGTGACTCGGAGAGCAGTCGACGTGTCTGGGGGATGTTTAGGGGTAAAACTGGCAGAGTGGATGTGAAGAAGGAAAGGGAGGTGTCCAGGGATGACTCCTAAGTGTCTGGTTTGCATATGTGGGTGGATATCAAAGTAATTTGGTGAACTAGGAAATACCAACAGAGGATTAAATTTGAGGCAAATGTGGAAATGACTCAGGATGGTCACAGAGTTTGAGTTGAGCGGTAGAATGAAGCAGGAACCCAAGAGTTAGTGGATGAAGGCTATTTACTGGAACATCCATAGATATCTAGGGGGCAACGGTGGTTCAGTGGTAGAATTCTCACCTTCCATGCAGGAGACAATGATCTGATTCAAGCCAATGCACCTCATGTGTAGCTACCACCTGTCCATCAGTGGAGGGTTGATTGTTGCTAGGATGCTGAACAGGTTTCAGCAGAACTTTCAGACTAAGATGGACGAGAAAGAAAGGCCTAGAGATCTACTTCTGAAAATGAGTCATTAAAAACCCTGTGGATCACAACAGTTCAATCTGTATTCAATCATGGGGATGTTGCAGGACAGGGCGGCATTTCATTCTGCAGCAATGAGTTGCCCTGCCTCGACAGCCACTAACAACAACAACCATGGATAACAGCGAGATGGGCAGGGAGAACAAGCTGTAGGAGCAGGCATCTTTTAAGAAGAGGGTGAGGTGGTGATGGTCTGGAAGAAGAAGCACACCTCTCCTCCTGAGCAAATAAACACAAACTGCAGAGGACAGAGTGGAGAGGGTGAGGGAGAAGTACTGGGAAGCTGGTTTTAGCTAACACCAGAAGTAGTAAAGGAGGCACGTGTGGAGGAGAGGTGAGGAAAGAGGGGAGAATGGTCCTTGTGGAGGATGAGCACCATGAATGGGGCTGGGAGGCGGGGGAGCCATGGACAGCCTGGCCAAGGAGAAGAAAGCCCCGAGTAACTTGGATAGCATGCGGTTGCAAGGGATGAGGACATAGATTTTGGGCATTGTTTAGTGAACATAGAATGAGATAGATGGTGCATCTAGGCACACGAATCCAGGGAGGGTTGCTAGGAAAGGGATGGAGACAATGGTTGTTTCTGCTTCCAGACCTTCACCACCCCATCCTCTTCTTTAAACAATAGCCCCCTCCTTTGGCCTACCCTCCAGGCCCATCTCTCTGTTACGTATGGATGCCCCAGTAAATAGCCCTCATCCATTAAGTCTTGCATTCCTGCTTCACTATCTGCTGTCTGCTCAGTTCTGTGATCATCCTGAGTCATTTAGTGAAGATAGCTTGGTTCATGTGCCCTGGAGTGGTATGCGTGGCAGTGGTTACTGTTTCTGTCCACCTGGACTTGAGTGTAGATAGCCAAGAGGACTTGAAGCACTCACTGATGAAGATCAAAGACCACAGCCTTCAGTATGAATTACACCTCAACACAAAGAAAACTAAAATCCTCACAACTAGACCAATAAGCAACATCATGATAAATGGAGAAAAGATTGAAGTTCTTAAGGATTTCATTTTACTGGGATCCACAATCAACGCCCATGGAAGTCAAGAAATTCAACAGTGTATTGCATTGGGAAAATCTGTTGCAAAAGACCTCTTTAGAGTGTTAAAAAGCATAGATGTCACCTTGAGGACCAAGGTGCGTCTGATCCAAGCCATGGTGTTTTCAATTGTCTCATATGCATGTGAAAGCTGGACAATGAATAAAGAAGACTTAAGAAGAACTGACACCTTTGAGTTATGGTTTTGGTAAAGAATATTGAATAGATCGTGGACTTCCAGAAGAATGAACAAATCTGTCTTGGAAGAAGTACGGCCAGAGTGCTCCTTGGAAGCGAGGATGGCGAGACTTCGTCTCACATACTTTGGACATGTTATCAGAAGGAACAGTCCCCAAAGAAAGACATTATGCTTGGTAAAGTAGAGGGTTAGCAAAAAAGAGGAAGACCCTCAACAAAATGGATTGACACAGTGGCTGCAACAACGAGCTCAAGCATAACCATGATTTTGAAGAAGGTGCAGGACTGCTGTACATAGGGTGGCTGTGAGTCAGAACCAACTTGATGGCACCTAACAACAACAACCAAGAGGTTTCAGTGTCTCTGCTCCGTGGACTGGGATGAGTTTGCTCCGGACACCAGCAGAGCTGTGGCGTACTGGTGATCCCCAGAGTGGTAAACACTTCAAAGAAATGGTCTGGGGACAAAAGGTAAATAAAATCAACACAGTCTCTGTCCTCATGGAACTTGTCTTCTTACTAAACATTAACTCATTTAATTTATTCCTGATTTACAGATGGGGAGACTGGAGTTCAGGGCAGTTGGGAGACTGGCGGAAGGCCATCCAACTGGAAGGCAGCAAAGATCGACGTCAGTCAGCCTGACACTGCATATCCCATCCAACCTCACAGAAAGTTTCTAAATCCCAGAAGACTTGGGATGAACAAACCAGGCCAGCGCGGAAGCCTGTGCTCTCCGGGAACACGTGGGAGGCATCTGGAGTTCTATTCTGGAGCATCATCCAATGCCTTTCTGTCACCCATCACCACCTTTGCGACGCTCGAGATGCTAACATTCATATTTTTAAACTGTTTTTGTCAAAATTAATGCTATCATTCTCAGGTGTAGGATCCTACCCCACGGAGCACCTGCAGAAGAAGGAATCAACTGTAAACAAAAAATTCCCATATTACATAAGACAGTAAAATTGAAACAAAAACTTGAATTTCAACCAGTTCAATTTTGTCCCAAACAGCAAATGCTAACAATGAAGACAGGCTTTCTCTATTCAAAGTCTTCCAAGAACAAAGGAAATTGTCCCCAAATAAAGCAATAACCTAATATCATATTAATAATAACCTTGCATGTCTACAGCCTTCTTCACGTTACAATGCATTTTTCTACCTGCCGTCTTGTGGGGAGGTGACTGCAGGCACAATTGTAGTTATTAAACAAAACCAAGAGGTTATTATAAGGTTAGATTTGTGCAATCGCCAACCTACCCTCTGCGATGTAGCCAGAGTTAAACTTTCTCAAAAGCGCCTCTATTAAGATCACTTTGGGATCATAAAACACCCGAATCCTCCTCATTTGCCCCAGAATGAAGTCAAAAGTCCCTCACATGGCTTGGAAAGCTTTGCAGCCAGGCCGCTAATATTTCTGCAGGCTAATTTTCCTTCAGTTCCTGGGAGGCAGTGTGGGCGAGTGGTTGCTGTTGTTTTTGTGTGTGCCATTGAGTCAATTCCAATGCATAGTGACCCTATAGGACAGAGTGGAACTGCCCCGTAGGGTTTCCAAGGCTATAAACCTTTATGGGAGCAGACAGCCAGATCTTTTCTCCCTTGGAACAGCTGGTGGGTTCAAACCACCAACCTTTTGGTTAGCAGCCTAGCACTAAACTATTGCACCACCAGGGGTAGGAGCCTGAATATGGCGTGAGAGTAGAGCTAGGTTCTAATCCTGCCTACACCACGTGTGGCTGTACAGCCTTGAGCAAATCACTCACCTTCCTGTGTCCCAGCTATGAGGTAATCAACAGCAGCTATGGCACTGGATTATTCGGAGGTGAAATGTGATCAAAGTCATAACACAGTGTTTGGCATGATGCTGGACAGGCTTTGGTGGAGTTTGCAGACTAAGATGGACTAGGAAGAAAGGCCTGGCAATCTACTTCTGAAAATTAGCCAGTGAGAACCCTATGGATCACAAGGGTGCTATCTGCAAGCAATCACGGGGATGGCACAGGACCTGGCAGTGTTTTGTTCCATTAAGCATAGGGTCACCATGAGTCAGGGGCCAACTGCACGACAGCTAACAACAGCAAGGAAACACTAGTCACTGACGTGATTCTTGCCCATGCTGGCCCCTCAGCAGGCATGCTCATCTCTGCTGGTACCTCCTCCTCATTTTGCCGATTTCTACTCATCGGAGAAGGAGCTCTGGTGGCACAGCGATTAAGCGCTCGGTCAGCAACTCAAACCCACCAGTTGCTCCAAGGGAGAAAGATGTGGCAGCCTGCTTCCATAAACATTACAGCCTTGAAAACCCTATGGGCCAGTTCTACTGTGCCCTATAGGGCCACTATAAGTCAGAATCAATTCGACGTCACCGGGTTTACTCATTAAAGCGTAAGTCCGAGAGTGTCTAGGGCAAATCGGTCTTTCCTTTTCCTGGGATCCCATAAGGCTGTATCATATGGCCATCGTCTTAGGCCCTAAAAATATGCCCACGATCTGCTTCTCTAGTAGGTGTGACCTCTGTAAAGACGGTTCCCTGTGTGGTTAGTTTCTGCGACGCGAGGGCCCAAGAGAGTGCGAGGCCCACAGCAGGGACTCGGGCAACGTTAGTTCCTAAACACCAAGGTGTATGGTTCAAATTCTGTGGAAGTCAAAGATGCAGGACAGGATCTCCCTTCCTCCCACTGCCCAGCTCCCTCTTCAGCCCTGTCCAGTGAAAACTGGCCCCTCACTTGGTGCCACCTCCCCATGCATTCACCCTGAAGCCATTCCAGGAGATGGTCAAACGCAGGGCAACATCCTGAAGGGAGTCAGGTTACTTTCAGCGGCCTCCCATGGTCAGAGCTGGTTGGAAGTAAATTCAAGGCATAGAGATGAGGAAACCAACTCCTTCTACTAATCCCCAACTTAGTTATCTAGTGCTAATATAACAGAAATACCAAAAGTGGATGGCTTTAACAAACAGAAATTTATTCTCTCCCAGTCTAGGACAAGGAGGCTAGAAGTCCGAATTCAGGGTGCCAGGTCCAGGGGAAGCCTTTCTCTCTCTGTTGGCTCTGGGGGAATGTCCTTGCCATCAGTCTTCCCCTGGTTCTAGGAGCTTCTCAGTGCAGGGACCCCAGGTCCAAAGGACATGCTATGCTCCTGGCTCTTCTTGCTTGGTGGTAGGAGGTCCCTTTCTTCTCTGCTCACTTCTCTTTTTTATATCTCAACAGAGATTGACTCAAGATACAGCCTAAACCTGTAGATTGTATCCTGCCTCATTAACATAACTTCCTCTAATCCTGCCTCATTAACTTCATAGAGGTGGGATTTACAACATGTAGGATAATCACAACAGATCACAAAATGGTAGACAACCACACAATACTGGAAGTCGTGGCCTAGACAAGTTGACACACATTTTGGGGGGACACAATTCAATCCATAACACCCCCTACAGAAGATAAGGCCCAGTACTTGGCCAGAAGCTCCACCATAGAGCATCTCCTGACATCAGCCTAACAGCCACCTGGTTTGATAACACTAGCTGCCATTTAATAAAGAAGAAACCAAGGTAAAGAAAGGGAAAGTGATTTTCCCAAGGTCACACAGCTGAATAGCGACAGAAAAATATCCCAAGCCCATTCTCTGAGACACCTGAGCCCACATCCTCTCCCACACACTACACCATGATTCTTCCAATGGCTCGGCTAGGAGGCCATGGTGGACATCATTTTTTAATAGTATATGCATATTACATATGTGCACACACACACACACACACCCATGGAAAACATACATACACCACTCTCGGGGGCAGAATTTGATCCAGTGACGCTGAGCTGCATGAACACTTTTGAATCTGTTTAAAGGGGGCTGGAGTCCCTTAGGTACACCTCACAGGACGACACTTGGAGATATTCTTTTTTCCAGGGCTGGGAAGATCTGATCAGCAGAAGCAGCTGGCATCACTACAGATTGCTTCACAGGCAGCGGGGTTTGCAGGTCAGCAGGAAGGACCCTCCTGACCCCAGTGTTTCCCACTGCTGAGAGCTTACTTTGTCCAAGGGGGTTTCTTTGGGTAGCAGCACCCTTTCCAGGAGATCGCTATGAAAAGCATCCTGATGACAAGTTTGCAAGGCGAGTACCATTTATGGTCAAGTTGATTCTGACTCATGGTGACCCCATGTGTGTCAGGGTAGAACTGCACTCCATATGGTTTTCAGTGGCTGATTTTTCAGAAGTAGGTCACCAGGACTTTCTTCCAAGTCCCCTCTGGGTGGACTCAAACCACCAACATCTCAATCAGCAGCCGAGAACATTAGCCGTTTGCACCACACAGGGACTCTATTTGACCACCCAAAGTCTATGTCCCTGTTTCTTCCTTTCAAGAAGAATTCCAGTTTCACTTGGGGTGGCGATGTGGCCAGCCTCAGGTGCAGAATCAAGCTCTGTCTAAGAGCCAGAGCCAAGGAAACCACATCCTCCTTACCAGATACTCAAGTTTTCAGCCTCCCTTGCAGCAAGGAGGTGGGCATTTGACACACAGACTGAGCCAAGGAGATACAAGGAGAAATCTAGGGAAAGGGAGAGGTTTCCTGGGAAAGATATTTTGCTTCCCAATCAGGGATAGATGCAGAACCGGTCATCACTGTCCCTACCTTAAACGTGGACCTGGTTCTTGGGATTTCAGCAGCCATTTTGCAACCACGAGAGAACCTGCATGAAGAGAGAAAGCTGAGGATTGCGTAGTGGATGGATAGAAGGAGTCAGTCTTTGATTACATCACTGAGCTGCTGAACAATCCCTGGAATTTCTACATTCAGTTTTCTTATCAAGTGAAGCAATACGTGCATATTTAAGAACATCCTTAGGCAGACTTCTTATACTAGCATTGTTAGTTGCAATCAAATTGGCTCCAACTCATGGCAAGCTTATGTACGACTGAAGGAAACGTTACCCGGGCCTGGGCCATCTCCGTAATCATTGGTATGTTTGAGTCCACTCAGGGGGCTATTGTGCCAATCCATCTCAGTGAGGATTTCCTTCATTTTCACTATTCTAGCAGTAAGACGGATCAAGAGGCAGTCTTTCAAACAGAACGAGGGGATGCCACAAGGTTTAAAGTCAGGAAACATGTGCATCAGGATTGTATCCTTTCACTATACTTATTCAATCTGTATGTTGAGCAAATAATCTGTGAAGCTGGACTATATGAAGAAGAACAGGGGATCAGGATTGGAGAAAGACTCAGTAACAACCTGCGTTATGCAGATAACACAACATTGCTTGCTGAAAATGAAGAGGACTTGAAGCACTTACCAATGAAGATCAAAGACCACAGCCTTCAGTGTGGATTACCCCTCAACATAAAGAAAACAAAAATCCTCACAACTGGACCAATAAGCAACATCATGATAAACGCAGAAAAGATTGAAGTTGTCAAGGATTTCATTTTACTTGGATCCACAATCAGCATCTAAGGAAGCAGCAGTCAAGAAATCAAAAGACACATTGTGTTGGGCAAATCAGCTGCAAGAGATCTCTTCAAAGTGTTAAAAAGCAAAGATGTCACTTTGAAGACTAAGGTGGGCATGATCGAAGCCATGGTGGTTTCAATCACCTCATATGCATTTGAATAAGGAAAACTGAAGAAGAATTGACTCCTTTGAATTATGGTGTTGGCGAAGAATACTGAATATACCATGGACTGCCAGAAGAATGAACAAAGAACAACCAGAATGCTCCTTAGAAGCAGGGATGGTGAGACTGTCTCACATACTTTGGACACGTTATCAGGAGGAATCAGTCCCTGGAGAAGGACATCATGCTTGGTAAAGTAGAGGGTCAGCGAAAAAGAGGAAGACCCTCAAAAAGATGGATTGACACAGCGGCTGCAACAATGGGCTGAAGCATAACAATTGTGAGGATGGCTCAGGACTGGGTAGTGTTTCGTTCTGTTGTGCATGGGGTCACTATGAGTTGGAACTGACTCGACAGCACCTAACAACAACAACAACAAGAAGCAGTAAAGTAGATCTGTTCTGTTTTGAGCTCCTAAGGAGAATTTTATTTGAAAAAAGAGTTCCAAGGCTAAAGGCAAGTTTGCAACCCACTGGCCTAGGCCAGTCCCCTCTCTTTATGGATGAGGAAGATGATGCTCAGAGAAGGACTCCGGGAAGGTCACAGGATAGTTGGCTTATAAAACCAAGACAAGAGCACTGGTCTCCTGACTCTCAACTATTTGTGAGAGTGCTATTTCAATTCATTTCAACAAACTGCCTCCATCTTGGCTCGTAACCAAAACAAAACCTGTTGCCATTAAGTAGGTTCCAACTCATAGCAACCCTATAGGACAGAGTAGAACTGTCCCATAGGGTTTCCAAGGCTGTAATCTTTATGGAAGCAGATCACCAGGCCTTTCTTCCTTGGAGTCACTGGTGTGTTCAAACCCCTGACCTTTTGATTAGCAGCCAAGCGCTTAAACACTGCACCACCAGGCTTGTTAGTTCCTCCCCCAAACCCCCTAACCTGGAACCACCCAGCTCCTTAGAAGCAGGAGAAGAGGAAGTCTAGATCCGCCAGGCCCCACAACAGCCACCCCTCAAAGCATCCATTCACAAAGAGGCTGCACACACCCATCTTTCTTCCCTCAGAGGAAGATGAACTTGACACTTCTCCTTCTAATCCTGTCCTAAGAGGAAAGGCAAAGCATTGTCATTATAGACACAGGAGATCATCTGCAAAATGATGGAGAAAGATTTCAGAGTCCTTCAGAATACCTCTTCCTGAAGACAATTAATTTGGCCTACTTTGTCGGCAAGAGATGTTTGGAGGGGTGCCAAAAGATGTACGGCAATAAATCAATGTATGGTGATAAATCAATCAATCCAATCAAATAAGCACATATTACAGATTCAAGTCAGAAAGTGTTCTGATGTCTTGCTTTTAAAAGACTAACTTGCTTTCTCAGGTCATCTGAGCTTCTGTACGTCAGTTTCACCAACACAAGACATAGGGAATGGCGTATCCCAAAGCCAACCGGTCAACCAGAAGAAGCGGCAGAGAACTTAAGGAGAAGTACGAGTTTTTCTCTGATGTTCAGCAGTCATGCTGACGATCTTGAGCATTCTAAGATCCCGCCCACTCAAGAGTCAGCTCCAGACTGTCCAATATTCCCCAGCCTGAGTCCTCGAAGCCTGCCGTCCACGGTGGACGTTCAGCCATTGCCCGGCCTTCAGCCCATCTTCAGCAGGGCAAACCAGTTGCCATCGAGTTGGCTCTGACTCATATGGACCCCATGTGTGTTAGAGTAAAACTATGCTGCATAAAGTTTTCAATGGCTGATTTTTCAGAAGTAGATCACCAGCCCTTTCTTCTGAGGTGTCTCTGGGTGGACTCAAGTTCCCATCTTTTGGTTAGCAACTGAGCACATTAACCATTTGCACCAGCCAAGGACTACCTCAGAGGGGTAGGTAGTATATAAAGAGAAGTATCCGGACAGACATCAGAGTCTACAACACAACCTTGCAACTTTGCAGTCAGGGAGACCTGTGTTCAAATCCCGTCTCAGCCACTCACTTTTGACCTGGATGAACTTGGGCAAGTCCCTTACATCTCTGACATGCAATATCTTCACCAGCATAATTGGATAATAGTCTTGCCTCCCATATAGGTTTGTGGTGAGGATTATATAAAGTGGGATGATTCCAGAGAATAGCTAGTGTGCAATAACTCTGATTGTTGGTATTAGTTTCTGATGGTTCCTGCCCAGCTTGTCATTGCATTTTCTCTTTGAAAGCCTGAATTTTGGTCTTCGTCGTAGCTCCAAGCATCCAAGGTAAATACTTCCAGCTGACTGCCAGAACTCCTAGAGATCTGCCCCTCATCTGGTTCTTTGAAGCTTGACTGAGCCAAATCTACGTTACTCTCTGGGCCCAGAACTCTGCAGCTGAGTCCTCTTTAGGCCTTGCACAGACCAATTGTATGGTTTCCCCAGTACATTCATCCCCCAACAGAAGGATGGATAGATGGATGGATAGATGGATGGATGGATGGATGGATGGATGGATCAATGGATCGATGGATCGATGGATCGATGGGTGGAAAGATGAGTGGGTGGTGGATGAATGGGTGGGTGGATGGATGATGGATAAGTAGATGGGTGGATGGATGGATGGATGAGTGGATGGATATGGATGGATGAGTAGGTGGTTAGGTGGTTGTGTGTGTACATGTGTGTGGATGGATGCTGGATGGATGGATGATGGTGGATGGATGAATGGATGCATGGATGAATGGATGTGTGTGTGGATGGATGAATAGATAGATGATGTATGGATGAGTGGGTGGATGGATGGATGATGGTGGATGGATGGATGTGTGGGTGGGTAGGTGAATGAATGGAAGGATGGGTGATGGATGGTTGGGTGGGGGGTGGGGGTGGATGGATGGATGGGGGTGGGTAGGTGGATGAGTGGATGGATGGATAGATGGATGGATAGGTAGATGGATGGATGATGGGTGGATGAATGGATGGGTGTGTGGGTAGTTGGATGAATGGATGGATGGATGGATGGATGGATGGATAGGTAGGTAGGTGAATGCATGGATGAACAGACAGAGGAATGGATGGATAGTTGGGTAGATGGATGGATGAACAGTTGGATGAACAGTTGGATGAACAGATGAAATAACACATGAGCACTGATTGCAGGAGTAAATGATTTGACAGGACCAGAAGCTTGATGAGACCAGCAAGTCCAGCTGAAACTCACACTTACGTGTCAAATCCAGCCCCCTCTTATCGGCCTCCAGTACCAGCAAATGGACCTCACAGAGCACAGGATGACAGCTCTAGTTTAACAGACCTGGAAATGCAAGCTACTGATATCAGAGAGAGAACGGCAGAAACCTGCCAAACTGGGAGGCTCCACAAAATAGTTATGAGGGACGTTAAGAGGGGGGAGGATTGACGCACTCTACTGTCGCCAACCTTGAAGTTGGCCTGATTGCTCCGTCTGTGTGGTTAGAAAATTTATTTAGTTGTGTGCATTATACCCTGAGTGGGCCGAGTGCATACAATTTATGAGGGGAGCACTTTAATGCATATTTAATAAAGCTGCAGACATTTATATACCAAATCAACAGTGTCAAATGTGTTTCCTCTGGGAGCCTGGAAGTGTCCCGTGGCAATGCTGACACTCCTCGGCAAGATGCTTAAATTATAAAACATCTCAGCCGAATTTTCCTACACTAGTTACTGTGAAGGGTTTGTGATAGAGCTGAAGTAATTCGTAGAAGATGGACAGCTTAAGAAACAAAAGAGGTAAAGATGAGGAGAGCTCAACAATACAGGGACGACGTGAAGATAGGAGACATCATGCTGGAGTAAGCATCATTGATACAATAATGATAGTAGCAACAATAATAAGTAGTAGTTTTTATGTATTTATTGCGCGTCAAGCATTGTTCTAAGAGCTTTCCATGCATTGTCTCTTTTAATCCTTACAACCACTCTACGGAGGCTATTTCTGTCATTCTAATATTTTACAGAGGAGCAGACCAAGCCTTTGCCCAGTTAAGCAACTTTCCCCCAAGGCCACAAATCTACTACATGTTACAACCTGGATTTACACCCAGGCAGGCTGGGTACAGAGCCCACACTCTTCCTTACTATGCAGATTACAGAAAGACCTTTGCAGCCAGGCAGGACTGGGCTGTCATCCCCATTCCATCTCTGTGGAAGGGCTGGGGCAGAATAGGCCAGTCAAAGATTGTCATTCTCCTTTCTTAGTGTCACAAGTCCCTGGGTGGTGCAAACAGTTAAGCGCTCAGCTACTAACTAAAAGGTTGGTGGTTTAAATTCACCCAGAGTAACTCAGAAGAAAGACCCGGTGATCTCCTTCCAAAAGATCACAGCCATCGACAACCCTACCGAGCATACATGGGGTTGCCATGAATCAGAGTCGGCTTCATAGCAACTAATTTGGTTTTTGGTTTCCTTAGTGTAGAGATGGAGGCCCTGGGTGGTGCAGACAGTTAAGCGTCAGGCTAAACTTTCTTCCAAGGTGACTCTGGGTGGATTCAAATAGCAAGTTTGAATCCACCCGGGGTTACTTCGGAAGAAAAGCCTGACAATCTCCTTCTGAAAGGTCATAGCCATTGAAAATTCCATGGAGCACAGTTCTACTCTGATGTGCATGGGGTTGCTATGAGTTGGAATTGACTCAATGGCAACTGGTTTGGTTTGGTTTTAGGGTAGTGATATAAGACGTTGCTTGAGAGGCTGATTCCCAGGTTTTCGTACTAGCTGGGAAGGGCTGTGTGATAAGTTCTTACTCGTGGGACAGAAGAGATGAGTGTCCTTTGCAAGCCCGGGTCCTTGAGAAGCAGGTGTGCCTTCTCAGTGCTCTCCCTACTCTTCTGTAGTAACCTTAGACGTCCTGCGGGAAGCCAACTCCTGGATATTTGCATTGGACTGTGCAAAAAATAAATTTTTGTTGTGTTGAGCTACTGATGTGTCAGGGTTTATTTATTATAGCAGCAAGCATTACTTGACCAATACCAGTGTTCTCATTCATGTCACTTAACTGCTAAGTCACATTTTCTTTCCCTGTAAAATGGATCTAAGAATATCTATCCCACAGGGCTGTAGTCAGATTAGAATATGTGTTCCATAGGGTTGCAGTCACACTAGAAGACATACTATGTTAGAGCTCTGGTAGCACAGTAAACCCGTTGCCGTTGAGTCGATCCTGACTCATAGCAACCCTATATGACAGAGTAGAACTGCCCCATAGGGTTTCCAAGGAGCGGCTGGTGATTTTGAAATGTTGACCCTTTTGGTTAGCAGCTGAGCTCTTAACCACTGTGCCACCAGGGATCTATAGCATAGTAAACACTCAAATACGGTGACCACTGTTGTATTTGTTTTTTGTACCAAATGCAGCCCACTTGGTTTCAGTTCTGTCTGAGTTTGGAACAACCTAACCAAGTCAGCTTTATTTAGCTAATGAAACATACGAACACAATTTTATTAACATTCAGGGTCTATTATATCCAAAGCAATGGCTGAGTTGATTTTCTGTTCCCTTTCTGCTGCTGAGATCCAATGCCCTAGCAGATGGCATTCCCTTCTGGCCCGACACTTAAAATCAGAGAAAAGGGATGATTCCTTTTAAGATGACAAGGATGCTCTAGGACACACACTGTAGCCATAATCTGGCAGTATTGTGAACAAAACAGCTCTTCACAAAGGTGATGCCGTCAGCATTTACAAGCATGTGTTCATGATTCTCCCAGACAAAGAGAGTCTTGTTCTCAAGCCAGAAGCTAATCGTTGGAGAAGAGGACTGTAAACCATGTCTGCAGCATAATGGGGTTTACTTATGAATAAAGGAACAGTGATAGAACCCATCCATCCATCCATCCATCCATCCATCCGTCCATCCATCCATCCATCCGTCCATCCATCCATCCGTCCATCCATCCATCCGTCCATCCATCCATCCATCCGTCCATCCATCCACCCATCCATCCATCCATCCACCCATCCGTCCGTCCATTTAATGAATTAACAGTTGATCAGCTACTATTTAATTCCTTTCTGGTTAGTTTGATCATTAAGAATTGCCTTTCTTTAACTCTTATTTTGAAGTAATTATACATTCACAGCAAAGCTGAAAACTAACACAGACAAGTCCTGTGTGTCCTTCTTGCTCCCCCAGTGGTAGCATCAGATATAATTATCTTACATAACAAAACGAGGAAATTGGTATTGGTGCAGTTTATAGATCTTATGCAGATTTCAGAGCCCTGGTAGCGCAGTGGTTAAGAGCTCGGCTGCTAACCAAAAGGTCTGCAGTTCAAATCCACCAGCATCTCCTTGGAAACCTTCTGGGGCAGTTCTACTCTGTCCTATAGAGTTGCTATGAGTCAGAATTGACTCGACGACAATGGGTTTCTGGTTTTAGGTTTTGGTGAAATTCAGATTTCACCAGTTTTTACATGCACTTACATGTGTGTGTGTGTGTGTGTGTGTGTGTGTGTGTGTGTGTAGGTCTGTACAATTTTATCACGTGCATAGATTTGTGTAACCACCAACACAGATGCTTTTGATTTTTATTCCACTGTAGAATTTGTACTTGTTCATTAGAGAAAATGTTCAGAGTAGAATTAAAGACAGCAAACCCAACCGCTAGAGTTCCATCCCTGAGTGAAAACCCGTTTTTATTATCTGGGTGCAGTTCCGTTCACAGTTCTTTCTCTGCCTATTTGCATATTTGGCTAGTTTTCAGCTCATTCTTGAGTGCCTACTATGTGACAGTCATCACCACCATTTATTTCCCTTAAATCTCTGCACAGCCTTGTGACTCACATGTGAGAATAGCATTATCTCAGTTTTATCCAAGAGAGTAAGAGACTTGCCCAGAGAGTAAATGACTTGCCCAAAGTCCCATGGCCAATGAGTGGGACAATTGAGCTGACTTTGTAACTCATGTATCCTGACTCCTGTGTAACTTCCACTAGGTAACTGGCTTCTATGAATCCTGCACAACTTAGGAAGAAAATGTTATTTTATCAGATCCTCACCTCAGAGCCCTGAAAATAGCACAAAACAAGGATTGCTGTTGTTGTTTGTTCCTGTGGAGTCGACTCCAACTCAGTAACCCCACGTACGGCAGAATACCATTGCCTGGTCCTGCGCCATGTTCATGATCATCGGTGTGCCTGAGTCTGTTGTTGAAGCCACTGTTATTCTGAGTGCCTTTCAACCTCGGGGGTTCATCTTCCAGCGTTATATCAGGCAATCTTCTGTCGTGATCCATAGGGTTTTCATGGGCTAATTTTTGGAAGTTGATACTAGTCTGTCAGTCCCTCATACTCTGGTGGCTTGTGTATTGCTGTGATGTTGGGAAGGAGTCCTGGTGATGCAGTGGTTAAGCACTCAGCTGCTAACTAAAAGGTCAGAGGTTCGAACTCACCAGTCACTCTGCAGGAGAAAGATGTGGCAGTCGGTTTCCACAAAGCTTACAGCCTTGGAAACCCTATGGGGCAGTTCTACTCTTCCTATAGGGTCGCTATGTGTTGGAACCGACTTGACAGTGTAATGAGGTTTGTGTTTTTGTTTTTTTAAGTTACTGATTAACACCACACACCTAGTAAGAAAAAAGAAATGAAATTGGACCCTGATCTCCTACCTCTTAGTTCAGGGTTTACTGGTGAACCAGGGAAAGCAGCAATGTCTTCATGAGGCCACTCCCTCCAATCCCCATGTGGTCAGGACCTTTGTTCCTGGCAGTCCTAGATGTGGCTCAGAAGGCTTCTCAACCCAGAGTCCCAGGCAGCCACTGCCAATCCATCAATTTGGTATTCAAGCTGAGATCTAGGCCACACAGGACCACGCTGGCCTGGGGACACCATGCGACTCCAGGAAGGGCCCGGGGACTCCATCTCAGCGCTGCTCAATAGTGCCTTTGTGCATCCCATGTGCAAGAGAAACAGCCTTTATAGTAACTGTTACTTGTACGATTAGAAAACCCTGTAAAGGCACACATAATAGCCAAGTGGATCCTTTAGCAATATCAAAGAGCAGAATTTCCATAAGGGCGTTGCATTAAATCTCAGCTGGCAAGAGCTTATAATAAAAGTACAGTCATGAGCAAGCTTTATAATAAAATTAGTGTAATTAATTAGTGTTTGTAAAGGACTTCAAGATCACAGGGTGAAAGGTGCCAGCTAGAGGAAAAGTCATCTTAGAAATTACCACTATTATCATCTTAAGACATGGCATATATTATGCTCTATATGAGAGTCTCCAAGCATATATCCACATCCTAGCTATAACTGCATTAATTTACAGTAATTTGCAAATCAGGTCTCTAATTGGCCTTGGGAACCCTTTTTGGATCTCTAAGTGGATGAGGTTATGACTCAATTGGTATTTTCAACTCTGTCCTATGATACAGCCTGTTAGAGAGTAGCCCCCGACCTCCAAGCAAGGTCAAGCTGGAGATGCAAATCACAGCTGACGCACATGAGCCCTAAGGTGCATCCTTGTATGCAGTGGCACGTCTTCTGGGGTTTGGTTGGGTTTTTATTAAAAGTAGGTCTGTGGAAAATCTCCATGGTCCTTACATTCCCCACTTTCCAGGATTCATACATCACTGCTTCTCTCTGATCCAGTAATATCCCCTGGGGTTGGGACTACCTCTTTGCTGACTCTGCACGCCCCAGAATGCATGGGCATCAGCCTGATATACCATAGATCTTGGTGAATTTTGACTGACAGAGCCAAACAACTCAAAGACTGTATGTCCACAATAAGTCTCCGATTTCTAATCATCTCCATGGACTATCCCGTTTGAAATCAACATTTTACTTTCACTGACTAGGCCACACACTTTCCAGTGGGCTTTGGGGTGCATTTAGAAAGCTAAACTAGAAAACAGCAACTCAAAAGATTAGATAGGAAAGTTGGGGACAGTGAGTTTATGTTAATAGGGGAGGAACAACTTGGAAAAGGAGGGTGAGAACGGTTGCACTACTCGAAGAATATCATCAGTGTCACGGAATTGTACATGTAGAAATGGTTGAACTGGTTTGTGGATCACAACAGAACATTGTCTGACTCACTCGCTTTGGACACGTCATTGGGAGGGATCAGTCGCTGGAGGAGGACATCATGTTTGGTGAAGTAGAGGGCCAGCAAGGGTGAGGGAGTCCTCCGTGAGATGAATTGGCACAAGAGCCACATTTCCTTCTGTTTCACATGAGGCCCCCTTGAGTTGGAGTCGGCATGAAGCAGAGGTTGTGCAAAGTCTGGCAGCTATCTGTGCATCTCTCAGTCATGTAACGGGTACGGGAGTGAGTTTAACAAGTACTCAGCTTAGTGCCAGATATCCTGGGTTCAAGTTCTGACTCTGTCACTTACAAGCTGTGTCGTCCTGGCCAAGTCACCTTCTATCAATGTGCTTCCTAACTTGTCAAAAGGAGGGTGAAGAAGTGGGTGGAAACAGTACCAGATCAGGGAAGACAAAAAGGGGTGTGCATGATGGCAACCCTCCCCTCAACACACGTTCACACACACACATGCACACACACACACATGTGTGCACAGACATACCAGCATACACACGTGCACACACATTACACCTCCTGGCTGCACTGTGCAGACATTGCAAATCCATCACACAGCCCTCCGCACTCAGCCCAGTGTCTTGGTTTCGTCTGCACAGCACTCAGGTCCCTTCTCACCTGATGTGCCAACCAAGAAGACACCTACGTCCTCCTGAGCTCCAAAGATGCAAACTGCACTGCAATTTTGCAGAATACTGTTTCCAGTAGTATTTCAGGAAAGCACC
Organism: Dugong dugon; assembly: GCA_030035585.1. NCBI lineage: Eukaryota > Metazoa > Chordata > Mammalia > Sirenia > Dugongidae > Dugong > Dugong dugon. The sequence goes on from CM057472.1 coordinate 112,067,543, forward strand.
ACTGTCTAATAAATAAACTGACTTTCACCATGAAAGCCTTCTGCTGCCTCTTGTATGAAACTTATAGAAATTATAACAACCTTTAAAAACCAAGTAAAATAAAAACATCATCATTAGAGTGTTCAGTTAGAAACACAAACACACTCTGTTAAGCAATCTCCAAATGCAATGGTTTAAAGACAAAACAAACTAAAAAGAAACATACAAAACAAAGTGTCCAGGGAACAGACTGCACTCTTGAGCTGTTGGTGAAAAGCTAGGCATGTGATTGACCGTGTTCTCAAACGGTTTGCTTACTGTGCTTGTGTTCTGCCTCACACGTGGACCAAGCCTATCCTGAGTGAAACCCGGAACATTTTCTCAGCTGTCAGTGTTAGCATAAAATTTTCAAATACCCCAGGAGATCTGAAAAGGGCAGCTCTAGCAAATTTACCGAGGGCTTTGGTGGTTCAGTGGTAGAATTCTTGCCTTCTACGTGCAAGGCCCGGGTTTGATTCCCAGCCAATGCACCTCATGCGCAGCCACCCCCCATCTGTCAGTGGAGGTTTATGTGTGACCGTGATGCTGAACAGGTTTCGGCAGACTTTCCTAAGACAGACTAGGAAGAAAAGCCTGGCAATCTACTTCTGAAAATCAGCCAGTGAAAATGCTATGGATCTCCACAGTCCAATCAGCAACTGATCATGGGGATAGCACAGGACTGGGCAGCGTTTCCTTCCGTTGTAAGCGGGTCACCACGAGTCAGGACTAACTCGACAACAGCTAACAGCAACAGCTACAAGTTGATACAGAAACATCCTTTATAAATCCTCAGCTTTCTACACTGTTCGACTGTTTTACAGAGCTTTTACATGTGCACACCATCACATTTTATCTTGACAACAATCGCATGAGGCTTGTGTCATTATTATCCTCGTTGACCCATGGGGACATTGAGTCTCAGTGACGTGAAATCCCCAGCCCAGGACACACAGCAGGTGAGCATACTGAGGCCCAGAAAGTAACAGGGACCATTCCTAGTTATAAGTGGGAGACAGGGCAAGACCAGAAGAACAGGT